>CM060919.1:665122159-670122159 GCA_030737875.1 Allium sativum
TATGCAACATCACTATATGTTAACTTCGTACTTGCCTTTCCTCTATTATAGGATATGGTACTAGATCTTCTGGCTCAAGAAGTAGTAGCGAAGGATTTGAATGGAGGAGCATAGAGGTTTCTACATATATTACGAGGTAATTTCTGTTATTAGACATACTCCGACTACCATGATTAAAGATAAATTATAGAAATGGATGTTCTGTTGCGTTATTTAGATTATTTTAGCTGTATCAAAGATTTCCTTCATTTATAATCCGTTTATATGGATTTTATATTTTTACTGTGTTTTATATAAACTGAGAAGTTTGCAGCAAATGTTTATACTTTATACCGGTGTAATTGCACCTCGGTGTTTTTATATAAACTGTGTAAATAATTCCATTGATTTCTCTTCTATGATTATTTTGGTAAAATATGGATTATTTGGATCACACAAAGTTAACTCCACTGATTTCTCTTGTATGGAAACTCTCTCAATGGAATAAAATTAAGTCGCTGGGAGATGCCCACCATCATTCATTTATTCATATATAAAAGCTGAAATAAGTTAGTGCTATTCTCTACAGATTTTTTTTGTCAATAACAAAATGTGTTAATGAATGCTAGAATAAGTTTGTTAATCGCTATGGCTCTTTTTAAGCACGTTAATACATATTAGTTCACTGTAAACTCATTTATGCATTAATTACCATTCTTATAAACATAATTACTATCATTAGACCATTTAATAGTTTGGAGGTTAGACAACTTCTGCATTCATAAATTGTTTGTTGAGTGATATATATATTTTATGAAATGCCCTATGTAACTGTGCAACTATTGGCTAAATTCAAATAACTATCTTAATCAAAGACAACATAAAATGAAAGTGAAGAGTTAATGACAGTGAATTTAAGAATTTTGGAGTTCCTTATAACCTATTTGAAATAATGAAGTTGACCTTATATTCGTTGTTCATCCTCAGATAAGTGTTATTGCTACAGTAATGTAAAACTTCAGGTATTCACAGTTGATTATGTCACCTCTTCTTATTTTTGACTATGATAACTTGGAACTTTACAAAAATCAAACTTAGAGGTTTTTACTTCATAACGACATGGGAAGTTAGTTTTTAGTTGCTTTATTTATGTTTATTAGTTTTTGATTGAAGCTGTTGCATCTGAAAATTTTGTTTATCATCATAAGCTAGCTGTTGCATCTGAAAATTTTGTTTTTTGTACAACTTTGTGTACAGTCCTTACCTGCTGCTTCGCTTAGCAACAAGCAGGTTCCCTTCAAGACAAATTTTTGCTTTTTTGATTACGGTAATGTTGTGAAAAAATTGCACAAATGCAGAAGCGATGAAAAAATAGGATCTAGCTTGTAGATTAATTATCAACCACTAACTTAATAAAAATATCACCAAATAAAAGTATAAAAATAGACGAAGAGAAGAAGATACAAAAGATTTAACGTGGTTCAGATATGAATATCCTACGTCCATGGAGACCCAACAACTTCTTTATTTCTTTACTTCAAGAGGAGGTTACAAAAATGAGAAAAATTACAGCAAAAAACTCAATACTAATTCTCACCCTATAATAGATATAGAAAATAGGGATCTATTGAGGAATAATATGGAGAGATACATTTTCTTGTGATGATACAAAAGTGAGAAAATGGCTTCATATATATAGGAAGAATAGAGAGTTCTAGATGATAAGGATGAAGATGTTTAGGAATTTACTTGATTTGATTCACTACAAATCTTGCGCATTAATTTGGTTTCCACCTATATAAATTCTTGATTGATTCTCCAAAACAATTAATTGTTTCCCATATTTGGCTTGATTATGGGAACAATTAATGCCTCTCTCACCCCACCAATTCTTGATTGCTTCTTTAAATCAATTGCCTTTTCCATATTAATTTGTTCCCCATAATTGACTTGATTATGGAAACAAATAATGCCTTCTCATTAATATATTTTAATCGCCAAAATTTAACACTCCACTTCGATTAAATATATTCATCAATCACCAAAAATCAACGAAATGGTTGGGTCTATGCCATCAAGCTCAATGTGAACTACTTTGGGCAATATGGCCCAAACAGGGCTTCCAAATCTTTCCCAAGCATAAGAAAGATAATATGCATATCAACAAACAAAATGCATATGAGCACATATCAAAATTCTTCATAAAAATCCGATGAAGGAGACAAACTTGTAGGCACAGAAATCCAAGAGACTAATGGAGACTTCATAGCGCGCTTCACCTTCTCCAACTTGTATTGAGCGAGGACATGCTCAATATTATCTATATCAACATCCTTCTCAAGAATTTTACTCGACTTTACCAACTCTACCTTATCAAACTCAACACCAAGCTCCTCAACATTCAAAGCATAAGATGAATAATCATCACTACAACTATGCTTACCAATAGGGCCAAGTGAACTAAAAGGCTTTTTCTGCAACTGAGCTCCACCTAGAGTTTGAACCTCTGACATCTTCTCATCAACCATGGTAGCATCGGAAATACCGCTTTCTCTCTGAATATGGAAACAATCTGATGATTCCAAATATGTTTGGGAATTTTGTGTCCTCCTAATGTCATCACTTGATAGAGACTCCACCTTCAATAAAGACCTCTCATCAAATATTGCATGCAACCTGCTAGTCACAATTCTCTTGGTTGTTTTGCACCACAACTTATACTTCTTCATTCCTTCTCCATAGCCTAACAAAATGTGCTTGCTTCCTCTAGGCTTCAACTTATCAAGTCTCTCATCTTCTAAATAAGTTGAACAACCAAACACTTTAAGGAATGAATAATCAACAGGCTTTTTTCCATACTTCTTCTGGGATCTTCATATCTATGGCAATAGAAGGTGTACAGTTGATGAGAAACACTGCCATAGATATCGCTTCTGCCCAAAATCCCTCTTCTAGACCAGCAGTCGGTCTCAAGCTCATAGCTCTTTCCCATAATATCTGACACATGCTCTTTGACACTTCAAAAGAATATGACTTAGTAGAATAATCTCCAACTCAGACGCGCAATAGTTAGTGAATTCTTGTGACGCAAATTCACTACTATTGCCAAATCTAAGAACTTGCAGCCGCTTTCCTAACTTCTTTTCAGCTAAAGTCTTCCACTTTTGAAATTGGGCAAATATTTCAGATCTAGTCTTCATGAAATAGACCCAAACCATACGCGAGAAATCATCCACAAATATGATGAAGAAACTGGTTCCACCTAAAGTGCAATTGAGGTAGGTCCCCAAACATATGAATGAACATACTCTAGAAACTATGTAGCTCTTGGTCTTCCAACATCAAATGTGACGTGCTTCTTCTTTCCAAAAGAACAATCTTCACATGAGCTAGGCGTTAATTGAGAATCAACAACAATTAACCTATGCTTCTTTAATACTTCCAGGCTCTCCTCATCAACATGATCTAAATGAAGGTGCCATAATTGAGTAGAATCTGGAACACTACAATCAGTAGAAACTACTGAATCTCCAAAGATGGTCTCTCCACGAAGCATATAAATATCATCAACTCGCACCCCTTTTATCACTACTAAGGAACCCTTCGTCACTAATAAATTCTCTACATCTATTATTATCCTCATACCAAGTGTACTCAAAGCTCAAACTGATAACAAACTCTTATGCAACATCGGAACATGTCTAACATATGTGATAGTCCTAATAACACTATTATGCATCTTAAACCTCACACTTCCAACGCCCACAACATGACAAGATGTGTCATTCTCCAAATGAACTTCTTCACCATCAATCTTATCAAAACTGACAAAACAACTCCTATCTGGCATCATATGACAAGAGGCTCCAGAATCAATTACCCAACTTGTAGTCTCTAAAGGTGAAATGTTGGCTGAGAATAATGATGTATCACTATTACATCTATCTGCATCTGATCTAACTACTGTCTGAATTGAAGCTTTCTCTTTGTTCTTTCTTAGGGCTGAACAATTTCATATGAAATGTCCCTTCTTGTTACAATAATAGCAAGCACCTCTTCTAGAACCCAAGAAGTAGGATCTATGCATATCTCCTCTAAGAAGCTGCTGCATTTTATCTCTTCCTCTAAGTGAATGAAGTTGTTGCAGAAGAACACCGTCATTAGTCTTCACTTTGACCTCCATGTCCCAAAAACTTCTCTTCTAACAAATTTGGTAATGCCATAATTTTTCATACAACTACCAGAAGAATTAGCTATTGGTAACAAATCTAAAACAAAACAATTGGCTCTGATACCAAATTGTTGTGCAAAAGTTGCACAAATGCGGAAGCGACGCAAAAATAGGATCTAGCTTGTCGATTAATTATCAACCACTAACTCAATAAAATTATCACCAAAATAAAAGAAGAAAAATAAAAGAAGAGAAGAAGACACAAAAGATTTAATATGGTTCGGATATGAATATCCTACGTCCGTGGAGGCCCAACAACTTTTTTATTTCTTTACTTCAAGAGGAGGTTACAAAAATGAGAAGAATTACAACAAAAAACTCAATACTAATTCTCACCCTATAATAGATATAGAAAATAGGGACCCATTAAGGAATAATATAGAAAGATATATTTTCTTGTGATGATACAAAAGTGAGAAAATGGCTTCATATATATAGAAAGAACAGAGAATTCTAGAAGGTAAGGATGAAGATGTTTAGGAATTTCCTTGATTTGATTCACCACAAATCTTGCGCATTAATTTGGTTTCCAACTATATAAATTCTTGATTGATTCTCCAAATCAATTAATTGTTTCCGATATTTGGCTTGATTATGGGAACAATTAATGCCTCTCTCATCCCACCAATTCTAGATTGATTCTTTAAATCAGTTGTCTTTTCCATATTAATTTGTTTCCCATAATTGACTTGATTGTGGAAACAAATAATGCCTTCTCATTAATATATTTTAATCGCAAAAATTTAACAGGTAAGTGGTTTTTTCCCTGTCCTTAAAATAGCAAAATCAACAATTTACCATGCTTAAGTTTAATTATTGCTTGTTTGCTATAGTCAGTTGAATCCAATTGTATAATATAGGAGCTTAGGACTGTGAATTGAGGTTCCCTAGAACTATTTATCAGTCAAATTAAGTTCTTTCACAGTCAGAAGTCCAGATACAAATTATTCTTGCATTTTCCCACAAAAGCTATGTAAGATAAGTTTGGTATCACTAAAATTTGTTATTAAATTTTCAAACTGAAATGAAAACAGCAGAAACAATATATTTTGAAATTATTATTATCAATTTTGTAGAACTCTTTTATATTTATAATAATTCCAGACTAAACAAATTTGGTCTAACTAAATTAAAATTTCATTAGTTAAGAATGAGGAGGATTATATTTGACACCACATTAAATCAATCTACGGCTAATTGTGATACGAATAGCTAAAGTTAATCGAAACATGCATGCTTTGATTCAAACAACAGCTTCATAATGATGCATCAGTTCGGTCCTCGCTTTCATAAGTATTGATGGAGAAAAAACTTGAATAAAGAAAATGGGTATGTGCTAATTATTCTTTTTTCCTTCTCAACTTTAAAATTTGTCTTATATACAGTTTTTTATTATGCTTAAATTGTTGACATTGTTGATAAATGTAATACATGCATCAGATTAATAAATGAAGCATGTAGCTCTCATTTTAGAGCATGGAACTGTGATTGCTTTTAGTGTAAATCTGTACCTTTCAGTGTGAAATGCAACAATTTTTTTGTCAATTACTGTTGTTTTTTTTAGTCAAATAGTTATTGAATTACAGTGTCATTTTTTTCCCATTTAATCGCAAAATGCTAACATATAAAATTCAAATTAACAATAAAGTGATGTACATGTACGCTAGATGTTAAGACTTTCCTTAAAAAACTGCTATTAAATAGGCCAATTATTTACAAAAATCTATAATGTATTTTGTGAATCTCTCGTATCAAATTGTAAATAAAGGTAAAGATTATTACCTACTATATTAAATTAAATTCTTTTATATATCAATACCACCCTTAACACTCAAAAAAACATTTGCTGTCTACTGTTGTAACTTATTAATTATCCGTCACATTGTATACTTTTTTCCCTTTTCTTTAATATCACATTTCTTGCCTAAATTAAATTCTACCAATCTTTGATCAATTTATTTCATCTTAGAATAAATGCTACAAGCCAAATATCTTACTAAAATCATTAACCCATGGGAAATAACCAATCTTAATTTTCTATAGATAAAAAAACAACTTTGACACTCAGAAAAATGATAAAATATTGGTATCTGAATCCCAAATGCATACTTGACATAATGGGTTACTTTGCAGCACCAAATGTGAAAATAACCATACTGGAATACTTTTAATTTTGGATTGTGTTGAACTAAAGCATGGGTTTCATGAATCAATGAAAACATCTGACCTTTGATGAAAGTGAAATCCATTTTAAGGTCTTATGAAAATAAATAGCACTGATTGCAAATTGTCAAACATTCAAAATTTGTCCAACGGGTTTAAAACATCAGATCAAACATGTGACTATGTGAAAACCTATATAAAAAGTAATTAATAGACCTACATTGAATACAGATTCAAAAATCAAGTATCATAATTTTAGTTTATAGAACAGAACTAAAAAAAATTATTTGCAAATTACAACTTAATAACATCATTATTATACTATGATTGTTTTGCATGACAGTATTTTTATCATCATTTGTCTCAACTCATGGGTTGTATTAGTAATAGATTAATGGTTGAATAGTTTATTTTTACTTGGTATAGTACAAATTAACCATTATACTATTCCACTTATGTGAAAATGACTATTACAACACTGAATTCCTATTACTGAATTAAAAATTAACTATTGTGCTACTCCACTTAGTATTACAAACTTCATGCTTATCGCACCCCCTTTTGTGCCTTTGGTAAAATCCGGCTCAACTCGACGTTGGTTGGCTCTTATTTTGTTGTTTTAGGTAGTTCTTTTTTGTATTTAGGTTAGGCATGAGCTACTACTTGTTAATGTTCCCTTGTTTGCCCGTTATGTGCTACTTGTTAGGCTATATTATTTTTGGCCATGGCGTTATCTTTATGTTTCTTTCGATCTGTTGGGGCTTTTTTTTTTCTAGCCACTGTCCGTACTTCACTGTACTTAGTTAATTTTGTTTTCTCAGCATAATGTTTTTTAATCCACACTTTTGGATTTTGATATTGGGTAGCTGATTGTTTCTACTACTGATCTTTGTAGGTTTTTCATGTTCCTATGACATTCTTGATCTTTTTGATGGGTATTCCAATTGATTGGCTTGTTGAAGTACACACTTCTTTCAATATATTTTTGTATGTTCATATAAAGACATTCTTGCTTACCGTTTATAAAATGAATCCATTTATATAATAGTTATTTGTTTTCTTTAAATCTATGTTCTTGATTAGGAGATTGTGAGATCAAGGCAGCCGTCTTCATGAAAATAAAGCATAGTTAAATTTAGTTTTAATACTTCTTGGTGAACTAGTTAGTAAATGATACATGAAGTTATGTTGTATTATTATTTAAGAACCGATCAGTTCAAATATTTCTTTTGTAATTCATTAGTGGACTAAATGTTATAGGGCCACACACTTAGTGTTCTCTGATTGTTAAATATTATGTCGTGTATCACTCAGAAAGTAATATTCCAGATGAGCATGTTAATATGAGTATCTGCAGTGTTCTTTTACGGTTTGGAAGTTTGAAGAGATTGAATTTTTATAAAGAGGTGACTGCAAGAGATAGGTATGCATACACAAAAATTTGCATATATTGTAATAGTAAAACAGATGCAAATGCATTAGTATTTGCGTTCCATGTACGTTATAACAGACACAAATATATCAAATTTGTATCTAATGTAATAGTAAAACAGACGCAAATGCATCAGTATTTGCGTCCCATGTACGCTATAATAGATGTAAATATATCAAATTTGTGTCTGTCGAACAACATAAGCAAAAATATTTTAACATTTGTGTCCACTGCATTTTCATCCACATTGCAGCAGACGCAAATAAAGCGAAATATTGGATGCAAGTACCCTGTTTTGTTCTAGTGAATTCTGAACACCTTCTTTATTAATATACATTCTTTTCCTCCAGATCTTGAATCATATTTTTTCTAAACTAATTATTCTATTTTTCTGAAGAGATTTGAGGAGGAAGAAGTGCGAGAGAGCTTAAGTAGCCTCCCATAAAATGTGAGGTTTAGGCTAGGCTCTACTAGCCTATTTATAGGTGTTCAGGATCTTATCGTACACGCAGTGCTGAGTCAGCAACGAACATGGTTAAGAAAACCGTCCAGATTCATTTACGAATCGACCCAGATCTGGGGCGGGTCGACCCTCCTTGGGTCCCGTGAGCAATTTTGGGTAGATTTTTACTGTTTTAACGTTTTTAAGTTTAAACATTTGATTTTTATCCCATTATACTTCCTTTGATTTATTTAAATATTATATTTATGTATAATCTTCTCATGTGTATACAGAACTTCCAATTCCCATTTTACATATATATATATATGCACAACTTTTATTCCATTTTCAAAATTCAAACTGTGTTATGCCGTTATTTAATTCTTACCAGATTTCTTTGATTGCAGCCTTATTTTGAACTTTTACCTTGTGTGTATGTATATATATATGCCTGTATATATATATATACGTATATATATTTACATGTATATAAATACATATGTGTTTATACTTCCTTGTATTTATAAGTTTCCTTATATGTACGTTTATACATATTTTCTCTTTAGAGCATGTAATATTTTAGCCATTCCTTTAAAATAAAAATATGAAGCGTGCGGTGATTGAACTTGCGCCACTCTCATGAAAGTCACATGCTCTAACCAACTGGATTACTTAGGCTTTTGTTAACAAGGCTTAAAACAATGGTGGCTATTGTTCTTTTTCTTTTACCTTCTTTTCATATTTATTGTAATCTTTCATTTAAACCATTGCATGTAACCTTATCATTTTGCATGCAACATTTTTTTTTCTTATTAATGCATAGTATTTGTACATCATTGCTTGCAACATAATTACACTACATGCAACCAATTTTCATCTTTCTTTTAACGCATGCGTTGCATTGTTACTTGCATTAATCTTTTCTTCTTTTAATTTCAATGCATGTATTTATTACATGCAACCATACGTTACCATTATTTTATTCTTCTTATCGTTTATTATGTCTATGCATATATATACACATAAGCACTATTTAAATATTTATTTTTTATAAAATGCGGGGTGTTACACCTCCATTATGGAAAGACTTCAACAATTATCTAAAGCACAAATGCAAAGAAATAACAATGGAAGATTTGGTTGTTCGACTCAGAATTGAAGAAGGCAACCGAAAATCCAAAAAGAAAGCAAATAATGGCACGGTAGCAAAGGCGAATGTAATCGAAACTGAAAAGAACAACAAAATAAAGAGAGAAAACAATCCAAACACAAATAAGGAAAAGAATTTCAAGGAAAACAGCCATAATTTCTGGAAGAAAGGACATAAGTTAAGTGAATTTCGAGGCCCAAGGAATCATAACAAGAAGAAAGAACAAGCCAATGTTACAATATTTAAAATGCTTTCGAATAATGTCTCAGAAATGAATTTGTCTGTAGTGATCTCAAAATGCAACTTAGATGGCAACCCAGAAAAAATGTTCGTGGACACTAGTGCCACGAAACATATTTGCACCAACAATTGGATGTTTTCAGACTATAAACCTATTACACAAAAAGAACAACTATTTATGGGAAATTCTTCAACGTTGAAGGTTGAAGGCAAAGGAAAAGTGGTTCTTAAATTAACTTTTGAAAAAGAAATTACTCTGAATGATGTTCTACATGTTCCAGTTATCCGCAAGAACTTAGTTTCGGGATCATTGTTAAGTAAAAATGGATTCAAATTGGTCTTGGTTTCCGATAATTTTGTATTGTCTAAGAATGGCGTGTATGTTGGAAAAAGGGTATGTGAGTGATGGTCTGTTCAAAATGAATGTAATGACAATTGTGTCAAAAGATATTAATGACACTAAAAATGACCCTATTACAATGGTGGAACACCGTTGTAATATACATTTTACAACGGTGGGCTAACCGTCGTGTATTAAGAAGTTGTAATAGACTAAAATCTTTTACAACTTTTTTGCACCGTTGCAACGCCGTTGTAATATGTATATTTTACAACTTTTTTCCACCGTTGTAGTAAACTTTACTACAACTGTTTATAATTGTTGTAATATATTTTATTAAAAGTATTATTTAAAGTTCCAATATATGAACAAATTATATACATATTATTAATAAAAGAATTCATATCAGAACATGTTATTTTAAATGAAGATATCAAATAAACTTAAAATATGAACCAAAAATATATATTAGAATTTTCAAACTTTCATCATTTTTTTATAAATCATACAAGTATCTCAAGTACATAAAGTAACTACAACAAAGCCCATTGAGCCTCGAATCGTTTTCCTTATTTCCTCGACCTAGACTAGTATCTTCTTCCGTCTCATGCCTAAAAGTCGAGCCACCATCTTCTGTATCATTGTATTTCAAAGGATTACTGGCACTTCCAGTCTTCGTTTTATTATTGGTACGTTCATCTTCCTGCACAGACTCATCCATTCTAAATCTTTTACCTAGCGAGGTCTTTATTTTACAATCGAGCGTTGTCTCATTGAACCTAACCGATGTGAATTCTGGTTGCAGTGCATCTAATTTGCTTTGAGTTGTTGTAACTGCAATGCATCTTATTGTCCCAGTTAATGTATAGTGGAAAGCTGTTATGATTGTATATCCATCCACATAATCCTGGAATGTAATAAAAACACATACTAAGCAAAAACAACTTTGCTGTACAGGAATATCTATAATTTTGCTCCTAACCGTCTGTAATGTTCTAATACTCAACCACTAAATCAGTGAACAATCTCCATATAAAAATGTAAACAGGAAAACTGTCTTACCTACTCTTTCTTGTTTGAAGAAATCTCTGCAGCAAACTTCTTCTGGTCATTGGCAGCATTTCTATATTCATGGCACTTGTACATTTCCTAGCAAAATTGATCAAACTTGCAGCACTTTCCGAGGGTATGTTATCCGAAGTGAGCACATCCCCATTGTAGAGTATTGTCATTTGGCCTCCAGTAGCTGCATTTTCAGGTAAGACTGCAGCATGGTCATGGTCACCCATGGGCTCGTTCAGGTCAAGCTCCGGAAACAACGTTAAAGCCGTCTTTTGCGGAACCAAACCTGTAAATCGAATTCGCACAACCTCCATCGGTACATGACATGTAGAATTCATTATATTATCACTTCAAAACAGGCGGAATAAAAATAGAACTTGAAACCCAAAAAAACCCCTCCGCGACATTGACCTTAGTAAATCGAATCCGCACCAGATTCATATTGTTGAAACTTAGTAAATCGAATCCTGTAACTAAATACACAAAATTCACAACCAAGTACGCGAGAACCCGAAACCCTTAAACCCCTCCGCGACATCGACCTTGGTGAATCCTTTCATGCTGTTTTCGATCTACAAATAAAGCAAGTTCACCAATTTTTATCTAGTGCCATCGAGTGGAAGTGGTGACGCGAATTCGGCTTGAATCGGAGATGTCGATTTAATAACTTAGGTCTGAAGAGTCGGATTGAGAAGCGATTCACAGTTGAAAAGATTAAGGGATAAGTCGGATATGAATAGTGGTATAAATTTGGCAAAGGAGGAAAACGAAAGGGTATGTGATTGGAAATTGTGAAGGCATTATAATGACCGAAATATGACTTTGAAGGGTTCAACATAAAAGTAAATATAAAATTAAGTGCTGGAAGCGATTGGAAGTTTAGGGAGGTAATTTCAATTTTGGGTTGGAGCCAAAATTTTCGTATGGCGGGAAACATTTGAGATTTTGTCCAGCTGCTTTGAAAATTGTTTAGTATGATAATTAAGTGTTGTGTTGGAGATATATGTAGACGAAAATTGTCGATACAAAGGGAAGTGTCTTACTAATCCCATCATTTAACTATTATTTTGAAAGTTATTTGATATTGTCAATTAGATATTATGTAGTAACTATTTATTAAACTTTTATTATATTTAAATATTCACATCATTGAAATTTAATTTTTATAAGTTAAATAACAATTATTGATTAATAGTATTTATTGATTATTAATATTTTTGATTAATAATCAAGTATTATTATTTAGTTATAATAGTTGATTTCTTGAGAATTTATAAGTAAAAAACTTATATCAAATTTAATATGGATTTCTTGAGAATTAATTTTTATTAAAATATTAAATAGTACTTATGAATAGTAGTTACTATTAATTATTACTTATTTCTTCGTAGTTATAACCGAATATTAATTATTAAAAGCATCGTATGTATATGTTACCGATTATTAATTATTAAAAACTTAACACTATTTATTAAAAAATAATTAATTTTTATTAATTATTCTTAAATATTAAAATTATTAGTTATTAAATATTAGCTAGTGTAATAGATGTCTATTACAACTGACAAAAACAAAAGTTGTAATAGACATCTATTACAATAGGCCCAAAACAAAAGTTGTGATATATATGTTTATTACAACAGTGATTTTTTCATAGTTGTAAAAAACATTTATTACAACAATGCGTTTTGCACAGTTGTAAAAAAGCATTTATTACAAGTGTGTTTTTCGCACAGTTGTAAAATTAAAGTTGTAATATGGTGTTTTTGTTGTAGTGTGATAAAATAGATTCTTCTGTTTATATCATTGAATCATTTAATATATGGCATGCTAGGGTGGGTGATGTTAACCTTGATACATTGCAAAAAAGGATAAACTTATAATTTATACCTAAGGTTATGATGAATTCCAGTTACAAATGTGAAACTTGCGCTGAACCAAAACTGACTAGAAATTTTTTTCATCAAGTTGAAAGGAATACAGGATCTCTAGACTTAATACACACAGATGCGTGCGACTTAAAAGTGTGCCAAACTAGAGGTGGAAATGGTTTTAATTACCTTTATTGACGATTGTACGAGATACTATTATGTATATCTCCCCAGAATTAAGGATGAGGCATTCGACATGTTTAATCAATACAAAGCAAGAGTTGAAAATCAACTTAATAAAAAGATAAAATCATTGAGAAGTGATAGAGAAGGAGAGGATGAATTTCCTATTAAGAAGTTCTGTGTCGAACATAGTATTATGCACTAAACAACAACACCATATTCCACTCAATCAAATAGGATAGCAGAACATAAAAATCGTACACTTAAAGAAATGATGAATGCTTTCTTCAGAAGCTCTGGTCTACTGGATAACTTTTGAAATGAAGCTATACTTTCTGCTAATCATATTCTAAATAAAGTACCTCGAAAGAAGACTTCAAAATCACTGCATGAACTGTATAAAGGCAGACCACCTTCTTTCCAATGAAGGTTAAAATTGGACCAAAAACTATAGATTGCATATTTGTAGGATATGCTCATAATAATGCTGCTTATCGATTTTTAGTGTACAAATGTGAAATCGATGACAATCATGAGAACAACATTATCGAATCTTGAAATGCTAAATTCTTTGAACAACTTTTATCCTATAAAATCCTCTATTGAAACCGTTGTTCAAGTGAGATCAAGAGATCCAGATGCTCACGAGGATAGTTCTGATCAAAGCATACATAAATGGAACATAGAAAAAAATGACAAAGAATCTCTAAATATTTTGGGCTATATTTCTATGCATACATGATAGAAAATCAACCCATATCAACAAGCAATTTCATCTCCTGATGCTCCATAGTGGAAGGAAGCTATCAACAGTGAAATAGAATCCATTTTGCAAAACCATACTGGGAACTAGTGGATCTACCTAAAAGGTCAAAACTACAAGGATATAAATGGATATCTAATAAAGAAACAAAGGCCAACAGTTTAGTAGATAAGTGTAAAGCCCGAATAGTAGTCAAAGGATATAGACGGATAGAAGAACTGGATTACGTTGACACTTACTCACCAGTAACTAGAATAACATCCATTAGGATGCTTATTGCGATTGCCTCTATACTAAATTTGAAAATACATCAAATGGATGTAAAGACAACATTTTTGAATGGTGAGTTAAAGGAAGAAATATATGTGCTACAACCTGAAGTGTTTGTAGGCCTAGGAAATGAGGAAAAAAGTATGTAGGTTAGTAAAAATCACTTTATGGCCTTAAACAAGCACCAAAACAATGGCATGAGAAATTTGATGAAACTATGTTATCAAATGGATTCACTATAGTTAAATCAAATAAATGTGTCTACATAAAATGCTCACATATTGGATATGCCATTGTCTGTCTTTATGTTGATGACTAATTAATCCTAGTAACTAACAAGGCCACAATAATATCAGCAAAGTATATGTTATCCTCTAGATTCGATATAAAAGAACTAGGGCCGGCTGATGTAATATTGGGCGTCAAAGTTATGAAAATGCCACAGGAATATGTGTTATCCTCATCACAGTACATAGCCAAGTTACTTGAAAAATTCAAGTAACACAATATAACTACTGCAAAATCGCTAGTAGATATGAACTACACAAGACCAGATATCGCATACACTCTGAGTAAGCTTAGTAGATTTTCTAGCAACCATGGAAAACATCATTGGAAAGAGATAATAAGAGTTCTTGGATATCTAAAATATACACAGAACTTTGGTTTGCACAATAAAAACTATCCTTCGGTAGTGGAAGGATACAGTAACGCAAATTGGATAACTGGATCACATGATATTAAATCCACAGGTGGATACATATTCACGTTAGGAAATAGAGCAACTTCTTGGAAATCATCCGAGCAGACTTGCATAGCAAGATCAATAAAGGAATCAGAATTTATTGCACTAGATAAAACTATAGAAGAAGCAGATTGGCTTCAAAATTTCTTAGAAGACATTCCAAATTGGAGCAAACCCGTGCTTCCAATATGTATACATTGTGATAGTCAATCAGCTATTGGAAGAGCCAATAATAAATTATACAATGGTAAATCTAGGCCTATTCATCGTAGACATAAAACAATAAGACAACTTTGCTCTATTGGAGTTATCGCTATAGACTATGTACGGTTGAACGATAGCATAGTGGATCCACTAACAAAAGGCTTGCCAAGAAAGGAAGTTCAAACCTTATCGATGAGAATGAGATTAAGACCTATAAACTAAAAGTTTTCTAAAACTGAAAACTACCTAGTTGATTGGAGATCCCAAGATCTAGATTCGAAGGGACAACAAAGTTTAAGATAAAATTTGGTAGCACTGAAAAAAACACTACAACCATTCCTATGATAAGTCAGTGCACAACCCGTCGGAGATTGGGATAAGCTTAGATGTCTATACTATGGTGTTATGAAGAACAAAATGATGTATTACGGGATACTCTTTATAGAATCACCTATGCGAGTGCGAAGACACCGCTTCAAGAAGAATTGTAAGGTCAAATTCTGCACGCACTCATGAAACCAAGGCAGTGTTCATGGCAAAAACGAACACAAACAGAGAACCATGGACTTAAAGAATATTTATCATGTTCTATCTTTATAGACTTACACAAATGGCTTACAGTTCAAAGAAAGTCTAGCATACTGATTCACTAGTTAGTTATAACGATAAACACTTTGAAAAGTTCAAGGTCTTTGTGATACTTTTACCGATATGATAAATGTTTCGTGATTTTAAGAACAGAATAGATGACCACTCATTCATGTGGGGGGATTGTTGGAAATGTATAAGCATTTTTTGGAGGATTTTAAGTCCCACATCGGGAAATAACAAAACCTATCTAATTATATATACAATCTACTGATATACAATATCAAAAGAAAGAGGAGATGGGTGAATTGGGGCAATGGCGTGAATAAAGCTTTCATAATTAGTCTTAAAGTTCAAAGATAGGGCTTTAGGCCTCTTCGGGTATCATGATTAATTGGGCCTCTGATTACCTACGAGCTTGTTGCACTAAGAAACGACTATTTTTTGAATCTGGTCGTGCGTTTGTGAAATGCCAATGGTAGTGTTTGTTGGTAAATGATTGCAACCTTTCCAACAGTCACAGCCGTTCGAATTTAAAGGATGCACCTCATCTCGAATAGACATCCTCCCGCACCTAAATATAGGCAGACGTAAAATGGAGAAAAAAATACAATTCGAATACCAGTGCTCTCTTCTACTTCGCTCTATTCTTACTCAAACTTTCTTGAGTTCATTAGAAAACTCTGCTCTCTAATGCATCAGTGTCGAGTACTGCTCGTTTAACCTTGGGAGGTGAATTGCTGATCAACTCATGTGCGCCAGTGGGGGAGCAATATCACTTTAAGGGAATATTATCGGCTACTGGACTTGGACAAAGCACACACAAGAGGTCCGTACGCATACGATATTGCCTCAATTATGTTTAATTAATTTACAGAGATTAGATAATACTCTAATTATTGATTATCGGTGGCACAGATAACACTCTCATAGGTGTCAAACAGTCATATGAGATTGTGTTATTATGTCTTAAGCTTTTCTATTAAATATTATTTGAAATTCATTAAAGTTATACCTTTACATTGTTGACCTGTATTCTATGAGGGCCTTTAGTCTCTTTTGCATCATGTTTCATGCCCATGTGAAGTTGACTCTTTCTCTAGGATTTTTTGAAATGATAATGCTCTCCATCCGTAAAGATGTTGGCCTTGCCCATGGAATGGAAAAGAATTGAACTCTACCATCTCTTGAGTGGTTAAACCTAGTCTATCATTATCTCTGATACATGTGCATGATTTTGAGACTAGGAAGTTTACGTTCCACTATATGAGTACTTTGCTCTATACAATTCTTAAGTACCTCTATCTTAGGATGTCTAGTAAGAGGATTTGCTCTGATATCAATAGGGGGATTCAACATTGTGCCTAGAGCACTCCTTAAAATTTATCTTTGTAGGGGCTCACATCCTTCATAGACTAGAGTTTATGGCCTTCTAGGTGGAGTTACCACCTATTCCATACTATAGTATACAAAAAATATTATCTAATTCATTGGTCTCATGACAATAAATCTCATGGAACATGTAAATTCAATTCCAACATTTTCAGATGTTGATCCCTTGATCCTGAATTCATTGCAACATGCGACCTCTCCAGTAGCGAGATAAATTCCTTCTGAAGTATATTTAAGATGTAAAAATGAAAATTTTCCTATTTTATACAGTGTTTCATTCTCTTTTCATCTTCAACATAGTTGATCCTTTTTTTTATCTTTTTTGCTTGATATACAAGTGCTAACCAATAAGCGCTGCAAAGGATTCATTATTCCAACTACTTCAAAATGTTAAATGTAGCACCTTCCAAGTTTTTTTTCGATGCATTATTTTGTAACCAATGTATTAAAATCGAGGGTTTACTTCAAATCTGATTTTTAGGGTGAAATGACAGTGGTTCATCTTACTAAGCTCTGGTATACTATTTCATGAACTTGACACTCGATACAATAATCTAGGGACTCACTTCTCTACCATTAGGATGCTTCTTGAGATTGCATAGTGGGTTATTTCACACCCCTTGAGAAAGAGACTGACTACATATAAGCTGGTAAGCATAAAGTTCAGGGTCTCATTTCCATAGCTAATTATGTAGATCTAGCATCAACATTGATTTCTGGTGAGACATCCTTTCCTGATCTGGCATGGTCTATATCGATGGTCAAGTACCAATCAGTTCTACATTAATCACTTTTAGTTCTAAACTCAGCAAGCTTAGTTTTAGATAGTCCATACTTTCGTTACTCTTTCAATCTTGTCCGTTCTCTTGCATTATGTAACAAACCAAATTTCAGCGGGTTCAAATTTTTTACAAAATTCTAAAATCCAAGTCCACTGAAACCAAAGTTGGATTGTCTGGTATCCTACAATCGGGAATTAATATATCAGAGCTTGAAGTAGAAATCTCACAACGGAATGGAATAAATATAATAATAAGTAAATGCTTACCAATATAACGAAAGTATCTGACAAGTGTCTCTAAGCTACAAAATCTCAAACACCTGTCAAACCTGCGAGTTTATGAGGATGGGGTTAAAACAAAAAAGTTTTGATGAATGGAAAAATTATACTTTCGATAAATAACATTACATATATCGTTCTATCACTGGTTCTTATTTATTAAGTTAATCGGATTTACTTCACAACAAACTTTCAATTGTTCTGTACGAGTACACTCATCTACTCCCTAGTAGATTAACCTAATAATCATATATATATATTCATTCCTAAGCCAAGGTACTTCCCATAGTATCCTCCTCGAGCGGTCCTTATTGTCTCACAACAAAAACGTACTGGACCTCCACTTCCACACTACGAAAGCGTACTCTATTATGCCATGAAGGCATAAGAAGTCTACGACGTCATGCTACGAAAGCGTACGAGGCTACGCTGTGAAAGCGAATAAGCCTCTATCACTACACCACAAGAGCACCGAAATACCTAGTTCTTCATGGAACTCAATTGAGGGCTTTACTATATCTATCAAGGATGGCATCGGGATGACCAAAAAAATAATAGATTCATTAAGCCTAAAATACATATGTCAAAATATGGACTGTCTCTTGTGTAGCTCTTCAAGGCCCCACCAGCCTATCCCTTAACAATGGAAGACTATTTTAAAGAGCTAATTGATAGAACCTTACAAACAATATAAACAAATAAGTGGTACCTCATCCAATGAACTGATAGTGAAGATCACTGACCTCTGAGTTTTCTCCAGTCATTCCTATACCCGCTTCGACTAAAGACGACAGGTGTCCAACGACCTACTTTTACTTTGTTGGTTCTTGACCATGGAGCCCCCTACCTATGACCCAAGGAAGTCACCAAATTATCCTCGAAATCATTCCAATCAGTCTTTAGGCTGAACACGATGACAAATGCAATACAAGCATACTCATCTGATGGTACCGTACAGAAAATGATTCTATGGGTACAGCCTTGAGCCTACCATAGAAGACCATAAAGGAGTATCCTCACGTCTCGTAGAAGTCCCGTGCTTCTCTCTAGTCTCGTCTAATAAGTAGGACGTGCTCCTACCAAATCTCCTGACTCCTTCGATGATTTGCCTCGATGGACTCTTCACCCTTACGGACTGAACCAAATTCATTTTGTTATAATAATTAGACCCAATGCCTAATTATGTGTCCACTTACTTTTTTTGTTGATTTATCATATTCAATAATATATCTAATCAATTATTGTTTATTCATAAGTCAACCTCACTATTTACTATAAAATATCACATGACTACAAGACCACGATATAATATCTTTTGGCTTAATAAACTCACTTTCCAATTTCCCAATTATTTATAATAAGCTGTGTTCCTTTCTTTTCAGTTTACAAATTATAACATTATACTCTTTTATATACATTAATTCCACTGAATTGTGCTTATTATGTTCTAGTTACAAGTTTACATTAAGCCTTCATCTTTTTATAACCTCTTTCAGTCATGTTACATTTTCTTCTTTCCATCTTTATAATTTAATTTTTTAGGAAATTAGACCTATTTATAATTGATTGGTTATTAAAAATGTACAAAAAATCAATTTCCATAGCTTAAGATAATTACTGTCATAGTAAAATCCATAGTTGCAAGATATCTTTTTCAATTATTTTTTAGGCTATTGAATAGTGTGCAATACGGCTAAATGCCTATTTCACACTAATCTGCACCTTTATTTATTTTTAAACTTTCAATTATGTCTTCTTCTTCTTTTCAAACCAAACTTTAGAAATATATCCCTTTTTCCTAACTAATAACTCTTGGTTATCAATAATTTCGTATTTTAATTAGTATACATTAGCTCCTATTTTAACTTATTTTCTCTTTTTTCTTTTAATCCCAACAATTCCTATATTCATTTTAATCTTGATTTGAAAGATCATTTCTTATAAATAATATGGAAGTTGTCAAATTTTCCATTTAACAACAAAATTTACCTTGCATAATCTTAATTATGTCAACTTTGTTTACTTATAATCCAAATATCGCTTTCAATGCAATTTTTGGCATTATACATACCTTAAGCCTCAATTCATCAAATTTTCCACTTTTATTCATAATTCTAATTAAACTATATTTTCCAACATGCGTAAACAAAAGGAATTATCAAGCACAATTCAATCATATAGATTAAGCGCACAATTCAATTATATATGCCAACATTTCAAGTTCATGTATATTTTGCGCATAACGAAAATTCAACATAAACTACATATTCTGATGTAGAAAGGGGGATAGAAAAAGAGTATAATATAATATGAATTCTTATAGGAATCAAGCGATAAATACACCATTATCGGAAAATATAATTTAATTTACTCACCCGACTGATCTCCAATTCCTAGATCTGATTCAGATATATCATTTGTGGTCTCCTTAATTTAATCTATCACTGAAATAACTATAGATTTTCAAATCTAAGCCCAAAAGAAAATAAAAGAAAAGAACTAAATTCTGATTCATGGAACTTACCTCATACGGAAGAGAAATCTGAGCAGCTACAACCTAAATCTATGATTTTTATTTCCAAATCTCAAATCCGAAGTCCTAAACTAATATTTTATGATTCAAAAGAATTTCGAGGGTAAAAGAAATGGAAGAGCTCTGACGTCCTCTCATAAAATATAAGTTAGAGGCGAGGCCTTATCCGTTTATTTATAGCTTCTTAGAAGAACTTTGTATGTATGATTCAAAACGAATAATTCCGAGCGATCAACGAAACAAAACAATGCCAGAGCTGACTCGAATGGGTCCGCCTATCTCTAAAGTGTGTTGACCCCTAGGTCGACCTACTTTAGGCATGGGACGACCCATATATACAATTTAAAATCGTATAGTGTGTCAATCTGTACGGATTGGCGTTATGTTAAACATGATTTTTAATGTTCATATTTTCTAACTATTTCATTGAATATTTCTTGTTTTGGACATGCGCTCTTATTTAATTCCAAAGGCAGAAACAATGAGTGCATTAATAATTACTATTTTCAAATTCATGCGCGTATATTACTTTTTATTTCTATGAATGTTATTTTTAAAATTTATTCCTATTCCCGAATTTATTCGGTTCTTTACCATTTTAACATATGTTTATTTCCCATTTCAAATGCAAACTTACTAGTATGTGCATATTCTAATTAAATTGAAACGCTGCTTAATTGGCACCACTTGAATTTCCTTTTTATTTAATTATATATATAAACCATTGGACATATAGTTTGCATAGCGACAACTTTTTATTTATTGCTCAGTTTATAACATGCGTTCGTTTTCAAATTTCAAACGCACATTACTCCCATATATTTTGACAATTTTTGTTAATCTTTATTGTTTAAAAATGTGGGATATTACATTCTCCCACCATTAGGAAATTTCGTCCCCAAAATTTGGTTAGGGTAAAATTATGTAATTCCTCGCATAACTTGCTACCGTAATATGTACATCCAATTTTGCAACTATTTGTGCACTTATGCAAAGTGTAACACAACATAAAAATATATGAACACAATGAATGCCTAAGTTGTACCTCCTATATGAATGCAAATTTTCTTGTAAACCTTTTAAAAACATGATACATATATCCTAAATAAACTGGCAATTTCTATATGAATATAGTATTTTGGAAATCAAAAATACTTTTTCATCTACATTTTCCCAGACTCTTACAAAGTAAGAATGTAGTTCATCCAATTTTTGCATCCAAACCGACACTACCAACTTAAAATTTGTGAATTTCAGAAAAACTAATTTTCTGAATTTGATTTCTTAGGTTTGAAAAAGATAGAAAAAGGAAAATTCCATATTTTCTATTTCACTTTCACACACTTTTTTCCCAATATTGAAAACCTTAATCACTAATCTTACAAAAATTCATATTTTCTATTTCAAACACAATTTAGATAAGATTTTTTTTCTTCAGTTTTTCCAAACTTTCTTGGAAGAATTCATTTTCTTTTATTGTTCTCAATTTTTGCAGTTGTCGCCTTTGCTACTTTTTAATATTTTGCTTGTTTTTCTTTGAGTTGTTCATCTTTTAATTTCATTTTCATTTTTATTTAAATTATCCTATGTTTTTTCTCTTATCAATTGATCATAACAAACACCTAAAATGAAAGTGTCAACCTAACTATTCTATTTTTCCACAATAAAACGGAGAACTACATAGGAGTGCGTATCTACACTAAAAGAAAACCTTACTAATTTCTCAAGCAGTGTTAAACAAAGATTTTCCATTAATCACTAACCATGTCATAAATTTACTTATAAACATTTCAACTTGCTACTTCCTATTCATTTCCTCTTTATCCTGTTATATCACTGTATAGCCTTTAAGTATTTACCATTTCTCTTTCTTGCAACTAATTTCTCTCTTAATACTTTGCTACTCAAGTTTATGGTTTATTCACGTACCAAAATAATTTCCTCAGATCTTTACTAACGGTCCATGCACAATAATGGGACCGTTCTCACTAAATTATCTTTAATTAAATAAAATTAATATTCTTAAAACTTTCCTCAAAAATAAAACTAGGAATGATATAATTGTGCACTTTAACTTAGCTGGGCTTTTATTTATCATAATATACATTTCATTTTTAAGAGAAATTAATAAGATTACGTTTCTATGAATCTTTCCTCAAGAGGACTTTTGTGTTCTGTCTAAAGTAACAAGGAAAATCCTGAAAAAGTTGAAATAGGTAACAAAAAATACAGTGCTTTACCTTATATTTTAGGCACCTCTTTCGCTGCACATTTCCTTGTCACTTTAACAAAAACATATTTACTTACAAACTTATTGATTCGCAAACACTTATCTTATAATCCTTCTTGTTCCTATAAGTTAAAGTGTGCCACAACCCAACATTTATGAAAAACTTTTATATTTTATTTCACTGAAGGTCACCTATGCACCGCATATGTCTAATTCCATTGTACTCGCGCTTTTCCTTAACCACTTATATACTTAACCCCACAACTTGCTTATGCACTTTACTCTTTTTGAAAACAAAATTTGCATAACTTTATCAAAAATTATTTTAATGTGAATCTCAATATTACAAACAAAAAATTTATGAAAACCGTTAACTTTTCAATTTGAAACTTGAAGACTCTTCTAGATATATTTTCTATTTAATTCTTTTTTTCAAGTTCTATCTAAAATTTTTAATTGTTAGGCTAAGTAAAAGTGGTTCCTAACTTATGCATTCCCAAATCTTTTGCGTGAAATTACATTTACTTTCCCATATTTTCTTTTTTCACACAAATTACTCCAAAACAGTGTCTAAACTGAAAAATAAGATGCTACAACACTTTTATGCCAAATGTGTATATATAAATTCCTAACCCATTTTTCTCTTTCTAACTCATTCACAATTTACATGACCCTACTGCCCAATCTACTCATTTGAAATACCAAAATTTTGGATATCAACACATGGATGTCTATTTTTCATTTCAAAACATAATGTACACTCTACATTCTTGCCAATCATGTGCCTATAATCCTTAAACTTTCATAAGTGTTTCCTTCGTATACAAAATTAACATCCCCACTTTTGACATGTGTTGTTTCACTTAATTAATCGATTCCACTATGGATATATATATATATAATATTTATATTATTTTTTAAATACAAATGCGCCTACTCACTATCTATATAAGAGTCCTAAACCTGAGCTCTGGTACTAGATGTAACAACCCAATTTTCAGTGGTCCCGACTTTTTTTGCAAAATGTTAAATCTAAGTCCAACGAAACCATAGTTGGTTTGTCTGGTATCATGCAGAAAAATCATGAATAAATATATTAGAGCTGGAATTAGAAATCTCGTAGAGGAATGGAATAAAATATAATAATAAGTAAACACATAACAATATAACGATAATATCTAACAAGTGTCTCTAAGCTACAGAATCTCAAACACCTGTCCAACCTGTGTGTTCATTATGAGGAGGCGGTCAGAACAAAAAGTTTTGGTGAATGGACTAATTATATATTCTACAAATAACACTACATATACCATTCTATCACTGATTCTTATTTATTAAGTTATTCGGGTTTGCTTCATAACATACTTCTGATTGTTCTATATGAATCGCACCCATCTAGTACCTAGTAGATTAACCAAATAAATCATATATATAGTTTCATGCCTAGTAAACCAAGGTACTTCCCATAGTATCTTCCTCGAGCAGTACCCATAATCGCACCACGTAGGAATATCAAATCTTTTCTGCCACGAAAGCATACTCTGTAACGCCACGAAGGCATTTCAACTCTCCAATGCCACGCTACGAAAACGTACTAGGCTACGCTTTGAAAGCAAATAAGTTTTTATAGTTGCGCCACAAGGGCGCCTAAATATCCTAGTTCTTCATTGAACTCAGTCGAGGGCTTTATTATATCTGTCAAGGATGTACTCGGGATGACCCACAAAAATAATGTCTTCATTAACCCAAAATACAGATATCAAAATTTGGTTCGTCTCTTCTGTGGCTCTTCAAGGCCCCACCAGCCTACCCCCAATAATTCTAAAGAGCTAAATGACCGAACCTAGCAAACAGTCTAAGCAAACAAGTTGTCCCTCATCCAATGACACAATAGTGAAGAACATTGGCCTCTTAGTTTAGCAAATAGGTTCCCGTACCCATCAGTAGCCAACCTTCCCTTCTACTCAGGAGCGACCGACCCACCTCATTAAAACCAACCCAATAGTCCTATACGGGGCGGACCAACCCTTTAATAGTTAACCGACCCACTCATACTAGGAGTAACAGACCGTCTCCTATAGACTCGCTTAACCGACCTTGTTCATCCCCAGACTCGCTCGCTCGACCAACCATTCTTCTTCAGGCCCACTCGACCGACCCCATCATTTAACTTGTAGGCTCGCTCGCTTAAACCCCTTTCCCCCAGCTAGCTCGCTCAAACCCTACACTTCAACCTTGGACTCGCTCGCATCGTCCTGTCTTGTTTCCCAAGAAAACACATTAGGGATGCGCGACCAACCCCATATTTGCGACCCAAAACCTGCACTACTCTAACACAACTCCAATTTTCACCAAAACTTCGCCAATCGATGCAATCGACGAAACCAACTCATTCAGTTCATTCAATACAACCACAAGCATGTAATGAAACCAATAACATCACTAATTTGGCCATTTCACCAATAATTAAGTAAAATTCATCAATATCACCATAAATGTGCATATGAACAAAACTATAGATCTAACTTGCATGGAACAACATAGAAATTTCCTATCTAAACTCGCTAAATCAGATCATAGGATGACTTATATGAAAATGGACTTAGATCTAAGTAAAAAACTTGAAATTGATGAAAAACATGAACAAACACCCATATACTTCATTGGATCCATATGAGAGATGCATATCACTCACTGATTCTCCAAAACAAGCTAAAATGATAGAAATATGAATCCGGATAGCAAGCACCTCGCACCAAACCCCTTGATCTGATGAATCCTTGCTTCAGTTGATGTAGATCTAACCTCCAATGGTGTAGATCTATGATTTCCCTCCTTGGATTTTGATTTCTAATGTTGGAAAGGTGTTAGAGGAATGAGGAGCACAAGGCCACCAAATGAGAGAATGGGGAAAGTAAACTATTTCCCATACCTCTCACCGTCTATTTATAGTTTCCACCAGCCCACTAATGAGCCTCTCCCAAATCAGCCCTTTAGGCTCCCAAAACCTGGCCAGCCAATTGAAAAACCTTAAAATAGCCATTTCTCCCAAACCATTGAGCCAAATCTTTAATGTAACCACTCTATGGAAAGGGAAACATCAATTCCTTTCCAATGGCATAGGTCTCACCCTCTGATTCGACCTGAGTCTAAAGTTATGCCTTGTATAAGACTGACAGGGGTAAAATAGTCACAAACAAAATCGGTAAAAATTATGGATATGTATCACATCCCCAAAAGCAACATATTAAATGATGAGAATGATCCAACCCTCAGAGAATAAAATAAAAATATTTTACGATCTTCCGATACGTAAAATGTGGGTTGTTACATTCTCCCCCCTTAAGAAATTTCGCCCCAAATTCCAGGCAAATACAAACAATCACAACAATTCTACATGCCTATCATCCATGACATGCCAATTCTATCATCCAAGCTAGCAACCATCAAGCCATGCATCCATAATCTTATCCTAACACGCGGAATTCTATCAAAGAATAATAAGATACAACATTATAACGATGATACGATATCAAAAGTTCATAACGACGAAGAGTTCTGGATGAGTTGTCCTCATGCTCTCTTCTATCTCCCATGTACAATCGTCACCATCTTTACTCCATTGTACCTTGATTAGCTTAACCGTCTTCCTCCTAAGCTATTTTGTGTCAATTCCAACAACAAGAAGCAGCTTACGAGGTTTTGCAAGTGCAGTTTCTACTTCTAAGTGTTCGTACTACTCTGGAGATACCACCACATTCGAATCATGCATGAACTTCTGTAGAAATGACACATGTAAAACATTATGCATGCTTGACAACTTCTTTGGTAAGTCTAATCTATATGCATGCTTTCTAATTCGCTCGACTATCTGAAACGGTCCAACAAATCTTAGAGCGAATTTCCCTGTATTTCCGAATCGTACCACATGCTTTAATGGCGAAATCTTAACAAAAACGATATCGCCCACGTCAAATTCCAAGTCCTTGTGACGCTTATCGATGTAACTCTTTTGAAGATCTTGGGTTGTCTTTATTCGTTGCCGAATGATCTCGATATAATCCGAGGTTTCTCTAATCATTTCAGGCCCAAGTACCAACTTAATCCCAGTTTCTAACCAACAAGTTGGAGAATTGCACGGCCTCCCATAGAACGTCTCTTATGGTGCCATCTTAATTCTAGACTGATATCTATTGTTATAAGAAAACTCAACTAAATGTAGATGGTCTTCTCATGATCCACCGAAGTCTAACACACAAGCCCTCAGAAGATCTTCCAAAACTCGATTGACTCTCTCAGTCTGACCATCAGTTTGGGGATAATAAGCCGTACTCAAACAAAACTCGGTTCCCAAAGCCTCTTGCAAACTTTTCCAAAATCACACTTGTAAACAATGGATCTCGATCACTCACTGTACTTACTGGGACACCATGGAATCGAACTATCCATTTCACATAACGTTCAACTGGTTTCGACGCCGTCCTAGTTGACTTGACAGAAATGAATCTCGCACTTTTGGTCAAGTTATCCACAATGACCCAAATCCCTTCATTTCCTACCCTTGTCCTAGGTAGTCCATCGATAAAATCCATTGATATCTGTTCCCACTTCAATGTAGGAACTTCTAATGGATGAAGCAAACCACTTGGCTTCTTCTGTTCATCTTTCACCAACTGAAAGTTCATGCACTTGGAAATGAACTTTCCAATTTCTCGCTTCATCCCCTCCCAGTAGTAGACTTGCTTCATGTCCTGATACATCTTATTACCACCAGGATGAATTGTGAACTTTGTGTGATGACATTCTCTCAGAACCTCATCCCTCAGTCCATTTATATTGGGAATAACTAATTGCCCTTACTTTCGAATCCAACCTTCTCGATCGACTTCAAACTCTTTATCTCCTATTTCTAGTTTCTGGATAAACTCGACAAGCTTTACATCTCGCTTTTGGCTCTCGCCAATCCTTTCGATGAGAGTAGGTCTTATCGACAAGTTTGCCAACATTTGAGGTTCCAACCTGCACCTTGGCCTGAAATCGAATCTTGCCAATTACTCGTGGCTGTTCCATTCAAAAAACATCGCTCCTAAACTTGTGTATCTTCGACTCAATGCGTCTGCAACAGCGTTACCTTTGCCTAGAGTATTGTCTATACCAAAATAATACGATGCCAGAAACTCCAACCGTCGTTGCTACCGAAGATTCAAATCCTTTTGGGAGAAAAGATACTTCAACGACTTGTGATCTATGAACAACTCAAATCGTACTCCGAATAGGTAATGCCTCCACATCTTCAGAGAAAACACAATCGCTGCCAACTACAAATCATGAGTTGGATAGTTCCTTTCATGCGACTTTAGCTGTCGACTCGCGTAAGCCACAACCTTATCCTTCTGCATTAGCACTTCCCCAAGTCCAGTACCATATGCATCGGTGTGCACCACCATTTCTTCATTCCCACTTGGAATGGTCAACACAGGTGTGCTTGTTAATCTCTCCTTTAGGATTCCGAACGCTTGTTCAGACTTCGCATCCCATGTGAACACTTGGTTCTTCTTTGTTAATCCTGCCAACGGTGCAGCTATCTTTGAGAAATCCTTAATAAAACGTCAGTAATAACCAGTTAACTCATGGAAACTTTTCACATCTGGCGCATTCTCAGGTCTATCGTAGTCCTGGATTGCTGCCACTTTAGCGGGGTCGACTGCTATCCATTTCCAGAAATAACATGACCTAAGAACCTCACTTCATTCTTCTAGAAGTGACACTTCGAAAACTTAGCTCTCAATTGATGCTTCCATAAGATTTCCAACACAACTCTCAAGTGCGTCTTATGTTCTTCCTCCTGGAGTAAACCAGAATATCATCTATGAACACAAGCACAACTTGTTCAACTGATCTCTGAATACCCTATTCATAAGATCCACGAAATACGTTGGCACATTAGTCAATCTGAATGGCATCACCAACCATTTGAAGAAACCAGATAGTGTCCTAAAAGCATTCTTTGGCATATTATCCTTAGCCACCCTAAACTGGTGAAATCCCGTTGCCAAATCCATTTGAGAAAACACTTTGGCTTCATGAAGCTGATCATCAATCTTTGGCAACGGATACTTGTTCTTCTGGGTCACCTTGTTCATCTCACGAGAGTCCACACACAATTTTAACGAGCCATCCGCCTTGGTTGCAAATACGACCAGTGCACCCCATTCGGAAACACTCCTTCAAATGAATCCTTTTCTCGAAAGGTCTCGAACTTGCACCTCCAACTCTTGCTGTTCCCTAGGTGTCATCCGCCAAAGAGACATAACGATTGGTCTAGCACCCTCGACCAAATCGATCCTAAACTCGATCTCACAATGCGGCGACAACCCTTTGACCTCGTCAAAGACATCTACATACTCATTAGCGATCAACACTGATGGCAGGTCTTCTTATGGAATCCCAAGCGAATGTAGATAACTCACGAAGACACCTGCTTCGCGCTTATATCTAACCAACACCTTTTGCTCTTCCACATTGCCAACCCTTACCTCTAGCTTCTTGCAATTTACTCTTGTCGCATAATTCTTGAGCCAATCCATGCCCAAGATGATCCCAACCCCAACGAAGTTAAGAACAAAGAAATCACACAAAAAAGAGCAACCATGACTCCACAACACTAGACCACGACACAACATGCACAAACTAGACGAACCCCCAACTGGATTAGTCACGATCAATGGTCTATCACAAATCTCAGGTTCCAAACCCAAGCGACACAAAAGCTCATTGAAAATGAATGAATGCGATGCTCCAGTATCAAACAAAACTCAAACTGAAACACCATGAATAGAACGAGTACCTTGCACCATGACACCCTTTCCCTTCTCCTTAGCAGTAGAAGTTCTTGAAAAGTTGGCACAACTTCCAAAGCATATGCCTTCACAACCTGCTTAGCTTTAACTGCTTCCGGACAGTCCTTCTTGAGATGTCCAGTTTTGCCACAACTGTGACACTTCCTCTCAACCTTCGGATTCCTGCACTCATTAGCAAAATTGCCTTTCTATTGGCAATTGAAGCAAATAGACTCGCTCTTATGCTTCTTCTGGCCATTCTTCCCTTTCTGTTGTTGTTGCTTCCTCTTCTTGTTATTACCACCCTACTGTGGCTTCTGTTCTTCCTTAGTTGCAACAACAGACATCCTCTTAGGAAACAAACTTTCATGCCTCAAATCTTTCTCGACGATCTTCTCAAAGGTATCATCGAGGTGATCCAAAAGCTGATTCCGAAGATATTCATCCAACCCTAAGACAAACTTTTCGTTCTTTTGATAAGGAGTATCCACATATGAACGAGCATGCTTCGACAAAGCCTCGAAGTCAGAAATATAGTCAATAACTGGGCGACCATTCTATTTAAGCCCCATGGATCTCTTAAACATAATCAACTTTTGCACGGTGGAGATAAACTTCGCTTCAAACATAGCTTGGAATTTCTCCCATGAGATCTCTTCCTCCGGAGTCTCAAGTGTGATAGAGTTCCACCAGTCCATTGCTCTACCCTCTAACTGCCATGATGCAAGCTTCCTCTTTGTTGCATCATCAATGCCCAAGTCCTTGAAAATTCGAACATAAGTATCCAACCACCTTTGAACCTCTTCAACTGGTTCAGTGCCCTGGAACTGTTTCCCTCCCAAGGAGGTAAAGTCTTTGCATAGCTTTGCAAATTCTACGGCTCTAGGCATTTGGACTCCAACATCAACCATATCTACCACTGGAGCTGGGTTCCTTCGAAGACATGCTTCCATCATAGCTTCAAACATGGTCGGGTAGTCAGGTTCCCCGCTATTACCCACTCCAGGCACAGTTTCTTCCCTAATAGTATGTCTTGTAACTTTGACTCATTCTAAACCTGCAAGTTTGAATGATTAGCCACATACAAGAAAAGCTGCTAAAGAAGTACAAACGTTACTATATTATATAGTATCATATAGTATACATCCAACAGAAATCTACAAGTACGTCTCTCATACGTGATTACGTCCTTGGACCTTGGCTAAAATCGTTAACCAAAGCTCTGATACCAAATGTGACGACCGCCCACAGCTCCCGCACTAAACAAAGGAATAATGCGCTAAAAAGTGTGCCAGACAGCTATTGATGATCATCAGAGTATGATAACATGAGAAGAACCTGTCGTAAATACCATAGCACAAGGATAAAATGTAATAGAACATATACAACAAGTAATAATAGTGAAATCCAATTGCATAGAAACTGAAAACTCTTAACAGAACCCATAGAAAGATCCATACAACGTAGGATAATATTTCTGTACAAAGATCCTCACTACATCCCTCAGAGTATACAGTATTAGAGGAAACATAAAATACTATATATTAATAAAAGTGGTACGTGAGCCTCTTGCTCGCCATCGATCAGCATCATCGTCCTCACTAAAGCATCACCTGTCACCTGCTACTCAGTCTTCCCATCCACAACTGGATGAACGACCCAAGGTAATAAGAGAGAAACATAAATTGAGTCAGACAACAATCTTGATGAGTGATAAAACAGCTAACAAACTTCATCAATAAAGCATATGAGAATGGGTAGATTTACCAACCACTACCCAACACCAGAGAAGAACTCACACCCGTCTTCCCCACATCCGATAGTGATAGCTTTACAATCCATCATAACCAAGGTAACAAGAATTCATCCATGTAAATCAGAACAACCATTAATAACATTAATAGCATCTAGATTTCATAGGTCTAACGTAGATAATCATAATTGAGTTTAGCATCCCTCAAGCACTCTCCCCAGAGGCCTAAACCAATATCAGTCAAGCACTCAAGAAACATCTCCCTCGACATTGGATAATTCACATGAGATGGTATAACAAAACATCCAGACATTCAAACATCCATGACAGACTCTGGCAATGTAACGAACCGATCTTCTGACTGGTTTTCGCCGGTATTTAAATCAACTTAAACCGTTCACAAGGATGGATTGTTGTGGGTACATACATATTTGCACAAAAGTAACAGAACTTTTTATTTCATTCCACTTTATTGATTACATCGGAGATTACAAGGAATATTAGAGTACCATATATGCTCAGCGGAAATAAATTCTCCAGCGGAATAAGAAACATCCAAATCATAACTTTGGCTTCAAACCTGAATCTAGCTCTAAAATCTAAACCTGTAAACCAAACTACTCGCTGCCTGTGCAAAAAAAGGGCACTCAGAGTTTAGGAATCCTGCTTTGAAATCATCATTAATCGTATGATGGCCCATCATGACTGCCATGTGCCAAGGGCTAATGGCAACCCCAGTTCCAGCACAACTCCATATGCCATCATGACTCATATATGTGTCTTCTCACATCATGACAACTAGGCCCTTCACAACTGCGCATGGTACGAGGCCCTTCACGTCTACCCAATGTACATTTGCTTTGAGTCTACTAGAACTTACGACAATGATAATCTCTCAGCCTTCTCATCTTTATTCATCATCACCAGCGACCAATCCCAAACTCAAGTCCCACTCGAGTAACCATTATCCACAATCCAACACCTTTTTAGTTTTCTGCACATTCATTGCTTTTCACCAATCAACGAACACATCACATCACTTTGAACACCCTCATCTGGACTATCATTGAAGTTACAACATCTTTGAACTGAACAACAATCAATATAAGGTTCAACTTCAATAACCATCTCATCACGACCGACCAAGATGTTCTCAATAAGATCGACCGACCCCATTACCCCAGAAGCGACCATCCCTTATATCACCATATGATCGACCGACCCTTCAGCAGCCAACCGACCCATCAGTAGCCAACCGTCCCTTCTACTCAGGGGCGACTGACACACCTCACTAGGACTAACCAAATAGCCTCACACGGGACCGACCGACCCTTCAACAACCGACCGACCCACTTCATACTAGGAGTAACCGACCCTCTCCTATAAACTCGCTATACCGACCCTGTTCATCCCCAGGCTCGCTCGCTCGGCCAACCATTCTTCTTTAGGCTCGCTCGACCAACCATTCTTCTTCAGGCCCGCTCGACCGACCCCATCATTCAACTTGTAGGCTTGCTCGCTCGAACCCCTTTCACCTGGCTCGCTCGCTCAAACCCTGCACTTCAACCTTAGACTCGCTCGTACCTTCCTATCTTGTTTACCAAGAAAACACATTAGAGATGCACGACTGACCCTATACGTGCGACCCAAAACCTGCACTGCTAAAATGCAACTCCAATTTCGACCAAAAGTTTGCCAATCGATACAATCGATGAAACCAACTCATCCAGTTCATTCAACACAACCGCAAGCATGTTATAAAACCAATAACATCACCAATTTGGTCATTTCACCGATAATTATGTAAAATTCATCAATAGCACCATAAATGTGCATACGAAAAAAACTATAGATCTAACTTGCATAATCATATGGAACAACATAGAAATTTCCTATCTAAACTTGCTAAATCAGATCATACGATGACTTATGTGAAAATAGACTTACCAATGCATAGATCTATGGAAAAACACTTGAAATTGATGAAAAACATGAATAAACACCCATATACTTCATTGAATCCATATGGGAGATGCATATCCCTTACTGATTCTCCAAAACAAGCTAAGATGATAGAAATATGAATTCGGACAGCAAGCACCTCGCACCAAAACCCTTGATCCAATGAATCCTTGCTTCAATTGATGTAGATCTAGCCTCCAATTGTGTAGATCAATGATTTCCCTCCTTGGATTTTGATTTTTAATGGTGGAAAGGTGTTAGAGGAAGGAGAAGCACAAGACCACCAAATGAGAGAATGGGGAAGTAAACTGTTTCCTATACCTCTCACCCTCTATTTATAGTTTCCACCATCCCACTAATGGGCCTCTCTCAAATCAGCCCATCAGGCTCCCAAAATCTGGACAGCCAACTGAAAACCTTAAAACAACGATTTCTCCCAAATTACTGAGCCAAATCTTTAATGTAACCACTCTACGGAAAGGCAAACATCAATTCCTTTCCAATGGCCATGGTCTCATCATCTAATTCGACCCGAGTCAAAAGTTATGTCTTGTACAAGACGTATATGGGCAAAATGGCCACAAACATAATCGGTAAAAATTATGGACATGTCTCACATCCCCATAAGCAACATATTAAAAGATGAGAATGATCCAACCCACAAGGAATAAGATAAAAATATTTTACTCCGATAAGTAAAATGCGGGATGTTACATATACAAACCATGCCTTTGTAGGCATAGCCCTGGACCTACCAAAGAGGACCATCACGGAGTATCCTCACGTCTCGTAGAAGTCCCGCTCTTCCATCTAGTCCCGTCGAATAAGTAGGAAGTGCTCCTACCATGCCTCCCAACACTATGATTTGCCTCGATGGGCTCTTCACCGTTATGGGCTGGACCAAATGCATTTCGTTATTTTAATTAGGCCCTATGTCTAATTATTCGTTCACCTACTTTTCTTTTTCTTTGATTTATAATATTCATTAATTTATATAATCAAATATTATTTATTCATAAACTAACCTCACTAGTCACTATAAAATATAGCCTAATTACAAGGGCACTATAAAATACCTTTTGGCATAATAAACTCAATTTCTAATTTCCAAATTTTTTATAATAGGCTTTGTTCCTTTTAATTCACTTTCCAAATTACAACATTTATTTTATACTCTTTCTTATATGTTAATTCCACTGAATTTTTCTTATTATGTTCTAGTTATAAGTTTACATTAAGCCTTCATCTTTTTATAACCTCTTTCACTTATGTTACTTTTTCTTCTTTCTGTTTTTATAGTTTACTTTTTTAGGAAATTAGACATATTCCTAATTGGATGGTTATTATAAATGTACAAAAAAAATCTATTTACATAGCTTAATGTAATTACTGTTATAGTAATCCAAAATCGCAAGATATCTCTTTCAATTATTTCTAGGCTATTGAACAGTGCGCAATACGGCTAAATCTCTCATTCGCACTAATCTACACCTTTATTTATTTTTAAATTTGTAATTATGTTTTCTGCTTCATTTCAAATCAAACTTTGGAACTATATTTGTGACGGCCAGTCCCGCACTAGCCAACATTTCCAATGAAAGTGCGTTGTGTCAATGCCCGACTAGCACGGGACGGTCGCCAAAGAAAGGAAAAGAAAGGAATTTGAACTAACAAGGAACCTGTAGAATGTCTCACAGCACATGGGATAAAATATAATAATAACATACCTTTGACATAAAATAGGCGAGACAGTGCATAAGCTGAAAACTAAACCATCATAGCAGCGAAAATCCAAAATACAGCTTATCATCCACACCAACATTATCACAACTTTGAAATATTGTCTCGAAAGCAAAATAAAGAGGTACACTACTAATGCCCAAAGTAGTGACCAACAACAACACAGGGAGAATATATATGTATATATATCATACGTGGAAGCCTCCTGCTCATCTTTGGTACAGCTACTCGTGCATAATCACCTGACCTGTCTATGGTCTGCTCGTTTAAGAGTACCCAGAGTAATAAGAAGAGACATAAAACTCTGGGTCAGACAAAAGTCTGGTATGAGCGATAAGTAGTAAAACAGAACAATAACAGGTATACATAACCATACCTGAACCTGGACCTGCAACCAAAGAGTTAGCACAACAGGATGTACAATACTCTAAGGTGACCCTAACACATGGTGTGAAAATAAAGGGGGTGTGCATGTCATGGTGATAGAAAAACATCAAACATAGCAATCATTCTGACATCTCTCACTCAGTGCATAAAGCATATGATATCCACCACTTTGATCACCAAATTCTTTATTACAATCACTCTGCCCCATGGAGTCATGACGGCTCCACTGCACTGATCCGTAACCACTAATACTTTGTTATGTCCACTCTGCCCCATGGATTCATGACAACACCACTGCACTGGCTCATAGCCTTGCTACGATCACTTTACCCCATGGAGTCATGACAACTCCACTGCACTGATCCATAGCCAATATCCATCTCTCAGTGGTGAGTCCAAGCTATAAACATCGATAACCCCTTTGCACACGTCCCATAGCAAAGTCTAACTCATGAAGTTAACTCGTTGGTTCCCATCTGGACCCTGAGTTCTACTTCTCATTTGGACTACCTTTGAATCTCGGGTTTTGGTTTTCATCCGGATTGGTTCGATCCTTCTCCTCGTCCTCGGGTCGATTCGCTTCGATCGTGCACACTTCAGGTCGGTTCTTGATACATACTCCAGCTTGTGGTCATCATGTCGGCTCGTGAGAGGCTCCCTTGTCCGGTTCGGCCTTGTGATGATGCTCAGGTTCATTCATGATCTCTTCCAAGCACCGGGTCGGTTCGTGAGTTCATCTCCAGATCGGGTCGGGTTCGTGCTCCGGGTCGGTCGCGTTTCTCCATCAGTCCAGCTCATGGATATCTTCTAGTTTAGATCGAGGCACGTATGTCACGAGAAGATCGGTACTGGAGTGCCTCATGATGGGTGGCCATGATCGGTTCAGTCGGGGGTCACGAACGGGTCGGTTCGAATGAGGGCAATCCGATCCAGTTCGTGCATAATATTCTACAACTTTTCCAGCAACTATTTTGCGCCACACAATGGCATTTTCAATAATTCTAACTTTGCTAAACAATTATAAAACATTCCAAATAGTCATAGCAACATGTATAATCAACCACAAACACTAAAACAACGAATCTAACATGTTAATAAGGATCAAAAATACCCAAAACCCATGTTTTCCCCTTAATCTCCTTAATCATGATTTAACATGTGGGTCTTTACACTCTCACTCCCTTAAGAAATTTTGCCCCCATAATTCCTTAACCAAAAACATACAAAGGTGTTCCACATGCCTATCAGCCATTTACAAACAATCAAACATACATAGCAACATAACAAGCCTGTCCTAGCATGCGGTTTACTAATAAGGGGATAACTAAATGGTCATCAAAATCTTACCAGGAAAAGAGTTCTGGATGCGACATCTTTATTCTCTCCTCTGTTTCCCAAGTATAGTCACTCTCATTATCGCCCCATTGAACCTTGACCAGTTTCATCGCCTTCCTTCGAAGTTGCTTCGTATCACTCTCGACAATACTGATCGGCTTGTGATTCCCAACCGCCTTGTATTCTACTTCGATGTCATCCAACTGATCTGGTGAAATTGTCATATCAGGGTAATGCATGAATTTCGTTAACTAAGAAACATGAAATACGTTGTGAACTCCCGCCATCTTGTTAGGTAATTCAACTTTATATGCTAAATTCCCAACTTGTTCGAGAACTGGGAACTTACCAACAAATCTTGGTGTTAACTTGCCTCTCCTGCCAAATCGAATCACGCTCTTTAACGGAGAAATCTTGACAAACACCAAGTCGCCAGTGGAGAATTTTAAATCTCTTTTCCTCTTATCAGCATAACTTTTCTGCCTATCTTGGGTAGCCTTCATTCGCTGTTGGATAACCTTAATCAAGTCTAAAGTTTCTCTTATTACATCTGGCCCGAGCACAAATTTCTCGCCGGTTTCTAGCCAACATGATGGTGAGTTGCACGGTTTTCCGTACAAAGCTTCAAATAGAGCCATACCAATACTGGACTGATAACTATTATTATATGCGAATTCAATTAGATGCAAATGTTCATCCCATGACCCTCCAAAATCTAATATGCAAAGCTCTCAAGAGATCTTCTAATACTCGATTCACCCTCTCTGTCTGACCATTGGTTTGAGGATGGTACGCGGTACTGAGATGTAATTCTGACCCTAAAGCCTCTTGTAAGCTCTTCCAAAATCCGCTAGTAAATAATGGATCTCAGTCACTCACAATGCCTTTAGGTACTGCATGAAATCTCACTACCCACTTCGTATATAGTTCTGCTAACTTAGCTGCTGTTCTATTCGACTTGACGGGTATAAACCTTGCACTCTTGGTCAATCAGTCCAAAATTTCGCAAATGCTATCATGGCCCGATCTGGTCCTTGGTAACCCATCAATGAAATCCATTGAGACTTGTTCCCATTTCCATTCTGGAATTTCCAATGGTTGTAGCAAACCACTAGGTTTCTTTTGCTCAGCTTTAACTAGCTGACAATTCATGCATTTGGATATAAACTTCCCAACGTCTCTTTTCATCACTTCCCAATAGTAGGTCTGCTTCATGTCTCGATACATTTTGTTACCAACGGGATGTATAGTCAGTTTTGAGTGATGACATTCTCTAAGCACTTCATCTCTCAATCCATTAATATTGGGAACAACTAATCTTGCATTCTTTCTAAGCCATCCGTCTCGATCAAGCCCATACTTTTCATCTCCTCACTGTTGACACCCATTTTTAACCTGGAGATGATTTACAATAGGTTAGGATCATTCCCCTGACTGGAACCAGTCCGCTCAATCAAAGTGGGTTTGATCTTCAAACTTGCTAACATCTCTGGATCTAGTTCGCACTTTGGTCTGAAATCATACACAGCGATGTACTCCAGTTGCTTCCATTCTAGAAACATAGCCCCTAAACTGGCATGTTTTCTACTCAATGCATCAGCTACCGCATTGCCCTTCCCTGGTGTATATGCGATACCGAAATCATAGGAATCCTAGAATTCTAACCATCTCTTCTGTCGGAGATTTAGATCCTTCTAGGAGAAAAGGTACTTTAATGACTTATGATCGGTACACAACTTGAATCTTTCTCCCAAGAGATAATGTATCCACATCTTCAATGCGAATACAGTCGCTGCCAATTCCAAATCATGGGTAGGATATCATTTCTCATGCGGTTTCAGTTGTCGACCAACATAAGCTACAACCCTACCTCCTTGCATCAATAAAGCACCTAGTCTGGTACAACATGCATCCGTGTATACTGTCATCTCTTCATTCCCTTTAGGAATGACTAACACTGGCGCACGCGTCAACTTTTCCATTAGACTCTTGAATGCATTTTCACGCCTTTCGTCCCAAACAAAAGCATGATTCTTCTTGGTCAACTAAGTTAACGGTGCCGCTATCTTGGAGAACTCTTGGATAAACTTACGATAATATCCAGCTAACCCCAAGAAACTTCTTACATCTATTGCATTCTTGGGCGTAGACCAATCCTGCACCGTAGCTACCTTTGCAAGATCAACAGCAATACCATTCTCTTAAACAACATGGCCCAAGAATCTCACTTCCCTCCTCCAGAAGTGACACTTAGAAAACTTCGCTTTTAATTGGTGTTTCCTCAACACCTCCATCACTATCCTCAAATATTCCTTGTGTTCTTCCTCTGTCCTCAAGTAAACCAAAATATCATCTACGAACACAAGAACAAACTTATTCAATTGATCTCGAAGAACTCTATTCATAAGATCCACAAAATATGCTGGTACATTGGTCAAGCCGAATGGCATGACCAACCACTCATAAAATCCAGACGGCGTCCGAAAGGCCGTTTTAGGAATACTCTTGGCTGCTACTCGGAGCTGATGAAATATTATCGCGAGGTCCAATTGGGAGAACACTCTTGCTCCCTCTAGTTGATCAAACAAATCATCTATCCGCGGAAGAGGATACTTATTATTCCTAGTCACTTTATTCAACTCACAATAGTCCACACATAAACGAAGGGAGCCATCTTCCTTGGTAGAAAATACAACTGGTGCTCCCTACTCGGAGACACTTCTTCTGATAAATCCTTTCTTCAAAAGATCGCTTACTTGCACCCCGAGCTCTCGCTGCTCCCTTGGTGCCATACGACGAAGTGGCATCACTATAGGTTTGGCATCATTCACTAGATCAATACGGAACTCAATCTCTCGGTGTGGTGGAAGTCCGGTCACTTCCTCGAAGATATCCGGATACTGGCCAGCAATGGGAATCCCTGATAACTCGTCCTGCGGGATGTCGTGGGAATTGAGAAAACTAGCATTACCTCATCACTAGGTAGGCCACCAAACACTACCCTCCGCCCATCATCCGCCCTAATAGTCACCAAAAATCCCTCACAGCCCACCACCACCCCATACCTTTGGAGCCAATCGACTCCCAAAATAATGTCAAACCCAGTAAAGCCCAAAACAAAGCAGTTACACGCAAACATACATCCTTGACTCGATAAGACCAAATTTCGACAAATCATGCTAAGGTTAGTCGAACCACCGATCGGGTTCGTCACAATTAAAGGTTTATCGACTATCTCGGGTTCCAATCCCAACCTATCTACCAGGTCACTAGATATGAAGGAACGAGAAGCCCTAGTATCAAACAATACTCGAACAGGAACATCATAAACAGAAAGCATACCTTGAATGATGACATTCTTTCCTTTCTCCGCCGCAGTTGGGGCATTCGACGAAGAAGGAAGAACATTAATAGCATATGCTTTCAAATCTGCTTCTCTTTAGGGGGTTGTGGACATTTATCCCTGTGATGTACCACTTGGCCGCAGTTGAAGCACTTCCTGTCTGCTCGCTTTGCTCGGCATTCTTTAGCATAATGGCCCTTCTTGCCATAGCAAAAGCACTCAACATCTCTCATATTCTTCTTCTGACCATCCATAGCTTGGTTCTGACTCTGCTTCCTTTTATTCTGAGAATTATTCTTGCCTCCACCACTTCCTTGCGGCTTTGGCCCCTCTGCAGATTCAACAGTAATTTCAGCCTTGGGTTTAGGATAAAGGCTCTCTGATCTCAATGCTTTCCCAACAATCGATTCAAAAGTTTCATCAATATGGTTTATAAGCCTTTCCCCCAAGTACTGATCTAAGCCTGTTTTGAACTTCTCATTCTTCTTCTCAGGAGTGTCAATGAGGGATAATCCATACTTCGATAAAGTATCAAACTCAGCAATATACTCTGAGACTGCCCTACCATTCTGCTTAAGCTCCAAGAACATCCTAAACAACTCTGACTTCTGGGCAGTTGGGATAAACTTATCACTGAATCATGCCTTAAACTTATCCCAAGTAACTTGATCCTCAGGGGTAGCTGCCTTAATAGTATTCCACCAAGTCATAGCCAGTCCTTGCAGCTGACAAGATGCTAGCTTCCTCTTCATCGCATAATCAATCCCAATGTCCTCGAAGATGCGCTCAGAACTATCGAGCCAATCCTGAACTTCAGTAGCCGATTCCGTTCCGTGGAACGGCTTCCCACCAAAACTAGTGTAGTCCTTACAGAGCTTGAAAAATCGGCCCTAGGTGCCTGCACCGCTGCACCACCACCACTTGCAGCATTAGGAGCTGCCCTATGAACATCCCTAAGCATCTCTCTCATGATGTCAGTGAACATCGTCCTCATATCAGGAGCATTCCTATTATTGGCCTAACCAGTACCTCTCGTATATCGGCTCATTGTTCAATCTGTAAAGAGAAAACAATTAGCCATCCCTTCAGTGGTGCTAGTGCAGTGCGACTCCATCCTTAGATGCAGTAATAGTGTGTGTGTATTTATATAGTTTTTGAAAAACCAAAATATCACAAATACGCGCTCTCATATACGCATTATCTCTCCTAGTGTCTTTCCCTAGGTTAACTACGCAACCTAGAGCTCTGATACCAAGTATGACAGCCCGCCCCGCACTAGCCGACATTTCCAATGGAAGTGCGATGTGTCAATGCCCGACTAGCATGGGACGGTCGCCAAAGAAAGGAAAAGAAAGGAATTTGAACTAACAAGGAACCTGTAAAATGTCTCACAGCGCATGAGATAAAATATAATAATAACATAACTTTGACATAAAACAGGCGAGACAGTGTATAAGCTGAAAACTAAACCATCATAGCAGTGGAAATCCAAAATACAGCTTATCATCCACACTAACATTATTACAACTTTGAAATACTGTCTCGAAAGCAAAAGAAAGAGGTACACTACTAATGCCCAAAGTAGTGATCAGCAACAACACAGGGAGAATATATATATATCATACGTGGAAGCCTCCTGCTCGTCTCTAGTACAGCTACTCGTGCATAAACACCTGACCTGTTTCTAGTCTGCTCGTTTAAGAGCACCCAGAGTAATAAGAAGAGACATAAAACTCTAGGTCAGACAAAAGTCTTGTATGAGCAATAAGCAGTAAAACAGAACAATAACAGGTATACATAACCATATCTGAACCTGGACCTGCAACCAAAGATTTAGCACAACAGGATGTATAATACTCTAAGGTGACCCTGACACATGGTGTGAAAATAATGGGGAGGGGGTGTGCATATCATGGTGATAGAAAAACATCAAACATAGCAATCATCGTCACATCTCTCACTCGGTGCGTAAAGCATACGATATCCAGCACTTTGATCACCAAATTCTTTGTTACGATCACTCTGCTCATGGAGTCATGACGGCTCCACTGCACTGGTCCGTAACCACTAATACTTTGCTATGTCCACTCTGCTCCATGGAGTCATGACAACTCCACTGCACTGGCTCATAGCCTTGCTGCGAACACTTTGCCCCATGGAGTCATGACAACTCCACTACACTGATCCATAGCCAATATCCGTCTCTCAGTGATGAGTTAAAGCTATAGACATCGGTAACCCCTTTGCACACGTCCTGCAGCAAAGTCCAACTCATTAAGTTAACTCATTGGTTCCCATCTGGATCCTGAGCTCTACTTCTCATTTGGACTACCTTTGCATCTCGGGTTTTGGTCTTCATCCGGATCGGTTCAATCCTTCTCCTTGTCCTCGGGTCGGTTCGGTTCGGTCGTGCACACTTCAGGCCGGTTCTTGATACATACTCCAGCTCATGGTCATCATGTCGGCTCGTGAGAGGCTCCCTAGTCCGTTTCGGTCTCGTGATGATGTTCCGGTTCGTTCGTGATCTCTTCCAAGCACCAGGTCAGTTCGTGAGTTCCTTTCCAGATCGGGTCGGGTCGTGCCCCGGGTCGGTCGCGTTTCTCCATCAGTCTGGCTCGTGGATATCTTCCGGTTCGGATCAAGGAACATATGTCATGACCAGATCGGTACTAGAGTGCCTCATGATGGGTATCCATGATCGGTTCGGTTCGGGGGTCACGAACGGGTCGGTTCGGAAGGGGGCGATCCGATCCAATTCCTACATAATATTCTGCAACTTTTCCAGCGACTGTTTTACGCCACACGATGGCGTTTTCGACCATTCTAACTTTGCTAAACAATCATAACATTCCAAACAGTCATAGCAATACGTATAATCAACCACTAACACTAAAACAACGAATTTAACATGCTAATAAGGATCAAACATACCCAAAACCCATGTTTTCCCCTTACTCCTTAATCATGATTTAACCATACGATTAGTAAAACATGTCCAAATTAACCCAAATTTTTATCAGAGCCCTAAAATAATATTTTATAATTTTACAATTTTTTCCAGATTTCTCTGAGCCATAATTTCGCTATTAACATTAATCACCCCTAATGAGTCGTAATCAGTGAAAAATAATGCAAATCACTCACCTTAGCCACAAATTACTTATAGATCTAAAAGTATCTCTAATATGGGTCGAATCTCTATGTGTTCCAGTAGTTCTATCCCAAATTCTATGCTAACCCGCCTTGGTTTGATGTAGATTAGGCTAAAACTTGATTAAACGGTGATTAGAAGGTGATATGGGTGTTGGAGGCCATTGTTAGTGTTGAAGAGTGGTAAGTGGCGGCTGGAAAATGACAAAGAAAAGGTTTCTCTAACCCTAATCAGCCCTTATATAGCTCAAATCCCGAAATCCCCCAATGGGCCCGGTTGCTAATTACCCAATTAAGCCCGGTTAAGCTGTTTTTCTCCTTCTAAACCTTAATTCAGCCATATCTCCCAAACGGTAAGCCCGTTTGGCTAATGTGACCACTCTACGGAAAGCTAAATCATCATCCGAATTGAATGAAATTGGTTTTAGGCCAAAAATCCTTACCAATCAAAGTTAAAGCGAAAAAAGATTCGCTAGGGGCAAAATGGTCATTTAAAAATCGGCAAAAATCGTGAACATTGGAAATGACCCCAATAGCCGTTCTCCAAAGTTACACGACCATATGACCTCATATGAAAAAGAAATAAATATTCTACGATCCTTCGCTAAAAAGAATGCGGGTCATTACAATATTCCTTTTTTCTAACCAATCAATCTAGGTTATTACTAATTTCCTATTTTAATTGGTATAAATTATTTCCTGTTTTAACTGATTTTTCCTTTTTTCTTTCAATCCCAACAATTCCTTTATTCGTTCCATTCTAATCTGAAAGTTGATTTCTTACAAATAATATGGAATTTTTCAAATTTTCCATTTTACCACAAAATTTACTGTGCATAATCTTAATTATGTCAAGCTCGTTCACTTTCAATCCAAATATCCCTTTCATTGCAATTCTTGACACTATACACACCTTTAAGGCCCAATTCATCAAATTTTCCCTTTTTGTTCATAATTCCAATTAAACTACATTTATCAACATGCGTAAACAACATGGACTATTACGCACAATTCAATTATATAAATTAAGCGCACAATTCAATTACATGAATCAAATGATACAATTATTGGATAATATAATTTAATCCACTCACCAGACTGCTCCCCAATTCCTGATTCTGATTTAGACCTATCATCCGTGTTCTTCCTTATTAAGTTTATCACTGAAATAACCACGGATTTTCAAATCTAAGCCCAAAAGAAATCGAAGGAATAGAACTAGATTCAAATTCATGGAACTTACCTCATATTGAATATAAATCTGAGAAGCTACAGCCTAAATCTATGAATTTCATTTCCAAATCTAAAGTCCTAAACTAATTTTTTATAATTCAGATGAGTTTGAAGGAGAAGAGAAACAGTCGACCTCTAGTATCCTTTACGAAAATATGAGTTGGAGGCATTTCATATATACATTGCGCATTTAGTCTACATAGTGGTAACTTTTTATTTATTTCTCATTTTATAACATTCATTCATTTTCAAATTTCAAACACACATTACTCCCATAATTATTTTGACAATTTTTATTAATCTTTATTATTTAAAAATGTGGGGTGTTACAAATTCATTCCTGATGGATTGCAAACAGAACTCTGGACATAGCCTTCTAGACCTACAATTTTGTTGCATGCTCCATGGGTCCAACGAGTTTTCCATTATCTACAAATACTTGGCTGTAGAGAAGCTACCATATTTCCTATTACCTTTTGCTATCACCACTGGACTCTTATCTGGTAGTTATGTTGGACTACCTTCCTGACACAATTCATTTCATCCTCGTATACTTTATTAGCTTACATATTCTGATATCTTTTGGAGTCCATAGTAGTCTTTTCTTCGTTTGGATGACTGTAGATGATAGCTCAACCTTTTTAGTTATTTGGAATATGATTTCTTTCATTTTTCAAATCATTACTTGATCTCTTGTTACAGTATGGTTTCTAACTAGCCCAAGTTCAGCTTCATCCCTATTTGGCATGGTGTCAATCGGTTCCCAAATCCAGCTTTCGGATGAAGTCTTATCTTATTTCCTTACATTAGAAATCCTTCTTCAATCTCTTGGACCTTCAAAATTGTATTATTTTTGTACTGTGACCCTTCAACCTTTAGTCACCTAGACCAGGATTTATCTTATGCCTATGTTTCACGATCGATCGTTTGCATCTTCCCCAAGCATGTCATAAGTTGGTTCACTGTTGCCTGAAATTGGGTACCGAAACATTTATTAGCTCAGCTACAACTCTCCTAGGTTTCCATTAGTAATTAAATCTACTAGCACTTGAGAGACCTTTGATGAAGTAACCTATCTCCTTAACCCTTGGAAATCGACACTAATACATATATGGTATTCACATGTCGTAAAAGCCAAGTGCCAAAGAAGCGGATAACTTGTAGTAAGAAAAATTGTAGAAACAAAAGAATCAAGCATGACGGAAAAATTTATGAATATATATATTTATAAAAATGTTACAGTGGAATTGTAATCATACTAATCAGAGAGTTTATTAAACTCAGTTTGGACAGTTATAGAACCTATCCTCATAAATGCTGAATGAAATTAAGAAAGGTGGAAATGATGACTATCTGTAGATTACTTCAGCTCTAAGTTTCATCCAGTTGATCCAAGTAAAACCTGAGCTACTAGGCTGATTAGAGAAAATAGCGGCACCCAAAGTTTAGGGGAAAAGAAATAACTCTGGGTCAGTCATGGGACCGGTATGAGAGACTTAAATCCATTATTTAAAAATAGTGAAGTCCCATAAGTCCATGACCACACATAAACATGACATAGTTTTTTACCTTATAATAATCAAATCCTTGCTACGTGAAATTGTCTGATATTATATTTAATGACATACAGGATAAAACTGATTAAAATAAATTATAGAAATAATAAAATTGTTACCAGTAATAAATTCCCAATCCTATTGGGACTTTACAAACAAATTCGCATCTCTTAGGGAGAATGGATTTCATAAAAGGTGAGCGACTAATTTCCTTATAATACACCTCAAGAGGGATGTATCAGGGATCTCCGCCCTTCGTACCAAGTATGACCGGCCCAGCTGCACAGACCCGAATGTAGTGCATTGATCGATTACGACATCACCTCGGCCGTAAACGACCAATCTGAAAATTCTCTTAGCATACACCACATAATCAACATATATTGAGTAATATAGAAATATTATGATCATATCCTAATGGGCGTTTCCTACTTAGCCAAATGTTGGCCCTTTTTCTTCCATTTTACGTTGATGAGACTAAAGATCAATGGTTACCTTATACCAATTACATCCTCCATGTTGAATGCCACATGTCCAAGTCCGTTACACATAATTGATTTTCACAAATGTGCAACCTCTGTGTTCGTACGAATCATAGAAGGATGCATATAATGTAGAAGAGTTACTTCCCACACCACCAAATAAATGTACATTCATGGAGATCAATATACGCGTATCAAAAGTGCAACATCAAACATTCGTCCATATAGCTCATCTTGTATTGGATAAACCAAAGACACTCCCCTTCATTAAATCATGTGATCTAACAAAAGGTAGCCCTTGCATCTGAATGAAAAATTGTCTTTTATTAATAATGTAGAAAAATTTCCCCTGAGGTTCAGTGAAAACAACCTTTCATTCAATCTCCATCATTCTTACTCATTCATCAGTGCTCATCCTTTATTCTTGGCTTTGAAACGCCAATTAATTTGACGTGGTTTTCAGATTAAAGTTACACATATCTGATCCCAGTATCTATGGATCAATCATTGCAAAAATACTGTTAAAGTAGTATATGGGTTCTGGTGTTCTTCATTTAATTCATTCCTTCATAACACATATTTTAATGATGTATATATTTCAAATACTTTTTAGGTGTATACATAGAATCATTAAACCTCATTCATTAAGTTATCTTAGAGGGTAAGTCCATTTTAGTATGATAAATCCAATGAAACCACACTCGTTTTACTCGTTATCAATTTTCGTGTTCAATCTCCACTATCCGTCGAATAACGGATGAATACCTTTTAAATTCTTATGGACAGTAGGGATTTCCTCCTTGTAATTTTGTATTAAATACAACAAGGCCATCTCTAAGAAATCTGATTTATTTATCTTAAGAAAATAGATATTTTACACTTAATTCATTTTCGACATTACAACTTTTTCTACTCCACATCTAGGAATAGGATAGGTAAGCCTGAGCATGCTTGTTCGTGGACATCTCCTTGGTTATACTCCCACATTTAAAACGAAAAAATAGAAAAATCGAGTTTACTCTTTGGTTTATTAGAGCCAAGATTAAATTAGTTGCTTATTATAGCGTTTGATTCAATTCAATCATTAAGATTCCTTTAAACAAGTTATGAAACTTTTAAATAATTTTTAAATTCTTGTGTTTAATCATTTGAAATCATTTAAAAGAGGTTTCGAGAAGATCCACTAAGTTTAAGTTCAAATTTCATTGTTACTGAAAAAGTGCAGCAAAGGTGCTATGAGAAGTGGTATTTTAGATTGGAAAATTTGTATTTTCAACTTAAATCACTTCTAGAAAATTTTAAATGATTTGTAAGATTTATTCCATATTTTTTAAGAGATTAAAGATATCAATTTTAAACAATTTTTTTTCTCAGATTTTGAACTGTAGAATCACGATGTTTTAGCCATATTTCAAAATTTACTCAATGAAATCTTAATATTTTTCAATTATTTGAAAGTTATGGTTATACGGATTTAGAAAATCTAATTAGAAAGAACTTGAGTTTATATTTTTCCGTATACAAAAGATCCACTTTTTAAGGAGTGAAATCATAAGTTACCATTTCACGACACACCAAAATTTATTGAAATTTGGTATTCGTTTCAAACTTCATATGGACATTTAGAAGTGTTTATAACTCATTTTAAAAATATTTCAAACCATTTTCAAGAGGTTTAACCATACCGTTTGCATATTTCATTCAAAAAAGAAAAGTGATTTCCTTTGTGCCTATCGATGTGTATTAAACATGACTTGTTAAATCACCCATACAATCAACATTATTATCACCAAAAATTGATCAGAAATCATCATGGCATACATAAGAATAATTTAACATAAATATAGCAATTAGTTTCATTTCATTAACATATGATAATTATGGTCATTTTAATGTTTAGTTTCTCATCTCTTTGGTTACAAGAACTGCTAAAATCGGGTGTGACTAAATGAAAGCAACTGGAGTTTGTTTTCCTTCTCCTTAGGCTCAGAAATGATTAAATGGAGGATCCAACCTTCTTCCCTTGACTTTAAACTTTGTATAGTACCTTCTAATGATGACCCAAGAGCTTTTGAAGAGATTGAAGGGATTTTGATTTCGTGTCATAGGGTTTTCAAAAAGATAGCATGGAATAATCTAGCTTTTCCTAAGGCTTGGAAGCCATTAACGAGTTCATAAGGGGCTTAAAGAAGAGGAAGAAGTTAAGAATTTTAAGTGTAAAGAAATGAGAGGAAGAGTAGTTGTATTTATTGGAAAAATGTAGGATAATTTTAATATAAACTTAACACAACTTGTCAAATCAGTACCACTCCTCCGTACCACCTCATCTCCATTATTTACAACCATTAGCTCCCTTCCTCCATGTTTTCAAGGCAACTTCTACCATTGTCATAATTATGCAAGAGGATGGTGAGTTTTATCTCATTTTGGTTTGTTTTATATGCTCACTTTTGCTAATATCTCTCAATTTTTTAATCCCTTCACTAGCCTTACATATTTATGATATCATATGTATATATATATATATATATATTCACATGTATATACATACATATTTTCTTACCAAAGGGTTTACAACATCGTGTGACTTTCATTTGTCTAACTGCTGAAAATTGAGAGCTCGTTCATCAATCATATTTTAAATTTTCACGTGAAATATTTATCTGAGTAAACGTTATTCAAAGATAACTTCCTTATCATATTTAAATTATTAATACATGATTATTTAGTCATTAAAAACATAATAAATAATATTTATCAATTATTTATGAAATTCAGGATTTTACTGATAAAACTATATCGATATTTCCTATATTTTCAGGTCAAGTATTTTCGTTGATAAAACTTATTTCTAATGGATTCATTATCACTATATAACATTTTTAAAATGGTTACTTATCATTAAAAATATATATTCGAAAAATTATAATTACGATATAATTCCTAAAATTCACATTTAAATCCATAAATCAATAACTGAATATAGTACTCTTATTGACGATGTCATTAATACATTTAATTCTCGAAGATAAAATATAACAATTTATTTTATATTCTTCGATTATGAAATTAAGTGTATGTATTCAAAATCGTTCGCGATCCTTATGAATAAAAATCGGTTCTATTGATAAATGATTTCATTCATTTTATCTGTATTTTCTTTGAGGAAATATTTTTCATATTAATTTCCCAAAATGAGTTCATTATTATTTTTCCTTATCTTAAACTTCATTATTAGATGGAATTAATTCATATTTAAATATTTAAAATAGTTTAAATATCCTGAATTAAAATAATCAAATTCTCAGCCGTTTCATCCTTCCCCGCTTAAAAGGATTTTGCTTTCGAAATCACACCAAAACTGTAACGATACAGAATTTTCAAACCAACCGAAATTTGTTCAAAAATTTGTTCATCCAAAACAAACAATGGAAACTACTATTTTATTAGATAAATGTACAACGTAGTTAAATGCATTGAATATAATTTTAATAAATACCACATATCACAGTTTTCTTCTAATTTATGGCATGTACTTAATAACAAATTAAACACAAATACCCTAAATCTACAATTGTGTACTTCTGAGAAGATGAACATCAATATCTATTCCTGCAAACTCCATAAACATGTTAACATGGAATAGAATAGTAAAACGAAAAGATTAACCATCACATGATGAAATAAATACCAATAAACAGAAAAATGTCATATTATTATAGCAGCTGCACCACTACCACTAGTGACTACCTCTGTACCTTTTTCTAATTGGGCGAGCAATTAGATACAGGATGTAGTTCTTTTTTACATAAAAAATTTAAAATAAACTTTTATTTCCAAAATACCTTTTTATCAAATAAGAGTAAAACACTCCTGTAAATACTCATTTCGAAGGATATCATATATCTCTTACAAAAGACTTCTTTAAAGGATAAACATCTTCTATTTTAAATAATAATCAACTTCTATATGCGAAAACTCCTTCACAAGCAATTAGCAACAAAGCTAACATTTCTAGAATGCTACATAAAGTTCTGTATATAAATAAAGACTTCAAACTTTCATCTTCAAGTCTTGTAATAGTCAGAAAGTGTTGTTAATCAAAAGTTTAGCATATTTTAGATATATAGCTTTAATAGTTTATAGTAGCATTCCAAAAATTCTATCTAAAGTATTTGTAGTAGCTAAAGTAGTTGCCTGACCGAACTATCACAAATCTGGCTTTATGTTAGCCTTCATGGTTAGTAACGGTTAAAAACGTCACAATTTCAGATGTGTTGCTAATAATAGAAATCCATATTTTTGGTCAGTTTTCCACTGACCATTTCATTCGATTTCTACAAGATAAAATAGGTTATATCTCCAAATTTTTGTCATAAGTAACATACTTATCATACCTAATCATCACGAAAAGAAATACGAAAAATATTATTCTACATAATCATAAAAATTCATTAATGTATAGCGATTTTGGCTATAAAACCACATGTACTCTATATCCATCCCATACTAATCCTTACGTTATTGTTCCAAAACTTTGTTACAAGTCGCAAAAGTCCTCAATCATCAGTCATATATGTTTCTTACTTACTAGAGCAATGATCAAAGTAAAATAAAGTCTTGCAAAATATTAAATTTAATAACGAGCTTAAGTAATTAGTAATTGTTTAGATTATGAGTATACTCACAATGTTGTTTGATACCTCCATGAAAAAGCCTAGTAAAACATAAACATAGTTTATGCATCACCCCAAAGTAAGCAAAATAATTTCTTAAATAACAGCAAAGATCATAGCAACCTACAAACTGCTCTCCTATTTGACAAGTTTTTACCCTCTTTAACATTGAATTAGCATACCAAATTTTAATATTTTGTTAAGGATGGTATGAAGAGACTACAGACCAAACTTGGGAGGATTTCGAGCAGTAGATATTTAATAAATATTTTTGAAAGTGGAATGATTAGTTCTATTTTAAAAACAGAACCAACCAAAACACTTCACTTTAAACTTGTTTTAACCCAAGCTCCTCTTTGAATTATAAAAAATGATAAACTCAAAAAGTTATTTATTATTTAGATACCTATCAAATGAATGAAAAATTAACCAATTTGACTTAGTAGAAAGAAAGTTATGGTTTTCGAAAGCGACTCAACCATTTCTAGTGTGAAAAACCAGAATAAACACCACCACTAACTTATCACTGATTTTCTCTTTACCTCCTCTTCGAATAACAAAAAGTGGTGAACTGAAGAAAACCATTATTTAAATATGCATCTAATGAAGAAAAATGACTCAGTTTGGCTAATGGAACTAAAGTGGTGGTTTAAAAATTCAAGAGTATGTACCTCATTAAATTCAAAATTACCTCAGAAAATAGTTTCATTTTCAAGTGAATTTCGAGAATTCTCCTCCACGAAACTTGCAAACTTATCTAAATAAAAGTTTTTCCATTCTGAGATAGCTTTCCAACAAAAGAAAGATTCATCAAATCTGGATTAGTAGTTTAATATTTATGGCCGAATTAAGAACGAAGATTTTCTTAGTCCCCCTTTATTAAAATGGCCACGCTATTTATAATATTTTCACTAGGCTTTTTTGGTCCTTTTGTCCTTGTACACTTTTCCATCATCATTCATGAAACTATTAAGATTATGACACATGCCCCCTTTGGTGTATGAAGATGGTTCTACATACATACACCTAAGTATCATATGTGTTCATCTCCTTGCATCTTAAGACATTTGTCATATTCTTGTTGTTTATTTATTTCGTAATTAATTTATATAATCCATGCTTGTGCTAAGGGAGATTAGTAATACTGTACATATGTTTTCTTAAATTGCAATAGCATGCATATGTGGTTCTAACAACTTTTAACAAGTAAAATGTCATTTGTCGACAAAATGATTTTCGTTCATATTATAGATATTACTTCGAACTATTTATTTTTATAAACAAAATTCAAATAAATCCTCATCGATTATTATTTAAAAAGGTATTATCAAGCTTATAAAACCATTTTTATACATTAAATCCAAGATTTAAATATTTAAATAATCTCCAATATATAAATGTTTACTTTTTAAAAGTTTTGAATTGTTACATTCATTCCCTCTAAAGAGGATTATTTCCCCAAAATTCTGTGCAGTAATTAATCAAATGAAAGCCAAATATTCAACAAAAGAAACTCTATGTATGTTGTGCATTTTTCTTGAAAGTATACTTTCAGTCCAATTACATAAATTGGAATATGGAATTAGAGTATATGGAAAACGTGGATATTATTCGATTGGAACTTCTTGACAATGCACTAAGGGATAAAATCATAAGTAGTTCTGCATTTCCGACTATACAGAAAATTGGGAAGTCAACAGTTTAGTGAGTTTCTTAACATTTCGGTAACATTTCACTCATTCGATCTTTAGTCCAATGGAATTTGTATACAACTGCAGTTATTATGCAAGTATGGGTAGGTCCTCTTATGAAGTTGGAAATTCTTTTAAAAATAGCGATCTTTTTGGCTAGTGGTATTCTCTACTTTTTTTTCTCTCTTAATTTGTGATCAATATCTATCTACTCCATAAGTCGATACAGGATCAGGCCCGTCAAAGTTCTTTCTTATGACAAAATCCATGACCATGTTCATTTTAATCCACATCGCTCTCGTGAATATATACTCAATTTGGAGTGGATTCTAGGACCTCATTTTTTTGGGGCCAACGCCAAATCATCAAGTAAAGACATACTCTCCTTACTGTCAAAATGTACAAAGAGTAATCGTGGTGGTCATTTTATAAGGATTTTCAAGTTTATCATCAATTAACTTCATCAAGATAATATCATATGAAAATTCAAAATGATATTCAAGATAAACTTTTAAAAGGAATCTACGAATATATCTAATATGTTTACAATAGCAGTTTCAATAAGAAATTCTTTTATCAGAAACAAGACTTATTCATCTAAGTGGATCTTTATCGCCTATTCAATATAGGATATTTTATCGTATTTCATCCAATGGCAACTAATTAAGTAAGGGTGTACTCTCTTTATTGCAGTACCCATCGAAATGTACCAGAGAGTAATAGATGCAGTCGTATTGTAAAGATTTTCAAGTTAGACTTCTAAATAATATCTTCACATAAATCAAACATACTCTATGAGAAATTCCTTTGTTAAAACTAGGTTCTTATTCCTCAAATTGACTTTAAATCTCATGCTTAATTTAGGATATTTTATCCTATTATAGCCATGTCCAAACATCAAGTAAGGACATAATCACCTTGTTGTAGTATCCGTTAAAATGTACTAGAGAGTAATGATGACGTTTGTATTATAAGAATTTTCAAATAAACTTTTAAAGAATATTTTGAACAAGTCCGGATGGCTTGCCCTAGTAAATTCGGTAGGAAGTTCTTTTCCTAGAAACATGATCATATTCATCAAAGTGGATCCAAGCCACACACTCAATCTAGGGTCTTTTATCTTATTGCGGTTGGCATCTCCTCACTAAGTAGGGATGTACTCTACTAGGCTCAATAACAACATAGAGTTTAGTTGCACTACCAAAGATCTGTTGTCTTATACCCCACATCATCATCACCATCTGAAGGTAACCAACATATTGCAACCGACATCCCCTCACTAAGTAAGGATGTACTCTACTTATCTCAATACCAACATAGAGTAATAGTGCATTACCCAAGACTTATGGTCTTATACAACACATCATCACCGTCATTCGAAGTTAACCATCATTGATGATCCATAAAATTCTTTATCTAGTATAAACAAGTATTCACTCAAAGCACTTTTGTACTTTAAAATCATTACTTTAATAACAGTTCCTTTTAGAAAAATCCACACTTTCAAATTTGAAAATCATCTAGAATGTATTAAGTATGATTATTTATTTATTTATCCCACATCAATCTTTTCAGATTACTCGATGTATCTCAAAATATTATATGTGTCACTAGTTACAACATTCGCATTGAAAGACGTCAACCTCTTTATTTATGTCAAACACATAGTCAATTTGCAATAATGTTTTGAGATAGCAAACTTTCAAAATTTAAAACGTGTATAATGTAAGTATTCTAGATAATTATCTAGATTCCCAATAAGATAAATTTCGACAAATCTAGTCAAGGAATCATAAGCTATGAGGTGCTTGTAGATAGTCCTCTTTATCATTTTAGCGCGGTTGTAAATTCTACTTGCACATAAGTATCAGCTATTAAGATTTTCAATTTGGAAAAATAATCATGCTCGCAAAGTTGTATTTCCTTGAGATATTATTTCAAAACATTAAAGAGATCAAAAATCCTATGGGATTTACAAAGGTTACAACTGAAATGTGAAAAGGTTTTCTAACTGCTTTGAGCTAACATTATCAATGCTAAACAATTCCAATATCACATATGTAATAACATAAATATTTAAAGATATTTTCTCACCTTGGTTTTTCATGAATGTAATGTTTAATTTACTCATCTATATCTTTCTCAAAATTATTTACCCAAGCTCGTTTAATTTATTTCTCGACAATTTGTCATTCTCTTTCCTTCTAAGCAAATCTGTTGCATCCATTCAATGCATTGCTTCCTTTACAAGCCACCTTATTCCTTCCCTTTTAAGCAGTGTATTTTGACAAATGTATGCATAAGGGGAGATAATAAATTAGCATAATTACACTTATGACAAAAACATTATTTTCTTGTTACTTTATAGCCTAATATATGCACTTACAATTTTGTTAAACCTCTCTATTTGATACTTGATAACGAATCAACATATTATTATTATTAGTGTAAACACTAAACAAAAATTAAACACACCAAATAAATACTACCCATAACCTTGATCAGAGGCATGGTGCCTTACCCTATCAAACTAAGGTAGCTTCATTTTAAAATTTCTAGGATGATCTGCTAATATTAGGTGAAATTTTAATTAAGCACCTAATCTACGCTCTGATACCACTTTGTAAAGATCTGGAATTTTCAAAACAATCAAAATTTGTCGGAAAATTCGTTCGTCCAAAACAAATAATGACAACCACCATTTTAGTTGATAAATATATAGCATCACTAAATGCATTAGATATAATTTTAATAATTATCACTTATTAGAGTATTCTTCTAATTTATGGCATGAACTTAATTACAAATTAAATACGAATATCCTAAATATGCAATTGTGCAATTCTGAGAAGACAAATATCAATATCCATTGCAACAAACTCGATAAACATGTTAATAGGGAATATAATAGTAATAAAGGAAAGATTAACCATCCAATGAAAAATAAATAACAACAAACAGAAAAATATTATATTATTATAGCAGCTCCATCAATACCACTTGTGACTACCCACAGACCTTTATTTAATTGGGCGATCAATTAGATACAAGATCTAGACAATGTAGTTCTTTTTTACATAAAAAAAATTAAAATAAACCTTTATTTCTAAAATACCTTTTTATCAGATAAGAGTAAAACACTTAGGTAAATACTCATTTCGAAGGATATCAATATATCTCTTACAAAACAATTTCTTTTAAAAGATAAACATCTTCTATTTTAAATAATAATCAACTTCTTTATGCAAAATCTCCTTCATAAGTAATTAACAACCAAGCCAACATTTCTAGAAAGCAACAAAAAGTTTTGTATGAAAATAAACACTTCAAATTTTGGTCTTTAGGTTTTGTAACAATCGGAAGGTTTTCCTAATCAAAAGTGTAACAAATTTAAGATATAAAACAATAACAGTTTATAGTAGCATTCCAAAAATGCTACCGAAAGTATTTGTAATAGCTAAAATCATTGTTGGACCAAACCATCGCAAATCTGGTCTCAAGTTACATATCAGTGTTATTAACGATAAAAAATCGTTGCAATCTCAAAAGTGCTGCTAATAACAAAAATCCATATTTTTCATCAGTTTTCCATCGACCGTATGATTAGATTTCTCCATGATAAAAATAGGTTATAACTCCAAACTTTTTGTCATTAGTAACATAATTAATATACCTAATCATCATGAAAGGAAATACTAAAAATACTGTTCTATATAATCATAAAAATTTGTCAATGTAAGGCATTTCGCTAATACATTTATAGCAACTTTTGCTATAAAACCACATGTATTCTATATCCATCCCTACTATTCCTTATGTCACTGATTCAAAAACTTTGTTATAAGTCAAAGAAGTTCTCAATCATCAGTCATATATGTTGATTGCTTGCTGAAGCAAAGGTCGCAACAAATAAAGTCATGTAAAATATTTAGTTTAATGACAAGCTTAAGTAATTAGTAATTGTTTAGATGATGAGTACACTCACGAAAAATCCGCGTTGAAAATAAACACTGTTTCTACCGTCACCCTAAATAAAGCAAAGATTTTTCTCAAAAAACTGCAAAGCTCACAACAACCTACAAATTGCTCTCCGGTTTGACAACTTTTTATCCTCTTTTATTAAATTAGCATATCAAATTTTAGTAATGTCTTAAGGATGGTGTGAAGAGACTCTAGACCAAATTTAGGAGGATTTAGAGCTTTAAATATTTAGTAAATAATTTTTAAATTGGAACAATTATTTCTGTGTTTAAAAACTGAACCAACCAAAATACTTCACTTCAAACTGGTTTTCACCCAGATCCTCTTTGAATGGTCAAAAATGGTAAACACAAAGTTGTTTATTAAATAGATTTCGATAAAAAGAATGAAAAATCAGCAAATTTGACTTAGCAGATTAAAAGTTATGGTTTTCGAAAGCGACTCAACTGTTTTTGGTGTGAAAACAAAACGAACAGAACCATTAAATTATCACTGATTTTCACCTTAACTCCTCTTCGAAATATCAAAAGTGGCAAATAAGAAATGTGTTCATCATTCGAATATTCATCTACAGAAGAAAAAATGAGGATTTTTGGCTAAGTAGAACTAAAGTTACGGTTTAAAGATCTGAGAGTACTGACCTAAGTAGATTACAAATTGCATTAGAAAATAGTTTCATTTTCAAGTGACTTTCGAGAATTATCCTCTACGAATCTTGTAAATTGATCTAAATAAATTCCATTCTAAGTTATTTTTCCAAAAAGGAAAGATTCATCAAATTTGGATTCGTTTTTTAAGAGTTATGGCCGAATTAAGGAGGAGGATTTTCTTAGTCTCCCTTTATCAAAGTGGCCATGCTATTTACAACATTTTCTCAAGGCTATTTTGGCCTTTTTGACCTTGGATACTTTTCCATCATCACTAATGAAAATATTAAGATTATGACTCATTCTTCCTTAGGTGTATGAATATTGTTCTACATATATACACCTAAGTAGCATACATGGACATCTCCTTGCATCTAAAGATATTTGTCCTTTTTGTTTTATTTATTCATTTCGTACTTAATTTATTTAATCCACGCTTATTGTTGATGTCTAAAATTGTCGTCAACATCCGAGAGTTCCAAAAACTAGAAACTTAAATGTCCAGAGCGGAGAAGTCTAAGAGATGCAATAATAACATGTGGGAAAGTAAAGGACACAGTTATTTATAGTGGTTCGGCTCGTCGGGACTACGTCCACTTTAAAACCTGTACTGATTTTATTCTATAACAATAAAGTACAATAAGACTATTACAAGAAATCTTAATGAATAATAATATCTTATTAGTCCTCGTTATCGAGCTTCCTTGCTCTCGAGCTTCCTCGCTAAGCGAGAGTAGTCAAGGAGTTGTCATTGTTGTAGCATAGCCGAGGGATCCGAGGGAAGCCGAGTTGAGGCCGAGGGAAGCGAAGTCGCGATTCGGGGTCAGAGGCGAGGGGGCCGAGACATTCTTCTTCATTGAGTGGATGAGGTGTTGACTTGGTCAACCATGTCCGAGAGTTCCAAAAATATGCAAAGGTGGTGTAATTTCCAAAAACATGATTACACATTCATGAATATCCACATGGGTCCAAGCATATGTGTCTTCTTCCTTGCATGATGAAGGAAGGTGCCTAGGAGGCTATGGAGAAGAAGATGAAAGCCATTAAAGCTTGAGAGAGAGCTTAGATCTACCCCTTTCATGTAGGAAGTTGGGGGGTGGGGGGGGGGGTATTTATAGTGGAGTGGTTAGGTAGGAGTAAGGGACTACAAAGCCCATTTTCATATCCCGTAATGTAGCCTCTCAAAAATTTGGATCCCTTCCACCATGCTAAGGAAATTTGTACCCCGTTGTAAGGGTATGAAATTCATACCTGGTGGGGTACGAAATTCGTAACCTGAGGGGGTACGAGATTCGTACCTGTGGGTACGAAATTAGTACGTAGTGGGATACGAAATTCATAACCCGAGGGGGCATGAGATTCGTACCCGGTGAGGAATAAAATTCATACCCCGAGAGGTATGAAATTCGTACTCGGTGGGGTACGAAATTCATACCCCATAGGGAACAAGTTTTGTGCTGGTGCTTGGCAAAGGGCATTCAGGAAGAGGGGGATACGAAAACGTGGATGTGGCCTTGTTTTGAGGGATACATAGGTCATGGAAGTCATTGGATGAATCTTGACTTTGCGTTGATCCAGTGATTCCGGGTAACACACTTGTTGGCGGAAATCAACTGAATCGGGCGATGCCCGCTTGTTTAACCTAATCGGCTAAGTCGATCGCCACTGAGTGTGACGAAAAATTACGAATTTTGAAATCTAGCAATAACTTGACATCACAGATCCAACAAAAGTGGTTTCATCGAAAACCGAGACCATTTGCAAAATTTCCATTTTTAAGGGCCAGATTTCCATAGCGACTATTCTGAATTTTCAACTGGACGTATCTTTTGATTCCCGCTATGAAATCTTGATTTTTCGGATTCGTTGGAAAGATATTTCCAATTAGATTCTAATATTTTTGGTTTCTCTAAAATCCGGATTATTTTGAATCCTGTACATTCATTTGAACTTTGAAATCAAAATTTCAAATTACCGCGCCATTTTCAATTCCTTTTATAATTTAAAATAAAATAGTTATATTCTAACGACGATTCAAATAAATATATACGTTCTAATTCTATTCAAAATAAATTTCTCGTCATTATTATTTAAAATAATCCATTTTAAATATTCAAAATTCATTAAAATTGCCAAAATAAAAATTTTAAATTGGCTCGGATTTCCGGGTTATTACAATCTCCCCCACTTAAAACTTTTCGTCCCCGAAAAGGAACGAAGCTGAAAATTGTTTAATTAATCAACTCAACTTTCACTATTTTCATTACGGCTTAAGTTCTTCAACTTTTCAGTTTCTAAGAACTTCTCAAATTTTTCAAAAATTTGGCAAACACCCTAAATTTTCGAATTTTTTTGCCATAACCTCCCCTGCATCGGGAGCTTCGGGATATTTCTAATAGCCTCCCATGGCCCTCACCAATCCAAAAAGAAACAGCCAAGCGGCTAGCCAATTGGCTCATAAAATCATCAAAATACCAAGAAATACAATAAACATGTACCTATTTGTCGGGCAAACAATTTTATTCCTCTTCTCTAGCCTCCTTGCTATGACCTGTTCAAGGTAGGTACATGTATATGCATGCAAATGCGACTAATTTTCAGTACAATTCACTATTTGGTTCAATTTGGCTAAAGGTTCAAATTTAATTAATCATCCAATAATCAAACAACACAACCAGCAATCAATTAGTTGATTATCTTTTCAATCTCATAACTTTGATACATAGTCAAAAATCACGTTTTTGGTGCCAAATCACTACAATAGGCCCTATCTAATTTTGCTTCTCATACCAGTCAATTGGAAATATATAAATATCACACCTCCGAAATTCGAACACAAATTCTGATGATGTAGCTACAATAATCAGAATCATCTCCGGCCAACTAGAGTGTGACTCCATATATATCCAGTATATTAAAACTTCGAATACACGCGGATCAGACGTATACGCAAAACCTTTATATACTGGATTATCCAAATTCAATACAAATAAATATTAAAATACGCTGCATAAGGTATAAATTTTCAAAATAAAACTTGTTTTCAATTTTATTTTTCAAAACAACACTCTTTACACTCGTTCTAGGATACTACTGATCCTATCTCTAACGAATCATTCCCATTGGATATTACTAATCCAATCTCTGATGAGTTCTTTCGTTTGATTCTAACGTGTCTTGTTCTTGGAGCTCTGTAAACCGAAGCCCCGATACCAAATGTGACGAAAAATTAAGAAATTTGAAGTCTAGCAATAACTTGACATCCCGGATCCAACAAAAGTGGTTTCATCGAAAACCAAGGTCGTCTGCAAACTTTCCATTTTTAAGGGCCAGAATTCCATAGCGACTATTCTGAATTTTCAACTGGACGTATCTTTTGATTCCCACTATGAAATCTTGATTTTTCGGATTCGTTGGAAAGATATTTCCAATTAGATTCTAATATTTTTGGTTTCGCTAAAATCCGGATTATTTTGAATCCTGTACATTCATTTGAACTTTGAAATCGAAATTTCAAATTACCGCGCCATTTTCAATTCCTTTTATAATTTAAAATAAAATATTTATATTCTAATGACGATTCAAATAAATATATATGTTCTAATTCTATTCAAAGTAAATTTCTCATCATTATTATTTAAAATAATCCATTTTAAATATTAAAAATTCATTAAAATTGCAAAAATAAAAATTTTAAATTGGCTCGGATTTCCGGGTTATTACAATCTCCCCCACTTAAAACTTTTCGTCCCCGAAAAGGAACAAAGCTGAAAGTTGTTTAACTAATCAACTCAACTTTCACTGTTTTCATTACGGCTTAAGTTCTTCAACTTTTCAGTTTCTAAGAACTTCTCAATTTTTTCAAAAATTTGGCTAATACTCTAAATTTTCGAATTTTTTTGCCATAACCTCCCCTGCACCCGGAGCTTCAGGATATTTCAAATAGCCTCCCATGGCCCTCACCAATCCAAAAGGAAAAAGAAAAAGCCAAGCGGCTAGCCAATCGGCGCATAAAATCATCAAAATCCCAAGAAATACAATAATCATGTACCTATTTGTCGGGCAAACAATTTTATTCCTCTTCTCTAGCCTCCTTGCTATGACTTATTTAAGGTAAGTACATGTATATGCATGCAAATGCGACTAATTTTCAGTACAATTCACTATTTGGTTCAATTTGGCTAAAGTTTCAACATTTAATTAATCATCCAATAATCAAACAACACAACCAGCAATCAATTAGTTGATTATATTTTCAAACTCATAACTAAGATACATAGTCAAAAATCACGTTTTTGGTGCCAAATCACAAAAATAGGCCCTATCTAATTTTGGTTCTCACACCAGTCAATTGGATATATATAAATATCACACCTTCGAACCTCGAACACAAATTCTGATGATGTAGCTACAATATCAGAATCATCTCCGGGTGACTAGAGTGTGACTCCATATTTATCCGAGTATATTAAAACTTCAAATACACACGGATCAGACGTATACGCAAAACCTTTATATACTGGATTGTCCAAATTCAATACAAACAAATATTCAAATACACTGAATAAGGTTTAAATTTTCAAAACAAAACTTGTTTTCAATTTTATTTTTCAAAACAACACTCTTTACACTCGTTCTAGGATACTACTGATCCTATCTCTAACGAGTCATTCTCATTGGATATTACTAATCCAATCTCAGATGAATTCTTTCGTTTGGTTCTAACGTGTCTTGTTTTCCGAGCTATGTAAACCAAAGCTCTCATACCAAATGTGACGAAAAATTACGAATTTTGAAATCTAGCAATAACTTGACATCACGGATCCAACAAAAGTGGTTTCATCGAAAACCAAGGTCGTTTGCAAAATTTCCACTATTCTGAATTTTCAACTGGACGTATCTTTTGATTCCCACTATGAAATCTTGATTTCTCGGATTCGTTGGAAAGATATTTCCAATTAGATTCTAATATTTTTGGTTTCGCTAAAATCCGGATTATTTTGAATCCTGTACATTCATTGGAACTTTGAAATTGAAATTTCAAATTACCGCGCCATTTTCAATTCCTTTTATAATTTAAAATAAAATATTTATATTCTAATGACGATTCAAATAAATATATACGTTCTAATTCTATTCAAAATAAATTTCTCATCATTATTATTTAAAATAATCCATTTTAAATATTCAAAATTCATTAAAATTGCCAAAATAAAAATTTTAAATTGGCTCGGATTTCCGGGTTATTACAATGGGACTGTGGGGCTCCGGACCCCCACTGGTGCTGCACCTGGACCCGCTTACAGCTCCACTTCAGCTCGGAGCTCGGCTCGGCATGCGGATGGATACTGATGGATGCCACATCAAAGGGATATGACATTCTGCCAGTGGCCCGGCTCGAACCTTCTGGTGCTAGTACCCTGATGATGTTGGCAACACTTTTGGGCTGTAATATTATGCGATATGTTGAGTGAGTGTGTCTTCCGTACTTTTGGGAACCGGACCAAAAGGCCGGTTAATATTTGCCCCCCAAAGTATGTCTTGTGTTAACTGGATATGCTTTGAAATAAGACAAGTCTGGCGATGGACGAAAAGATCTCCATGCCCTGCTTAGTGATTGGTCATGACCTTCCCCTCAAGTTGTATGCTGGGAGTGCGCTACCTTAGAGCGGTTGAGAAGCATTGCTGACACCTACTGGTATAAATGCGGGATTCCGGCATCGTAACGAGCTTTGACTCGCTTGAATCTTGCCACTTGAGCTGGAACCTGTCCAAGGCATCTAATTTCTGTAGATTAAAGAGACTAAATGTTCGTCGCCAACTCCCAATTGCACCAAAGTGCAAACAGTTCGTTATCGGGTTAAAATCGCGTATGCACGCACATGATTGCACGTGGTTTTATGCTATGCGACCTAAATTGGGATAAGTAACATGAAAGTAAGTCATATGCCATACGCTCATGATCGCGCAATTTAGCTTCCGAAACATTCTGGGATCGAGAGATGATCATTTGATGTGTTCCTTTGAACTATTAAAGCTGGTGAGCACAAATTTGGTTGGCGAACCGAGCCAGTCTACTCGGTTTGAGATTTTGAAAGTGTGTATGCATAGTCATTGTCATGGCTTGGGTGTGCGATCACAATAGTGGATATCAAAATGTCATTGGACTGGAGCTTGATCACTTGGCACGTGCCGTTGAATCACTTGGATTCATGAGCTCAAAATCGTTCAATGATCCAAGGTCGTCCCAATGGTTAGAGTTCCGAGAACTCGTACATGCGAAGGTCGTTGGACTGACAATACTTAGCATATGTCGTGGCATGTAATCGCGTAGATTTTTCTTTGAGGCATGGTTGGACCCCAATGCCAAGCAAGTGTATTTTGATGGTTGGGCATTTGGTGAGTATATGAGTGGTCATCAAGCCGTGATTGATTTGGTAGTTGGGCTTTGAAGACGAGCGAATTCGACCATAACTTGGTGTATGATCCCGAATTCCAATCCCAAAATGTTTGTTTGGAGCATTCCGATCCCAAAATTGTACTTGCTTCCATTCTTCTCTTCTCCAGACAGAAAATCAGCTTAAGGCGTGAAGGGTACAAAATACTATTTTTGTACTTTGGGTGTTCGAGTTGTTTTTAGGTTCCAGGAGAAGGGAAGAGAGTTATGGAAAGTGAGATGGCTTTCGGGATTGGCACTCGAGGATGTGGAGTGATGGATTCTGGGAAATGGAAGTAGGAATTCAGGGACAGGTCGCCAAGTATTTGCAGGTATGGGATTGGACTTCGTATCCAAGACACTTGATAAATCTTCCAAGTTTTTAAGAGCTTGAGCTTGTTTGATGCCATGAAAACTTAGCAGGTGCATGGGAGCACGAAACAAAACTTCATACCCCGATGACTTCGTTGAGCATTGGCTTCGATCTTGAACCAGTAAACTTGAACCTTTGCATGGCGTCGCGTGATCGGATAGATATTGGTGAGTTATGGCTTTGCAGCGTGACATTCGAGGAATGGGCTTACTTAGACTAGTGGTTCGGGTGTGCATGTTGGATGTGGACACGTAATTGTATGTTATTTTCTAGATCTGATCCACAACCCAATCACTATGTTGTTTCATCTCGAATGAAGCATCGTACTGGTAGCTGGTGATAGCCACGACGTTAGGTGTTGAGGCTAAAGGTTGCCATCACATTCCGTAGTCTTTGCTTTCGTGGAGTCTCGGCATTGATGGAAAGTTGAAAACTTCAAAGGCCTAGACTCCGGCTCTGGATTTCCTTCTTCGCGAGGTGGATGTGCTCTCAAGACTGCGGCTTCAAGGGTCGCGGGGAAGATAATGTCAGTGCCAGAACTGAAGGAGATCTGCCTCGGGTGCCGTGATGGCCAGGCTCGCGCAATAATCAGTAGGGGCTGCCCTTAGGTCTGCGTACCTGCTAAATTCGCTCGGACATGCACATGAGATGTGGACATATGGCCGATTTGCCAGTATCCAACCCAATTAAGATGTAACCACAGTCCGATCCGAGAACGGTGCTGATCGTCGGCGGTGATCGTGATTTTAGTTGTTAAACTAGATATCGTCACCACGCTACAATGCGATCGGAAGTAGGGAGCCTTTACATCGAGAGATGTAGGTCAGCTTCGTGTTGTATGTAAGTATAAGTTTGCTGGTAGGGCGTTGATAATCTGTGAACCTAATGAACAAGTTACAAGAACAAGAGAACTTAGAAAAAAGGTGTATCAAGATATGCATTTTGTATTTCACATACTGAGGACTCGTCTTAATTCCCCTATTCCTTAGAGGACTAGTGATTGTATTATTCTCTCTGCCCTTGAGTTCGTGTCTCTACCTCTGGCCTGCCTAGTATTAGCGGAAGGTCGAAAGCTTTCGAGACCCAAGCTTTCGATTCAAGGTCACTCTCTTTGCGAGGTGGACGTTCCTCTTATAAATGGTTGCTTTGAAGGTTGTGGCGATGGAGATGCCAATGTAGGAACTGGTAGGGGTCCGCCTCAGGTCCTACGATGGCCAAGCCAGTGCAAGAATTGGTTGAGGGCTGCCCTAAAGCCTGTGTGCCTGTCAGTTGAAGAGAATGCGAGCGATCAATCCTCAAAAACCAAACAGTTTCTTCTTTTGCCGTGCAAATCCCTTGGAGTGGTGGCGACACCAAGCTTTGCCCCATGCTTCCTCAGACGTCTGAGTCCGGATTAGGGTTGCAGCAAGAGCAATCCGAAGCGGTCGGAGAACCTATGGATAAATTCTCGTACATGGATTAGGGATCCAGCGCTTATAAGAGTCTTCTTGAAGGAGGAGAATTTGTGGATGGACAAAGTGCTCAGGTGTTAGGTGTAGCTAATGCGAGTGTGCAAACAACACAAGTTATGGTGGAAGATCAAGAAGCCTGGCTAGTGGTAAAGTCTGAGGAGCCGGAGGAGAAAACGAACATGGTGAGGCTATCACACAAGAGGCGTGGGAAAAGGTTAGATAGGATACCGAGGAGAAATCTGTTGCTGTGGTGGCAAAGAATTAGACCGATGCTGAGGTGGAGAAGGGGAGGGTCACTGAGTAGGTTAGGAAAAAGGAAAGTCGTTGATGATGCCCACCAAAGCGGGCGAAGGGACCCTTAGCAAACTTAAAGCGAATGCAGTTATGCAACTCCTGGCCAGGGAGCTACCTGATCAGAAGGCCGCCAAAGATGCCAAGAAGAAAGCAGAGTTGGAGGCCTGGAAGGCTCAGGGAGAAAATAAGGTTGTGCTTGAACTTGCTTCTGATATCGCCCTTAAGCCTTTCCATTTATTTCCCTTGGAGACACCACAGTGATTATAAACAGCGTGCATAATGGCGGGTGGCACACATTGGTGCCTCACGAGTCCTTTATTCCTATGAAGAGCGGAGGAGGAGAAGGCAAAAGCGGCTCAGGAAGGAAGGGTTCCATCACTGGTGGTGACCCACTTAGTGTCGAACATGTACAAAAAAAGAAAATAAAGGAGAAGAATGAGTAGCATTAGTGATTGTTATAGAAATTATAGATACTTTGGGTTAGGTAGACTGATAGTGTATGCGAGTGCATCCCTCACAATTATTCCTTAAAGATTTGGTGTCATTTTTGTGTACACCCTGTCATTAGAAAAAAAAGATATTAGACATGTAGTTTTTTTGTGTGTGTGAAAGGAAATATTAATTAGTAAAATCACATTTCATATTAAGTGTTCGAACGTTCTTCTCATGTTTTTCGATGTCCCGTACTTCCATAAGCGTACTTATCGTTAAACTTTCAAAAATGTGATCAGTGATCTCGCTTTGGGGCATTTCCAGTTTTGTGGAGATCAAGCATGGGTTTCATTTGTTGGGTTTACCTTAGCTCAAAAATCCCGTTGGTTGTGTAAACCAGGCCAGGCTCCTTCTGCCTTGGACTACCCAGAGTTAGTTCCAAATAGAGTGAAGGTAGGGACATTGTGATTCGTCCAATGTTTGGCTCTTACTTTGTTCATTCGGGTTAAGAGCGTGGGCATTGTTTATTCGCCTGAGTATGCCCAGATCTTTAGCCCGTACGGTCAGATCATGGCCGATGGGCTACCTCCAAGCCTAAGTCTTAGAGGAGGAAAACGATTTAAGCTCAGTCTCAGTGCTATGCTGAGATTCGAAAGACGCCCAGAGCCATGTGATAGGTCGGTATCACATTAGGTTGGCTGGTGGGCTGCCCTCAACTCCGGGGATTTGAGAGCAGAACGATTTATACTCGGTCTCGGTGTTTGGTCGATATTTGAGTTAGAGGTTATTTATACATGGTCTTGTCACGGGACGGGGACTCGAGTAGAGGCGCTGGCTCCCGTGCTCGGGGTGTCGATCGGTGTCAGTGGTGTTTATCCTCGTGGTTGGTTCGAGGTTCAAAAAGCGGCATCGGCTCCCATGCTAGGGGTGTCGATGCGTGTTTGAGTGGGCCTCCGGTAGAGCTTCTGCTCATGCCCCCATTTAACTGGAGGGTTGTTAGAGCTCAGCAAGAGTAAGATGATTACGACGTGGCAAAGATGAGGCATTTTTCCGAGGAGAGGGTTCGCTTTCCATTCCCACTTTGACTCAGATGCGGGAGGTTAAATCGGTAACAAACTACGAACCGACATATTTGAGGATGACCTTAGGGATCCACACGTCGTAGAGGGTGGATGCAGGACTAGATGAGGACCAACATCCTCGTGTCTGCTTCAGAGTGACTACGGTAGTACTCACGATAATCCCCCAAGTGGCTGGAGTATTAGTTGGAGGAGGATGGCTTCAACACAGCGGTGAGGAGGTGTGTCTTGGAGAAGAGGCCTTGTTTTTCATTTCCTCTTTCACTTCCGATGAGGGAGACAGAGGTAGGAATGAGTCGAAAAGCGGTATCTCTGATGATAACCTAGATTTCACTACGCCATAGAAGTTGTGGTCCTTGGTGCTCGGGTACCATGACTTGGTGCTGCACTTAGGATTCGGTTGAAGTTCCACTCTAGAGAGACTTGAGTCGGGTAGAGTCCGAGAATGTGTATGGTTCGCCATGTATGGCCCGGATCCAGACCCATCTGGTCCATTGGAGCAGAATAGGAGGTCGATGTCACGCCTATTTGGCTGACAGACTTCCCCTAAGTCTGAAGATTTAGGAATTCGCTTGTTATGCTTGGAATCATCAACGATTCGAGGCTTGATCCAGGGGACCAATTACTAGGTTTGAGATGCTGATCAAGTGTAGCGCACTTGTGTATGCGAATTAGCCGTAAAGGTTGACTATAGGCTAGACAAAAGTCATTTGACATATTTACAACACTTGAGGCTTGATAACAACTAGATCGATGCAAAAGGCGACCCACATAAGGCGAGTTGTGAGGCATGGATGCTCATTGTTGTTGTGGCCCTGATGAGCTGGGGGGATAATCTTGAGGGATTAGTTGTCGGTCGAGGTCCTATTTAGTGGGAATCTTTGATGAGTGTTGAGTGGCTCGGAGATCCCATGTAGTAGGAATCTTCAATGAGCATCAAATGGCTCGGAGATCCCATATAGTGGAAATCTTCGATGAGCATCGAGTGGCTCGGAGACCCCGTGTAGTGGGAATCTTTGATGAGCGTCGAGTGGCTCAGAGATCCCATGCAGATGAGTTTCTGGATGTTGTTCTGCAAGTGGCGCAACATATTTGTGTCGTATCCGCGAATGCTGTAGAACCGACAATATCTTGTAGTGTCCCTTGGTGCGCTCGTTGGACTTTCAGGCCATTGCCTTTTGCATGGTTGGGAATTATAGGTTGCAAGTTAGATTTTCTCGGGGGTGTCACTGAGAGAAGTATAGTTGTGCAAAGATATAAGTCGAAGACGTTTCCTTTTATTATTGCGACTACCTTCGACGTTGTCGCCGTGAACAAGAATGCGTAGAGCAATGGAATTAAAATCGTTGGAGCTCTGGGCTTTGTCTCGAGGAAGGATGTTGAGGTGAGAAGCTGGATTCCTTTGTGCTAATTTTTGGCGTAGGATGTAGTCATAATTCTCGCAGAAGATAACCTAAATCTTCGATTGCTTTCTACCAGTCTATGCTATGAGTTCGGAATCGAGTGGTACGCCCTTCATAAGTTGGACAAGTGCAATTCAAGGAGTAGGCTTCTCGATTCGGCTAAGGCTACAATGGATCTCTCTCGGTAGCCTTTGAGAGTCTCACGAGTGACTTGGTAAATGGTCAAAACTGCCTTGGTACCTTTGTACATTGCGACGTGCACCCTGGATTGTGCAACCAAACCTCTGGTGGGTCGGTCGAAATTTGAGATGGTTCAAGGCGGGAGTCGAGAGAACCATGATATAGTCGTCTTAGGTAAAGACGATAAATCACTTGCACTTTGTGGCGTTGGTGGCACGTAATAAACCCATGTTCCATTCGTGGCGGTTAGTGAAGCTTCAAGGATCATGGCTTCCTTGAGTAAGGAGTGAGTTTTGGCATGTCAAAGTGCTCGCGCCATTCGGTATTAAGGATTGCTGAAGTAAATGGGTTGCGCATTGTACTGATTTCCCAAGTGTCGTTGGCATGCCTCCGCGAATCCCTTGCGATCCTATGAGTCATGTCGGTGGGAGTCAGAGGTTGGGTTCATGCCACATTATCGTGGTAGTGATCCAGTTGAGGAGTTTGGAGCCTAGCGCCTAATCTCGAAGGAAGGTCTTCGTCAATCTTTGAGTCTCTAACCTCGATTGCACGATTCTATAGAGGTTGGTCGAGGTGAACTTGGGACCAGTTTGGTGCTAGAAGCGTAGGCGACAAGTCTGGTCTCGTGCCATATTGAGTTTGCCTAGTGGAGGCTCAATCGCTATTCCTATGGTTGAGATTAGCTTAAAGCCGGGAACGGCCGGGATGACGTGTTCCATCTATGATGGTGATCTTGACACCGCCGATGTTAGGGGTCAGTCATGCCATCGTAGAATGCCACCTTTGGCATGTTGAGGTGTTGGGGCCACTCAGCTTCGTGTACGATCCAAGTGAAAGGATTACGCCACAAGTAGGTTACCCACGAGTTGTTGGCGTTCCCTCGCATATCTTTTATGATTATTTGGACAATGTTGAGAAGATATGCTGGATGGGGATCTTCTAGCAGAATCCATTAGTCTTGGCGAACTTCGGGAGTTCTAATCCGTGGACGTCTTCTATGGTACACGTCCTGCTCGTCCTGTTTCATGCCATAGACATGGATGGTCTAGTTTTGGTATGGCTGGCGAGGTTGAGAGGGCTGGTGTGCATCCTGGTCCGAAAGTACTTGGGCCCGATGGGCTGCTGTAAGAGTAGGCCCTTGGTTCTGAGCGACGACAGTTGGGCTCTATCAAGGAGGGGGTCGGTTACTCAGACCCGTTTCGTCATTGATAATCAAGCGCGAGCGGTCGCTATGACACCCCATGTCTGTTAATGTCACTCTTTATCAGAATGCTATAAGTTTCGTGAAGCATTATAGGTAAACAAAAACATCACAAGACAGATATAAAATAACAGCAGAATTCTAAAACTTTATTAAATAGAAAACATTGTGGTCCAAAACCCAGTTACATCATAAGTCTGGAATATAGGAAACCCATTATGTCAATTTGAAATTTATGTCTTGTATTAAAATTGATAGAAATTAGAATTTATCTTCCTAATGTCCTATTAAATAGGCTGAATAATTTGTTTTTGAATGTTTCCTTGTGTAGTTTACCACGTGCATGTTATAAACGTGGGTTTCATGGTTCCTGTTTTTCTGTACTCGAAAGCTATTATATAGCTGATGTTTGTTATTCAATAAAGTAAGTCATTCCTCCACTTTTGTCTTGAATCTTACAGATCCTATATTTGAATCTATAATTCATAACAAATTGGAACAAGGAAACTAATTATGCAGAATCAGATGAGAAAGAAGAAATGTTGTTGATGGCATATGCAGAAATCAATGGAGTAAGAAGACAAGATGCATGGTTTTTGGATTCTGGCTGTAGCAATCACATGTGTGGCGATAAATCTTTGTCTCTTGAATTAAATGAGGATTTTTGACAAACAGTGAAGTTGGGTAATAACACAAGGATGAATGTTCATTGTAAAGGAAGTATAAAACTCCAGGTAAACGATTTCAGTCTTCTTGTTTCAGAGGTATTCTTTGTGCCAGAGCTGAAGAACAAGCTTCTAAGCATAGGGCAACTGCAAGAGCGAGGTCTTTCCATTCTTATTGAGTCAGGGCAGTGCATGATTTATCATCCAGACAGGGGATTAATCATCCAAACTAATATGACAGCCAATCGGATGTTCATCCTTTTGTCTAAGTCTCAATCAGTTGAAGCAAACTCAGATCAGCATACGTGTTTCCATACAAATTCTCAGGACCTCACTCTTTTATGGCATCGCAGACTTGGTCACCTAAGCTACAGTGGTCTTCAAACCTTGCAAACCAAGAAAATGGTTCGTGGATTGCCTCAGTTTTCAGTTTCAAATGGGATACGCAATGATTGCTTAACAGGTAAGCAGCATCGGGATTCTACTAGCAGAAGAAGTACATAGAGAGCATCACAAAAGTTGGAACTTATTCACGCAGACGTTTGTGGACCAATTACACTAATCTCCAATAGTTGAAAGAGGTACTTAATATGTTTTATAGATGATTACAATAGAAAAGCTTGGTCATGTTTCTTAACTGAAAAATCGGAAGCATTTACATCATTTAAATTATTTAAAAGTTCTGTAGAAAAGGAAACAGGGATGTTCATCAAATGCCTGCGGACCGATCGTGGAGGAGAGTTCACATCGAATGAATTCACTGAATTTTGCAAAATTAATGGGATAAAAAGGCAGCTTACCACTTCATACACTCCTCAACAAAACGGAGTAGCAGAGAGAAAGAATAGAACCGTGATGAACATGGTGCGATGTATGTTATCTGAAAAGAAGATTCCAAGAACTTTTTGGCCTGAAGCTGTAAACTGGACCATTCATGTCTTGAATCATTGTCCAACAATAGCTGTGAATGATGTAACACCAGAGGAAGCCTGGAGTGGTGTAAAACCATCTATAAAGCATTTTAGAGTTTTTGAATGTGTTTGTCACGTGCATATGCCTGATGTTAGAAGGAGTAAGCTTGACAATAAAAGTTTTAGCTGTGTTCTTTTGGGTTTCAGTGAAGAATCTAAGGGTTATAGATTGTATGACCCTGTTGCTAAAAAGGTAGTGATTAGCAGAGATGTGGTTTTTGAGGAGGATAAGCAATGGGACTGGGGTAAAAGCTATGATGATCAAGTGTTGGTTGATATAGAGTGGGAAGAGAATGAGTAGCAAACTAATGATGTGAATGAAAATGAGCATGACACCAATAATGAAACGGAAGGAAACAACACTGCCACACCAGATCCTATGGTAGATGAAGGATCTTCAGGTCATCCAAACTTGAACGAGAAACGAAACAGAGGACCTCCAGTTTGGATGCAAGACTATCTAAGTGGTGAAGGACTCTCCGAGGGAGATAGTGATGTGAACTTAACATTGTTTTCAGATGTAGATCCAACATGCTTTGAAGAAGCTGTTAAAAGAGACATCTGGAGACAAGCCATGGATTTAGAACTCAAGTCCATTGAAAATAATGAAACCTGGACACTAACTGATCTACCTAAAGGAGCAAAAAAGATCGGACTAAAGTGGGTTTACAAGACAAAACTAAATGAGCATGGCGAGATAGATAAACATAAAGCGCATCTAGTTGCAAAAGGCTATGCACAAGAGTATGGGGTTGACTACTCAGAAGTTTTTGCACCAGTAGCCAGAATGGATACTATCAGATTAATCCTTGCACTTGCAGCACAAAGAAGCTGGAACATATACCAACTTGATGTTAAATCTTCCTTTCTACATGGAGTGTTGACTGAGAAAGTGTTCGTGGAACAACCTCAGGGATATGTAAAGAAGGAGGAGCCTGACAAGGTTTATAAGTTGAACAAAGCTTTATATGGACTAAAACAAGCCCATCGAGCTTGGTTTAGTCGAATTGAAGCTTATTTTTTAAGGGAGGGCTTTAAAAAATGTCATAGTGAGCAAATTCTCTTCATCAAGACAAGTATTGGAGGTAAAATTCTAATTGTAAGTTTATATGTAGATGATTTAATTTGTACCGGCAATAATGAGTCAATGATTTGAGAATTTAAAAACTCAATAATGAAGGAGTTTAATATGTCTGATCTAGGAAAAATGAGATACTTTCTAGGAATTGAGGTGTTTCAGTACAGTCATGGAATTTTCATTGGCCAAAGGAAGCATGCAATGAATGTGTTAAGAAGGTTTGGAATGGAAGATAGTAATGGAATTCAAAATCCAATTGCTCCTGGACTGAAAATGTCAAAAGATGAGAATGGAGTAAAAGTTGATGCCACTTTCTATAAACAAATTGTAGGCAGCTTGATGTATTTAATCAACACGCGTCCAGATTTAATGTTTGCAATGAGCTTGATCAGCAGATACATGTCAGAGCCTATTGAACTTCACCTTAATGCAACAAAAAGGGTGTTAAGGTATGTGAAGAGGACATCAAGCTTTGGCATATTTTACAAGAAGGAAGGAAACAAAGATTTGATTGCTTACACAGACAGCGATTATGCAGGCAGTTCAGATGATAGGAAAAGTACTTCTGGATATGCATTCATGTTAAGTTCTGGTGCTGTTGCATGGTCTTCACGAAAGCAACCAATAGTCACTCTTTCAACTGCAGAGGCCGAGTTTGTCGCTGCAGCAACATGTGCATGCCAAGCGGTGTGGATGCAAAGAATTTTGAAAATGCTTGGTTATGAAGGAAGTTAGTGCACTACTATCCTTTGTGATAATAACTCAACAATAAAGATGTCCAAAAATGCAGTGATGCATGATAGAAGCAAGCATATTGATGTATGCTTCCACTTCTTACGTGATTTGACAAAAGATGGAGTTGTGCAGCTAGTTCATTGTGGTTTAGATAAGCAGGTCGCTGATTTGTTAACTAAATCAGTCAAGCTTGATTCGTTTCAGAAGTTACATGGTCTGTTTGGTGTGTGAATCGCCAGAGATAAACTAATTGCTTTAGAGTAATTAGTTTAAGGGAGGAAATGATAGAAATTAGAATTTATCTTCCTAGTGTCCTATTAAATATGCTGAATAATTTGTTTTTGAATGTTTCCTTGTGTAGTTTACCACGTGCATGTTATAAACGTGGGTTTCATGGTTCCTGATTTTCTGTACTCGAAAGCTATTATATTGCTGCTATTTGTTATTCAATAAAGTAAGTCATTCCTCCACTTTTTTCTTGAATCTTACAGATCCTATATTTGAATCTATAATTCATAACAAAAATCACCAGTGTACAGTAATATAAAAGCATAGTCCCCAAAATATTGCCATATCAGAGAAGACATGAAATCAAAGCGGTGCATCTAAGCAGCTCCAAGCAGAATGAAAGAGAGAATCCTAATCAAGCCCGAGTATTCCCATACTGAGAACCTAGGGGGGGAGGAGGAAGAGAGAGAAAAGGAAACAAAATGGATCAGACATAAAGTCTGGCGAGTCCAGTTGCTTTTATCATATAAATAAGTAGAAGCATCATGACAGGTATATAAGTTGGATGAGAGAGATAATTGTATCATAAAGCACATACAACTGACTGAGCAGGATAAATAGAATTAACAGAACATAATCTATTGCACTTCTCAAGTACTTTTCTCTGCACCAATACTAGCATAACAGAAACAAGATGATCTCAATAGAAACAGAATGGTAGACTTAGGTGTACTTCTAGTGAGGGGTTTTACCCCATATAATAATAATAGGTAGCCCCACAGAAATGACAGGTGTTACCCCCAACGAAAATAACAGGCTCCTAAACAAGCAAGACTAGATGTACATTGATTACAACCCCAATCGTTCAGCTCCCTGTCCCATAGACACCATGTGCTGGCCCCATAGTAGGATGTATCACTTCATAAAGTGGCAACCCCTTTATTGACGAGATGCACAACCATCTACTGATGTAACAACATCTTATTGTCACAACGCAAGCAGATTCATGCACGCATATGAATCCGACGGTGTGCGCCGTCAACATCCCCACATAAATGAACCTCTTACAATCAACTCAGTAAGCATGCCTAGACTTCGACCTAGTTTGGGGTTCCCCGTTTGATACCAAGATTGGTTACTAACTGATACGGTCCCACACAGCAGATGATACAAGCTTCCCCCTAGGCTTGCATCCCCACTACTAGAACTTTGACAGGTTATACCTAACAGTTTAACAAGGTTGCATAACCCCAACATATAAAACAGGTTAAGTTTATCGGGGGTGTGTGTGTGTGTGTGTATATATATATATATAACCCACCCCCACAGATTTAACAGATTAAATTAACCCCTACCGATTCAAGAAAGTTTACTTAACCCCTACTCAATTTAACGGGTTCATGTAACCGTCATAGATTTAAACAGGTTAAGTATTACAGGTTAACAAATTATTATCATTTTTTCCATTTATGGCTGTTAATGCACTAGATCTCTCACATTAAGTCTACCACTTGTGGATGCTGGATATGTTGGGTGGTTCTGGGCAGACTTCTACCACAAGTTGGACTTTACCTCATGTCTTAGCACCATTACGCGTACCTTTATGCACTCAACCCCCCACATTAGATTAACCACTTGTGGACGCTGGATTTGTCAGGGGGTTCTGGGCAAACTTCTACGACAAGTGTAATCTAACCTCGTGTCTAAGTGCGGTTATAGTTTCTAATTACTTTAGATCTAGGCATGTTCATTATTAAACAATTTTCCATGTTTATCCTAAATTATGTCCCCAAATCCCAGTCTGATTCACGATACAAGTTATGCCTTAGATTAAAGTTTGAGATCAAGGTATAGATTGTTCCCCAAATCCCAATCATATTTTACAGTATAAGTTATGCCCCAATTTATCATTTCTAACCATTCCCAATTTTGTGTGCTCGCATATTTCAGCGATTGGCCTAGGCTCGAAGATAGCCTGGATATAAAAATAAAAAGGGATAGAGGGAGAGAAGAGAATAGAATTAGGCATAAAATAGAAACAGCCATATGATGACAGAAATAGGCATACTAACAGAATAGGCATATGGTGACATGATTAGGCATAATAACAGAATAGGCATATCAGGAGTGAGCGTATGAGAACCTAATAGTAGACTAGGTGTACAAGTAGTGGTAGATCTGTTTAGTTATGATTCAAGTTATTATCAGGCACAAGTTTAGATTCAAACTTATAAACATGTCAAGATTACTATTAAATGTTTATATCTAAAAATAACATGAACTCACTGTGACTGGATCTAAAGAACAAAGAATTGACTATGGATGTTGTACCAGAGATTCTTGTATGCTTATAAGTTGTTGTTGCAGAAGAATAGGCTACTTCAATATGAGTTTGGGTAGCACCTCATTGTCTCCATTGTTTCTGTTGAATAAAACTATAGAAATGAGGTCCTCTTTATAGCCTGCGGTCAACGAATCTGGTCAAGAAATAAGTCCATGTTCACAGAAATGGATTGCGCTAGATTTGAGTGGGGTCGACACCGGGGTCGATCCAGGGCACGACACCCGCGTGGAGGGGTCGACCCATGGTCGACACCCAAGGGGCATGGGGCCGACCCCTAATGGGCCAATTTCCCTCCCTCTCCCGCTCTTTGATTTTGTTTTCTAGACATGATTTATTTATATTTATATTGCTTATACGTATACAAACTTCAAACCTAAATATCTTCTTCATACGATGTCCTTTTTACGCAAAATCGGAGTATATCTTAAGCAAAATTCCGGGATGAATGCAATGGCCCATTCCGTTTTACTTAATTCCCAATATTTAATAAAGTATTCTTAAGTTTATTATTATAGTGTTCTTTAAAATTACATGGTGTTGTAGTCTCAGTGTTGTGTCCCTCTGTTGTAAGTGACGGTGTTTCAATCACCATTTCTATTTCTGTTGTCATTTTCGTTAATATGAGCATTGGAGTGGACAACAACGCTGTTGGTGAGGCTGATCCTCTTTCTTTGATGTGGGCCTCTTGTTTCAGAAGAAGAGGTTTCCGAGACAGTGCGCCATGGTCGGCGTTGTTCTGAGCAAGCTGAAGCTGTGTAGGGATGCGTTGACTTTCTTGAAGTTGGCACATAAGGTTGATGGTATTCTTCAATGCCTGGTTGGGTTTGAAAGTCGTATTCTCATACTTCTAATTAAGTGTGTGAATCAGCGCTTGAGTCGCAGGAGCTTCGGGGTCCGCAGGTGGAAGGAGATCCGTTTCGATGGGGTTCTTTACTGCTTGGGGTTGCTGAGAAGTACCAGCGTCAATCGCAATAGATGAGAGGAGCACTAGGTTTTGCTGGATTTTTTCTTAATGCCATTGAGAGTCATGAGGCTTTTCGGACGAGCTATGTTGACTCTAAACTATTCCACAAATCGGGTGTTCAAAGCATTCCAAGAAGTGATGGAGTCCGACTCCAGCTGCCTCACGAGGTGAGCAGTTGGATCCTTGCGACCATCCTAGGGATCCAAGACTAGTAGCTTAAAATCAGGTGAATTATAAGAGTTCCTGATATCCAAAGAAAGAGGACTGCAAGTCACATAATCCCTACCCGTAGAAGAAGCACCACCTCTAGTGTACTAACGGATGACATTCGTTATCTCTGACCCATTTCCATAAGCAGGTAATTTATTTAGATTGTCCAAAGTGGCACTGGTTCCCCCTGTGTTTAAGTCCAAGTTGGGAATCAGTTGATTGAGAAGAAGGTCTATTTGGATTCCAAATTGAAGGGCCACATCGGGCGCAGTCCTGACTCCCGAGACCGTGGGAGCACTACCGTCCAAAGTTGCGCACATCAGTGCTTGAGAAACATTTCCAACTGTGGAGCCCGCAACTTGACCAACTAAAGTGTCACGGTCTAAAGCAACATCAGGATCAGAGTTACCCCCAAGTGTGGCGAGACCGGCACCGTTCCGAGGAGCGACGTCGACCAGTTGGTTAGTTTGTGGGGTTGCCCCCAAGTCCCGAGTCGCGGGTCGAGGAACAATGGTACTCGGCCCAATAATGTTTGCCTGGCCAGTCGGCTTGAAGAACTTCTTATTCTGTCTTCAATTTGGACGAGGAAGGTACTGAAAGCTTCTTCATGTCTCTCAAGTCGAGCGTTCAGATCTATGGAAAGATTCTTAATCATTCCATCGATGCCTTCCTGAGTAACATAGTTCGATGGAGGTCTGGTCGAGGAGAGTTCTTGACTTCCTCACCCTTTTGCACCTTAAGCTTCAGTTATAGCGTCTCGCTTCCGACGCTTAAACACCATGATGAGAAGCGAGTAATTGAGTCGAAGTCCAGAACTGAGGATGAAATACGAAGATGGATCGGAGGAACTTATCCACAACATTCTATCATTTGATTCTTTGGTTGCTTAACCATCATAAGCAGACTCAACCGCAGGTTATAGAAGGAACCTTAAGCGCATCGAAGTCGAAATGGAAATTTGCGACAATGAAACAAATCTGAGTTCTCTCTATGATGCATTTCTCCTTGCCATGAAACAGGAGATGCCTCGTTGAGTGTGTCATTGGAGAGACTCCCTGTTTTGCCAGACTTGGGCTTCGAGCCATTGCTCGATTGCATCCATTCTTTGGGTAAGCGCGAGAAGCTACACTTGAGCTATCAAGGCCTCGGTGGTTAGAGATAAGGCCACATCAGCAATGTTAAGATGTTGGAAAAAGGTCGTTTATGGACTGGAGGGCCTTGGTTATCGTTAGAAGGTCTACCAAGGATAGATTATCCCTTTCACGCCATTGTTGATAAGTTTGCTCGGTGAACAAGATGGAATCTGAGTAGCATAAAATAAACTTATGTTCGAGAATTGATGGGAAAATCGGCTTTGTTGAGTTTGAGCGAAGGTATTGGGTGATGGAGGCTGAGCGCCCAAGTCTTCTGGAAGGTGGAAAATGTTTCTTTGATCATATGGTTTAAGCCGTTTTGTTAACCCTATGTTCTAGCGGATTTTGTCGACAAGGCATCATCGAGTCTCACCCGACTTTCTTGATGTTTCGTCAAATTGGGCTTGATTGACGAATGCGTCGAGGTTAGGGGCATTAAGGTTGGTCGAAGCTTCAGGGAGTCAAGGCTGAGGAGAAAATTCCAATTTAGGAACGTTAGTGGAAGGTCGGACCGTGGGGTCCTTTCCCTTGTTCACCACTATCGATAGGCTTGGTCGGTAAGTCTGAGAAAACCTAAGTAGTGTCCTAAGTCTTGGTGCCCAAATGGAAGGAAAGGCGAGGTTTCGATTCCTCAAAGGAAGTGATAGAACGTCAACCATAAGTCCGCGCTTTACTTTCCCCTACCTGGCACAACAAGATGTTGGCATCTAAAATTGTCGTTCAACATCCTAGAGTTCCAAAAATTAGAAACTTAAATTTCCAGAGCGGAGGTGTATAAGAGATGCAATAATAACATGCGGGAATGTAAAGGACACAGTTGTTTATAGTGGTTTGGCCTGTCGGGGGCTACGTTCACTTTGAAGGTTGTACTGATTTTATTCCATTACAACAAAGTACAATAAGACTATTACATGAAGTCATACTGATTAACAGTATCCTATTAGTCCTTGTTATCAAACTTCCTTGCTGAGCGAGAGTAGCCGAGGAGTTGCTGATGTTGTATCATAGCCGAGGGATCCGAGGGAAGCGGAGTTGAGGCCGAGGGAAGCGGAGTCAAGACTCGAGGTCTAAGGCGAGGTGGACAAGGCCTTCTTCTTTGTTGAGTGGAAGAGGTATTGACTTGGTCAACCATATCAGAGAGGTTTAGAAATATCCAAAGGTGGTGTAATGTCCAAAAGCATGGTTACACATTCATGAATATGCTCATGGGTCCAAGCACATGTGTCACTTCCTTGCACAATGAAGGAAGGTTCCAAGGATGCTTTGGGGAATTATATGGAAGCCATTAAAGCTTTGGAGAAGCTTAGACTAACCCCTTTCATGTAGGAAGTGATGGGTATTTATAATGGAGTGGTTAGGTGGGAGTAAGTAGGAGTAGGGGACCATAAAGCCCATTTTCGTATCTCGTAATGCATCCTCTCAGAAATTCAAATCCCTTTCACTATGCCAAGGAAATTCATACCCCATTGAAGGGGTATGAGATTCGTACCCGGTGGGGTACGAAATTCATTCCCCAAGGGCGTACGAGATTCGTACCCATGGGTTATGAAATTCGTACCCCGATGGGGTACGAGATTTGTACCCGTAGGGTACGAAATTCGTTCCCCAGAGGGTACGAAATTCATACCATGAGGTGTACGAGATTTGTACCCAGTGGGGTACGAAATTCATACCCCATGTTGGCGCTTAGACAGGGTATTCGGAAGAGAGGGATACGACAATGTTAATGTGGCCTAGTTTTGAGGGTACGAAGGTCGTGGAAGTTGTTGGCTGAATCCTGACTTTGAGTCGATCCAGTGATTCTGGGTAACATACTTGTTGGCGAAAATCGGATGAATAGGGCGGTGCCCACTTGTTCGACCTAACTGGCTAAGTCGATCACCGCTGGGACTGTGGGTCCCCAGACCGCCCACCGGTGCTACGCCCAGACCCACAGACGGCTCTCCTTTCGCTAGAAAATGGATGGATACCGATGGATGTCGCATCCAAGGGATGCGACATTCTGCCAGTGGCCCAACTCGAGTCTTCTGGTGCTAGACCCCTGATGATGTTGGCAACACTTCTGGGCTATAATATCACGTGATATGCTGAGTCGAGCATGTTTTGCATACTTTTGGGAACCGGACCAAAATGTTAGTTAACACTTACGCTAAGGGATATTAGTGACACCTTATATATGTGTTTTTATATTATGCATGTAAGGTTAACAGGTAAAAAGTCATTTGTCGACAAATGATTTTTCAGTCGCATCATTATTATTTCGAACTACTTATTTTTATAAAAAAAAATGAAGAACAAATTTTATCCTCATCAATTATTATAAAAAGGTATTAACAAGGTTATAAAACCATTTTTATACATTAAATGCAAGATTTAAATAGTCTCTATACATAAATATTTACTATTCAAAATTTCGGACTGTTACAAAAAATATCCAAGTAGTTTGACCCAAAATTTTTATTTTATTACTCTCAAAAGTTATAAGTAGATCATTAGCATGTAATATCTGATTCGATCTTTAATTTTAATTCACAACTTTTCCTTCCATACTAGTACCGAACTTTTAGTGTGGATTCCAATCAGGCTCTTTGATTAGAAAACTTTTCTTTTCTTGCATGGTTTTCATCCATGATAGAAAACTTATTTTTTTTTTGTCATAATCCTCAATTAATATTTGGTATCAAACATAAAATGGGAAATTCTGTTTTGGATAGGTGCAAACACCACAAGTCCGCACTTGAATCCAGATCAAGTTGCGTATAAAAGACCTATGTACACTTACGTTCATATGATTGGTTTTCTACTATCATTTCTTACTCATATTCAAATAGTGCATCGTTTCTTACCTTTTATAATTCATGTTCATACTTGTATAATACTCTTTTATGCCTCACGAGTATATACAATCATCATTTTCATTTTCGTATCAAGTAGTTCAGCGTTTTTCTTCTCATCTGGTTATATTCTTAGATAATGTGTCATATAAACTCGACTTTCTATCTTCATCAACGTTTCACCATTAAGTATTTAAATAGATTTTGAGGTTTTCAACTATTCAGTATCATTGTGAACCTTGGTTAATTTAATTGTTAAGGATTTATCAAGTTACTTTTTATTCTCTTATTTACTTACGCAAAGACAAACACTTTGCTTATACAAAACCCGCTATTATTAAAAGTTTTAATACCAATTGAAACCCATCGATACTAAATGAAACTCACTGAAAAGTTCCTAGGCTACCAACTACTGGACAATGGCTAAAGTCATCACATATTTTATTGATATCAAATGAGATGTTACAGCCTAGTTTAATTTACTCATCCAAAAATAAATCTCTTTGTTAAAACTTATCCTAACTTTAGTGAAATTTACTCCTTAATACCTTAAATTTGTTACGGGAGAGATTCATGTCGAGTATATAACAACAAAGATTTTTTTATTAGCATATAGTTATTACAACTTACTACTAATACATCATTAATTTTTAGTCACTATGGATATAGTGATGCATAATTAGTTAATATTTATAATTATTAAGGAATTTTTCAATTTAGAGGTAAATCTTAAGTAAACTTATTTCTTCATTATCTTTAAAGAAAGATTATTTATTGTTAAAAATACATGCTCATATAATTTACTCTCAACTCATTCTAGGGTATTGTAAACCCAATCTTTAATGAGTTACACATCATAATGTATTTCTAACCCTATCATTTATGAGTCTTTTACCTGGATAAGGCTTATGTATTCCATCAATCCAAGCTTTAATACCAAATGAAATTCATTTGGTATGATCATCAAATGATAACCAGACCTTGGTTATTGATAAATCAAGGCTATGATACCAAATTTAATAACCCACTTCCTCGACCCTTGGAAATCGAACTAATACATCCACGATATTCGTGAGATGTAAAACCAAGTGCTTGAGAAGTGGATTTTTTGTGCTAAGAAAGAAAGTAGAAAGAACAATTAACATAATCAATGGAAAAATCCACATATTTTTCATCATAAATATGTTATAGCAGCAGTGTAATCATAGTTATCGGAGTGTTTATTAAAGTCAGCATAAACAGACATAGAAACTATCCTCACAAATGCTGAATGAAATTAAGAAAGGTGGGAATCAACGACTATATCCAGATTACTTTGGCTCCAAACTCAATCCAGTTTATTCAAGCTAAACCTAAGCTACTAGGATGCCTAAAGAAAATAGGGCCCCAAGAGTCTAAGAGAAAAGATATAACTTCGAGTCAGTCAGGTGATTGGTGTGAGAAACTTAAGTCCGTTATTTAAAAATAATGGTATCCCATAAGGCCACGATCATACAAAAACATGGCTCAGGTTTTTACCTTAAGATAACCAAATCCTTGCTACGTGATATTTTCTTATATTACTTTTAATGGCTTACAGGATAAAACCCATTAATTTTTTATATAGAAATAACATACAATTATTAAATTTTGCACCACTAATGGAGCTTTACAAACAAATTAGCAACTCTTAGGAAGCATGGATTTCCATAAAATGGCATGGTAATGGCTACCTTACGCACAATGCACCTCTAGAGGGTGTACCAGGGCTCTCCACACTTCGTATCAGGTATGACAGGCCTATCTACACAGACCCGAAGGTGGCGAAACAACTGATATGACATTACCTCGGTTGTAACCACCGATGACTCTTAGCATACACCACTTACTTGACATATAATGAGTACTCTATAAAGGTGATGATTGTATCCTAATAAGCGCGAACCACGCAGCCAAATGACGAGCCTTTTTCTGCTATTATCGGGTAATGAGGCTAAAGGTCAATGATTACCTTATACTGAATATATCTTTCACTTTGAATGCCACATTGCCAGGTCTATTAAATGCAAAAAATATCCATAATATACAACCACTGAGGTCTTACGCCTTAGAGAAGAGTGTATATAGTGCATGAGATTTACTTACTACACCACCAAATAGATGTACATTGGTAGAGATCAATATATGCACATCAATAATGCAACGTTAGACATTTGTCCAGACAAGTCAGGTTTAGATAAACCGAAGGCATAATCCTTCATTAAATCATGTGATCTAAGAAAAAGTAGCTCTTGCATCGATGATCTGAATGCAGAACTGTTGTTTATTAGTAATGTGGGAAAATTCTCCTCGAGGGTCAGTGATAGCAGCCCTTCGTTCAATCTCTATCATTCTTTCGTTCGAAACGTTGATTGATTCGAAGTGGTTTTTAGATAGGAATCAACCAAATATTATCTTGGTCTCTTCGGATCGATTATCGTGAAAATACTGCTTAAGTAGTATTGAGGTTTTGGGTATTCTACGTTTCTTAATCCATTCCTTCATAACACATCTTTTAAGGAAGTATATCTTTCACATACTCTTTGGGTGTATACATGGAATCGTTAAACCTCATTCATTAATTTATCTTGGATGGTAAGTCCATTTAGTATAATAAATCCGAAGAATTCACACTCATTTTACTCGATATCAATTTCCGTGTTCAATCTCTACTTTCCTTCGAATAACGATATAAACATCTCCTGAATTCATATGGATAGTAAGGATTCTCTCCTCAGAATTTGGTATTAAATACAACAAGATCATCTCTAAGAAATCTGATAAATTTATCACTAAAAACTAATATTTTATGCTTAACTCATTTTTGTTATTTTAACCTTATCTATCCCTCATCTAGGAAGTGAGAAGGGAACTTGTTTCCCCCGAACGTCTCCTTAGCTAAAAACCTACACCGCAATCTCAAAAATAGAAAAATAGTGTCTACTCGTCGATTTATTATAGCTAACATTAAATCAATTACTTATTATACCATTAAGATTCTATTAAACAAGTTATAAAACTTCTAAATAATCATTAGTTCATGTGTTTAATCATTTTAAAATACTAGTGTGTGGCTCGTGCTACGCATACGGGCAGTTATGGAAGTTAAAAGGTATGTAGACATGTCCTCTTCATTCATGTTCTAGTTATTTTTAATAAAAGTTGAAGTTATTAGGCCTAAAGGGAAATTCTGGAGTAACGTCTGGGTTGAAGTTCTTGTTGGTCCTAAAGTCCTAAAAGGATATTCTGGAACAGCACGTAGATGTTCAATTAAATTTTATATTGCGTGCTTGTAAATTGAATAAATTAAAGAATAGATCTTTCACATGATACTTTATTATGATCGCTTCATTAGACAAACAACTTTCAATGATAATGTGTAAAATAATATCGAAATGAGTCCTGAATTGCACTAAAGAAGTAGTTTTCAATTATGCTGGTGATGCAGAATTCCAACATTGAGATGATTTTTGATTTAGTATTTTAAACAGTATACATTAACTTTATACAAATCTATGACATTGATAAATCAAAAGGTAATATAGACGCAAGTTTGCATGAATATAGAACGTGAATTAGGGTCAATGAACTTTTTTCAGTGTTTAACACAGTTTTGAGAGCAATAACATATAAACATGTCCATCAAAAAGAGGAAGCATTAAATTGAAAATACATAAATTTGGTGGGTTGCCATTAAGCTGAATAAATCGCTAGCATAAAATTAAAAATACAATCACTCGTATTCATCAACTTAATTCCTAAATCACAGGAACTGAATACTCTGTAACCATATCAACCTATAGTTATGTTATACCACCGGTTATATATAACATACGTACATATAAATATGCAACCAATGATCTTTTTTCCCTAGAACTTAGCATACTGAAGCAGTTCACGACCTCTGCTAAGGCTAGTTTCTTTATCCGTGCACCATGCAATTGCATATCGCTTGGTCACCTTCCCACTTCAAACAAACAACACACCACAATTGGATCATTTCCATATCGCTTATTTCCAACATCATTTCTCCAACAGTTAGCATTAGATGACACGCTAAACTCTCATTACTTCCATATCACGTTTCCCTAGTTCACGTTCTTGAGGTCCTCCGTCTCTCTTCCAGTTCATGGAGACAACACATTGCTTCTTCGTCTACCAACTGTCAGCTTGCTGTCTACTCAGGCTATCCTGCTGCATCACCTTATTTCTAGTGAAATGCATAAACATAGGCTATCGAATGCATCTCACCTGCTCCAATAGAGAAGCATCCTCTACCACCCGCTTTCCAATCCACTTCATATCACAACTTTAAGGCTTGCAACATCTAAACATTAAACAAACACATCAGCAGCCTCATATCCATGTTGATAATATACACAGCCTCATATCAAAACTTTAAATAAACACATCAGTTTACCTCACTTGAAGACTTATAGACAGCATCAGTTTTTGCAGTCAGGCATCCTTAACTTCTTTATCACTGCCTAGCCAATTCATATATCATCAGTTCTTGCAACCCTATTATTACCACCCACCATCAGTTCTTGCAACCCTATTGTTACCACCCGACTAATCCCTTCCAAGACATATGCACAATCATTAACTTACTGTAACGCCATCCATATACTGCTTTGTTTGCCAATAGAAATAATTTTAAATATATCTATTTTGTTCTCTTTTTCCATTCATATTTTGTTGACTGTCGAAAATATAATCCTGCATATACATAATTACCCATCGGATACTTGTACAGGTTTTGCTTATTTATTAGCAAGATTATGAGTGTTCCCCTCCGATATTTGTACAAATTTTATATATTTATTACTATAATTATGAGTGCTCCCCTTTTAAGTGGACCACTCTTTCATCAAAAAAAGAGGAAGCATTAATCACTTAAGCAATATTTGCAGCACGCACCAAATGGTAAAAGAAAGAGTAGTTACTTACACAAATATCTCTCAAAAATAAAAGGCTCAATTTCTTAAGTAAATAGGCCAAGCATAAGCAAACAGTTGGACAAAGGGGATTCTAACACTGCGTACGTTTTGAGCTCCAACATAAAACTATTTGCATCTCATATGCAAATGCAGAGAAGATTAAAAAACATTACAAAAGATTTTAAAAATATATTGATCACCTAGAACTTGTTATAATTGAAACCCAGAAAGCATACAGACTTTTATTTTATTGAACTTATTAGATTGACTGTTAAAATCAGATCTAATGTGAAATAGGAGAGAAATATTAAAGTTTAAATGAAGTGCAGTGGATTAACAGAAATTAATAGAGTAATAAAGAGCAGGCCCACTTATGCAGATAAGAGAAATAAAATTAATCAAGTGTCCATACAAATTTCCAACATACTAACAGGAAAACACATTATGGCTACCTAGTGGAGGATCGGGTGCACATAAGAAATATGTTATGGTAGCAGTTTGCCTTCCTGACTTAATACAAAAAAATAAAATAGAACAATGTATTGAATGATGAAGCAAGATGTGGTACGAATTTTAAGTTCAACAGACAATAACATTTTAAAATACTATGATGAAGAGATTTTAATTTTAAATAAAAAAAAATTGATGTGAATATACTTCGATTGTTAGTTGTTCCAAGTGTACCGCTGACGATGAAAAAAGGAGGCAACTCGACCTGTTATACTTTCCAGCAAGTCTAACAAACATAATGAGAGCAAGCCTATTGACTTGCATCATCTGTTTGCAAAGTACATCAGTCAATTAGTTTCTCCCTTCTTCGTATTGTGTTGCTTGCAAATATTGTGCGCAAAGTGAGCATCAGATATTGAAGAGCACATGTTATTAGCAATATAATACAATAGAAATCAGACGTTAGTTAAAGATAGTGCTCGGGGTATTAAGATATTTAATTTAATATGTCGAAGTGGAAAAATATAATGTACAATCTCTTGGTATATAACCTACAATTGTACAGATCATTATAACATGCAACCATATTTTGCTGATAAATTTTTCACTGACTTGAAAGTCAAACAAGATGTGATATCAACCTAATAATTTTGGATAAAGATTACGCATTCATATATGTGAATGTGTGTATGTGATCATATATTCAAATATACAATAATATAAGAGTATATATGCATACATATGGCAGTCGTAATCCTGTTGGTTCCATGTTAAAAAAAATAGTGTTTTTATCTAACAAAATTTTCAGGTGATTTCCTTATAAGAGGATCATTCTTTCATCAAAGAAAATAATTTTCAAAAAGATTTTCATATGAAATTAATTGAAGCAATGTACTGGCCTTCAATTTAATACTAAAGGCGGTAAACCAATAATTTGGGTAACGACCATCAGTTTATTATGCATTTGCTTGAGTTTATTAATTATCATGGTAAAGAATCTTATTTGAAACTTTATGAGCATAGTAGTATATTTTGATACAAATTTCTCCCGTTTGTGCAGGATATTTTTCATACTTTTCTGGAAAATAGGTTTACGATTGGGACCAGTCTATGGCTCCACCAGACTTAAATTAGACCCATGCTAAAATGTTAAGGTAAATAGTACCTTTTATTTCTATTAGAATGCTTTTGCAGTGACCGAACATTATCAAGAGGAAAAACTGCAGGTTTAAGGAAAAATAACAAAACATTACAATTATCAAAACGCAAAAGTAAAGAAACCATTTTTTCTTTCATATGGTGAAAACATTCAAATAAGCAATTCTTTTTTGTCCATTTTCAACTCTTAATTCTGTGCAAATAAGTGAAAAGATTTTTTTCTACCTATAATAAATATGGTACATCCAATTACGTTATTAACAAATGGAAGAAGTTAAATCAATAATTATAAAACGATAAGACAAAAACCTCAAGGTTATTCAAATTGAAAGCAATTCTGGAAAATGAAATCCATAAACTGTAAAAGTTTCAAAGAAGCCTGAAATATAATAAGAAAAATTAATAAAAATATGAAAATAATCAGTAAATAACTTTTTATTCTCTTAGAAAAGGACGTATAATTGTGAAATGTGCTCACCTTACGTAATTTGTGCTTCATAGTTCATTCCCAGTCACGGTGCCTCCTAATTTTGACTTATCATTGTTACTCGCCTACTTTTCTTATGATATGAATCTGTTAAGTACCTACTATAATACATTAAGAATAAACTATTAGGAAATAAAAGAAACACTAATGTTGTTGAAACTTGAAGTAATCAAGTCCTGCAGGAAGAAAAATCGAAAGAAGAACCTGAAAAGAAAATCATTTTTCCACTCTTGTTTCCTTCAAAATGCTAACAATTACCAAATGCAAAGCTGCAACTGTAAAGTTTAAAATCTACAAAAAAACAGATAATATGATGGATTAATACAGAATTAATTGAATAACAGAAAAGTGCAGGAAGATTCAAGTCGTGGGGAACTATCTTCTTTTATGAATGATGTCACTGTATTAAAAAGTAGTACATACGAATACGAATGGATACATAAAGCTTAATAACCTTGATATCAACCTATTAAAAAGCAGTAGCTCTGGAGCTTCCAAATGTATAAGCAATCATTAACAAAATTTCAGTAGCAGTCGACTAAAATATAAGGATTTAGGAAGCAACAAACTAAACATTCATCGCTCTGACTCAAGATTAGCAACAACAGAAAATTAGGAACACGATGAAATAGAAAGAAATACCTTAAATTTCAGGAATATAAGTGAAACAGTATTTGAAGAGCGAATGAAATATTATAAGATGGTGAATAATGTAGTTTGTTTACAATTTCGCTTGAAGAAGAATTTGAAGAAAGGATGATGCTGAGTGGAGTGGTGGAGACATTTCAGAATGAATTTGTAGGACAGTTTGAAATAAGTGTATTCGAAGTTAACGGAGATTGTGGTCTTTTAATAATTGATGACGTGGATGAGTAAGAGGCATCTGATATCTGTAATCCTTAATAAATCACCACTGTCCTTTGTCTTTTGTTTATCCACCAAGGAATTTTATTATATAGATAGATGTTGGAGGCATTAAGATAATTCATATTAAATTTAATGCAACTCAAGCAAAGAACTCTTTTAACATAGCCTGGTATGCCTATTTGTATTTCCAAAGAATATCAGGGTATTTACAAAACTTAGTTTTCGAAATTGTGTTATCATTCCATCCTCAGTAGTTAGAAATAAAATTAAAATAAACAAAAATAAAATAATCTTACGGTTTTCAACAATACAATGGAAGATTAATGATTCTTGAAGAAGATCTTTCAATGTTAATTAGTCCAGTTAGAATCATGAATATACAGTTAGAGCGTCAAAGAAAATTAAGAAAATTTCTATATGCACATAATGAAGATATATTGTAAAGAACCCATTCATAAGATGAATGGGTAATACTAACACCACTTAAAAAATAATGTATATTATAAGAAACAAATGAGTTAAACCGATTAGATAAAGATATGTAGTTAAAATGAAAGGTTATGGGTGTCATCTTATAACTTGTATATAAAGTACCAATTTCAAAACAAAACGTGAATTATAAGAATGTAGAAACAAATAATATGAACAGTTGTAAAAAAAACTCCCAGTCTCACAATTTTTGACATCATAGAATATTTCAATCGAAACAGTTCCTTCTCTAATAATAAAATAGTTGGGAAATTCATATAATTTATCCAGTTTTTCGCAATTACTTGCATTGCATATGAAGAAATCGACATCTTAAATAGCTAATAGTCGTAATCTAATGATTACAGTATAAACTACAAAAACAATTACATGCAAAAATTTGCAATTTTAATTATACTTACTGCAACAAATATCATTATCATTTCATCTGTAGTATCCTAAATAGATTAAATCTACCAACCATGATTATCAACATAAAAAAACAGTCCACATAAAGTCAATGACATTTATCAGCAAGTCCATAATACCATTATCCTAAATTTTAAAGAAATAAATAAGCAAATAAATAAAGGGAAAAGTAGGGGAAATGGGCACCGTGAAAGGAGACATAGTTTCAGATTATGATTTGATAAGGTGTGAACCCCTTCCAGTGGAGAAGGGCGCCTCCATTGAAGTGGCCTGACTTTCACCTTCATAACAGATATTAAGTCTTCTTCTAGTAGATTGCGGCTAGTTATTTCGTAGAACATCATAGGTAACTATTTTACTTAATGGGTATTCATATAAAACGTGGAATATAAATGACAAAGAGAAAAGTTTGAGGATTATGATGCGATAATAGATGATAATTACAACTGCCTCATCATTTGAGCCTTGAAAATATGAAAAAGAAACGGACATATAGCATGACATGTGTAAGAAATTTAGAGTGTGGATTCTCCTTTCCTATGTAAGTAATAGAAAAGACTGCAGTTCCAACATAGAAGCTCTAATAACCCGGAAATTCTGGGCCAGTTTAAAATTTTTATTTTGGCAATTATAGCGAATTTTCTATATTTAAAATGAATTATTTTAAATAATATCGACGAGAAATTTATTTTGAATATATTTAGAACGTTTATATTATATACGTCGTCGTTAGAATATAAATAATTATTTATAATTATAAATAGAATTGAAAATGGCGCGGTAGTTCGGTAATTCGATTTCAAACTTCAATTGAATGTACCGGGTGCAAAACAATACGGATTTTAGTGAAACCAAAAATATTAGAATCTATTCGTGAATATCTTTCCAATGAATCCGAAAAATCGAAATTTCATAGCGGGAATCAAAAGTTATGCCCAGTTGAAAATTCAGAATAGTCGCTATGTAAATTATAAATGGCCCAAAAAGTCAAATTATTGCTAGGTTTTAAATTTCATAATTTTTCGAATCGATATGTGAGCGTGGCAAAGGAAAACGCGTTTGACCAGTTTCAGTTGATTTTAATAGACTGGAAAATGGTCATTTTTCCAACGGTCTCAGAATTCGACGAAACTAGTTTTGTTAGGACCGTATCGTCAATACGAAGCTAGAAAATATTTTTCTGGAATTTTTAGAGTTAGTATGTGACCCCAGTAAATTGAAATGTGCGTTCAAATTCAATATATAGAGTTATAGGTTGATTTTGACGAAAACTGATCGAAGAGGTCGAATCAGCTTACGATACATATCCCATTGTGTTCGGAATGGGGGTAATTAGCTATGGACGACAGGCGGTGGGTCCCGTTTCGAGTCCGAAATTTTAAATTGCTTTTAGGAGAATAAAATAATTTAATTAAATAAATATATATAATCCTTGGGCGTTGACCTCCCTCTTCCTTACTCTCTCTCCCTTCGTTTGATCAGATCTGAAGAAGAAAAAAAAAATAAAAAAAACCCTAACTACTTCGTCACCCCAATCTCCCACTCTAGTCCATCGCCATCGCCCAACCACGACCGCCGCCCCGTCCTTCTTCTCGACTTCCTCCCCTCGACGCTGGCGCGAGGCCAACTGGACCCCCCTCGAATCGGGATCGAACCACGTCGATCCACGATGCTGACGACCGTCGCGCCACCACAGACGCGCACAGCGCCCCTGCTGACCCCAACGCCACCCTGAAAACCCTGCCCCTTCAAATCGGCCTCCGCCTGACCACCACAGCCCCGCCACCGCACCAGAGCTCCAGCGACCCCTCCTCCCGTCCAAGACCGACGGTGCCACACCCCCCCATTCGCAGATAACAGTAAGTTTTTTTTATCCATTTATTTTAATTCTTTTTCTTTTTTCATTTTTTTATATATATTAAAACATTGTTTTGAAAAATCTAGGATAGAAAACTATGTTTGATATTTTTAATTAAAGAAAGTTGATATTTTTAATCAAGGAAAAATACGATTTTTATGATGTCTTCATTTGGGTAAAGATGCGATCTTTATAAGGTTACCATTAGAATAAAAATTCGATTTTTATAAATATGATAGCAAGATAAAAATTTGATTTTTATAATGAAGAAAAATATAATTTTTCTATAGAAAGGTTATATCTTTATATGTGAAGAAAGGCAAAATCTTTATAGTTGAAAAGGCGAGATCTTTATATGGAGAATAACGAAGGAAAAATAGGATTTTTATCAATATTGAATAGCGAAGTAAAAATTCGATATTTATATATTGAATAGCAAAGTAAAAATTCGATTTTTATATATTGAATAGCAAAGTAAAAAATCGATTTTAATATATTGAATAGCAAAGTAAAAATTCAATTTTTATATATTGAATAGCAAAGTAAAAATTCGATTTTTATATATTGAATAGCAAAGTAAAAAATTCGATTTTTATATATTGAATAGCGATGTAAAAATTTGATTTTTACATATGTAGAGAATACGGGCAGTGAAGGTGACAAAAAGGCGAGAACGACGAAGATTTCTATAAAAGAAGAGTCGTGGTATTGGATAGCTATTGGTGAGAACTTCTCACTCAAATTTCCTTTTTCTAGTTATAAATATATACTAGGATGCAGACGGTGTTTAGTAGCACCCGACACCCGTCGTCCACAGACCATGGACGGCTTGTATGCTTGTGTGTTTGATTTTGATGTGTAGTTGATTGTGTGATGTGATGTGAAATGAAATAAAATATTTATATAGTTAAAAATATTTTATAGTTAAAAATAGAATTTTTAACGTATATATTGAAAGTGAAAATATCGTATATATTGAAAGTGAAAATATTGTATATATTGAAAATGAAAATATCGTATATATTGAAAATGAAAATATCGTATATATTGAAAATGAAAATATCGTATATATTGAAAATGAAAATATCGTATATATTGAAAGTGAAAATGTCGTATATATTGAAGGTGAAAATATCGTATATATTGAAAATGAAAATATCGTATATATTGAAAATGGAAATATCGTATATATTGAAAATGAAAATATCGTATATATTGAAAAGTGAACATATATATATATATATGAATTGAAAACGATGTATATGAAATATTCGAATTGAAAACGATGAATATGAAATATTCGAATTGAAAACGATGTATATGAAATATTCGAATTGAACTGAATAGAAAATGAATTCGAATTGAATAGAATAGAAAATGAATTCGAATTGAATAGAATAGAAAATGAATTCAAATTGAATAGAATAGAAAATGAATTCGAATAGAATAGAATAGAAAATGAATTCGAATTGAATAGAATAGAAAATGAATTCGAATTGAATAGAAAATGAATTCGAATTGAATAGAATAGAAAATGAATTCGAATTGAATAGAATAGAAAATGAATTCGAATTGAATAGAATAGAAAATGAATTCGAATTGAATTGAATAGAAAATGAATTCGAATTGAATTGAATAGAAAATGAATCCGAATTGAATTGAAAAGAAAATGAATTCGAATCGAATTAAAATCGATTTGAATTGAAATCAAATAGAAATGAAAGTAAAAGGGATTTATAATAGAAAATTCAATTTTGATTTGAATTTGAAATAAGAAGTTGAAATCGATTTGAAAAGGAATTTAAAACGATTTATAAAATCCGTTTTAAATAGAAGTCGACGAAATATATATTATATATATAATATAATGGCCTGAATAGAACGCGCCGCGCCGCGGTAGTTCGCGAATTTCGACCATTAACTTCAAACGGACATTACGGGAGATCCGACCGTCGGATTCTCCTAAAACCGGAATCGTTGGGTTCGTATCGAAAAGAGCTTTCTAACGAATATTAGAAATTTGAAATCTAACAGTTGGATATGGAGATACGTCCAAATCAAATTTGGAAAAGGTCGCTGTAAGTGCAGTTCGATGGCCGTTGATGGAAATCGACTGTACGGGCCTTGATAAAATTATTAAAAATAGTAATAATTTGTGTAAAATCATAAGAAATGATTTGGGAAAAATTGGGATGAAAAACTCCATATTTGAAAAGAGAAAAATAGATTTTTATGGAAATGAACTAATTTTGAACTGAAATTAAAACCCAATTATTTTTAAATAAATAAATTGGATTTGAAATGGGTTTAAATAGAATTGATTCATGGGTTTATCGTGAACTGTGTTTTAAATGACATTAGTTCTTTAACCCGATAATAAATAAAATGTGATTTGGGTTTGTCGTGAACTGTGTTTTAAATGACACTAGTTCTTTTGTAGCGACCCAAATTTCCGGTACCTTTTGAGCTGATTTAACAACACTAATCCAACTCAAATGATACTAGAAACCCAGATGCCAATAGAAAGAATTTAGAGGATGAGATAAGAAAGAAAGAAATTTTAGAATAGAAGAATAAGAAGAGGAACACACACTATACAGAATCTCACATCGCAGCGGAACAAAATATAATATAGAAATAATCTTTATTGAGAGCTTGAAAATATACTTACAACATCAGAGTACCACAGACAATCTGGACAGCTATAACAACCTGTCCTCAAAAATAACACAGCGGAATTATATTTTGTCTAAATCATACGCCTGGACCTCTCCAGCTCGTCTCTGAACTTCAGAGCATCTGACAACCTGAACCTGCAACCCGGGCTAACCCGAGCATTTCAAATACCGGGTCAGTCTGGTGAACCAGAGTGAGAATAACTCGCACAGTTTAAGGGGGATCATCCAACTTGAATTAAAGTTCAAATTCCTTTCGAAAGAAAAGGATAATAGTAAGACCAGCCCACACATAAACACGGACGGTTTTTACCTTACTATAATCCAAAACAGTTTTGAAATCATATCTTGATCTGATATTATCATAATGTCTAAATAAAAATAAATATCAATTTAGAGGAACGCTTGCATCTCACGCTCCCCGTATATAGTATACAATCGAAAACCATGGGCACTTATTGGGTATTGGATTCCAACTTGACAAGGTATGGGACCACCTTCCGAACGTGTATCTCTAGAGACGAATACACTGGGTTCAACAACAACGTCTTGCAACCCGGCCCTCACATGACCGACCACTCATTTCGCTTGAGTGTATCAAATGTATATCACCGACGGTTGGGATCAGCAACCGCCTCCCGAAAAGGGACAGCATCGATAGATTTAAGAAACAAAAGGAATTTCTCTAGATAGGTGATTATACACCCTAATGGGCGCGAGCCACATAGCCATGCTGCCTGCCCGATTTTTGTCATTTCCTGGTTGATGAGGCTTGAGGATAAAATCGACTTTTGAAACATCTGGCCACCTTTTACATCGTCCATACATGTCATCCAGGGACAGGATGAACCGAAGGCACTCTCCTACTGCATCCAATATAGGAATCACCCCATGGATCAGTAGCGAGTAGTCCTTGCAATCCGAAGATTCCAATCACGACAGAATCGCAAGTCAGAATATCTTCGGGAGCTACCCTTAGAAATCCAACGAGCAACTCTTCCGCTCATGAAGATCCACGGTCTTCAATGCTCCATCTCGACCATCTTCCAATATCTTCAACGTTTACGTATTTGTTGGTCGGAATGGTTTCGAATATAAATTCGATTCCGGCTTTTCCATACCAACAATCGTTTTGGCCAGTTTTTGATAGTTGGTGATTTAACTATCAAAATAAACAAACATCATCCATAGAAAAATCAAATGCGTTCATTGGTTCAGAGTACAGCATCACTTGCCCTTTTCAGTTACATTTCTAAATCTTTCAACATTTAGAATATCGCCTTCTCAATTCTTATTTCCAAATCCCATTTATTCAACTTATAATTCTTCGAATTATAGTGATAATATCCTTTGCAGAAATATCATTTTTCTTCTTCACTACCTTCGTATTTAAACTAATATCACCCTTGGATAATCATGAAATCGTTCAAGTTGGGGTATTTTATTTACCTCTCAGACCTTGAGCCGACAACATTCTTATCTTCGGATTAGATAGGAGTTTATTAACGAAATCTCATTTCAATAATTAACCCAGTCATTTCTATATCCCCATTTAGGACCACTTTGATTCAATTAATTCCATTCTATATCTAAAACATTTATCCCCATATCTCCCCATTTTATCTTCACTTTTAAAGTAGAATTCAATCTGCTCAAGCTTTTGTTCTATTTCAACTCATATGAAAATTTGTTTAAAACTTTCCTTTTTGTAAAATTCCCTTCAAGGGATAAATCAAAATTCTAACTCATATAAATATGAGTAAACTTACTAAAATGCCCTTTGGTTATAAACATGGGTTTTATTCAGCAAATCTCCTTTACCACCATTTCCATTTCAAATCTGGTTCCTTTCATTATTCACCTTAGAGGTTAACATTCTTCTTTTTATAGAAAGCTCGACTTGATATATCAAAAATACTTGGTTCCATTAGAAAACATTATTACATATATATTCAGATCTTGTTTATCGAGTCTCTTTATAAATTCATGTACTATTCTTTTACAATCCCTTTACAGTTCGATTCCTTGTCAATCTTCTACCGTTATTCATATCTGTTGGTTTACTACAAAAATAATTAATCTTCCTCAAAAGATTATTAAAAATGATACTTAATTTCAATGATAATCACTAATCAAATGAATAGTTTAAAATAACAATTCTCATTCAAATGGTTGACTTGGAGATTTCAACACGGTTACTTTGTTAACCATTATCACTTGGTTAAATAAAGATGATTAATTTAAATACTTCCATTTTGATTTAATTAACAATCTAGTTAGGTTAAATAAATCCATTTAACCATTACATTCAATCTTAAACATTTGGTAAATCGCTTCATATTTGCCGCAAAACTCGCTAGCATGCAAATCTAACTTTGTATACTTCTTTGTAAGTTCAAAACAAAAATAATCATTTATTTCTCTTGATCACTTCATTTAAAATAATCTATACAAAATAGATTTCAAAACTAACTTTAGTTATAAAACAACTTTATAATTGTATTTCTATCGCTTTCCATGACGATAAACCAATTTCCATAAAACAATTCATTAACGGGCCATCTGCCGATAAATACTTAACCAATGACACCCATTTGTTAAAATCAACCAAGTGTTGAATTTGGTTTCATAATCAAAAATCGGTCAGGTTGATTAACAGCTCATATAAATAGACAACATATTTGAGGAATCCGGTTAGATTCCTCCAACCTGTCCTTCCCTGCATCAAATGGGTTACCTCAATTTTAACACAACCATACAGTTCAACTAATAACAGTCAACAAACAATTTATAACATCCAATCACCAACCATCAGCAAACATTGCACACAAAATATAAATAAAAACCCAGTTTATATAAAATATAAACGGGGTAAACTGAGTGAGTGAACTCACCTTGGGTTTTCCATTCATTGTCAAAACGGTTTGTTTACAAGCCTCCAGCTGTGTTCAACTCTGATCAAACCAACACCGTACTGCCGTGTTAATTGATACGGACTCGACATCTCTTGTTTCATCCAGTGTCATTACTGTATAACACAGTTATAATTTTATTATGGTGTTCACTATCTTATACAATTTAATTATTATTGTTAACCTGAATTTCAGTTACGGTTTCTTACGACCCCTTTAAACATTTTATAAACTGGACCATGCACATTTTTAGTTGACTGACATATCACGTACATACCAGTGTTTAATTTTATTCTCCTACGTTACATATATATTAGCTGCCAGATGAGAGGAAACTTCTGGAAAAAAAAATGACTCTACTGGTTTGGTAAATATCATAATACACGTTGATTAAGGAATCAAACCATAGGTTATTTGAAATGGCTAATATAAAATAATAGGAATTATTATGTAAATATGTTTACATAACTGCATGGCCATGTTAATAATACAAAATAGTTTTGGCATATTGAAATGCTCCGCACGTATATGTATGAGGCACATGTAAATATATTTAATTTGACAAATTACTATGGAATAAAGTTTCGGCCATGTAACCTTGTATTTCTTCTCACCGTATCCCTTACTCATGTGAAATATATAATTAGGAAAATATTATATATGATTTGACACAACACAGACATGTAAACATTTTTGTAGGTACAATATGTTTACTGTTTAACGTTATAAAAGGAATCTCGATTCGGCCTTAATAATCATAATTAAGCACTTGTAATAGTGGAATAAGTCCATTCAGTTATTATATATATATAAAAGCGGCACTGTTCATCTTCGTTTACTTACGTGTGCTTCAACACGCCGCAAGCTCCTTCCAGTCCCGGCTCCTCAAGTCGCCATCTGCACCGAACGCAACCATGTCAGAAGCTCCGGCGATCCCTTCCACTGTTTTTCTCAAGCTTGCATCAACATCTCGGATGACCATCGCACTTCCAGAAAATACGCTGCTTCCCCTCTTGACTTCCCATGCACGCACAGTGCTTCGCCCCTCAACGCTCCTCTTCTTTTGTCCACACTTGCCTCATTACTTCACCACGTAAGACTTGCTGCTACTCACCAATTTACTCAAACCAAAGCTTCCCATCCCCACTTCTGTTTTCACGCAACTACCACCATACATGAAACTTTGCTATTGCTACTCCTTTTTCTTTCCCACTTGCCATTTCATTCCTCACGCATGGCCTTCCTTTCTCCAATTTTCGTTTTTCTTCCAATCCTTTTTTTTTTTTTTAAAGTTGTAGACGGGAATGTTTCTGTTGGCAAATGAGAAGAGAAAGTAGGCCTTTATATAGGAGAAAGTTACTTGGTGGCCACGGTTAAATTATATATAAATATATACGAAAATAGGTTTGCAGGCTCTACAATTAGAATAGCTGTTTTCTTTTCTTGGATGGGGAAACCTTGGTCGGCAAGGATTCTAATATGTCATTTTCATTTGTAAATGTTTGGTCGGCTAGCATACTGTGATGTCTTTTTCATTGTTGGTAAAAGCTGATGTGTCTGTGTACAAATGAGATTAAGGTACCAATATATATATTTTTAAACACAATGTGTCTTACCTTTTGTTTACCTTGTTTGCAATCTTATCTTGTCTGCCTTGTTTATACGTCAGCACTTTGTTGTTGTTTGTTTTGTTTTTTTTTTTTTTTTTCCTCTCTTTACACGTTAGGCCAAAAGGCCATGCATGGCCTTGCGCATGCAGGCATGCATACAACATGTCCACCCACGTTTTTTCCCTTTTTGTTCCATTTTAAACTTTCATGTAATTTAGTTTTTTCGTAAAATTAACATCCCATTTGACTCCTAATTCAAGAAGTGATACCTAATCCTAACATAAAAAGATATTCCGGACCCAATGGGATATGTTTCGTCGAATTCCGATGTCGTTTGAAAAAATCCCTTAGAAAATATTGATGAAAATCACCGAGCTTTAATTTCTAAAAATTACAGAAAAAATCCTAAAAATATGAGGCCTTGACTTTCCACTAGACCTCTTCCTAAGGTTTCGTATGAAACTTGTTTCGTTGAATTTGAAGTCCGTTTGACCAGTTAACCATTCAATAAAAGTTACCCACACCACTATGTATGTGGTTATATTCATATATGAGCGTTGCGGACTGAAATAAAAATACAGTTGTGTTCAGTGGGGTGTCGCGATCCCGAAAATGTAATAATATCGGTAGATTAACTCATATTGTGAAATCCCAAAATACTGATACAGGGTGCAAAATACCTCAAATAAAAAGTTGCATATTTAATTTATTAAAAATTACAGTAAAATTCTAAAAATTAAATTATAACTACGTCTCAAAACAACCTTGTCCAGATTCGAATCCAATATCCAGTTATTTCAAATAAACCGTTACGGTCGATGAACGATTCTATAGCGACTATTGGAAATTTTAATCTGGACATATCTTACCAACTACACAATGAAATCACGATTTTTCTCTTTTATTAGAAAGACATCATCAAACTGATCCTAGCGATTCTTGTTTCACAGAATTCCGACTTAAAACGGATTCTGTATATTCACTTAAAGTTCAGATCGAAAATTACGAACTGCCGCGTCGTTTTTGAGCTCGTTTTAATTATATTATAAATTATGTATTTCTGAACTCGATTTTATAAAATAAATTCAATATAAAATCTGCTAATATTGCCAAATCAATATTTAAACAAGTTTTAAATATTCGTAAACATCGTTCAAAAATCTGGGACGTTACATTCTTCCCCCCTTAAAATAATTTCGTCCCCGAAATTGCAAGTTAAGAAGAATGTTCCGAACATGATTATTTTAAACCAAAACAAAATTCAAACTCTTTAAACGTCCCAAAAAAATTTGTCAGTACCTCCACTGCACGGTTCGATCACAACAACTACAAATGCCACCCCGGCTCAACTTTCCCAAAAGAAAACCAAAAGCCAAATGGCGACCCTACTCGGGGGTATAAATCAATAACTCCAATCAAAATTTAAGGTTTACCTTTTTGTCGGGCAACTTAATTCCAATTTCGCAGCAAATCAACTAACCGCTCTTCCTTCTTTCGGTCTGTACTTTCAAACTATACAACAAAGCCAATTCCCATAATCTGCTAATATCTGCACTTAACTCATTTATAATGCAAATAGTAATCCAACAATATTCCATTCAATTTCTTCACTGATCCGTTTGATGAACTTTATTTAACCAACTCAACATTCAAATAATAGACAACCAACTCATTTGAATTATATTCAACATGTGTATCCACTGGGTTGCCTCAACTTTGGTTTACCGTACGTCAATATAAATCGATAAATCTTCATTATTATTCATTTAATTTCCAAGTCCCAATTATTTAATTCGACTCCACTTAACCAGCTTAATTTCCATTTTTATATCCAATTAAGTATAGTCTTCCAATTAATTCAATTTCAATTCGAATTCCAAACAAGTCGAGCAAAACAACCAATATTACCATACTATAGAAAATTATTTCCTTTTTCTATATAAAAATATAATGTGGGCAAAATTATTTCATTTACCCTTTTTTCAAAATAGTTTGAAAATAATTTTAAAATCAATTACAAGTACGTGCTCTCATATATACTCAACTCATTCTAGGGTGTTACTAACCCCATCTATACTGAGTCACGCCACAGAGCCAAGGTTACTACTCAACCAATAGCTCTGATACCAACTGTAGCGACCCAAATTTCCGGTACCTTTTGAGCTGATTTAACAACACTAATCCAACCCAAATGATACTAGAAACCCAGATGCCAATAGAAAGAATTTAGAGGATGAGATAAGAAAGAAAGAAATTTTAGAATAGAAGAATAAGAAGAGGAACACACACTATACAGAATCTCACATCGCAGCGGAACAAAATATAATATAGAAATAATCTTTATTGAGAGCTTGAAAATATACTTACAACATCAGAGTACCACAGACAATCTGGACAGCTATAACAACCTGTCCTCAAAAATAACACAGCGGAATTATATTTTGTCTAAATCATACGCCTGGACCTCTCCAGCTCGTCTTTGAACTTCAGAGCATCTGATAACCTGAACCTGCAACCCGGGCTAACCCGAGCATTTCAAATACCGGGTCAGTCTGGTGAACCAGAGTGAGAATAACTCGCACAGTTTAAGGGGGATCATCCAACTTGAATTAAAGTTCAAATTCCTTTCGAAAGAAAAGGATAATAGTAAGACCAGCCCACACATAAACACGGACGGTTTTTACCTTACTATAATCCAAAACAGTTTTGAAATCATATCTTGATCTGATATTATCATAATGTCTAAATACAAATAAATATCAATTTAGAGGAACGCTTGCATCTCACGCTCCCCGTATATAGTATACAATCGAAAACCGTGGGCACTTATTGGGTATTGGATTTCAACTTGACAAGGTATGGGACCACCTTCCGAACGTGTACACTGGGTTCAACAAGAACGTCTTGCAACCCGGCCCTCACATGACCGACCACTCATTTCGCTTGAGTGTATCAAATGTATATCACCGACGGTTGGGATCAGCAACCGCCTCCCGAAAAGGGACAGCATCGATAGATTTAAGAAACAAAAGGAATTTCTCTAGATAGGTGATTATACACCCTAATGGGCGCGACCCACATAGCCATACTGCCTGCCCGATTTTTGTCATTTCCTGGTTGATGAGGCTTGAGGTTAAAATCGACTTTTGAAACATCTGGCCACCTTTTACATCGTCCATACACGTCATCCAGGGACAGGATGAACCGAAGGCACTCTCCTACTGCATCCAATATAGGAATCACCCCATGGATCAGTAGCGAGTAGTCCTTGCAATCCGAAGATTCCAATCACGACAGAATCGCAAGTCAGAATATCTTCGGGAGCTACCCTTAGAAATCCAACGAGCAACTCTTCCGCTCATGAAGATCCACGGTCTTCAATGCTCCATCTCGACCATCTTCCAATATCTTCAACGTTTACGTATTTGTTGGTCGGAATGGTTTCGAATATAAATTCGATTCCGGCTTTTCCATACCAACAATCGTTTTGGCTAGTTTTTGATAGTTGGTGATTTAACTATCAAAATAAACAAACATCATCCATAGAAAAATCAAATGCGTTCATTGGTTCAGAGTACAGCATCACTTGCCCTTTTCAGTTACATTTCTAAATCTTTCAACATTTAGAATATCGCCTTCTCAATTCTTATTTCCAAATCCCATTTATTCAACTTATAATTCTTCGAATTATAGTGATAATATCCTTTGCAGAAATATCATTTTTCTTCTTCACTACCTTCGTATTTAAACTAATATCACCCTTGGATAATCATGAAATCGTTCAAGTTGGGGTATTTTATTTACCTCTCAGACCTTGAGCCGACAACATTCTTATCTTCGGATTAGATAGGAGTTTATTAACGAAATCTCATTTCAATAATTAACCCAGTCATTTCTATATCACCATTTAGGACCACTTTGATTCAATTAATTCCATTCTATATCTAAAACATTTATCCCCATATCTCCCCATTTTATCTTCACTTTTAAAGTAGAATTCAATCTGCTCAAGCTTTTGTTCGATTTCAACTCATATGAAAATTTGTTTAAAACTTTCCTTTTTGTAAAATTCCCTTCAAGGGATAAATCAAAATTCTAACTCATATAAATATGAGTAAACTTACTAAAATGCCCTTTGGTTATAAACATGGGTTTTATTCAGCAAATCTCCTTTACCACCATTTCCATTTCAAATCTGGTTCCTTTCATTATTCACCTTAGAGGTTAACATTCTTCTTTTTATAGAAAGCTCGACTCGATATATCAAAAATACTTGGTTCCATTAGAAAACATTATTACATATATATTCAGATCTTGTTTATCGAGTCTCTTTATAAATTCATGTACTATTCTTTTACAATCCCTTTACAGTTCGATTCCTTGTCAATCTTCTACCGTTATTCATATCAGTTGGTTTACTACAAAAATAATTAATCTTCCTCAAAAGATTATTAAAAATGATACTTAATTTCAATGATAATCACTAATCAAATGAATAGTTTAAAATAACAATTCTCATTCAAATGGTTGACTTGGAGATTTCAACACGGTTACTTTGTTAACCATTATCACTTGGTTAAATAAAGAAGATTAATTTAAATACTTCCATTTTGATTTAATTAACAATCTAGTTAGGTTAAATAAATCCATTTAACCATTACATTCAATCTTAAACATTTGGTAAATCGCTTCATATTTGCCGCAAAACTCGCTAGCATGCAAATCTAACTTTGTATACTTCTTTGTAAGTTCAAAACAAAAATAATCATTTATTTCTCTTGATCACTTCATTTAAAATAATCTATACAAAATAGATTTCAAAACTAACTTTAGTTATAAAACAACTTTATAATTGTATTTCTATCGCTTTCCATGACGATAAACCAATTTCCATAAAACAATTCATTAACGGGCCATCTGCCGATAAATACTTAACCAATGACACCCATTTGTTAAAATCAACCAAGTGTTGAATTTGGTTTCATAATCAAAAATCGGTCAGGTTGATTAACAGCTCATATAAATAGACAACATATTTGAGGAATCCGGTTAGATTCCTCCAACCTGTTGTAACACCCCACACCCGCTATGGACACTCGCTAAGGGAATGCCATGGCATCGGTGGAGTATTTTAGTGAATATAGAACAGAAAAATTACAACAAGACAGATATAAATAGTACTTGAAATTTTAAAATATCATCTCATAACAGCGGAAGTAAAACATGTCTGGTTACATAATAAAACCACAATAAAAGTCAAGTACAAATATCCATTCTTGCTAAATAAAAATGCATAATCCCAATACATGAACTGATAGCCATAAAAGAAAGAGGAAGCTGGGCTCTACATCTACGGTCCAAACTCCAAGAGATAGATAAAGCAAACTGATCAAGGCCCGCTAGCACTAGGCCCAACCTGAGGTCCTGAGGGGAAAAAGATAAAAACAACGGGGTCAGACATAAGCCTGAGTGAGCCCTATAACCTTAACAATACAATTATTAAAGTAATTAGGGTATGATATGAACTCGGTACGGTACCTTTGGGGATAATGACTACACTAAGTAGCCAACATACATAGGATGAACTATGATAACCGTAAAGACGCATCTACCCACCTAAGGATAATTACTAACTGCACCACACCAGTCATTCCTACTTAAAGGTTGATCCCACCCAAGGACTTAAAGAAAGATATAACTAGTAGTTTCATGTAATCCTAGCTGACCACATAGGTGCCGTCTGCCCCTATCTCCACTAGGTGTACCCCACTACCCCAAGCGATCGGCTCCCTAACGTAGATACCCGTGCTGGACCCACAGTGGGGTGTATCACTCCCCCTAAAGTGGCAACCCAATATTATCCACGGTGCACGGCTTATACCTACACGATGCAACAACGGCTTATCTACCAGCCCGGGTCCACACACGCATATGAAACCCGTTGGACTCGCGTTGCCACCGCTAACCCGTTTTGGCCTCTTATAGTCAAGCCCAATATGCGTGTCCCGTCACCCGACTAGAGTCGAGCCCACAAAGATACGTTTGGGATATTGGTTGAAATGGGCCCCCACAAGCTACCCACCTAAGCTTGTTACTTATCTAGTGTATCCCACTTAACCCTTTAATCATGTTTAATTACATGTTTCCACTTGGTTAAGTATTCTAATCGTATTTTCTATTGCCACCCAAGGCAACCCACTAGATTTCCACATGCCACCCAAGGCACCCACTTAACCCCTCATGCTCTACTACATGCTTATCTGGTTAAGTGTTTCTTAATTAATTAAGACCGTGATCCTCATAAGGACCTCTCACATTAGACTATCTTTTATGACCGCTGGTTAAGCCGGTTGGGTCCGGGCAGCCTTATGTCATAACCGAGTCTAACCTCGTGTCTTTACATTAACCACGTATTTAGTTTGTGCCTAAGACCTCTCACATTGGGCTAACATTTGTAGCAACTGGTTAAGCCGGTTGGGTCCGGGCAGTTTTACGCTACAACTGAGTCCAACCTCGTGTCTTAGTCGATTAATTACACCTAATTAATCACCCCATATTAATTATCCCTAATTAATATCAAATTTTTCATAACATGGGTAGACCTAACTCAATAGGTAAATTCCCATGGGGTAGACCTAACTCAATAGGTAAATTCCCACTTATGTTAATTTATTTTTATGGTATGCTTAATCATACCCAACCATACTTTTAATTAACATATTTATTAACCCCATCGTTCCCCACGTAAATCGTTCTCATAAAGGGAAGATCCATCACAAATATCATGGGTTAAACCAAATATTAGCATATACTTTGTCATGGGTTAAGAGGATGTCAACTTGCATATATGAGCATATATTAACCCAACTTGCATTTAAGCATACACATAACTTGCATAATTATTCACATAACTTCATAAGCATGCATAACATGTTAATCTTGCATTTGAGCATACACATAACTTGCATAATCATTCACATAACGTCATATGCATGCATAACATGTTAATCTTGCATTTAAACATACACATAACTTGCATAATCATTCACATAACTTCATATGCATGCATAACATGTTAATCTTGCATTTAAACATACACATAACTTGCATAATCATTCACATAACTTCATATGCATGCATAACATGTTAATCTTGTATTTAAACATACACATAACTTGCATATTTATTCACATAACTTCATAAGCATGCATAACATGTTGCATAATAGATCAATGTCCAACTTAGTGTTTTGCATCATAATCATCATGAAACATAGCACCAAACTTGCATAAAGATATAACATTAAACTTGCATAAAAATGTCATGAACACATATACTAAACTTGCATGACATAGAGCATATAACTTGCAAAACACATAACATATACAATATTAAGCTTGCATAAACACATTGATCCACAAACATAACCATACATCATCATATCCTATCTTAATCAATTTAACAATTGATTATTAAGGGGATAGAAGCTCACCAAAACAAAATTAGCAAACTAATGAAGAAGATTAAGAGGCTAGAAGTTGATTTGGAATGCTATCCCTTCTCTAATTTTGATGGAGGCTCTCTCAAGTTTCAATTTGCCATAGTTTAGTTACTAGATTTAATTATGAATGAATTAGGGTAGGGTTAGGGTCTTATTTATAGGATTAGGTGAGTGTTTTAGGCCCTTAGATTAACACTAGATTAGATTATGACCCTTAGATTTAGGAAATCTCTAGAACCAGCCCTCCTAGCCAGCCTGAAACCCAACCTGGTGCAATCTGGTGCACCCAGATTCACTGGACGCCAGGCCCCTGTCGACAGGCAAGTCGACACCCCTGTCGACAGGCCTGTCGACAGCCCTGTCGACATGGGTAGGGCGGGAATCTTCCCGCCTGGCCCCGCCTGTCCAATTTAAAATCTGAATTTTAAATTCTTAATTCTGCTTTTAGTTTCAAATCTTCTGCAAACTTCATCGGGCCATAACTGGGCCATACGGACTCCGATTTTCGAAAACTCGGACTCTATTTTGCGTATTTTTCCGAGACGAACGCAATGACGCAGCCCGTTTCCCCTAATTCCCACATCTGAGATTATTTATTCTGATATTAGTGAATTTTAGCATTAACTAAAATTCGGGGTGTTACATTCTCCCCTCCTTAAAGGATTTCGTCCCCGAAATCTCTAAGCTAAGGAGAATGCATATCCTACCATCCAAACAACCATCTACTCAAACCATCAACCATGGGCATCCATTGTCCTTAAACAGTTTCTAATGATGTATGAGCATATGCAAAAAGTGTGTGTATATGTTCCCTATCTAATGTATGAACATATGCAAACCATGATAGTGCCATGCATCCATTATGTATGCGAAAGAACCCTATCGACACATACAATATCTACATGAGTGCACAATCATTCACCAAAATGCATCATCCATATGATAACACAATCGTTATACATCCATCAATATAGCTTCCTACACACAATTTTATGCAATATGCAATATGAAGTGATTGAGCCGATCTAGTGCCTAGAGTGTGTGTATATGCATCCACGAGCAACCACTAGCAAACACTTGCATCCACTTGCATCCATCAACCATAACATGTCTCAAACACATGTTTCAACCATAGGTTTACCCTATCTAAAGGTCAAAGATACAAATGAGAGGACATACTAAAGATAAGATAAGTACTAGATAACGATAGAGGAGAAAGTAAAGACATACCCTCAAAAAGAAATGGGTATAATGAACGCATCTTCGCTTCCGTCTCCCAAGTTGCGTTGCTTTCATCTTCTCCCCATTGCACTTTGACTAGTCGAACCTCTCTGTTTCTCAACTTTCTAGTCTCTGACCCAAGGATGCAGGTAGGAGCTCGTCGAATAGTCATATCACGCTCTACTTCCACTTCTTTAAGCAAGGTCGGCTCTACCACCTCTGCGGTCTCATGTAAGCACTTCCTCAAATGGGACACATGAAATACATCATGTACACCACTAAGTCTGTCAGGCAACTCCACTCTATATGCCATCCGTCCAATTCTTTCCTTAATGGGAAATGGGCCTACGAACCTTGGTGCTAACTTCCCAACAGATCCAAAGCGAACCACATTTCGTAATGGAGACACTTTGACAAAGACCATGTCCCCAACTTCAAACTCAAGATCCGTCCTTCTCTTGTCCGCATAAGATTTTTGCCTATCTTGCGCTGCTTTCATCCTTCTTCGAATCAAGTCAATCTTCTCAGAAGTCTCTCTAACCATATCAGGCCCAAGCAAGATCTTATCCGTAGATTCCCACCAACATGCAGGTGATCGACAAGGCCTTCCATAAAGAGCTTCGAAAGGAGCCATACCAATACTGGACTGAAAGCTGTTATTATATGCGAACTCCACCAATGGAAGATGCTCTTCCCATGTACCTCCAAAATCTAAGATACAAAGCCTCAAAAGGTCTTCTAGAACACGATTCACCCTCTTAGTCTGGCCGTCCGTCTGAGGATGATATGCGGTGCTCAGACACAATTGAGTCCCCACTGCTTCTTGCAAACTTCTCCAGAACTCGCTAGTGAAGATAGGATCTCGATCACTCACTATGCTAGAGGGTACCCCATGCAATCGAACTATCTCTCGAAGATATACAGAAGCTAGCCATGGAGCGGTCCTCTTGCTCTTCACAGGTATGAAATGGGCGCTCTTAGTAAGTCTGTCTACCACCACCCAAATTCCCGAATTACCCTTTCTTGATCTGGGTAACCCGTCAATAAAATCCATCGAGACGCTATCCCACTTCCATTGCGGAACTTCCAATGGGTGAAGCAACCCACCTGGTTTCTTTTGTTCCGCCTTCACTTGTTGGCACACCAAGCATCGAGCAACATACTCGGCCACATCTTTCTTCATACCGACCCAGAAGAAAACCCTCTTCATGTCTTGGTACATCTTGTCCCCACCGGGATGAATGGTCATCCTAGAACGGTGTGCATCATCAAGAATAACCTTTCTCAAACCCTCGTCTTTCGGTACACAAAGTCTACCGTCTCTACGCAAGCACCCCCTATCGTCTAGGGTGTACCTACTCAAATGGCTGGACGACTCCCCCCTTATGAGCTTCCCCACCAACTCAACCAACTGTGGGTCGTCCCTCTGTGCTTCTCCAATCCGCCCCAAAAGAGTAGGTCTAACTTCCAAGGAAGCTAGCAAACCGGGTACATAATCAATGGAAGGTCTGAAATCAAACATCGAGATAAATTCCAAGCTTCGCTGTTCCATAAACAATGGACTCAAGGACAACCTTTTTCTGCTTAAGGCGTCTGCCACCACGTTACCCTTGCCAGGGGTATACGCTATCTCGAAATCATAGGATGCTAAGAACTCCATCCATCTTTGCTGTCTCAAGTTCAAATCCTTCTGAGAGAATAAGTACTTCAATGATTTATGGTCAGTGAACAACTCGAATCTTTCACCAAGAAGATAATGGCGCCAGATCTTAAGCGCAAAAACAATAGCAGCCAACTCTAGATCGTGGGTAGGGTAATTTTTCTCATGTGCCCTCAACTGCCTCCCACCATAGGCTATTACCCTTCCCTCTTGCATTAAGACTGCGCCAAGTCCTGTCCCACAGGCATCGGTATAGACAACAAATGGCTTGCTCCCATCTGGCAACACTAAAACTGGAGCAGTGGTTAAAGCTCTCTTTAATCGTCGGAACGCATCATCACAATCTACGCCCCATACAAAAACAAGATTCTTCTTCGTTAAGCGGGTTAATGGGGCTGATATCTTCGCGAAGTCTTTGATAAACTTCCTATAGTAACCCGCCAACCCCAAGAAACTTATTACTTCGGTAGCATTCTTTGGAACCTTCCAATCCTGAATCGATACTACCTTCGCGGGATCCACAGCTATCCCCTCCTTGGAGACCACGTACCCCAAGAACCGCACTTCCATCCTCCAGAAGTGACATTTAGAGAATTTAGCCTTAAGGCTATGCGCTCGAAGAGTCTTCAACACCTCCCCAAGATGTAGGGCATGCTCTTCTTCACTCTTAGAAAATACTAAGATATCATCCACAAAGACCACCACGAATTTATTAAGGAACTCCCTGAACACCCTACTCATCAAATCCACAAAGTATGCAGGGGCGTTCGTCAACCCAAATGGCATCACCAGCCACTCATAGAAACCATCCGGAGTCCTAAAGGCAGTCTTGTCTATGCTATCCTCAGCCACCCTCAATTGATGAAACCCCGTGGCTAAGTCCAACTGAGAAAATACTGAAGCGCCAACCAACTGATCGAAAAGATCATCAATCCTAGGCAATGGGTTTCTATTCTTCTTTGTGAGCTTGTTGAGTTCTCTATAGTCTACACAAAGTCTGAGGGACCCATCCGCCTTCGTAGCAAACACTACTGGAGCACCCCACTCCGATATACTTCGTCTTATGAACCCCTTCTCAAGCAACTCCCCTACTTGCTTATAGAGTTCCCTCCTCTCACGAGGAGCCATGTGGCGCACTGGTAAAGATACAGGTTTAGCATTATCCACCAGATATATTCGGAAGTCAATCTCCCGCTTCGGAGGTAAGCCCTTCAGCTCCTCAAACACATCCGGATATTCCCGGACCACTCTAACAGAATGCAAACTCTCAACTGAAGCATCGAGCGATTCAAGATAACTTAGCAAAACAGATTCCATGGGATTACAAGAGATCTCGAGAGTGTTACCCAAACGGGTCAGAAGCCTAACAACTCTCCTTTCACAATCAAGAACGGCACCATTACTGGATAACCAGTCCATGCCCAAAATCAACCCATAGCCCGTGAAGCCCAACACAAAAGCATCACATCTAAACTCAATGCTAAGTATAGAAATCTTCAAACCCAAACATATCATGGACAAATAAGTGGAGCCCCCAATTGGGTTTGAAACTACCAAGGGATCATCTACAAGACTGGTGTCTAAGTGCAGTGACTCAACTAATGATGATGAGATAAACGAATGCGATGCGCCTGAATCAAACAATGTACGGACAGGATGATCAAATAGAAAAACCAGACTTTCAACGGAAATAGTTCTACCTCTCTGCTGAACCGGTGGAACTGAGAGAGCCTGAACTTGCCCCCCTGCCTGAGCTGGTGCCATTAGGACTTGCACCTGACCTCCTGAGGTAGATCCCGTCCTTTGCCCCTTCTTAGGACAATCTTTTATTAGATGCCCTGCTTCGCCACAGTGGAAGCAGCCAGTCTTCTTCTTCTTGCGACAATCCTTGCTTAGGTGGCCAGGTGTCCCACAATTGAAACACTTCTTCTTCTTGTCCTTGCCACCGTTGCCTTTCCCACCTTTGTTTTGTTGTTGTTGCTGAGGTCTCTTTTGATCTCCCTTCTTCTCGGGTGCCTTATTAGCATTGGGACCCTTCTCTTCTTCGTGCATGAGTGCCATGTCAACTAACTTCTCAAAGGTGGCCCCCATCGGGATATGAGTCATAGCCAACCCATGCATTGGTTCATTCAAGCCTTTCACAAACCTCAAAGCCTTCTTCTCCGGTGTATTCACCATATCTAGGCCAAACCTTGCCAATTGATTAAACTTGTTGACATATTCCTTCACCGAGAGATTTCCTTGCTTTAGAGTCAAGAATCTTTCCATATACAAGTTTTCCTCCGCCCTTGAGAGAAACTTGGCCACAAATCTTTGCCTAAAATCCGCCCAAGAGTCAACGGGGCGTTCTCCATTAGTGACCTCCCACCAGAATGAGGCCTCTCCCTTCATTAACCAAGCAGCCAACTTGACTTTCTTTCCTTCTTCCATCTCAAAGATATCTATCAACTCTTCCACCTCCTTAAGCCAATCTCTAGCCTCCACAAAAGTTTCAGATCCTTGAAAAGGTTTCCCTCCCATAGCTTTGAATTCCTTACAAGTCTTAGCAAAAGTATCCGTGCGAGAAGGAGGGGGAGGAGGAAGATCGGGTGCTACGGTTGGTGGAGGAACATTTGCTGGACCCGCAGTGGTGGCCCTAGCCTCCATCAATCTCCTATACCATACTGGTACCGTCACACCCTCCGGAAAGTTAAGATCCTCAGCCATGCTGAAACGAAAAAGGAAAGATTCAAAACGGAGAATTCGAAAGACAAAGATATGGCTATTGGGATTATGCTTTTCTTCCAAAAACTTTTCTCTTTAAAGACATGTTTTTGAAAATATCTCTTCCAAAAATGTTTTTAGAAAAATAGCTTTCTAAAAATTTTATCTGTTCCGGTAACCTGGCTCTGATACCACGTGTAACACCCCACACCCGCTATGGACACTCGCTAAGGGAATGCCATGGCATCGGTGGAGTATTTTAGTGAATATAGAACAGAAAAATTACAACAAGACAGATATAAATAGTACTTGAAATTTTAAAACATCATCTCATAACAGCGGAAGTAAAACATGTCTGGTTACATCATAAAACCACAATAAAAGTCAAGTACAAATATCCATTCTTGCTAAATAAAAATGCATAATCCCAATACATGAACTGATAGCCATAAAAGAAAGAGGAAGCTGGGCTCTACATCTACGGTCCAAACTCCAAGAGATAGATAAAGCAAACTGATCAAGGCCCGCTAGCACTAGGCCCAACCTGAGGTCCTGAGGGGAAAAGATAAAAACAACGGGGTCAGACATAAGCCTGAGTGAGCCCTATAACCTTAACAATACAATTATTAAAGTAATTAGGGTATGATATGAACTCGGTACGGTACCTTTGGGGATAATGACTACACTAAGTAGCCAACATACATAGGATGAACTATGATAACCGTAAAGACGCATCTACCCACCCAAGGATAATTACTAACTGCACCACACCAGTCATTCCTACTTAAAGGTTGATCCCACCCAAGGACTTAAAGAAAGATATAACTAGTAGTTTCATGTACTCCTAGCTGACCACATAGGTGCCGTCTGCCCCTATCTCCACTAGATGTACCCCACTACCCCAAGCGATCGGCTCCCTAACGTAGATACCCGTGCTGGACCCACAGTGGGGTGTATCACTCCCCCTAAAGTGGCAACCCAATATTATCCACGGTGCACGGCTTATACCTACACGATGCAACAACGGCTTATCTACCAGCCCGGGTCCACACACGCATATGAAACCCGTTGGACTCGCGTTGCCACCGCTAACCCGTTTTGGCCTCTTATAGTCAAGCCCAATATGCGTGTCCCGTCACCCGACTAGAGTCGAGCCCACAAAGATATGTTTGGGATATTGGTTGAAATGGGCCCCCACAAGCTACCCACCTAAGCTTGTTACTTATCTAGTGTATCCCACTTAACCCTTTAATCATGTTTAATTACATGTTTCCACTTGGTTAAGTATTCTAATCGTATTTTCTATTGCCACCCAAGGCAACCCACTAGATTTCCACATGCCACCCAAGGCACCCACTTAACCCCTCATGCTCTACTACATGCTTATCTGGTTAAGTGTTTCTTAATTAATTAAGACCGTGATCCTCATAAAGACCTCTCACATTAGACTATCTTTTATGACCGCTGGTTAAGCCGGTTGGGTCCGGGCAGCCTTATGTCATAACCGAGTCTAACCTCGTGTCTTTACATTAACCACGTATTTAGTTTGTGCCTAAGACCTCTCACATTGGGCTAACATTTGTAGCAACTGGTTAAGCCGGTTGGGTCCGGGCAGTTTTACGCTACAACTGAGTCCAACCTCGTGTCTTAGTCGATTAATTACACCTAATTAATCACCCCATATTAATTATCCCTAATTAATATCAAATTTTTCATAACATGGGTAGACCTAACTCAATAGGTAAATTCCCATGGGGTAGACCTAACTCAATAGGTAAATTCCCACTTATGTTAATTTATTTTTATGGTATGCTTAATCATACCCAACCATACTTTTAATTAACATATTTATTAACCCCATCGTTCCCCACGTAAATCGTTCTCATAAAGGGAAGATCCATCACAAATATCATGGGTTAAACCAAATATTAGCATATACTTTGTCATGGGTTAAGAGGATGTCAACTTGCATATATGAGCATATATTAACCCAACTTGCATTTAAGCATACACATAACTTGCATAATTATTCACATAACTTCATAAGCATGCATAACATGTTAATCTTGCATTTGAGCATACACATAACTTGCATAATCATTCACATAACGTCATATGCATGCTTAACATGTTAATCTTGCATTTAAACATACACATAACTTGCATAATCATTCACATAACTTCATATGCATGCATAACATGTTAATCTTGCATTTAAACATACACATAACTTGCATAATCATTCACATAACTTCATATGCATGCATAACATGTTAATCTTGTATTTAAACATACACATAACTTGCATATTTATTCACATAACTTCATAAGCATGCATAACATGTTGCATAATAGATCAATGTCCAACTTAGTGTTTTGCATCATAATCATCATGAAACATAGCACCAAACTTGCATAAAGATATAACATTAAACTTGCATAAAAATGTCATGAACACATATACTAAACTTGCATGACATAGAGCATATAACTTGCAAAACACATAACATATACAATATTAAGCTTGCATAAACACATTGATCCACAAACATAACCATACATCATCATATCCTATCTTAATCAATTTAACAATTGATTATTAAGGGGATAGAAGCTCACCAAAACAAAATTAGCAAACTAATGAAGAAGATTAAGAGGCTAGAAGTTGATTTGGAATGCTATCCCTTCTCTAATTTTGATGGAGGCTCTCTCAAGTTTCAATTTGCCATAGTTTAGTTACTAGATTTAATTATGAATGAATTAGGGTAGGGTTAGGGTCTTATTTATAGGATTAGGTGAGTGTTTTAGGCCCTTAGATTAACCCTAGATTAGATTAGGACCCTTAGATTTAGGAAATCTCTAGAACCAGCCCTCCTAGCCAGCCTGAAACCCAACCTGGTGCAACCTGGTGCACCCAGGTTCACTGGACGCCAGGCCCCTGTCGACAGGCAAGTCGACAGGCAAGTCGACACCCCTGTCGACAGGCCTGTCGACAGGCCTGTCGACATGGGTAGGGCGGGAATCTTCCCGCCTGGCCCCGCCTGTCCAATTTAAAATCTGAATTTTAAATTCTTAATTCTGCTTTTAGTTTCAAATCTTCTGCAAAATTCATCGGGCCATAACTGGGCCATACGGACTCCGATTTTCGAAAACTCGGACTCTATTTTGCGTATTTTTCCGAGACGAACGCAATGACGCAGCCCGTTTCCCCTAATTCCCACATCTGAGATTATTTATTCTGATATTAGTGAATTTTAGCATTAACTAAAATTCGGGGTGTTACACCTGTCCTTCCCTGCATCAAATGGGTTACCTCAATTTTAACACAACCATACAGTTCAACTAATAACAGTCAACAAACAATTTATAACATCCAATCACCAACCATCAGCAAACATTGCACACAAAATATAAATAAAAACCCAGTTTATATAAAATATAAACGGGGTAAACTGAGTGAGTGAACTCACCTTGGGTTTTCCATTCATTGTCAAAACGGTTTGTTTACAAGCCTCCAGCTGCGTTCAACTCTGATCAAACCAACACCGTACTGCCGTGTTAACTGATACGGACTCGACATCTCTTGTTTCATCCAGTGTCATTACTGTATAACACAGTTATAATTTTATTATGGTGTTCACTATCTTATACAATTTAATTATTATTGTTAACCTGAATTTCCGTTACGGTTTCTTACGACCCCTTTAAACATTTTATAAACTGGACCATGCACATTTTTAGTTGACTGACATATCACGTACATACCAGTGTTTAATTTTATTCTCCTACGTTACATATATATTAGCTGCCAGATGAGAGGAAACTTCTGAAAAAAAAAAAAATGACTCTACTGGTTTGGTAAATATCATAATACACGCTGATTAAGGAATCAAACCATAGGTTATTTGAAATGGCTAATATAAAATAATAGGAATTATTATGTAAATATGTTTACATAACTGCATGGCCATGTTAATAATACAAAATAGTTTTGGCATATTGAAATGCTCCGCACGTATATGTATGAGGCACATGTAAATATATTTAATTTGACAAATTACTATGGAATAAAGTTTCGGCCATGTAACCTTGTATTTCTTCTCACCGTATCCCTTACTCATGTGAAATATATAATTAGGAAAATATTATATATGGTTTGACACAACACAGACATGTAAACATTTTTGTAGGTACAATATGTTTACTGTTTAACGTTATAAAAGGAATCTCGATTCGGCCTTAATAATCATAATTAAGCACTTGTAATAGTGGAATAAGTCCATTCAGTTATTATATATATATAAAAGCGGCACTGTTCATCTTCGTTTACTTACGTGTGCTTCAACACGCCGCAAGCTCCTTCCAGTCCCGGCTCCTCAAGTCGCCATCTGCACCGAACGCAACCATGTCAGAAGCTCCGGCGATCCCTTCCACTGTTTTTCTCAAGCTTGCATCAACATCTCGGATGAACATCGCACTTCCAGAAAATACGCTGCTTCCCCTCTTGACTTCCCATGCACGCACAGTGCTTCGCCCCTCAACGCTCCTCTTCTTTTGTCCACACTTGCCTCATTACTTCACCACGTAAGACTTGCTTCTACTCACCAATTTACTCAAACCAAAGCTTCCCATCCCCACTTCTTTGTTCACGCAACTACCACCATACATGAAACTTTGCTATTGCTACTCCTTTTTCTTTCCCACTTGCCATTTCATTCCTCACGCATGGCCTTCCTTTCTCCAATTTTCATTTTTCTTCCAATCCTTTTTTTTTTTTTAAGTTGTAGACGGGAATGTTTCTGTTGGCAAATGAGAAGAGAAAGTAGGCCTTTATATAGGAGAAAGTTACTTGGTGGCCACGGTTAAATTATATATAAATATATACGAAAATAGGTTTGCAGGCTCTACAATTAGAATAGCTGTTTTCTTTTCTTGGATGGGGAAACCTTGGTCGGCAAGGATTCTAATATGTCATTTTCATTTGTAAATGTTTGGTCGGCAAGCATACTGTGATGTCTTTTTCATTGTTGGTAAAAGCTGATGTGTCTGTGTACAAATGAGATTAAGGTACCAATATATATATTTTTAAACACAATGTGTCTTACCTTTTGTTTACCTTGTTTGCAATCTTATCTTGTCTGCCTTGTTTATACGTCAGCACTTTGTTGTTGTTTGTTTTGTTTTGTTTTTTTTTTTTTTTTTTTTCCTCTCTTTACACGTTAGGCCAAAAGGCCATGCATGGCCTTGCGCATGCAGGCATGCATACAACATGTCCACCCACGTTTTTTCCCTTTTTGTTCCATTTTAAACTTTCATGTAATTTAGTTTTTCGTAAAATTAACATCCCATTTGACTCCTAATTCAAGAAGTGATACCTAATCCTAACATAAAAAGATATTCCGGACCCAATGGGATATGTTTCGCCGAATTCCGATGTCGTTTGAAAAAATCCCTTAGAAAATATTGATGAAAATCACCGAGCTTTAATTTCTAAAAATTACAGAAAAAATCCTAAAAATATGAGGCCTTGACGTTCCACTAGACCTCTTCCTAAGGTTTCGTATGAAACTTGTTTCGTTGAATTTGAAGTCCGTTTGACCAGTTAACCATTCAATAAAAGTTACCCACACCACTATGTATGTGGTTATATTCATATATGAGCGTTGCGGACTGAAATAAAAATACAGTTGTGTTCAGTGGGGTGTCGCGATCCCGAAAATGTAATAATATCGGTAGATTAACTCATATTGTGAAATCCCAAAATACTGATACAGGGTGCAAAATACCTCAAATAAAAAGTTGCATATTTAATTTATTAAAAATTACAGTAAAATTCTAAAAATTAAATTATAACTACGTCTCAAAACAACCTTGTCCAGATTCGAATCCAATATGCAGTTATTTCAAATAAACCGTTACGGTCGATGAACGATTCTATAGCGACTATTGGAAATTTTAATCTGGACATATCTTACCAACTACACAATGAAATCACGATTTTTCTCTTTTATTAGAAAGACATCATCAAACTGATCCTAGCGATTCTTGTTTCACAGAATTCCGACTTAAAACGGATTCTGTATATTCACTTAAAGTTCAGATCGAAAATTACGAACTGCCGCGTCGTTTTTGAGCTCGTTTTAATTATATTATAAATTATGTATTTCTGAACTCGATTTTATAAAATAAATTCAATATAAAATCTGCTAATATTGCCAAATCAATATTTAAACAAGTTTTAAATATTCGTAAACATCGTTCAAAAATCTGGGACGTTACATCTTTAACCCAGTAAAAGGAGTTTTAATGAATCTGCAATTAAATTGAAATGTGAATTGATAATTTAAATTATCAAATTTGGAAAGTGAGCGAGAATGGAGTATTACTAGTTTTGCTCCAAAGCGATAGTTAAATCGTTAATTAGATTTGAACGTGAAATGGTAATTAATTTTACCGATAACACCGTGGGGTTAGATATGGAGTATTACCAGTTTTTCTTCATGGGATGAATAGGTTGGGATTGGGAAATAAAATAAATAATTACTTCGGTGTGGTTCGCTAATCTCGACTAGGTTGGAAAACCATAATTTGGTTTGAAATGACATCCAAAGGAAGATTAAAGGACAAATTTTAAAGAATTTATCTTGGATAAAATTAATGGGAACCTTTCCCTAAGAATATGAAATTTGCGGTTAGTGGCTGCTGAATTGGAATGAGGCGTATGTTGTGTTTGTGAAACATTTGTTTTTAATATACGCGGGTTGTTCGGAAAGGCCGGGTTTATACCCATTCTGAATAACCGATTCGACGATATGTTGAAGATGAAGACGGTGGTTGAAGACCGGAAGTCTTCACATCGTTTGGGTGATTACTGATGATCTTGATTGGGTTGTACACCCAAGATGAGGGAATCAGTTGGTGATCGTCCAGACGTACTTGGAGATCGATGGATATGCGAGGAAAGTGCCTCCGATTTCGTTCAGACCCAGAATGAACTTGTAAATGGATTGTGTGTCTGACATTGGATTTTATTCTGTGTTGATTGATTTCTGTTAAATATATATCAGTTTGGCGGCGGAGAATTTATTCTCTTGCTTAACGCCCTTCTCTGAGACATACGAGCTTAGAGGTTATATATCGATAGATATCAATCGCATAGCATGAATTGCCTGTGTGGCACGCTGAGTTGCATGGATCAAGGCTTCTGTTGAAAAGCAAAGTCTTGTGGTTGATGATCAAAGCACGACCTACGTGGCAGCTTTGTGTATAGTGTGAATTCGCGAGCCTCACACCTCGGTATGAGTTAAAAACGGGATACGGACCGCTGGGAGAACACGACGTTTCTTTCTAGCTTTGGTGGTGTCAGTGACTTACCAGCCCTGACATTTATATACTTTTCACCTTTGTGGTTGTTGGAATGAGGCGCCTCGATTATAGGTCTGTAAGGACCGGGAAACGTGTGTTCAGGAATTGCCAATCCTCAAACGTAAGAGAGGACCGGCCCAGCCGATTCCAGGGTTACCCAGAGTGTGTAGTCCTGAGGCATTTGCTAGAGTGTCTCGAAGCGGAGAGGATCTTGCTCCTTGCCTCGACTCATGACGGAAATCCAATTTCCAATACGTGTATTTCGGTTTTATTTGTAGAGCCTAATATGGCGACATAGTGGGATGGGGCACTCATGCCGTCTATGATTTATATTTATGATTGAAATTGTTTTGACACTATACACTTATTATAGTATCAAATGATTTGTTTTAAAGGTACCAAGCATTTTTGGCTGTTATAAGGTAAAACCCTATCCTCCGGCTTGCGTTGCATTGTGTGATGGGACCTGGGTCTTATAATAGCTTCATTTTTCGAAAAAACATTGCGCTGTTTATTCTATGCACTGGTATTCTTGGGAGGAAACCCGTTCCGTGTTATACGGCGTGGTCCCTTGAATTACTCTCTTTTAAAGTAAAGCTTTAAATAACTGTTTTAGTTCTCACACCAGTCACATGACTGACCTGGAGTTTATTGTTTTAACCTAAACTCTGGGTGCCCTCATTTTCCGCACGGATAGCTAGTAGTTTTGGTTTTGCAGATTTATATTCACAGGATCCTGATTTACAGCTGGAACGATGCTCGGAAAGCTCTGTATCCGTGTATCACCTTCAGTTGTGCTTTGTATTATTTTTCCGTTGCTATGTAATTTATTGTAATCTCTGATATTTATCGAATGTAATTTATTCATTTATACTCTGTATATTCTTCTATCTGATGGAATTGTTGTAATAAGCAATGAAATGTTCTTCCGTCTGCATTCTGATTTGTCCTGTTCTCAAACGATCAAGGGTTTCGAACGGTCTAGATCGGTTTAATGACTGATTCGGATCGAGCGAAATTCTCGGCCGTCACATTTGGTATCAGAGCTTTGGTTTACAGAGCTCGAGAACAAGACACATTAGAACCATACGAAAGAATTCATCAGATATTGGATTAGTAATATCCAATTAGAATGACTCGTTAGAGATAGGATCAGTAGTATCCTAGAACGGGTGTTAAGAGTATATTTTTCAAATGAAAACAATTTGGTTTTGAAAATTTAAATCGTTTTATACGTATTTGAATATTTTATTTGTATTGATTTGGACAATCCAGTATATAAAGGTTTTGCATATACGCGTCATGAACGTATATTCAAAGTTTTAATATATTGGATAGATATAGAATCACACCCTAGTCGCCCGAAGATGATTCTACTGATGACTATATAGCATCAGTAGTGTGTGTTCGAGTTTCGAAGGTGTGATTTTCTATATATTTCCATTAGACTGGTGTGAGAACCAAAACTTATATAGCTAGATTTAGTTGTTGTGATTTGGCATCAAAAATGTGATTTTTGTATATATATCAAAATTATGAATTTGAAACGTTAATCCACTAATTGATTGATGTTTGTGTTGTTTGATTATTGTTGCCTAATTGAATTTTGAACCGTTATGCCTAATTGAACCAAATATTGAACATTATTGAAAATTGGTCGCATTTGCTTGCATATACATGTACTTACATTGAACAGGTCATAGCAAGGAGGCTAGAGCAGAGAATAAAATTTGATTGCCCGACAAATAGGTACATACTTACTATAATTTACTGTTTTGTTTGGGTGATGATGATTTTATGAGCCTATTGGCTAGCCGCTTGGCTTTTTCTTTTTCTTTTTGAGATCAGAAGGCCTATATGGCAATTTCGGGATTTTCCCGTGCTCCCCGTACAAAGGAGGTTATGGCGAAATTTTTCGAAAATTTAGGGTGTTAGCCAAATTTTTGAAAATTTGAAAATTCTCAGAAAATGAAAAGTTGGAGAATGGAAGCCTGATCGAACGTAGAGTTGATTAATCAAACCACTTTCGACTTTGTTCCTTTTCGGGGACGAAAAGTTTTAAGTGGGGGAGATTGTAATAACCCGGAAATTCTGGGCCAGTTTTTTTTTTTTTTTTGGCAATTATAGCTAATTTTCTATATTTAAAATGAATTATTTTAAATAATATCGACGAGAAATTTATTTTGAATATATTTAGAACGTTTATATTATATACGTCGTCGTTAGAATATAAATAATTATTTATAATTATAAATAGAATTGAAAATGGCGCGGTAGTTCGGTAATTCGATTTAAAACTTCAATTGAATGTACCGGGTGCAAAACAATACGGATTTTAGTGAAACCAAAAATATTAGAATCTATTCGTGAATATCTTTCCAACGAATCCGAAAAATCGAAATTTCATAGCGGGAATCAAAAGTTATGCCCAGTTGAAAATTCAGAATAGTCGCTATGTAAATTATACATGGGCCAAAAAGTCAAATTATTGCTAGGTTTTAAATTTCATAATTTTTCGAATCGATATGTGAGCGTGGCAAAGGAAAACGCGTTTGACCAGTTTCAGTTGATTTTAATCGACTGGAAAATGGCCATTTTTCCAACGGTCTCAGAATTCGACGAAACTAGTTTTGTTAGGACCGTATCATCAATACGAAGCTAGAAAATATTTTTCTGGAATTTTTAGAGTTAGTATGTGACCCCAGTAAATTGAAATGTGCGTTCAAATTCAATATATAGAGTTATAGGTTGATTTTGACGAAAACTAATCGAAGAGGTCGAATCAGCTTACGATACATATCCCATTGTGTTTGGAATGGGGGTAATTAGCTATGGACGACAGGCGGTGGGTCCCGTTTCGAGTCCGAAATTTTAAATTGCTTTTAGGAGAATAAAATAATTTAATTAAATAAATATATATAATCCTTGGGCGTTGACCTCCCTCTTCCTTACTCTCTCTCCCTTCGTTTGATCAGATCTGAAGAAGAAAAAAATAAATAAATAAAAACCCTAACTACTTCGTCACCCCAATCTCCCACTCCCGTCCATCGCCATCGCCCAACCACGACCGCCGCCCCCTCCTTCTTCTCGACTTCCTCCCCTCGACGCTGGCGCGAGGCCAACTGGACCCCCCCTCGAATCGGGATCGAACCACGTCGATCCACGACGCTGAAGACCGCCGTGCCACCACAGACGCGCATAGCGCCCCTGCTGACCCCGACGCCACCCTGAAAACCCTGCCCCTTCAAATCGGCCTCCGCCTGACCACCACAGCCCCGCCACCGCACCAGAGCTCCAGCGACCCCTCCTCCCGTCCAAGACCGACAGTGCCGCACCCCCCCCCCCATTCGCAGATAACAGCAAGTTTTTTTTATCCATTTATTTTAATTCTTTTTCTTTTTTCTTTTTTTTATATATATTAAAACATTGTTTTAAAAAATCTAGGATAGAAAACTATGTTTGATATTTTTAATTAAAGAAAGTTGATATTTTTAATCAAGGAAAAATACGATTTTTATGATGTCTTCATTTGGGTAAAGATGCGATCTTTATACGGTTACCATTAGAATAAAAATTCAATTTTTATAAATATGATAGCAAGATAAAAATTTGATTTTTATAATGAAGAAAAATATAATTTTTCTATAGAAAGGTTATATCTTTATATGTGAAGAAAGGCAAAATCTTTATAGTTGAAAATGCGAGATCTTTATATGGAGAATAACGAAGGAAAAATAGGATTTTTATCAATATTGAATAGCGAAGTAAAAATTCGATTTTTATATATTGAATATCAAAGTAAAAATTCGATTTTTATATATTGAATAGCAAAGTAAAAATTCGATTTTTATATATTGAATAGCAAAGTAAAAATTCGATTTTTATATATTGAATAGCAAAGTAAAAATTCGATTTTTATATATTGAATAGCGAAGTAAAAATTCGATTTTTACATATGTAGAGAATACGGGCAGTGAAGGTGACAAAAAGGCGAGAACGGCGAAGATTTCTATAAAAGAAGAGTCGTCGTATTGGATAGCTATTGGTGAGAACTTCTCACTCAAATTTCCTTTTTCTAGTTGTAAATATATACTAGGATGCAGACGGTGTTTAGTAGCACCCGACACCCGTCGTCCATGGACCATGGACGACTTGTATGCTTGTGTGTTTGATTTTGATGTGTAGTTGATTGTGTGATGTGAAATGAAATAAAATATTTATATAGTTAAAAATATTTTGTAGTTAAAAATAGAATTTTTAACGTATATATTGAAAGTGAAAATATCGTGTATATTGAAAGTGAAAATATCGTATATATTGAAAATGAAAATATCGTATATATTAAAAATGAAAATATCGTATATATTGAAAATGAAAATATCGTATATATTGAAAGTGAAAATATCGTATATATTGAAGGTGAAAATATCGTATATTGAAAATGAAAATATCGTATATGTTGAAAATGAAAATATCGTATATATTGAAAATGAAAATATCGTATATATTGAAAAGTGAACATATATATATATATATGAATTGAAAACGATGTATATGAAATATTCGAATTGAAAACGATGTATATGAAATATTCGAATTGAAAACGATGTATATGAAATATTCGAATTGAACTGAATAGAAAATGAATTCGAATTGAATAGAATAGAAAATGAATTCGAATTGAATAGAATAGAAAATGAATTCGAATTGAATAGAATAGAAAATGAATTCGAATTGAATAGAATAGAAAATGAATTCGAATTGAATAGAATAGAAAATGAATTCGAATTGAATTGAATAGAAAATGAATTCGAATTGAATTGAATAGAAAATGAATCCGAATTGAATTGAATAGAAAATGAATCCGAATTGAATTGAAAAGAAAATGAATTCGAATCGAATTAAAATCGATTTGAATTGAAATCAAATAGAAATGAAAGTAAAATGGATTTATAATAGAAATTTCAATTTTGATTTGAATTTGAAATAAGAAGTTGAAATCGATTTGAAAAGGAATTTAAAACGATTTATAAAATCCGTTTTAAATAGAAATCGACGAAATATATATTATATATATAATATAATGGCCTGAAAAGAACGCGCCGCGCCGCGGCAGTTCGCGAATTTCGACCATTAACTTCAAATGGACATTACGGGAGATCCGACCGTCGGATTCTCCTAAAACCGGAATCATTGGGTTCGTATCGAAAAGAGATTTCTAACGAATATTAGAAATTTGAAATCTAACAGTTGGATTTGGAGATACGTCCAAATCAAATTTGGAAAAGGTCACTGTAAGTGCAGTTCGATGACCATTGATGGAAATCGACTGTACGGGCCTTGATAAAATTATTAAAAATAGTAATAGTTTGTGTAAAATCATAAGAAATGATTTGGGAAAAATTGGGATGAAAAACTCCATATTTGAAAAGAGAAAAATAGATTTTTATGGAAATGAACTAATTTTGAACTGAAATTAAAACCCAATTATTTTTAAATAAATAAATTGGATTTGAAATGGGTTTAAATAGAATTGATTCATGGGTTTATCGTGAACTGTGTTTTAAATGACATTAGTTCTTTAACCCGATAATAAATAAAATGTGGGTTTGTCGTGAACTGTATTTTAAATGACACTAGTTCTTCAACCCAGTAAAAGGAGTTTTAATGAATCTGCAATTAAATTGAAATGTGAATTGATAATTTAAATTATCAAATTTGGAAAGTGAGCGAGAATGGAGTATTACCAGTTTTGCTCCAAAGCGATAGTTAAATCTTTAATTAGATTTGAACGTGAAATGGTAATTAATTTTACCGATAACACTGTGGGGTTAGATATGGAGTATTACCAGTTTTGCTTCATGGGATAAATAGGTTGGGATTGGGAAATTAAATAAATAATTACTTCGGTGTGGTTCGCTAATCTCGACTAGGTTGGAAAACCATAATTTGGTTTGAAATGACATCCAAAGGAAGATTAAAGGATAAATTTTAAAGAATTTATCTTGGATAAAATTAATGGGAACCTTTCCCTAAGAATATGAAATTTGCGGTTAGTGGCTGCTGAATTGGAATGAGGCGTATGTTGTGTTTGTGTAACATTTGTTTTTAATATACGCGGGTTGTTCGGAAAGGCCGGGTTTATACCCATTCTGAATAACCGATTCGACGATATGTCGAAGATGAAGACGGTGGTTGAAGACCGGAAGTCTTCACATCGTTTTGGTGATTACTAATGATCTTGATTGGGCTGTACACCCAAGATGAGGGAATCAGTTGGTGATCGTCCAGACGTACTTGGAGATCGATGGATATGCGAGGAAAGTGCTTCCGGTTTCGTTCAGACCCAGAACGAACTTGTAAATGGATTGTGTCTGACATTGGATTTTATTCTGTGTTGATTGATATCTGTTAAATATATATCTGTTTGGCGGCAGAGAATTTATTCTCTTGCTTAACGCCCTTCTCTGAGACATACGAGCTTAGAGGTTATATATCGATAGATATCAATCGCATAGCATGAATTTCCTGTGTGGCACGCTGAGTTGCATGGATCAAGGCTTCTGTTGAAAAGCAAAGTCTTGTGGTTGATGATCAAAGCACGACCTACGTGGCAGCTTTGTGTATAGCGTGAATTCGCGAGCCTCACACCTGGGTATGAGTTATAAACGGGATACGGACCGCTGGGAGAACACGACGTTTCTTTCTAGCTTTGGTGGTGTCAGTGACTTACCAGCCCTGACATTTATATACTTTTCACCTTTGTGGTTGTTGGAATGAGGCGCCTCGATTATAGGTCTGTAAGGACCGGGAAACGTGTGTTCAGGAATTGCCAATCCTCAAACGTAAGAGAGGACCGGCCCAGCCGATTCCAGGGTTACCTAGAGTGTGTAGTCCTGAGGCATTAGCTAGAGTGTCTCGAAGCGGAGAGGATCTTGCCCCTTGCCTCGACTCATGACGGAAATCCAATTTCCAATACGTGTATTTCAGTTTTATTTGTAGAGCCTAGTATGGCGACATAGTGGGATGGGGCACTCATGCCGTCTATGATTTATATTTATGATTGAAATTGTTTTGACACTATACACTTTTATAGTATCAAATGATTTGTTTTAAACGTACCAAGCATGTTTGGCTGTTATAAGGTAAAACCCTATTCTCCGGCTTGCGTTGCATTGTGTGATGGGACCTGGGTCTTATAATAGCTTCATTTTTCGAAAAAGCATTGCGCTGTTTATTCTATGCACTGGTATTCTTGGGAGGAAACCCGTTCCGTGTTATACGGCGTGGTCCCTTGAATTACTCTCTTTTAAAGTAAAGCTTTAAATAACTGTTTTAGTTCTCACACCAGTCACATGACTGACTTGGAGTTTATTGTTTTAACCTAAACTCTGGGTGCCCTCATTTTCCGCACGGGCAGCTAGTAGTTTTGGTTTTGTAGATTTATATTCACAGGATCCTGATTTACAGCTGGAACGATGCTCGGAAAGCTCTGTATCCGTGTATCACCTTCAGTTGTGCTTTGTATTATTTTTCCGCTGCTATGTAATTTATTGTAATCTCTGATATTTATCGAATGTAATTTATTCATTTATACTCTATATATTCTTGTATCTGATGGAATTGTTGTAATAAGCAATGAAATGTTCTTCCGTCTGCGTTCTGATTTGTCCTGTTCTCAAATGATCAGGGGTTTCGAACGGTCTAGATCGGTTTAACGATTGATTCAGATCGAGCGAAATTCTCGGCCGTCACAGAAGCAATGATAATTCCCAGGTAAAGGTGTAGTACAACATTATTTTTGCACTATAATCACCGACAAACAGCCTAAGAATTCATTGCATATGCTTCTTAAACTCGTAATATGCATATTTTCCAAAGCTAAAGATGTGGTATAACGAAAAACTATTGATAATTTACTCACAAAAACAATGTACGAAAGCTAATATAGTCAGACCGTTATACGTGTTTTGTAAGCAAGAATTTAAAAAAATGAACATCTTACTATGGATACCAGTTAAATACATAATTTCTGTAAACTAATTTTATGTTAAACAATTCCAGCTGGAAGGATACTGGAAAAAAGAAGTGATGATTCATTAATCATCGTCAATGATTTTGGTTATAACTCTCTGTTTCATGTAATCATCTAACGTAAGGTCGAAAAAGAAACGTTACACAGCATATGCATGTACTCTAATATTTTCTTATACAATACACAAATGTGGAAAGGAAAAGGTGAACATGATTAAAGAATCTGACTTTTTTCCAGCTTCTACGACAATTTACTGATAATGATAGGTAGAACAATGAATAGTAAAATAAACTTGACTTAAATTAATTATGAATGGTATTCAAAATATTTTATACCATTTTTGGGATTTATATTCATATTCAAACATAAAGATGTAGACGCGAATAATGTACAAAAATAAAATAAAAAATTTAATTTATTTCCTACTTCACACTCCAAAGCATAAATTGAAACATAACCAAAGCAGAAGAAATATCACAAAATATATAACGAAAAATATACCTAACTTTTTGACAATATAACAAAAGTGAAGAATCTTACAAATACCGACCCTGCTTCTATCAAACCAATTTTTTTTGCTAAATTTTTTGATTTAAAAATATCATTGACTCCCTACTTAGTTAAAGTAATTCAAGGTGGTTCGAATGCAAAGAGAAACAAACCAAAAAAAATAGCTAATATTTTTTCAAAATGGTAAATATTAGAACAAAAGTAAAAATTGTAAATTCATAATTATCACGGTTAACACCAATCAGCTTAAACCTTCTTCAACCCACATTTAACTAAATTGCGAAAACCAAAAAATAGCTAAGGAAGTTCTAGATTACTAACTTGGAAAACATAACACAAAATATGTTTGATATGAGGACGAAAAGGGTAAGGGTATTCTCATTTTTTGGTATTAAATTTGTAACTATTAAAAAAATGTATGCTGGATGAGATAAAAGAATGGTCTTTTTAGTTCTTGAGAAACAGGAAGTAAGCAGCAGATGAGATTATGAAGGAGAAATAACTGGAACAAACAGTTAACCACTACAGTAGGTAATAAATGACCATTACCACAGTGACATGACCGACAGTTAGGGTATTGCTAACTGTGAATAGTTGGAAGTGCCAGCTATTTAAAACTGGATTTAATCCATGTTAATTAATGATTGTAAAGTGGAAAACAAAAGTGCATATTGATTTACAATTTCAAACAACCATTGTTTGAAATGTTAAATATTATGTTAAGTTCTTAACAATGTATAAAACCAAGACAGTACACCCACATAAGGTACACCTTATAACATTAATTTTAAAAATCAAACTTGTATGATCACACCTAGTTAGTAAATAGTATAGGCAAGTAATGTATATGTTAATTACTGATCGGTGTAATAAATTACAGTATGCTACAATTAATCATTGGTTTAAAACTATAATTAACTAAATACATAACTTTATAATTAGCAAACTATAGAGCATTGTAATTGCGTCAAACATTGAATTATGTAAAAAATATAAGGGAAAAAAAGTAGTTTCATGTATTTCAAATAGTAACTGAGTGATCTACATTGAAGTAATTATACAAAATAGCCCCCCCCCCCAGAAAGGGAAAAAAACATGACAACTAAATAGGACAGAACACAAAAGATATGTGTGATATGACGTAAACTTGACATCGGCATGATATGAATCACGACCGATCAATATTAAACCTTATTAACCATGTCGTGATATTTACCGAGAAGTGGAAATAATCGAAAAATTGTTAAAAGTTTCTTTTTGTCACCCCGTTTACCACTCCTCTCCCTATAATACATGTATGCATTTACATATATGTATGTATCTATATGTGTGTATGTACGTATATGTATGTAAGAGGATGTTGGTGACAGGAGCTGATAATGTAAATAAACATTTAAAATTGAAAGAATACATCACTGAAGTAAGAAAAATATTGAAAGGAATAATAAGTGGAGAAATAAAATTTCATGAAATCCACAATAAAAAGTGTTTTGAAGAATAATTACAGTAGGCTAAAATGGAGTACGAATAGGTTCAGAGGAAAAGTGACATAGATTAAATATCTTACCAAGACTTATAAGCGTCCGCTCTGCTGTTCAGCATACATTATCATCTTACTTGATTTCCTGACAAAAATAGCAAATTGTATGTTACATGGCTTTATATTCTATGATGAACGTATTGACACATGCTATTAGGAGAAATATAAATTACGAAGGTGACATGTTAACAAAACAGCAAGGCTTCATGTTCCCATTCTTGTGTATACTGTTTGTAACACATCCCTTAACTATATTATTCAACTTCGCCATGGAGAGCCTTAACTTAAACCGAAATATATCTATTCCATAGTAGTTAAGCTAGGTCTACTACAATTGTTATGAGCACTAACTGTGCAAATGTTCCTGTGTACTCTTATGGTCAATGCTTTCATTCCCTTTTTGGTGCTGAAATTGTCTTCATGGTGAAAACTGCGAAATAAAATTAGATAATATTCATTGTTTTCACTCAAAAGAAATACTACTTAGTGTTATACATAGATGTCTCGTAGATCTTCACTTCTTCACATCAGAGTGTGCGTGTGCATGTGAAAATCAATCAACTGAAAAACTTTTCAAACATGCTAATAGAATAACATAATTTGGGTTTTGTAGAGCAACAAATCAATAAACAAAAAAAATCAGTCAACCTGGAAAACCATCCTATTATTCTGCTAGGATAGCAAATTCGGGTTTGCTAAACTCCCAAGCAATCGCATAGGAAAATTTTTGCATTCTCCGTGTCAGCGTTAACATGGACTGAAAGTGTAGGAGTAACTTTATTTTTTTAGAACTCCTAAAAGCATAAATAGAAGGTTCATTTCTGTTTTAGTTTTTGAAAGGAAAAAATAATTATTTTCTGTGCATAAGAATTATTATCAACATATGTGTTAAGCTTTTCCAAACTAAGGAAATGGCCAAAGGGAACTTGATTGTTGTTTTGTAAGAGCATTAATATTATCAAATTTCAAGTTCCAGTTGATACTCAACCACAACAAAAGAAATATCACATAATATATATTGGAGTACATACCTAACTGTTTCAAAATAAAACAATATTGAAGAAACCTAAGAATATTAACCCTGTGTTCTATCGATGAAATTGTTTCTTAAACTGTTTGATTGGAAAATAACATTGATCCCCCAGTCACTTGCAATCACTTAAGGTGTCTCGCTTGCAAAGAGAAGCATATTAAAAATGCTCAATATTTTTCATTATTTTTTTCAAGTAGAAAAATATTACAACGAAAGTAGAAAAACTAAATTCACAATCATCACAGGTGGAACTCAATCGGTTTACAACTGCCAGAACTTGTGTTTATATGTAATGAATTGCAGAAACCCAAAATAAGCTCAAGCACTCAAAATTACTAACCTGGAAAACCCTAATTATCAAAATCGTTGTGAAGGAGGCGCAGGAGTAATGTCGACGTACGCAATCTTGTGGAAGGATTAGAGGACATGAAATGTGATGGTGGAAAGTAGTGGATTTTCGCACAGTTGGTCAGGATGGCGATGGTTGTTGTGGAAGAGAACGTGAATTAGGGGAAATATGGTATTACGAATGAAAGAGACGTTGTTTTGTAATTTTAATTTAATTAAAAAGGGTACCGCTCCAAAAAAAGGACAGATGTCGCTACCTAAGCGTCTTGGATTCTGCTTTCCAGTATAAGTGATAGATTTGTAAGAGGTTTTGAGAAGATTTGTTGAGATTAAATTCAGATTTCATTGTTATAGAAAAAGTGTCATGGAAAGTGCTATTTTAGCTTAATTCATTAAAACGAGTTTTATGTCATGGGAAAAATCATATATTCAACTTACATCACATTTAAAACATTAAATCAATTACTCCATTTTCACCATTTTTGTAACAATCCGGAAATTCCGAGCCAATTTAAAATTTTTATTTTGGCAATTTTAATGAATTTTGATTATTTAAAATGAATTATTTCAAATAATAACGATGAGAAATTTATTTTGAATTGAATTAGAACGTATATTTTTATTCGAGTCGACGTTAGAATATAATTATTTAATTTTATTTACAACAGGAATTGAAAATGGTGCGGTAGTTCGAAAATTCGATTTCAAAGTTCAAATGAATGTGCAGGATTCAAAATAAACCGGATTTTAACGAAACCAAAAATATTAGAATCTAATTGAGAATATCTTTCCAACGAATCCGAAAAATTGAAATTTCATAGTGGGAATCAAAAGATACGTCCAGTTGAAAATTCAGAATAGTCGCTATGGAATTCTGGACCTTAAAAATGGAAATTTTGCAAACGACCTCGGTTTTCGATGAAACCACTTTTGTTGGATCCGTAATGTCAAATTATTGCTAGGTTTCAAAATTCGTAATTTTTTGAATCAGTATGTGAGCGTGGCAAAAGAAAACGCGTTTGACCAGTTTTAGTTGATTTTAATCGACTGGAAAATGGCCATTTTTCAAACGGTCTCAGAATTTGACGAAATTAGTTTTTTTAGGACCGTATTGTCAATACAAAGTTAGAAAATATTTTTCTGGAATTTTTCGAGTTAATATGTGACCCCAGTAAATTGAAATGTGCGTTCAAATTCGATATATAGAGATATATTTTGATTTTGACGAAAACAGTTCGAAACGATCGAATCAGCTTACGATACATATCCCATTGTGTTCGGAATGGGGGTAATTAGCTGTGGACAACAATCGTTGGGTCTCGTTTAGAGATCGAATTTTAAAGTCGCTTTTCGGGATTAATATAATATAATATAATAATTTTTATAAAAGCCCCTATATCTTTCTCTCCCTCCCCAAACCCGCTCAGACCAAATTAAAAAGGAAAAAAAACACATGAAGAACCCTAGCCCGCCACTTCCTCTGGACGCGCCGCCCTCACCCACGCTCCCCCTCCCAAACCACCGACCTCCTCCTCGTTCCCCTCTCCTCCACGCGACGTTGACGAACCCCAGCCCCCCGCTTTCGATCGACGTGAATCCAATTCGTGACCCACCTTCGCAGCGACGAACCCCCCTTTCTGCGCCTCCACTTCCCCTTCAGGCCCTCCGACGCCCTCCGATAGCGCCTCCATTTCCTCTCTCCCCTTTTGAATCTTCAATCGTTGTAAGCTTTAATTTCTATACACATTTCTTTATTTTATTTCTATTTCAGTTTTGATTATATTAGTGTGTTAAGAAAGATTATATTTTTCTATTAAGCAAAATTATATTTTTGTGCCAAGAAAGTTTAGATTTTTCTATGTAATTACATCGGTTAAAAACGTGGGTTTTTATATAAAGTTAGAAAAGTAAAAACATAATTTTTATATAGTGTAGATAATAAAAATATGATTTTTATCATATGTGAAATATAAAAATATGATTTTTATAAAGTAGAAGTATTAAAAATATGATTTTTATATAATAGAGAATATAAAAATATGATCTTTATATATGTAGCGAAATAAAAATCTGACTTTTTTTGTTATATATATGTTGAAATAAAAATGTGATTTTTTATAGCGACGATATAAAAACTCGATCTTTATATAAGAAGTAGAAATATAAAAATATAATTTTTATATAAGAAGAAGCATTGTAAAAATATATAAATTAGAAATAAAAATATTATTTTTATTTATTGAAATGAAGCGATAAAAATATAATTCTTATTATGAACAGCGTGAAAAGAACTGCATTGGAATTTCAAATAGATCCAGGCGATTCAGCAGTTCAGAAGCAAAGCACGGCGGAGTGGAATACTCAGTGAGAACTTCTCACTTTTAATTTAATTTCTAGTTTGAAACATATACTAGGATGCAGACTGTGTTTAGTAGCACCCGACACCCGTCGTCCATAGACCATGGTCGGCTTGTTTGTTTGTTTGTTTGATTTTGATGTGTAGTTGATTGTGTGATGTGGATTGAAATAAAAAATATTTTTATAGTTAAAAATAGAATTTTTAACGTGTATATGAAATGAAATAAATTAATATGAACAAATCGAACGATTTGTTTATATATACACATTTGACTGATATTGATTGGGATGATAAATTTTACACATCACCCAACTGCACAAATAAAATCTGTGTTTGATTGTTTGAAACCCCACACGGGTATTGGGATGATATATGACATACACTATACCAATAATTAGTTGTATGTCGATCGATTGATTGACAGACTGTTATAAGCGTTGGATATTTATATTTGATGCTTATACAGTGTAGAATGCACTTGGGATGATGGTTGATTATTTGTCATTGTTGAGATATACATGTGTTGTAGAAAATCCACATAATTAACACTATGTGGTAATTTATTGGGCCTCATTTCAATTTGGAAAATAAGAAAAAAGTTCATGTGTTGAATAAAAGCCGTGTTGATTAGATTGACGCTATTTTGACGTGAATGATATTTATATCGATTTTATTCATATAAATTTTATTCATTTTATAATGAATATCGAAGGTGATTTCAAAATCTGATATTTTGAAATGAATGGAAATTCGAATTAAATTGAAATGAATTGAGATTCGAATTAAATTGAAATGAATTGAAATTCGAATTAAATTGAAATGAATTGAAATTCGAATTCGAATTTCAATTCGAATTAAATTGAAAAGAATTGAAATTTGAATTAGATTGAAATAGAATTGAAATCGTTTTGAATTGAATTAAAAACATATTGAAATTGAACTAAAATGGATTTGAATTGAAACCGACTTGAATTGAAATGGATTTGAATTGAAATCGAGTTGAAATGAATTTAAAACGAATTTATATTGGAAAGATTCAATTTTGATTTGAATTTGAGATGGAAATTGAAATCGTTTTGAAACGAATTTAAAACGATTTATATAATACGTTTTAAAAAAAGGGAATCGACGAAATATATATATAATATATATATAATGGCATGAATAGAACGCGCCACTGCAGTTCGCAAATTTTGACCATTGACTTCGAATGGATATTGCGGGAGATCCAACCGTCGGATTCTCCTAAAACTAGAACCGTTGGGTTCGTATCGAAAAGAGATTTCTAACGAATATTAGAAATTAGAGATGTAGTGGTTGGATTTGGAATTATGTCCAAATCAAATTTGGAAAAGGTCGCTGTAAGTGTAGTTTGATGGCCGTTGATGGAAATCGACTGTACGAGCCTTGATAAATTTATTAAAAATAGTAATAATTTGTGTAAAATCATAAGAAATGATTTGGAAAGAATTGGGATGAAAAACTCCATATTTGAAAAGATAAAAATAGATTTTTATCGAAATAAACTAGTTTTGAACTAAAATTAAAATTCTATTTATTTTTAAATAAATAAATTGAATTTGAAAAAGGGTTTTAAAAGTAACCAGAATTTCGAATAATTGAATTGGAATGGATTTGAATCGAAATTGTCTTTGGAATATTTCGATGTTGGATTTCGTGATTATACAGATAGCGTTATGGAAATTTGAAAGATATATAGATATCGTTATTTCCAATACGATATTTGTTGGTCGTAGAATTTGATATTGAATATAAGCCGATATATTTTCTATTCAGAGCCTTGTATTTAATATCAAATGTGATTTGGGTTTGTCGTGAATGGTGTCTTCATTAACACTGTTCTTAAGCCCAGTTGAGAAAAGGATTAAATCTTTTATTTAGATTTAATGAAGTGTACCAATTAAATAATATTTAACTGGAATTGAATTGGTATTGATTTTTGGGTTTATCGTGAACAGTGTTTTAAATAACACTTGTTCTTTAACCCGATAATTAAAGGAATGTGATTTTGGGTTGTCGTGAACGGTATCTTCAATAATACTTTTCTTAGACACGAAGGAGTTAAGAAAATCAGAAACTAACTGGGGATTAGTTAAGTTGAATGGTTTCTGGGGTATTGATCTGATGTTGGTTTCGGCCTTCGGGGTTAATACTTAGGGAATTGCTCACTTGCTAATTTACGGTTAGGGACTGATATAAATGTGATGTGATTTTGGGGTTTATCGTGAACCGTGTTTTAAATGACACTGATTCTTTAACCCAGTCAAAGATTAAAACTAAGTGGAATTTTAATGAATCTTTAATAAAATTGAAAAGATTGAGAATGGAGTATCACCATTTCTTGTTGCAGTCATGATGGGGGTTCTCGCTTCGTGGTTTGGTGGTGAACGAGAGACTCTTACCCTCACATGTCCCTTGCGAGGGTTGGTTAGACAGTGGCCGTGAGGCTCGAGAGGGTCGCCGTAAAACAAGTGTACTGGGGGACCAATGACAGCCACGGTGGGTTTTACCTGCTGCTTTGGGGGATGAAGGGATGGTTGCAAAGCCTATCGAATTTCGTCGAGCTATGTCATTTTGGTATCAGAGCTTTGGTTTACAAATCTCAGAGAACAAGAAACATTAGAACCATATGAAAGAATTCATCAGAGATTGGATTAGTAATATCCAACGAGAATGATTCGTTAGAGATGGGATCAGTAGTATCCTAGAACGAGTGTGAAGAATATATTTTTGAATTGAAAACAATTTTTTTTTGAAAATTTAAATCGAATTATTCGTACTTGAATATTTATTTACATTGATTTGGACTATCCAGTATATAAAGATTTTGCGTATACATCTGATCCGCGTGTATTCGAAGTTTTAATATATTAGGTAGATATAGAATCACACTCTAGTCGCCCGGGGATGAAACTATTGATGACTGTACAGCGTCAGTCGTTTGGTTTCGAGTTTCGAGCGAGTGATATTTATATATTTCCATAAGACTGGTGTGAGAATCAAAGCTAGATAGGGCTTATTGTTGTGATTTGGCATCAAAAATCGGATTTTTTGACTATATATCAAAAGTATGAATTTGAAAAGCTAATCAACTAATTGATTGCTGATTGTGTTGTTTGATTATTGGTTGATTAATTAAAATTTGAACCATTTAGACAAATTGAATCAAATAGTGAATTGTATTGAAAATCTGTCGCATTTGCATGCATTACATTGAACAGGTCATAGCAAGGATGCTAGAGCAGAAGAATAAAATTGTTTTCCTGACAAATAGGTACATGTTTACCATAATTTACTGTTTTGTTTGGGTGATGATGATTTTATGAGTCCACTGGCTAGTCGCTTGGCTTTTTCTTTTTCTTTTTGATTGAAGAAGGCCATGGGAGGCTATATGAAATATCTTGAAGTCCCCGGTGCAGGGGAGGTTATGGCGAAAATTTTCGAAAATTTAGGGTGTTAGCCAAATTTTTGAAAGATTTGAAAAGTTCTTAGAAACTGAAAAGTTGAAGAACTTAAGCCGTAAAGAAAATAATGAAAGTTGAGTTGATTTTTAAAACAACTTTCGGCTTCGTTCCTTTTCGGGAACGAAAAGTTTTAAGTGGGGGAGATTGTAACAATCCGGAAATTCCGAGCCAATTTTAAATTTTTATTTTGGCAATTTTAATGAATTTTGATTATTTAAAATGAATTATTTTAAATAATAACGATGAGAAATTTATTTTGAATTGAATTAGAACATATATTTTTATCCGAATCAACGTTAGAATATAATTATTTTATTATATTTATAAAAGGAATTGAAAATGGCGTGGTAGTTCGAAAATTCGATTTCAAAGTTCAAATGAATGTACAGGATTTAAAGTAAACCGGATTTTAACAAAACCAAAAATATTAGAATCTAATTGAGAATATCTTTCCAACGAGTCCGAAAATTGAAATTTCATAGCGGGGATCAAAAGATACGTCCAGTTGAAAATTCAGAATAGTCACTATGGAATTCTGGCCCTTAAAAATGGAAATTTTGCAAACGACCTCGGTTTTCGACGAAACCACTTTTATTGGATCCGTGATGTCAAATTATTGGATCCATGTGTCAAAATATTGGATCCGTGATGTCAAATTATTGCTAGGTTTCAAAATTTGGAAAAGGTCGCTGTAATTGCAGTTCGATGGCCGTTGATGGAAATCGACTGTACGAGCCTTGATAAAATTATTAACAATAGTAATAATTTGTGTAAAATCATAAGAAATGATTTGGGAAGAATTAGGATGAAAACCTCCATATTTGAAAAGATGAAAATAGATTTTTATCGAAATAAACTAGTTTTGAACTAGAATTAAAATTCTATTTATTTTTAAATAAATAAATTTAATTTGAAAAAGGGTTTTAAAAGTAACCAGAATTTCCAATAATTGAATTGGAATGGATTTGAATCGAAATTGTCTTTGGAATATTTCGATGTTGGATTTCGTGATTATACAGATAGCATTATGGAAATTTGAAAGATATATAGATATCGTTATTTCCAATACGATATTTGTTGGTCGTAGAATTTGATATTGAATATAAGCCGATATATTTTCTATCCAGAGCCTTGTATTTAATATCAAATGTGATTTGGGTTTGTCGTGAATGGTGTCTTCATTAACACTGTTCTTAAGCCCAATTGAGAAAAGGATTAAATCTTTTATTTAGATTTAATGAAGTGTACAAATTAAATAATATTTAATTGGAATTGAATTGGTATTGATTTTTGGGTTTATCGTGAACAGTGTTTTAAATAACACTTGTTCTTTAACCCGATAATTAAAGGAATGTGATTTTGGGTTGTCGTGAATGGTATCTTCAATAATACTGTTCTTAGACCCGAAGGAGTTAAGAAAATCAGAAACTAACTGGGGATTAGTTAAGTTGAATGGTTTCTGGGGTATTGATCTGATGTTGATTTTGGCCTTCGGGGTTAATACTTAGGGAATTGCTCACTTGCTAATTTACGGTTAGGAACTGATTGAAATGTGCTGTGATTTTGGGGTTTATCGTGAACCGTGTTTTAAATGACACTGATTCTTTAACCCAGTCAAAGATTAAAACTAAGTGGAGTTTTAATGAATCTTTAATTAGATTGAAAAGATCGAGAATGGAGTATCACCAGTTTTACTCCAGACGGTAGTTAAATCTTTAATTAGATTTGAACGTGAAATGGTAATTGAATTTACCGATAACACTGTGGTGTTAGATATGAAGTATGACCAATTTTACTTCATGGGATGGATAGGTTGGGATGGGGAAATAAAATAAATAATTACTTCGGTGTGGTTCGCTAATCCCGACTAGTTTGAAGTGATATTCAAAGGAAGATTAAAGAATTTATCTTTGATAAAATTAATGGGAACCTTTCCCAAAGTATAAGAATATTTGAATAAAAGAATATTCTGAATTGGAATGAGGCATATGTTGTGTTTGTGTAGCACTTGTTAATTATATACGCGAGTTATTCAGAAAGACCGGGTTTATCCCATTCTGAATAACCGATTCGACTTGGTGTCGAGGATGAAGACGGTGGTCGAAGACCGGAGGTCTTCACATTGTTTAGATAATTACTGATGATCTTGATTGGGCTGTACACCCAAGAGGAGGGAATCAGTTGGTGATCGTCCAGACGTACTTGGAGATCGATAGATATGCGAGGTACCAGGTGCCTCCGGTTTCGTTCAGACCCAGAACGGACTTGTAAATGGACTGTGTGTCCGACATTGGAAATCATTCTGTGTGATTGATGGATATCGGTTGCATGGAGTGGTTTGCCTGTGTGGCATGCTCAGATGCAAATGATCAAGGCTTCTGTTGAAAAGCAGAGTCTTGTGGTTGATGATCAAAGCACGACCTGTGTGGCATAGCTTTGTGTAACGTTGATTCGCGACCCTCACACCCCGGTTGTGAACCAGAAACGGAAGAGTACCTCAGGGAGGGCATTGGTTTCTTTCTAGCTAGGGTGGTGTCAGTGACCTACCAGCCCTGACATTTATATTATTTTCACCTGTGTGGTTGTTGTTGTTGCGAGGTGCCTCGGTTAGATTTGACGATTCGGGTCAGATGGAGTCATTCGTTGGCTCATTTACGCCACAAAGGGCGGGGAAACGCAGTGTTCAGGCACTATAATCCACATCGGTGGACTGACCCAGACAATCCATGGGGCAGTTGCGGCTGTTCCTGAGACATGGGCTAGATTGTCTCGAATCGGTAGAGGACGATCCCTTGCCTCGGTTCGCAGATGGAAATCCAATTTCCAATACGTGATTTTGCGGTTATAATTGTAGAACTAGTATGGCGACATGATATATGGTACCCATTCTGTCTATGATTGATACTTATGATTGAAATTGTTTTGACACTATACACTTATAGTAATAATAAAACATGAAATTTAGCGTATCAAGCATTCTTTGGCTATTATAAGGTAAAAACCCTATCCTTCGGCTTGCGTTGCATTGTGTGATGGGACCTGAGTCTTATAATAGCTTCATTGTTCTTTATTTAGCATTGCGCTGTTTGTTTTATGCACTAGTGTTCTTGGGAGGAAACCCATTCCGTGTTATACGGTGTGGTCCCTCGATTTGCCTAACTTTAAAATAAAGATTAATAACTGTTTTAGTTCTCACACCAGTCACATGACTGACCTAGAGTTTATTGTTTTAACCTAAACTCTGGGTGCCCCTATTTTCGACACGGGCAACTAGTAGTTTTGGTTTTGCAGATTTATATTCACAGGATCCTGATTTATAGCTGGAACGATACCCGGAAAGCTCTGTGTCCGTGTATTACTTCTAGTTATGTATTGTATTATTTTCCGCTGCTAGGTAATGTATTGTAATCTCTGATACTTTCTATGTAATATTTATTCATACACTGTATATTCTTGTATTCTGATGGAATTGTTGTAATATACAATGAAATGTTCTTCCATCTGCATTCTTTTGTGGCTCGTTCTCAACTCAATCCGTGATTTCCCGTAAGGGGAAGTTCAGGTCGTTTTAATTTTATTCAATAAAGCAAAGTGTTTTCCTTGGTGCTTATCGACACGTATCGTACGTGACTTTTTAAATCTCTGATACAATCAAGATTGTTATCATCCAAACTTGATAAGCATCATTATGGCATACATAAGCATAGAAATCATTTTAATTTCATTAGCAAATGATTCTAAGGTCATTTTAAAGTTTAGTTTCTCACCTTCATTGGTTACTAGAATTCCAAAAAATCGGCGCAGCTCTGCTACGAATGCACTGAAGCATCTCGAGATTTTTCCTCCTTCTTCCTTAAGATATGCTATGATTAGATGAAGGCTCCAACCTTCTTTACTTGACTTCAAACTTGGTATAGAACCTTCTAATGATGATCTAAGAGCTTTGGAAAAGTTTGTGATGATTTCAGTCTCATTTGATATGGTTTTCAAAAATTAGTAAGGAGTGTGATAACTTTTCTAAGGCTTAGAAGCCACTAGTGAGTATTAGGAGCTTAAAAAAGAGGACGAAGAGAAGAATTTTAGGTGCAAAGAAATGAGAGGAAGAAGGGCAATATTTATATTAAAACTTAGGATTATTTTGATATATACTTAACATAACTTGTCAAATCACTACCATTCCACCTTACAACCTTACCTATACTAGTCACACATGGTGGCTTCCTTCATCCATGTTTCCATGTCAACTTCTACCATTGCCATGCTTGTGTAAGGGGAAGGTGAGTTTTATCTCCTTATGATTTGTTTTATATGCTTACTTTTACTAATTTCTATTACGTTATTTAATCCCTTCATTATCCTTATATATTTATTTTATCATATGTATGTACACATTTATACATATACATCTCACCAAAGGATTTACAACATTTTATGACTTCCTATTGTCAAACTGTTGAGAATTCAAAATCCGTTTATCAATTATACTTTCAATTTTCACGTGAACTATTTATGTAATCAAGCAAAATTCAAAACAACTTTCTTATTATATTTAAATAATTATTACATGGCCATCTAGTCACTAAACCATATTAAATAATATATATCCATTATTTGCGAAATTCGGGATTTAGCTATAAAGATATATCAATTTTTCTTATAGCTTCATGTTAAGTATTCCTTTAAAACTTTTTTCCAATTGATTTGTTATCACAATATAACATTTTTAAAATGATATCTTATCATTTAAAACATATATTAGAAAAATTATAATAACTATTAAATCCCTAATTCTTTATTTATATCCATAAATCAATTATTGAATATAATACCTTTATTGATGATGTCATTAACATATTTAATTTCCAAATATAGAAAATAAAACATTTTTTTCTATATTCTTGTTCAATTATGAAATTAAATGTATGTATCCTGAATCGTTTGCGATCCATATAGATAAAGTCTGTTTAATTGATAAGACAATTTCAGTTATTTTATCAGTATTTTCTTTAAGGAAATATTTTCTAGATTAATTTCCCAAAATGATTTCCTTATCATTGTTCCTTATCTTAAATTTCATTATTAGTTAGAGTTAATACATATACAAATATTTATAATAATTTAAATATCTCTAACTAAGATGATCAAATTATGGGTTGTTTCATTCCTCCCGAAAAGGCTTTCGCCCTCGAAATCATACCAAAACAAACCCAAGGTAGTTTTCGCTAGAAAAATTATTTTCTTGTTCTCAAAAGATATATGTAGATCATTCCTATGCAATATCTCATTCGATCTTTAATTTTGATTTATAACTTCTCTTATCGAACTAGTATCGATCCTCCAGTCTTTTAGCGCAGATTCCATTCTGAATAATTAATCAGAAAACTTTGCTTTCCTTGCATGGTTTTCATCTATGATTGAAAACTTAAGTGTCCGATCATAAATCCTGATCTATATTCTCTGTCAAACGCCAAATGATAAATTCTCATTTGATTTGGTGTAAACCCCTCAATTATACGTTTGTACTATCAGTTTTCTAACTATTAGTATCTTTCTCATATTCAAATAGTGCATCCTTTCTTACATTATATAATTCATGTTTATACTTGTATAATAATCTGTTACACCCTACGAATATACACAAACATCATTTTCATTTTCCAATCAAGTACGTTCAATAGTTTTCTTCTTATCTGGTTATCTTCTTAAATCCAATGTCATATAAACTCGGCTTTTTATCTTCATTAATGTTTCAACATTAAGATTTTAACCTAACTTTGATGTTTGCAACTGTCCAAAATCGTTGAGAACCTTAATTAACTCAATTCTTATGAATTTATCAAGTCACTTGTTATTTTCTTATTTGTTTAGCAAAGATGAACAATTTTCTGATTCAAACTCGCCATCCACTAAAAAGTCTGATACCAAATGAAACCCATTGATACTAAACAGAACTAAATGAAATGTTCCTTGGCTTTAAACCATTGGATAAAGGTTAAGCCATCGCAGATTTTATTGATAACAAATGAGATGTTATGGCTCGGTTTTAATTTACTGGTCTAATGATAAATCTCCTAGTTAAAACTTATCTTAACATTGGTGAAATTAACTCCTTAATACCTTAACTTTGTTACGGGAGAGATTCGTGGCTAGGATATAATAGCGAAGATTTTTCATTAATATAAAGTTCTTACAACTTACAACTGAAACATCATGTATTTTTATTCACTATGGATACAATGATTTATAATTAGTTAGTATTTATGCTTTTCAAGGATATTTTCAATTTGGAGGTAAATATTGGCTAAAGTTATTTCTTTATTATCTTTAATTATCCTTAAATCATGCACTCGTATAATTCACTCTCAACTCATTCTAGGGTACTTCTAACCCTATCTCTAATGAGCTACTCACCCTAGAGTATTGCAAACCATATTTTTAATGAGTTAATCATCTTAGAGTATTTATAAGCCTATCTTTGATGAGTCCTTTACTTGAATCTGGCTTAAGTATTCGCTCAATCCAAGATTTGGTAACAAATGGAATAACCCACTTCCTCGACCTACGGAAATTGACACTAATACATCCACGATATTCACATATCACAAAACCAAGTGTTGAAGAAGCGGATTGTTTATGGTAAGAAAGATAATAAAAGGATAGTAGATAGAACATGATCTTGCGTAGCGGAAAAATGTGTGTATATATATATTTCATCATAAAAGTATTACAATGGAATTGTAATCATACTTATCAGTGTGTTTATTAAAGTCAGCCTGGATAGATATGGAACATGTCCTCACAAGTGATGAATAAAATTCAGAAAGATGGGAATCATTGACTATCCCTAGATTACTTTTGCTCCAAGCTTCATCCAATTGATCCAAGTAAAACATGATCTACTAGGGTGCCTGGAGAAGATAGGGGCATCCAGAGTTTAAGAGAAAAGAAATAACTTCGGGTCTGTTATAGGACTAGTGTGAGAAAATTTGATCCGTTATTTAAAAATAATGGTATTTGATAAGACCACGCCCCCACACAAACATAGCACAAGTTTTTACCTTATGGTAACCAAATCCTTACTAGTGAAATTTTCTAATATTAGTTTAATAACTTACGGGTTAAAAATTATTAAGATAAACTATAGAAATAGTGAAATTATTACCATTATCAAATTCTGCACCCCAAATAGGGCTCGATAAACAAATTCACTCTGAGGGAGAATGGATTTACATACAATGGTAAGGTAATGGACTATGTTCCTAATATTATACCTCTAGGGGGATGCAACAGGAACGTCCATCCTCCATACCAGGTAAGACCAACCAAGCTGCATAGACTCGAAAGTGGTGCACCAACTGAATATGTCATCGCCCTAGCCGAAATAGGCCTATCCGAGACGTATCTTAACATTCCCCTCATACTCAACATTTAACGAGTAATATATAAAGGTGATGATTATATCCTAATGGGCGCGCTCTACGTAGCCAAACGACGGGACCTTTTACTGCCATTATTACGTAATGAGACTAAAGGTCATTGATTACCTTATACTAAGAACATCTTTCACATTGAATGTATTGTTGCCAAGTCCGTTACACACAACTGGTTCCCACTAATGTTCAACCTATGAGCTCGTATGTCTCAAAGAAGGGTGCATATAGTGCAGGAGGGTTACTTTCCATGCCACCAAATAAGTGTACATTTGTAGAGATCAATATACGAGTATCAAAAGTACAACAGCAAATAATCGTCAAGACAAGTCATCTTGGATTTGGATAAAGTGAAGGCAGTATCCTTCTTTAAATCGTGAAATTTAACAAAAAGTTGCCCTTGCATTAAAGATCTGAAGGCAGAACTTCAGTCTATTAGTAATATGGAAAAAATTCAGTAAGGATCAGTGACAACAACCCTTCATTCAATCTCCATCATTCTTGTTCGTTCAGCATTGCTCATCCATCATTCTTGCCTTCGAAATGTTATTGATTCGAATTAGTTTTTAGATAGGAATCAAACAAATTTAATCTAGTTAACCGGACTTTTGGTCTGATTCCCAAAAGTATGCAAGACACACTCGACTCAACCTCTCGTATAAGGTTAAAGCCCGGAGTGTCACCAAGGAGTAAGGGAGAGGAACCAAAAACGGATCATGTCGACTGGAACCTCGCCACTTCTCCAAACATCGCCACACCAATTCCGCAAACCCCAGAAAGACATAAGCTCCATTAACCTCGATCCCCTGTGCCCATTCCATCATTCTTCGTATCCTAGGGAGGTTACGAGTTTCTGGGCAAGCACACTACATGGTCCGAGATTCTAGTGGTTGGCACCATGGGATACGAGATTTTTAGTGTGGTCCCCTACTTATACCTACTCCTAACTACTCCCACCTAACCACTCCACAATAAATACCCCTCGAGCTCACACATCAAAGGGGTTGGAATTAGGTGATTTGACATCTCTTGAGAGCTCCAAATAGCCTCTTTAATGGCATCACTTCTTTGAGGAAGAAGAAGGAAAGAAGTGTCCTTTTCTTAATATTTTTTATATGACAATTATGACCTCATATAACTTAGAGATGTACATAAAGGGATGTCATGAGATACTCTCAACCTTGTAACTCTTTGTTATTAATAATATTCCAACGACTCTTCCAAAGTGGACGTAGGCCTCTCACGGGACTGAATCACTATAAATCTCTTGATTTATTTACTACTTTCCGCACTTACTTTTCCATGCGAAACTATAATTATTAAGTAAATTAGAATTTTGGGTGTTTACGACATATTTTTCCATCAACATTTTGGTGCTTTCACTGAGAACTCGGATTCTCTTCTTTATTGCACACTGACATCTCAACTCCGACGTGCTTTTGGTTTTTTACTAACCTGCTGGTAAGTCCACTTACGATATTAAAGCGACCAAAGAATGCAATGATCAGCTCTCTTCCGCGGCCAAAGCTGGAACGTTCCAACAACCTCAATCGGCGGATATCCCGACCGCAACTAAAACCTTCCTTCTGTGGACCTCAAAGCTCCCGCAACACAAGCGCAAACCCCCGCACTTAATGAAAAGTAAGAGATCATGGCTCTCGATCTCAATCAAGCATTAATAAATAATATCGGCCTTATGCGCCAACTTCAAGAAAGTCAACGCATTAGCTCTCAACTTCAATTCGCTCAGAACAATGCCGGACCGAGGCATACTATCTCAAAAACATTTTCTTCTGAGTTAAGGGGCCCACATCAAGGAAGAAGGTTTAGCCTCATCAACAATGTTGTCGTCCGTTCCAATGCCACTACAAACGACAATGGAAACAACCACAACAACGGGAATGGCGATCGGACTACTGTCACTTATAGCGGGGGAGGAGACACCATGACCAAGCTCGACTAATTATCATTGACGAGCTAGGTCCAAGCAATCGACCCTCTCCCCGATAGAACCCAACTGTCACCGCTCAAGATCAGGGGCCTACTCAAGTACTTCACGAGCAATTTATACACCAGCCTGCTCAACCTCGACAACCATACCAACATCAGACCATCTACATCGATGATATGGAAGAGGATGACCCTGATGTGCATCATACGCGTCGCCCTCGCAACAGATCCCCCGAACCACGTCGAAACCCATGGATTTCTCCCGCGGATCCCCATCCATCATATCTCCCTGACATAGTTTGAAGGACAATGAGGGAAATGCGAGGGAACGCCAATGACTCATGGGAAGCCCACATAAGGCGCAATCCCTTCACAAGAATTGTGCACGAAGCCGAATGGCCGCGACGCTTCAGCATGCCACAAACCCCACTTTATGACAGCACAACCGACCCCTGTGCCTTCCTAAACCGCTACGAGTTGCAAATCGACTCTAGTCGGGCCAATGACCTGGTCAAATGCAAGTGTTTTCTGGTCTTCTTATCAGGCACTGCTTTACTCGGGTTCTCTCGCCTTCTGCTCCATTCTGTCAACAACTTCCGCCAATCGGCCACCTAATTAGTTAAGTAGTCCAGAATACAAGTCTGGACTCCGAAGAATGCCCTCACTTTGTCCAATTTGTACCAAGGACCCACCGGGTCACTCAAAAGTTATCTCTCATAGTTTAATACCGCCCTTGCGAGGTCAACGCCCTAAAACCCTTTACCATGCTTTTTTAACTCGCAAAGGGCGTCCTCCCCACTTCCTAATTCGGGCTTAGATTGATAGAAACCAGCCCAAGAGTCTCGACGCTTTCTATGAAAAGGCCGGACAATTCTTGTGTCAAGAAGAAGCAAGGCGTAACTGAATCTCCAGGGCTAATCATTCCAACAACCCACATGCCGATACCATCAATAGTAGCATCAAGGGGAAACAAGTTGAAGAACCCTTTAGTAAAGACAAGGGGCAGGTCCCTACAAATCAAAGCCGAATAACGATAGGCAGGCTGGCCATAACAATGGCCACAGAACCCAGGAAGTCCAGCACCTACCAAGCTTACGAGACCTACATCTCGTTGAATGAAGACCTAGAAACAATGTACCTAAAAACATGTAACATGCTTCAGTACAAGAAGCTACACACCAGGGAATCCACTAACTACGAGAAGAACACCGACAAGTTTTATCGATACCACGACATGCATGGGCGTAATACCAAAAATTGTCACCAACTCAAGGACGCAATCGAAAATCTTATCCGTGAAAAGTGCCTTAAGCAGTACGTCCAAGGGCCTTTTCCTCCTGAGGCAGACTCAGGTCCTCCAGCGCCAACACCTCCAGCACCTGCTAAATTGGCCCCTGGTTCGTCCAACCCAAGGCAGGAAATTGTGATCAATACCATATGTGGCGGGCCTTACCCCATGCACGATAGCTTTCAAAAAAATGGAAGAATATGTGAGTTCTATAAATCACGCCACCTATGAAGCTTGCTCTACTCCAGATGAGTCCATCTTGGCCAAACATCAAAAACCATGCGGGACGACATTGTCTTCCGCAAAAGAGATTCTGTGGAAATTGAGATACCGACCACAGACCCTCTCGTGATCACGGCTCAGATCGGTTCTACTTCTGTCTAAAGGGTATTGATTGACTCAGGAAGCTCGGTCAACATCATTTTCAAAGCTGCCTAAGATCAAATGAAGTTGGAAACCAAGGACTTAAAACCTTATCATGCCACGATCCATGGCTTTAACGGATCCTCCAATCCTCCAATGGGCATGATTTACCTACTCGTTGAACATGGCGAAGGGGACCAGAGCCGGGATCGAGTCCTCACTTTCATGGTTACTGACATCATCTCCCCCTACAATGTCTTCTTTGGTTGTCCCTTCCTAACATAGTTCTGGATCTGCATGTCACCTTGGTCCCTCTTGATGAAGTTCCCAATAGAAAAAAGGATCAGTACAGTCAAAGGTGACTAAGCAACTGCAAGGGTTACAAAATAGAATGGAAGAACACGCACAATAAGGACAAAGGAAAGGTTGTGCCTCTACCTTTCTGCGCCAAAAACATCTCCACATAGCAATCGGAGTCGTCTAGCCTTGGCTAAGGCACCACTGTTGTCTTTCTGACGATCTCGGTCCGAGGAAGAACGAAGAGCAAACTACGAGAGGGCTACTCCAGTGGAACCAACGGTAGACGTTCCGATCAACCCTGATGACCCCACAAAATTCTTGAAAATAGGATCACAATTTCACCTTGTAATAAAAGAAGATCTCATGGACTTTTTGACAGATAACCTAGAAGATCGCACTCTGACATAAGGGGCATTAACCCCGCAATTGCTTGCCACCAGTTAAACCTCGATCCTACACTACCTCCGGTCAAACAAAAAGGTCGCTTCCTGGGACTCGAAAGATCCAATGCACTCGAGGAAGAGGTAGATAGGCTACTCGACAACAACTTCATCTGCGAAGCCTACTACCCCAAATGAATGTCCAACCCGGTTCTAGTCAAAAAAGTAAATGGAAAGTGAAGAACATGCGTCGACTTCTCTAACTTAAACAAGGCATGTCCCAAAGACAGCTTCCCACTTCCAAATATCGATCGACTTGTTGACTCGACCGCTGGATACCAGCTCTTATCCTTCATGGGTGCTTATTCAGGTTATAATCAAATTTCGATATATCTCCCTGACCAGAATCGTACCTCTTTCATAACCGATCATGGGCTATACTACTATCATGTCATGCCTTTCAGTCTCAAGAATGTAGGAGTCACTTATCAACGAATGGTTAACCGTCTCTTTAAAAACCACATTGGGAAATCCATGGAGGTATACGTGGACGATATGCTGGTAAATCAAAAATATCAAGCGAGCATGTCCGCAACCTCTTTGAAATGTTCGATGTCCTCCGCCATTACAACATGAAACTCAACCCCCTAAAATTCTCCTTCGGGGTCTCCTTAGGAAAATTCTTGGGTTTCGTCGTCAACTCCCAAGGCATCGAAGCTAACCCCAACAAAATAAAAGCTGTTTGGGGTATTCAAGTCCCTCAGATCATCAAAGATGCCCAAAGTTTAAATGAAAGGTCGCCACTTTAAGTTGGTTCGTTTCTAAAGCCACTGACAAATGCATTCCATTCTTCAACTTGCTTCGAAAGGGGAAGCACAACTTTGAATGGATCCCAAAATGCATCGGTGTATTCGAGGACCTATTGAATCACTTAGCGCGACCACTTATCCTATCCAAAGTCGTGAACGATGAAGACTTATACATTTACTTAGCTGTTTCCAATCAGGCAATAAGTTCAGCACGGGTGCGCGTTGAAGATCGTGTCTAGCGACCCGTCTACTGCATCAGCAAAAGGTTGACGAGGGCGGAGAAGAACTACCTGAAGCTTGATAAACTAGCCTACTGTCTATTGATCTCCTCTCGGAAGCAACGACCATACTTACAATCTCACTCAATAAAAGTCTACACTGACCAACCACTACGAACGGCCCAACAATGGCCTGAAGCGTCTGGGCGACTATTAAAGTTGAACGCAGACCTGAGTCAATTCGAGATAACATTCATCACTCATCGATCCATCCACGAGAAAGCACTCGATGATTTCATAGTGGAATTCACGGCCCCGGATAAGCCTTCTCCGGAAAGTATCGAAGTCCTGGATATTCAATGGAAACTATTTGTGGATCGATCTTCTAATAATAAGTGTTTCGGGGTCGGGGTCGGGGTCGTGCTCATCACTCTAGAAGAGTGCTCGATATGCTACGCCTTAAGGCACAACTTCCCTGCTACCAACAACAATACGGAGCATGAGGCCTTAATAGCCGAACTTAGGATCACAATCGAACTTAACCTAAAGACCATCCAAATCTTCTCCGATTCACAGCTCATCGTGCGTCAAGTACAGGAGAGTACCAAGCCAAGGGGCCGTGGCTCGCTCCTTATCTTTCCTAGGTTTGTAATTTTCTCACCAAATTCGGCTATTATGTCATCACACATATCCCCTAAGAACAAAATGAGGTCTACTCATTGGCCAAGCTGGCAAGTGCCGAAGATGTACAACTCATGAGGATCGGTCCAATCAAAGTGCTCGATTTACCAAGCATTAGCCGGACACCGGCCGACTCGTAATGAACATCGAGGCCAAAATCGAATCTTGGATGACAACAATCAAGAACTACTTGCAACATGGGACGATGCGTAGCCCGCGACGATGCCAATTGTGTGTTAATATATGTACATGAAGGCGAGTGTGGCGATCACACCGAGGGAAAACCTTAGCAACAAAAATCATCAAACATGGCTACTTCTGGCCCATGCTCGATCAAGACGCTGCAAACTATTCCCGCAAGTGCGATAAATTCCAGTGCTTCTCAAAGATTCCAAGAGCCCTGCCTACCGAGTTGACGCAAATGGTCGGTCCTTGGTCGTTCGCCATATAGGGAATGGACATTGTTGGGACTCTCCTAATGGCTAAAGGTAGGGCACGCTTTGCCATCGTTATATTTGATTATTTCATCAAATGGGAAGAGGCCGAGGCTCTCGCCATGATCACCACCAAGAAGGTAATAAATTTCGTCGTCCGCAGCATCATCACCCGTTATGGAGTCCCCCAGGCCATCATCTCGGATAATGGGACCTAATTTGAGAGTGCGGATTTCAATGCTTTATGTCAGTGGTATAACATCAAAAAGATTCTCAGCGGTAGCTCACCCTCCAGCCAACGGGCAAGTCGTGGCTATTAACAAAGTGATTAATTCCATCATCAAGAAGCGTCTAGAAAAGGCCGAAGGCATGTGGGCTGATGAACTCCCTAGGGCCCTATGGGCCTATCGGACCACCCACAAGTTAGCAACTAGGCACAATCCATTCTCCCTTACCCATGGATCCAAAGACGTCATTACCATTGAGCTGAAGCTTAAGTCTCATCGGCTTACCTATTATGATCCAAAAACCAATCAAGATTTGCTTATGGAATCGCTCGATTTACTCAAGGAAAATAGGAACGAAGTTGAACGAAGTTGAACTTAGAGTCACTGCCTAGCGAAAAGGGTAGCCCGATACTTCAACTCCAGAGTCCGACATAAAGACCTCAACATCAGCGACCTCATCTTAAAACGGGTCTTTCCATCACCAGCTGGCCCCGCTCCTCGTTGGGACGGCCCCATAAAATATACAACAAAAGCGAGCCGAACTCCTAAGGGCGTGAAACAACGAACATCTCTGCCACTACTTTACATAAATTAGTGTACAGTTGTTGATGCTTTCCAATGATGTTTTGTTTTCTTGCAACTCAAGGCATTATAAAGGCTATTACGCCAAAGTTATAAGTAGAAATGATGTTTAGTTTCCTGACTCCCTTCCATGTTTACTCCTTGTCTACACCTTCCATAATATGTTTGATGGACCATCACAGCTGACTTGCATGTACAAACTCTCGACCGCCGCATCGGCACCCCGGGAACGGGAGCCAGTGCCGCCATCCAAACCTCGAGCCAACATCGAGGAAAAGCACCATTGGCATCGATCGGTACCCCGAGCACGGGAGACGACGTCGTTACTCGAGTCGCTGGCCCGCGACGATACTTGGGTCAGGATCTGGGCGTTTGTCGAATCTCGGTGCAGCACCGAGACCAAGCTTAAATTGTTTCCGCTCCTAAGCCCCAGGGCTTGGGGGCAGCCCCTCTGCCATGATATGACCCTACGGTCTCGGATCCAGGCATACTTAGGTGAATAAATGAAGCTCATGCTCTTAACCCAAATGAACGATGGAAGAGCCAAAAGTCGGATGAATTGCAACATCCACGCTTTCATTCCACATGGGACAAACTCCAGGCAACCTAAGGCAGAAGGCAACTGGCCTGATTCATGGTGCTTCTTGGGATTCCTAAGCTAAGGGAGACCTCCCATGAGCGCTTCCAGCGCTCGATCACCACACAACTTGAAATGACCCAGAGCGAGATCACTGGTCACATTTCTGTGAGTATAACAATAAGTATGCTTATGCAAGCACAGGACGCTGGAAAACATGAGAAGAACATTTGAACACTTAACACAAAACGCGAATTTTACTAATTAATATTTTATTTCACACACACACTAAACAAACTACGTGTCTACCAACTTTCCTTTCTAATGACAGGGTGTACATGAGAACCACACCATGTCTTTAAAAACCAAAAGCGAGGGTCATACTCGCATATACTATCGACCTACATAACCCAAAATAACAGTAACGTCTATTATGGTTACTAACGTTGCTCATGCTTCTTCTTCTTGTGCTTCTTTTTTGCAGATTCATCACTATACGGCTCTCTAGTGGTAGGCCCCTTCTTCCCATATCCGCTCCCGCTCCTTCCTCCCTTGCCCTTCGGAGGAGTTACTGAATCATGAGAGATCGAGAGAAGCCTTCCGCCTTCATCCCACCACTTGTAATCTCCGTGACCTCGGTAGGGAAAGTGTACTGCAACGGTGTGGGAGCATTCTCAGTAGCAAGGGCTACTACAGCGTCGCCCTTTCCTGGAATTTCCTTGGCCTTCAGCTCGTGTTTCTTCTTGGCCTCCTTGGCCGCCTTCCGATCGATCAGCTTCTTCGATTTGAGCTTTACGGCATCATTAGTCTTGATCTTCTGAAGAGTGTCTATAGCTCTTTCCTCAGCATCTTCGACATCCTTCCTCCTAGCCTCCGTAGTCACTCTCTCCTTCTCAGCCTCGTCGGCAATCTTTTTCTTCCGAGCCTCCTCGGCAATCCTTGCCTTCTCTACCTCAACATCATCTTTTGCCTTCTCAACTATAGTAGTGGCTCTCCCCTTGGCATTCTGCCTGGCCTTCTACCGGGCCTCCCACCTAGCATCTTCATCCTGCCTGCTCTTCTCTTCCCGCTTCTCACACTTAGCCACCATTCTGGAATTCTAAGCCTCCAACATGGCCGACCTTGAGGGTACGCCAGCATCCATTGGGACCATCGCATGAGCACTCTGGCCATCTACCACCACTCCTTCCTCTATGAGTCCCTTATAAATGTTGGACCCTAGCCTGACATCTGAAAAAGTGTCCAACTGACCGCCTCATTCTCCAAACTACATCCCTTGCTGTCCTAACCCAGATTCTGTTGTTTGAGGGAGCACGGGGGCAAAGCTTGGTGTCTTAGTAGTTCCAGCTATGGCTGCACAGTAAAAACAAAATCTTTTAGTCCATAAATTGGGTAATCATATCATCTTCGGGAATTCGCTGTAAAGAAAATTTACCTTTGGTCAGGGATGGTGCGGGTATAATAGGGAGTGTGCTCGTCATAGCAGACAAAGTAAATCGAGTTTCTCCCAGTCCATAATACTCGGGGTCATACTCAGTCGAGGCTCAAGCCAAAGTTGTGGGATCACTGGCTGTGGCGATTTGAGAGCCAATGGCCGATAAGAGCTTCCTCCTACAAATGACTCCCCTACAACCACACTCTCATTAGCAACAAACTTCTCCTTTTCTGCGGCAAGCCTCGTCGGTCTTTCATTCTCCGCATCCTCCTGCAGCAACTTCCTCCATTCCTTCAGCTTCTCACGCACCTCGTCAGTCAGGAGTTCGGTCATCATTTGACGCTCATCCAAGGTCCTCACGTCTACATGATGCTAATAAGCCTCAAACGACATTAGTCTCTCCCATATTTGAGCTATCACTCGAGAGTAGTCCTCAACCCACTAGAGTCCGTGGAACTTTAGAACTTTAACATACATATTGCTAATATGTTCCATCGAGGATTCCTCCATCCGAAATTCGGTACCCTCGACCTACTCTCTCAAATGTTCCACCTCCCTCAGGTGCTCGGCCTTTAATCCCTCCGCCAAGCTCAACACATCCCTATTGTTAGCCATGGCATCCTCCTTTTCCTTTCTCATCGCCTCGAGTTGCCTTCTCAGCTCAACGACCTCCGCATTCTCATCCCTTAGCCTCTAATTCTCCACTCTCAGAGCATCGTTGTCATTCTGAAGTTGGGTTACTCATTCATGGTCCTTTTGCAGTTCAGCGTACGCTTTCTCCAGCTCAGCCTTGTCCCTTTTAAGGTCATGTTTTCAGTGGTTAGGGAGGCCGCAGTATCCTTAAGAGTTAAGCGGGCATGCTCTGCCTCCTTCTTCAGTATCTCATACTTTTTTTCATCTTCATTGTAACAGCAACTGATCAACATAGAAATATGTTTATTTTATGCTCTTATATTTTATCTTTTGTAAATAAATAAATAATACTTTGGGTACTTTTGTGTGTTTTTACAGGATGTCAAGAAATGCCTCCTTCGTTTCAAATTAAAGGCCAACTACAGATAAAAAGCTACTTCCCCGTATTAAAGGCATCTCAATTACAAAAGACGTTGTAGCTCACTGGTAAATGCATAGAGATTTGCACTGAGAGACTTGAGTTCGATCCCTGTCGAGCTCACTTTTTGCCAAAGAACAGAACGCGTTCACACTGCCCCTTTGCTATGAAGAATATATTAATTAGTGTTATATTATATATATACATATTCATGTGTATGTATGATATTCACTAATAGAAATTTCAGGAGTAGTCATGGAAATCAATTCAGAACATTCATTTTTCAATTTCCAATTAGAAGAATTTCTGATTGATTTATTGCCAAGGAAAGATCAATTTTGAAAATTTCATCCTTTGTTGCCTTTGGAGTTTGATGAGCATCTTTGTTTGGAGTAATTAATCGCATGCAATCCAATTACCAATCAACTAGCCATACGGAGGATTTGGAAGATATTCACCAAGATATGCATCAGATATTCTTAAAAAGCTTTATTTCCAAACAAGCCTAGTCAAGGAAGGCAAGAGATATGATATTACTTCTTGGGAAAAGAGACCCATTTATTCATAGACTTAATTAGGATTTTTCCTATCTCCTCTATAAATATACGTTGTAACCATTGTAAGAGATTCATTCTTCTGTACTCTCTTTTAGTTTTAATAAAGCTCTTCTTCGTTTAGTTTATTTGCTTTACTGTCATAACAATTTGTGTTCTACTCAATTAGTTTTGGTACACAGAAATTGTTATTGTTATTTCTATTGCTTATTAGTGATTAGTCGTCTGATTAGTTTCAACGACAATCCTAATTTACTTTTGTTGTTCTTCTTTTTCTGCACTTTTATTTTCTGCATTTTTGTTCTTGTTTTGCAATTTACTTTCTTTAGTGATTAATCGTTGATTAGATTCAACGATAATCCTGCGTTCACAATTTCAATTTGTTTTTATTTCAACAAAATATCCAGGCTTCTTCTAACACGCCCAAGAAGAAATAAATAATAATTTTTAATTACACCTCCCTGTGTTCGACCTGTATGCTACACACCTGTACGCTTGCAGTATTTAATTTAAAATTCGCGCTTTTCTAATTCATAGGAAAGCGACGATCAAATTTTTGGTGCCGTTGCCGAGGAGGTAACAATTAAATTTTGTTATTTATTTAATATCTGATTCGTGTTAGTTTTCATTTTTTATTTTTTTTTCTTCTTGTTTTTGTTTCTGTTTAGTTAAAAAAAAGGAGAAAATCTTGCCAATTTTAATTTATTTATTTCCATTTCTTTCTCTTTTCAATTTCTTTACCTTCTATAAACTCTTCTTCTTTTACAAGTTCTTAAAAAAAATACATTTCCTTCTATTTGTCTGTATTCTTTCATCTTCTCGACCGTGCACTGTATACCCCCAGCCACAAAACCTTCCACTCAAAAATTCACGTCCAACCCCTCTTCCTGTACATATCCACACGTCCAGCATGACATCATCGCCACTAACTCTATCTTGATCATCAACAAAAAGCTCCAAACCGCTCCTGTCCTTCCCTGACCACTTTTGCCTCACACACAAAAATCAGCACCACCCTTCATCACGTTAATCGCAGACCAAATACCACAAGCTTCCATCATGTCATCAAAGCCAAGCTCAACGTTATTATCTCCACCTCGACAATCACATCTTCAAACCCTTTTCACCCACGTTTATCATCTAGAACCCAAATTCACACACCATAACTCTTCCAACCTTGCACAACTCCTTCATCTCATCTAATACGATCTGCCTCCTCCCCATATTCACATCCTGATTCTCCATGCAAAACAACCCCTCCAAGCCATTTCCCTCATGCAATTCACCCTCTGCCTAATCAACCCAAATCTGCATCCCTTATTTTCTATTCACTGCCTATACACCCATCACCGCAACCCCTAAACAATCCATTCCACTAATTCACAACGCTACCAACTCCATCCCGTACAACCTATCCCCATCGCAAGTTGATTGCTCAAGCCTCGCAAGCACCACCCACATCTCGGAAAACCCCATCTTCTTGTTGTTAATTCCCATCACCACACTTCTCCGCAAACCATCTTCTCCCTACTCTTCACAGTCCAACGAGACCTTCACCAACAGACAGCCTTCAACGAATCTCAGGCACCATCATCACACAAACCCCCCTGTTTCACGTCCTCCTCCTCCACAAATATTCCCGCATCCCCTGTATACCACTTACCGCATACCCAAACATTTCACAAAACCACCTTTTTTCCCCTCATCTTTTATCATACCCTGACCCACGTCAATTCTACCCAGCAGCAAAAACAACTCCATCATCTTTCAGGCTACAACAATAATCAACATCTACGTCTCCTCTCACAACCTCCCCTCGCAATACCCAATCCGCAAATATCCACTTCCAACAACTGACCATCGATCTTTGTTTCAACAGACTTCAACATAACCCAAAATCGAATTTGAACACAGCCGAACAACAATCTAAGCCTCATACCCAATTCACAACAACAAACAATTCACGACATTTACAATCAGCCACTTCGTACCTTACCAAAGGCCGAAACCCCACTTCGAAGAACTCAAGTCGAAGTCGCAGTAGCATCCAATCCAAACAACAAATCCGAACCCTGAAAACCCATTTTGAAGATCCGAAGACCGCAACTCAAGATCCGTGAATTACCTTAAAAAAAAGAGAAAAAAAGGAATTCGGAAAATACTGGAACGGACGAGATAAAAGTGAAATTTTTTTTGACTGTTCTTTTGGCCTTTGACTGGATTTATACCAAGGTGGCTTAATCTGTTGAGTGCCAGCTAGTTTTGGTGCGCTCTGTTTGTCCTATGTGAGGCCGGTTTGACTTGAGTGTCGAAGCCAATCTTTGTTTTTGTTGAGCCCAGTTGGTTTAGTTTATTTTATTTCTTTTGTTTTTGTTGAGAGGAGTAGTGTAGTACGAGTCTAGTTTTTATTTTGTTGATTGAGTCAGTCGGTTTATTTTATTTTTATTTTTCTTCTTTTGGTTTTAGTTTCTAGTTAGTTTTTAATTTCTTTTAGTTGTGTTATTTATTTTGCTTACAAATACAAAAAAAAGGGACTCACAAACAAAGGCCAAAGTGAATAATTCAAGCGAACGAATAAGGAAATTCAAAGAAGGACGGATCTGCAAACAATTGATTCGAGTTGTCGGAGCGGTTGCACACCAAGTGGGGTGTGAACGCGCTAGCGCTTCCCAAATTCACTGGACGGACTGCCGATCAAGGTGATTTTTTTTTTAAAACTCTACAGGTGCTCTGCTGCAAAAGGAAAAAAAAATAGACAATTGTTGTAAAAATTTTCTGCAGGGGCAGCAGCTTGAATGTACAATTTGTAATTTCTGCAATTAATTTGTGTGATTGTTGTTATTTCTGCACTTTTTATTCATTCTGTTAAGGGCAATGTAACGACCCGCATTCTACGCATCGGGGGATCGTAGAATATTTATTTCTTTCCCGTATGAAGTCGTATGGTCATGTAACTTTGGAAAACATCCATTAGAGTCATTTCCCATGCTTATGATTTTTGTCGATTTTTAAATGACCATTTTGCCCCTAGTTGGTACTGTTTTGGCCATAACTTTTGATTGGAAAGGGATTTTGACCTGAAACAACTTCCATTAGATTTGTTTGATGGTTTACCTTTCCGTAGAGTGGCCATAATAGCCAAACGGACTTAACGTTTGGGAGATATGGCTGAAATAAGGTTTGGTGGGTGAAAAACTGCTTAACCGGGCCAAATCGGGTGATTAGTGAGTAGGCCCATAACCCATTTCGGGATTAGGGTTATGGGAAGGCTGAAATGAGATAGAGCATCATTCCATTTCAGTTTTCTAGCCTCCACTTATCACCAAGGAACCCTAGAAATGGCCTCCAACCTCTAAATCACCTCCAAATCATCTTTTGGTCAAGGATTTGGCTTAGCAACCTCTAATCAAGGAAGATCTACACCAAAGCAACATTTGAGCTGCTGTTTAGCATTGGGATTCACATCAAATCAGAGATTCATTCCAGATCTTAGTTTATTTGTGGCTAAGGTGAGTGATTTGCATAGTTTTGCACTAATTATGGCTAATTAAGGGTAATTAGTGTTAATTAGCGAATTTATACACTAATAAATTTGGGAAAAATGTTCATAAATTCCTAAATGATGTTTTAGACCTTTGATATGAATTTGGGTTAATTTGGTTAAGTTTTGCTAATCCTATCATTAGTTTCACCTAAACATGCTTAAGGGGAAATATGGGGTTTTGGGTATGTTTGATCTATTTTAACCTATCATATTAATGTGTTGATGTTTGTGGTTGATTATGCATGTTGCTATGACTGTATGATATGCTTTGTGATTGATTTCAATAGTTAGAATGGTCGAAAACGTCGTCGAATGACGTAAACACTTGCTGGAACAGTTTCAGAAAACAGTGCAGGTTTCGGATCGGATCGGATATGGGGCTCGGATCGGATATGTTGAACTGGGCAAGGGATTCAATCGGATCGGAACCTGACACTTGAGAAAATTGGCAAAAAGGAAGGCCACGTTAACTGAACTGGGATCGGATCGGATAAAGGAGAATGGATTGGATCGGATAAAGAAGGAGGGATCAGATCGGAGCACGTGAAGAATGAGGGAGCGGATCGGAGCGGAAGCACGAATTGGATAGGGGATGGCACCCGACCCGAACCGAAGTGGGACACCCGACCCGAACCGACGCGATGGAGTGGACTCGACCCGAACCGTACCAGAAGAAGACCCGACCCGACCCGATGGAGGACACCCGACCCGAACCGACGGCTTGAGGAGGAACCCGACCCGACCCAGTATTGACCAATAACCCGAGATGCAAAGGTAGTCCAAGATGGGAAGTTAGAGCTCAGGATCTAGTTGGGAACCGATGGGTTCACTTCATGGTTGGACTTTGCTGCGGGACGTGTGCTAAGGAGTTGTCGACGTTCATAACTTCGATTCACCACTAAAAATGAATGATGGGCTACTTATCAGTGCAGTAGAGTCATTGCGACTCGAGGGGCAAGGTCATGGTAGCAAGACTACGTTATCAGTGCAGTAGAGTCATTATGACTTGAGGGGCAAGGTGATGCGTAGTAAGACTATGAGGCAGCGCAGATGGGGTGAATAACTCCATGGGGCAAGTGGACATAGTAAGGATTGGTAAGACTATGAGCCAGCGCAGATAGGGTGAATAACTCCATGGGGCAAGTGGACATAGTAAGGATTGGTAAGGCTATGAGCCAGCGCAGATGGGGTGAATAACTCCATGGGGCAAGTGGACATAACAAAGGATTAGTGGCTATGTTATCAGTGTAGTGAACCCATTTATGACTTCATGGGGCAAAGTTATCGTAGCAAGGGTGGGTGATCGAAGTGGTGAATATCGTATACTTTACGCACTGAGTGAGGGATGTGAGGGTGGATGCTATGTTTGATTGTTTGCCATCACTATGACATGCATACCTCCCCCACCTCCGTATCTTTATACCGTTTGATATGGCACCTTAGAGTGTTGTATAGTATGTAGTGCTAACTCTTTGGTTGCAGGTCCAGGTTCAGGTATGTTTTAGTCTACCTGTTATTGTTCACTTTAGATGCTTATCGCTCATACCAGGCTTTATGTCTGACCCAGAGTTTTATGTCTCCTCTTATTACTCTGGGTGCTCACACGAGCAGACTAGAGACAGGTTAGTTGGTGATGCGCGAGTAGCTGATTCGGAGGCGGGCAGGAGGCTTCCACGTATGATATATATATATACACACATTCTCCCTGTGTCGTTGGTGGTCGCTACTTGGGCATTAGTAGTGTAACTCCTTTATCTTTCTTTTGCTTTGAGACAGTTTGAAAGTTGTAATAAGCTGTATTTTGGATTTCCGCTGCTATGATGTTTAGTTTTGGTTTTCAGCTTATGCACTGTCTCTCCTGTTTTATGTCAAGTATGTTATTATTATATTTTGTTCTATGCGCCGTGAGACATTCTGCAGGTTCTTTGTTAGTTCATTTCCTTCTTCTTTTTCCTTCTGGCGACCCATTCCGTGCTAACTGGACATGTGTACAGCGCACCTTTGGAGTAAATGTCGGTTGGTGCAGGGCGGGCCGTCACACTTGGTATCAGAGCTCTAGGTTGCGTAGTTAACCTAGGGAAAGACACCAGGGAGAGATAGTATGTATATGAGAGCGCGTATTTGAAATTACTTTGGTTTTCAAAAGCTATATATACATATATATACTATTGGTAGTATAAGAATGAAGTCGCACTGCACTAGCACCACTATGGGGTCGTTAATCGTTTCCCTTTTTCAGATTGACGATGAGCCGAGACACGAGGGGTGCTGGTAGAGGGACCAACCATGGGAATGCCGCTGACATGAGGGCGATGTTTACTAACCTCATGAGAGACATGCTTAGAGAAGTGCAAGGGGCAGTTCCCAATCCCGGAGTTGGTGTTGGCCCAGTAGTGCAGGCGCCTAGGGTCGATTTCGCCAAGTTGTGCAAGGATTACACTAACCTTGGTGGGAAGCCGTTCCACGGGACGGAGTCGGCCACAGATGTTCAAGATTGGATGGACAGCAGTGATCGTATCTTCGATGACTTGGGTCTTGAGGATGCGATGAAGAGAAGGCTAGCGTCTCGTCAGCTGCAAGGGCGAGCGATGAATTGGTGGAATGCCATTAGAATAGCTACTCCAGAGGACCAGGTTACTTGGGATCAGTTCAAGGCTCGCTTTAGCGAGAAGTTTATTCCAGCTGCCCAGAAGTCAGTGTTGTTCAAGAGGTTCTTGGAACTCAAGCAGAACGGAAGGGCAGTTTCTGATTATATTGCTGAGTTCGACACCTTGTCGAAGTATGGACTGTCTCTTATTGATACTCCTAAGAAGAAGAATGAGTAGTTCATTACTGGTTTGGATGGGTACTTGGGGGAAAGGTTTATCAATCACATCGAATAGACTTTTGAATCGATCGTGGGGAAAGCTTTGAGATCAGAGAGTCTTTACCCTAAGTCAAAGACTGAGGCTGCATCTGCAGAAGGGCCAAAGCTGCAAGCAGGCGGTGGAGGAAAGAATAACTCTCAGAATAAGAGGAAGCAGGACCAATCTAAGGGTGGTCAGAAAAAGAGCAAGAAGGATGTTGAGTGCTTCAGCTGTGGTAAGAAGGGCCATTATGCTAAAGATTGTCGGGCCAAGCCAGCGGATAAGAAGTGCTTCAACTGTGGTCAAGTGGGACATTTCAAGGATAAGTGTCCGCAACCTCTTAAGGAGAAACAGATTGTGAAAGCATATGCTATTGATGCTGCTCCTTCTTCGTCGAATGCCCTAACTGCGGCAGAGAAAGGAAAGAATGTTGTTATTCAAGGTATGCTTTCTATTTATGATGTACCAGTTCGAGTTTTGTTTGATACTGGGGCTTCCCGTTCCTTCATATCTAGTGACCTGGTAGATTGGTTGGGATTGGAACCCGAGATAGTCGATAGACCATTGGTTGTGACGAACCCGATTGGTGGTTCGACTAGCCTTAGTATGATTTGTAGGAATTTGGTCTTATCTAGTCATGGATGTATGTTCGTATGTGATTGCTTTGTTTTGGGCTTTACTGGGTATGGCATTATATTTGGAGTCGATTGGCTCCAAAGATATGGGGTGGTGGTAGACTGTGAGGGCTTTTTGGTGACAGTGAGGGCGGATGATGGGCGGAGGGTAGTGTTTGGTAGTCTACCTAGTGATGGGGTTATTGCTAGTTTTGTAAATTCCCTCGACATCCCACAGGATGAGTTGTCAGATGTGCCCGTGGTTGGCCAGTATCCGGACGTCTTCGAGGAGGTGACCGGGCTTCCACCACACCGAGAGATTGAGTTCCGTATTGATTTAGTGAAAGATGCCAGACCTATAGTGATGCCATTTCGTCGTATGGCACCAAGGGAGCAGCGAGAGCTTGGGGTGCAGGTCAGCAATCTTTTGAAGAAGGAACTTATTAGAAGGAGTGTCTCCGAGTGGGGAGCACTAGTTGTGTTTGCCACTAAGGCAGATGGTTCCCTTCGTTTGTGTGTGGACTATCGCGAGTTGAATATGGTAACGAGGAAGAATAAGTATCCTCTACCGCGGATAGATGATTTGTTTGATCAACTGGAAGGAGCAAGAGTGTTCTCCCAGTTGGACCTCGCGATAGGATTTCATCAGCTACGAGTAGCGGATGAGAGTGTTCCGAAAACGGCATTTAGGATGCCGTCTGGATTTTATGAGTGGTTGGTCATGCCATTTGGGTTGACCAATGCACCAGCCTACTTTGTGGATCTTATGAATCGAGTATTCAAAGATCAGTTGAATAAGTTTGTTCTTGTGTTCATGAATGATATCCTTGTTTACTCAAGGACAGAGGAGGAACACAAGGGGCACTTAAGGATAGTGATGGAGGTGTTGAGGAAACACCAATTGAAAGCGAAATTCTCTAAGTGTCATTTTTGGAGAAGGGAAGTGAGATTCTTAGGTCATGTTGTTTCAGAGAGTGGTATTGCCGTGGACCCTGCGAAGGTGGCTACGGTACAGGATTGGCCTACGCCCAAGAATGTAACGTATGTAAGAAGTTTCTTGAGATTAGCTGGATATTATCGTAAGTTTATCCAGGACTTCTCCAAGATAGCAGCACCGTTGACTCAATTGACTAAGAAGAATCAGTCCTTCGTCTGGGACGGAGTGTGTGAGGATGCCTTCAAGAGTCTAAAGGAGAAGTTGACGCGTGCGCCAGTGTTAGTCATTCCTAAAGGGAATGAAGAGATGACGGTATACACGGATGCTTGTGGTACCGGACTGGGTGCTGTATTGATGCAAGGAGGTAGGGTTGTAGCTTATGCTAGTCGACAGCTAAAGCCTCATGAGAAGAAGTATCCTACCCATGATTTGGAATTAGCAGGGATTGTGTTTGCGCTGAAGATGTGGAGACACTATCTCTTGGGAGAAAGATTTGAGTTATTTACCGATCATAAATCGTTAAAGTATCTCTTCTCCCAGAAGGATCTGAATCTCCGTCAGCAGAGATGGTTAGAGTTCTTGGCTTCGTATGATTTTGATATCGCATATACACCTGGGAAAGGTAATGCGGTAGCCGATGCCATGAGTAGGAGACATACCAGTTTAGGGGCAATGTTTCTTGAGTGGAACCAACTGGAGTATATCGCGGGGTTTGATTTCAGACCAAAGTGCGAATTGGATCCAGTTATGCTAGCTAGTTTGGCGATCAGACCCACTTTGATAGAGCGGATTGGTTCCAGCCAGAGGGACGATCCTAATCTATTGGAAATCATCTCCAAGTTAGAGATGGGCATCGACAGTGAGGAGATGAATGTGTATGGGCTTGATCGAGATGGATGGCTTCGACAGAATGGAAGACTAGTTGTGCCCAACGTGAATGGTTTGAGAGATGAAGTGCTTAGAGAATGTCATCACTCAAAACTGACTATACACCCCGGTGGTAATAAAATGTATCGAGACATGAAGCAAACCTACTACTGGGAAGGGATGAAAAGAGACGTTGGGAAGTTTATATCCAAATGCATGAATTGCCAGCTAGTTAAAGCCGAGCAAAAGAAGCCTAGTGGTTTGTTGCAACCATTAGAAATTCCCGAATGGAAATGGGAGCAAGTCTCGATGGATTTCATCGATGGCTTACCAAGAACTAGATCGGGATATGATAGCATTTGGGTAATTGTGGATCGATTGACTAAGAGTGCAAGATTTATACCAGTCAAATCGACCAGGACGGCAGCCAAGCTGGCAGAATTGTATATGAAGTGGGTAGTGAGATTTCATGTAGTACCCAAAAGCATTGTGAGTGACCGAGACCCGTTGTTCACTAGTGGGTTTTGGAAGAGCTTACAAGAGGCTCTAGGGTCAGGATTACATCTCAGTACCGCATATCATCCTCAGACCGACGGTCAGACGGAGAGGGTGAATCGTATATTGGAAGATCTCTTGAGAGCTTGTATATTGGATTTTGGTGGATCGTGGGATGACCATTTGCATCTAGTAGAGTTTGCATATAATAATAGCTACCAATCCAGTATCGGTATGGCTCCATATGAAGCTTTGTACGGAAGACCGTGCAACTCACCATCATGTTGGATAGAGACTGGCGAGGAGTTTGTGCTTGGACCAGATGTGGTGAGGGAAACTTCCGATAAGATCAAGATCATTCAACAACGAATGAAATCTGCCCAAGATAGGCAGAAGAGTTATGCTGATAAGAGGAGAAGAGACTTGAAATTCTCCATTGGTGACTTGGTGTTTGTCAAGATCTCTCCGTTGAAGAGCGTGAAACGATTTGGTAGGAGAGGCAAGTTGGCACCAAGATTTGTTGGCCCATTCCCTGTTCTTGAATTAGTCGGGAATTTGGCATATAGAGTTGGCTTACCAGAGAAGATGGCGGGAGTTCACAATGTGTTTCATGTTTCCCAACTAAGGAAGTTCGTTCACGACTCAGATATGACTATTTCACCTGATCAGTTAGAGGACTTCGAAGTAGAACCCGAGGCGGTTGGGAACCGCAAGCCGATTCGTATTGTGGGGCACGATACGAAGCAACTTCGAAGGAAGGCGGTGAAGCTAGACAAGGTTCAGTGGGGCGAGAACGAGAATGATCGTACTTGGGAGACAGAGGAGAGCATTAGGAAGGCATATCCAGAACTCTTTACCTGGTAAGATTTACTTTGCAATTTAGTTTTCCGCATGCTAAGGTAGACTTGTTTTGCTTGTTTGCATGTTTGATTGTTGTTTTAGGATTGATAGGCATGCGGGACCTTTGTGTGTGTTTTGATTAGGGAATTTCGGGGGCGAAATTTCTTAAGGGGGGGAGAGTGTAACGACCCGCATTCTACGCATCGGGGGATCGTAGAATATTTATTTCTTTCCCGTATGAAGTCGTATGGTCATGTAACTTTGGGAAACAACCATTAGAGTCATTTCCCATGCTTATGATTTTTGTCGATTTTTAAATGACCATTTTGCCCCTAGTTGGTACTGTTTTGGCCATAACTTTTGATTGAAAAGGGATTTTGACTTGAAACCACTTCCATTAGATTCGTTTGATGGTTTACCTTTCCGTAGAGTGGCCATAATAGCCAAACGGACTTACCGTTTGGGAGATATGGCTGAAATAAGGTTTGGAGGGTGAAAAACTGCTTAACCGGGCCAAATCGGGTGATTAGTGAGTAGGCCCATAACCCATTTCGGGATTAGGGTTATGGGAAGGCTGAAATGAGATAGAGCATCATTCCATTTCAGTTTTCTAGCCTCCACTTATCACCAAGGAACCCTAGAAATGGCCTCCAACCTCTAAATCACCTCCAAATCATCTTTTGGTCAAGGATTTGGCTTAGCAACCTCTAATCAAGGAAGATCTACACCAAAGCAACATTTGAGCTGCTATTTAGCGTTGGGATTCACATCAAATCAGAGATTCATTCCAGATCTTAGTTTATTTGTGGCTAAGGTGAGTGATTTGCAAATTTTTGCACTAATTATGGCTAATTAAGGGTAATTAGTGTTAATTAGCGAATTTATACACTAATAAATTCGAGAAAAATGTTCATAAATTCCTAAATGATGTTTTAGACCTCTGATATGAATTTGGGTTAATTTGGTTAAGTTTTGCTAATCCTATCATTAGTTTCACCTAAACATGCTTAAGGGGAAATATGGGGTTTTGGGTATGTTTGATCCATTTTAACCTATCATATTGATGTTTTGATGTTTGTGGTTGATTATGCATGTTGCTATGACTGTATGATATGCTTTGTGATTGATTTCAATAGGTAGAATGGTCGAAAACGTCGTCGAATGACGTAAACACTTGCTGGAACAGTTTCAGAAAACAGTGCAGGTTTTGGATCGGATCGGATATGGGGCTCGGATCGGATATGTTGAACTGGGCAAGGGATTCGATCGGATCGGAACATGACACTTGAGAAAATTGGCAAAAAGGAAGGCCACGCTAACTGAACTGGGATCGGATCGGATAAAGGAGAAGGGATCGGATCGGATGAAGAAGGAGGGATCGGATCGGAGCACGTGAAGAATGAGGGAGCGGATCGGAGCGGAAGCACGAATTGGATAGGGGATGGCACCCGACCCGAACCGAAGTGGGACACCCGACCTGAACCGACGCGATGGAGCGGACTCGACCCGAACCGTACCAGAAGAAGACCCGACCCGACCCGATGGAGGACACCCAACCCGAACCGACGGCTTGAGGAGGAACCCGACCCGACCCAGTATTGACCAATAACCCGAGACGCAAAGGTAGTCCAAGATGGAAAGTTAGAGCTCAGGATCCAGTTGGGAACCGATGGGTTCACTTCATGGTTGGACTTTGCTGCGGGACGTGTGCTAAGGAGTTGTCGACGTTCATAACTTCGATTCACCACTAAAAATGAATGATGGGCTACTTATCAGTGCAGTAGAGTCATTGTGACTCGAGGGGCAAGGTGATGGTAGCAAGACTACGTTATCAGTGCAGTAGAGTCATTATGACTTGAGGGGCAAGGTGATGCGTAGTAAGACTATGAGCCAGCGCAGATGGGGTGAATAACTCCATGGGGCAAGTGGACATAGTAAGGATTGGTAAGACTATGAGCCAGCGCAGATGGGGTGAATAACTCCATGGGGAAAGTGGACATAGTAAGGATTGGTAAGGCTATGAGCCAGCGCAGATGGGGTGAATAACTCCATGGGGCAAGTGGACATATCAAAGGATTAGTGGCTACGTTATAAGTGCAGTGAAGCCATTTATGACTTCATGGGGCAAAGTGATCGTACAAGGGTGGGTGATCGAAGTGGTGAATATCGTATACTTTACGCACTGAGTGAGAGATGTGAGGATGGATGCTATGTTTGATTGTTTTCCATCACTATGACATGCACACCTCCCCCACCTCCATATCTTTATACCGTTTGATATGGCACCTTAGAGTGTTGTACAGTATGTAGTGCTAACTCTTTGGTTGCAGGTCCAGGTTCAGGTATGTTTTAGTCTACCTGTTATTGTTCACTTTATATGCTTATCGTTCATACCAGGCTTTATGTCTGACCCAGAGTTTTATGTCTCCTCTTATTACTCTGGGTGCTCACACGAGCAGACTAGAGACATGTTAGTTGGTGATGCGCGAGTAGCTGATTCGGAGGCGGGCAGGAGGCTTCCACGTATGATATATATATACACATTCTCTCTGTGTCATTGGTGGTCGCTACTTGGGCATTAGTAGTGTACCTCCTTTATCTTGCTTTTGCTTTGAGACAGTTTGAAAGTTGTAATAAGCTGTATTTTGGATTTCCGCTGCTATGATATTTAGTTTTGGTTTTCAGCTTATGCACTGTCTCTCCTGTTTTATGTCAAGTATGTTATTATTATATTTTGTTCTATGCGCTGTGAGACATTCTACAGGTTCTTTGTTAGTTCATTTCCTTCTTCTTTTTCCTTCTGGCGACCCATTCCGTGCTAACTGGACATGTGTACAGCGCACCTTTGGAGTAAATGTCGGTTGGTGCGGGGCGGGCTGTCACAGGCAATACCCCAATTCACATAAGGTGAGGGATTTCATCACCCTTTCCTTAGCCCACAAATTGCATTTCATCGTAGAACCTGACTAATAATAACGGTTAGACGTTGGACTTAAGGGAGTCACAGGCTCATCTAGGGCTTAATTGTATTGTGATAGTTGATTCATTCGGAACGAATTATTTCTCGGTGTCTAGACTACGGCAGAGAAATAACCGTTTTCGGTTGTTACTCTGATGGTACTTAAACCTTCGGCTGCATTGCTAGGGTGATTCCTGGTGCACCGATAACTCCTCTCCGTTAACTGGTTGAGAAATCTTTTGGTCTAATTAATCAAACGCGTCACTTTATAATTTTGGGTTAAGAGCCAATAAGGACAGAAAATTTCATTGTAGCTAATTTCTGTGCTTGCATTTAACAACAATGAGTGAAAAAAGTGTTAGCCAACAAAATTCTCCTAGAGGTTCTCGAATCAACCAAAATTATCCAACCGAATTGGATCAAAATCGAGTGAATCAAAACTTTCCAAACTTTGGGGATCAAAATCAATTAAATCAAAATTTTCAAAATCTCAATGTCCAAATGGATAGACCCTTATCTCTTCGTGATCGATGTTATCCTACTAGGACCGTTCAACCATCTGTCATTGTGTTCCCACCAGCTGAAGGAAACAATTTTGAGCTAAAACATTCTTTTATCCAAGGGATACCAAAATTTACTGGGTCTGAAAATGCTTATGAATTTCTGAGTGAATTTGAATTGTATGCTTCCACAACAAAAATGCAACAACTATCGAACGAATCGATCAAGCTAAGGCTTATCCCATTTGCACTACTTGGAAGCGCTAAAAGATGGCTAAATTCTCTTCCACGACATTCCATAAGAAGTTGGGATGAATTTGTCACTGCATTCTTGAAAAAGTTTTTCCCTTTCCATAAAACTCTAAAAATTCGAACTGAGATAAACCAATTCTGTCAAAATGAGGGGGAAACTTTTTCAAAATACTTTGAGAGATTCAACCAGCTATTATATAGTTGCCCCCATCATGGAATTCTAAAAGATCACTTATGTCAAATTGCATATGAAGGGCTAAACTATCAGACTAGAACTCAACTAGAATCAATGTGTGGAGAAGATTTTATGTCTAAGACAGCCGATGAAGCTTGGCAATTCTTAGAAGATTATGCTGAAAAGGACATGCAATGAGAATCGATTCGTGTTCCCATTCGTACTTCTACTAGAGGAGTGCATGTCGTGGACCCAAATCAAATTTCCTTAGAAAATCAAACTCCTCAAGCTGGAGAAGGGCTACCCCACTACTACTCTCAGGACCAAGCCAATTCTATAGCTCAAAATATTCCTTACTCATCCACATACAATCCTGGTTGGAGGAACCACCCAAATTTTTCTTGGTCAAACCCCAATAATTCGGCTAACCCATCTCACGTGCAACCCTTTATTCCCAACCCAAATTATCAAGCTCCACCTCCAATTTCTCAAACCTCTCAAACAACATCTCAATCCAAACAACCTTACAGGCACCCCAATTTTCAATCATCAAACCAATCCTCTCAATCTTCTCAATCGTCACCAGAAATTGTGCATTTAGAAAAACAAATGGAACAAATGATGAATATGATAAAGGAACTAGCGAAAAATAACGAGAAAGGAAAGTTGCCAAGTCAACCTGAGGTGAATCCAAAATATAACTCTCGTGCTGTAAATTCTTGTGAGGACGAAAACCATAATCCGGTCAATGCTGTTACAACCCTTCGATCTGGAAAGAGGATTGATAATAACGTGGGCGACCCTGACGAACTTTCTAACTCAACCCCAATTCCAAATCTTGATAATCACCCATTGGCTTCGAATGCCAATTCTTCTAAACCTCAAGTTCCTTTAAATGTTGGCAATCCCAACAGTTCTTCTCCCAGTGTCCGCAAACCCGACCCACCTTCGAAAATTAATGTTGGCAATACCAACATTCCATCTTCTACAACCCTACCGCCTTCTATTTCCTTGGATAAACCTTCTTCCTCGAACGATGAAACTGATCACAGAGTCGAAAAACCAATAGCTCCATTTCCCCATAGACACAATAATAAGAAGAAAGCGGCAAATTTCGATGAAATCTTGGAAATTTTCAAACAAGTCCATGTGAACATTCCTCTTTTAGATACCATTGAACAAATTCCTCAATATGCCAAATGTCTTAAGGAACTGTGCACACAAAAACGTGCAACTAATGTTCCAAAAACCGCCTTTCTAACTGCGAATACAAGTTCTGCTCTTTCGAATCTTACCCTAGTCAAGTACAAAGACCCTGGCTGCCCTACGATTGATTGCAAAATAGGAAACACCCATATTTCTCGTGCCCTACTCGACCTTGGTGCCAGTGTCAATCTTCTTCCTTATACTGTTTATTGTCAACTTGGGTTAGGGGAAATTAAACCAACGAACACCACTCTTCAGTTAGCCGATCAATCTGTCAAAAAGCCATTGGGAATTATCGAAGACATCTTGATACAGATCGAACAGTTTTACTTCCCTGTCGATTTCATAGTTTTAGACCCAGAGCCTGTCTCAAATCCCAAAGTTCAAATACCATTGATTTTAGGACGGCCCTTCTTAGCAACCTTAAATGCTGTCATTAATTGTAGGAACGGTCAACTTCGACTTTCCTTCGGGCACCTGACCATTGAGCTAAACATCTTTAATCTCAACAAACAACCTAGGGATTTTGAGACCGATGAAATCGACATGATTCAAACCATAGTTGACGAAACCTCTAATGACACTTATGAAGCCTTGAAAATGTGTCTGGAACATTTCGAATCCGATTTCGACGAACTTGAATACATTTCTGAACTGAATGAATTTCTTGACTCAAATCCTTCGTCTTCTGACTCTGACCAAGGAATGTTAACCAATGTTAACACTCAAGAACATCCTAAGTTAGATCTCAAACCCTTGCCACAAGACCTTAAGTACGCATACTTAGTCTCCTCAAAAACTCTTCCCGTAATCTTGGCCTCTGATCTTACCGAGGACCAAGAAGAAAAACTCTTAGAAGTTTTGCGGGAAAATAATGATGCCTTGGGATGGGAACTGAGCGATATAAAAGGAATTAGCCCGTCAATTGTGGAACATCGCATACATTTAGTTGATGAGGCTAAACCCATCCGTGAGGCTCAAAGGCGATTAAACCCAAACATGAGAGAAGTGGTCAAGGAGGAGATAATCAAATTTCTAGACAATAACATCATATATCCCATCTCTGATAGTACCTGGGTGAGTCCGGTACAAGTCTTACCAAAGAAATCGGGAGTCACAGTGATCAAAAATGAAAGTAATGAGCTTGTCCCAACAAAATTCAAAACAAAATGGCGTGTGTGTATCGACTATCGAAAGCTCAACGCAGCCACACGAAAAGACCATTTTCCCTTACCTTTTATTGACCAAATGCTCGAACACTTAGCGGGTCATGAGTACTACTGTTTTCTCGATGGATACTCTGGCTAAAACCAAATCCCTATTTCTTTAGAGGATCAACACAAGACCACCTTTACTTGTCCCTTTGGAACCTTTGCTTATCGCTGCATGCCTTTTGGTCTTTGTAATGCCCCCGTGACTTTCCAAAGGTGTATGATGAGTATCTTCTCTGACATGGTGGACGAATTCTTGGAAATATTCATGGATGATTTTTCAATCTATGGGTCATCTTTTTCCCAATGCCTCACTCATTTAGAACTCGTCCTAAAACGTTGTAAGGAAAAATCCCTCGTGCTTAATTGGGAAAAATGTCTCTTCATGGTAAAAAGGGGGATAGTTCTGGGTCATGTCGTCTCCAAAGATGTCCTTGAAGTCGACAAATCTAAAATCGATTTGATTGCTAATATACCTCCTCCTAAGTCTGTTAAAGATGTTCGTTCATTTCTTGTCCACGCGGGATTCTATAGAAGATTCATTAAGGATTTCTCGAAAATTTCAAAACCTCTCTCAAATTTACTTGCCAAAGACGTTAAGTTCGAATTCTCCAATGACTGCAAAACATCTTTTGAAACTCTTAAGTCAATCTTGACCACAGCTCCCATCATTCAACCTCCTGATTGGACTCAGCCCTTCGAACTTATGTGCGACGCTTCTGACTTTGCAATTGGAGCCATCTTAGGTCAGCGTATCGATAAACTCCCTCGAGTCACTTATTACACTAGCAAAACCTTAAACGAGGCCCAATTGAATTACTCAACTACTGAAAAGGAATTTTTGGCAGTTGTCTTCGCTCTTGAGAAATTCAGACCATATCTCATAGGATCCAAAGTCATAGTTTACACTGATCATGCTGCCCTCCGATATTTGCTTTCTAAAAAGGATGCCAAGGCCCGCTTGATTCGTTGGATCCTTCTTCTCCAAGAATTCGATATAGAAATACGAGATAAAAAGGGTTCTGAAAATGTTGTAGCTGATCATCTCTCTCGAATTGTGCACGAAAATGTTGAAGACACCCAAATCGATGACTATTTTCCTGACGAACAACTCCTTTCAATCTCTAACACCCCTTGGTACGCTGACATTGTGAATTATCTTGTCACACAACAAACACCCGCTGAATGGTCGAAACAAGATTAAAAAAATTCTCTCGAAAGTTCGAAACTTCTATTGGGATGACCCATATCTTTTCAAATACTGTCCAGACCAAATCATTCGAAGGTGTGTGCCCGATCATGAACACCAAAGTATTCTCTCCTTCTCACATGACCATGCTTGTGGCGGTCATTTTGGAGCAAGAAAAACTGTTGCAAAAGTTTTGCAAAGCGGTTTTAATTGGCCCACACTCTTCCGTGACGCTTTCGAATTTTGCTCTAAATGTGATCGATGTCAAAGAACGGGTCGAATCACTAAGCGAAACATGATGCCTCTCAACCCCATTTTAGTGATTGAGTTATTCGATGTTTGGGGCATCGACTTCATGGGACCATTCCCTAATTCATTTGGGAATCTTTACATCTTGCTTGCGGTAGATTATGTCTCAAAATGGGTTGAAGCCATTCCAACCAAAACCAACGACAACAAGGTTGTTGTCAAATTCCTCAAAGAAAACATCTTTTCACGCTTTGGCACACCTCGAACTATCGTTAGCGATAATGGAACCCATTTCTGTAATCGTGCTTTTGAGTCCTTGCTCAAGAAATACTCAATCACACACAAGCTGTCAACACCTTACCATCCACAAACTAGTGGACAAGTAGAAGTTTCCAATAGACAAATCAAACAAATTCTTGAGAAAACCGTAAATTCCAATAGAAAAGTTTGGTCCTTAAAACTGATTGATGCACTTTGGGCTTTTCGCACTGCTTATAAAACCAATCTAGGGATGTCACCATATCGATTAGTCTTTGGAAAGGCCTGTCACTTACCTCTTGAATTAGAGCATCGTGCTCTTTGGGCCATAAAATTTTTGAATTTTGACTTAGAGAAAGCCGGCTCACATAGGAAGTTGCAAATTTCGGAATTAGAGGAATTAAGAAATGAGGCGTATGAAAATGTGAAAATCTACAAAGAAAGAACCAAAGCCCAACATGACAAAAACATACTTCGTAAGGAATTCAACGTAGGTCAAAAAGTTCTTTTATACGACTCTAGACTTCACTTGTTTCCAGGAAAACTCAGATCTCGATGGACTGGATCTTATGTTGTGAAAACAGTATATCCTCATGGAGCGGTTGAAATTGAAAATCCTAGGGATGGAAAAGTCTTCAAAGTAAACGGTCAACGACTGAAACCATTTTTGGAATTCGAGCAATATGACAAAGATGACCCTATCGATCTGCATGAGCCTGATCATCCACCATGAAATCAGGTGGTACACGTTCTTTTTCTTTTATTTTTCTTTTCATTTTTCATTTTATTTTTTCCTTAGACAGTTGGGACACTGTCTCAATCTATTGTGGGGGGAGTCTGCATTTCACTCATTTTCGTTTTTATTTTATTTTATTTTTCTTTCTTTTCAATTTCAGCCATTTAAATAGGACCATCATGCATTTTAGACTGTAGTAACATACCATAATTTTTTTTTTGGGAAATACGACTCATTTTCAATTGATACAACAAAATAAGTTTACAATTTTTAGCCAGTTGATAGTATTTTTTTCTCTCAACTTAGATCAAATAAGAAATATAATGAAAAGTTTAATTTTGAGAGATAATAGTGTAACCGGTACATAGGGAGATTCTTAGGTGATGGCCATGAAATCTATTCTATATTGTAGACTTTGTTTAAATAAGTGGAGGACTTAAAATACTTATATTGGCTTTTCGAATCTTTAAAACTAAGTTGTGTTAAGTTGAATTCGCGTAACTCTCTTTTGTGCTTAAATTTTCAATAATAATAATAGTAATCCAAGGGTATCCAACATTTCATGTATATCGAGCGTTGGTGTGCAAACCCGCCAAGCTCTATTGGACATGTTGTTGACAAAGTCAGCGTTGGAATATCTTGGTCTCATTTTATGAGATAGGACACCTAAGGATTACTGACACGTTGTTGACAAAGTCAAAGTCGGCCTGCACAATCCGCCAAGCTCTTTACCCACTCTCCGTTAGTCCGCGAGGCAGTGCATGGGTGGTAAACCTTGGTCTTCTAAGTTAGGTGTATCTACTTAATCATAAATTTTAAAATTTTTATAGAATAAAGAATAAGCGATGATGCCCAAACACTTCTTGACCTTATTGATTTGACTAGCCATACATGAGAAAATTAGAATACCACTTTGCAAACTGTGCCAAGCAAACTAAGAATTTATTTCATGGCTGCACTATGTTATCGACCGAACTAACTGGCCAAACTGGAATTTAACATTTGAAAACTTGATTTATATTGAAAATTTGTGACAAGTCGAGGTATCTAAAATAAAATCAACTGATTAGAAATTATTAACTTAATTTGTTGTACCACTTTCCTGAAATAAATCGTGTTTTCATTTTACGTTTTTACTTGCATATGTCCAATGCATTCATGTAGTTTCGTTAGAATCATAGCATACTGCATTTGGATTTTGTGGGTAGTATCCGCTGAAAACCCTCACGAGACACCACTCGTCCTACTAGGGACACCTAGAGGTTTGACGGCTTGTTGCATAAGCTCAATGCAATCGTGTTTCCTACGAAAGTGCGACCTATCTAGTTAGTTTTTCATTTTCTTTTTACTCGAGGACAAGTAAAAGATAAGTGTGGGGGTATTTGATCAACATAGAAATATGTTTATTTTATGCTCTTATATTTTATCTTTTGTAAATAAATAAATGATACTTTGGGTACTTTTGTGTGTTTTTACAGGATGTCAAGAAATGCCTCCTTCGTTTCAAATTAAAGGCCAACTACAGATAAAAAGCTACTTCCCCGTATTAAAGCCATCTCAATTACAAAAGACGTTGTAGCTCACTGGTAAATGCATAGAGATTTGCACTGAGAGACCTGAGTTCGATCCCTGTCGAGCTCACTTTTTGCCAAAGAACAGAACGCGTTCACACTGCCCCTTTGCTATGAAGAATATATTAATTAGTGTTATATTATATATATACATATTCATGTGTATGTATGATATTCACTAATAGACATTTCAGGAGTAGTCATGGAAATCAATTCAGAACATTCATTTTTCAATTTCCAATTAGAAGAATTTCTGATTGATTTATTGCCAAGGAAAGATCAATTTTGAAGATTTCATCCTTTGTTGCCTTTGGAGTTTGATGAGCATCTTTGTTTGGAGTAATTAATCGCATGCAATCCAATTACCAATCAACTAGCCATACGGAGGATTTGGAAGATATTCACCAAGATATGCATCAGATATTCTTAAAAAGCTTAATTTCCAAACAAGCCTAGTCAAGGAAGGCAAGAGATATGATATTACTTTTTGGGAAAAGAGACCCATTTATTCATAGACTTAGTTAGGATTTTTCCTATCTCCTCTATAAATATACGTTGTAACCATTGTAAGAGATTCATTCTTCTGTACTCTCTTTTAGTTTTAATAAAGCTCTTCTTCGTTTAGTTTGTTTGCTTTACTGTCATAACAATTTGTGTTCTACTCAATTAGTTTTGGTAGACAGAAATTGTTATTGTTATTTCTATTGCTTATTAGTGATTAGTCGTCTGATTAGTTTCAACGACAATCCTAATTTACTTTTGTTGTTCTTCTTTTTCTGCACTTTTATTTTCTGCATTTTTGTTCTTGTTTTGCAATTTACTTTCTTTAGTGATTAATCGTTGATTAGATTCAACGATAATCCTGCGTTCACAATTTCAATTTGTTTTTATTTCAACAAAATCTCCAGGCTTCGTCTAACACGCCCAAGAATAAATAAATAATAATTTTTAATTACACCTCCCTGTGTTCGACCTGTATGCTACACACCTGTACGCTTGCAGTATTTAATTTAAAATTCGTGCTTTTCTAATTCATAGGAAAGCGACGATCAACAACACTAAAAATTAACATTCGAAGGTATAAAGATGAACGAGGAAATGTTTACGACACAAGGATCTGACCTACCTATTTCCTTCTCCATATTACTGATGGTGGTCTGCTCGGTGTTGATAGTCAACCCTTGATTCAGGAGCTCCGAATTTTTCTTCCTTATCATTTCTGAGAGGTGAAAGGAATACCTAGTAAGCTCATTATCCTGGTGATATATGGCCTTTTCATGTATCCATACCTCCCCGGAGTCCCTAACAGGAATCAGACTAAGATCAATGAGGAATACCAGCTTATCAAAATAATGCTGAGGGAAATTCGGCTTTCCTTTCAACAACAGAAAGCTCTCACCTCTCTGACACGGCTAAATCCTACCTCTTTGTTTTGGTCACTCTTGTCGGCCTCAAATGGCTAAGTCACAATTATTTCCCCTAGGTAACTTGGGTAGGAGCCAGGGGTGTTGTGTGAGAAGGGGCTGTCGATGAGGAATGCCTCGAGCCCACTATGTCAGGTCAGGAATCTACTCCGAATACTAGGGAGGAGGAGTTGGAGATCATCGAGATCGATCACTATGACGATATTCGCTGCTCCGGTCTTGTGGAGGAGGGGAGTCCACATATAAGCCACATCCTCCTAAAGCTGTCAAGAAAAGTGTTCCTAGGAAGTCGGCCACTTCCTTACCCATAGCCTCGTCATCCGCGTCCTTTTTCCATACCACCTGCCAAAGAAGCGAGTTCAAAGTTAGACACTCTGAACGCACAAGAAAAATCTATGATGGGAAATGTTTATGAGTGTATGTCCTAAGTGTTCTCTCAACAGACCAGATGATGGTCCGCATGAAGGAGCGAACCCCTACGCAGCTAAGCCTAGCTCTTCCATACTTACCGTTCCTGGCCATAAAGACAAGTCTAGAGGAAGCTTATTAAGGCCATTAAACTGGCCCTCTTCCTCGAGTGAAATGACGGTCTTCAAAGGAGTTGCAGGAGACTGTGATCTGGCCGACGCTCCTACCTCTACCTCTCTTGTCGGAGGCGGGACAAGAGCGCTCAATGAACAATAGTCCCTATCAACTATCTCCTCACCGCCAGTCCCATCTATGCCAGTGTCTCCCTGGGTCTTAGCAACCTTTTGCGGTTTAGGCCCAGCAAGGGGCATCTTTCTCTTCCAACTAGGAGCTCCTTTGTCTTTCCTTGCCTCCTCTTTCTGTCCAACGCTTGCAACAGTAGGCCTAAGTATAGCTCGATTATCCAGGAGTAGCCCTGCACGGCGAAGGCGATCTTGACTTATAACTTTGTCGGTAGAAGGCGACTCAGCGGGTATCGCTCATAGGACCTCAAGGCGTTATTGGAACTCGATGCCGGTGGATGCCACGGGGTTTCCTGCCATGCCGAAACAAAGAAAAACATAAGACATCAAATCTGCAAACTTTAAAACAAAATGCGAGGCTCAAGAATGCTTACTTCCTTCCATCCACCTCCTCGCGACTCCAGGGGGGACAGTGCACAAAGAACCATTCATATTTGTATAAAGTCGGCTTGGGCCACGTCCCGACGAAAAACTTGGTGTTGGGCGAAGTTTCTAGAAAGTACATAGACGGCGATATGTTAGCCCTTTTCTTTAGCTGAAACAAGTGCCAAATGTCCTCTCAGGTAGGTTCTAACTGCAAGTAATCCCGATAGAGAATGTAGGTACCTAAGAGGGAAGCATATGCATTTGGATGCAGCTACGGCGGCGTAATGCGGTAGCAATACAGCATGTAACAATTAAAATTGTTGGCCAGGGGCATGCAGCTAGTAATGCAAACTTGTATGTTCCAAGTAGTATAACCCTCTGGCAGTGCGTGATCCCTACCATCCTCTCCTAGTGCACGAACGTGATCTACACGAATGTGAAACTGCAACACCATTTTCCTAACCGCCGCTACGACCATACGTGATGGCACTGAATACGACTCATTTTCAATTATAGTTGCATTGGCCAACGTATCTTGTGCCACCGGTCCATCCGCCTCGACGATATCTACATTCTCTACCTCCTTATGTATGACCGGAGAATGTTGTCTTTCAATTTGCTCACCATGCTCAGACGCTTCTGGCAAGCTTGTCGTTTGAGAAGGCGTGGATCTCTCAGTAGTATCAAGCTTGCTACCTTTCGAGCTAGCATTGCTAGTTGAGTCAGATGTATGCGACGACAACAAAGAAGTTTCGGCTATCGAAGTCTTTTCGGTCATGAATCTTGTCCGCATCGCTAGCTATACTTTAGCACGCAAGCATTAGACATCGCAGTTGATAACATGTACCCATCGTGTTGGTGCAAACTAACATGTATGTGTTGTGTTGTGTTGTGCAATCTAACATGTTTGTGTTGTGTTATGCAATTTTGAGATAATATAGTTTACAAGTAAAGAACGTGGAGCGCGACGACGGCCACAAGTCCTCAAAACCATAATCGTCGTCACAGTCAGCCAACTCTCCGGGGCTCCTGTTAGGTCACAACTACGGCGTGATTGAATCGGAGAACAAGAACAATTGTTCCATAAGTTCGGTCATAGTTCAAGTTTATATGCTATAATCCAATGTTCTAGGCATAGTCCCCAACCATAAGGCGACCAACATGAGTGTTGATCCGACCACATAGTGTCGCGAGACCAACGCAGGTCCTAGAGAGAATAGATGAAAAATCAAATCCTGAGCAAGAAGTACAACGAGGCATGATGCGAAGCAATTGGGTCGTTCACGGACTCGCACCCCCTTCGGTGTTTGAATGCTTGAACCCCTACTCGTGGTCCGAATGGTCGAACCCACCCCGCCGAGGGTCCGAATGCTCGAACACCGCTCGGGGTTCGAATGCTCGAACCCCAATTGGGGGTTGAATACTTGAAACCCCTTAAAGGTTCAAATACTCGAGCCCATTCGGGGTTTGAACCTTCGAATCCCTTCCAGGGTTCGAGGATTCAAAACCCTCAAGGTTCAAGGATTCGAATCCCCTTCGGGGTTCGAAGATTTGCATCCCGTGTGGGGTACGAGTCCGCCACCAATAGCATAAGTGCTTGGCCCTCTTTTCCTCCCTCCACCTCGTGTCTCTCCCTCTGACCAGGCTAAAACACATCGACCTCCTTCCACCTTCCTTCCCAACTCTCCTAGTCCTCCCATCTCAAGATCCACCGCGCTCGCCCAGTCCAAGCCAAAGTCTCGAAGCATGAAGGCTGCGGTGGCCACGGAGGAGCTCGTCGAGGAAGGAAAATGGAAATTGTCCCCTTCGAATCCTACCTAGGCTCGGTGTTCAAGTTTTCAAGTGCAAAGGTTCGAAGCACGAATTTCAATGACGGCCGAAGAAAAATAAAAAGAAGAAGAAAGAGAAAAATGGGGGGAAGGCCCCTATTTATAATAAAAAAGGATATCTCCTCGGATTCCAAGGTGTGGCTTATCGTATCCCAACGGGGTACAAAAATTCGTACCCCACTAGGGTACAAAAGTCCATATCCCTGTTTGAGGATATGAGATTCTTGTACCCCTAACCAGGGTATGATATTTTCAAAAAAAACAAGAAAAAATAATAATATAATATATGATATATATATATATATGAGAACAATGCGCATACGTACAAATAGATACGAGTGCGCAAGCGCGATGTAACACTTGTACATAGCGACATAAACACACCGTCGCGCCAACAATGACTCATTTATGATTCTATAGTAAACGAGTTCAAAAACTAACTTCTATTTTCATAAGTTTACAGGAAAAATCGATGACTCATCAACTACTTTAATCAACAAAAAGCACATCATGTCAAGACAAGACGTACTTTGTGGGGCAAATGTTAACCGGCCTTTTGGTCTGATTCCCAAAAGTACGCAAGGCACGCTCGACCCAACGTCTCGCGTGAGGTTAAAGACCAGTGTGTCGCCAAGGAGTAAAGGAGTGGAATCGAAGAGGGATCATGCCGACAAGAACCTCACCACTCCTCTAAACATCGTGTAACACCCCACATCCATTAATGTCACTCACAAAGCTAATGCATTAATTTTCATGGAGTATTATTGGTGTAAAGAACAGAATATAACAAGACAGATACATATATTGGTACTTAAATTCAAAACAACTTTTATTGCAGCGGAGAAATAGTTTTGTTACAACAACATCAAAAACCAACAATAAAACCAAGTACACTTAATATCCGTCTTGACAAATTGTTTTCTGAGTACATAAAGTAAAAAAGCATAACCCCAACATAAGTAGCCATAAAAGAGATAATCTGAACTTTACTTTCAGCAATCCAAGCACTTCCAAAAGGGGGAGAAAGAGATCCAAATCAGGCTCCACTAGCACTTGTCCCACCCTGAGAACTTGAGGGGGGGGTGGGAGGAAGAAAAGAGGCGAACACAAAGGGGGTCAGACATAAAGTCTGGCGAGTCCAATAACTTTAACAATATAATTATTAAAGTAATTAGGATAAGGCATAAACTGGTAAATAAGGAATGACTGTGAAATAAATGGGCATGACAAAGAAAACAAGAGGAATAAGATAACGTTAATTGCGCCTCCAACACTATAGGATAATTACTATACTGCACAAATACTAGTCACCCTAAAAGTTGACCCCGCCTACTGAACAAAATAATAATAATGGTAGTTTTGTGTACCCCTAGCTGTCTTTATAGGTGTCACCTACTCCTATCTCCACTAGTTGTACCCACTACCTTCCCCATTCTAATTACAACATTTATTCATAATATGGTAGTTGGACTCCTAGCTGTCTTCATAGGTGTCGCCTACTCCTATCTCCGCTAGTCGTACCCACTACCTTTCCCACTCGATCGGCTCCCTAACTCGTAGATACACGTGTTGGTCCCATAGTGGGGTGTATCACTCCCCAAAGTGGCAACCCGATACCACTAAAGATGCATGGCTTATACCTACACGATGCAACAACGTCTTACATACCAGCCCGGGCCCACGTACGCACGTGGCTCCATTGGACTTGCGTTGCCACCGCTAACCCGTTTTGACCTCTTACAATCAAACCCAGTAAGCGTGTCCCGTCCTCGATCTAGATCGAGCTCACTTAGATACTAAATGGATTACTGGTTGAAAAGGGTCCCCACACTTGACACAAGCTTTCCACCTATGCTTGGTCCCCACTAGGATTTCCCACTTAACCCCCTCTTATTCATGTCTTCTTACATATTTCAACTTGGTTAAGAGTTTATAATTATATCCCACATGTCACCCATGATACCTAATTATCAAATTAACATGTGTTATTGGTTAAGCTTGTCTTAACCGTATCTGCTTATCATATCAATATATATATATATTATCGGTTAAGTTGGTCTTAACCCTATCCACTTATATATTATTCGTTAAGTTGGTCTTAACCTTATCCACTTATATATTACTGGCTAAGTTGGTCTTAACCCTATCCACTTATCAGATCAATATGTATTACTGGTTAAGTTTGTCTTAACCCTATCCACTTATCAGATTAATATATATATTATTGGTTAAGCTGGTCTTAACCCTACCTACTTATCAAATTAATATATATTATCGGTTAAGCTGGTCTTAACCCTACCTACTTATCAGATTATTGGTTAAGCTGGTCTTAACCCTATCCACTTATCATGTTTTATGTATCATATATATATATCTTATAACATGTTTTACTTAATTTATGATTAAGTACATCTTAATTCACAGATACATTGGTTAAGAGAATAACTCCCTAAGTATCAACCCCGAAGACCGAAATCAACATCGGATCGGTACTCAAAGAATTACTCAACTCAACCAAGCTTCTGTTTTTCATTCATATTCGACTTTGATCAGCATTAATTAATTATTAATGCACAGACCTTTCACATTAAGTCAATTGCTTGTGGCCGCTGGATATGCCGGGCGGTTTCGGGCAGACTTCCAACACAAGCAAGACTTAAACTCGTGTCTAAGCATCTTTTAATTATGCCTACGACCTCTCACATTAGACTGTCGGTTGCGGTTGCTGGATGTGCCGGGCGGGTCCGCACAGTCTTATACCAAAAACGAGTCTAACCTCGTGTCTTAGGCATTTATTACGCATTTAATTTATGCCTTTGACCTCTCACATTAGACTATCGTTTGTGGTTACTGGATTTGCCGGGCGGGTCCGGGCAGTCTTATACCACAAACGAGTCTAACCTCGTGTCTTAGGCATTTATTATTACACATTATTATTCAACCCCAATTTGAATTAATATCCCTATTTCAAATTGTCAATAACTTCCAAATTAATCTATGTCCATAATTGTCACCTAAATTATGTCCATAGTTTTCGGGTATATAAATTATACCAATTAGTGTCTCAAATAATTATATGTCTTTAAAGCCATTTTATGCCAATACTCAATCTGTATATTTAATATTTTCCCAATGTCCCCATGTTGTTCGTACGTTTAATATGAAATATCTTAGACTCGCAAATAGTCTAACTCATAATAAGAAACATCACAACTTGCATAACATATAAAATAGATCTAACTTGCAAATAAGAATTATAACATAAATTAGCATAGTCAATAACTTGCATAGGCAATAGACATATAAATCATAAATTTGCATAAACTATATACTGCCATGGATCTAAATAAAGATCTAAACATGAAAATGTGAACATGCAAATGTGAATATGGTTTACACCTAAGCTTTCATATAATTTACATATAAAGTTGTATTAAACTTGCATATGTATTTTAGACGTGTAAACCAATATCACAGGTTCTACATCTAAACTCGCATATATATATATATATATATTTGTGTGTGTGTGTGTGTATATATATACTTGATTCACATATAAACTTGTGTATAATTCACATACAGACTTGCATAAGATTCACATACAAACTAGCATATGATTTATATCCAAACTTGCATATAAACTGAAGTCATAAAATGAATCAAGTTAAACATATGTGATTGGGCATATGAAATAGATCCACTAACATAAGTTAACAAAACTGTCATATGTTCACAAACAGACGATAACAAAATTAAGTAACGTCACATGATTCAACAGACATGTTCTCATAATCCAAATTATAACTAATCATAATTAGTTTATTAATTATTTTGTGAAAGAAATTGTACTCACAATGATGGATTAGAGAAGAGAATAATTCGTTCGTTGTTTGTATTAGAATCCAGACTTGCAATTCCTTAGCTTTAAGAAGAAGATGAACTATTCCAGCAGCATAAGGACGTCTCTAACTTATTTTAATTAGGATTGAGGCAGCATAGATTTGCAATGGTTTGGTGTGGAGAGAAAGTGAAGTTTGGGGGTGTTTAAATAGGTAGGAGCCAAAAAATCTGTCCAGAAAACAAGTCCAGGTGCAAAATCCCAAATCTGCCTCGGATCTGACCAAATCAGGGAGGTCGACCCCCAGGTCGACCTGTATAGGGGAGGTCGACCCCCAGGTCAACCTGGCCTATGGCGGGGAAAATCCCGCCCATCCCGCTTCTGTGTTTTCATTTGAATTTTGAATTTGAATTCGAGCTGTTTTAATTTATTTAAATCCCTGAAACTTCTGAAGGCCATAACTTCCTCATACAAAGACCGATTTACGAAAACTTGGACTCTATTCCAAGAAGAATTCAGAGACGAACACAATGGCGTAACCTATTTCACCTAATTCTTCTTTTACAAATTAATTATTCTTTAATTTGTTACTTTGACGTTCCCAGAAAATACGGGGTGTTACATATTGCCACACCAATGCCTCGAATCCTAGAAAGACATAAGCTCCATTAACCTCGATCCCCCGTGCCCATTCCAGCATTCTTCGTACTCCTTGGGGTACGAATTTCATACCCCAGGGAGGGGTATGAGTTTCTGGTGATGCAAACTACGGGGTCCGAGATTCTTGTGGTTGGCACCATGGGATACAAGATTTTTGATGTGGTCCCCTACTTCTACATACTCCTACCTACTCCCACCTAACCACTCCATTATAAATACCCCTCAAGTTCACACACCAAACGGGTTGGAATTTGGTGATTTGATATATCTTAAGAGCTCCAAGTAGCCTCTTTAATGGCATCTATGCTTTGACGAAGAAGAAGGGCAAAGTGTCTTTTTCTTAATAATTGGCATATGGCAATTATGACCTTATATAACTTAGAGATGTGCGTAAAGGGATGTCAATATATATTTTCAACCTTGTAACTCTTTTGTTATTTCTTCCAAAGTGGATGTAGGCCTCTCACAAGACTAAACCAATATAAATCTCTTATGTTATTTATTACTTTCCGCACGAAACTCAAATTCTTAAGCAAATAAGAATCTTGGGAGTTTACGACATATTTTGCCATCAACAATCTCGGTCTCTTCGGAACAATCATCGTAAATGTAGTACTTAAGTAGTATTAGGATTTGGGTATTCTTCATTAATTCCTTTATAACACATCTTTCTAAGGATTTATATCTTTCAAATACTCTTTGGGTGTATACATAGTATCATTAAACCTCATTCACTAAGACATCTGGGATGTTAAGTCCATTTTAGTATAATAGATCAGAAGAAATCACACTAATTTTGCTCAATATCAATTTCCATTTTCTATCTCTCCTATCATTGAATAACAGTGTAATGAACTTTTAAATTCTTATGGATAGTAAGGATTGCCCCCTCGGAATTTGGTATTAAATACAAAAACATCATCTCCAAGAAGTATAATTTATTTGTCTTAAGAAAACTTATCTTTTATACTTAACTTGTTTTTGGCATTTCAGCTTTGTCTATCCTTCGTTTAGGAAAGGGCCAAGAGAGCCATAGGACTCATTGCCCCTGAATATCCCCTTAATTAAACGCCTACTCTGGATCATAGAAATAGAAATATCAAGCTTACTCATCAGAACATTAAAGCCAATATTAAAACAATTTCTTATTATATATTTTGATTTAGTTCAATCATTATGATTCTTTAAAAACAATTACAAAACTTTTAAATAATCTTTAAATCATGTGTTTATCATTTGAAAATATTTGTAAAAGGTATGGAGAAGTTTCATTGAGATTATATAAAAAATTCATTTTATTGAATGTTAGAACCTCCATTCTTGAGCTATATTTTGACTATGACAACTGTCCACTAACATTTATTACAGAAGAAAAAAGAAGAATACAATTTAAATATAAGAAGGTTAGACGATGAGAATTATCGGTATATTATTATTGTAATCAAGTTGATATTTAGTTCGATTTGATGTCAAATTATTCCTTATAATATATATATATGTGTATATATATATATATATACAGCTTTTAATTAAAAATAGCTGAAGCACATGTGCACACAAACATGTGCAACAATAAGCTAATTCAGTTATTCAGCCGGTTGATTGCTGAGATGTTCAAACTTTTATGCTTGAACATTCACTGGCTGAATCCATGAATCAGCCGACTGAGTGACATGTTTCTATGTACATGCACACTATTTTCAAATTATAACCGTTTTTTAGCCAGATGAATACTGATTTCAGTTGGCTGAACCGAAGGGTTGCTACTTTTTAAAGAGACGTAACTCTTTAATCGAAGAGTTATGACTATATCATTTAATCAAACCTTTTTACAAATGATTGCCACCCTTTATTCGGTATAAATAAACTTCAGAATCGCTTATTTCAATCACCGAACTTCCTTGATTTTAATATTTTCTTAAATTAATTTATAAAATATTCTCTTGTGCTCTCAATTTTCAATACTTTGTGATTATAAATCACTTTCCTTCTTAATTCTTCATACACTTATGTTTTTTTTTTTGAAAATGGGTATAATTTTATTTAAGGCATTTTACAGCCTAATAACGTAATGCAATCAAATAGAACTCGACAGCACATATATACATTGAATCGTCAAAACAATAAAACATATACCCATTTAATTTGCAACTAAAACTTCCCCAAAATAGAATGGCAAACTTCATCTTCACTGAAGCATTCATAGCGGCCGCTGGTTTCCAGCTTCTTAGGTTGATTCCAGCAAATCCTCTCGATCCCTTTCTCCAATACAAAGTAATTGTACTGCCACTGATGACATGAGTCTTCTCCCTCTTGTCTTCATAATTAAATTGGCCTCTACTTGGATTAACTTGATAAGTTCTTGAATTGACCTCCTTTTGTTTTGAAATATTCTCCTATTCCTCTCCTTCCAAATCCACCAACATGCAGTAAATACGCAAATGCCGTATACTTTAACTTTTCCATCTACATCCGACCAGTTCAGAGTCAGGTATGTCATAATTTCATGGAAGCTTTCGTTTTGTTTGCTGTGTTGATGTTTTCCTGAATGTAGCCAATTATTAGTCTCGAATAATCGCATTGAAAAAACAAATGCGAGTGACTTTCAGGTTGGGATTCACATAAGTGACATAAATTAGTAGGGATAATACCCCAATTGTGTAGTCCATCCCTAGTAGATAGACGAAATATCATAATTTTGAATACTGTGTGTGATATTTTTGGTGGAAATTTTTGTTAGGGACCGCGGAATGGATCGTTCAAGCAAAGAAAACACTAGAGGGGGGTGAATAGTGTTTGTAGGAATTTAAACAAAACGTAAAACTTAAGAGAATTGGAATGAATCAAACAACACAAATACAATCACAGACACAGGTTCAAACACAAATGCAAAATAAACCGAAATAAAAATTTAGAAAAGGAAATAACACATAGGATTTTATACTAGTTCGGATCACTCCTACATCCCGTCCCGCACAACACTGGATTGTGCAGAGGTTTATTACTATTTCCGATAGTCAAATACTCCTTCCTTGATTTCACGGCTCAACAAGGAGATACCTACTCCTATTCCTTGATTTCACGGCTCAACAAGGACACACCGACTCATATTCCTTAATTTCTCGGCTACAAGCTACACTGATTCCTCTTTGACACACAAACAAGGTTTATTCAACCCAAATAATTTCAAAACAGCCCTATAACTCTTCAATAGCACTTGATTCAGAGAGTAGAGAGCGTAGAGAGAAGAAGTTTGATCAAAATAGAATTGAATTCAGTAGAGTATAAGTGTAGGAATCATAAAAATGATTAAGAATAATGATGGAGTGAAAGAGAATGAAGTTAGGGAAGAATATGTATTAAAAAAAATTCGGTTTTAACCTCTTTTTATAGAGTATGAATGGTTGCAATGATTCTGAAGCGTTTCAAATAGTGAAAAGACACTTCCCTTCAAAATTAAAAAAATAGTAGTTATATGTCAACGCACACTTTTTCTATGTCGACATACTCATGTGTATTTTTGATTTTCAAAGCATTTTCCAAGTGTTTTAATATAAAACTAATTTTGGAAATTTTTGAGTAAAATTCTAGTGTTGTAAGTTAATATTATATGGTAGAAAATCATATGAAAACATATTTTTAAACTATATAAATAAATTTATAAGGTTTTGAACTATATAAAGTACATAAAAAAATTTAAGTTTTGAAAACAAAGAAGAATAAATATAGAAACAAATAGAAAAACAAAATAGAGAGGATTGAGGATAAATAGAGAAACATAATAGAGAGGATTGAGGATAGAATTGAAAATCAGAATTTGAAAATTTGAATTTGAATTTTGAACCTGGAGTGTTATTTATAGTTTTACAAAATCTTGACTCTATAATTATATTGATCTTGAACTCTTGAAATCTTGATTGCTCATGTGTCTTGAAATTTCTCTAATCTTTGAATCTCTATCATCTTTATAACTGTATAGTCTTCAGTAATATTTCCTGTATATAATCCCCCCACACACATATGTATATATATATTCTACACAAAAAGTGTTAGTCTATATTTTATAATCAATGATAATTGAAATAAGGTTGTTGTAATCAAAACACCATTCTCCAACAATCTCTCCCTTTTTAATGATGACGACCTTAGTTTATAAAATATCATACCTGTACATACATGTTTGATGATGTTCCTTCTATACTCCCCCTGTTTGTAAGAATCTTAAAACGATGCCTATATTTTATAATTTCCCACCTTTGGCCTTATCAAAAAGAAATCCTAAAGATACTCCCCCTTAAGTTATACAACTCTAGGACCTAAGTAATATTCCTAAAAATACTCCCCCTAAATTGTATAATTCTCTGAACAGAACATAAGTAATTATCCCTAAAAAATACTCCCCCTTAATTTATTAACTATTTCTAAGTAGAATACTCTCTTAATATATTTAAACTTACAATAGTACTTAATCAAAATACAGACCAATCCAAGTATCATTATTGCATATGTTTGTCTGATAAAAAACAAACCAACCTAAATCACACCATATGTCTTTAATATATACAAGTTTCAAAAAATATAATCTAATTCATACCATACCATATATTTTTAGAATAATTAAACAAATCAATCAAATCATACCAAACAACTAAATGTTTCTTGGAACTTCAACCCAACCATCTTCTTCAAAGATAGGATCCTTCTTAGTTACTTCCCAATCTTTTTCTTCTTTGGTTGGTGGAGCCTTTGTCAGATTATTTTCTTCATCTCTGAAAATAGAAGAGATTAGCCACCACATTGCATCAAAGTGCTTTTCTTGTTGTTCGAACATCTTTATTTGACTTAATTCAAGATGACGCTGATTTCTTAGAATGATAGAGATAATATTTTTGAATCAATTGGGAGTTTCTTCTAGATTTTCACTTAGACTATCGATAGGATTTGCCATGGATTTGATGAGAAATGATTAAGGAAGAAGGAGTAATGGAATAATGAAGTTCTTTAGAAGAAATGGACTTAAATAGGGTTTGGAATTCGTTGGATTTTGAATGGACATGAGTAGTTATTTTATATTTGAAATTTGAATTTTTTTGAAAATATGTTTGTTATCTGTCGACATACATGTTTTGTCATGTGGACATACTATAGTATGTTTATTGACAATTTTGAATTTTTGAATACTTTTGAACTCTTGTAATATTATAATATGTTTTATGGTTTTTCCAGAAACATAAATATGATTTAATCTGAAATAAAACTCCATTCATTATTTAATAGAAAGTAAATAAATCCAACTAAACAAGACACACTTTAAATACGAGATTCGAAAGCAAATACAAGGAAATATATAAAGATAGATTAAATTAGATTGCCTAGTTTTTGGATGATGACGAGGAAGATGAAATTCCAAGCTTTCTTCCTATCTTGACCATGAATTTGGGTATTTTGGAAAGCTTCTTGTTAAGCTTCTTTTGATTTTTGAAGATTTTTACTTGATTTTGAACAATCGTGTCTTTGAGGTTGGATACTCAATGCTTTCCATAGAAGTCTCTTCTTCTTCGACTTCCATTGGGTCTTGTTCTTGTTGCAATCGAGCTTGTTTGGCCTTATATGTCTCATAAGGTTTGAAAGTGAGAGGAATTTGCATGAGATGAATGTTTGATGCGTCAAACACTTTTCTTAGGACAAATTCTACTCCATGAAGATCAACTCCTAAGTACTTGAAAATGCGAGTGAGATAAACACCATAGTAGAGAGTGTTTTCTCTTGTAGATACATTTATGGGCTTAAACATTTAGAATCATATCGGCCCAATTGATAAGGTAATTACCCATAATGGCAAAGAGAGCCTTTTGGACTTTAAGAATTGGATTTTTGTAACTTCTGGAATGAGGAGGGATGGTATGCTGAAGGAGAAGATTGACAATTCTTGTTTTTGGATGAAAGAAACAATTTTTGAAATCCATTGGAGCACCATCTTCAAAGATATCGTGATAGGTTTCCATATTGGTTTCATCGATGGCGAAAGTTGAGAAATCCATGCCCTCGCTTCTACAATTTAGAATTTCTCCTAAAAGATCGGCATCGAGAACAATTTGAGTTCCCTTGACACTTCTCCAAATTTGGTTTTCGTTGCCTTGATAAAATCCGTGGTTGAGATTCGTATAGAACATCTTCACGTGTTTGGGATAACATACTTCGTCGTTATCACGAGAGTCAATTAGACTCAAGACCTCATTGTGTTGGAAAAGAGAGGCGAGATCATAAGATGGAAAGTCGCTAAAGACGGCGAAAGCACCCATGTTAACTTTAGCATTTGCTAAATAGTTACCATAGGTTTTGATGGCCTCTTTGTCATTGTAAAGATAACCTTTTATGGTTTTGGTTATCTTCAATTTCTGAGATGAACTTGAGGAAGCCATTGAAATGATAATTTTGAAGAGAATAGATATGAAGAATATGGCTTTGAGCTATGAATGAAAGGTAGAAAGGATGGATATATATATATATATATAGAAAATGAATAGATATGAATTGAATGAATATGAATTGAATAGGCACAACTTTTCAGATTGAAAGGACACCTTTTCAGACCTTGGGAGTTGGAGAAAAGATTGGAGGGAAGTTTGAAAGTTTAAACTTTTGAAATTCAAATTTTAAATTTTAAAACTGTTGGATATGTCAACATGTATATTTTTGTATGTCGACATACAAGGCTTATTTCAAAAGGAAATTAGATTTTCAAGTTTCGAATTAAATTATCGATTTATATTCCAGGTTTAATGATTTCCTGAAATACTTCTAATCCTAGCGAACATACAAACAATTTATCCTATTAATTTATTAGTTGTTTAATATTAGAGTATTATTATTTTGAACTTCAAAATTCAAGTTTCAAATTTGAATTTCAAATTTCAAAAATTTATTAAAATTTTAAATTCAAACCAAAACAAACAAACCAAGCAACCATTCAACTAAATAAAATTAAATTTTAATTAATGCATACCCGGTTTTTTGATCCTTTTCTTCATGATCTTCTGAACTCTGAATTACTGTAAAGCATATATTTGTATTTCTAGTTTCTGGTTCTTCATCACTTGATGATGAATCTGAATCATCTAATGATGCTGCGTATGATTTCTTTCTTTTCCTTGATGAATTGGTGTTGTCCGTTTGTTGAGTAGATTTGTCTGGATATGGACACATTTTCTTTACATGATCTAGTTTGTTGTAGTCAAAACATCGCCCATCATTTAATTTTGAATTTGCCTAATTATAACCCTTCCTTCTACACTTTAGAAATCTTCTAAAATGGTTTGTTATGAGTGTTGTTTCTTCATCATCTTCACTACTCGAGTCAGAATCCTTTGTTGTTGCTTTCAGTGCAATGGATTTCTTTTCAGTTGATCTATTTTCTTTTCTTTTCTGTAATTAAACTTCATATGACATCAAATTCCTAATTAACTCTTCAATCTTCATTTCATTGACATCATTGACTTCTTCTATAGCCAAAGTCTTCTAATCCCATTCTTAAGTCAATGAATTTAATATTTTTCTGACTTGATCTGCTTCGGAATAAGTTTTTCCAAGTGTTGTTAGTGAATGCACTATCTCTTGAAATCTGCAATACATATCTGAAATAGACTCATTCTCGTTCATTTTAAATAATTCAAATTGATTGACTAGCATTCTTATCTTAGTCTGTTTAACTTTACTAATTCCTTCATGAATAACTTGTAAAGTTCTCCAGATTTCATAAGCAGTCTTACATGATATTCTATTAAACTCATTTTTATCAAATGAACAAAATAACATATTCGTGGCTTTAGAATTTCTCTTTGCAGCAGCCTTTTGTTCATTTTTCCATTGTGCAAATGCAATTGTGGGTTCAACATATTCATTTTGTGTACTATTCCATGTGTCTAATCCTACAGACTGTAAATAAATTTTCATTCTACATGCCCAATATGAATAGTTACTACCATTTAACAATGGTTGTCTAATAGTGGATTGACCCTCTATAAAAGAACTATTATTGCTACCAGTGTTGGTTGCATTATCACTATTTTCAAAAATCATATTATGAACTTTTTGAAAGACCTTGCTCTGATACCAATTGTTAGGGACTGCGGAATGGATCGTTAATGCAAAACAAACACTGGGGGGTGAATAGAGTGTGTAGGAATTTAAACAAAACTTAAAACGAAACAGAACTATGGAATGAATACAACACAAACACAATCACAGAAACAGATTCAACCAAAAAAGCGAAATAAATAGAAATGAAAAATGCAGAAAAGGAAAGAACACATCAGATGTTATACTGGCTCTGATCACTCCTACATCCAGTCCCGCACTACACTGGATTATGTAGAGTTTTATTACTATTTCCAATAGTCAAATACACCCTCCCTGGTTTCATGGCTCAATAAAGATACCGACTCCTACTCCTTGATTTCAGGCTCAAAAAGGACACACTGACTCCTATTCCTTGATTTCACAGCTACAAGGATACACTGATTCCTATTTGACTCACAAACAAGGTTTATTCAACCCAAACAATTACAAAACAACCCTATAACTCTTCAATAGTACTTGATCCAGAGAGTGGAGAGTGTAGAGAGAAGAAGTTTGATTAAAATAGAATTGAATTCGGCAGAGTATAAGTGTAAGAATCATAAAAATGATTAAGAATAATGATGGAGTGAAAGAGAATGAAGTTAGGGAAGAAGATGTATTAAAAAATTCAGTTTTATCCTCCTTTTATAAAGTATGAAGGGTTGCAATGGTTCTGAAGCGTTTCAAATAGTGAAAAGACACTTCCCTTCAAAATTAGAAAAAATAGCAGTTACATGTCGACATACACTTTTTGCTATGTAGACATACTCATGTGTATTTTCGATTTTCAAAGCATTTTTAAGGTGTTTTGATATAAAATTAATTATAGAAATTCTTGAGTAAAATTCTAGTGTTGTAAATTAATATTATATGATAGAAAATCATATGAAAACATATTTTTAAACTATATAAATATATTTATAAAATTATAATGTTTTAAACTATATAAAGTATAAATATATTGTATATAAAAAAATTAAGTTTTGAAAACAAAGAAGAATAAAAGTAGAAACAAATAGAAAAACAAAATAGAGAGGATTGAGGATAAATAGAAAAATAATATAGAGAGTATTGAGGATAGAATTGAAAATCAGAATTTGAAAATTTGAATTTGAATTTTGAACATGGAGTGCTATATAGGGTTTTACAAAATCTAGACTCTATAACTATATTGATCTTGTAATCTTGATTACTCATGAGTCTTGAAATTTCTCTTATCTTTGAATCTTTATCATCTTTATAACTGTACAGTCTTCAATAATATTTCCCGTATATAATTCCTGCACATATGTATGTGTATAGATATATATATTCTATACAAAAAGTGTTGGTGTATATTATATAATCAATGATAATTGAAATAAGGTTGTTGTCATCAAAACTCCATTCTCCAACAAATTTTTATCCCAAATTACACAGTACCAGTCAACTTTTGCTTCAATGTTTCTGCAAATTTTCCATGCATCTTTTAGTGTGAATTCGTTGCTTGGTGACCAACTCCGTATGTCAAAATCTCTATCAATGTACAGAGGCATGTAGGAAATTTCATTTTTCAAATAATTAGAGAATGGTAATCTATCACATTCCAGCTGCCCTCTTGTATAATATGATTTACAGTGTGATTAGGACATCCATATGCTGAATTAGTATCCCACCACAGATTATCTATCAAAGATTTGCCTTTGATCCATGGATCTTTCCAAAGATCGGTCTCATTTCCATTGGCTATTTCGTGATTATAGTTTTTCGCTAGTTTACATCTCATGCGTAGAATAGCTTTCCATGTCGTTGATGCTTTTATCCATAGCCATCGTCCAAAAATTACTCCTAATGTATCTTCTTCTCATCCACATAGCCCATAAGCCATGATCATTGATTATTTTCCAAGCTTGTTTCAAAGTGAAAGCATCACACATGTCTCTAGTTCTTCGTAAACCTACTCCCCCTTCTTCTTTTGGTCTACATAAATCAGCATAATTAATTTTGTGCACACCACCCTTCTATATAAAATCAGCGCAAACCCTTTCTATCTTGCTAATAGATGCTTCTGAGATTTGAAATGGTCGAAGCCAAAAGTTGACTGTAGCTTGAATTACAGTGTGTACTAACTCAATCCTTCCTGCAAATGATAGGAGTCTAGAATTCCATCCTTGTAATCAGTCTCTTATTTTAGTAATAAGTTTAGCACACTCTCTATGAGTAATTTTGTTTGAAGATAGTGGGACACCAAGATATTTAATAGGTAATTCACCTTCCTTTACCCCCAAAATATCAAGCACACTTCTTTTATTCACACAAAATTTATTTAAATTGCTAGACTTCTGTTCATTCATCTTAAGGCCAAAAAAATTCCCTAAGTTAGCAAATAAACTTCTAATCTTAAGCGTAGCTTTAACATTTGACTTGACACAAATTATCAGGTCGTCAGCGTACAACAGATGGCTAATGGAAGGTTGGAAGTTGTATATCGGTTGAATCTCTTTCTCAAATTCAGCTAATTCCATCTGCAGAGTAAAATATTCCATTGCAATTGCGAATAAGTATGGGGAGAGAGGATCCCCTTGTCTGATAACTTTGCTGTTGGTAATGAAGCCTTTTGGAACTCCATTAATTAATATAGAGAAAGTAGGGGATTGAAAGCATTCGGAAATCAGTCTAGTAATCTTCTCAGGGAAACCCATAGCTTTTAACATATGAACAATAAAATGTCAATTAATTTTATCGTATGCTTTCTACAAGTCCACCTTTAAACAGAATTTATCAGCTCCTTTTTTATTAAAATTCCTGATTAACTCATGAGCCAATAAAGAGTTTTCCGATATACTACTACCTTTTATAAAGGCACTCTGACATTCAACAAGCATGTTAGGCAGAACCACTTTAATTCTATTACAATGACTTTACTCAAGATTTTGTTAAGTGCATTACAGCATGCAATAGGTCGATAATCGACAACTCTGGATGGTTTCTCATTTTTTGGGATCAAACATAGGAAAGTATGATTGATTTCTTTGATTATTTTACCTGACTGGAAAGCTTCATGTATTGCTGATAGTAACACTTACACACATATATATACAAACACATACACACACACACACACACACACATATATATATATATATATATATATATATATATATATATTCAAAGGAGATGATTATAGGAAGGTGTAATATATAGTAACTTATCCATGTTATTGACAACGCAAATGTAGTGAAATAAACTTTTGTATTAGCATAAATCCTATTCCGCTGCTCAGGAAAGTGAAAGTCCTCTTTGGCTGCTGAGGCGAAATCCTACTCTGTTGCTTAGGTATTGTAAGACATATTCCTCCAGGTTAAGTGAGGGATGTTGATAAGTTGAAATTCTAGAAGGAGTTTGAGACTGGACGTAGGACGGTGCTTCAAACTTATATAAAATTCTTTGGTGTTATTTACTTTTATTTACTACTTTCATATCATTTACTATATCTTCTACACTTAGCTTATTACACTTATTTCCATATTACTTGATCCTACTCGACTTTTCATTGAAAATTGCGGGTAAAAGTGATATTTCAGCTTATATCATTAAAACGAATTTATTTCACTGAAAAATTCGTATATTCAATAAAATCACTTTTAAAACATTTTAAATGTTATAAAACTTATTCCATATTTTTGAGAGAAAAAAATCTCGATTTCAAACACTTTCATTTTTCTGAATATTGAATTGTAAAACCGCAATGTTTTCCAAATCTTATTTTAGTCATATTTATATATCAACTCAGTGGAATCTTGATTTTCCAATTCAACGGAAAGATGTCGTTATAAGGATTCAAAAAAACATACTTCAAAGAATTTGTATTCATATACAAAAAAAAAAAACTTTTTTTAAGGAGTGAAATCACGAATAAACGTTCCGCGATACACCATTTTCAAGACGTTTAACCAATCTATTTTCACCATTTTATTTAGTAAAGAAAAGTGATTTCCTTTGCGCTTATCGACGTGTATTTTACATGACTTGTTAAATCATCCATACAATCATCAATATTACCATATAAACTTGATAAGCAATCATCATGGCATACATAAGCATCATTTAACGAAAGCACACCAATCATTTTTATTTCATTAAAAATGGTAGTTAGGGTCATTTTAAAATTTAGTTTCTCACCTTCATTGTTTACTAGAATTCCAAAAATCGGCTATAGCTCCGCTATGTTCTCTCCAAAGAAACTCGAGCTTTTTCTTCATTCCTCCTTAGGCTCGTCCATGGTTAGATGGAGGATCCAACCTTCCTGCCTTGAGTTCAAATTTTGTACAAAACCTTCTAGTGATGATCTAAGAACTTTGGAAGAGTTTGAGGGGATTTCGATTTCGTTTAATATAATTTTCAAAAAGTTAGTAAGAAATGTGCTAACTTTTCCTAAGGCTTAAAAGTCACTAATGAGTTTATTAGAAGCTTAAATAAGAGGATGAAGAGAAGAATTCTAAGTGTAAGTAAATAAGAGGAAGAGGAGTGATATTTATAGCAAAAACTTAGGATTATTTTAGTATAAACTTAACATAACTTATCAAATCACTACCACTCCTCATTACCACCTTATCTCCACTATCTGCACATGTTGAATACCTTCCGCCATACTTCCAAGTCAATATCTACCATTGCTATGCTTGTGTAAGGGGATGGTGAGTTTTAATGGTGGGTTTTGTCTTTATTGGTTTGTTTTACATGCTTACTTTTATTAGTATCTCATACTTTATTTAATGCCCTCATTATTCTTATATATTTATTTTATCATATGTATATACACATGTATATGTTTATACTTGTGTCTAACCAAAGAGCTTACAACATTGTATGACTTCCATTCGTCAAACCATTGAGAATATAGAGCTCATTTATCCGTTAATATTTTCAATTTTCACGTGAACTATTTATTTGAATATATGAAATTTAAAAATAACTTTCTTATTACTTTAAATAACTAAAACATGATTATTTAGTCATTAACACCATATTAAATAATATATATCCATTATTTAAGAAATTCGAGATTTTACCAATAAAGCTATATAGATATTTCCAATATTTTTGGTTTAACCAATATTTTAGTTTAAGTATTTTCCCTTATATAACTTGCTTCTAATTGAATTTTTATCACTATATAACATTTTTAAATAATATCTTATCATTTAAAACATTTAGCTGAAAATTTATAATGATTTTTAAATCCCTAAATTCTTCATTTAAATCCATAAATACATTATTCAATATAATACTTTTATTGATGATGTCATTAATATATTTAATTCCCAAATATAAAATATAACATTTTCTTTCATATTCTTCTTCAATTTTGAAATTAAGTGCATGTATCCAAAATAGTTCGTGATCCTTACGGATAAAATTTAGTTTATTAATAAAACAATTTTAGCCATTTTATCAATACATTCCTTAAGGAAATATTTTCCAAACTAATTTCCCGAAATGAGTTCATTATTGTCATTCCTATCTTAAACTTCATTATTTGTTGGAATCAACGCATAATTAAATATTTAAAATAATTTAAATATCCCTTGTTAAGGCGATCAAATTTTGGGTTATTTCAACTCAATTATCATCCTAAATGGTGGTTTCTTGGTTAGATGCACTTGCATTCCTCATAATCCTACTGGTAGCTCGATCCTTATTCCTTGATCTCAAAGGCATGTTGAAAATCAGCCTTCAATGTTAGCACAAAAAATAAGAGAAAAACTCATGTTGGCTAGTTGTAGTACTGTGAATACATGATTTTATAACACAAGTACTACACTTGCATTATATTTATTTTCATAGAGCAAATCATGTACATAGATTGTAAGATGGGGTAAAGTAAAGAACATGAAGATTTATAGTGGTTCGACCAGAATGTGCCAACATTCATTATATTTTTTCATTACTCTCCAAAAGGATCGTTGATACAATACTAAAGATGTAATCTAGCAATTGATTAGTAAATAGAAAGTTAGATATACCTCAAGGAAGTCCACTAGGCATTTTCTATTTTGTATTTCTTGCCCGCTTGTACTTATTAGCCAATCCTTCCATGTATACCCTACTCATCTAGGTTGGGAACTCTATTTCAGGAATGTTGTAAGGCAGAATGTATGTGGGCATATTGTCGGACAATTTCTTTGTCTTTCCTATCAAGCTCTGCTCACCTTGATTCGGCAAGCCTGATGCGGTGTATGGATTATATGCCTAGTTTGGTGGGTGCCTAACCACCGAATATTGATCATGTTCGGTGACTTTGGGGTATCGGATGGTGAGTACCTCGACCACCAACTAGAGAGTAGGTGTCAACTTATCCCCATTTCTCCTAACTCTCTGCCCTGCCTTGCTTTCTACCTAGACAATTCCTCATATTCCCTAAAAATAAGGTGCTTGTAGGACTCTAATCTAAATGGGTTAATTGGAAAGCACAAGTTTTTATCACTCTGCCATGTAAGCTTTTGTGTCATAACTCACTCGTTTAAAGTTAGAATTGAATAAGACTTGGAATGATAGCTTCATGCCATTAGTAGTGTATTCCAATAAATTTGAATTTTCCATAGGCTTAAATTAGGTAGCAACTCTCCAAGGTAGGACCCATGTTGGCTAGATGATGAACAAAGTTTAATATGACCATATTTTTTGAAATCTAGCTCAGACTGAGAAGCAATTTCGAGCAAAGTGCTTGTTATGGCCTTAGGAACATTTTAGAAGTGCTTTAACCATATTTTATAATAATTCCAAAATTTCTTTTAATACTTTGTCTTGCTTTGTAACTACCTGATGACATCTTTATTTTGCATCGACTAGCTTTTTTATACTTCTTGACATATTTTTTATTCACCATGTTATGAGCGGACATGCGCACAATAATAGATATTTAAAGGACTTCGTAGAAATGACGTTTTAAAAGAGTATTTTTATTGTAGTCCAAGAGCATCTCCAAGCCACATGGTTTGTAATATCAGTTAAATCTTATGTGTCAAATATAGTTCATAATGTCTAAGTGAAATTATTGAACATCACATTGAATGTAAAACATGCACTCCAATGCAAACTTATTTGCAGAAACAACTTTGTCCACATGTCCCAATTATATCATATACAAATAGAATTTGTTTATTAAATAAAAATTTTTAATTATGTTTTATTGTTCAAAATGTGGAGTTGAATGTCTAAAACTAGATATTTCACTTGATAATGTCTAGTTAACTTTATGCCACATCAACATGATATTCTAATTAGCATTGAAATTGGAGAGTGTAATTTAAATAATTTGTTGTTTCGATGATGTGTAATTGACATTACATTGTTTTTAGAAGAGGACTGGTGATGCTCTAACCGAGCTCAAATAATAAAATATCAAAACTAGTACAGAACTCTCGATTAATGTAGTATGGAAGCAAAAAATCATCAATTTAGCAAATGTTGAATCATAACCTTCAAAATTTAAAATCATTCAATAGCATAAAAAGAAAAATGAGCTTTATATGAAAATGGAAAACAAAATTTATTACAAAATATAAGAAAGACTAACACGATATATGAAATTTGATTGGAAGATAATCAAGGTTAGCTAAGAGAAAAAACAACTACACATGCGTATTAAAAATAAGTGCAAATTTAAAAACTATAACACAAAATGCTTGTCGACGTGTTATGTATGAATATTGTGCTTTCTGTCTTTTCCTTCACTTCGGATCAATTCCACCCGGCTTTCTAAAAAGTACAACAAAGGGAAGCAGGTTATTTCAACTAAATATTCAAATTTTCTTTTATATTTTAACATAAGCTTATTTGACCTATTGATGAACTTGTAATGAAGAAGAATGTGAGCATAAATTGACAGTTGAAAACAGAAAAGGACCTTATTAAATAATTCAACAGTTTACGAGTCATAATATTTCGACTCATAATATTACAAGGAGATTTGATATAATTTCCCAATAGACGGACGCTTATTAAATTAATGCCTTAAATTTGGGTACTGATTTAAAAAGAGCTTAAAGATAAGGCATTGATTTAGTCAGTACCTTATCCATAGGCGCTGATTCAGTCAGCGCCTGGCTTTTGGGAGCTGTTTAGATCAATGCCCGAAGTGGGGCGCATATAAATTGCGCCCTAGGTCCTTACCCCGCTCATTAATCACGTTTTTAATTTTTTTAATTCTATATCATGTCAAGATACCTCCATGTGTGACCAAAATTGCTAGAAGAATAGTTTAACCTCAGACAGATGAGGCTGCTGGTCCTGGCTCATTCCCTCTGCGCCCGAGACAACGATGTTCGACTTATGGATTCTACATGAATTACCTAAGCTTACGCCCACCGTATGTTCGCAGCTCTTAAGACCGTTCAGGTATGATTTCAGAATGTAATATAATTAGTAGCATGCAAATTAATAATCTACCATATTACATAGCCTGGTTATAGTGTTATTTTATAGTATATTAACTAGGAACAAATATATTTTTACTACCTCTCTACCTCGGCTTTCATGGTAGTTAGTCGAGGTGTCTTACACGTTTTTACGACATAGTGCCTCAGGATTTACTGGATAAACAATAGGGTAGTCCATTCGGATGCTTCTTAGATATTAGACCTACGCAGTCTTTTGACTAGTCACTACTAGGTGCCTTAGTCGAGAGGAGATAGCCAACCATACATACATTTCATTTTCCATATTTTGAGTTTGGTATTACCCCAGTTGATTTCTATATTTTCACGAGGATTCAAATAGGGGGTGCAGATAGATTGCCATATCCCTTTGACTCTAGCTTCGGATCACCTAAGACGTACACCATGTATTTGCCTATTTTCGCCCCTAATCATATCTCATTTAAGGTTGTTACCCAGACATATTTACAGGAGTATATTTTGGCTTATATGGATACAAAGCTATAGAGGATGTTGTATTTTGGGCTTATCTTTTATAGCTTTTTAGTTTGACATTCTTTTTGAACCAAAAAAATAAGATTACACTTGGCCACATAGTAGCATTAGCTAATTTAGAGCATATGCATACGATGGGTTAGTGAAACACCCCACCTCCGTTAGGGTCACTCTCAAAGGGAATGCCCTAATTTTGGTGGAGGTTTATAAGTACAAGTCACAGATATACAAGACAGATATAAGAACACATATTTGTAAACAGCGGAAGAACAACAAACTTTATTTCATAAAGTCAAATACGTGTTACAACAACATTCTTTCCAAAAACATAACATAACACTTTCATAATCTGTCTTGAGTACATTATTTAAAGAAGCATAAATAAAACATAAATAATCTGCAAAAGCCCCATAGTGGATTGTCCAAAGCCATAGTTCAAAACAAGAAAGTCCAAGCAATACATTTCTCTTCTTCAAGCTGGATGTTGAGGTTGGTCAAGCTGCTGTGTTCCCTCCCTGAGTACCTTGGGGGGGGGGGAAACGAAAGAAAAGTAGAGTCAGACATAAAGCCTGAGTAAGTCTAGTACTATTTTGTCTATGAATAAAGAACTGGGTATGATAAGTATAAACAAGAAGTGGGCAAGCATTATAACTTGGTTAAGTTGTCTAGGGTCGAATATACTATCGTACCCCCTGTCATTCTCTGAACCCATATAAACTAGTTTCCAACTGGCACCCATAATCAGGGTGATGTGATCCATTCTATGATGATCGGCTCCTACTCGCATAGTTACATGTGTCTTACGGCCCCCGATGTCGTAGTTACCTATGCTGGTCCCACCATGGGGTGTATCAAGTCCCATAGTGGCAACCCGACACAACCTTAGAGTGCACAGGTATGCTACTGGTGTCCAGTGCCTTATTTTTCTGCACCGGAGTGTGTGCACGCCCGCACTCCGTTAGAACCTACACTGCTACACCACCGCTGTCGATTTGACCTCTTACAATCAGCCCAGTAATCGTGCCCCAACCTGCCTAGCTTCAGGGTATCCTGATACACCTTTTAGGGTTACTGCTGAAAAGGGTCCCCCGTTACTAGGTTTTCTATCTCTAGCCAACATGCTAAGTTGGTTAAGTGTTTCCTAACCTAACCCCACCAGTCCGTTTAGTTTAGCATGTTCCATTTTGATTAAGTCTTTAGTTCACTTAATCCTAACAATCCTGACTCAGCCTTAATTGTCTTATTAAGGCCCTGACCTCTCACATTAGACAGGTATTGTTGTGGCTGCCTGTTGCCGGTTGGTTCCGGGCAGTCTTACGCCACAACTCAGTCTAACCTCGGGTCCTTATTGGGCTCTATGTTTAACCTCCCACATTGGATAGGTATTGTTGTGACTACTGGACAGCCGGGCGGTTCCGGGCAGGTTTACATCACAACTCAATCCAACCTCGGGTTAAACACATCGTATGTTCTACATTTACATATTTTGTCATTCTTCTTTATTTCTTATATGTAAATATTTGCTGCCCATTATTAAGTTAATGGTGTAAAGGTTACACCAATCACGGGCCCAACCCATACTTGAATTTGGGCCCTTCTATTTTATATTTTCATTCATTAATTAATTTTAACCCAACGTTATTTTCCCCCGTTTTACACGTCCGTTTATATATATTGGGCTTAGCCTTTTAAAGCCCAATTTAGCCATGCGAAAAGGGGAGGCTTAGAGCGTGATTACATACACAAAGAGGGGAAGGTGAGCGCATGAACTTGCATATGACGTTGGAAATACATAATAGAAACTGGTGTATTTGCATATATATACTTTGGTCATAAAGCATAGGTGACATGAACCAAAACCATGTAAACTTAAGATAAGAATCTAACTTAGGTGTCACATAGTCTTAACTACAACATAGACCTATATTCTCATTTAGGCATAAACATAAACAAGTCATGTTCATAAGGTTTCTACATGTTTACAAAGGGGATACTTTGTTACTAACACAAAAGCATAGTTCAACTTAATCATGATTTAAGTCTAATCACATAACGATGGTATAAACATACTTATGCATAAATATTCCTAAACATGGTGTTTGCTTTAAACTTGCAAAAAGGGATTTTTGAGTCTAACCTATCCATGTCTCACATATGTCATCATATAATTCTTTTAAACAAGATAGACTTAATCATGGATTTCAATTATGCCAAATATCATTCATAGCCTAGCCATATTCATAAGTTTGCAAAAGCATGACTTAATACATGGATTATGGTGTCAAAATTCCAACATAGTTTCATATGAACTATAATAACCAAACTTGTTTCAATTACTTGCAAAATGATTTATGCACAAAAATATACATTATGATGGCATAATAACAAAGCCCCAAACTTGCATGAATTTCAATCAACTACATACATGTAGCTTCAACATAGATTACATAATTTGCGAAATATTCCAAACGCATACTTGCATAGAACTACCGCATGTAGTTCTTTATAATGAATAACATAAATTTTGCACAAATATGAATTACTTTATTATCCCAATTCAAGCATACAAATCAGCACAGTTATTTATTCATACCAAAGTAATACTCTACTTACAATGGTTGCGGCGAATTCTCTAATTAAGAGATATGATTCCTTTGTTGAATTGATTGGCTTTAAGTTGCTTGAATTGCTTTAGGCTTTAGAACTTTCTTCCTAATTCTCTCTTTAGTTGGCGGCTACTCTTAGTCGTTCCTCAGCAACATGGCGGCTATGTTCTTAATTTTGAATGAATAGATTAGGGTTTAGTCTAGGGTTGTTTATATAGAGGTTAGGAACTGATTAGGACCATTGATGTTGCTTGGATTGATCATAGCCATTCATTAGATAGAGAGACCAATTAAAACTTGCCACCTAGCCCTAATGACAAAGCAGACCACAGAGGATCGGCCAAACACAGACCTGGCCAGCCAGGTTGACTGGGCTCGACCAGGTCGACACCCCTGTCGACAGGGCTGTCGACAGCCCTGTCGACATGGGTAGCCCAGGTCGACAGCCCAGTCGACCTGGGTGGCCTAGGCGGGTGTTTATCCGCCCAGGCCCATTGGGCCCGATTTTTAATTATTTTATTCTGTTTGAATTTTAAATTTAATTCAAAACTTCCGAAGGCCATATCTTCTTCATACGGACTCCATTTTTCGAAAACTCGGACTCTATTTCGCGTATTTTTCCGAGACGAACGCAATGGCTTATCTCGTTTCCCTTAGTTCTTTGATTTCAAATTAATTATACTTTAATTTGTTAATTTCACAGTTATAGAATTTACGGGGTGTTACATTCTCCCCCACTTAAAAGGATTTCGTCCCCGAAATCTTCAAGTTAGGAGGAATGTATATCCTAACATCCAATCATCCATCTACTCATTCATCAAACACGAGCATCCATTGTCCTTAAAAGACTTCTAATGCTTCATGATCATATGCAAAGTGTGTGTGTACATGTACTTATCTAATGCAAAATCAGGCGGTCTACTGATTCAGTTGACCTCCTTAATGCGAATCATGTAAGTGCCATGAATCCATTATGTATGCAAATTTTCCTATTCATGATTCTACATGAGTGCACAATCATTCAATACAAATGCAACATCCATATGACAACACATTACAGTTCAACCATATACGAATGCAAACATATATGCATATGCAATATGAAGTGACTGAGCCGATCTAAAACCTAGATTGTGTGTGTATATGCAACCACGAGCAACCACTAGCAATCACTTGCAACCACTTGCAACCATCATACATAACATGTTTCAACTACATGTTTCCATCCAAAGGGTTTCTACCTAAAAGATACGGTCGAGGAAATATACCTAAAAAGATAGATAAAAGCGCAACTTAAGGAAAAAGAAAGATCAAGGATGTACCCTCGAACAGAAAAGGTTAGGCAGTACGTATTCTAGCTTCAGTTTCCCAAGTCGCGTCTCCCTCGGCGTCGCTCCACTAAACTTTGACGAGCTTGACTTCGCGGTTGCGTAGCTTCTTCACTTCCGTTCCTAAGGTGCGGGTTGGAACTTTTCTTATGGTTGCTTCGCGTTCCACTTCAGCCTCTTCGAGGATATTTGGCTCTACCACTTCAGCAGACTCATGTAGACATTTTCGGAGATGTGAAACGTGAAAAACGTTGTGGACTCCAGCCAACTTCTCGGGTAGCTCTAATCTATAGGCCATTTTCCCAATTTTCTCGATGATAGGGAATGGCCCTACAAACCTTGGTGCCAGTTTTCCTGTAGTTCCAAAACGAACAACGTTTCTTAGCGGTGATACCTTGAGAAAAACTCTGTCTCCAACCTCGAATTCAAGGTCGGTTCTTCTCTTGTCGGCATAGGACTTTTGTCTGTCTTGGGTCGTCTTCATCCTTCTTCGTATTAAGTCTACTTTCTATGAAGTCTCTCGGATCATATCTGGTCCAAGTATGAGCTTATCAGTAGACTCCCACCAACAAGTGGGCGATCGGCACGGTCTTCCGTATAAAACTTCGAAGGGCGCCATTCCGACGGTTGCTTGATAGCTGTTGTTGTAGGCAAATTCCACCAAAGGAAGGTGGTCTTCCCATGTCCCTCCGAAGTCAAGGACGCACAGTCTTAAAAGGTCTTCCAAAACTCTGTTCACTCTCTCTGTTTGGCCGTCGGTTTGGGGATGATAGGCTGTGCTCAAGCATAACTGCGTTCCTACTGCTTCTTGCAGACTCCGCCAAAACTCGCTGGTGAAGATGGGGTCTCGGTCACTAACAATGCTAGATGGTATTCCATGGAGTCGAACGATTTCCTTGAGGTAAAGTGATGCTAGGGATGAGGCAGTTCTTTTACTTTTGACAGGTAAAAAGTGGGCGCTTTTAGTAAGCCTATCCACTATTACCCAAATGCTAGTGTTGCCTCTCCTAGACCTAGGCAGCCCATCGATGAAGTCCATTGAGATGCTATCCCACTTCCACTGCGGGACCTCCAGAGGATGTAGCAGTCCGCCGGGCTTTTTCTGTTCCGCCTTAACCTCTTGGCACACCATACACTTAGAAACAAATTCTGCCACGTCCTTTTTCATGCCGTTCCAAAAGAAAGTCCTTTTTATGTCTTTGTACATTTTATCTCCGCCTGGGTGTATCGTCATCTTGGAGTGATGTGCTTCCTCGAGAACCTTCTTTACTAAATCTTTTGTTTGTGGGACACATAGTCTTCCGTCTCGCCTTAGCAAACCCTTATCGTCGATGGAGTATCTGTTGAGGTGACTTGAAGTCTCACCCCTAATTAGCCTATCAATTATTTCCACAAGCTGAGGGTCTTCGCGTTGTGCTGTCCCTACTGAATCCACTAAAGTTGGGCGCACTTCGAGAGATGCTAGCAAACCTGGTACGAAATCGGAGGAGGGCCTAAAGTCGAAGCTGGCTATAAACTCTAGGCTTTGTCTTTCAACAAACAACGGGCTTAGGGTCAATTTCTTTCGGCTCAACGCGTCTGCCACTACGTTGCCTTTGCCCGGAGTATAGGAGATTTCGAAATCGTACGAGGCAAGAAACTCCATCCATCTTTGTTGCCTCAAGTTAAGATCTTTCTGCGAGAAAAGATATTTCAACGATTTATGGTCAGTGTAAAGTTCGAACTTCTCACCTAGGAGATAGTGTCGCCAAGACTTGAGTGCAAAGACGATGGCGGCTAACTCAAGATCGTGGGTTGGGTAGTTCTTTTCGTGCACTTTCAATTGCCTCCCACCATAAGCCACTACCCTTCCTTCTTGCATTAAGACGGCGCCTAGCCCTGTCCCACATGCGTCCGTATAAACAGTGAACATCTTGCTCCCATCTGGCAGCGTCAAAACTGGGGCTGTTGTAAGAGCCCTTTTCAGTCGTTGGAAAGCAAACTCGCAATCCAAATCCCAATTGAACACTAGATTCTTCTTAGTCAATTTCGTGAGCGGAGCTGAGATTTTCGCAAAATCCCTTATAAATTTTCGATAGAAACCTGCTAGTCCTAGGAAGCTTCGGACCTCAGTTGCATTCCTTGGTGTCTTCCAATCTTGTACCGCCACTACCTTAGCAGGGTCCACCGCTAGCCCTTGTTTGGATACTATGTGCCCAAGGAACCTCACCTCTTCTCTCCAAAAGTGGCATTTGGAGAACTTGGCTTTTAGTTGATGGACTCGCAAAGTTTCCATGATTGCCCTTAAGTGCTGAGCATGTTCCTCTTCACTCTTTGAGAAGATAAGGATATCATCTACAAAGACCACTACGAATTTGTTGAGGAAATCTCTAAATACCCTACTCATCAGGTCCACGAAGTAAGCAGGTGCATTTGTCAAGCCGAAAGGCATGACAAGCCATTCAAAGAAGCCGTCTGGGGTTCTGAAAGCCGTTTTATCGATGCTATCTTCAGCCACCCTTAGCTGATGAAAACCGGTTGCTAAATCGAGTTGGGAGAAAACAGACGCTCCTACAAGCTGGTCAAATAAATCGTCAATTCTAGGGAGAGGGTGCCTATTCTTTTTCGTTAGCTTGTTGAGCTCCCTATAGTCAACACATAGACGGAGTGAACCATCCGCCTTTGTAGCGAACACCACTGGAGCGCCCCATTCTGAAATGCTCCTCCTAATGAACCCCTTTTCTAGAAGCTCTTTAATCTGTTTACTGAGCTCTTTCCTTTCTCGTGGAGCCATATGTCTAACGGGCAACGCAACGGGCTTTGCATTATCTACAAGATATATGCGGAAGTCTATTTCCCGCTTCGGAGGCAAGCCCTTCACCTCTTCAAAGACATCCGGATATTCCCGGACCACTCTAACTGATTTCAAATTTTCAACAGAGGCATCTAGCGATTCAAGATAACTAAGCATAACCGCATACGAGGGATTACAAGAAATTTCCAAAGTATTACCGAGCTGGGTTAGGAGCCTAACAACCCTTTTCTCACAATCAAGGATGGCCCCATTACTGGATAGCCAATCCATACCCAAAATCAAACCATACCCCGAAAAGCCCAAAACAAAGGCACTACATTGAAATTCTACACTTAGAATAGAAATTTTCAATCCCACACAGATCATAGACAAATGAGCTGGGCCCCCAATTGGGTTTGAAACAATTAAGGGGTCCTCTACCATACTAGTTTTTAGGTGCAGAGATTCTACTAAAGCAAACGAGATAAAGGAGTGTGATGCGCCAGAATCAAATAAAGTGCGAACGGGGTGATCATAAAGATAAACTACACTTTCTACAGAAGTATTTATACCTCGCTGTTGCAGAGGTGGCGCTTCTAGCACATGAACCTGTGCCCCTGGGGTGGATCCAGTCCTCTGCCCCTGTCCTTGTTTCTTTGGGCAGTCCTTAGCCCTATGGCCCGTCTCACCGCAAGAAAAGCACCCACCATTCTCCTTGGCCTTCTTTTTCCGGCAGTCCTTTACTAAGTGCCCCACTTTGCCACAGAAATTGCACTTCCTCTTCTCCTTGTTGCCTTTCCCGTCCTTCTTAAAGTCTGTCTTCTTGGGCTGCAAACCCTCTTTCTTCTTGCCCTTATCCCCTTCATTCAGCAATGCCATTTGCACCAATCTTTCATACGTGGCTCCCATGGGTATTTGGGTCATGGCCAAACTGTGTAATGGCTCATTTAACCCTTTGACGAAACGGAGAGCCTTCTTGTGCGGGGTGTTGACTAGGTCAAGTCCAAACCTAGCCAGCTCATCGAATTGATTCACATACTCTCTGATAGTCTTGTCCCCTTGCTTAAGAAATAAGAATTTTTCCAACTGCAAACTTCTTTCCGCATCTGAGAGAAATTTAGTCTCAAACCTTGCCCTAAAGTCCTCCCATGTCTCCACTGGTCTTTCAGCATTAGTGACTTCCCACCAGTAGGAAGCCTCGCCCTTCAATAGCCACACCGCCAGTTGTACTTTTTGCCTATCCTCTACCTCAAAGATGATGAATAGGTCCTCCGTTTCTTTCAGCCAATTTCTAGCTGCTACGAAGGACTCAGTTCCATGGAAATCCCTTCCTCCCATAGCTTTAAAATCTTTACATATCTTAGCAAACGTGTTTCCCCGAGGAGGAGGTGGAGGAAAAGGTGCCGCTGCGGCTGGATGATTTCCTTCTGCTGGGGGAGGAGGAATGGTAGGACCTGGCTGAGTGGCCCTTGCTTCTAAGAACCGTCTAAACCAACCAGGTATGGGCACCCCTTCCGGTAAGTTAAGATCTTCGGACATGCTGAAACAAAAAGGATAGATTCAAAACGAAGGATAAGAGATAGTTCCTATGGCTTTGGGGAGTGGACTTTGCCTTTTAAAATAAAATAATATTTTTCTTCTAAAATTGCTTCTTTAAATTTCCCTTTTGAAAATAATTTTTCAAAACTTTTTATCTTATCTGGTAAACCTATGCTCTGATACCAAGTGAAACACCCCACCTCCGTTAGGGTCACTCTCAAAGGGAATGCCCTAATTTTGGTGGAGGTTTATAAGTACAAGTCACAGATATACAAGACAGATATAAGAACACATATTTGTAAACAGCGGAAGAACAACAAACTTTATTTCATAAATTCAAATACGTGTTACAACAACATTCTTTCCAAAAACATAACATAACACTTTCATAATCTGTCTTGAGTACATTATTTAAAGAAGCATAAATAAAACATAGATAATCTGCAAAAGCCCCATAGTGGATTGTCCAAAGCCATAGTTCAAAACAAGAAAGTCCAAGCAATACATTTCTCTTCTTCAAGCTGGATGTTGAGGTTGGTCAAGCTGCTGTGTTCCCTCCCTGAGTACCTGGGGGGGGGGGGGGGAAACGGAAGAAAGAAGACGAAAGAAAAGTAGAGTCAGACATAAAGCCTGAGTAAGTCCAGTACTATTTTGTCTATGAATAAAGAACTGGGTATGATAAGTATAAACAAGAAGTGGGCAAGCATTATAACTTGGTTAAGTTGTCTAGGGTCGAATATACTATCGTACCCCCTGTCATTCTCTGAACCCATATAAACTAGTTTCCAACTGGCACCCATAATCAGGGTGATGTGATCCATTCTATGATGATCGGCTCCTACTCGCATAGTTACATGTGTCTTACGGCCCCCGATGTCGTAGTTACCTATGCTGGTCCCACCATGGGGTGTATCAAGTCCCATAGTGGCAACCCGACACAACCTTAGAGTGCACAGGTATGCTACTGGTGTCCAGTGCCTTATTTTTCTGCACCGGAGTGTGTGCACGCCCGCACTCCGTTAGAACCTACACTGCTACACCACCGCCGTCGATTTGACCTCTTACAATCAGCCCAGTAATCGTGCCCCACCCTGCCTAGTTTCAGGGTATCCTGATACACCTTTTAGGGTTACTGCTGAAAAGGGTCCCCCGTTACTAGGTTTTCTATCTCTAGCCAACATGCTAAGTTGGTTAAGTGTTTCCTAACCTAACCCCACCAGTCCGTTTAGTTTAGCATGTTCCATTTTGATTAAGTCTTTAGTTCACTTAATCCTAACAATCCTGACTCAGCCTTAATTGTCTTATTAAGGCCCTGACCTCTCACATTAGACAGGTATTGTTGTGGCTGCCTGTTGCCGGTTGGTTCCGGGCAGTCTTACGCCACAACTCAGTCTAACCTCGGGTCCTTATTGGGCTCCATGTTTAACCTCCCACATTGGATAGGTATTGTTGTGACTACTGGACAGCCGGGCGGTTCCGGGCAGGTTTACATCACAACTCAATCCAACCTCGGGTTAAACACATCGTATGTTCTACATTTACATATTTTGTCATTCTTCTTTATTTCTTATATGTAAATATTTGCGGCCCATTATTAAGTTAATGGTGTAAAGGTTACACCAATCACGGGCCCAACCCATACTTGAATTTGGGCCCTTCTATTTTATATTTTCATTCATTAATTAATTTTAACCCAACGTTATTTTCCCCCGTTTTACACGTCCGTTTATATATATTGGGCTTAGCCTTTTAAAGCCCAATTTAGCCATGCGAAAAGGGGAGGCTTAGAGCGTGATTACATACACAAAGAGGGGAAGGTGAGCGCATGAACTTGCATATGACGTTGGAAATACATAATAGAAACTGGTGTACTTGCATATATATACTTTGGTCATAAAGCATAGGTGACATGAACCAAAACCATGTAAACTTAAGATAAGAATCTAACTTAGGTGTCACATAGTCTTAACTACAACATAGACCTATATTCTCATTTAGGCATAAACATAAACAAGTCATGTTCATAAGGTTTCTACATGTTTACATAGGGGATACTTTGTTACTAACACAAAAGCATAGTTCAACTTAATCATGATTTAAGTCTAATCACATAACGATGGTATAAACATACTTATGCATAAATATTCCTAAACATGGTGTTTGCTTTAAACTTGAAAAAAGGGATTTTTGAGTCTAACCTAGCCATGTCTCACATATGTCATCATATAATTCTTTTAAACAAGATAGACTTAATCATGGGTTTCAATTATGCCAAATATCATTCATAGCCTAGCCATATTCATAAGTTTGCAAAAGCATGACTTAATACATGGATTATGGTGTCAAAATTCCAACATAGTTTCATATGAACTATAATAACCAAACTTGTTTCAATTACTTGCAAAATGATTTATGCACAAAAATATACATTATGATGGCATAATAACAAAGCCCCAAACTTGCATGAATTTCAATCAACTACATACATGTAGCTTCAACATAGATTACATAATTTGCGAAATATTCCAAACGCATACTTGCATAGAACTACCGCATGTAGTTCTTTATAATGAATAACATAAATTTTGCACAAATATGAATTACTTTATTATCCCAATTCAAGCATACAAATCAGCACAGTTATTTATTCATACCAAAGTAATACTCTACTTACAATGGTTGCGGCGAATTCTCTAATTAAGAGATATGATTCCTTTGTTGAATTGATTGGCTTTAGGTTGCTTGAATTGCTTTAGGCTTTAGAACTTTCTTCCTAATTCTCTCTTTAGTTGGCGGCTACTCTTAGTCGTTCCTCAGCAACATGGCGGCTATGTTCTTAATTTTGAATGAATAGATTAGGGTTTAGTCTAGGGTTGTTTATATAGAGGTTAGGAACTGATTAGGACCATTGATGTTGCTTGGATTGATCATAGCCATTCATTAGATAGAGAGACCAATTAAAACTTGCCACCTAGCCCTAATGACAAAGCAGACCACAGAGGATCGGCCAAACACAGACCTGGCCAGCCAGGTTGACTGGGCTCGACCAGGTCGACACCCCTGTCGATAGCCCTATCGACATGGGTAGCCCAGGTCGACAGCCCAGTCGACCTGGGTGGCCTAGGCGGGTGTTTATCCGCCCTGGCCCACTGGGCCCGATTTTTAATTATTTTATTCTGTTTGAATTTTAAATTTAATTCAAAACTTCCGAAGGCCATATCTTCTTCATACGGACTCCGTTTTTCGAAAACTCGGACTCTATTTCGCGTATTTTTCCGAGACGAACGCAATGGCGTATCCCGTTTCCCTTAGTTCTTTGATTTCAAATTAATTATACTTTAATTTGTTAATTTCACAGTTATAGAATTTACGGGGTGTTACAGTTAGGGTTCGACTGTACTGGGCTGCCTGTACATTGCACTAGACACCTTTGCTTTTGGGGAGGTGGCTCAAATGTTTGGTACTTGGTACAAGTTGTCATGCTGTTACTACGAGTACACGGCCAACATGCATCCAATCATTATTAAGGCTACCAGTCATCAATTGATTCATATTTTCCATTCATGCAACGATGGAAAAGTATCCAGCTAGTTACACATATGCTTATAAGTGTTAGGCACGACTTGATGGAGCCTCAATTTCAAATTAATCTAAGGTGTATGGCTAACATTTTAGAGTAATGTGGGGCTCTTATTGGATTGCTCTCATATAAGTTGGCTAGCTCCATGATGCATGTCACCTTTCCATTGCATATCATTTGTCCCTTCGTTGGCTCCATGATTCATATCCCCTTTCCATTGCATATCATTTCTCTTCGTTGTGTTATTCTGCTCCCATCGGCCTACCTTACTATTTGGTACTTGGGAAACCGGTGTTACTTCCAATCCATGAGTGACCTGCATCTACCCGAAGATCCACTTTCTAGTGATGATATGTTCAGTAAACTTCAGACTATTGGTAAATAGTACATAAATGACAAATAATCTAGGTTGACACATAGACATTTTTTATACCGGTAGCTGATTTTGATACATATTGGGATATAGTTGCACCTCAAAGCTACTTGTTATCGGATTACATTTGGGGTGTGAACTTCGATCACGTAGGTCCATATGTGGCTGTTGGTAGAGTTCATCCTCTGCCATTTTCTTTTTTTCCCAACCCATCACAATACTCCGAGCATCCCATGGATTTTGCTCTTGATGACCTATCAGAGAATATGATCTTAGTGGTACCTTGATCGCGCAGCCTATAGTTTATCCACCTTACGAGGTTATTGCTAGTATCCCAACCCATGGACTTTACCCGCCTTATAAGGTAATTTAGCCAATTGTTAAATTTGTTTCTTGTACTTATTTAAGAAATATTCAGTGAAATAATACTTTCATATTTATAGTATTCGCCTAGGTTGAACCAGCATAGATGGTATGTGACACCCCACATCCGATAATGTCACTCACTAAGGGAATGCATTAAGTTTTGTGAAGCGTTATAGGTAAACAGAATAGTAACATTACAAGATAGATATAAAATAGCTGCGAAATTAAAACTTTTATTAATTATAAAACATGGTTACACCATATGTCTGAAAATACATAAACTCAGTACATCATTAAAACTTCTGTCTTGTACTTTAAATATCAGAGTACAATAACAAAGAAAGCATAATCCCCAAATCATAAGCCATAGTAGCAAAGATAGAAGCTTAAGCAATACATCTAGAAGATCCAAGCAAGACGATAGAAGAATCCTGACTAAGCCTGAGAATTCCTTCCCATGAGAACCTGGGGTGGGGGGGGGGGAAGAAACAGAAGAAAGAAGAGGAAACAAAAAGGGTCAGACGTAAAGTCTGACGAGTCCAGTTACTTTTAGACAGTAAATAAATAAAAATAACATGATAGCCATATAAAGTGGATAAGAGAGATTGCTACATAAATGGAAGATGTGACAAGGTAAGCAAGATAAGGTTTATGTGCCACACTAATGATTACTCTGCACTATTACTAGTATAATTAAAATGAGATGATCCCTTCCACTATAAGTTGGTAGACTTAGGGAATACGTACGAGTGTACCCTAACCACTACCCTAATCGATTGGCTCCCTACCACTTAGATATCTTGTGTTGGCCCCACAGTAGGAGGTATTAATCCCTAAAGTGGCAACCCTTTTGTAACACCCCACGTCCGTTAGTGTCACTCACAAAGGGAATGCACTAAGTTCTGTGGAGCATTTAGGGTAAAAGATGCAGATAAATTACAAGACAGACAGAAATTAAACAGCGGAAGATAAAACTTTGCTTTATTGATAAAATAATTTGTACAATGATTTCTTTACAATATCAGAGTATCAACTGTCTTACAAAATAAAGAAGCATAAAACAACATTTATATTCCCCAATTTTTGCATGAGCCAGCCATAGCATCTGATAAGAGAATCCAAGCAGACTTCGATAAATCTTCAAGCTGGGAAAGAGTGACAGTCCAACTTAACCTGAGCTATACTACTCCCTCCTCTACTACCTGGGGGGGGGAAACGGAAGAAAAGAAGACGAAAGAAAAACAGAGTCAGACATAAAGCCTGAGTAAGTTCAGTAACTTCTAGCATGTGAACATGGAAAATAAAACGACATGAATTAACTGAATACAAGATTACACCATGAAGATAGGGTCAACAAGACTGGACAAGGTAATCACAAGATATGCTAAGATAAGATAAACTGGATACGCTCTAATACTTTCGCCGCTTCGCTCTAATACTTCGCCGCTTAGCTATTTCCTTGTTATACTGATTTCTATATCTCTGCACCACCTACCTAGTGTCCCAACTAGTAATGATAACGTGATCCCAATCCCTGTATTTTCCATTGCATTCCGGCATACATTCATTATTTATTACCTAGATCAAATCTAGGGTTTTCTATCAAGTGCTTTCTAGATTTAACTAGAGTTTACGCTATCTGCTGAACGCTTCTCGGATTTATGCCACCTAGTCCAACTAGGGATTACGCTACCTGTCGAACGATGCCCCCAAGTCTAGGACACACTACCTAGAGTGGTATATGTTCCTATACTTCCCCACGCATGTATCGTGAATCGTTATCGCTTGTCTAGATGCACATGTCCTGTAATGTGCGGTCCGAGTCCTGTGACAGGGCAAATCAAGGAATACAGAACTCGGTCCGGAGCTTTCAGATATCTGCCGATGCAGATGCTAAGGTCTGTTTTTATTCCAGTGGCTATGGTCCCACTTGACCCCTCCCTCAGCTAATGAAAGGCACACCTTGTAAAATGAGAACTATACGCCGGCCCCCGGTGCCCCACTATCCTATGGCCATCCGCAACCATAACTAGATAGCAAGTATATGGTCTTTTGGAGTTCTCCGCCTTTCCGCTTCACGTATCTCGATTGACTCAAGATGGATGGTAGACGACGAGTTGCTATCACAGGGCTACCGTCTTCTCGCCGAATCACGCTGGTCCATCCTAGTCTTTAGGTTGCCACATATATATTGCAACCAAGGCATACCCTCGGTTCTTCTAACGCAGACCTTAACCTCTGTGAGCCCAGGATGATCATCTGCAGCCTCACAGAGGGATACCAAGAGTACCCTCACGTCCCCTCGAAGCCTCGGGCTTCGTAACCCAATTCGTTGGAGCCTTCTTAAAACCGGATGGATGTCTGCTCCTTCGTGTTATACTAAGAATTACTACTTATTTCTACTAACTAAGGTTTACCACTTAGTTTCCAAATTCCTTGTTTTCTTAACTAAGTTTTACTACTTAGTCCCTTTTTCAACTGAGGTCTACTACTTAGTTTTCTTTCTCGCTAGGTTGGGTTGGTTAAGTGTCTTTAGTCGATTCAAGCTATCTTAACCCTCTTCCCTTATCCTATTACACTGGTTAAGTGTTATCCCTTCATGCTTTTTACTTAACCCTATTCATTTATCATATTCTGATGGTTAAGCATTCAAGTTTACTTAACCCTATGGTCTAGTCCAGTTAACATATTAATTTGGCTAAGTGTATTACTTAACCCCAACCTCTAGTCTAATTAACATGTTAAATTGGCTAAGTGTATTAACTTTACTTAACCCCACCTTCTAGTCTAGTCAACATGTTAATTTGGCTAAGTATTCCCATGGACTTAACCCTCCCATTCTAGCTTTAACTGTGCTAAGTTGGTTAAGTGTTCCTTAACCTTCCCATTCTAGCTTAACTGTGTTAAGTTGGTTAAGTGTTCCTATGGACTTAACCTTCCCATTCTAGCTTAACTGTGTTAAGTTGGTTAAGTGTTTCTATGGACTTAACTCTCCCATTCTTGTTCTAGCTTTAATTAATAAATTAAAGCCGCAACCTCTCACATTAGACAGATATTGCTGCGGTTACTGGATGTGCCGGTCGGTTCCGGGCAGGTTTACACCGCGACTCAGTCTAACCTCGGGTTAGGCATATTCATGTTTTCTAAGTTCAAAGGGTTTTTGATTAATCTCCAAATCTGGTTTTGAAAACAACCATTCCGTCCTTCGGATCAGTTAGGGATAGCCAGGGAGGGCAGGAAACTTGTATTTTCCAAACCCAAGCCTAGACACTATCCTCTCTGTCACCCTAGAACCTTCTGGTTTATGTGTTATAAAAAGGGATGTTATCAAAATACTTTTCTTTTGTTTATAAATTGTTAACAATTTATTTCAAAAGCCCATTTCCCCTTTTTAGACAAATTTGGCCTATATTTATTTGTCAAGCCTACTACTATACTTATATTCTAGGCCCAAGTCCTAACCCAACATGCAGTTTAGGCCATTTCCTATTTCATTGCCGAAACTAGATTAAATATCCTAGTTTATAATTTATGGCCAAAACTTAACCAAGTTACATATTTTGTGGTAAATGAACATTTATGACGAATTCTATAAGTAAATTACTCCTAATTTACTTATTTCATTACTACTCTTTTAATGTACATTGTCACATTTATTATTATGGCCCATTCTCTCTTATTTATCATATTTATACTTTTTGGTATGTAAATTATACCAAATTTAGTGTCGCTAACCATAATTTATTCTAAACATGACAATTGCTCACAATTATGAATAAATTCAAAATTGTGCTAATATACTTATTCCAAATCAACCTTAATTAACCCAATCTTGGTTTAACATCCTAATTCACAATTTATGGCAAAACTAGAATTATTTTTCTAGTTTACATTTTATGCCTAAAATTTAGCTTACTTACTAATGCTAAATTTAATATGTCAAAATCACATATTCCCTAATCCATGTCAAATTTCCCCATTTTCATTTTAATATGCATGTCATAATACATATTCCAAATTATGCCAATTTCCAAGTTTACAATTACGTTCATATTCATTTCCATGTTTTTCCCCAAATCGCATTCCCACCGTTCGAATAATCGTGATTCAACCTAGATTATAAATAAATCTAGATTCGTAGATAAAAAGGGAATGAATCAAAATGACAAGAAGGAATAATTGGCATAAAAAGGTTTGGATAACAATGTAGGTTCAAGAATATGGGTAGACCTAACTAAATAGGTAAATTCCCACTGTCTTAAAACCAAAGAATGGGCAAAATAGGTTCAAGAACGTGGGTAGACCTAACTTAATAGGTAAATTCCCACAGTCTTAAAACCAAAGAAAAACCAAGGAACAGGTAGAATAAATAATTGGGTTTAGACCCAACTTCTCAATCACAAAACTAAAGCAATATTTTCCTAATCATAAATCATGGGTGTCAAAATCACAGTTGTCCTCATTATGTCATAAGTAATAGTTTATATCCAAATCAAAGGTATAGGCCTAGTCAAGGAAATAATCCTTGTAGTCACAGTCATAGGAAATGTCCATAGTCATATGCGATGTTCATAGTCCAAAAGGAAAATAATTCCCATAGTCATAAGTCATTGTCATAGGCAATGTTTATATGTCCCAAAATCAAAGGCTTATGTCATAGTCCAAAGGCATATGCTCTCAAAGGCCACAGTTCTATAGTCATAGTCACGGTTACAGTCTTATTTGTCCTCGAATCATAATAGTTCTTAATTCAGTCCAAGAGTATAAACACAGATTCGAAGAGAGAGAGAGAGAGAGAGAGAGAGAGAGAGATTTGGCATATTCCTTTATTCCTTTAATTTCATGTCACAAATAAAACAAAATATTCAGATCTAGAAATAACCAACTTACAGAAAATAGATCTAGAAAAGAAGGAAAGCGTGGCTATGATTCGTGCGTCGCTGCTTGAAACTTGTTTGAGCTAGCCTTTGAATTCTTCACTTGAAACTTTGATTTGAATCCCTCCTTAAAAGTCTTTTAGCAGCATCTCCTCGTCTTGAATCATATTTTATTTTATTTATTTAAGAAAATTTAGAGGAGGGGAAGAAGCCATGAATCTTAGCAGCGTAAGGATAGAAGAGAATTGGTGCAAAGAGAATGAAGACTAGGGCTGTTTATATAGCTGCTCAAGACCTTATCGTACACGCAGCGCTGAGTCAGCATTGAACCTAGTTAAGAAAATAGTCCAGGTACGTAGATGAATCTAGCCAAACCTTATCATACACGCAGTGCTGAGTCAGCATTGGGTCCCACAAGCTATTTTGGCGTAAAAGTTTGATTTTCAAACTTTTGAATTTTCTGGAATTTATTTAACTGTTTTATTCACATGAAATATTCTTATATGTATACAATTCCTCTAACGACCATTTTACGCGTATATATATACGCACAACTTTCATTTTATTTTCAAAATTCAAATGATGTTGCCATATTTCATTGACTGTAGCCTTATCTTGAATTTTATCTTTCGTATACATATATTTTAGCATATATATATATATTTATGTTCTCATATGTATATATATATATTTTCTTTATTTCCTTATATGTACGTTCTTATCCTTTCAAATTTTGAATTTGTATACGTACATATATTTGCATGTTCAGTTGGCCCTCTCTAAAACAAAGATAATAAAAATTATGCCGCCGCCGGGGTTCGAACCCCCGACCTCCATGCTACAAATCCAGTGCCTTAACCAACTGAGCTACTGAGGCTTTTGTTAATAAGTCTTAGAACAATAATAATTATTGTTCTCTCCTTACTTCTCTTTTTCATGTTAGTTACAATACTTAAATTAAACAACTGCATGGATCTTTTTCTTTTAATTTTTCTTTTAAAAATTAATTATACTTTAATTTGAGAATCTTAATGTCACAGAATTACGGGGTGTTACATTCTCCCCCACTTAAAAGGATTTCGTCCCCGAAATCTTCAAGTTAGGAAGAATGTGTCCTACCATCCAATCACCCATCTATTCAACCATTCAATCACAGGCATTCATTGTCCTTAAAAGATTTCTAATGCTTTCATGTTCATATGCATAGTGTGTGTATATGTCTCTATCTAATGCAAAATCAGGCGGTCTACTGATTCAGTTGACCTCCTTAATGCAAATCATGTTAGTGCCATGCGTCCAATCATGCATGCAAACATCCCTAGTCATGTAAATACTACATGCGTGCACAACCATTCATCCATATGCAACGTCCATATGATATCATATCAAGTTCAATTTGCAACAAATACATATATGTAAATGCAATATGAAAGCGTCCGAACTTGATCTAGTGCCTAATACGTATGCATATGCATCCACGAGCAACCATTTGCAACCACTTGCAACCATTCAACCATAACATGTTCTAAATACATGTTTACATCCATTGGCTTCTACCTAAGGATCGCAGATGCGACCTAGAGGATATACTTTGGAAAGAGAGAGAAACAACTACGCGTAAAGCACCTAAACAGAGAAATCAAGGATGCACCCTTAAGAAAAAGGGTATGTTGCTAGTATCTAGCCTTCTTGAGCTTTACTCCACTGTATCTTAACCAATTTTTTACTCCACGATTGTGAAGTTTCTAAGCTCCATCTCCAAAATGAACAAATGTCAACCAAGTGTATATACTAGGCTGATCAGAGGTCTCTCCTCCTATCTTATCCATTATGCCATAATTTTAAGGGTCAAAAGGTCACTACGCGCTTTTTAGAGCGCCTGCCACAACTATCCATCTCTCACGCAAACCATCCTAGTCGAACTCGACATTCCTCAAGTAAAAGCCCCAAAGGCCTAAACCAATATCAGACAAGCACCCAAGGAATATCTCCTTTAGACAATCTACGTGATATGATATAAGCAAACTCGATAGCTATTCAAACCCCTACTAACCAAAAATAAATGGGTCGAACCACCCACTGGGTTTGAGACTGATTGGGATCTTCTTACTATACAAGTACTAAGGTGCAGAGACTCAACTATGGAAGCAAATATGAACAAATGCGAAGTGCTAAATCTGAATAGAAAAACTAGATTCTTCCAAGAGAAACTTTTACCACCTATCTCCTAGGTACGCTCAGCAAGTACTTGCCCTTCTGAAAATCTTGTCCTTTGTCCTTAATTATATGCCCTATCATACCATAGTAAAGATACTTCCTCTTGTCTTAGGTTTTAAAATCCCTTCCTCCTTCGTGAGCCAAGTCTACATCCATAATTTTCCTCATCCTTGGGTTGCGCTCTTTTGCCAAACTCCTCATCCTTTTCCGTGTGTAACCACATTGGCAAATCTCTCGAAAGCCGCCTCCATCGCATGGAAAACCATATAACCTTGAAAGAAGACTGGCCGTAAGTGAAACAACTACGGCTATAGATGGAAGTCGGGCACTACTTCGCCCTTCGATGAGGTTACCTCCCAGAAAGCCAGGAGCCCCAGAGACTCAAGAAAGAAGGAGACAAGAATTCAAACAGAGGAAGAGGAGACAATGCGTATGGCTTTGGGGAATATGCCTTTAAAACAAATCCTTTCTTTTTGAAAATGCTTCTTTAAAAACCGTTTTGAAAATAATTTTTTTCAAATCTTTTATCTGATCCGGTAACCTTCAGCTCTGATACCACGTGTAACACCCCACGTCCGTTAGTGTCACTCACAAAGGGAATGCACTAAGTTCTGTGGAGCATTTAGGGTAAAAGATGCAGATAAATTACAAGACAGACAGAAATTAAACAGCGGAAGATAAAACTTTGCTTTATTGATAAAATAATTTGTACAATGATTTCTTTACAATATCAGAGTATCAACTGTCTTACAAAATAAAGAAGCATAAAACAACATTTATATTCCCCAATTTTTGCATGAGCCAGCCATAGCATCTGATAAGAGAATCCAAGCAGACTTCGATAAATCTTCAAGCTGGGAAAGAGTGACAGTCCAACTTAACCTGAGCTATACTACTCCCTCCTCTACTACCTGAGGGGGGGGGGGGAAACGGAAGAAAAGAAGACGAAAGAAAAACAGAGTCAGACATAAAGCCTGAGTAAGTTCAGTAACTTCTAGCATGTGAACATGGAAAATAAAACGACATGAATTAACTGAATACAAGATTACACCATGAAGATAGGGTCAACAAGACTGGACAAGGTAATCACAAGATATGCTAAGATAAGATAAACTGGATACGCTCTAATACTTTCGCCGCTTCGCTCTAATACTTCGCCGCTTAGCTATTTCCTTGTTATACTGATTTCTATATCTCTGCATCACCTACCTAGTGTCCCAACTAGTAATGATAACGTGATCCCAATCCCTGTATTTTCCATTGCATTCCGGCATACATTCATTATTTATTACCTAGATCAAATCTAGGGTTTTCTATCAAGTGCTTTCTAGATTTAACTAGAGTTTACGCTATCTGCTGAACGCTTCTCGGATTTATGCCACCTAGTCCAACTAGGGATTACGCTACCTGTCGAACGATGCCCCCAAGTCTAGGACACACTACCTAGAGTGGTATATGTTCCTATACTTCCCCACGCATGTATCGTGAATCGTTATCGCTTGTCTAGATGCACATGTCCTGTAATGTGCGGTCCGAGTCCTGTGACAGGGCAAATCAAGGAATACAGAACTCGGTCGGGAGCTTTCAGATATCTGCCGATGCAGATGCTAAGGTCTGTTTTTATTCCAGTGGCTATGGTCCCACTTGACCCCTCCCTCAGCTAATGAAAGGCACACCTTGTAAAATGAGAACTATACGCCGGCCCCCGGTGCCCCACTATCCTATGGCCATCCGCAACCATAACTAGATAGCAAGTATATGGTCTTTTGGAGTTCTCCGCCTTTCCGCTTCACGTATCTCGATTGACTCAAGATGGATGGTAGACGACGAGTTGCTATCACAGGGCTACCGTCTTCTCGCCGAATCACGCTGGTCCATCCTAGTCTTTAGGTTGCCACATATATATTGCAACCAAGGCATACCCTCGGTTCTTCTAACGCAGACCTTAACCTCTGTGAGCCCAGGATGATCATCTGCAGCCTCACAGAGGGATACCAAGAGTACCCTCACGTCCCCTCGAAGCCTCGGGCTTCGTAACCCAATTCGTTGGAGCCTTCTTAAAACCGGATGGATGTCTGCTCCTTCGTGTTATACTAAGAATTACTACTTATTTCTACTAACTAAGGTTTACCACTTAGTTTCCAAATTCCTTGTTTTCTTAACTAAGTTTTACTACTTAGTCCCTTTTTCAACTGAGGTCTACTACTTAGTTTTCTTTCTCGCTAGGTTGGGTTGGTTAAGTGTCTTTAGTCGATTCAAGCTATCTTAACCCTCTTCCCTTATCCTATTACACTGGTTAAGTGTTATCCCTTCATGCTTTTTACTTAACCCTATTCATTTATCATATTCTGATGGTTAAGCATTCAAGTTTACTTAACCCTATGGTCTAGTCCAGTTAACATATTAATTTGGCTAAGTGTATTACTTAACCCCAACCTCTAGTCTAATTAACATGTTAAATTGGCTAAGTGTATTAACTTTACTTAACCCCACCTTCTAGTCTAGTCAACATGTTAATTTGGCTAAGTATTCCCATGGACTTAACCCTCCCATTCTAGCTTTAACTGTGCTAAGTTGGTTAAGTGTTCCTTAACCTTCCCATTCTAGCTTAACTGTGTTAAGTTGGTTAAGTGTTCCTATGGACTTAACCTTCCCATTCTAGCTTAACTGTGTTAAGTTGGTTAAGTGTTTCTATGGACTTAACTCTCCCATTCTTGTTCTAGCTTTAATTAATAAATTAAAGCCGCAACCTCTCACATTAGACAGATATTGCTGCGGTTACTGGATGTGCCGGTCGGTTCCGGGCAGGTTTACACCGCGACTCAGTCTAACCTCGGGTTAGGCATATTCATGTTTTCTAAGTTCAAAGGGTTTTTTATTAATCTCCAAATCTGGTTTTGAAAACAACCATCCCGTCCTTCGGATCAGTTAGGGATAGCCAGGGAGGGCAGGAAACTTGTATTTTCCAAACCCAAGCCTAGACACTATCCTCTCTGTCACCCTAGAACCTTCTGGTCTATGTGTTATAAAAAGGGATGTTATCAAAATACTTTTCTTTTGTTTATAAATTGTTAACAATTTATTTCAAAAGCCCATTTCCCCTTTTTAGACAAATTTGGCCTATATTTATTTGTCAAGCCTACTAGTATACTTATATTCTAGGCCCAAGTCCTAACCCAACATGCAGTTTAGGCCATTTCCTATTTCATTGCCGAAACTAGATTAAATATCCTAGTTTATAATTTATGGCCAAAACTTAACCAAGTTACATATTTTGTGGTAAATGAACATTTATGACGAATTCTATAAGTAAATTACTCCTAATTTACTTATTTCATTACTACTCTTTTAATGTACATTGTCACATTTATTATTATGGCCCATTCTCTCTTATTTATCATATTTATACTTTTTGGTATGTAAATTATACCAAATTTAGTGTCGCTAACCATAATTTATTCTAAACATGACAATTGCTCACAATTATGAATAAATTCAAAATTGTGCTAATATACTTATTCCAAATCAACCTTAATTAACCCAATCTTGGTTTAACATCCTAATTCACAATTTATGGCAAAACTAGAATTATTTTTCTAGTTTACATTTTATGCCTAAAATTTAGCTTACTTACTAATGCTAAATTTAATATGTCAAAATCACATATTCCCTAATCCATGTCAAATTTCCCCGTTTTCATTTTAATATGCATGTCATAATACATATTCCAAATTATGCCAATTTCCAAGTTTACAATTACGTTCATATTCATTTCCATGTTTTTCCCCAAATCGCATTCCCACCGTTCGAATAATCGTGATTCAACCTAGATTATAAATAAATCTAGATTCGTAGATAAAAAGGGAATGAATCAAAATGACAAGAAGGAATAATTGGCATAAAAAGGTTTGGATAACAATGTAGGTTCAAGAATATGGGTAGACCAAACTAAATAGGTAAATTCCCACTGTCTTAAAACCAAAGAATGGGCAAAATAGGTTCAAGAACGTGGGTAGACCTAACTTAATAGGTAAATTCCCACAGTCTTAAAACCAAAGAAAAACCAAGGAACGGGTAGAATAAATAATTAGGTTTAGACCCAACTTCTCAATCACAAAACTAAAGCAATATTTTCCTAATCATAAATCATGGGTGTCAAAATCACAGTTGTCCTCATTATGTCATAAGTAATAGTTTATGTCCAAATCAAAGGTATAGGCCTAGTCAAGGAAATAATCCTTGTAGTCACAGTCATAGGAAATGTCCATAGTCATATGCGATGTTCATAGTCCAAAAGGAAAATAATTCCCATAGTCATAAGTCATTGTCATAGGCAATGTTTATATGTCCCAAAATCAAAGGCTTATGTCATAGTCCAAAGGCATATGCTCTCAAAGGCCACAGTTCTATAGTCATAGTCACGGTTACAGTCTTATTTGTCCTCGAATCATAATAGTTCTTAATTCAGTCCAAGAGTATAAACACAGATTCGAAGAGAGAGAGAGAGAGAGATTTGGCATATTCCTTTAATTTCATGTCACAAATAAAACAAAATATTCAGATCTAGAAATAACCAACTTACAGAAAATAGATCTAGAAAAGAAGGAAAGCGTGGCTATGATTCGTGCGTCGCTGCTTGAAACTTGTTTGAGCTAGCCTTTGAATTCTTCACTTGAAACTTTGATTTGAATCCCTCCTTAAAAGTCTTTTAGCAGCATCTCCTCGTCTTGAATCATATTTTATTTTATTTATTTAAGAAAATTTAGAGGAGGGGAAGAAGCCATGAATCTTAGCAGCGTAAGGATAGAAGAGAATTGGTGCAAAGAGAATGAAGACTAGGGCTGTTTATATAGCTGCTCAAGACCTTATCGTACACGTAGCGCTGAGTCAGCATTGAACCTAGTTAAGAAAATAGTCCAGGTACGTAGATGAATCTAGCCAAACCTTATCATACACGCTGTGCTGAGTCAGCATTGGGTCCCACAAGCTATTTTGGCGTAAAAGTTTGATTTTCAAACTTTTGAATTTTCTGGAATTTATTTAACTGTTTTATTCACATGAAATATTCTTATATGTATACAATTCCTCTAACGACCATTTTACGCGTATATATATACGCACAACTTTCATTTTATTTTCAAAATTCAAATGATGTTGCCATATTTCATTGACTGTAGCCTTATCTTGAATTTTATCTTTCGTATACATATATTTTAGCATATATATATATTTATGTTCTCATATGTATATATATATATTTTCTTTATTTCCTTATATGTACGTTCTTATCCTTTCAAATTTTGAATTTGTATACGTACATATATTTGCATGTTCAGTTGGCCCTCCCTAAAACAAAGATAATAAAAATTATGCCGCCGCCGGGGTTCGAACCCCCGACCTCCATGCTACAAATCCAATGCCTTAACCAACTGAGCTACTGAGGCTTTTGTTAATAAGTCTTAGAACAATAATAATTATTGTTCTCTCCTTACTTCTCTTTTTCATGTTAGTTACAATACTTAAATTAATCAACTGCATGGATCTTTTTCTTTTAATTTTTCTTTTAAAAATTAATTATACTTTAATTTGAGAATCTTAATGTCACAGAATTACGGGGTGTTACACCTTTATTTTCCAATATGTGCACAACCATATCTACTGGTGTCACAGTCGTCATATCCCCTTCTGTCCGGCTCATGCACGCACATGGCCAGGTCGGTTTGCGCCGCCCACACCGTTCGTTTCGTTTGGATCTCTTATAATCAATCATAAGCGTGCCCCTTCTCCACCTAGTACGGAGTTCTTTATTTGATACCTACTCCAGGTAACTGACTGAAATGGGTCCCACAAAAAATGATACAAGCTCCCCCCTTTGTCTTGTACCCCCACTAGGTTTTTCACTGACTACGTATACCCATATGTGTCTTTAATTACAGAGCCCTAGGTCAGTTATGCTTCTTTAATTACATAACTCCAATCTTTCTACCGGTTATGCTTACCTACAGCTATCTTTACTACATAACCCCCAATCTTCCAACTGGTTATGCTTACCTATTGGTGTCTTTAATACATAACCCTATCATTTCTACAAGTTATGTTTACCCTAAAAGATGTCTTTATCAGGTTAAGTTTGCGGACCTATATATACTAATACTACCCACCTATCTAATATTTACTTAACCATTCCAATGATCCAAGCATGTTTATTTAATGGTTAAGTTTGTGGGCCTATACATACTAATATTACCCACCTACCCAAGATCTACTTAACCCTCCCATTGATCCAACCAAATTTACTTAACCCTAACTTTAGTTCGTATTCATACAATCCCTTATGGATTAGTTTAGGTTAAGTAGTCCAATTTATTACCATGTCCATTTATGGTTTATAATGAGCTAGACCTCCCACATTAGGCCTACAACATGTGTGAAACACCCTACCTCCATTAATGTCACTCATAAAGGGAATGCATTAACTTCAATGAATCGTTATAGGTAAAAGATGCAGATAAATTACAAGACAGACAAATAAAACAGCGGAAAACAAAGTCATTTTATAAGCAACGTAGTTCAGTCAAGCTTTTACAACAATTGACTCAATCATACTTAAAAGTACTACATAAAACTTCTGCGTTGATTCAAAAACTTCCAAGTATACAAGAAGCATAAAACATAGCAAAGTAGCATAAATCCCCAAATTAAAGTGCAAACACAGCTATAGCCAAAGATAAGAGGATCCAAGCAATGCATTAAAGAATCTTCAAGCTTGAAAAGAGAAACGGTCCAAACTAAGCTGAGCTATTCCTTCCCTGACTACATGGGGGAGAAACGGAAGAAAAGAAGACAAAAGAAAATGGGTCAGACATAAAGCCTGTTAAGTCCAGTGATTTTCGGTATGTAAATAGGTAAAAGCAACATGATATAAATAAACTGAATATAAGACAATACCGTGATAACAGGGATAACAAGATAATATAAGATTAGTGTAACATATGACAAGGCAAGATAAACTGAATGCGCTTCTACTCTTTCTCTTCTTCGCTACTACCGTGTTATTCTGATTTCTATATCTCTGCACCACCTAACTAGTATCCCAACTAGTAATCTGTATAGGATGATAATATGATCCCAATCCCCGCAATTGTGGTATCCTTCATGTGTGCATCCATTATGAGGATCCCACCTCAACCTGCCTAATTGCCATGGATATGTTAGATGTACCCTTACTACCCTATCGATCGGCTCCCTAACTCACATGTATTTATTACTTGTGTCATTCGACCCTGCTTGTATGTATTCATTACTTGTGTCATTCAGCCCCGCTTGTATGTATTCATTACTTGTGCCATTCGGCCCCGCTTGTATGTATTCATTACTTGTGTCATTCGGCCCCGCTTGTATCTAGATACCTGTGCTGGCCCCATCATGGGGTGTATCAGTTCCGATGATGGCAATCCGATACAGTTCATGATGCACAGTGTATACTACTGATGCCCAGTGCCTGCGTTTCCACTCCGGAGCACGTGCACATCCATACTCCATCGGAACTACACTGCTGCACCACCCGCCGCTATTTTGACCGCTTATAATCAGCCCAGTAATCGTGCCCCACCCTTCCTAGCTCAGGGTACCATGGTACATCTATTTGGGTTATGGCTGAAATGGGTCCCCGCTACTAGGGTTTCCAAATCAACATGTTATAATGGTTAAGTGATCTCAATTTAACTTAACCATACCCATTTGCTTAATTAACATGTTGTACTAGTTAAGTGTTGCCTATTCATATGTTACTTAACCTTCTCAACGATTCACGCATGTTTATTTAACGGTTAAGTTTGTGGGCCTATATATACTAATATTACCCACTTACCCAAGATTTACTCAACCCTTTCCCTTATCAAGTCCATGTGTATTATTGGTTAAGCTTGCCTTAACCCCATCCACTTTGTTCACGTAATATTGGTTAAGTTGTCTTCTTGTCCATGTTAACTTAACCCACCCACCTAACATGTTCTATTGGTTAAGTGTCGCCTGTTATTATGTTACTTAACCTTGTTCATTCATTATGTTGCATTGGTTAAGTGTTCCCCCTTAACTTATCCCCACTCGTTCATCATGTTAGGTTGGTTAACTTAACCCTACGCACATAACATGATGTATTTGGTTAAGCGTTTGCTATTAACTTAAGCATGTTCTTTCATCATGTTATATTGGTTAAGTGTTTCCCCTTAACTTAACCCCGCTCGTTCTTAGCATGTCTATTCATTAGCATTAATTCATTCATTAATTCCTTAACCCCTCACATTAGAATTATTGTTTGCAGTTGCTGGATGTGCCGGGTGGCTTCGGGCAGACTTCTACCGCAAACTCATTCAAGCCTCGGGTTTTCGGCTTTATGCGCTAACCTCTCACATTAGATCTATGTTGTTGCGGTCGCTGGATGTGTCGGGCGGTTCCGGGCAGTCTTACACCGCAACTCAATCTAACCTCGGGTTATGCACGTTCATCTTTTAGCCAATTTACATATTTACCATTCATGTCCAAGTCTAGATTTTATATACTAATTATCCCAAATTTTACAAAACTAGTCATGTTCCAATTCTCAAGTTATGTCCAACCAAGCCAATTGCAAGTTATGCCCCACAAATTAAATTTCAAGTTATTGCTCAAAATAGGTTACACCTAATTTTTCCAAATTTGCAATAATAGTCATGCCCCAAAATCTCAATATACATTATGCTTGGCGTCCCAACCAATAGTTATGCCCGATCTAGATTTAATATTCCAATTTACATTTTACACCCAATCTAGATTTAATATTTCAATTTACCCCAAGTTCGTAACAATAACAATTATGCCCAATTATTTCACCAAATACATTATGCCTAATATTTAACCAAAATAGGCTATACCCAAAAATTCCCCATATTCCAATCGTTCATATTTCGCAATTTCAGCCTAGGTTCAAAGGTAACCCAGTTTCATAAAAGAAAAAGGAAATAGGGGAAAAGAGAGAGAGAGAGAGAAGGAGCATAAAATAAGAATAGGCATAAAAATAGGCATGTAACAACAGATCTAATACAAGAAATTTAGATCCAACAAAGATAGATTCTTGAATAAGCTGATACAATCATTATCGCAGGCATAAGAATAACATCATGAACCAAAAAGGATTATATATTCAATGTTCAACAAAGATAGGCCTGATTGAATCGATATAATAACTTCTTAGGCATGTAAAATCATAGATCCAATAGAAAGATAGGGGTAAATCTGAAAAGATTGTCTCATCATCAATCATAGACTTAGATTCAATTTTTACATGCCAAGATTACTATTAAGTGTTTAAATCTGAAAATAACATGAACTTACATTGCTTGGATTAAGAAAAGATAATTGAATCATTGTCATTGCAGAGACTCTAATTTGATGTTGATTAATCTTCAAACTGGATTTGAGGCTCTCTAATTTGATTTCTTGTTTGGAGAATATGGCGGTGGCTAGGCTAGATTGAAGATGAACAGCATGACGACATCATAGCTTTGGAGCAATAGAATTAGGGTTGGGTTATTAGTGTATATATAAATGTCTAGGATTGTTAAGAGCTTTTAGATCAACCTAGTATCCATCCAAGCCATCCAGTCCAAGAAAATTGGTCATCAGGCCAATCAGGTAATGACATATCAGCCCTAGGCTGTAAAAATACGTCACTGGATCTAGATCAGAAAGGGGTCGACTCCCTACAGGGGGGCCAACACCTATGTCAACACCCCTATAGGGGGGTCGACACCTATGTCGCCTCTAAGCGGGAAATTCCCCGCTCAGCCCGCTTTGATCGAATTTCGAATTTTGAACAGTTTTGACCTTTAATTATTATTTTAATTTAATTTCTATTTAAACTTGAAATCTTCTGAACTCCATAACTTATTCATACGGAGTCCGATTCACGCAAACTTGGACTCTATCTCAAGCAGAATTCTGAGATGATCGCAATGGCGCAACCCGTTTCACTTAGTTCTTCTTCTAAAAATTAAGTGTTCTTAAATTTGTTAATTTTAATATTCATAGAAAATACGGGGTGTTACATTCTCCCCTCCTTAAAGGATTTCGTCCCCGAAATCTCCAAGTTAAGAACAATGCATATCCTACCATCCAACATCCGTCTACTCGACCATTCAATCACAGGCATCCATTGCCCTTAAAAAGATTTCTAATGCTTTCATGATCATATGCATAGTGTGTGTATATGTCCTTATCTAATGAAAAATCAGGCGGTCTATTGATTCAGTTGACCTCCTTAATGCGAATTATGTTAGTGCCATGAGTCCATCATGCATGCAATTATTCCTAATCGTACCTTATAACATCTACATGAGTGCACAATCATTCATATAAATGCAGCATCCATATGATAACACATCATGTTTCAATCTATATCTAAATACATATATGCATATGCAATATGAAAGTGACTAAGCCGATTTAGTACCTAATGTGTGTGTATATGCATCCATGAGCAACCACTTGCAACCATCAATCATAACATGTTTCAAATACATGTTTACATCCATTGGTTTCTAACTAAGGATCAAGAATAGGACCGAGGAGATATACTTAAAAGATAAATACAAGTATGCGTAAACATATGGAAAAAGTGATCAAGGATGTACCCTAAAAAAGAAAAGGGTAGGATGCGCTTATCTTATCTTCAGTCTCCCAAGTCGCGTCTTCTTCAGCGTCACCCCATTGTACTTTAACTAGCTTGACTTCACGATTTCAAAGCTTGTTGACCTCCATTTCCAAAACTCAAAAAATCGGATCTCGATCACTTACTATGCTAGAGGGCATCCCATGTTGTCGGACTACCTTTCCAAGATAAACAGATGTTAACCGTGATACCAAGTGTATATACTAAGACGATTAGAGGTCCCTCCTCTACATAGCTTATCCATCTTGTCACAAATCTGAGGGTCTTCATGTTATGCCGCTCCTATCCGATCCAAAAGCGTAGGCCACTCTTCTAGCATTGTTAACAAATCAGGCACAAACTTGACCGAGGGTCTAAAGCTAAAGTTGCTATGTACTTCAAATTTTATTCCTCTTAAGGTCAGTCTCTTTCTACTTAGGGCACCTGCCACAACATTACCATTGCTAGGGGTATAAGCAATTTCAAAGTCGTATGAGGCAATAAATTCCATCTATCGTTGTTGCCACAATTTCAAATCTTTTTGCGGGAACAAATATTTTAAGGACTTATGATCCGTATATAGTTCAAACTTTCTCTCTTAAAAGATATCCAAGTCGTGGGTAGGATAGTTTTTCTCATGTACTTTCAGCTGTCGTCTTCCATAACTAACTACCCTCTCTTCTAGCATTAAAACAGCGCCTAACCCTATCCGGCATGCATCCATATAAACTGTAAACGTCTTGTTCCCTTTGGGCAATGTCAAGACTGGGGTTGTCATCAGGGTTCTCTTCAGTCGTTGGAAAGCAACATCGCAATCCAAATCCCAGGCAAAAGTTAGGTTCTTCTTCGTCAATCTAGTAAGTGGGGCCGTGTAACAACCCTGAATTTTGGGGCCAATTTTAAATTTATTTTAAGTGATTTTAATGAGTTTTGATATTTAAAATATTCTATTTTAATTAATAATGATCATAAAATTGATCTAAATCGAAGTTAGAATGAATAATTTAATTTTAATTATAAAAAGAGTTAGAAATAGCGCGGTAGTATGAAAAGTCAAACTTGAACTTTGACTGACTATACAGGATGCAAAATTTAATGGATTTTAGTGAAACCAAAAATATTAGAATCTATTTAAAAATATCTTTCCAACGAATTCAAAAAATTGAAATTTCATAGCGGGAATCAAAAGTTATGCCCAAATTAAAATTTAGAAAGGTCGCTAGGTAATTTGCATAGGTCAAAAATGCTACTTTTTGCATATAAAGGAATTTGAACTCGAAACCACTACCATTGAGTTCAGAATGATGTTTCTACATTGAAAAACAGTAAACACTTATATATTTTGAGTTTCGATGTGATGACCCCAAACTTCCACTAGGTGAAAGTAGAAGTAATCATATGGAATACAACATGAATATAATAATACAAATCACAGAAACAGTATAGCATAGGAAATTCATGGAGTAACAACATCATAGCAGCGGAAATACAATGTCATCATCCACAGAAAATCCACAGTCAATGAATTCTAAGTTATTACATCAAGTTTGCAAAAGTGAAATAAGCTCCAACTCCAAAATAACAACATGAAATGGAAATAAGTCTGGTGTCTGGAATGAAAAAGGAAATGCGATAAAAGCAAATGATAAAAGGTCTTCGAAGCTCCAAGTCATCACCTCTACGTCAAAGCTGGTCCAAGGAAAATGATAAGCAGCTCCAAAGAAAAGACTCCAAGCAAAAGAATACCTGTTACTTGGATGCCCATGTAGAAAGGAGGGCACCCAAGTTTGCAAAAGGTGAAACAAACTATGGGTCAGTCGTGGGACTGGTGTGAGAATTCTTAACTAACTTAACTAATATTAATAAGGTAAATCCAAAGACCACGCTGCTAATGCGGAACCGGTTCACTCTAATGGATTGCCGTGCATAATTTAAAGTGGCATAACAGATATTTAAATATATCGTAAACAACGCAATGTCTTTGGAAAAATGGAATGACCATAAGACCCAAGTCCCATCACACAATGCAACGCACACCAGAGGATAGGGTTTTACCTTATGATGATTAAACATGCTAAATACGGCAAATGCGAATCTAATATTATCATTAGTGTATATGAAAACATTTCAAAATAAATGTATTAATCCTAGGAAGCATAGGTACCCATATATTATGCCTCCGTACTAGTAATACAATCAAATTCGTCGGTTCGTATTTGGATTTTTGGTTTCCATCATGAGTCAAGGCTAGAGAGGAGCTCCTTACCGATTCGAGCACTCTAGCTAGTGTCTCAGGATTCCCCGCGGAGAACCCTTGGATAGCTGCAGGGCCGGTCCGCAAATACAGCTTAGCGGATTAGTTATACCTGAACACACGTTTCCCGATCCTATAGGACCTATCCGAGGCGCCTCATTCCATCATCCACATAAGTAAAATGTCAGGCCGTGTTAAAACCCAAACACCATTTCTAGCTAGAAAGAAATGTGTTGCTCTCCCTGCGTTCCCTTCTCCCGTTTTAGACTCTACCGGTTTGTGAGGCTCGTGAAGTTACGTAATACACAAAGCTCTGCTTATTCAAGCGGTGCTTTGATCGTCACCACAAGGTTCTGCTTTTCAACAAGAAACCTTGATCATTGCATCTTAGTATGCCACACTGTCACTCCATACCGTGCCGTCGATTATCCGTCAATATATAAACGGGTGTTAAGTAGAGAATAAATCCTCCACCACCAATATTTATATATTAATAGAAAATCAACAACATGATATTTAACGGGGTACGATGTCAGACACATAATCCATTTAAACTTATGCTCTGGGTCTGAGCGAAAGTCAAAGCCGTGAAATCAACACGTACGTCTGGCCAATGACCTTGACCCTTGAATTGGGAGCAAGTCAATTCAGGATCTCGATCGATGTCCATTCGAGGGAAGATTTACGGTCTTCATACGTCGTCTCATACTTCAATTCTTTAACGTCGTTTGGTTTAATTTGGGATGAGAGTATCTCGGACTTCCCAAACAACCTCGCATACTTATAGTTTTGGAAAACTATTTCATGTCGTTATATTATTTTATAACGGCTAATTCTTGTTCTAATTATTTAAAATAATTAAACTCCTTATTTAACGACGCATTCTCAGAATCCTATTTTTATTTACATTAAATGAAACGTAATCTTTCATTACATACCACGTTCTTATTTATTTACATTGAATATAATGTAAGCTTGCATTTACATGTCGCATTCTTATATATTTACATCAAAAATAATGTTAACTTCCTACGATATAAATTCTTTTTAATATTAACATTTAAAATAAATGTTAACTTCCTACGATGTGAATTCCCTTTTTTTTATATTAACATTTAAAATAAATGTTAACTTCCTACGGTTAAATTTCATTTTAATTTACATTAAAAATAATGTAACTTATCCAACGATTAATCTTCTTTTTATCTACATTAAAAATAATGTATATTAATCCTATGGTTACACTCTTTTTAATATTAACATTAAAAACGATGTTATTCTCATCCTACGGTGCAATTCTGCTTTTAATTTACATTATAAAACAATGTAACATTCCTACGGTCAATTCTCTTTAATATTATTAACCTTAAAAATAATGTTAATTTTCATACGGTGAAATTACTATAATATCTACATTAAATAAAATGTACATATTCCTTCTGATGAAGATTACTATACTGTTTACATCAAATAAAATGTAAATTTTACTACGGTCAAAATTACTATAACATTACACTAAATAAAATGTACATTTCCCTATGATGAAAATTCCTTTTGTGTTTACATAAAAAAAAATATAAGGTAAACTTACCATGGTGAAAATTTCTATTATGTCTACATTAAAAATAATGTAGATCTTTTCCTACTTTTACATTACATATGAAAAATGTACAATTTTAATACACCATAAATTCCTACTTTATATTTACAAATAAAAATGTAAATCTTGTCGTACAATGAAATTTACCATTTAATTACAAAGAAAGATGTAATTTTCTTATACGGTGTAAATTTCTTTTATATTACATTATAAAATTATGTAAACTATCATACAGTGAAATTCCCTTTTTATTTACATTAAAAATGATGTAAATTTTCTACGGTATAAATCCTTTTTATAATTACATTATAATATAATGTAAATTTACATACGGTGCAATTCTTTTACATTTCATTATAAAATAATGTAAAATAACATACGGTGAATTTCTTTTCATTATTATATTAAGAATAATATACTTTAATCCTACGGTTAAATTCCTTTTTAATCACATTATAAAATAATGTAAATTAATCCTACAGTTAATTCTCTTTATATTAACATTATAAATAATGTTAACTTAACATGCGGTGTATTTTCAATTATATTACATTATAAAATAATGTAAAATAACATACGGTGGATTTTCTTTTTATTTCATTAACAAAAATGTGTTTTCATACGTTGAAAATTCTCTTTTTACTACATTAACAAAAATGTATTTTCATACGTTGAAAATTCTCTTTTTATTACATTAACAAAAAATGTGTTTTCATACGTTCAAAATTCTCTTTTTACTACATTAACAAAAATGTATTTTCATACGTTGAAAATTCTCTTTTTATTACATTAACAAAAATGTATTTTCATACGTTGAAAATTCTCTTTTTTCTACATTAACAAAAATGTTTTTTTTTTTTTTAATTCACATAAATAAAATGTGAAATATACATACGGTTAAAATTACTCTAGTATTAACATTAGAAATAATGTTAAATGAACATACGGTGGATTTCTATTATACTACATTAAAATGATGTAATTTAACATACGGTTGAATTTTATAATATCAAAAATGTTAATTTACATCCTACGGTAAATTTTATAATATTAACAACAAAAATAAATGTTAATTTTCTTCCTATCTCAATTTTACATATAAAAAAAATGTAAATTTCATCACAGGTCACATAACAACATCCAACACAACAACAGGATCAGATACAATAACAAACATCGAGGTAATTTGTAAGATGGGGTTTCACACGGCATATGTAAAATCAACATGGCATGGTTAAATAAATAACGCATAATTAATTATTAATTCAGATATAAACCTTAAAATTTCAGATCTAATCTCGTGTCATTCTAGTCAATTCGAATTCAACATCATACAGGGTGAATAGTTCTGATCCATGTTCTAAATATCATATCTTTTTAGATCTACGATCAACAACCATGCAAATAATAATTAAATAATTAAATTAAATTTAAAAATAAAATTCTCACCGTTTTTGGTCTGACGAGATGATTCAGGTTCGATCAGATTTGGTGTTCCAATTCAAGACGATTTCAGATCTGGAACGATTCGAGTACAAATTCATATGAAAAATCAGATTTCAGCCTTTAACAACTGACCCAGCGATGCTTATAAGCGTGGCTAAATCTGAAATAGATAATACCTTAGAAACCCAATTTGTTCAAAACTTTGATTGCGAATTCCTGGAGTTATAGGCGATGGTTTCACGAACCGTTTGTTGGAGGTTGGAGTGCTCGGAAGGGCCGATCTGCGCCGGGAGTCTTGGGGCGTGCGCACGCACGTGGTGGCGGCGGCGGGGGTGTAAAGGCGGCGACTTCGGGCACGGAATTCGAGAGCTACAGGGCACGGTTCTCGGTGATTCTTGTCGGAGATCGTAGGGCTCGAGAATCTCTTCGAAACGAGTATAAGTTTGCGATTTTTCGTTGAGAAATGAGGAGGAAATCGAAGGTCAAAGATTTGAGGTTTTATGGGTTTCGGCGGCCAAAGTAACGAAGGAAGAAGAAGAACGTATACGGCCGTATTTATACGGAGTATTTTTAGGTTTTTCTAATTATTATTTTTATTAATTAATTCCAAAAAATAGTGATTTTCTGTCCGAACTCCGATTCGCGCTCAACGACTGTCGATCTATACGTTTTGACGCCTTCTGAACGCGATGGCGCTATTCCCAAAGTCCAGTTATACGCATGTTTCTTTTATTTTTAAAATAAATCTTTTATTTTTAATTCAAACGTAAATTTAATTTTGTCAGGCCCACATACGAAGTAAGAAAAATCCGGAAAAATTATTTTTGGCTTTCTTATGACGATACGAATCCAACAAAATTTATTTCGTCGAATTCTGAGACTTTTGAAAAATGGCTATTTTTCAGTCAATTAATTTTGACCGAAACTGAAAAAACACAAATTCTTTTGCCACGCCTACATGCTAGCTTCAAAAATCATGAAATTTGAAACCTAGCAATAGTTTTACATTCCGGACCCAACAAAAGTGGTTTCGTTGAATTCCGAGGTCGTATGCAAAATGTCAATTTTCAAGGGCGATATATTTCTATAGCGACCTTTCTGAAAATTCATTTGGCCATAACTTTTGACTTCCGCTATGAAACTTCGATTTTTCGGATTCGTTAAAAAGGTACTCACTAACAGATTTAGATATTTTTCATTTCACCAAAATCCGGTTTATCCTGCATCCTGTGCAATAGGTCAAAGTTCAAGTTTGACTTTTCAAACTACCTCCCTATTTCTAATCCTCTATGCAATTTATTTTTGGCTTAACTTTGCATTAACTTTGCTCAAACAAATTCCAATTCATTTTTATTTGAAATAATTTATTTTAAATTTTTAAACACCCCTAAATGAAAATTTTAAATTGACCCCAAATTTCAGGGTTGTTACAATCTCCCCTCCTTAAGAACTTTTCGTCCTCGAAAAGGAAGAAAGAAAAAGAAAAAAAAAGAAAAAAAATAGAAGAGTAGGAAACAACACAGGGAATACTGAAAAGATTAAGCGTACCTCAAAACAAAACCTAATCGGAGGTATCCACTTTGCAGTTGGGATAGGCCTGTTTGATGCTCTCTTCCGTTTCCCAAGTGCAGTCTCTAGGGTCCCCACTCCACTGCACCTTGACTAGGTTGATTCTTTTATTCCTCAACACCCTAGTTTCTTTGCCAATAATTTTCAGTGGCTCTCTTCTCACTGCTAGGCTTGGGGTAATTTCCGAATCTTGCTGTGCAGCTTCCTCCACAACCAGATCCGAATCATGGACATGCCTCCGAAGTTGAGATACATGGAATACATCGTGCACTCCAGGCAACCAGTCGGGCATCTGAATTCTGTAAGCTAGGGTGCCAATCTTTTCAAGAATAGGGAAAGGGCCTATGAATCTGGGTGCCAGTTTCCCTGTTTTTCCAAAACGGATAACACCTCGCATTGGAGTGACTTTCAGATAGACATAGTCACCCACATCAAAAGCTAGCTCTCGCCTTCTCACATCTGCATAACTTTTCTGTCTACTTTGGGCCGCCAATAGCCGCTTCTTAATAAAGTCAACTTTGTCCGAAGCTTCTCGGATCATATCAGGACCCAACACAAGCCGGTTCCCTTTTTCAATCCAACATGCTGGCGATCTACATGGCCTACCATATAAGGCTTCAAATGGAGCCATTTTCAAACTTGCTTGATAACTATTGTTGTACGAGAATTCAACTAAATGCAAGTGATCTTCCCAAGACCCTCCAAAATCGGGTATACAAGCTCGCGATAGATCTTCAAGAATGCGATTCACTCGCTCAGTCTGGCCGGCCGTCTGAGGGTGGTAAGCGGTACTAAGGTTTAACTTCGTTCCCAACTCATTTTGGAATGCTTCCCAAAACTTTCTAGTGAAGATAGGATCACGGTCGCTAACAATACAGCTAGGAACTCTGTATAACACGAAAGATTTTCTTCAATTAGAACATGAAAATTTCCATTTAGAAAATGATGAAAAGGAGAGTTTTAGTTTTATTACCCATATAGCCTGACGATTTCTTTGCAATAAATTTGTGCCAGACTTTGAGCAGTTCTAGTGGACTTGACAGGTATGAAATGAGCGGTCTTGGTGAAACGATCCACGATCACCCATATGCTGTCATTCCCTTTCCTAGTACGGGGTAAACCATCTATAAAATCCATGGAGACTTGGTCCCACTTCCCTTCTGGAACCGGCAATGGTTGCAACAATCCGTCAGGCTTTTGTTGATAGCTCTTTACTTGCTGGCACGTAGGACATCTACTCACATAAATAGATATATCCCTCTTCATAGCTTTCCACCAAAACGTGCGCTTAAGATCTCGATACATCTTGCTCACGCCTGGATGGATGCTAAGCTTTGATTTGTGACCTTCATTCAAAACTTCTCTTATGAGCTCGGGGATACTTGGAACACAAATCCGCCCGTGCAATCTAAGAACTCCCTTGCCATCTATTTGAAAGTCCGTGCTTTCACCTCTTTGAATTCTTTCAATCATCTTTCGAATAAAAGCATCGCTTTTCTGGAGAGAGGCAATTTTATCCATCAAAGAAGGAGTAATAATGAGGCTCGCGACCATGTCAGCCTTTCTACTGAGTGCGTCTGCCACCACATTGGCTTTCCCCGGCGTATATAAGATGTTGAGATCATATGCCGCAAGAAATTCTAGCCACCGTTGCTGCCTTAAATTCAAATCTTTTTGGTCGAAGAAATATTTCAAAGATTGATGGTCTGTAAACAATTCAAATTTTTCGCCCAAAAGATAATGTCTCCAGATTTTCAAAGCAAAAACAACAGCCAACAACTCTAAGTCATGCACACGATAATTCCTTTCATGTGGCTTTAACTGACGGCTCGCGTATGCAACGACCTTGCCCCTTTGCATCAGTACTGCTCCAAAGCCACCAGCTTGAGAAGCGTCGGTGTAGACTTTTAAATCTTGGTTGCCATCGATGATGGTTAGGACGGGAGCAGTGGTCAAACTCACTTTCAGCTTTTGGAAAGCCTCCTCGCAATCCGATGTCCAATTGAACTTGGTGTGCTTTTTAGTGAGCTTTGTTAATGGGCCAGGCAGCTTGGAAAAGTTTTTGACAAATTTTCTGTAATATCCAGCCAAACCTAGGAAGCTTCTTACTTCGGTGGGTGTATGGGGCTGCTTCCAATCTCGAATGGCGGCAATTTTACTTGGGTCAACTGCAATTCCTTCTTTTGACACCACATGGCCCAAGAATTTTACCTCCCCTTGCCAAAATGTGCATTTTGAAAAGTTTGCTTTTAAAATATTTCTTCGCAGAATCTCCAACACTTCTCTTAAATGCCCTTCGTGCTCCTCCTTAGTTTTAGAATAGATAAGGATATCATCAATGAAGACTAGGACAAATTTATTTAGGACCTCGCGGAAGACCCTATTCATCAAGTCAACGAAGTAGGCTGGAGCATTGCACAGCCCGAACGACATCACCAACCATTCGTAGAATGTGTCAGGACCTCTGAAAGCGGTCAAAGGAATGCATTCTTCAGCTATGCGGAGTTGATGAAAACCTGTGGCTAAGTCTATCTTTGAAAACACCTTGGCCCCATTTAATTGATCCATCAAATCATCTATGCGAGGCAAGGGGTATTTGTTCTTCAATGTTTGTTTGTTTAGGTCGCGGTAATCCACGCAGAGCCTTAGAGTACCGTCAGATTTGGGGACAAACACCACAGCTGCACCCCATTCGGAAAAACTAGGCTGGATTAGTCCCTTCCATAAGAGCTGCTTAGTCTGGGCTTGCAACTCTTCTTTTTCTTTAGGGGTCATCCTTCGGACAGCATGGACTACAGTTCTTGCATTCGGAACAAGATCAATTCTGAAATCGATTTCCCTTCGCGGCGGTAAGCTGTCTACTTCTTCAAATACATCAGCGTAATTTTTGACCACGGGAATATTCTCTATAGAAATAGGAGTGATCTCGAGGGAAGACCAAAATTCCTTTCTATCAAATTTTGAGCCATGGCAAGGTATAGTAATAGTATTTCCAAGCCCTGTTTTCACCTTTACTATTCTTTCTGAGCATAGCACTTCAACATCATATTTTGTTAGCCAATCAAGACCAAGGATGATATCAAACTCAGAAAAATTCATAATGGTCAAGTTAAAGGGGAACTGAAAGTAAGAGAAAGAAATAGGTACTCGACAGTATGAATCAAGAGCGATAGAACCTCCAACAGGATTATGAACATTAATTGGTTCCTTTAGACTTCTTTGTTTTAATTTTAACTTCTTAACCGTGTTGCTAGAGACAAAACTTCTTGATGCACCCGTATCAAACAAAGCAGTGACAGGAATATTTTTAATAGAAATGATACCATCTAAAACATCAGGCTTACCTCCCTCAGTAGGTGCGGAGGAAGATGGTGCACTTGCCCCGTCATACACATGTGCAATCTGAGCTCCTTTCAACAGTGGGCAGTTAGACATGATGTGACCCTTCTTGTGACAATTATAGCAGTCTTTGGTGTCATCACTCCTAGCCTTCTTTGGGTTCTTGCATTCCGAGCTATAATGTCCAAATTGTTGGCAGTTAAAGCATTGCACCTTTGACTTATCCCACTTCTTAGCGGGCCCAGAAGTGCTCCCTTCAGTCTTCTTCTCTGGCTGCTTCCTTTTGTTGTTAGCCAAGCTTCTCTCTCTATCCTATTGAGAAACCTTCCTATCGTTCTCCTCATATCGACAAGCAAACTCCACCAGCTTATTGAAAGAAAGTTCGATGTGGGCCGTGACTCTGTCCATATATTTCCTCGCAAGCCCATTTATGAACCTTTTTTCTTCTGAAAGTCATCCTGAATCAGTTCAGGGGCATAACGGGAGAGATCTTCAAACCTTCGAACATACTCTGAGATGGTCTTGTCGCCTTGCTTCAGATTGGCGAACTCGTCATGCAGTCTTTCTACCTCCTGCCTCAGAATGTATTTGTCGTTGAAAAGCTCCTTAAACCTTGTCCAAGACATATCATCAGCAATCCCTCCAATCGTGACTACGTCCCACCAGTTTTGAGCTTCTTCCTGTAGTAGCCATGAAGCCATGAATCTTTTCCTCTGATCTGGTAGCTCCAATCCGTCAAAAATCTTTTCGCAGTTTCTCAGCCAAACTTGAGCCTGTGTCACAGTTTCTGTACCTTTGAATGGCACTCCTCCTAAGTTTTTGAACTTCTTCGCCACCTTATCCAAATCAAAGGGCTGAGGCGGTGGTGGTGGTTGTTGTTGGATAGTAGGCTCCTCAGTCACGGTGGTATTTTGCCTTCTCCTGGCCCTAGCAGCTCTAGCAGCAGCGGAACTCATTTTCTAGTTGTTTCTGTACGATCAAAGAAAGAGTCAGAACAACTTTAATGATGATTTTGAGAAATGATGAAGATAGAAGGATGGATAAAAGATTATGATAGAATGACTGACTATAATGTATCTCATGAAATGTTCGCCGTAGAATATAGTGATTCTACGTAAACGAATTACTATAATTACGTTATATTCCGCTTTGTAAACCAAAGCTCTGATACCAACTGTGATGACCCCAAACTTCCACTAGGTGAAAGTAGGAGTAATCATATGGAATACAACATGAATATAATAATACAAATCACAGAAACAGTATAGCATAGGAAATTCATGGAGTAACAACATCATAGCAGTGGAAATACAATGTCATCAGCCACAGAAAATCCACAGTCACAAAATTCTAAGTTATTACATCAAGTTTGCAAAAGTGAAATAAGCTCCAACTCCAAAATAACAACATGAAATGGAAATAAGTCCGGTGTCTGGAATGAAAAAGGAAATGCGATAAAAGCAAATGATAAAAGGTCTTCGAAGCTCCAAGTCATCACCTCTACGTCAAAGCTGGTCCAAGGAAAATGATAAGCAGCTCCAAAGAAAAGACTCCAAGCAAAAGAATACCTGTTACTTGGCTGCCCGTGTAGAAAGGAGGGCACCTAAGTTTGCAAAAGGTGAAACAAACTATGGGTCAATCGTGGGACTGGTGTGAGAATTCTTAACTAACTTAACTAATATTAATAAGGCAAATCCAAAGACCACGCCGCTAACGCGGAACGGGTTCACTCTAATGGATTGTCGTGCATAATTTAAAGTGTCATAACAGATTTTAAATATATCGTAAACAACGCAATGTCTTTGGAAAAATGGAATCACCATAAGACCTAAGTCCCATTACACAATGCAACGCACACCAGAGGATAGGGTTTTACCTTATGATGATTAAACATGCTAAATACGGCAAATACGAATCTAATATTATCATTAGTGTATATGAAAACATTTCAAAATAAATGTATTAATCCTAGGAAGCATAGGTACCCATATATTATGCCTCCGTACTAGTAATACAATCAAATTCGTCGGTTCGTATTTGGATTTTTGGTTTCCATCATGAGTCAAGGATAGAGAGGAGCTCCTTACCGATTCGAGCACTCTAGCTAGTGTCTCAGGATTCCCCGCGGAGAACCCTTGGATAGCTGCAGGGCCGGTCCGCAAATACAGCTTAGCGGATTAGTTATACCTGAACACACATTTCCCGATCCTATAGGACCTATCCGAGGTGCCTCATTCCATCATCCACATAAGTAAAATGTCAGGCCGTGTTAAAACCCAAACACCATTTCTAGCTAGAAAGAAACGTGCTGCTCTCCCTGCGTTCCCTTCTCCCGTTTTAGACTCTACCGGTTTGTGAGGCCCGTGAAGTTACGTAATACACAAAGCTCTGCTTATTCAAGCGGTGCTTTGATCGTCACCACAAGGTTCTGCTTTTCAACAAGAAACCTTGATCATTGCATCTTAGTATGCCACACTGTCACTCCATACCGTGCCGTCGATTATCCGTCAATATATAAACGGGCGTTAAGTAGAGAATAAATCCTCCACCACCAATATTTATATATTAACAGAAAATCAACAACATGATATTTAACGGGGTACGATGTCAGACACACAATCCATTTAAACTTATGCTCTGGGTCTGAGCGAAAGTCAAAGCCGTGAAATCAACACGTACGTCTGGCCAATGACCTTGACCCTTGAATTGGGAGCAAGTCAATTCAGGATCTCGATCGATGTCCATTCGAGGGAAGATTTACGGTCTTCATACGTCGTCTCATACTTCAATTCTTTAGCGTTGTTTGGTTTAATTTGGGATGAGAGTATCTCGGACTTCCCAAACAACCTCGCATACTTATAGTTTTGGAAAACTATTTCATGTCGTTATATTATTTATTAACGGCTAATTCTTGTTCTAATTATTTAAAATAATTAAACTCCTTATTTAACGATGCATTCTCAGAATACTATTTTTATTTACTTTAAATGAAACGTAATCTTTCATTACATACCACGTTCTTATTTATTTACATTGAATAGAATGTAAGCTTGCATTTACATGTCGCATTCTTATATATTTACATCAAAAATAATGTTAACTTCCTACGATATAAATTCTTTTTAATATTAACATTTAAAATAAATGTTAACTTCCTACGATGTGAATTCCCTTTTTTTATATATTAACATTTAAAATAAATGTTAACTTCTACGGTTAAATTTCATTTTAATTTACATTAAAAATAATGTAACTTATCCAACGATTAATTTTCTTTTTATCTACATTAAAAATAATGTATATTAATCCTATGGTTACACTCTTTTTAATATTAACATTAAAAACGATGTTATTCTCATCCTACGGTGCAATTCTGCTTTTAATTTACATTATAAAATAATGTAACATTCCTACGGTCAATTCTCTTTAATATTATTAACCTTAAAAATAATGTTAATTTTCATACGGTGAAATTACTATAATATCTACATTAAATAAAATGTACATATTCCTTCTGATGAAGATTACTATACTGTTTACATCAAATAAAATGTAAATTTTACTACGGTCAAAATTACTATAACATTACACTAAATAAAATGTACGTTTCCCTATGATGAAAATTCCTTTTGTGTTTACATAAAAAAAATATAAGGTAAACTTACCATGGTGAAAATTTCTATTATGTCTACATTAAAAATAATGTAGATCTTTTCCTACTTTTACATTACATATGAAAAATGTACAATTTTAATACACCGTAAATTCCTACTTTATATTTACAAATAAAAATGTATATCTTGTCGTACAATGAAATTTACCATTTAATTACAAAGAAAGATGTAATTTTCTTATACGGTGTAAATTTCTTTTATATTACATTATAAAATCATGTAAACTATCATACAGTGAAATTCCCTTTTTATTTACATTAAAAATGATGTAAATTTTCTACGGTATAAATCCTTTTTATAATTACATTATAATATAATATAAATTTACATACGGTGCAATTCTTTTACATTTCATTATAAAATAATGTAAAATAACATACGGTGAATTTCTTTTCATTATTATATTAAGAATAATATACTTTAATCCTACGGTTAAATTCCTTTTTAATCACATTATAAAATAATGTAAATTAATCCTACAGTTAATTCTCTTTATATTAACATTATAAATAATGTTAACTTAACATGCGGTGTATTTTCAATTATATTACATTATAAAATAATGTAAAATAGCATACGGTGGATTTTCTTTTTATTTCATTAACAAAAATGTGTTTTCATACGTTGAAAATTCTCTTTTTACTACACTAACAAAAATGTATTTTCATACGTTGAAAATTATCTTTTTATTACATTAACAAAAAATGTGTTTTCATACGTTGAAAATTCTCTTTTTACTACATTAACAAAAATGTATTTTCATACGTTGAAAATTTTCTTTTTATTACATTAACAAAAATGTATTTTCATACGTTGAAAATTCCCTTTTTACTACATTAACAAAAATGTGTTTTCTTTTTTTTAATTCACATAAATAAAATGTGAAATATACATACGGTTAAAATTACTCTAGTATTAACATTAGAAATAATGTTAAATGAACATACAGTGGATTTCTATTATACTACATTAAAATGATGTAATTTAACATACGGTTGAATTTTATAATATCAAAAATGTTAATTTACATCCTACGGTAAATTTTATAATATTAACAACAAAAATAAATGTTAATTTTCTTCCTATCTCAATTTCACATATAAAAAAAATGTAAATTTCATCATAGGTCACATAACAACATCCAACACAACAACAGGATCAGATACAATAACAAACATCGAGGTAATTTGTAAGATGGGGTTTCACACGGCATATGTAAAATCAACATGGCATGGTTAAATAAATAACGCATAATTAATTATTAATTCAGATATAAACCTTAAAATTTCAGATCTAATCTCGTGTCATTCTAGTCAATTCGAATTCAACATCATACAGGGTGAATAGTTCAGATCCATGTTCTAAATATCATATCTTTTTAGATCTACGATCAACAACCATGCAAATAATAATTAAATAATTAAATTAAATTTAAAAATAAAATTCTCACCGTTTTTGGTCTGACGAGATGATTCAGGTTCGAACAGATTTGGTGCTCCAATTCAAGACGATTTCAGATCTGGGACGATTCGAGTACAAATTCATATGAAAAATCAGATTTCAGCCTTTAACAACTGACCCAGCGATGCTTATAAGCGTGGCTAAATCTGAAATAGATAATACCTTAGAAACCCAATTTGTTCAAAACTTTGATTGCGAATTTCTGGAGTTATAGGCGATGGTTTCACGAACCGTTTGTTGGAGGTTGGAGTGCTCGGAAGGGCCGATCTGCGCCGGGAGTCTTGGGGCGTGCGCACGCACGTGGTGGCGGCGGCGGCGGGGGTGTAAAGGCGGCGACTTCGGGCACGGAATTCAAGAGCTACAGGGCACGGTTCTCGGTGATTCTTGTCGGAGATCGTAGGGCTCGAGAATCTCTTCGAAACGAGTATAAGTTTGCGATTTTTCGTTGAGAAATGAGGAAGAAATTGAAGGTCAAAGATTTGAGGTTTTATGGGTTTCGGCGGCCAAAGTAACGAAGGAAGAAGAAGAACTTATACGGCCGTATTTATACGGAATATTTTTAGGTTTTTCTAATTATCATTTTTATTAATTAATTCCAGAAAATAGTGATTTTCTGTCCGAAATCCGATTCGCGCTCAACGATTGTCGATCTATACGTTTTGACGCTTTCTGAACGCGATGGCGCTATTCCCAAAGTCCAATTCTGAAGTTATGCGCATGTTTCTTTTATTTTTAAAATAAATCTTTTATTTTTAATTCAAACGTAAATATAATTTTGCCGGGCCCACATACGAAGTCAGAAAAATCCGAAAAAAAATATTTTTGGCTTTCTTATGACGATACGAATCCAACAAAATTTATTTCATCGAATTCTGAGACTTTTGAAAAATGGCTATTTTTCAGTCAATTAATTTTGACCGAAACTGACAAAACACAAATTCTTTTGCCACGCCTACATGCTAGCTTCAAAAATCATGAAATTTGAAACCTAGTAATAGTTTTACATTACGGACCCAACAAAAGTGGTTTCGTTGAATTCCGAGGTCGTATGCAAATTATCAATTTTCAAGGGCGATATATTTCTATAGCGACCTTTCTGAAAATTCATTTGGCCATAACTTTTGACTTCCGCTATGAAACTTCGATTTTTCGGATTCGTTAAAAAGGTACTCACTAACAGATTTAGATATTTTTCATTTCACCAAAATCCGGTTTATCCTGCATCCTGTGCAGTAGGTCAAAGTTCAAGTTTGACTTTTCAAACTACCTCCCTATTTCTAATCCTCTATGCAATTTATTTTTGGCTTAACTTTGCATTAACTTTGCTCAAACAAATTCCCATTCATTTTTATTTGAAATAATTTATTTTAAATTTTTAAACACCCCTAAATGAAAATTTTAAATTGACCCCAAATTTCAGGGTTGTTACATTCGAAAATTATTTGTTTAAAAATGTATTTTTAATATTAAATATACTGGCCTTAAAAATTGTCATTTTTCAAACGACCTCTGTTTTCGACGAAACCACTTTTGTTGGAACCGGAATGTCAAAATATTGTTAGGTTTCAATTTTCAGAATTTTTCGAATTAATATGTGAGCGTGGGAAAAGAAAATGTGTTTTTGACTATTTCAGTTAAATTTAAACACCTTAAAAATAGCCATTTTTCAAACAGTCTCAGAATTCGACGAAAATAATTTTGTTGGGTTCGTATCGTCAAAACAAAGCTAAAAATGATTTTTCCGTAATTTTTAGAATTAATATATCATTATAATTGATTTTTTAGTGTAAACGGACAATTTTTGACTTTAAAAATTCATACGAGCTCAGAATTGAACGAAATTAATTTTTCTATGTCCACAGCGTCAAAACATAGCTAAATATATTTTTCGGGAATTTTTGCAGTTAATTTGTGGCCCCGGTGAATTTTCATGTACGGTCAATATTTAATTAATTAATTTTTAATAGGATTTTAAATAAAAAAAACGTTACAGACCTCAGAATTGGAACCCGGGACATAGCCCATCGCGTTCAGAAGGTGTCAAAACCCTAAGAACGACAGTAAGCAGGCCTAATTCTGAGTTCGAACCAAATCGGGCTTAAACGGGCTAATTAAATTATTAAATAATGATTAGGAAAACCTAATATAATATTATAAAATCCAAAAATACTGTTCATCTTTCCTCCTCTCGTCATATTTCAGCCGCAAGGAACCCATCATGGTTCAAAAATTCATTCTCTGATTTCTCCCTCAATTCTCAACGAAATCCTTCGTGTAAATACACGTTTCGAAGAGATTTTCGTGCTCTTCAATCCCCGACAAGAATCACCACCTCCCGTCGCCTGTAACTCTCGAATTCCGTGCCCAAACCCGCGGCCTTTGCGCCTCTGCCACCACCACATAGCACCGCCGCACCCCCATACTTCCCAGCGTGGAAGCACCTCTCCTAGCTCTTCGACCTCCAACAAACCGTTCGTAAAACCGTCAACCGTAGCTCGAGTTATCTCGATTCAAAGTTTTGAACTTTAGGTAATGTTTATTTCAGATTTTGCGACGCTTTTAAATGTCGCTGTGTCAGTTGTTAAAAGCTGAATTTTGATTTTTCATATGTATTTGTATTTGAATCGTTCCAGATCTGAAATCTATTTGAATACGAACACTGAATCAGATCGAACCTGTATCATCTTCTCAGACCAGACCACTGTGAGATTTTTTTTTTAAATTTATTTAATCATTATTTCTATGATTATTAATAAGTAGATCTAATCAGACGTGATGTTTTGAACATGGATTTGAACTGTTCACTCCGTATGATGTTGAATCTGATTTGCATGAGATTAAATCTGAAATTTCAGGTTTAAATCTAAATTAATAATTAATTAAATTTAATTATGTGTTATTTATTTAATCACGCCATGTTGATTTTACATATGTCAAGTTAAAACATCACCTTGTAATTACCTTGATGCTAGTTATTGGATTTGGACTTGTTGTTATGTTTGGATGTTGTGGTTATGCGATGTGATGAAAATTTACATTCGTATTTGATGCAAATAAAATAAGAATGCGACTTGTGGTGGAATTTGCATTTTATTATGTAAAATAAAAATAAGGATTTACATCGTATGAGAAAATTAACATTATTCTTAGTGTAATAATAAGTAATTCGATCGTATGTGTAAATTAACATTTTAATGTTAATATGATAGAAATTCAACCGTAGGATGTAAATTAACATTTTTAATGTTAATATGATAGAAATTCAACCGTAGGATGTAAAATTAAAATCAGAATTTGTGATGACATGAAATTTACCTTTTATTATGAAAATAAAGTATTTTCACCGCATGTATAAATTTACATTATTTTTAATGTAAATTAAATAGTAAATTTAACCGTAGGATGTCATTAACATTTTTAATGTCAATTTTAAAAAGAAATTTAACCGTAGGAGTAGTTGACATTATTTTTAATATTAATATATATGAATTTCACCGTAGGAAGATTTACATTTTTTTATGTAATAAAAAGAATGGACTTTACATTGTAATTAAAGAGTAAATTTTACATTGTAAAGAAAGAATGGATTTTATATTGAGAATTTGGCGATGTAAACAAAAAGACAATCTTTTTATGTTGAAAATAAAAAAAAAGACCATCTTTTTATGTTCAAAATAAAAAGGACATTATTTTTACATTGTAAATAGAAAAGTTTACATTTTTACATTGTAAAGTAGAAAAGGTAATATTTTTACATTTGTAAATAGAAAAGATTATATTTTTACGTTGTAAAATAGAGAAGTTAATATTTTTACATTGCAAAATATAAAAGTTGATGTCTTTACATTGTAAAACATAAAAAGTTGATATTTTTGCATTGAAAATATAAAAGTAGATACTTGTACATTGTGAAAAAAAAAGTTGATGCTTTTACATTGTAAGTAAAAGAATGAAATTTTATGTTGTAAAATGAATTTACATCGCATGAATTATATAACATTTTATTTTGTTATTTATGAATGAATCTGCATTGCATGAATTAAATAATATTTTATTATGTAGTTTAAGAATGAATTTACACCGCATGAACAAAAGTTACATTTTTATATGTAATTTATATATAAATTTGCACCGTATGCTGAAAATTACATTTTTCTTTGTAATTAAAAGGTGAATTTCATCGTATGACAAAATTTACATTTTTATATGTAAATTATAAAGTGAATTTATGTCGTATATTAAAAATTACATTTTTCTTTGTAATTAATATGAGAATTCTATCGTTTGTCAAAATTTACATTTTTCTTTGTAATTAAAAAGGGAATTTCATCGTATGATAAAATTTACATTTTTATATGTAAATTATATAGGAATATACACCGTATTGTAAAAATTACATTTTTCTTTGTAATTAACATGTGAATGCCAATGTATGTTAAAATTTACATTTTTATATGTAAATTATAAAGTGGATTAACGTTGTATGTTAAAAATTACATTTTTCTTTGTAATTAACAAGTGAATTTCACCGTATGTCAAAATTTACATTTCTATATGTAAATTATAACGTGAATTAATGCCATATGTTGAAAATTACATTTTTCTTTGTAATTAACATGGAAATTTCATCATATGTTAAGATCTACATTTTTATATGTACATCATGTAGGGAATTACACCATAGGATAAAATTTACATTTTTATATGTAATTAAAACATGAATTTACATTGTGTGTTAAATTTTACATTTTAATATGTAATGTCTATAGGAAAGTATACCGTATGACAAAACAACATTTTTCTATGCAATTAAAGGATGCAATTTCATTGTATGATCGAAATTGCATTTTTCTTATGTATATATGTAACATAAAATGAGAATGAACATTAGAAATAAAATTGATTTATTTCATATGTAATTTAGATGTAGAAATGTTTGCATTGTAATTAAAAATTATATTTTTACAATGTGAATTAGATGTAGTGTTTGCATTGTATTTAAAAATCATATTTTTACAATGTGAATTAGATGTAGTGTTTGCATTGTAATTAAAAATTATATTTTTACAATGTGAATTAGATGTAGTGTTTGCATTGTAATTAAAAAATATATTTTTACAATGTGAATTAGATGTAGTGTTTGCATTGTAATTACAAATCATGTTTTCACAATGTGAATTAAGAGTAGAGTTTGCATTGTCATTAGAAATTATATTTTTACATGTAATTTAAAGATTTTGAGTGTATCAAAATTTACATTTTCAATGTAAGGAAAGAATGAATTTAGGATGCGGTAATATTATCTTCATTTTAAAATGAATTAAAATTTAGTAAGTATCGTTTTAATCAAACGACGTTATTACGATTCAATGATTATATATATATAATCAAAATTGAACGAATAGGGCGTGGTAGTTCGCGTTTTGAAATCGTACTTTTAAATGACTATACAAGAAGATCCGACCGTCGAATTTTCTTGAAACTGAAACCGTTAGGGCCGTCTTGGAAAAATCTTTCCAACGGTATATATTACATTAAGATCCAACGGTTAGATTCTGAGAAATGTAAAAATCAAAATTGGTTGGATGCAGCGCCATAGTCGCCCATGGAATTAAGGCGTCGTTATATAAAAATTTAATTATTTTAAATAATTAAAATAGAAATGAATAGTTAATAAAAATAATTATTAATGTGTAAGAAGGATTTTCAATATATATATATATATATACGAGGATTATTTGGAAAGTCCGAGTTTATCTCATTCCAAATAATTAAATGACGTTTAAAAATCCAAGATTGGAAGACGGCGATTGAAGACCGTCAAATCTCCACATCGAATGGACGATGATGATTGTTGCCTTAGAATGGCTCGCTACCATGATAAGGTAATAGTAGGAGTTGCCCAGACGTAGTGTTGATTTGTACGGGTTTGGCTTTCGCTCAGACCCAGAGCATAAGCTTATAAATGGATTGTGTGTCTAACATCGTACTCCATTATATATCATGTTATTATTCTTCGGTCGAATGTATGGATGTTTGGTGGCGGAGAATTTATTCTCTTGCTTAACACCCGTTCATATATTTCGGCAAAGGATTGGTAGTGTGATATGGGGTGATGATGTGGCATGCTAAGATGCATATGATCAAGGCTTTGTTGAAAAGCAGGCCTTGTGGGACGATCAAAGCATAGTATGTTTAGGCATAGCTTTGTGTATAGCGTGACTTCGCGAGCCTCACACACCGGCAGAGTCTAAAACGGGAGAAGGGAACGCAGGGAGAGCAACACGTTTCTTTCTAGCTAGATTGGTGTCAGTGACCTACCAGCCCTGACATTTTACTTATGTGGATGATGGAATGAGGCGCCTCGGATGATAGGTCCTATAGGACTGGGAAACGTGTGTTCAGGTATAACTAATCCGCTAAGCTGTATTTGCGGACCAGCCCTGCAGCTATCCAAGGGTTCTCTGCGGGGAATCCTGAGACACTAGCTAGAGTGCTCGAATCGGTAAGGAGCTCCTCTCTAGCCTTGACTCATGATGGAAACCAAAAATCCAAATACGAACCGACGAATTTGATTGTATTACTAGTACGGAGGCATAATATATGGGTACCTATGCTTCCTAGGATTGATACATTTACTTTGAAATGTTTTGATATTTACTGATAATAATATTAAATCGTATTTGCCGTATTTATCATGTTTGATCACTATAAGGTAAAACCCTATCCTCTGGTGTGCGTTGCATTGTGTGATGGGACCTGGGTCTTATGGTGATTTCATTTTTCTAAAAAGCATAGCGTTGTTGTACGATTTACTTATCATTTATTATGACACGTTTATGCACGGCAATCCATTAGAGTAAACCCGTTCCGCATTAGCGGCGTGGTCTTTGGATTTGCCCTATTAATAGTGATTTATTAGTTAAGAATTCTCACACCAGTCCCACGACTGACCCGTTGTTTGTTTCCACCTTTGCAAACTCGGGTGCCCTCTTTCCACACGGGCAGTCGAGTAGTTTGTCTACAGGTTTATCTCGAGCAGGTTGCTGGATTGAAGCTTAAAGCTGTGTCCAGAGCATAGTTGTCTTCCACTGTATCTATTTTATTTACGCTGCACTGTATTAAATTTATTGTAAAATTTTCTTCCGCTGTACTCTGATATATTCTGTACTCTGATGTTATATTATCATGATGTAATAAAAGTCTATTGTTGTTGTTGTTGTTCTGATGTGTTGTATTCCCAAAGTTAACGTAGGCGGGATTTGAACGGTTTTGGTCGATTTTGCGATCGATTAAGGCCGGGCAAAATCCGACTCGTTACAGGCCGATACCTTCACAAAGTCCTTAATTGACTTCATATACCAGCCCGCTAATCCAAGAAAACTTCTTACTCCCGTTGCATTTCTTGGGATCTTCTAATCTTGCACCGCAACTACTTTTGCGGGATTTACTGTTATCCCTTCTTTGGATATCACATGTCTTAGAAACCTCACTTCTTCTTTCCAAAAATGATATTTGGAGAACCTAGCCTTCAGCTGTTGCGCTTGGAGGGTATTCGAGACTTCCCTTAGATACAAAGCATGTTTTTCCCCACTTTTAGTAAAAACCAAAATATCATCTATGCACAAGCGAAGCGAACCATCTGCCATTGTAGTGAAAACAATTGGACCACCCTATTTAGAAATACTTCGCCTTATGACCCCTTTCTCAAGTAACTCTTTTACTTGTTTATTGAGCCCTTCCTTTCCCTTAGAGTCATGTGTCGTACAGGTAATGCAACTGGCTTTGCATTGTCAACTAGATATATGTGGAAGTCTATCTCACGTTTTTATGGGACAAACCCCTAACCTAATCAAAAACATCTGCGTACTCATGGACTACTCTAGAGGATCGTAAATTGTCGATAGATGCATCAAGTGATCCTAGGTAGCTAAACCAAACTGATCCCTTAGGATCGCACGAAATCTCGAGGGTATTCTCGAGGCAAGTCAAAAGTCTAACTACCCTCCTTTCACAATTACTAGCTAACCAATCCATGCCTAGAATCAACCCATAGCCCATGAAACCAAAAACATAAGCATTACAATTAAACTCAATACTTAATATAGCTATTCTCAAATCCTTACAAACCAATGATAGATGAGCCGAACCACCAATTGGATTTGAGACAATAATGGGTTCTTCTACTATACAAGTGCTAAGGTGCAGAGACTCAACTATGGAAGCAGATATAACCGAATGTGAAGCGCTAAAATAAAAAAGAGTACTAACAGGATCATCAAAAAGAAAAACTGAACTTTCTCAACAGAAACTTTACTACCTCTCTCTCTGGTACGCTGGCGGCGAGAGCACGCACTTGCCCTCCTGAAAATCCTGTCCTTTGTTCTTACCCTTGTCCTTAATTATATGACCCATTATACCATAATAAAACACTTCCTCTTGTCTTAGGTTTTACTATTATTTCCTCCCTTCGTTTCATGTGATTCTTCCACTTACACCTCTTTCTTTTTACCTCTTTTGTGAATTTAGTACATATCCATGAGTTTCTCATCCTCGGGTTGTGCTCCTTAGCCAAACTCCCTCATTCTCATCTTTACCATCCTTGTGTAACATGTTGAGAAGTCTCTTGAAAGATTCCTCCATCGCACAGAAAACCCTACAAAGCTTGAAAGAAAATTAGCCGTAAGTGAAACTACTGCGGCTATAGATGGTAAATAGGCACTTCTTTGCCCTTTGACAGGTGTCTTAGTCTCATCAAGCCTACGGAACCATGCCGCGATGAGGTTACCTCCCATAAAGTCAGGAGCTGCGAAGACTCAGAAAAGAAGGAAACAAGGATTCAAACAGAGGATCAAAAGTTATTGCATATGGCTTTGGGGAGTATGCCTTTGAAACAAAACTTATATTTTGGAAATGCTTCCTTTAAAACCGTTTTGAATTATTTTTTCAAATATATCTTTTGTCTAATCCGGTAACCCTTAGCTCTGATACCAAGTGAAACACCCCACCTCCACTTATGTCACTCACAAAGGGAATGCATTAACTTCACTGAAGCGTTATAGGTAAAAGATGCAGAAAAATTACAAGATAGACAAATAAAACAGCGGAAAACAAAGTCATTTTATAAGCAACGTAGTTCAGTCAAGCTTTTACAACAATTGACTTAATCATACTTAAAAGTACTACATAAAACTTCTGTCTTGATTCGAAAACTTCTATATATATAAGAAGCATAAAACATAGCAAAGTAGCATAAGTCCCCAAATTAAGGTGCAAACACAGCCATAGCCAAAGATAAGAGGATCCAAGCAATGCATCAAAGAATCTTCAAGCTTGGAAAGAGCAACGGTCCAAACTAAGCTGAGTTATTCCCTCCCTGACTACTTGGGGGGAGAAACAGAAGAAAAGAAGACGAAAGAAAACGGGTCAGACATAAAGCCTGGTAAGTCCAGTTATTTTCAGTATGTAAACAGGTAAAAGCAACATGATATGAATAAACTGAATATAAGACAATACCGTGATAACAGGGATAACAAGATAACATAAGATTAGCATAAGATATGATAAGGCAAGATAAACTAAATGCACGTCTACTCTTTCTCTGCTTTGCTACTACCATGTTATTCCGATTTCTATATCTTTGCACCACCTAACTAGTGTCCCAACTAGTAATCTGTATAGGATGATAATATAATCCCAATCCCCGCAATTGTGGTATCCTTCAGGCGTACATCCATTATGAGGATCCCACCTCAATCTACCTAATTTTCATGGATATGTTAGATGTACCCTTACTACCCTATCGATCAGCTCCCTAACTCACATGTATTTATTACTTGTGTCATTCAGCCCCACTTGTATGTATTCATTACTTGTGTCATTCGTCCCCGCTTGTATGTATTCATTACTTGTGTCATTCGACCCCGCTTGTATGTATTCATTACTTGTGTCATTCGGCCCTGCTTGTATATATTCATTACTTGTGTCATTCGGTCCCGCTTGTATGTAGATACCTGTGCTGGCCCCATCATGGGGTGTATCAATTCCCATGATGGCAACCCGACACAGTTCAACATGCACAATGTATACTACTGATGCCCAGTGCCTTCTTTTCCACTCCGGAGCACGTGCACGCCCATACTCCGCCAGAACTACACTGCTGCACCACCTGTCGCTATTTTGACCACTTATGATCAGCCCAGTAATCATGCCCCACCCTGCCTAGCTCAGGGTACCATTATACATCTATGTGGGTTCCTGCTGAAATGGGTCCCCACTAATAGGGTTTCATAATCAACATGTTATAATGGTTAAGTGTTCTCAATTTAACTTGACCCCACCCATTTGCTTAATTAACATGTTGTATTGGTTAAGTGTTGCCTATTCATATGTTACTTAACCTTGTCACTGATTCATACATGTTTATTTAACGGTTAAGTTTGTGGGCCTATGTATACTAATATTACCCAATTACCCAAGATTTACTTAACCCTTTCCCTTATCAAGTCCATGTGTATTATCGGTTAAGCTTGCCTTTACCCTATCCACTTTGTTCACGAAATATTGGTTAAGTTGTCTTCTTGTCCATGTTAACTTAACCCACCCACCTAGCATGTTCTATTGGTTAAGTGTCGCCTATTCATATGTTACTTAACCTTGTTCATTCATCATGTTACATTGGTTAAGTGTTCCCCCTTAACTTATCCCCACTCGTTCATCATGTTAGGTTTGTTAACTTAACCCTACTCACCTAACATGTTGTATTTGGTTAAGCGTTTCCTATTAACTTAATCATGTTCATTCATCATGTTATATTGGTTAAGTGTTTCCCCTTAACTTAACCCCGCTCGTTCTTAGCATTTTTATTCATTAGAATTAATTCATTCATTAATGCCTTAACCTCTCACATTAGAACTGTTGTTTGCAGTTGCTAGATGTGCCGGGCAGTTCCGGGCAGACTTCTACCGCAAACTCATTCTAACCTTGGGTTTTGGGCTTTATGCGCTAACCTCTAACATTAGGTCTATGTTGTTGCGGTCGCTGGAGGTGCAGGGCGGTTCCGGGCAGTCTTACACCGTAACTCAATCAAACCTCGGGTTAGGCATGTTCATCTTTTAGCCAATTTACATATTTACCATTCATGTCCAAGTCTATATTTTATATACTAATTATCCCAAATTTTACAAAACTAGTCATGTTCCAATTCTCAAGTTATGTCCAACCAAGCCAATTGCAGGTTATGCCCCACAGATTAAATTTCAAGTTATTGCTCAAAATAGGTTACACCTAATATTCCCAAGTTTGCAATAATAGTCATGCCCCAAAATCTCAATATACATTATGCTTGGCGTCCCAACCAATAATTATGCCCGATCTAGATTTAATAATCCAATTTACAGTTTACACCCAATCTAGATTTAATATTTCAATTTACCCCAAGTTTGCAACAATAACAATTATGCCCAATTATTTCACCAAATACAGTATGCCCAATATTTACCCAAAATAGGCTATACCCAAATATTCCACGTATTCCAATCGTTCACATTTCGCGATTTCGGCCTAGGTTCGCAGGTAACCCAGGTTCATAAAAGAAAAAGGAAATAGGGGAAAAGAGAGAGAAGGAGCATAAAATAAGAATAGGCATAAAAATAGGCATGTAACAACAGACCTAATACAAGAAATTTAGATCTAACAAAGATAGATTCTTGAATAAGCTGATACAATCATTATCGCAGGCATAAGAATAACATCATGAACCAAAAAGGATTACATATTCGATGTTCAACAAAGATAAGCATGATTGAATCGATATAATAACTTCTTAGGCATGTAAAATCATAGATCCAATAGAAAGATAGGAGTAAATCTGAAAAGATTGTCTCATCACCAAGCATAGATTTAGATTCATTTTATTACATGCCAAGATTACTATTAGGTTTTTAAATCTGAAAATAACATGAACTTACATTGCTAGGATTAAGAAAAGATAACTGAATCGTTGTTGTTATAGAGAATCTAATTTGATGTTGATTAATCTTCAAAGTTGATTTGAGGCTCTCTAATTTGATTTCTAGTTTGGAGAAGATGATGGTAGCTAGGCTAGATTGAAGATGAACAACATGACAGCGTCATAGCTTTGGAGCAATAGAATTAGGGTTGGGTTATGAGTGTATATATAGATGTCTAGGATTATTAAGAGCCTTTAGATCAACCTAGTATCCATCCAAGCCATCCAGTCCAAGAAAATTCGTCATCAGGCCAATCAGGTGACGACACATCAGCCCTAGGCTGTAAAAATACGTCACTTGATCTAGATCAAAAAGGGGTCGACTCCCTAGTGGGGGGGTCGAACCTATGTCGAATCCCCCTGGGTGGTCGACACATCTGAGCAGGAAATTTCTCACTCAGCCCGCTATGACCGAATTTCGAATTTTGAACAGTTTTGACCTTTAATTATTATTTTAATTTAATTTCTGTTTAAACTTGAAATCTTTTGAACTCCATAACTGCTTCATATGGAGTCCGATTCACGCAAACTCGGACTCTCTCTCAAGCAGAATTCCGAGATGATCGCAATGGCGCAACCCATTTCACTTAATTCTTCTTCTAAAAATTAAGAGTTCTTAAATTTGTTAATTTTAATATTCATAGAAAATACGGGTGTTTCAATGTGGATGCTGGATATGCCGGTCGCGTCCAGGCAGACTTATTCCACAGTAGGGTCTAACCTTGTGTCATAGCCCAATTCATATTTACGTACGTAGACCTCCAACATTAGGTTCAACATTAGTGGCTGCTGCATATGCCGATCGGGTCCGGGCAGACTTCCACCACTAATGCAACCTAACCTCGTGTCATAAGTACAATTACAATTCCTAATTGTAATTACTAGACATTTCATTTTTAATTAATTACCAATTAATTAATCCTTTCCTTTTATAGGAGTCGATAGCTATTTTACCCATTAATTTGAATTACATGTCCAAAAATGTTCATATTCAAATTATGCCATTTTTAACTCTTTTTCCCCCGTTCCTTAACTAGCGCCCTCACAAAATTGGCAACTTGCCTAGTCTAGACAATAACCTAGTCATAAACAATAATAGGTAAAATAATGGGAATATAACTAAAATGATCATCTTGGCATAAACATAAACTAGTGTGATAATAAGGTGAACATACATATTGGCATGGACATGAAATTGTCATCAAAACAAGGTGGACATAAAACTAATGAACGGTTGACAGTCAATAACTATGATGTCAAAATAAGCATAGTAAGATCTAAATTAACAATTTAGATGTCCAATCGGTTTAGATATAACATGAGAACACAAGGTGATAAATTAGATCACATAACTCAGATCTAACATGATAACATAAGGTGATAATTTAGATCACATAAAATAGATCTAACATGATAACATAAGGTGATAATTTAGATCACATAAATTAGATCTAACTTGATAACATAAGGTGATAATCTAGATTTGTCTAACCATTTCAAATGTCCACATAAATTAGATCTACTAGTTTAGAAATAGATCTACACACATCCACATCATAGCATGTTATAAAAGTTACAATTAAGATAAAGGTTTAGATCCAATCCTAACCAGTTCAAGGCGACATGTATTCATGATTTACATAAATGATTAGATCTATCCAATGATATAACTGTCCAAATTAATAGATCTATATTAACCACAATGTAGTTACAACCCAAGATCCACAATAACAACATTGTAGAACAATCACAATTGAATTGGATCTAGAGAAATAGATCTATCACGACATAGCATAAGATCTAACAATAACATAGATTCAAGGTTTACAATGTATCCAAATCACAGTCAGTCATAATTCACTTTTATTTATCTAACCCTAAAATCAACTAGAAACTCACAGCATTAGTTTTAGAGAATTGAGAAAGAACAGAACTAGAATTTCTAAATTTGATTTGCAAAGTATGTTGTTGTAGAAAACGGTTCAGTTCGCACTCCAGTAGCATATGGCCTCCATGACTTCCAATGAAGAAAATATGACAAACAGCCACATATTTATAGTTGTAGATCCCTCTGAAACCGACTTCCACATCATCCCTAGGGGTGTCGACACCCCTGTGGGTGGGTCGACACCCCTCTGAGGGGGCGACCCCCTAGAGCGGGAATTTTGCCGCTCTGATGAATTTTTCGAATTTGAATCTTTCTGCATAAAATTCTTACTCATCCGTGTGTGTGTGTGTGTGTATATATAATATTTCTACGCGTATACAAACTTAAAACTCTCATAACTTCCTCATACGGTGTCCGTTTTACGCAAACCAAATGTCTCTCTTGACCAGAATTTCAAGACGGACGCAATGGTGCAGTTCGTTTCCTCTAATTCTGGATATTAAATTAATTATTATTTAATTTATTCTCTTTAATGTCGTTAAAAATTCGGGGTGTTACATTCTCCCCTACTCAAAAGATTTTGTCCTCGGAATCTCTAAGTTGAGATGAATGCATATTCTACCATCCATCACCCATCTACTCATCCATCAACCACTGGCATCCATTGTCCTTAAAGATTTCTAATGCTTATATGAATATATGCAAAGGGGTGTGTATATGTCCCAACACTAATGCGAAGATCAAGCGGTCTACTGGTTCAGTTGACCTCCTTAATGCAATGTATGTTAGTGTCATGGATCCAACATGTATGCAAATAAAACTACTGTATCATATAAGTTCTATATGTGTGCACACCCATCCGTCCAAAGCAACATCCATATGCTAGTTCATCCATTTTCCATCTATAAAAGAAAAGAAAATGCACACAAACATATGCAGTATGAGAGTGATTGAGCCGATTTTGTGACTAATGTGTGTGTATATGCATCCACAGGCAACCACTAGCAAACACTTGCATCCACTTGCATCCATCAATCATGACATGTCTCAAACACATGTTTACATCCATAAGATTCCTATCTAAAGATCAAAAAATACTATGGATATGATATACTCAAATGATAGAAACAAGTTTTAATAAAATTTTGGAAAAAGAAGTTAAGAACATACCCTCAAAAAGAAAAGGGTACGAAGCACGAATCTTGTCTTCGGTCTCCCAAGTTGCATCCTCTGGGTATTCTCCCCATTCAACATTTAGCAACTTGATCTCTTTATTGCGTAGCTTCTTGACTTCTGTTCCAAGAATACGGGAAGGAACTCGCCTGACTGTCGTCTCCCGTTCCACTTCTACCTCTTCCAATACACTCGGCTCAAAGATTACTGCGGTGTCATGCAGGAACTTCCATAGATGGTAAACGTGGAAAACATCATGAACACCGGATATATTTTCTTGGAGCTTTACTCGGTAGGCCATTTGGCCAATCCTCTCGGTTATGGGAAATAGTCCCACAAACCTAGGTGCTAACCTCCCTACTGATCCGAGGCGAACTACATTCCTTAAAGGCGATACTTTGATAAAAAGTAAGTCTCCCACTTTGAATTAGATGTTAATTCTTCTCTTGTCTGCATAGGACTTCTGCCTATCTTGAGTTGTCTTCATCCGTCGTCGAATAAGGTCAATCTTTTCGGTCATTTCTGTAACCATATCCGGGCCAAGTAATAATCTTTCTGTAGATTCCCACTAACAAGTTGGTGATCTACAGGGTCGTCCGTGCAATGCTTCTAAGGGTGCCATGATGATGCTAGCTTGATAACTATTGTTATGGGCAAACTCTACTAAAGGAAGGTGCTCTTCCCAAGTCCCTCCGAAGTCTAGGATACACATCCTCAAAAGATCCTCTAGAACTTTGTTCACCCTCTCCGTCTGTCCATCGGCATGATGATGATAAGCGATACTCAAACGTAACTGTGTACCTAATGCTTTTTCCAAGCTCCTCCAAAAATTCATTGGTGAAAATGGAGTCTCGATCTCTTACGATACTGGAAGGTACTACACGAAGACGAACTATCTCATGAACATAAAGTACTGCCAACCATGTTGTTGTCATCTTGCTCTTAACGGGAATGAAATGAGTGCTCTTAGTGAGTCTATCTACCACAACGCAAATACTGGTGTTGCCTTTCTTCGATCTAAGCAAACCATCTATGAAATCCATAGAGACGCTCTCCCATTTCCACTGCAGGACCTCTAAAGGATGAAGTAAACCACCAAGCTCCCTTTGCCCAGCTTTGACTTGCTGGTAAATCAGAATTTGAGAAACAACGTTGCTACATCTTTATCCCATCCCAAAATAAACCCTTCTCTAGTAGCTCCCCAAATTGCTTACTCAGCTTCATCCTTTCACTTGGAGACATATGGCGCACTTGTAATGCAACTGGCTTTGCATTGTCCACCAGATTAATATGAAAATCGATCTCGCACCTCGGAGGAAAGCCCCATACCTCATTAAAAACGTCAGTATAATCTCGGACTACTGGAACAGATTGCAGATCATTGACAGATGCATCAAGAGACTCTAGGAAACTAAGCATAACCGACCCTTGTGGGTCACAAGAAATCTTGAGGTCTTCCCATGACAAGTCAGAGGCCTAACGATCCTCCTCTCACAATACAGAATGGCATCATATGATGTAAGCCAGTCCATTCCTAGAATCAACCCATAGTGTAAGGACCCGTAACATCCCCGGTCTCCGAGGAGAAGAGGAAGAACAGATTGCCTTGTGAACAAGACGAATAAGGACACAAACAGAAGAACATTTCATTGCTTATTACAACAATTCCATCAGAATACAAGAATATACAAAGTATGAATAAATATTATACATCAGAAAAATATCAGAGATTACATTACATTACATAGTAGCGGAAAATAATAAAAAACACAACTAAAAGAGATAAACAGATACAGAGCTTTCCGGATATCGTTCCAGCTGTTAATCAGGATCCTATGAATATAAATCTGCAAAACCAAAACTACAAACTGCTCATGTGGAAAATAGGGGCACCCAGAGTTTAGGTTAAAACAATAAACTCCAGATCAGTCATGTGACAGGTGTAAGAACTAAAGCAGGTATTTAAAACTTTACTTTAAAAGAGAGTAATTCAAGGGACCACGCCGTATAACACGGAACGAGTTTCCTCCCAAGAATACTTGTGCATAGGATAAACAACGCAATGCTTTTTGGAAAAATAAAGCTATTATAAGACTCAGGTCCCATCACACAATGCAACGCAAGCCGGAGGATAGAGTTTTACCTTGTAATAGCAAAATAATGCTTGGTACGTTTAAAACAAATCATTTTGATACTATTATAGTGTAAAGTGTATAAAAACAACTTCAAATATAAATGTATCAATCATAGACAACATAGTGCCCCATCCCACTATGTCGCCATACTAGGCTCTACAAATAAAACCGAAATATCACGTATTGGAAATTGGATTCCATATATGAGTAGAGGCCAGGGATGGCTCCTCACCGCTTTGAGACACTCTAGTAAATGCCTCAGTACTACACACACTGGGTAACCCTTGGATCTTTAGGGCCGGTCCTCCGTTACATTTGAGGATTAGTTATTCCTGAACACACGTTTCTCGGTCCTATCGGACCTATATCCGAGGCGCCTCGCAATCCAACAGCCACATAGGTAAAATAACAACGATGTCAGGGCGAGTAAAACGCTGACACCACCCATAGCTAGAAAGAAACGTCGTGCACTCCCTGCAGTCACGATCCCGTTTTTGACTCATACCGAGGTGTGAGGCTCGCGAATTAACGCCATACACAAAGCTACGCTGTATTAAAGCCGTGCTTTGATCATCAACCACAAGACTCTGCTTTTCAACGAAAGCCTTGATCACTACATCTCAGCATGCCACACAAGCAATTCATGCCATGCGACTGATATCTATCGATATATAACCTCTAAGCTCGTACGTCTCAGAGAAGGGCGTTAAGCAAGAGAATAAATTCTTCACCGCCAAACAGATATATATTTAATAGGAATCAATCAGCACAGAATAAAATCCAATATCAGACAAAAAATCCACTTATAAGTCCGTTCTGGGTCTGAACGAAACCGGAGGCACCTTATACTTTGCATATCCATTGATCTCCAAATATGTCTGGACGATCACCAACTATTTCCCTCCTCTTGGGTGTACAACCCAATCAAGAACACCAGTAATCGTTCAAACGATGAGAAGACCTCCGGTCTTCAACCACCTTCTTCATCTTTGACTTATCGTCGAATCAGTTATTTAGAATGGGATAGACCTGGTCTTTCCGAATAACTCGCGTATATAATAAACAAGTGCTATAAAAACAAAACATACGCCTCATTCCAATTCTGAATATTCCTTTATTTAAATATTCACAACTTTAGGGATTAGTTCCCATTAATTTTATAAAAGATAAATTCTTTAAATTTATTCTTTAATCTTCCTTTGGATATCATTTCAAACCGTATTCTTTCTTTAACTGGGTTAAAGAACTAATGTCACTTAAAGCACATTTCACGATAAACCCAAATCATATTTCATTCCATCAGCCTCTGAACGTAAATTAGCAAGTGAACAATCCCCTAAGTATTAACACCGAAGGCCGAAACCAGCATCAGATCAATACCTAGGAAACCATTCAACTTAACTAATCTCCAGTTAGTTTCTGATTTTCTTAACTCTATTGTTAACCGGGTTAAAGAACCAGCGTTATTTAAAACACCGTTCATGATAAACCCAAAGACCAATTTCAATTCAATTCCAATTAATTATATTAAATTGGAAAACTTTACTTTGGAAAATTCCCGTTAAATCTTAATAAAAAGATTTTTAAATTCGAAATCTTATTTCACTGTAAATCGTGTTAAAGAACGAATGTAGTTGGAAGACACAGCTCACAACAAACCCAAAATCCAATCAATCTCTAACCATAAATTAGTAAGAGAACAATTCCCTAAGTATTAACCCCGAAGGCCGAAACAAACATCAAATCAATACCCAGGAAACCATTCAACTTAACTAATCTCCTGTCAGATTCTAACTTTCTTAACTACATTTGGTTCAAGAACAGTATTATTAAAGAAACCATTCACGACAAACCCAAAATCCAATTTGATATTAAATGCAAGGCTCTGAATAGAAAATATATCGGCTTATATTCAATATCAAATTCTGAAACCAACCAATATTGTATTGGAATAACGATATATATATCTTCCAAATTCCTCCAAAATATTTGTATAATCACGAAATCCAATATAGAAATATTCTGAAGATAATTTCGATTCAAATCCATTTCAATTCATATATTGGAAATCCCGGATATTTTTAAAACCATTTCAAATCCAATTTATTTATTTTAAAAATATTGGATTTATTATTCTATTTCAAAACTAGTTCATTTCGATAAAAATATATTTTTATCTTTTCAAATATGGAATTTTTCATCCTAATTCTTTCCAAATCATTTATTATGATTTTACACAAATTATTAATATTTTTTAATAATTTTATCAAGGCCCATACATTCGATTTCCATAAACGGCCATCGAGCGACACTTACAGTGACCTTTTCCAAATTTGATTTGGACATAATTTCAAATCCAACCGTTAGATTTCAAATTTCTAATATTCATTGGAAAGCTCTTTTCAATATGAACCCAACATTCCAGTTTTAGGAGAATCCGACGGTCGGATCTCCCTTAATGTCCGTTCGAAATCAATGGTCGAAATTCGCAAACTACCGCAGTGCGGCGCGTTTTATTCAGGCCACTAAATTATATATATATATATATAATATATTTCATCGATATCCATTTATAACGTGTTTTATAAACCATTTTAAATTCGTTTTCAAAACAGTTTCAACTTCATATTCAATTCCAAATCAAAATTGAATTTTCCATTATAAATTCGTTTTAAATTCATTTCAAATTGATTTCAATTCAATTTCTATTCAATTCAATCGATTTCAATTCTATTCGATTTCAATTCAATTTGAACTTCAAATCTATTCAATTTCGATTCAATTTCTATTCAATTCAATTCGAATTCAATTCGATTTCAATTCAATTTCTATTCAATTCAATCGATTTCAATTCTATTCGATTTCAATTCAATTTCTATCCAATTCAATTCGAATTTCAAATTCATTTCAAAATATAAGATTTTGAAATCCCTTTTCGATATTCATTATAAAATGAATAAAATCGACCAAATTTTTGTTCGTGCTAAAATGGCGTTTAACTACTTAACACGGCTTTACATTTCAATGTTTTCTGAATATTATTTTAAAATATTCTGAACTGGAATCAGACTCAGTCAATTACGATATAATTTTATTTATATGGATTTCAATATCACATGTATACAATAATAACGATAAACAATCATTAAAAATTCATACAACATCCAAAGTGAATTCTACAACTGTATAAGCATTAGAATAAATATTCAACGCTCATACCACCGGTCAATCAATCGATTGACATACAGCTAATTATTGGGACTAGTGTATGTCATGTATCATCCCAATACCCGTGTGGGCTTTCAATCAACAAATAATGAATTTTATTTGTGCAGTTGGGCGATATGTAAAATTTATCGTCCCAATCAATATCAGCCAAATATGTGTACATAAACAAATCGTCCGATCTGTTTATAAATATTTATTTTATTCATATACACGTTAAAAATTATATTTTAACTATAAAATATTTTATTCCATTTCACATCACACAATCAATTTTCCAAAAACATACAATCAATCAAACAAACAAGCCATCCATAGTCTGTGGACAATGGGTGTCGGGTGCTGCTAAGCACCGTCTGCATCCTAGTATATATTTCTAACTAGAAAAAAAATAAAAGTGAGAAGTTCTCACCTTTGGGATCCACTCTGCCATTCTTGAACGGACGATGGTTTGGATTTACTCGACATTCCAACTCCATCTTTCTCCGCTGTTCAAAAATAAAAATCACATTTTTATTTCAGTTCTGAAAATTATATTTTTATCGCTTCATCCCAATAAATAAAAATCATATTTTTATTTCTACTTCATATATTTTTACAATGCCTCTTTCTATATAAAAATTATATTTTTATATTTCTACTTCTTATATAAAGATCGAATTTTTATTTCGCTTCATATATAATAAAAATCGAGTTTTTATCTTAATGATATCCATATAAAGATCGCATCTTTATCATAATGAAAACATTATAAAAATCGTATTTTTATCTATAAAAATTACATTATATAATTCTTCCTACAAAATAAAGATTATATTTTTTATTATTCCTGTAGCATAAAAATCATATTTTTATTATCATACATAAATAAAAATCATGTTTTTATTATTCATGGCTTATATAATTAAAAATCAGATTTTTGCATAATTAAAAATCCTGTATTTTTCCAATTAAAAATCCAATTTTTACCTAGTCAAAAATCGAATCTTTTTGAAGTTAAAAATCGGATCTTTTTGAAGTTAAAAATCAGATCTTTCTATTCTATAAAAATATAATCATTTTTTCCTATAAAACTATAAACTTTACTATGAGATACTTCAATAAAAATCTAAACTTTCTCACAAATAAATATCCTATTTTTATTTACATCGAAGAAAATAAAAATAAACGAAGTAACAAAATTTAAAAATTACCTTTTATTCTATCGTTCGTCGGAGAGAGCAAAATGGAGCTCATTGGACTGGAAAAAGGGGGTGTTTAGTTAAGTGAGGGTGGAGGAGAAGAGGGAGGTCGCGACAGGAGGGGAAGAAGATGGAGGCAACGTGCGAGGGCTCGGGGTTAGGGCATGGGGGTTTGGGTCTCGTGGAAGAGGGAGAGAGTAGAGACGAGGGAGCTGGAGGGGAGAGGATCGGCGAGGGGGAGGGGGGCAACGCCAGCGCTGGTGGCGCGTAAGAGGAGGTGGCGGCGGCTCCTCCGTCGTTCCTCCCATTCTTATCTTTTTTATTTCGATTTGTAAATGAAGAGAGAGAGAGGAGGGAAGAAAGGGGGTTATATTACATATATTTTTATTTATTTATTTTTTATTTCAAAAAGAAACTTTTTATTTCGACCCCCAAACGAGATCCATCGACTGTCGTCTATAGCTAATTACCCCCATTCCAAACACAATGGGATATGTATCGTAAGCCAATTCAGTTGTCTCGATCGGTTTTCGTCAAAATCAAAATATAAATCTATATATTGAATTTGAACGCACATTTCAATTTATTGGGCCCACATACTAACTCTAAAAATTCCCAAAAAATATTTTCTAGCTTTATATTGACGATACATTTCTAAGGAAACTAGTTTCGTCAAATTTGGAGACCATCTGAAAAATGGCCATTTTCTGGTCGATCCAAATTGACTTAAACTGACAAAACACGTTTTCCTGCGCCACGCTCACATATTGATTCAAAAAATTATGAATTTTGGAATCTAGAAATAACTTGACATCTCGGATCCAACAAAAGTGGTTTCGTCGAGAACGGAGGTCGTTTGCAAAATTTCCATTTTAAGGGCCAAAATTCGATAGCAACTATTCTGAATTTTCAACCAGGCATAACTTTTTATTCCCACTATGAAATTTTGATTTTTCAGATTCATTTTAAAGATATTCTCAAATAGATTCAAATATTTTTGGTTTCGCTAAAATCCAGTTTATTTTGAATCATGTACATTCATTTGAAATTTGAAATAGAATTTTCAAACTACCGCGCCATTTTCAGTTCATTTTATAATTAAAAATAAATAATTATCTTCTAACGTCGATTCAAATAACTATATAAGTTCTACTTCTATTCAAAATAAATTTCTCGTCGTTATTATTTAAAATAAATCATTTTAAATATTCAAAATTCATTAAAATTGCCAAAATAAAAAAAATTAAATTGATTCGGATTTTCCAGTTTGTTACAATCTCCCCAACTTAAAATCTTTTCGTCCTCGAAAAGGAACGGAGCTGAAAGTTCTTTTACAAACCAACTCAACTTTCATTCTTTCCATTATGGCTTAAGTTCTTCAACTTTTCAGTTTCTAAGTACTTTCCAAATTTTTCAGAAATTTGGCTAACACCCTAAATTTTTGAATAATTTCTCCATAACCTCCCCTGCACAGGAGCACCGGAAAAATCCCGAAATTGCCATACAGGCCTCTCCAATCCAACAAGAAAAAGAAACAGCCAATCGGCTCATAAAATCATCAAAAACCCCAAGAAATACAACAAACATGTACCTATTTGTCGGGCAAACAATTTTATTCCTCTGCTTTAGCCTCTTTGCAATGACCTGTTCAATATATTTGCAAGTATATTCATGCAATTCCAACAATTTTCATTACAGTTCAATATTTGGTTCAATTTGTCGTAATTTTACCGTTCATTCACATAATGGTTTAAATAAATAATCACACAACACAATCATCAATCAATTAGTTGATTAGCGTTTCAAATTCATAATTTTGATACATATACAAAAAATCATGTTTTTGATGCCAATTCACAACAATAAACCCTAGTAAGTTTTGGTTCTCACACCAGTCCATTGGAAATATAAAATCTCACTTTCGAAACTCGAACACAAATACTGATAATGTGGCCGCATTACCAGAATTGTCACCGGACGACTAGAGTGTGATACTATATCTATCCAGTATATTAAAACTTTGAATATACGTTTGCAAGGCGTATATGCAAAATCTTTATATATTGGATTGTCCAAATTCAATACAAATAAAATATTCAAATACGTTGAATAAAGTTTAAATTTTCAAAACAATATTGTTTTCATTTTAAAAATATACTCTTCACACTCGTTCTAGGATACTACTGATCGCATCTCTAACGAGTCATTCTTAATGGATATTACTAATCCAATCTCTGATGAATTCTTTCGTTCAGTTCTAATGTGCCTTGTTCTCGAGCTCTGTAACCAAAGCTCTGATACCACTGTAAGGACCCGTAACTTCCCCGGTCTACGAGGAGAAGAGGAAGAACGGATTGCCTTGTGAACAAGACGAATCAGGACATAAACAGAAGAACATTTCATTGCTTATTACAACAATTCCATCAGAATACAAGAATATACAGTGTATGAATAAATATTATACATCAGAAAAATATCAGAGATTACATTACATTACACAGTGGAAAATAATACAAAACACAACTGAAAGAGATAAACGAATACAGAGCTTTCTGGATATCGTTCCAGCTGTTAATCAGGATCCTGTGAATATAAATCTGCAAAACCAAAACTACTAGCTGCCCGTGTGGAAAACAGAGGAACCCAGAGTTTAGGTTAAAACAATAAACTCCAGGTCAGTCATGTGACTGGTATGAGAACTAAAACAGTAATTTAAAACTTTACATTAAAAAAGAGTAATTCAAGGGACCACGCCGTATAACACGGAACGAGTTTCCTCCCAAGAATACTAGTGCGTAGGATAAACAACACAATGCTTTTTGGAAAAATGAAGCTATTATAAGACTCAAGTCCCATCACACAATGCAACGCAAGTCGGAGGATAGAATTTAACGTTATAATAGCCCTTGGTACGTTTAAAACAAATCATTTTGATACTATTATAGTGTAAAGTGTATGAAAACAACTTCAAATATAAATGTATCAATCATAGACAGCATAGCGCTCCATCCCACAAAGTCGCCATACTAGGCTCTATGAATAAAACCGAAATATCACGTATTGGAAATTGGAATCCATCTATAAGTCGAGGCCAGGGATGGCTCCTCACCACTTCGAGACACTCTAGCAAATGCCTCAGGACTACACACTCTGGGTAACCCTTGGATCTTCAGGGTCGGTCCTCCGTTACGTTTGAGGATTAGTTATTCCTAAACACACGTTTCCCGGTCCTACCAGACCTATATCCGAGGTGCCTCGCAATCCAACAGCCACATAGGTAAAATAACAACGATGCTAGGGAGAGTAAAACGCTGACACCACCCATAGCTAGAAAGAAACGTCGTGCACTCCCTGCAGTCACAATCCCGTTTTTGACTCATACCGAGGTGAGAGGCTCGCGAATTAACGCCATACACAAAGCTACGCTGTATTAAAGCCATGCTTTGATTATCAACCACAAGACTCTACTATTCAACAAAAGCCTTGATCACTGCATCTCAACATGCCACACAGGCAATTCATGCCATGCGACTGATATATATCGATATATAACCTCTGAGCTCGTACGTCTCAGAGAAGGGCGTTAAGCAAGAGAATAAATTCTTCGCCGCCAAATAGATATATATTTAATAGGAATCAATCAGCATAGAATAAAATCCAATGTCAGACACATAATCCATTTATAAGTCCGTTCTGGGTCTGAACGAAACCGGAGGCACCTTATACTTCGCATATCCATTGATCTCCAAATACGTCTGGACGATCACCAACTATTTCCCTCCTCTTGGTGTACAGCCCAATCAAGATCACCAGTAATCGTTCAAATGATGTGAAGACAACCGGTCGTTAACCACCTTCATCTTTGACTTATTGTCGAATCAGTTATTTAGAATGGGATAGACCCGATCTTTCCGAATAACTCGCGTATAAAATAAACAAGTGCTATAAAAACACAACATACACCTCATTCCAATTCTGAATATTTTTTTATTTAAATATTCACAACTTTAGGGATTTGTTCCCATTAATGTTATCAAAGATAAATTCTTTAAAATTTATTCTTTAATCTTCATTTGGATATCATTTCAAACAGTATTCTTTCTTTAACTGGGTTAAAGAACTAATGTCACTTAAAACACAGTTCACGATAAACCCAAATCAAATTTCATTCCATCAGCCTCTAACCGTAAATTAGCAAGTGAACAATCCCCTAAGTATTAACCCCGGAGGCCGAAACCAACATCAGATCAATACCCAGGAAACCATTCAACTTAACTAATCTCCAGTTAGTTTCTGATTTTCTTAACTCAATTGTTAATCGGGTTAAAGAACTAGTGTTATTTAAAACACCGTTCACGATAAACCTAAAGACCAATTTCAATACAATTCCAATTAAATATATTAAATTGGAAAACTTTACTTTGCAAAATTCTCGTTAAATCTTAATAAATAGATTTATAAATTCCAAATCTTATTTCACTGTAAATCGGGTTAAAGAATGAATGTCGTTAGAAGACACAGTTCACAACAAACCCATAATCCAATCAGTCACTAACCGTAAATTAGTAAGAGAACCATTCCCTAAGTATTAACCCCGAAGGCCAAAACCAACATCAGATCAATACGTAGGAAACCATTCAACTTAACTAATCTCATATCAAATTCTAATTTTCTTAACTACATTTGGTTCAAGAACAGTAATATTAAAGATACCATTCACGACAAACCCAAAATCCAATTTGATATTAAATACAAGGCTCTGAATAGAAAATATATCGGCTTATAATCAATATCAAATTCTGAAACCGACAAATATTGTATTGGAATAACGATATATATCTTCCAAATTCGTCCACAATATCTGTATAATCACGAAATCCAATATCGAAATATTCTGAAGATAATATAGATTCAAATCCATTCCAATTCATATAGTGGAAATCCCGGTTATTTTTAAAACCATTTCAAATCCAATTTATTTATTTTAAAAATATTGGATTTATTATTCTATTTAAAAACTAGTTCATTTCAATAAAAATATATTTTTATCTTTTCAAATATGGAATTTTTCATCCCAATTCTTTCCAAATCATTTATTATGATTTTACACAAATTATTGACATTTTAATAATTTTTTCAAGGCCCGTACAGTCGATTTCCATAAACGGCCATCGAATTGCACTTACAACAACCTTTTCGAAATTTGATTTGGACACAATTCCAAATCCAACCGTTAGGTTTAAAATTTCTAATATTCATTGAACAGCTCTTTTCGATACGAACCCAACGGTTCTGGTTTTAGGAGAATCCGACGGCCGGATCTCCCGTAATGTCCGTTCGAAGTCAATGGTCGAAATTCGCGAATTACCGCAGCGCGGCGCGTTCTATTCAGCCATTATATTATATATATAATATATATTTCATCGATTTCCATTTATAACATGTTTTATAAATCGTTTTAAATTCGTTTTCAAAAAAGTTTCAACTTCATATTCAATTCCAAATCAAAATTGAATTTTCCATTATAAATTCGTTTTAAATTCATTTCAAATTGATTTCGATTTCAATTACAATTCAATTTCTATTCAATTCAATCGATTTCATTTCTGTTCGATTTCAATTTAATTTCTATTCAATTCAATTCGAACTTCATATCTATTCGTTTTCAATTCAATTAAAATTCAATTCAACTCGAATTCAATTCTATTCGATTTCAATTCAATTTCTATTCAATTCAACCGATTTCAATTCTATTCAATTTCAATTCAATTTCTATTCAATTCAATTCGAATTTCAAATTCATTTGAAAATATCAGATTTTGAAATCCCTTTTCGATATTCATTATAAAATGAATAAAATCGACCAAATTTCCGCTCGTGTTAAAATGTCGTTTGACTACTTAACACGTCTTTACATTCCAATGTTTTCTGAATATTATTTTAAAATATTCGATAATTCTGAACTGGAATCAGAATCAGTCAATTACCATATAATTTTATTTATATGGATTTAAACATCACATGTATACAATAATAACGATAAACAATCATTAAAAATTCATACAACATCCAGAGTGCATTCTACAACCGTATAAGCATTAGAATAAATATTCAACGCTCATACATCCTGTCAATCAATCGATCGACATACAGTTAATTATTGGGATGTCATGTATCATCCCAATACCCATGTGGGGTTTCAATCAACAAATAACGAATTATATTTGTGCAGTTGGGCGATGTGTAAAATTTATCGTCCCAATCAATATCAGCCAAATATGTGTACATAAACAAATCGTCCGATCTGTTTATAAATATTTATTTTATTCATATACACGTTAAATATTATATTTTTAACTATAAAATATTTTTAACTATAAAATATTTTATTCCATTTCACATCACATAATCAATTTTTATGACAACATACAACCAATCAAACAAACAAGCCGTCCATGGTCTGTGGACGACGGGTGTCGGGTGCTGCTAAACACCGTCTGCATCCTAGTATATATTTCTAACTAGAAAATAAATAAAAGTGAGAAGTTCTCACCTTTGGGATCCACTCCGCCATTCTTGAACGGACGATGGTTTGGATTTACTCGACATTCCAACTCCATCTTTCCCCGCTGTTCAAAAATAAAAATCACATTTTTATTTCAGTTCTGAAAATTATATTTCTATCGCTTCATCCCAATAAATAAAAATCATACTTTAATTTCTACTTCATATATTTTTACAACGCCTCTTTCTATATAAAAATTATATTTTTATATTTCTACTTCCTCTATAAAGATCGAATTTTTATTTTGCTTCATATATAATAAAAATCGAATTTTTATCTTAATGATATCCATATAAAGATCGCATCTTTATCATAATGAAAACATGATAAAAATCGTATTTTTATCCATAAAAAATACATTTTATAATTCTTCCTACAATGTAAAGATTATATATTTTTATTATCCCTATAGCATAAAATTCATATTTTTATTATCATACATAAATAAAAATCATGTTTTATTATTCATGGCTTATATAATTAAAAATCAGATTTTTTTACATAATTAAAAATCCTATCTTTTTCCAAATAAAAATCCAATTTTTACCTCGTTAAAAATCTAATCTTTTGGAAGTTAAAAATCGAATCTTTTTGAAGTTAAAAATCAGATCTTTCTATTCTATAAAAATATAATCTTTCTTTCCTATAAAAATATAAACTTTACTATGAGATACTTCAATAAAAATCTAAACTTTCTCACAAATAAATATCCTATTTTTATTTACATCGAAGAAAATAAAAATAAATGAAGTAACAAAATTACCTTTTATTCCATCGTTCATCGGAGAGGGCAAAATGGCGTTCGTTGGACTGGAAAAAGTGGGTTTTCAGTTAACGGAGGGTAGAGGAGAAGAGGGAGGTTGCGACATGAGGGGGATGAAGATGGAGGCAGCGCGCGAGGGCTCGGGGTTAGGGCGTGTGGGGTTTGGGTCTCGTGGAAGGGGGAGAGAGCAGAGACGAGGAGGCTGGAGGAGAGAGGATCAGGAGGGGGCAATGCCAAGGCTGGGGCGTGCAAGCGAAAGGGGCGGCGGCTCCTCCGTCGTTCCTCCCTTTCTTTTTCTTTTTTAATTTCGGTTTGTAAATGAAGAGAGAGAGGAGGGAGGAAGGGGGTTATATTATATATATTATATATATATATATAATTTCAAAAAGTAACTTTTTATTTCGACCTCCAAACGAGATCCACCGACTGTCGTCTATAGCTAATTACCCCCATTACGAACACAATGGCATATGTATCGTAAACCAGTTCGGGTGTCTCGATCGGTTTCCGTCAAAATCAAAATATAAATCTATATATTGAATTTGAATGCACATTTCAATTTACTGGGCCCACATACTAGCTCTAAAAATTCCCAAAAAATATTTTCTAGCTTTATATTGACGATACGGTTCTAACAAAACTAGTTTCGTCAAATTTGGTGACCGTTTGAAAAATGGCCATTTTCTGGTCGATCCAAATTGACTAAAACTGACAAAACACGTTTTCCTGCGCCACGCTCACATATTGATTCAGAAAATTATGAATTTTGGAATCTAGAAATAACTTGACATCTCGGATCCAACTAAAGTGGTTTCGTCGAAAACGGAGGTCATTTGCAAAATTTCCATTTTTAAGGGCCAAAATTCCATAGTGACTATTCTGAATTTTCAACTGGATCCTGTTTATTTTGAATCCTGTACATTTATTTGAAATTGAATTTTCCAACTACCGCGCCATTTTCAATTCCTTTTATAATTAAAAATAAATAATTATATTCTAACGTTGATTCAAATAACTATATACGTTCTAATTCTATTCAAAATAAATTTCTCTTCGTTATTATTTAAAATAAATCATTTTAAATATTCAAAATTCATTAAAATTGCCAAAATAAAAAAAAATTAAATTGGTTCGGATTTTCCGGATTGTTACACATAGCCTATAAACCCGAGCACATATGTGTCACACTCAAACTTGATGCCTAACACAGATATTCTCAAACCCTGACAAATCATAGATGAATGAGCCGAACCACCATGGTGTTTGAGGCCACTATGGGATCCACTGCCATACTAGTAATTAAGTGCAGTGATTCACCTACCGAACCAGATATAAATGAATGCGAAGCGTTAGAATCAAAAAGATTCTTATAGGAAGATTGGAAAGAGCAATCAAACCTTCCATGGAAACTTCCTACCTCTATCTGGTGTACTAACCACAAGAGCATTCGCCTGCCCTCCAGAGGTTATTGTCCTTTGACCTTGCCTTTGCTTCCTTGGGCACTTCCTAGAATAGTGTCCAACCTCTTCACAAACGAAGCAAGCATTCTTCCCTTTTCCTGCAGTCCTGGGCCAAGTGACCCTCTCGCCTGCAACTATGGCACACCCTTCTTCTGTTGTTGTTTCCGTCCTTTCTTGGGCCATAAATTTTTATTTAGTGTTTCCTCAACCCTAACTTTTTCCTTTTCACCTTTATTTGAACTTTATATATATTCCCTTCCCGGGCCATCATTTTCTCATCCTTGGGCTGCACACCATATTTATGTAACAAGCTAACAAGTCTCTCGAAAGTTGCCTTCACCGCACGGAAATCCCTACGAAGCTCGAGAAAATTAGCTGTAGGTGATACTACTGCAGCTTTAGAAGGAGGTTAGGAACTTCATTACCCTTTGATATGTGCCGCAGTTTAAACATACCTACAGCATTGTGCCGAATAGGGACACCTTTTGGGAAGAATCGGTCCCCTAGACAAAAAGGGAAATGGAATCAAGCGAAAAATTGAGACATACTTCCTATGGCTTTGGGGAATATGTTTTTCAAAATAGACTTTTCTTTTGAAAATGCTTTCTACTAAAACTTTTTTTGAAAATAGTTTTCAATTTTTTTTATCCAATCTGGTAACCTTCTGCTCTGATACCAAGTGTGACACCCACGTCCGTTAATGTCACTCACTAAGGGATTGCATTAAGTTTCACGAAGCATTATAGGTAAACAAAACAGAAACATTACAAGACAGATATAAAATAGCAGCGGAATTAAAACTTTTATTAATCATAAAGCATGGTTACACCATATGTCTGAAAATACATAAACTCAATACATCATTAAAACTTCTATCTTGTACTTTAAATATCAGAGTACAATAACAAAGAAAGCCTAATCCCCAAATCATAAGCCATAGTAGCAATGATAGAAGCTTGAGCAATACACCTAGAAGCTCCAAGAAAGATGATAGCAGAATCCTGACTAAGCCTGAGAATTCCCTTCCTTGAGAACCTGGGGGGAGAAACGGAAGAAAGAAGAGGAAACAAAAAGGGTCAGACATAAAGTCTGGCGAGTCAAGTTACTTGTAGCCAGTAAATAAATAAAAGTAACATGATAGGCATATAAAGTGGATAAGAGAGATCACTACATAAATGGCAGGTGTAACAAGGTAAGCAAGATAAGGTGTATGTGCTTCACTAATGATTACTCTACACTATTACTGGTATAACTAAAATGAGATGATCCCTTCCACTATAAGTTGGTAGACTTAGGGAATACATCCGAGTGTGCCCTAACCACTACCCTAATTGATCGAATCCCTACCCCATAGATATCTTGTGCTTGCCCCACATTAGGAGGTATCAATCCCTAAAGTGGCAACCCTTTATTTTCCAAGATGTGCATAGCCATATCTACTGGTGTCACAGTCATCTTATCCCCTTCTGCCTGGCTCATGCACGCACATGGCCCGGTCGGTTTGCGCCGCCCACACCGTCCGTTTCGTTTGGATCTCTTATAATCAATTGGTAAGCATTCCCCTTCTCTGCCTAGTATGGAGTTCTTTATTTGATACCTACTCCGGGTTACTGACTAAAATGGGTCACACACAATATGATACAAGCTCCCCCCTTTGTCTTGTATCCCTACTAGGTTTTTCACTGACTATGTATACCCTTAGGTGTCTTTAATTATGTAGCCCTAGGTCAGTTATGCTTACCCTAAAGGGTTTCTTTAATTACATAACTCTAATCTTTCTACCAGTTATGCTTACCTACAGGTGTCTTTACTACATAAACCCCAATCTTCCAACCGGTTATGCTTACCTATAGGTGTCTTTAATACATAACCCTATCATTTCTACAAGTTATGTTTGCCCTAAAAGGTGTCTTTATCGGGTTAAGTTTGTGGGCCTATATATATACTAATACTACCCACCTACCAAGATTTACTTAACCCTCCCACTGATCCAAGCATGCTTATTTAATGGTTAAGTTTGTGGGCCTTTATATACTGATATTACCCACCTATCCAAGATTTACTTAACCCTCCCTTTGATCCAATCAATTTTACATAACCATAACTTTAGATGTTATTCATACAATCCTTTATGGATTAGTTTAGGTTTAGTAATCCAATTTATTACCATGTCCATTTATGGTTTATAATGGGCTAGACCTCCCATATTAGGCCTACAACATGTGGATGCTGGATATGCCGGTCCGGTCTAGGCAGACTTATTCCACAGTTGGGCCTAACCTCGTGTCATAGCTCGATTCATATTTACGTACTTAGACCTCCCACATTAGGTTCAACATTAGTGGAAGCTGCATATGTCGGCCAGTTCCAAGCAGACTTCCACCACTAATGCAACCTAACCTAGTGTCATAAGTGCAATTACAATTCCTAATTGTAATTACTAGGCATTCCATTTTTAATTAAATTACCAATTAATTAATCATTTCCTTTTCTAGGTGTCAATACCTACTTTACCAAATAATTTGAATTACATGTCCAAAAATGTTCCTATTCAAATTATGCCATTTTTAACCCTTTCCCCCCATTACTTAACTAGCGCCCTCACAAAATTGGCAAATTGCCTAGGCTAGACAATAGCCTAGTCATAAATGATAATAGGGAAAATAATGGGAATATAACTAAAATGATCATCTTGGCATAAACATAAACTAGTATGATAATAGGGTGAACATACATACTGGCATGGACATGAAATTGTCATCATAACAAGGTGGACATAAAACTGATGAACGGTTGACAGTCAATAACTATGATGTCACAATAAGCATAGTAAGATCTAAATTAATAATTTAGATGTCCAAACGATTTAGATCTAACATGATAACACAAGGTGATAAATTAGATTACATGATCTAACATGATAACATAAGGTGATAATTTAGATCACATAAAATAGATCTAACATGATAACATAAGGTGATAATTTAGATCACATAAAATAGATCTAACTTGATAACATAAGGTGATAACCTAGATCTGTCTAACCATTTCAATTTCCACATAAATTAGATCTACCAGTTTAGAAACAGATCATAGCATGTCATATAAATTACAATTAGGATAAAGGTTTAGATCCAATCCTAACCAATTCAAGGTGACATATGTTCATGATTTACATAAATGATTAGATCTGTCCGATGATATAACTGTCCAAATTAACATATCTATATTAACCATAATGTAGTTACAAACCAAGATCCACAATAATAACGTAGTAAAACAATCACAATTGAATTGGATTTAGAGAAATAGATCTATCACGACATAGCATAAGACCTAACAATAACATAGATTTAAGGTTTACAACGTATCCAAATCACAGTCTTTCATAATTCACTTTCATATATCTAAACCTAAAAGAAACTAGAAACTCACATCGTTAGGTTTAGAAAATTAAGAAAGAACAGATCTAGAATTTCTGAATTTGATTTGCAAAGTATGTTGTTGTAGAAAACGGTTCATTTCGCACTCCTGCAGCATATGGCCTCCATCACTTCCAATGAAGAAAATATGAGAAATAGCCACATATTTATAGCTGCAGAACCCTTTGAAACTGACTGCCACATCAGCCCTAGGTGTTTCGACACCCCTGTGGGTGGGTCGACCCCTAGGTGGACACCCTGTAACAACCCGTATTTTTATAACATGTTAAAACAAGAAATCAAGGAAGAATTAAATTTTAAAATCAAAATCAAGGGGAACGGGTTATGCCATTGCGTTCGTCTCGAAATTTTACATGAAAAAAGAGTCCGAGTTTTTGAAAATCGGAGTCCGGATGAAGAAGTTATGGCCTGTACAAGTTTCAGTAGTTTTCAGGCAACACTGGACCAGGGGGTCGACCATAGGATCGACCTACCTACCCCCCCCCCTAGGTCGACCATAGGGTCGACCTACCCCCCAGGTCGACCATAGTGTCAACCTCCCCCCTTTCAGGCCGACCTGGTCGGTCTGGCTTGACCCAGAACTCATTTTTGAAGCCTGAGACGTGTTTTGACGGTCCAGATTGATTCTGGGGTTAATCTAAGGGCCTAAACTAGTTGCCACACCTATAAAAACACCCTTAGACCTAACCTAATTCATATCAAATCATTCTTACACTGTTATGCTGCTGAACTCCCTCTTGAACCATGGACGCCGTGTCCAAATCAAAGTACAAACATTCAAACTCAAATCAATTCAAAGAACAAAGCTTCAACAATGATTCAAGACAATAAATCAACAACGCCGTAACATTTGTACAACAAAATTCAGTTCCTAATTCACTAGCCATGCTCTGTAAGTTCTAGTTGTTTTTAGATTTAAACATTTAATTATAATATGGTCATGGAATAAAGTGGAATTGGATTTAAGTATGTTTATCGATTCTGATCTATTTCTGTTGCTCCTTGAATCTTGTGTTTTGGGACTAGTCTATCTTTATGCTCATGATAAGTTTATGATCTATTCAGCAGTTTTCTTGATTCATAATGAAGTTATCATCAAGTTGTAATATTTATGCCTATGATGATGTTTTCCTCTGATCTCATTTTTATTCTATTTCTATCTCCCCCAATTTATTTTCTTTCATGAACCTTGGTCAATTTCGGACCTTGGCCTAAAATCGCGATTTGCGTACGATATGTATACAGGGGAACTATGGGATTATTGCCTATATGAATATGATGTAATAATTGGCAACATGAAATTGGATATTATCATTGTATTTGCAAGTTTGGGCTTGATCTATAAATTTTGGTATAATCTTATTATGAACAAATTTGCATAAACATTATATACATGGAATTTGGCACAAATAGGATCTATGTAATGTAACATGAGATTTGGTATACATAACATGTATGTAATTTGGCATGTAAATTAAACCATGAGTTCGGGCCTATGTAAATTAAATCAAAAGATTAGGCTTACGATTGGGCATATGTAGAATTGGGGATTTGAATATAAAAGCTATTGTAAATTTGATAATTGGCATAAATATGTATTATGAAATTCGGTAGTTGGCGTGTGTTGTAATAAAATATTACAGTTTGGGATAACTACATCATGAATCATAATTTGGGTTTATTTGGGCATGATACATGCAATTTTGGCTAGAACTCGATATGGGTGAAATAGCACAAACTTGGCATACATGTAAATAGGAAAGAATTAGACATATATAATCTGACTAGAATTGGGTATATATATCCATATATATATATATATAAAAAAAATTGGCATGTAATTTTAGAACTTGGGCATATGTTTATTAATATGTAAAGTTGGGAATTTGAAACATGAAAATGACTGTGTATTGGATAATTGACTTGAACACGAACATGAACATTTCTATATGTTAAACACATGAACTGATATTGGGGTTTTGGGTGGAATACGACAATTAATGAACCTTTGACACGAGGTTAGACTCAGTTTGTGGTGTAAATCTGCCCGGAACCGCCCGACAAATCCAGTAGCCACAAAGTGTCAGTCTAATGTGAGAGGTCGAAGGCCAAATCGTAGGCGTAACGATTTATGACATGAGTTAGACCCAGTTTGTGGTGTAAATCTGCCCGGAACCGCCCGGCAAATCCAGTGGCCACAAAATGCACGGTCTAATATGAGAGGTCATGATTCGTTCGTCATAATGAATGAATTAAGGAGTACTAACCATAATAAGATGTGGGTATGGTTAGAGGGTTAGGTGGGATGACATGGAAATTTGACATGTAAATGTGGACCTAACCGGTATGAGTTAAGAACATGAAAAACTTATAAATGTGGGCTTAACCAACATAATAGTTAATCAGACCAATGGGTGGGTTAAGTAACATGGCTGGATTAATGACACTTAACCAATATAGCATGACACATGGCAGGGTTAAGTCAACTTGAACATATAGATAATACTTAACCAACTTAGCATGATACGTGGGCGGGTTAAGTCATGAACCACTTGAATATACTTAACCAATTTGACACGATGACCTGATAGGGTTAAGTCATGAACTACTTGAATATACTTAACCAATTTGACACGATTGATTTGATAGGGTTAAGTCATAAACCGCTTGAATATACTTAACCAACTTGACATGCTAGACTGATGGGGTTAAGTCTCGAATTTAAATGACAACACTTAACCTACTGGACGGAAACCCTAATTATGCGGTCGTTTTCAGCAGTAACCCACTAGATGTATCATGGTACCCTGGAACTAGGCAGGGTGGGGCACGATTACTGGGTTGATTGTAAGCGACCAGAACGACGGCTGAGTTGGTGCGCATTGTAGGTTCAGGCGGACTATGGTCGTGCACGTAGTCCGGAGTTGAAAAAGCAGGCATTGGGCACCTGTAGGTTCACACTGTGCGTGCTTGATTTGTGTCAATGGTTGGCACCATAGGGCTTGATACACCCTATGGTGGACCTAGCACAGGTGACTACATTTCGTGATTGGGCCGTATGATACAGACACATGAACGAGCTAGGACTTGTAGGGAGCCGATCGATTAATAGATCGTTACGTAGAATTCGTTAGGTAGCATAATCCCTAGTGGTCCTAGGTAGCATAAACCCTAAACGAATCTGGTAAACGTTCAATAGGTAGCATAATCCCTAGTGGTCCTAGGTGGCATAAATCCTAGTTGAACACGCGATAGGTCATGATAAGGAAACCTAGCCAGAACAAGGGTGGCGGTCCAAACGATTTCAAGAATGGTGGCACTAGTTGAAGTAATATAGAAATACGTGATGAAACCCGTACGATATACGACAAGGGACTGTAAATTTACATGGAAAGGATGATACAGGTTGGGATACTAGTACAGTTGGTGCAGAGAATATAGGAAATCAAAGAAAATAATGGAATAGTGAAGCTTAGAAATCTTGCGATGTTATACTTCGTAGAAACCTTGCAATGTGATACTTGGTAGGAACCTTGTGATGATACTTTTGATAGGAAGAATGGGATGTTATACTTGATTCATCGTGCCTGTAGCTTACCTTGTCATAAATGCTTATGTTTACTTTCAGTTTATTCATGCCATATTATCTTCACCTGTTTTTATGCTGAAAGCCACTAGGACTTACTCAGTCTTTATGACTGACCCAGTTTGTTTCACTTCTTTTTCTTTCGTTCCCCCCCCCCAGGTTCGCAGGGTGGGAATACAGCTTAGTTCGGATCTTACCAAGCTCCAAGGCTCTTTCATGTACTGCTTGGATTTCTCTTGGCTATGGCTTGCTTTGCTGCTTTATTGGGGAATGATTTATGACTATGGTTTTATGCTTCTTTGCTATTGCAAGACAGATTTAGATGTAATGGCATTTTGATGTAAAAGTCTTTAGGCCTTTCTAGATTTTAAAGAAATGAAATTTGGTTTTTCTTCCGCTGTTTTATATATGTTCTGTCTTGTAATATTTCTGTGTATGTTTACCTAGATAATACTCCACCAAAGCTAGTGCATTCCTCTTGTGAGTGACCCTATCGGAGGTGGGGTGTTACATTTGGTATCAGAGAGAAGGTTACCAGACTGGGCAAAACTTTTAAAAACCTTTTGAAATTATCTTCAAAACGTTTACAAAGAAGCATTTTTCTAAGCTAAGTTTTGTTTTACGAAAGGCATATTCCCCAAAGCCATATGCACTATCGTTTGATTCTCTCCTTGAGTCTCTTCTCTCTTTCTTTTTCACCATAGTTTGTAGGCATGCAACACATGTAGGAGGGCAAAGAAGTGCCCAACTTCCATCTGTAGCCGCTGTAGTTTTACTTGCGACTAATCTTATCTCAAGCTTTGAAGGGTTGTCGTGCGATGGAAGTAGCTTTCGAGAAACTTGTCAACAAGCTATACAAGGATAGTAAGAACGAGGATAAAGAACAAAAGCCTAAGGATGAGAAACTTGTTGATAAGGCGTAATCCACTAAGGAGGAAAAGGTGAAAGGGAAGAGGTCAAAGTAAAAGAATAATAAAACCCATGATAAGAAAGAACATCGTTGGTATGGTAAAAAGGGACATGTAGTTAAGTATCATAGGACAAGGACAAGGGCAAAGGACAAGATCGTCGAGAGGGCAATTGTATGCTCACACTACTAGCATACATAGGAGAGGTGGTAACGTTTCTATTAAAAGTTTAGCTTCTCTTTTCTATCATACCGCGGGAACTTTGTTTTTATACATCACATCCTTTTAATTCTGCCTCGATAGTTGAGTCTCTGCACCTTAGTACTAGCGTAGTAGAGGATCCCGTTTTTGTCTCAAATCCTATGGAGAATCGGCTCATTTATTCATGACTTGTTAGGATTTGAGAATGTCTATGCTAAGTGTTGAGTTTAGAAGTAAAGCTTATGTTTTTGGGCTATGGGTTGATTCTAGGGATGGAGTGTTTGTCCAGAAATGATACCATTCTCAAGTATGAAAAGAGGGTAGTTAGACGCTCGACTTGCCTTGGTAATGCCCTCGAAGTCTAGTGTAACCCTTAGGGTTCTGCCATGTTTAGTTACCTAGAATCTCTTGATACATTTATCGATCCGTTCTTGATACATTTATCGATCCGCTCGAGTAGTGTTCGCCACTAAGGCGGATGGTTCATTTCGCTTATGCATGAGTTATAGAAAATCACCTTAGTAAGTACATTTGGCAACATGATTGACACTTGTTTGTTTTCAAGAGATAGTTCTTCTGCGTGGAATACCTTATAGTGAGTAAACGAGATCCAGGATTCACTAGTGAATTTTGGAGAGCTTGCACGAAACCATGAGTACGCAGTTATGTTTGAATCGGGTATACTAGAAAGAGAATAAGCGAAAGTGGAACGAGAGGCGACAGCGGAATGAGTTCCAACTCATATTCTGGTAACAAGAATTAAGGAACTACGAAATTGTGAAGTTAAAGACGGTCAAAGCACAATGGAGTTAAGCTCAAGGAAATACGACTTAGAAGATTGAAGACTAGATACGCGCATCATATCTCTTTTTAAGAGTATATCCTTGATTCTTCTTTTCCTGTAGAGCTCACTTGCATGCTATCTTTTAAGTATAACCTCTCGGTCCTATTCTCAATCCTATTTCTGTTGCAAACCCCATAGGAAGTATGACTTATCTGTTAGTAATACATGTTGGGGCTTTCCGTTGGGTTGACTAAACTTTTTGGGTTTTATAGGATATGGACTGGTGCTTAGGGAGTTCTTCTCCTATTCAGTATATATGTGACATAGATTTCCAGCTTTGACATTGCCTAATGGGCACAACGTTTTTACTTGCTTCTATCATTCGGCTATATCTTTAGGTAGGAACAATTGGGTGAAACATGTGTTTGAGACATGTTATGATTGATGGTTGCAAGTGGTCGCAAGTGGTTGCTCGTGGTTGCATAACACACATTAGGCACTAGATCGGCTCAGACACATTTTCATATTGCATATGCATGAGTGTTTATACTTGTTTATGGATGAAATTGAATGTGTTATCATGTGAATGTTGCATATGGATGGATGTTTGAGCACACATATAGTGTTTATGTGATTAGGGCTATTTGCATACATGTTGGACTCATGGCACTAAACATATTTTGCATTAAGAAGATCAATCAGGCCTGATCATTTGCATTAGATAAGGAACATATACACACACTTTCTGCATATGTTCATACAGCATTAGAAATCTCTTAAGGACAATGGATGCCTGTGATTGATGATTGAATAAATGTATGATTGGATGGTAGGACACATTCTTCTTAACTTGAAGATTTCAGGGACGAAATCCTTTAAGGAGGGGAGAATGTAACAACCCGTATTTTTATAACATGTTAAAACAAGAAATCAAGGCAGAATTAAATTTTAAAATCAGAATCAGGGGAAACGGGTTACTCCATTGCGTTCGTCTCGAAATTTTACAAGAAATAGAGTCCGAGTTTTCGAAAATCGGAGTCCGGATGAAGAAGTTATGGCCTTTACAAGTTTCAGCAGTTTTCAAGCAGCACTGGACCAGGGGGTCGACCATAGGGTCGACCTACCCCCCCCCCCCCCAGATCGCCCTACCCTCCAGGTCGATCATAGTGTCAACCTCCCCACTTACAGGTCTACCTGGTCGGCCTGGTTTGACCCAGAACTCATTTTTGAAGCCTGAGACGTGTTTTGACGGTCCGGATTGATTCTAGGGTTAATCTAAGGGCCTAAACTAGTTGCTACACCTATAAAAACACCCTTAGACCTAACCTAATTCATATCAAATCATTCTTACACTATTATGCTGCTGAACTCCCTCTTGAACCATGGCCACCGTCTCGAAATCAAAGTACAAACATTCAAACTCAAATCAATTCAAAGAACAAAGCTTCAACAATGATTCAAGACAATAAATCAACAACGCCGTAACATTTGTACAACAAAATTCAGTTCCTAATTCACTAGCCATGCTCTGTAAGTTCTAGTTGTTTTTAGATTTAAACATTTAATTTTATTATGGTCATGGAATAAAATGGAATTGGATTTAAGTATGTTTATCGATTCTGATCTATTTCTGTTGCTCCTTGAATCTTGTGTTTTGGGACTTGTCTATCTTTATGCTCATGACAAGTTTATTATCTATTCAGCAGTTTTCTTGATTCATAATGAAGTTATCATCAAGTTGTAATATTTATGCCTATGATGATGTTTTCCTCTGATCTCATTTTTATTCAATTTCTATCTCCCCTAATTTATTTTCTTTCATGAACCTAGGTCAATTTCGGACCATGGCCTAAAATCGCGATTTGCGTACGATATGTATACGAGGGAATTATGGGATTATTGCCTATATGAATATGATGTAATAATTGGCAACATGAAATTGGATATTATCATTGTATTTGCAAGTTTGGGCTTGATCTGTAAATTTTGGTATAATCTTGTTATGAACAAATTTGCATAAATATTATATACATGGAATTTGGCACAAATAGGATCTATGTAATGTAACATGAGATTTGGTATATATAACATGTATGTAATTTGGCATGTAAATTAAACCACGAGTTCGGTCCTATGTAAATTAAATCAAAAGATTAGGCTTACGATTGGGCATATGTAGAATTGGGGACTTGAATATAAAAGCGATTGTAAATTTGATAATTGGCATAAATATGTATTATGAACTTGGGTAGTTGGCGTGTGTTGTAATAAAAGATTACAGTTTGGGATAACTACATCATGAATCATGATTTGGGTTTATTTGGGCATGATACATGCAATTTTGGCTAGAACTCGATATGGGTGAAATAGCACAAACTTGGCATACATGTAAATAGGCAAGAATTGGACATATGTAATCTGACTAGAATTGGGTATATATATCCATATATATATATATATATATATATTGGCTAGTAATTTTGGAACTTGGGCATATGTTTATTAATATGTAAAGTTAGGAATTTGAAACATGAAAATGACTGTGTATTGGATAATTGACTTGAACACGAACATGAACATTTCTATATGTTAAACACATGAACTGATATTGGGGTTTTGGGTGGAATACGACCATTAATGAACCTTTGACACGAGGTTAGACTCAGTTTGTGGTGTAAATCTGCCCGGAACCGCCCAGCAAATCTAGTAGCCACAAAGTGTCAGTCTAATGTGAGAGGTCGAAGGCCAAATCGTAAGCGTAACGATTTATGACACGAAGTTAGACCCAGTTTGTGGTGTAAATCTGCCCGGAACCGCCCGACAAATCCAGTGGCCACAAAATGCACGGTCTAATGTGAGAGGTCATGATTCGTTCGTCATAATGAATGAATTAAGGAATACTAACCATAATAAGACGTGGGTATGGTTAGAGGGTTAGGTGGGATGACATGGAAATTTGACATGTAAATGTGGACCTAACCGGTATGAGTTAAGAACATGTAAAACTTATAACTGTGGGCTTAACCAACATAATAGTTAATCAGACCAATGGGTGGGTTAAGTAACATGGCTAGATTAATGACACTTAACCAATATAACATGACACATGGCAGGGTTAAGTCAACTTGAACATATAGATAATACTTAACCAACTTAGCATGATACGTGGGCAGGTTAAGTCATGAACCACTTGAATATACTTAACCAATTTGACACGATGACCTGATAGGGTTAAGTCATGAACCACTTGAATATACTTAACCAATTTGACACGATGATTTGATAGGGTTAAGTCATGAACCGCTTGAATATACTTAACCAACTTGACATGCTAGACTGATGGGGTTAAGTCTCGAATTTAAATGACAACACTTAACCTACTAGACGGAAACCCTAGTTACGCGGTCCTTTTCAGCAGTAACCCATTGGATGTATCATGGTACCCTGGAACTAGGCAGGGTGGGGCACGATTACTGGGCTGATTGTAAGCGACCAGAACGACGGCTGAGTTGGTGCGCCATTGTAGGTTCAGGAGGACTATGGTCGTGCACGTAGTCCGGAGTTGAAAAAGCAGGCATTGGGCACCCATAGGTTCACACTGTGCGTGCTTGATTCGTGTCGATGGTTGGCACCATAGGGCTTGATACACCCTATGGTGGACCTAGCACAGGTGACTACATTTCGTGATTGGGCCGTATGACACATACACATGAACGAGCTAGGACTTGTAGGGAGCCAATCGATTAATAGATCGTTACGTGGAATTCGTTAGGTAGCATAATCCCTAGTGGTCCTAGGTGGCATAAACCCTAAACGAATCTAGTAAACATTCAATAGGTAGCATAATCCCTAGTGGTCCTAGGTGGCATAAATCCTAGTTGAACACGCGATAGTTAATGATAAGGAAACCTAGCCAGAACAAGGGTGGCGGCCCAAACGATTTCAAGAATGGTGGCACTACGTTGAAGTAGTATAGAAATACGTGATGAAACCAGTACGATATACGGCAAGGGACTATACATATACATGGAAAGGATGATACGGGTTGGGATACTAGTACAGTTGGTGCAGAGAATATAGGAAATCAAAGAAAATAATGGAACGGTGAAGCTTAGAAATCTTGCGATGTTATACGTAGTAGAAACCTTGCAATGTGATACTTGGTAGGAACCTTCTGATAATACTCTTGATAGGAAGAATGGGATGTTATACTTGAGTCATCGTGCCTGTAGCTTACCTTGTCATCATGCTTGTGTTTACTTTCAGTTTATTCATGCTATATTATCTTCACCTGTTTTTATGCTGAAAGCCACTAGGACTTACTCAGTCTTTATGTCTGACCCAGTTTGTTTCGCCTCTTTTTCTTCCGTTTCCCCCCCAGGTTCGCAGGGTGGGAATACAGCTTAGTTCGGATCTTACCCAGCTCCAAGGCTCTTTCATGTACTTCTTGGATTTCTCTTGGTTATGGCTTGCTTTGCTGCTTTATTGGGGAATGATTTATGACTATGGTTTTATGCTTCTTTGCTATTGCAAGACAGATTTAGATGTAATGGATTTAATGGCATTTTGATGTAAAAGGCTTTAGGCCTTTCTAGATTTTAAAGAAATGAAATTTGGTTTTTCTTCCACTGTTTTATATATGTTCTGTCTTGTAATATTTCTGTGTATGTTTACCTAGATAATACTCCACCAAAGCTAGTGCATTCCCCTTGTGAGTGACCCTAGCGGAGGTGGGGTGTTACACACCCCTTCAGGGGGTCAACCCCCTTTAGAGGGGTCGACCGCCTAGAGCGGGAATTTTACCGCTTTGACGTATTTTTCGAATTTGAGTCTTTCTGGATAAAATGATTCATGCATATATATATATATATATATAAATTCTACACGTATACAAACTTAAAACTCTCATAACTTCCTCATACGGTGTCCTTTTTCGCAAACCAAATGTATATCTTGACCAGAGTTTCGAGTCGGACGCAATGGTGTAGTCTGTTTCCTCTAACTATGAATATTAAATTAATTATTATTTAATTTATTCTCTTTAATGTCGTTAAAAAATTCGGGGTGTTACATGGTATATAGCCTCTATTTAGCATATGACACTACTTCATTCTCAGTTATTGGGTTAGTAGCATCAAGAGGAAATGCAGGTGTTGTAGGGACAGATGCATGCGATGAAGGTTCAGATGCAGGCTCAGATCGATGAACTATAAGCTAGGTTGCATGCATTAGGATTTACGGTACTGGAGGTTCAAGAGGCGAAGGTGGTTCAGGAGGTGCAAGTGGTTTAGGTGGTGGAGGTGATGACGGCATGGATGTCAACGACGATGAGGATGACGATGATGACATGGACGTGAATGACGATGACGACGATGGTGTTGCTATAGATTTATGATGATCTTATATTGTTGTACTTGATTTCATGATGTAATTATGTATCAATCATTTTTTATCAGTATATGACACACTCTAATTTAGATTGAATGTATTATATGTTGGTACGTGTTGTTGATCGTTGTTTGTTACATGTCGCAACTTCATACAACATTACTGTTTTGTCGATCATGTATGTTTCCAACCAAACTAGTTAAATCATTAATTCAACATGTAAACGATAAATCAAATTACATTTTTGACATGCATACATACTAAAATGACAATTACCGTAGGATACAACTGAAAATTACTATAAAGATGCAATTAATAATAACCATTTTTGATTGGAATAACATGAAATACGAAAACTTCTAATTTAAACCATTACGAAGGAGGTAATTTTCCAAAATAAGATCATCAACATGGTAGTGTAGTTTCTGATCCCTTCTACCAGTTACAAAGATTAAGTAATAGCCCTAGAAAGGAAGCAATCATCTACCCACTATCTAAATTCACATCTATTTGGACGTACCAGACAATAATAATATCGACGACCAATGTCGTTTCCATGTCGGATGACTAGAAGTGGTGCTTCAGAACCACGAATGCATACAATATTCGTAGATTGTACCTCCTCGACTTCATCAACATTTTGGATAAGAGGAATTACACCATGTGACCTTTTTCTATGTTAAGGAGGTTGTTGTTGCTGCTGATGGTAAATTTGCATCTGATGCATCCTTTCTTCAAGCTCTTTTTGTCACAAATCCTCGTATCTTCACTCTTCCATTTCAATTTACTATGAATTCGGCTCTCTAGGTGAAGATAGATTAGGCTTTGATGGCCTAGATAGAATGTTAGTGCAATCGGATGAGGATGGATATTCGATTGGCTTTTTATGAGTTAAATTAAATTTGCAGATCAGTTGATCTCATAATCGCTAGTATTTATAATGAGAAAATAATGAATTTACAATAGTTCATTTGAAAATTTAGTGAATGTTGCCAAGTGCTAAGAAAACCATGCAATGTAGCTACAATCATCGAATATGACCAAACATTGTAGCCACTTTGTTTACATAACATATCCATACTCTTTGTCTTCACACTGAATGCGACTAGACAACGTAGACACTTTGTTTACATAATGTGGGTACAGACTTAGTCTTGACACCAAATGCGACAAGACACTGTACCAACTTTCTTTACATACCATGGCTACATAATTTTTTCTTACACTAAATACAACTGTAAAATGAGTGCGACTAGCAGCACCATGTCTCACAGTTGAAAATTTTAAACTTAGTGTTCCTACTGCTTAAAAATGTTCATTTTCTTTTCTTAATTTAAACATAACCTACTGAATAAAAATGCCACCATTATTTTTTCTTCTTTGGAGTTACTTATTCTCATGAAAACATATCTTGAAGTTCATCATAAACATGATATTATGTTGCGTACAGGGGGGGGTCTAAGCCATGAAATGTTATGGAACATTGGGACAGTAGGTCATAATAACCATCCTGACTTCCTCGCTAGGCGGTCGTATTTAGAAATCCATAAAGCATACGGTGGTTTTGTGGAAGCCTTTAATTGATACCATGAGATTATCGAGATTGTTGAAGAAGAAGACGTGTTTCAAGCAAACTGTTCTACATTTGATTCGCGTTACCTATCATAATACAACATGGATTTTGTTGGTCTCGAAGCATATGAGCTTCGCTATAATTCGCTTACGTGATATGGATCTGAATAAGCATTACTATATCAATTGAAAATGCCTGCCATGTTTATATAGTATGTTTTCACATTGCATAATAGCTGTTATGAAAGTATCATGAAGCTAATTTTAATTATCTAACATGGACTCTTGTTTATCTCAACAGAGGATAACCAGAATTGTTTAACTCATCCAAAAGCAATTATGAAGTATATAACATAGAATCTCGATTGAATACCTAGTGTTGTCAATATTAACGAGTATTACATCTTTGGGAGACAATAAATCGTGGTAATAGTGATTGACATTGATAGGACACTGTAGCCTATTTAACATTTAGCTTCAAATATTGATGAAGCTTCAAACTCCATAATTTAAAATATTTAATTTAGTTAAGTATTTTGGTATGGTTAATAAACAAACTAACCGCGATATTTTTTGAAAAATTAATTTAGACATCTCAAAAGTACAAGAACAATCAAAAGTTATGACATTCATTGGGAAGCTGTATTTAAATAAGTTTCGAAGATTATTGTTTGGAAGGATTCTAACATATTTTGATTTTTTATACTAGTTTGGACTTCTTTTCGAAAAATTACAACCTCCCACTATGTGACAAGCTCAATTTAATTAAATTTAGTTTAATCGTTAAAAATTCATAAAAAGGGGATGACTCGAATTTTTTAACTCATCGGAAGCCATTGACATGATAATACATTATAGCGAATGACATTGATAGGACACTAGCCGGTTTGACTCCATCTACACACTTAACGATGTGCTCTTTGATAACAAAGTTCCACGTGATAATGTGGTGAGTTATCTCAATCATTTAGAAGCCATGTGACATTTATCATGTCTCTTGTGCTAATGTTCCCAACCTATACTATGCGCCATGTAACAACAAGACGAGTTGTCTCAATCATTCAAAAACCATGTGATGTATTGTTCTGTCTCTTGTGCAAATGTTTCCAACCTATACCATATGCCATTTGATAACATGGTGAGTTGTCTCAAACAGAAGCCATGTGAAAACTTGCTTTGTGACATGTGCGAATGTTTTCAAAATATTTCCCATCTCAATCATTCAGAAACCATGTGATGTATTGTCCTGTCACTTAAGCAAATGTTTCCAACCTATACTATGTGTCATTTGATAACATGGTGAGTTGTCTCAACCGGAAGCCATGTGAACTTGCTCTGCAACATGTGCGAATGTTTTCAAAAATATTTCTCATATAAGCAGGTAACCTTGCAAAGAATAGCTCATAAAAAAATACAGTAAATGCAAAAATTAGTTCATCATGGTTTCTCGAGTGCATGAAACCATTTAATAGTGATTCTATGGAAGAAGCTATCTTACAGGAGGAAGCCGAAGAACTACAACAAGTAATTGACATGTGTCACAAAGCTTATGGTCCATCATCCAGAAAGTGCGATAGATCGGTACGTGGTCGTAAGTTTGTAAAATGTAGCCAAACTTCATTCCATTAATGTCTTATGCAAGATTACTTCAATGGCAACTGCATTTACAGCCCAATTATATTATGAAGAAGATACCGAATGAGAAGAGAACTATTTCTGAGAATTTTGGAAGGTATTCAAAATAATAAAAATACTTTATGTACACACCAAATGCTTTAGAAACATAGGGGCTTACCGGTGAACAGAAAATGATGGCCGCAATGAGAATGATAGCATATAGCACCCCTGCAGATGTGTCAGATGATGCGTACCCAATTGTGGAGAGCATAACACTTAAAACTCTTGAAAAATTTGGCCAATTTATCATAGATGTCAATAGGACAGAGTGCTTAAGGTCTCCGAAAGAAGCCGATGTTGTGTGCATATGAGAAATGTACAAAAGTAGAGGATGGTCGTGCATGTTGGCAAGTCTTGACTATATGCATTAGGAATGGAAGAATTTCCCTAAGGCATAACCAGGTTCTTACAACGACAAGGAAAGACGACCGACCATCATTTTGGAAGCCGTAACTTCGTACGATTTGTGTATTTGGCATGCTTTCTTTGAAATGCCTGGTTCTAATAACGAAATGTTACCAAAAGATCACATCATATTATTGATCTAACTCAAGGTTGCGTATCTCTAGTAACAATGTTAAAACATGTCCAATTCCCGTAATACCGAAACAAGAGAAATTTGCTACGATCTAGGAGGAACAAAGAAAAGACATAAAAAAGATTTTGGCATTTTGTAGTCTAGATTTGCAATGATCAGTAATGCTTGCCGTTTGTGGTCTAAGAAAAAAATGTTGAAAATTATGTTTACTAGCATTGTTCTACACAACATGATCATTGAAAACTAAAAAGATATGGATGAAGGACAACGATACTATGAATATAAATGTGCTTCGCAACCATCAGATGTATTCCAAGACAATACCAAAATTATAGAAGAGGCCAATTTTTGTTTAATCAACCAGTTTAAAGAGATAGAACAGTGTATGGACCGACCAGCCTTATTTTATTCTGCTTGACCGACCAGAGGTGTACACAGAAACGAGCTCGTGCAAGATTGAACGGCTTTACCTGACTAGACCAACCCATTCATTACCGATATGAGTTATGACTGATTTGATACCGACCAGGTTTGATTGGCTTAGAATTATCCAGAACTGGATTGGCTCTTTAACCGACCAAAAATTGGCTGTTATTAGATTGACCAGGGCAGGTTTAAATCTCGACCAATCAGGACATGGTCGATTTCATATTGGTCGTAATTGGATCAGTAATGGAATGACCAGTATTAGAATAATTTACTGACCAAGAAGGGTTTAATTTTGTGCGACCAGTACTTTACTGGTTTTGAGCGACCAGTTCCTGTTTGGCTTTGAACCGACCCGACTTTTAGCTTGCCAAGGCCGACCCAGTTTAAACTCACTTAATATTCTTGTAGCTTGTTTATCAAGCATACTTGTTTATGTAGAAATGATAACTAGACAAAAAGCTCGCCAAATTGCTGAGGAAACTCCATCAGCTAGTGAGGCTGGAACTTCTGATCAAAATATCGAAACCTCTTCTGCCGTTGTCACTGAGACGAATGTCGATCAAAACTTTCCAATCCCTCGATTTCTTACTCATACACCAAATGATAGCTACTTGACGACGCTTGACGTTGACTTGTATCGCAAATTGTGTAAGCAACATAGCCTTTCTGATGATGAAGTCAAGTTCCCTGGAAAAGATGATTTGCCTAATCACCCTCCCCTCGGATATGTTACAGTTAATCGAGGGATGCTCCAGAGTGGAGCGATTCCTCCTTTCAATCCTTATATAGAAATGATCCTGAAAAACTTGGCCATTGCTCCTTATCAGTTACACCCCAATGGCTATTTTATCCTTATGAGTTTATACGTGTTGTTTATGAGAGTTGTAAAACGCGAACCAACTTTCAAAGATATATGCTCCTTATACTCTTTTAAGCAAAGGAAGAAAGATCGTCCTTCCTTTTTCTTCATGGAAAGAAGACAATCTAGGGTCATAACAAGCTTGCTAGAGAGTGTCAAAGGGTTCCCCGATCAATATTTCTATATCCGGTGCTCTGACAACTTTCTTGGCCGGTGGACTAAAGGAGGTAAATATTCACGAAAATTTTGTTTCACCTTTCATGATAGTTTACTGATTCTCTTCCTCATTTTACAGAGGCTCCTTCTGACCAAGGAACAAATGTTGACCAATCTCTTCTAGAATTACTACTATCCGTTAGCGAAATCGAAAGAAGTAGACAGTTTTTGCTTTCCGAAGAATTCCTCCGACAATACAACCTACTTCCCCCATCCCGTACTTTGACGGTGAAGAAGACAGCAAAAAAATACATGAAGAGGTGTGCACAAGCTGGTAGTGGTAGCAAGAAACTTTTGGGCACCCCTGATAAACATAAAGATATTTCTGAAAAACAGGTTGATACTTCGGCAATCCCGGAGAAAATTGCAGAGATTGTTCCTGAAAAACAGGAAAATACCCTGAAAACCTTAGAAAAAATTACGGAGACCCCGCCTCCTTCAAATATTGGAGAGGAATTTGTACAGCGGGAGGGTAAACAGCTTGAGGTAGGGGAAACAACTTTAGATAACGAACAGAACATTGAGGGTGTTCTTATGGACTCATCTATTCCAAGTACCCAAGATGGAGATTCCATGGGAACCTTTGGCGAACTTCCTGACTTAGATACCGTGCGATGCCTTAATAAGGACAATACCCCTACCTCAGGTTCCACAGCCCCCAGCGTTCAGCTTGATACCAACACTCAAGAGATTCCCGAATCAGTACCGGATGCAAGAATAGACTTAGGATCAAATCCCGACACAAGCTTGCTAGGCATGTTTTTTTTTGTTTTTTTTGTTTTTTTAGGACTAAGCTTGCTTTCATAGTCGTACTTTTATCTGTTTACTCCATATGTTGCTTTATTCACATACTTTCAAGTGCTGAAGGAATCTGTTACTTTTACAAGAATGAGGCCGTCCTCACTTATTGACAATTTCCGGAAAAGTAGACAGTCTTCCTCCAACCTTCCCCATCTTTCGAAGAAACGCCCTAAGCAAGCCCCTCCTTTAACCAAGACATCTCAACCTCAGAAGTTACACGACCATCATCCAATTCCTTCGCATATTTCTTATGAACGAACTACAGAGCAAAGAGCATGGTTTTATGATCATTTAAGGTCAATGGATGATGAGGCAAGGCAAGAAAAAGGGAGCTCTCTGAAAAAGAGGAAAAGCGGAGATGATCTTAGCATGGAGGTCCCTCAGAAGCGTGCACGAGGATATGTTCCTCCTTTTCCAACCCCAGCCGAGCTTCAAGCTATTATTTCAAGGCTGTGCGAAGTACTCGACGTAGAGAAGGAATTTGGAAGTTCCAGCCCCCCTCTTTCTCACAGATTCGGAGATTGGGACATGAGAGGGATGAAATTCGACGTAGATCTCTGACCCGAAGATAAACGGGACATGATTGAGGATGTAGCAAGAGCTAGGGGTATTCTAGACGATGTCAGCAAAGCTATTGACAAGCGTTTCTCAGCATGGAAACAACTTGGTTATGACTTTCAGAATCTCAATACCAAGCGAATTGAAAGCATCAAAAACTTGGAGGATGAAAAAGCCCCGCTTATTCAAGTCATCAAGGCCCGAGAAACACAGATCTCTTCATTAGAAGGGGTTCTAGGGTTAATGACTTGGAATCCGAGATCGAAAGGCTCCATAAAGAACTCGATGCTGCCAAACAAAAGGAAATTGAACTGAAAAAACAATCTGAAGATGCCTTAAAGGCACAGGAGGATGTTGAAGCTCGACTAGCCCTGGAAAGAAGGACTTCATCTGCTCATGAGTTGGAAATCATATCTCTTCGTGACAAACTTGCCGTTGAAACTGCCAAAACTTCTTCTTTGGAGAAAGAAAGGCAAGAAGCTTTAGACAATGCCCGAAAGATTAAAGAAGAGGATGAAGCAACCTTCATGGAATTTTACGTTTGCAGCATTATATATGGGGGGAGCGTCCATTTCTTAGGGGATGGTTATGGGAACACCCTTGCTCACGTTTGGGAAGAGGTATTAAAACGATCCGACGGGGCCGAGGACAACCAACTCCAGCTTGACTTATTAGATGAAGAAGATCGAGAGGCCTTGGTTGAAGGTAGAAACTTCCTCAAGAGCCAACGTGGTGAATCATCCGGAGCTAAAACTTCAGGTATTATTGTTGATGATACTTTCACCAGGCTAACTGACGGTGTTAACATCTCAAGCTTTCCAACCCATGCAGATGTCGCAATTCCTCCCCCCACTGCTGGAGGAGAGGGTGACTTTGCTGGAAATTCTGCTAAAAACAAACAGCAGGATTTGGATGGAGTAATAAACATTGATGATTATGCAATCGACACGAACCCTCCCGTCTCAGGTAAAGATGACATGCGTCAATTTATGCTAGACTTAGATTATCTCCTTGCCTCTCTGGGACATTCTAAACTTGTGGACTATTATAATCATACAATGAATTTACTTTCACCATTGCCTCCTGTCGGTGGATACACTGCCATGGTGATGAATGCCATCGAAACTGACTTGCCTTCATTTAATACAGGCCCATTTGTTGATGCTTCCACGGAAATAATGCTCTCTCAACCAGGCTCTCAGGAAGAAAGAATTGATGTGATTGTCAACCTTGATCGAGACCTCCATAAACTCCAAGAAGAAGATCATGACTCTGAAGAAACAATCGATGACGTGATTGACAATCAAGGAAAAAGGTCAATTCTCCCACTGGTCGGGGAAACCGAAAACGTACTATCAAGAAGAAGGCTACTAGCTTGTCAACCCCTGAGGGTTCTACTTCCAAACCTGCATTGAGATCTGGCGATTTGAAGAAGTAGTGGCTTAGACTCACTCGTTTTGCATTTATCAGACTTTATCCAGACCGGATGTATATGCGAGTGCCGGTCCTCGCTTATTACTTTGCAATGTCTTGAATTCTGAATAATTTGTATTTAACAATGCTGCGACTTGATCCTGTGTATGAATGTGATGTGACAATGTTCTGTGTTTTTGTACTTTTAATCATGTTATTACGTTTTTTCCGTATATTCTGGTTTGTACACCGCACTTGCACATCTCACTTTACACATTTTGCTTGTTTATGGATTTTTCAACTATATATGGTTGTAATGATCCTTTGGTACGTGAAGAATCAAACAGTCACTTTCAGCTTTCTGATATGATATGTCCCCGCACCAATGGATTGTTCCAACCTTGATATATGGACTTGAGGATTGGATGCTTTTAGTTGTAATCAGAATTTTAAAAGCGTCTGTCATTGCATTGTGACATTCGGAGCTTTTTATTCTTCATACGAACTTTGCATGTATTATCTAGAATTCTCTATCCTTTGCATCTGGATGTACTAGATATTTGAGAAATAAGTGGATGCTTCTTGAAGAGGTCTTTTACCCAATTCATGACATTACTTAGTCGAATATTCACTGACTTTTGCAGTCGATTGGGTGCCTCCCGGAGAGGTCTTGGGTCAAAAACTTAGTTTGGCAATAACGTGATCAGATTTTTCTAACTTTAAGTTATTTGACTGAGCCCCCCCCCCCCCCCCCCCCCCCGGAGAGGTTTTGGGTTAAAAACTCAGTTTGGCAATAACGTGGTCAGATTTTTCCGACTTTAAGTTATTTGACTGAGCACCCCCAGAGAGGTTTTGGGTTAAAAAATCAGTTTGGCAATAACATGGTCAGATTTTTCTAACTTTAAGTTATTTGACTGAGCACCCCCGGAGAGGTTTTGGGTTAAAAACTCAGTTTGGCAATAACGTGGTCAGATTTTTCTGACTTTAAGTTATTTGACTGAGCACCCCCGGAGAGGTTTTGGGTTAAAAACTCAGTTTGGCAATAACGTGGTCAGATTTTTCTGACTTTAAGTTATTTGACTGAGCACCCCCGGAGAGGTTTTGGGTTAAAAACTCAGTTTGGCAATAACGTGGACAGATTTTTCTGACTTTAAGTTATTTGACTGAGCAACCCCGGAGAGGTTTTGGGTTAAAAACTCAGTTTGGCAATAACGTGGTCAGATTTTTCTGACTTTAAGTTATTTGACTGAGCACCCCCGGAGAGGTTTTAGGCTAAAACTCAGTTTGGCAATAACGTGGTCAGATTTTTTTGACTTTAAGTTATTTGACTGAGCACCTCCGGAGAGGTTTTGGGTTAAATTTGTGTCTGCCTAATTCCACGTAGTAGGTATTGATTTTATTGGACATTTGAATTGATCAAGATGTCTTGGTAGTAAAACCATAACCCTAGTCCGATCCTTTCGGACGATACTCCTTTGGTGGAATTATAGCGAGTTTTCTTGATTTTATTCCTTTGGTTTTTCCTGCTGGTTGGCCTTGGTGTTTTGTTCTTCTTTTTATCTTATGGAGACATTTCATACTCCCGTATTTTGACGGGCGGTGCTTTATGAATCCATGTACGCAATTTATCCTTTTAGAATATGCTATGAACTAACACCGGGCTTTCATCGGACAAAGAGCCAGCGGATTTATTATGTCCTGTAATCAGAAATCATAACTTTGCATCTTTGGATATATAATCAAAGGAATGCAAATGTACAATTTAGACAGGAATCAAAAGAACTGCTTTATTCGTATTCATGTAATCTCATACAAAGCATCTACTATATTCATAGAAGAATACAAAGGAATATGAGTTAAAAAGTTATTTGAAATAACGACGGAGGTGATCACTGTTCCAGGCCCTTGGGAGTTCCACTTCGTCTGTAGTCTTGAGTTTAAAGGTACTATCGAGGAGCTTTTGGTCGATGACAAATGGGCCTTCCCAATTGGGGCCAAAGACTCCTGTTGCGGTCATGATATTTTTTAAAACTAAGTCTCCCTCTTCGAATGTTCTATGCCTAACCTTTTGATTGAAGTGTCAGGAAATTCTCCTTTGATAGGCGACTATTCTAAGCTCCGTCTCGGCCCTTTTTCCTTCGAGTAAATCAAGGGCTTCAAGTTGCAGCTTTTCATTCTCTTTCTGGTTAAAGTGAATTCTGCGGTGAGTAGGGACCTCTAACTCCACAGGTATCATTGCTTCCGAACCAAATGCCAAAGAGAATGGAGTGTGCCCTGTTGCAGTTTTATGAGTCGTACGATAAGCCCATAGCGTAAGTGGCAGTTCTTCAATCCAGTTACCCTTAGCTTTCTCGAGACGCTTCTTAATGGTAGATTTCAGGATTTTATTGACTGCCTCGACTTGCCCGTTGGCCTGCGGATGGGCAACTGCTGCAAAACTTTTCTGAATATGATATTTGTCGCAAAAGTCCCTGAACTCATCACTTTCAAATTGCGTGCCATTGTCGATGATATTCTTCTGCGGAATTCCAAATCTGCATATGATATTTTTCAAAACAAAATTGATCACCTTTCTTGATGTGATGGTTGCCAGTGGTTCAGCTTCAGCCCATTTAGTAAAGTAGTCCACAGCAACTATGGCATATTTGAAGCTGGATTTTGCAGTAGGTAATACTCCAATCAAGTCTATGCCCCAGACGGCAAATGGTCAAGGACTCAACATTTGTGTCAACTCAGTCGATGGAGCTCTCGGAATTTTTGCAAATTTCTAGAATCGGTCACATTTTTTAGCGAAGATCATAGAGTCGAGATTTACTTCAGGCCAAAAGTAGCCATATCGAAGAACTTTTTTGGCAAGAGTTTGTCCACCTACATGCCCTCCACAATCTCCTTCATGTAATTCTGCCAAGATTGCTTTGGATTCTTCCTTTGTTACACATCGTAGCAAAGGTGTTGAAAATCCTCTCCTATATAAGCGACCATCTTGGACGAGATAGAAACGAGACTTTCGGAGAAACTTCTTGCGACTCCTCGGGTTTTCAGGAAGTGTTCCATGGAGTATATAGTTCTTGATGGGGGTCATCCACGAGTCTGGATCGTCGGTTGTCTCCATAATCCAATCTACATCGGATTCTTCAATACTAGAACTAAATAAAACTTCAACAGGAACTAGATTGAAGATTTGAGGATCTCCGGTACTAGCCAGCTTCGGTAAAGAATCGGCTTTCCAATTTTCTCCTCTAGGGATATGGGAAATAGAATAATACTCCAGATTGTCAAGAAACTCTTTGGCTTTGCGTAGATACGTCGGGAGCTTTCCCATCTTGGTCTGAAATTCACCTTTGATCTGGGAAACCATCAAGTGTGAATCGCTGAAGATTAACAAACTTTTCAGGCTCAATTCTTTCGCAACTCTCAATCCTCCAAGCAAAGCTTCATACTCGGCCTCGTTGTTGGTAACGGGGAATTCGAACCGCAGTGCACAACATATCTGTCGTCTTTCTGGAGTTTCGAACACTATCCCTGCCCCAGCACAGTATTCATTCTTAGCACCATCAACAAAAAGCTTCCATCTGGCGACCAATTCATTGGTTTCTTCCATTTCCTCTCCTCTATTAGTGAATTCGGCAATAAAATCAGCCAGAGCTTGCCCATTTATCGCTTTTCTGGGGCGATAAGTGATATCATATTGATTGAGCTCAATATTCCACTTTAGTAATCTCCCCGAGGTTTCTGGACGGAACAACACTTGTTTCAAAGGTTGATCTGTAAGGACTTTAATAGAATGAGATTGGAAATAAGGCCTGAGCTTCTGTGATGCGACAAGCAAGGCATATGCAAGCTTTTCTATCTTCGGATAATTCATCTCCGCCCCGGTAAACCTTTTACTGATGTAGTATACCGGCCACTGAACTTTATCTTCTTCCCTAATGAGGGCTACGCTTAGAGCATGAGATGATACTGCAAGATATAGGAACAGACTTTCTCCATCCTTTGGTTTTGACAGCATCGGAGGTGATTCCATGTGCTTGATAAGTCCCTCAAATGCTTGCTGGCACTCAGGAGTCCACTGGAAACTCTTCCTTTCCTTTTTCAATGCATCAAGGAGGGGAATACACCTGTCCTTCGCCTTTGAAATGAAACGGCTTAAAGCTGCTACCTTTCCATTCAAGCTTTGGAGTTCCTTTTTAGTCCGCGGAGCTTGCTTTTATCGCAAGGCAACCACCTGCGCTGGGTTTGCTTCAATGCCCCGAGCATTTACCATGAAGCCAAGAAACTTCCCTGAAGCTACACCAAATGAACATTTGAGTGGATTCAGCTTCATGCCGTATTTCCTTTGGATTCGAAACATCTCGTCAAGGTCTTCCATATGACTTTTTGCTTCCTTGGATTTCACCAACATGTCATCAACGTAGACTTCCATGGTCTTTCCAATTTTCCCTTTGAACATTGAATTTACCAGGCGTTGATATGTGGCACCTGCATTTTTCAAACCAAACGGCATTACCTTATAACAATACAACCCATGATCAGTTATGAAACTAGTACTATCCTGGTTCGGCTCGTGCATCATGATCTGATTGTAGCCTGAGTACGCATCCATAAAAGACCATAGTTCATGCCCCGCCGTTGCATCAACAAGCTGATCAATTCGAGGAAGGGGGAAACTGTCTTTCGGGCACGCTCTGTTTAGATCAGAATAATCAACACACACCCGCCATTTACCATTTGACTTTTTCACAAGAACTGGATTAGACACACAATTAGGGTAGGTGGATTCGCGAATGAAATTGTTCTTCAATAGGCTATCCACCTCATCCTTCAAGGCCTCAGATCTTTCAGGGCCTTGCGTCCGTCTTTTTTGTTTCATAGGATGTATGCTAGGATCAATATTCAGCCTATGCACCATCACTTCCGGAGATATTCCGCACATATCTGAGTGGTTCCAAGCAAAGACATCCAAATTCGCCTTTAGAAAAACAATCAATTCCTTTTGCAGCAAAAGATCCAACTGAGAGCCTATCTTCACCACCTTATCTGGATCATTATCATGAACCTATATAGAAATGGTAGCTTCAGCTGGTGCTGCCCTTTCATCCCCTGCACTGGTTTTTCGCGGATCCATATCTTCTTGCATGTCGTCGTATTCTCCAGCACAGGAGGAGGTAATTAATTGCTATAATGAGGCTTCACGGATGCAGAGAGGAGTCTCCATATCCTTCTTGATTTCATACTTTCGAGCTTCAATCAATTCTGCCATATAGCAATCTCTTGACTCTTGAGGATCTCCTTTTATTACTCCCACTCCGTTTGCGGTTGGGAACTTCATCATCAAGCACCATGGAGCAAGAGCTATCCTGAAAGCAGCCAGTGCTGGCCTTCCCAAAAATGCATTATACCCTGAAAGTGAGTCTATTATAACAAAATGATGCATCATGGAAACTTGCTTCTTCCCCTCACCAAGCTCTACGAGGAAATCAACCACACCAATAGGCTGAGTTGGTACACCAGTTAAATCGTGTATTTTATTTTTACTTGCTCGCACATTATCCATAGACAACCCCATTTTAGAGAAAGTATTGTAAAACAGGACATTTACAGATGCCCCATTATCAATCAGTACCTTCTTTACTATTGCTGGACCCAAGCCAATAGTGATCACCATTGGATCAATAGTTGGAGTCAGCATTCCATTAGAATCCCGATCTCGGAACACCACATCTTCCCAGGATGTTTTTGGAATTTTCCAACGAAGAGAGTTACTGCAAACTTCGAATCCATCTTCTTTTGAAGCACTGCTTAGTTCATTTGTATACCTGACAATGTCCTCCCAGGTATCTCCTGTAGGATGAGGTCCACCACTAATCGTATTGATAATAGATCGATAACCGTTTGCAGGTGTTCTTCCGTCTTGACTTGGATGAGCTTGCTTCCCCTCAGAAGGCTCAGTATCTGACGAACGCTTCACATACTCCTGAAGACGATTTTTTCTTATCAGCTCTTCAATCAGATTCCTCAAGTGCCGACACTCATTCGTGTCATGACCCGGTCGATTATGAAATCGACAAAACCTTCCTGAATTTGCAGATTCTTCGGACACCTTTATTGGCTTTGGGCTCGGATAATCCTCCATATCCTTAGTTGCCATATATATGTGCTCAATTGTATCATTTAACGGAGTAAGGTCTGTTGGCTTGAAGATGCGTCGCTTTTTGGAATCCTTATCGTTCCTAGCATCATTACCGTTTCCTCTTTTTTGCCCCCTCCTAAATTTACTTGATTGGTTTTTGTAGAAGCTTCCTTTCTCTCCGGAACTACATTAGTTTTGACATTGCCAACAGAATAAATGGGATCATCTTCAAGACACATGTATTCCTCAGCTTTGTCATAGAATTTCTCTAATGTATTGGGCTTCTTTCTCTTTAACCATCTTCCAAATTCAGATTGTTTATCTATGCCCCCTTTAAAGCCATTAGAATTAGCCTTGGCTCATGGGTCCCCACTTCGGCAGCGGTAGCAATAAAACGATTCAGAAAAGATCTAATCGTTTCACCGGCGGCTTGTTCCAACTCGTTGAGGGACATAATTTCTCTAACCTTTGTTATCTGGAGGCGGAACTGGTCTTGGAAGCATCTTGCTAGTGTGAAAAAATTATCAATAGACCCGGGGGACAATTTAGTGAACCATAATGATGCTACCCCTTCCAAGTACACTGGGAAGTACAAACACTTAAGCTCATCAGTTGCTTGGGCCCCATCCATGTGTTGGTCGTATCGAAACAAAAACGCTTTGGGGTCGCCTGTCCCATTGTAGGCTTGGATTGTAGGTGGCTTGAATTTCCGTGGGAAAGTTGCCTTTTTGATTCTTTCAGTGAGAGGGATTTTTGATTGCGCGAACTCCCATTCAGCCTCATTATCGTTTCGATATTTGCTTTCTTTCATAATCTGTCGGACCATTTTCCAGAGACGATCCTTCTCGTGGAGGCTATCTGCGGAGCGGATGCTTTTGTCTCGACTGGAAGCTTGCTTAAGCAAACAATCACGGTTGCGACTCCGGGGTCCTGGTCTTTCTTCATTGTAAAGTGCCCCTTTAGCAGAATTAGCAACTTGACGAGAAGTAATTCCCGCATTACGGTTCCAATCAGCTTGCTTCGAATTCTCAAGTTCTCCTTTATCAGGGTCGGAGATCTCTTGGAAAGATTTTTCTCGATTCGGACTAGAAGAGGAGGAACCGACATCTTCTGCATGAACAGGCTTTGAAGCTACCTTAGCCGTAGCGGCTTGAAAGCAAAGAGTGAATCTAGCCTTGCCAACATGGCTTTGTTAGCTATCTCCAGTTGTTGTGTCAGTCCAGCGACGGCTTGATCAAGCTTGCCTCTTGTGACATTCACGCCTCCACTCGATGTTTCACCTACTTCAAACCGGTTAACCGCGGGGGTTTCCTCTCAATTTCCCTCATTAGATGCTCTAGCCCTTACTTCCTTATTTGCTTTTGGCGGCATTATTTCAGAAAGTAGCTTGAACTTTGAGGAGTGTTCGTCAGAAGGTCCAACTCGTAGATTCGAACGGTCTATTTTGAGACTGGGCTTAAAGACTTCAAGATCTTCGCAGCATATTTAATGTCAGAAAGTAGATCTGGCCCCACGGTGGGCGCTTAATTGTTAAACCAAAATTTGGTAAAACAACCGAAGTATTGCTTGGCACGTCACCTAATCAGAGGCGAGATGCTTAGAAAGCACGTCACCTTTTCAGAGGCAAGGTGCAAGAATAACTTTTCAACTGTGTGAAGCCATATCTAAGATCTGAAAACATCGAAATATCAAAAGAAGACAAGAATTTATAGTGGTTCGACCCTTATTGGGGTCTACGTCCACTCTGAAGAGAGAATTTTATTATCCACAAGCTGTTTACAAGGTATAATCACTCATACATTCAACCAAGCTCTCCCTCACACACATTCTTCACTTCAAATTACAGAATATGATGGAGAAAATGTCTCGGACAGCGAGGTGATCTCTTTATTATCAAGCTTTTACAATGAATCTTCGACCTTATGCTCTTTTACACATCATTCGTAGAAGCCATGGTTACATACTTCATTGATCTTTTACGAATTCACTAAGAAATTGTGTTTAGATGATTGGGAAGGAATGAGGGAATGATTCGACAGCACTTCGTCCTCCTTCCAGCCAAGCCCCCCCCCAAATGATGCAAGTGATCCCCTATTTATAGGTGACGAAATGGCTGAAATATGACTTTCAGGTTATGGGTCGGTATTTTGGGTATTTACGGAAATGCCATTGCTTTCTATCACCAGCTGACATGTTTTTGTACCAACCAGATCAGCTTTGATCGATCCAAAACCCATTTTGACGACCTGGAAGCTTTGGTGCAGAGTAGACCGACCAGGGATCTTCGATGTAAGGTGGGCCAACCAGTGGTATGGAGATAGAACCGATTAGCTATGACGTGGAATCAGGATGACCCGAAGACTCAGACCCAGGATGGAACGAACAGAACTCTATGAACGATGGAACCGACCAGGGCAATATCAAGAAAGAAACCGACTTCTTTATTTGGAGAAAAGAGCGACCGAGAGTCTGACGAACGACCAGGAAGTTTAAGCATGAAAGCAGACCGACCAGATATTTGTGAACATAACTGAATTGGCTTCTGAAATATGGGGTCGACCTTGGGAAAAGAACGACCAGATGCCTTCCGTATTTGGAGCGACCACATGGTTTTATAGAGCTTTTCGTCGAGCGAGCCATGAGGAGACGAAGACCGACCAGGGTTGAGACCGGCTACCCATGTAGTCATGTTGAGCCTATTTGGACTGGTATGTAGAAAAACCGATCAGCTCGCTATCATGAATTAGGCTGATCCAAACAAGTCCAGACCGACCGAGCCGTACCGAATCCATTTTGTGCATCAAAGTGCTTGTGATTTTTGTAGATAACAATATGAAAACTTTGTGTATATGTGGTGGGATTTAAAGTAGTTTCATGTAGTGTTCAGCATGATTTAGAATCCGTCGAAAAATTGAAAATATATGATAAGTATGGAACTAAAATTCAGTGTGAACCTTCAACTGTTGCAATGCAGCTGAAAGAGAACCAACCCATAACTTTTACATATGAGGTTTCAATCGTGGAGAGTGATATCAAATGGCCGAGAAGATGGGATGCTCATTTAAAGATGGAGAGTGCCAAAGTGCATTGGTTATATATATTCAACTCCCTTATGGTGATTACATTTTTGGCAGGGATAGTGTTGGTTATATTCTTGACGACAGTGAGGAGAGATTTGACTAGGTATGAAGAGTTGGAAAAAGGGGCGCAGATGCAGATGAATGAAGAACTTTCAGGTTGGAAGTTGGTGGTTGGGGACGTGTTTAGGGCACCGAGTCATCCGATACTATTATGTGTTATGGTCTGTAATGGAGTTCAGATTCTGGGTATGGCGGTTGATACGATTTTATTTGCGGTACTTGGGTTTACGTCTCCTGCATCTAGGGGAGCTTTAATTATAGGCATGATCATCTTCTACTTGATTCTTAGAATCGCAGCAGGATACGTCGCAGTAAGGCTATGGAAAACAATTAATGGTGGCAATATCACTGGCTGAAAAATAGTGTCATGACGCGTAGCTTGCTTCTTTCCTGGTATTGCCTTGTCAATCCTAACCATATTAGACTTCCTACTGTGGGGCAGCCATAGCATAGGTGCACTAGCTTTTTCCATATTTTTCATACTACTGTTACTCTAGTTCTACATCTCAGTCCCACTTACCCTAATTGGAGGCTACTTTGGGGTCAAAGTAGCCCACGTTGAGTACCCAGTCAGAACAAATCAAATCCCTCATGGAATTCCTCCGCAAAAGTATCCATCCTGGTTAGTTTCAAGTGTTGGTACCCTTCCTTTCGGCACTTTATTCATTGAGCAATTTTTCACAATGTCTAGTTTATTGGCTGGGTCGTGTCTACTTTGTGTTCGGGTTTCTTTTAATTGTGTAGATCCTTCTTGTTATTGTGTGTGCTGAAGTTTCATTGGTTCTTACGTACATGCATACCTGCGTCAATGATTGGAAATGGTGGTGGAAGGCATTTTTTGCCTCGGGGTCGGTGGCTATTCACATTTTCTTATACTCGATTAACTATCTTGTGTTTGATCTTAAGAGCCTGAGTGGTCCTGTCTGCTACCTTGTATCTTGGGTATTCACTTTTCATGGTTTTCTCTATCATGCTTGCTACGAGTACTGTTGGGTTCCTTTTTTCTTTCTGGTTTTGTTCACTATCTTTTCCCTTCTGTTAAGCTAGATTGAGTAAAGTTGATGCTATTGTAGTCTGGTGGTTAAAGGATCAGATCATATCTTGGGTTTGCATTATTTTGGTAATCGTAGGACATCACAGAAGGAAGAAAGGAGGCTAGTTTTCGGTATTTCTAACCATGGAGATGTAATAGTATTTCAGTGTTTTAATGAAACAATCATTCTGCCAAACAAAAAATATTGGGAAATTTTGTGATGTGGCGTACTCAAGTTTGATCTATAAATTCTTAATGCTGAATATGTTTCCTCAAAACCAAACCTGTTCATAGGTGAAGTATCGTGACTTCCGTTCCATTTTACAATGGGTAAAATCTTGAAACTGGTATTAATTTATGAGTTTTGGGTGATTATTTTATCGATTTGCCTATAGGCATTAACATGAGTCTTCAATCAAAAGCAAAGGTGTTGAAGTATTCAAGTTAGTTGATGACATAATGGAACTGTACAGAGGACCCATGGAAATGCCTACCATGGTTTTTAAAATCTTAAAATTGGTGCCTTTTGAAACGATTAGGGAGTTATTTAGAACAGATGGATAATGTTTATTGACTTTTCCACTTCCTTTTGAAATAATTTGAGCATGTTAGTGTATCTTGTTTGAAATCCAATGTGAGAACCAGTAAACGTCAAAGTGCAGGTTGGATATGGAATGACAATGACATAGCTGAAACTACAGAAAGGCACGTGAAGCATATGCACCTTGCTGTTTCCAGGAATTCGTTTACTACATTCTAGTTTGCGCCATGGGTGAAGGAGAGATTTAATTTTTGCATTTTTTGAATTTTTGCCACCAATTATCAAAAAAAAGATTAGTTGTCTATATCTTATTCTAATTCTCATTAGTATCATATATTGTATTATTTCTCATATTAATGGTCATCATTTCTTTTCAGCTGCTTCTTATCCCTGAGTCTCATAACTCAGCTGAACTGTCACAGGTAGAAAGTATTTTTTTTTCTTTTTTCTTTTTTTTGTGAAGTCTGGTGTGGATTAGATTAAATATTCCCACTGAGTACATGTTTACTATAAAAACCACGAAAACAAGATTTAAACAATAAACAGAACAAAATAGTATGTTACAAACTCAAAGAACCATATTAATTACATTAAATTCAAAATTATATTTAGTTACTAATTATACAATTGTAACTTGTGATCAATGGGCCCAAATTAACTTATCCTACATGATATTATCGGTTCAAAAAATGTCAGTAAGACTTATTTTTGTATCACGTATTTAGATTGAAACATAGAAGCTCCTTGTCAAGCTCGGCGAGTCAGAGATTAATAAGAGATTGGTAAGTAGTCATGAATTGCAAACAATAGAATCTGCAAAATTGAAATTTCATCAAACAAATTACTCTTCTTATTCTTACTATGGCTATAACACATAATGGTCTCCTTTTCAGAAAGAGGGAACTTATAAGGGGAAGAAGTTCAATGCAATATGCCACTTTTTTTTGTATCAAGCTCGTGGATCTTTTCCATCTAAGTTCGATTGTGATTATGCCTATGTCTGAATCGTCTGAACCTTTTCTTCATCATCTGAACGATTACGACGTCGTCTTCAACATCCTACACTATGTACTCGAATTAAAAGAAACAACATCATAGTGTAAGTGTGATCATAGTGTAAGTCCGATCTTGTTTTTATTTCAAATGTTTGGGACTGTAAAGATACTCCCCGCTGCTTGTTTTTTATTATTTTTTATTATGCAATAAAGAGAGATTGTTGCTAAGTGATTGAATGCTCCAATTTGATTTGCAGTAGGATGTGAATACGGTAGCTTTTGGTAATGAAACTGGCAATCTTGTGTACTCTAGAAGCGATGACAACTTATGCAAGGTCCGGTGAGAATGAAAATATGACTGGAGGCACTAGCTCTTAGAGCATCTCCAACAGCGTTACGGGTCGTAACGTTACGACCCGTAAAATGTTGGGAGATATCTTGGATATCTCCCAGCAAGCGCGAGCCGATTTTATCGGCTCGCAGTCTACGAGTCGATTTTATCGGCTCGCAAGCTCGCGAGCTGATAAAATCGGCTCGCGAGTCCCCCCGCCCACATACGGCGCGAGGAGTTTGGTTGATGTGTTGGGGGGGTCAATTGCTTAAAGTTTTATTTTTTATTTTTATCAAATTATAATTTGTTATTAGTAGGAAGATTATATTTTGAATATATTACCCATGAAAATTTTATATAAACTAGTTTAACAACTGGTTATGATTAAAATGATTCAACTAGTGGGTTTTCGCATAACAATAACCATACAGATACAACCGGCCGTTACAGATACAACACCGAATAATAGTACATGCCTACTACAACATCAAAGCAAACATGAAAACAACACGTTCAATTTCAAGGGAGTCGCATTGCGTTCAGTCGCAACTCTTGAACAAAATTTTCGAGACGTCTAATCTCTCGTTCGAGTTCGTTTGCATATATTATTCCCCTTGGGCACAACGGCTCGTCAATCCATTCCGTATAACTGCATCCATGAGGATAGAATCGACATTGCTGCATGCGCCGGCCAATATTGTCGCCTTCTGCACGAACCACAACTTTGACCGCATGACCGCAGTAGCACAGTACATAATAAGATTCACGTTCATCTTCATGTGGCGGTAGAACTCTACTTCTGGCTGTGGTTGAGCGAGAGTTTGTGCGTTCGCTAGTTGAACATGTGGCATTTGAACTTCTTGTGGATGATGTACGTTCCCCTGTTCATATGATGGTTCATCCTGGGGTGTAATTTGGATTAGAAACTCGAATTCGTCTTCGATCTCTTGAAATCTCATCTGTTCGTACGTCTGTTCATCAGATTCAGTATTTGAGGGCCAAGAAGGCATTTTCGAGTGAGTATTTGAGTGAGTAAGTAGTAGAATGAGAACGAAGTTGTTTGAGTGAGGTTTTATGTGAGTAAATTGCATTGAGATATATAGCCACGGAGTGTACAAATCAATAAAAAAATCATGATGGACCGGTCACTGTTTCGCCTGAGTTAATACTGTAGGGAATCTCTTTTTCTTACTGTCATGATGTGAACGGACACTGGTTCTACTTTGCTTTACATGATGCGGTTTCCAAAGCAATAGGCAGTACTAATGCACAAGTTATAATAAGGACCATAAGTATTAACTCCTTTATGTGTTGAGGGGAGCTAAGTTGTGTGACAACAGACATAAATCCGTGTTGAAGAGGTCCATAATAGTGGATGAGCATGACCCAAATCTTTAACTCCTATTTGTACTGAAAACATAAACTTGGCGAGACGGCCCGAGTCTGTACCTATTTTGCAGTCAAAACTATATACAATACCTTTTAACTAACATACAAACCGCTTTCAATATAGAAAAATACAAAGATACATTCATGTCGTGGAAATCCGACACAACATACGATATAGTGCCACATAACGTTACACAAAATACAGGGAAATAAGACATACAACTACGATACAGCTAGACCCTAGTTTCCGGAATTACGGGGGAACCCGTACAACATTTCAGCCTTTGCTGCAACATTCACCCTTTCAAGGCGACCCACCTATGCTTGCATCTCTAGAGCGTACGCGACACCCCTCTCCGTCAGTGGTGGATCGATCCATGAGAAAAAATTACAATGTTCACTCCGTGTCGATTAAGTGCAGTAATGTACGATTTGCAACCATAAAAGCGCCGACCTGCGTTGCTTTGACTTTTAGAAACAACCACATTACATTCTACTCCGCAGTAGCAGAGAACTGAACGACCCGACATGCTGGAGCTTGACTTATCTGGGTTCTCCCGATCAATTACTTCCCTTAACCGAGCATTGTGGGTTTTCTGAAGAGGTCCAATGCGTTGGACGTCAACGTTCTATTGCGTGGCACTGAAGAGCTCAGTCTCCACTTCTCCAGCTTCCACTTGATCATCCAACTGCGTTTCGGGAACAAACTCGACTGGTTCCTTATTTCTTTCGTACTGCTCGTATATTTGGACCATGGTTTCATCATCGTATTCCCAAGCAGACATGTTGAACTACTAGAAAAGTGGTACTGTTGTACGGCCGAGTCAAAGCAACTCAACTATTGAGGTCATGGTGTAGTCATGTCATATGCCTCGATGCTACAGCCCGAGTAATGATGACAGAGCTTTATCAATAATCTTCTCCACTTGTTTAAATAGTTCATTCTCCATCTCCCAACCATGATCATTATTTGTGCTTTTGTAACAACCCGGAAATTTTGAGCCAATTTAAAAAAAAAATTTGGCGATTTTAATGAATTTTGAATATTTGAAATGGATTATTTTAAATAATAACGAAGGAAAATTTATTTTCGACGAAGTTAAAACGAATAAATTTATTTTAATTATAATTCACGCCTGAAATGGCGCGGTAGTTTGAAAATTAGATTTCGAATTTCAAATGAATATACAGAATTCGTTTTAAGTCGGAATTGGACGAAAACAGAAATATCTAAATCTGTTTGACGATATCTTTCTAAGGGATGTAAGAAACTTAGATTTCGCTTTATAGAGTGAAAGATATGTTCAGTTTAAAATTCAGAAAAGTCACTGTGGAATTTATATATTTTTTAATATATATAAAGGCCATGAAAATAGCCATTTTGCAAATGACCTCGGTTTTCGACGAAACCACTTTTGTTGGATCCGGGATGTCAAATTATTGCTAGGTTTCAAAATGCACAATTTTTGGAAGCAATATGTGAGCGTGGCGAAGCTAAACATGTTTTAACAATTTCAGTCAATTTGGGTCAACCAGAAAATGACCATTTTTCAAACGGTCTCGGAATTTGATGAAACTAGTTTTGTTAGGACCGTATCGTCAATACGAAGCTAGAAATAATTTTTATGTATTTTTTTGAGTCCGTATGTGGCCACGGGAAATTGAAATGTACGTTTAAATTGAATATATAATGATTTATATTTTAAATTCAACGGAAACTGATCGTAACAGCCGAATTGGATTACGAAACATATCCCATTGTGTTCGGAATGGAGGTAATTAGCTAGGGACGACAGTCGTTGGGGCTCATTTCGAGTTTGGATTAAAAACTTGCTTTTTATAGAAACTAATAATAATTAAATAAATTTATAAAGGCCCTTACCCTCATTCTCCCCCCTTAGTCAACGGTCAGAGTTAAAAGAAAAAAAAACCAATCGACGGATTCAAACCCCCCCACAATCGCGATCAGCGCCGCCTCGCCTGGGTGGCCGTCGCTCATCTGACCCCCCCTCTCCATCGCCTCCTTCCTCTTCATCTCCTTCCCTTCGCCAATTGAAGGCCTGAAACCCCAAAACCCTGAGCCATACACCCACTGCACCTGTCTCCCTCCGCCTTCATCCTCCTCAAGCGAACGCGAAGCCCTCCACCAGCCGAGTCACCGCCGGAGATCATCTGCGCCGCCCCTCTGAACTCCAGTCCCTCTGCCCCTCTTCTTCTTCTTCTTCAATTGAAACCCCCCGAGGCCGCCAGCAAGGACAGCCGCCACCAATAGCTCAACCGCGCACCCTTTTCCTCCCTTTTTGCGCTGTGAGTTTAATTCTCTAATGAGGTTGATTTATTTTTAGTTCTTGATTTTTACTTACTTAACAACTCGATTTTTATTCACTTAAAGATTTGATTTTTATGACCTTAAAGACATGATTTTTATTTACTTCAAGGTATGATTTTTATTCCTAGAAAAATATAGATTTTTATAATATGAAAACATAGATTTTTATAGTATGAAAACATAGATGTTTGTAACAAGAAAAACAGAGATTTTTAAACATGAAAAACATTGGCTTAAAAATATGATTTTTACATATACAGTTTTGATTTAAAAAATTGAATTTTTATATATGAAGTAGCGCCATAAAAATACAATTTTTATATATAGGGTTTGGAAATAAAAATATAATTTTACGATGTAGAAGAAATAAAAATATAATTTTTATTATAGTAGAATATTAAAAATATGATCTTTATATAATAGAAGATATAAAAATATTATTTTTATTTAGGTAGAGTTATAAAAATATAATCTTTATTAGAAGAAAAACGATATAAAAATATAATTTTTGTAACGAAGTAGTGATGTAAAAATATGATTTTTATATATAAAACATCATATTAAAAATATGATTTTTGATATGAACAACGTGAAAAAGGTTGCGACGGAACGGGTGGAAAGCAAATCCAAATTTGAACCACTCAGAAATAGAGAATGAAGGAGTGGATCCCTCGGTGAGAACTTCTCTCACTTTTAATTTAATTTTCTAGTTAAAATATATACTAGGATGCAGACAGTGTTTAGTAGCACCCGACACCCGTCGTCCACAGACCATGGACGGCTTGTATGCTTGTTTGATTGATTTTGATGTGTAGTTGATTGTGTGATGTGATGTGAAATGAAATAAAATATTTATATAGTTGAAATAAAATATTTTATAGTGGAAAATATTTTATAGTTAAAAATAGAATTTTTAACGTGTATAAATGAAATAAAAATAAACAAATCGGACGATTTGTTTATATACACACATTTGACTGATATTGATTGGGATGATAAATTTTACACATCGCCCAACTGCACAAATAAAATCTGTGTCTGATTGTTTGAAAACCCACACGAGTATTGGGGTGATATATGACATACACTAATCCCAATAATTAGTTGTATGTCGATCGATTGATCGACAGACTGTTATAAGCGTTGAATATTTATATTTGATGCTTATACAGTGTAGAATGCACTTTGGATGATGGTTGATTATTTGTCATTGTTGATATATACATGCGTTGTATGAAAATCCATAGAAATAAAATCTATGGTAATTGATTGGGCCCCATTCCAGTTTTGAAATAGAATATTTGAAACGAAATATTTAAATAGAATATTTGAAATAGAAATGTAAAAAAGCCGTGTTGATTAGATTGACGCCATTTTGAGGTGAACGATATTTATATCGATTATATTCGTTTTTATAATGAATATTGAAAAGTGATTTCAAAATCGAATATTTTGAAATGAACTTCCAATTAAATTGAAACGAATTAGAATTCAAAATGAAGTGAAACGAATTAGAATTCGAATTGGATTGAAAATGAATTCGAATTGAAATCGAATTGGATTGAATAGAAAATGAATTCGAATTGAAATTGAATAGAATTGAATTCGAATTGAAATTGAATAGAAATGATTTCAAATTGAAATTGAATAGAAATGAATTCAAATTGTAATTGAATTGAATTGAAAACGAACTGAAATTGAATTAAAAATCGATTTGAATTGAAATCAATTTGAAATGAATTTAAACGAAATTATAAGGAAAAATTCAATTTTGATTTGAATTTGAAATGAAGTTGAAATCGTTTTGAAAACGAATTTAAAACGATTTATATAATACGTTTTAAAAGGAAATCGACGAAGTATATATTATATATAATATAATGGCCTGAATAGAACGCGCCGCGCTACGGTAGTTCGTAAATTTCGACCATTGACTTCGAATGGATATTGCGCGAGATCCGAACGTCGGATTCTCCTAAAACCGGAACTGTTGGGTTCGTATCGAAAAGAGCTTTCTAACGAATATTAGAAATTAGAAATCTAACGGTTGGATTTGGAATTATGTCCAAATCAAATTTGGAAAAGGTCGCTGTAAGTGCAGTTCGATGGCCGTTGATGGAAATCGACTGTACGGGCCTTGATAAAATAATTAAAAATACTAATAATTTGTGCAAAATCATAAGAAATGATTTGGGAAGAATTGAGATGAAAAAATCCATATTTGAAAAGATAAAAAAAAATAGATTTTTATCGAAATGAACTAGTTTTGAACTAGTGTCAGAGCATGCGATGGTGAGACCAGAGACTTTCCAATTAACATAGGGTTACATCAAGGTTCGGCTTTGATCCCCTATAATTTTGCATTAGTGATGGATGAAATCACAAAAGATATACAAAGGGAGATTCTTTGGTGTATGCTCTGTGCCGATGATGGTATGACGGTTGATACGATTTTATTTGCGGTGCTTAGGTTTACGTCTCCTGCATCTAGGGGAGCTTTAATTATAGGCATGATCATCTTCTACTCGATTCTTAGAATCGCAGCAGGATACATCGCAGTAAGGCTATGGAAAACAATTAATGGTTGCAATATCACTGGCTGAAAAATAGTGTCATGACGCGTAGCTTGCTTCTTTCCTGGTATTGCCTTGTCAATCCTAACCATATTAGACTTCCTACTGTGGGGCAGCCATAGCATAGGTGCACTAGCTTTTTCCATATTTTTCATACTACTGTTACTCTAGTTCTACATCTCAGTCCCACTTACCCTAATTGGAGGCTACTTTGGGGTCAAAGTAGCCCACATTGAGTACCCAGTCAGAACAAATCAAATCCCTCATGGAATTCCTCCGCAAAAGTATCCATCCTGGTTGTTAGTTTTAAGTGTTGGTACCCTTCCTTTCGGCACTTTATTCATTGAGCAATTTTTCACAATGTCTAGTTTATTGGCTGGGTCGTCTCTATTTTGTGTTCGGGTTTCTTTTAATTGTGTAGATCCTTCTTGTTATTGTGTGTGCTGAAGTTTCATTGGTTCTTATGTACATGCATATCTGCGTCAATGATTGGAAATGGTGGTGGAAGGCATTTTTTGCTCGGGGTCGGTGGCTATTCACATTTTCTTATACTCGATTAACTATCTTGTGTTTGATCTTAAGAGCCTGAGTGGTCCTGTCTGCTACCTTGTATCTTGGGTATTCATTTTTCATGGTTTTCTCTATCATGCTTGCTACGGGTACTGTTGGGTTCCTTTTTTCTTTCTGGTTTGTTCACTATCTTTTCCCTTCTGGTAAGCTAGATTGAGTAAAGTTGATGCTATTGTAGTCTGGTGGTTAAAGGATCAGATCATATCTTGGGTTTGCATTATTTTAGTAATCGTAGGACATCACAGAAGGAAAAAAGGAGGCTAGTTTTCGGTATTTCTAACCATGGAGATGTAATAGTATTTCAGTGTTTTAATGAAACAATCATTCTTCCAAACAAAAAACATTGGGAAATTTTGTGATGTGGCGTACTCAAGTTTGATCTATAAATTCTTAATGCTGAATATGATTCCTCAAAACCAAACCTGTTCATAGGTGAAGTATCGTGACTTCCGTTCGATTTTACAACGGGTAAAATCTTGAAACTGGTTTTAATTTATGAGTTTTGGGTGATTATTTTATCGATTTGCCTATAGGCACTAACATGAGTCTTCAATCAAAAGCAAAGGTGTTGAAGTATTCTAGTTAGTTGATGACATAATGGAACTGTACAGAGGACCCATGGAAATGCCTACCATGGCTTCAAAAATCTTAAAATGGTGCCTTTTGAAACGATTACGGAGTTATTTAAAACAGATGGAGAACGTTTATTGAGTTTTCCACTTCCTTTTGAAATAATTTGAGCATGTTAGTGTATCTTGCTTGAAATCCAATGTAAGAACCAGTAAACGTCAAAGTGCAGGTTGGATATGGAATGACATAGCTGAAACTACAGAAAGGCACGTGAAGCATATGCACCTTGTTGTTTCCTGGAATTCGTTTACTACATTCTAGTTTGCGCCATGGGTGAAGGAGAGATTTAATTTTTGCATTTTTGCCACCATTTATCAAAAAACAGGTTAGTTGTCTTTATCTTATTCTAATTCTCATTAGTATCATATATTGTATTATTTCTCATATTAATGATCATCATTTCTTTTCAGCTGCTTCTTATCCCTGAGTCTCATAACTCAGCTGAACTGCCACAGGTTGAATGTTTTTTTTTTGTTAAGCCTGGTATGGATTAGATTAAATATTCCCGCTGAGTACATATTTACTATAAAAACCACGAAAACAAGATTTAAACAATAAACAGAACAAAATAGTATGTTACAAACTCAAAGAACCATATTAATTACATTAAATTCAAAATTATATTTAGTTACTAATTATACAATTGTAACTTGTGATCAATGGGCCCAAATTAACTTATCCTACATGATATTATCGGTTCATAAAATGTCAGTAAGACTTATTTTTGTATCACGTATTTAGATTGAAACATAGAAGCTCCTTGCCAAGCTCGTCGAGTCAGAGATTAATAAGAGATTGGTAAGTAGACATGAATTGCAAACAATAGAATCTGCAAAATTGAAATTTCATCAAACAAATTACTCTTCTTATTCTTACTATAGCTATAACACATAATGGTCTCCTTTCCAGAAAGAGGGAACTTATAAGGGGAAGAAGTTCAATGCAATATGCCACTTTTTTTTGGTATCAAGCTCGTGGATCTTTTCCATCTAAGTTCGATTGTGATTATGCCTATGTTTGAATCGTCTGAACCTTTTCTTCATCATCTGAACGATTATGACGTTGTCTTCAACATCCTACGCTATGTACTCGAATTAAAAGAAACAACATCATAGTGTAAGTGTGATCATAGTGTACGTCCGATCTTATTTTTATTTCAAATGTTTGGGACTGTAAAGATACTCCCTGCTGCTTGTTTTTTTATTTTTTATTATGCAATAAAGAGAGATTGTTGCTAAGTGATTGAATGCTCTAATTTGATTTGCAGTAGGATGTGAATACGGTAGCTTTTGGCAATGAAACTGGCAATCTTGCGTACTCTAGAAGCGCTGACAACTTATGCAAGGTCCGGTGAGAATGAAAATATGACTGGAGGCCCTAGCTCTTAGAGCATCTCCAACAGCGTTACGGGTCATAACGTTACGACACGTAAAATGTTGGGAGATATCTTGGATATCTCCCAGCAAGCGCGAGCCGATTTTATCGGCTCGCAGTCTACGAGTCGATTTTATCGGCTCGCGAGTCCCCGCGCCCACATACGGCGCGGGGAGTTTGGTTGGTGTGTTGGGGGGGGGGTCAATTGCTTAAAGTTTTGTTTTTTATTTTTATCTAATTATAATTTGTTATTAGTAGGAAGATTATATTTTGAATATATTACCCATGAAAATTTTATATAAACTAGTTTAACAACTTGTTATGATTAAAATGATTCAACTAGTGGGTTTTCGCATAACAATAACCATACAGATACAACCGGCCGTTACAGATACAACACCGAATAATAGTACATGCCTACTACAACATCAAAGCAAACATGAAAACAACACGTTCAATTTCAAAGGAGTCGCATTGCGTTCAGTCGCAACTCTTGAACAAAATTTTCGAGACTACTAATCTCTCGTTCGAGTTCGTTTGCATATACTATTCCCCTTGGGCACAACGGCTCGTCAATCCATTCTGTATAACTGCATCCATGAGGATAGAATCGACATTGCTGCATGCGTCGGCCAATATTGTCGCCTTCTGCACGAACCACAACTTCGACCGCATGACCGCAGTAGCACAGTACAGAATAAGATTCACGTTCACCTTCATGTGGCGGTAGAACTCTACTTCTGGTTGTGGTTGAGCGAGAGTTTGTGCGTTCGCTAGTTGAACATGTGGCATTTGAACTTCTTGTGGATGATGTACGTTCCCCTGTTCATGTGATGGTTCATCCTGGGGTGTAATTTGGATTAGAAACTCGAATTCGTCTTCGAGCTCTTGAAGTCTCATCTGTTCGTACGTCTGTTCATCAGATTCAGTATTTGAGGGCCAAGAAGGCATTTTCGAGTGAGTATTTGAGTGAGTAAGTAGTAGAATGAGAATGAAGTTGTTTGAGTGAGGTTTTATGTGAGTAAATTGCATTGAGATATATAGCCACGGAGTGTACAAATCAATAAAAAAAATCATGATGGGACCGGTCACTGTTTCGCCTGACTTAATACTACAGGGAATCTCTTTTTCTTACTGTCATGATGTGAACGGACACTGGTTCTACTTTGCTTTACATGATGCGGTTTCCAAAGCAATAGGCAGTACTAATGCACAAGTTTTAATAAGGACCATAAGTATTAACTCCTTTATGTGTTGAGGGGAGCTAAGTTGTGTGACAGCAGACATAAATCCGTGTTGAAGAGGTCCATAATAGCGGATGAGCACGACCCAAATCTTTAACTCCTATTTGTACTGAAAACTTAAACTTGGCGAGACGACCCGAGTCTGTACCTATTTTGCAGTCAAAACTATATACAATACCTTTTAACTAGCATACAAACCGCTTTCAATATAGAAAAAAATACAAAGATACATTCATGTTATGGAAATCCGACACAACATACGATATAGTGCCACATAACGTTACACAAAATACAGGGAAATAAGACATACAACTACGATACAGCTAGACCCTAGTTTCCGGAATTACGGGGGAACCCGTACAACATTTCAGCCTTTGCTGCAACATTCACCCTTTCAAGGCGACCCACCTATGCTTGCATCTCTAGAGCGTACGCGACACCCCTCTCCGTCAGTGGTGGATCGATCCATGAGAAAAAATTACAATGTTCCACTCCGTGTCGATTAAGTGCAGTAATGTACGATTTGCAACCATAAAAGCGCCGACCTGCGTTGCTTTGACTTTTAGAAACAACCACATTACATTCTACTCCGCAGTAGCAGAGAACTAAACGACCCGTCATGCTGGAGCTTGACCTATCTGGGTTCTCCCGATCATGTACTTCCCTTAACCGAGCATTGTGGGTTTTCTGAAGAGGTCCAATGCGTTGGACGGCAACGTTCTATTGCGTGGCACTGAAGAGCTCGGTCTCCACTTCTCCAGCTTCCACTTGATCATCCAACTGCGTTTCGGGAACAAACTCGACTGGTTCCTTATTTCTTTCGTACTGCTCGTATATTTGGACTATGGTTTCATCATCGTATTCCCAAGCAGACATGTTGAACTACTAGAAAAGTGGTACTGTTGCACGGCCGAGTCAAAGCAACTCAACTATTGAGGTCATGGTGTAGTCATGTCATATGCCTCGATGCTACAGCCCGAGTAATGATGACAGAGTTTTATCAATAATCACCTCCACTTGTTTAAATAGTTCATTGTCCATCTCCCAACCATGATCATTATTTGTGCTTTTGTAACAACCCGGAAATTCTGAGCCAATTTAAAAAAAATTATTTTGGCGATTTTAATGAATTTTGAATATTTGAAATGGATTATTTTAAATAATAACGACGGAAAATTTATTTTCGACGAAGTTAAAACGAATAAATTTATTTTAATTATAATTCGAGCCTGAAATGGCGCGGTAGTTTGAAAATTCGATTTCGAATTTCAAATGAATATACAGAATTCGTTTTAAGTCGGAATTGGACGAAAACAGAAATATCTAAATCTATTTGACGATATCTTTCTAAGGGATGTAAGAAAATTAGATTTCGCTTTATAGAATAAAAGATATGTCCAGTTTTAAATTCAGAAAAGTCACTGTGGAATTTATATATATTTTAATATATATAAAGGCCTTGAAAATAGCCATTTTGCAAATGACCTCGGTTTTCGACGAAACCACTTTTGTTGGATCCGGGATGTCAAATTATTGCTAGGTTTCAAAATGCACAATTTTTGGAAGCAATATGTGAGCGTGGCGAAGCTAAACATGTTTTAACAGTTTCAGTCAATTTGGGTCGACCAGAAAATGACCATTTTTCAAACGATCTCGGAATTTGACGAAACTAGTTTTGTTAGGACCGTATCGTCAATACGAAGCTAGAAATTATTTTTCTGTATTTTTTTGAGTCCGTATGTGACCCCGGGAAATTGAAATGTACGTTTAAATTGAATATATAAAGATTTATATTTTAAATTCAACGGAAACTGATCGTAACAGCCGAATTGGGTTACGAAACATATCCCATTGTGTTCGGAATGGAGGTAATTAGCTAGGGGCGACAGTCGTTGGGGCTCGTTTCGAGTTCGGATTAAAAACTTGCTTTTTATAGAAACTAATAATAATTAAATAAATTTATAAAGGCCCTTATGCTCATTCTCTCCCCTTAGTCAACGGTCAGAGTTAAAAGAAAAAAAACCGATCGACGGATTCAAACCCCCCCACAATCGCGATCAGCGCCGCCTCGCTTGGGTGGCCGTCGCTCATCTGACCCCCCCCCCCCTCTCCATCGCCTCCTTCCTCTTCATCTCCTTCCCTTCACCGATTGAAGGCCCGAAACCCCAAAACCCTGCGCCCTACACCCACTGCACCTGCCTCCCTGCGCCTTTATCCTCCTCAAGCGGATGTGAAGCCCTCCACCAGCCGAGTCACCGCCGGAGATCATCAGCGCCGCCCCTCTGAACTCCAGTCCCTCCGCCCCTCTTCTTCTTCTTCTTCAATTGAAACCCCCCGAGGCCGCCAGCAAGGACAACAGCCACCACTAGCTCAACCGCGCACCCTTTTCCTCCCTTTTTGCGCTGTGAGTTTAATTCTTTAATGAGGTTGATTTATTTTTAGTTCTTGATTTTTACTTACTTAAAAACTCGATTTTTATTCACTTAAAGACTTGATTTTTATGACCTTAAAGACATGATTTTTTATTTACTTCAAGGTATGATTTTTATTCCTAGATAAATATAGATTTTTATAATATGAAAACATAGATTTTTATAATATGAAAACATAGATGTTTATAACAAGAAAAACAGAGATTTTTAAACATGAAAAACATTGGCTTAAAAATATGATTTTTACATATACAGTTTTGATTTAAAAAATTGAATTTTTATATATGAAGTAGCGCCATAAAAATACAATTTTTATATATAGGATTTGGAAATAAAAATATAATTTTTATGATGTAGAAGAAATAAAAATATAATTTTTATTATAGTAGAATATTAAAAATATGATCTTTATATAAAAGAAGATATAAAAATATTATTTTTATTTAGGTAGAGTTATAAAAATATAATCTTTATTAGAAGAAAAACGATATAAAAATATAATTTTTATAACGAAGTAGCGATGTAAAAATATGATTTTTATATATAAAACATCATATTAAAAATATGATTTTTGATATGAACAACGTGAAAAAGGTTGCGACGGAACAGGTGGAAAGCAAATCCAAATTTGAACCGCTCAGAAATAGAGAATGAAGGAGTGGATCCCTCGGTGAGAACTTCTCACTTTTAATTTAATTTTCTAGTTAAAATATATACTAGGATGCAGACGGTGTTTAGTAACACCCGTCGTCCACAGACCATGGACGGCTTGTATGCTTGTTTGATTGATTTTGATGTGTAGTTGATTGTGTGATGTGATGTGAAATGAAATAAAATATTTATATAGTTGAAATAAAATATTTTATAGTGGAAAATATTTTATAGTTAAAAATAGAATTTTTTAACGTGTATAAATGAAATAAAAATAAACAAATCGGACGATTTGTTTATATACACACATTTGACTGATATTGATTGGGACGATAAATTTTACACATCGCCCAACTGCACAAATAAAATCTGTGTCTGATTGTTTGAAAACCCACACGAGTATTGGGGTGATATATGACATATACTAATCCCAATAATTAGTTGTATGTCGATCGATTGATCGACAGACTGTTATAAGCGTTGAATATTTATATTTGATGCTTATACAGTGTAGAATGCACTTTGGATGATGGTTGATTATTTGTCATTGTTGATATATACATGCGTTGTATGAAAATCCATAGAAATAAAATCTATGGTAATTGATTGGGCCCCATTCCAGTTTTGAAATAGAATATTTGAAACGAAATATTTAAATAGAATATTTGAAATAGAAATGTAAAAAAGCCGTGTTGATTAGATTGACGTCATTTTGAGGTGAACGATATTTATATCGATTATATTCGTTTTTATAATGAATATTGAAAAGTGATTTCAAAATCGAATATTTTGAAATGAAATTCCAATTAAATTGAAACGAATTAGAATTCAAAATGAAGTGAAACGAATTAGAATTCGAATTGGATTGAAAATGAATTCGAATTGTATTGAATAGAAAATGAATTCGAATTGAAATTGAATAGAATTGAATTCGAATTGAAATTGAATAGAAATGAATTCAAATTGAAATTGAATTGAATTGAAAACGAACGGAAATTGAATTAAAAATCAATTTGAATTGAAATCAATTTGAAATGAATTTAAAACGAAATTATAAGGAAAAATTCAATTTTGATTTGAATTTGAAATGAAGTTGAAATCGTTTTGAAAACGAATTTAAAACGATTTATATAATACGTTTTAAAAGGAAATCGACGAAGTATATATTATATATATTACATATAATATAATAGCCTGAATAGAACGCGTCGCGCTACGGTAGTTCGTGAATTTCGACCATTGACTTCGAATGTATATTGCGGGAGATCCGACCGTCGGATTCTCCTAAAACCGGAACTGTTGGGTTCGTATCGAAAAGAGCTTCCTAACGAATATTAGAAACTAGAAATCTAACAGTTGGATTTGGAATTATGTCCAAATCAAATTTGGAAAAGGTCGTTGTAAGTGCAGTTCGATGGCCGTTGATTGAAATCGACTATACGGGCCTTGATAAAATTATTAAAAATATTAATAACTTGTGTAAAATCATAAGAAATGATTTGGGAAGAATTGAGATGAAAAACTCCATATTTGAAAAGATAATGAACTAGTTTTGAACTAGAATTATGACTTTATTTATTTTTAAAATAAATAAAGTGGATTTGAAATGGTTTTAAAAGTAACCAGAACTTCCAATAATTGAGTTGGAATGGATTTGAATCGAAATTGTCTTTGGAATATTTCAATGTTGGATTTCGTGATTATACAGATAGCGTTATGGAAATTTGAAAGATATATTTATATCGTTATTTCCAATACGATATTTGTTGGTCGTAGAATTTGATATTGAATATAAGCCAATATATTTTCTATTCAGAGCCTTGTATTTAATATCAAACGTGATTTGGGTTTGTCGTGAATGGTGTCTTCATTAACACTGTTCTTAAGCCCAGTCGAGAAAAAGATTAAATCTTTTTATTTAAATTTAATGAAGTGTACCAATTAAATAATATTTAATTGGAATTGAATTGGTATTGATTTTTGGGTTTATTGTGAACAGTGTTTTAAATGACACTGATTCTTTAACCCAGTTAAAGATTAGAACTAAGTGGAGTTTTAATGAATCTTTAATTAGATTGAAATGATCGAGAATGGAGTATCACCAGTTCTTGTTGCAGTCATGATGGGGGGTTCTCGCTTCGCGGTTTGGTGGCGAACGGGAGACTCTTACCCCCACATGTCCCTTGTGAGGGTTGGTTAGGCAGTGGCCGGGAGGCTCGAGAGGGTCGCCGTAAAACAAGTGTAATGGGGGACCATGTGGGAGCCACGGTGGGTATTACCTGCTGCTTGGGGGATGAAGGGATGGTTGCAAAGCCTACCGGATTTCGTCGGCTATTTCACAGTTAGTATCAGAGCTCTGGTTTACAGAGCTCAAGAACAAGACACATTAGAACCAAACGAAAGAATTCATCAGAAATTGGATTAGTAATATCCAATGAGAGTTACTCGTTAGAGATAGGATCAGTAGTATCCTAGAACGAGTGTGAAGAGTATGTTTTTCAAATAAAAATGAAAACTAATTTTGTTTTGAAAATTTAAAATCATTTATTCGTATTTGAATATATTTTTTTGATTTGGACAATTCAGTATATAAAGATTTTGCATATACGCGTCATGAACGTATATTCGAAGTTTTAATATACTGGATAGATATAGAATCACACTCTAGTCAACCGGAGATGATACTGATGATTGAAGCTTCATCATCAGTGTTTATATTCGAGTTTCGAAGGTGAGAGATTTATATATTTCCATTAGACTGGTGTGAAAACCAACTAGATAGGGCTTATTTGTTGTGACTTGGCATCAAAAACATGATTTTTGACTATGTATTAAAGTTATATGTTAGAAACGATAATCAACTAATTGATTGATGGTTGTGTTGTTTGATTAATTGAAAATTTTGAACTGTTAGCCAAATTGAATAGAATATTGAACTGTATTGAAAAATGATTACAATTACATGCATATACGTGTATATCCATTGAACAGGTCATAGCAAGGAGGCTAGAGCAGAGAAATAAAATTGTTTGCCCGACAAATAGGTACACATTTACTGTTTTGTTTGGGTGATGATTTTATGAGCCGACTGGCTAGCCACTTGGCTTTTTCTTTTTCTTTTGGACTTGTGAGGGCCATGGGAGGCTATTAGAAATATCCCGAAACTCCCGGTGCAGGGAAGGTTATGGCGAAATTTTTCGAAAATTTAGGGTGTTAGCCAAATTTTTGAAAAATTTGAAAGTTCTTAGGAACTGAAAAGTTGAAAAACTTAAGGCATAATTAAAATAATGAAAGTTGAGTTGATTAGAAAACAACTTTCAGCTTCGTTCCTTTTCGAGGACGAAAAGATTTTAAGTGGGGGAGATTGTAACAACCCGGAAATTCTGAGCCAATTAAAAAAAAATATTTTGGCGATTTTAATGAATTTTGAATATTTAAAATGGATTATTTTAAATAATAACGACGGAAAATTTATTTTCGACGAAGTTAAAACGAATAAATTTATTTTAATTATAATTCGAGCCTGAAATGGCGCGATAGTTTGAAAATTCGATTTCGAATTTCAAATGAATATACAGAATTCGTTTTAAGTCGGAATTGGACGAAACCAGAAATATCTAAATCTGTTTGACGATATCTTTCTAACGGATGTAAGAAACTGAGATTTCGCTTTATAGAGTGAAATATATGTCCAGTTTAAAATTCAGAAAAGTCGCTGTGGAATTTATATATATTTTAATATATATAAAGGACTTGAAAATAGCCATTTTGCAAACGACCTCAGTTTTCGACGAAACCACTTTTGTTGGATCCGGGATGTCAAATTATTGCTAGGTTTCAAAATGCACAATTTTTGGAAGCAATATGTGAGCATGGCGAAGCTAAACGTGTTTTAACAATTTCAGTCAATTTGGGTCGACCAGAAATGACCATTTTTCAAACGGTCTCGGAATTTGACGAAACTAGTTTTGTTAGGACATTATCGTCAATACGAAACTAGAAATAATTTTTCTGTATTTTTTTGAGTCCGTATGTGGCCTCGGGAAATTGAAATGTACGTTTAAATTGAATATATAAAGATTTATATTTTAAATTCAACGGAAACTGATCGTAACAGCCGAATTGGGTTACGAAACATATCCCATTGTGTTCGGAATGTGGGTAATTAGCTAGGGGCGACAGTCGTTGGGGCTCGTTTCGAGTTCGGATTAAAAACTTGCTTTTTATAGAAACTAATAATAATTAAATAAATTTATAAAGGCCCTTACCCTCATTCTCTCCCCTTAGTCAACGGTCAGAGTTAAAAGAAAAAAAAACCGATCGACGGATTCAAACCCCCCCACAATCGCGATCAGCGCCGCCTCGCCTGGGTGGCCGTCGCTCATCTGACCCCCCCCCTCTCCATCGCCTCCTTCCTCTTCATCTCCTTCCCTTCGCCGATTGAAGGCCCGAAACCCCAAAACCCTGCGCCCTACACCCACTGCACCTGCCTCCCTCCGCCTTTATCCTCCTCAAGCGGATGCGAAGCCCTCCACCAGCCGAGTCACCGCCGGAGATCATCTGCGCCGCCCCTCTGAACTCCAGTCCCTCCGCCCCTCTTCTTCTTCTTCAATTGAAACCCCCCGAGGCCGCCAGCAAGGACAACAGCCGCAACTAGCTCAACCGCGCACCCTTTTCCTCCCTTTTTGCGCTGTGAGTTTAATTCTTTAATGAGGTTGATTTATTTTTAGTTCTTGATTTTTACTTACTTAAAAACTCGATTTTTATTCACTTAAAGACTTGATTTTTATGACCATAAAGACATGATTTTTATTTACTTCAAGGTATGATTTTTATTCCTAGATAAATATAGATTTTTATAATATGAAAACATAGATTTTTATAATATGAAAACATAGATGTTTATAACAAGAAAAACAGAGATTTTTAAACATGAAAAACATTGGCTTAAAAATATGATTTTTACATATACAGTTTTGATTTAAAAATTTGATTTTTATATATGAAGTAGCGCCAACAAAATACAATTTTTATATATAGGGTTTGGAAATAAAAATATAATTTTAATGATGTAGAAGAAATAAAAATATAATTTTTATTATAGTAGAATATTAAAAATATGATCTTTATATAATAGAAGATATCAAAATATTATTTTTATTTAGGCAGAGTTATAAAAATATTATCTTCATTAAAAGAAAAACGATATAAAAATATAATTTTTATAACGAAGTAGCGATGTAAAAATATGATTTTTATATATAAAACATCATATTAAATATATGATTTTTGATATGAACAGCGTGAAAAAGGTTGCGATGGAACGAGTGGAAAGCAAATCCAAATTTGAACCGCTCAGAAATAGAGAATAAAGGAGTGGATCCCTCGGTGAGAACTTCTCACTTTTAATTTAATTTTCTAGTTAAAATATATACTAGGATGCAGAAGGTGTTTAGTAGCACCCAACACCCATCGTCCACAGACCATGGACGACTTGTATGCTTGTTTGTTTGATTTTGATGTGTAGTTGATTGTGTGATGTGATGTGAAATGAAATAAAATATTTATATAGTTGAAATAAAATATTTTATAGTTAAAAATAGAATTTTTAACGTGTATATAAAATGAAATAAAAATAAACAAATCGGACGATTTGTTTATATACACACATTTCACTAATATTGATTGGGACGATAAATTTTACACATCGCCCAACTGCACAAATAAAATTTGTGTTTGATTGTTTGAAACCCCACACGGGTATTGGGGTGATATATGACATACACTAATCCCAATAATTAGTTGTATGTCGATCGATTGATCGACAGACTGTTATAAGCGTTGAATATTTATATTTGATGCTTATACAGTGTAGAATGCACTTTGGATGATGGTTGATTATTTGTCATTATTGATATATACATGCGTTGTATGAAAATCCATAGAAATAAAATCTATGATAATTTATTGGGCCCCATTCCAGTTTTGAAATAGAATATTTGAAACGAAATATTTGAATAGAATATTTGAAATAGAAATGTAAAAAGCCATGTTGATTAGATTGACGCCATTTTGACGTGAACGATATTTATATCGATTATATTCGTTTTTATAATGAATATTGAAAAGTGATTTCAAAATCGAATATTTTGAAATGAAATTCGAATTAAATTGAGTTGAAACGAATTAGAATTCGAATTGAAGTGAAACGGATTAGAATTCGAATTGGATTGAAAATGAATTCGAATTGAAATCGAATTGGATTGAATAGAAAATGAATTCGAATTGAAATTGAATAGAATTGAATTCGAATTGAAACTGAATAGAAATGAATTCGAATTGAAATTGAATTGAATTGAAAACGAACTGAAATTGAATTAAAAATCGATTTGAATTGAAATCAGTTTGAAATGAATTTAAAAACGAAATTATAAGGAAAAATTCAATTTTGATTTGAATTTGAAATGAAGTTGAAATCGTTATGAAAACGAATTTAAAACGATTTATATAATATGTTTTAAAAGGAAATCGATGAAGTATATATTATATATACTATATATATAATATAATGGTCTGAATAGAACGCGTCGCGCTGCGGTAGTTCGTGAATTTCGACCATTGACTTCGAATGCATATTGCGGGAGATCCGACCGTCGGATTCTCCTAAAACCGGAACAGTTGGGTTCGTATCGAAAAGAGATTTCTAACGAATATTATAAATTAGAAATCTAATGGTTGGATTTGGAATTATGTCCAAATCAAATTTGAAAAAGGTAGTTGTAAGTGCAGTTCGATGGCCGTTGATGGAAATCGACTGTACGGGCCTTGATAAAATTATTAAAAATAGTAATAATTTGTGTAAAATCATAAGAAATGATTTGGGAAGAATTGGGATGAAAAACTCCATATTTGAAAAGATAAAAAAATAGATTTTTATCGAAATGAACTAGTTTTGAACTAGAATTATAACTCTATTTATTTTTAAAATAAATAAAGTGGATTTGAAATGGTTTTAAAAGTAACCAGAACTTCCAATAATTGAATTGGAATGGATTTAATTGTATTTGGAATATTTCGATGTTGGATTTCGTGATTATACAGATAGCGTTATGGAAATTTGAAAGATATATTTATATCGTTATTTCCAATACGATATTTGTTGGTCGTAGAATTTGATATTAAATATAAGCCAATATATTTTCTATTCAGAGCCTTGTATTTAATATCAAACGTAATTTGGGTTTGTCGTGAATGGTGTCTTTATTAACACTGTTCTTAAGCCCAGTCGAGAAAAAGATTAAATCTTTTTATTTAGATTTAATGAAGTGTACTAATTAAATAATATTTAATTGGAATTGAATTGGTATTGATTTTTGGGTTTATCGTGAAAAGTGTTTTAAATGACACTGATTCTTTAACCCAGTTAAAGATTAGAACTAAGTGGAGTTTTAATGAATCTTTAATTAGATTGGAATGATCGAGAATGGAGTATCACCAGTTTTACTCCAGGCGGTAGTTAAATCTTTAATTAGATTTGAACGTGAAATGGTAATTGAATTTACCGATAACACCATGGTGTTAGATATGAAGTATGATCAGTTTTACTTCATGGGATAAATAGGTTGGGATTGGGAAATAAAATAAATAATTACTTTGATGTGGTTCGCTAATCCCGACTAGTTTGAAGTGATATTGAAAGGAAGATTAAAGAATAGATTTAAAAGAATTTATCTTTAATAAAATTAATGGGAACCTTTCCCTAAGAATGTGAAATTTAGAAACTAACTATAGGTTAGCTAAGCATAATGGTTTCCTGGTTATTGATCTGATGTTGGTTTCGGCCTTCGGGGTTAATATTTGAAGAATTATTCTCTTGTTAATTTACGGTTAGTGACTGATGAATTGGAATGAGGCGTATGTTGTGTTTGTGTAACACTGGTCTATTATATACGCGAGTTATTCAGAATGACCGGGTTTATCCCATTCTGAATAACTAATTCGACGTGGTGTCGAAGATGAAGACGGTGGTTGAAGACCGGAGGTCTTCACGTCGTTTGGATAATTACTGATGATCTTGATTGGGCCGTACATCCAAGAGGAGGGAATCAGTTGGTGATCGTCCAGACGTACTTGTAGATCGATGAATATGCGAGGTACAAAGTGCCTCCGGTTTCGTTCAGACCCAGAACGGACTTGTAAATGGACTGTATGTCTGACATTGGATATCATTCTGTGTGATTGATAGATATCGGTTGCATGGAGTGGTTTGCCTGTGTGGCATGCTAAGATGCAAATGATCAAGGCTTCTGTTGAAAAGCAGAGTCTTGTGGTTGATGATCAAAGCATAGCCTATGTGGCATAGCTTTGTGTAGTGTTGATTCGCGAGCCTCACACCCCGGTGGTGAACCAAAAACGGGAGAGGACCTCAGGGGGGACATGTGTTTCTTTCTGGCTAGAAGCGGCGTCAGTGGTTTTACATGCCCTGATGGGTTTGACTTATGTGGTTGTTGCTGTTGCGAGGCGCCTCGGTTTGATCGGACGATCCGGGTCCAATGGAGTCATTCGTTGGCTCACTTACGCCCCCAAAGGGCGGGGAAACGCAATGTTCAGGAATTATAATCCACATCGGTGGACCGACCCTGTCGCTCCAAGGGGCAGTTGCGGCTGTTCCAGAGGCTCGAGCTAGACAGTCTCGAATCGGTAGAGGACTATCTTTTGCCTCGGTTCACAGATGGAAATCCAATTTCCAAATACGTGACTTTGCGGTTTTGATTGTAGAGCCTAGTATGGCGACATGATATATGGTACCCATGCCGTCTATGATTGATACTTATGATTTGAAGTTGTTCTATACACTATGCACTTCTAATAGTATCAAATGATTTATTTTAAACATACCAAACATTTTTGGCTATTATAAGGGAAAACCCTATCCCCCGGCTTGCGTTGCATTGTGTGATAAGACCTGGGTCTTATAATAGCTTCATTTTTCCAAAAAAAAGCATTGCGCTGTTTTGTTATATGCACTGGTATTCTTGGGAGGAAACCCGTTCTGTGTTATACGGCGTGGTCCCTTGATATATCTGATTTAAAGTAAAGTTTTAAATAACTGTTTTAGTTCTCACACCAGTCCCATGACTGATCTGGAGTTTATTGTTTTAACCTAAACTCTGGGTGCCCTTATTTCGACATGGGCAGCTAGTAGTTTTGGTTTTGCAGATTTATATTCACAGGATCCTGATTTACAGCTGGAACGATACTCGGAAAGCTCTGTATCCGTGTATTACTTCTAGTTGTGTATTGTATTATTTTCCGCTGCGATGTATTTAAATGTAATTTAAATCTCTGATATTTTCTGTGTAATATTTATTCTTACTCTGTATATTCTTGTATTCTGATGGAATTGTTGTAATATACAATGAAATGTTCTTCTGTTTGCATTCTATTTTGTCGTGTTCTCAAGATCATCCGGAATTCCTCACCGGGGAAATTACAGGTTTTTCTACATCAATCAAGACATTAAGGTGAGAAACCACTAATTTTTTCCTACGGTTTCTAGTACTTATTTGTATCAGAGTACACGTTTTTTTGTTTTCGTGTAGATTTAATGGACGATGGGGAAATCAGTGATGAACTTATGAATAAAATGTTTGATGAGTTCGAACGGAACAACCAGAAGGAGAAAGTGGGTGGATTCGTTCCAAATACACAAGTAGCTGAAGTTAATAAATCTGAAACATGTCCACGAAAACACACAGCTAGGCAAAGGGTTAACCGTACTCGTCACAATCCAATTAATGCTATCTCCAGTGCTGCTACAACCGAATTCACTCCTACGGACTTACTTATACTCGTGAAATCCTATATCGAAGGTGATAAAAGAGATTTGCTACTAAAGCAAAGTGGAGGAGGACTTACCCATGAAGAATTTTGGTCCATGATAACAAGATTACATAACAACCACCGTTCATGCACAACTACACGAACGTCTGCTGAAATTCATATGGCTCATCGACAGTTCGTTAAAGCTTGTGAACGATACCAGATGATTATACAGGAAGTTGAAGACGAAAACACATTTAAAACGAATAGGGCAACTTTTCATTCTCGTTACCTTGTAGAGTACGGAACTGATTTTGTTGGCCATGAGGCATTTGAAATACGTTGTAGTTGGCTAACCCGATAATCTTTCGTTTACTTCTTGTTGTACAAATACAAACATACCAGATTATCTTCCCCTCCCATGCCGCTTGGATTCGCTATCTTTACTTTGTACACTTGTGACTCGTAATATTGGGTTTGACGGCTTATTTTCCCAAAACGCCCTTGGATCGCCGATAACATACTTTGGCATTCTGGATGCTTCTGAACGAAGGCTTTTTCCACTTTTTTCCAAAATGTAACGGTTGTTTGGTCGTTCCCCATTGCAGAATCTTGTGTGAAATGACAATATATGTTGCATAGACAAATGTCTTCTTCCTCAGTCCATGGACTGGTTCCTTGCCTGCTCAATGGAGTTTCAAATATATTGCCCGTGTTGCCTTGCGAGAACTGGCTTCCATCAATCGTCGGATGTGAAAAATCTCCGTATGGGGAAGTCATTATATAGCAAGAGTTTGTGTGGAGTAAAGAGATGTAGAAAGAAGTTATGAATATGTTGTGATGAAGAAAGAATTCGAATGGAATGCTTTTATAACTGAAAATATAGCCGTTAGAAAAGTTTTAACCGTTTTATGGCCGTTGGGAATCAAAATCGAGGCGGATATAACCGTTGGGATGAGTTAGCCGTTGGGGATTGGGGGAGGGAAATGGCGAGCCGATTTTATCGGCTCACTGGACCAATTCAGCATTCTGAATTGGTCCCGTAACATTAGCCTTAATATTCATCCCCGTAACACTTGTTGGTGACCAAATGAAGCGCAATTCAGTATTTGGAAGAGGAATATCTCCTCTGTTGGAGATGCTCTTAGTGTCTCATATATGAATTGTTATATGTAAGGGATATTTTGGAGTAGCTTTGTAGTCATTTAAGTTAGTACTAAATATTTTGGAGTTGTTGACATGAGTTGTGATGCATACGGTTGTACGAACTCTGATGTGTACTGCTGTACAAATTGTGATGTGTAATGCTGTACAAATTGTGATGTTTACTGTGTATTATGCAAGTGTTTAGTGATATTGTACTGTTCTTGTAACACCCCGAATTTTAGTTAATACTAAAATTCACTAATTATAAGATAAATAATCTCGGATGTGGGAATTAGGGGAAACGGGCTGCGTCATTACGTTCGTCTCGGAAAAATACGCGAAATAGAGTCCGAGTTTTCGAAAATCGGAGTCCGTATGGCCCGATGAAGTTTGCAGAAAATTTAAAACTAAAACAGATTTAAAAATTTAAAATATTCAAGTTTGGGATGGGCCAGGCGGGGTCAGGCGGGAAGCTTCCCGCCCAGCCCATGTCGACAGGGCTGTCGACAGGCCTGTCGACAGGGGTGTCGACATGCCTGTCGACAGGGTGGCACCGTCCAGTGAACCTGGGTGCACCAGGTTGCACCAGGTTGAGTTTCAGGCTGGCTAGGAGGGCTGGTTCTAGAGATTTCCTAAATCTAAGGGTCCTAACCTAATCTAGGGTTAATCTAAGGGCTTAAAACACTCACCTAATCCTATAAATAAGACCCTAACCCTACACTAATTCACTCATAATTAAATCTAGTAGCTAAACTATGGCAAATTGAAATTTGAGCATGGCCTCCACTAGTTCATGAAGGAGTTGCAAGCAAATCTCTCTCAAATCATTCTCTAATCCATTCTAAGTATCTTAATCTTCTTCATTAGCTTGCTAATTGTGTTTTGGTGAGTTTCTATCACTTTAACATCAATGGTTAAAGTAAGTAGTTTGGGTGTAATGAGACTTATGGTCTTAAATGCGGATTTGTGAGTTTAAATCATGTATAATGATATGTTGCTCTATGTTGTTCTATGTTTATGCATATTTGATAAGTTGGTTTATGCATGCTTAATAAGTTGATTATGCATGTTTAACAAGTTGATATATGCATGCTTAATAAATGGATTTATGCATATGTAATGAGTGGAATCATGCATGTAGAACAAAGTGAGTTATGCAAGTTTAATGTGATATGCAAGTTATGTATGCTTATGCAAGTATATGGATGCTTATGCAAGTCATGTATATGTTTAAATGCATGATTTATGTGATATGCAAGTTATGCATGCTTATGTGAGAATATGAATGCTTATGCAAGATATGTATATGCTTAAGTAACATGATATGCAAGTTATGCATGTTTATGCAAGTTATGTATGCTTATGCAAGTTATGTGTATGCTTAAATGCATGTTTAACATGTTATGCAAGTTAAGAGAATGCCTATATGCAAGTTCAACATGTTATGCAAGATATGTGTATGATAATATGCAAGCTCATATGCAACATGTTATGCAAATCATGTGTATGATAATATGCAAGTTTGGGTTATATGTAGTTGGGTTAATAAATGCTCATATATGCAAGTTGACATCCTCTTAACCCATGACAAAGTTGTATGCAAAACCCATGATATTTGTGATGATCTTTCCCTGATTTATGTCATGAAATGAGAACGATTTACGTGAGGAACGATGGGGTTGGTAAATATGTTAATAAATGAATGATTGGGTATGATTAAGCATACCATAAAAATAAATTACCATAAGTGGGAATTTACCTATTAAGTTAGGTCTACCCCATGGGAATTTACCTATTGAGTTAGGTCTACCCATGTTATGGAAAATTTGATATTAATTAGGGATAATTAATATGGGGGTGATTAATTAGGTGTAATTAATCGACTAAGACACGAGGTTGGACTCATTTGTAGTGTAAAACTGCCCGGACCCGACCGGCTTAACCAGTTGCTACAAATGTTAGCCCAATGTGAGAGGTCTTAGGCACAAACTAAATACGTGATTAATGTAAAGACACGAGGTTAGACTCGGTTATGACATAAGGCTGCCCGGACCCAACCGGCTTAACCAGCGGTCATAAAAGATAGTCTAATGTGAGAGGTCTTTATGAGGATCACGTTCTTAATTAATTAAGAAACACTTAACCAGATAAGCATGTAGTAGAGCATGAGGGGTTAAGTGGGTGCCTTGGGTGGCATGTGAAAATCTAGTGGGTTGCCTTGGGTGGCAATAGAAAATACGATTAGAATACTTAACCAAGTGGAAACATGTAATTAAACATGATTAAAGGGTTAAGTGGGATACACTAGATAAGTAACAAGCTTAGGTGGGTAGCTTGTGGGGGCCCATTTCAACCAATATCCCAAACGTATCTTTGTGGGCTCGACTCTAGTCGGGTGACGGGGCACGCATATTGGGCTTGACTATAAGAGGCCAAAACGGGTTAGCGGTGGCAACGCGAGTCCAACGGGTTTCATATGCGTGTGTGGACCCGGGCTGGTAGATAAGCCGTTGTTGCATCGTGTAGGTATAAGCCGTGCACCGTGGATAATATTGGGTTGCCACTTTAGAGGGAGTGATACACCCCACTGTGGGTCCAGCACGGGTATCTACGTTAGGGAGCCGATCGCTTGGAGTAGTGGGGTACACCTAGTGGAGATAGGGGCAGACGGCACCTATGTGGTCAGCTAGGAGTACATGGAACTACTAGTTATATCTTTCTTTAAGTCCTTGGGTGGGATCAACCTTTAAGTAGGAATGACTGCTGTGGTGCAGTTAGTAATTATCCTTGGGTGGGTAGATGCGTCCTGACGGTTATCTTAGTTTATCCTAAGTCTATCAAGCTGCTTAGTGTAGCCATTCATCCCCAGATATTACCGTAGGTCAAGTTTATGTCTTCTCTGGTTACCTTAATGATTGTATTGTTAAAGTTATAGGACTCACTCAGACTTATGTCTGACCCCGTTGTTTTTATCTTTTTCCCAACCTCAGGTCCTACGGTGGATCCTAGCGGTAGTAGAGCTTGATCGGATTGCTGTTCCAGTGTTTGAGGAGCTTGGGTAGATGTAAAGCTCCAGTTATCCAGTTATCTTTTCTTTTGTTATGGCTATTGTATGAGCGAGTGGGATTATGTACTTCTTTATTTTGACGGATATTGTACTTGACTTTTATCATGGTTTTATGATGTAACCAGACATGTCTATTTCCGCTGTTATGAGATGATGTTTTAAATTTTCAAGTACTATTTATATCTGTCTTGGTGTAATTTTTCTGTTCTATATTCACTCAAATACTCCACCGATGCTATGGCATTCCCTTAGTGAGTGACCATAGCGGGCGTGGGGTGTTACACAGATTATGTACTTCTTTATTTTGACGGATATTGTACTTGACTTTTATCATGGTTTTATGATGTAACCAGACATGTCTATTTCCGCTGTTATGAGATGATGTTTTAAATTTTCAAGTACTATTTATATCTGTCTTGGTGTAATTTTTCTGTTCTATATTCACTCAAATACTCCACCGATGCTATGGCATTCCCTTAGTGAGTGACCATAGCGGGCGTGGGGTGTTACACGTGGTATCAGAGCAAAGGTTACCGGAACAGATTAAATTTTTAGAAAACTATTTTTCTAAAAAAACATTTTTGGAAGAAATATTTTCAAAAACATGTCTTTTAAGAGAAAAGTTTTTGAAAGAAAAGCATAATCCCCAATAGCCATATCTATATCCTTCGAATTCTCCATTTTGAATCTTTCCTTTTTCCGTTTCAGCATGGCTGAGGATCTTAACTTTCCGGATGGTGTGACGGTACCAGTATGGTATAGGAGATTGATGGAGGCTAGGGCCACCACTGCGGGTCCGGCCAATGTTCCTCCACCAACCGTAGCACCCGATCTTCCTCCTCCCCCTCCTCCTCGCACGGATACTTTTGCTAAGACTTGCAAGGAATTTAAAGCCATGGGAGGGAAACCTTTTCAAGGATCTGAAACCTTTGTGGAGGCTAGAGATTGGCTTAAGGAGGTGGAAGAGTTGATAGATATCTTTGAGATGGAAGAAGGGAAGAAAGTCAAGTTGGCTGCTTGGTTAATGAAAGGAGAGGCCTCATTCTGGTGGGAGGTCACTAATGGAGAACGCCCCGTTGACTCTTGGGCGGATTTTAGGCAAAGATTTGTGGCCAAGTTTCTCTCAAGGGCGGAGGAAAACTTGTATATGGAAAGATTCTTGACTCTAAAGCAAGGAAATCTCTCGGTGAAGGAATATGTTAACAAGTTTAATCAATTGGCAAGGTTTGGCCTAGATATGGTGAATACACCGGAGAAGAAGGCTTTGAGGTTCGTGAAAGGCTTGAATGAACCAATGCATGGGTTGGCTATGACTCATATCCCGATGGGGGCCACCTTTGAGAAGTTAGTTGACATGGCACTCATGCACGAAGAAGAGAAGGGTCCCAATGCTAATAAGGCACCCGAGAAGAAGGGAGATCAAAAGAGACCTCAGCAACAACAACAAAACAAAGGTGGGAAAGGCAACGGTGGCAAGGATAAGAAGAAGAAGTGTTTCAATTGTGGGACACCTGGCCACCTAAGCAAGGATTGTCGCAAGAAGAAGAAGACTGGCTGCTTCCACTGTGGCGAAGCAGGGCATCTAATAAAAGATTGTCCTAAGAAGGGGCAAAGGACGGGATCTACCTCAGGAGGTCAGGTGCAAGTTCTAATGGCACCAGCTCAGGCAGGGGGGCAAGTTCAGGCTCTCTCAGTTCCACCGGTTCAGCAGAGAGGTAGAACTATTTCCGTTGAAAGTCTGGTTTTTCTATTTGATCATCCTGTCCGTACATTGTTTGATTCAGGCGCATCGCATTCGTTTATCTCATCATCATTAGTTGAGTCACTGCACTTAGACACCAGTCTTGTAGATGATCCCTTGGTTGTTTCAAACCCAATTGGGGGCTCCACTTATTTGTCCATGATATGTTTGGGTTTGAAGATTTCTATACTTAGCATTGAGTTTAGATGTGATGCTTTTGTGTTGGGCTTCACGGGCTATGGGTTGATTTTGGGCATGGACTGGTTATCCAGTAATGGTGCCGTTCTTGATTGTGAAAGGAGAGTTGTTAGGCTTCTGACCCGTTTGGGTAACACTCTCGAGATTTCTTGTAATCCCATGGAATCTGTTATGCTAAGTTATCTTGAATCGCTTGACGCTTCGGTCGAGAGTTTGCAAGCTGTTAGAGTGGTCCGGGGATATCCGGATGTGTTTGAGGAGGTGAAGGGCTTACCTCCGAAGCGGGAGATTGACTTCCGAATATATTTGGTGGATAATGCTAAACCGGTATCTTTACCAGTGCGCCACATGGCTCCTCGTGAGAGGAGGGAACTCCATAAGCAAGTAGGGGAGTTGCTTGAGAAGGGGTTCATAAGACGAAGTATATCGGAGTGGGGTGCTCCAGTAGTTTTTGCTACGAAGGCGGATGGGTCCCTCAGACTTTGTGTAGACTATAGAGAACTCAATAAGCTCACAAAGAAGAATAGACACCCATTGCCGAGGATTGATGATCTTTTCGATCAGTTGGTTGGTGCTTCAGTATTTTCTCAATTGGACTTGGCCACGGGGTTTCATCAGTTGAGGGTGGCTGAGGATAGCATAGACAAGACTGCCTTTAGGACTCCGGATGGCTTTTATGAGTGGCTGGTGATGCCATTTGGGTTGACGAACGCCCCTGCATACTTTGTTGATTTGATGAGTAGGGTGTTCAGGGAGTTCCTTAATAAATTCGTGGTGGTCTTTGTGGATGATATCTTAGTATTTTCTAAGAGTGAAGAAGAGCATGCCCTACATCTTGGGGAAGTGTTGAAGACTCTTCGAGCTCATAGCCTTAAGGCTAAATTCTCTAAATGTCACTTCTGGAGGAAAGAAGTGCGGTTCTTGGGGCACGTGGTCTCCAAGGAGGGGATAGCTGTGGATCCCGCTAAGGTAGTATCAGTCCAGGATTGGAAGGTTCCAAGGAATGCTACCGAAGTAAGAAGTTTCTTGGGGTTGGCGGGTTATTATAGGAAGTTTATCAAAGACTTCGCGAAGATATCAGCCCCATTAACCCGCTTAACAAAGAAGAATCTTGTTTTCGCATGGGACGTGGATTGTGATGATGCGTTCCGACGGTTAAAGAGAGCTTTAACCACGGCTCCAGTTTTAGTGTTGCCAGATGGGAGTAAGCCATTTGTTGTCTATATTGATGCCTGTGGGACAGGACTTGGCGCAGTCTTAATGCAAGAGGGAAGGGTGATAGCCTATGGTGGAAGGCAGTTGAGAGTGCATGAGAAAAATTACCCTACCCATGATCTAGAGTTGGCCGCTATTGTTTTTGCTCTTAAGATTTGGCGCCATTATCTTCTTGGTGAGAGATTCGAGTTGTTCACTGACCATAAATCTTTGAAGTACTTATTCTCTCAGAAAGATTTAAACTTGAGACAGCAAAGGTGGATGGAGTTTTTAGCATCCTATGATTTCGAGATAGCATATACCCCTGGCAAGGGTAACGTGGTGGCGGACGCCTTGAGCAGGAAGAGGTTGTCCTTGAGTCCATTGTTCGTGGAACGACAAAGCTTGGAATTTATCTCGATGTTTGATTTCAGACCTTCTATTGATTATGTACCCGGTTTGCTAGCTTCCTTGGAAGTTAGGCCTACTCTTTTGGGACGGATTGGGGAAGCCCAGAGGGACGACCCACAGTTGGTTGAGTTGATAGAGAAGCTCATAAGGGGGGAGTCGTCCAGCCATTTGAGTAGGTATACCCTAGATGATAGGGGGTACTTGCGTAGAGACGGTAGACTTTGTGTACCGCAAGACGAGGGTTTGAGGAAGGCTATTCTTGATGATGCACACCGTTCTAGGATGACCATTCATCCCGGTGGGGACAAGATGTACCAAGACATGAAGAGGGTTTTCTTCTGGGCCGGTATGAAGAAAGATGTGGCCGAATATGTCGCTCGATGCTTGGTATGCCAGCAAGTGAAGGCGGAGCAAAAGAAACCAGGTGGGTTGCTTCACCCATTGGAGGTTCCGCAATGGAAGTGGGATAGCGTCTCGATGGATTTTATTGACGGGTTACCCAGATCGAGGAAGGGTAATACAGGAATTTGGGTGGTGGTAGACAGACTTACTAAGAGCGCCCATTTCATACCTGTGAAGAGTAAGAGGACCGCTCCATGGTTAGCTTCTGTATATCTTCGAGAGATAGTTCGATTGCATGGGGTACCCTCTAGCATAGTGAGTGATCGAGATCCTATCTTCACTAGTGAGTTCTGGAGAAGTTTGCAAGAAGCAGTGGGGACTCAATTGTGTCTGAGTACCGCATATCATCCTCAGACAGACGGCCAGACTGAGAGGGTGAATCGTGTTCTAGAAGACCTTTTGAGGCTTTGTATCTTAGATTTTGGAGGTACATGGGAAGAGCATCTTCCATTGGTGGAGTTCGCATATAATAACAGCTTTCAGTCCAGTATTGGTATGGCTCCTTTCGAAGCTCTCTATGGAAGGCCTTGTCGATCACCTACATGTTGGTGGGAATCTACGGATAAGATCTTGCTTGGGCCTGATATGGTTAGGGAGACTTCCGAGAAGATTGACTTGATTCGAAGAAGGATGAAAGCAGCGCAGGATAGGAAAAAATCTTATGCGGACAAAAGAAGGACGGATCTTGAGTTTGAGGTTGGGGATATGGTTTTTGTCAAGGTATCTCCGTTAAGAAATGTTGTTCGCTTTGGATCCGTTGGGAAGTTAGCACCGAGGTTTGTTGGGCCATTTCCTATTAAGGAAAGGATTGGACGGATGGCTTATAGAGTAGAGTTGCCCGACAGACTTAGTGGTGTTCATGATGTATTCTATGTATCACATCTGAGGAAATGTTTACATGAGACCGCAGAGGTGGTAGAGCCGAGCTCGCTTAGAGATATAGAGATAGAGCGTGATGCAACTATTCGACGAGCCCCTACTCGCATCCTTGGGTCAGAGACTAGGAAATTGAGGAATCGAGAGGTTCAGCTAGTCAAAGTGCAATGGGGAGAAGATGAGGGCAACGCGACTTGGGAGACGGAAGCGAAGATGCGTTCATTGTACCCATTTCTTTTTGAGGGTATGTCTTTTAACTTCTCCTTTATCGTTTGTCTAGTACTTATCTTGTCTTAGTATGTCCTCTCATTAGTACCTTTGACCTTTAGATAGGGTAAACCTATGGTTGAAACATGTGTTTGAGACATGTTATGGTTGATGGATGCAAGTGGATGCAAGTGTTTGCTAGTGGTTGCTCGTGGATGCATATACACACACTCTAGGCACTAGATCGGCTCAGTCACTTCATATTGCATATTGCATAAAATTGTGTGTAGGAAAATATTTATGGATGTATAATGGTTGTGTTATCACATGGATGATGCATTTTGGTGAATGATTGTGCACTCATGTAGATATTGTATGTGTCGATAGGGTGTTCTCGCATACATAATGGATGCATGGCACTATCATGGTTTGCATACGTTCATACATTAGATAGGGAACATATACACACACCGTTTGCATATGCTCATACATCATTAGAAATTGTTTTAAGGACAATGGATACCAGTGGTTGATGGTTTGAGTAGATGGTTGTTGGGATGGTAGGTTATGCATTCTCCTTAGCTTAGAGATTTCGGGACGAAATCCTTTAAGGAGGGGAGAATGTAACACCCCGAATTTTAGTTAATACTAAAATTCACTAATTATAAGATAAATAATCTCGGATGTGGGAATTAGGGGAAACGGGCTGCATCATTACGTTCGTCTCGGAAAAATACGCGAAATAGAGTCCGAGTTTTCGAAAATCGGAGTCCGTATGGCCCAGTTATGGCCCGATGAAGTTTGCAGAAAATTTAAAACTAAAACAGATTTAAAAATTTAAAATATTCAAGTTTGGGATGGGCCAGGCGGGGTCAGGCGGGAAGCTTCCCGCCCAGCCCATGTCGACAGGGCTGTCGACAGGCCTGTCGACAGGGGTGTCGACATGCCTGTCGACTTGCCTGTCGACAGGGTGGCACCGTCCAGTGAACCTGGGTGCACCAGGTTGCACCAGGTTGAGTTTCAGGCTGGCTAGGAGGGCTGGTTCTAGAGATTTCCTAAATCTAAGGGTCCTAACCTAATCTAGGGTTAATCTAAGGGCTTAAAACACTCACCTAATCCTATAAATAAGACCCTAACCCTACACTAATTCACTCATAATTAAATCTAGTAGCTAAACTATGGCAAATTGAAATTTGAGCATGGCCTCCACTAGTTCATGAAGGAGTTGCAAGCAAATCTCTCTCAAATCATTCTCTAATCCATTCTAAGTATCTTAATCTTCTTCATTAGCTTGCTAATTGTGTTTTGGTGAGTTTCTATCACTTTAACATCAATGGTTAAAGTAAGTAGTTTGGGTGTAATGAGACTTATGGTCTTAAATGCGGATTTGTGAGTTTAAATCATGTATAATGATATGTTGCTCTATGTTGTTCTATGTTTATGCATATTTGATAAGTTGGTTTATGCATGCTTAATAAGTTGATTATGCATGTTTAACAAGTTGATATATGCATGCTTAATAAATGGATTTATGCATATGTAATGAGTGGAATCATGCATGTAGAACAAAGTGAGTTATGCAAGTTTAATGTGATATGCAAGTTATGTATGCTTATGCAAGTATATGGATGCTTATGCAAGTCATGTATATGTTTAAATGCATGATTTATGTGATATGCAAGTTATGCATGCTTATGTGAGAATATGAATGCTTATGCAAGATATGTATATGCTTAAGTAACATGATATGCAAGTTATGCATGTTTATGCAAGTTATGTATGCTTATGCAAGTTATGTGTATGCTTAAATGCATGTTTAACATGTTATGCAAGTTAAGAGAATGCCTATATGCAAGTTCAACATGTTATGCAAGATATGTGTATGATAATATGCAAGCTCATATGCAACATGTTATGCAAATCATGTGTATGATAATATGCAAGTTTGGGTTATATGTAGTTGGGTTAATAAATGCTCATATATGCAAGTTGACATCCTCTTAACCCATGACAAAGTTGTATGCAAAACCCATGATATTTGTGATGATCTTTCCCTTATTTATGTCATGAAATGAGAACGATTTACGTGAGGAACGATGGGGTTGGTAAATATGTTAATAAATGAATGATTGGGTATGATTAAGCATACCATAAAAATAAATTACCATAAGTGGGAATTTACCTATTAAGTTAGGTCTACCCCATGGGAATTTACCTATTGAGTTAGGTCTACCCATGTTATGGAAAATTTGATATTAATTAGGGATAATTAATATGGGGGTGATTAATTAGGTGTAATTAATCGACTAAGACACGAGGTTGGACTCATTTGTAGTGTAAAACTGCCCGGACCCGACCGGCTTAACCAGTTGCTACAAATGTTAGCCCAATGTGAGAGGTCTTAGGCACAAACTAAATACGTGATTAATGTAAAGACACGAGGTTAGACTCGGTTATGACATAAGGCTGCCCGGACCCAACCGGCTTAACCAGCGGTCATAAAAGATAGTCTAATGTGAGAGGTCTTTATGAGGATCACGTTCTTAATTAATTAAGAAACACTTAACCAGATAAGCATGTAGTAGAGCATGAGGGGTTAAGTGGGTGCCTTGGGTGGCATGTGAAAATCTAGTGGGTTGCCTTGGGTGGCAATAGAAAATACGATTAGAATACTTAACCAAGTGGAAACATGTAATTAAACATAATTAAAGGGTTAAGTGGGATACACTAGATAAGTAACAAGCTTAGGTGGGTAGCTTGTGGGGGCCCATTTCAACCAATATCCCAAACGTATCTTTGTGGGCTCGACTCTAGTCGGGTGACGGGGCACGCATATTGGGCTTGACTATAAGAGGCCAAAACGGGTTAGCGGTGGCAACGCGAGTCCAACGGGTTTCATATGCGTGTGTGGACCCGGGCTGGTAGATAAGCCGTTGTTGCATCGTGTAGGTATAAGCCGTGCACCGTGGATAATATTGGGTTGCCACTTTAGAGGGAGTGATACACCCCACTGTGGGTCCAGCACGGGTATCTACGTTAGGGAGCCGATCGCTTGGGGTAGTGGGGTACACCTAGTGGAGATAGGGGCAGACGGCACCTATGTGGTCAGCTAGGAGTACATGGAACTACTAGTTATATCTTTCTTTAAGTCCTTGGGTGGGATCAACCTTTAAGTAGGAATGACTGGTGTGGTGCAGTTAGTAATTATCCTTGGGTGGGTAGATGCGTCCTGACGGTTATCTTAGTTTATCCTAAGTCTATCAAGCTGCTTAGTGTAGCCATTCATCCCCAGATATTACCGTAGGTCAAGTTTATGTCTTCTCTGGTTACCTTAATGATTGTATTGTTAAAGTTATAGGACTCACTCAGACTTATGTCTGACCCCGTTGTTTTTATCTTTTTCCCAACCTCAGGTCCTACGGTGGATCCTAGCGGTAGTAGAGCTTGATCGGATTGCTGTTCCAGTGTTTGAGGAGCTTGGGTAGATGTAAAGCTCCAGTTATCCAGTTATCTTTTCTTTTGTTATGGCTATTGTATGAGCGAGTGGGATTATGTACTTCTTTATTTTGACGGATATTGTACTTGACTTTTATCATGGTTTTATGATGTAACCAGACATGTCTATTTCCGCTGTTATGAGATGATGTTTTAAATTTTCAAGTACTATTTATATCTGTCTTGGTGTAATTTTTCTGTTCTATATTCACTCAAATACTCCACCGATGCTATGGCATTCCCTTAGTGAGTGACCATAGCGGGCGTGGGGTGTTACAGTTCTATGAGATATTGTAGCTTTTAATGTCTCTTTAGTATGGTGTTGCTGTAGCTTTAGTGTAGTGTTGCCACCAGGTTATAAATGTTGCTAGAAATAATGTTGCAATAGTCATACAAGGTGTTGTCATAGGGATGGGACTAGATTGGATTGTGGGCTCAACGGGCCCCACATTGTGGGTCTAGTGGACCCAACATTGTGTGTCCCACAAGATATATTAATAAAATCAATATCTATAGCAGCATTTTTGGAATGTTGCTATAGACCCAAATCGGGTTTTATTATAACAATATTTGTTATATTGCCTTAGATAGTCAAAATGTTACCTTTGTGGTATGTAGCAACGGTGAAAATTACATCACAATAAAAGTTTGTCAAAGACCTATGCCAACATTTTTTGGGCTTGTGCAACATTTTTTTGTTTCATTAGGTCGTTTATGGCGTAGTAAACTATTATTTATTAAATAATAGTCCTAATAAATTAATTATTGAAAAGTAAATGTTAATTTACGTAAATGAATAATTATATATTACTTCCCAATTATTAATTATTATTTATTAATTAAATGTTAAACAATATTTATTAAATATTACTAATCATAAATTACTTATTAATAATCATTAGTTATTACAAATTATGATTAGCGACATGCAAATTTTTTATGATTATTGGTATGTGCATTTGCTTTGGTTAAATTAATTCGAGCTGCTTTTGTTTTTAAGGAATATACGAAATTAATATTAATTGGTTTAGTGCATTTTTTTCGATTTTTAGGGAACTAATGCAAATAACATTATTGCTTCGGTTGTAAGGGAAACAGAAGCAAATAATACTATTTGCTTCGGTGCATTTTGCTTCGACTGTGAACATAACCGAAGAAAATGATATTATTTGCTTCTATTGTTTACACAACCGAAGCAAATAATACTATTTGCTTCGGTTGTGAGCACAATTGAAGCAAATGAGGCGAGACAATAAACATGTTTTGTAGTAGTGTAGATAACTTCACCCATTTCGAATGGTTCCAAATTTCTAGGGAGATCGTACCCACAACCATGTAGATGTTCTTACTTCGAAGAATCCATTTTTTAGTTGACTAAGTCTTCTTTACATATCTATACAGTTGGCCTTGATTGAAAAACTTGGTGATCATCCCTTCTAGGAGCCGATAGTGATTGGTTTCATGTCCATTCATCATATGTTTGTAATAATAAGGTCCTCCCAACTTGACTCCGTTCTTGGGTTTCTTCTTTAGTGATGGCCAAAAGTTGAACTCATGTTTGGCTAGGAAGTAGATATTCTCAACTGATGTAGTGAATTTGCATTCTAGGGGCAATCTTGATTCGAAGGCTCCCTTTCGATGTCGTAGCTTAACCCTTTTGTTACTTAACTTTATTGGTTCCTCTTTAACTTCAGGCTTTCGTTTTGCTACGTTGTGAGATTGTGATACAACCTTCATAGGCCATCCTGAGGTAAAGTGACTGAACCCTTCCATTATTCTTTGCTCAAGTATAGTTCCCTTTGTCTGTGCATGGATAGCTTCCTTTACGTGATTGAATAGTTATATTTCGTTGACACAGAGTTTCTTAGAGAAAAGAATGGAGTTAGTCCTATGTGGAAAGATTTAATGCTCCAACAGTCGGGATCATAAGCTTGTACTTCTTTGTTCTGGTTTTTGATTTGTACGGTTTCCGATCTAAGCCTTTGTTCTTTCGTCACTCTTGGGTTATTAATATCTGACATAGCCATTTGAGATCCGAAAGATTCTTGTTGGGACCAATTCCCGATGGTTTTGCTTCTTCACAGATTTAGTCCAATCCGGGATGGAACATCGCAGCTAGGAATGTGGTAAGGTTATCCAAAGGTTCGTAGGTTCAAGTCCTCCTCCTAGCGCGAAAATGTTAATGATATTTTTTTTCAACACTGAAATTAGGCCTAAGGTTGTAAACCTAGAGGAACAAATGGGGGTTATTTAGTTCCTACAACCTTGAGTTAGTTCACCGTTTCCTAAATATCAAGTTTTTGAGTCTGAAGATTAGTTTCTCTTCCTTCAAGAGGTGAGTATTACGCTTACGAGACTCAAAGGAAAACAATTACCTTGGGATAATGGTTCCCTAAGCGCAACGCAAGTTAGGAAGCTAAATGGCTTGTAGAAAGATATTTAGGGAATTTGGCAAAAGTAAGAAGCTTTGTCATGGAGATGGCAATGAGAAAATTGGCAACATAGTTGATAAGGCAATTCATGACACTAATCTCAAATATAGATTCTCTCTTTATTGATCACTTTATAGAGTACATAGAAGTGTCTAAGTAAAATCCACAAATCGATTTTAAAAAGTAGGGTTTACTCTCTAAGAGAAGATTACAAGAGTGGAGAATGAGAAAAGTCCCCCAAATGAGACCCCTGGGGTCTTATTTATAAAAAAAACTGGGCCTCATTTCGGTGTCAATCAACATAAGCCCATTTTGGGTGCTTTCGACTTCAGTAAGCCCTTTCGAAGTCGGTGTCGTCTGTGTTAGTGCCTTTTGGTTCCTGTTTCTAGGTTTTGACCTTCTTTTCTTCATTGAATGTTGTTGTTGGTTCTCCTTTGCTTTCGGAACATAGGTTTCGGTCCTTAGTGACTCGTGGTTTACGTACTGCCTCCAATTGTGTATCAATACCAAGTGGATTGGTATGGAAAGCCTTCCTATTTGCTCTCGGTTTCGGCATCATCCTATAGCTTCCATAACTAATCTTGAGCTTTGCCTTGCCTTGATGATACTGGAGTATCGCCTTTGCTTTATCATACTTCCTAGTTCCGGTATCAACAATAAGCATTTTAGTGTAGATAGCCTATCTTTCTATGAACTTTTGTCTACTTCAGCTTCTCAGGATCCAGTATCGACTCTACGACAGCATGGTTTTGGGATTCTTTCTGATGATTCCTGAACTGCTTACTGGTATTGATTCTAATCAAATTAGTACTGATAGCTCCCTTTTCTCCATCCTAATCTAGCCTTGTATCTTGGTATCAGAAGGCGTGCCTTTAGGGTTCGAAACCAGATTGAATGCCTTTAATAGCGGTACCGAAACCACTTTAGATTTCCCATTGCTTCTATGTCGCTTTCGGTGTCGCGTTGTATGCTCTTGGAGCCAAATTCCTAATTAATCACTTGCAGAGTTGAATTCTCTTTGCTTCCATCTTCGGGTACTGGTATCAAGCTTTTCTTCTTATGTTGGTATGAATAGCACATGTCTTGAGTTATCTCCATTCATGCCTCCAGTCTTGATTGCTTCAGTAGTTTGGTGTCAGTTATGCGCTTCTGAACTACTCACTATGTGTTGGTTGCACTCCGACACCTCTTCACCATGATCCAGTTTCGGTGTCGAAATTTGGTAGCAACAGTGATGATTCCAAACAACAATTCACAAGTGTACATAAAACTGATAAAATTTCCAATTTCGTTGATCGAGATGGCGATACCGAAATGGAAATTCAACTCGATGAATTCGAGATGAATAGGATAAAACCAATTCCGTTAATCGAGATAATGCCGAAATTCGGTCACTGATTTTCCGTTGATGCAATGATGCCAGGAAGATTGATCTTCCAAATTATTGATTCGCAAATAATACCGAAATAGGGATAAATGTTAGAGCTTTCAATAATGGGGGAGTGCCAAATTTTAGTTATATAATATGCTTCCTATTACATGGTTACAACCACCTATTTATAATGTTCAGAAATCACGGAACTGATGCCACGAGCATAAGCCGAAACTAAAACAGATCCACTTGGATCGAAGCCGACACCATAGAGTCAAAACAGAAAACTCGATAAGCAGAGGACTTTCGATACTGACACCAAAAAATAGAAGTAATACTGATACAATGAAAACATATTCAACCAGAAACTACGAAGCCGATTACTTTCGATACCGACACAAAGTATTATCGATACCACTTATGCTTGTGCTACATCGTCCTCCCCTGGTTCAAAAGAATTCGCCCATGAATTCACAGTAGCTTATTCAACTAAATCATCCTCATAGTAAGGTAATAAATGTTTGACATTGGAAACTTCAGCAATAAGAATATGACTAGGTAGCCTCGGTTAATAAGCATTGGGGTTGATTCTCTTAACAATCTCCAAAGAATCGATCTTTCCCGAAGCTAATTTGTTATTTGTACCAACAAGAAATTGGTCTTTAGTCAACATAGCCCTCATGAAGTCGCCCACATAAAGTCGCCCTCCTGAAATTCAACATGCTTACGCTTTGAATCAGCAACTCGGTTGTATTTGTGACTTGTTTCAACCAACCATTCTTGCACCACACGATAGAGCTACTGTAACTCCGAGACAAGATCAGTGGCTTTACCCTGCGTTTTATTTTGTCGTAACACTGAAGTTAAATCTAAGGGTCCTTTCGGTATTACTGAATACACAATCTTGAAAGGGATGAATCTGGTACTGCGATTGATAGCATGAACCACTGCATAGAGCTCAACATCATAAGTGTTGCATCTCATTCTTGCCTCGAACAATTTTCATTGAAATAAGCAATAGGCCATTCATTCTTACTCAGCACTCCTCCAATCCCAATTTTTGAAGCATCGGTATGAAATTCAAACAATTGATCGAAATATGGAAGTAATAGAATTTGTGCCCAAGTTAACAGATTCTTAATACACTCAAAAGCTTGCACGACCTTCTTAGTTCATACAAACTGTTTTCTTTTCATGCAGTCGGTCATTGGAACCATAATACTACTGAAATGTGGAATGAGTCTCCTATAGAAAGATGCCAAACCATGAAAACTACAAACTTCAGAAATAGTTTTTAGCTAAGGCTAATATTTGATTAAGACAAAATTGCTCTGGTCAACTTGCACACCTTCTTTCGAAACAACATAACCTAAAAAAAAACACTCGGAGTCATGAATATACATTTTTTCATTGCTGCATAAAACTATTCTTGACGAAGGATGATCAAAACGGCTCGCAAGTGTTGTAGGCGCTCACTTGGGCTAGCACTGTAGATGAGAATATCATCAAAGTAGAAAACCAAAAAATTACAATGTAAGGCCAAAAAATATGATTCATTACATTCATAAAAGTATTTGGCGCATTCAACAACCCGAAAGGCATAACAAGCCATTCATCCAACCCTTCTCTAGTCTTGAAAGCAGATTTCCATTCACCAACTGGCCTAATTCTGATCTGATGGTATCTACTCTTCAAGTCAATATTCAAGAAAATAACTGACCTACTAATTCGATCCGATAAGTCATCAAGACATGGAATAGGGAAATGATATCTCACACTAATCCTTTTAAGTGCTCGACTGTCAGTGCACATCCTCCACAATCCATCTTTCTTCGGTACTAGCAATGCAGGCACAACACAAGGACTAAGGATTTCACGAACACGACCTTGACTCAACAAATCCTCCACTTGTTGGTATAATTCCTCATGTTCCCTCGGACTCATTCTGTAATGTAGTCTATGAGGTAAAACAACACCTGGTCCCAAATCAATCAAATGTTTGATGTCTCTTAGTGGTGGTAGACCATGTGGTAGCTCTTTTGGAAACACATCTTCGAACTAACATGATAATGGCTCTACTGGTTTGGGAATTTCATCACTTTCTGTAGCATGGAATCCCTCTAACAAGTACATCTCACTAGCTTCTTTCACCTCATCCACAAAGTCATTCAACGATAGTAAACGGATTGTATCCCTCTTCTTGTTAGGTTTTGCTCCACTTTTATCACGCATCTTACGAACTAAAGTGATTTCAGTGCATTCCAACATGAAGCTATAGCTGATTGTGCTTCCGTCATATTGTACAACCCTGTCATATTGCCAAGGCCTCCCCGACAAGAGATGACATACATTCATATTCACAACGTCACACCAAATTTCATCTTTACACTTAAGTCCAATAGAAAAAGGAATAAATGCTCACTTAGAAACCGTTACCTCTCCTCCTTTCTTCAACCATGCTAACTTCTATGGTAGAGGATGCTTTTCTGTCTTGATTCCAAGCTTCTAAATAGCTTCCTCTGAAATAATGTTGTCACAGCTTCCCTCATCAATCACGAATCGACAAACCTTTCCCAAAATAGTACATGTAGATTGGAAAGTATTGTTTCGTAACCATTTGGATTCGTCAACTATCTTCGGAGTTAGACAAGCCCACCTCATCATCAAGTTAAACCATACATGACCAGTTACAAATTCTGCTTGTTCTTCGTCAAACTGTAATGAATTCGTAGGATCAAACTCTACTCATCGTTGCCAACTGCACTGTCTTCTTTACCATAGTTCTCTTTTTAGGTTTCATACATTCATAAATTTTATGCCTCATTTCTTGGCAATTGAAACACTTCAAATTATTGCCTCCTTTCGCCTTTGTTGAATTTGTAGTATTCGTTTTACTGGTTCGAGCACTACTACCAACATTATTGTTCTGACTATTCAAAGTCGCGAAACTACCCCCTCGTCGAACCTTCTTTTCCCATGCAAGAGCAATCTGATGTGCTTCGGCAACTAAATTTGGATCGAAAAAAATTAACCATATCTTGAATTTGACTTCGAAGTCCTCCAACATATCTCGCAGCCAACAGCTCTACGGTCTTCGAAATATCATTACGGGCAACCAATTGATATAATTCTTCTGTGTACTCATTAACTAAATGAGTTCCTTGCCGTAAATTCTACAAACGTTGATACATCAGCGATTGATAGTTGTAAGGAAAAATGTAGCCCTCAACATTTTCTTCATTTTCTCCCATGTTACCACCTTGGGCTTTCCCATCCTTGCTCGAGTAAACTTTATTTGCTGCCACCACGCTGTAGCTCTACCTCTCAATCTAGTTGCAACCAATCGAACCCAATGCTCCTCCGAAACTCCCTTATACTCTAAAATTTCCTCGATGGTGGAAATCCAATCTAGAAACTCTTCATGTTGCATACCTCCATTGAATTCTTGAATTACCTTTCTCATTCCCGCTTCCCATAGCCTATCCGTCACCTGAGTTTGGATTTGCGATCTCGTATCCTTGTGACATTGAAATCAAGAACTTCCATTACCTCCTCTTCGCCAAACATATTCTACGATACATGTGGAGTTATATTCCTTTGATTCTGATTCATATCGAGTATCATTCTCTCTAAACGCTCAATACCATCATCAATCCTCGAGTTAAGACGCTCCTCCATCTGAGTTGCATCTTCCAGCCCATACACATACTCAACATTTCGATTCCAATTTGCTCCTCTTGGTGGCATAGTGATTCGAAATATTGAATAATCCTCAGACTTTGATTACGAATTAAACCTTGAAACAATGGAAAACAATACACCAATCCTCGAAACGATGAAGAACAACTTAGAAGTCTTGAAACAATGAAGATGGTGAACCGCTTCGGATCAATAACAATCGATGAACTAACCTAAGAATCTTAAAAGAATTATGAACCAACGTCGAAACATCAAGACGATGATCTAAAATGGCTCCGATACCAATTGGCGCAGCCGGTAGCAACAAAATTTCGAATTAAGACTGAAACTATAATTCCCTATAATAATTCACAAGCGTAGACAAACTAATAAAATTCCCAATTCTGTTGAACAAAATGATGATACCGGAATGGAGCTTCAACCCGATGATCTCAATGAATTCGAGATGAATAGGATAACACCAATTCTTTTGATCGAGATGATACCAGAACTTAGTCACCAATTTTCTATTGATCCAATGATGTCGGAAAGATTGATCTTCCAAATCGTTGATTCACAAAGAATACCGAAAATGGGGATAAATGTTGAAGCTTCCAACAATGGCGGAATGACAAATTTTGATTACAGAATATGCTTCTTATTACATGGTTACAACCATCTATTTATAGTATACAGAAACATATAACGATACCGATACAACGATACCAAAACAAGAACGATACAAATTGGTAAACCAATAAAGAAATACAAACACAGAAACAGACATGTAAAACTAAGCCAGTACCACAGAACTAAAACAATAGTGTAAAGAAGCTTCTTCGTAAACACGAATCGATGACACATGCCTAAGCTGAAACTAAAACAGATCCACTTGAATGAAGTCGATACCATAAAGTCAATACAGAAAACTCAATAAGAAGAAGACCCTCGACACTGATACCAAAACTCAGAAGTAATATTGATACAACGAAAACTTATTCAACCAGAAATTATGAAGCTGATTATTGTCGATATCGACACAAAGTATTATCGATACCACGTACATCAGTAAGGCCGTCAAGATGCATGAGCAAAAAAATTGAGACTCGATCTAGGCTTTTGACTAAGATATCAATCCTTTGGGATGGGCCTTACTGGGCTCGGCCTATTTGGGATCGGCACATCTGGGCTCCGCCTCCTCTAACTGAAAGGCTAGAGGTAGAAGCAGAAGGAAGAAAGCAAGAGGGAAGGGATCAAATCGGCATACCGACCCAGATCATACCAATCCAAACATGTCGTCCCTAAGCCTGTAACCTTCCATGACCTATTCTATAGGGCACATCTCAGGTCAAACGGTCGATATTTTATTTCTACTGCAATACCGGATCTTGCTACACCGGTCATACATCCAACGAAAGAAGACCCTTCACACGGATTGAAGACCAACTCCTCCACTTTCCTACCGAACCGGGATAGACGCCACGTGGCATACCAAGCCAGATTTTACATCACCTATAATAACCCCTTGAAGCATCAGAAAAGGAACTTTTGGCCATTATGCTCTTTTATACTCTATGTTACTGACTTGTACTCGAGTGTTTAAAAGAAAAAACTCTATTGTACTCAGTTTATAAAAGTTATATAAGAATATAAAGTGGACTTAGGCTCGTTACATTGTACCACTATAAATTTGTGTGTGTGATTGCATTTCCTTTAGTTTCCATTTATATTTTTTCATTTATTTCCCTACATTATATTTTTTTGGGTGTTGTCCAACTTTTGACGTCAACACACACACACACACACACACACACACATATATATATATATATATATATATATATATATATATGCGTGTGTGTAGGTATGTATATGTATATATGAGGAGCGTTCCGGGGCACCACTCTTTTACAACACCCTTTAGCACCCCTTCCCTAATGTGAACTACACTAATCTAAATCAAGCAAGATTATGTAGATGTTCAATCCACATATATATTATCTTCTATCCAAAATTTGAGCTCATTCCTACATTCGTAGCATTTTCAAAATCTTAGTTCAATTATTCACCTTTCAGACATTTATTCGAACCGTTAAATTTAAATATCAAACATATTATTCTACGAGTGTCGAAATAAGCTCAAATTTTGGAAAGATAATAATATATACATACATATGTATGTATGTATGTATGTATGTATGTACGTACGTATATGTATATAGGAAAAGCCTATTTAGAAACAACGTTTTGACACAATTGTTTTCGACCATTGGATCGGTCCTAAATTCCACTTTTCCATATAAGGACAAAAGGATCTAATGGTTAAGACTCTGTGTCTCGCAATTTGTGTTTAATTTTGTTTATATAGCCGCTCTCTCTATGTGCGTGTGAATGTATGTGTGTATATATATATAATTTTCAATGTATATATGGGAAAGTCTATTTGGACACAAAATTTAAATACAATTGGTGTTACAGCCAATCTCCACCATTGGATCACCCCATGAATTACAGCTCGACACATAAAAACAAAAGGATTCAACAGTTGAGGCTTTGTGCCTCTAAGTTTGTGTTTAATTTTGTATTCAAATAGCCGCTCCTTATATATATATATACACACACACACACACACATATATATATATATACCAAAATTAAAACACAACAAATATCAAAGACTAGGTCCTCCTATGAATTCCACTCGTATATATATACATATATACATATATATATATATGTGTGTGTGTGTGTGTCCGCGCGCACATGTGGAAAACTCTATCTGATTTTGTGTTCAAATAATCGCTCCATACACACACACACACACACAAACACACACACACACACATATATATATATGACAAACTCTATTTGGACACAAAATGAGAACACAAAATTAAACACAACAAATCTCAACCACTAGATCCTCCCATGAATTCCACTTATATATATATATACACACACACACACTCTCTCTCTCTCTCTCACACACACACACACACATATATATATATATATATATATAAAATTTGAATTCCTTCTGTAATGGCGGACGTAACCGCTCCCACCAACTGCGCACGTTCTCTATCCTCCAAAACTACCCAACCACGTTTTCCACCTTTGAAACCACCATCATCCTCCTCGGTCTGGCCTTCCACATGCTTTGCTGATGCCGTTAAATCCACTCAATCTCCACCACCCGATGATGGCACACTTGAATACGTTGCACCCCCCACCGAATATGTTTTCATCCCTAAGAGCATTTTCAAAGAATTGAAGACTTCATGGATCAACACTGTTGCCATTATTCTGGTCGACATCCGCCTGTCAATGGTTAAACTCAATGATTACATCACCAGGGTCTGGAAACCTTCATCCAACATTCATATCCTTATATCTCCAGAATACAACTTTGCTGTTTAGTTCGAAAATAACAGTGTTTATCAAAAAATTCTTGAATCTCCACACTGCTCTTATTTCGGCAAACTTCTAATCGTGGAGGCTTAGAATCCTAGCTTTGATTACTCAAAATTTAATACAACATCCGCACATATTTGGATCCGATTTCATAACATCCCTATGGAAATGAGGACAATGAAGATTTGTAAATGGTTGTGAGTTTTATAGCCAAACCAGTTCTTCTAGACTCAAAAACTACTTCAAAGCAACTTATTAAATTTGCACGCATCCAGTTGGAAATAGATTTGTCTAGCGAACTTGTAACACCCCGAATTTCGGTTAATGCTAAAATTCATTAATTACAGAATTAATAATCTCAGATGTGAGAATTGGGGGAAAACGGGCTGCGTCATTGCGTTCGTCTCGGAAAAATACGCGAAATAGAGTCCGAGTTTTCGAGAATCGGAGTCCGTATGAAAGAGATATGGACGAACGAAGTTAGGCAGAAGAACCCGGAACAGGCCAGAAATGCACTGGCGCACTTGTGAAGTGCGCCAGAACAAAAATGCACTGGCGCACTTGTGAAGTGCGCCAGTACAAAAATAGACTGGCGCACTTGGGAAGTGCGCCCGTGCCGAGCCAAGAAACCTGCACAGTTTCTAGAGAGTTCTGTGGTTGGGTGCACCAGTTTGGGGTTTGGGCTTGGTCTTAGGGCTGATTTCTGGAGAGTTCCGAGATCTAAGGGTCCTAAGCTAATCTAGGGTTAATCTAAGGGTCTAAAATGCAACCTAATCCTATAAATAAGACCACAACCCTACCCTAATTCATTCATAATTAAACCTAGTAACTAAACTATGGCAAAATGAAACTTGATCATGGCCTCCACAAATCAATGAAGGAAAGCAAGCTAATCAACCTCTCTAATCAACTTCTAATCCATTCTAAGCATCTTAATCTTCTTCATTTGGAGTGCAAATTGCTAGTGGTGAGTTTCTATCACTTTGATGATCAATTGTTAAGATAAGTAGATTAGGTGTAATGAGACTTATGGTCTTGAATGTGGATTTGTGAGTTTGAATCATTTGTAATGATATGCTAATCTATGTATAATATTAATCCTAAGTTGAATATGTGAGTTTATGCATGTTGAATATGTAAGTTTATGCAAGTTGAATATGGGAGTTTATGCAAGTTGGATATGTGGGTTTATGCATAATAAGTAATTGATTTTATGCAAGTTAAGTATGTGGTTTTATGCATGATGAGTATGTGATTCTATGTATGCTAAGTAGGTGATATTATGCATGATGAGTATGTGATTCTATGCATGCTAAGTATGTGATAATATGCATGATTAATAAGTTGTTTTATGCATATTTAACAAGTGGGTTTATGCATGTTTAACAAGTTCATATGCAAGTTACATGTATGATAATATACGCTATGCAAGTTACATGTATGTTAATATGCAAGATATGCTATGCAAGTTACATGTTTGTTAATATGCAAGTTACATGTATGATAATATATGCTATGCAAGTTACATGTATGTTAATATGCAAGATATGCTATGCAAGTTACATGTTTGTTAATATGCAAGTTACATGTATGTTAATATGCAAGATATGCTATGCAAGTTACATGTTTGTTAATATGCAAGTTACATGTATATGCAAGATATGCTATGCAAGTTACATGTTTGTTAATATGCAAGTTACATGTATGTTAATATGCAAGATATGCTATGCAAGTTACATGTTTGTTAATATGCAAGTAGGTGAATGCTTATGCAAGTTATGTGTATGCTTAAATGCATGTTTAACATGTTATGCAAGTTGTGAGAATGCTTATATGCAAGTTCAACATGTTATGCAAGATATGTGTATGATAATATGCAAGTTCATATGCAATATGTTATGCAAGTCATGTGCGATAATATGCAAGTTTGGGTTAAATGTAGTTGGGTTAATATATGCTCATATATGCAAGTTGACATTCTCTTAACCCATGACAAAGTTATATGCTAAAGAATTGGTTAAACCCATGATATGTGCGATGGATCTTCCCTTTTATTATGTCGTGAGATGAAAACGATTTGCGTGGGGAACGATGGGGTTAATAAAAATGTTAATAAAAGTATGATTGGGTATGATTAAGCATACCATAAAAACAAATTAATATAAGTGGGAATTTACCTATTGAGTTAGGTCTACCCCATGGGAATTTACCTATTGAGTTAGGTCTACCCATGTTATGAAAAAAAAAACTTGATATTAATTAGGGATAATTAATATAAATTATGGGGGTGATTAATTAGGTGTAATTAATCGACTAAGACACGAGGTTGGACTCAGTTGTAGCGTAAAACTGCCCGGACCCAACCGGCTTAACCAGTTGCTACAAATGTTAGCCCAATGTGAGAGGTCTTAGGCACAAACTAAATACGTGATTAATGTAAAGACACGAGGTTAGACTCAGTTATGACATAAGGCTGCCCGGACCCAACCGGCTTAACCAGCGGTCATAAAAGATAGTCTAATGTGAGAGGTCTTTATGAGGATCACGGTCTTAATTAATTAAGAAACACTTAACCATATAAGCATGTAAAGGGGGCATGAGGGTTAAGTGGGTACCTTGGGTGGCTTGTAGTAACTAGTGGGGTGCCTCGGGTGGCATGAGGAAACTAGTGGGTTGCCTTGGGTAGCAATAGAAAACACGATTAGAATACTTAACCAAAGTGGAACATGTAATTAAACATGATTAAAGGGTTAAGTAAGTGCCTCGGGTGGCATGTGGGAATTAAGTAAATGACTTGGGTGGCATGTGGAAATCTAGTGGGTGCCTTGAATGGCAATTAAAATATGATTAATGTCTTAACCAAAGTGTTTATAACATGTAAGTGGACATGGTTAAAAGGGTTAAGTGGGATACACTAGATAAAATAACAAGCTTAGGTGGGTAGCTTGTGGGGGTCCATCTCAACCAATATCCCAAACGTATCTTTGTGGGCTCGACCCAAGTCGGGTGACGGGACACGCATATTGGGCTTGACTATAAGAGGCCAAAAACGGGTTAGCGGTGGCAACGTAGGACCAACGGGTTTCATATGCGTGTGTGGACCCGGGCTGGTTAGTAAATCGTTGTTACATCGTGTAGATATAAAGCCGTGCACCGTTGATATTATCAGGTTGCCACTTTGGGGAAATGATACACCCCATTGTGGGACTAGCACGTGGTATCAGAGCAAAGGTTACCAGAACAGATAAAATTTTTAGAAAAACTATTTTTCTAAGAAAATTTTTGAAGGAGTATTTTCAAAGACATGTCTTTTAAGAGAAAAGTTTTTGAGAGAAAAGCATAATCCCCGATAGCCATATCTTTATCTTTCGAATTCTCCGTTTGAATCTTTTTTTCTCTCGTTTTGAGTTTCCCCTCCGTGTGTAGATGATCTTTCTAAGATAGATAAGAATGGAAAACCGCTTCAAGGGACTTAGACGTAAATCAGATTAGAAGTTGGTTCAAGAAGGAGGAGGACTTGTAGGTACTTATTGGATGGACGATGGGAGGAAGGCTCTAATAGTTGTTTGGTTAATAAAGGACGAAGCCTCATTGATGGGAGGTTACGAGTGGAGAATGGGAAGGAGAAGGCTAGTAGTTATCCTTTTGGGAGGAATAGGACACCTTATTAGGATTGACCAAAGAAGCAAGGACAAGGTATGGAATCTTCTGGAGGGTAGTTGTATTCCCTCACGACTAGGGTGCCGGATGGGGATAAGACCGTCTAGGTTGGAATTTGGATTTCTTTATTATCCGATTCGAACTTTATTTGATTTGGACGCATTAAGTTCGTTTATCTCATCATTGTTAGTGAGTCACTGCACTTAGACACCAGTTTAGTAGATGATCCCTTAGTTGTTTCAAACCCAATTGGGCTCCATGATGTGTTTGGGTTTGAAAGTTTCTATACTTAGCATTGAGTTTGGATGTGATGCTTGTTGGGCTTCACGGACTATGGGTTAGTTTTGGGCATGAACTGGTTATCCAGTAGGGGTGCCGTTCTTGATTTTGAAGGGAGAGTTGTTAGGCTTATGACCCGCTTGGGTAACACTCTCGAGATCTCTAGTAATCCCATAGAATCTGTTATGCTAAGTTATCTAGAATCGCTGGACACGTCGGTCGAGAGTTTGCGATCTGTTAGAAGTGGTCCGGGAATACTCGGATGTGTTTGAGAAGGTGAAGGGCTTACCTCCGGAGCGGGAGATTGACTTCCGAATATATCTGGTAAACAATGCCAAACCAGTGACTTGGCCAGTGTGCCACAAGGCTCCTCGTGAGAGGAGGGAACTCCATAAGTAAGTAGGCGATTGCTTGAGAAGGGGTTCATAAGAAGAAGTATATCGGAGTGGGGCGCTCCAGTAGTTTTTGCCATGGAGGCGGATGGGTCCCTCAGACTTTGTGTAGGCTAAAGAGAACTAAATAAACTCACAAAGAAGAATAGACACCCATTGCCAAAGATTGATGATCTCTTTGATCAGTTGGTTGGCGCCTCAGTATTTTCGCAGTTGGACTAAGCCACATGGTTTCGTCAGTTGAGAGTGGCTGACGATAGTATAGAGAAGATTGCCTTTAGGACTCCGGATGGTTTTATGAGTGGCTGGTGATGCTATTTGGTTTGACGAACGCCCCCGCATACTTTGTTGATTGGAAGAGAAGGGTGTTCAGGGAGTACCTAAATAAGTTTGTGATGGCCTTGGTAAATGACATCTTGGTCTTTTCAAGGAGCGTAATAAGTTTTCGTATGTGCTCAATAGGGTGAGCAAAGCCAGTTATAGGATAAACGGTGGTTTTGGAGCGAGACTGGCGAGGACATCCAAAGTTGGTCAAAGGCTTAATTGTTTAGCCATTATTATTATTATTTTTAGTATCATCTCACGTAGGTTGCCTGAACTCGAAGGAGATATCCCTTGGGTGTTTGTCTGATATTGGTTTTGGCCTTTGGGGCTTGCATTTGGGGGATGTCGAATTCGTCTAGGGTGGTCTGCGTGAGAGATGGACAGTTGTGACGATTTTGGATAGGATTCTTAGCATCTTATGAGTTTGAGATAGCGTATACCCCTAACAAGGGAAACAGGGTAGTAGACGCCTTAAGAAGAAAAAGGTTGTCCGTTGAACTATAGAGTTTAGAATTTATTTCTATGTTTGACTTTAGACCTTCCGTTGACTTTGTACCCGGTTTTGCTAGCCTCCTTGGAGGTTAGGCCTACTCTTTTGGGCGGATTGGCGGAGCACAGCGAGACGACCCACAGTTGGATGAGTTAGTAGAGAAGCTCACGAGGAGAGGGTCGTCCAGCAGTTTGAATAAGATACACCCTAGATGGTAAGGGGTGGTTGCGTAGAGACGGTAGACTTTGTGTACCGCAAGACGAGAATTTAAGGAAGGCTATACTTGATGATACACATCGGTCGAAGATGACCATTCATCCCGGTAGGGACAAGATGTACCAAGACATGAGGCGAGTTTTCTTTTTGGCCAATATGAAGAAAGACGCGGCCAAGTATGTCGCTTGATGCTTGGTATGCTAACAAGTGAGAGGGGAACAGAAGATACCCGGAGGGTTGCTTCACCCGTTGGAAGTTCCGAAATAGGAAGTAGGATAGTGCCTCGTTGGATAACCGAAATCAAGGAAGGGTAATACGGGGATTGGGCTTATGGTAGATAGACTTACTAAGTGTGCCCATTTCATACCCGTGAAGAGCAAGAGGACTATTCCATGTCTAGCTTCAGTTTACCTTCAAGAGATTATTAGATTGCATGGTGTACCTCACAGTATAGTGAGCGATCGAGATCCTATCTTCACTAGTGAGTTTTGGAGAAGTTTGCAAGAGGCGGTAGGGACTCAGTTGTGTTTGAGCACCGCATCTCATCCTCAGACGGACGGTCAGACCAAGAGGGTGAACCGTATCTAGAACATCTTTTGAGGTTATGTATTTTGGATTTTGGAGGTACATGGGAAGAGCATCTTCCGTTGGTGGAGTTCGCATATAATAGCAGCTTTCAGTCCAGTATTGGTATGGCTCCTTTCAAAGCTCTTTATGGAAGGCCTTGTCGATCTCCTACATGTTGGTGGGAATCTACGGATAAGATCTTGCTTGGGCCAGATATGGTTAGAGAGACTTCAGAGAAGATGGGTTGGATTCGAAGAAGGATGAAAGCGGCGGAATCTTATGCAGACAAGAGGAGAACAGAGCTTGAGTTTGATATTAGGACATGCTTTTTATCAAGGTGTCTCCGTTACGGAATGTGGTTCACTTTGGATCTGTTAGGAAGTGAGTACCAAGGTTTGTAGGGCCATTTCCCATTAAGGAAAGAATTGGACGGATGGCATATAGAGTGGAGTTGCCTGACAGACTTAGTGGTGTACCGGATGTATTTCATGTGTCCCATTTGAGGAAGTGCTTACATGAGACCGCTGAGGTGGTAGAGCCGAGTTTGCTTAAAGAAGTAGAGTTAGAGCACGATGAGACGATTCGACGAGCTCCTACTCGCATCATTGGGCCAGAGACTAGGAAGTTGAGGAACAGAGAAGTTCAGCTAGTTAGAATGCTACTTGGGAGACGGAAGCGAAGATGCGTTCTTTGTATCCATTTCTTTTGGAGAGTATGTCTTTTAACTTCTCCTTTATCGCTTGCCTAGTACTTATCTTATCTTTAGTAGGTCCTCTCGTTAGTCCTGTTTGACCTTTAGATAGGGAAAACCTATGGCTGAAACATGTGTTTGAGACATGTTATGGTTGATGGATGCAAGTGGATGCAAGTGTTTGCTAGTGGTTGCTCGTGGATGCATAAATACACACTCTAGGCACTAGATCGGCTCAATCACTTCATATTGCATATTGCATAAAATTGTGTGTAGTTAGCTATATTGATGGATGTATAATGATTGTGTTATCATATGGATGATGCATTTTGGTGAATGATTGTGCACTCATATAGATACGGTATGTGTCGATAGGGTTATCTCGCATACATATTGGATGCATGGCACTATCATGGTTTGCATATGTTCGTACATTAGATAGGGAACATATACACACACTTTTCGCATATGCTCATACATCATTAGAAATTGTTTAAGGACAATGGATGCCCGTGTTTGATGGATTGAGTAGATGGTTGTTTGGATGGTAGGATATGCATTCTCCTTAGCTTAGAGATTTCGGGGACGAAATCCTTTAAGGAGGGGAGAATGTAACACCCCGAATTTCGGTTAATGCTAAAATTCACTAATTACAGAATTAATAATCTCAGATGTGAGAATTGGGGGAAAACGGGCTGCGTCATTGCGTTCGTCTCGGAAAAATACGCGAAATAGAGTCCGAGTTTTCGAGAATCGGAGTCCGTATGAAAGAGATATGGACGAACGAAGTTAGGCAGAAGAACCCGGAACAGGCCAGAAATGCACTGGCGCACTTGTGAAGTGCGCCAGAACAAAAATGCACTGGCGCACTTGTGAAGTGCGCCAGTACAAAAATAGACTGGCGCACTTGGGAAGTGCGCCCGTGCCGAGCCAAGAAACCTGCACAGTTTCTAGAGAGTTCTGTGGTTGGGTGCACCAGTTTGGGGTTTGGGCTTGGTCTTAGGGCTGATTTCTGGAGAGTTCCGAGATCTAAGGGTCCTAAGCTAATCTAGGGTTAATCTAAGGGTCTAAAATGCAACCTAATCCTATAAATAAGACCACAACCCTACCCTAATTCATTCATAATTAAACCTAGTAACTAAACTATGGCAAAATGAAACTTGATCATGGCCTCCACAAATCAATGAAGGAAAGCAAGCTAATCAACCTCTCTAATCAACTTCTAATCCATTCTAAGCATCTTAATCTTCTTCATTTGGAGTGCAAATTGCTAGTGGTGAGTTTCTATCACTTTGATGATCAATTGTTAAGATAAGTAGATTAGGTGTAATGAGACTTATGGTCTTGAATGTGGATTTGTGAGTTTGAATCATTTGTAATGATATGCTAATCTATGTATAATATTAATCCTAAGTTGAATATGTGAGTTTATGCATGTTGAATATGTAAGTTTATGCAAGTTGAATATGGGAGTTTATGCAAGTTGGATATGTGGGTTTATGCATAATAAGTAATTGATTTTATGCAAGTTAAGTATGTGGTTTTATGCATGATGAGTATGTGATTCTATGTATGCTAAGTAGGTGATATTATGCATGATGAGTATGTGATTCTATGCATGCTAAGTATGTGATAATATGCATGATTAATAAGTTGTTTTATGCATATTTAACAAGTGGGTTTATGCATGTTTAACAAGTTCATATGCAAGTTACATGTATGATAATATACGCTATGCAAGTTACATGTATGTTAATATGCAAGATATGCTATGCAAGTTACATGTTTGTTAATATGCAAGTTACATGTATGATAATATATGCTATGCAAGTTACATGTATGTTAATATGCAAGATATGCTATGCAAGTTACATGTTTGTTAATATGCAAGTTACATGTATGTTAATATGCAAGATATGCTATGCAAGTTACATGTTTGTTAATATGCAAGTTACATGTATATGCAAGATATGCTATGCAAGTTACATGTTTGTTAATATGCAAGTTACATGTATGTTAATATGCAAGATATGCTATGCAAGTTACATGTTTGTTAATATGCAAGTAGGTGAATGCTTATGCAAGTTATGTGTATGCTTAAATGCATGTTTAACATGTTATGCAAGTTGTGAGAATGCTTATATGCAAGTTCAACATGTTATGCAAGATATGTGTATGATAATATGCAAGTTCATATGCAATATGTTATGCAAGTCATGTGCGATAATATGCAAGTTTGGGTTAAATGTAGTTGGGTTAATATATGCTCATATATGCAAGTTGACATTCTCTTAACCCATGACAAAGTTATATGCTAAAGAATTGGTTAAACCCATGATATGTGCGATGGATCTTCCCTTTTATTATGTCGTGAGATGAAAACGATTTGCGTGGGGAACGATGGGGTTAATAAAAATGTTAATAAAAGTATGATTGGGTATGATTAAGCATACCATAAAAACAAATTAATATAAGTGGGAATTTACCTATTGAGTTAGGTCTACCCCATGGGAATTTACCTATTGAGTTAGGTCTACCCATGTTATGAAAAAAAAACTTGATATTAATTAGGGATAATTAATATAAATTATGGGGGTGATTAATTAGGTGTAATTAATCGACTAAGACACGAGGTTGGACTCAGTTGTAGCGTAAAACTGCCCGGACCCAACCGGCTTAACCAGTTGCTACAAATGTTAGCCCAATGTGAGAGGTCTTAGGCACAAACTAAATACGTGATTAATGTAAAGACACGAGGTTAGACTCGGTTATGACATAAGGCTGCCCGGACCCAACCGGCTTAACCGGCGGTCATAAAAGATAGTCTAATGTGAGAGGTCTTTATGAGGATCACGGTCTTAATTAATTAAGAAACACTTAACCATATAAGCATGTAAAGGGGGCATGAGGGTTAAGTGGGTACCTTGGGTGGCTTGTAGTAACTAGTGGGGTGCCTCGGGTGGCATGAGGAAACTAGTGGGTTGCCTTGGGTAGCAATAGAAAACACGATTAGAATACTTAACCAAAGTGGAACATGTAATTAAACATGATTAAAGGGTTAAGTAAGTGCCTCGGGTGGCATGTGGGAATTAAGTAAATGACTTGGGTGGCATGTGGAAATCTAGTGGGTGCCTTGAATGGCAATTAAAATATGATTAATGTCTTAACCAAAGTGTTTATAACATGTAAGTGGACATGGTTAAAAGGGTTAAGTGGGATACACTAGATAAAATAACAAGCTTAGGTGGGTAGCTTGTGGGGGTCCATCTCAACCAATATCCCAAACGTATCTTTGTGGGCTCGACCCAAGTCGGGTGACGGGACACGCATATTGGGCTTGACTATAAGAGGCCAAAAACGGGTTAGCGGTGGCAACGTAGGACCAACGGGTTTCATATGCGTGTGTGGACCCGGGCTGGTTAGTAAATCGTTGTTACATCGTGTAGATATAAAGCCGTGCACCGTTGATATTATCAGGTTGCCACTTTGGGGAAATGATACACCCCATTGTGGGACCAGCACGGGTATCTACGTTAGGGAGCCGATCGCTTGGGAGTAGTGGGTACACCTAGTAATGATAGGGGCAGACGGCACCTATGTAGGGGTACTAGAAACTACTGGGTATAAATTACTAAGTACATTTAGTGGGATCAACCTTTAAGTAGGAATTAATCTTAGGTAGGTAAAACTGGTGTGGTGCAGTGTAGGAATTATCTTTGAGTAGGTCTGGGGCGGTGTAATTTAGTAATTATCCTTGGGTGGGTAAATGCGTCTTTACGGTTATCTTAGTTTATCCTAAGTTTGCCAAGCTGCTTAGTGTAGCCATGCATCCCCAGGTGTTACCGTATATCGACTTATGTCTTCTCTGGTTATTTTAATGATTGTATTGTTAAAGTTATAGGACTCACTCAGACTTATGTCTGACCCCGTTGTTTTTATCTTTTTCCCCAACCCCAGGTTATTAGAGTGGGCCTGGTGCTAGTGGGCTTTGATCGGATTGCTGTATCTATTCTTTGGAGCTTGGACCGTTGAAGTGAAGCCCAGTTCATCTTTTCTTTTATGGCTATTAGTTATGTAGTGGGATTATGTACTTCTATTTTATCAAGATGGATATTATGTACTTGACTCTGGTTTATGGTTTTGTGATGTAACCAAACATGTATTACTTTCCGCTGCAATGAAATGATGTTTTTAAATTTTCAAGTATTTACTTATATCTGTCTTGTTGTAATTTTACTGTTCTATATTCACTTAAAATACTTCACCGAAACTAAGGCATTCTCCTGGTATGAGTGACCTTAGCGGACGTGGGGTGTTACAGAACTAAGAAGAAACATCCTCCTACAACTTCATAATGGTAAAAAATTTGATATTAATGTTGAATATGAGTTTGTTCCTCCCGAATGTTCACATTGCAATCGTTTTGGTCATCATGATGACTTTCATAATGTTTCAAAAGAACCTGATGGATGCTAGAGGGGGTGTCTGATATTGTCCCTACTTCAAATGATCCAAAACCCAGATAATACCCCCATCAACTCTGATGATTTCTTGGCAAATTTTCCATTAGAAATAGTGCAGGATGTTCTCGATCATATTGTTGATGTTATACATGAAAAACCTGCACAAGAAACACAATAGGATGCATTAGGGCTAGTTAACACCAACACTTCCTATTACGCAAAAACAAGACTTCTAATATAGCTCCCCCTAAAAGAAACTTGAGGAGCACATCCTCCTCAAAATGTCAGTTCTGACGTGGAACGTCAGGGGAATGAATACATCTAAACGTATAATGGACGTACTCAATCTCTTGAACACAAGTAAACCCAATATTATTGGTTTATTTGAAAATAAACTAAACTCTATCAACTTCGCTGTTTTCATTTCAAAATTTGATTCTTCATGGTAGTATCTCACTAACAAATTATCTTTTTCTTCTGGTCGTATTTTACTTCTGTGGGATTCATCAGTCTGGTCTATTCAAGAATTTAATTCTTCATACCAACATATTACAGTTCAAGCAAATAACAGAGGTGGTTTCAGCATGACATTCACTACTGTCTATGGCAGTAATAGCTTCTACGAAAGGCAGATACTATGGCAATCTCTAATTGATCAGTCTGCATACATTTCCAACACTTGGCTTATCATGGGGGATTTTAATAATGTATTATCCTCTTTTGATAAAAAAAAAGGTGGTTTACCCATTCCCTATCAACATATAAGAGAATTTCAGAATTGTTTGCATCAAACAGGTTTTCAGGAAATTAAGCCCATTGGTTTTTCTTATACATGGCGTAGACGAGGGTTGGTAACTCATATTGACAAAATTTTAGCTATTATTTCTTGTTTGCAACATTTTGCTAATCTAAAGGCTCTAACATTATCTCAACAGTCCAGTGATCACAATCCAGTTTCGGTGGACCTTGTACCCACTAATAGATAAAGGGGTATCCTTTTCGACACATAAATGATTGGCATATGGCTAATGGTTATTCAAAATGTATATTGTGTGGACTGTGTGCACAAACATGGGGATATCCTTGCTACCATATTCAATTCAAGCTTCATGCGTGTAAACTAGAATTAAAAGCATAGAATAAAGAAAGGAATAAAGATCGTTGCTACCTGAACTCTCAAAGGTCTTTGTTCTTCTCTTGAAGTTGCAGTTGACCTTGAACCTGAAAATGAAACTCTTTTTTGAAGACTATCTGCAAGCCAAAAAAGTTTTAAATACTCAGCAGTCATTACATTTTAATACACTGAAACACCAATATTCAAAAGTGAAGTGGCTCCAAAAAGGTGATACTAATTCTCAAATTTTCTGTTCTTGTATGTCCACTAGTCGATTTTATAATAACATTCAAGCACTTATTAATCGTGATGGCCAATTGATGTATAAACTTTTTGATATTCAACGTGAAACTGTTGAATATTATTCTTCTATGTTTAACGGGCCTATCCTTGCATCGTTGCCCGCCTTTCAGCCCATTTCCAGTATTAATTCTCAAGGACATGAATGTTTACTTCATGATATTACATTACAGGAAATTAAAGATGATGTTTTCTCAATTCACGACGAATCGAACCCAGGGCTTGATTGCATAAATTCTAAATTCATGAAGTTACACGGGGAAGATATAAAACTGGATCTATTAGAAGCAGTTTCACGTATGTTTACGTCTGGTAAAATTCACAAAGGGTAATCCATACATTTATTACTTCAATTCCAAAAGTTGATAAACCTGCTTCTATATCACAATATTAACCTATTTCTTGCTACAACGTATATTATAAAATTCTATCCAAGGTTTTATGCAATCGAATGAAGTTCTTATTGCCACACCTTTTCTCTGAAAACCAGTGTGCGTTCATTCAAAATAGATACATTGGTGATAATATTCTCTTAGCACATGAACTTTTGAGAGATATAAAAAGCTAGGTGTTTTGAAATTTTGTGTAAAGGTGGATCTACAAAAAACGTACGATATGGTTAGCCGTAAATTTATTTTCTATATCATGTGAAAATGGGTTTTCCGACGCATTTTTTCACTGTGATATACGAATGTATGTTCACGGCTACATTCTCTATTCTAATTCAAGGGGTACCTACGGGATTTACTCATTCTAATCGAGGTATTCTGCGGGAGGACCCCTTATCCCCATATTTATTCGCAATTGCGATGCAGTTCTTTACCTACCTCATAGATGAAGCAACCGCAAATAAGAGTTCTATTCCAGTTTTTGAATTTCAACCTGCTATCACACATCTGCTATATGCAGATGATCTTATGGTGTTTGGGAAAAGCTCTCTACACTCTGCTGAAACACTAAAACATATTTTTAACCAGTTGCATTCATGTGCAAGTTTGAGAATAAATGTAACAAAGACAAAGATTTATTTTACCACTCATTCTAAGTTCAAACAACCTACGTAGACCATTCTGGGTTTTGAACAAGACTCCTTACCAATTCGCTATCTTGGTTTACCACTCTTGTCTAATTAACCCCATTATTCAGAGTGCCAATCATTGATATCTAGGGTCCAAAACAAGGTGCATGGATGGGCTACAAAACACTTAAGCTTCGCTGGGCGTGCATAGTTAATTCACACAATCATTACTCCTATGATTTTCTATTGGCTTTTCGTTTACCAAGTACATGAACATACTCTAAACAAAATACAAAGCCTATGTGCAGATTTCTTTTGGGGCGGTGGAATGCATAAGGCTGCCTGGTCTATACTTTGTAAACCGAAAATGGAGGTAGGCATTGGTTTAAAGCTATTTGAAGATCTTAAAAAGGTCACTAGTTTGAAATTGTTATGGAAACTCTTGACTGCTAACTTGATGTGGAGTGTATGGATGCATCGTAGATACTGTTATAACAAAAATTTCTGGAGTTTATCAATAGAGAACAATGCTTCTTCAACTTGGAAGACATTGCTTAGAATACGAATAGCTAGTAAACAATATTTTGATAAAATTATTGCTAATGGAAGATATATCTCATTGTGGTATGATCCTTGGATCAACTCCACCTCCCTCGTCGATCTCATCGGCATTACCGGAGTTCAGATCATTGGTTCACTCGTCTGCTATGGTTTGCTGCATCATTTGAGATTCAAGTCTGGATCCATTCCTCATCCAGCTATAAGAGAAATTGCTTAAGAAATTCAAGGTATTCCTGTTCATTCCAATATCGGTGAGGATCAAAAATGTTGGAGTGGTGGAGGACAGTTCAGCTTTCAAAAAACATGGGATAAAGTTCGTCAACAGTCGGAAGTTATGCAAAGCTACTATATCATCTGGCATCACTCGAATAGTAAAAGAATGGCGTTCATTTCATATCTTGCTTTCTCTGAAGACTTAATACAAAAGATAGGATTTCTCGTTTCAACATTTCATCACACACTTTATGTTCGCTATGCCAATCGAATTCTGAATCCATCAAACAACTATTTTTTGATTGCTCCCACTCCTCGTTCATTTGGTATTCTCTTAAATCGAAACTTTCTCTACCACCTAGTTTTTTACCTTCACTTGAAGATGAATTGAATCTACTGTGGTCTGTATTTCATGAGCGTGACAAACTTCATGACAGTGCATGTGCTTATTTTACATTGGCAATTTATCATATTTGGAGGGAGAGGAACTCCAGGATCTTCCGAAACCATAGAACACAAAGCTTGACGAAGCTTCATCATATAGAATGTGAGATCTTATTCTTGGTTGGCAATAATGGAACTTCGATGAGATGGAGTAATCAGAAAATGGTTTTTGTTCGAAGATAGGGAGTTGAGCTAAATGACAATGGTTTACCCTGCCTTTTACTTTATTTTTTTCGTTACATTTTAATCCATGGGCCTGAAAACGGGATGTAATTTTGTTTGTGTTGGCTTTGGACCTTGTAACTTTTGATCTGATTAATAAAAGGAGAACATAAAAAATCTCAATTACTGGATTCTCTCATGAATTCCACTCACCACATAAAACAAAAAAATCAAATATGTCTTATTTTGTATTCTAATAGCCGGGTCCCTTGTGTGTACAAACACTTATCAATCTTCTAAAAGAAAAAAATTAACGCTTGAGTTTAGCTGCATGGAAGTTCAATTTGAGAACATAATTATCGGCTTATTTAGAGAAACTGAATCCATTTGTAAATCTAAAATCTGTCCTCCTGCATGGAAAAAATTGAGAGAAAAAGAAAAGCAAGATTGTAGCCAATCTGTGGCTCAGAATTGTTTATTACAGTAGGTGATATTTGCGTGGGATCGGCATTTATAATCAGGGGGGCCAAATCTTTGTATTGAAACTAAACTGACCGGTCTGAAATAGGAGTCCCGTAATCTGAACTTGCTTATTACCATGCAGCTGTCATATGCCAACGCGCTGACGTTGATACCTATTTAAGATGTTTGTCTCCTCTCTTAAGAATCCAAATCAAAACGTGCGGTTTTTAAAATTCATACCTTTAAACTTCAAAAACACCAAAACAGGAACCCACCACTAGTATTTGTGGCATTTTACGCTGCTATATATATTGTCTTATTGGATAATAACTGATATAGTTTGCTCTCACTTACCCAAGCTAAAGCAAGAAGCACCGTTGCTTCTGTTTACAGTACAACAGTAAAAGAGAAGTAGACATGGAAGAAATTGAAACGGAATATGCTAACTACTGGGAAACCAGCAGGTTTTGTCAGGAGGTGCATAGGTACATGTTTATCCGCATTGTCTTCAACCAGTTCATTCAGTTAATTATATCTTCTTCAGTAATGGATTAATTAATGTTGATATTAGTTTGATTATATATGTAGTGGGGGAATGGCCGATATCTTCTTAAGCGAAGGATCAAGCACACCTGAAGGTGCAACAGCCAACTATTCAACTTCCACCGTTAACGCAGAAAAGAGTGTAGAAAGGGATAGAAACAGAAGAAGAAATCTCAATGCCAAACTCTTTGCTCTTCGAACCGTCGTTCCAAATATTACTAAGGTATGTATGTTCTCACCTAAATTGTTACACATTGCGCACTGATAAATTGGCGATGTAGTTAAATATATCTTGTGTTTCGGGTATAGATGGACAAGGCATCAATAATCGAGGATGCAATTGCATACATTCAAGAAATGCAAGAACAAGAAAAGAAGATTTTAGCGGATGTGAACGAGTTAGAATTTAGCGAGGCACCAAAAAAACAAAGTTCTAGTGTTGGGAAAGGGAGAATCATGAGTAGAATTAATGCTACTGAGGTATGTTAATTAAATTTCTCTTGCCATGTTAACTTGATTCTCTTGCCATGGCTATATTTGAATCTGAGGGAAATGCATGTAGATTACGGTGAGGGAGGTAGGAGAGAAGTCAATGTTGATAAGCATAACATGCTACAAGAAATGGGGAACCATGGCTGCACTGTGCCAGCTGCTTGAGTCCATCAACCTCAACATCTTGAATGCAAATGTCAGTACTGCTTGTGGCAGTATTTTGCACACATTATTCGTTGAGGTACCAATTTTCTCAGTTTTATATCTTTTGCTGGTTTGTCCATCCAGATAGATTGAATAATTGAGATATTCTGCTAGCATTTTCTTTACTGTAAAAAAAATTGAAGCTTAAGGTCTTCTTTTATGAAAGAAAAAATGTTTATAATTGCTAAGTTAGAGATAAATGCCCTTAGCAACAACGTTTGACATTTCAGTGATTCAGTAATATGATAGCATCTGGTTTTCAATTTGTTTATTGTAATGAAGCTAATCTATACTTTCTTAGCTGAATAGTTTTCTTATAAATAACCTAATAATTTGAAGACCAATTCTTCTGTACCCCTTTCTCTTATACCTCATGTCCCGCCAATCAAATATTTCTATTTTCGCTTTCTTGTATTTAAGTACAAAAACAATTTGGAGGTTTAAGTGCAAAAAGTAGAAATCAGATGGTTTTGATTGGTTGGGACAGCGGGTACACTGAATTTGGGGACAGAAGAATTGGTGGAATAATTTGCACACTAATATTGATTGCACACTAGTTTCATAGCATTCATATATACCAGTCAAATCTTCTCCTAACATTTTGCAGCACTTTCACATTCAACACATGTTTAATGCCAGTTAAATGAATAACACATGAATGTACTTGGATATGATAAGGATACATGGTCATATAACACAGTGGGTCTTTTTCACGCGCTGAAATGAGTTCACATTCTTCCTTTTTAGAAGTTCAATAATAGGTCGTCAAATCAGCTGATGATGAAATACAAAAGAAGTTTGATTTTTTTTGCTGACATTGTCATTATTCAAATAGATTTGTTAATTACAGCATTACACAATATTACGAACATAAATAACCTATTTTTTTTTTTTCTGCGCTCTTTTTCAGAAGGATGAATGGAATTGTTCACAAGTGAAGGAAAAGATAGAAAACACAATAATTATGCATAACACAGCTATAAGCTCTTCAAGTTATGCATGCTCTTAAAACTGGTTGGAAATACATTTCCACAGCTTCATATCATGAAATTCAGCTATTACTCATCTTTTACCCAGCTATTCCTTGTGTCGGACCAATTGTAATTGTTTATTAATATGAGCAGAATGCTAGTAATAAGCCGTTCTTTTATAATTAGATATATCATCTTTTAGGTCTTTATTCTCCAAGCAACCGTACAGAAGATTCTACCATTTACACACGCATGAAAATTTAGGGTTTCAATTCTTCTGTTCTCATTCCCACTAGCCCCCCGTGTCCTTCCAATTAAATCCTTTCATTTTCTCTTTTTTGCATTTAAATCTTCTAACAATTGATGGATTTAACTGCAAAAAGTGAAAATCATGGAGCCATAATTGGGTGAGACACGGGGAGACATGGAGAAAATTTGTGCGAAAATTAGCCTCTTTTGTTGACTTTTACAAATTCTATTCTATTTTGCCAACGCTTTCAGTGCTTAAAGCACTCCCAGGAGTCAACCAGAATTCGAGCGTTAATCCCACTACTAAAGCGTTAATTCTCCCACACCCTTCCAATAGTGGGTAGGGAGAAGATGAAGATTTTTTTTTATTTTTTTATTTTTAGTTTTAAATGCCTTAAACGGTTTTCTGATAACTATTTAAGAACTAAACGGTTTTCAGAAAACCATTTAAGAGTTAATTTTTTTAAAAAAAGTTGAAAATTCCTTAAATGGCTTTCTGAAAACCGTTTAAAATCTAAACGGTTTTCAGAAAACCGTTTAAGGTCGCCGCTCTTAATTTCAAAACGGCGATAATCACCATTTCATTCCTCTCCCCACACCGATCCTCACGCTGCTGGATCCCTTAGTTGCGGTTGGGACTGCTCTTACCATTGTATTTTTACGGAAAATATTCTCTAGGACAATTTTAAAAGCTTTTTAGAATTAATCAGGACAAACCATCAACATTTTTTCTTCAACCACAAATACGTTCAAGTTTACAATAGAGTCCTAAAAGCCACGTACTGGTTCTATTCTTTCTCTTATTCATGTACTTTTACAAGTTTAAAATTTTACTTTTGTTTTGATACTTTCTCCGTTCTCCAGTGTGAATTTCTTCATCTTCCTGATTATATCTCTGGTTTCTTTTCTCGGCCTTGTCATTTTCAAATTTAGATATGGTCATTCTTATGGCCGACCGTTGTACAATCCTGCCTTAGCCTAGTTTAATTGTTAAGAAGTTCTTATGGCCATACTTAACTACTCTATTAACACTCTCGTTTAAAGTTCTAAGACAATGTTATTTAAGCATCGCCACAGTATATCTGAAACATTTTATAGTTCAACATTATCTTAAAACTCTCTTAAGGTTTAATTATATTTAGGGGTTTAAGAGATGTGTTATTTAAAACATTTTCTTAACAAATTCAAAACAATTTATACTAAACTATTCCATCAAAACTTACATATTAATGATTTGATTTCATTTAAAAATTATTAAAGACAGTTGTTATTTAAACAACGTCTGCTACAAACCAAAACCTTTTACTTATAGTGATCTTTAAAATAATTGTTATTAAATAACTAGCTATATTACTAGATGTAACTAAAAATAAGGGTTAAAAACAAACAACACTAAAACATTATTTGAAACTATCTAAAACAATTTTCTATACTTATTATTATGTCTTAGATCATTTAATATAAAGGTACAAGCTTATCCAAACTCATTAATTTAGGTAATACACTTTTAAGTTATTCCCAAGAACATCTATTATAACTTAAATGTTAAAGTCTAAACTTCCTTCTTAATATTTATAAAATAATTAATTTAATATCTATAACTTATATATAAGAATACCTTCAAAATAGTTATTATATGTTACAACACTTTTAAAACTACTTGAAACAAATGATAATAAGTTAAATAAAACATTTTGTAGAGAAAGGAATTTTGAAATAATTAAAAAACTAAAATAAACAAGTCTTTAAGATATTTGTTCTCTTAGAAGAGATGAATATGAGACAACACTAATAGTTGTAGTTCATTATTGCATATGATTTTGGTATTGAGTATACACTTGAAAAAGGGAATAAAGTTGCAAATCCACTTAGTAGAAAGCACCAGAATGTAGCATTAGCTATGTTGTAAGAATGAAAAGTGCTGGAAGTGTTAACCACTTATGAATGCAGTCAAGATCAACGGCTAGTTTAAAAGAGATATTGATCTTCTTTTAATACTGCAGAATTGATTTTCAGAATACAAGAGTTTGGAGAAGATGATTTTATTTCAGAACAACAGAAAATGAAAAGTTTAATTGGATGAATTATAATTGGGGATATTGTGCTATATTTATACAATAAGAAGTAATTAACGGTAATAAAGCAAAGCAAATGGGTAATGGGCTTTAGCCCAGTTATACTACAACAGAAGAAATGGGCGGGTAGATATGTATTTGGTTATGCACATATCAACCCGATATCCAGATAGGTTATAACGTAATCCTATTCTTTAGCAGTCGCATACTCTTCATATCCTATTTCCCCCATTCAAATCGATATTAGGGTTTCTTTATGGCTTCTGTTGAGTTACGATTTTGCCTCTTTCCTTTGTCAAGCACGATGTCTTTAGACAAATCATCTCTCTTTACTCCTTTGACATCTTGATTTGTCTTCAATTTAGTAATTTGCGCTTGTTTCTTCATGTACTGGTAATTTTTATTTTCAAATCTATGAGGATTTGCTTGAATGCTTGCTTCCTTTTTCTGCTTTGACGATGATTGTGGGATGGATCTATCTTCGATCGATCTGACTTGGTTGAATGCATCTTGGGTTTCGATTACTTTGAGATCTGTTCTGAATCTCTAGAAATTCTGGTATGATAAGGCTTTATAAGTGTATCAGCTCTTTGGTAAGTTGCAGGTACGTGCATAACTTCAAGTTCCCCCTTCTATACTTGTTCTCTTACAAAATATTGATTGATTTCAATGTGTTTGGTCCTTGCATGTAGAATAGGGTTTGATGAAATGTAAACGACACTTACGTTATCACGCCATAATATCGATTTGCTCACATGAATTTTGAGTTCAGATAACAGTGACTTTAACCTTAATATTTCGGCAGTTGCATTAGCTATGCTACGATATTCTGCCTCAATGCTAGATCTTGATATAGTTGACTGTTTCTTTGAACTCCATGAAACTATATTATGTCCAATATAGATACAATAACCAGTTGTTGACTTTCTATCATTTGGATCTGAAGCCCAATGAGCATTTATAAATCCAGTTATGTTGAAATTGCTGCTTGGTTTGATTGACAGTCCATAGTTTATTGTAGCTTTTTTGTATCTTAAGATTCTTTTGATTGTCTTCCAGTGCATGTCCAATGGTGCCTGGATAGATTGATAAACTTTGTTAACACTGAACAAAATATCTAGTCTAGTGATAGTTGCATACTGTAAAACACCAACCACACTTCTATATTGTTTTGCATTATATATGGGTTCTCCCCTATGTATAGAGTAGAGTTAACTACTTATCATAGGTGTTGGTTGACCTCTTGCATCACTCATTTTTGTCTTTGCCAGTAATTCAACTATATATTTTCTTTGAGAAAGCACCAATTATGTTGATGATTTTGTCTTAACTTCAATGACCAGGAAGTAGTTTAATTGCCTGAGATCTTTTACTAGAAAACCGTTTATCCAACTGTTTGACAATCTCATTGATTTCATCATCTTTACTTCCTGTAAGGATAAGGTCATCAATATAAATTAGAATATATATAGAAGAATTTCTATCAATCTTAATAAACAATAAGTTATCTGATTTGGCAGATTGGAAATTCATTGTATGTAATGTATTTCTCAATCTGTCAGACCATACTCTGGGTGTCTGCTTAAGTCCATAAATGCCTTTCTTAAGCTTGCACACATAGTTTGATTGAGTGTTGTAGCCCTATGGTTGATCCATATAAACATCTTCTTTTAATATGTCATTTAAGAAGGCATTGTTGACATTTAGTTACATCAATTGCCATACTCTGCTAATAGCAATAGTTAATACAACTCTGATTGTTGATGGTTTGATGACTAGAGAAAATGTCTCTTTATAGTCAAGGTTTTGTTGTTGAGAAAAACACTTTGCCACAAATCTGGCTTTATATATGTCTATTGTTCCATCTGGTTTTCTCTTGATTCTATATGTCTGCTTGCATCCGATGATATTTTTGTTCTTTGGTGGTTTAACTAACTCCCAGGTTTGATTTTGTGTAAGGGCATGATACTCAGCATCCATTGCTGTTCTCCAGTTGGCATCAGTTTTAGCTTGATCATAGCTGACTAGTTCATCAACTATGATGACAACATTGTATAACTTAAGTTTGAAAATTCCAATTTTAGCTCTTGTAATCATTGGGTGAGTGGATGTTGCTTCAGGATGAAGTGCAGGTTGTCTGTTCTCATTTTGATCATTGTTGATTGTTTCTTCTTCCTCTTGATCACTTATGATCTTCTCTTTATGTGACAGGTGTTTCACTATCTTGACTAGATGATTGAACAGTATCATCAATCTGTGGTGCTGTTTCTTAATGAGCTCTTGCAACATCACCTGTACTTAATATTTCTGAATATACAGGTAATGATGGTATAGAAATTTTTGTATCATATGCTTTATTTGAAGTCTAAATATTTTCAGATTTATATGAAAAGATTTTTTCGTTGAACACAACATATCTACTAATAAATACCCTTCCATTATCATCCAAGCATTTATACATCTTTTGATTTTGATCATAGCCTATAAAAGTACATGGTTTTGATCTAAACTCTAATTTGTGTTTGTTGTGTGGTTTGAGATACGGATAACACAGGCATCCAAAAGCTTTTAAATAACTATAATCTGGTTTAACACCTTTTAACTTTTCTTGTGAACTAATTATTTTCAACACTTTAGTTGGCAGTCTATTTATTAAATAGACTGTTGTACTAAATGATTCAGGCCAGAATTTTAATGACTTTCTGGCTTGAGCTAACAGGGCTAGACCAGATTCAACAATATGTTTGTGTTTTCTTTCTACAAGACCATTCTGTTCTGAAGTATAAGGACATGTTGTCCTATGAACTATTCCTTTCTTAAAAAAATAGTCTTTCAGAGGTTAATATTCAGTATCACCATCAGATTGAATGATTTTAACTAAGGAATTGGTTTGTTTTTCAACAGAAGGATCAACCAAAGAGGTTTATAGTCTTTCGGAGCGCCGAAAGGCGCGGAGCGCCTCGGCACGGAGCGCCGAAAGGCGCGGAATATAGGAATATTTGTGTGACGACCGCCCATAACCCCCGCACTAAACAGGAGGACTAATATGCTAAAGGTGTGCCAGGCTGCTATGGACGATCATCAGAGTAGGTAAACACATCGAAACCTGTCGTAGAACTCACAGCGCATGGATAAAATATAGTAGAACATATACAACAGGTAATAGTAATGAGGTATCATATAGCAAACTTTTGAAACTTTCTCAACATCCAGAAAGATTATCCAACTGATATCAAAGTTTGTACATAAGGCCTCACTACAGCTCTCAAGCAACTCAAACAGCGGAAACAGAAATACTGGATAGTAATAAAACTGGTACGCCAGCCTCCTGCTCGTCATCGCTCAGCTTCCTCGTATCACTAAGCTCCATAACCTATAACCTGCAATTTAGTCTGCCCATCCACAACCGGATGAACAGCCCAAGGTAATAAGAGGAGACATAAAACCTTGAGTCAGACAATAGTCTTAGTGAGCGATAATACAGCTAACAAACTTCAACAAGAAAGTATATGAGAATGGGTAAATGAACAACTTATCTACCCACATCACCAGAGAAGAACTCAACCTTATCTTCCCCACATCGGACAGTGATAGCCTTTACACCAAGCATTTCAACCATTCATCCATAGAAACCAGAACACCCATTCAATCATACATAACACACATAACATCCAGATTATATAGGTCTCACACAGACAACCCTAATCGAGTTTAACATTCCTCAAGTACTCTCGCCAGAGGCCTAGACCAATATCACTTAAGCACTCAAAGAACATCTCCCTCGACTTTGGATAATCTATGTGAGATAGTACAAACAGAACAACCAATCATCCATGACTGACTCTGGCTATCACCGCCAATCCTGCTTCGAAACCATCGTTATCGTATGACTAGCCCATATTGCCATCCGTCAAGGGCCATACTCGAAACCCCGGTTCTAGCGAAACTCCATACACCATACAACGAAATGTATTCTAGGCCATACAACGAAACCCAGGGTATTCGACCATACAACGAAATTGTATAACCCTTGCTCTGAGCCCGCTAGAACCCATGATAACGATAATCTCTCGGCCTTCGCATCTCCAATCGCTATCAATCGCGACTGTTCACCAACTCAGGACACTTTAGAGTTGTCATGCTCAGAACACCATAGAGCAATCCTCATCACCCAACTCAAGACACTTTAGAGCCGTCACTACGCTCGTTGATCCACCTTGATCAACGAATACATTCACCACTTCGAGCCTTCCTACTTGAACCACCTCGAAGTTAGCACTACTTTTGATCCGAAGTAAGCATAAATCATAAGGATCAAAACAATCCATAGCATCATATCAACTTGCTAGAGAAAGCAAACGACAGCACATAGGCCATTCACCACAGCATTAAAAAAAAGCGCTGCTGAAATCCCCTCCATTTTTAACCAACCAGGGTAGGACCGACCCGACCAACTCCAGGACCGACCCGCCTCCCTGCATCCTTGGACCGACCCACCCCCTTGGGACCGACCAGAATATGCTTCCACCTGGCCGACCAAGATTTACCCCATCTGACCGACCAGCTCCTCTAAAGCGACCAGCTCCAGAGCGACCAAGATTCCAGAGCCACCAGGATTCCAGAGCGACCAGCTTCTCCAGAGCGACCCGCCTCCATGCAGCTTTGGATCGACTCGACCTCCTTGGGACCGACCAGCTTTGGATCGACCCCGTCAAGACCGACCAGATTTTTCTCCTCCTGACCGACCAGCTCCTTCAGAGCGACCAGGATTTGCTTCCAGTAAAAACCAACCAGAATGCCACCATCTGAAACCAACCAAAAACACTTCTGCTCCTTCTGGACCGACCAGAAACACTTCTGCTCCTTCTGGACCGACCAGCTTAAACCGACCAGCTCCCTGACTTGCTTCCCAAGCCATACTATGACCGGCCACCTCATTCCAGACCGACCCGACCAACTCCAGGACGACCAGAACCCTGCACATCTCCAATTCGACTCCGATTTCGACCAAAACTTCGCCAAGTGACGAAACCAGCTTATCCGATTCATCCAAACGCAATCACAAACATGTTATGCAACCAACAATATCATCAATCTAACAATTTCCATCAAAACACATAAATTTCCCAAAACATGATAAGTGAATCATATGAACATAAAAACGGATCTAACTTGCATAATCTTGAGAAAAATCATAAAATTAACCATTTAAATTATCTAGATCAGATCCTAAGGTGATTCATATATAAAATGAACTTAGCATGGTGTAGATCTAAGGAATATAACATGGAAATGATGAAATTAACAACCTAAAACCCATATACTTGCATGCATTCGAATGAGAGATGTAAATCACTCACCAATTCTTCAAATCTATGCAAAAACAATGAAAAAGCAATCCGGACAGCGAACACTTCGAATCAAACTCCTCAATCCGATGAATTCGCCCTTGAAACGATGTAGATCTAGCCTCTTATGGTGTAGATCTTCGATTTCCCTCCTTGGATATTGGAATTTTAATGGTGGAAAGATGTTAGAGGAAGAAGGAGATCAAAGCCTCCCCATAAGAGAATGGAAAATGCCTCTTTCTCCATATCCCTTACCCCCTATTTATAGCCTCCACCAACCCCCTAATGGGCCTTCTTCAAATCAGCCCATTAGCCTTCCAAAACCTGTACAGCCAACTGAAAAACCTTAAAACAGCGATTTCTCCCAAACCGCTGAACCAAATCCTTAATGTAACCACTCTACGGAAAGAGAATCATTAATTCCTTTCCAATGGCACAGGTCTCACCCTCTGATTCGACATGAGTCAAAAATTATGCCCTGTACAAGACTGACAGGGGCAAAATGGTCACAAACAAAATCGGTAAAATTTATGAACATGTCTCACATCCCCATAAGCAGCATACTAAAAGATGAGAATGATCCAACCCTCAGGGAATAAAATAAAATTATTTTATGATCTTCCGATACATAAAATGCGGGCTGTTACATTCTTCCCCCCTTAAGAATTTCGCCCCCGAAATTCCAAGCAAACACAAGCAACCACAACAATTCCGCATGCCTATCATCCATGTGAAGCCAATTCTATCATCCAAACTAGCAACCATCAATCCATGCATCCATAGCCTTATCCTAGCACGCGGAATTCTATCAACAACATGACCGTATACCTCCTAAGCTATTTCGTGTTGTTCCTCTCAAACACGAAGCAGCTTACGAGGTCTCGTAACTACGGACTCAACTTCTAGGTTTTATACTACCCTGGAGAAACCACCCCATTCGGAAATACTCCTCCGAATGAATCCTTTCTCCAAAAGATCGCGAACTCGCACCTCTAACTCTTGCTATTCCTTAGGCGCCATCTGCCTAAGAGGTAAAACGATAGACCTAGCCCCCTCGATCAAAACGATCCTAAACTCATCTCACGATGCGGCGGCAACCCTTTGACCTTGTCAAAGACATCTACATACTCATTAGCGATCAGCACTGATGATGGGTCTTCCTGTGAAATCCCAAGCGAATATAGATAACTCACGAAGACCCCGTCTTCGTGCTTACATCTAATCAACACCTTTCGCCCTTCCACATCCCCGACCCTCACCTCTAGCTTCTCACAATTCACCCTTGCCGCATACTTCTTGAGCCAAACTATGCCCAATATGATCCCAAATCCAGCGGAGATCATCGCAAAGACAACCATGACTCGACAAAGCAAGAGCATGCCAAACATACACAAACTAGACGAACCCTCAGCTGGATTGGCCTATTACGCATCTCGGGTTTCAAACCCAAGCGACACACATTCTCATAACGAACAAATGAGCGCAAAGCTGCAGTGTCGAACAACACTCGAACTGAAACACTTTTAACGGAAAGAGTACCTTGCACCACGATACCCTTTCCTTTCTCTTCAACAGTCGGACCCCTCGAAGAAGACGGCACGGCTTCCAAAGCATAAGCCTTCACGATCTGGTTTCCCTTAGCTACTTCCGGACAATCTTTCTTCTCATGTCCAGACTTTCCACACTTGGAGCACTTCTTCTCAGCCTTGGGATTCTTGCACTCGTTAGCAAAATGGCCTTTCTGCCAGCAGTTATAGCAAGTCACTTCACCCTTTTGCTTCTTCTGTCCACTTTCCCCTTCCTGTTGTTGCTGCCTCTTCTTCTTATTGTTATCACCACCCGACTGTGGTTTCTGATCTCCTTTAGTTGCAGCGACAACATTTGCTTCCTTGGGAAACAAGCTTTCATGGCGAATAGCTTTTTCCACAATCTTCTCAAATGAATCATCAAGATGGTCCACCAGTGGCTTCCCAATATAAGCATCCAAACCCAAGACAAACTTCTCGTTCTTTTGATAGGGTGTATCAATGTATGAACGAGCATATCTAGATAAAGCTTCAAAATCAGAAATGTAGTCAAGCACTGATCTGCCATTCTGCTTCAACTCTACGAACATCTTGAAGAGAACAGACTTTTGAGCAGTGGAGATAAACTTTGCTTCAAACTTAGCATGGAATTGCTCCCATGAAATCTCCTCTTCCGGAGTCTCGAGTATAACGGAATTCCACCATTCCATGGCTCTACTCTGAAGCTGCCTTGATGCAAGCTTTCTCTTCATTGCATTCTCAATACCCAAGTCTCCAAAGATTCGAACACATGAATCCATCCACCTCTGAACCTCTTCAGCTGGCTCAGTTCCCTTGAATGGTTTCCCTCCTAGAGATGTAAAGTCCTTGCACATCTTTGCAAAATCTACCCTAGGAACTCGCACACCTACATCTACCGTAGCCGCCACTGGAGCGGGTACCCTTCGCATAATTGCTTCTGCCATGGCTTCAAACATGGCCGGGTAATCTGGTTCATCACCATTTCCCCCTCCAGTATTAGCTCTCCTAGCAGCGTGTCTTGATGGCCGTCTACTCATTCTAAGTCTGCAATTTAGAATAGTTAGCCACTTCCAAGAAAACTGCTAAAAGAATACAACTGCTACTACTATATATGCTAATATATATAGTAAACATCCAACTGAAATCTACAAATACGCCACTCATACGTAATTACGTCTTCGAACTTTGGCCAAAATCGTTGACCAGAGCTCTGATACCAAATGTGACGACCGCCCATAACCCCCGCACTAAACAGGAGGACTAATATGCTAAAGGTGTGCCAGGCTGCTATGGACGATCATCAGAGTAGGTAAACACATCGAAACCTGTCGTAGAACTCACAGCGCATGGATAAAATATAGTAGAATATATACAACAGGTAATAGTAATGAGGTATCATATAGAAAACTTTTGAAACTTTCTCAACATCCAGAAAGATTATCCAACTGATATCAAAGTTTGTACATAAGGCCTCACTACAGCTCTCAAGCAACTCAAACAGCGGAAACAGAAATACTGGATAGTAATAAAACTGGTACGCCAGCCTCCTGCTCGTCATCGCTCAGCTTCCTCGTATCACTAAGCTCCATTACCTGTAACCTGCTACTTAGTCTGCCCATCCACAACCGGATGAACAGCCCAAGGTAATAAGAGGAAACATAAAACCTTGAGTCAGACAATAGTCTTAGTGAGCGATAATACAGCTAACAAACTTCAACAAGAAAGTATATGAGAATGGGTAAATGAACAACTTATCTACCCACATCACCAGAGAAGAACTCAACCTTATCTTCCCCACATCGGACAGTGATAGCCTTTATACCAAGCATTTCAACCATTCATCCATAGAAACCAGAACACCCATTCAATCATACATAACACACATAACATCCAGATTATATAGGTCTCACACAGACAACCCTAATCGAGTTTAACATTCCTCAAGTACTCTCGCCAGAGGCCTAGACCAATATCACTTAAGAACTCAAAGAACATCTCCCTCGACTTTGGATAATCTATGTGAGATAGTACAAACAGAACAACCAATCATCCATGACTGACTCTGGCTATCACCGCCAATCCTGCTTCGAAACCATCGTTATCGTATGACTAGCCCATATTGCCATCCGTCAAGGGCCATACTCGAAACCCCGGTTCTAGCGAAACTCCATACACCATACAACGAAATGTATTCTAGGCCATACAACGAAACCCAGGGTATTCGACCATACAACGAAATCGTATAACCCTTGCTCTGAGCCCGCTAGAACCCATGATAACGATAATCTCTCGGCCTTCGCATCTCCAATCGCTATCAATCGCGACTGTTCACCAACTCAGGACACTTTAGAGTTGTCATGCTCAGAACACCATAGAGCAATCCTCATCACCCAACTCAAGACACTTTAGAGCCGTCACTACGCTCGTTGATCCACCTTGATCAACGAATACATTCACCACTTCGAGCCTTCCTACTTGAACCACCTCGAAGTTAGCACTACTTTTGATCCGAAGTAAGCATAAATCATAAGGATCAAAACAATCCATAGCATCATATCAACTTGCTAGAGAAAGCAAACGACAGCACATAGGCCATTCACCACAGCATTAAAAAAAAGCGCTACTGAAATCCCCTCCATTTTTAACCAACCAGGGTAGGACCGACCCGACCAACTCCAGGACCGACCCGCCTCCCTGCATCCTTGGACCGACCCACCCCCTTGGGACCGACCAGAATATGCTTCCACCTGACCGACCAAGATTTACCCCATCTGACCGACCAACTCCTCTAAAGCGACCAGCTCCAGAGCGACCAAGATTCCAGAGCCACCAGGATTCCAGAGCGACCAGCTTCTCCAGAGCGACACGCCTCCATGCAGCTTTGGATCGACTCGACCTCCTTGGGACCGACCAGCTTTGGATCGACCCCGTCAAGACCGACCAGATTTTTCTCCTCCTGACCGACCAGCTCCTTCAGAGCGACCAGGATTTGCTTCCAGTAAAAACCAACCAGAATGCCACCATCTGAAACCGACCAAAAACACTTCTGCACCTTCTGGACCGACCAGAAACACTTCTGCTCCTTCTGGACCGACCAGCTTAAACCGACCAGCTCCCTGACTTGCTTCCCAAGCCATACTATGACCGACCACCTCATTTCAGACCGACCCGACCAACTCCAGGACGACCAGAACCCTGCACATCTCCAATTCGACTCCGATTTCGACCAAAACTTCGCCAAGCGACGAATCCGACGAAACCAGCTTATCCGATTCATCCAAACGCAATCACAAACATGTTATGCAACCAACAATATCATCAATCTAACAATTTCCATCAAAACACATAAATTTCCCAAAACATGATAAGTGAATCATATGAACATAATAACGGATCTAACTTGCATAATCTTGAGAAAAATCATAAAATTAACCATTTAAATTATCTAGATCAGATCCTAAGGCGATTCATATATAAAATGAACTTAGCATGGTGTAGATCTAAGGAATATAACATGGAAATGATGAAATTAACAACCTAAAACCCATATACTTGCATGCATCCGAATGAGAGATGTAAATCACTCACCAATTCTTCAAATCGATGCAAAAACAATGAAAAAGCAATCCGGACAGCGAACACTTCGAATCAAACTCCTCAATCCGATGAATTCGCCCTTGAAACGATGTAGATCTAGCCTCTTATGGTGTAGATCTTCGATTTCCCTCCTTGGATATTGGAATTTTAATGGTGGAAAGATGTTAGAGGAAGAAGGAGATCAAAGCCTCCCCATAAGAGAATGGAAAATGCCCCTTTCTCCATATCCCTTACCCCCTATTTATAGTCTCCACCAACCCCCTAATGGGCCTTCTTCAAATCAGCCCATTAGCCTTCCAAAACCTGAACAGCCAACTGAAAAACCTTAAAACAGCGATTTCTCCCAAACCGCTGAACCAAATCCTTAATGTAACCACTCTACGGAAAGAGAATCATTAATTCCTTTCCAATGGCACAGGTCTCACCCTCTGATTCAACCTGAGTCAAAAATTATGCCCTGTACAAGACTGACAGGGGCAAAATGGTCACAAACAAAATCGGTAAAATTTATGGACATGTCTCACATCCCCATAAGAAACATACTAAAAGATGAGAATGATCCAACCCTCAGGGAATAAAATAAAATTATTTTATGATCTTCCGATACATAAAATGCGGGCTGTTACAATTTGTAATATTTGTTGATCGACCAACGTTTCAGCTTGCGTTTTGCCTGATCCACTTTGGTCGATCCTTCCCCTTCCTCGTCCTCACCCTCCTCCCTCCCCCCTCCCCTCCCAATATAGGAATATTTGGAATTTAGATTTCATGAAGTAAATCCATGTATATCTACTGAAAGCATCTACAAATGATATATAATACTTATAACCAATATCAGAATCTATTAGTGCAGGACCCTATAAATCAGTTGCAATTAAACTCAGGGGTTCTGTGTATTCAGTGCTGGAATCAATAAAAGGTAACTTGTGACTTTTGCCCATTTGACAGTATATGCATATGTGTGGTAAAGAAATATCATCAAACTTAATATTGCTTTCTACTAAAACTTGCTTTACAACACTAGTACTGGGGTGACCCAGTTTCTTGTGCCAAATATCGAAAACATTGTTTTCCTTTTCCACATCATTTTCATTGAGATTACACATCACTTTGTTTTCAGCATTTCTGTTGTTCCTGTTTTGAATGAAGCAATATAGCTAATTCACTTCATTGCCCTGCAATAAAATATTTCTAGTAAGTATGTCCCTAACCAAATAATAGTTAGGATATAATTCAAAATATACATGATTATGTTTTGCAAATTGGGACACACTTAAAAGAATTTTTCTGATGTCAGGAACTCTTAACAGATTCTTTAAAATTAATTCATTATTCTTATGCAAATAACAACTACCAGTATGAGTAATGATGATAGGCTTACCATTTCCCACAGCCTGATTACCTCTATACTCCTTGCAACCAATGTTTAGGTTGTCAAGATTGTTAGTTAGATGATTTGTAGCTCCAAAATCTGGTACCGCCTTTCATCTTTATACTTTCTGCTCTAGCTATACATGATTGATTTCCTAATCTATTGTCTCTTTGCGCACTTTGTTTTTGCTGCACACTAGCCACATTTGCACTTGGATTTCCAGACTTTTGATTGTTTGAGTTTTGATTAGGTGTAAAACTTTGATTAAACCTAAAAAAGCATTTAAATGCAATTTGACCAATTCTTTCATAAATTTGGTATTTGGATCTATTATTGTTGATGTTATTTCTGCCTCTTCCTCTTGATCTTCCACCAAACCTACTTCTTTGTGGTTGAAAGTTGATTCTTGAGTCTTTGTTTTTATTACTATTAGCATAGTTAATACTTAACTCATTTTCTTGAGGCTTCTTGTTGTCAAGTCTGGTTTCATATGCCAGTAAAATTGAGCGTACTTCATTTAAGGGTGAAGCGATTCATTTGCAGATGATACACGATTATTTTCGTCACACTTACCTAAGCATGTTATTACTCTCAAGTTTATCTTATATTGCTTTGAGATGTTGTCTGGTCTTCGTATTAATTTTGATAAGAGTTCTGTAATGGTCCTAAACGATAGTAGCAATGTGGAATCCTTAGTAGCTAGTACTTTAAACTGTTCTATCATGAAATTTTCGTTTGATTATTTAGGTTTTAAAATAAGACCTACCAAACTTAAGAAGGAAGATTGGATAATTATTATTGATAAAATAAATAATAGATTATCGAGCTGGAATAATCGATTTCTTTCTAGAGCGGGTAGACTAGTATTAGTAAACTCAGTTTTATCAGCAATCCCCACTTATTGGATGACAGTTCATCGTTTTCCTAAGTGGGTTATAGAGAAAATTGATAGCATGAGAAGAAATTTTCTTTGGAGTGGAGGTTCAAATTGTTGTAGTTATAAATGCTTAGTTAATTGGGAATTGTGTTGCAAGCCAAAGACTGATGGGGGACTTGGGATTATTAATCTTTTTAATTTTAATTCCTCTTTATTAACAAAATGGTTATGGAAATTCAGAAGTGCTGATATAGTTGCTACTTGGAAGAATTTAGTCTCCATATTTTATTATTCGAGGGGAGAGTTTTTAGTGGGATCAGGTGTTAGTTGGTCAAATAGATTATCTAATTTCTGGAAGGCAGTTTTAAACTGTTTTGACTTTTTTAAGCTAGGACATAAGATGACAGTTCATTCGGGTAACTCTACCTATTTCTGGCATGATGCATGGATTTCTAGTATACCTCTTAAAATTGAATTTGTTGAACTTTTTAATGTTTGTGAATTTAAGAACTTGTTAATTGCGGACGTTTATAGACGAAATGTAGACCCCCCATGGGAGTTTTCATTCGTCAATATTTTAGAAGGGGGTCTGTTAAGACAGCTGGCTTTATTAAAAGCAAAATTAAACCTGTATCATCTGGATGAGTACATGGATACTAGTAGTTGGGGATTGGACAAGAGTTTAGTTTACTCGGTTAATTCAATGTACAAACTTATTAATTTTTTTGGTTTGTCTTTGCTTCCTTTTAAATTTATATGGAGTTCAAATTCTCCTCCTAAAGCTAAGTTTCTTATGTGGCTGATAGTCCATAGGAAGCTTAACACAGTGGAGTTATTAAAGAAGAAGAAGGTTTAGTTTGATGTTAAATGCAGTTTTTGTAACTCTTTAGAGGAAGATGTAGATCATTTATTTTTTTCTTGTAATTTTACCAATTATATTCTAACTATGGTACTAAGGATATTTGTTATGGTTAATTTGAATACTTTTAATAACTGTGAGAAATATTGGAATCATTATAGACTTACTCTTAAATCTAAACAGAGATATGTAATGGATTCTTTAATTGTTATCATCAGCTGGTTCATTTGGTTTGAAAGGAACCAAAGGTTTTTTCATTCCTCTTCAGGGTCCCCTGATAATTTAATCATTAAGATAGTTTATTTTTGTTTGGACTGGATGTCCACTTCAAGTTATAAGTACTTTAGAGACTTAAGTTTTGGTAATTTTATGCAAAAAGTTAGGTCAAACTTGGGGTTATTTATGATTATTAATAGATTCTTTAGAAATAATAGTTTACGTATTAATGCATAAATTACTAGTTTTTGATAATGATGAGTACATTTCCATTCAGCATCTGTTTTATTCTTGTTACATATATGTAAGGATAAATTATGGTATATGTTTATATATAGTAACATATATATATTCTTTTATATATGTGTTGGTATCTAATAGTGGTTTTTGTAGTTATTATTCAGGTTTTAGTTTGGAAGGAAATACTGGTGAACTTCATGGATAGCTGCTAAATGGGGGTATTAATGAGTATCTTTTGATATTTTAGTTGTAATGGTTTTTGTATTTATTCATAAAATTTTAGCATTGAAAATGTTAGTTTATTCCTACAGTATATTTCTTTCTTTTGTTACATATATGTATGGATATTTAGTGGTATATATATATACACTATGATATATATATATATATATATGCAAAATAATTCCATACATATATGTATGGTTACAAATGACGGGTGTTCTAGATATTATTCAGGTTTTCAGGTGGAAGGATATTTTGGAGAAACATATGGATAGATGCTGTCAGGTTGATGGATAGCATGTTGGAGCTTAGTAGATTGCTGATTGGATTGAAGATTGGCATTTCATGAGTAGTTTATTGGGTCTAGTATTTGAGAGTTCTCGATGTGTATATCTCATTATTGTAGTTTTTACATAGAGTGTATGGGTTATTGTATTGGAATAGATATACCCCAATATCGGGTGGTGGCCTTGCCGGAATTCGATATTGGAGTAGATGGGCGGTGGTTTATCCGGAGCTCATCTATCTATGATCCTTTACATTCCTATACGTACCTAGAGACGTGATAGGCTTTTATCACTTTTTCTTATGTTCTATTGTTAGACTCTGTATCTTTGCTTTTATTATATATATGTGTGTGCTCTCTTCTCTTCAGAAGATCACACATTTTTGTTTTCAAAAAAAACTTCCAAGTCCATGTAAAATGGTCAATACTTGTTCAGATTTTGGAACTTTCTATCCTGCTGCATCTAATTGATCACACAAAGGCGCGGTTTTAGCCAGATACTATCTCATACAATTATTTTCCTTTCCTGAGTTTTGTAGCTGTCTTCTATAGTGCATTATTTTAGCAGAAGATTGAGAGTTGAAATTCTTTTCAACATTGACCCAAATCTCATTAGCTGAATTACACCCTATAACTTGTGAGAGCATATAATTGCTAATAGATGATAGTAGCCAAGCACTTATCAACCTGTCTTGTCTATAATATTTGGTGAATTCCACTTTAGTAACCACATTGTTTTCTTGATCTGTGATAAACTTTGGTGGAATTTGCAGGGTGCCATTGAGGTGGCCTTCTAGTCCAAGTCCTTGGATTTAGGTTTCCATCTGGAATTTCCTCAATAAGTAATTTCTTTCATCTAGCTTGATTGTGATAAGTTGACTTTGTGGACTCATCACAGTCTTTACTAGTTGATCTATGGCAGTTACTATTGGAATTGGTTGATTCGAGGAAGTAGATTGAATGTATGATGTAATAGATCTAGATGCTGGTGTTGTAACAACCATGATGCAGAAACAGATAGAAATAAACTTGCAAAACTATAGATGAGGGATCACCTTCAATGATGCCGAAAGCAAGAATGAAATTCAGGTAACTGCAATCTAATGCCTATCAGATGATGATAGTGTTACTGATGACTAGCACAGGTATGGCAGTTTTCTTGAATTGATTTCTTGATTTTCTTGGTAGCTTGATTCTGATTTTCTTTGAATTTTCTTCACAACTCTTAGATTTAGATCAGTGCAGCCGATCTAATGATTAGGCAAGGCAGTGATCTGAATTGAGTCAACTCTCAAGTGATGAGTGAAAACTCAGATGAGAGGAACACCCAAGTGATGAAAATACTCTGATGGGTGTAAAGAAGAATTTCTTATTTTGTTGGATCGAATATGTAACAACCCGTATTTTCAATAACCTGTTATAACATAAATCGAGGCAGAATTTAATTCTAAAATCTGAATCAAGGGAAACGGGCTATGCCATTGCGTTCGTCTCGGAAAAATACGCAAAATAGAGTCCGAGTTTTCGAAAATCGGAGTCCGTATGACCCGATTAAGGCCCAATGAAGTTTTCAGAAAATTTCAAGTTCAAAACAGATTTCAAATTCAAGTTTGAATTTGGAAATTTGGGGCAGTTGGGCGCAGGCGGGAAAATTCCCGCCAGAGTACCCAAGTCGACAGCCCTATCGACTTGGGAGTCGACTTGGTTGGACCCAAGTCGACAGCCCTGTCGACTTGGCTGTCGACTTGGTCCAGCCGGGCAGTTTTGCCTGGTGCACCATTTTGAGGTTTGGTTAGGTTTTGGGGCCAGATTCGGTTTTAAGGGCTGAGATTGGAACTAGGGTTTAATCCTAAGGCTAAAACTAATCCTAATCTCTATAAATAAGCCCCTAACCTAACCCTAAATCATCATTATTCATTCAAGTAACTAAACTATGGCAAAATCATTCCTCTCATGGCCTCCACTCTCTTCATAAAATTCCTAAGTCATTTCTATGAGAGATTTTCAATGCATACAAGTGTTTTCAAGCTTGTATGAGCATCATTAGCTTGCATTCAAATCAAGTTTCCATATTTACATCATAAAGCAAGGATTTTGATCATTTTGGCTCAAGGGTTTTTCTATTAAAGCTTGCATTTTGGGTCTATTTGATTGCATAAGGGCTTTGTCATATTTTTGTGTCTTCATAAGCATTGTAAGCCCTTTTCTACTTTCATATTTAAACTCTAAAGTTAAATGAATGATGCAAGTTTGGTTGATCATTATGTTATGCAAGTATGCCATGTTATGATATGCAAGTTTACCATGTTATGCTATGCAAGTTTGCCATGTTATGATATGCAAGTTAATCATGTTATGTTATGCAAGTTTGTCATGTTATGATATGCAAGTTAATCATGTTATGTTATGCAAGTTTTCCATGTTATGATATGCAAGTTAATCATGTTATGTTATGCAAGTTTGCCATGTTATGATATGCAAGTTTATCATGTTATGATATGCAAGTTTATATGCAAGTTGGCCATGTTATGTTATGCAAGTTTGCTATATTATGATATGCAAGTTTGCCATGTTATGTTATGCAAGTTTGGGTTGATCATTTTGTTCATGTTATCATGTTATGCAAGCTTATCTTGGGTTTATGAGCTTAAAGCTTCAAGCTTTATGCTAAAGGTTGCATTTTGGCAACATGTAAGTTATCATATCTCTTATGATAACTTGCATGTGAGGCTAAATGCGAACTTATGGCCATTTCAACATGTCATTTATCACCATGTATCACCAATGTGCTAAGTTTGGTTTTATGCATGCTTTTGAGGCCTAAAAATGTAATATGCAAGTATATGAACATATGTACATTTCATATGCCACCATGTTAAACTTGTGGCTTCAACACCTTTATGTCATGATTATGCCAAGTTCCCTCTTTCTATCCTTTATGCGCTATTGCGATATGTAAGCGATGGGATTGCGTTTGGGGTTGGGTAAACTTAAAAGACATAAAAACATAAGATTGGGAATTTACCTATTAAGTTAGGTCTACCCATTGGGAATTTACCTATTAAGTTAGGTCTACCCAAATGCTTGAAAACTTGTAATATGTTTTGGAAACATGATGGGCATGACACTTAGAAAACATAAGTGTGACCAACTCGAGGTTGGGTTGAGTTTGTAGCGTAAACCTACCCGGAACCGACCGGCTTAACTAGTTGCTACAAACAATAGGACCCAATGTGAGAAGTTGGTCATGTTGTACCTTGAACCCGAGGTTAGACCAAGTTGTGGTGTAAAGCTACCCGGACCCGCCCGGCTTAACTAGTAACCGCAACAAAGTTTAATGTGAGAGGTTAAGGCACATTAATTAATTAATGCCTCATGATTAGGGTTAAGTCATGGTCCACTTAATACTTAACCAATTTGGGCTTGGTAGATTAATCAGGGTTAAGTCGTGAACTCATCGTTACACTTAACCAAGTTAATCCATGATTAGCAAGAGGGTTAAACCGTACTTAACCCACTAGAAAAATCCTAGCAATGGGGGTCCACTCCAGCAGTAATCCCAAGTTTGTATCATTAAGACCCTAGGGACTAGGCTAGGGAGGGGGCACGATTACTGGACTTGAGGTAAGTGACCAAAAACGACGGCAGATTGGTACGCCGGTGTAGTTCCGGGCGGACTATGGTCGTGCATATAGTCCGAAGCCGGGGAAAACATGCACGGGTACCAGTAGATCGAGACTGTGCACATATGTTTATGGTGTCTAGGGGTTGACACCCTAGGGCTTGATACACCCGACGGGAGACCCGGCACAGTCTGACTACAATTATGTTTGGGCCGTATTGACACCAACACGTGACGAGTTAGGCTTATAGGGAGCCGATCGACTAGACCGTTTGGTTGGACCGCGTATTAGGGTCACTTCATGTTATTCGGCCAAAGCTTGGGCCAAGGGATCAATACTTGTTTATTCAAGTCATGTTAGCTTGCTAGTACACCTGTGGTGCAAAAACCTTAAACCTGATTATGCGATGACACCTTTATCTACCTTGTTAGTTAATCATCATGCTAGTATGTTGTTATCCTTATGTTCATCCCTGCTTCTCATGCCAGTTAACTTTATCAGTTTACATTGATTGTAGTAGGGCTTACTCAGTCTTTTTGACTGACCTGTTTTTCTTTCGCCTCTTTTCTTCCGTTCCCCCCTAGGTTCTCAGGGTGGGAATATTGGAGCTTAGCTTGGATTTCTGATCGCTTGCTTGTGGGATTTTAGCTCATGTACGGTCTTGACATGAAGCTAGCTATGGTTATCACTTATTTTGGGGATAGTACTTATGTATTTCAGTTTTTCAGTAATGTTGTTTTTATCTAGACTTGTGTATTTGGAAAGTTGACATTATGTTGTACCAGACTTGTTTTGAAATAGTTTGAAATCTTCCGCTGTTTTACTTATCTTATTAACTCTGTTTACATATATACATATGTTCTTGTTCTGCCTTGATATATCATTATGCATGTTTACCTGATTCAAATGCCCCTCCAAAGTCAGAGTGCTTGCAAGAGCCACCGTGGCGGAGGTGGGGTGTTACATTTGGTATCAGAGCATATGGTTTACGAGAAGGAACAAAAAGGTTTTTAAAAACTTTTGGAAAACTATTTTCAAAACCAAGTATAAAGTATTTTCCAAAGAAAAGTCTAGTTTATTTTAAAGGCTATTCTCCAAAAAGCCATTAGCAAAAAAAAATTCCTTCGTTTTTCTCCATTCTGAATCTATCTTTTTCTTCGTTTTCAGTATGGCCGATAACTTTGCCATTCCGGAGGGTGTACACGTACCTGTTTGGTATAGGAGACTTTTGGAGGCTAGGGCGACCGAAGCCGGCCCCGCAGATGTTCCTCCTCCTCCTCCGGTGGTTAATGTTTCTCCTCCCCCTCAGCCTCCACAAGCGGATTTTGCGGAAACTTGTAAGAACTTTAAGACGATGGGTGGCAAGAATTTCATTGGAACCGAGACTTATGTAGAGGCAAGGAATTGGTTGAAAGAAACCGAAGATCTTTTTGCCTTCTTTGATATAGATGACCGTAGGAAGGTTTTATTGGCAGTGTGGTTGCTAAAGGAAGAAGCTGCACGTTGGTGGGTGGTCACCACCGCTACTAGGCCAATTGAGACTTGGGATGACTTTCGGGGAAAGTTTGGACTAAGGTTCCTATCACTGAAGCAAGGGGACATGACTATTAGGGAATACATAGATAAGTTTAATCAACTGGCTCGGGTCGGTTTAGACTTGGTTAACACAGCTCAGAAGAAGGCCCTATACTTTGCTCTAGGATTAAACGAGCCATTACATGGTTTAGCCATGACTCATATACCCTTGGGGGCAACTTTCGAGAGTTTGGTGAATATGGCCCTACTCAATGAAGAGAATAGGAGTGACAAGAAGGAGATCAAGATGAATGATACTCAAGCCAAGAAGACTGATTCCCAGTGGAAAGGAAATGAGGGTAATCCAAGCGGTCAGAGCAGTCAAGGCAATAAGAACAAGAACAAGAGTCAAGGCAACAAGGGGAACAACAACAAGGGCAATAACGACAAGAGGAAGTGCCATTATTGCGGTTCAGTTGGGCATCTTATTAAGGATTGTAAGAAGAGGAAAAGGACGAGTGGTGAATGCTATCGTTGTGGTGAGTTTGGACATTTCAGCAAAGATTGCCCGAAGAAGCAAGGGCAAGGCCAGGGTCAGACTCAGCGTGCTGGGCCTTCAGGAGGGCAAGTTCATGCTCTCAATGCCGCTCCAGTTCCCGATCGAGGTAGTATTTCTGTTGAAAGCCTTGTATACATTTCTGATTTTCCTGTTCGTACTTTGTTTGATTTTGGCACATCGCATAGTTTATTTCATCTGATCTAGTTGAAAGTTTGCACCTAAGTACTAGTCTAGTTTATGATCCCGTGTGTGTTTCAAATCCAATTGGGGTTTACGCCCATTTGTCTATATCTACGTGGATTTGAAAATCTCTATCTTGAGTATAGAATTCTCGCGTGATGCTTATATTCTCGGTTTCATGGGGTATGGGTTGATTTTGGGCATGGATTGGTTGTCCAGTTTTGGAGCCATTCTTGATTTTTGAGCATAGGGTTGAGAGGCTCATGACTCGCCTCGGTAATACCCTAAAAATTTCTAGTAACCCTATGAGTCCCGTCATGTTGTGTTATCTTGAATCCCTCAATTCGTCTATCGGTAGTTTGTAATCGGTGAGGGTGGTCCGAGAATATCCTGATATCTTGGGTGAAGTGAAGGGGGTTACCCCTAAACGAGAGAAAGATTTCCGCATTTATCTGGTTGATAATGCCAAGATAGTTTCGTGGCCGGTTAGGCACATGGCCCCGCAAGATGAGAGTTAAGAAAGCAAGTCAAGGAGTTGCTTGAGAAGAACTTCATTAGACGAAGTATATCTGAATGGGGAGCGCCTGTGGTATTTGCTACCAAGGCAGATGGTTCTCCCCGACTTTGTGTTGACTATCGAGAGTTGAATAAGCTGACTAAGAAGAACAGACACCCGTTACCGAGGATTGATGATCTCTTTGACCAGCTTGTCGGTGCTTCTGTTTTCTCTCAGCTTGATCTTGCTACTGGATTCCATCAGCTCAGGGTAGCTGAAGATAGTATAGACAAGACTGCGTTCAGAACTCCAGATAGATTCTTAGAATGGCTGGTCATGCCATTCGGTTTGACTAATGCACCCGCCTACTTCGTGGACTTGATGAGTAGGGTGTCTAGGGAGTTCCTGAACGAGTTTGCGGTAGTCTTTGTAGACGATATCCTGACTTTCTTAAAGAACGAGGAAGAACATGCTAGACATCTCAAGGAGGTGATGGATACGCTTAGAGCGCATCAGTTGAAAGCCAAGTCCTCCAAATGTCATTTTGGAGAAAAAGGAGTTAGATTTCTTGGGCACATAGTTTCTAAGCAAGGCTTAGTGGAGGATCCTGCTAAAGTGGTCGCGGTTCAAAACCGTAAAGCTCCGACGAGGACAATTGAAGTAAGAAGTTCTCTCAGTTTAATTAGTTAGTTAGCGTCCCTTGAGCTTAGACCTACCCTTCTGGATCAAGTAGGGACTTCACAGAAAGAAGACCCGCAGTTAAGTCAAGATCATGGACAAGTTGATTCGAGGCGAGATGTTAAGACACCTCGCTATAGATGACAAGGGATGGCTAAGACGCAATGAGAGAAAGAAGGCTCTTGAAGATGCACATCACTCGAGGAGGTGGCCGAGTTTGTCCCAAGGTGCATGTTGTGCCAACAGATTAAGGCCGAGTCATAAAAAGCCCGGTGGGCTATTACATCCATTGGAGGTCCCCGCAATGGAAGTAGTAAAGCGTCACGAAGGATTTCGTGGATGGACTGCCTAGATCAAGGAAAGGGAATATGAGCATGTGGGTCATAGTAGGTAGACTCACGAAGAGTGCTCATTTTACTCCGGTAAAGAGCGAAAGGACTGCATCATAGCTAGCAACGGATTACTTTCAAGAAATAAAGCGGTTGCACGAGGTTCCCTAAAGTATAGTTAGTAACCATGACTCAATCTTCACTAGCCAGTTTTGGGATAGTCTACGGGAAGTCATGGGCAAGCGACTGAATCTAAGTACGGCCTATCATTCACAGGCGGATGGTTCATTTCGTTCAAGCATGAGTTATAGAAAATCACGTTAGTAAGAGCAATTGGCAACGTGGATTGGTATTTCCAAGAAAAGTTCTGCCGCGTGGAATACTTTATAGTAAGTAAACGAGATCCAGGATTCACTGGTGAATTTTGGAGAGCTTGCATGAAACCATGAGGTCATAGTTATGTTTAAGCCAAGAATGATAGAAGAGTAAGTGAAAGAAGAAGACGAGAGGCGATAATGAAATGGGTTCCAACTCATATTTGGAAATAAGAGTTAAGAAGCCAAGAAATCATGAAGTAAAAGATGGTCAAAGCACAGTGGAGTTAAACTCAAGGAAACGTGACTTAGAAGATTGAAGGCTAGATACGCGCATCATATCTCTTTTTAAGAGCATATTCTTGATCCTTGTTTTCCTGTGGAACTTACTTGGATGTTATCTTTTACATATATCCTCTCGGTCCCATTCTCGATCCCATTTCTGTTGTAAACTCCATAAGGGGGTATGACTCATCGGTTAGTAAGGCATGTCAGGGTTTGAAGGGGTCCGTTAGGTTGACTAAACCTTTTGGGCTTTTATAGAATATGGGTTGGGTTAGGAAGGGATTTCTTGTAATCCGAAAGGAGTATATCCTGCTTATCTTCCCGATCTCTTTGTAGCATATCTTTTGCTATCCATGTTTATCTAGTTTATCGTGTTAATCTCATCATGAGAACCTTAGGTAGAAACCCTTTGGATGAAACATGTGTTTGAAACATGTTATGCTTGATGGTTGCAAGTGTTTGCAAGTGGTTACTCGTGGATGCATTGTACACGTTAGGCACTAGATCGGCTCACACACTCCTCATATTGCATATGCATGAGTGTTTACGCTTATTCATGGATGAATATGTTGTGCTATCACATGGATGTTGCATATGGATGTATGTTATGTGCACACATATAGATGTTATACATTATGTTAGGAATTGCATACATATGGATTCATCTCACTAACATAATTTGCAATGATGATATTTGCATTAGATAAGTACATATACACACACCTTTGCATATGTTCATACAACATTTAGAATCTTGTAAGGACAATGATTGCTCGTGGATGATGTTTTGAGTAGATGGATGTTGGATGGTAGGATACGTTCTTCCTAACTTGAAGATTTCGGGGACGAAATCCTTTAAGGAGGGGAGAATGTAACAACCCGTATTTTCAATAACCTGTTATAACATAAATCGAGGCAGAATTTAATTCTAAAATCTGAATCAAGGGAAACGGGCTATGCCATTGCGTTCGTCTCGGAAAAATACGCGAAATAGAGTCTGAGTTTTCGAAAATCGGAGTCCGTATGACCCGATTAAGGCCCAATGAAGTTTTCAGAAAATTTCAAGTTCAAAACAGATTTCAAATTCAAGTTTGAATTTGGAAATTTGGGGCAGTTGGGCGCAGGCGGGAAAATTCCCGCCAGAGTACCCAAGTCGACAGCCCTGTCGACTTGGGAGTCGACTTGGTTGGACCCAAGTCGACAGTCCTGTCGACTTGGCTGTCGACTTGGTCCAGCCGGGCAGTTTTGCCTAGTGCACCATATTGAGGTTTGGTTAGGTTTTGTGGCCAGATTCGGTTTTAAGGGCTGAGATTGGAACTAGGGTTTAATCCTAAGGCTAAAACTAATCCTAATCTCTATAAATAAGCCCTTAACCTAACCCTAAATCATCATTATTCATTCAAGTAACTAAACTATGGCAAAATCATTCCTCTCATGGCCTCCACTCTCTTCATAAAATTCCTAAGTCATTTCTATGAGAGATTTTCAATGCATACAAGTGTTTTCAAGCTTGTATGAGCATCATTAGCTTGCATTCAAGTCAAGTTTCCATATTTACATCATAAAGCAAGGGTTTTGATCATTTTGGCTCAAGGGTTTTTCTATTAAAGCTTGCATTTTGGGTCTATTTGATTGCATAAGGGCTTTGTCATATTTTTGTGTCTTCATAAGCATTGTAAGCCCTTTTCTACTTTCATATTTAAACTCTAAAGTTAAATGAATGATGCAAGTTTGGTTGATCATTATGTTATGCAAGTATGTCATGTTATGATATGCAAGTTTACCATGTTATGCTATGCAAGTTTGCCATGTTATGATATGCAAGTTAATCATGTTATGTTATGCAAGTTTGCCATGTTATGATATGCAAGTTAATCATGTTATGTTATGCAAGTTTGCTATGTTATGATATGCAAGTTAATCATGTTATGTTATGCAAGTTTGCCATGTTATGATATGCAAGTTTATCATGTTATGATATGCAAGTTTATATGCAAGTTGGCCATGTTATGTTATGCAAGTTTGCTATATTATGATATGCAAGTTTGCCATGTTATGTTATGCAAGTTTGGGTTGATCATTTTGTTCATGTTATCATGTTATGCAAGCTTATCTTGGGTTTATGAGCTTAAAGCTTCAAGCTTTATGCTAAAGGTTGCATTTTGGCAACATGTAAGTTATCATATCTCTTATGATAACTTGCATGAAAGGCTAAATGCGAACTTATGGCCATTTCTACATTTCATTTATCACCATGTATCACCAATATGCTAAGTTTGGTTTTATGCATGCATTTGAGGCCTAAAAATGTAATATGCAAGTATATGAACATATGTACATTTCATATGTGTTTGCGAACAAATTATGCAGTTGTAAACAACTGTAAAATCCGTTCGGCTTTCCTAAACAACAAGGATTATTGTAGAGGGTGTCGAACTCTGGGACCAAATTATTTTATTAATAAATCCAATCAAGTTATCCCTAACTTTTGATTGGTGGAAAACAAAGAAAATAGCAGAAATTAAATAAAAGAGAGTTTTAACAATAAGTGAAAGCGATTAGGGGATAATGACATAGATCAGATTCATAATCATTAATAGCCAAAGATTAACCAGATCTAATACATGTTTCTGTCACAAACATGAATCAACGATAATAGGTTTTTAGAAACATATATGTAAATAACGACAAGCATAGCCTATGCAGGAGCTCAGCTCTACAACCATAGACTATCAGGACAGATTCACAAATTAATTTCTAAAAACCCTAAAATTAGATCTAGATCTGATAAACGTTAGATCGAACACGAATATATCCTGTGAAGGAGCATAGCTCTTAAACGACACAAAATATGAAGGTTCAGATCTAACCCTTAATTCAGATCCAGATCTACATGTATACAGTCCTCATCTTTTGGCTATGTGATTCATATTGAATCATACTATCAGCGTCATCACCCCCTAATCAAAGGGGATTAGCTAGACATAGCTAAAGAAGAAGAGAAAAAGAAAATAAATAACATGAACATAAATAAAATAAACAAAAAGTAAAAAGAAAGGGAGAGAATGATTTTATTCCAAGAAGAGAATTACAGAATAAAACCTAATGTGTTTTACAATGAATGAGATAAAGTGTATTTATAGCTGATATGACAAAGGATACTTGGCAAATTCCACAATGTGGGACTAAAGAATTAGCCCAAATAACAAATAAGCTAGTGTGAACGGGGTTGTAGAGTAAGAGGCCTTGTAAGTGAGCCAGTGTGAACGCGTGCAGTGCATGAAATGGTCTGCAATTGAGCCAATGTGAACACAATATGAGTCTTTAGTGAGCCAAATCTACCCAACTAAACTCTATTTGCAACCGTTCTTCAAGCTTTAAACTCTTCAAGCTTAAGTAATTTTAGCTTCACTCTTTTTCAGCAAATTCTTCATGCTTTATTCATCAAATGCTCTAAACCATGATTCTTTTCAACAATCTGAAAACACAATTATAAATACACAATATCAATTATTTAAAAGATAAAATAAGATAAATATGCGGATAAAATATACACATTTACGTGTATATCAATATGCCACCATGTTAAACTTGTGGCTTCAACACCTTTATGTCATGATTATGCCAAGTTCCCTCTTTCTATCCTTTATGCGCTATTGCGATATGTAAGCGATGGGATTGCGTTTGGGGTTGGGTAAACTTAAAAGACATAAAAACATAAGATTGGGAATTTACCTATTAAGTTAGGTCTACCCATTGGGAATTTACCTATTAAGTTAGGTCTACCCAAATGCTTGAAAACTTGTAATATGTTTTGGAAACATGATAGGCATGACACTTAGAAAACATAAGTGTGACCAACTCGAGGTTGGGTTGAGTTTGTAGCGTAAACCTACCCGGAACCGACCGGCTTAACTAGTTGCTACAAACAATAGGACCCAATGTGAGAAGTTGGTCATGTTGTACCTTGAACCCGAGGTTAGACCAAGTTGTGGTGTAAAGCTACCCGGACCCGCCCGGCTTAACTAGTAACCGCAACAAAGTCTAATGTGAGAGGTTAAGGCACATTAATTAATTAATGCCTCATGATTAGGGTTAAGTCATGGTCCACTTAATACTTAACCAGTTTGGGCTTGGTAGATTAATCAGGGTTAAGTCGTGAACTCATCGTTACACTTAACCAAGTTAATCCATGATTAGAAAGAGGGTTAAACCGTACTTAACCCACTAGAAAAATCCTAGCAATGGGGGTCCACTCCAGCAGTAATCCCAAGTTTGTATCATTAAGACCCTAGGGACTAGGCTAGGGAGGGGGCACGATTACTGGACTTGAGGTAAGTGACCAAAAACGACGGCAGATTGGTACGCCGGTGTAGTTCCGGGCGGACTATGGTCGTGCATATAGTCCGAAGCCGGGGAAAACATGCACGGGTACCAGTAGATCGAGACTGTGCACATATGTTTATGGTGTCCAGGGGTTGACACCCTAGGGCTTGATACACCCGACGGGAGACCCGGCACAGTCTGACTACAATTATGTTTGGGCAGTATTGACACCAACACGTGACGAGTTAGGCTTATAGGGAGCCGATCGACTAGACCGTTTGGTTGGACCGCGTATTAGGGTCACTTCATGTTATTCGGCCAAAGCTTGGGCCAAGGGATCAATACTTGTTTATTCAAGTCATGTTAGCTTGCTAGTACACCTGCGGTGCAAAAACCTTAAACCTGATTATGCGATGACACCTTTATCTACCTTGTTAGTTAATCATCATGCTAGTATGTTGTTATCCTTATGTTCATCCCTGCTTCTCATGCCAGTTAACTTTATCAGTTTACATTGATTGTAGTAGGGCTTACTCAGTCTTTTTGACTGACCTGTTTTTCTTTCGCCTCTTTTCTTCCGTCCCCCCCCCAGGTTCTCAGGGTGGGAATATTGGAGCTTAGCTTGGATTTCTGATCGCTTGCTTGTGGGATTTTAGCTCATGTACGGTCTTGACATGAAGCTAGCTATGGTTATCACTTATTTTGGGGATAGTACTTATGTATTTCAGTTTTTCAGTAATGTTGTTTTTATCTAGACTTGTGTATTTGGAAAGTTGACATTATGTTGTACCAGACTTGTTTTGAAATAGTTTGAAATCTTCCGCTGTTTTACTTATCTTATTTACTCTTTTTACATATATACATATGTTCTTGTTCTGCCTTGATATATCATTATGCATGTTTACCTGATTCAAACGCCCCTCCAAAGTCAGAGTGCTTGCAAGAGCCACCCTGGCATAGGTGGGGTGTTACATTTGGTATCAGAGCATATGGTTTACGAGAAGGAACAAAAAGGTTTTTAAAAACTTTCGGAAAACTATTTTCAAAACCAAGTATAAAGTATTTTCCAAAGAAAAGTCTAGTTTATTTTAAAGGCTATTCCCCAAAAAGCCATTAGCAAAAAAAATTCCTTCGTTTTTCTCAATTCTGAATCTATCTTTTTCTTCGTTTTCAGTATGGCCGATAACTTTGCCATTCCGGAGGGAGTACACGTACCTGTTTGGTATAGGAGACTTTTGGAGGCTAGGGCGACCGAAGCCGGCCCCGCAGATGTTCCTCCTCCTCCTCCGGTGGTTAATGTTTCTCCTCCCCCTCAGCCTCCACAAGCGGATTTTGCGGAAACTTGTAAGAACTTTAAGACGATGGGTGGCAAGAATTTCATTGGAACCGAGACTTATGTAGAGGCAAGGAATTGGTTGAAAGAAACTGAAGATCTTTTTGCCTTCTTTGATATAGATGACCGTAGGAAGGTTTTATTGGCAGTGTGGTTGCTAAAGGAAGAAGCTGCACGTTGGTGGGTGGTCACCACCGCTACTAGGCCAATTGAGACTTGGGATGACTTTCGGGGAAAGTTTGGACTAAGGTTCCTATCACTGAAGCAAGGGGACATGACTATTAGGGAATACATAGATAAGTTTAATCAACTGGCTCGGGTCGGTTTAGACTTGGTTAACACAGCTCAGAAGAAGGCCCTATACTTTGCTCTAGGATTAAACGAGCCATTACATGGTTTAGCCATGACTCATATACCCTTGGGGGCAACTTTCGAGAGTTTGGTGAATATGGCCCTACTCAATGAAGAGAATAGGAGTGACAAGAAGGAGATCAAGATGAATGATACTCAAGCCAAGAAGACTGATTCCCAGTGGAAAGGAAATCAGGGTAATCCAAGCGGTCAGAGCAGTCAAGGCAATAAGAACAAGAACAAGAGTCAAGGCAACAAGGGGAACAACAACAAGGGCAATAACGACAAGAGGAAGTGCCATTATTGCGGTTCAGTTGGGCATCTTATTAAGGATTGTAAGAAGAGGAAAAGGAAGAGTGGTGAATGCTATCGTTGTGGTGAGTTTGGACATTTCAACAAAGATTGCCCGAAGAAGCAAGGGCAAGGCCAGGGTCAGACTCAGCGTGCTGGGCCTTCAGGAGGGCAAGTTTATGCTCTCAATGCCGCTCTAGTTCCCGATCGAGGTAGTATTTCTGTTGAAAGCCTTGTATACATTTCTGATTTTCCTGTTCGTACTTTGTTTGATTTTGGCACATCGCATAGTTTATTTCATCTGATCTAGTTGAAAGTTTGCACCTAAGTACTAGTCTAGTTTATGATCCCGTGTGTGTTTCAAATCCAATTGGGGTTTACGCCCATTTGTCTATATCTACGTGGATTTGAAAATCTCTATCTTGAGTATAGAATTCTCACGTGATGCTTATATTCTCGGTTTCATGGGGTATGGGTTGATTTTGGGCATGGATTGGTTGTTCAGTTTTGGAGCCATTCTTGATTTTTGAGCATAGGGTTGAGAGGCTCATGACTCGCCTCGGTAATACCCTAAAAATTTCTAGTAACCCTATGAGTCCCGTCATGTTGTGTTATCTTGAATCCCTCAATTCGTCTATCGGTAGTTTGTAATCGGTGAGGGTGGTCCGAGAATATCCTGATATCTTGGGTGAAGTGAAGGGGGTTACCCCTAAACGAGAGAAAGATTTCCGCATTTATCTGGTTGATAATGCCAAGATAGTTTCGTGGCCGGTTAGGCACATGGCCCCGCAAGATGAGAGTTAAGAAAGCAAGTCAAGGAGTTGCTTGAGAAGAACTTCATTAGACGAAGTATATCTGAATGGGGAGCGCCTGTGGTATTTGCTACCAAGGCAGATGGTTCTCCCCGACTTTGTGTTGACTATCGAGAGTTGAATAAGCTGACTAAGAAGAACAGACACCCGTTACCGAGGATTGATGATCTCTTTGACCAGCTTGTCGGTGCTTCTGTTTTCTCTCAGCTTGATCTTGCTACTGGATTCCATCAGCTCAGGGTAGCTGAAGATAGTATAGACAAGACTGCGTTCAGAACTCCAGATGGATTCTTAGAATGGCTGGTCATGCCATTCGGTTTGACTAATGCACCCGCCTACTTCGTGGACTTGATGAGTAGGGTGTCTAGGGAGTTCCTGAACGAGTTTGCGGTAGTCTTTGTAGACGATATCCTGACTTTCTTAAAGAAAGAGGAAGAACATGCTAGACATCTCAAGGAGGTGATGGATACGCTTAGAGCGCATCAGTTGAAAGCCAAGTCCTCCAAATGTCATTTTGGAGAAAAAGGAGTTAGATTTCTTGGGCACATAGTTTCTAAGCAAGGCTTAGTGGAGGATCCTGCTAAAGTGGTCGCGGTTCAAAACCGTAAAGCTCCGACGAGGACAATTGAAGTAAGAAGTTCTCTCAGTTTAATTAGTTAGTTAGCGTCCCTTGAGCTTAGACCTACCCTTCTGGATCAAGTAGGGACTTCACAGAAAGAAGACCCGCAGTTAAGTCAAGATCATGGACAAGTTGATTCGAGGCGAGATGTTAAGACACCTCGCTATAGATGACAAGGGATGGCTAAGACGCAATGAGAAAAAGAAGGCTCTTGAAGATGCACATCACTCGAGGAGGTGGCCGAGTTTGTCCCAAGGTGCATGTTGTGCCAACAGATTAAGGCCGAGTCATAAAAAGCCCGGTGGGCTATTACATCCATTGGAGGTCCCCGCAATGGAAGTAGTAAAGCGTCACGAAGGATTTCGTGGATGGACTGCCTAGATCAAGGAAAGGGAATATGAGCATGTGGGTCATAGTAGGTAGACTCACGAAGAGTGCTCATTTCACTCCGGTAAAGAGCGAAAGGACTGCATCATAGCTAGCAACGGATTACTTTCAAGAAATAAAGCGGTTGCACGAGGTTCCCTAAAGTATAGTTAGTAACCATGACTCAATCTTCACTAGCCAGTTTTGGGATAGTCTACGGGAAGTCATGGGCAAGCGACTGAATCTAAGTACGGCCTATCATTCACAGGCGGATGGTTCATTTCGTTCAAGCATGAGTTATAGAAAATCACGTTAGTAAGAGCAATTGGCAACGTGGATTGGTATTTCCAAGAAAAGTTCTGCCGCGTGGAATACTTTATAGTAAGTAAACGAGATCCAGGATTCACTGGTGAATTTTGGAGAGCTTGCATGAAACCATGAGGTCATAGTTATGTTTAAGCCAAGAATGATAGAAGAGTAAGTGAAAGAAGAAGACGAGAGGCGATAATGAAATGGGTTCCAACTCATATTTGGAAATAAGAGTTAAGAAGCCAAGAAATCATGAAGTAAAAGATGGTCAAAGCACAGTGGAGTTAAACTCAAGGAAACGTGACTTAGAAGATTGAAGGCTAGATACGCGCATCATATCTCTTTTTAAGAGCATATTCTTGATCCTTGTTTTCCTGTGGAACTTACTTGGATGTTATCTTTTACATATATCCTCTCGGTCCCATTCTCGATCCCATTTCTATTGTAAACTCCATAAGGGGGGTATGACTCATCGGTTAGTAAGGCATGTCAGGGTTTGAAGGGGTCCGTTAGGTTGACTAAACCTTTTGGGCTTTTATAGAATATGGGTTGGGTTAGGAAGGGATTTCTTGTAATCCGAAAGGAGTATATCCTGCTTATCTTCCCGATCTCTTTGTAGCATATCTTTTGCTATCCATGTTTATCTAGTTTATCGTGTTAATCTCGTCATGAGAACCTTAGGTAGAAACCCTTTGGATGAAACATGTGTTTGAAACATGTTATGCTTGATGGCTGCAAGTGTTTGCAAGTGGTTACTCGTGGATGCATTGTACACGTTAGGCACTAGATCGGCTCACACACTCCTCATATTGCATATGCATGAGTGTTTACGCTTATTCATGGATGAATATGTTGTGCTATCACATGGATGTTGCATATGGATGTATGTTATGTGCACACATATAGATGTTATACATTATGTTAGGAATTGCATACATATGGATTCATCTCACTAACATAATTTGCATTGATGATATTTGCATTAGATAAGTACATATACACACACCTTTGCATATGTTCATACAACATTTAGAATCTTGTAAGGACAATGATTGCTCGTGGATGATGTTTTGAGTAGATGGATGTTGGATGGTAGGATACGTTCTTCCTAACTTGAAGATTTCGGGGACGAAATCCTTTAAGGAGGGGAGAATGTAACAACCCGTATTTTCAATAACCTGTTATAACATAAATCGAGGTAGAATTTAATTCTAAAATCTGAATCAAGGGAAACGGGCTATGCCATTGCGTTCGTCTCGGAAAAATACGCGAAATAGAGTCCGAGTTTTCAAAAATCGGAGTCTGTATGACCCGATTAAGGCCCAATGAAGTTTTCAGAAAATTTCAAGTTCAAAACAGATTTCAAATTCAAGTTTGAATTTGGAAATTTGGGGCAGTTGGGCGCAGGCGGGAAAATTCCCGCCAGAGTACCCAAGTCGACAGCCCTGTCGACTTGGGAGTCGACTTGGTTGGACCCAAGTCGACAGTCCTGTCGACTTGGCTGTCGACTTGGTCCAGCCGGGCAGTTTTGCCTAGTGCACCATTTTGAGGTTTGGTTAGGTTTTGGGGCCAGATTCGGTTTTAAGGGCTGAGATTGGAACTAGGGTTTAATCCTAAGGCTAAAACTAATCCTAATCTCTATAAATAAGCCCCTAACCTAACCCTAAATCATCATTATTCATTCAAGTAACTAAACTATGGCAAAATCATTCCTCTCATGGCCTCCACTCTCTTCATAAAATTCCTAAGTCATTTCTATGAGAGATTTTCAATGCATACAAGTGTTTTCAAGCTTGTATGAGCATCATTAGCTTGCATTCAAGTCAAGTTTCCATATTTACATCATAAAGCAAGGGTTTTGATCATTTTGGCTCAAGGGTTTTTCTATTAAAGCTTGCAATTTGGGTCTATTTGATTGCATAAGGGCTTTGTCATATTTTTGTGTCTTCATAAGCATTGTAAGCCCTTTTCTACTTTCATATTTAAACTCTAAAGTTAAATGAATGATGCAAGTTTGGTTGATCATTATGTTATGCAAGTATGCCATGTTATGATATGCAAGTTTACCATGTTATGCTATGCAAGTTTGCCATGTTATGATATGCAAGTTAATCATGTTATGTTATGCAAGTTTGCCATGTTATGATATGCAAGTTAATCATGTTATGTTATGTAAGTTTGCCATGTTATGATATGCAAGTTAATCATGTTATGTTATGCAAGTTTGCCATGTTATGATATGCAAGTTTATCATGTTATGATATGCAAGTTTATATGCAAGTTGGCCATGTTATGTTATGCAAGTTTGCTATATTATGATATGCAAGTTTGCCATGTTATGTTATGCAAGTTTGGGTTGATCATTTTGTTCATGTTATCATGTTATGCAAGCTTATCTTGGGTTTATGAGCTTAAAGCTTCAAGCTTTATGCTAAAGGTTGCATTTTGGCAACATGTAAGTTATCATATCTCTTATGATAACTTGCATGTGAGGCTAAATGCGAACTTATGGCCATTTCTACATGTCATTTATCACCATGTATCACCAATATGCTAAGTTTGGTTTTATGCATGCTTTTGAGGCCTAAAAATGTAATATGCAAGTATATGAACATATGTGCATTTCATATGCCACCATGTTAAACTTGTGGCTTCAACACCTTTATGTCATGATTATGCCAAGTTCCCTCTTTCTATCCTTTATGCGCTATTGCGATATGTAAGCGATGGGATTGCGTTTGGGGTTGGGTAAACTTAAAAGACATAAAAACATAAGATTGGGAATTTACCTATTAAGTTAGGTCTACCCATTGGGAATTTACCTATTAAGTTAGGTCTACCCAAATGCTTGAAAACTTGTAATATGTTTTGGAAACATGATGGGCATGACACTTAGAAAACATAAGTGTGACCAACTCGAGGTTGGGTTGAGTTTGTAGCGTAAACCTACCCGGAACCGACCGGCTTAACTAGTTGCTACAAACAATAGGACCCAATGTGAGAAGTTGGTCATGTTGTACCTTGAACCCGAGGTTAGACCAAGTTGTGGTGTAAAGCTACCCGGACCCGCCCGGCTTAACTAGTAACCGCAACAAAGTCTAATGTGAGAGGTTAAGGCACATTAATTAATTAATGCCTCATGATTAGGGTTAAGTCATGGTCCACTTAATACTTAACCAATTTGGGCTTGGTAGATTAATCAGGGTTAAGTCATGAACTCATCGTTACACTTAACCAAGTTAATCCATGATTAGCAAGAGGGTTAAACCGTACTTAACCCACTAGAAAAATCCTAGCAATGGGGGTCCACTCCAGCAGTAATCCCAAGTTTGTATCATTAAGACCCTAGGGACTAGGCTAGGGAGGGGGCACGATTACTGGACTTGAGGTAAGTGACCAAAAACGACGGCAGATTGGTACGCCGGTGTAGTTCCGGGCGGACTATTGTCGTGCATATAGTCCGAAGCCGGGGAAAACATGCACGGGTACCCGTAGATCGAGACTGTGCACATATGTTTATGGTGTCCAGGGGTTGACACCCTAGGGCTTGATACACCCGACGGGAGACCCGGCACAGTCTGACTACAATTATGTTTGGGCCGTATTGACACCAACACGTGACGAGTTAGGCTTATAGGGAGCCGATCGACTAGACCGTTTGGTTGGACCGCGTATTAGGGTCACTTCATGTTATTGGGCCAAAGCTTGGGCCAAGGGATCAATACTTGTTTATTCAAGTCATGTTAGCTTGCTAGTACACCTGTGGTGCAAAAACCTTAAACCTGATTATGCGATGACACCTTTATCTACCTTGTTAGTTAATCATCATGCTAGTATGTTGTTATCCTTATGTTCATCCCTGCTTCTCATGCCAGTTAACTTTATCAGTTTACATTGATTGTAGTAGGGCTTACTCAGTCTTTTTGACTGACCTGTTTTTCTTTCGCCTCTTTTCTTCCGTTCCCCCCCCCAGGTTCTCAGGGTGGGAATATTGGAGCTTAGCTTGGATTTCTGATCGCTTGCTTGTGGGATTTTAGCTCATGTACGGTCTTGACATAAAGCTAGCTATGGTTATCACTTATTTTGGGGATAGTACTTATGTATTTCAGTTTTTCAGTAATGTTGTTTTTATCTAGACTTGTGTATTTGGAAAGTAGACATTATGTTGTACCAGACTAGTTTTGAAATAGTTTGAAATCTTCCGCCGTTTTACTTATCTTATTTACTCTGTTTACATATATACATATGTTCTTGTTCTGCCTTGATATATCATTATGCATGTTTACCTGATTCAAACGCCCCTCCAAAGTCAGAGTGCTTGCAAGAGCCACCCTGGCGGAGGTGGGGTGTTACAGAATAAGATTGCTGTAAAGCTTGTAGCTCTGGTACCATAAAAGAGATATTGATATTCTTTTAATACTGCAAAATTAATTTTCAGTATACAAGAGTTTGGAGAAAATGATTTTATTTCAGAATAACAGAAAATGAAAAGGGAAATTGAATGAATTACAATTAGTGACATTGTTCTATATTTATAAAGTAAGAAGTAACGGTAATAAAGCAAAGCAAATAGGTAATGGGCTTTAGCCCAGTTACAATAAAACAGAAGAAATGGATGGGTTGACATGTATTTGGGTATGCACATATCAACTCGATTTTCAGATAGGTTACAACATAACCCTATCCTTTAGCAGAAGCATACTCTTCATATTTTATTTTAGTTCGAGCTAGAGTACACCATAATGTCGTGTTTGGAAGTTCGACCAGCTTTGACTGCATGGATTGCTTCCATGCAAATGGAAGATTCAGTATTGGCTGAAAGTGTTCAATAGGCTTAGGGGGGAACCCAGATTGTTGATTTAAAGGATTTCGTTCTTAACCATAAGGGATGATCGCAGAAGAAGGGAGGGTTGTGTGTTCCCGATCTTCTGGGAAGGAATAAAGGGAGATGTTGGTTTGTAGTAAGACACTGTCAAAATTGCCAGCAATTAAAAGTCGAACATCAAAGCCGACTAGATTGTTTCAACCTTTAGACATACCAGTTTGGAAATAATGGGCGTGGGAAGTAGACTAGAACAACACCTGTACTGACTAAGTTATACATGAAGAATATAGTCTGACTGCTGGGGATCCTAAATAGTATAGTTAGTGATAAATATCATTTATTCACTAGCGAGTTTTGGAAGAGTTCACAGAAAGTTTTAGGTACTAAGATGAGAATGAGTACGACCTATCACTTTCAGATAGACAAGCTAACTGAGAGAGTCAACCAAGTCTTGGAAGATTTGTTAAGATTTATATATTGGACTTCGGTGGTTCATAAGAAGATCACCTACATCTCGTAGAGTTTTCCTATGACAATATTTTTCAGACTAGTATAGGAATGATGATGTTTGAGGCATTATACAAAAAACTGTGCTAATTTATTGCATAGAGACTAATGATAGAATATTGCTTGGATCAGAATTGGTAAGAGATCCTACAAAAAAAATTGAGTCGATTCGGCATAGAATGGGAGAACCTTAATTGATATGGAAGTTTTATGCCAATAAGTGACGGGAAGACATAATGTTTTCAGTCGGAGACCTAGATTTCGTCAAAGTATCAACGATGAAAGGTGTAACGAACCTAGAAAATCAAAGAAGTTAGCACTATGGTTTATTGAATCATTTCCTATAATAAGAGAATATGAAGCTCACCTATAGGATAGAGCTGCCAAAAAGATTAGTTGGGTCCACAAAGTTTTCATGTTTCTCATCTTGGAATGTGGGCAAGAGATCCAAAGATTACTATAGATCCGAGGGCATTGGGAGACTTAGTGGTGGAGCCAGATATGACCGTTACTAGACATCTAGTTAGGATTATAACTATATATGAGAAGAAGCTAAGGAACAAGACAGTCAAATTAGTAAAAGTCCAGCGAAGTAACGATAATAGAGCATGTCTTGGTAAACTATCCTAATTTATTTAATGACACGTTTGCCTTTATTTATGTTTGGTTGATGTACATGTCCCTATTGTACTATTGATGACGGAATTCTTCAAGGAGGGGAGGATATGAGATTCCAAATGGGAAAAAAATTATAAGGACAAATGAATTAAAAAATTTATCCATAAAGACAACACATTAAAAATTTATTGAGAAGGACAAATAACAGCTTAGCCCAACATAACCCCTCATTTTTCTAATTTTCTTGTCTTCCTTTTGTATCTGTTTTCTCTCAAATGATAAAAATACTTTCAGAAATAGAGTTTTATACTTACGATCGAGAATAGTGGCAACCAAATCACGTTCTTCATCATCTCAAGCTGTGGAGGAAACCAATTTGGAAGAAAACCCTATAATCGCACCTGGAACGGATCGAAGAGAAACGGAATTGCAAAAAAATTCTGAAACCGTAATCGCACCCGCAGAAGATTTTCAAGCTAGAGTCGAAACCCTAGCTCGCAATAAACAACAAATAATTGAAGTTCTGAATAAAATTGAGGATCAAGTAGGGAGAAAAATTGCAGTACACAATAAAACTGATACTGTTGATGTAACAACCAACGGGAATTCGAGCCCGATTTCCGATAATAATACATATCCTGTATCACTTGTCAAAACTCAAGTATCGAAAACACAGATAGTTATTAGAAAGAAGTTAGAGGGTGAGACAAGAAAGAAAGAAATATTAGAATAGAAGAGTAAGAAAAAGAACATAACACATAATCAGAGTCTCACATCGCAATGGAACAAAATATAATATAGAAATAATCTTTATAGAGAGCTTGAAAACTTACAAATTTTCAGAGTACAGCAAAACATCTAGACAGTTACAAATATTTGTCCTCATATACAATACACAGCGGAATTAATACAAGATATTATACGTTTGGATTTCTCCAGCTCGTCTTTGAACTTCACAGCATCTAATAACATGAATCTGCACAACCCGGGCTAATTTGAGCATTACAAATGCCGGATTAGTCTGATGAACCAGAGCGACAAAAAAACACTAAGTTTATGGGTAACAGCCAACTTGATTTTAAAGTTAAAATATTTCCGAAATAAGGGATAATCGTAAGACCAAATCAACACATAAATACGGACGGTTTTTACCTTACGATAGCCTGAAACATTTTTAAGATCAATACTTTTCTGATATTATAATAGTGTGTAAATACAAATAAATATCAATCTAGCATAACGCTTGCATCTCACGCTCTACATACATAGTACACAATCAAAACAGTGGGCGCTTATTGGAGAATGGATTCCTATGACAAGGTATGGGCAACCACCTTTCCGATAGTGTATCTCTAGAGGGGATTACACCGAGTTCAACAAGAACATCTTGCAACTCAGGATAAACATGACCGACCATTCACTTAACCTTGAATGTTCCAAATATATTATCACCTATGGTTGGTACCAACATAACCATTACCGGGAGATACAAAAGCGAAAAGAAGACAAATATGAATAATCTCTAGATGGTGACAATACACCCTAATGGGAGCGACCCACATAGCCATTCGACCTACCCGATTTTTACCATTTCCGGTTGATGAGGCTTGAGGCTACGCTTTATCTTTATAATCAGTGCATCACATTCACTTCGAATGCCACATCGTTAGATCCATTAAAATCACTAATTGGCGTCCATAACCATACTTTACGTGTTAGCTAAAGTAAATTTCCTTTTCCGCTTCTACTCTTGGTATAGCTGAAGAAATCAATGTACATGACCTTTTTGGAAATACTCCGTTAGACATCCATCCATAATCGTCATCCAGGAACAGGATGAACCAAAGGCACCCTCCTACCACATCCTATATAGGTATCACCCCAAGGATTAGTAGCAAGTAGTCCTTGCAATCTGTAGATTTCAACCACGACAGAATCACGATATATTTCTAGGGATCAGCCAGAGATTGTAAGTAATTCTACCATTTTATGAAGATTCAAGGTCTTCAATTGCTCCATCTTGAATAACATCTTCCACGTATTCGTATTTATTGGTCGGAATGGTTTTCGAATATAAGCTCGATCCCGGTCTTTCCGAACCAATAATCGTATGGCAAGATTTTGATATTCGGTTATTTAACTATCAAATAATGAAAATAAAATGGATCTATTGGTTGAGTACAGAGCATCACTTGACCTTTTTAATTAGAAATAATTAATGAATGGTTAATTAAAACTTCTAAAACTTTCAACATAGTATTCACTTCTTATTTTGATTTGTATAAATATTCTCAAATCATTTCTTTTTAATACTTCGAAAAGTATCTTATAATCGTATCCATTTCCCGTTTAATTATCATTTCAAATCATTTGCTACGACATTTCTTATTATCCATAATCGGGAAATTGATTCAACATATCATTCGTAAAACAATTACAACGAAATTTCCTTTGTTTCATTATATTGAAACAATACTCGCCATTTATACTTTTAGAATAAAATCATTCTAAAACTCATCACTTTACTTTGGAAATATCGTTATAATTTTCCCAAAATCTCCTTTTATTTCTTATACTACGGAAATATCAATATATATTTCCCCAAATCCCTTTTATTTCCTTTATTTTTAAACTGCGTTATCTATCCTTAAACTCTTTCAATAATGTTACATTATTATTTCCCATAATAAATCACTTCTAACATCTTTACCATTACAACAAATATCATCCTTAGATAATCCTGAAGTCATTCAAGTTGGGGTATTTTAATTACCTCTCTGACCTGATCAATAACGTTCTTATCTTAAGATAGATATGAATTATAATTCAAAAACTCATATTCATTCTACTACCAACAAATATCATTTCCCTATTTTATTTAAAATATGGTTTTATAAAACCTTCTTACTTTTGAAATCTCTTTTGATAAACTCGTTTATATAACTCTGGTTTAATATCAAACCCTTCTTCATCTCGTTCCCCTTTTCTTAATTCAAATATTAAGTAACATTTATTTTAAGCTTATCATATTCGCTTAAAATCACTTTTATAACTTAATTTGCCAAAATTGGTTTAAATATAAACCCGTCCATAAATCCACTTTAAAATTCAATTATATTTCATTCCTATCTTCGATTGCTAACTTAAATGAACTTCACTGAAGAAGTAATCCCTTAAATTATTATTAATTTAAAATTATAATTTACATCACCATGAACTGGAATTAATATTAAATCTCCTTCTTAAAATCTTATTAAGTTAATCTACTATACGTTAAATTATTAGATAATCGGCACAACTAATTTAATTTAATAATCCATTTACGTTAAAACGGTTAACTTGGTCAACTCTAAAACATGATTAAATCATTGAAGAACTCTAACTCATCTTCTCATTTAAATTGATTAGCAATATAATTAATTTAAATTATCACATTTACTTCGATTATTATTAAATAAATAATATCAATTCAATATAATCCCAATTTAATTGTTACTTAAAAATAATTAATCTCAGTTATTAGTCATCACATTCATCCATGATCACTTGCTTATCAACCTTGTTAATATAAGAATTAGCTTTATATATCATTTCATAGTTAAGATAAGGCACGTGCTTCGCACACGGCATATTTTGGTAAATCATTTAGTAATTAAGATGACATATTTTGGTAAATCATTTAGTAATTAAGATGAAGCACGTGCGTCGCATACGGCAGATTTTGATACAAAAATGGTGATTGGAGATTAAAACAATCAATGTATACATATATATGTATATATATATGGTTGGTTTATTTTCTTTATATAAACTTCATTTAAAATAATATATTTCAAAATGTATTTTTGAGTTATAAAATAAATTTCATAATTCCATTTCTCTCGATTCACCTTACGGTAAACCATTCTTTAATAAATCGATGTATAATTTTGGCCATCTACTGCCCAGTCCTCAACCAATATTTCACATTGGTTAATATCAAGAGCTCAACAATCAATAATCAACCCATCATCCAATCAAGTTGGTTAAATAGTACATGTGATATAACATGAAAATAAACAAAAAACAAATGAGGAATCCGGTTGGATCCCTCCAACCTGTTCTTCCCTATATTCAATCAGTTAATTCATTCAATACGACAATTTATAATAAACATGAAAAATTAATTCAACTGATAATGGTCAACTAACAATAATTCAAATATCCAATTCATTTCAAAACGTTTATATTATTATAAACGGAACCAACAAGATAAGTTACCTACATTGGAATTAATCGTCAGAATAACGATTTTATTTTATTTAAATTAAACAACCATATAATTTGAACAATATAAATAAATATTCAGCAAACAACCAAACAATCATCAATCATTCAATAATTAGCAATCATAGCTCACAAACAAATAAAACGCGACTTATAATAACTATAAGTGGGATAATTTGTTTAACTCACCTTGTTCCATTTGTTGTCAAAATGGTTTGTTTCAGTTAAATTAAACCAGTGTTTAATTTAACTGAAAATCTTCGTTGCTTTCAACTCCGTCCAATCCAGCTATATAATGTGACGCTCGTCGATACAGTTCTGACGCTCCCATTTGTATTCGATTCCATTACTTTATTACCAACATATAATTTTAATACAGTATACTCAATTTAATTTAAAATTATTAATAACTTAAAAATAATTAATTTACTAAATTTTAATTACACTAATTAAATCTGTATTAGGCATGCATAAGCAAGATTAGGCGTAGTTAAGGGAGTTGGTTTAAGGTTTAAAATACAAACACACATGTCCTGAATCCTGAGCAGGATGCGTATTATTAGTTAAACTGCTTCCTTCGCTTCAGTTTCGACAAACACTCCTCAACTTCTAGTTTTAAAGTGTAATGAGTACAGAACTGTAAACGTGGGTTAATATAATCATGGAATATGTAACTGGTTCCAAGGTGACATCACATTGAAGCGTATGAACGTATCAACAAATTGATTATGGACCTAAACTATAAATAAATTGGCAATTACTTTGGAGTACGTTTTCCTATATATGTGTAAGCTAAAGCCACATAAATTTCATTAGGCATATCATATGTCATTAGGCGTTCATAATTAGGATTAGGAAGTTATGTATATGATTGTACTTAGGCAGTTAAACAGTTAATACGCATATTCTTGTTTACGCAACCTGCTCCCTGATCCCTCTTCGCCATGAACTGGAGCACCCTACTCCTCTTACTACCTGCGTCTCACCAGAAACCAGCGCCAGTACCCCCTAGCGCTCCACCTGAACCAAGCGAACCCAGTCCCTTCTTTTCATTTATACCATTTTTTCTTTTCTTTTTTTTGCCGAAACTTGCACCCTCCATCAAATGGAACTGCACCGCCTCCCTTGTCACCAGACCACCGCTCGACGCCAGGCACCACTACCACCTTCCCTGTGGCCTCCAACCTGACCCGCAACCCACAACGCCAAAAAACCCAACTCCACCTTCTTCATGTTACACACGCAAGTCACCCTTCAGCGATGCATCCTTCAGCAACTCACCGCCACGCAAATTTCCCATGCACAAACATCCCTAAGCGTTATTACCCCTTCCCATAACGAATGTCCGGTATTGCCTCTCTTCCCTGCTTTGACTTCTCACCATCCTCAACTCCACAACAGCCCTTCCCATTTCCATTCTACCAACAACCGCCGCATGTCCTCCCACGACACCTGAAACTGCACTTCACTGTTCCCTCACATCCACTTATGTGTTAACATATGACATTCGCATCTCATACCCGTACTCCGCTGAACCAGTCTGTCAAGTTTAGCAACCCATATCCCAACTGTCCTTCCACAACTAATCTCGACACCTGTTCAGTAAACAAACCCCCATGCAGTTCGAACTGTGGATACGAAAAGAAAAAAAGTATTTAGTTTATAGAAGAAGAAGCTTTCGGTTTGGTTGAAATATTGAAGAGAAGGGAAAAAATGATGCTCCAGAGAGCGTATTATATCAGGTTGATCATGCTTATGGTAGCTGAAGAAAATGTTAACCGAGGTAATATAGTTTCGTAAAAAAGAGCAAAAAGAAATGGAGAATACGAGAGGGATATTTATGGATGTTGAAGCTTGGTCACCATGGTTTAGCCGTTTAGGCGGGGTACAACATAGGGTGTGGTGTCTCTTCAATAGGGTAGCTGTGTACACCTTGGTGTATGGAAAATGTGTTGTACATAGGTGATAGCTGTGGTTATTTAAGTCTGCTGAGTTGAAGCCATAGGATAAGAAAGGAGTAGGTGGCTGTGTAGTTGAAAGCAACAGCACAGTTTGTGCGTTGATACTTCCTTTGCGGTAAATTTGGATTGATATAGCGTGTTTCCTTTCGTATGTACATCGGGTAGCTATTAGGCAGGTACTTGGTTAAATTTTAGTCGTGTTGTACTTGGAATAGGTAAGCGTAATGTGACTTTGCAATGAAGAAATATGGTAGTGAAAAAAATATACATGCTGTAGGCTACTACGTGATTCGGAGAGTGGATCAATTTTTGGGGTACATTATATAAAATTATCTAGGATTTAAGTTATATTGGTATTATAATTTACCGCTAACCGTTCTTCACCGTTACCCGTTTTATACACGCATCGCCACTCACAAATTCCAAATACAGTGAAAATGGCCACATTTCTATATCTTCATGTTCCGGTCCCATAATATTAATTTCGTTGAAAACGGACTCCGTCTGCAAAACATCGTTATTTTTAATACCAATATATTTATTGGTTCACAGTTAAAATTGACATACCACTCTGATTGGCTCCAATTTGGGAATATAGCAATAACTAACTATGCGTATTCCAATGAAATTTGTTTAGTCGAAAACGGAGGTCGTTTGAAAAATAATTATTATTACGGCTCATATATTATCGATATATTCTTAATTAAATTACAAAATAATTAAATTAAACAATAATAAATTATTACTGTCGAATATATCAAAATAAAATAATATATCACTCAAAATTTAACCAATATGAATTTATAACTCAACATTACCATTTTCGAGTTAAACCTGTCCAGATATGTAAAAATTCCTTTAAAATAAATTAAATAAACGTTATAATTTATAAACGATTTTCAAAGCGACTATTTCGAATTTTGATTTGGACATAACTTACAATTTATATGATAAAATTTCGATGTTTCTCTTTTATTAGAAAATTACAAACAAATAGATCCAAGCGTTTCTTGTTCCACAGAATTCCAAATTAAAACGGATTCTGTATATTCAATTGAAGTTTAAAACTCGATATTATGAACTACCCTGCCGTTATGGGCTAGTTTTAAATTAAATATAAATATAAGCATTCAATGGTCGTTAAATAATGAATTCTATATTGAAATCCCGCAAATAATCCAAATATAATATTTAAAACAAGTTTAAATATTCAATTTCAAATGACCGAAAAATCCAGTTCGTTACATTCTTCCCCCCTCTCCTTAAAAGAATTTCGTCCCCGAAATTACTAAGTAAGAAGAATGTCCCAAACCCAATTATTATAAAAATAATTATATTAAAATATTATCAAAATAATTCTAAGTCTTAAAAATTTACGAAAAATTCGCCAGCACCTCTTTCGTACGACTCGATCTAGACAACTACAACTGCCACTTCGGGCCTCACATCGATCAAAAGAAAACAAAGCCAAATGGTAACCCAACTTAGGAATTTAAAATCAATCACCAAATTCAATATAATTAAGATTTACCTGTTTGTCAGGCAACTCAATACTCTAATCGCAAAGCAAAGAACTGCCAGTTTTTTTCCTCCTGCCAACCTGTACTAACTCATTATACAATGCCAATAATAGATGCAGGGTTAAATAATTCCAGTTTCACTTCATATTGATTTTATTCTCATTCATTATTTTGGAATTCATTTCTTAGATTTCAATTCATTCTATTGATAAATTTTTATTATCCAATCAATATATCATCTAACAATCAAACAATCAATGGTCAACACAGCCAAATTATTCCATTTTCCTTTCAAATTTGTTTAACTTAGTTAAAGTTAAATTCTAATTAATTTAATTATATGTATTAAATCTTACTCACAAATTCCATATTAAAAATTTCTTTTGGTTTAATTAAACCCTTCAGATTTGCAATTCCATTTGCATTCCCATTCAAATCAATCAGACAAATCAATACCAACAATTTGATAAAATTATTTCATTTCTATACAAAAATAGAATTTGCGCAAAATTATTTCATTTACCCTCTTTACGAAAACAATATTGTGTCAGTTGCCCGTTCAACTTGAACCGATCAAACAACAAAATACAAAACATTTGTATATATAAAATTTACAAATATGCTCTCTCATATATATGCACTCAACTCAACCTAGGGTATTACTAACCCCATCTCTACCGAGTTACACCACAGAGCCAAGGTTATTACTAAACCATTGCTCTGATACCACTGTGTCGACCTACGAGAATTCGAGCCCGAATTCCGATAATAATACAGATCCTGTATCACTTGTCAGAACTCAAGTATCGAAAACACAGATAGTTATTAGAAAGAAGTTAGAGGGTGAGACAAGAAAGAAAGAAATATTAAAATAGAAGAGTAAGAAAACGGACACAACACATAATCAGAGTCTCACATCACAACGAAATAGAATATACTATAGAAATAATCTTTATAGAGAGCTTGAAAACTTAAAAAATTTCAGAGTACAGCAAAACATCTGGACAATTAAAATATTTGTCCTCATATACAATACACAGCGGAATAAATAAAAGATATCATACATATGGACTTCTCCAGATTGTCTCTGAACTTCACGGCATCTAATAACCTGAATCTGCACAACACGGGCTAACCCAAGCATCACAAACGTCGGATCAGTCTGGTGAACCAGAGTGAGAAAACCAAACTAAGTTTATAGGTAAAAACCAACATGATTTTTGTTAAAATCTTTTCGAAAGAAAGGATAATCGTAAGACCAAATCCACACATAAATACGGATGGTTTTACCTTACGATAACCCAAAACATTATTGAAATCAACACTTTTCTGATATTATAATAGTGTCTAAATACAAATAGATATCAGTCTAGCAGAACGCTTGCATCTCACGCTCTACATACATAGTATACAATCAAAACTGCCTGCGCTTATTGGAGAATGGATTCCTATGGCAAGGTATGGGCAACCACCTTTCGACAGTGTATCTCTAGAGAGGAATACACCGAGTTCAACAAGAACATCTTGCAACTCAGGCTAAACATGACCGGGCATTCACTTAACCTTGAATGTTACGAACATATTATCACCTACGGTTGGTACTAACATAACAGTTCCTGGGAGATACTGAAGCGTAAAAAATACAAATATGAATATTCTTTAAATGGTGACAATACACCCTAATGGGAGCGACTCACATAGCCATGCGACCTACCCGATTTTTACCATTTCCGGTTGATGAGGCTTAAGGCTACGCTTTATCTTTATAATCAGTGCATCACATTCACTTCGAATGCCACATCGTCAGATCCATTAAAATCACTAATTGGTGCCCGCAACCATATTTATGTGTTAGCTAAAAGAAATTTCCTTTTCCACCCCTACTCTTGGTACGGTTGAAGAAATCAATGTATGTGACCTTTCTAGAAATACTGCGCCAGACATCTATCCATACATGTCATCCAAGAACAGGATGAACCGAAGGCAACCTCCAACCACATCCTATATAGGTATCACCCCAAGGATTAGTAGCGATAGTCCTTGCAATTTGTAGAATTCAACCATGACAGAATCACAGTATATCTCTAGGGATCAGCCAGAGATTGTAAGTAATTCTACAATTTTATGAAGATCTGGGGTCTTCAATTGCTCCATCTTGAATAGCATCTTCCACGTATTCGTATTTATTGGCCGGAATGGTTTTCGAATATAAGTTCGATCCCGGTGTTTCCGAACTAATAATCGTATGGCAAGACTTTGATAATCGGTTATTTAACTATCAAATAATGAAAATAAAATGGATCTACTTGTTGAACACACAGCATCACTTGGCCTTTTTAATTAGAAATAATTAATGAATGGTTAATTAAAACTTCTAAAACTTTCAACACAGTATTCACTTCTTATTTTGATATATATATATATATATATATATATATATATATATTCTCAAATCATTTCTTTTTAATACTTCGAAAAGTATCTTATAATCATATCCAGTTTCCCATTTAATTATCATTTCAAATCATTTGCTATGACATTTCTTATTATCCATAATCGGGAAATCGATTCAACATATCATTTGTAAAACAATTACTACAAAATTTCCTTTGTTTCATTTTATTGAAACAATACTTGCCATTTATGCTTTTCTAATAAACTCACTCTAAAACTCATCTCTTTACTTTGGAAATATCATTATAATTTTCCCAAAATCTCCATTTATTTCTTACACTATAGAAATATCAATATATATTTCATCAAATACCTTTTATTTCCTTTATTTTGAAACCGCATTATCTATCCTCAAACTCTTCAAATAATGTTACATTATTATTTCACATAATAAATCGCTTCTAACATCTTTACCGTTACAACTAATATCATCCTTCAATAATTCTGAAGTCGTTCAAGTTGGGGTACTTTAATTACCTCTCAGACCTTGATCAACAATGTTCTTATCTTAAATAGATATGAATTATAATTCAAAAACTCATATTCATTCTACTACCAACAAATTCCATTTCCCAATTTTATTTAAAATACGGTTTAATAAAACCTTCTTACTTTTGAATTCTCAAACTCGTTTATATAACTTTGATTTAATATCAAACCCTTCATAACCTCATTTCCCTTTTCTTAATTCAAATATTAAGTAACATTTATTTTAAGCTTATCATATTCGCTTAAAATCACTTTCATGACTTAGTTTACCAAACTTGGTTTAAATATAAACCCATCCATAAATCCACTTTAAAATTCAATTATATTTCATTCCTATCTTCGATTATTAACTTAAGTGAACTTCATTGAAGAAGTAATCCCTTAAATTATTATTAATTTAAAATTATAATTTACATCACCACGAACATGAATTAATATTAAATCTCCTTCTTAAAATCTTATTAAGTTAACCTAATATACGTTAAATTATAAGATAATCGACGCTACTAATTTAATTTAATAATTCGTTCACGTTAAAACCGTTAACTTGGTCAACTCTAAAACATGATTAACTTGTTGATCAACTCTAACTCGTGTTTTCATTTAAATTAACTAATAATATAATTAATTTAAATTTTCCTATTTACTTCGGTTATTATTAAATAAATTATAATCGATTTAATATAATCCCAATTTAATTGTTACTTAAAAATAATTAATTTCAGTTATTAGTCATCACATTCATCCTTGATAACTTGCTTATCAAACTTATTAATATAAGAATTAGCTTTATATATCATTTCATAGTTAAGATAAGGCACGTGCTTCGCGCACGGCATATTTTGGTAAATCATTTAGTAATTAAGGTGAGGCACATGCGTCGCATATGACATATTTTGTTAAATCATTTGGTAATTAAGATGAACCACGTGCCTCGCACACGGCAGATTTTGATACAAAAATGGTGATTGGTGGTTAAAACAATCAATGTATACATATATATATATATATGGTTGGTTTATTTTCTTTCCATAAACTTCATTTAATATAATATATTTTAAAATGTATTTTCGAGTTATAAAATAAATTTTATAATTTCATTTCTCTTGATTCACCTAATGGTAAACCATTCTTTAATAAAACGATGTATAATTTGGGCCATCTACTGCCTAGTCCTCAACCAATATTTCACATTGGTTAATATCAACGGCTCAACCATCAATAATCAACCCATCATCCAATCAAGTTGGTTAAACAGTACATGTGATATAACACGAAAATAAACAATAAATTTTGAGGAATCCTGTTGGATCTATCCAATCTGTTCTTCCCGGCATTCAATCAGTTAATTCATTCATTATGACAATTTATAACAAACATAAATAATTAATTCAATTGATAACTGTCAACTATCAATAATTCAAGCATCCAATTCAATCTAAAATGTTTATGTTATTATAAATGGAACCAATAAGGTAAGTTACCTTCATTGGAATTAATCGTTAAAATAACGATTTTATTTTATTTAAATTAAACAACTGTTTAGTTTAAACATTATAAATAAATATTCAACAAACAATCATCAATCATTCAATAATTAGCAACCATATCACACAAACAAATAAAACCTGACTTATAATAATTATAAGTGAGATAACTGAGTGAATTTAAATCACCTTGGGTTTCCATTTGTTGTCAAAATGGTTTGTTTCAGTTAAATTAAACCAGTGTTTAATTTAACTGAAAATCTTCGTTGCTTTAGACTCCGTCCAATCTAGCTATGTAATGTTACACCCGTCGATACAGTTTCGATGCTCCCATTTGTGTTCGATTCCATTACTGTATTACCAAGATATAAATTTAATACAGTATACTCTATTTAATTTAATACTATTAATAACTTGAAAATAATTTATTTACTAAATTTTAATTACACAAATTAAATCCTTATTAGGCATGCATAAGCATGATTAGGCGTAGTTAGGGGAGATGGTTTAACGTTTAAAATACGAACAACCTGAATCCCAATAGCATTTCAGGATGCGTATTAGGAATTAAACCGTTTCCTTTGCATCAGTTTCGACAAACACTCCTCAACTTCTATTTTTAAAGTGTAACGAGTACACAACTGAAAATATGGGTTAATATAATCATTTAATATGTAACTGGTTGCAAGGTGACATCACGCCGAAGCGTATGAACGTATCAACAAATTGATTATGGACCTAAACTATAAATTGGCAATTACTTTGAATTATGTTTTCCTATATATGTATAAGCTAGTATTAGCTAAAGCCACATAAATTTCATTAGGCATATCATATGTCATTAGGCATTCATAATTAGGATTAGGTAGTTATGTATATGATTATACTTAGGCAGTTAAACAGTTATTAGGCATATTCTTGAATACACAACCTGCTATTTGATCCCTCTTCGCTATGAACTGGAGCACCATACTCCTCTTACTACTCGCGTCTCACCAGAAATTAGTGCCGGTACCCCCTAGCGCGCCACCTGAACCAAGCGAACCCGATCCATTCTTTTCATTTCTACCATTTCTTTTTTTAGCGAAACTTGCACCCTCTATCAAACAGAACTGCACCGCCTCCCTTATCACCAGACCACCGTTCGACGCCAGGCACCACCGCTACCTGCCCTCTAGCCTCCAACTTGACTCGCAACCCACAGCGCCGAAAAACCCAACTCCACCTTCTTCATGTTACACACACAAGTCATCCTTCAGCGATGCATCCTTCAGCAGCTCACCGCCATGCAAATTTCCCATGCACAAACATTCACATGCATTATTACCCCTTCCCCGAGCGAATGTCCAGTATTACCTCTCTCCCCTGCCCTGACTTCTCACTACTCTCGACTTCACATCAGCTCTTCCCATTTCCGTGCTACCAGCAACTACCGCAGGTCCTCCGACGGCACCTAAAACCGCACTTCACTATTCCTCACATCCACTTATGTGTTAACATATGACAATCACATCTAATACTCGTACTTCGCTGAACCAGTCCGTCAAGTTTAGCAACTCATATCCCAATTGTCCTACCGAAACTAATCTCGACACCCGTTCAGTAAACAAACCCCCATGCAGTTCGAACTGTGGGTGCGAAAAGAGAAAAAAAGTTTTTAGTTTATAGAAGAAGAAGCTTTCGGTCTGGCTAAAATATTGAAGAGAAGGGGAAAAATGATGCTCCACAGAGCATATTATATCCGGTTGATCATGCTTATAGTCACTGAAGGAAATGTTAATCGAGGTATTGGTTTCGTAAAACACAACAAAAAGAAATGAGAGAACACGAGAGGTATATTTATGGATGGTGAAGCTTGGTCACCACGATTTAACCGTTTAGGGGGGATACAACGTAGGGTATGGTCTCTTCAATAGGGTAGCTGTGTACACCTTTATTTGGTGTGTGGAAAATGTGTTGTACATAGGTGATAGCTGTGGTTATTAAGTCTGCTGAGTTGAAACCATAGGATAAGAAAGGAGTAGGTAGCTGTGTAATTGAAAGCAATAACACAGTGCATGCATGGATACTTCCTTTGCGGTAAATTTGGATTGGTACAACGTGTTTCCTTTCATATGAACATAGGGTAGCTATTAGACAGGTACTTGGTTAAATTTTAGTTGTGTTGTACAACGAATAGGTAAGCATAACGTGACTTTGCATTGAAGAAATATAGTAGTGAAAAGAATATACATGTTGTGGGCTAGTACGTTGTTAGCCTGCTTTGTGACTAGGCTACCCAAAGCAAAGGTCATGTTGATATGGAATCTCTAGAAAACATCACCCTCTGACATTGGAAGCATCGTCAGAAGACACAAGGCAGTTTGGTAAAAATCACAACATCAGTATAAACTAGCCCGAAACCCCTATCAAACGACCTCATTTGGATCTATTCACATCAAATACTTGTAGCACTTTGAATTAGCTTCAGTTTGAGCTTTGGTTTGGCTCAATCGGACTTACGGTTTGAAAGTTATGCCCATTTCCGTGAACGGGTGTAAACTAGCATCAAAGACTAAGAACAAGACATCGGACCGCGATCCGACCTATGACTGCGATCCGACCCATGACCGCGATCCGACCATGACCGCGATCCGACCTATGACCGCGATCCGACCCATGACCGTGATCCGACCATGACCGCGATCCAACCTATGACCGCTATCCGACCTGTGACCGCGATCCGACTTTCGGACATGCTCACACGCAGCTTGTTTTGACCTATTCTCAAGGCTACTGGCTCTCCTATTTTTCTGGATTGCCTGCCACGTACCCCATCACGAACCAGTCCTCCCAGGAGCTCTCCTACAGCTATAAATACACCATTTGAAGGTATTTTGAAGAATTTTTCTTTTGGACCTTTTGGCATCTCAACATCCATGGCAGCCATGGCCGGCGCTAATCCATTAACAACACAATCCTCCTCAATAAAATCAATGAATTCAGAGGGAATTATTCATTGAATTCGAGTGAGAGAGAGACAACACTCGTTGTAATTGTAATCCATGAATGAAATGAGAAAATATGAAGTGGACGTAGGCTCGTGAACGCCGAACCGCTATAAAAATCTTGTTGTCTCGCTTTTTCTATATTTTTCAGTTATTTCTTCATATCCTATGCTCAAAATACGACGATTTGGGTGTTAGGACCATTTTTTGGTCTAACATACGTGATTCAGAGAGTGGATCAATTTTTGGGGTACATTATATACATTTGTATAGGATTTAAGTTATATCAATAATATAATTTATCGCTAACCATTGTTCACTGTTACCCGTTTTATATACGCATCGCCACTCACAAATCCCAAATACAGTGAAAATGGCCACATTGCTCCTACTTCACATTCCGGTCCCATGATATTAATTTCGTTGGAAACGGACTTCGTTTGCAAAACATCGTAATTTTTAATACCACTATATTTATCGGTTAATAGTTAGAATTGACGTACTGACGAAGTAGCTCCGATTGGCTCCAAATTGGGAATATAGCAATAACTAACTATACGTATTCCAATAAAATTTGTTTCGTCGAAAACGAAGGTCGTTTGAAAAATAATTATTATTACGGCTCATATATTATCGATATATTCATAGTTAAATTCCAAAATTTAATAAATTATTATTGTCAAATATATCAAAACAAAATAATATATCACTCAAAATTTAACGAATACGAATTTATAACTCAACACTACCATTTTCGAGTTAAACCTGTCCAGATATATAAAAATTCCTTTAAAATAAATTAAATAAACGTCATGTTGGCTAGCTTTTTGACCAAGCCACCCAGGATCATTCATAAGAAGAAAGCATGAAACCACGTTCTCTAAGAACATGAAGGAATGGATCGCATCATCGGCTCGCTCGATGTCGGATCGCACACTATCGATTCGCCCACCATCGGATCGCGTCTCGACGGATCGCCCCTTTCCATCAGCGGAACGAAACCCCTATGCGACTCGATCCGAACCTATATTATTGCCTAGATTAGACCGATCCGATCCCCTGATGCATGGCGAACCCTCTGACCCGTTCAAGCGTGAGCTAGTCTTCAGCGATCCGAGTCGCACGGATCTAGCGACACGTGTCCCTAACCGTCATTTTGACTGATTCTCCCCATCTGCACGATCCGATTTTCAAGCAGACCGCGACACCTGTCCGCAACGGCTAATTTGACTATTTCCTCAACGGTGGCGATGCGATGTTCTCGGGATTCGTGCCACGTGTTACCACGACCCGCCTGATAAAATTAGCTATAAATAGCCCGGAGCTTGGCATTTTTTGGGATCCTTTTGGCAATACTGAGTACTGAATCCGCCATTATTGTCAAACTACTTGATTACTGAGAGAAAAAACAATTGTAAAAGTGAGCTTGAGAGAAATCCTTGATTGTACCGACATTCAAAGTATAATCAATAATATATAAAGTGGACGTAGGCTCGTTAACGCCGAACCACTATAAATTCTGTGTGTTATTTTCTTTTTCCTCATTCTTCAGTTGAAACTCTATAAGATTCAGAACAATTTGGGTGTTAGGTCCAAATTTTGATCTAACATTTTGGTGCTTTCACTGAGAAAACGATCCTAAAGTTTCACTATTCATTTCTTTGAAGATTCCAGCGATTCGGATATCATGGCTGGAAAAAGATCTAAGGAAGCACGAGCTTCGCAAACCAATGAAACAATTGAAGAAAGTATGCACGAGCTAGGCAACGAGGAGACTCTGGATCGCGGAGCGCTGGGGGCGAACCGTTCCGATGAAGACGCCACGCTCCGAGTCGACGAGAACGAGGCGATCCAGACTGGTGAAGGGGTTGTTACTCGATCCCGAGGCAACGTCTCGAATCCTCCACGCACCGCGATCGCGAATCGATCTCAGGGGGGCGTTGCGAGCCACCATCCTCGAACCACAGCGATTCGAATTGATGATCAGACTACAACTCGACCTGGAAAGGAGCCTATGGCTCGCTCCTACCGTCCTGGCCCCTCCGCTCGACCTGGCTCAAGCTCTTTGCGCATAAGAGAAAGTGATGATGATCAATATGATCCTGCTGCTCCGGTTACTGAGGGGGATCTCTCTCGCTTTTCCGAAATGTTGGAGAGGCTGTTTGGTGAATTGGCTGCCCAAAGGCAGGAAAGCTCCGTCCTACGACAAAATTTGACTGCTATGGATATAAGGCTTGATGAGCTCGCAAGGCAAAGGACGCCGCCGGTTCGTCCACTCACTCCGGGATATTCTTCTTCGTCTGAGGAATCGCCGAGACCTCCGCGACGACCGTATGAGAGAGCCGAAAACATAGAGCAGCTTCGGTTCAGAACCCTGCCATCACGGGAAGAAGAAGCACTGGGGGCGGGGCCCTCAGACCGTAATGTGAATGATCAAGCCACAACTCCCAGGACTCGAGATGTGGACAGTCCTGTACATAACAGACTACCTCAGCCCCGTCGCCGCGCACATGCTCATGGTAACAGGGGGCAACGGAGCCCTATCCGAGCCCCGGATTTTGTGACTGCTCCCGGAAGAGAGATTAGAGAACCTCGCCGAGCCAGAGGCACTGACACTAAACCTCCGCTGACCAGCGCAAATGTTGCAGCCATGATCCATCAGATTCTGGCAGATAGCCGTGGACAACGGAACGAAGATTGGGGAATCGACCGCAGTCACACCCCTTTCACTGATGATATTTTGGATGCGACTTTCCCAAGGCGTTTCAACATGCCACAGATGAACCGATATGCGGGCAGGTCTGATCCCGTCCAGCATCTAATGAGATACTCTTGGTCAATGACCGCTGCCGCAGCTTCTAACGCTGTCAAGTGCAAAGCATTTCCCATATTCCTGGAGGATGTAGCATTGTTATGGTTTACTCGCTTGCCAGCAAGATCGATTTCTAGCTTCAGGGAGTTGAGTGAGAAGTTCGTAGAACAATTCCGTATCTATGCACAAAAAACAAAAAGTGTGATTGACATGTTCCTTGTCAAGCAGCGACCAGGAGAGAGTTTGAGGGTGTACCTAGACCGTTTCAATTTGGCCGCTACTGAAGTTAAAGATCCCCATGAACCAACCGTTGTTGCAGCACTGATTGACGGAGTAGATAAAGACACTGAATTCGGGAGATACCTGGCAGGCAAGCCACCCCATACTCGAGAATTATTCTACGAAAAAGCCAACGTACACTTGCGCCGGGAAGAAGTATATGCTAACCGAAAGGCAAAAACGGCCGATAAGGAGGAAATCCAGAGCAATGTCGCCATTAAGCAGACAGGAGACAGCTCAGGGAAGGTCGAAGTTAATATTGGAAATCGGAATCAGGGTGGTCGTCAGTCAGGGAACAATGATAGTAATAGTAATGGCAACAACCGGAAGAGGAACCGAGGGAACGACTCCCAGAGAAGGACTCGTCCCAGGGCATTTGAGAGTTATACGCCACTAAATGATACTCTGGAAAACATCTTCATGGATTATTACAATGTTTTCCAGAATTAGAGGCCACCTCCCAGAGAGTCGACGGAGAAAGAACGTGAAACGGGGAAGTTTTGTCTCTTTCATCAGATTCACGGCCATTCGACAAATGAATGCCGTCACCTAAGAGATGTAGAAGAAAGGCTGCTTCGAGAAGGAAAATTAGATGAATACAGAGTAACACCCAGAGACAGGGGGCAAGCAGTACAGGCTCCAAATCAGAACCAGAATCAACTTGCTGCTAGGCCAACTGCCCAGCAGAAGGGAAAGAACATTGTTATCAATACCGTAATCGGAGGACTTTATCTTGCCGGGCATAGTTCCAAGGCATTGGATCAGTATGTCAATGCAGCCAAACAACACCTCGAGGTAAGGGAGTGTAGTAACCCCGAGGACAATATCCTGGTGAATCAACAGAAGATGATGACCGACGATGTCGTTTTCCGAGAACGAGAAAGCATTGGAGTCCATGCTCCGACTGAAGATCCATTTGTAATTACAGTACCTATTGGACCAGCCACTGTTCATAAGGTCTTGGTGGACAACGGGAGTTCCGTCAACATTCTTTTCAAAAGGACATTTGACCAGATGAACCTCGAAACAAAAAACATGAAGCCTTGTCAAGGATGGATCCGTGGATTCAACGGAGCATCTACCGCTCCAATGGGTTATGTAGAGTTACCGGTTACGCTTGGGGAAGGAGAACGCTAGAGAGTGAGAATCCTTCCCTTCGTGGTTTTGGATGTTGAATCGCCCTACAATGCCTTCTTGGTCCGACCGTCCCTTGCAAAGTTTAGAGCCTGTATAGCCCCGTGGTGCTTGTTATTGAAATTCCCCACGGAAGCTGGCATTGGTATCGTCACAGGAGATCAGGTTGTTGCGCGAGCATGTTATGTTGCCGACCTAAAGTTACTTCGCAATGGAGGGGACATTGAAACTAAAGGAGCTTCTCCCCCTACGGGGACGGAGACCTTATAGCAACTAAAGGGGATAGTCGTTGGACAGTCGCCCAGAGAATTGCCCGAGGATATAGATCCCAGAGAGGATCAAGAACCCGGGGGCAGAATGGCGACTCCCAACGAGACAACTGTGGATGTACCGATCGATGACAGTGACCCGGAGAAGGTCCTTAAGATTGGATCCCAGTTAAATCCGAATCTCGCTAAAGAATTAACGGATTTCTTAAAAAACAACTTGGATGTATTTGCTTGGACCCACGCGGACATGTGTGGGATATCCCCATCAAGCATGAGCCATTCATTAAGCATTGATCCTAAGCATCCTCCGGTAAAGAAAAAAAGGCGAATGTTGGGCCCAGAGAGGTCCGCTGCCTTAAAAGAAGAAGTTGGAAAGCTAAAGAGTAATGGATTTATCAGAGACTCGACCTACCCAGACTGTATTTCGAATCCAGTCCCGGTAAAGAAGGCCAACGGGAAGTGGCGAACGTGTACCGACTTCTCAGATCTGAACAAAGCCTGTCCAAAAGATAGTTTCCCGTTACCCCGGATTGACCAGTTGGTAGACTCGACGGCGGGTCATGAGCTTCTCTCATTTATGGACACTTATTCAGGATATAACCAGATTCGATGCATGTTCCAGATCAAGAACACACTAGTTTTATCACGGATCTGGGATTATATTGTTATGTGGTGATGCCCTTTGGCTTAAAGAATGCGGGCGCTACATATCAACGTTTAGTCAACAGAATGTTTTATAACCAGATCGGGAAAACAATGGAAGTATACGTCGACGATATGTTGGTTAAGTCCAAGCAATCTTCCCAACACACTACTGACTTGGCAGAGATGTTCGGCATTCTTCGAAAGTACGGAATGAAACTCAACCCAACCAAATGTTCATTCGGTGTTGCCTCCGGAAAGTTCTTAGGATTCATCGTCAGTTCCCGTGGGATTGAAATTAATCCAGACCAGATCGCGGCAATCAGAGACATTCAGGAACCTAGGCAAATTATGTACAAAGCCTTGCAGGGAAAGTGGCCGCACTAAGCAGATTTATCTCCAGGGCTACGGATAAGTGCATCCCATTCTTCGAACTAATAAAGCGGGGGAAACGACACTTCAAATGGACGCCCGACTGCGTTGAAGCATTTCAGAATTTACTCAGGCACCTGGAGAAACCTCCGATATTATCTAAGCCAATGGATCACGAGGACTTATTCGTGTATCTGGCAGTGTCATCCCATGCAATCAGCTCAGCATTGGTAAGAGAAGAGGATAAGGTCCAAAGACCTGTGTATTACGTGAGCAAAAAATTAACGGCAGCAGAGCGTAATTACCCAAGGATAGAAAAGTTGGCGTATAGTTTACTGATCGCCTCCAGAAAGCTTCGACATTATTATCAGGCGCATCCTATTACCGTATACACCGATCACCCGCTCAAGCAAGTCCTACAGAGACCAGAGGCGTCTGGAAGATTACTCAAATGGAACATTGAGTTAAGTCAATTTGATCTGAACTTTCAGCCTAGACGGTCAATTCGGGGGCAAGTGATAGCCGACTTCATAGCAGAGTTTACCGTCCCGGAGGAAGATATAGCCAATGAAGAAGTCGATCCTTCAAAACTGCTTTTCAATCCCAATGCCTGGAAATTGTATACTGATGGCGCTAGGAATAACGAAAGATCCGACGCTGGAATAGTGCTTGAAACTCCAGAGAAACGATTGATATCCTATGCTATTCGGATGGAATTTCATGCCACTAACAACGACTCCGAATATGAAGCCCTGATAGCCGGATTAAGGATCGCAAAGGAGTTAGAGGTCACAAAGCTGAACATCTTTTGCGACTCCAAGTTAGTTGTGAACCAGGTTACTGGGAAATTCCAAGCTAAAAGTGAAAGATTAACTTTATACTTGAAGAAGGTGAAGGAGTTGCTAAACGATATTGATCACTACATCATATCTCACATTCCGCGATCAGAAAATCAGCAGGCGGATAAGTTGGCAAAGATGGCTAGTTCCGACGATCCTGAAAAGACCGGGCTAGCCCCCGTTGAAGTACTTCGGTTCCCTAGTATAGATCAAATGGAAATCGATCTAACACTAGAGACGGAACCAGAAAGGGAGTCATGGATGACCCCTCTAAAGAATTTCTTGATGAATGGAGCGCTTCCGACCAAGAAAAGCGAGAGGCGTAAAGTAATTCGTAAAGCTGCCCGATACGTTCTGCAGGGCGGAGTTCTTTACAGACAAGGATTTTCAATGCCCCTCCTCCGGTGCATAGCTCACGATGACATCGAGCGTGTGCTGCAGGAGGTACACGAAGGCGAATGCGGCGACCACACTGGAGGGCAAACATTGGCGAAGAAGGTGTTGCGGCATGGTTATTTCTGGCCTACCATAAACAAGGATGCGGCCAGATACGCACGACGGTGTGATGCGTGCCAGAGATTTTCAAAAATACCTAGAGCACCTCCTAACCAGTTAAAAACAATGATGAGCCCATGGCCTTTTGCTATGTGGGGAATTGATATCATTGGAAGTCTCCCCATAGCAAGGGGCGGAGCAAAGTTCGCTATTGTGGCCGTGGATTATTTCACTAAGTGGGTCGAGGCTGAACCACTAACTACAATCACAACCAAACGGGTGATCAATTTTATCGTTCGAAACATCATTTGCCGATTTGGGATTCCAAAGATTGTGATAACGGATAACGGAACTCAGTTCGATAGCGCTGAACTCAGAAATTTCTGCCAAAAATACCACATTGAGAATCGGTACACCTCTGTGGCGCACCCGCAATCGAACGGACAAGTCGAAGCGGCAAATAAAGTAATTAAGTCCATTCTGAAAAGAAGAATGAAGCGGGCTAGAGCCATGTGGGCTGATGAATTGCCCTTGGCACTATGGGCCTACAGGACAACATATAAATCGGCAACATGACATACCCCGTTCTCCCTTGCTTTTGGAACGGAAGCAGTCATCCCGGTTGAGATAAAGGTACCTTATCAACGGGTGACTTATTACGATCCGATGACCAATAATGAATTGATCCTTGAGTCCCTGGATATGATCGAAGAAAAGAGGGATGAAGCAGGCCTGCGTACCTTGAGATGCAAACAACAGGTCGCCCGATATTACAACAAAAAGGTTCGAGCCCGAACCTGGGAACCCGGAGACTTGGTTCTGAAATGTGTCTTCCCACCCCCAACTCATATGGGAGCGAAGTGGGAAGGACCGTACTCCATTCTGAGCAAGCTTGATAATGGAACCTTCAAGCTGGCAACCGTAGATGGAAAGTAAATCCCCAGAGTGTGGAATGCCCAACATTTACGGCCATATTTAACATGAAAGTTTCAAATTTATTCTTTTGCCTTGTTAAAAAACCATGTACAAGGCATGACTTGCCTAGAATAGTCTGATTCCTTAAAGCAAAAGATTATAAAGTGGACGTAGGTCATGATTCGACCGAACCACTATAAAAATATTGTGTGTCATTTACCTTTATTGCACCTTTATTTATCTGCCTGTTTATTTTTTATAAAAATCGTTGTGAATAATCCAACAATCCCAGAAGCATATAATCATAAATGCCTTCCATCAGAATGGAATGTAATCACACATCAAAATTCTGAGGATACAATAAAGTAAATTATATCGTTGATAGCGCTCTAACTCTCCAGAGCAGAGAGGGAACATAACAGACATGAAGTCGATGTCCATAAGTCATGGCGGTGTACCATGATCGGAACCGCCTCGACGAAACTCTAACTCTCCAGAGAGAGAGAGAGTATAAAAGCGTCTCTGATTGAGCGTTGAGAAAGAGCTCCTTCCCCGCTGAAGGATCGGGGAGCGAATGAATCGCTGAGCTCAAACTCTAACTCTCCAGAGAGAGAGAGAGAGAGTATAAAAGCGTCTCTGATTGAGCGCTGAGAAAGAGCTCCTTCCCCACTGAAGGATCGGGGAGCGAATGAATCGCTGAGCTCAAACTCTAACTCTCCAGAGAGAGAGAGAGAGTATATGTGACGGCCCGCCCCGCACCAGCCTGCATTTCCTCCGAAAGTGCTGTGTACACATGCCCAGCTAGCACAGAACGGTCGTCGGAAGAGTAGAAAGAAGAGAATGAACTAATCAAGGAACCTGTAGAATGTCTCACAGCGCATGGGATAAAATATTATAATAACATACTTGACATAAAACAGGCGAGACAGTGCATAAGCTGACAACTAAAACCAACATCAATCTCAAAGCAGCGGAAATCCAAATACAGCTTATTACAATTTTTACAAATTTACTGTCTCTAAACAAAAGAAAGCTAAAGTAGAAGATACACCAACAATGCCCAAGTAGTGATCTTCAACAACACAGGGAGAATATTATGTATACAGTACATGGAAGCCTCCTGCTCGTCTCCGGATCATCTACCCGTGCATCACCAGCTAACCTGTCTCTAGTCTGCTCGTGTGAGCACCTAGAGTAATAAGAGGAGACATAAAACTCTGGGTCAGACATAAAGCCTGGTATGAGCGATAAGCATCTAAACAGAGTAATAACAGGTATACTAAACCATACCTGAACCTGGACCTGCAACCAAAGAGTTAGTACCACATACCGTACAATACTCCAAGGTGCCATAATAAATAGTGTAAGAATACGGGGGTGGGGTGTGCATGTCACAATGATAGCAAGCAAATCATCCATAGCAACCATCCTCACATCTCTCACTCAGTGCGTAAAGCGTACGACATCTACCACTTTGGAACACTAGACAAACTGAGGTAACGACGAATCCCGACTTGTAGAAACCCTGCTGTGACCAAGCCAAACACTTGGAGTCATGACCAAACATTTCAATGACCCACTTCATTGGTCGTAGCCCTCGGTTCTACCGATGCCATGATAGCCCTGAATCCGCCTTCGTACATCTGTTGCATTCTTGGGCGTAGGCCAATCCTGTACCGTAGCCACCTTCGCCGGGTCCACGGCAATCCCATTTTCTGATACAACATGGCCCAAGAACCTCACTTCCCTCTTCCAGAAGTGGCACTAAGAAAACTTTGCTTTCAATTGGTGTTTTCTCAACACCTCCATCACTATTCTTAAATGTCCCTTGTGTTCTTCCTCTGTCCTCGAATAGACCAAAATATCATCAACGAACACAAGGACAAACTTATTCAACTGATCTCTGAATACCCTATTCATAAGATCCACAAAATATGCCGGGGCATTAGTCAGCCCAAATGGCATAACCAACAATTCATAAAATCCAGACGGCGTTCGAAATGCCGTTTTAGCTATACTCTCAGCTTCCACTCTAAGCTGATGAAAGCCTGTCGCGAGATCCAACTGAGAAAATATCCTCGCGCCACTCAACTGATCGAACAAATCATCTATCCGCGGTAGAGGATACTTGTTCTTCCTCGTCACTTTATTCAACTCGCGGTAATCTACACACAAACGAAGGGAACCATCCGCCTTGGTAGCAAGCACAACTGGTGCTCCCCATTCAGAAACACTCCTTCTGATAAATCCCTTCTTCAAAAGATTGCTGACTTGCACCTCGAGCTCTCGCTGCTCCCTTGGTGCCATACGACGAAGTGGCATCACAATAGGTCTGGCATCTTTTACCAAATCAATACGGAACTCAATCTCTCGGTGTGGTGGAAGTCCGGTCACTTCTTCGAAAACATCCGGATACTGGCCAACCACGGGCAAACCTGACAACTCACTATGCGGAATGTCGAGGGAGTTTAGAAAACTAGCCAATACCCCCTTACTGGGTAGACCATCAAACACTATCCTCCGCCCATCATCCGCTCTAGCTGTCACCAACAAGCCCTCACAGTCTACCACCACCCCATATCTTTGGAGCCAATCTACTCCCAAAATAATGCCAAACCCAGTAAAGCCCAAAACAAAGCAATCACAAACAAACATGCATCCATGACTCGATAAGACCACATTACGACAAATCATGCTAAGGCTAGTAGAACCACCAATCGGGTTCGTCACTACTAAAGGTCTATCGACAATCTCGGGTTCCAATCCCAACCTATCTACCAGGTCACTAGATATGAAAGAACTGGAAGCTCCGGTATCAAACAAAACTCTAACAGGAACATCATAAACAGAAAGCATACCTTGAATGACGACATTCTTTCCCTTCTCCGCCGCAGTTGGGGCATTCGACGAAGAAGGAATAGCATTAAGGGCATATGCTTTCACCATTTGCTTTTCTTTAGGGGGTTGCGGACACTTGTCCTTGTGATGTCCCAATTGGCCACAATTGAAGCACTTCCTATCCGCTGGCTTGGCCCGACAATTACTAGCATAATGGCCCTTCTTACCACAGCTGAAGCACTCCACATCTTGCTTACTCTTTTTCTTCTGGCCATCCTTAGCCTGATTCTGCTTTCTCTTATTCTGGGAACCACCCTTGCCTCCACCACTTGCTTGTGGTTTTGGCTCTTCTGCAGATGCAACCTCAGTCTTCGACTTAGGGTAGAGACTTTCTGATCTTAGCGCTTTCCCCACAATCGACTCAAACGTCTCATCGATGTGGTTAATAAGTTTTTCCCCCAAGTACTGATCCAAACCAGTTATGAATTTCTCATTCTTTTTCTCGGCAGTATCAATAAGAGATAATCCATATTTTGACAAAGTGTCAAATTCAGCAATATACTCCGAGACAGCCCTGCCATTCTGCTTGAGCTCCAAGAATTTCTTAAACAGCATTGACTTCTGAGCAGCCGGAATGAACTTCTCACTAAACGAGCCTTAAACTGCTCCCAAGTAATCTGATCTTCGGGAGTAGCTGCCTTTATAGCATTCCACCAATTCATTGCCCGCCCTTGTAGCTGACGGGACGCTAGCTTTCTCTTCATCGCATCCTCGATACCCAAATCCTCGAAGATACGTTCGCAACTATCCACCCAATCCTGAACATCCGTAGCCGACTCCGTTCCGTGGAACGGCTTCCCACCAAGACTAGTATAATCCTTATTCAGCTTGGCGAAGTCGACTCTTGGCGCCTGCACTATTGGACCACCACCATTTCCACCATTGGGAGCTGCCCTCTGCACATCTCTAAGCATCTCTCTCATGAGGTCAGTAAACATCGTCCTCATGTCAGCAGCATTCCCATTATTGGCTCCCCTACCAGCACCTCTAGTATCTCGGCTCATCGTCAATCTGAAAAAGGAAACGATTAACGACTCCATAGTGGTGCTAGTGCAGTACGACTTCATCCTTATACTACTAATAGTATATATATATATAGCTTTTAAAAACCAAAGTAATCACAAATACGCTCTCTCGTATACGTATATTATCTCTCCCTGATAACTTCCCTAGGTTAACTGCGCAACCTAGAGCTCTGATACCAAGTGTGACGGCCCGCCCCGCACCAGCCTGCATTTCCTCCGAAAGTGCTCTGTACACATGCCCAGCTAGCACAGAACGGTCGTCGGAAGAGTAGAAAGAAGAGAATGAACTAATCAAGGAACCTGTAGAATGTCTCACAGCGCATGGGATAAAATATTATAATAACATACTTGACATAAAACAGGCGAGACAGTGCATAAGCTGACAACTAAAACCAACATCAATCTCAAAGCAGCGGAAATCCAAATACAGCTTATTACAATTTTTACAAATTTACTGTCTCTAAACAAAAGAAAGCTAAAGTAGAAGATACACCAACAATGCCCAAGCAGTGATCTTCAACAACACAGGGAGAATATTATGTATACAGTACGTAGAAGCCTCCTGCTCGTCTCCGGATCATCTACCCGTGCATCACCAGCTAACCTGTCTCTAGTCTGCTCGTGTGAGCACCCAGAGTAATAAGAGGAGACATAAAACTCTGGGTCAGACATAAAGCCTGGTATGAGCGATAAGCATCTAAACAGAGTAATAACAGGTATACTAAACCATACCTGAACCTGGACCTGCAACCAAAGAGTTAGTACCACATACCGTACAATACTCCAAGGTGCCATAATAAATAGTGTAAGAATACGGGGGTGGGGTGTGCATGTCACAATGATAGCAAGCAAATCATCCATAGCAACCATCCTCACATCTCTCACTCAGTGCGTAAAGCGTACGACATCTACCACTTTGGAACACTAGACAAACTGAGGTAACGACGAATCCCGACTTGTAGAAACCCTGTTGTGACCAAGCCAAACACTTGGAGTCATGACCAAACATTTCAATGACCCACTTCATTGGTCGTAGCCCTCGGTTCTACCGATGCCATGATGGCCCTGAATCCGCCTTCGTACCTCCTACCATAGTGGTCCAAAGCTATAGACATCGATAACTCCTTGGCACGCGTCCCGCAGCAAAGCCCAACTCATGAAGTGAACTCGTTGGTTCCCATCTGGATCCTGAGCTCTAACTTCCCTTTGGACTACCTTTGCATCTCGGGTTCTCAGTCATCACCCTCCGGATCGGTCTTCATTCTGTTCGTAACCTCCTGGTTCGGTTCGCAGTCACCAGCTCGTAGCCATCAACCTCGGATCGGTTCGGATCATCCTTCACGCTCGGGTCGGATCGTGGAAGCCTTCCTGGTTCGGATCGGTCGTTTTGAGCTTCCCCAGGTCGGGTCGGTTCAAGTTCCCCATCTCCATCGGATCGTGATCCTCAGGTCGTGGCGGCCCCCTCCAGTGCATAACTCTGGTTCGGGTCGTCTCGTGGTGCTCGGTTCGGGTCGGAGTCTCCAAGTCGCATCGCCATCACTGGTTCGGGTCGCATTGTCTGGTCACGAGGGATTCGGATCGTGCAAGCGGGTCGGATCGTGGCGTGGTGCTACGATTCAAGATCTCCTTTGGTCATCATCTCGTGGAGGGGGTTCGGGTAGTATAGCCTCCATCGATTCGTGCTCATCAGCTTTCAGCGGATCGGGTCGGAGTCCTTACATCGGTTCGGTTCGGGTCTCCCTTATCCGATCCGATCCGGTCAGATACCCTGCAGTTTTCTGCAACTTTCCAGCAACTGTTTATACGCCTCTCGACGGCGTTTTCGACCAATCTAACTATTGGAATCAATCACAAAGCATACCAAAGGGTCATAGCAACATATAACAGCAACCACAAGCAACAAACAACAATTTAAATGAATCAAAATGGATCAAAAGTGGCCAAAACCTCACATTTTCCTATAATCCCTCTTAATCATGTTTAAGCATACGATTAGCAAAACACATCGAAATTAACCCAAATCTCTAACAGAGCCTTAAAACATTATTTTAGAATTTTAAGAATTTTTCCAGAATTTATTTACGTATAAATTCGCTAATCTTCACTAATTACCATTAATTAACTGTAATTAGTGTCAAAACGATGCTATCACTCACCTTTGCCACAACTAAAACCCCAAAACTGAAATATCCTCTGATTTGGCGCTGTTCCCAATCTTACACAGCAGCTCCACCTCGGTTCTTGTGCTAATACTCCTTGATTCGATGTTTGCTATGCCTAATCTCCAATTAGAAAGTGATTTTTGGGTGTTTTAGAGAGATTTAGAGAGTGGAGGCCATGGCTAGGTCAAGAGAAATGAAAGTGGCGGCTGGAAAATGTCTAAAGAAATATTTTCTAACCCTAATCAGCCTCCATATACCCCTAAACCCGAAATTCCCCTTGGGCCTAGCTGCTAATCACCCGGTTAAGCCCAATTAAGCTGTTTTTCACCATCTGAAATTTGTTTCAGCCATATCTCCCAAACGGTAAGTCCGTTTGGCTATTATGACCACTCTACGGAAAGAGAAACCATCATCCGAAGCCAATGGAAGTGGTTTCAGGTCAAAATTCTTTTTCAGTCAAAAGTTATGGCCAAAACAGTGCCAACTAGGGGTAAAATGGTCATTTAAAAATCGGGAAAAATCATGAACATGGGAAATGACCCCAATAGTCGTCTCCCAAAGTTACATGACCATACGACTTCGTATGTGAAAGAAATAAATATCCTACGATCCTATGATGCGTAGAACGCGGGTCGTTACAGTATAAAAGCGTCACTGATTGAGCGCTGAGAAAGAGCTCCTTCCCCGCTGAAGGATCGGGGAGCGAATGAATCGCTGAGCTCAAACTCTAACTCTCCAGAGAGAGAGAGAGTATAAAAGCGTCTCTGATTAAGCGCCGAGAAAGGTGCTGGAGACTCAGCACCCCCATAATTCCTGCTCTGCTGAAGGATCGTTGAGCATATCATGAAGCAAGCTAGAACTCCTTCCCTGTTGAAGGAACAGGGACCAACTGAATTATTGAGTTTGAACTCTAACCCTGACAACCGCCAGGAGAGTATAAAGGAGTCTATCATTAGGCACTGAGAAAGGTGTCAGAAGTTCAGTACCATAAGAACAGTTATCTTATGAAATTTTCTAAGTCCCCCATATTCAGAAATAGGGGGCAACGTGCGAATAATGCTAATCGATTTTTAATAAGCCCTAGTTAAGCGTTACGCCAATGACTGATTATGGGCCATATGCATATACACATGAATTTTAATGCAGCAATGCAACATGAAAGTTTTCTCTGTTATTTGATTGACTTGTAGTTATAACTAGATGGTCTGTAACTAACCATGGAAAGTTTATTTGAATACAGGTACACAATGATGCAAAAAGAGATAAAACTTTCCTTTAAATACTATAAGCCTACAAAGTGAGAAATAACCTAGGAAACAAAAGTGAGGGCCAGTCTCACAATTACACTTCCTGGCCAGTGGAAAACCTAAAGACAAAATATAAACCAGAAACAGTGTCCTATTTACGCTTTGGCCTCTTCTCTTGCTTCTGTCTCTCCAGCTTCGCCTTGTCGGCATCAGACTGATCCCCTTTCTTCCTCTTCCTTTTGTCTATGAGAGGAGCATCCGACTCTTCTGAAGATTCCTCTTCCACCTCTTTTCTCTTCCTTCTATCAGAAAGGGAGGCCGGGAAGTCATCGGTATTTGCAAAATGAAGCTGTCGGCTGATGGATTTGGGCTGGATTTTCACAATCATCCCAGTTTTGGGATCGAATTCTGCAAGGGGGACTACGTCCAAAGCCTCATCTCCCACCTTTTTCGAGGCCATTTCTTTCTCCTGCCTAGCCTTTCGGCTGGCCAAGGTTTCGTCGTCATCATCGTCGGCTTTTTTGGCGCCGGTAATGTCTTCCTTATCCTCTACATGGCGCCCATCCATGTCTTTCAAGGCCTCGATGGTCTCAGCATCCTTGGGAACATCAGTACTAGTAACCGGGATGCTTTTCTCTACTGTTGTGACCTCAGCCTGTTTCGATATATCAATACCGGCACCTTGTGAGACAGCCTCCTTCTCCGCCTCTTTTTCTTTTTCAGCACCCTTGTCGACGGGCTCGCCACCTGTATTATGAGGAACACACGTTACTAATTCAATTGGTTGTTCTACCAGACGACGACAATTCACAATTGCTTTGACGAATTGTGGAGAAAAAAAGGAGATACCTTCCGCAGATCCTCCTTCTTGAATAGTTGCAGGAGCTCCAACAACTACGGGAGTTAGGCCCAAAGGGATTAGTGGATCATCAGGATGGTACTCCTCAACTCCGGAGGTTTTGGGCCCCACGGCAGAACTTGAACCTTCATCAGCTTTGCTTTTACCCTTAGCCAAGGCCCTCTCCTTTTCCATCTCCGCTAAAATCAGACGACGACCCTCTGCTAGGTCCTCAGGCTCATTATCCCTCAAGATGCTCTTCATCAACTCATCCTCATCAATTTCTTCGACCCCCAATCTCTGCTTTTCACCCTCAACAATGGCATCCCATAAATTGGCTAAAGTAACGTGGTAATCCGGGATCCACGAAATGTTGCGAGTTTTGAGGACTTGGCCAAGGAAGTCGAAAATCATCTCTTCAAACCCCTCGATATCCTTCTCTCTTTCGAGGAGCTTGTTGTTAGAAGCAGTGGCCAGCTCGATGGCACTTTCAACATTCTTTTCGGCGAGAGCTGCCCGTCTCTCCGCGTCCGCAACCTGATCATTTAAAATCACCTTTTCTGCTTTAGCCAAAGCCAAACTTTCTTTTAAACTCGCTTTTTCTGCCTCCCAAGCAGCCCTCTCAGCTTCAAAATGGCCTTGTGCTGTTTTCAACTCGATATTGGCCATTTTGAGATCATCAACCTCCTTCTTTAAAGCCATTTTCTCTTGGCTGTTGGAGTCAAGTTCCGAATGAAAGCGCTGCTTAGCATTCTCTAATTCAATCTTATAATTTTCGGCATCCCTCCGCGCTAAGGCGAGTTGGGATTGAGCATCTTCCAGGTCCTTCTCCATCTTTGTCCTGGCCCTCTCGTTGTTTTCAAGTTTCGCCTTAGATCTATGTGCTTCTATTTCGAGCGTTCGGATGACTTCCGAAAGGTTAACTGCGTGTTTTTTCATCATCTCATATTGCCTGGCTACGTGGCGGATGTGCCCGACAACTTCATTATCCCAGTTTTTAGGGACCGGTTCCAAGGCTGGAACAAACATCATCCTGTCGAAGAATATGTATGGGAATTGTTCCCGCAGCTTTTCCAGCCTACCTTGGATCTCGGGACCATGGACGTAATCCCGTGACCCGGGGGCAGCCAACTCTGGCTGGCTAGAAGGGAAGATGTCACTCCTCTCCTTTTCAGATTCTCTGATTGGGTCCTTGCCTTTGTCTTTAGATTCGTGATGCCTTTTTGACGACCTACTGTGAGAGGGTGCACTTTTTTGAGGAGTTAATTCTTTAGGAAGTTTCTTTCCCCCTGTAGGAACTGCCGGATGACTGGGGAGCTTGGCAGATGTTGATTTCGGTGGAGACCGGGGTTGCGAGGAAGTCGGCTTGTGAGAAGGGCCGCGAGAGCGCTCAGTACCCGGATGAAGGCTGGGTGTGCCCTCGCGAAGAGAACGATAAGAGTAAGATCTCCTGCGGGACATCGCTCCTGCGAAAAAGAGAAGAGCACATTAAAACTTTGAATACTCACGATATAAGAGTGCAGGGTCAGATAGTGTGTGTGATTTGTGCACCCCATATAATCCCCCCTAACAGACCCGGGCCTGAAGACAGGCTCATCTGACCAGTTTCTTGTTCTCTAGCTGGAGCGATGGCCTCTTCAGAAGCAGGGAAGAAAGGCCCCCCTTCAAAGTCCTTCTCTGTATATACGTCATCGGGTAGAGGAATTTTGTTCAGCTCGTCAAATAACTGCTCTTCTGTCAAATCATCGGGAGCAGCGGTTTCGATTGGAGTAGAAATCGGGATTTCCTTGGACATGTCACCGCGGACCTCATCCCCTCTGTACTTGTTTAGGTCCTCATCGTCTTGGATGACTATCGGAGAAGGACTCTTGCGAAACTTAGTTGTTTCTACCGCTTGCGAAGTTCCCTCTCCCTCCGTTAGGGGCACGTACTTATAAGGTTTGCCGCCAGTGCCAAGTCCAAATCTTCTATCCAGAAGATGATGCTTATGAAGATTTTCATCAGTAATGCATTTTTTGATCCTTAGAAAGTCGGATCTGCTTTGTAGAAGAATGGACAATCGATTGTTGTATAGTGGACCCTCCGTTTTTGGGAAGACGTGATCTGTTTAAGACAAAGAAAAAGGGGGAGAATGTTAACGCCTAGACCTCTTGAACAAGATATTCGATTAAAAGCTTAAAGTTTACTTGATTTGAGCCATCTTCTTGAGCATCCGGCCTGTTTCTTTATATAAAACCAATCAGATTTAGGATCCCCTATATTGCTATATCCATCGTACAAAACCTTCCTATTCGCCACCGATTCAAAGAAAGAGAAATTTGGAGTTGCCGAAGAATGGTGCTTGAAAAGAAAGAAGAATGTCAAATCTCTGAATTTAAGTTCGGCGTGTAGGATCTCCGCGTATGCAACATATAGGGTGTATAGAGATGCGTAGGCGTTAGGATGAAGCTGCATCGGAGCAATACCCAGTCGTTGTAAAGTCTCGATGGCGATCGGAGGAAACGGAGGAATAGCTCCTACCAAGCACATGGTTCGACTGATTGCCATATATCCTTCCGGAGCTAAGTGGGGTCTATCTTCGCTACCGGGTGTCAAAACATCGTCCCAAGGAATCCCATGTCTCAAGCAGATCCTTTTAAGCTTTATATCGTCGAGCTTAGATGCTAAAGAATCAGAAAATTTATCTATTCCGAGCGCGTCGGGAATCTCGTCGGGAGCTCGCCCATCTATCTCAGACTCTTCGCTAGATGAAGTACTTTCGAACGGATCTGATTCCGTGGCCTCATACTCAGATCTAGAATCTTCACCTCCTGGATTAATTGGAGGAATCTCGGGGTTGTGTTGCTCAGGAACCTCGGATTCCGCTTCTGTTGCGGATCTTGAAGAAGATGGACTATTCGACATTACTGCTAGGACGAGAAAACATGAACAATGAGATTAATACTACCCGTCCCCCGTGTGTGCAAGTGCCGGTGTGTGTGCTTGTGTGTGCATTAAAAATAAAGCGTGAAAGCTATCAAGATCATCAAAACATTAGTCATCATATGCAGTCAAATTATGTGGTCTTTTAGTCCAGAAAGTCCAACATCAAGGCCCTAGCCTAACTGTTCAGAATTTTATGGTGACAAGGCATCGTTTAAAGTTTGAAATTTCTTCGGATCGTGAACTACGAGTCGGATCGCCATGTAGAGGGATCGCCCTCCTTCGGATCGCAGGGTAGAGGGATCGCCCTCCTTCGGATCACAGGGTAGAGGGATCGCCCCCTTCGAATCGCAGGGCAAAGGGATCACCCCTTCACGGATCGTGAAATTAAGTGATCGGGGTCTTTGCCGAATCGTTGCAGCCCCCCCACGATACGCGCTTCTGCCATCACCACGACCCTCCGTCTCGCCACTCGCCCTCATCTTCTTCCTTTCCTCTCCTTGCCCATGATCCGAACCGGCTTTCCCTCTTCTCCTTCCTTCTTCGTCTTCCTCCTCTCCTTTTCATTTCCGAACTCCAACCTCTACGTCCATCAGCCATGGCGCCTCGTTGGTTCCTCCAGAAAATCGCAAAATTCCATCGTTTCTCCCTCAGACCAGTCGAAAAAATTCATAAAACAACAGCGCTTACGAATAAGGGTGCTTTCGGTGGAATTACCTTTCTAAAAGTTGGGAAAGTGATCGGATTTTTGAAGGTTTGAAAAACTAGGTTTCGTTCCTCAACAATGCAGGTGAAACGATACGACAGAAAAAAGAAGGAAGAAAGTGAAGAGGGGGGGGTTGACTTATATAGGCAAAAGGGCGACCGTTTGTCTCCCCTTCTTTGTCCTATTCGATCCACGAAAATAGGCGGGCTGCGAACCAAAAGCCCACCACGACTCGAGGAGGAGCCCGTTTCGTTCCGAGGCCCAAGTGCGCACCAAAGAACGAAACGAATGTCTTGCTAACGGACCGCGACTCGAGCCCGCGATCCGAATCGATAAATTCAGTAATGAAGACTCTGAAAAATCCCAGAAAGAGAATTGTTCACTGATTCGCGACTCGCTGTGAAAAGACGATTCTATAGTTTCGAAGCATGTTCCATCATCGGTAAAACATACTTCGAGGGGGCAAAATGTTGGCTAGCTTTTTGACCAAGCCACCCAGGATCATTCATAAGAAGAAAGCATGAAACCACGTTCTCTAAGAACATGAAGGAATGGATCGCATCATCGGCTCGCCCGATGTCGGATCGCACACTATCGATTTGCCCACCATCGGATCGCGTCTCGACGGATCGCCCCTTTCCATCAGCGGAACGAAACCCCTATGCGACTCGATCCGAACCTATATTGTTGCCCAGATTAGACCGATCCGATCCCCTGATGCATGGCGAACCCTCTGACCCGTTCAAGCGTGAGCTAGTCTTCAACGATCAGAGTCGCACGGATCTAGCGACACGTGTCCCTAGCCGTCATTTTGACCGATTCTCCCCATCTGCACGATCCGATTTTCAAGCAGATCGCGACACCTGTCCGCAACGGCTAATTTGACTATTTCCTCAACGGTGGCGATGCGATCCGATGTTCTCAGGATTCGTGCCACGTGTTACCACGACCCGCCTGACAAAATCAGCTATAAATAGCCCGGAGCTTGGCATTTTTTGGGATCCTTTTGGCAATACTGAGTACTGAATCCGCCATTATTGTCAAACTACTTGATTACTGAGAGAAATAACAATTGTAAAAGTGAGCTTGAGAGAAATCCTTGATTGTACCGACATTCAAAGTATAATCAATAATATATAAAGTGGACGTAGGCTCGTTAACGCTGAACCACTATAAATTCTATGTGTTATTTTCTTTTTCCTCATTCTTCAGTTGAAACTCTATAAGATTCAGAACAATTTGGGTGTTAGGTCCAAATTTTGATCTAACACGTCATAATTTATAAATGATTTTCATTGCGACTATTTCAAATTTTGATTTGGACATAACTTACAATCTATATGATAAAATCTCGATTTTTCTCTTTTATTAGAAAATTATAAATAAATAGATCCTAGCGTTTCTTATTTTACAGAATTCCAACTTAAAACGGATATTGTATATTCAGTTGAAGTTCAAAACTCAATATTTCGAACTATCGCGCCATTACGGGCTCATTTTAAATTAGATATAAATATTAGCGTTCAATGGTCGTTAAATAACGAATTCTACTTTGAAATTCCTCAATTAATTCACATATAATATTTAAAACAAGTTTAAATATTCAATTTCAAATGACCGAAAAATCCGGGTCATTACAGTTGATGGACAAATTGAGGATCAAAATGCAATAGAGGAAAAAATTGATTCTGTTGATGCAGCAATCGAGAAACAAAGTCTGGTAGAAAACAATCTGATACCGCTGATGGTCAAAATGTTAAAGAAGTTCAATTGGAAAATGATAATCAAACAGCTAACACAGGAAATGAAGAACAAAGAAGATATGGAAAAGAAACTGATAATTTGGATGCCAAAAATGATGAAAATATTAGTTTGAGGAAACATCATAGAGAGATAACTGTAGAGGAAAGGTATAATGATCCAATTTTTTTAGAAGAAATGACAAGAAGAAAAGAAGAGTTGTTAAAAATAAGGTAATTCTTATTGATAGTAAGGAAAAGTAGTAATGTTTGTTTATATTGTATAATAATAAAGGTTTCATTATGCAGGGTAAAAAGCAAGGAAAAGGAAAAACTATTGAAGTTAAGGATGCTGGAGGCGTTGAAGAAAATTTTGTAAGTTAAAACTGATAACTTTAGTGGATTAAAACTTATAACTGCAGTAGAGTTAATTATTAAAACTGATGCCTTTAATTGAAAAAATCGATATCTGTACTCTAGGAAAAAATAATAATGATAAGTACATATATACTAAAAGGATATCCAAAAAATGTGCACTTTAAATGTAGCAGAAACTAAAGTATAAGTTGATATTAAAATGAGTCACACACAGTTTCCGACATAAAAACCGCTATATACATTATTCAAATGCGTCTATTTAATTGTAAATTAGAATATTATTTTTTCATAATGCATAAAATGTAGTTGTGACAAGCATAAACCTTATAATTCTGTTTGTTAATGTTTTTATATTTGTTATCTAGGATGATGATTTTGCTAATCCAAGGCCAAGAGAAATTAAGACAACTAAATTAGTTGAGAGCAAAGAAGAGTTAGTTGATGATAAAACTAAATGGGAGACAGCTTATAGATGTGGTTTGCAAGCATCTTACAAAATGATAAGTGTGATAAAAGAGAAGAAAGCTTTGCCAAATAAACAAATTGAGTTTTTGAAACAAATGTTGTTTTACGAGTTCTTTTCTTCGTTTTATGAGAAAAAAAATTCATTGAAGGAGTGCAAGAAACATATAAATAATTTGGATGTAGTGTATTCATGCTACTCAACAGAGGAAGATTGTTTTGTGTTTGGTGAAAGTAAAATGAAAATATGTCCGGAAGATTTAAGTTTATTATTCTACATGCTTTGGAAGGTACCGATATAGAAAAGACACCGAAAATGACATATAGAACTATACCAACAGAATTCAAGGATTTTGTGTCAAGAAAATTTAGAAATGCAATTGCCATTACAAGGAGTTTAATAGAAGAAAGAATTAAGGAAGAAGTAGGAAAGAAAAAGAAGCAGTTTGAAGAAGACTTGCCATTACTTCTGATAATGTTAATTCTACTTACTTTTTTCTTTCCCAATAACCAGCAGAAATTTAGATGGGGTTTTAGTCTGTTCAATTTGGATGTGAAAAAGATGAATTCTGTTTCATGGCCGAAAACAATTCATTTGGCGTTTACTAAGTTTGTAAAAAGTTCCATCAATAACACGAGAGATATGGATGGTTGTTCGACGCTACCATTGGTAAAAAGAAATTTTTACAATTTCTTTACCCTACATGTAAACATAAAATAATGAATTCATTTATAATTCTGGTTATTTTGCATATGTAGTATGTGATGTGCGAGAAGATATCTCTAGTTAAGCAAAGAAGAAACTTTGGAAACAAACTCTTATGATTTGCAAGGTAGGATCTGAATAATTAGAAGAACATAGCAAGCAAGGAATTTTTAAACAAGTTTAAGCCTGGATAGGTATAATGTGTTTCTGTTGTATTGTTACATTGATGTTTTGATGGGTGGAGTTGAAAGTCTATGATAGGATCGTCTATGTGTTTAAACAGTAGCAAGTACTAAAATAATGCAATAGTAAGCAGTAAAGATAAAATAAAAGATAAATCACACCGATATTTTATCCTAGTTCAGACCTCCCATCCTACGTCCAGTCCCGAAGCTCCACTTCAGCCTTTCAACTATCAAAAACTATCCTCGCTTCACCTGGAGGAATAGGTTTACAGATGAATAAAAATCTTGACAATCTTGTGTTCTTTACAAAATTGATATTGACTGAATTGTACAAGTTGCTCCTATAATCTCCTTTAGTTAATATGAGAATTGAATCACTTAGAGAGAATAGTAGTATTTAGTGCTTGATTGAAATCTAGAGAATTTGGAAATCAAGAGCTTAAGAGAATATAAAATAAATCGAGAATGAAGAAGTGATTTGAGAACTTGAATCTTTGATCTATTTATAGAAAACTAAGAATTTTTATGAAAGGTTGTGAATCTGAATAAAACCCTTGGTTTGAAAAGATATCTCTTTATAAAAATCGTATTGGAGAAGAAGAGATAGAGTTACGACTGTTCAAATTTTAAGGATGTTGCCTGGAAAATATAGGTCATGTGCTAGGACAGACATCTGTCAACTTTGATCAGACGTATGTCTTTGTAATTTGATATTACTCAGGTACATAGACATACGTCTGTTCTTAGGATAACAAACGTCTATGTGTGTAGGAAAATTAGCCTGAGGCTTGCAACATACGTCTGATATACATATAACAGACGTCTGTACTGAGTGAGGAATATTTTTCATGCTGTAGTGGCAGACGTCTGTTATATAATGTGACAGACGTATGACATTTGCACAGACACTATGACATGTTTGATGTTTTTCTCATATTTAGTCACGGAGATTTTACATAACATCTAATACTATAAATGTGAAATTCTTCGAGCAATCATGCCATCTTGAGTTATTCTCCTTGAGTTTATTCCTTCACGAATGTGTGTGTGTGTGTATATGTTTGTGTATTGTATAGTATGTCGTCATCAAAATCAAGGATCTAACATTTTCCCCCTTTTTGATGATGACAACTACAATAAAGCTCCCCCTGAGTTAATGATCGCTTAACTTTCCTCCCTCCATGGCATTATCAAAAAATAGTAGAACAAGCCAAAATATATAAAGCAAAAGCCAAAGTTGTCAAGCATACATAGTTAAGTATAGTACTAACAGAGTATCATACGATAACTGTTATAGTTACAGACCATAGAATACTACTAATAGATAAACAAGATAAGATAAGACTAATCGTCCGTGAAGTAGGTGGAGTTGGTGATGGTGATGAGGAACTAGAAGATGATCTTCCACGAACTTTGCGAAGAATCTTTCCAAGCGAGCGAACGACCTTTTCCAAAGTGTTTTCAACCTTTGTTATCCGAATAGAGAATGATCGTTCGAGACAAGTTACTTTCTTTCTGAGGATTTGTTGGTTTTGAGAGAGTATCCTTTGATTTGCTAAGGTTACATCTTGAATATTCTGTCCAGGCTCGATTTCTACTCTAGTTTCTTGTATTTCAGGATTGGATTGATATTCGGAAGGCTCGCTAAGTTCAGCATGTTGTCGTTGTTGTTGTTGTTGTTGTGGGGTTTGAACAGGTTGCTGGGGATGTCCTTGCTGAGCTTGCCATTGGTCAAACGAAATGATGTTTGGTGGTCGATCGGGTAATTTCATTAAGGCCGCAAAATGTATGCCAGTATTTTCAATCAGGATTTCTAGGTATGATGAAAGGTAAAGATCAATATCTTGTGAATGAAAGATACGCATGTGATATGCTCCATTAGGAATTATTCGCTTACTTGATGTCCAGAAATCACGAATTTGCTCAAAGATATATTATGACCAATTTACACGTGTTAGCTCAAAAGTTGCATATAAGGCCTTATGATCATTTAGATATACTTGTTCATGACTCCCAAGTCTTGGAAAAACAGTGTTAATGAGCATCCGATTGATAAGTCGTGGTTAAGGTTGAAATAGAGATGGAGTCATTTTGTTAAAATTATCCTGCCATATTTGGTGTGTAACTCGATCTCGAAGTTTAAATCGCATATCATGAATATTTTGGAAACAAGTACAAGTGTATGAAGTTTTTAAGATTTGGCCTATCATCTCGATGTTAAATTTCACTACTTGAACATATACCAAGGACCACGCTCAATTTTCTGGGTCTGATGGAGACCATACCGAAGCGAACACAAATTTGCGAAGAAATAGATTGCAAGAGTATCAATTATTACATTGTTGTCTTCAAACTCAATTAAATGAGTAAGCTTTGCTCGATTAAGGATGGAATTAATGTCATAGTGGATCAATTGTTAAAGGGGATGGAAAGGTCCTTGATGAATTGACTTCTTTTCCAATGATTCTAATCATTCTGAGCCATATTTCTCCGTTATCCAATCTTTGATTTGTTGTTCCGTGGCATAGTTAGGTGTTTGTTGAGTTGGCTGAGAGGAGGAACCTTCGATAACCTTCTTTTGTTTAGTAGAGGACTTTCTTGGAGCCATTGAAATTTTCGAAATTTGAAGATTTGGGGATTAGGGTTTTCTTATGTTGGAAGAAGATGGTAGAAGTAAAAAATGAATGAGTAAATGGTGAAAAGATATTATATAGTAGGGGTAAAAACGGTTTAGAGTAGAATGAGATGTCTGTGAGGTAGCGTACAAACGTCTGTCACTGCAGAGAAAAAAATCCCGAGTGTTGAGTTAGACGTCTGTTTTGAGAATCACAGACATCTGTGCTGAGTTAATTTTGGAAAGAATATATTGACAGACGTCTGAAGGATGCCAGTTTAGACATCTGTGAGCACAGGGGTTGTAATTTGAGAGTTGATACAGACGTCTGAATGATATATTGCAGACATATGTGCTGAAGTAGTTTTTAAAACTAAATCCGGTTCAGACATCTGTGGTATTCAGGGGCAGATATTTGTTTGATAGAAAAAAATGCAAATGCTAGAGCAAAGGCAAATCATTTATTTCCTTAAAATATTATTACGAATAAACAGAATAAATTGTAATACAAATGCAATATGACAATATAAATTTATGTATATTAAATATTTTCAAGTCTTGAAATTTATCGTATTAGCGATTTGGTGAGAAAGATGGCCTTTTTGGAGAAGTCCATGGGTTAACCGGATCGTGCGACGTACGATAAGATGAGGATGGATCCAGTGGATTAACTGGTCGTGGAAGAGGTTCGGAAACATCTTTTAGTTTGGAACTACAAAATTTCAAAGCAACTTGTCGTAGATAACTTAATATAGTAGACGTGGTTTTCTGTTCGAAATATAACTCTTTTTGAAGTTCTACTTGTTCCTTTTGATAGTGATGAATTTCATCAATCTTCCGTTTCGTATCCGGTGATGTGAATAAAGCTCTCTTAGCTCGTTTGGAATCTGGAGTGAAACCAGTATGATTATCCTGCCATTTGTACACCGGTTCATGTTTTGATATTAGAGTCGGATCATGTGGTGTATCTACAGAGCTATCAGTAGTGAACGTGATGTTGATTGAGGAAGTAGATTTATTTGACATTCTTAATAGTTTTTTTTTATGTATAAAATTTTAGTTAAGTCAGAATAAGTTATTTATAGGTAAGAATTTGCTAAATTATATTCCTGAAAGAAGGCAATAGTTATCTTATAACCATTCAAAAATTATGGTGAAGAGAAAATTAAGGTGAGGAAAAAAATTATATATTGGAGAGAGTGCAAACCCCTAACTCTCTACGTAAGTGTATAAAAGTAGTTTCATTTAATGGTTTAGTGAATATATCTGCAACTTGATTTTAGTATTTATAAATTTTAAAGTAATATTACCTTTTTTAACGTGATCGCGTAAGAAATAGTGTCTGATATCAATATGCTTCGTTCTAGAATGGTTAATAGGATTTTTGGAGAGATTAATAGCACTAGTGTTGTCACAATATATTGGTAAATTAGTAATTAATTTTCCAAAATCTCTTAAGGTTTGTTGCATATAAATTACTTGAGCATATTCGAGTGCAGCTGATATATATTATGCTTCACATGTTGATAGTGAAACTGAGTTTTGCTTTTTACTGAACCATGATACAAGAGATTGACCGAAAAAATGACATGTGTCACTCGTGCTTTTTCTATCAGACTTGCATCCTCCGAAATCCGCATCACCATATGATATAAGGTCGAAGGAACTAGCAGTTGGATAAAAAAGTCCGTAATCACGCGTATTAGTTAAATATCTCAAAATTTGTTTGACCGCTATATAATGTGATTCCATTGGTTGAGCTTGAAAACGTGCACATAGACAGACACTCATCATAATGTCTAGTCTTCTTGTAGTTAGATATAACAGTGAACCAATAATACTTCGATAAAATTTTTGATCAAAATCTTTTCCATGTCCATCCTTTTCTAAATGAGCAGTTGGGCTCATTGGTGTTGCTTTTCCTGATGTCTTTTCCATGTTAAATCTTTTTAAAAGATTGTTACAATATTTTTCTTGATTTAGAAAGATTCCGTTTTTGAGTTGTTTAATCTGTAATCATATAAAGAAATTTAGTTCTCCCATGTGAGACATTTCGAATTCATTTTTCATTATTTCGGAAAATTCATTACATAAAACTTCATTAGTTGATCCGAAGATGATGTCATCAACATAAATTTGAACAACTAAAATAATTTTATTTTATTTTGAAAATTGGTTCTCTTTATTGCTAAACCAATTAAACCTACATTACAAGCCTCGTTAAAACCTTGCAATCCCCCTAGTGGGTACCTTAAAAGGAAAAAAAGTACTCATAAAGTAGGAAATACAAAGATAAAGCTAAACAAACATATTCGAAAGCAAATACAACAAAATAAAAACAGAAAAATACATAAGTCCATTAGCCCAGCCCACGATGAGCCCAAAGCAAACCAACCACCTCAAACTTATTCAAACTCCATCACTTTAGCCTGTATCATTTAGCTCGATACCCTAACTTTCTAACAGCTATTCATTCCTCGAACTCCGTGCATTCTTCGATCCGTTATTTCGAACTAGATCTACAATTTCCTTTTCAATTCTCAGTAACAAAATTGAAGCAAGCGATCTTTTGTTCTGAAAAATCCGCATGTTTCTCTCTCTCCCCAAAGGAAGTAAATTGCAGTGGTAAAAGCTCCAAAAGCTATGTCTCTGAGTTGATCATTGTTAGAAAATGTTGAAAAGAGGAACCTAGCTTCCTCTTTAACATCACCAAGAAGATCCAGTGGTACATCCAGGTTTCCTTTCAAAGATTTCCAAATGAAAGAGGAAAAATCACACTGAAATAGTAGAAGAGGAGTTGATTCTAGATGAATGTCGCATAAGGGACACATGATGTTCTCCACAATACTGAAACGAAGCAGACGATCCTTTGTATTTAATCTACCCATCACTGCAAGGTAAGAAATAAATGAAATTCTTCTACTATTTTTCTTATGCCAAACCACTGAGAATAAAGTATCAGATGTATCCCTAGATCTTATGTATTCCCATGTTTTATGGAAAGAAAAATCACCACCTTCACACCACTCATAAAAATCCTGACTTTGATTAGTATGAGTTGAAATTGAGCTAATTTCTTTAATTAATTCTCTCGTTGCAGGGTGAATTTCAGGATAGAAGGCTTCATTTCTAATAATCATGTCCACTATTTGCTCAGAATGCCCAATAATTTGAAGTCTATCATATCCCAGTAGATCAACCATACATTTGCAGTTAATCCATGGATCAAACTAGAGATAAGTATTTTCCCCACTGGAAATTTTCCAATAAAATAATTGCTTTGAATTCGATCTTAATTTTAGAATTGATTTCCATGTACTAGAAGCATTTGAGTCACTAGCCATTGACCAAAAAAAGTCATTCATACAGTAACTATTATGTATCCATTTGCTCCATAAAGATGAATTAGAAAGGAAATTCCAAAGCAATTTAATGCATGCAACTTTTTACAAATCAGAAAATTTCTTTAAACCAATTCCCCTTCATTCTTAGGTTTACATAATGTAGACCAAGCTACTTTGTGTGCAGTTACCCCCTCCCCCCAAAAATTAGCACATAAGGATTGTATTTTATCAAAGTAAACTCCGGAATTTGATATATCAGTAGCCAATATAGAATGATTAGGGTTATTACTGAATTTATAAGCTCTGCACGACCAGCAAAACTCAGTAATTTAGTCTCCCATCCTTGGATCTTACTCTGTATTCTTTGTATCAGTGAATTACGCTAAGAATTGTGCAGATAATTAGAGGATAATGGAACACCTAGGTATTTAACTGGCAATGTACCTTGTTCAAAACCAAAAATATTCTTTATTTCTAAAGAATCCATAACTGAATCACTAAAAAATATTTTAGTTTTTGTAGCATTAACATTCAAACCTGCAAACACTACAAGAAAACGTGGTATATATTGCTTTGTGTCATAGCATTATATTAAAGAGCTATAACAAAGTAATCAAAGAAAAGAAAATAACAAATAAATTGTGCTATACAATGGAATAAAGAAAATAACGTATGAATTGTGCTACTTATCAATATATTCCGCTATACTAGTACTGCGTACGAAGAAGGCGGGAGTGAAAAGCAGCATATACCACAGTGAATACAAAAGGCCGCGAAAATGAAAATTTGCTCTATCACATCAAGGGAATTCCTCAAAACCCTAAAATATTCAATCCACTTCAGAAACTCGAGGAATACAAGTAAATCGACATTCAATCCAGCATCCCGTAAGCCCAAAGTCTTCTATTCAGTACATAGGTAAATCGTTCCACTTCAGCATCCTGAGATCAACCATCATCGATTCAGTAAATCGCAAATCTACGTTGTATCTATCCTAACCGTTGACGTAATCATCTATAATAGGTAATATTTTTGACCTTATTCTAATGCTTTTGATAATCTAAAAGCTCAAGGAAGTTAATATGATGTAAGGTATGCTTTTAAAGGATGAGTTCCTATTTGTAGACTTCCATCTGATAAAAGATATTGTTATGAATTAACTAAGAATTTTTTGACATATGGATACCTCTGCATTTTGTGTTCTTCAATTCAAGTATGCTGCTGCTGCAGCTTATTCCTCTGCTTGTTCCTCAAAAAATTGATAAAACTGAATTTTTAGTGGAGGAAGACAACCTTATTGAATTTGGTCTCACTTAATGTAGATGACTTGCTTAATCTGAGTTTTTCACTGGATTATTGAGTGCAAATTTTCATCTGATACTCCTACATACTACATAGAGCTATAAATGCATTGAAAGAGGTGTATTTTTACTGATTTGTTGTTTGAGTATACATATTGCTTCATTTTGTGATATAGTAATTATGGATAAATACTATAATTCCTAGTGCAATGATTTTTTCCTTGAACTGGGTAACAAATATCATATTCTTCTATTAGAAAATTACTCAAGTTGCTAGTTCAAGCTTTCTTAATAGTCTATTAAAGTGGAATGATAAACAATCTGTTGTGGAAAGTAAAATTAAGGAGAATATTTCTAAGTTGTAGAAGCTAAAAAGAAGTGACCTTAAGTATAATAGCTCATAGTTGTGATTAGTTCTATGAAAGAACTGCTAAAAATAAGTGCTCTTAAATATGATAACTCATGTTTATGCTATTAAATATTATAAAAACCGTTAACTTTAGATTAATCTGAAATACCATATCCCCATCTAGTACTGCTCTTGTGAGTTCCAACATCTTCCATTAGGCTTCTTCCTGTGATTTCCATAGCTATTCCAACTGTAAATGATGTTTATTTCCCTTGAAATTGATGTGGTAAACTTCTAGGATGACACTTGTTTTTGTATTATAAACATGGAATCAAACTTTAGAAATTTTATGTTGTGTGACCTATTGACTTTGTTGTTTAATGTGTTTTCTTATTCTATCAGCTGATTTGTAATTTCTTTCAGTATGCAACACAATAAATTTCTACAGATATAGAGCAGCATCAAGCCATTAGAAATCTATAGAGCTTGTATTAAATATTTTCATTTTTCGGGTAATTGTGATTTCCTTAGCTGTAAGCATAATGCGTGATAATTAACTCAAAAGTAAGGGAATAGTACTTGTGTTCTAAAACTTTTAGTGGATGGTTGAATCATTTGTATGCCAACTGCTTACTGATAATTCCCATCAACTTTTGTTTTCAATTCATTTTAAAGATGATTTCATCATGTAACCCTGTATGAGTTTGCTTAACTGATTTTAATGTTGTGAATAGAGTTAAGTAATTGTGCTTTAAACTTCGCACCATAAATAAATCTACTGAAACAATGTTTTCTTAAAATTCTTTCAATGAGACACTGATAAATATGAGTAGTTAATGCTAACATTAGGTAGAGAGCGATCACAAAAGATGGATGAGTATATCAGAACCATTTTTGTTGTTTTATCCCTTTGAATACGTTAACATGTGAGTAGAAGTACTCTTGTTAAAATAATTTCGTATACATAAAGCTTGCAACATTTTCTACATCACAGGAGAGTAGATATATTGAATATTTCAAGATCACTCACCAGTTAGATTGGATTTGGAATTTTGTTATTTTAATTTTTTTTTTTTGACTTGTTTCGGTCCTGGTATTTTACTTGTTAATTCTTGACTGTGCATAAAGGCCATGTCATTGAAAAGAAGTGGAGCAGATTGCAAGCCCAAGTTGTTGCTGTGAAGTTGCTGGATATTGAAGGTTTGTAAAGACATAAAGTGTGTTTGGTAAGTTGATGATATGCATAGTATGATTTGTTAAGTGAATTTTCGTGGTCAATAGAGGAGGCAACACTGGTTTTGATTCCAAAACAAGGCACTATAATTGGTTTTCTTTGGTTTAGTTAAATTCAGCTTATCGTATAGGAAACTAGCAAAGCTCATCATCATTCACTTAGAGCAATACATAGTACAAGTATCACCGTTAGAATTTGCAATCTTCCCATAGATAGCAGTTCATCTGACCAAAGAATAAAGAGATGTTTATAAAAATATTATTATCCTCTCTCCAACTATGTAAATTTATGATATATTCATTCAGAAGTTTATGGACAGCGTTATATTTATCAATCATCTCAATGTTAAAGTAAAAGAAAAAGATAAACTAGGACAAAATAATTTGCCAAACATGCACATGAGTTCATTATGTATTGATGTAAACATATGATATGAATCTTTATAACCATGATTTTAGGTGGAAGTGCTATTTTCGGTCAGCACAGGTGCCCACATTCTGGAAAATTGAAAGGCTGATGCTGAGAGGATGAGAAGCGGCTACTGGTATACTTTGTTTATGTCAGACTTTGTATTGATAGTCTATTGTATATATATCATACCCTGTTTTTCTGAAAAGAGGGCCGACCGTTAGTTAACAACTGGTCGGATATACTGGATCATTATTTTAACTTTTAAAGCCTGGTGCATTGAAGTAGCTTTAAAAAGAGCAAGGTCCAAGATTTTTTTAACTGTTTATCCTTTTTCTAATTAGTTTTGCAAATTTAATAATATTTAACTTAAGTTTGTCATGTCTATCTTGTTATACAGTTGAAAACCTTATGGTACTTTATTTCTGATTTACAGTCAGCTACTAGTCGATTACAGTTTGCTGCTCTCAAATTAATGGGTCTCAATGAAATGGTTAATTGTTGCAGCATACATTAGTAAAGGAGGTGATATTCTAATCTTCTTAGCCAATGGATTTCTTTAGAGAAAATAATTGTTTCTCTAGCGCTGTGTATTAGGAATAATCAAGCAGTGTTTTGTAAATAAACGGCCTTTTCTATTGATATGTGCAAAATGGAGCTTAGTTATTTACCGATGATATTGCTTGAACACCATGGTTTTTCATCTAATTAGTTCATCCCGACCGATTGCATGATTTCTTTATGCTTTTCTTCTATATGTGCACTTTCCAACATGTTACACGGACAGAGCATTTGGAAGCCAGAACAGTATAGAAGAAGTTTATGAGGAAGCTGTTAAGGAGATTACACTTTAGTTATCAATGTTATTAACCATGGTTCAAGATTTCGGCCGGTACCCCGAAATTTCGGGGGTACCGGACCGGGATCGGTGATGACTGGTCCGAAATCGACAAAGAAAATCGGTTTCGGACTAGGGTTTAAAAAAACAATCGTGTGAACGAATCTAGGGCGAAAAAGAAAGCGGTGAAAAAAAACAAAATTGCAGTAAAGTCATAAACATACCACATCAAAGAAAGTTAAATATTAGCCTCGGCCGATTACTTCCTCTTCAGACATCGATTCACAGTAATTCAATAATTTTATTTCTTCTTTGTTTTCGTGCTCGAGCGATTGTCTTTGTTTTTTAGCTTTGATCGACCAATTTGTTTTTCTTCAGTGCGTCGCCCTTTTTGTTTCGATGTCGAGATGATAGGAGCGAGGAAGGAAATGGAACGAAAGCTAATTTAGGGCTGAGGAAAATTGGGTTAGGCTTGGTCTTGGACTAGAGCTAAGGGAAGTTTGAATGGAATATTAAAACGCGTGGCTGTAAAACAAAAAACGAAAGCTCCAGTTTGTTTATTTTCCTATTACACCTCAGATAATAATTATATTTTAGTGTGTTAAATGAGTGTATAACCATATTTATCTATCTGTTATCCTAATCAATATACAAAATTATTGAAGATCGTCTTGGTTATTAATAAAATTACTAAAAACCGAAATATGAACCGAAACCGAAACAAAATCGAAACTTCCGAAATTTGCGAAACCATTCGAAATTGACAGAAAATCAAATGACCGAAACCGAGACTGAAACCGAGTTCTTGAACCTTGGTATTAACTGTAAGTCAATCTCTCAGTCTCACTTTATATATGTCCACTATCTGCTTTAGCGTGCAACTGAGGTGTATGTTTTAGAATGCAATTATGGATCCTTGTAACAACTATTTTTCCATACAGGCAAACAAGCAGTGGAAAGATTTATACAATACGTGGAGTAACCAAATATGCAACGGAAGATATTTTCGATTACATTAAAAGGGTAATTTTTTGAATAGATTGTTTTCTTTTCTTCTCTTAGTTCTTATACATGATTTTGTTACTTTTTTGTTTGTTCATTATCTCCTTAATTTAGCAAGATAAAAGAGAGTACATTTTGAAATTCTTAGTGCAAGATATTTACAGTGAAGCAGTAAGCGGTCTCCTTACCTGGATAACATTCCACTAGGGTTCATGGTGATCCTGAGGTAAAAAGAATTTGACTTTTACATTTATTTATTTTGTTTGAGGTCTACCCAACTAACACACTCAATTATTTGCAGAAACTGACTGTTGTTGAAAAATTAACATAGGTGTTATTTAGAGACTGGAATAATTTGAAGGAACTTCTTGCTGTATTACCATTTAGGGTAAATATTTTTTGGACCCTGCATTAGCTATCTTTATGCAATTATATATATATATATATATATATATATATTGCTACATTACCATTTAGGTTAAATTTGACCAATTTTGGGATCAGTGGCCGAAGAAAATAATCTGAAGTTGAATAGCGTGAATTGGTTAAACCAAATTATCTACATAAATTGCTATTTCAATAAAGTAATCTGCATAAACAACAAATTCAATGGAATAATAACTTAAATACTAGTTTGGTCCTGTCTAAAATCAGTTGAATGAAAGCCTAATTTTATTATTTCATGAATGGTTACTTTACTTTTAACTATAAAATCATGATGCAAACATAAAATTAAGAAAATAAGAAATTTATGATGTTAAGTTTAGTTTCGGATGTGTGCATAGGCTCCGTATATATGCAACTACATGTAATGATATAGAATTTTCTGGGTTAATAAACATTGATATGATGGTTTGCTATTGTTGAATGTTTTGATTTTGGTTTATTTGCGTCAAATTGATGGCTTGAAAAACCTGGGGGTCATCAGAAACCTTTCAGTTATAACATGTATCTTTTTGTAGAAAAAAATATATTCGTTCAACCAAATATCTTATGAGCTTGTTTTATGCAAATTGTCCTACAACCAATGACAAAGGCCATTTAGATTCTGGTGAAATTGCTTTGGAAAGGTATCTACGGATTAGTTTCAGTATCTTTTTCTTCTCATTCATATAATTTGTAGTAATATTGGACTTGTAGAGTTCTGTTAAATTTGTTTCCTAAGGAATGGTTAGCCATTTACTAGAGTTCTAGCTTTTGTATGACATTCAAAGCTACGTTAACTTAGCGAAGAACAAGCACTTTACTTGGATCGTCCAGCTTTTCCAGTTGACGAGTTTGTCTTGCTAATACAAGCTCTTGTTGCTTTGTCCGGTACCATATATTTGTCAAGTTGATCAGATAAATCTAGTGTAGATGATCAAATTTGCTCTAGTTTACAAGTATATTATTGGATACAAACAATGTAAACATTGTGACCTAATTTTGAATATCTAGTTCTTTCATTTTTTAGGCTTTCTGGTAAAACAGAGTGCCGCTGTGCATTTTCTGCATTGGACTTTTGCAGAACGTTTAAGAGCGTTATTATCATTAAACATAAGAAATACTGTACAAAGTTATCTCTAATATTGACATAATATAGTAGCGTTAGCCCTTGCCGTAAACTATGGAAGATAAATACAAGTTTCATAGAATATTTTGTTGGCTATTAGTTTCTCTCAAGAATAAGGCTAAAGTAACCATGAATTAAATTGGATATTGCTTTTTACTGTGGTGCTATATACCATGTTTGTAACACCCCACACCCGCTAAGTCACTCACATAGGGAATGCCTTAGCTTCGGTGGAGTATTTAAGTGAATATAGAACTGAAAAATTACAACAAGACAGATATATGTAATACTTGAAATTTAAAACATCATTTCATTGCAGCAGAAGTTAAACATGTTTGGTTACATCTCAAAAAACCAACAAGAGTCAAGTACAAAATATCCATCTCGTTAAAATATAAGTACATAATCCCACTACATACTAATAGCCATAATAGAAAAGATAACCGAGCTTTTCTTCAAGAGTCCAAGCTCCAAAAGATACATAAAGCAATTTGATCAAAGCCCACTAGATTTCTACATGCCACCCAAGGCACCCACTTAAACCTTTAATCATGTTTAGTTACATGTTCCCCTTTGGTTAAGTATTCTAATCTTATCTTCTATTGCCACCCAAGGCAACCACTAGATTTTCCCATGCCACCCAAGGCACTTACTTAACCCTTTAATCATGTTTAATTACATGTTTCACTTCGGTTAATTATTCTAATCGTATTTTCTATTGCCACCCAAGGCAACTACTAGATTTTTCCACATGCCACCCAAGGCACCCACTTAACCCCCCCATGTCCTCTACATGCTAATATGGTTAAGTGTTTCTTAATTGATTAAGAACATAACCGTTGTAGAGACCTCTCACATTAGACTATCTCTCATGGCAGCTGGATTTGTCGGTCGGGTCCGGGCAGCCTTACGCCATAACCGAGTCAAACCTCGTGTCTTTACACTTGTCACGTATATAGTTTGTGCCTAAGACCTCTCACATTGGGCCAATCATTTGTAGCTGCCGGATATGCCGGTCGGTTCCGAGCAGTCCTATGCTACAAAAGGGGCCAACCTCGTGTCTTAGTCGATTAATTACACCAAATTAATCACCCCCATAATTTGTATTAATTATCCCTAATTAATTACAAATTTAACGATGTACATAATTGACTCAATTATGTCCATCCACTTTATGGTATGCATAATCATACCAACTTCACACCATTTCATTAACATGTTTATTAACCCCCTCGTTCCCCACGTAATTCGCCAACATGACATAAAAGGGAAGATTCATCACAAATACAATGGGTTCAACTTGCATAACATTAGCATCAACATGGGTTTAAAGGTGTCAACATGCATATAGCATCAACCCAACTAGCATAAATAATCAACCAAAACTTGCATGAATCACATATGTCATAAAGAGGTTAACTTGCATGAGTGTCATATATCACTCAAAGGGGTAAACTTGCATATGTCTGTATGACATACAAAGGGGTTAACTTGCATATGTATGCATATCATACTAAGGTGTAAACTTGCACATGTTACTTGCATATCTTCAAACACCAAACTTGCATAACATGTCATATGTGAACTTGCATATAATCATACACCAAACCTGCATAACATATCATGTATGAACTAGCATATAATCATACACCAAACTTGCATAACATATCATGTATGAACTAGCATATAATCATACACCAAACTTGCATATCATGGTGTCATAATGGATCAATGTTTCTCATATGACTTGCATATCTTGCATAACATCATAAACACCTAGCATATGACTTGCATAACTTGTATAACATCATGAACATGTATCATATGACTTGCATAACTTCATGAACATATATCATATGACTTGCATAACTTGCATAATACCTCAAACACATAGCATATGACTTGCATAACTTGTATAACATCATGAACATGTATCATATGACTTGCATAACTTCATGAACATATAGAACATAACTTGCATAACATGTATAACATCATTAACACATAGCATATAACTTGCATAACATGCATTGATCCACATTCATAGCCATAACCTCATCATATCCTATCATAATCACTTCAATAATTGGTCATTAAGGCTATAGAAAACTCACAACTTGTTGATTAGCCTTCTTATGAATATATTAAAAGATTGAGACGAAGCCACTAAGCTATTAACTCAAAAACTCCAAATAAGAATGCTCCAAATGAAAACCCTTGAGCCAAATCAATTGAGGGTGGAGGCCATGAGAGAACATTTTGGCATAGTTTAGCTATAGGATTGAATAATGAGCATTTAGGTTTAGGTTAGGGGTCTTTTTATAGAAGACTAGGATAGTTTTAGCCATAGGATAAACCTTCGTTTAGATCCTAGCCATCAAAGCATGTCTTGGGGAAGAAGTCAAGTGTAGGAACCATCTAGGGCCTTTAGATTAAAGCTGAACCATGAGAACCATTCAAATGCAAAATCTGCATTTGAGCGAATCGGCCCACGGGTTTACAGCCAAACACCCTGGATTAACCCCTAGTCGACCCAGCGAGCTCGGGTCGACCTCAAAAATCGGCCGGTTCGGTTATTCCCCTCTCCCAATTCGCTATTTTGAACATTTTTGCATATTTATTTATTTAATTTTCAATTATATATATATATATATATCAATATACATATATTTCTCTGCGCAACCCGTTTCACTTAATTAAGTATACTTTAATTTGTGAATTTTTATGTTCAAATTACGGGGTGTTACATTCTCCCCTCCTTAAAGGATTTCGTCCCCGAAATCTCTAAGTCAAGAAGAACGTATCCTACCATCCAAACAACCATCTACTCAAACCATCAACCACTGGCATCCATTATCCTTAGAGTTTCTAATGCTGTATGAACATATGCAAAGAGTGTGTGTATATGTTCCCTGTCTAATGCAAAATCAGGCGGTCTACTGATTTAATTGACCTCCTTAATGCAAACCATGATAGTGCCATGCATCCAATATGTATGCGAAAGATCCCTATCGACACATACTATTTCTACATGAGTGCACAATCATTCACCAAAATGCATCATCCATGTGATAACACAACCATTATACATCCATTAATATAGCTACCTACACACAATTTTATGCAATATGCAATATGAAGTGATTGAGCCGATCTAGTGCCTAGAGTGTGTATATATGCATCCACGAGCAACCACTAGCAACCACTTGCATCCACACGCATCCATCAAACATAACATGTCTCAAACACATGTTTCAACCATAGGTTTACCCTATCTAAAGGTCAAAGGTACTAATGAGAGGACATACTAAAGATAAGATAAGCACTAGACAAACGATAAAGGAGACGTTTAAAGGACATACCCTCAAAAAGGAATGGGTATAACGAACGCATCTTCGCTTCTGTCTCCCAAGTAGCACTGCTCTCACCTTCTCCCCTTTTCACTTTGACTAGTCGAACCTCTCTGTTTCTCAACTTCCTAATCTCTGACCCAAGGATGCGGGTAGGAGCTCGTCGAATAATCGCATCACGCTCTACCTTTACTTCTTTAAGCAAGCTCGGCTCTACCGCCTCTGCGGTCTCATGTAGGCACTTCCTCAAATGTGACACATGGAATACGTCCTGTTCCCTATGCAACCGAACTATCTCTCGAATATAAACTGAAGCTAGACATGGAACAGTCCTCTTGCTCTTCACGGGTATGAAATGGGCACTCTTAGTAAGTCTATCTACCACAACCCAAATTCCCGTATTACCCTTCCTCGATCTAGGTAACCCATCAATAAAATCCATCGAGACGCTACCCCACTTCCATTGCGGAACTTCCAATGGGTGAAAAACCCACCGGGTTTCTTTTGCTCCGCTTTCACCTGTTGACACACCAAGCATCTGGCGACATACTCGGCCACATCTTTCTTCATACCGGCCCAAATGAAAACTCGCTTCATGTTTTGGTACATCCTGTCCCCACCGGGATAAATGGTTATCCTAGAACGATGCGCATCATCAAGAATAGTCTTCCTTAAACCCTCGTCTTGCGGTACACAAAGTCTACCGTCTCTACGCAAGCACCCCCTATCGTCTATGGTGTACCTACTCAAATGGCTGGACGACTCCCCCCTTATGAGCCTCTCTATCGACTCAACCAACTATGGGTCGTCCCTCTGTGCTTCTCCAATCCACCCCAAAAGAGTAGGTCTAACCTCCAAGGATGCTAACAAACCGGGTATATAGTCAACGGAAGGTCTGAAATCAAACATCGAGATAGATTCCAAGCTTCGTTGTTCCACGAACAATGGACTCAAGGACAACCTTTTTCCGCTCAAGGCGTCCGCCACCATGTTACCCTTGCCAGGGGTATATGCTATCTCGAAATCATAGGATGCTAAGAACACCATTCACCTTTTCTGTCTCAAGACTATGCGCTTGAAGAGTCTCCAACACTTCCCTAAGATGTAGGGCATGCTTTCCTCCACTTCTGGAGAAAACCAGGATATTCTTCCATACAAAATCATCATAACTATCCATCTCTCACGCAGACCATCCTAGTCGAACTCGACATCTCCCAAGTGCAAGCCCCAAAGGCCTAAACCAATATCAGACAAACACCCAAGGGACACCTCCTTCGAATTCAGACGACCTACGTGAGATGATACTAGCAAAAACGGCTGAATAATTATGTCTTTGTCCAACTCTGGATGTCCTTGCTAATCTTGCTCCAAAACCACCGTTGATCAAATAACTGGCTTCACTTAACCTATTCAGCACACACGAAAACTTATTTCGCTTTTAGAAAAGACCAAGATGTCATTCACAAATACCACTACGAAGTTGTTTAGGTACTCCTTGAACACCCTACTCATCAAATCAACAAAATATGCGGGGGCGTTCGTCAAACCAAATGGCATCACAAGCCACTCATAGAAACCATCCGGAGTCCTAAAGGCAGTTTTCTCTATACTATCCTCAGTCACTCCCAACTGATGAAACTCCGTGGCCAAGTCCCACTGCGAAACACTGAGGCGCCAACCAACCGATCAAAAAGATCATCAATCCTTGGCAATGGGTGTCTATTCTTCTTTGTGAGCTCGTTGAGTTCTCTATAGTCTACACAAAGTCTGAGGGACCCATCCGCCTTCGTAGCAAAAACTACTAGAGCACCCTACTCCGATATACTTCGTCTTATGAACCCCTTCTCAAGCAACTCCCCTACTTGCTTATGGAGTTCCCTCCTCTCACGAGGAGCCATGTGGCGCACTGACAAAGATACTGGTTTAGCATCATCTTCCAGATATATTCGGAGGTCTATCTCCCGCTTCGGAGGTAAGCCCTTCGCCTCCTCAAACACATCCGAGTATTCCCGGACCACTCTAGCAGATTGCAAACTCTCGACCGAAGCGTCAAGCGATTCAAGATAACTTAGCATAACAGAATCTATGGGATTTCACGAGATCTCGAGAGTGTTACCCAAGCGGGTCATGGGCCTAACAACTCTCCTTTCGCAATCAAGAACTACACCATTACTGGATAACCAGTCCATGCCCAAAATCAACCCATAGCCCGTGAAGCCCAAACAAAAGCATCACCTCTACACTCAACGCTAAGTATGGAAATCTTCAAACCCAAACATATCATGGACAAACAAGTGGAGCCCTCCCAATTGGGTTTGAAACAACCACGGGATCACCTACCAAACTGGTGTCTAGGTGCAATGACTCAACTAATGATGATGAGATAAACGAATGTGGTGCGCCAGAGTGAATAAAGTTCGAACAGGATGATCGAGAGAACCAAATTTCAACTTAGACGGTCCTACCCCCATCAGGTATACCCGTCGTGAGGGAATACATCTACCCTCCAGAAGATCCTGTACTTCGTCCTTACCTCTTTGGACAACCCCAAGGTGTCCTATTTCCAAAACAACTAGCCTTCCCCTTCACATTCTCCTTTCGTGGCCTTCTTACCACGATGAGGTTTTGTCCTTTATTTACCTAATAGCTATTTGAACCTTCCTCTCTCGTCCATCTTAAAGGTACCCATAAGCCCTCCACCTCCTTGGACTAACTTCTTAGCCTGGCAAACGTCTTAGTCCCTTGAAGTGGTTCTTCCATCCTTCATGCGGAAGTCCTTATTTATCTTAAAAAGACATCTATTCGCGGAGGGAAAATTCAAAAAGAGAAAGAGGAAGAGATTCAAAACAGAGAATCCGAAGGATAAAGATATGGCTATTTGGGGATTATGCTTTTCTTTCAAAAACTTTTCTCTTAAAAGACATGTTTTTGAAAATACTTCTTCCAAAAATGTTTTTAGAAAAATAGTTTTCCAAAAATTTATCTGTTCTGGTAACCTTGAGCTCTGATACCACGTGTAACACCCCACACCCGCTAAGGTCACTCACAAAGGGAATGCCTTAGCTTCGGTGGAGTATTTAAGTGAATATAGAACTGAAAAATTACAACAAGACAAATATATGTAATACTTGAAATTGAAAACATCATTTCATTGCAGCAGAAGTTAAACATGTTTGGTTACATCTCAAAAAACCAACAAGAGTCAAGTACAAAATATCCATCTCGTTAAAATATAAGTACATAATCCCACTACATACTAATAGCCATAATAGAAAAGATAACCGAGCTTTTCTTCAAGATTCTAAGCTCCAAAAGATACATAAAGCAATCTGATCAAAGCCCACTAGATTTCTATATGCCACCCAAGGCACCCACTTAACCCTTTAATCATGTTTAGTTACATGTTCCCCTTTGGATAAGTATTCTAATATTATCTTCTATTACCACCCAAGGCAACCACTAGATTTTCCCATGCCACCCAAGGCACTTACTTAACCCTTTAATCATGTTTAATTACATGTTCCACTTCGGTTAAGTATTCTAATCGTATTTTCTATTGCCACCCAAGGCAACTACTAGATTTTTCCACATGCCAACCAAGGCACCTACTTAACCCCCCCATGTCCTCTACATGCTAATATGGTTAAGTGTTTCTTAATTGATTAAGAACGTAACCGTTGTAGAGACCTCTCACATTTGACTATCTCTCATGGCAGCTGGATTTGCCGGTCGGGTCCGGGCAGCCTTACACCATAACCAAGTCTAACCTCGTGTCTTTACACTTGTCACGTATATACTTTGTGCCTAAGACCTCTCACATTGGGCCAATCATTTGTAGCCGCTGGATATGCCGGTCGGTTTCGGGTAGTCTTATGCTACAAAAGGGTCCAACCTCGTGTCTTAGTCGATTAATTACACCTAATTAATCACCCCCATAATTTGTATTAATTATCCCTAATTAATTACAAATTTAACGATGTACATAATTGACTCAATTATGTCCATCCACTTTATGGTAAGCATAATCATACCAACTTCACACCAATTCATTAACATGTTTATTAACCCCATCGTTCCCCACGTAATTCGCCAACATGACATAAAAGGGAAGATTCATCACAAATACAATGGGTTCAACTTGCATAACATTAGCATCAACATGGGTTTAAAGGTGTCAACATGCATATAGCATCAACCCAACTAGCATAAATAATCAACCCAAACTTGCATGAATCACATATGTCATAAAGAGGTTAACTAGCATAAGTGTCTTATATCATTCAAAGGGGTAAACTTGCATATGTATGTATGACATACAAAGGGGTTAACTTGCATATGTATGCATATCATACTAAGGTGTAAACTTGCACATGTTACTTGCATATCTTCAAACACCAAACTTGCATAACATGTCATATGTGAACTTGCATATAATCATACACCAAACCTGCATAACATATCATGTATGAACTAGCATATAATCATACACCAAACTTGCATAACATATCATGTATGAACTAGCATATAATCATACACCAAACTTGCATATCATGGTGTCATAATGGATCAATGTTTCTCATATGACTTGCATATCTTGCATAACATCATAAACACCTAGCATATGACTTGCATAACTTGTATAACATCATGAACATGTATAATATGACTTGCATAACTTGCATAACTTCATGAACATATATTATATGACTTGCATAACTTGCATAATACCTCAAACACATAGCATATGACTTGCATAACTTGTATAACATCATGAACATGTATCATATGACTTGCATAACTTGCATAACTTCATGAACATATAGAACATAACTTGCATAACATGCATAACATCATTAACACATAGCATATAACTTGCATAACATGCATTGATCCACATTCATAGCCGTAACCTCATCATATCCTATCATAATCACTTCAATAATTGGTCATTAAGGCTATAGAAAACTCACAACTTGTTGATTAGCCTTCTTATGAATATATTAAAAGATTGAGACGAAGCCACTAAGCTATCAACTCAAAAACTCCAAATAAGAATGCTCCAAATGAAAACCCTTGAGCCAAATCAATTGAGGGTGGAGGCCATGAGAGAACATTTTGGCATAGTTTAGCTATAGGATTGAATAATGAGCATTTAGGTTTAGGTTAGGGGTCTTTTTATAGAAGACTAGGATAGTTTTAGCCATAGGATAAACCTTCGTTTAGATCCTAGCCATCAAAGCATGTCTTGGGGAAGAAGTCAAGTGTAGGAACCATCTAGGGCCTTTAGATTAAAGCTGAACCATGAGAACCATTCAAATGCAAAATCTGCATTTGAGCGAATCGGCCCACGGGTTGACAGCCAAACACCCTGGATTAACCCCTAGTCGACCCAGCAGGCTTGGGTCGACCTCAAAAAATCGGCCGGTTCCGTTATTCCCCTCTCCCAATTTGCTGTTTTGAACATTTTTGCATATTTATTTATTTAATTTTCAATTATATATATATATCCATATACATATATTTCTCTGCGCAACCCGTTTCACTTAATTAAGTATACTTTAATTTGTGAATTTTTATGTTCAAATTACGGGGTGTTACAATGTTTGAATGATAGGAAGATTATTTACAGTATATATTTTGCCATAAATGTTGTCCCCACTTAAAAGAAAATAAAGAAATTGTAGTTAATTTCCTGCATCTACTGACATTTATATTAATTGAAACTTCTTTGGAAGACCATACAATTTCCAAGTGATCAATCCCTATTTTGATGATGAGAAGAAGCCTCCAAGTGTTTTCTTCGATCTGGACTTTGGCTATCTATGTAGGTAATTTATTTTAAAAACTATGCATTGCTTGCTTATTTTTGGAAAATATCATATAATTTTTGTGCTAGCATAGTGTTAAATGTATCTTTATTTATCTTTGACATTCATTCTGACTTCCTGAAATGGTTTCAACTTAAGGCGCTGCTATAATATTGTAAAAATTTAGACGTAATGTAGAAATTTAGTTGTATAGGTGATGTTATTTGAGTTCGACGGTTGGAGCAGTTTTGTGGAGAAGAGGCTGTTGGTGTTGCTAACTTTTGGTGTGCGTATTTAGTGAAGGAGGTAATAAGTTTGGAAGAGGCTGAAGAAGTATATTTCGATGGAAGAATGTGGTGGAGGGTTGTGGTTGTACGAAGCAGAGGAAGGACAACCCAAATCCTTGTTCGGTTTATGATGTATGAGGTGCTTTTTTTACTGCTGACGTTAGGTTGATTGACTGAGGTTTGCGATTGTGTGTTGGTTAAAATGTAGGAATAGGAGGTTGAAGTTGAATTGTGGTAGTAGGGACTATGACATAGATTTGGAGATTGTTGTGACAAGGTCTTGGTTGATTAGCGAAATGAAGGCAGTGAGCAGATCGGTGGTTGTTTGATTGAGCTAGGAGGAGTAAGGCGAGGAGGAAATTGAAGCTGGTGGTAATTGGTTTCGGTGAGTGAATTTGGAGCAAGGAGCAGGGGCCGTTTGATGGCAGTTATCAATTGAGTAGGAGTTTCAGGTGTTGGTGAATGCTTTCTAGCGAAGTGCACGAAGAGCATGGATGTTTGGGTCTGTGGGGTTTTCAATTTGTAGTCGAATTGCATGATAGACGCGATGGTTGAACCCTGCTGCTGTTTTGACAGGATAAAGCAGTTTGAAGGGTCGTTTCAAGTTCCTTGTGGTCAGTTCGGTGAGTGATGACTGAATAGTTTTTTTTTTCATAGTCAGTTTGAACATTGTTGATGATGTGTAAACGAAGAAGGGAGTGTTTGGTCTGGCTCTTAAACATTGTTGACATGCTTGGAGATTGGGGGATGTGTGATGAAACCTAAGGTCGGTAGAGGCCGATTCAATCCGACCCTTCATGGACAGTGCATGTAGTTGTGACTTGTGAATGTGCTTCCGATGAGAGTGGCAACATCACAGGGAGGAGCACTGTGATTATTATGTATGACAGAAGTGGGGCCATGTTAAATTTTTTAAACAATGTTTTGGTTAGGTTGTTGGATGGATATTTTTCTAATGAATCTGGTAGTGTCAGGGTGGGTTTTACAAAATTTACAGATAAAGGAGACTGTTTTGCAAGTAGGTAGAATTTAGGATTAAAAAACTAGTAGTGAGGCAGATGGTGTTAGGTCAAATTTGGTAAATAGAGAAGTTAACATAGAGGAGGTCAGGTTTTGTGCTGATGGTAGAGGCCACGTTTGCAATAAGGATTATGCGCAACATGTATCTCCTTTAAGTTTGATACCTAATGATAAAGGTGGAGCCTAACACTGCTGCGAATCAAATATTGTAGAGGTGAGGTTTGATCTAAGACATAAGAATAATTTTTTTAGAGCCATATACTCTGAAGTTGATACGAAGAATGAGAGAGGTATATTAATGTATTGGTTATTTTTAAGTTCAGTTGTGCTGCACTAGGTTAACTAATCAGGATCCTTTGGGTTTAGTTGCTTTCTGATTAATTTTCTAGTCGCTATTGGAGAGGATTGCAATTGATTTCGGGATTAAAGGAGAACAAAGATAGATGAATACTGTAGCGCTACTTATATAGTGTTAGGCTGTGTTATAGCTTATTTATCTGATTTGGCCGAAAAGAGCAAGTATGCTTTTTGAACACATTATTACGTAAGCAGTACTCTAAATGCATCAAATACGTATATCAAAACTAACTTTTTAAGGAAATTCATTCGTAGTGGTTATAAAAATTATACATGTTTTACTAAAAATATGTTCTTAGTTAATAAAATATTATGTAGTTAAAATTAATGGGTCATGACAGGCTTCACACTCTTTTATTTTGACACATTTTAGTGCACAGATACAGAATATAAACCACCTATTTTATCATGTTTTTGCGTTTATTTTGTCTGAATGGTGGCTATGTTTCTATCAGATACAGTAATTGTTTTCTTACAAAAATAGGATGGTGATCTACTATTGTTTATCTCATTCATCTGATAGATGGGAAAGGTTGGTACATAGTTGTGTACCACTCTGCCTTATATTCTTTGTAAGTTATGTTAAGTCAGAGATTCCATTTATGGCTATCGTCAAAAGGACCCGTTAATGAAATTGATCTTAAATATTAATTCGAAAACGAGGCGCTCACATATTGGAATACAGTGACAGAACAATCTCTCAAAGGAAATAAGCTTGGGTTCTGGTTTTGTATGTTTTTTAAATGTAAGCATGTCAAGCCAGAACCTGATTCAATTGTAACGCAGGTCAGTTTGAGCTAGTTTTCTAGCAAGTTATTTTAGTGGTCATGTTAATCGATTCTCCAGTAACTTTACTCTTATGACCTCATTTAACTTTACAGTATGACAGAATAAGATGTAAAAAAATGATACATTGAAATCCTATCATGCTTACACATACCTTATGTTTCTTGCATTTTGCATGTGTTTCTTGCTTTTTGCTTTGTTATAAGACTATAACTTGTGCTAGTGAATTACAGATTTTAGAAGTTGGACGAGCTTACAAGCTGAAGACTTGGTGATTTTTCATGTAATCTTGTTTTGAAACGATGTTTGAACAATATGTTTGTTGACCTATTTCTATATTTACTAATAAACTTATTAGCTATGACTTTGTAATTGAAATCAAATATGCTTTTGATATTAATTTTTTGTTACGAACGATTTTGACTTGCGAATGTATGCTTATTGTTGTATATAACGGTGTTGTATACACAATTATATGATTTTCGTTTGATGATAACAACCAAATATATTTTATAAATGTGTTTGCTACTGTACTATTCTATATTTACATCACAGACAGGAATGTAATATTTATATTTAAATAAAATACATCAGTACAGAAAATCAAATATTTACTGTATTTTATTTAAAATATAAATATTTCTAACATTCAAACAGTACATCTATTTTAACTCCACTATTTAATCACTTCACATATTTGTACTTATAAATAAACAGAATAGAATAGACAAGTCTGTTTGACAACAATGAAATAATATTTTTTTTTCAAACAGATTTTGTTTATTACAAATAATTAGTACAATTATATTAACTCCTCACTATTTACATTTCAATATTCTTTTTTATTTCAATATACAGATTTTTTTTTTTGACACATTCATACTGACTTCTATACTTTCTCCAACACTGTCCTTTCTGCCTTCTGTCTTCTTGTCTTCTGTTTTTTTTACAGCTTTCAGTCCAGTCACTTCAGTCCAGTCATCATCACCTGTCACATGAAACAGAAACACACAGTACACTGCAATAATAAAACTGTATACATGCAAATATAAATTTTATTTTAAAAAATAAAAAAATAAAAATAAAAAAACAATAAAATTTTATTTGCCTCAAAATTTTGGTGTGTTTCTCATCATTTTTCATGATTTGATCTGATTCATCTGTGTCTAGTCAATTTGTATATATATAGTACAGGGACAGGAAAACTCGTTTGATGGCTGCAGGTACACACGTGCATGAATTTACACGTGTGCACTGCCTCGCCAATCAGAATGTAGGGAGCAATTGAGGAGCAGCCGCGAGGACCAACTCGACTCAGTGCCACAACAAACATTCAAGTGAAAGATCAAAACAACTCAAAGTTCAAACATGGTGCAACAAGCTTCAACATTTATTTAATTTATTTTTTTTATCAGCAAAGCGAGCTTGACATAGAAATGGTCAAGCCAAAGGTTCAGCGTAGTTCAGATGGTCACATGTTTCATGAGTACAAAAAGAATCAAGCTAGTGGTTCAATTTACAAAGTGTACAAGCAGCTTCTTACAAATGTGAAGTAAATGAAACTGAAGTGCTCAAGACAACAAATGAATATGCATGACATGTACAAGCCATTGCATGACCACAAATCATAGAAGGTACAAGTAAAGTCATATTCAGGTTAACCCAGGCAAGTACACAATGGTGCAGATCAGGCCAGCACACATGAATGTGTTTTGGAGACACACATGCAAATATATATTTTGACAAACATGGCAACAACTAATGGCAATATAGTGGTGACTAAGCAAAATTAAAACTTGGCAACAAATCTGTTTTTGAAGGACACAAATTGTTTCCAAGTTTTTTTTACAACGTTGGCAAGTGCTTAGTGTTAATTTCAGATTAGCACAAATCAATCTCGAGTAAAAAAAACAAATTTGCAAACTTAATATGGTTTCCAGAAATCAAGCAAGGAGCTATTGGAAACAAATTTGTTGTTTCCTATTTTAATCTTAACATTCATTTCTTTATTCTAAGAGAAAGATTTTTGGAAAACATTAAATTCATCAAATTTGGAAATTGATTGAATATCTCTTTCCAGTTTATGACCAAACCATTTTTTGAAATACACGTGACCAATTTGGGGAAAGATTCATTTAGTAATCTCGCAAGGAAACAATGTTTGGCAAGTTTTAAAGCACTCCAAATTTGAGCAAGTAATTTTCTGCAAAGAATTAAATTTGGCAAGAAAATATTTTTCTACATGAACAAGAATTAATGGAGGGCATATATGACAGCATATAAACATGCAAGAAATTTCTTTTTAGGCAAGATAATATTGTTTTCCAGAAATGAATTCGTTCAAGCAAGGAACATTTTTTTTACAAGAATGAAATCAATGTGATCTGCGAAGGAATCACTTATTTCTTTCCTGTTTTTTCAAGCATACAAGATTGATCCAGTTTTTGCACAAAGTGTTGTAAAGGCAAGAAACATTTTTTGAAAAACAATTCAGTGCATGGGATTCCAGAAATGGCAAATCAGTTTTTGGTAAGAAATATCACATAGGGAAAACATTTTTTTTGTTTCCTGCTTTTTGAATCTCGACAGTATCATTTCAAGGAGAACAAAAGGCAACAATTTTCACATGCTTTTCAAAGCCAAAATCACGCAGGCAACAATCAAGGAACCAGCCAAAAGAGGGAAAGCAATAAAATCAGATCGAGTCATTCATATGAAATCAGAGTGAATTAGGGATCGAATTACCCTATTTATACACACCTATCATCCCTGGCAATGTAGATCGAAAGAAGCAACAACAACAAAAATCCAAAAAATCAAATTGAAGATACTCACATTCTTTTTCGATCGCAAACTCTCCAAATCGCCAAGCAAAGAGACAAACGAGTTTGAGCATCAGTGAATCAATCTTTCCAGCAATTCAAGACTGTGATTTGAAGATTGGGAAACCCTAATCCCCAATTTTCAGCGCCGCCATTTTTTTTAATCTCCAGAGCAAAAGAGAAAAGCATCAGGCAAAAGAATAGGAGGAGGCCGGCCTATGTTTCACTTGGCTAAGCCAAGCTTATATTTAAAAGGGGAAATTAAATTGTTTTTATTATAGGGTTTTTCTTGTTTATTTTTTTGTTGTATTTTAATTTGTTTTTGTAAAACCATCAAACGAACAGTTTCTAGAAGTCTGTAAAATTCTAAGGAATCAGTCAGGGTGTTGACTGATAGTTGACAGAATCTGTAAAATCTGGGTTACGTGTTACGGGTTTGTAATACGGGAAATCTGATCGAGGGGATATCGTTCAGTCTAGGATTTTGAGCATAGGGTTAGAATAGGAGCAGGGTTTTCGAGTGTACATGGTCTTGTATGCGGGATCTGTTCTATCACCTAGTAGAAACCTTAGGAATGCAGCAGTAGGTAGGGTTTTGCCGAAGTTGGGTATATCTGTGTGTGATTTATTTTCTGCACTTTTATTTCTGCTGCATTCTGTGATCTGTTTATTATTTTAATATCCTGTCAGTTTTTTCAATTCAGTTTAAAAACTGTGATAAAACCCTATTCACCCCCCCTCTAGGGTTAATCTAGATCCAACATTTGGTATCAGAGCCAGGTATTCGGTTAACTCTAGAGCAATGGTGATTCCTAATTATCAGTCCATAGAGAGTCAGTCCAGTCACATTCCAAATATTTTTGATGGTACAGATTTTTTAAACTGGAAATCCAAAATGGAATTTTATTTAAAATCTGTTAATATTAAATGTTGGAATGTTGTTATCCATGGATTTGATAGTGTAGATATTACTTTCAATACCCATGCTATGAAAATTATATTTGATTATCTTAGTACTGAACAGTTTAATCTTTTCTGCCATTGTTTATCTGCACAGGAAATCTGGGATACTCTCAATACGAAGTATGGAAAATCTGACAATAGCTCAAAACCCCAGAATGTCAACTCAGATTCAGAATTCTATTTAACAGGATTTACAAATGAAAATTCAGAAGGACCAGATGATGGAGAATCAACGGATGCTGAAGTTGAAAATTTCTCATATGAAGATTTGGTTTATATGTGTGTTGATTTAACTAAATCTGTTGATAAACTCAAATCTAAAAACAAAACTCTAAAATCTAGGAATTCTGAGTTGACCAGCAAAATTAATGATTTGGAATCACAACTTGAATATTTTAAAAACCTTTCAGATTCAGATTGTAAAAATTGTTTGAAATTGAAAACCAATCTTGTTAATCTCAATAAAAATATTCAAAAGTTTGAAGATGAAATTTTGATCTTAAAAGCAAACAAGATTGAGTTATCAAATTTGAACAATCTTCTACAAAAGGAATTTGAAGTTTTTAAAACTGATATAAATTCCAAATTTGAAATTGCTGAAAAAGAAAATTTGTTGAAAAGTGATTCGATTTTGAAAGAGCTTGAAATTGAGATTGAAAAATTCAACGAACTTGAATCTGAAAAGCAAAATCATTTTGAACTTGAAATTTCTAAATCCCAAGTCAAAATTAAATCGCTTGAAAATGAGAATTTGGTTTTGAAACAGTCTAATGCTGAACAGAAGATCGCTATAAATAACTGCTCAAATTTACTAAAAGAAAATAGCGATCTAAAATAAAAAATTCAACGATTAGAATCAATTTTGGATAAATTTTCTAATGGGGAAAAATCGTTGAATATGTTGTTACAAAACCAAGTTTCTATTGGAAATAAATCTGGTCTTGGCTTTGGGAAAAATGATGTTTTTGGAAAACAAAATTCAAATGTTTTGAAAAATTTCTCAAACTGCTTTAAAAAGAACTCCTTTGAAAATTTGAACTCTGAAGATTTCGAAGGATTTTTGTATCAAAATAGTAATGAGAAATCGTTTTATAATAAACCATTTAAACATTCTTGGATTCCAAAATATAAAGCAGGCTTTGTCAAGTTCAAACAGATTTGAGTTCCTAAGGGTACGAAAGTTAATTCTAATGGTTTATTATATAAACAAGTCTGGGTACCAAAACATATGAATACAACTGTAAGTGGTTTTACAAACTTTGTTAGACCACTCGATCCTATAAACTGTTAGGTACCGAAGGAGGCTGAGGAACTGCTGTGCAGAAAGAGAAACTAGCTTCAAACTGCTTCATATCATTGAATCACTTTCAGTTCCTTTAGCCAAACTAGTTGAGTCAGAGATTCTGGTTTACACTGATCTCAGGTATGATCTCTGAACTCATCTTGATAAATATCTTTTCAATTTTCTTGTTTATTTCTTCTTCTATCTCCTTCTGTCTCTTCTGTTTATTTTTTTTATTTTTTGGTTTAACTTGTCACTACCATATATCCTTTCTCTTGGGATTCCTTAACGTCCAGTTGCAGAACTCGTGACTGTCTGGAAATTTGCTTTACTGAAAATATGATATTGTTAATCTTTTCCAGATCTTAAATTTAAATTTGTATATATCTGCAATTGTTTTTTGAAGCTCACCTTCCGTTTTCTGAATTCCTAACAGTGTTAACGTATTCTTCTTATATCTTGAACACTGTTAATATGAATTCTATTTTTTTTAAGATCTGAAATATTATTGAAATATCACACATCTCTGCTATTCTGAGTTTCTTCTAATTCAGTTTAGAACGGACTTGAAAATTTACTCATTATAGCACTCTATTATTTGTCAGTTGTGATAATTTCAGAATTTTTCAGATTGATTTGAATATTTTTGATTCATCTTGAATCAGTAATACATCTTTTATTCATGATCATTTTTTGTTGAAAATTATTTGTTTGAAATCATTTGAAATCCCTGATATTTTGAATATCACACACCTCCTAAAATTGAAATTATCAATCTTGTGTGAATAATTCATTATATCTCAAACTTGACATTGATTCAAGTGATTTCAGATAAATTATTTATTTATAAATCATGAATATCTCTTAATTATTTGATGTAAATGATCTAAAATTATCCTTAGAAATTGTTGTGAAAAATTCCTTTGAAAATCTGGTCTTGAAATTCACTCTTATTTCATCATTATTGGATTTAAATATTTGTTTGTTTAAAATCATTTGAAATTACTGATTTATTGAATCTCACACATATCTCGAATCAAAAATTTATAATCCGGTGTGATTGATTCATTAAATTCTGATATTTTCATATTCCTCAAATGATTTCAAGTAAACAGTATTTCAATCATTAGATCATGAATCATCATATGTGGCCATCATCTTGACAAGTATGATTTGAAACTATGTTCTCTGTTGCTCTGATATTGTTTTGAAAAATGTTTGTTCTGGAATCACATGCTTGCTGCTCTGATACATGTGCATATTCTATTATCTCGTCTGTTTGGGCTTGGTACTTAATAATTCTTTTGTCTATGACATTCTTGTTTAGTATCATGTTAAAATTCCTCGTAAATAGAGACACCAAGTGGTATCAGAAGCGCCTTATATTTGTCTCACCCATCTGTACTGAGATTCAAATTTTCACCTTGTATAGACACCATACACATTTTTTTCCCTTGTATAAATCTGTTTAAATTCTTCTTGTAATTGATTTTCAATTTTAAAATTATTTATTGATTATTCATTCAGAAATTGAAATCAATATCCAAATTGAACTGTATTTATAATTCATCAAAATTATTATTAGATTTTGAAATTGTGATGAATTGTGACTGCAGTATGTTTCACAACAAGAGGAGAATATATTTGGATTTTCATGATGGTTGAATATTTATTATAATATCTTTGAACTAGCAATTATTTCACGACCATCTCCTTTATCTATCACCCGTCTTCCATCCATCATGATTTAATATTAATTTGGAGAGTTTAGTTTTTTTAAGGAAAATCATCTTATTTTAAAACAGTGAAAATTATTTGTGATAGAAATGGGACTATATTATTTTTCAAAATTAGTGATAATTGAAAATTTTCAATAATTCCGGTACAGTCGAGCTTATTTCATAATATAATTAATTTAGAAATTTATTTCACAGTCCATTTCTGTACCTACCACATTTCTATCATCCATATTGGTTTCATATACCGAGGAGTTTTTTTTTCCTTTATAAAGCTGAAAATGATAAAAATATAATTAATTTATAAGAGTGTCTCTAACCTCATTTAAAAATCCAAGCTCTGGTTATGCATGGTTATGAGACGTCTTATAATTTAAGCTGCGACTGATCCCATTTAAAAATCCAAGCTCTGGTTATGCGTGGTAAGTGTGCTCTTAAATAAAAAAAAATAAAAAAAGGAAATAAAGTGCTAAAAATAGAAATAAATTTGAAATTCTCCTCTGAGTATAAAAACCAGCCTATCAATCCATCTTCTAATCTGTGAAATGTGTTAAAATCTTATGACGTATTATGATTTGTTGATTGTTAGGCATTGAGATTTGAGATTATTCGATTTTCTCACTTAAGTTGAATTATTAATTATAGTCCAAATTCATCACTATTTTTTGTGCTCTTTTTTAATAAAATTCTTTGAAAATAATTGGAAATGAATTGTTTTTAAAACTCTCTCCATTTTATGTAAAATTCTTCGTATATCCGTCATTTTCTACAATGTGAAATATGCCACCAGTTGTTAGAATATTATGATTTTTGTTTGACTGATTGAAATTTATGATGACCGTTCTTCCTCTTAAGCTAAAATTATATTTTTAGTCAATTTTCATCTGTATTTTAAAATCTGTATCCTTTTGATGATAACAAAAGGGGGAGAATGGATTAGATTTTGATTTATGAGTGAATATTTTATAAATATCTTTAATTTTGAAAATTTATTCATACATTTCACTCATGCAAAGTTATAGGGGGAGTTTCTGTTGTAGGGGGAGCATTTAAATAGGGGGAGTTCAAATATTCACGAACAAACACATTTAATCCATTCAAAATCTTTTATTTGTTTGTCATCATCAAAAGGGGGAGATTGTTGTATATAATAGTGTTGTATACACAATTATATGATTTTTGTTTGATGATAACAACCAAATATATTTTATAAATGTGTTTGTTACTGTACTGTTCTATATTTACATCACAGACAGGAATGTAATATTTATATTTAAATAAAATACATCTGTACAGAAAATCAAATATTTACTGTATTTTATTTAAAATATAAATATTTCTAACATTCAAACAGTACATCTATTTTAACTCCACTATTTAATCACTTCACATATTTGTACTTATAAATAAACAGAATAGAATAGACAAGTCTGTTTGACAACAATGAAACAATATTTTTTTTTCAAACAGATTTTGTTTATTACAAATAATCAGTACAATCATATTAACTCCTCACTATTTACATTTCAATATGCTTTTTGATTTCAATATACAGATTTTTCTGACACATTCATACTGACTTCTATACTTTCTCCAACACTGTCCTTTCTGCCTTCTGTCTTCTTGTCTTCTGTTTTTTTTACAGCTTTCAGTCCAGTCACTTCAGTCCAGTCATCATCACTTGTCACATGAAACAGAAACACACAGTACACTGCAATAATAAAACTGTATACATGCAAATATAAATTTTATTTTAAAAAAAATTTATTTGCCTCAAAATTTTGGTGTGTTTCTCATCATTTTTCATGACTTGATCTGATTCATCTGTGTCTAGTCAATTTGTATATATATAGTACAGGGACAGGAAAACTCGTCTGATGGCTGCATGTACACACGTGCATGAATATACACGTGTGCGCTGCCTCGCCAATCAGAATGTAGGGAGCAACTGAGGAGCAGCCGCGAGGACCAACTCGACTCAGTGCCACAGCAAACATTCAAGTGAAAGATCAAAACAGCTCAAAGTTCAAACATGGTGCAACAAGCTTCAACATTTATTTAATTTTTTTTTTATCAGCAAAGCGAGCTCGACATAGAAATGGTCAAGCCAAAGGTTCAGCATAGTTCAGATGGTCACATGTTTCATGAGTACAAAAAGAATCAAGCTAGTGGTTCAATTTACAAAGTGTACAAGCAGCTTCTTACAAATGTGAAGTAAATGAAACTGAAGTGCTCAAGACAACAAATGAATATGCATGACATGTACAAGCCATTGCATGACCACAAATCATAGAAGGTACAAGTAAAGTCATATTCAGGTTAACCCAGGCAAGTACACAATGGTGCAGATCAGGCCAGCACACATGAATGTGTTTTGGAGACACACATGCAAATATATATTTTGACAAACATGGCAACAACTAATGGCAATATAGTGGTGACTAAGCAAAATTAAAACTTGGCAACAAATCTGTTTTTGAAGGACACAAATTGTTTCCAAGTTTTTTTTTACAACGATGGCAAGTGCTTAGTGTTAATTTCAGATTAGCACAAATCAATCTCGAGTAAAAAATAATAATTGCAAACTTAATATGGTTTCCAAAAATCAAGCAAGGAGCTATTGGAAACAAATTTGTTGTTTCCTATTTTAATCTTAACATTCATTTCTTTATTCTAAGAGAAAGATTTTTGGAAAACATTAAATTCATCAAATTTTGAAATTCATTGAATATCTCTTTCCAGTTTATGACCAAACCATTTTTTGAAATACACGTCACCAATTTGGGGAAAGATTCATTTAGTAATCTCGCAAGGAAACAATGTTTGGCAAGTTTTAAAGCACTCCAAATTTGAGCAAGTAATTTTCTGCAAAGAATTAAATTTGGCAAGAAAATATTTTTCTACATGAACAAGAATTAATGGAGGGCATATATGACAGCATATAAACATGCAAGAAATTTCCTTTTAGGCAAGATAATATTGTTTTCCAGAAATGAATTCGTTCAAGCAAGGAGCATTTTTTTTTACAAGAATGAAATTAATGTGATCTGCAAAGGAATCACTTATTTCTTTCCTGTTTTTTCAAGCATACAAGATTGATCCAGTTTTTGCACAAAGTGTTGTAAAGGCAAGAAACATTTTTTGAAAAACAATTCAGTGCATGGGATTCCAGAAATGGCAAATCAGTTTTTGGTAAGAAATATCACGCAGGGAAAACATTTTTTTGTTTCCTTCTTTTTGAATCTCGACAGTATCATTTCAAGGAGAACAAAAGGCAACAATTTTCACATGCTTTTCAAAGCCAAAATCACGCAGGCAACAATCAAGGAACCAGCCAAAAGAGGGAAAGCAATAAAATCAGATCGAGTCATTCATATGAAATCAGAGTGAATTAGGGATCGAATTACCCTATTTATACACACCTATCATCACTGGCAATGTAGATCGAAAGAATCAACAACAAAAAAATCCAAAAAATCAAATTGAAGATACTCACATTCTTTTTCGATCGCAAACTCTCCAAATCGCCAAGCAAAGAGACAAACGAGTTTGAGCATCAGTGAATCAATCTTTCCAGCAATTCAAGACTGTGATTTGAAGATTGAGAAACCCTAATCCCCAATTTTCAGCGCCGCCATTTTTTTTAATCTCCAGAGCAAAAGAGAAAAGCATCAGGCAAAAGAATAGGAGGAGGCCGGCCTATGTTTCACTTGGCTAAGCCAAGCTTATATTTAAAAGGGGAAATTAAATTGTTTTTATTATAGGGTTTTTCTTGTTTATTTTTTTGTTGTATTTTAATTTGTTTTTGTAAAACCGTCAAACGAACAGTTTCTAGAAGTCTGTAAAATTCTAGGGAATCAGTCAGGGTGTTGACTGATAGTTGACAGAGTCTGTAAAATCTGGGTTACGTGTTACTGGTTTGTAATACGGGAAATCTGATCGAGGGGATATCGTTCAGTCTAGGATTTTGAGCATAGGGTTAGAATAGGAGCAGGGTTTGCGAGTGTACATGGTCTTGTATGCGGGATCTGTTCTATCACCTAGTAGAAACCTTAGGAATGCAGCAGTAGGCAGGGTTTTGCCGAAGCTGGGTATATCTGTGTGTGATTTATTTTCTGCACTTTTATTTCTGCTGCATTCTGTGATCTGTTTATTATTTTAATATCCTGTCAGTTTTTTCAATTCAGTTTAAAAACTGTGATAAAACCCTATTCACCCCCCCTCTAGGGTTAATCTAGATCCAACACTTATCTGTCTGGACTATACAAAAATTAAATAAGAGATATGCTAAATAAAGATTATAGCTGAAATATGTGTTATATATTAAAAAATATTAATAGCGGAAAATTACACATATGGAAACGAAATGTGAAATGCTATGTAAAATTTTAAATAGTGTAGAAAACCTTTTTATATCGTTGAATGTGTGTTATGAAAACACTAATAGCGCTATATGTACTACAAATATTTATAGCAGAAAATTTCACTTATGGAAACATAATGTGAAATGCTATATAAAATTTAAAGCATATGAAAAACTTCTCATATCGCTGAACATGAGCTATGAAAACAAATATAATGCTATACAAAATAAGTTAATATTTAGTAAGCAAATAAAATGACAAGGTTTGAAAGCTATGTAAATCATTTCATATTGGTGAATGTACGTTATAAAATATTTGATACAATAGCGTTTAGATTAGAGCTATAAGATGTAGCAGGGCTATTATAACATGTTGATATATAGCGTCGTCACTAATGCTATGGTAACCTATTATAGCGTTTTTCACATGCTATCAGAAGGTAAATCTGCTGTAGTGAAACATACTGAGCTTCTGAAAAATCTTCTTCAAGATGTTCGCATTTTGACATGAAGACTTTCCAAATGCCAATAGATCATCTGCATATAATAGATGAGAAATAATAGGGTGGACCTGACTGCTTGGTTGAAAAGAAGTAGAAATTATTGCTTCTGTAAAATATTGCATAGCTAAAGCAAATAAATAAGGGGAAAGAGGATCTCCTTGTCTATTGCTCTTGTGGATGAAATAAAATCCTTTGGTATTCCTTGAATCATGATTGAAAATGTAGCTGTTGCCATGCATTCATAGACCAAATTTATAAAGTGAGTAGGAAAATGCATACACTCCATCACAAAATAAATAAATTCTCTATTCACTTTATCATATGCCTTCTGTAGGTCTACTTTAAAACTCATTTTTGGTATGCCTGATTTCCTGAAATCTCTCAAAAGTTCATGCACAAGTAATATATTATCACCAATATATCTTCCTTTTATAAATGCACTCTGATTTTCAGAAATTAGATGAGGGAAAAAAGGCTTTAGTCTATTACCTAAAATTTTTGAATTTTTTTATAATAAATATTATAACATGAAATAGGCCTGTAATGAGCAATTTCTGATGGTCTATCATTTTTTGGTATAAGTGTTATAAAAGTATGATTTAGAGCTTTGTGTAGTTTTCCTGGCTGAAAAATATCTGATATACCTTTCAACAAATCAGATTTTATATTTTCCCAATGCACTTTAAAAAAAATTACACTTATACCATCAGGTCTTGGACTAGACTCATCATGAATAGAGAAAACTGCTTCTTTAATCTCAACCAGTTCAACTTTCCTCAATAAATTCCTCTAACCTTGATCATTAATGAATGAAACTGGCTGAAAACTTGGAAAACCATATGAACTTGAACCATTAAACATAGAGGAAAAATAATTAATGGCTTCAATTTCTATTTCATTAGGCTTATACAACAGGCAACCATTTGAATCAGTCAAAGCTCTAATTTGGTTGAAATATCTTCTGTTTAACATAAAAGAATAGATAAATTTAGAATTTGTATCACCTTGTTGAAGCCAAGAAAATTTTACTTGCTATTTAAGACCTTTGAAAATCATAAACTGAATATTTAGAAGATCTCTCTTAGCTTGCAGATACTCATCATATAATTGGAGATCCTCTGGATTGAGATCTACTTCCAATTCTAAAAGAGTAACTTGTTGTTCTGCCTGTTTGAGGTTTGAATCATTTCTGCTTCTGATTCTATTCCAGTTTTTAAGCTCTGTCTTACAGTTCTTTAATTTCTACTGAAACTGGTAGCTATGGAAACCCCAAACATTAGAGCTTAACCCTCTATGATTTGCATCATTATAACCTGCATAACAACACTAATCATTTCTATATCTAAAAGGGAATCCCTTTACCTCTTGAGTAGGAATAAGATCCAAAAGAATTGGGTTATGATCACTTGATTTTTTTTGGGAAGGAAAGAGATTTCATGTTGAGAAACTTATGTAAACACACATTATTCACCAAAATTTTATCAATATTAGTAGCTACTCCTCTTCTTCACCAAGTAAAATTAAATCCCAAAGGCTTTAAATCTGTCAAACCTGTTTGAATTTAAAAAAATTGGAATTCTCTTATGTGTTTATATGGAATTGGAGCTCCTCCTTTATTATCATTTGGTGACAAGGATTTTTAAAATTCCCCATTAAGATCCAAGCAGTTGAAAAGAAGATTGATTCTCTAACAAGTGTTTCCAAAGGACTAGTCTTTCTGCAAATGTCTTACTTCCATATATAACTGTAAAAGTCATCATAAATCCACCTTTATTTAATGCATTCATTGTCAAATGATAAGGAGAGAAAGAGATTAGATCTATGTTCCAAACATTAGAATCCTAAATTAATAAGATTCTACTTGTACTCAAAGCATAATTATTAGTCAAGTACTTCCAATCATTAGGCAACAAAGAAGAAAATAAAACCAAATTTACTGAAGATAGTTTGGTTTCAACTAAACCAACCATAGTTGATTTAGTCATATTTAGGAGTGTGAATACTTCTTTCATACGAAAAGACGTATTCATACCCATAACATTCCAAGTAACCAGTGTCATTTAACAGATGAAGAACTCCTCATAGCTCTTTTAGCAGGAGTTGGGTTTTTTGGTTTTGAACTTTGCAAATAACTTGAATTTTTGTCAACTAAAGAGGAAGTTTCAACTTGTTTTCCTTTATCTTGATTCTGCACTTTATCTGTTTCCTCTAAATGATCAGCTACATTACTTAATATATCAGGAATCAGATCATCTGGAAGCTTAGAATTTAAAGAATTCAGATCATCGATGTTTTCAGAAGAAGGATGGATATATTGAACTATATCAGGTTCTTGAGCTTCATTGTTATCTGAATTTTCTATTATTTGAGGTTCAAAAACATCATTTTGTGGTTCAGAGACATCGTTTTGAAATTCAGGGACATTATTTTAAGTTTCATTATGAATATCAGGAGGTTTCCAACGAGGATCAGTGGATTCTTCATGGTATTCATCATCATGTCCAAATAAACAGCACTGAAGACATTTCATAGGTACAAATTCATGCTCAACTGCTATTACTAATTTTTGACCATTATGTAGATGAATAGGAATTTCAGTTTTTAGGCTCAGTAGAGGTATCCACTAATAATAGAACTCTCGCATATTTCGTGTACTTTTTCTCTGCTGTATTAACATCAATCAAAAGAGGTTTTGATATAAAACTAGCCAACATTTGAATAGCATCATTTGTCCACAACTCTAAAGGTAGATCTATTAATCTAACCCATATCTGGACCATTGAACTTTGTTTACTATTAAAATCAAAGCCAAGGTACCAAACCTCTACATACAATAATCTACCAAAGTATGAATATGTTGAACACTCTGTAAGTCGATCAAAATCCTCTTTATGATCAAACTGAACTACAAAGTTGAAGTTAGGAGTTATATGAACATTAAAAGTACCAATAGGCTTCCAAACCTTAGAAACATATTCCTTCAGTTTTATAGTTGATAATCTGAAATGTATCAGAATCAAAGCTACAATATTCTTCCAGGAGATCTTAGATTTATTGTATATATTTTCAGGAATGAAGACATGATTTGAAGTCGGTTGAACAAACTCGAGCTTCCTATTACTCTGATCCGAAACTAGATCTGATGCTGATAAAGGCTTCACAGCTGCATTTGATTGAGATTTATCAAATATTGAAGATGTATTAATCGAATGATTTTGATGAGAAAAAGTGGATGTAATGTTTTGAACAACTAAAATATCATTTTGAATTCTTTTTATAAAAAGTGTTGTATCTACTTTTCCAATTTCAAATCCAAAATTGATTAAATGTGATTTTAATCTTTCATACCAAGCACGAGGTGCTTGTTTTAAACCATATAAGGCCTTTTTTAATTTATAAACATGGTTAGAAAATTGTTCATGAATAAAAAGAGGAGGTTGTTCAACATAGACTAATTCTTTTATGTATCCATTTAAAAATGCACTTTTAACATCCATTTGAAATAGTTTTATTTTGTGATGAACTGCAAACGCTAATAAAATACGAATTGCTTCAAGACGTGCTACTGGAGAAAAAGTTCCTTCATAATCAATTCCTTCTTCTTGGTTGTATCCTTGTGAAACTAATCGAGCTTTATTACGGATTATATTTCCATTTTTATCAGACTTAATTTTATAGATCCATTTTGTTCCAACTACATATTGTTCTGTTGGTCTAGGGACTAATTCCCAAACTTCATTTCTTTCGATTTGATTAAGTTCTTCTTGCATTTCTAAAATCCATGGTTCATCATTGGTTGCTTCCTTATAATTTTTATGTTTTAATGATGGAATAAAAGCCACATGACTCATTTGAGTAAGTTGATGTCTAGTAGAAACTCTTGAGTTTATGTCTCCAATAATATTATTTGGTGGATGATCTTTTAGAATACGAGGAGGTGATCTTAGAATAATATTAGTTTGAGGTTCATTATTTTGTAACTCATTTTCGTCTTCATCAGAAATTTTAATATTTTGAAAGTTTTCATCAAAAGAAACATGTAAACTTTCCTCAATAGAATTAGTTCTTTTATTAAAAAATCTGTAAGCCTTACTTCTATCAGAATATCCAATAAAAATTCCTTCATCTGCTTTTGAATCAAAATTTTCAAGATCATATTTTGTGTTTAATATAAAACATTTTGACCTAAATGTCTTGAAGTATGATACATTTGGTTTCTTACCATAGAGCATTTCATAACAAGTATTTTTAGTTAATGGTCGAAGAGTTACTCTATTTAAAACATAACAAGTTGTAGCTATTGCTTTAGCCCAAAATGATTTTGGTAAGCCACTACTATTTAAAAGAGTCCTTGCACATTCTTGTAAAGTACGATTCTTCCTTTCTACAACACCATTTTTTTGTGGTATTCATGGTATTGAAAAGTTATGACTAATACCTTTCTTGTTACAAAAATCATTAAATAATTCATTTTCAAATTCTCCTCCATGATCGCTTCGAATCTTTTTTATTTTTAAATCAAGTAGATTCATTATACTTTTAGCAAAAAATTTAAATAATCCAAAAGTATCACTTTTATGTTTTAAAAATAGAGTCCATGTATATCTATAAAAATCATCTACAATAATAAACATATTTATTATGGTTTAACGAACGAGTTTGAGTAGGACCAAATAAATCTAAGTGTAATAATTCTAGAGGTTTGTAGGAATTTTATTTTTAGACTTGAAAGAACTCTTTTTAAGTTTACCAATTTTACAGTCATCACATAAATTGTTTACCTTAAAGATAATTTTTGGTAATCCTTTAACTAATTCATTTTTAGATAATTTATTAATATATTTGAAATTTATATGGCAGAATCTTTTATGCCATAGCCATGGATCTTCATGGTTAATGGTTAGACATAAGTTTGTTTTTTGTTTTGATTTCATATTTAAAATGTATACATTTTTATTTCTAATTCCTTCAAAAATTAAAGTTTTATGTTTATCAAAAATGTTACATTTTTCTTTTTCGAAACTTATTTGAAAACCTTTATCACAAAGCAGACTTATACTTAAAAGATTATGTTTTAGATTTTTGACTAATAGCACATTAGAAATAATAGGAGAGTTAAATATACCAGTGTTCATGACTTCACCAATGCCAATGACATAACCTTTTGAATTTTCCCCGAAAGTAATAGTGCCACCATCCATATATTTCATATTTGATAGCATGTTCACATTTCCTGTCATGTGCTTGGAGCAGCCACTATCCAAGATCCATTTCTCCTTTTGTCTTGATTTAGGTACCTGCAAGATAGAAAAATTTTATTGGTACCCACTTCCTCCGTTAGGGTCCTAAATGTTAGGTGGAGAAGGTAGCCATACCCATGTAGGTTTGGGACCTTTAAAGACATAATTGTATTGAATATAACACTTTGTACGAAATTTCTAATATGTTTTTGACTGATAAGCTAGTTATTAGTTTTAGGAATCCATATTTTCACTTCTTTAGGTACTTCGGATTTTTTAGAACTTATTTTCTCTTCCTTATGTATTTCTTCCTTTTTATGAATACCTTTTTTCTTAATTATTCTATATAAACGATTATGATTTTTAGAATTACCATCGTTTTTAAAGCCTAAACCATTTCTATTTCCTGATGGTTTTGAAGTTTTGATTAAATTTTCTACATTTTTCTTTCCCTTGTTGAACTTTGAAACATTAGCAGTGATTTTTTCTAACTCACTTTTGAGTCTTAAATTTTCAGATTGTGAAATTTCTAAATCACTAATTAGTTTATTGTATTTTTCCTGAAATATCTTCATGTTCTAATTCAATTTTTCTTAACTTGCTAGATAAAGAGTCATTTTCTAAAGATAATTTTGTTATTTTTAAGTCGTGCATTTTCTAATTCTTCTTCTAGAATGGTTTTCTCATCTTTTAATAGACCAATCTCAATTTCCATTCTATTTATCTTGGAAATAACTCCTTATTTAGCTTCTTTTGTTCTCTAAATGTATCATCTAGTTCCATACTGATTTCTAAGATTTCATTATAAGTGTATTCAGGACATACCTCATCAATATCATCCATAAAGCATACATTCGTTTGTTTAGAGTCGCTATCACTATCACTTTCCGATGAGGATGAATCTGAATCTTCCTATGTAACTTGAAATGCTCTTCTTTTCTTTTTAAATTTCTCGATCTTTTGTTTCTTCTTATCATTATTTGGGCAATCCTTCTTTATGTGCCCGTACTCATCACAATTAAAGCATTTGACCAAGGTCTGGTTGTTGAATTTGGTTTCTCGTTCTTCTGAAACCTTGTCATTTTTCCGAATTTCTTAAATTTGTTGTAGTTCTTTGCTGTGAACACTATTTCTTCCTTATCCAATTCTGAATCTTCATTGTTTGCTTGGAAAGCTATATTTTTCATTTCGACATTTTGTTCTTTTCTAACCTAAAAGTTAGCTTCTTAGGACAAAAGATTTCCTATCAATTCTTCAACTTTGAGTTAAGAAAGATCGTTTGCCTCTTCTATGGCTAAGACTTTTCTTTCCCACTCATTAGTTAATGAATTTAAGATACGTGTAACTAAATCAAAATCATTAAATTTAACTCCAAGAGCCATCAAATCATGTTGGATAGTTTGAAATCTAGTATACATATCACTAATAGTTTCTCCTGTTTTCATTTGAAATGATGAAAATTGATTTTGTAAAATCGATATTTTGGTTTGTTTGACTTTTGTATTACCTTCATGAGTGATTTGTAGAGTTTTCCATATGTCATAATTTGTAGTGCACATCATAACACGTGAAAAATCATTTTTAACTAATGCACAAAATAAAACATTCATGGCTTTTGAATTATTTGATACTGCTGCTTTTTGAACATCAGTCCAAACACTTAATTCAGTGGTTGGTGGTTCACATTTCTTTTGAGTAGCAACCCATATTTCTAAGCCATTAGCTTCCATAAAAATTCCCATACGTGTTGACCAATAAGCATAATTAGACCCATTAAACAAAGGTGGTCTTTGTGTAGATTTTCCTTCTTGAAAAATGCTACTAATAGTGTTATTTGCCATATTAAACACAATGAAACAAACATAAGTTACTATTATTTGTTATTGCCTTGCTCTGATGCCAATTAAAAGTCTATGATAGGATCATCCATGTGTATAAACAGTAGCAAGTACCAAAATAATGCAATAGTAAGCAGTAAAGATAAAATGAAAGATAATCATACCGATATTTTATCCTTGTTCGGACCTCCCGTCCTACGTCCAGTCCTAAAGCTCCCCTTCGGCCTTTTAACTATCAAAAACTGTCCTCGCTTCATCTAAAGGAATAGGTTTACAGTTGAATAGAAATCTTGACAATCTTATGTTCTTGACAACACTGATATTGACTGAATCGTACAAGTTGCTCCTATAATCTCCTTTGGTTGATATGAGTATTGAATCACTTAGAGAGAATAGTAGTATTTAGTGCTTGATTGAAACCTAGAGAATTTGGAAATCAAGAGTTTTAGAGAATATAGAATAGACCGAGAAAGAATAAGTGATTTGAGAACTTGAATCTTTGATCTATTTATAGAAAACTAAGAGTTCTTATGAACGGTTGTGATTTTTGAATAAAACCCTTGGTTTGAAAAGATATCTCTTTATAAAAATCGTATTGGAGAAGAAGAGATAGAGTTATGACTGTTCAAACTGAAAAGATGTTGCCTGAAAAATATAGGTCATATGCCAGGACAGACGTCTTTCTTTGTAGTCTGATATTACTCAGATACATAGACAAACATCTGTTCTTAGGATAACAGACGTCTGTGTGTGCAGGAAAATTAGCCCGAGGCTTGCAACAGACGTCTATTATATATATAACAGATGTCTGTGCTGAGTGAGGAATATTTTCCTGCTGTAGTTACAGACGTCTGTTATATAATGTGACAAACGTCTGACATTTGCACAGATATTATGACATGTTTGATGTTTTTCTCATATTTATTCAAGGAGATTTTACATAACATCTAATAATATAAATGTGAAATTCGTCGAGCAGTCATGCCATCTTTAGTTCTTCTCCTTGAGTTGATTCCTGCATGAGTGTGTGTGTGTGTGTATATATATATATATATATATATATATATGTTTGTGTATTGTATAGTATATCGTCATCAAAATCAAGGATCTAACAGGAGTGTGCAATGAGTATAGGCATAACAAGCGCAATTGTCCAGCTTCCAAAAATATAAACTGATTTTTATTTCAACTGTTTTAAGGAAAACATGTATGCAATATATACTTTTCAAAAAAAAAAAAAAAAAAACCTGTACACGTTAGCAAATTAGTGTTTGATACACTACAACAAATTGACTATATTACAATGGTGGAAAACAGTTGTAAAAGACTTTTTACAACGGTGGGTCCACAGTCGTCTATTAAGAAGTTGTAATAGACTAAAATCTTTTACAACTTTTTTACACCGTTGCAACACCGCTGTAAAATGTATATTTTACAATTGTTTTTCACTGTTGTAGTAATACATATTACAACATTTTTGCACTGTTGTAGTAATACATACTACAACTTTTTTTCACCGTTGTAGTAATTCCTACTATAATTGTTATGCATCGTCAAGGCAATATAATTTTTACAAATATTTCTGTCAGTTATACATTTTTCTACAACTATAGTTCAATACATTTTACAAATGCAGCAAGAGCTGGATAAACAGAAAACAAATTAATATAAATTCAAAGCATCGATTTCATTTATATAAAAAAAGGTTACAACTTTATATTCAAAATACAAAACTATGGAATCATACATAATTCATACACAGCCATTTTATATTTTGACAAATCCTTTTTTCCTTCATGAGTAGTATTCAGATCCAACATCTGCTCTGAAGCCGTTTGAAACCCCACCTGCGACGTTGGTGTTATAAGCGCAGAGGTGTCAGCTGACTATAACAATACGATGTTATCAAAACGATGGACAGATTATTACCTCGTTGAACAAATCTAGGAGGTCTACGTAGTACTTTTTGTCATGGAAATGCCTTTTTAGAATTCTTGGTATGTGGATGCGAAGTATAATCCCATCATTTGCGGCTAATTATCATTATTGTTTGTGACTGATCAGACTTCCTTCACGGATTTGGGACAGCAAATAGGCAAGAGAGATGCTCCCATGCCTGATCATTCTTGGTTTGTGACTGATCATACCATGCTTGCCTTTCCAGTCATCATCAATGCACTCAACCAGGACACATGGTTACAATCCGATAAGCTGTAACCTCCCCAGCAAGATATTTGTTACCAGGCAGCCTTTCTTCGTACACATCCAACACTTTGTCCAAAATCGAAACATTCTTCTCTACTTCTGCTTCATCCGTGACCATACCCAAAACTGGCTTGAATAGGAGTTCGAAACAGACACCATAGACTGGTTGGTAAAAGTGTTGCGACTCCACTTCAAGCCATAGTTCGGTTGCTGCTACCTCCTCCAGGGTTTTGGCTGGAAGAAGATCTATAACTTCTTCCTTGTACTTGGTTGCAATGTATCGCAAATTGCATGTGATTCTATTTAAGATAGTCGTTTTCAGAAGTAAATGTCAGAATATATTGTGTGCATATGTACATGGGATTCTAAAAAACAATATCTGGAGTTACCAAACAATTAGATTTCTCCATCTTTGAAAGTTGGAACCTGGCCAAAAGGCTAAAACACAACAAAGAAGAAGTATTAGTTAATATATATTACACGAGTTACGGTTTGGAGTTGAAACAGGATATTGATCAATAGTAGTAAATATGTACGTTGAGTTTGAGAAAAGGAGGTTGCTTATGAGCCTGATCCTCCCTTTTGCTGTACCTCCTTTTAGCTCGTGCATTGGCCAAACCAATAACTGCTGTAACCAACTCCACCATATCACCACAAATCATCCCTCCGCCAGAGCTCCATCACGAGCCCTTATTGACGCAAAGGCATAGGATGGATCAGATCTGCCCAAACTCATACGCGCGCTGCAAAACTGAACCATGAAACCGAATGCACATATCCGATCGACATCGATCCCTTTCAGTTAATCATCGGTGCGACACAGATCTTGAACCAGATGGTGGTGCGAGTTTTGAATCCACTGTCAGTTGAAATACCACATAGAAAAATACAAATCACCAAATCCCCTTTCAGTTAAAATGCCGCCACCTTAACATCTGTCGGAGTTAGACAACGAGCTCCACGGCCATAACCGCTGCGACTGTTTTTGACGCCAGAACTGTAGATCGTGCCATAACCGCTCCAGCCACTACGATTATTTTTGACAATGATGATTGCCTTTTTTTTTGCTGTTCGAACTTGGACGATTGGTTTCGAGGTAGGGTTTATCGATTGGAAATAAAGTAGGAGACATATTTTAGTTTTGATTTAGGGAATTGGAAGAATCGGATGAAAAGGGAGCATCACGTTTTATTATTTAATGGAGCTGGGAATAGGAATGAGCTGACAAATTAAAAAAATGACGACCTATGGAGGGAAATGCGATGAAATTGGAGCCAAAATTTTCAGAAAAGAAGCGGCGAAACTTTTAGTTTGGAGGGAAATTTTGAATTTGACCCTAATTTTCAATTTGAAAAAATACGTGACGTAAGAGTCAAAATAGTCCTACTTAGATTGAAAGAGTACTGGTACATACAAACTACCTTAAATTTTGAATTTGATCCTAATTTTCAGAAGTTTTGATAGAAGTAACAGATGTTGAAAGTTAATTATGTATGTATTACCAATTATTAAAAAAATTAATAGTAAAAATTGGAAACCAATTAATATTTATTAGTTATTAATTTTTAAATATTAATTATTAATAATAAAAAGCAATTATTTATTTGTAAGGTTACTGTTAAACATTGATTATTAATTATTCTTAAACAATAATGTTAAAAATAATCAATTATTAAATATTAAGTATAAAATATTAATTATTGTTAATATTTCTTACAAAACTTTGTAATTATTAATAATGTCAAGAATTAAATATTAAATAGTACTTCTTAATTATTAGTGCATACAAATAACAATTGAATAATTGTATTAATTATTGAGCATCGAATAATAATTGTCTTAAACATGTATCATATAAGTCAATTAAATGTTGTTTTAAATAAATATATATATATATATATATATATATATTATATATATGTATATATATATATATATGGAAAATGTTTAATACGGAGGGAAGTGGACCACTAATCTCATCCACTAATTACTATTTTGTAAGTTATTTAATATGGTAAGTTAACTAATATATAATAGCTATTTATTAATCTTATTTTTTTTGTTTTATGAAAAAATGTAATAGAATATTATATAAATTGATTGAAATTTTTATTAAAATATTTAAAAGTAATTATTTAATTATTACTTCTTAATTAGTGATTCTTACTTCTTATTTATTGATTACAAAAATTAATTATTCATTACTAAAAACTAAATTTTATTTATTTATTTTTAATTTCTAATAATAATACATAATTATTATTTATTAATTATTATATAGCGAAAAGAAATTATTAGTATTAGTTATTACATATTTTCAAATAAACAATTTATTATTATTATTAAACAATAGTTGTTGAGTAATAATATTTTAATTAATTATCGAATTTTTATTAATTAATAATATGGTATTTTTGTTGCAGTGTAGTCATATATTACAATAGTCAAAAAATGAAAGTTGTGATAGGCTTTTATTACAACTGTCAAAACAACACAGTTGTTAAACATAAGTTTATTACAACTTTTCTGGAAAAAAGTTGTAAAAAAGCATTTATTACAACGGTGACTTTACCACCGTTGTAAAATTAAAGTTGTAATATGGTGTTTTTGTTGTAGTGATACATTGAAAATGTGCAAAATATTCTATGTTTTTAACAATAATTCTTCATAGCTTATTGTGTTTCTGTTTTATTTTTAACATTGTTGTTTTGTTGGTATGATGTGATATAATGTTTGTATGATCAATGAAATTTGATTTGCATACTGGCTATCAGTTTTAAGCTCTTGGATGTATCGATTTAATGTGCTATTATTTATGTTGCATCTGTTGGTTGTCAGTTATAGTTCTTTGTAGGTATCAATTTTGTGTTAAGTACGCATTTATAATTTTTAAGTATTAGTTTTGTAAGTTGGTTGGTGTCAATTTAAAGTGTTTCTCATATTCACTGTTCATGGGTATCAGTTTTTGAATTTTGTATGTATCAGTTTCTGGATATCAGTTCTTATTCACTGTAGGTATCAGTTTTTTTTTCTTTCAGTGTTCAGATTTTAGGTATCATTTTAATGCTTCTATAGGTGTCAATTTTTATATTCTGTTTGCTCACAGTACGTAGGTATCATTTTTAGTTGGGCACAAGTTTTCAATTTTATGTTTTCTGCAGTTTTAAAGTATCGGTATCATAGTGTTTTAGGTATCAGTTTTTGAAAGAGTCAACAATGCATGACTGTTAGATTACAAATAGTGGAATTTTTTGATATCAATTCAGTAATCTGCCATGCAACTCAGTAGCGTAGCAATATTAAAATTAATCCATATAATTTTTAATATATGTAGATTAAGGATATAGCAATGTGCAGCCATATGAGGCCATTCTTTAGTAGACAAAAGAATATTTAGCGCGAAGAACTACAACAAAATAAAAAGATGCACAAACGAATAAAAGATTGCATGGTCATAAGCTAGAACAAGGGGAAAATGTTGAAAAAGAAGTGGAAAATGGAGTTCTAAACAATCGCATCACAGAGATTGAGGAAGAAAATAGAAAGTTAAAAAGAAGTATACGGAAGAAAGAAGGTTGCGAAGAGAAGCGGAAGAGGAAATATGTAAACTCAGGAAGTTGTTGAAAGAGCACAAAACAGATTTGAATTTGAAAAAATAGATGACAGAGTTGATTCAGAAGCAACTTTAAATGATTCACCAAATGTTGACAAAATGGGAAGTCATGATAAAACTAGAGTTGATGTGAATAAGGCGTATGAAGACCAAGATAAACAGATTGAAATTATTTCAAACGATGATGAAAACTCTTGTGGAAAAATAGACAAGTCAGTTGGAAAAGAAATTTAAATAACGCCAATGTTGGATACTGATATTGTCAATGAAAGTGGAAGAATTGAAAAAAGGTGCAAGACGTCGCTCCTCCAGACTTTAGTTTGGGTATGACTCAAGAATTCTCAAACATAAAAGTCGACGAAGGAAATAGGGAAACAAAAGGCAAAAAAGAATTAAAAAAATTAGCTAGTAAGCCATCAAAAACAGATCCACCTTCATACATTGTAAGAATGAAAGCAAGAAGTGGAATACAAAAAGGAATGAGAAGTATGAATATTTTCAAGAAGCAAGGAACAAAGCACAGGGTATAAAAGTAAAGGTAAATGATGGTTCATGTGAAGGAAAAGATAAAGAACTTCAGTTGCCTATGGTTCAAAAGAATGAAGAATAATGTGGAAAAAAACAAATGAATGAAGATGACAAAGAACAAGAACAAACTATAGACAAAATAGAGCCAATAAATGTTGAAGAACCTACATGGGAAGACTTACGCTTGTCGAAATGCAAAAACGTGACAAAACATATAAATAACGAGGAAGGAAGTATTGTAAGAAAATTTTATTCAATGTCAATACCTGAACAAAAGTAAGAATAATATTAAAATTTGTCCTTATAGAATGTACTAATAGCTGTTTATTACATGAACTGTTTGCTTTGTTAATTAAATAAAAGTCCAGCCGCTTGGCAAGATGAGGATGTATCAAGGGGTGGATGTATTATTACAAAAGATATGCTCACGGATTTGCTTCTAGGTTCTTTAATAGATGGGCAGGTGAACAAATTTACCAAATTTTGTTAGTAATAAGCATGTATATTAAAAAATGATACCTAATATCTGTTTATTATATTTGATAAGTACAAGCAATAAGAAACCGATACCTATGAAAATTTCAAAATGATACTCAGAATCTGAAGCTAGTTGATTCAGCACATATCATAAGAAAACTGATACTGTTGTATACATGAAACTGCTACCTAGCCCCTGTATTTAAAAGAACTAATATGTAATATAATAAAAAGTGATACATACTAATAGGGAGTAATATTAAATTGATATCTTAAAAAAACCTATCAATAATACATAAAGTAAATATTTTATACAAACTTATAACATCATAATATAGATCACGTAATGTACTTTTTTTAAAAAATCAGATTATCGACTGGTACAGCCTTAAATGTGATTTAGTGCAAAACAATTATGCAATGTCTATAGTGATGACAGTAAGTTCAATTACGATAACTAAATATTATTGTTTCTATTATGCATGTCCTTGATACTTATTCAAATAAGCTTTGAGTTAAGGAGCAAGGCGTTTGGAAGGAAGGAGTTCAATTATTACACGTTTTGTTACTCCTTTCTTAAAAGAAGCAACATTGAACAATTTTTTGAAAACGATTTACTTTCCAATACATTTTGACAATCACTGGACGTTATTGACATTACAATATCCAAACATGCAATGGTCCCACTATGATTCTTTGAGGCCAAGAAGATCAAGCGAATCAACTAATCTGCATTTAAGACAATCATATGAGCTGGTAAGGGAAATTCTTATGCTTTTTATTTGGTAAAGTCATACTAAAATTGTTAATTACAACGAAGGAGAGTCAAAGAAATTTTGGAGAAACTTTTGATGGAAAATAATATTGTTGGTAAGAAGATTGAAGAAAAAGAAATTTATCAACAGCCATGTGCACAACAGCATTCGGATAGACAAGTTTTATTTCTGAGCAACAAGTAGTAGCTATTTATAGTGACTAATGTTTGTAAACGGCAAAAAGCAGTTTCAGTTTACACGAAAAATGACAGCAGTTTCTTTGTTATTGTGTCTAAACATCAATACTTGAAATTCATACAGACTAGACTGCGGAATATTTGTCATGATAAATATGATATCAGACAACAGAGCTGAAATTCCAATTAAGGTAACAAGGGAGAATATGGATAAAACATGAGCACTAATTGTCTGCTAAATCATAGCCATTCATGCTTGCTGGTGGAATTTAGTTAGATTCATCACTGGTTTGAGCAAAAAGAGTGCAAGAAAATGATTGAAACAAATGACTAGAACGGCATTGTATGCTGTTACTGGTTTGAGAACAAAGGGTTTTATTTCATTTTTAAATGTAAGTAGTTGAAAATGTGTTGCACAACAGTACTGATTGAATTGATGTAACAAATAGAAATCTTGCTTATGTACGTGATATTGAATTTTAATATTGCTACACTGCTGAGTTGCATGGAAGATTACTGAAAAGTATATATGCAAATACTTGTTTTCCCTAAAAAAATTGAAATTAAAATCAGTTTATATTTTTGGAAACTTAACAATTGCGTTTGTTATGCCCATATTCATTGCACACTCCACATCTATTTTTGCTTGTTTGGGAAAATATGCAAATCCTCCTTTTCTTTTTGATGAAGGTCTCCCGGCTCCACGTTTATCCTTGGGTGGCTTAATTACTACATCACTTCTTGAATCAACATCCGATTTGTTAGAGGTAGGTATAGGATTAATTGTATTACTGCATGAAGATCGATAAAGCTGCCAAGTAAAATAGTGCTCAATGAAATCATATACATTTAATTTCACTTTATTAATGCATTTAATTGCATGAGCACATGGAAAACCCATCACTTTCCATTGATTGCAGGTTCATGTCCAGTCTTTAAGATCAACACGATGGGATATTGGAGATTTCACTTCAAAAAAAGGAATTCAGAAGACTTGGATACATCCCAACCAAATCCTTCTTCAACCAATACTTTTAAACAATTTTCCATAGTTAGGCATAAAATTGTAGTCCATAAACGGGATTCCTCTCTACGTTTAGCCATTTTCTCCATGATTTTTATTCGTATTCCATCCAAACAAGATGTAATAGGTAATGCCCGCTCATCTAAAATCCAACAATTGAAACTTTCAGCCAGGTTAGAGCTATACTCACCATGTCTTTTACGCCGAAAGAACAAGTCAGCCATTTATCGAATGGTTTGTCTCTCAGGAAATTAGCCACTGCAGGACCTCCAATTTCTAAAAAATTAGAATGAGCTACATTAAACTCATATACACTAGATGCTCGAGAACAAGTCCTGAACAATTCCATAATTGAAATGTGTGCATTTCTTGATTTAACCGCAGAAAGTAAATTTTGTTCCATGTAAAGGTAGCAATAACTATGGTATGATGTTGGAAAAACATCTCGAACACCAAAAATCAAACCTTGATGTCGATCCAACATAAAAACCAAATCACAATCTTCTTTCAGCATTTCCTTAAAATGAGTTAAAAACCAACTCCAATTGTCCACATTCTCTATTGAAACTACGGCCATAACTAAAGGGAAGAAACCTGCGGAACAAATAACGAAATAAAAATTCATAAAGAATTCATTATTGCAAAAAAAAAAAAAAAAAAAAAACTGATTCCTCTCAGGCATACAAAAAAGCTAATTAAAAACTGTATAATACAAACTGATACCTGTAGACATTCAAAATTGGTACTTAAAAACTGGGTCATAAAAACTGATACCTAATTACATATTAAAATGCTATATACAAACTATATATTAAAAAATGATAATTTCAGTCGTACAAAACTGCTACCCACTAACAACAGAGAATAAACTGATACCTTCATGCATGAGAAACTACTAATTGTTAACTGTAGAACTAGAAAACTGATATTGTAAAAAATACTCAACTGATTACCTTAGAAAATATACTAGAGAAAACTAATACCAAAGAATTCAAATTATACCATATGTCTGCCTACAACATAGCAATTTAACACTAGAGCATACCTTGGTTGCCATTCTTTGCTGTTGCACCCATCAAAACTCCGGGCTTCCATTCAGTGAGTAACATCTAAAAATATCATAGGTCGACAATTTTTGAAGCCAAGAATACAAGCCCTTAAATCAACAAACACTCTCTTAAACTGATTTGTAGAAGAATTAACATCCATAATGACATAAGAACTCAGATTGTGAGTTTGTAATGCATCTACATACCAAGACAAATCATTATACGACTTTGCATCATTACCATACAATTCCGTCAAAGCTAATTGCTTTTCATGGTAAGCATACGAGTAAGACAAATGTGGATTAAACTCTCTTCGAAAATCAGCCATTATTTCTTTCGGTTTCTTACTTGGATGATCTCTAATTTCATCAATTATCAATGATTTAACAAATAAGCTTGATAGTTGAGGGTTATTCAAATTTGATAGACCACCACCACAAGTATGTTCAACAACCAAGTTCCCTAATGAAAAGCCTACTGAGTTTCCCAAAACCACAAGGAGCATGCAATTCAAAAAGACATCCAGAGGAAGACGATGAGCAAACAGTTGTGATCCTAGTAGCGTTGTTCTTAAGATAATGTAATTCATGACCTGATTTAATTTGACAGGTGTTAGACCGAAATCTAGGCCTAACACCCAAATCCAATGCGAAAACCTCCCAATCACAGATCAATGCAGAAAAGCAGTAAAAATAAGAGGAGACACACGAGATTTTTATAGTGGTTCGGCTCAAACCAAGCCTACGTCCACTTTATAGTTTCTTAAATCCTAAGAAGCTATTACAATACTGTTTGCTTGCTGTTTATACACAAAATCCTTGTGTTTACAATGAAGAAGAGGAGACTAGGGAATGAATTTATACACGAATTCCTGTGGTTAAAGTGATGTGTAATGTCCTTGCTTGGTTGTAATGGAGGCCAAGTGTTGGAATAGCCAAAAAGTCCTTTGTAATGGTGGAAGATACGAATTGGAAATGGTCGAACCGATAAGGTCCCTCCAAATCGACATATGATGGTGTATTTATAGGCGTAAAGAAGCCCTAGGGAGATCCGGATGAATAACAAGTGTCCCCAATCCAACGCCTTGATAGAACATGGTGACTAAGTAGCCAAATGGGAGAAAGCCTCTCCAATTCGTGTAAGGCCATGTGGGAGGTGATCCATGAAAATAGGAGGAAATGGTGCCACAAGAATAGGTCAATTCTGAAGTGCAGTAGCAGGTCGAAGGGGGTCGGTTCGGTTCTCCATCCGATCCGAACCGGAGTGTCCAAAGTCAAGCGTGCTCTTGTGAGGATTTAGTGTGAAGCGGGTCAGGTCTGCTTCATCCCGATCCGAACCGGGGTCTCCAAACCGAGCCGACATCTAAGTGTTGAAGGGAAGATGCTGAGTTGGTGAAGGCGGGATGCCTCAATCCGATCTGAACCGACTTATCCGATCCGATCCGAGGATCTATTCAATGCTAAATTCCAAGTTTTCGGTTCTGCACGCGTTCACGGAAACGAGCATAACTTTCAAAACGTAAGTCCTTTTAGCCAAACGAAAGCTCGATTCGAAGCTGATTCAGAGGGCTACAAGAGTTACAGAGCTCAGCTTCGTAGTTGCTGTTTTCGGGCCCAAAAGAGGTCGTCTGATAGGAGTTTCGGGCTTTTCCTTGTTTGTGATGTGACTTCAACCAAATCGCTTCCTGTCTTCTGACGATGCTTCCAATACTCTAGTGTGTTGTTGATCAGAAATTCCACGTGTGACTGCTTTGACTAAAAAGCGGGTCAACATTTTGCCCCCCAGAACATATCTTACTGGTTGAAGGAAGATGTGTTCTGGATAATCCAAGGCCACGCCGGGCCTGCCAGCTGCAAGTATAATCCATACCTGCGAAGAAGAGAAAGCAAATAGGTATGTCAAAACCTGACAAGACTGATTATACTTTCGAGCATAAACCATGCTTGGGCGTTTATTTGAGCATAAACCACACTCAAGAGACGTTCGAATCATCCTGCCAAAACCTGACGAGGGTCCTAACCTTCCAAGTATAAGCCATACCAGGAAGTTCAAACTGAGCATAAGCCATACTCAGTTTTTATTGAGTTCCTTTGCCCAATCCTGACAAGAACGTTCATTGTTCCTGTAGTATAATCCATATTTAAGAATCCGAGTGAGTACAATCCATACTCATGTCGGGATAGAGCTATATTTGCCAAAACCTGACAAGACAGTCTGTCCCTAGGCATAATCCATGCCCAGGGGTCCGAGATAAGTATAATCCATACTTTAGTTGAGATTGAGAATCCTGCCGCAACATGACAAGACACTTAAATTCGCCAAACATAATCCATGCTCGGAAAGTCCTTCCTTATTCAATTCAAAGTACAAAACCAAAGCAAATCCTGATTGGTTTGTTATCGAGTGCAGAGCACGCGTTGGAGCAAAATCCTAACCTCGAACGTGTGTACTCCAATTTAGCCAATCGGAAAACCTAAAGAAAGCAAAGAAACATATCTTAAATCCTAAGAAATGCAAGAAATCCAGACTGATATCATCCAGATCAGTTGATGATGAGCCCGCGAGAGCTTGATCCAGGGTCATTCCCTCTCCAGGGAGCAGGTGGTGGTGGCACAGGTGCTGGCGTTGTAGGTTGTTTCATATACTCGGGTAGCTCTCCATGTCTAACCCGTTCCTCAATCAGATCTCTAAGATGCCTGCAGTCATTTGTGTCATGACCGTCCATATCATGAAATATGCAGTATTTTCCAGAATTGCGTTCTCTTTGCGATGGTTCCCTCCTGGGTGGCTTTGGGTAGGAGATATCACCATTTGTGTTCATGTAGATGTCGGATATTGACGATTTAAGCTCGGTGTACTTTTCATATATAGGCCCTCTATGGGGCTGAGCGTTGCTGTCATTCTTGACGGCAGCTTTTCCTTTGCCTTTACCAGAATCAGACAATTCTCCGACTTTGAGCATGTTGACATCGAGGATTTTCTTTTCGGATATTGCGTCTTCTTCACGCAGAAATGTATCCGATTCAAGGTAGAACTCGTTGAGATTCCGTGGTGGGTCTCGGTACAAGGATTTTTTGAACTCCAAGTTGTCCAGAACACCGGATACTGCCGCATCAATACCATAGATGGCTCAGGTCGATCAACTGCTGCTGCAACGTTGAACCTTTCCAAAAATGAGCGCAGAGTTTCTCCGGGTCACTTCTTGATTGTGGTGAGAGACATGACATTCTTAGGTCGAGCAATGTGGACCCGAAACTATTCAATAAAGCGAGCGACCAACATGTTCCAGCTGGTGATCGATTCATATTCCAGCTGCCAAATCCAATAGCAGCTATGTCAGTCAAAAAGAGAGGGAAGCACTTTGCTATGACGTTTTCCAAAGCCGATTGAACTTCCATATGACGTTTGTAGCGCATTAGGTGCACGATGGGATCTGTCCTGCCGTTGTAGGTCTCCTGTTGTGGAAGTTTGAAATCTGGTGGATTGCGGGAATTCCTGATTTCCTGAGTGAATGTGTTGTGATTGACATCATCCATGTCATTCTGATAAGTATGACCTCTAGAGAGCCGTTCAATGAGATTGGTGAGCCAATTGCCTTCAAAGAGCTGTTGCAAGCTGCTAAGTTCAGAACTGGTGCCCCTAGTGTTGAGTATAGTAGAGTGTGGAAGTGTACGTGGAGCTTGGAAGGCCATTCGGTTCGGTTCGGAGGTGCCCCCTTGTTGCGGCTCGGAGAAGCGAGGGAGGTCATGGAGAGGTGCACGGTTCGGGTCGGATGTACTGATCCGATCAGGTTCTCCTGTTCCAAACCAGGGAGCTTGGTGCTGATGTTGTGTGGTATTGCCGATCCGAACCGGTGCGGAGGTTGGTCGTGCTCGCCCTGAACCTTGAGCTTCTGCATTTCCATCAGAAATATTAAGCCTCGGAGCTATTGGTTGTTGAGGGGTATTGCCCCCAAGTCCATTCGTGCCTCCGGTTCGGATAGGATCAAAATCGATCTGGTTTGCAGCTGTTGCTGGGGCTGATTCTATTCAATTTCCCATGAATTGTACGCTGTTGCTCGGCCTTCCTTCCATCCGAGCGAAGAATTGGTCGATCATCTCCTGTTGTTTGTGAAGGATGTCATCTTGCCTTGCTATTTGAGCTCTCAATTCGGTGAGAACGCCATCCATCTCTTCTCACGTCAAGTATGCTGACGTGTTTTCATGTGAGGAAGCTTCATGGCTTGCCTCGTTTCTCGTGCCTTCGCCTTCAACATGGGAAACCTTTCGCTTAGCCATCGATCCAACAGCCAAATAATTCAAGCAGAAATTGAAGTTGTCGTGTGCCCGCCTTCCTGGCGCGCCATAATGTTAGACCGAAATCTGGGCCTAACACCCAAATCCAATGTGAAAACCTCACAATCACAGATCAATGCAGAAAAAGCAGTAAAAATAAGAGGAGACACACGATATTTTTATAGTGGTTCAGCTCAAACCAAGCCTACGTCCACTTTATAGTTTCTTAAATCCTAAGAAGCTATTACAATACTGTTTGCTTACTGTTTATATACAAAATCCTCGTGTTTACAATGAAGAAGAGGAGATTAGGGAATGAATTTATACACAAATTCCTCGTGTTAAAGTGATGAGCAATTTCCTTGCTTGGTTGTAATGGAGGCCAAGTGTTGGAATTGCCAAAAACTCCTTTGTAATGGTGGAAGATAAGAATTGGAAATGGGCAAACCGAGAAGCTCCCTCCAAATCGCCATATGATGGTGTATTTATAGGCGTAAAGAAGCCCTAGGGAGATCCGGATGAATGACAAGTGTCCCCAATTCAACGCCTTGATAGAACGTGGTGACTAAGTGGTCAAATGGGAGAAAGCCTCTCCAATTCGTGTAAGGCCATGTGGAAGGTGTTCTGTGAAAATAGGAGGAAATGGTGCCACAAGAATAGGTCAATTCTGAAGTGCAGTAGCAGGTCGAAGGGGGTCGGTTCGGTTCTCCATCCGATCCGAACCAGAGTGTCCAAAGCCAAGCGTGCTCTTGTGAGGATTTGGTGTGAAGCGAGTCGGGTCTGCTTCATCCCAATCGGAACCGGGGTCTCCGATCCGAGCCGACATCTAAGTGTTGAAGGGAAGATGCTGAGTTGGTGAAGGCGGGATGCCTCAATCCGATCTGAACCGACTTATCCGATCCAATCCGAAGATCTGTTCAATGCTAAATTCCAAGTTTCCGATTCTGCAAGCATTCACGGAAACGAGCATTACTTTCAAACCATAAGTCCTTTTAGCCAAATGAAAGTTCCATTCGAAGCTGATTCAGAGGTCTACAAAAGTTACAGAGCTCAGCTCTGTAATTGCTGTTTTCGGGCCCAAAAGAGGTCGTCTGATAGGAGTTTCGGGCTTTTCCTTGTCTGTGATGTGACTTCAACCAAATCGCTTCCTGTCTTCTGACGATGGTTCCAATACTCTAGTGTGTTGTTGATCAGAAATTCCACGTGTGACTGCTTTGACTTAAAAGCGGGTCAACATTTTGCCCTCAGAACATATCTTACTGGTTGAAAGAAGATGTGTTTTGGATAATCCAAGGCAACGCCGGGCCTGCCAGCTGCAAGTATAATCCATACCTGCGAAGAAGAGAAAGCAAATAGGTATGTCAAAACCTGACAAGACTGGTTATACTTTCGAGCATAAACCATGCTTGGGCGTTTATTTGAGCATAACCCACACTCAAGAGACGTTCGAATCATCCTGCCAAAACCTGACGAGGGACCTAACCTTCCAGGTATAAGCCATACCAGGAAGTTCAATCTGAGTATAAGCCATACTCGAGTTTTATTGAGTTCCTTTGCCCAATCCTGACAAGATCGTTCGTTGTTCCTGAGTATAATCTGTAACACCCCGTATGTTGAATAACTTGCTATAATATAAAATAGGGCAGAATTAAATTTAAAAATCTGAATCAGGGGAAACGGGCTATGCCATTGCGTTCGTCTCGGAAAAATACGCGAAATAGAGTCCGAGTTTTCGAAAATCGAAGTCCGTATGACCCAGATATGGCTCGAAGAAGTTTCAGAAAAATTTAAAAATAGATTTAAAAACAGACATTTCAAATTTCAGAAGTGGCGGGAAAATTCCCGCCAGACCCAGGGGGTCGACCTGGGGGTCGACTGGGGAGTCGACCTGCCCACCAGGTCGACTGGGGAGTCGACCCTAGTGTCGAACTGGGGGTCGACCTCCCTGGTCGAGCCCAGGTGACCTGGGTGCATCAGCTTGGCTTTTGGGCTGTGTTTTGGTGGCTAGGACGAGATCTGACGGCTCTAATCTGATTTAGGGTTAATCTAAGGGCCTCAAACACCTAACTAATCTATAAATACACCCTATGACTACCCTAATTCATACTAAAAAAAGCTACAACACCGTTATGCCGTCAAAATGCAACTTGAAGGAGCCTCCATCAACTTAAAGAGGAAGATAGCTTCTCAAATCAATCTCTAATCAACTCTAGCAACTTAATCTTCGTCTTAGGAGTGCTAATCAACAAGTTGTGAGTTTTCTATAGCCTTAATGACCAATTATTGTAATGATTATGATAGGATATAATGAGGATATGGCTATGAATGTGGATCAATGCATGTTATGCAAGTTATATGCTATGTGTTAATGATGTTATGCATGTTATGCAAGTTATGTGCTATATGTTCATGATGTTATGCAAGTTATGCAAGTCATATGCTATGTAATCATGATGTTAGGCAAGTTATGCAAGTCATATGCTATGTGATTATGATGTTATGCAAGTTATGCAAGTCATATGCTATGTGATAATGATGTTATGCAAGTTATGCAAGTCATATGCTATGTGATTATGATGTTATGCAAGTTATGCAAGTCATATGCTATGTGTTTGTGGTGTTATGCAAGTTATGCAAGTCGTATGCTATGTATTTATGATGTTATGCAAGATATGCAAGTCATATGAGAAACATTGATCCATTATGACACCATGATATGCAAGTTTGGTGTATGATTATATGCTAGTTCATACATGATATGTTATGCAAGTTTGGTGTATGATTATATGCTAGTTCATACATGATATGTTATGCAAGTTTGGTGTATGATTATATGCAAGTTCATATATGACATGTTATGCAAGTTTGGTGTTTGATTATATGCAAGTAACATGTGCAAGTTTACACCTTAGTATGATATGCATACATATGCAAGTTAACCCCTTTGTATGTCATACATACATATGCAAGTTTACCCCTTTGTATGACATAAATAACTTATGCAAGTTAACCTCTTTATGACATATGTGATTCATGCAAGTTTGGGTTGCTTATTTATGCTAGTTGGGTTGATGCTATATGCATGTTGACACCTTTAAACCCATGCTAATGCTAATGTTATGCAAGTTGAACCCATTGTATTTGTGATGAATCTTCCCTTTTATGTCATGTTAGCGAATTACGTGGGGAACGATGGGGTTAATATACATGTTAATAAAATGGTGTGAAATTGGTATGATTATGCATACCATAATGTGGATGGACATAATTGAGTCAATTATGTACATCGTTAAAATTGGAATTAATTAGGGAAAATTAATTCGAAATATGGGGGTGATTAATTAGGTGTAATTAATCGACTAAGACACGAGGTTGGACCTTTTTGTGGCATAAGACTGCCCGGAACCGACCGGCAAATCCAGCGGCTACAAATGATTGGCCCAATGTGAGAGGTCTTAGGCACAAACTAAATACGTGACAAGTGTATAGACACGAGGTTAGACTCGGTTATGGCGTAAGGCTGCCCGGACCCGACCGGCAAATCCAGCTGCCATAAAAGATAGTCTAATGTGAGAGGTCTTTACAATGGTTACGTTCTTAATCAATTAAGAAATACTTAACCATATTAGCATGTAGAGGGACATGAGGGGTTAAGTGGGTGCCTTGGGTGGCATATGGAAAAATCTAGTGGTTGCCTTGGGTGGCAATAGAAAATACGATTAGAATACTTAACCAAAGTTGGACATGTAACTAAACATGATTAAAGGGTTAAGTAAGTGCCTTGGGTGGCATGAGGAAAATCAAGTGGTTGCCTTGGGTGGCAATGGAAGATAAGATTAAAATACTTAACCAAAGTTGAACATGTAATTAAACATGATTAAAGGGTTAAGTAAGTGCCTTGGGTGGCATGGGGAAAATCTAGTGGTTGCCTTGGGTAGCAATGGAAGATAAGATTAAAATACTTAACCAAAGTGGAACATGTAATTAAACATGATTAAAGGGTTAAGTAAGTGCCTTGGGTGGCATGTGGAAATCAAGTAAGTGCCTTGGGTGGCATGGGGAAATCTAGTGGGTGCCTTGAGTGGCAATTGAAATATGAGTAGATGACTTAACCAAACTTTGAACATGTAGGTGGACATAATTATTAAAAAAGGGGTTAAGTGGGATGCACTAGATATAATGACAAGCTTAGGTGGTAGCTTGTGGGGGCCCATTTCAACCAGTAACCCATATGTATCTTATTGGGCTCGACCCATGTCGAGGACGGGATACGCGTACTGGGCTTGATTATAAGAGGCCAAAACGGGGTAGCGGTGGCAACGCAAGTCCAACGGGTTTCATATGCGTGTGTGGACCCGGGCTGGTAGGTAAGACGTTGTTGCATCGTGTAGGTATAAGCCGTGCACCATTTGTTGTATCGGGTTGCCACTTTGGGGAGTGATACACCCCATTGTGGGGCCAGCACCGGTATTTACGTTAGGGAGCCGATCGAATGGGAGTAGTGGGTACGCCTAGTGGATATAGGGGCAGAAGACACCTATGTAGTCAGCTAGGTGTACACGAGACTACTAATAAAATTACTAAGTTGTGGGTACACCTAATGGAGATAGGGGCAGACGGCACCTATGTAGTCAGCTAGGGGTACACGAAACTACTATTAAAAATTACTAAGTACACTTAGTGGGATCAACCTTTAAGTAGGAATTACCCTTGGGTGGGTAGAACTGGTGTGGTGCAGTGTAGGAATTATCCTTGGGTGGGTAGATCTAGTGTGGTGCAGAATAGTATTTATCCTTGGGTGGATTGGCGCGTCTTTACCGTTATCTTAGTTTATCCTAAGTCTAGTTGGCTGCTTAGTGTAGTCATTTATCCCCAGTCGTACCGTACCAGGTTTATATCATACCCTAATTACTTTAATGATTGTGTTATTAAAGTTATAGGGCTCACTCAGACTTATGTCTGACCCCGTTGTTTTTATCTTTTTCCCCAACCCTCAGGTTCTCAGAGTGGGCCTAGCACTAGCGGGCTTTGATCAGATTGCTTTATCTATCTTTTGGAGCTTGGACTCTTGAAGAAAAGCTCGGTTATCTTTTCTATTATGGCTATTAGTTTGTAGTGGGATTATGTACTTATGTTTTAACGAGATGGATATTTTATACTTGACTCTTGTGGGTTTTTGATATGTAACCAAACATGTTTACCCTCTGCTGCAATGAAATGATGTTTTAAATTTCAAGTATCACTTATATCTGTCTTGTTGTAATTTTTCAGTTCTATATTCACTTAAATACTCCACCGAAGCTAAGGCATTCCCTTAGTGAGTGACCTTAGCGGGTGTGGGGTGTTACACGTGGTATCAGAGCTTAAGGTTACCAGAACAGATGAAACTTTTAGAAAAATATTTTTCTAAAAACATTTTTGGAAGAAGTATTTTCAAAAACATGCTTTTGAGAGAAAATTTTTTGAAAGAAAAGAACATAATCCCCAAGAGCCATATATCCTTCCTTCGATTCTCCGTTTTGAATCTCTTCCTCTTTTTCTTTTTGAAATTCCCCTCCGCGTGTAGATGTCTTTTTAAGATAAGTAAGAACTTCCGTATGAAGGACGGAAGAACCACTTCAAGGGACTAAGTCGTTTGCCAGGCTAAGAAGTTAGTCCAAGGAGGTGGAGGGCTTATGGGTACCGTTAAGATGGACGAGAGAGGAAGGTTCAAATAGCTATTAGGTAAATAAGGGACGAAACCTCATCGTGGTAAGAAGGCCACGAAAGGAGAATGTGAAGGGGAAGGCTAGTTGTTTTGGAGAAATAAGACACCTTGGGTTTGTCCAAAGTGGTAAGGACGAAGTACAGGATCTTCTGGAGGGTAGATGTATTCCCTCACGACGGGTATACCTGATGGGGGTAGGACCGTCTAAGTTGAAATTTGGTTCTCTCGATCATCCTGTTCGAACTTTATTCGACTCTGGCGCACCACATTCGTTTATCTCATCATCATTAGTTGAGTCACTGCACCTAGACACCAGTTTAGTAGATGACCCTGTGGTTGTTTCAAACCCAATTGGGGGACCACTTATTTGTCCATGATATGTTTGGGTTTGAAGATTTCTATACTTAGCGTTGAGTTTAGATGTGATGCTTTTGTTTTGGGCTTCACGGGCTATGGGTTGATTTTGGGCATGGACTGGTTATCCAGTAATGGTGCCGTTCTTGATTGCGAAAGGAGAGTTGTTAGACTCATGACCCGCTTGGGTAACACTCTCGAGATCTCTTGTAATCCCATAGATTTTGTTATGCTAAGTTATCTTGAATCGCTTGACGCTTCGGTCGAGAGTTTGCGATCTGTTAGAGTGGTCCGGGAGTACTCGGATGAGTTTGAGGAGATGAAGGGCTTACCTCCGAAGCGGGAGATAGATTTCCGAATATATCTGGTGGATAATGCTAAACCTGTATCTTTACCAGTGCGCCACATGGCTCCTCGTGAGAGGAGGGAACTCCATATGCAAGTAGGGGAGTTGCTTGAGAAGGGGTTCATAAGACGAAGTATATCGGAGTGGGGTGCTCCAGTAGTTTTGCCACGAAGGCGGATCGGTCCCTCAGACTTTGTGTAGACTATAGAGAACTCAACAATCTCACAAAGAAGAATAGACACCCATTGCCGAGGATTGATGATCTTTTTGATCAGTTGGTTGGCGCCTCAGTGTTTTCACAGTGGGACTTGGCCACGGAGTTTCATCAGTTGGGAGTGACTGAGGATAATATAGAGAAGACCGCCTTTAGGACTCCGGATGGTTTCTATGAGTGGCTTGTGATGCCATTTGATTTGACGAACGCCCCCGCATACTTGGTTGATTTGATGAGTAGAGTGTTCAGGGAGTACCTAAATAACTTCGTAGTAGTCTTTGTGGATGACATCTTGGTCTTTTCTAAAAGCGAAATAAGCTTTCATGTGTGCTTAATAGGTTAAGCAAAGCCAGTCATTTGATCAACGGTGGTTTTGGAGCGAGATTGGCAAGGACATCCAGAGTTGGACAAGGGCTTAATTATTTAGCCGTTTTTACTAGTATCATCTCACGTAGGTCGTCTGAATTCGAAGGAGGTGTCCCTTGGGTGTTTGTCTGATATTGGTTTAGGCCTTTGGGGCTTGCACTTGGGGGATGTCGAGTTCGACTAGGATGGTCTGCGTGAGAGATGGATAGTTGTGACGATTTTGTATGGGAGAATATCCTGGTTTTCTCCAGAAGAGGAGAAAAGCATGCCCTATATCTTAGGGAAGTGTTGGAGACTCTTCGAGCGCATAGTCTTGAGACAGCAAAGGTGGACGGAGTTCTTAGCATCCTAAGATTTCGAGATAGCGTATACACCTGGCAAGGGTAACGTGGTGGCGGACGCCTTGAGCGGAAAAAGGTTGTCCTTGAGTCCATTGTTCGTGGAACGACGAAGCTTGGAATTTATCTCGATGTTTGATTTCAGACCTTCTGTTGACTTTATACCCGGTTTGCTAGCATCCTTGGAGGTCATACCTACTCTTTTGAGACGGATTGGCGAGGCACAGCGGGACGACCCACAGTTGGTTGAGTTGGTAGAGAGGCTCATAAGGGGGGAGTCGTCCAGCCATTTGAGTAGGTACACCCTAGACGATAAGGGGTGCTTGCGTAGAGGCGGTAAACTTTGTGTACCGCAAGACGAGGGTTTGAGGAAGGCTATACTTGATGATGCGCATTGTTCGAAGATGACCATTCATCCTGGTGGGGACAAGATGTACCAAGACATGAAGCGAGTTTTCTTTTGGGCCGGTATGAAGAAAGATGTGGCCGAGTATGTCGCTAGATGCTTGGTGTGCCAACAAGTGAAAGCGGAGCAAAAGAAACCTGGTGGATTGTTTCACCCATTGGAAGTTCCGCAATGGAAATGGGATGGCGTCTCGATGGATTTTATTGATAGGTTACCTAGGTCGAAGAAGGGTAATACAGGAATTTGGGTTGTGGTAGACAGACTTACTAAGAGTGCCCATTTCATACCCGTGAAGAGCGAGAGGACTGCTCCATGGCTTATAGAGTGGATTTACCCGAGAGACTTAGTGGGGTACATGGCGTATTCCATGTGTCACATTTGAGGAAGTGCCTACATGAGACCGTAGAGGTGGTAGAGCCGAGCTTGCTTAGAGAGGTGGAGGTAGAGCGTGATCCGACTATTCGACGAGCTCCTACCCGCATCCTTGGGTCAGAGATTAGGAAGTTGAGAAACAGAGAGGTTCGACTAGTCAAAGTGCCAAGGGGAGAAGATGAGAGTAATGCTACTTGGGAGACAGAAGCGAAGATGCGTTCATTGTACCCATCTCTTTTTGAGGGTATGTCTTTTAACTTCTCCTTTATCGTTTGTCTAGTACTTATCTTATCTTTAGTATGTCCTCTCATTAGTACCTTTGACCTTTAGATAGGGAAAACCTATGGTTGAAACATGTGTTTGAGACATGTTATGTTTGATGGATGCGTGTGGATGCAAGTGGTTGCTAGTGTTTGCTCGTGGATGCATATACACACACTCTAGGCACTAGATCGGCTCAATCACTTCATATTGCATATTGCATATAATTGTGTGTAGGTAGCTATATTAATGGATGTATAATGGTTGCGTTATCATATGGATGATGCATTTTGGTGTATGGTTGTGCACACATATAGAAATAGTATGTGTCGATAGGGATCCTTCGCATACATATTGGATGCATGGCACTATCATGGTTTGCATTAAGGAGGTCAACTAAATCAGTAGACCGCCTGATTTTGCATTAGACAGGGAACATATACACACACTCTTTGCATATGTTCATACAGCATTAGAAACTTTAAGGACAATGGATGCCAGTGTTTGATCGTTTGAGTAGATGGTTGTTTGGATGGTAGGATACGTTCTTCTTGACTTAGAGATTTCGGGGACGAAATCCTTTAAGTAGGGGAGAATGTAACACCCCGTATGGTGAATAACTTGCTGTAATATAAAAAAGGGAAGAATTAAATTTAAAATTCTGAATCAGGGGAAACGGGATATGCCATTGCGTTCGACTCGGAAAAATATGCGAAATAGAGTCCGAGTTTTCGAAAATCGAAGTCCGTATGACCCAGATATGGCCCGAAGAAGTTTCAGAAAAATTTAAAAACAGATTTAAAAACAAAAATTTCAAATTTCAGAAGTGGCGGGAAAATTCCCGCCAGACCCAGGGGGTCGACCTGCCCACTAGGTCGACTGTGGAGTCGACCCTAGTGTCGACCTGGGGGTCGACCTCCCTGGTCGAGCCCAGGTGACCTGGGTGCATCAGCTTGGCTTTTGGGCTATGTTTTGGTGGCTAGGACGAGATCTGACGACTCTAATCTGATTTACGGTTAATCTAAGGGCCTAAAACACCTAACTAATCTATAAATACACCCTAAGACTACCCTAAATCATACTAAAAATAGCTACAACACCGTTATGCCGTCAAAATGCAACTTGAAGGAGCCTCTATCAACTTAAAGAGGAAGATAGCTTCTCAAATCAATCTCTAATCAACTCTAGCAACTTAATCTTCTTCTTAGGAGTGCTAATCAACAAGTTGTGAGTTTTCTATAGCTTTAATGACCAATTATTGAAATGATTATGATACTATATAATGAGGATATGGCTATGAATGTGGATCAATGCATGTTATGCAAGTTATATGCTATGTGTTAATGATGTTATGCATGTTATGCAAGTTATGTGCTATATGTTCATGATGTTATGCAAGTTATGCAAGTCATATGCTATGTGATCATGATGTTAGGCAAGTTATGCAAGTCATATGCTATGTGATTATAATGTTATGCAAGTTATGCAAGTCATATGCTATGTGATAATGATGTTATGCAAGTTATGCAAGTCATATGCTACGTGATTATGATGTTATGCAGGTTATGCAAGTCGTATGCTATGTGTTTGTGGTGTTATGCAAGTTATGCAAGTCATATGCTATGTGTTTATGATGTTATGCAAGATATGCAAGTCATATGAGAAACATTGATCCATTATGACACCATGATATGCAAGTTTGGTGTATGATTATATGCTAGTTCATACATGATATGTTATGCAAGTTTGGTGTATGATTATATGCTAGTTCATACATGATATGTTATGCAAGTTTGGTGTATGATTATATGCAAGTTCATATATGACATGTTATGCAAGTTTGGTGTTTGATTATATGCAAGTAACATGTGCAAGTTTACACCTTAGTATGATATGCATACATATGCAAGTTAACCCCTTTGTATGTCATACATACATATGCAAGTTTACCCCTTTGTATGACATAAATAACTTATGCAAGTTAACCTCTTTATGACATATGTGATTCATGCAAGTTTGGGTTGATTATTTATGCTAGTTGGGTTGATGCTATATGCATGTTGACACCTTTAAACCCATGTTGATGCTAATGTTATGCAAGTTGAACCCATTGTATTTGTGATGAATCTCCCCTTTTATGTCATGTTAGCGAATTACGTGGGGAACGATGGGGTTAATATACATGTTAATAAAATGGTGTGAAATTGGTATGATTATGCATACCATAATGTGGATGGACATAATTGAGTCAATTATGTACATCATTAAAATTGGAATTAATTAGGGAAAATTAATTCGAAATATGGGGTTGATTAATTAGGTGTAATTAATCGACTAAGACACGAGGTTGGACCTTTTTGTAGCATAAGACTGCCCGGAACCGACCGACAAATCCAGCGGCTACAAATGATTGGCCCAATATGAGAGGTCTTAGGCACAAACTAAATACGTGACAAGTGTATAGACACCAGGTTAGACTCGGTTATGGCGTAAGGCTGCCCGGACCCGACCGGCAAATCCAGCTGCCATAAAAGATAGTCTAATGTGAGAGGTCTTTACAACGGTTACGTTCTTAATCAATTAAGAAACACTTAATCATATTAGCATGTAGAGGGACATGAGGGGTTAAGTGGGTGCCTTGGGTGGCATGTGGAAAAATCTAGTGGTTGCCATGGGAGGCAATAGAAAATACGATTAGAATACTTCACCAAAGTTGAACATGTAATTAAACATGATTAAAGGGTTAAGTAAGTGCCTTGGGTGGCATGAGGAAAATCAAGTGGTTGCCTTGGGTGGAAATGGAAGATAAGATTAAAATACTTAACCAAAGTTGAACATGTAATTAAACATGATTAAAGGGTTAAGTAAGTGCCTTGGGTGGCATGGGGAAAATCTAGTGGTTGCCTTGGGTAGCAATGGAAGATAAGATTAAAATACTTAACCAAAGTGGAACATGTAATTAAACCTGATTAAACGGTTAAGTAAGTGCCTTGGGTGGCATGTGGAAATCAAGTAAGTGCCTTGGGTGGCATGGGGAAATCTAGTGGGTGCCCTGAGTGGCAATTGAAATATGAGTAGATGACTTAACCAAACTTTGAACATGTAGGTGGACATGATTATTAAAAAAGGGGTTAAGTGGGATGCACTAGATATAATGAAAAGCTTAGGTGGTAGCTTGTGGGGGCCCATTTCAACCAGTAACCCATATGTATCTTATTGGGCTCGACCCATGTCGAGGACGGGACACGCGTACTGGGGTTGATTAAAAGAGGCCAAAACGGGGTAGCGGTGGCAACGCAAGTCCAACGGGTTTCATATGCGTGTGTGGACCCGGGCTGGTAGGTAAGACGTTGTTGCATCGTGTAGGTATAAGCCGTGCACCATTTGTTGTATCGGGTTGCCACTTTGGGGAGTGATACACCCCATTGTGGGGCCAGCACGGGTATCTACGTTAGGGAGCCGATCGAATGGGAGTAGTGGGTACACCTAGTGGAGATAGGGGCAGACGACACCTATGTAGTCAGCTAGGGGTACACGAGACTACTAATAAAATTACTAAGTTGTGGGTACACCTAGTGGAGATAGGGGCAGACGGCACCTATGTAGTCAGCTAGGGGTACACGAAACTACTATTAAAAATTACTAAGTACACTTAGTGGGATCAACCTTTAAGTAGGAATTACCCTTGGGTGGGTAGAACTGGTGTGGTGCAGTGTAGGAATTATCCATGGGTGGGTAGATCTAGTGTGGTGCAGAATAGTATTTATCCTTGGGTGGATAGGCGCGTCTTTACCGTTATCTTAGTTTATCCTAAGTCTAGTTGGCTGCTTAGTGTAGTCATTTATCCCCAGTCGTACCGTACCAGGTTTATATCATACCCTAATTACTTTAATGATTGTGTTATTAAAGTTATAGGGCTCACTCAGACTTATGTCTGACCCCGTTGTTTTTATCTTTTTCCCCAACCCTCAGGTTCTCAGAGTGGGCCTAGCACTAGCGGGCTTTGATCAGATTGCTTTATCTATCTTTTGGAGCTTGGACTCTTGAAGAAAAGCTCGGTTATCTTTTCTATTATGGCTATTAGTTTGTAGTGGGATTATGTACTTATGTTTTAACGAGATGGATATTTTATACTTGACTCTTGTGGGTTTTTGATATGTAATCAAACATGTTTACCTTCTGCTGCAATGAAATGATGTTTTAAATTTCAAGTATCAATTATATCTGTCTTGTTGTAATTTTTCAGTTCTATATTCACTTAAATACTCCACCGAAGCTAAGGCATTCCCTTAGTGAGTGACCTTAGCGGGTGTGGGGTGTTACACGTGGTATCAGAGCTTAAGGTTACCAGAACAGATGAAACTTTTAGAAAATTATTTTTCTAAAAACATTTTTGGAAGAAGTATTTTCAAAAACATGCTTTTGAGAGAAAAGTTTTTGAAAGAAAAGAACATAATCCCCAAGAGCCATATATCCTTCCTTCGATTCTCCGTTTTGAATCTCTTCCTCTTTTTCTTTTTGAAATTCCCCTCCGCGTATAGATGTCTTTTTAAGATAAGTAAGAACTTCCGTATGAAGGACGAAAGAACCACTTCAAGGGACTAAGTCGTTTGCCAGGCTAAGAAGTTAGTCCAAGGAGGTGGAGGGCTTATGGGTACCGTTAAGACGGACGAGAGAGGAAGGTTCAAATAGCTATTAGGTAAATAAGGGACGAAACCTCATCGTGGTAAGAAGGCCACGAAAGGAGAATGTGAAGGGGAAGGCTAGTTGTTTTGGAGAAATAGGACATCTTGGGGTTGTCCAAAGTGGTAAGGAAGATGTACAGGATCTTCTGGAGGGTAGATGTATTCCCTCACGACGAGTATACCTGATGGAGGTAGGACCGTCTAAGTTGAAATTTGGTTCTCTCGCTCATCCTGTTCGAACTTTATTCGACTCTGGCGCACCACATTCGTTTATCTCATCATCATTAGTCGAGTCACTGCACCTAGACACCAGTTTAGTAGATGATCCCGTGGTTGTTTCAAACCCAATTGGGGGATCCACTTATTTGTCCATGATATGTTTGGGTTTGAAGATTTCTATACTTAGCGTTGAGTTTAGATGTGATGCTTTTGTTTTGGGCTTCACGGGCTATGGGTTGATTTTGGGCATGGATTGGTTATCCAGTAATGGTGCCGTTCTTGATTGCGAAAGGAGAGTTGTTAGACTCATGACCCGCTTGGGTAACACTCTCGAGATCTCTTGTAATCCCATAGATTTTGTTATGCTAAGTTATCTTAAATCGCTTGACGCTTCGGTAGAGAGTTTGCGATCTGTTAGAGTGGTCCGGGAGTACTCGGATGAGTTTGAGGAGATGAAGGGCTTACCTCCGAAGCGGGAGATAGACTTCCGAATATATCTGGTGGATAATGCTAAACCTGTATCTTTACCAGTGCGCCACATGGCTTCTCGTGAGAGGAGGGAACTCCATAAGCAAGTAGGGGAGTTGCTTGAGAAGGGGTTCATAAGACGAAGTATATCGGAGTGGGGTGCTCCAGTAGTTTTGCCACGAAGGCGGATGGGTCCCTCAGACATTGTGTAGACTATAGAGAACTCAACAAGCTCACAAAGAAGAATAGACACCCATTGCTGAGGATTGATGATCTTTTTGATCAGTTGGTTGGCGCCTTAGTGTTTTCGCAGTGGGACTTGGCCACGGAGTTTCATCAGTTGGGAGTGACTGAGGATAATATAGAGAAGACCGCCTTTAGGACTCCAGATGGTTTCTATGAGTGGCTTGTGATGCCATTTGGTTTGACGAACGCCCCCGCATACTTGGTTGATTTGATGAGTAGAGTGTTCAGGGAGTACCTAAATAACTTCGTAGTAGTCTTTGTGGATGACATCTTGGTCTTTTCTAAAAGCGAAATAAGCTTTCGTGTGTGCTTAATAGGTTAAGCAAACCCAGTCATTTGATCAACGGTGGTTTTGGAGCGAGATTGGCAAGGACATCCAGAGTTGGACAAGGGCTTAATTATTTAGCCGTTTTTACTAGTATCATCTCACGTAGGTCGTCTGAATTCGAAGGAGGTGTCCCTTGGATGTTTGTCTGATATTGGTTTAGGCCTTTGGGGCTTGCACTTGGGGGATGTCGAGTTCGACTAGGATGGTCTGTGTGAGAGATGGATAGTTGTGATGATTTTGTATGGGAGAATATCCTGGTTTTCTCCATAAGAGGAGAAAAGCATGCCCTATATCTTAGGGAAGTGTTGGAGACTCTTCGAGCGCATAGTCTTGAGACAGCAAAGGTGGACGGAGTTCTTAGCATCCTAAGATTTCGAGATAGCGTATACACCTGGCAAGGGTAACGTGGTGGCGGACGCCTTGAGCAGAAAAAGGTTTTCCTTGAGTCCATTGTTCGTGGAACGACGAAGCTTGGAATTTATCTCGATGTTTGATTTCAGACCTTCTGTTGACTTTATACCCGGTTTGCTAGCATCCTTGGAGGTCAGACCTACTCTTTTGAGACGAATTGGCGAGGCACAGCGGGACGACCCACAGTTGGTTGAGTTGGTAGAGAGGCTCATAAGGGGGGAGTCGTCCAGCCATTTGAGTAGGTACACCCTAGACGATAAGGGGTGCTTGCGTTAGAGATGGTAAACTTTGTGTACCGCAAGACGAGGGTTTGAGGAAGGCTATACTTGATGATGCGCATTGTTCGAAGATGACTATTCATCCCGGTGGGGACAAGATGTACCAAGACATGAAGCGAGTTTTCTTTTGGGCCGGTATGAAGAAAGATGTGGCCGAGTATGTCGCTAGATGCTTGGTGTGCCAACAAGTGAAAGCGGAGCAAAAGAAACCTGGTGGATTGCTTCACCCATTGGAAGTTCCGCAATGGAAATGGGATGGCGTCTCGATGGATTTTATTGATAGGTTACCTAGGTCGAAGAAGGGTAATACAGGAATTTGGGTTGTGGTAGACAGACTTACTAAGAGTGCCCATTTCATACCCGTGAAGAGCGAGAGGACTGCTCCATGGCATATAGAGTGGATTTACCCGAGAGACTTACTGGGGTACATGGCGTATTCCATGTGTCACATTTGAGGAAGTGCCTACATGAGACCGTAGAGGTGGTAGAGCCGAGCTTGCTTAGAGAGGTGGAGGTAGAGCGTGATCCGACTATTCGACGAGCTCCTACCTGCATCCTTGGGTCAGAGATTAGGAAGTTGAGAAACAGAGAGGTTCGACTAGTCAAAGTGCCAAGGGGAGAAGATGAGAGTAATGCTACTTAGGAGACAGAAGCGAAGATGCGTTCATTGTACCCATCTCTTTTTGAGGGTATGTCTTTTAACTTCTCCTTTATCGTTTGTCTAGTACTTATCTTATCTTTAGTATGTCCTCTCATTAGTACCTTTGACCTTTAGATAGGGAAAACCTATGGTTGAAACATGTGTTTGAGACATGTTATGTTTGATGGATGCGTGTGGATGCAAGTGGTTGCTAGTGGTTGCTCGTGGATGCATATACACACAGTCTAGGCACTAGATCGGCTCAATCACTTCATATTGCATATTGCATATAATTGTGTGTAGGCAGCTATATTAATGGATGTATAATGGTTGCGTTATCATATGGATGATGCATTTTGGTGTATGGTTGTGCACACATATAGAAATAGTATGTGTCGATAGGGATCCTTCGCATACATATTGGATGCATGGCACTATCATGGTTTGCATTAAGGAGGTCAACTAAATCAGTGGACCGCCTAATTTTGCATTAGACAGGGAACATATACACACTCTGTGCATATGTTCATACAGCATTAGAAACTTTAAGGACAATGGATGCCAGTGTTTGATGGTTTGAGTAGATGGTTGTTTGGATGGTAGGATACGTTCTTCTTGACTTAGAGATTTCGGGGACGAAATCCTTTAAGTAGGGGAGAATGTAACACCCCGTATGTTGAATAACTTGCTATAATATAAAACAGGGCAGAATTAAATTTAAAATTCTGAATCAGGGGAAAGGGGATATGCCATTACGTTCGTCTCGGAAAAATACGCGAAATAGAGTCCGAGTTTTCGAAAATCGAAGTCCGTATGACCCAGATATGGCCCGAAGAAGTTTCAGAAAAATTTAAAAACAGATTTAAAAACAGAAATTTCAAATTTCAGAAGTGGCGGGAAAAGTCCCGCCAGACCCAGGGGGTCGACCTGGGGATCGACTGGGGAGTCGACCTGCCCACTAGGTCGACTGTGGAGTCGACCCTAGTGTCGACCTGGGGGTCGACCTCCCTGGTCGAGCCCAGGTGACCTGGGTGCATCAGCTTGGCTTTTTGGCTGTGTTTTGGGGGCTAGGACGAGATCTGACGACTCTAATCTGATTTAGGGTTAATCTAAGGGCCTAAAACACCTAACTAATCTATAAATACACCCTAAGACTACCCTAGTTCATACTAAAAATAGCTACAACACCGTTATGCCGTCAAAATGCAACTTGAAGGAGCCTCCATCAACTTAAAGAGGAAGATAGCTTCTCAAATCAATCTCTAATCAACTCTAGCAACTTAATCTTCTTCTTAGGAGTGCTAATCAACAAGTTGTGAGTTTTCTATAGCCTTAATGACCAATTATTGAAATGATTATGATAGGATATAATGAGGATATGGCTATGAATGTGGATCAATGCATGTTATGCAAGTTATATGCTATGTGTTAATGATGTTATGCATGTTATGCAAGTTATGTGCTATATGTTCATGATGTTATGCAAGTTATGCAAGTCATATGCTATGTGATCATGATGTTAGGCAAGTTATGCAAGTCATATGCTATGTGATTATGATGTTATGCAAGTTATGCAAGTCATATGCTATGTGATTATGATGTTATGCAAGTTATGCAAGTCATATGCTATGTGATTATGATGTTACGCAAGTTATGCAAGTCATATGCTATGTGTTTGTGGTGTTATGCAAGTTATGCAAGTCATATGCTATGTGTTTATGATGTTATGCAAGATATGCAAGTCATATGAGAAACATTGATCCATTATGACACCATGATATGCAAGTTTGGTGTATGATTATATGCTAGTTCATACATGATATGTTATGCAAGTTTGGTGTATGATTATATGCTAGTTCATACATGATATGTTATGCAAGTTTGGTGTATGATTATATGCAAGTTCATATATGACATGTTATGCAAGTTTGGTGTTTTATTATATGCAAGTAACATGTGCAAGTTTACACCTTAGTATGATATGCATACATATGCAAGTTTACCCCTTTGTATGTCATACATACATATGCAAGTTTACCCCTTTGTATGACATAAATAACTTATGCAAGTTAACCTCTTTATGACATATGTGATTCATGCAAGTTTGGGTTGATTATTTATGCTAGTTGGGTTGATGCTATATGCATGTTGACACCTTTAAACCCATGTTGATGCTAATGTTATGCAAGTTTAACCCATTGTATTTGTGATGAATCTTCCCTTTTATGTCATGTTAGCGAATTACGTGGGGAACGATGGGGTTAATATACATGTTAATAAAATGGTGTGAAATTGGTATGATTATGCATACCATAATGTGGATGGACATAATTGAGTCAATTATGTACATCGTTAAAATTGGAATTATTTAGGGAAAATTAATTCGAAATATGGGGGTGATTAATTAGGTGTAATTAATCGACTAAGACACGAGGTTGGACCCTTTTGTAGCATAAGACTGCCCGGAACCGTCCGGCAAATCCAGCGGCTACAAATGATTGGCCCAATGTGAGAGGTCTTAGGCACAAACTAAATACGTGACAAGTGTATAGACACGAGGTTAGACTCGGTTATGGCATAAGGCTGCCCGGACCCGACCGGCAAATCCAGCTGCCCTAAAAGATAGTCTAATGTGAGAGGTCTTTACAACGGTTACGTTCTTAATCAATTAAGAAACACTTAACCATATTAGCATGTAGAGGGACATGAGGGGTTAAGTGGGTGCCTTGGGTGGCATGTGGAAAAATCTAATGGTTGCCTTGGGTGGCAATAGAAAATACGATTAGAATACTTAACCAAAGTTGAACATGTAATTAAACATGATTAAAGGGTTAAGTAAGTGCCTTGGGTGGCATGAGGAAAATCAAGTAGTTGCCTTGGGTGACAATGGAAGATAAGATTAAAATACTTAACCAAAGTTGAACATGTAATTAAACATGATTAAAGGGTTAAGTAAGTGCCTTGGGTGGCATGGGGAAAATCTAGTGGTTGCCTTGGGCGGCAAAGGAAGATAAGATTAAAATACTTAACCAAAGTGGAACATGTAATTAAACATGATTAAAGGGTTAAGTAAGTGCCTTGGGTGGCATGTGGAAATCAAGTAAGTGCCTTGGGTGGCATGTGGAAATCAAGTAAGTGCCTTGGGTGGCATGGGGAAATCTAGTGGGTGCCCTGAGTGGCAATTGAAATATGAGTAGATGACTTAACCTAACTTTGAACATGTAGGTGGACATGATTATTAAAAAAGGGGTTAAGTGGGATGCACTAGGTATAATGACAAGCTTAGGTGGTAGCTTGTGGGGGCCCATTTCAACCAGTAACCCATATGTATCTTATTGGGCTCGACCCATGTCGAGGACAGGACACGCGTACTGGGATTGATTATAAGAGGCCAAAACGGGGTAGCGGTGGCAACGCAAGTCCAACGGGTTTCATATGCGTGTGTGGACCCGGGCTGGTAGGTAAGACGTTGTTGCATCGTGTAGGTATAAGCCGTGCACCATTTGTTGTATCGGGTTGCCACTTTGGGGAGTGATACACCCCATTGTCGGGCCAGCACGGGTATCTACGTTAGGGAGCCGATCGAATGGGAGTAGTGGGTACACCTAGTGGAGATAGGGGCAGACGGCACCTATGTAGTCAGCTAGGGGTACACGAGACTACTAATAAAATTACTAAGTTGTGGGTACACCTAGTGGAGATAGGGGCAGACGGCACCTATGTAGTCAGCTAGGGGTACACGAAACTACTATTAAAAATTACTAAGTACACTTAGTGGGATCAACCTTTAAGTAGGAATTACCCTTGGGTGGGTAGAACTGGTGTGGTGCAGTGTAGGAATTATCCTTGGGTGGGTAGATCTAATGTGGTGCAGAATAGTATTTATCCTTGGGTGGATAGGCGCGTCTTTACCGTTATCTTAGTTTATCCTAAGTCTAGTTGGCTGCTTAGTGTAGTCATTTATCCCCAGTCGTACCGTACCAGGTTTATATCATACCCTAATTACTTTAATGATTGTGTTATTAAAGTTATAGGGCTCACTCAGACTTATGTCTGACCCCGTTGTTTTTATCTTTTTCCCCAACCCTCAGGTTCTCAGAGTGGACCTAGCACTAGCGGGCTTTGATCAGATTGCTTTATCTATCTTTTGGGGCTTGGACTCTTGAAGAAAAGCTCGGTTATCTTTTCTATTATGGCTATTAGTTTGTAGTGGGATTATGTACTTATGTTTTAACGAGATGGATATTTTATACTTGACTCTTGTGGATTTTTGATATGTAACCAAACATGTTTACCTTCTGCTGCAATGAAATGATGTTTTAAATTTCAAGTATCACTTATATCTGTCTTGTTGTAATTTTTCAGTTCTATATTCACTTAAATACTCCACCGAAGCTAAGGCATTCCCTTAGTGAGTGACCTTAGCGGGTGTGGGGTGTTACATAATCCATACTTAAGAATCCTAGTGAGTACAATCCATACTCATGTCGGGATAGAGCTATACTTGCCAAAACCTGACAAGACAGTCTGTCCCTAGGCATAATCCATGCCCAGGGGTCCGAGATAAGTATAAGCCATACTTTAGTTAAGATTGAGAATCCTGCCACAACATGACAAGACACTTAAATTTGCCAAACATAACCCATGCTCGGAAATTCCTTCCTTATTCAATTCAAAGAACAAAACCAAAGCAAATCCTGATTGGTTTGTTATCGAGTGCAGAGCAGGCTTTGGAGCTAAATCCTAACCCCGAACGTGTGTACTCCAATTTAGCCAATCGAAAAACGTAAAGAAAGCAAAGAAACATATCTTAAATCCTAAGAAATGCAAGAAATCCAGACTGATATCATCCAGATCAGTTGATGATGAGCCCGCGAGAGCTTGATCCAGGGTCATACCCTCTCCGGGGAGCAGGTGGTGGTAGCACAGGTGCTGGCGTTGTAGGTTGTTTCATATACTCGGGTAGCTCTCCACGTCTAACCCGTTCCTCAATCAGATCTCTAAGATGCCTGCAGTCATTTGTGTCATGACCGTCCATATCATGAAATATGCAGTATTTTCCAGAATCGCGTTCTCTTTGCGATGGTTCCCTCCTGGGTGGCTTTGGGTAGGAGATATCACCATTTGTGTTCATGTAGATGTCGGTTATTAACGAATTGAGCTCGGTGTACTTTTCATATATGGGCCCTCTACGAGGCTGAGCGTTGCGGTCATTCTTGATGGCAGCTTTTCCTTTGCCTTTACCAGAATCAGACGGTTCTCCGTCTTTGAGCATGTTGACATCGAGGATTTTCTTTTCGGACATTGCATCTTCTTCACGCAGAAATGTATCCAATTCAAGGTAGAATTCGCTGAGATTCCGTGGTGGGTCTCGGTACAAGGATTTTTTGAACTCTGAGTTGTCCAGAACACCGGATACTGCCGCATCAATACCATAGATGGCTTAGGTCGATCAACTGATGCTGCTGCAACGTTGAACCTTCCCAAAAATGAGCGCAGAGTTTCTCTCGGTCTCTGCTTTATTGTGGTGAGAGGCATGACATTCTTAGGTTGAGCAATGTGGACCCGAAACTGTTCAATAAAACGAGCGACCAACATGTTCCAGCTGTTGATCGATTCAGATTCCAGTTGTTGAATCCACATAGCAGCTATATCGGTCAAAAAGAGAGGGAAGCACTTTGCCATGATGTTTTCCAAAGCCAATTGAACTTCCATATGACGTTTGTAGCGCATTAGGTGCACGGTGGGATCTGTCCTACCGTTGTAGGGCTCCAATTGTGGAAGTTTGAAATTTTGTGGATTATGGGAATTCCTGATTTCCTGAGTGAATGAGTTGTGATTGACATCATCCATGTCATTCTGATAAGTGCGACCTCTAGAGAGTCGTTCAATGAGATTGGCGAGCCAATCGCCTTCAAAGAGCTGTTGCAAGCTGCTAAGTTCAGAACTGGTGCCCCCAGTGTTGAGTATAGTAGAGTGTGGAAGTGTACGGGGAGCTTGGAAGGCCATTCGGTTCGGTTCGGAGGTGCCCCCTTGTTGCGGCTCGGAGAAGCAAGGGAGGTCATGGAGAGGTGCACGGTTCGGGTCGGATGTACCGATCCGATCAGGTTCTCCTATTCCGAACCGGGGAGCTTGATGCTGAAGTTGTGTGGTATTGTCGATCTGAACCGGTGCGGAGGTTGGTCGTTCTCGCTCTGAACCTTGAGCTTCTGCATTTCCATCAGAAATATTAAGCGTTGGAGCAATTGGTTGTTGAGGGGTATTGCCCCCAAGTCCATTTGTGCCTCCGGTTCGGATCGGATCCGAATCGATCTGGTTTGCAGCTGTTGCTGGGGCTGATTCTATTCCATTTCCCATGAGTTGTACGCTGTTGCTCGGCATTCCTTCCATCCGAGTGAAGAATTGGTCGATCATCTCCTGTTGTTTGCGAAGTAGGTCATCTTGCCTTGCCATCTGAGCTCTCAATTCAGTGAGAGCGCCATCCACCTCTTCTCGCGTCAAGTATGCTGACGGGTTTTCATGTGAGGAAGCTTCATGGCTTGCCTCGTTTCTCGTGCCTTCGCCTTCAACACGGGAAACCTTTAGCTTAGCCATCGATCCAATAGCCAAATAATCCAAGCAGAAATTGAAGTTGTCGTGGGCCGCCCTTCCTGACGCGCCAAAATGTTAGACCGTAATCTGGGCCTAACACCCAAATCCAATGTGAAAACCTCACAATCACATATCAATGCAGAAAAAGCAGTAAAAATAAGAGGAGACACACGAGATTTTTATAGTGGTTCAGCTCAAACCAAGCCTACGTCCACTTTATAGTTTCTTAAATCCTAAGAAGCTATTACAATACTGTTTGCTTGCTGTTTATACACAAAATCCTCGTGTTTACAATGAAGAAGAGGAGATTAGGGAATGAATTTATTCACGAATCCCTCGTGTTAAAGTGATGAGCAATGTCCTTGCTTGGTTGTAATGGAGGCCAAGTGTTGGAATAGCCAAAAAGTCCTTTGTAATGGTGGAAGATAAGAATTGGAAATGGTCGAACCGAGAAGCTCCCTCCAAATCGCCATATGATGGTGTATTTTTAGGCGTAAAGAAGCCATAGGGAGATCCGGATGAATGACAAGTGTCCCCAATCCAACGTGTTGATAGAACGTGGTGACTAAGTGGCCAAATGAGAAAGCCTCTCCAATTCGTGTAAGGCCATGTGGAAGGTGATATGTGAAAATATGAGGAAATGGTGCCACAAGAATAAGTCAATTCTGAAGTATAGTAGCAGGTCGAATGGCGCCGGTTCGGTTCTCCATCCGATCCGAACCAGAGTGTCCAAAGCCAAGCGTGCTCTTGTGAGGATTTGGTGTGAAGCGGGTCGGGTCTGCTTCATCCCGATCCGAACCGGGGTCTTCGATCCGAGCCGACATCTAAGTGTTGAAGGGAAGATGCTGAGTTGGTGAAGGCAGGATACCTCAGTCCGATCCGAACCGACTTATCCTATCTGATCCGAGAATCTATTCAATGCTAAATTCCAAGTTTCCGGTTCTGCACGCGTTCCCGGAAACGAGCATAACTTTCAAACCGTAAGTCCTTTTAGCCAAACGAAAGCTCGATTCGAAGCTGATTCAGAGGGCTACGAGTGTTACAGAGCTCAGCTCCGTAATTGCTGTTTTCGGGCCCAAAAGAGGTCGTCTGATAGGAGTTTCGGGCTTTTCCTTATTTGTGATGCGACTTCAACCAAATCGCTTCCTGTCTTCTGACGATGCTTCCAATACTCTAGTGTGTTGTTGATCAGAAATTCCACGTGTGACTGCTTTGACTAAAAAGCGGGTCAACATTTTGCCCCTCAGAACATATCTTACTGGTTGAAGGAAGATGTGTTCTGGATAATCCAAGGCCACGCCGGGCCTGCCAGCTGCAAGTATAATCCATACCTGCGAAGAAGAAAAAGCAAATAGGTATGTCAAAACCTGACAAGACTGATTATACTTTCGAGCATAAACCATGCTTGGGCATTTATTTGAGCATAAACCACACTCAAGAGACGTTCGAATCATCCTGCCAAAACCTGACGAGGGACCTAACCTTCCAGGTATAAGCCATACCAGGAAGTTCAAACTGAGCATAAGCCATACTCGAGTTTTATTGAGTTCCTTTGCCCAATCCTGACAAGATCATTCGTTGTTCCTGAGTATAATTCATACTTAAGAATCCTAGTGAGTACAATCCATACTCATGTTGGGATAAACCTATAATTGCCAAAACCTGACAAGACAGTCTGTCCCTAGGCATAATCCATGCCCAGGGGTCCGAGATAAGTAGAAAGCCATACTTTAGTTGAGATTGAGAATCCTGCCACAACACGACAAGACACTTAAATTCGTCAAACATAATCCATGCTCGGAAAGTCCTTCCTTATTCAATTCAAAGTACAAAACCAAAGCAAATCCTGATTGGTTTGTTATCAAGTGCAGAGCACGCGTTGGAGCTAAATCCTAACCCCGAACGTGTGTACTCCAATTTAGCCAATCGGAAAACCTAAAGAAAGCAAAGAAACATATCTTAAATCCTAAGAAATGCAAGAAATCCAGACTGATATCATCCAGATCAATTGATGAAGAGCCCGTGAGAGCTTGATCCGGGGTCGTTCCCTCTCCGGGGAGCAGGTGGTGGTAGCACAGGTGTTGGCATTGTAGGTTGTTTCATATACTCGGGTAGCTCTCCACGTCTACCCCGTTCCTCAATCAGATCTCTAAGATGCCTGCAGTCATTTGTGTCATGACCGTCCATATCATGAAATATGCAGTATTTTCCAGAATCGCGTTCTCTTTTCCCTCCTGGGTGGCTTTGGGTAGGAGATATCACCATTTGTGTTCACGTAGATGTCGGTTATTGACGAATTGAGCTCGGTGTACTTTTCATATATTGGCCCTTTATGGGGCTGAGCGTTGCGGTCATTCTTGACGGCAGCTTTTCCTTTGCCTTTACCAGAATCAGACGGTTCTCCGTCTTTGAGCACGTTGACATCGAGGATTTTCTTTTCGGACATTGCATCTTCTTCACACAGAAATGTATCCGATTCAAGGTAGAATTCGCTGAGATTCCGTGGTCGGTCTCGGTACAAGGATTTTTTGAACTCCGAGTTGTCCAGAACATCGGATACTGCCGCATCAATACCATAGATGGCTCAGGTCGATCAACTGATGCTGCTGCAACGTTGAACCTTTTCAAAAATGAGCGCAGAGTTTCTCTGGGTCTCTTCTTTATTGTGGTGAGAGACATGACAATCTTAGGTCGAGCAATGTGGACCCGAAACTGTTCAATAAAGCGAGCGACCAACATGTTCCAGCTGTTGATCGACTCAGATTCCAGCTGCCGAATCCACATAGCAGCTATATCGGTCAAAAAGAGAGGGAAGCACTTTGCCATGACGTTTTCCAAAGCCGATTGAACTTCCATATGACGTTTGTAGCGCATTAGGTGCACGGTGGGATCTGTCCTGCCGTTGTAGGGCTCCAGTTGTGGAAGTTTAAAATCTGGTGGATTACGGGAATTCCTGATTTCCTGAGTGAATGGGTTGTGATTGACATCATCCATGTCTTTCTGATAAGTGCGACCTCTAGAGAGTCGTTCAATGAGAATGGCGAGCCAATCGCCTTCAACGAGCTGTTGCAAGCTGCTAAGTTCAGAACTGGTGCCCCCAGTGTTGAGTATAGTAGAGTGTGGAAGTGTACGGGGAGCTTGGAAGGCCATTCGGTTCGGTTCGGAGGTGCCCCCTTGTTGCGGCTCGGAGAAGCGAGGGAGCTCAAGGAGAGGTGCACGGTTCAGGTCGGATGTACCGATCCGATCAGGTTCTCATATTCCGAACCGGGGAGCTTGATGCTGAAGTTGTGTGGTATTGCCGATCCGAACCGGTGCGGAGGTTGGTCGTGCTCGCCTTGAACCTTGAGCTTCTGCATTTCCATCAGAAATATTAAGCGTCGGAGCTATTGGTTGTTGAGGGGTATTGCCCCTAAGTCCATTCGTGCCTCTGGTTCGGATCGGATCCGAACCGATCTGGTTTGAAGCTGTTGCTGGGGCTGATTCTATTCCATTTGCCATGAGTTGTACGCTGTTGCCCGGCCTTCCTTCCATCCGAGCGAAGAATTGGTCGATCATCTCCTGTTGTTTGCGAAGGAGACCATCTTGCCTTGCCATCTGAGCTCTCAATTCGGTGAGAGCGCCATCCATCTCTTCTCGCGTCAAGTATGCTGACGGGTTTTCATGTGAGGAAGCTTCATGGCTTGCCTCGTTTCTCGTGCCTTCGCCTTCAACACGGGAAACCTTTAGCTTAGCCATCGATCCAATAGCCAAATAATCCAAGCAGAAATTGAAGTTGTCGTGTGCCGCCCTTCCTGACGCGCCAAAATGTTAGACCGAAATCAGGGCCTAACACCCAAATCCAATGTGAAAACCTCACAATCACATATCAATGCCGAAAAAGCAGTAAAATTAAGAGGAGACACACGAGATTTTTATAGTAATTCAGCTCAAACCAAGCCTACGTCCACTTTATAGTTTCTTAAATCCTAAGAAGCTATTACAATACTGTTTGCTTGCTGTTTATACACAAAATCCTCGTGTTTACAATGAAGAAGAGGACATTAGGGAATGAATTTATACACGAATTCCTCGTGTTAAAGTGATGAGCAATGTCCTTGCTTGGTTGTAATGGAGGCCAAGTGTTGGAATAGCCAAAAAGTCCTTTGTAATGGTGGAAGATAAGAATTGGAAATGGTCGAACCTTGAAGCTCCCTCCAAATCGCCATATGATGGCGTATTTATAGGCATAAAGAAGCCATAGGGAGATCCGGATGAATGACAAGTGTCCCCAATCCAACGCCTTGATAGAACGTGGTGACTAAGTGGCCAAATGGGAGAAAGCCTCTCCAATTCGTGTAAGTCCATGTGGAAGGTGATCTATGAAAATAGGAGGAAATGGTGCCACAAGAATAGGTCAATTCTGAAGTGCAGTAGCAGCTCGAAGGGGGTCGGTTCGGTTCTCCATCCAATCCGAACCAGAGTGTCCAAAGCCAAGCATGCTCTTGTGAGGATTTGGTGTGAAGCGGGTCGGGTCTGCTTCATCCCGATCCGAACCGGGGTCTTCGATCCGAGCCGACATCTAAGTGTTGAAGGGAAGATGCTGAGTTGGTGAAGGCAGGATACCTCAATCCGATCCGAACCGACTTATCCGATCTGATCCAAGAATCTATTCAATGCTAAATTCCAAGTTTTCGGTTCTGCACGCGTTCACGGAAACGAGCATAACTTTCAAACCGTAAGTCCTTTTAGCCAAACGAAAGCTCGATTCGAAGCTGATTCAGAGGGCTACGAGTGTTACAGAGCTCAGCTCCGTAATTGCTGTTTTCGGGCCCAAAAGAGGTCGTCTGATAGGAGTTTCGGGTTTTTCCTTATTTGTGATGCGACTTCAACCAAATCGCTTCCTGTCTTCTGACGATGCTTCCAATACTCTAGTGTGTTGTTGATCAGAAATTCCACGTGTGACTGCTTTGACTAAAAAGCGGGTCAACATTTTGCCCCTCAGAACATATCTTACTGCTTTAAGGAAGATGTGTTCTGGATAATCCAAGGCCACGCCGGGCCTGCCAGCTGCAAGTATAATCCATACCTGCGAAGAAGAAAAAGCAAATAGGTATGTCAAAACCTGACAAGACTGATTATACTTTCGAGCATAAACCATGCTTGGGCATTTATTTGAGCATAAACCACACTCAAGAGACGTTCGAATCATCCTGCCAAAACCTGACGAGGGACCTAACCTTCCAGGCATAAGCCATACCAGGAAGTTCAAACTGAGCATAAGCCATACTCGAGTTTTATTGAGTTCCTTTGCCCAATCCTGACAAGATCGTTCGTTGTTCCTGAGTATAATCCATACTTAAGAATCCTAGTGAGTACAATCCATACTCATGTTGGGATAAACCTATACTTGCCAAAACCTGACAAGACAGTCTGTCCCTAGGCATAATCCATCCCCAGGGGTCCGAGATAAGTATAAGCCATACTTTAGTTGAGATTAAGAATCCTGCCACAACATGACAAGACACTTAAATTCGTCAAACATAATCCATGCTCGGAAAGTCCTTCCTTATTCAATTCAAAGTACAAAACCAAAACAAATCCTGATTGGTTTGTTATCGAGTGCAGAGCACGCGTTGGAGCTAAATCCTAACCCCGAACGTGTGTAGTCCAATTTAGCCAATCGGAAAACTTAAAGAAAGCAAAGAAACATATCTTAAATCCTAAGAAATGCAAGAAATCCAGACTGATATCTTCCAGATCAGTTGATGATGAGCCCGTGAGAGCTTGATCCAGGGTCATTCCCTCTCCGGGGAGCAGATGGTGGTAGCACAGGTGCTGGCATTGTAGGTTGTTTCATATACTCGGGTCGCTCTCCAAGTCTACCCCGTTCCTCAATCAGATCTCTAAGATGCCTGCAGTCATTTGTGTCATGACCGTCCATATCATGAAATATGCAGTATTTTCCAGAATCGCGTTCTCTTTGTGATGGTTCCCTCCTGGGTGGCTTTGGGTAGAAGATATCATCATTTGTGTTCACGTAGATGTCGGTTATTGACGAATTGAGCTCGGTGTACATTTCATATATGGGCCCTTTATGGGGCTGAGCGTTGCGGTCATTCTTGACGGCAGCTTTTCCTTTGCCTTTACCAGAATCAGACGGTTCTCCGTCTTTGAGCATGTTGACATCGAGGATTTTCTTTTCGGACATTGCATCTTCTTCACGTAGAAATGTATCCGATTCAAGGTAGAATTCGCTCAGATTCCATGGTCGGTCTCGGTACAAGGATTTTTTTGAACTCCGAGTTGTCCAGAACACCGGATACTGCCGCATCAATACCATAGATGGCTCAGGTCGATCAACTGATGCTGCTGCAACGTTAAACCTTTTCAAAAATGAGCGCAGAGTTTCTCTGGGTCTCTTCTTTATTGTGGTGAGAGACATGACAATCTTAGGTCGACCAATTTGGACCTGAAACTGTTCAACAAAGCAAGCGACCAACATGTTCCAGCTGTTGATCGATTCAGATTCCAGCTGCCGAATCCACATAGCAGCTATATCGGTCAAAAAGAGAGGGAAGCACTTTGCCATGACGTTTTCCAAAGCCAATTGATATTCCATATGACGTTTCTAGTGCATTAGGTGCACGGTGGGATCTGTCCTGCCGTTGTAGGGCTCCAGTTGTGGAAGTTTAAAATCTGGTGGATTACGGGAATTCCTGATTTCCTGAGTAAATGGGTTGTGATTGACATCATCCATGTCTTTCTGATAAGTGCGACTTCTAGAGAGTCGTTCAATGAGAATGGCGAGCCAATCGCCTTCAACGAGCTGTTGCAAGCTGCTAAGTTCAGAACTGGTGCCCCCAGTGTTGAGTATAGTAGAGTGTGGAAGTGTACGGGGAGCTTGGAAGGCCATTCGGTTCAGTTCGGAGGTGCCCCCTTGTTGCGGCTCGGAGAAGCGAGGGAGCTCATGGAGAGGTGCACGGTTCAGGTCGGATGTACCGATCCGATCAGGTTCTCCTGTTCCGAACCGGGGAGCTTGATGCTGAAGTTGTGTGGTATTGCCGATCCGAACCGGTGCGTAGGTTGGTCGTGCTCGCCTTGAACCTTGAGCTTCTGCATTTCCATCAGAAATATTAAGCGTCGGAGCTATTGGTTGTTGAGGGGTATTGCCCCCAAGTCCATTCGTGCCTTCGGTTCGGATCGGATCCGAACCGATCTGGTTTGCAGCTGTTGCTGGGGCTGATTCTATTCCATTTGCCATGAGTTGTACGCTGTTGCTCGGCCTTCCTTCCATCCGAGCGAAGAATTGGTCGATCATCTCCTGTTGTTTGCGAAGGAGGTCATCTTGCCTTGCCATCTGAGCTCTCAATTCGGTGAGAACGCCATCCATATCTTCTCGTGTCAAGTATGCTGACGGTTTTTCATGTGAGGAAGCTTCATGGCTTGGCTCGTTTCTCTTGCCTTCGCCTTCAACACGGGAAACCTTTCGCTTAGCCATCGATCCAATAGCCAAATAATCCAAGCAGAAATTGAAGTTGTCATGTGCCCCCCTTCCTGGCGCGCCAAAGTGTTAGACCAAAATCTGGGCCTAACACCCAAATCCAATGTGAAAACCTCACAATCACAGATCAATGCAGAAAAAGCAGTAAAAATAAGAGGAGACACACGAGATTTTTATAGTGGTTCAGCTCAAACCAAGCCTACGTCCACTTTATAGTTTCTTAAATCCAAAGAAGCTATTACAATACTGTTTGCTTGCTGTTTATACAAAAAATCCTCGTGTTTACAATGAAGAAGAGGAGATTAGGGAATGAATTTACACACGAATTCCTCGTGTTAAAGTGATGAGCAATGTCCTTGCTTAGTTGTAATGGAGGCCAAGTGTTGGAATGGCCAAAAAGTCCTTTGTAACAGTGGAAGATAAGAATTGGAAATGGTCGAACCGAGAAGCTCCCTCCAAATCGCCATATGATGGTGTATTTATTGGCGTAAAGAAGCCCTAGGGAGATCCAGATGAATGACAAGTGTCCCCAATCCAACGCCTTGATAGAACAAGGTGACTAAGTGGCCAAATTGGAGAAAGCCTCTCCAATTCGTGTAAGGCCATGTGGAAGGTGATCTATGAAAATAGGAGGAAATGGTGCCACAAGAATAGGTCAATTCTGAAGTGCAGTAGCAGGTTGAAGGGGGTCGGTTCGGTTCTCCATCCGATCCGAACCAGAGTGTCCAAAGCCAAGCGTGCTCTTGTGAGGATTTGGTGTGAAGCGGGTCGGGTCTGCTTCATCCCGATCCGAACCGGGGTCTTCGATCCGAGCCGACATCTAAGTGTTGAAGGGAAGATGCTGAGTTGGTGAAGGCAGGATACCTCAATCCGATCCGAACCGACTTATCCGATCTGATCCGAGAATCTATTCAATCCTAAATTCCAAGTTTCCGGTTCTGCACGCGTTCACGGAAACGAGCATAACTTTCAAACCGTAAGTCCTTTTAGCCAAACGAAAGCTCGATTCGAAGCTGATTCAGAGGGCTACGAGCGTTACAGAGCTCAGCTCCATAATTGCTGTTTTCGGGCCCAAAAGAGGTCGTCTGATAGGAGTTTCGGGCTTTTCCTTATTTGTGATGCGACTTCAACCAAATCGCTTCCTGTCTTCTGACGATGCTTCCAATACTCTAGTGTGTTGTTGATCAGAAATTCCACGTGTGACTGCTTTGACTAAAAAGCGGGTCAACATTTTGCCCCTCAGAACATATCTTACTGGTTGAAGGAAGATGTGTTCTGGATAATCCAAGGCCACGACGGGCCTGCCAGCTGCAAGTATAATCCATACCTGCGAAGAAGAAAAAGCAAATAGGTATGTCAAAACCTGATAAGACTGATTATACTTTCGAGCATAAACCATGCTTGGGCATTTATTTGAGCATAAACCACACTCAAGAGACGTTCGAATCATCCTGCCAAAACCTGACGAGGGACCTAACCTTCCAGGTATAAGCCATACCAGGAAGTTCAAACTGAGAATAAGCCATACTCGAGTTTTATTGAGTTCCTTTGCCCAATCCTGACAAGATCATTCGTTGTTCCTGAGTATAATCCATACTTAAGAATCCTAGTGAGTACAATCCATACTCATGTTGGGATAAACCTATTCTTGCAAAAACCTGACAAGACAGTCTGTCCCTAGGCATAATCCATGCCCAGGGGTCCGAGATAAGTATAAGCCATACTTTAGTTGAGATTGAGAATCCTGCCACAACATGACAAGACACTTAAATTCGTCAAACATAATCCATGCTCGGAAAGTCCTTCCTTATTCAATTCAAAGTACAAAACCAAAGCAAATCCTGATTGGTTTGTTATCGAGTGCAGAGCACGCGTTGGAGCTAAATCCTAACCCCGAACGTGTGTAGTCCAATTTAGCCAATCGGAAAACCTAAAGAAAGCAAAGAAACATATCTTAAATCCTAAGAAATGCAAGAAATCCAGACTGATATCATCCAGATCAGTTATGATGAGCCCGTGAGAGCTTGATCCAGGGTCATTCCCTCTCCGGGAAGCAGGTGGTGGTAGCACAGGTGCTGGCATTGTAGGTTGTTTCATATACTCGGGTAGCTCTCCACGTCTACCCCGTTCCTCAATCAGATCTCTAAGATGCCTGCAGTCATTTGTGTCATGACCGTCCATATCATGAAATATGCAGTATTTTCCAGAATCGCGTTCTCTTTGCGATGGTTCCCTCCTGGGTGGCTTTGGGTAGGAGATATCACCATTTGTGTTCACGTAGATGTCGGTTATTGACGAATTGTGCTCGGTGTACTTTTCATATGTGGGACCTTTATGGGGCTGAGCGTTGCGGTCATTCTTGACTGCAGCTTTTCCTTTGCCTTTACCGGAATCAGACGGTTCTCCGTTTTTGAGCATGTTGACATCGAGGATTTTCTTTTCGGACATTGCATCTTCTTCACGCAGAAATGTATCCGATTCAAGGTAGAATTCGCTGAGATTCCGTGGTCGGTCTCAGTACAAGGATTTTTTGAACTCCGAGTTGTCCAGAACACCGGATACTGCCGCATCAATACCATAGATGTCTCAGGTCGATCAACTGATGCTGCTGCAACGCTGAACCTTTTCAAAAATGAGCGCAGAGTTTCTCTGGGTCTCTTCTTTATTGTGGTGAGAGACATGACAATCTTAGGTCGAGCAATGTGGACCACTGTTCAATAAAGCGAGCGACCAACATGTTCCAGCTGTTGATCGATTCAGATTCCAGCTGTCGAATCCACATAGCAGCTATATCGGTCAAAAAGAGAGGGAAGCACTTTGCCATGACATTTTCCAAAGCCGATTGAACTTCCATATGATGTTTGTAGCGCATTAGGTGCACGGTGGGATCTGTCCTGCCGTTGTAGGGCTCCAGTTGTGGAAGTTTAAAATTTGGTGGATTACGGGAATTCCTGATTTCCTGAGTGAATGGGTTGTGATTGACATCATCCATGTCTTTCTGATGAGTGCGACCTCTAGAGAGTCGTTCAATGAGAATGGCGAGCCAATCGCCTTCAACGAGCTGTTGCAAGCTGCTAAGTTCAGAACTGGTGCCCCCAGTGTTGAGTATAGTAGAGTGTGGAAGTGTTTGGGGAGCTTGGAAGGCCATTCGGTTCGGTTCGGAGGTGCCCCCTTGTTGCGACTCAGAGAAGCGAGGGAGCTCATGGAGAGGTGCACGGTTCAGGTCGGATGTACCGATCCGATCAGGTTCTCCTGTTCCGAACCGGTGCGGAGGTTGGTCGTGCTCGCCTTGAACCTTGAGCTTCTGCATTTCCATCAGAAATATTAAGCGTCGGACCTATTGGTTGTTGAGGGGTATTGCCCCCAAGTCCATTCGTGCCTCCGGATCGGATCGGATCCGAACCGATCTGGTTTGCAGCTGTTGTTGGGGCTGATTCTATTCCATTTGCCATGAGTTGTACGCTGCTGCTCGGCCTTCCTTCCATCCGAGTGAAGAATTGGTCGATCATCTCCTGTTGTTTGCGAAGGAGGTCATCTTGCCTTGCCATCTGAGCTCTCAATTCGGTGAGAGCGCCATCAATCTCTTCTCGCGTCAAGTATGCTGACGGGTTTTCATGTGAGGAAGCTTCATGGCTTGCCTCGTTTCTCGTGCCTTCGCCTTCAACACGGGAAACCTTTAGCTTAGCCATCGATCCAATAGCCAAATAATCCAAGCAGAAATTGAAGTTGCCGTGTGCCGCCCTTCCTGACGCGCCAAAATGTTAGACCGAAATTTGGGCCTAACACACAAATCCAATGTGAAAACCTCACAATCACATATCAATGCAGAAAAAGCAGTAAAAATAAGAGGAGACACACGAGATTTTTATAGTGGTTCAGCTCAAACCAAGCCTACGTCCACTTTATAGTTTCTTAAATCCTAAGAAGCTACTACAATACTGTTTGCTTGCTGTTTATACACAAAATCCTCGTGTTTACAATGAAGAAGAGGAGATTAGGGAATGAATTTATACACGAATCCCTCGTGTTAAAGTGATGAGCAATGTCCTTGCTTGGTTGTAATGGAGGCCAAGTGTTGGAATAGCCAAAAAGTCCTTTGTAATGGTGGAAGATAAGAATTGGAAATGGTCAAACCGAGAAGCTCCCTCCAAATCACCATATGATGGTGTATTTATAGGCGTAAAGAAGCCATAGGGAGATCCGGATGAATGACAAGTGTCCCCAATCCAACGTGTTGATAGAACGTGGTGACTAAGTGGCCAAATGAGAAAGCCTCTCCAATTCGTGTAAGGCCATGTGGAAGGTGATATGTGAAAATATGAGGAAATGGTGCCACAAGAATAAGTCAATTCTGAAGTGTAGTAGCAGGTCGAATGGCGCCGGTTCGGTTCTCCATCCGATCTGAACCAGAGTGTCCAAAGCCAAGCGTGCTCTTGTGAGGATTTGGTGTGAAGCGGGTCGGGTCTGCTTCATCCCGATCCGAACCGGGGTCTTCGATCCGAGCCGACATCTAAGTGTTGAAGGGAAGATGCTGAGTTGGTGAAGGCAGGGTACCTCAATCCGATCTGAACCGACTTATCCGATCTGATCCGAGAATCTATTCAATGCTAAATTCCAAGTTTCCGGTTCTTCACGCGTTCACGGAAAGGAGCATAACTTTCAAACCGTAAGTCCTTTTAGCCAAACGAAAGCTCGATTCGAAGCTGATTCAGAGGGCTACGAGTGTTACAGAGCTCAGCTCCGTAATTGCTGTTTTCGGGCTCAAAAGAGGTCGTCTGATAGGAGTTTCGGGCTTTTCCTTATTTGTGATGCGACTTCAACCAAATCGCTTCCTGTCTTCTGACGATGCTTCCAATACTCTAGTGTGTTGTTGATCAGAAATTCCACGTGTGACTGCTTTGACTAAAAAGCGGGTCAACATTTTGCCCCTCAGAACATATCTTACTGGTTGAAGGAAGATGTGTTCTGGATAATCCAAGGCCACGCCGGGCCTGCCAGCTGCAAGTATAATCCATACCTGCGAAGAAGAAAAAGCAAATAGGTATGTCAAAACCTGACAAGACTGATTATACTTTCGAGCATAAACCATGCTTGGGCATTTATTTGAGCATAAACCACACTCAAGAGACGTTCGAATCATCCTGCCAAAACCTGACGAGGGACCTAACCTTCCAGGTATAAGCCATACCAGGAAGTTCAAACTGAGCATAAGCCATACTCGAGTTTTATTGAGTTCCTTTGCCCAATCCTGACAAGATCGTTCGTTGTTCCTGAGTATAATCCATACTTAAGAATCCTAGTGAGTACAATCCATACTCATGTTGGGATAAACCTATACTTGCCAAAACCTGACAAGACAGTCTGTCCATAGGCATAATCCATGCCCAGGGGTCCGAGATAAGTATAAGCCATACTTTAGTTGAGATTGAGAATCCTGCCACAACATGACAAGACACTTAAATTCGTCAAACATAATCCATGCTCGGAAAGTCCTTCCTTATTCAATTCAAAGTACAAAACCAAAGCAAATCCTGATTGGTTTGTTATCGAGTGCAGAGCACGCGTTGGAACTAAATCCTAACCCCGAACGTGTGTACTCCAATTTAGCCAATCGGAAAACCTAAAGAAAGCAAAGAAACATATCTTAAATCCTAAGAAATGCAAGAAATCCAGACTGATATCATCCAGATCAGTTGATGATGAGACCGTGAGAGCTTGATCCAGGGTCATTCCCTCTCCGGGGAGCAGGTGGTGGTAGCACAGGTGCTGGCATTGTAGGTTGTTTCATATACTCGGGTAGCTCTCCACGTCTACCCCGTTCCTCAATCAGATCTCTAAGATGCCTGCAGTCATTTGTGTCATGACCGTCCATATCATGAAATATGCAGTATTTTCCAGAATCGCGTTCTCTTTGCGATGGTTCCCTCCTGGGTGGCTTTGGGTAGGAGATATCACCATTTGTGTTCACGTAGATGTCGGTTATTGATGAATTGAGCTCGGTGTACTTTTCATATATGGGACCTTTATGGGGCTGAGCGTTGCGGTCATTCTTGACGGCAGCTTTTCCTTTGCCTTTACCAGAATCAGACGGTTCTCCGTCTTTGAGCATGTTGACATCGAGGATTTTCTTTTCGGACATTGCATCTTCTTCACGCAGAAATGTATTTGATTCAAGGTAGAATTCGCTAAGATTCCGTGGTCGGTCTCGGTACAAGGATTTTTTGAACTCCGAGTTGTCCAGAACACCGGATACTGCCGCATCAATACCATAGATGGCTCAGGTCGATCAACTGATGCTGCTGCAACGTTGAACCTTTTCAAAAATGAGCGCAGAGTTTCTCTGGGTCTCTGCTTTATTGTGGTGAGAGACATGACAATCTTAGGTCGAGCAATGTGGAACCGAAACTGTTCAATAAAGCGAGCGACCAACATGTTCCGGCTGTTGATCGATTCAGATTCCAGCTGCCGAATCCACATAGCAGCTATATCGGTCAAAAAGAGAGGGAAGCACTTTGCCATGACGTTTTCCAAAGCCGATTGAACTTCCATATGACGTTTGTAGCGCATTAGGTGCACGGTGGGATTTGTCCTGCCGTTGTAGGGCTCCAGTTGTGGAAGTTTAAAATCTGGTGGATTACGGGAATTCCTGATTTCCTGAGTGAATGGGTTGTGATTGACATCATCCATGTCTTTCTGATAAGTGCGACCTCTAGAGAGTCGTTCAATGAGAATGGCGAGCCAATCGCCATCAACGAGCTGTTGCAAGCTGCTAAGTTCAGAACTGGTGCCCCCAGTGTTGAGTATAGTAGAGTGTGGAAGTGTACGGGGAGCTTGGAAGGCCATTAGGTTCGGTTCGGAGGTGCCCCCTTGTTGCGGCTCGGAGAAGCGAGGGAGCTTATGGAGAGGTGCACGGTTCAGGTCGGATGTACCGATCCGATCAGGTTCTCCTGTTCCGAACCGGGGAGCTTGATGCTGAAGTTGTGTGGTATTGCCGATCCGAACTGGTGCGGAGGTTGGTCGTGCTCGCCTTGAACCTTGAGCTTCTACATTTCCATCAGAAATATTAAGCGTCGGACCTATTGGTTGTTGAGGGGTATTGCCCCCAATTCCATTCGTGCCTCCGGTTCGGATCGGATCCGAACCGATCTCGTTTGCAGCTGTTGCTGGGGCTGATTCTATTCCATTTGCCATGAGTTGTACGCTGTTGCTCGGCCTTCCTTCCATCCGAACGAAGAATTGGTCGATCATCTCCTATTGTTTGCGAAGGAGGTCAACTTGCCTTGCCATCTGAGCTCTCAATTCGGTGAGAACGACATCCATCTCTTCTCGCGTCAAGTATGCTGACGGGTTTTCATGTGAGGAAGCTTCATGGCTTGCCTCGTTTCTCGTGCCTTCGCCTTCAACACGGGAAACCTTTCGCTTAGCCATCGATCCAATAGCCAAATAATCCAAGCAGAAGTTGAAGTTGTCATGTGCCCCCCTTCCTGGCGCGCCAAAGTGTTAGACCAAAATCTGGGCCTAACACCCAAATCCAATGTGTAAACCTCACAATCACAGATCAATGCAGAAAAAGCGGTAAAAATAAGAGGAGACACACGAGATTTTTATAGTGGTTCAGCTCAAACCAAGCCTACGTCCACTTTATAGTTTCTTAAATCCTAAGAAGCTATTGCAATACTGTTTGCTTGCTGTTTATACAAAAAATCCTCGTGTTTACAATGAAGAAGAGGAGATTAGGGAATGAATTTACACACGAATTCCTCGTGTTAAAGTGATGAGCAATGTCCTTGCTTAGTTGTAATGGAGGCCAAGTGTTGGAATAGCCAAAAAGTCCTTTGTAACAGTGGAAGATAAGAATTGGAAATGGTCGAACCGAGAAGCTCCCTCCAAATCGCCATATGATGGTGTATTTATTGGCGTAAAGAAGCCCTAGGGAGATCCGGATGAATGACAAGTGTCCCCAATCCAACGCCTTGATAGAACGCGGTGACTAAGTGGCCAAATGGGAGAAAGCCTCTCCAATTCGTGTAAGGCCATGTGGAAGGTGATCTATGAAAATAGGAGGAAATGGTGCCACAAGAATAGGTCAATTCTGAAGTGCAGTAGCAGGTCGAAGGGGGTCGGTTCGGTTCTCCATCCGATCCGAACCAGAGTGTCCAAAGCCAAGCGTGCTCTTGTGAGGATTTGGTGTGAAGCAGGTCGGGTCTGCTTTATCCCGATCCGAACTGGGGTCTCCGATCCGAGCCGACATCTAAGTGCTGAAGGGAAGAAGCTGAGTTGGTGAAGGCGGGATGCCTCAATCCGATCCAAACTGACTTATCCGATCTGATCCGAGAATCTATTCAATGCTAAATTCCAAGTTTCCGGTTCTACACGCGTTCACGGAAACGGGCATAACTTTCAAACCGTAAGTCCGTTTTAGCCAAACAAAAGCTCGATTCGAAGCTGATTAAGAGGGCTACAAGAGGTACCGAGGTCAGCTCCATAATTGCTGTTTTCGGGCCTAAAAGAGGTCGTCTGATAGGAGTTTTGGGCCTTTCCTTGTTTGTGATGCGACTTCAACCAAATCGCTTCCTGTCTTCTGATGATGCTTCTAATACTCTAGTGTGTTGTTGATCAGAGATTCCACGTGTGACTGCTTTGACTAAAAAGCGGGTCAATAACAGGCCACTAAGAAGTCTCTAAAATCAGTTACCCCTCCCTGAAAAAACCAATAAAATCAGAAAATTTTAATGTAGAGTCTCTTTTCATCAAATCTTTTAAGTAACTTTTCCTATGAACAAAAATGTTCGCACCCAAACATCGATCGGTAGACTTTGGAGTTGAAATAGTAGTAGAAAGGGTAGAAGAACCATCTATCACATTTTCCAACAGAAAATCCTTCAACTTGACATCGAAACAGAAAAAAGCTGTCTTCTTATGCAACTAATATAAAACGATACTTTGAAGATCAGAGTCACTCTCAACAGTTTTAGTTCTATCCTCAAGCACGTAGCTAATTTCAATTGATTTAGGAGTAAGTTGAGACCAATACCGACATATTTCGTTTCGAAAATCATACAATGAGCAGATGATGGACAACCGAGTGCTGAAAGAGGTATCGTTGAAGACAACTACGATAAGAAGAGTAGCTTCAGCATTGGAAGAAAGAAATAATATGAAAAAATAAATTAGCCAAGGTAAAATATGCAAACAAATACGAAGTTAATTAAGTTTGGATACAAGTGTATAAAAAATACTAAACTGATACCGTCAGTATTTGAACAGAAGAATAAGAACAAAAACAAAGCACTTGTCCTTACACTAAAACTGATACCTTAAAAAATACAAAACCGATACCTAAAAACTGATTTAGTTATCATTTCACTAAAACTAATACCTTAAAAAATACAAAACTGATACCTAAAAACTGATTTAGTTATTTTTTCTTAAAAATCTACTAACGTAAAAACAATCTAAACAACGTTTAAACTTATTTAATAAAAAACAAGTTCAATTCTAAAACAGATTTAACTCAACAATGCAATTACAAATCAAATGCAACATAAAAAAGAAGGACAAATGAATAAAAAAGTAACCAGTTAAAAAAAACTGATATCTTAAAAAAAGGAGTGATACCTGCTTGTATTACCAGTAGAATTCATGAATCACCAATAGAAACAATAAAAACCTATCCGAAATAATGAATGTTAAATTAAAGGAATTATAAGAAAAAATAAAAAATTGAATCTATGCAATAAGAAATCAACCTAATGTGCTGTTGATTTTCCGATATGAATCCTTTAAGATCGATTTTCCGATATGAATTGTGAGATCAATTCAAATGTCCGTCTGTGCCGTCGAATTTCGATCAACAGCTGCTACTTTTGTCTTTATGGATTAATGCGATCAAGGAGAAAGTTTGATTTCGAAATATGCAAGGACAAGAATCGCGTTTCAATAGCGGCGAGATGCAGATTTCTTCGACGCGAGATAATTGAAGACGAAGAAGGAAATAACACACGTGATTTAAGGATATAAAATATAATTAGTGTAATGTCCGTTTAATTAAATACTTAATGGGTTGTCCTTATAAATAAAAAATCCCTTCATCTTGTCCTTGTGATTATTTTCCTGATTCAAAATTTTACTAAGACATTATTAGAACATTTAATTGGATTAATTAAATAAAATAATGTAAGTGTGAGATTTGATAACTATGTGAGCCGAGCCATAGTTAATAAACTAACTAGATCAATTATAATAATTAAATAGAAGGAGAATATGAGAGGGCTAGAGCAGGAAAATGACATTTCATACACACATAACTATTACCACCTCTGATTCCTCACTTGACACTTTCATTTTGAAGCTCTAGGGAAGGGGAAGAAATGCAAGCAAGGAAGACAAAATTAAGTTTAGGATTAATCGACACTCAATTCTCAAGTTTCTATTAAACTATTAAAGGAGAATATAGATTTTTACCCATATTTATTGCTTACTGATTCATATTTATGATTAGATCTGAATTATTGTTTGATTATATGTTTCATTATGCCATTTTTAGGTGATGAAGTTTCAAACATGTATACTTATAAATAATAAGTTGCATGTATGTGAAGTTTTCATGCATGCTGTGAATTGAAACCCTACCATAAGACACCATTTTGAGAACTTAGGATAATGCGAGGAATATATTTTTAGTTATATACTTCAAGAATAATAATTTTCTAAATAAGTATGAATATTTTATGAATTTTCTAAAATTAGAGAATCAATTGTTACAATTGTAATTATTTAAAATGACTAAATAGTTAGGTCTAGTTTCGAAAAATTTATATGTCGTTATATACATGAAAATGCGTTTATTAAGTTTTCTTGGGAATTTTGATTTGATATGAATTTAATAAGAAAGAAACGACTAAGTATCTAATTATGGATAATTAAATAAACGGTTTCGAAAAAAGGGGCTAGAAATATTTTAATATTTCAAAATTTTAGATCCACTACACAATTATGAAAAGAAAGTTTTCCAACCAATAAGATTTTTCCAAATACTAAGTAATTGGCGAAAAGCATTTTTTTCAAATAGAATTTTTCTTCTTTTCAATATAACTACAGTTCTGTCAGCTATGAAACCAGTGCTTTGCTTCAAATTTTGGCTTCAAAGCTATCTGCTTCAACATGTAGAGAAGCGCACGATGATAAGGCAACTTAGCCTAGAGTAGCTCAAGGGAGGAAGGTGCAAAGGAGTGTTTTGAAGTGCACGCTTCGCCTCACAAAAAGGGATCCGCATTTTAAAAGGTTTCAGAACAAACCAACCATCTTATTTTGATTTCTTTCAAGTCGTTGCTTCAAGCTACCGTAATTGGTTTTGAAGCACTTTCCTTTAATCCTCTTTACAAATTCGTTTCGAATGTTTAAAAGAATTTTGTCAACTATTTCGAATTACCTTGTGTTTTTGGGCTCGAAGCCCTGTTTTGTAAATACAAAGCAACCTTACTATTTTTTTTTTTTTTTTTGTTTTTTTTTTTTTGTTTTTTTTTTTTGAACGCCTTAAGGTGTGAAGTCAAGTATTTTACTTTAAACATTATAATGGTTTGAAGCCAAGTTTTGATTCGCTTGGAAGCCTTAGAGGCCAAAGCCAAGTATTTCGAACTAATTTGTTTCAAAGTATCAAATGCCGATATACTTTTGTGTTTCGAAGTGTGTTGAGTTACTTCGAGCCAAAGTTATAAATGACTTGTTTTCCCTTCATTTTTAGTGTTTTCGAAAGGATTTGAAGGACTTTGATAAAATACATATTTCGAAAGGATGGCTTCGAAGCCCCATGTTTTTAAGTATGTTTACTTCTAAATTTTTAGAATATCAACAACAATTATCTAAAATCTTATATTTGGCATAGTTGTTTTATTTAATAAATGATTTTTCTAAAAGATATTCAATGGTATTGAATTATATCAGCCTATATTTTCAAGGACATATTTTGTGTGGTATTTAACCCAGTATTTTAATAAATCTATTATTCTTTCATTATGGATAGTTGGAAAGAGAATAGTAATGACTTAGTAGATTTGAAAACCAAATGGGATTGGTGTAGGTTCGCGCCGTATACTTCAGCAAATTCCCCAAGTTTAATTTGCCCAACATTATACTACATACGCTAGAAATAAGGTAAGATTAAAAACAGTATGGTAGGCACAAAAAGAAATGCAATAAAATAGGTTTTTGGCGAGCCCAGTAGGTCTTAATTAGCCTAATAAAACTTAAAGAGATAGGTAGTTAGATAGATTGATACATATGAAAGAGTTAAACTTAGACAGACTATCTGGTTTAGTTATAACTGCCCATTAGATAATTTGGTAAATCTAATAGGCTCAATTCAGTCACTTAATATGAGATGGATAGTACAGACATTTAGGAGTGGACGGATAGTGAAACGCTACCCAGGACTAGACAGGTAGTCATGATAACCCATGAGATGGCCGATCGGAATTGAGTTAAGACATATAGTTAGAGTTACCCTTGAGACAGAAAGTTAGGACATACATGCATGTATTCGTAATTGATTATTAATTAACATGTTTATTAATCATCACAATTGTAGGTTCCACATTGATTGGTTGATTGACTGACTGTTACGATTAAGGATGCTTGTGAGGCGAAACTCGTTACCCTAAGCAGCATAGTCTAACTACATTACCGTTTGTCTGAGTAGGTATATTTTTAATCATAGCAGACTATTTGTTTGACCCAAAGTCTAACTAAAGAACTTTTATTTGAGTAGGCATATTATAAATCTTTGTCTAACTTGAAGTTTTATATTTTCCCTTTTAAATCTTGGATACTTGGTTAAATGGTTTGAGAGTAAGGGTCCGTTTGATTTTGAACGGGAAGAGGCATTTGGAAGGGGGCATCTGGAAGGGGCATTTGGAAGGGGCATCAGAAGGGGAATTGTTGGGAACGGGGAATGTGTTCTTTTTACGGAAGGGGCATTTTGGAAGGGGCAAAGTTATTATTTAAATGTTTTTTGTATATATTATTTTTAATTGTTTGTGTGTGTTTATTGAGAACTAGAATAATAGATCGCAGAATACAACTTGCAGAATTCAAATTGCAGAATACAAATTGCAGAATTTAAATTGCAGAATTTAAATTGCAGAATATAAATTGCAGAATTCAAATTGCAGAAATAAAAAAAACATAATACAATGAATACAAACTCCTTAATGCATTCCCGCAGCAACTAGTTCGTTTCGTATATTGTCTCGTACTATCGCCATGGTGGATGTTGTTCCGGTTCTTTGAACGGGGTCTCGATCTCTATTTCTGCGATTTGATATACTGTAATATTCATCGAGGTATACGTCTGGCACTAAATCAGGGTCGTCATCATACGCCATAAAATCTGGATCTCCAGCGTTGTATTTTCTGATGTAGTTGTGAATAGCCATTGTTGCAGTAACAATTTGTACTTGAACATGATAGGGATACGTCTGCATGTTACGTAAGATGGCAAATTTTTTCTTCCAAATACCAAATGTTCTTTCAATAGCCATACGCAAACTAGAGTGATAGTAGTTGAAAATTTCATTTTCTGACTTTGGTTCATTCCGCATGTCATTGAAGTCTGGTATGTGATACCTCACGGATCTGTAAGGAGTTATATAACCGTCCATTAGTGGATACCATTTGATCGTTGAAACCGCTCTCCAACATGCCTTGTAGGGAGGGCCAATGCAATTGTATATAGAAATACAGCCACCATTTCTTTTACTGTTATGTGCATTGAGGGCTCCAGTCCGTAATTCTGTAGCCGTTCACACAAGGATCTGAAACATAATCGCTTCATTCGAAAATTTCTTTGACAACGATCTGCGTGTCCCGCTAGTATTTCATGAACCCAAACAAGACCGGTACTTGCGGAATTGTGTATTCTGCTCCTTTGTCGTGTTTGAACAGTCATAATTTCTTGAATATCAAGCACATCTTGCAAATCTTCAAGATCGGATTGGTCAGAACCTGCCATATTTGTTTGAAGAAGTAGAGAAAAATGGACATATATTGTGGTGATGTAGTGATGGTGTGAGCAGAATATGTATAGGGAGAGGGAAAAGTGAAGGGGCCAAAAATAACTATCGCGTCGGACGCGTCCGACGCGTCTGACGCGAAATCTAAGTTTCCAGCCATTAAGGGTCCGTTTGATTTTGAACGGGAAGGGGCATTTGGAAGGGGCATTGGAAGGGGAATTATTGGGAACGAGGAATGTGTTCTTTTTACGAAATGGACATTTTGGAAGGGGCAGAGTTATTATTTTATTGTTTTTGTATATATTATTTTTAATTGTTTGTGTTTGTGTGTGTTTATTGTTAAACAGAATAATAGACCGCAGAATACAAATTGCAGAATTCAAATTGCAGAATACAAATTGCAAAAATAAAAATACATAATTGCAGAATACAAATTGCAGAATACAAATTACGGAATACAAATTACATAATTATTAAATATAGAAAACAAGCTACTGTGGTGGATACTGGGGTGGATACTGGGGTGCGTACTGAGGTGGATACAGAGGGGTAGTCATCTTAAACTGTCTGTATCGTAGTGCTTGCTTGCGGACCTCGATTTCAAAACGCTACCAGCCTCTTGCTTCGTCATCAGGAAGAATCATGAACGTATCTTGATTATCCTTACTTGTGAGAATTGATGTATGAAATATGGTACTAAACTTGTTAATATACAAAAAAGGAGTTAACAATATTTTACCGCCACTCGATCAACCCACCAACTTTCACTTCCACTCACTGTTCCGTATTTAGCATCTCATCCGGCGCCCGTTTTGTCATTCAAATTGCGCCATACAGTCCATTTCTTTTTATAAGCGTCGTACTTAGCCGTCACTTGTTCAGTAGAGACTGGTATTTCGGTCGGTGATGTAGCTAAGGACTCGTTCAGAGCAGCTGTAATTTTTTTGTGTATTCCTTTTTTGTTCTTTCCAGCAACTTGGTAATATTCAACAGCTATACGAAGAAACTCTGAAGTTGCAAACTAAGACCATACTTTCGGAGGACGTCGAAATGTTGTTTTCAGAAGATTTACTTCAGTCATTGTCGTTGAAAAATTGATGAGTTTGCGATTTGAATTGTTGAAGGAAATGGTTTGAATTGGTGAAGGGAAGAGGTTGGATTTATAACTTGGCAAAATATAGCCGTTTTGTAAATTTTCTGTTGGCGTCCGAATCCGCGTCCGACGCGTCTGACGCAAAAGCTATATTTTCAACCGTTGAGCTTGAAGGGGCAAAAGTGTGGGACCCATTGTAGACGCGTCTGACGCGTCGGACGTGTCGGACGCAGACGCGAACATTAACTGGCCAGTTCAGAAATCAAACGCTACCTAAGCTTGAAGGGGCAAAAGTGTAGGACCCATCGTAGACGCGTCCGATGCGTCGGACGCAGACGCGAACATTAACTGCCCAGTTAACAAATCAAGCGCTACCTAAGTTTTAAGTTTCAGCTTTTTAATGAATAAAGCTAGCAGAGATATGCTGGAGGCATCATTAGCTATTCTTGGTGTTATGTTTTGATTTCGTGGTATTTCTGAACTCATGATTGAATATATGTTGATTTTGTAATAAGCATTATTATGAGTATTCTTAGTCAATGTTGGGTCATTTTATATGTCGCTCTAGAAGTATTTTAAATATTATTCTATATAAAAGCTAGAAAACGCTATGGGTTATGTAATACATGAATGCGAAATGCTAAAGCTGTTTTTGAAATTGTTAAATTTTCTTTTATGTTCATGTGCTATTGGTATTGATATCGTTAAGACATCTGTATCTGATCGCTAGAAATTGTACTATAGATGACTGCAACATTTATAGCGTTCAGTTTGCAGTTGTTATATATATATATATACACACACACACACACACATATATATATATATACATATATATATATATATGTATATATATATGTGTATATATATATACATATATATTAGCAAGAAAGCATCTTCAACATCGAAAACTAGAAAAATGGCTCAAGATTTCTGTTCAGCCTCGAATGCTGAAACACTTAGGTGGCGTTTGGTTTATTTTTTGTTTTGCATTTTGAGTTTTCAACGTTAGCTATATAAAATGGAGGGAGTAAATGGATGACGAAGGGGATGGAAGGAACATGGAGGGGACCACGGAGAGGTTGGAGGACGACGGAAAGATGAATTGTGTGTCGTTTATTCGTTGTTTTCGAAAACATGAAAAACAAAAAAAAAGTTGTTTTCTGTTTTATTTGTTAACTTTGTTTTCTAAAACGGTCATTTTGCATGTTTTATGTGCATCGTTTGCAATTTTGTATTGGTGAAAACCGAAAATAAAAAATGGTGAACCAAACACACTCTTAGGTTTTTAGTTGGTTGGAATCAAGTCCTTTTCGAAATCACTTTCCTTTTTAACTATTGCTTCAGTTATAACCATTGTTTTCATGATCAGAACATAATTCGAATAGTAATGATTCAAGGTTTACAGTTTTAATGGTTTACCTGGTCAAACAATTAGAGCCGTGAACTACGCAGAAAATCTACAAATTTAAATACAAGTTACATAATAATACTAAAAAACTGTTACTATCATGCAAGGCGTACAGAGTATCCAAAATTTGTGATTCAAATTCTATACCATTGACGTACAAAAAAACATCAAAACAACTGGACTTGTGCACAAATTAGCATAGTGAAGCCAAACTTAATCAAACGAGAGGTGGACACGGGTTAGTTTGGTGTGGTTCAAAGTTCAAACCACTTCTGCACCGCATCAAATGGTTAATCAAAAATAAAAAACCGTTATACTAATCGTTTAAACACTTCGGTTTCAGTTTGATTTTGATATATTACAATTACGTTTGGTTCGGTATGGTTTGAACCCGTATCAAATATGAAATAAGATAATTAATTTCATAAACAATCAATTTACAACCTGCGTGATGTAGCGTCACTTAAAGAGTAAAACACACATGTTATCCTAAATAAAAATATTGGTTTCTAACTGCATGATTTTATTAGCACATTGACCAAACATCAACTTTAATCAATACATAAACATTAAGTAAGATAACTCAAATAAGATTATAATTCACATTTATCCAGGAGTGTAATTACGTGCTTGCCCCTACTATTCTTTGTGTTTTGCCAGCACAGCGCATTTTAACTGGTTTTTAGGCCGGTCAATCTAGCACTGTCCATAAAACAAACACACCACGATCGCCTTCTATTCTAGCCAATCCGTGGTTCAGAAATGTTCTACACGGAGATTTTCAGTACATGAGTACATGGATGATGTTGGGGTTTCATTTCTGGGGACCGATACTTTGTATTGATGGATTGAAACAGTACACTAACCCCAGATTTCAAACAGTAACCCCGTAATATATAAACCGCTTTCAGTATTATCCATGCATCCATCACATGCCAACGCGATGACTGACGTTGATACCTATTTAAGATGTCTCCTCCCTTGAAAATCTAAATCAAAACGTGCGTTTTGTTAATCCATACCTTTAAACTTTAAAAAATGCCAGAACAAGAAGCTACTACTCGTTGGTCTGGCATCTAACGTAGTTAAATACATATATAACATCACTGGATAGTGATTTAGTTCACTCTCACCTGCACATAGTCGGACAGAAAAGGAGAAGCGGGCATGGAAGAAATTGAATCTGTGTACGCTGACTACTGGGAAACCAACAGGTTTTATTAGGAGGTAGATAGGTACATGCTCAACTATAGTTGCATCATCCAGTTCATTCAATTATCTATATCTCAAGCAGAATGTCAATGTTGATGTTAGTTTGAATATATATTATTTAGTTGGGGAATGGACGATATCTTCTTAGAGCATCTCCAGCCACGTTACGGATCGTAACATTACGATCCGTAACGTTCAGGGAATATCTTTGATATTCCCCAGCAGTGACGAGCCGATTTTATCGGTTCGTCAGCTTGCGAGCCGATAAAATCGGCTTGTGACCTCCCGTGCCTATAAAGGAATGGCACGGGAGGGAAAATCCTCATTTCCTTTCCAAATCCCCTTTTTTATTTTTATTTTTATTCGGTACGACGCCGAGATGTCACCGCGCGTAACGAAAATGGGGAGACGGACAGTTCCATGTATGCCAGACGACGCATCTGGTCCTGCTCACCTTCCTCCACCAGCGGGGACGACGATTGAGGACTTACGGATCCTCCACGAGCTGCCACAGAGATTCACTCATCGACCTTTTACCGCGCTAGCCACCGATGCGGTATGAATTTTAATTTTTTTAATGTTTACAGTTAATGAACTATTAAACAGTATGCCCTGTTGGTTCTACGTTATAGTTTAGTGCATTTACGTTATACGTTTTAATAGTGGTTTTATAGTCATTTAACTATTATAATTTTAATAGACTGAGTACGTCTACCTTCGTGGGAGTTGGGCGAAGTTTATTTCACATGCCATTGACATATTACAATTACATATTCGAGAGAGGATACTAGCTAGTCCGTTCGGATTCTTTTTACGTATTATACCTCCCCAGTCCTTCGATCGACCATTGGTAAATGCCTTATTAGAGAGATGGTGGCCTACGACACACACTTTTCACTTTCCGAATTTTGAGCTAGGTATCACCCCAGCCGATTTTTACATGCTTACGGGGATTGAGATTTGCCTTCTAGATAGAGTCACTTGTCCATTTGATGCCTCTTTTGAGTCACCCGATTTCTACCTAGAGTATTTTCCAGATTTGTCAGCGACTCATATAGCTAATGGTGTCGTTTCCGTCACATATTTACTTAAGTATATTACAGCGCATCTTGATGTGGTAGATTTCCACGACATAGTATACAGGGCAACCATCTTATATCTTCTTGGTTCGACATTCTTTTCGAACCAACAGAGTACGATTAGGCTGGGCTATCTAGCAGCACTAGTCGAGTTAGAGCAGCTGCATATGATTGATTGGGGCTCTGCCATATTGGGTTACCTATACGCCGCCCTTAACTCCATGTTTTTGGAGAAGTTCGCCAGATGTTCGATTTTTGGTACATGTTGCCGTGCTAATACTACGAGTACACGGCTAACATGCATCCACGCATACAACCTACCACCATTCATGCTGCTGAGACCTTTTTCCCATGCATGCGTAAATGGGAGAATACTCAAGGGGTTCGGCGTGCTCCTGCTGGTATGAGACATGACTTGATGGAGGCTCGTACTCAGTTAGATATGAGGGAGAGGAGGAACATATTATGAGCACCTTGGACTTCTTATTGGTTGTTTCTTTCAGCGGATGGCCCACTACCTAATGCCCTACTACCTGATGCCCATCCATTAGCCATTGCATGTCGCTTATCTATTCGACGTGTCCTCTTGTTCCTACCGGCCCACCTTCCCATTTGGTACTTGGGAGATCGATGTTATTACCAGGGTCCCAGTCAGTTGCGCGTACCTGGATATCCACCTCTACCACTTGATATGTTCGGGCTGCAGCATTCTATGGGGTGACAGTATGTGGATGGTCTGAGACAGACAGGATGGGTTGATACGACCGATTTTCACTTACCCGACGCAGAGTTTGGTCCTTATTGGGTTCGGTTAGCTCCTAGACAGTACTTGCTGCCGGATTATATGCGGAGTGTGAACTCAGATCACATTGGTCCCCGATTGGTTAGTGGTAGAGTTCCTCCTCCACCGTTTACTTTTGACCCGACCCCTTCACAGATCTCCTACCCTCCTACGGATTTCGCTCTGGACGATACATTTCAGACATTTGATCTTAGCGGTGCATAGATATTCCTGCCTATTGTTTACCCACCTACATACATGGTGCACGGTGTCCCTACTGCTGGATTATATCCGCCACATGAGGTAAAATTTGAACTTGTGAATTTACGTTGTATGTTATACGCTGTAGAAACTGATTTTATATGTTCTATATATGCAGTATGCATCCCGGTTAGACCAGCATAGGATACATATTGCGGCTATTCAGGAGATGGCCCTGCAACATTCTCAGTCCTTATATCAGGAGCACCAGGCGATAGTTCAGGGATTGTAGGAGCAGATCGCTGAATTACAGGTCAGATTAGCGGCAACAAGGGCGGTGATACAGCAGCATCAGGTACTGTTGTAGGGTCATGTACTGGTAGAGGTTCAGGAGACGGACTAGTCGGGGTTCACGGATCAGGTGGTGATGGTGGACTAGGAGGGGGTGACGGACTAGTAGGTGGTGACAGATTAGGTGGTGATGGCAGACTAGGAGGGAGTGACGGATTAGGAGGGGGTGATGGATTAAATGGTGATGGCGGACTAGGAGGAGGTGATGGACTAGAAGGGGGTGACGGATTAGGTGGTGATGGGGTACTAGGAGGGGGTGACGGACTAGGTGGTGGAGGCAGTTCGGGAGGTGGTAGTTATGATGACGATATTCCGTATTATGACCCTTCTAATAGCGGGGACGACATGTCTTTGGATGGTGCTGATGATGATGCCGCAGATTTATCATGATCTATATTTGTGTATGTCGCGATGTATATATATATATATATGTATGGGTCGATGTACATATGTGTATGTCTCGATGTTTTGGACTTTATGTTATTTTTCAATGTGTTCTGTGTAATGTTTGCTCATTTATTATGTTCTGTGTAATGTTTGCTCGTTTCATATGTTCTATGTAATGTTTGCTCGTTTCATATGTTCTGTGTAATGTTTGCTCGTTTATTATGTTCCATGGAAATCGGGTACTTTGCCAAGTGCCAAATTTGGTACGTTGCCAAGTGCCAAATCTGGTACGTTGCCAAGTGCCAAATCTGGTACTTTGGCAAGTGCCAAATCTGGTACTTCGGCAAGTGCCAAATCTGGTACTTCGGCAAGTGCCAAATATGGTACGTCGCCAAGTGCCAAATCTGGTACTTCGCCAAGTGCCAAATCTGGTACTTCGCCAAGTGCCAAATCTGGTACTTCGCCTAGTGCCAAATCTAGCACTTTGCCAAATGTGGTACTTTGGCAAGTGTCAAATCTGGTACTTTGCCAAGTGCCAAATCTGGTATTTTGCCAAGTGCCAAATCTGGTACTTTGGCAAGAGTTAAATCTGGTTTGTAATTTAATTATAAAACAAACTACAGCAGCGCTGCAGTTCATTTTATAACGTTTCGAATTTCAATTGGTTGTACGAAATCCAATCTAAGTTAGATTTCCTCACAACAAGACACGTTCGCATCTAATCGACAATATTTTTCTAGTGGAAGAGAAAAAATCGGTTATCATGTTGTAGATTTTGTTTTACGTCCAAATCAAAATTTCAAAAAGTCGCCATGGAAATGGTTTATAAAATATATGGTTTACATATATAAGTTAAAGGATTTTTATAAAATAAAATGGGGATGACCCTCCTTTTTAACTCCATCGTGTGCTGAAATGTTTAGATTATACGGGTAAGTGGACGACCCTCGTTTTATAACGTTCCTAACTTCAATATATTTAGTTAATACGGGTAAGTGGACAACCCCGGACCCACACTCTGGTTTTTCCTATATATAGCGGTTTCTCTAAAACCCTTAATTACAATTTATTTTCTTCCACCCGCCACCTCCTTCCTCTTTCCCCAAAGCAGCAAAGTTGTTAAGAGAAAAGTATAGTTCCCTTTTTTTGGAGTATATCGGAACAAGGAAAAGAAGGTGTAGCCTCTAACATGGACGAATGGGAAAATGACGATGAGGGGGTAGCAAATCAAAGAACTGGAAAATAAATGATTGTTGAAGGACGCGTTCTCAAGCCAGTACGTTTAGGTGAATCCAACCCGTGTGTCGTTGTAGAGAAGAATCGGTCGTCGTTGTTTTGAAGACCGAAAAAATGCTGAGCGCTAATTTTTTGGTTATGCAACCTACCAGGATCACACCGTTTTTCCTCACGAAATTGATTGTTGTTACTTTAAGCAGTGGATTGACCCTCCAATGTGCGAACGTGGAGTTCAATATGCATTGGAAGCGTAAGCCGAAATACGACGTTTGAACAAGAATGTTGCTGAGGCAGCTAGAGCTGGATTTTACCCACATCCGTGGTAGGTGTGGGTGGAAACTATCGTATCGTTTATTATTGTACTTTAAATTTGATATATATGTGTACGGTTGTTGTATTTCCTTCAATTGTACTTTGGCATTTATTCACATTGTAATTGTCGTTGTTGTAAGCTTCTAAGTTATGTAATGCAAAATATTTATGTAATGCAAAGTCCAACACTTTAAATGTCTGTGATGGAGAACTCCACTATGCCCTAGTCACTGTTCACTGGAGCCATGATAGAGAATCTACACTGTGCACTATTTACTGTCCAACTAAAGACCATTCGTACCCATAAACGAGGGCTATGTCCAATAAAGGTGCACTCCGTCCAATAAAGGAACACTCTTACCAATAAAGGAGCACTCTGTCCAATAAAGGAACACTCTATCCAATAAAGGAGCACTTTGTCCAATACAGGAACACTCTGTCCAATAAAGAGGCACTCGTACCAATAAAAGAGCACCATGTCGATAAAGGAGCACTCTGTCCAATAAAGGAGCATTTAATTCAATAAAGGAGAACACTCCATCCAATAAAGCTACCCACTTACCAATACCGCATACCTTATATATAACACCAACATTGCAGTTCATATCTCAAATCAAAACTTATTTAGAAATATAAATGGATTCCAATTTTATGAAATGTGTGTTGGCTTTTGATAGCGATTCGGAGGAAGATGAAATTCTTCAAGAGGAAGCGGAAAAAATACAAGAAATACGGGACATATACCGTGAAGCGTATGGTTCATCATCCACAACTAGAGGGGGATCAGTTGCTGGAAGGAGGTTTATACACCGAAATCATGCTAAATACCATAAATCTTTGATGCAAGATTACTTCGATGATGATTGCACTTACGGGCCTGATATGTTTCGTAGAAGAAACAAGATGCAGAGAAATCTATTTCTTCGGATATTGGCTGGTATTCAAGGTAACGATGATTACTTTAAGTACAAACAAAATGCATTGAAGACACAGGGGTTGTCCGGTGAACAGAAAATGACGGCCGCTGTTAGGTTATGTTTAGAGATGCAGAACTCCATAATCAGTTGCATAAGGATCTTATGAATCATTTATGGAACCACTATGCCGATACCTAGTTATGAAGCACCCTTATCTGAATTCGTGTTTTATTTTATGCTTGTCCGAACTTATCGATCATGTATACAGGAACGATGTTGTTCTTTTCTATTGTACCATTGCGTTCTCTTGTATTCGTAAGGGTTATTAATCAACTATTATTATGTTCCAAATTAGTTTATTCCACGAAAATAATAACGATTTTATTTTGTCATATTAGAAAATGTTTACTAGCTTTTTGACCAAGCCACCAAGGTTCACTCACAAGAAGAAAGTATGAAATCGCGTTCCTTAAGTCCATGAAGGATCGGATCGCATAAGAGGATCGCCACTCACGGATCGTTCCTCACGGATCGCCTCTCATCCAATCGCCCCCATTACATCAGCGATCCGACTACTTCTACACGACTCGATCCGTACATATGCTACTACCCAGCACAGACCGATCCGATCCCCTGATGCAGAGCGAAGCTTCTGACCCGTTCAAGCACGAGCTAGTCTTCGGCGATCCGAGATGCACGGATCCAGCGACACGTGTCCCCAACTGTCACTTTGACTGATTCTCCCTCTTTGCTCGATCCGATATTTAAGGGGATCGCGACACCTGTCCACAACGGCTAATTTGACTAATTCTTCATCAGGCTGCGATACGATCCGATATTCTCGGGATTTGTGCCACGTGTGACCGCGATCCGCCTGACAAAATCAGCTATAAATAGCCCAGAGCTTGGCATTTTTCATGATCTTTTGGCAATATTGAGTACTGATTCTGCCATTATTGTCATACCACCATTTCTTATCAGTTTTATTACTAGATTACTGAGAGAAATCACAATTGTAAAAGTGAGCTTGAGAGAAATCATTGATTGTATTAGCATTCAAAGTATAATCGATAACATATAAAGTGGACGTAGGCTCGTTAACGCCGAACCACTATAAATTCTGTGTGTTTTCTACTTTTTCTTCATTCTCCAGTTGAAATTCTTTAAGAATCAGAACGATTTGGGTGTTAGGTCCAAATTTTGACCTAACATTTTGGTGCTTTCACTGAGAAAACAGTCCCAAAACTTCACTATTCAGTTTTTTGAAAATTCCAGCGACATCTGATATCATGGCTGGAAAGAGGTCTAAGAAAGTACGCGCTTCACGAACAAATGAAATCGCGAATGAAACAGTTGAAGAAAGTGTGCACGAGCTGGGCAATGAGGGAACTTTGGATCGCGGAGCGCTGGGGGCGAACCGATCCGATGAAGGTGTCATGCTCCGAGTCGACGAGGACGAGACGATCCGGACTGCTGAAGGGGTTGTTACTCGATCCCGTGATAACGCCTCGAATCCTCCGCGTACCGTGACCACAAACCGATCCCAAGGGGGCGCTGCGAGCCACCATCCTCGATACACAGCGATCCGAATTGATGATCGGACTACAACTCGACCTGGAAAGGAGCCTATGGCTCGCTCCTACCGTCCTGGCCCCTCCACTCGACCTGCCTCAAGCTCTTTGCGCATAAGAGAAAGTGATGATGATCAATGTGACCCTTCTGCTCTCGTTACTGAGGGGGATCTCTCTCGCTTTTCTGAAATGTGGGAAAGACTGTTTGATGAATTGGTTGCTCAAAGGCAGGAAAGCTCCGTTCTGCGACAAAATTTGACCGCCATGGATAGAAGGCTTAATGATCTCGCAAGGCAAAGGGCGCCACCAGTTCGTCTGCTCAACCCAGAACACTCTTCTTCGTTAGAGGAATCGCCAAGGCCTCCGCGGCGACCGTATGAGAGGCCCGAAAACATAGAGCAGCTTCGATTTGGAACCCTGCCATCACGGGAAGAAGAGGCACTGGATGCAGGGCCCTCAAACCGTAATGTGAACGATCACGCCGCAACTCCCAGAGCTCGAGGTGTGGACAGCCCTGTACAGAACAGACTACCTCAGCCCCATCGCCGTGCAAATGCTCATGGTAACAGGGGGCAACGAAGCCCAATCCAAGCCCCGGATTTTGTGATTGCTCCCGGAAGAGAGATTAGAGAACCCCACCGAGCAAGAAGCGCTGACCCCGAACCTCCGCTGACCAGTGCAAATGTTGCAGCTATGATCCATCAAATTTTGGCAGATAACCATGGACAACGAAATGAAGATTAGGGAATTGACCGCAGTCATACCCCTTTCACTGAAGATATTTTAGATGCGACTTTCCCGCGGCGCTTCAACATGCCGCAGATGAACCATTACGCGGGTAGATCTGATCCCGTCCAGCATCTGATGAGATATTCTTGGTCAATGACCGCTGCCGCAGCCTCTGACGCTGTCAAGTGCAAAGCATTTCCCATATTCTTGGAGGATGTAGCATTATTATGGTTTACTCGCTTACCAGCAAGATCGATTTCCAGCTTCAAGGAGTTGAGTGAAAGGTTCGTGGTACAGTTCCGCATCTATGCACAAAAAACGAAGAGTGTGATTGACCTGTTCCTTGTCAAGCAACGACCAGGCGAGAGTTTGAGGGTGTATCTAGACCGTTTCAACCTGGCCGCTACTGAAGTTAAAGATCCTCATGAGCCAACTGTTGTGGCAGCCCTGATTGATGGGGTAGATAAAGACACTGAATTTGGGAGATACCTGGCCGGCAAGCCACCCCATACTAGAGAATTATTCTACGAAAAAGCTAATGTACACTTATGCCGGGAGGAAGTATATGCTAACCGAAAGGCAAAAACGGCCGATAAAGAGGAAATCCAGAGCAATGTCGCCATCAAGCAGACAGGAGACAGCTCGGGGAAGGTCGAGGTTAATGTCGGAAATCGGAATCAGGGTGGTCGTCAGTCAGGAAACAATGATAATAACAGTAATGGCAACAACCGGAAGAGGAATCGAGGGAACGACTCCCAGAGAAGGACTCGTCCCAGGTCTTTTGAGAGTTATACGCCAATAAACGATACTTTGGAAAATATCTTCATGGATTCGTACAACGTCCTCCAAAATAAGAGGCCACCTCCCAGAGAGTCGACGGAGAAAGAACGTGAAACGGGGAAGTTTTGTCTCTTTCATCAGATTCATGGCCATTCGACAAATGAATGCCGTCACCTAAGAGATGTAGTCGAGAGGCTTCTCCGAGAAGGAAAATTGGACGAATCAGACTAACGCCCAGAGACAGGGGGCAAGCCGTACAGGCCCCAAACCAGAACCAGAATCAACCTGCTGTCAGGCCAACTGCCCAGCAAAAGGGAAAAGACCTTGTTATCAATACCGTAATCGGAGGGCTTTATCTCGCCGGACACGGTTCCAAGGCATTGGATCAGTATGTCAATGCAGCCAAGCAACACCTCGAGGTAGGGGAGTGTAGCAACCCCGAGGACAACGTCCCGGTAAAACAACAAAAGATGATGTCCGACGATGTCGTTTTCCGCGAACGAGAAAGCATTGGAGTCCATGCTCCAACTGAAGATCCATTTGTAATCACAGTACCTATTGGCCCGGCCACTGTTCATAAAGTTTTGGTGGATAACGGGAGTTCCGTCAATATTCTTTTCAAAAGGATAGTCGACCAGATGAACCTTGAGATAAAAGACTTGAAGCCCTGTCAGGGATGGATTCGTGGATTTAACGGAGCATCCACCGCTCCAATGGGTTATGTAGAGCTACCAGTTACGCTTGGGGAAGGAGAACGCCAGAGAGTGAGAATCCTTCCCTTCGTGGTTTTGGATATTGAATCACCCTACAATGCCTTCTTGGGCCGACCGGCCCTCACAAAGTTTAGAGCCCGTATAGCCCCCTGGTGCTTATTATTGAAATTTCCTACGGAAGCTGGTGTTGGTATTGTCAGAGGAGATCAGGTTGCCGCACGAGCATGTTATGTTGCAGAGCTAAAGCTACTCCGCAATGGAGGGGACATAGAAACCAAAGGAGCTTCTCCCCCCACAAGGGCGGAGACCTTATAGCAACTAAGGAGGATAACCGTGGGAGAGTCGCCCAGAGAATTGCCCGAGGATATGGATCCCCGAGAGGTCAAAGAACCTGGGGACAGAATGACGACTCCCAACGAGACAACTGTGGATGTACTGATCGATGATGGTGACCCAGAGAAGGTCCTTAAGATTGGATCCCAGTTAAATCCAAATGTAGCTAAAGAACTGACGAATTTCTTAAAAAATAATTTGGATGTATTTGCTTGGACCCACGCGGAAATGTGTGGGATATCTCCATCAATCATGAGCCATTCATTAAGCATTAACCCTAAACATCCTCCGGTGAAACAAAAAAGGCGAATGCTGGGTCCAGAGAGGTCCGCTGCCTTGAAAGAAGAAGTTGGAAAGCTAAAGAGCAATGGGTTTATCAGAGACTCAATCTACCCAGACTGGATTTCAAATCCGGTTCTGGTGAAGAAGGCTAACGGGAAGTGGCGAACGTGTATCGATTTCTCGGACTTGAATAAAGCCTTCCCGAAAGACAGCTTTCCGTTACCCAGGATCGATCAGTTGGTGGACTCAACGGCGGGTCATGAACTCCTCTCCTTTATGGACGCTTATTCAAGATATAACCAGATTCCAATGCACGTTCCAGATCAAGAACACACTAGTTTTATTACGGATCTGGGATTATATTTTTATGTAGTAATGCCCTTTGGCTTGAAGAATGCAGGTGCTACATACCAACGGTTAGTGAACAGAATGTTCTATAACCAGATCGGGAAGACAATGGAAGTATACGTCGACGACATGTTGGTCAAGTCCAGGCAATCCTCCAATCACACTACGGACTTGGCAGAGATGTTCGGCATTCTTTGAAAGTATGGGATGAAACTCAACCCAACAAAATGTTCATTCGGGGTCGCCTCCGGAAAATCCTTAGGATTCATCGTCAGTTCTCGTGGGATTGGGATTAATCCCGACCAGATCGCAGCAATCAGAGACATTCAGGAACCTAGGCATATTAAAGATGTGCAAAGCCTTACAGGAAAAGTAGCCGCACTAAGCAGATTTATCTCCAGGGCTACGGACAAATGCATCCCATTCTTCGAATTGATAAAGCGAGGAAAACGCCACTTCAAATGGATGCCCGACTGCGTAGAAGCGTTTCAGAACTTGCTGAGACACCTGGAGAAACCTCCGATATTATCTAAGCCGATGGATCACGAGGACTTATTCGTGTACTTGGCAGTGTCATCCCACGCGATCAGCTCAGCATTGGTAAGAGAAGAAGATAAGGTCCAAAGACCTGTGTATTACGTGAGCAAAAAATTGACGGCAACAGAGCGTAATTATCCAAGGATAGAAAAGTTAGCGTATAGTTTGCTGATCGCCTCTAGAAAGCTTCGACATTATTTTCAGGCGCATCCCATTTCCGTATACACTGATCATCCACTCAAGCAAGTTCTACAGAGACCAGAGGCATCTGGAAGGCTACCCAAGTGGAACATTGAGTTGAGTCAATTTGATCTGAACTTTCAGCCCCGACGGTCAATTCGGGGGCAAGTGATAGCCGACTTCATAGCAGAGTTTACCGTCCCGGAGGAAGATGTAGCAAACGAAGAAGTTGACCCCTCAAAATTACTTCTCGATCCCAGTACCTGGAAATTGTATACTGATGGCGCTAGGAATGACAAGAGATCCGGCGCTGGAGTAGTGCTTGAAACTCCCGAGAAACGGCTGATATCCTATGCTATCCGGATGGAGTTTCACGCCACTAACAACGACTCCGAATATGAAGCCTTGATAGCTGGACTAAGGATCGTAAAGGAGTTGGAAGTCACAAAGCTGGACATCTTTTGCGGCTCCAAGTTGGTTGTGAGCCAGGTTACTGGAAAATTCCAAGCCAAAAGTGCAAGATTGATCTTATACTTGAAGAAAGTGAAGGAGTTGCTGAACGACTTTGATCACTACAACATATCTCACATTCCGCGGTCAGAGAATCAGCAGGCGGATAAGTTGGCAAAGATGGCTAGTTCCGACGATCCTGAAGAGACCGGGCTAGCCCCCGTTGAAGTACTTCGGTCTCCTAGTATAGATCAGATGGAAATTGATCTGGTACTAGAGACGGAACCAGAAAGTGAGTCATGGATGACCCCTTTAAAGAATTTCTTGATGAATGGAGCACTTCCGACCAAGAAAAGCGAGAGGCGTAAAGTAATTCGTAAAGCTGCCCGTTACGTTCTGCAAGACGGAGTTCTTTACGGACAAGGATTTTCGATGCCTCTTCTTTGGTGTATAGCTTATGACGACATCAAGCGTGTGCTACAGGAGGTACACGAAGGTGAATGCGGCGATCACACTGGAGGGCAAACATTGGCGAAAAAGGTGTTGTGGCATGGTTATTTCTGGCCTACCATAAATAAGGATGCAGCGAAATACGCACGATGGTGTGATGCGTGCCAGAGATTTTCAAAATACCTAGAGCACCTCCTAATCAGTTAAAAACAATGACGAGCCCATGGCCTTTCGCTATGTGGGGAATTGATATCATCGGAAGTCTCCCCATAGCTAGGGGCGGAGCAAAGTTCGCTATTGTAGCCGTAGATTATTTCACTAAGTGGGTCGAGGCTGAACCACTGACTACAATCACAACTAAACGAGTGATCAATTTTGTCGTTAGAAACATCATTTGTCGATTTGGGATTCCGAAGATTGTTATAACTGATAACGGAACTCAGTTCGATAGCACTGAATTCAGAAACTTCTTCCAGAAATACCACATTGAGAAACGGTACACCTCTGTGGCGTACCCGCAATCGAACGGACAAGTCGAAGCGGCGAATAAAGTGATTATGTCCATTCTGAAAAAAAGACTGAAACGGGCCAGAGCAATGTGGGCTGATGAATTACCCTTAGCACTATGGGCCTATAGGACAACGTATAAATCGGCAACCGGACATACCCCCTTCTCCCTTGCTTTTGGAGCAGAAGCAGTCATCCCGGTTGAGATAAAAGTACCTTCTCACCGAGTGACTTATTACGATCCGATGACTAATAACGAGTTGCTCCTCGAATCTCTGGATATGATCGAAGAAAAGAGGGACGAAGCAGACCTGCGTGCCTTGAGATGCAAACAACAGGTCGTCCGATACTACAACAAAAAGGTTCGAGCTCGAACCTTGGAACCCGGAGACTTGGTTCTGAAGCGTGTCTTTCGAGCCCCAACTCATATGGGAGCGAAGTGGGAAGGACCGTACACCATACTGTGCAAGCTTGATAATGGAACCTTCAAGCTAGCAACCGTAGATGGAAAGGAAATCCCCAGAGTGTGGAATGCCCAACATTTACGGCCGTACCTAACGTAAAGATGTCAGATTTTTTCTTTTGCTTTGTTAAGAACCATGTACAAGGCACGACTTGCCTAGAATAGTCCGATTTCTTAAAGCAAAAAATTATAAAGTGGACGTAGGTCATGATTCGACCGAACCACTATAAAAATATTGTGTGTTTTTTTACCTTTATTGCACTATTATTTATCTGCCTTTCTATTTTTATGGAAATTGCTGTGAATCATGCAATGATCCCAGAAGCACATAATTATAGGTGCCTTCCATCAGAATGGAATGTAATCACCAGTCAAAACTCTGAGGGTGTGATAAAGTAAATCATATCATTGATAGCGCTCTAACTCTCTAGAGCCGAGAGGGAGCATAACGGACATGAAGACGATGTCCGTAAGTCATGGCGGTGTACCATGATCAGAACCACCTTGACGGAACTCTAACCTCGGCGACCGCCAGGAGTGTATAAAAGCGTCTCCGACAGAGCACTGAGAAAGAGCTCTCGCCCCGCTGAAGGATCGGGGAGCGATTGAACTGCTGAGCTCGAACTCTAACTCTCCAGAGAGAGAGATAGTATAAAAGTGTCTCCGACTGAGCGCTGAGAAAGAACTCTTGCCCCGCTAAAAGATCAGGGAGCGACTAAACTGTTAAATTCAAACTCTGACCTCGGCGACTGCCAGGGGAATATAAGAGAGTCTATGGTTAAGCACTAAGAAAGGTGCCGGAAACTCAACACCATAAGGACAATCATCTTGCTAAATTTTCTAAGTCCCCCATATTCAGAAGTAGGGGGCAACGTGCAGACAATGCTAATCAATCCTTAATAAGCCCTAGTCAGGTGCCACATTAACGATTGATTGGGCACATATACATATATACATATACACATGAACACTGAAATTTTTAAATTTTCCTTTCTGTTGCTTGACTGATTTGTAGTTATAATCAGATGGTTTATGACTAAGCATGAAAAGTTTATTAAATGCAGATACACGGTGATGCAAAAAGAGATAAGCTTTTATTTATAAACTGCAAGCCTAGAAAGCGAAAAAACAACCTAAAACAAAAGTGAGGGCCAGTCTCACAATTACATTTCATGGCCAGTGGGAAACCTAAAGACAAAATATAAACAAGCGACAATATCCTATTTACGCTTTGACCTCTTCTCCTGCTTCTGTTTCTCCAGCTTCGCCTTGTCAGCATCGGATTGATCACCTTTCTTTCTCTTCCTTTTGTCTATGAGAGGAACGTCCGACTCTTCAGAAGATTCCTCCTCCACCTCCTTTCTCTTCCTTTTATCAGTAAGGGAAGCTAGGAAATCATCAGGGTTCGCAAAATGAAGCTGTTTGCTGATGGATTTGGGCTGGAGTTTCAAAACCATCCCAGTTTTGGGATTAAACTCTGAGATAGGGACTATGTTCTAAGGCTCCTGTCCCACTTTCTTTAAAGCCATCTCCTTTTCCTGCCTAGCTTTTCTGTTAGCCAAAGTTTCGTCGTCATCGTCTTCGGCTTCTTTGGTGCCAATGATATCCTCCTCATCCTCTATATGGCGCCCATCCATATCTTTCAAGGCCTCGATGGTTTCATCGTCCTTGGGAGCATAAGCACTGGGTGCCAGGACACCCTTCTCTGCTGTTGTACCCTCGGCCTGCTTCGGTATCTCAACACCGGCGCTAGGCGAGACGACAACCTTCTCTGCCTCTTTCCTCTTCTCGGCATCCTTGTCGACGGGCTCGCCACCTGTATTATGGGGAACACATGTTATCAATTCAATTGGTTGCTCTACCAGACGACGACAACTCACAATTGTTTTGCCAAATTGTGGGGAAAAAAGGGAGATACCTTCCGCTGATCCTCCATCTAAGCTAGTTGCAGAAGCTCCGACGGCCACAGGATTTAGGCCCAAAGGAATTAACGGATCATCAGGATGGTACTCTTCAACTCCGGAGGATTTGGGCTCTACAGCTGAGCTCGAACCTTCGTCAATCTTACTTTTGCCCTTAGCCAGGGCTCTCTCCTTCTCCATTTCTTCTTGAATTAGACGACAACCTTCTGCCAGATCCTCGGGCTCGTTATCCCTCAGGATGGTCTTCACCAGCTCATCTTCGTTAATCTCTTCAACTCCCAATCTCTGCTTCTCACCTTCAACGATGGCATCCCATAAATTGGCTAAAGTAACGTGGTAATCCGGGGTCCACGAGATATTACGGGTTTTGAGGACATGGCCGAGGAAGTCAAAGATCATCTCTTCGAACCCTTCGATATCCTTTTCTCTCTCGAGGAGTTTGTTGTTAGAAGCAGTAGTCATTTCAATGGCACTTTCAATATTCTTTTCGGCGAGAGCCGCACGCCTCTCCGCATCCGCGACTTGATCATTTAAAATCACCTTTTCCGCTTCAGCCAAAGCTAGACTTTCTTTCAAACTTGCTTTTTCTGCCTCCCAGGCAGCTCTCTCAGCTTCGAAATGGCCTTGTGCTGTCTTCTACTCAATGTTGGCCATTTTAAGATCTTCTACCTCCTTCTTTAAGGCCATTTTCTCTTGACTATTTGAGTCAAGTTCCGAATGAAAGCGTTTCTTAGCATTCTCCAGTTCGATCTTATAATTTTCAGCATCTCTCCGTGCTAAGGTGAGTTGGGATTGAGCATCTTCCAAGTCCTTCTCCATCTTTGTCCTGGCCCTTTCGTTGTTATCAATTTTCACCTTGGATCTATGTGCTTCCATTTCAAGCGTTCGAATGACATCTGAAAGATTAACCGCATGTTTTTTCATCATTTCATACTGCCTGGCTACATGGCGAATGTGCCTGACGACTTCATTATCCCAGTTCCTAGGGACTGGTTCCAAGGCTGGAACAAACGTCATCCTTTCGAAGAAGATGTTGGGGAATTGTTCCCACAACTTTTCCAGCCTACCTTGAATCTCGGGACCATGGATGTAATCTCGTGACCCGGGGGCAGCCAACTCTGGCTGGCTGGAAGGGACAATGTCACTTCTCTCCTTCTCAGAATCTTTGATTGGATCCTTGCTTTTATCCTTAGGCTCGTAGTGTCTTTTTGACGACCTGCTGTGAAAGGGTGCACTTTTCGGAGGAGTTAACTCTTTAGGAAGTTGTTTTCCCCCTGCAGGAGCTACCGGATAACTGGGAAGCTTGCCAGAAGTCGATTTTGATGGAGACCGGGGTTGCGAAGAAGTAGGCTTGTGAGAAAGGCCGCGAGAGCGCTCGGTACTCGGATGAAGACTGGGCGTGCCTTCACGAAGAGAACGATAAGAATAAGATCGCCAGCGAGACATCTTTCCTGCAAAAGAGAAAAGAACATATTAAAACCTCGGATACTGTCGATATAAAAGTGTGGGGTCAGGCAGTGCGTGTGATTTGTGCATCCCATATAATTCCCCCTAACAAACCCGGGCCTAAAGTCAGGCTCATCTGAGTAGTTTCTTGTCCTTTAATTGGAACAGTGGTCTCCTCAGAAGCAGGGAAAAATGGCTCCCCTTCAAAGTCCCCCTCTGTGTATACATCATCGGGCAAAGGAATTTTGCTTAGCTCTTTAAATAGCCGTTCTTCTGTCAAATCATCGGGAGCAGCAGGTTCGATCGGAAGAGAAACCCTTGAGGGGAAACCCCCCGGAGAAACTGGGATTTTCTTGGACTTGTCACCACGGGCCTCATCTCCTCTATATATGTTCAGGTCCTCGTCGTCCTGGATGATTATCGGGGAAGGACTCTTATGGAGTTTAGTTGTTTCTGCTACCCGTGATGTTCCCTCTCCCTCCGCTGGGGGCACGTATTTGTAGGGTTTGCCGCCAGCACCAAGTCCAAATCTTATATCCAGAAGGCGATGCTTATGAAGATTCTCGTCAGTGATGCACTTTTTGATCCTTAGAAAATCGGATCTGCTTTGTAGAAGAATAGACAATCGATGATTGTATAATAAGCCTTCCGTCTTGGGAAAGACGTGATCTGCTTAAAACAAAAAAAAGGGGGGATGTTAATGCTTCGGTTTCTCAAGCAAGATATTTAGTCAAAAGATTAAAGTTTACTTGATTTAAACCATCTTCTTGAGCACCCGGCCTGCCTCTTTATATAGAACCAATCAGACTTGGGATCCCCTATATTGCTGTATTCGTCATACAGAACCTTCCTATTCGCCACCGATTCGAAGAAAGAGAAATTTGGGGTTGCCGAGGAGCGATGCTTGAAAAGATAAAAGAATGTTAAATCTTTAAATGTGAGCTCGGTATGCAGGATCTCCGCGTATGCGATATATAGAGTGTATAGAGCCTCGTAGGCGTTAGGATGAAGCTGCATCGGAGCGATACCCAATCGTTTTAAGGTCTCAATCACGATTGGAGGAAACGGAGGAATAACTCCTACCGAGCACATGATTCGGCTGACTGCCATATACCCTTCCGGAGCTAAGTGGGGTCTATCTTCGCTAACGGGTGTCCTCACATCATCCCAAGGGATCCCATGTCTCAGACAAATTCTTTTAAGCTTTATGTCATCGAGTTTGGAAGCTAAAGAATCAGTAAATTTCTCTATCCCAAGTGCACCAGGAATCTCGTCAGGAGCTCGACCGTCTACTTCAGACTCCTCGTCAAGTGAAATACTTTCAGTTGGATCTGATTCCGTTGCTTCGTATTCGGAACCAGAATCCTCGCCCCTTGGGTTAGTTGGATGGACCTCAGGGTTATGGTGCTCAGGCACCTCGGGAACTGTCTCGGTGTTAGATCTCGAAGAGGAGTGATTATACGACATTACTGTTTAGGCGAAGAAACATGAGAAATAAGATTAAAACTACCCGTCCCCCTTTGTGTGTGTGCAAGTGCCGGTGTGTGTGCTTGTGCGTGCATTAAAGAAAGGTACAAGGATCAACAAAATCATCCAGACATTGGTCGTTGTTCGGTTGATAGATTATGCATTTGTTCGATCCGGAATGTCCGTCTCAAAGGCTCTAACCTAACTGTTCATCGATTTGTTAGAGTGGCATCATATTATTTAGTCAGCGTGTGCATCAGATCGTCCGGCAGTCGGATCGCAGGGCAGGTTCGGATCGCGACATATGGACGGATCGTGGTGAAGGACTCGGTACGCGGAAGTGTATTAGATCATGGAAGGGCTTTGAATCGTGAAGCGCACCAATTCATCCAGAACGGATCGCGATGGTATCTTGGCGATCCGCATCGCCCCCATCCTCCACGACCCGAAACTCCGGTATCTTCGCGATCCGACACTCGCGTCTAGTTCCCCACGAATCGTAGCCTTACCGTTCCCGCGATCCGGTCCACTAGCCAAATCAACTTTCCAGTTTCGTACCCTCTCCCTTCGCCTCACCACCGCTTCAAACTCGGGCCTCGCCCACGAACCGACCTGGTCATCCCTTCCTTCTTCTTCCTCAACTCTCCTCTTCACCCTTAAATCCATGGAGTCGCACCTGGCACGCTCGCGTTTACTATCATCGAATCCTACGAAATTCCACTGTCTCCACTCTCTAAATCAGTGCGAACAAGCTAGAAACTAAAGAAAAGATGTTTAATTACCTTCTTAAAGTTTGAGATTGGTTGGAAATTTGAAAATCAAAGTTAGGGTTTTTCTCTCAGGAAAATTGGCGGCGGCTGCAAACAAAGAAAGAAGAAGAGAAGAATGAGGGTGAGGATCGATTTATATAGGCAAAAGGGAGACCGTTTGTCTCCCCTTTTTTGTCTTATTCGATCCGCGAAAATAGACGGGCCACGAACCAAAAGCCCACCACGTCACGTACCAAAAGCCCACCACGTCTCGAAGAGAAGCCCACCTCGTTCCGTAAAGAGACACAAGCGCTCACCAAAGGACGAGGCGAATGACTTGCTAACAGACCACGACTCGCGCATGCGATCCGAACCGATAAATGACCGACAGGAACGAAAATTCAAAAATGCACCCGATAGTTTCGATGATGAAGGCTCTGAAAGATCCCAGAAAAGAATTGTCCAATAAACAGGGAAACTATTAAAAGGTCTATCCGATATTTACAGCAAGCAAAGAAACAACTTTCCGTAAATGATATAGCTTTTCGGATAGACGCTACCACTGATTTGCATCTCTTTATGAAAAGACGTTTCCACAGTTTCGAAGCATGTTCCATCATCGATAAAATATACTTCGAGGGGGCAAAATGTTGGTTAGCTTTTTGACCAAGCCACCAAGGTTCACTCACAAGAAGAAAGTATGAAATCGCGTTCCTTAAGTCCATGAAGGATCGGATCGCATCAGAGGATCGCCACTCACGGATCGCTCCTCACGGATCGCCTCTCATCGAATCGCCCCCATTACATCAGCAATCCGACTACTTCTACACGACTCGATCCGTACATATGCTACTACCCAGCACAGACCGATCCGATCCCCTGATGCAGAGCGAAGCTTCTGACCCGTTCAAGCACGAGCTAGTCTTCGGCGATCCGAGATGCACGGATCCAGCGACACGTGTCCCCAACTGTCACTTTGACTGATTCTCCCTCTTTGCTCGATCCGATATTTAAGGGGATCGCGACACCTGTCCACAACGGCTAATTTGACTAATTCTTCATCAGGCTGCGATACGATCCGATATTCTCGGGATTTGTGCCACGTGTGACCGCGATCCGCCTGACAAAATCAGCTATAAATAGCCCAGAGCTTGGCATTTTTCAGGATCTTTTGGCAATATTGAGTACTGATTCCGCCATTATTGTCATACCACCATTTCTTATCAGTTTTATTACAAGATTACTGAGAGAAATCACAATTGTAAAAGTGACCTTGAGAGAAATCATTGATTGTATTAGCATTCAAAGTATAATCGATAACATATAAAGTGGACGTAGGCTCGTTAACGCCGAACCACTATAAATTCTGTGTGTTTTCTACTTTTTCTTCATTCTCCAGTTGAAATTCTTTAAGAATCAGAACGATTTGGGTGTTAGGTCCAAATTTTGATCTAACAGAAAATAAGGTAGGATAGGGAAAAAATAAACTAGTCACGCGTCGACTTTATCGGCTCGCGAAGTCGCGAGCCGATAAATTCGGCGTGCGAGCCCAATTCAGAAATCTGAATTGAGCCCGTAACATTTGCCTGAATGTTACACGACGTAACATCTGTTGGGGACCATTTTTGCCCCAATTCAAGATCCGTAACAAGAATGGTCCCTTTGTTGGAGATGCTCTTAAGCAATGAACAACACCCGACTCTTCAACTTCCACTGTTAATGAAGGAAAGAGTATAGAAAGGGAAAGAAACAGGAGAAGAAATGTCAATGCCAAACTCTATGCTCTTCGTACCGTAGTTCCAAATATTACTAAGGTTTGTATGTTCTAAACTTAATTGTTACACATTGTGCAGTGGCAAGCTGACGATGTGGTTGAATATATATTATGGTTCGGGTATAGATGGACAAGGCATCAATAATCACAGTCGCAATTATATGCATTCAAGAAATGCAAGAACAAGAAATGAAGATTTTATCAGAGATCAATGAGTTGGACTTTATCAAGGCACAAAAGAAACAAAGTTCTAGTGCTGGGACAAGAAGAATTATGACTAGGATCGATGTTAGTGAGGTATATTTTAATTCTCTTGCCATATCAATTTGATTCATTGTTGATCAAACAAAATTTATACATATGACCGTATTTGAATTTCGGGACATTAATGCATGTATAGATTGTGGTGAGGGAGATAGAAGGGAAATTAATTGTGGCGATAAGCATAACATGCAACAAGAATACGGGAACCATGGCTATACTCTGCCAGCTCCTTGAGTCCATCAACCTCAACATCTTAAGTGCAAATGTCACTACTGCTTGCGGCAGTATTTTGCATTCAATATTTGCTTAGGTACCAATTTTTCCCTATACAATGATGTATTTTTTATTTCCTGTTAGTTCACCCAAATATATAAAGAACTTGAGTTATCATTTACGCCTTTCTTTTTGGATTTATTGTAGTAAATTTGAAATTTTGTAATTTTCTTTTTTTGGAAAAAAAATGTTTTAACTGCTAGGTTAGAAATAAACGTCCCTAGCAACAAATATCTGACATAATGTGATATCAAATGGTTCTTGGTTTGTTAGTAAAAAGTAAAAACCGTAACTTAGTTTGAAACATTAACGGAAATGAAGCTATAATAGCTATTCTATGTCTTTTTTTTAGCTGAATAATTTTCTAATTTTCACATGTATTATCTAGCTTTCTACGTCCTATTGATTACACTGTAGTTCATGCAATTCATGCATGAATTCAATCTTCCCCTAAGATATTGCATTTTGCAGCACCTTCACATTCTGATTCTACACATGTTTAATGAGATAACAAATTTAAATGAAAAAAATATATATGAAGGTACAAGCAATTATAAGGATATATGATTTTATGACACATTGGGTCCTTTTCAGATTTCATGTGTTGAATTATGTTCATATTCTTCTTTTTCACAAGTTCAACAATATGTCAAATCAAAATATGTTTGGAATATTTTAAAAGAAGAAGAAGGAATTTTTGAGAGAATTATTCTAATGAGTAGGAAATTTTCATTGCTTTCCTTTTGTAACACCCCGCGAATTCTATAACTATGTAATTCACAAAATTAAAGTATAATTAATCTGAAAATCAAAGAACTAAGGGAAACGGGATACGCCATTGCGTTCGTCTCGGAAAAATACGCGAAATAGAGTCCGAGTTTTCGAAAAACGGAGTCCGTATGAAGAAGATATGGCCTTCGGAAGTTTTTAAATTAAGTTTAAAATTCAAACAGAATAAAATAGCTCAGGAAATCAAATTTAAATTCCAAAATGGGGCCCAATGGGCCAGGGCGGAAAAACACCCGCCTAACGCACCCAGGTCGACTGGGCTGTCGACCTGGTCTAGCCAGGTCGACAGGGCTGTCGACAGGGCTGTCGACAGGCATGTCGACCTGGTCCAGAGCCAGGTCGAACCCAGCCCAACCTGGCTGGCCTATTCTATGTTGGTCGATTTTCTATAGTCTGCTTTGTCATTAGGGCTAGGTGGCAGGCTCTAATTGGTCTCTCTTTCGAATGAATGGCTACGATCAATCCAAGCAACATCAATGGTCCTAATCAGTTCATAAACCCTATAAAAATGACCCTAGACTTAACCCTAATCTATTCATTCAAAAATAAGAACAAAGCCGCCATGTTGCTGAGGAACGACTAAGAGTAGCCACCAATTGGAGAGAGGATTAGGAGGCAAATTCTAAAGCATCAAGCAACCTAAACAAATCAAATCAACAAGTAATCGCATCTTCTAATCCCTAAATTTGAGAATTCGCCACACAATAGTAAGTAGAGTATTATTTTGGTATGAACAAATAATTGTGTTGGTATGTATACTTGATTTGTGGCGATAAAGTAATTCATATTTGTGCGTTGCTATCGATTTGGAATATTGTATTCGTTTGGATATTCTTGAATTATGTTATTCATTATAAAAACTACATGTTTGCGGTAGTTTTATGCAAGTATGACGTTTGGATATTCGCAAAATATGTAATTTATGTTGAAGCTACATGTATGTAGTTGTTAATTGGAATTCATGCAAGTTTGGGGTTTTACTACTATGCCATCATAATGTGTATTTTTGTACAAAAAAATCATTTTGTGTGTAATTGGAACAAATTTGGGTTATTATAATTAGCATGAAATTATACTGAAAAGTTTGGCATCATGGTCTATGTATTAAGCCATGCTTTGTACTAGAAAACCTATTTGCAAACTTATGAATATGACTAGGCTATGATTGATATTTTACATAATTGAAAACCATGTTAGGTCTATATTGTTAACAAGAATTATATGATGACATATGTGGTACATGGCTAGGTTAGATTCAAAATTCCCTTTGCAAGTTTCCATGACTGAAGCAAAATTCATGATTTCATGTTAGAAATATTTATGCCATGGTTAGGTGAATAGATTTATAATCATGATTAAGTTGAAGTATACTTTTGTGTTAGTAACATAAGTAAGTACCTTCGTAAACATGTAGTAATCTCATGAACATGATTTGCTTATGTTTGACATTATGCCTGAATAAAAGTATAGGTTTATGTTGTAGTTAAGCCTATGTGTCAATAGTGATATTCTTAACTTAACTACAAGTTTACATGGTTTGATTCATGTCACTTATGCTTTATGACCAAAGTATATGTCACTACTATGCAAGTACACCAGTTTCTACTTTGTATTTCCAACGTCGTATTGCAAGTTCATACGTTCACATTCCCCCTTGTTTGTGTATGTAATCTCGCTTTAAGCCTCCCCTTTTCGCATGGCTAAGTTGGGCTTAAAAAGGCTAAGCCCAACATATACATAATAAACGGACGTGTTAAACGGGGGAAAATAACGTTGGGTTAAAATTACTAATGAATGAAAATATAAAGTAGAAGGGCCCAAATTCAAGTATGGGTTGGGCCCATGATTGGTGTAACCTTTACACCATTAACTTAATAATGGGCCGCAAATATTTACATATAAATAAAGAAGAAAGACAAAATATGTAAATGTAGAAAATACGATGTGTTTAACCCGAGGTTGGATTGAGTTGTGATGTAAACCTGCCCGGAACCGCCCGGCTGTCCAGTAGTCACAACAATATCTATCCAATGTGAGAGGTTAAACATGGAGCCCAATAAGGACCCGAGGTTAGACTGAGTTGTGGCGTAAGACTGCCCGGAACCAACCAGCAACAGGCAGCCACAACAATACCTGTCTAATGTGAGAGGTCAAGGCTTTAATAAGACAATTAAGGCTGAGTCAGGACTGTTAGGATTAAGTGAACTAAAGACTTAATCAAAATGGAACATGCTAAACTAAACGGACTGGTGGGGGTTAGGTTAGAAAACACTTAACCAACTTAGCATGTTGGCTAGAGATAGAAAACCTAGTAACGGGGGACCCTTTTCAGCAGTAACCCTAGAAGGTGTATCAGGATACCCTGAAACTAGGCAGGGTGGGGCACGATTACTGGGCTGATTGTAAGAGGTCAAATCGACGGCGGTGGTGTAGCAGTGTAGGTTCTAACGGGGTGCGGGCGTGCACACACTCCGGCGCAGAAAAATAAGGCACTGGACACCAGTAGCATACCTGTGCATTCTAGGATTGTGTCGGGCCGCCACCATGGGACTTGATACACCCCATGGTGGGACCAGCATAGGTAACTACAACATCGGGGGCCGTAAGACACATATAACTACGCGAGTAGGAGCCGATCATCATAGAATGGATCACATCACCCTGATTATGGGGTGCCAGTTGGAAACTAGTTTATATGGGTTCAGAGATTAACATGGGGTACGATAGTATATTCGACCCTAGACAACTTAACCAAGTTATAGTGCTTTCCCACTTCTTGTTTATACTTATCATACCCAGTTCTTTATTCATAGACAAAATAGTACTAGACTTACTCAGGCTTTATGTCTGACTCTACTTTTCTTTCGTCTTCTTTCCTTCCGTTTCCCCCCCTCCCCCAGGTCCACAGGGAGGGAACACTGCAGCTTGACCAGTCTTATCATCCAGCTTGAAGAAGAGAAATGTATTGCTTGGACCTTTTCTTTTTGAACTATGGCTTTGGACAACCACTATGGGGCTTTTGCAGTTTTATCTATGTTTTCTTTATGCTTCTTTAAATAATGTAATCAAGACATATTATGAAAGTGTTATGTTTTTGGAAAAGATGAAAGACAATTATGGTGATGTTGTTGTAACACGTATTTGCTTTTATGAAATAAAAGTTGTTGTTTTTCCGCTGTTTACAAATATGTGTTCTTATATCTGTCTTGTATATCTGTGACTTATACTTATAAACCTCCACCAAAATTAGGGCATTCCCTTTGAGAGTGACTCTAACGGAGGTGGGGTGTTTCACTTGGTATCAGAGCATAGGTTTACCAGATAAGATAAAAAGTTTTGAAAATTTATTTTCAAAAAGGAAATTTAAAGAAGCATTTTTAAAAGATAAAAATATTATTTTATTTTAAAAGGCAAAGTCCACTCCCCAAAGCCATAGGTACTATCTCTTATCCTTCGTTTTGAATCTATCCTTTTTGTTTCAGCATGTCCGAAGAACTTAACTTGCCGGAAGGGGTACCAATACCTGGTTGGTTTAGACGGTTCTTAGAAGCAAGGGCCACTCAGCCCGGTCCTACCGTTCCTCCTCCCCCAGCTGCAGGAAATCATCCAGCTGTAGCAGCACCTTTCCCTCCACCTCCTCCACGAGGGAACGCGTTTGCTAAGATATGTAAAGATTTTAAAGCCATGGGAGGAAAGGATTTCCATGGAACTGAGTCCTTCGTAGCAGCTAGGAATTGGCTGAAAGAAACTGAGGACCTATTCATCATCTTTGAGGTAGAAGATAGACAAAAAGTACAATTGGCAGTATGGCTATTGAAGGGCGAGGCTTCCTACTGGTGGGAAGTCACTAATGCTGAAAGACCAGTGGAGACATGGGAGGACTTTAGGGCAAGGTTTGAGACTAAATTTCTCTCAGATGCGGAAAGAAGTTTGCAGTTGGAAAAATTCTTATTTCTTAAGCAAGGGGACAAGACAGTCAGAGAGTATGTGAATCAGTTCGATGAGCTGGCTAGGTTTAGGCTTGACCTAGTCAACACCCCGCACAAGAAGGCTCTCCGTTTCGTCAAAGGGTTGAATGAGCCATTACACAGTTTGGCCATGACCCATATACCCATGGGAGCCACGTAAGAAAGATTGGTGCAAATGGCATTGCTGAATGAAGAGGATAAGGGCAAGAAGGAGACAAAGGCAGAAAGCTCTCAAGGGAAGAAAGAGGGTTTGCAGCCAAAGAAGACAGACTTTAAGAAGGGCGGGAAAGGCAACAAAGAGAAGAGGAAGTGCAATTTCTGTGGCAAAGTGGGGCACTTAGTAAAGGACTGCCGGAAAAAGAAGGCCAAGGAGAATGGTGGGTGCTTTTCTTGCGGTGAGACGGGCCACAGGGCTAAGGACTGCCCAAAGAAACGAGGACAGGGGCAGAGGGCTGGATCCACCTCAGGGGCACAGGTTCATGTGCTAGAAGCGCCACCTTTGCAACAGCGAGGTACCAACACTTCTGTAGAAAGTGTAGTTTATCTTTATGATCACCCCATTCGCACTTTATTTGATTCTGGCGCATCATACTCCTTTATCTCGTCTGCTTTAGTAGAATCTCTGCACCTAAAAACTAGTATGGTAGAGGACCCCTTAATTGTTTCAAACCCAATTGGGGCCCCAGCTTATTTGTCTATGATCTGTGTGGGATTGAAAATTTCTATTCTAAGTGTAGAATTTCAATGTAGTGCCTTTGTTTTGGGCTTTTCGGGATATGGTTTGATTTTGGGTATGGATTGGCTATCCAGTAATGGGGCCATCCTTGATTGTGAGAAAAGGGTTGTTCGGCTCCTAACCCAGCTCGGTAATACTTTGGAAATTTCTTGTAATCCCTCGTATGCGGTTATGCTTAGTTATCTTGAATCGCTAGATGCCTCTGTAGACAATTTGCAATCAGTTAGAGTGGTCCGGGAATATCCGGATGTCTTCGAAGAGGTGAAGGGCTTGCCTCCGAAGCGGGAAATAGACTTCCGCATATATCTTGTAGATAATGCAAAGCCCGTTGCGTTGCCCGTTAGACACATGGCTCCACGAGAAAGGAAAGAGCTCAGTAAACAGATTAAAGAGCTTCTAGAGAAGGGGTTTATTAGGAGGAGCATTTCAGAATGGGGCGCTCCAGTGGTGTTCGCTACAAAGGCGGATGGTTCACTCCGTCTATGTGTTGACTATAGGGAGCTCAACAAGCTAACGAAAAAGAATAGGCACCCTCTCCCTAGAATTGACGATTTATTTGACCAGCTTGTAGGAGCGTCTGTTTTCTCCCAACTTGATTTAGCAACCGGTTTTCATCAGCTAAGGGTGGCTGAAGATAGCATCGATAAAACGGCGTTTAGAACCCCAGACGGCTTCTTTGAATGGCTTGTCATGCCTTTCGGCTTGACAAATGCACCTGCTTACTTCGTGGACCTGATGAGTAGGGTATTTAAATATTTCCTCAACAAATTCGTAGTGGTCTTCGTAGATGATATCCTTATCTTCTCAAAGAGTGAAGAGGAACATGCTCAACACTTAAGGGAAATCATGGAAACTTTGCGAGTCCATCAACTAAAAGCCAAATTCTCCAAATGCCACTTTTGGAGAGAAGAGGTGAGGTTCCTTGGGCACATAGTATCCAAACAAGGGTTAGTAGTGGACCCCGCTAAGGTAGTGGCGGTACAAGATTGGAAGACGCCAAGGAATGCAACTGAGGTCCGAAGCTTTCTAGGACTAGCAGGTTTCTATCGAAAATTCATAAGGGATTTTGCGAAAATCTCAGCTCCGCTCACAAAATTGACCAAGAAGAATCTAGTGTTCAATTGGGACTTGGATTGCGAGTTTGCTTTCCAACGACTGAAAAGGGCTCTCACAACAGCCCCAGTTTTGACACTGCCAGATGGGAGCAAGATGTTCACTGTTTATACGGATGCATGTGGGACAGGGCTAGGCGCCGTCTTAATGCAAGAAGGAAGGGTAGTAGCTTATGGTGGGAGGCAGTTGAAGGTGCACAAAAAGAACTACCCGACCCACGATCTTGAGTTAGCCGCCATCGTCTTTGCACTCAAGTCTTGGCGACACTATCTCCTAGGTGAGAAGTTCGAACTTTACACTGACCATAAATCGTTGAAATATCTTTTCTCGCAGAAGGATCTTAACTTGAGGCAACAAAGATGGATGGAGTTTCTTGCCTCGTACGATTTCGAAATCTCCTACACTCCGGGCAAAGGCAACGTAGTTGCAGACGCGTTGAGCCGAAAGAAATTGACCCTAAGCCCGTTGTTTGTTGAAAGACAAAGCCTAGAGTTTATAGCCAGCTTCGACTTTAGGCCCTCCTCCGATTTCGTACCAGGCTTGCTAGCATCTCTCGAAGTGCGCCCAACTTTAGTGGATTCAGTAGGGACAGCACAACGCGAAGACCCTCAGCTTGCGGAAACAATTGATAGGTTAATTAGGGGTGAGACTTCAAGTCACCTCAACAGATACTCCATCGACGATAAGGGTTTGCTAAGGCGAGACGGAAGACTATGCGTCCCACAGACAAAAGATTTAGTAAAGAAGGTTCTCGAGGAAGCACATCACTCCAAGATGACGATACACCCAGGCGGGGATAAGATGTACAAAGACATAAAAAGGACTTTCTTCTGGAACGGCATGAAAAAGGACGTGGCAGAATTCGTTTCTAAGTGTATGGTGTGCCAACAGGTTAAAGCGGAACAGAAAAAGCCTGGCGGACTACTACATCCTCTAGAGGTCCCGCAGTGGAAGTGGGATAGCATCTCAATGGACTTCATCGATGGGCTGCCTAGGTCTAGGAGAGGCAACACTAGCATTTGGGTAATAGTGGATAGGCTTACTAAAAGCGCCCACTTTTTACCTGTTAAAAGTAAAAGAACCGCCTCATCCCTAGCATCACTTTACCTCAAGGAAATAGTTCGACTCCATGGAATACCATCTAGCATTGTTAGTGACCGAGACCCCATCTTCACCAGCGAGTTTTGGCGGAGTCTGCAAGAAGCAGTAGGAACGCAGTTATGCTTGAGCACAGCCTACCATCCCCAAACCGACGGCCAAACAGAGAGAGTGAACAGAGTTTTGGAAGACCTTTTAAGACTATGCGTCCTCGACTTCGGAGGGACATGGGAAGACCACCTTCCTTTGGTGGAATTTGCCTACAACAACAGCTATCAAGCAACCATCGGAATGGCGCCCTTCGAAGCTTTATATGGAAGACCGTGCCGATCGCCCACTTGTTGGTGGGTGTCTACTGATAAGCTCATACTTGGACCAGATATGATCCGAGAGACTTCAGAGAAAGTAGACTTAATACGAAGAAGGATGAAGACGGCCCAAGACAGACAAAAGTCCTATGCCGACAAGAGAAGGCCGACCTTGAATTTGAGGTTGGAGACAGAGTTTTTCTCAAGGTATCACCGCTAAGAAACGTTGTTCGTTTTGGAACCACAGGAAAACTGGCACCAAGGTTCGTAGGGCCATTCCCTATCATCGAGAAAATTGGGAAAATGGCCTATAGATTAGAGCTACGCGAGAAGTTGGCTGGAGTCCACAACGTTTTTCACGTTTCACATCTCCGTAAATGTCTACATGAGTCTGCTGAAGTGGTAGAGCCAAATATCCTCGAAGAGGCCGAAGTGGAACGCGAAGCAACCATAAGAAAAGTTCCAACCCGCATATTAGGAACGGAAGTGAAGAAGCTACGCAACCGCGAAGTCAAACTCGTCAAAGTTCAGTGGAGCGACGCCGAGGGAGACGCGACTTGGGAAACTGAAGCTAGAATACGCACTGCCTACCCTTTTCTGTTCGAGGGTACATCCTTGATCTTTCTTATCTTAAGTTGCGCTTTTATCTATCTTTTTAGGTATATTTCCTCGACCTTATCTTTTAGATAGAAACCCTTTGGATGGAAACATGTAATTGAAACATGTTATGTATGGTGGTTGCAAGTGGTTGCTAGTGGTTGCTCGTGGTTGCATATACACACACAATCTAGGTTTTAGATCGGCTCAGTCACTTCATATTGCATATGCATATATGTTTGCATTCGTATATGGTTGAACTGTAATGTGTTGTCATATGGATGTTGCATTTGTATGAATGATTGTGCACTCATGTAGAATCATGAATAGGAAAATTTGCATACATAATGGATTCATGGCACTTACATAACTCGCATTAAGGAGGTCAACTGAATCAGTAAGACCGCCTGATTTTGCATTAGATAAGTTCATGTACACACACACTTCGCATATGATCATGAAGCATTAGAAGTCTTTTAAGGACAATGGATGCTCGTGTTTGATGAATGAGTAGATGGATGATTGGATGTTAGGATATACATTCCTCCTAACTTGAAGATTTCGGGGACGAAATCCTTTTAAGTGGGGGAGAATGTAACACCCCGCGAATTCTATAACTATGTAATTCACAAAATTAAAGTATAATTAATCTGAAAATCAAAGAACTAAGGGAAACGGGATACGCCATTGCGTTCGTCTCGGAAAAATACGCGAAATAGAGTCCGAGTTTTCGAAAAACGGAGTCCGTATGAAGAAGATATGGCCTTCGGAAGTTTTTAAATTAAGTTTAAAATTCAAACAGAATAAAATAGCTCAGGAAATCAAATTTAAATTCCAAAATGGGGCCCAATGGGCCAGGGCGGAAAAACACCCGCCTAACGCACCCAGGTCGACTGGGCTGTCGACCTGGTCTAGCCAGGTCGACAGGGCTGTCGACAGGGCTGTCGACAGGCATGTCGACCTGGTCCAGAGCCAGGTCGAACCCAGCCCAACCTGGCTGGCCTATTCTATGTTGGTCGATTTTCTATAGTCTGCTTTGTCATTAGGGCTAGGTGGCAGGCTCTAATTGGTCTCTCTTTCGAATGAATGGCTACGATCAATCCAAGCAACATCAATGGTCCTAATCAGTTCATAAACCCTATAAAAATGACCCTAGACTTAACCCTAATCTATTCATTCAAAAATAAGAACAAAGCCGCCATGTTGCTGAGGAACGACTAAGAGTAGCCACCAATTGGAGAGAGGATTAGGAGGCAAATTCTAAAGCATCAAGCAACCTAAACAAATCAAATCAACAAGTAATCGCATCTTCTAATCCCTAAATTTGAGAATTCGCCACACAATAGTAAGTAGAGTATTATTTTGGTATGAACAAATAATTGTGTTGGTATGTATACTTGATTTGTGGCGATAAAGTAATTCATATTTGTGCGTTGCTATCGATTTGGAATATTGTATTCGTTTGGATATTCTTGAATTATGTTATTCATTATAAAAACTACATGTTTGCGGTAGTTTTATGCAAGTATGACGTTTGGATATTCGCAAAATATGTAATTTATGTTGAAGCTACATGTATGTAGTTGTTAATTGGAATTCATGCAAGTTTGGGGTTTTACTACTATGCCATCATAATGTGTATTTTTGTACAAAAAAATCATTTTGTGTGTAATTGGAACAAATTTGGGTTATTATAATTAGCATGAAATTATACTGAAAAGTTTGGCATCATGGTCTATGTATTAAGCCATGCTTTGTACTAGAAAACCTATTTGCAAACTTATGAATATGACTAGGCTATGATTGATATTTTACATAATTGAAAACCATGTTAGGTCTATATTGTTAACAAGAATTATATGATGACATATGTGGTACATGGCTAGGTTAGATTCAAAATTCCCTTTGCAAGTTTCCATGACTGAAGCAAAATTCATGATTTCATGTTAGAAATATTTATGCCATGGTTAGGTGAATATATTTATAATCATGATTAAGTTGAAGTATACTTTTGTGTTAGTAACATAAGTAAGTACCTTCGTAAACATGTAGTAATCTCATGAACATGATTTGCTTATGTTTGACATTATGCCTGAATAAAAGTATAGGTTTATGTTGTAGTTAAGCCTATGTGTCAATAGTGATATTCTTAACTTAACTACAAGTTTACATGGTTTGATTCATGTCACTTATGCTTTATGACCAAAGTATATGTCACTACTATGCAAGTACACCAGTTTCTACTTTGTATTTCCAACGTCGTATTGCAAGTTCATACGTTCACATTCCCCCTTGTTTGTGTATGTAATCTCGCTTTAAGCCTCCCCTTTTCGCATGGCTAAGTTGGGCTTAAAAAGGCTAAGCCCAACATATACATAATAAACGGACGTGTTAAACGGGGGAAAATAACGTTGGGTTAAAATTACTAATGAATGAAAATATAAAGTAGAAGGGCCCAAATTCAAGTATGGGTTGGGCCCATGATTGGTGTAACCTTTACACCATTAACTTAATAATGGGCCGCAAATATTTACATATAAATAAAGAAGAAAGACAAAATATGTAAATGTAGAAAATACGATGTGTTTAACCCGAGGTTGGATTGAGTTGTGATGTAAACCTGCCCGGAACCGCCCGGCTGTCCAGTAGTCACAACAATATCTATCCAATGTGAGAGGTTAAACATGGAGCCCAATAAGGACCCGAGGTTAGACTGAGTTGTGGCGTAAGACTGCCCGGAACCAACCGGCAACAGGCAGCCACAACAATACCTGTCTAATGTGAGAGATCAAGGCTTTAATAAGACAATTAAGGCTGAGTCAGGACTGTTAGGATTAAGTGAACTAAAGACTTAATCAAAATGGAACATGCTAAACTAAACGGACTGGTGGGGGTTAGGTTAGAAAACACTTAACCAACTTAGCTTGTTGGCTAGAGATAGAAAACCTAGTAACGGGGGACCCTTTTCAGCAGTAACCCTAGAAGGTGTATCAGGATACCCTGAAACTAGGCAGGGTGGGGCACGATTACTCGGCTGATTGTAAGAGGTCAAATCGACGGCGGTGGTGTAGCAGTGTAGGTTCTAACGGGGTGCGGGCGTGCACACACTCCGGCGCAGAAAAATAAGGCACTGGACACCAGTAGCATACCTGTGCATTCTAGGATTGTGTCGGGCCGCCACCATGGGACTTGATACACCCCATGGTGGGACCAGCATAGGTAACTACAACATCGGGGGCCGTAAGACACATGTAACTACGCGAGTAGGAGCCGATCATCATAGAATGGATCACATCACCCTGATTATGGGGTGCCAGTTGGAAACTAGTTTATATGGGTTCAGAGATTAACATGGGGTACGATAGTATATTCGACCCTAGACAACTTAACCAAGTTATAGTGCTTTCCCACTTCTTGTTTATACTTATCATACCCAGTTCTTTATTCATAGACAAAATAGTACTAGACTTACTCAGGCTTTATGTCTGACTCTACTTTTCTTTCGTCTTCTTTCCTTCCGTTTCCCCCCCTCCCCCAGGTCCACAGGGAGGGAACACTGCAGCTTGACCAGTCTTATCATCCAGCTTGAAGAAGAGAAATGTATTGCTTGGACCTTTTCTTTTTGAACTATGGCTTTGGACAACCACTATGGGGCTTTTGCAGTTTTATCTATGTTTTCTTTATGCTTCTTTAAATAATGTAATCAAGACAGATTATGAAAGTGTTATGTTTTTGGAAAAGATGAAAGACAATTATGGTGATGTTGTTGTAACACGTATTTGCTTTTATGAAATAAAAGTTGTTGTTTTTCCGCTGTTTACAAATATGTGTTCTTATATCTGTCTTGTATATCTGTGACTTATACTTATAAACCTCCACCAAAATTAGGGCATTCCCTTTGAGAGTGACTCTAACGGAGGTGGGGTGTTTCACCTTTTGATTACAAATTTTGATTGCATTCATACGTTATCTTGATTACCTTGCTTTTATAATGCAGTGCACTCTCTAGAGTATTCTAGGAATGCATTATCTAGAATATCTAAAATAGAAAGTCTAGATTTTCCCTTGATTTATTCAATTCATTAATACAATTGCTAATTTAACAATATAATTAATTATTCCCTGAAAAACCAAGATTATTTCCAATATTCCCTTGTAAGCTTGGTTTTTGAACTCCAAGAATGTCTCACAATCTTTTAAAATTATCAGGCTTCAATGCTTTTGTAAAAATATCAGCAACTTGATTATTTATTTTGCAAAAATTCAGCTGCACCTCTTCATTTTAAATTGCTTCTCGAATGAAATGATGTTTGATGGCTATATGCTTTGTTCTTCCATGATGGACTGGATTATGCTTCACTTTGTCGATCCATTTTACTCCAATGGTTTCTTCGTCTTTTGGCTTATCAACCAATATCCATGTTTTGTTCCTTTCAAGTGCATCCATCTCTTCTTGCATTGCCTTCCTCCAAGCATCTTCTTTAACCGCTTCTTCAAAATTTTCTGGTTCCATTGCGCAATAGTTGCACCTTGCAAAAATATCGTCCAAACTCCTAATTTTTATTAGGGTTGAGCATGGAGATGATGAATTATGGCTTGCTGAGGATGAAGTGCTAGATGGAGAATTTGGTGTAGATGAATCACATTGGTTATTTGCAAGTGTAGTTGGATTTTGTTCTAAAATTACTGCTGGAACGGCTTTATCCTCCACTTTCTCCTTTTGCCAATTCCAAGATGTCTTCTTATCAAATACAACATCTCTACTGATGATTGCTTTTTTTGTCTTCAAGTTGTAAAGTCTGTAGCCCTTTGACACAGAACTATAGCCAATAAAAATGCATCTTTCACTTGCTTCTTGAAGCTTTGTCCTTTTTTCTTTAGGAATTTGATCATAGCAAATACTCCCAAAGACTCTAAGATGATTCACTGAAGGCTTTCTTCCACTCCACGCTTCAAACGGAGTCATATTCCTTACAGCTTTTGTTGAACATCTATTCAGCAAATACACAGTTGTATTTACAGCCTCTGACCAAAATTCTTTAGGCATGCCTTTCTCAAACAACATTGATTTAGCCATCTCCATCATTGTTTGATTCTCCCTTTCGGATACACCGTTTTGCTGAGGTGTATACCTAACAGTTAGTTGCCTCTCCCTACCTTCTTCTTCACAAAATTTATCAAAATCATTGGAGTTATACTCCTTTCCACTGTCACTTCTCAAAACTTTTATGGACCTACCACTTTGTTTCTCAACAAAAGCTTTAAACTTATTGAATATAACAAACACTTCATATTTTTGTCTAATAAATAAACCCATGTCATGCGGGTCAAATCATCAATGAATAAAATAAAGTACCTGTTTTGAGCATGAGATAATGTGCTCATAGGACCGCATACATCCGTGTGTACTAATTCCAACACTTCTTTGGCTCTTCTTGATCCTTCCTTTGGAAACGGTTGCCGATGATGTTTGCCAAGTAGACATCCTTCACATACTCCATGTTCTTTTATTTTATTGTTGGCAACCCGTACACCATCTTCTTTTGTGAAAGCAATGTGAGACTATTGTAGTTTAAGTGCCCAAGTCTCTTATGCCACAAACAAGTGTTGTCTTCCTTTTTTGCCATGAAGTTATGATTTTTCTCATAATTGAGATGGAGGGCAAAGCTTCTGTTGTTTGTCATTTTTATTATAGCAGTAGCTTTTCCTTTTGAATCAAAGATTTTACATTCTCGATTCTCAAATTGAAGAGTATAACCATGCTCTAAAAGTTGTCCAATGCTTAACAAATTTTCATCTAATTTAGGAACATAAAAGGTATCATGAATAACTTTACTTCCCTGCTTTGTTGCAACTCCAATGCTGCCTTTGCCTTCAACTTCAACATACTCTCCATTGCCAAGTTTAACATTCGAACCAAATAAAGGATCTATGTCAATGAATGCATTTTTGTCTCCTGTCATATGATTGCTACATCCGCTGTCTGGGTACCATATATTCTTATATTCTTCAGTTGCCTTTTGACAAGCAAAGAACAAGCTCCCTTCCATATCTTCTGCTCCGACAAATGATGTGTTTTGTGGCTTACCAAGGCGATAGTCCTTTTGAATGTGCCCGAACCTTTTGCAATTATGACACTGTGGCTTTCCTTTGTTCCAGCAATCCTTTTCTTCATGAGAGCTTTTTTTGCAAATTCCACATCATTTATTTGTTCCTTCATCACTTCCTCTTCCGCCATAGGTGCCTCGACATCTTCCGCGTGAATTTTTTCCTCTTCCTTTGCCAAATCTGCCACCTCTAGAAGACTCACCATTATTTTGCTTTATTTTTTTGCCATTGTTTAATTGTGTGGTGAGTTTGGACTAAAACGTGTTTTCAACCGTCTTTTCTATACACCGTAACAACCTTTGCTCGTAGGATCTAAGTGAACCCACCAAGCCATGAATGGTCATGTTTGATGAATCTTTGGTTTCTTCTATAACAGCCACCATATGTTCTATTATATCTTATCCTTGCGCTGTGAGATTTACGATGGGTTTTGATGGTGTTTACCTACTTTGATGATTGTCAATAGCTGCCTGGCTTACCTTTTAGTGCATTATTCCTCTTGTTTAGTGCGAGGGCTATGGGCGGTCGTCACAACCATTATAACTAAGAATCACCATAGTGGTTCCATATATAGTTCATGGGATCTTTCTATAACCTACTATACAGTTGTACATCTCTGAATGAAAGTTGGTGGTCCATATGAATATTGAAGTCCTCTTTTATTATGCAGATGTTGTCACAAAATACATCCGGTGGTTGCGAAGTACCTTCATATTCAAAGTGTTATTATCCTTTATCCATATCTCTTTCGTATTCTATGATCATGTTGTCTAGAATAATTCAGGGAATCAGGGATGTTGATAATGTTTTCCTAGACCACAAATGACAAAGACTACTTGCCAATGCAAATATAGAATGTATAATGCCAAAACCTCTTTCTGCGTGTATTCTTTGTCCCTCCAACATTGCAGCAAATTTTGCTTGTTTCAGTATTATAGGATTTGGACATGTCTTAACCATAGTGCTCCATTTCGGATAAATGCCATCACGTAGGTAATAGCCATGATTGTAATTAGTTTTCCTAGGAGTAAATGTTATCAGAAGTACCTGCGCACGAAATAGATCAATAAATAGGTGCGATCTTTCAATAACATTTAACTCGTTATTAAAATCGTAAATTCCAAAGAAAGCATGCCAAATCGACAAACCGTAAAAAGCTACGGCTTCCAAAATGATGGTCAATCGTCTTCTTATGATGCTGTAAGAGAACCTTGATATGCCTTGAGGGAAATTCTTTTACTCCCAATGCATATAGTCGAGACTTGCTATAAAACCCCGCATTTTTAACTCGAGATAATAAAATAAAAATAACTTAAATAAATATTCAAAATTAAGAGAAACGGACTATGTCATTGCGCTTATCTTGGAATTCTTGTCAAAATAGACACCTGGTTTATGTAAAACGGACAACGTATGAAGAAGTTATTCAACTTTGAAGTTTGTATATGCATAAGAAGAGTATATATGAATAAAATAAGTCCAGAAATTTAAAATAGTTCAATTTCACGTGGAAAAAGGGGAGCGGGAAAATTCCTTCCTACGGGTGTCAACCCCATCAAGGGGTGTCGACACCTGGGTCGACCCCATAAGGGGGGTGTCGACCCATGGGTCGACCCCATATAGGGGGGTCGACCCCCCTACGGCAGATCTGGGCAGATATTTCTGTGCGAACGTGGACGATTTCTTTTACCAAATATGTTGCTGAACACCTATAAATAAGCTTGTTGAGCCTACCCTAAGTCTCATATTTCCGAGACAACGCAGAAGCTCTGCCATTCCTCTTCCTCAAATCTCTTCAGAAAATTAAGATTATTAGTTTAGGAAAAATTTTGAATCCAGATCTGAAGGAAAGGAACGTATGTTTGTAAATGTGTATTTAGACCTCTTAATGAAGTGAGGTAATTTCTTGATCTGGTCTACCTTTCCATTCTCTTCTTTTTCTTCTTTTTCTTTCTTTCTTTTAGTAAAAATTATGAATCCATGGTTGTTAGGTTCTGAATCCAATTAGGGAAAAACCATGGAATGATAGATCTGGACCATATCCAGGATTTGGAAAGCATATAAGTTGAGTGGATTTAAGTTATATCATTTTTTATAATGATATATTATCATTTAACATTCCCAGTTATTGTATAATGTTAATTTGCTAGAATAATTAAAAGTATTGAAAAGTTATCATGACATGTTTAAATATGAGATGTTGAAATGTTTAAACTTATGTTAAAAGGATTAAAGTGACGAATATGACATGTTGGAATATTAATATGCTAAGATATTAATATGTTCGAAATTTTGCCAAAATATGCATAGCAATTAATGTTGTTTCAATTCCATGTTAACTTGTGACATTTATGTACCTGGACCGTTAACGATAGAAATTGAGAAAATTACATGTTAAGTTAGAAAAATTACATGATTTGGTGATCACAAGTTATTGTTAAATTTGAGCAATTATCTGATTAATTGAGTCCATGATAGAATAGAATTGATTATATGTGAGAAAGAACGTATGACATAAAATAGGCATAATATTATGACATGTAAAATGTAAGTTATAGTTGAAATTTGATAAAATAGACTTGCCTAGGTTATGTAGAAGATTTACAGTAAATAAGAAACTATAACCGTGCTTAGATACGAGGTTAGATTACACTTATGCAAGAAGTCTGCCCGGAACTGTCCGGCATATCCAGCATCCACAAGTGGTAAATCTAATGTAAGGGGTTAAGTGCATAAATAAAACATGTAATGGTGCTAAGACGCATGGTTAAGTCAACTTGTGGAAAAAGTCTACCGAAACATCCCGACAATTCCAGCATTCACAAGTGTAGGCTTAATGTGAGAGGTCTAGTACATAAACATATATTTAAATGTAAGTAAATGGCAGGATTAATAAATGGCATAAATCATAATTAATGGAAATAAGTGGAATTGAATGAAAAATGATAACAACGGTAAAAAGGAAATGGGAATGAACAGGGAATGAACAGGGAATGATAATAACCTATTATAAATAAATTACATTAATGAGAATGTGGTATAATAGGTAGACTTTTCATAGAGACAAGTGAAGATTATAACTTTGGTTATAATAAACTAGTAAGGAAATGAGATAACTGGTGACATGAGATAAGTGACACTTAATTGTAAATTAAGTAATCAGTTAGTGGGGAAAAACTAAAACCAGTTGTTGTAATAAGTAGAGAAAAGGGGGGAATTTATGAAATGTAAGAAGTTGTACTTAATTATAAATAAAGTAATCTGTAAACTCGAAATTCTGGAATCTGCTGGTAAGAACAACATGTTTAGTCTTGTCCTAGGGACAAGTGGAAATTATAACTTAGGTTATAATAAATGATAAAGGGGATGGAATAATTTATGTAAGGAGATAAGATGTACTTAATTGTAAATTAAGCTATTTATAAGAACAAGAATCTGAAATCTACGGATGAGGACAACATAAGTTATATTTATGGGAAGAGAAACTTATTAGTGGACTTTAGTTAAGAGAACTAAGATAATAAGTAAACAACGATAAGTTGTAGTGACAATGTAAGACGGAAATATGATTAAATAGGAAAGAGTGAGACAAACTTATATGAAATATGTTATATTTAATCATAAATAATGACTGAGATGTTAAACAGAAAACATGTGAATTGAGATATACTTAATTACATATTAAGTAGAACATGTTATTGTTACTATGAAATCAAACAAGAATAAAAAGGGATTGTAGATTACAGACCTTGGATCACAGTCTAGAGAATGACATAGTGTGGGCTTATTAATAAACTTAAATGGGTTAAGTTATATGATTGAAATTAATAAGCAAGAGGGGCCCATTCCTTAGAGATATAAAGGGCTAGAAAGAACTTGGTAACCTAAATAAAAAGTTGAGGTGATAACCAAGTTAAATGGAAACCCAATGATGTAAAGCAAGCACATAAAAGAATGTTTAGACCTAGGGTCTAATAACATATTAAAGTGAGGCGCTTGGACCAGTCTGCACGTTTGAGGGTGGATAACCCAATAGGGTAGATCATCGTGATGTCATAAAGCACGAGGGAAGTGTACATTCATCTGATTATTCTGTCGGCTCCAAAGGACTGGAAGGGGAAGCACGCGGCTTCCTAAGGTACGTTAGGTGCTCCTGGTAGTCCTTTGTGTGGTGGCAGATGTTTAGGCTGTGCTCTCAGAGGTTGGGTCTATGCATAACTACCAGGTGGGCGGGCCTTGAATATAAAAGTAGCTTTGCAGTCAGAATGCAGTGACGAGGTGACACAGGGTGATTCGGCGGTCGCCTCAATGGGGAGGCAGAGGGTCATGACCAATAAGGATAGTAGATCATCAGATACCCATCTTCGACAACCAGTGGGGAGCGAAAAGACTGGATCTAAACCCAACAGACCATTCACCTTTCACTATCGAGTTACAGTGGTTGAGGGGAGACGCCAACTGGATGTTTAGATTGGTTGGTTTTAGGACATGTCGCTTAGCTCTTGTAGTCTTTACTAGTTGAGGGAGGGGCCGAGGTGGGGCCATAGCCACCATGAAAAACAGACCCTAGGAATATCTGTATTTTAAGGATCTTAAAGGCGGGTCTGTACAGATATAGAAAACTCCCGACCGAGTTCCATGTTTCTTGTATCACCCTACCACAGAACTCGATGCACATTAGAGGACATGTGGTTAAGGAATCGAGCTACAATTGATGATACATACGTGGGAAAGTCTAGTTACACGCATGGATGCTCTGGGTGGTGTATCATAGACTTGAGGGCATTACTATGGTATGGAATCTGATTCGATTGAAGGTGGCAGTCCGTACGCCTACGTAGCATAGAATTTACAGATATATGCGGAACATTACACTGTTATATAGAGATCTGTATGTCACTCCGGCATAGGATGTGGGACTGCGTATATTTCGGTGGTATTACAGTAGAGACTGTGCGGGTGGGGTACCATGAGGTGTACCTTTATATTAGGGTTAACTACATATATACTGTATTAGATTAATCCACTGGGAAGTAAATGGGTACGACGTGTGTTTAAGCCTTGAGTGATGTTAACCCAAGTAACCTAATAAACAAGAAAATATGATTGAACGGTATATGTAGGATTATCCAAAGTGTATAGTTTAAAACTTTAAATCCAGTCACCAGAACTTGTGTTCTGGTCCCCTCCTCATAACATACTCGCATGTTAGATTTGTGGCAAAGACATGATAACTTTGGATACTGGTTAGGCAATATTATTAATACGGTAAGGCTATACTTTGATTGTATTATATTTTATCCATTCCACTGTAAGATATTTTTCTGAGCTCTGACATGTTTTGTGTCCCTGTCTTTTCTGCAGGATACCAGAGGAAACCAACACGGGTTTCGATAGATTAGAATTTAAAAAAAATAAATCGGTCTGCCGGAATTCGGGTTGTTACATCTGGTATCAGAGCTTACATTTAGGATTCCTATATAGATAGTGAGTGAATGTATTATATATAAACCTTGATCCATGGAGGAACCCACTAAATAAAAAGAGCATAATATGGTAAGAATTAGGATGATTGTTTTGTACACTAAAGGAATTAATATGGAAATTCGAGACCCTTAGAAAATTTGGGTGGGAAAGTGTACAATATGTTTCGAAATAAAGAAAGGGGGATCCCATATGTTAGTACTTCGGATGTGACGGCCTGCCCTGCACCAGTCGGCATTTCCTCCGAAAGTGCGCTGTACACATGCCCGACTAGCACGGAATGGTCGCCAAAGAAAGGAAAGAAGAGAATGAACTAATCGAAAACCTGTAGAATGTCTCACAGCGCATGGAACAAAATATAATAATAATGTACTTGACATAAAACAGGCGAGACAGTGCATAAGCTGATAACTAAAACCAACAGCAACGTCATCATCAGAGTAGCGGAAATCCAAATACAACTTATTACAACTTTCCAAATTACTGTCTCTAAACAAAAGAAAGAAAGGTACACCACTAATGCCCAAAGTAGTGACCGCAGCAACACAGGGAGAATATCTATATATATGTATCATACGTGGAAGCCTCCTGCTCGTCTTCGATACAGCTACTCATGCATACCACCTAACCTGTCTCTAGTCTGCTCGTGAGAGCACCCAGAGTAATAAGAAGAGACATAAAACTCTGGGTCAGACAAAAAGTCTGGTATGAGCAATAAGCAGCTAAACAGAACAATAACAGGTATACTAAATCATACCTGGACCTGCAACCAAAGAGTTAGCACTACATACCGTACAATACTATAAGGTGCCACTAATATATGGTGTAAAGAGTACGGGGGTGGGGGTGTGCATGTCATAATGATGGCGAACAAATCAAACATAGCTACCATCCCCACATCTCTCACTCAGTGTGTAAAGCACACGGTGTCCACCGCTGTCAATCACTAGACCCATCGAAGTAGTGGCGGAGTTCGACTTGTACAACTACTGCTACTACCAAGCTTACCCCATGGAGTTATGACCAAACTTTACAAATGACCCCATTTCATTGGTCTATAGCTCTTTAGTCGTACCTAGGCCACTGTGGTCCTGAATCCGTTAACGTACCCCCCACACATAGTGATCCAAAGTTATAGACATCAACAACCCCTTAGCAGGCGTCCCGCAGCAAAGCCCAACTCATGAAGTTAACTCGTTGGTTCCCAACTGGATCCTGAGCTCTACTTCCTATTTGGACTTCCTTTGCATCTCGGGTTTTGGTCAAATTGGAGTTGGTCTCCAGAAAAGTCATCGCGTAATAGTAATAGCACACGTACGGTTCGGTTCGGATATGCATATTGCTCCAGTCCTCATCGGTTTCGGTTTGGTCCAATGCTTCCTAGTATGCTCCTGGGTGCGGTTCGGTTCGGTGTTCCCCTTCTAGCTCGGTTCGGTTCGGATGCCCTGAAGTGGTTTGGTTCAGGTGTGCTTCCTCATGTCTCCAGATCCGTTCCCCTTTAGTCTCTCCGATCAGATCACCTTTGGTCTCTCCGATCCGATCCCCTGCCCAACTCCAACTCTAGGAAAATGGCCTTCCTTCTCACCAAGCCCCCTTATGCTAAGTTCCAATCTGAATCAGGTCCACTTGCCCGGTTCTCCTACCCGATCCGAGCCCAATGATCTGATCCGATCCGGTTTGAAACCCTGCACATTTCATGCAACTTTCCAGGGACTGTTTTACGCCATACGACGGCGTTTTCGACCAATCTAACATCTCTAATCAATCACAAAGCATACCATATAGTCATAACAACAAATAGAAGTGACCACAAACACCAAAATAACAATATGACAAGGTTAAACAGATAAAACATAGCCAAAATCCCATATTTTCCCCTAAGCATGTTTAGGCAAAACAAGTGATATGATTAGTAAAACTTAACCAAATCAAACCGAATTTCTAACAGAGGTCTAAAACATTATTTTCGAATTTATAAATATTTTTCCAAAATTTTATCATGACTAGTTTCGTTAATATCCACTAATTACCCTTAATTAACCGTAATTAGTGCAAAACTATGCAAATCACTCACCTTGGCCACAAATAAAATACCAAATCTGAAATGAATCTCTGTTTGGCGCTATTCCCAATGCAACACAATAGCTCTAACCTTGCTTTGGTGCTAATCCTCTTTGATTTGATGTTGCTAAGCTTAATCCTTGATTAGAAAGTGATTTGGAGATGTTTTAGAGGTTGGAGGCCATTATTAGGGTTCTTAGGAGGTAAATGGCGGCTAGAAAACTGAAATGAAATGAAAACCTAACTCATTTCAGCCTCCCCATAACCCTAATCCCGAAATGGGTTATGGGCCCATTTACTAATCACCTGATTTGGCCCGGTTAAGCAGTTTTTCACCTTCTGAAACTTGTTTCAGCCATATCTCACAAACGGTTAATCCGTTTGGCTAATATGACCACTCTACGGAATTGTAAACCATCATCCGGATCCAATGAAAGTGGTTTAAGGTCAAAAATCTTTTTCAATCAAAAGTTATGGCCAAAACAAGATCAGCTAGGGGAAAATAGTCATTTAAAAATCGGCAAAAATCATGAACATGGGAAATGACCCTAATAGTCATCTCCCAAAGTTACATAACCATACGACTCCGTATGTGAAAGAAATAAATATTCTACGATCCTGCGATGCGTATAATGCGGGTCGTTACACTCTTCCCCCCTTAAGAAATTTCGTCCCCGAAATTCCTTAACCCAAAACATACAAAGGATCCCGCATGCCTACCAGCCATATACAAGAATCAATCATGCAAAACAAATAAAACAAACCTATCCTAGCATGCGGAAAGACTAAATCGAAACTGAAATCTTACCAGGCGAAGTGTTTTGGATACGTCTTCCTAATGCTCTCCTCTATCTCCCAAGTACAGTCATTCTCATCCTCGCCCCAATGAACTTTGACTAATTTCACCGCCTTCCTTCGAAGTTGCTTCGTATCGTTCCCAACAATACGCACAGGCTTGCGGTTCTCAACCGCCTCGTGTTCAACCTCGATATCATCAAACTGATCAGGAGAAATAGTCACATCTGGGTCGTGTACGAACCTCCTTAACTGGGAAACATGAAATACGTTGTGAACTCCTGCCATCTTCTCTGGTAATTCAACTTTGTATGCCAAATTCCCAGTTTGCTCAAGAACTGGGAATGGACCAACAAATCTTGGTGCTAACTTGCCTCTCCTGCCAAATCGTATCATGCTCTTCAACGGAGAAATCTTGACAAACACCAAGTCGTCAATGGGGAACTTTAATTCTCTTCTCCTCTTATCAGCATAACTCTTCTACCTATCTTGGGCAGCCTTCATTCTCTGTCGGATAACCTTAATCTTGTCTGATGTTTCTCTTATTACTTCTGGTCCAAACACATATTTCTCATCGGTCTCTAACCAACATGATGGTGAGTTACACGGTCTTCCGTACAAAGCTTCAAATGGAGCCATACCAATACTGGATTGATAACTATTATTATATGCAAACTCTACTAGATGCAAATGGTCATCCCATGATCCACCAAAATCCAATACATAGGCTCTCAAGAGGTCTTCTAATATATGACTCACCCTCTCTGTTTGACCGTCGGTTTGAGGATGATACGCGGTACTGAGATGTAGTTCTGATCCTAACGCCTCTTGTAAGCTCTTCCAAAATCCACTAGTGAACAACGGATCTCGGTCACTCACAATGCCTTTGGGTATTCCATGAAATCTCACTACCCACTTTATATACAGTTCCGCTAACTTAGCTGCCGTCCTGTTTGACTTGATGGGTATAAACTTTGCACTCTTAGTCAATTGGTCCACAATCACCCAAATGCTATCATGGCCCGATCTAGTCCTTGGTAACCCATCAATGAAATCCATTGACACTTGTTCTCATTTCCATTCTGGAATTTCTAATGGTTGCAACAAACCACTAGGCTTCTTTTGCTTAGCTTTAACTAGCTGGCAATTCATGCATTTGGATATAAATTTCCCAACGTCTCTTTTCATCCCTTCCCAGTAGTAGGTTTGCTTCATGTCTCGGTACATCTTGTTACCACTGGGATGTATAGTTAGTTTTGAGTGATGACATTCTCTTCATCTCTCAATCCATTGATATTGGGCACAACAAGTCTTCCATTCTTTCTAAGCCATCCATCTCGATCAAGCCACTACAACAGATTTACCTTTTAATAGCATGTAAAAACGCTATAATAGGTTACCTTAGCATTAGTGACGACGCTATATAACAACATGTTATTATAGCCCTGTTCTATCTTATAGCTCAAATCTAAATGCTATAGTATTATACATTTTATAACGCACATTCACCACCATGAAAAGTTTTACATAGCGTTCAGATTTTGCAATTATATTTGCTTACTAAAATCTCAACATAATTTTTTATAGCATTATCAAAATTTTCATAGCACATATTCATTGATATGAAAAATATTTTCCATAGCATTAGCATTGTTTACATAGCTCATATTCAGTGATATGAAAAGTCATCCACACGATTTAATAGCATTTCACATTTCGATTCCATAAGTGGAGTTTTCCGCTATGAATATTTATAGTATATTTTGTTTCCATAGCACAGGTTCAATGGTATGAAAAAAAATTCCATACTATTTTAATTTTTTACATAGCATTCACCTTATATTTTCATAAGATCAATTTTCCGCTATAAATATTTTTAATATATAGCAACATCAGCTATGATCTTTATACAAAAAATCTCTTATTTAATTTGTGCACAATTTAAACAATTAAGCAGTAAATTCACAAAACAAAACTATCAATAACAAAAAATTAATACCAAACGCATATTTGATTTCAATTACAAAAGTCAAAGTATAAGAAGTCTACTATAAATATATAAATAAGTCAATTAACATACATTGTTTAAACATCGTTTCAAACCAAGATTACATGAAAAATCACTTATCTTTAACTTGTAAGCTCGTCCAACTTCTAGAACCTGTAATTCACAAGCACAAATTATAGTTTTATAACAAAAAACAAACAAAAATGCAAGAGACACAATTAAAATGAAAAATGAAACAATCTTAAATGTCATCTCAAATAGTTCATTACAAACAAAAAATATGTTGCATGTAGTAATCATGTTAAATAGGCTTTTGGTATAACATAAATATGCAGAAACTATCGTTCACCATTACTGATCCTTTGTAGAAAGTGTCATTCACCATTATTAAAATGAAACAGTCTGATTGTTATAAAACTGAAAAAACTGTCGTGTACTAAGATTCAAGAATTTTCTGCCTTTTGTAACTACAATTCTATTTCTACGTGTACTAAGAGCTAATAACAAAATTGCAACAAAAAATAGAAAATCTGAGAATCTATTAAATGTAAATATGGTTCTTAATAAGAGGACATATCCTTAAGCAAAAGAATGCAAGGAACACCATTTTAATTTCACTTTATACAATGAACCTTAAGAAAATCTCTTAATTCTATCAAAACAGTGAAGTCCTGACTAGAATTTTCAAGGATAGGAGAATAAAAAGCCATTGTAGAGTGGATAGTAAGCACACGCAGGATAAACAACATGTGAAGTGGCAGATAAACAACAGAGATTAAACAAGTATAAACATACATAAAGTGCTTCCGTGTACTACAAGCTGAAACTGCTATGGAGAGAAAAACAAAGTATGCTGCAGCTGCCTTGAAAAAAGAAGAAAACCGTTTTGTCTAAAATACAAAGGTAAATGTTTTTCTGCCATCAATCTTTTAAAAAAAAAGTGACATGAAAAATATTTTTAAACAAATTACCTATATAGATAGCCAAAGTCCACATCTATTTCCCAAAGACGATCAATTACCTGTATACAAGCAGGATATTTGATTCATAAATTCAGAATTTTATATTTAAACGATTTTATTCAACAATAATGAGATGCTTACTAGAAGTAGAATCCGTTACAATATTTTTCATAGGCCACGCTATTGCAGAGCCAACGACATCTTCAATGCATTCGAACTCAGTCGTAGGCCTCCATAGACGTGCAGCTGGAACTATTGCAATGTCAACCCAAACTCTAGTCGCACCCTCTCCTAATGGGACGAAATGTACCATTATTTTTGGATCGGTTGAAGCCACGCGTCCCTCGGCTACTATATTTCCCGTTCCAAACACATCGACCAACTTACATTTATTTGATGTAAAATTTGTAACCTATCAAGTAACAATAATAATTGATTATATAAACTACTTGAAACACATTATCTTGAAAACGAAGCAGAACTATTGAACTACAAATGATATTTACCATGGGAATTGATACCGGGTTCGTCAAAGGACTGAAAGATGATTGAGTGCTTACTTTCTCAATAACCACTTTAGATTCTGGCCAAGCTACTTTTTTACCAACGGCTTCTCCAACATATCTCATATTAGTTGTTGGCTTCCATAAAAAATCCTTCACTTTTTTTGGATTGTCTATCGACACTAGCTTGGCGGATGGTCCAAGAGGTATACCATTAACAAGTTTTTTTGGATCACTATCGTAGATTCGTCCCTCCGCAACTATTTCTTCGCTTCCCATCCAATCATATATCTTGCACTTATTATCTTCGCTTCCATTCTATATAAAAAAAATCGTTTGCTGGTATAGAATATTAAAAGTGAATAGACAAATAATAGTTGAAGTTCTTATTTATTTTGTCAGGGTCTTTTTATATGAAAATTTGTATTTTTATATAGAAGTGAACAAAATTAATTTTACTAACATATAAATGTTGACAAACATAGTAAATACATTGTACATGTTAGTTTGCTGGTATAGAAGTACGAAAACTGAACCTAATCGATTTTAACCCAAACTGTATGTGTTATACTCTATTTCTTGTTATTTTTAATGGCTTGGGCTAAACAAATATATGACAAATATGTATTATTTTTAGTTTATAGCTACAATAGAAACTAAATTCAAATGTTACCACAATGTTTTCTTTCTCCTTTTCTATCGTGTGCACAATTACTCTATCATCTGGCCATGCTACTATCATACTCTTAGCTTTTCCAACACGTGTCATTGTAGCCGCAGTCCTCCACAAATAAGCATCTGTTATCTTAGGAAATTCTATCAAAATTTTCATAGCATTTGGTCCTAAAGGAACTTGATGTACAAACTCATTCGGATCACTTGATAAAACTTTTCCTTCAGCAACTATTTCATCACTCCCATTACAATCCAATAAATCACATTTTTCATGCATTTTCTCCAAAATACCCTATGATTTATAAAAAACAAAAAATTATATTAAAAACCAAAAAACAAATGTTGCAATGTAACTTGAAGTTTACCATTTCAGATGTGCTTGAATCAAAACGATTTTCTACACACTAACAAATTAGTAAATAAGTTAGCGCTTTACATCACAAATCACTCTAAACAATCATACATGGTATCATATAATGAACAAATTACTGATATTTACCAAATTGTTTACTAGCATCCGAATCGTCTTCTTCAGTTCCAAAATAGTATTCTGACAGTCGGTTAGTTTCTTATCATTAGCCTATGATAAAATGAACTTGGTGAGAGTTATTCCTCTTCCCATTGCTCTTAAACGCCCTGGTTTATCTTGTCCTAGCACTTGTGAAAGAGCATCATTGGTTGGTAAACTAGATTGTGATTCACTTTCACAATGTTTTATCTTCTCCTGTAATAAAAATATACGGGTATACATATGAGTGTCAATTTATGTACTCTCAAACAAATAGAGTGAGAATCAAATGCGTGGTTTTTGAAAAGTTAACTAAATAAAAATAACAGATTTTCCATGAATTTCAAAATCAATTTTGAGTTCTAAGCGCCCATTTTTGAGTGTTCCCTCCTTTATCTTAATGTCTAAATCAAGGACGAAGAAAGGGGGAGGTGCTAAATGTCACGTTATCACTCAGCATTGAAAATGGCTGCTTTTGCTTATGTAAAAACTGAACTCAACTCCCTTGAAGGTGATTTAAAGCAAAGAATCAAAGACAATCTCAAATATTTAGAAAAACATGGAGTATCCAGAATGCATTATCCACAAAAAAAAAAGTTGTGCAGAAGGAAAATGTTCCTCCAGCAAATAATAAAAAACTATGTATATAATATTTAGAAAGTAATGTAAAAAAATGTTTAATATGACAATACATAATCAAAAACTCTTACAATAACATCTACGACATCCTTGTTAACTGGTTCACCATTTTTTCGAATGCGAGATTTAATCCAAACTTTAGATCTACAGATAGAAGAAGGATCATTGCTCTGCATTTTTTGCATTAGGAAGAAGATTAAATTTAAGATATATTTAACATTGATTAAAACTGAATATATGAAACAAGCTAAGTCTACAATTTTAAATCCAAAATAGTTTCTTACCATATCTTCAGTTAGTCGAGCCATTCCTTTGCGGCTGAATGTATGTGGCATTTGCTTCCGCTTCATAGCTTTGTATTTCTCACTTCATTTCTAAAAAAATGTAATTATAATGGTTAAATCATAATGGTAAACATGTGCATGCATGTATACCATATGCATGTTTGAAATATATATGAGATAGCTATATTCAAGGGCTCTAGTTTCCAATATATATACCAAATAAACTACAAGCAGAAAACAACTTTTTTTTTTACTTTTTTTTTGAAATTTTGTACGCTTTTTTAACTTGTGAAATAAAAGTACATTCGTAAAAGCAGAATACAGAAAATAAATACAAAAAAATTTTGCCACTGAATTGAGTTGCCACAAACTACAAACAGATAATTTACAGTTGAACTGTTTGTATATCAGATGTAAATACAAAAAACCCAAAAGCTCAGATCACGCACAGTACTCCCATCAAAAACCAATGTAAGCAAGAGAAGTTCTCCATTTTTGATTGAAATCATTGCAACATTGTAGGATAGCCATGTGGCTTTTGCTGCATCAAGCTCAACACTGAAGTTGGTTGTTGGAATATCAGGGCTGTTTTCAGCTCAGACATAGAAATTGTTAACGATAAGAGAGGAAAATCCAGACTGATTGTAATAGTGGATGCTATTGGCACAGATCACGCACAGTACTCCCATCAAAAAAACCCAGAAGCTTCTCAAATAGGCAATGCCAAATTGAGTTGCCAAGATCTGTATGAGCGCAGAAGCTTCTCAAATAGTGGATGCTATTGCCAAATTGAGTTGCCACTGAGTAACTGAAATAATCCGCAGACAAATGCAGTCTCCAACTGAATTTAAGCCAGTAAAATAGACATGAAGCAAAACTTTCAGGTATCCCAAAAACCAGTGGTGGTTAACATAGAAATACTCCAAATTGAGAACTAGACTCCTCAACCACCAGAATTCATGTATGCTGATACACTTTCAGGTATCTTTTGCAATGAAATGAAGATGACAACTAAACATCAAGCAGTTCTAAAATCACAAAAAAAAAATTAACATGAAAATCCCAGAATAGAATCCCTATGGCGCACAAAAGTCAGCATTAAAATTTGGCACTGGTAGGATACACATGTTTAAATCTAAAAGTTGGTGGGGCTGAAAAAAATCTGCACTTGCAGAGGAACTGAAAATTGGATTGGTGAAAAAAAATATAATTCTGTGGAATATAGAGGTAGACGCTGAATGTGGTAGGGAGAAAAAATGGCATGCATGGGGATATTTGCAGCTTTGCAGAAAAGAAAATGTAATGCCTGAAGGATTAAGGGACAGAAGGTCAGTTTGGAAACAGGTAAAAAATCATACAATTTTGCAGGATTGAACCCACGGCTAAGGAGATACAAACCCCACACACAACCAACCAAGCCACTCAACATAAATCCGCAGACTTAACAAAGCAACATAGCCCAAATATCTTACCCAAAACCCTCGCTGTTGGAGATCTAATTCCACATTGACGGTGGACTTGGAAGAGTAGTCATGGCAATGCTATGAATTTGAATCGGTTAGCGGATAAAAGTAGATCTGAAATCCGGATTTCAGTTGTGAAAAGAAAATAAGATTCATATGGCTTATCAACGAAAAAACAAAAGAGTAATTCGTTGGAGGTTGGCTAGACGAAATCAGATAGAATTAAAATATGAAACTAGGAATAGGGGAGAGCTCACGCATAATGAAACCAGGGGAGAAAACCGCCTGTCACCATTAACAAGCTCCCCTACTCTAAGTATTACTTTAAATAGTTATTAAGTACAAACAGAAAACATCCAACCCAAAAGATATGATAAGCAATTGTTGAGCTTAAGGAAGGAAGAAATAAAGGAAGAAAATGCAACATTGAGCATAAATTTATTTATTTACCTTAAAAGTTGAACTTGTTTTCAACTTCACAAAATCTCTCCAGTCGTTCATATTGTCAATGTTATCTGGTTTTAACTGTAGTATTTCCTCTTTGGTTTTTGCTTTTAACAACTGCCTAACGAATCTACTTTTTGAGGCCCTACAAATAGCTCCCATTTGCTGGAATATAGACACTTTCTTCCAGTCTTCATCCAATTTAAATCTTGCCTAATATCAATATGAAGAATGAAAAGAACTGTTATTCAATATGACGGTAATGTCTCTTGATACAATCAATTTAAATTTGATATTAATATAAAGATACATCAGCTATAGGGAAAAAAAACATAGATACAGTTATAGAAAAAAATGGGTTCAATGCATAGTGACTTATATTCTGTGTGTAAATAAATTTATTCTGTATGAGAAAAAAAAATGTGCGCTTTTAACCAACATCTATAAATTATAAAGAATAGACCTTAAAACAAATCCAAGACCACAAATTTACTCAAGAAAATAATATGCTAGAATGAATACTGCAGCTTTTGGTGTGGTGTGTAATACATCGGATATTGTGATATTTCAACCCTTGTCCCTAAAAATAAGAGACCATACTTCTATAACCTAGAGCAGGGCCGGTCCAAAGCTGTATTGGGCCCTGGACAAATGGTTAATACAAGCCCATCACAAAGTTACTAACAATACTATTGAGCTTCTGACTACAATTAATACTAAAATAGTATAGCAAGCAAGTTTCTACAATGAAAAAAATATCTGAAACGATGAAATATGCTAATGGTTTTCTCTTTCCATATCGCTTGAATACAGCAACAAAATTACAAAGTGTATGAACATGTGGTATATATGTCATACTTCATATTGTACAAAATGGATAACAAACTCATTCAATTAGTTTTCATTCTGCCAACTTTCAAAATTAAAACTATACGAAATTGAAATACCTAATGTAATATGTCATCATAGAAAAATATAACTTCAAAACAAAACCCTGCATTAGTAATTTACTGTAACTTAATAAATCAGCAAGTACCTGAAAATTTTCCAATTAATTTTATTAAGTTCACTAATATTTGTAGACCACTATACCTCAATTCTCGAATAGTTGTAGAACATGCAACGTGAAGTCTGAGTTTTTTTCTTTTCTTTTTCAACGTAAAGTCTGAGTTATTCAAAGTTATGTATAAAAATTTGAAAAGTATAATACAGACAGAGAACAAATACTATCGCAAGGCATCGCTGAACTTGTAGAGTGCATTCACTTTGCAAGATAATATGCTAATTGTTACTTAGTAAAATATTATAAGATGAAAGGTCACACATGATAGTATCAGTATGTAATGATAACTCACATGGAAAGCACACCAGAAAAAATCATAACAGTACCCTTCTATACTACTTAGAATGGCTAAAGCAAAAGAAAGAAAGAAAAATCATTTACTTTGAAAAGCACACCAATCTCCATGGAAAAATATTTCCTCGCAATCTCTCTTTTGTAGCAATTCCGTGCATTCGTCAAAACAACAGATTCATTTACGTTACAGCTTTTGTTAGGATTGATAATCCTCCTAAATCATGTACTTATCTGACTATTGTTCCCGATATATATTTTATTGATCTCAACATGACTAGGGATGATATATTTAGAATCATGAAGAATAGGTTCCTCCTTTCATGGTTGCCGAGGAAGAAACCATCTTCCAGAATCCAAATTAAACACTCTTCCAAAATCCAAAAAAGGGATTATTTGATCATTCTACAAATTACACGAAAATTAGGTAATCTCATTGACATCATTAATCATGTAATTAGAAAAAAGGGATTATTTGATCATTCTACAAATTACACGAAGTATGATTAGCAGTGAGATTAATGCATAACTTATCAAAGGATCAGACTTATTTTGGATCAAAAAGCCTTCTGCTGAGTCGAAGGATTCTCAAAGCACTGCTGCAAAGGTTTTTAAGTCTACTTAAACCATGCAGATCTTAAATTTTTTGATATAAAATACAAAAAATCCACACAAAATTGAAGGAATAAGTAATTCTGCATTTTTACTGTTAACAGAGTAATACTTTGTTATGTGCATACACAATTTTTATTTTAGTTTTGCAAATTCTATTAGAATTGTCATTTTTGCCGAGTTACTGCTAAATTTTCGAAAAAAATGTTATTTCTTTCATTTTACCAAGTTAACCCTTTTTTAAAAATCATCCTCGTAAATTAATGACTTTTTGTTTTAACTATTTTTCAACCAGTGCAATTATCAGATAAGCAATTTTCCTCCTGTTATATTTTCTACGTAACTACATAAACAATGTTTTAACTGATGCATTCAATTTTTTTAAAAGATAAGGTATCGTTGACAGCAATTCTCTTATTAGGCATTTGAACTTTGGCCTTTGTACTGAGTCCAGTTAACACAAAATGGGCTTATAATAGGTCATTTAATAAGAGTGAGAGAAATATGTTCATACCTGAATGGACTCCCACAGAACAATTTTTCTATCATCATCAAGTTGCCTCCAATCAGTGAGTGTAAACGGAAAAACCCCTTGGACTAATGGCCCTAAATAAGAAGATAAGACAACTGATCTAGGGCCTATTGGTTCTGCCATCGCATTAAAATCCACTGCAACTCTACTCTTAGCATCTGAAGGAAGTCTTTTCATTTTTGTCGGACCTCTAGTAGCTTTTTTGCTATGTGGATTTATAGGTGTATCATCAACCGGTACATCAGCTTCCACTGAAACTTCTTGATTTACATCAATTGACATTGCATGATCTTCATCTGCTTCCATGTTGCCTTCAAATACATTAGCTCCTATTTTGTCCTCCATCGCATTCAAATTGCTACACTCGATACGCTCTTCCCTGGTTAACCACTTTTTTAATGCTTCTTTTGATATCTCGGTTTCTTTTTGTTTGCCGTTTGCTTTTTTCTTCTTTGCCATTATTCTGCTAAATATTTTTTAAAAAAAATATCATAAAAAAAAGTGGACATGCTAAATCAAATATACTTTAAAAAAAGTGAACATGTTAAATATAATTTTTATATCAAAAATGCAAAGCAAACAATGAACCAAACAACAGAAAAATGGTTCATGGCAAGCAATAAACAAACCTGCAAACACGAATTCTAAGCAAATAATATTTGGCTTGCACACAAGTACAAAAATCAAGTGCCAAGTCTTTCAGGTACAACCATCCATGTTGGGTATCCAAGCAAAACAAAAAAAAAATATGTGAAAGAAGGTGATGAACAAAACATATAACACAAATAACAGTGAGGCAAAAGAAGAAGAAATTGGATATGCGAATAAGCTGCTAATGGAGCACTACATAAACATTTGCAATAACCAAGTTCCATTGGATATGCGACTTGCATGCATTTAATTGAGATTAGTATACCGACGTAAGCATACAAACATAATTGGCAAGTAGGGTCAAATTGAGCATGCAATTGGTTGAAAAAAATAGGAATGGGTAAAATTAAGTATATTTTGTCATGAAATGCACACTTTCCCGCAGTTGGATATCCCTAAATTCTACAAAAGAACATATATATGTTGATTACAATATTTATTTTAATAAAAAAATCATGTGAACAACTAAAAATATGTTTTCAACTAATAATGTACTGATACTATAAACGAATCGAAATACATTATTTTAACTTCTCAATTATGCCTTCGCAGTCTTCTCTTACATAGCTAACGTCCTCACTAGAATCATCTACATCCATATCAATTTCTCTATCGTATTCCCCGATATAGTCAACTTCATCAACCGACTCATTTGTTTCTAACCCGTGAAAGCTTCTTGGTGGTGTTTTCATTACCACGTACCAATTAGACTCATCATTGTCTTTCAAGTAAACAACTTGTTTCGCTTGGGATGCAAGAATATATGGATCTTTTGAAAAGGAAGCTTGATTTTGATGTAAATTTACAAGAGTGAAACCATCTTCAACCTTTACACCATTTCCTACGTTTGCCCAATGACATTTAAAAATAGGAATATAAAAGACATGATAGTCTAATAAAAATATATCGGTCAGTATCCCATAGTAAGTAACTACGTTAGCCACTTGAGATGTATCTTTTGCACTTGCTCTACACATGGTAATGGCATCATAAGTAACTCCACTATTTTGAGTTTCTCTACCAACGTCCTTTGTGTGAAAACGTTGTCCGTTGATGATATATCCTTTATAGGACACGACATCATTCTTTGGTCCGTAAGCAATCCATTTTAACATTTTATCATGATCATCAGAGCCAATAGATATCTGTAAAAATATATTTAATACATACGTCATGACATTCCAAAGCCGATTTTAATTTTATTATAAAATTTAACTTACCTTCTTTTTAATCCAATCGGCAAAGTTATCTGCATGTTTTTTCCAAAGTAAGGTTGCGTTTCTTCCCAAACGTTGGTCAGAATCTTGCAACTCCTTTAAATGCAAACTGATAGAGAAAAAAATTATAGCTGGCAATTTCATATAAGAACAATACTGACAAAGGTTTAGATATACTTACTCTAAAAACGGTTCAACCATTGTCATATTCATTAGCACGGCTAAATGAGCATTTTTTTCTCGTTACAAGATAATGTAACTATCTTGGAAGCGGATATCGGGCGTCCTTCAAGTATTGTAGAATTATCATAGTCCTCATTTCGAACCTCTTTCTCTTCCATTTGTCCTGTTTCTTTTAAAAATTTACCAAAATATCTCATGCATTCTTCAGCAAGATAGGATTCGGCAATACACCCTTCTGGTCGTGCAGGATTTCTTACATAATCTTTAAGTGTTTTCATATATCTTTCAAAAGGGTACATCCACCGAAAATGAACCGGACCACACAACCGTGCTTCTCTTCCAAGATGAATCGCCAAATGTATCATTATGTCAAAAAAAGAAGGTGGAAAATATCTTTTGAGCTCACATAATATTATAATAATTTCATCATCAAGTTGTCGTAGATTCTCTCTATCAAGCACGCGCTGGCATATTCTATTAAAGAATGAACATAAACGAATTATTGTTTCCCTTGGTTTCTTTGGCAATAGTCCTCTTATTGCTGCTGGCAACAATTGTTGCATTAAAATATGATAATCATGAGATTTTAACCCACTAATTTTGCAATCTTGTAGTGAAACACAATTTTTAAAATTTGCGCAATAACCATCGGGTCCATTGAAATCATACAATCTATTACAAAATGTTTTCTTCTCGCAATTTGATAATGTATAGGGCGCCGGTGGAAGATACATTTTTTTCCCACGAGGTTGTGCATAAAGTTCATGTTGAATCCTCAAATCCTCTAGATCTTTTCTTGATTTAATTCCATCTTTTGATTTACCATCATGTAGCATCGTGCCTAAAACGCTTTCACATACATTTTTCTCTACATGCATTACGTCTAAGTTATGACGTAGGGGAAGCTCCTACAAAAAACAAGAATGCAATATTTCAATGAAATAATATTTTTATTATTACTAAAGCGTTAAAAAATTCACACTAACCTCCCTGTATGGCAAATCGAAAAATATTGACTTTTTTTTTCCATCTTGATAGCTCCATTTTCATAGGATCAACTCCAATGTAAAAATTAGTGTTTCTTTTCTTCAATGGTCTCTTCTTATTTTGCATTTTCTTTCTTTTTTGTGTTTTTTGGGTCTTTACTTTCCTTTCCGAAATCATTTGGAAAATCTTTTAAAATATTAAAGATATTTCTTCCAGTTAAAATTTTTGGTTTACTTCCATTTTCTATAGTACTGTCAAACCAAGTCTTTTTGTTCCTCATTGGATAAGATGGATGTAAAAATCTTCTATGACCCATATACACAATCTTTCGACTATGATTCAACCAACGATGATGAGTATTCACACCACATGTAGGACATGCCTTTTTACCCTTTACGCAACATTCGGCGAGATTTCCATAAGCTGGAAAATCATTTATCGTCCATAGCAAAATTGCTTTCAGATTAAAACATGTTTTAGTAAATGCATCATAAACTCCAACTCCATTATTCCACAAATGACACAAATCTTCTATCAATGGCGCCAAATAAACATCTATGTCATTCCCTGGTTGCTTAGGGCCTGGAATTAGTAATGTTAACATAATATTTTCCTTCTTCATGCATAACAAAGGTGAGAGATTATATGTTACAAGCATTATTGGCCAATAACTATATTTAGAATTTAAAATAGAAAACGGATTAAAACCATCGGTAGCAAGACCAAGTCTGAGATTGCGTGGGTCATTTGAAAATGGTTTCCATTTCTCATCCACTACATTCCATGTAACAGAATCTACAGGATGACGCATTTTTCCATCATTACTTTTGTTATTAAAATGCCATCTTAAATCTTCTGCCATTGTTTGCGATCTAAACATTCTCCTAAATCTTGGAATTATTGGAAAATACCGTAATACTTTTGTCGGGATCCCTTGCATAATCTCTCCTGTACGTTCATTAATCTTTCATCTTGGCGATCCACATTTCGGACAGTTAATCAAATCTTTGTAATCTTTTCTAAAGAGGCAACAATCATTTTTACAAGCATGAATTTTTTCAAATCCCATATCAGAAATCTTCAGAAACTTTTTCACCTCGTATAAAGTTTGAGGAAGTACATTATTTTTGGGTAACAACAATTGTTGCACGCTCAAAAGCTTATCAAAACCACTATCAGATAGCCCTGTTTCACATTTAAGATTATACAAGGCAACGATGGCGGATAGCTTTGTTTGATCTGCACAATCGGGATATAAAGGGGTTTCCGCATCTTCTAAATTTTTCAATAAATCGTCTTCTCGTCTCTGCACATCATCCTCATCGTTATCATTAGTAAAAGAAAAATGAGTAATGAAATCTTCATCTTCGTAATGAACCCCTTTAAATAAGTCATATGCACCATCCAACTTAATCTTTATTCCAGTATCTACTTGCTCGCCATGATTGTACCATCTGCCATTTTTTTATATAGGATCCATTCCCCTTATAATCAAATGCTCGACAATGGTGTTTCCAAATTGGTATGTAAGGTTTCGACAATCAAAACAAGGACACAAATTTTTTTCCACATTTCCCAAACATCTTTTTGCAAAATCCACAAACTTCCTAGCCCCATGCTCGTACTCACTATTAGTTCTATAATTACAAAATAATCATAAAATAAATAAATATTTACATGCAAAATAAAATAAAATAAAATCTTCATTTGCAAACACTAGCAATTACCTGTGTAAATGCACCCAATTTTTATCCATTTTGAGATGCAAATTACTTCAGCAAAAAAGTTTCTAAAATTAAAAAAAATAGTAATTAAAGGAAAGTGGTACACATCATATGCAAAGCAATGAAATTTAATTACAGCAGGACTGTTGTTTACAAATCATATGATATTCCGTTGTTTTTTTTTACCATTTTCGCAGCATTGAACGTACAATTTTTACAATAGTAGCGGTCATGTTGTTTACTTCAACTGACCTATAATCACTCGCATCGTAAGGCAACTACATTTATCTTTAAATGGCGTATAAGATGACTCTTTTGCTTTTAAAAATCATAGTTACATATATAAAGCAAAAGCAAATTGGTTAATTAATTTAACCAATCTCAACACAGCTAAACAGAAAATACTTAGTCATTTTCCTCATTTGCATGCTAGTTATACATATGGCTATTTGAATTTGATTTTTATATAAAGCTGTTTATAAGAAATATTTACTACTATTTAATTGTAATACATTAATTACATAGGAAATTTGTTGCAAAAGGATTGGGAATTCCACATTATTGCATACATAGGTTCATAATTCTTTTGGGCTGTCCGTTTGAAAATGATTGTGACATCCTCAATTTTTTAATTAAAACTGCTATACTTTTCCTTTAAAAACATAAGTTTAAACCTTTACATTCTGGGTCATTGGCCATTGGTATTCCTTCTTAAAAGATGTAATAACCCGGAAAATCTGGGCCAGTTTAAAATTTTTATTTTGGCAATTTTAGCGAATTTTGAATATTTAAAATGAATTATTTTAAATAAAATCGACGGGAAATTTATTTTGAATATAATCTAACGTATATATTATACGCGTCGTCGTTAGAATATAAATAATTTTATATAATTATAAATAGAATTGAAAATGGCGCGGTAGTTCGATAATTCGATTTCAAATTTCAATTGAATGTACCGGGTGCAAAACAATTCGGATTTTAGTGAAACCAAAAACATTAGGACCTAATTGATGATATCTTTCCAACGAATCCGACAAATCAAGATTTCAAATCAGGAATCAAAAGATATGTCCAGTTGAAAATCCTGAAGAGTCGCTATGGAATTCAGGCCCTTATAAATAGCCATTTTGCAAATGACCTCGGATTTCGACGAAACCACTTTTGTTGGGTCCGTGATGTTGAATTATTGCTAGGTTTCAAATTTCATAATTTTTCGAATCAATATGTGAGCGTGGAAAAGGAAAACGCGTTTGACCTGTTTTAGTTAATTTTAATCGACTGGAAATTGGCCATTTTTCCAATGGTCTCAGAATTCGACGAAACTAGTTTTGTTAGGACCGTATCGTCAACACGAAGCTAGAAAATATTTTTCTGGAATTTTTAAAGTTCGTATGTGACCCCGGTAATTTGAAATGTACGTTTAAAATTCAATATAGAGATTTAAATGTAAATTCAACGGAAACTGATCGAAACGATCGAATCAGCTTATGATACATATCCCATTTTGTTCGGAATGGGGGTAATTAGCTAAGGACGACAGGCGGTGGGTTCGATTTCGAGGTCGAAATAAAAAGTTACTTTTTGGGAGTTAAATAAAGAATTAAATAAATATATAAATATATGGCCCTCTTTATATCTCTCCATCGTTCAGTTAAAAAAAAAAAAAAACCCGAAAACCAGTTGACCCTCAGCCCCCCCCCCCCCAAATCGATCGCCGCCCTCCGATCAGGCAGCGCCGCCCACCCCTTCGCCAGGCGCGCCACCGCTCCATCCACCTCGCCTCGAAACTCCGACCATCTCCTCTCCTCCGATGCCCCCTTCGAATCCAAAAACCCGCGATTCCCCCAAGCCCTAACCCCACTGAGCAGTCGTCGCCCTCCACCCCGCCTTCAATCGCCGCACCCCCTCCCTATATCGCCGCCTGCGCTGGTTCCCGCCTCCACGGCCTCTAGTCTCGCCCCCTCCGGCGATGGCGCAACGGCCCTCCAACGAAGGTGATTTTTCTTTATTTTATTTTTTATAAATTAGGTTTTAATCTCAGTTCCTTTTGTTTTTATTTATTTTATTTTCAGTTTATAATATGATTTTTATATAAACAAAGAGCTGATTTTTTTTATATATAATCAAAGATTAGATTTTTTACTTTGTAAAATATGAGATTTTAATTGAAATAAAGTTAAGATTTTTAGATGTAGAAAGATAAGATTTTTAATTTGAAAAAGACGATATTTTTAATTTGAAGAGGCGGGATTTTTAAATAATCAAAGGCGAAATCTTTATATAGAAAAAAAGCAAAATTTTTATATAAGGTAGAAGTCAAAAATATAATTTTCATATAATGTAGAGGAAAAAATATGATTTTTATACAATGGAAAGAATAAAAATATAATTTTTATAAAGTAGAAGTATTAAAAATATAATCTTTATAGGATAGAGAATATAAAAATATCATCTTTATATATGTAGCGAAATAAAAATCTGATTTTTATTTTATATACGTTGAAGTAAAGTGATGATTTTTATAATGATGAAATCTATATTTTTTATAAGGCGAAATCTATATATAGAGAATAGCGTTATAAAAATAGAATTTTTATCTATATATTAGCGGTAAAGAAATATGATTTTTATATACTGAATAGCATAGTAAAAATTCGATTTTTAAATATATGAAGTGATTATAAAAATATGATTTTTAAATTGAAAGTAAATAAATAAAAGTGTGATTTTTATTTTAAAGACATCAAAATATAAAAATGTGTGATTTTTATATATGTAGTGGCTACGAGCAACGAAGATGACAAAGATGCGATAACGATGAAGATTTTTATCAAAGAAAAGTCTAGATGATTGGATAGCTATTGGTGAGAATTTCTCACCTTTCAATTTCTTTTTATAAGTTATATATATGTACTAGGATGCAGACGGTGCTTAGTAGCACCCGACACAATCGTCCACAGACCATGGACTTGTTTGTTTGGTTGCATTAATTAGTAAGATGATTTAATTTGAATTTGGTTGATTGGTGAGTTTGATTGATGTGTGAATGGCGTGGGCCTTCACTAGACCGGGGATAAGGCTAGGCCTTGTGCCGTTTCTAGTATCGTGCCGTTATGCCGCCGAAATTTTCTAAAATATGTTAGAAAAATAAAAATATCATTTTTATTTTGTAAATGAACTGAATAGAAATTCATATGTTGGAATAAAAGGTTTTGTCGTTAAAAATATAATTTTTAACGTGAATGTGAATAAATAAAATATTCATTTACAAACCGGACGGTTTGTTTATGTACACCTATTTGAAGGACATTGATTGGGTCGATAAATTTTACACATCGCCCAACTACACAAATAAAATCTGTGTTTGATTGTTTGAAACCCCACACGGGTGTTGGGATGAAATTTGAAGTTCACTCATCCTGATTGGTTAAACATGTCGATCGATTGATTGACAGGCTGTTATAAGCATTAGATATTTATATTTGATGCTTATACAGTGTAGTGCACTTTGGTTGATGGTTGATTATTTTTCAATGCTATTATATACATGTGATGTATGAAAATCCATATAATTAACATTATATGGTGATTGATTGGGCCTCATTCCAATTTAGAAAATAAAGAATATATAAAATAAAGGTTCATGTGTTGACTGTACTCATCCGTTGAGATTAGTCATGTGTTGAACGAATATTTTAATAATAAAATTTACATCTTTATCAATATAAAATAAAGGTTCATGTGTTGACTGTACTCATCCGTTGAGATTAGTCATGTGTTGAACGAATATTTTAATAATAAAATTTACATCTTTATCAATATAAAATAAAGGTTCATGTGTTGACTGTACTCATTCGTTGAGATTAGTCATGTGTTGAACGAATATTTTAATAATAAAATTTACATCTTTATCAACATAAAATAAAGGTTCATGTGTTGTTCCGTTGAGATTAGTCATGTGTTGAACGAATATTTTAATAATAAAATTTACATCTTTATCAATATAAAATAAAGGTTCATGTGTTGACTGTACTCATCCGTTTAGATTAGTCATGTGTTGAACGAAATAATTTAACAAAAGTAGTCACACGTGGACAGTACTCATTCGTTGAGATTAGTCATGTGTTGACAAAAATAAATATTCATTTGTTGAATAAAATAAAGGAATATATGAAGCCGTGTTGATTAGATTGACGCCATTTTGACGTGAACGATATTTACATGAATATATAACGATTTCGAAATGAATTGAATATATAACGATTTCGAAATGAATTGAATATATAACGATTTCGAAATGAATTGAATATATAACGATATTGAAATGAATTGAAATTTGAATTGAATCGAATTGAAAACGAATTCAAATTGAATTGAAAGCGAATTGAAATGAATTGAAATTTGAATTGAATAGAAATGAATTTTAAAACAAATTTATAAAGAAGAATTCAATTTTGATTTGAATTGAAATGGAAGTTGAAATGATTTTTGAAACGAATTCAAAACTATTTATAAAATTCGTTTTAAATAGTAATCGACGAAATATATATTATATATATAATATAATGGCCTGAATAGAACGCGCCGCGCCGCGGCAGTTCGTAAATTTCGACCATTTATTTCAAACGGACATTACGGGAGATCCGACCGTCGGATTCTCCTAAAATCGGAACCGTTGGGTTCGTATTGAAAAGAGGTTTCTAACGAATATTAGAAATTCAAAATCTAACGGTTGGATTTGGAGATACGTCCAAATCAAATTCGAAAAAGGTCGCTGTAAGTGCAGTTCGATGGCCATTGTTGGAAATCGACTGTACGGGCCTTAATAAAATTATTAAAAATATTAATAATTTGTGTAAAATCATAAGAAATGATTTGGGAAAAATAGGGATGAAAAACTCCATATTTGAAAAGATAAAAATGGGTTTTTATCGAAATGAACTAGTTTTGAACTAAATTTAAAACCCAATTATTTTTAAATAAATGAATTAGATTTAAAAAGGGGTTTTAAATAATTGAATTTCTAATATATTTGATTGAATTTGAAATGGGTTTATCATGAATGGTGTTTTAAATAACACTAGTTCTTTAACCCGATAACAAATAGAATGTGATTTGGGTTTGTCGTGAACTGTGTTTTAAATAACACCTAGTTCTTTAACCCAGTAAAAGGAGTTCTAACGAATCTGCAATTAGATTGAAATGTGAATCTATAATCGAAATTATCTAATTTAGAAATGAGCGGGAATGGAGTATTACCAGTTTTGCTCCAAAGCGATAGTTAAATCTTTAATTAGATTTGAACGTGAAATGGTAATTAATTTTACCGATAACACCACGGTGTTAGATATGGAGTATTACCAGTTTTGCTTCATGGGATGAATAGGTTGGGATTGGGAAATAAAATAAATAACTACTTCGTTACGGTTCGCTAATCTCGACTAGTTCAGGAAACCATAATTTGGTTTGAAACGACATCCAAAGGAAGATTACAGGATAAATTTTAAAGAATTTATCTTGGATAAAATTAATGGGAACATTTCCCTAAGAATGTGAAATTTAGAAACTAGCTGTAGGATTGGCTAAGAAGAATGGTTTCCTGGGTATTGATCTGATGTTGGTTTCGGCCTTCGGGGTTAATGTTTGGGAAATTGTTCTCTTGCTAATTTGCGGTTAGTGACTAATGAATTGGAATGAGGCGTATGTTGTGTTTGTGTAACTTTTGTTTTTAATATACGCGGGTTGTTCGGGAAGTCCGGGTTTATACCCATTCTGAATAACCGATTCGACGATAAGTCGAAGATGAAGACGGTGGTCGAAGACCGGAAGTTTTCACATCGTTTGGATAATTACTGACGATCCTGATTGGGCAGTACACCCAAGAGGATGGAAATAGTTGGTGGTCGTCCAGACGTACTTGGAGATGGATGGATATGCGAGGAAAGTGCCTCCGGTTTCGTTCAGACCCAAAACGGACTTGTAAATGGATTGTGTGTCTGACATTGGATTTTATTCTGTGTTGATTGATTTCTGTTAAATATATATCTGTTTGGCGGCGGAGAATTTATTCTCTTGCTTAACGCCCTTCTCTGAGACGTACGAGCTTAGAGGTTATATATCGATAGATATCAATCGCATAGCATGAATTGCCTGTGTGGCATACTGAGTTGCAATGATCAGGGCTTCTGTTGAAAAGCAAAGTCTTGTGGTTGATGATCAAAGCACAGCCTACGTGGCAGCTTTGTGTATAACGTGAATTCGCGAGTCTCACACCTCGGTATGAGTTAAAAACGGGATACGGACTGCAGGGAGAGCACGACGTTTCTTTCTAGCTTTGGTGGTGTCAGTGACTTACCAGCCCTGACATATATATACTTTTCACCTTTGTGATTGTTGGATGAGGCGCCTCGATTATAGGTCTGTAAGGACCGGGAAACGTGTGTTCAGGCATAACTAATCCTCTAACGTAAGTGAGGACCGGCCCTGAAGATCCAGGGGTTACCCAGTGTGCGTAATCCTGAGGCATTTACTAGAGTGTCTCGAACGCGGAGAGGAGCTTGCCCCTTGCCTCGACTCATGACGGAAATACAATTTTCAATACGTGTATTGCGGTTTTAATTGTAGAACTAGTATGGCGACATGATATATGGTACCCATGCCGTCTATGATTTATATTTATGATTGAAATTGTTTTGACACTATACACTTATTATAGTATCAAATGATTTGTTTTAAACGTACCAAGCATGTTTGGCTATTATAAGGGAAAACCCTATCCTCCGGCTTTCGTTGCATTGTGTGATGGGACCTGGGTCTTATAATAGCTTCATTTTTCGAAAAAGCATTGCGTTGTTTATTCCATGCACTGGTATTCTTGGGAGGAAACCCGTTCCGTGTTATACGGCGTGGTCCCTTGAATTACTCTCTTTTGAAGTAAAGTTTTAAATAACTGTTTTAGTTCTCACACCAGTCACATGACTGACCTGGAGTTTATTGTTTTAACCTAAACTCTGGGTGCCCCTATTTTCCGCACAGGCAGCTAGTAGTTTTGGTTTTGCAGATTTATATTCACAGGATCCTGGTTTACAGCTGGAATGATACTCGGAAAGCTCTGTATCCGTATATCACCTTCAGTTGTGCTTTGTATTATTTCCGCTGTAATGTAATTTATAGTAATCTCTGATATTTATCGAATGTATATTTATTCAATTATACTCTGTATATTCTTGTATTCTGATGGGATTGTTGTAATATACAATGAAATGTTCTTCTGTTTGTGTTCTGATTTGTCCTGTTCTCAAACAGTCAGGGGTTTCGAACGGTCTAGATCGGTTTAACGACTGATTCGGACCGAGCGAAATTCTCGGCCGTCACATTTGGTATCAGAGCTTTGGTTTACAGAGCTCGAGAACAAGGCACATTAGAACCATACGAAAGAATTCATCAGATATTGGATTAGTAATATCCAATTAGAATGACTCGTTAGAGATAGGATCAGTAGTATCCTAGAACGAGTGTGAAGAGTATATTTTTCAAATGAAAACAATTTTGTTTTGAAAATTTAAATCGCTTTATACGTATTTGATTATTTATTTATTTTGAATATGGACAATCGTGTATATATAGATTTCGCGTATATGCGTCATGAACGTATATTCGAAGTTTTAATATACTGGATAGATATAGAATCACATTCTAGACACCCGGGGATAATTCTGATGATGTGGCCACATCGTCAGTATTTATATTCGTGTTTCGAAGGTGTGATATCTATATATTTCCATTAGGCTGGTGTGAGAACCAAAACTTATATAGCTAGAACACTTTGTTGTGAATTGGCATCAAAAACATGATTTTCTGTATATGTATCAAATTATGAATTTGAAACTCTAATTCACTAATTGATTGATGTTTGAGTTGCTTGTTTATTTGTTTGCTAATTTTTATCCATTTAGCCTAATTGAACCGAATATTGAATTATATTGAAAATTGGTCGCATTTGCTTGCATATACATATACTTACATTGAACAGGTCATAGCAAGGAAGCTAGAGCCAGAGAATAAAATTTGTTTGCCCGACAAATAGGTACATGTTTACTACATAATTTACTGTTTTGTTTGGGTGATGATGATTTTGTGAGCCTATTGGCTAGCCGCTTGGCCTTTTCTTTTTCTTTTTGAGATCTGAAGGACCGGGGAAGCTATTTGAAATTCCCCGATGCTCCCGGTGCAGGGGAGGTTATGGCGAAATTTTTCGAAAATTTAGGGTGTTAGCCAAATTTATGAAATTTTGAAAATTCTCAGAAACTAAAGAGTTGGAGAATGGAAGCCAGATCGAACGTAGAGTTGATTAATCAAACCACTTTCGACTTTGTTCCTTTTCGGGGACGAAAAGTTTTAAGTGGGGGAGATTGTAATAACCCGGAAAATCTGGGCCAGTTTAAAATTTTTATTTTGGCAATTTTAGCGAATTTTGAATATTTAAATTGAATTATTTTAAATAAAATCGACGGGAAATTTATTTTGAATATAATCGAACGTATATATTATACGCGTCGTCGTTAGAATATAAATAATTTTATATAATTATAAATAGAATTGAAAATGGCGCGGTAGTTCGATAATTCGATTTCAAACTTCAATTGAATGTACCGGGTGCAAAACAATTCGGATTTTAGTGAAACCAAAAACATTAGGACCTAATTGATGATATCTTTCCAACGAATCCGACAAATCAAGATTTCATATCAGGAATCAAAAGATATGTCCAGTTGAAAATCCTGAAGAGTCGCTATGGAATTCAGGCCCTTATAAATAGCCATTTTGCAAATGACCTCGGATTTCGACGAAACCACTTTTGTTGGGTCCGTGATGTTGAATTATTGCTAGGTTTCAAATTACATAATTTTTTGAATCAATATGTGAGCGTGGCAAAGGAAAACGTGTTTGACCAGTTTCAGTTAATTTTAATCGACTGGAAATTGGCCATTTTTCCAACGGTCTCAGAATTCGACGAAACTAGTTTTGTTAGGACCGTATCGTCAACACGAAGCTAGAAAATATTTTTCTGGAATTTTTAAAGTTCGTATGTGACCCTGGTAATTTGAAATGTACGTTTAAAATTCAATATAGTGATTTAAATGTAAATTCAACGGAAACTGATCGAAACGATCGAATCAGCTTATGATACATATCCCATTTTGTTCGGAATGGGGGTAATTAGCTGTGGACGACAGGCGGTGGGTTCGATTTCGAGGTCGAAATAAAAAGTTACTTTTTGGGAGTTAAATAAAGAATTAAATAAATATATAAATATATGGCCCTCTTTATATCTCTCCATCGTTTAGTTAAAAAAGAAGAAGAAAGAAGCCCGAAAACCAGTTGACCCTCAGCCCCCCCCCCCCAAATCGATCGCCGCCCTCCGATCACGCAGCGTCGCCCACCCCTTCGCCAGGCGCGCCACCGCTCCATCCACCTCGCCTCGAAACTCCGACCATCTCCTCTCCTCCGATGCCCCCTTCGAATCCAAAAACCCGCGATTCCCCCAAGCCCTAACCCCACTGAGCAGTCGTCGCCCTCCACCCCGCCTTCAATCGCCGCACCCCCTCCCTATATCGCCGCCTGCGCTGGTTCCCGCCTCCACGGCCTCTAGTCTCGCCCCCTCCGGCGATGGCGCAACGGCCCTCCAACGAAGGTGATTTTTCTTTATTTTATTTTTTATAAATTAGATTTTAATCTCAATTCCTTTTGTTTTTATTTATTTTATTTTCAGTTTATAATATGATTTTTATATAAACAAAGAGCTGATTTTTTTTATATATAATCAAAGATTAGATTTTTTACTTTGTAAAATATGAGATTTTAATTGAAATAAAGTTAAGATTTTTAGATGTAGAAAGATAAGATTTTTAATTTGAAAAGGACGATATTTTTAATTTGAAGAGGCGGGATTTTTAAATAATCAAAGGCGAAATCTTTATATAGAAAAAAAGCAAAAATTTTATATAAGGTAGAAGTCAAAAATATAATTTTCATATAATGTAGAGGAAAAAATATGATTTTTATACAATGGAAAGAATAAAAATATAATTTTCATAAAGTAGAAGTATTAAAAATATAATCTTTATAGGATAGAGAATATAAAAATATCATCTTTGTATATGTAGCGAAATAAAAATCTGATTTTTATTTTATATACGTTGAAGTAAAGTGATGATTTTTATAATGATGAAATCTATATTTTTGAAAAGGTGAAATCTATATATAGAGAATAGCGTTATAAAAATAGAATTTTTATCTATATATTAGCGGTAAAGAAATATGATTTTTATATACTGAATAGCATAGTAAAAATTCGATTTTTAAATATATGAAGTGATTATAAAAATATGATTTTAAAATTGAAAGTAAATAAATAAAAGTGTGATTTTTATTTTAAAGACATCAAAATATAAAAATGTGTGATTTTTATATATGTAGTGGCTACGAGCAACGAAGATGACAAAGATGCGATAACGATGAAGATTTTTATCAAAGAAAAGTCTAGATGATTGGATAGCTATTGGTGAGAATTTCTCACCTTTCAATTTCTTTTTCTAAGTTATATATATGTACTAGGATGCAGACGCTGCTTAGTAGCACCCGACACAATCGTCCACAGACCATGGACTTGTTTGTTTGGTTGCATTAATTAGTAAGATGATTTAATTTGAATTTGGTTGATTGGTGAGTTTGATTGATGTGTGAATGGCGTGGGCCTTCACTAGACCGGGGATAAGGCTAGGCCTTGTCCCGTTTCTAGTATTGTGCCGTTATGCCGCCGAAATTTTCTAAAATATGTTAGAAAAATAAAAATATCATTTTTATTTTGTAAATGAACTGAATAGAAATTCATATGTTGGAATAAAAGGTTTTGTCGTTAAAAATATAATTTTTAACGTGAATGTGAATAAATAAAATATTCATTTACAAACCGGACGGTTTGTTTATGTACACCTATTTGAAGGACATTGATTGGGTCGATAAATTTTACACATCGCCCAACTGCACAAATAAAATCTGTGTTTGATTGTTTGAAACCCCACACGGGTGTTGGGATGAAATTTGAAGTTCACTCATCCTGATTGATTAAACATGTCGATCGATTGATTGACAGGCTGTTATAAGCGTTAGATATTTATATTTGATGCTTATACAGTGTAGTGCACTTTGGTTGATGGTTGATTATTTTTCAATGCTATTATATACATGTGATGTATGAAAATCCATATAATTAACATTATATGGTGATTGATTGGGCCTCATTCCAATTTAGAAAATAAAGAATATATAAAATAAAGGTTCATGTGTTGACTGTACTCATCCGTTGAGATTAGTCATGTGTTGAACGAATATTTTAATAATAAAATTTACATCTTTATCAATATAAAATAAAGGTTCATGTGTTGACTGTACTCATCCGTTGAGATTAGTCATGTGTTGAACGAATATTTTAATAATAAAATTTACATCTTTATCAATATAAAATAAAGGTTCATGTGTTGACTGTACTCATTCGTTGAGATTAGTCATGTGTTGAACGAATATTTTAATAATAAAATTTACATCTTTATCAATATAAAATAAAGGTTCATGTGTTGACTGTACTCATCCATTGAGATTAGTCATGTGTTGAACGAATATTTTAATAATAAAATTTACATCTTTATCAATATAAAATAAAGGTTCATGTGTTGACTGTACTCATCCGTTGAGATTAGTCATGTGTTGAACGAAATAATTTAACAAAAGTAGTCACACGTGGACAGTACTCATTCGTTGAGATTAGTCGTGTGTTGACAAAAATAAATATTCATTTGTTGAATAAAATAAAGGAATATATGAAGCCGTATTGATTAGATTGACGCCATTTTGACGTGAACGATATTTACATGAATATATAACGATTTCGAAATGAATTGAATATATAACGATTTCGAAATGAATTGAATATATAACGATTTCGAAATGAATTGAATATATAACGATATTGAAATGAATTGAAATTTGAGTTGAATTGAATTGAAAACGAATTCAAATTGAATTGAAAGCGAATTGAAATGAATTGAAATTTGAATTGAATAGAAATGAATTTTAAAACGAATTTATAAAGAAGAATTCAATTTTGATTTGAATTGAAATGGAAGTTGAAATGATTTTTGAAACGAATTCAAAACTATTTATAAAATTCGTTTTAAATAGTAATCGACGAAATATATATTATATATATAATATAATGGCCTGAATAGAACGCGCCGCGCCGCGGCAGTTCGTAAATTTCGACCATTTATTTCAAACGGACATTACGGGAGATCCGACCGTCGGATTCTCCTAAAATCGGAACCGTTGGGTTCGTATCGAAAAGAGATTTCTAACGAATATTAGAAATTCAAAATCTAACGGTTGGATTTGGAGATACGTCCAAATCAAATTCGAAAAAGGTCGCTGTAAGTGCAGTTCGATGGCCATTGTTGGAAATCGACTGTACGGGCCTTAATAAAATTATTAAAAATATTAATAATTTGTGTAAAATCATAAGAAATGATTTGGGGAAAATAGGGATGAAATACTCCATATTTGAAAAGATAATAATGGGGTTTTATCGAAATGAACTAGTTTTGAACTAAATTTAAAACCCAATTATTTTTAAATAAATGAATTAGATTTAAAAAGGGGTTTTAAATAATCGAATTTCTAATATATTTGATTGAATTTGAAATGGGTTTATCATGAACGGTGTTTTAAATAACACTAGTTCTTTAACCCGATAACAAATAGAATGTGATTTGGGTTTGTCGTGAACTGTGTTTTAAATAACACCTAGTTCTTTAACCCAGTAAAAGGAGTTCTAACGAATCTGCAATTAGATTGAAATGTGAATCTATAATCTAAATTATCAAATTTAGAAATGAGCGGGAATGGAGTATTACCAGTTTTGCTCCAAAGCGATAGTTAAATCTTTAATTAGATTTGAACGTGAAATGGTAATTAATTTTACCGATAACACCACGGTGTTAGATATGGAGTATTACCAGTTTTGCTTCATGGGATGAATAGGTTGGGATTGGGAAATAAAATAAATAACTACTTCGTTACGGTTCGCTAATCTCGACTAGTTCAGGAAACCATAATTTGGTTTGAAACGACATCCAAAGGAAGATTACAGGATAAATTTTAAAGAATTTATCTTGGATAAAATTAATGGGAACATTTCCCTAAGAATGTGAAATTTAGAAACTAGCTGTAGGATTGGCTAAGAAGAATGGTTTTCTGGGTATTGATCTGATGTTGGTTTCGGCCTTCGGGGTTAATGTTTTGGAAATTGTTCTCTTGCTAATTTGCAATTAGTGACTAATGAATTGGAATGAGGCGTATGTTGTGTTTTGTAACTTTTGTTTTTAATATACGCGGGTTGTTCGGGAAGTCCGGGTTTATACCCATTTTGAATAACCGATTCGACGATAAGTCGAAGATGAAGACGGTGGTCGAAGACCGGAAGTTTTCACATCGTTTGGATAATTACTGACGATCCTGATTGGGCAGTACACCCAAGAGGATGGAAATAGTTGGTGGTCGTCCAGACGTACTTGGAGATGGATGGATATGCGAGGAAAGTGCCTCCGGTTTCGTTCAGACCCAGAACGGACTTGTAAATGGATTGTGTGTCTGACATTGGATTTTATTCTATGTTGATTGATTTCTGTTAAATATATATCTGTTTGGCGGCGGAGAATTTATTCTCTTGCTTAACGCCCTTCTCTGAGACGTACGAGCTTAGAGGTTATATATCGATAGATATCAATCGCATAGCATGAATTGCCTGTGTGGCATACTGAGTTGCAATGATCAGGGCTTCTGTTGAAAAGCAAAGTCTTGTGGTTGATGATCAAAGCACAGCCTACGTGGTAGCTTTGTGTATAACGTGAATTCGCGAGCCTCACACCTCGGTATGAGTTAAAAACGGGATACGGACTGCAGGGAGAGCACGACGTTTCTTTCTAGCTTTGGTGGTGTCAGTGACTTACCAGCCCTGACATATATATACTTTTCACCTTTGTGGTTGTTGGATGAGGCGCCTCGATTATAGGTCTGTAAGGACCGGGAAATGTGTGTTCAGGCATAACTAATCCTCTAACGTAAGTGAGGACCGGCCCTGAAGATCCAGGGGTTACCCAGTGTGCGTAATCCTGAGGCATTTGCTAGAGTGTCTCGAACGCGGAGAGGAGCTTGCCCCTTGCCTCGACTCATGACGGAAATCCAATTTCCAATACGTGTATTGCGGTTTTAATTGTAGAACTAGTATGGCGACATGATATATGGTACCCATGCCGTCTATGATTTATATTTATGATTGAAATTGTTTTGACACTATACACTTATTATAGTATCAAATGATTTGTTTTAAACGTACCAAGCATGTTTGGCTATTATAAGGGAAAACCCTATCCTCCGGCTTGCGTTGCATTGTGTGATGGGACCTGGGTCTTATAATAGCTTCATTTTTCGAAAAAGCATTGCATTGTTTATTCCATGCACTGGTATTCTTGGGAGGAAACCCGTTCCGTGTTATACGGCGTGGTCCCTTGAATTACTCTCTTTTGAAGTAAAGTTTTAAATAACTGTTTTAGTTCTCACACCAGTCACATGACTGACCTGGAGTTTATTGTTTTAACCTAAACTCTGGGTGCCCCTATTTTCCGCACGGGCAGCTAGTAGTTTTGGTTTTGCAGATTTATATTCATAGGATCCTGGTTTACAGCTGGAATGATACTCGGAAAGCTCTGTATCCGTATATCACCTTCAGTTGTGCTTTGTATTATTTCCGCTGTAATGTAATTTATAGTAATCTCTGATATTTATCGAATGTATATTTATTCAATTATACTCTGTATATTCTTGTATTCTGATGGGATTGTTGTAATATACAATGAAATGTTCTTCTGTTTGTGTTCTGATTTGTCCTGTTCTCAAACAGTCAGGGGTTTCGAACGGTCTAGATCGGTTTAACGACTGATTCGGACCGAGCGAAATTCTCGGCCGTCACAAAAGACCAAAACGAATTTGAACATAAGCTAAGTCAATTTGAACATGCACATCTTCTTGTACATGCAGGGCCAATGTACATCAACAAGCAGGTCTTTTCCATAATAAGCACCAGTGTATGATACCGGTAACTATAAACTAAAAAGGGTATAAAACTAAAATATCTGCCATTATTGATCATAAAATAGTATTATTTTTTCAGTTTTATGACTTAATAAAATATCTTCCATCGTACGTTCATTTTGTGAATCCAGTAAGTAGAAATGCAGTAGCTGATGAAATGGTTCATAAGGCCAACACATTTGAGAATAGTTTTATGGTTGGGAGCTCTCATTTGCTTGATTCAAGAACGACGATGAAAACTAGATTCAGCAATAATGGCAAGTATAATGTTTTATGTCAGCATGAATGAAGACCAAAATTATCGATAACATTTCAGCTGAGTACACCGCTAAAGCATTTGGTTCTCCTACAAAGGTTGGGGTTGATGTAGCTCTCAAATAGCTAATCCTACGCTTGTTAATGTGAACCCTGATACTCATTTCACGTGGCGTCGATTTTTACTGGAGTATGTATTATTTGTATTACTAATGGGTTTTTTACAAGGCCTTCTGTTGTATTTTTTTCGTTTGCATGTCTCTGGATATGCAAGGATATATTCAAAGATTTAACTTGCCGACATTATCGTTATTCTTAATTTGCAGATCATATATATTGATTTTTGTGCTGCACAAACTTTTACGTATCAGTAATAAAGAAAAGAGATTTTTTTTTTAAAGCACTGCTTATTTTGAGGGACTGAAACAAAGCCTCAGTTTCAATTTATGAAACTAAGCATCAATCATTTTTAAAACTGAGCAATCACTTAGTTTCAAAAGCTGAGCATTGTTCAACCCGGTTTAAAAAATTGCTCAGTTTTAGGAACTAAACGTTGCTAAATCTAAGCATTGCTCTATTTCTGAAATTTAGCGGGGGATCAATTAATAAAATGGTGGATCAATTAATAAAATGAGCATTGATCAATTAATAGACTAAGCAATTTAGTCAGGTTAGAAAGGGGTAACATGTACGTCTTGATTCATATTATTATATTTGTTAAATAATGTAGGCTTTGATTGAGGAAGCAAGACAAAGATCAAAAGCTGAGCTTATTAATGACGATAGATTTCAAAGTCTATATGATTTTGAGAAAGATCTCATTGTAGAAATTTACGGACATGATAAAAATTATTTGATATACAATGCTTGTTATGTACAACAATTGTTTGTATGTTAAATTGTGATATTTTGATGTTTGTCAAAAATGAAATTTACTTTAGAGAATTGTGATATAGTTTTGTACACACGTTTGGATGTTAAACTATCATAACCACACAACGGTGGGAAAACCGACCAAAAATATATTGTAAATTCTGATCTTTTGTAATTTTCAAATTTATGTTTCAAGTTTGGATTTGATTCTCAATTTATTTGAAAATTGAAAATTAGTTTAAAATGACTTCTCATCTTAGGATAATAAGTTTCAAGGATATTCAATTCAAAAGTGCTGCCCTTAAAACGACTAAAAAGTCCTTTCGGTGAGTATTTTCATTCTATTTTTTTTAAATTTAAACGTTCGGTTTTGAACATTCTAAGCAAAATTTAAATTTGGAACTCATATCTTTTAATTTTAGATTTGACACTTAGTTTTTAATGTATTTTTTTCAACCTGTCATCTTGATGTTAATTAATATTAATGATTTTTTTTAAATATATTTCTTTTTAAAATACACATTTAAACGGTCGGTTTTTCCCATCGTTATGCGGTAATACTAGTTTACGTAGATCAAGCAATATGTTCACATATGTTCACCTGACATGCCAAAATTGGTTTCATGGATTCAGGATCAGAATGACTAAAAATATGCTTTTCATGTATGATTACAATTTTGGCCACTAACCTGCATGGCTTCAAAAGTTTGAGGCCATCTCCTCAATAGCATGTCCCGTTGCAGCGGCGTTGCTACTGTTGTCCACAGTATCCTACAGCACAGCCAGAAAACCAGTTTTTTTTTCTTTTCCTTTTTTCTTTTTTTTAATAGATTGTGTGCACTGTTCTGGCCAAAACTGGAACCTTTGTTAACTATTTAGGTTTTTGAAAGCTTGGGGAGAAATACAAGTCTTCTACACATACATGCGCTTGTTTAAGTTTAGTGACATAAAACAACATCTAAACTTTAGAAAAATCAGTGGCTGGTCCTATGTCGACCAAAGCTTAACCAGCTGTAAATTTTGTGAAAGGGTTCTGCAGTTCTTCTAAACTTCTATTTGGCTTCTCAGTTTACATTAAAACCAACTTTCTACAACTGAATTGGTGGGAACAGTAAATCATAATAGAAGTTTTGTTTGAAATATTTAAATTTAGGTAGTTAGGTGTCACTTAAGTATCATGGAATAAAAGGTCATATTTGTTAACTACGTTTTTGAAAAATTATTTCCTACCAACATAATTAGTTAATGATTTTTAAGGTTGAGTAAAATTTGATGAACGAAAAAAAAAATAAGGTAATTTTTATTCTAATACACAAATTTAATAAGTTCATCCACCATTCTATTTTAATAAGTTAATCCACAATTTTTTGGTAAGTTAATCCATGAGTGGATTAACTTATAGATTTCAATCTATCATAAAGCTTGCAATCGACTTTTGTGTTATTTGTTTTACTCTATCAAAGAAAAATGAAATGCAGCAATCAGGTATTACTTAAACTTGTTCGGCTAAAATCAATATGGATGTTAAGCATAACAATGAGGCTGCTGTCGGTGGTTGGCTTGCTTTGGAACTTTGCTAAGAGCCGGAAGCAGTGGAGTATTGGGAAGACAAAATTAATGAAATTATCACTATTTTTGAAAAAAGAAGCAACAAGAAACTCCTTTACAACATCTTTTTCTGCTGAAGTTGATTCACCCAGGATCAAATTTTCAGACATGTTTCTATCAATTTTTCAACATTTCAAAAAATAACTAACAATTACATGTAATAAAGATGAATATAAAAAAAACAATTTTACATAAAATTAATCAACTTCAAACTAAAAATAAACAAAGTACTTACTGTTATAACCATAAATGATGTTCTCCGCTTAGACTTGAAATTATATGTAGGATTTCAAAAATAAGAAATATATGATGCAATACTGAGAAGAAGAAAGGCGTAGAACTGAAAAGAAGAAAGACGTAGAGAAGAAGAAACATGCAGAACTGAGAAGAAAAAAATATTTGATGATTTTTTAGGTGGATGAACTAATTAAAAATTAAATATTATTAAAAGTCAATGATCCTATTTTATAGGGTGGATTAACTTATTAAAAATGTGGATTAGAATAAAAATTACCAATAAATAATACAGAGTTTCATCTGTGTCTACCAAGTTAGAGTACAACGTCATATTAAATAATATATGCAAGTAATAGCTGTCATAATTGTCTTAAAAGGTAGTAATACAAGTGGACAAAATGACTTGCGCATTATCAACGGAAAAAAATTGCACGGATCCACCAATGTATTGATATAAAAAAAAGCTTCAAGTTTTAATGTCAACTTCCATTAGCGAATTTTTAACATTGTTGGTTCATTAAAACAAAGTTCATATAGGTATATCCTTGATTATTAACATTGTTTAAGTAGTACAAGGCTTATTAGAAGTCCTACTTCTTTCTATCAACTCTCCTGCTTGATCAGGTATAAGTCGTATGATACCACATGAATTATTATTTTGCATTTTGGATCAGTATTTCATCCTCACATATTTGAAAATTTAAATGTAATAACAACCATGGATATTTATCCGTATAATAACAATATTTGCAACAATCAAAATTTATGCACCTTGGCCACCAGAAATATGTGTTTGTAGTATGGTAATGATTTCAGGCGTAAATTGGAGTACTTACTCAATACGGTATATATATAGTAATGCTTTTTTTAGTTACTCCATTAAACCACAAACATGCTGAATGTATAACCTTTGATTGGAAAGCATTTACATCAAACTTTAATTCCTCTTTTCAAATATTGGGGTTACTATCTGATATTTCGGATTTTGTCAATATATTGCACCGAAAATGGATATTGGATTAGCACTCTATGCTCATGCGTACATAAAAAATATGCCCACATCCAAGATAGAAAAAAATTGAAACCATTATGTAGATAAAACTGGATTAAATTAGTTTATATACTGAAAACAGTAAAAGGATTTGGCCATAAGTATAAACTGGGAACAAAAAATATATCTTAAATTATTATACTGTACATATAACAAACAACATAAAGCATAAGAGCTTATGGCTGTAAATTTATTCAGTAAACATAAATGGAGAAAGGGTACTACTGGAAAAACAGACATGCATTGGCAGCTAAAGCCGTGAGAAGGAAAGTATGTGCAAACACAACTGGTCCATTTATCTCAAAGTATTTTCTATTAAGTGGAAATGCTTGATCTGTACCAACAACACCTTATGTCAAAGCATGTTTACCTTTTCTGTTAAGTGAAAATGTTGCATAATTAATTAAGAAAATTGATGTTCTACTGATTTACCATAGTTAGAAAAAGTTCGGAAAGATATTTTTTTTTGATATACAAACTAAATTGAGCACCAAATTCAAAGCAAACAGATCAAGCCCTTGGTTGTAAATAATAATAATAACAACAACAGTAACATCAACAACAACAGAAATAGGAAAAGTAAAATCTCTTATTCAATCCGACGTAACTATGTATGTATTAATATTTACAGATCACTACAACAGAAATAGGAAAATTCACCACTTATTTCCTTTACCAAATCCGCTGTTAAAATAATCCTTTTTAGGGTTAAAAGAAACTAATACCTACGTATTACAAATCATGGAAATCAACTTAGGGATTCAGCTGAATAACAAAATATATACAGCGAGTGGAGCAAATTTATAAAAAATCGAAAGTAATACTATTAACGATTTCATAAAAACTCACGTTGATTTGGAAGAGTCGAACTGAATCTCAAGGGACGATGCTCTCGATTTATCCTTGAATCGGTCCGAGATGAAGGAATTGACGTCGGATTGAATAAGAGATTTGATGAAGCCAAGCTTTAATGAAAAAGAAAACGGAAATTTTAGGGATAAAATTTGAAGGGGACGGAGGGAACTTTTTATTTTCGCGGCCTTACTTTTCATTTGGTCCCGCTTTGGATTTTTCGCTCCCGCTTTTCCTATAATCAACGTTAACATAGCACAATGTACTAATGTATAGCATAATCTTTTTGTTATTTTATTTGCTTCTTTACATAGCACAATTAATACATTATTTTAATTATTTTATTATAGCACTTTAATATAAGGCTATAATACAATGCTATGTATAACATATTTTCTTGTAGTGAGACCATACTTGTTCATCTCTTCGTTGATTCCCATCTCTAACTTTGAGATGATTTCCAATAGGTTAGGATCGTCCCTCTGACTGGAACCAATCCGCTCAATCAAAGTGGGTCTGATCGTCAATGCTAACATCTCTGGATCCAACTCGCACTTTGGTCTGAAATCATACCCAACGATGTACTCCAGTTGCTTCCATTCAAGAAACATAGCCCCTAAACTGGCATGTATTCTACTCAATGCATCAGCCACCGCATTGCCCTTTCCTGGTGTATATGCGATGTCGAAATCATAGGAAGCTAAGAATTATAACCATCTTTGCTGCTGTAGATTTAGATCTTTCTGAGAGAAGAGATACTTTAATGACTTATGATCAGTAAACAACTCGAATCTTTTTCCCAAGAGATAATGTCTCCACATCTCCAGTGCGAACACGATCGCGGCCAATTCCAAATCATGGGTAGGGTATCTTTTCTCATGCGGTTTCAGTTGCCGGCTTGCATAAGCTACAACCCCACCTCCTTGCATCAATACAGCACCTAGCCCTGTGCGACATGCATCCGTAAATACTGTCATCTCTTCATTCCTCTTAGGAATGACTAACACTGGTGCACGTGTCAACTTTTTCTTTAGGCTCTTGAATGCATTCTCGCACTTTTCGTCCCAAACGAAAGCTTGATTCTTCTTGGTCAACTGAGTCAGCGGTGCTGCTATCTTGGAGAAGTCTTGAATAAACTTATGATAATATCTAGCTAACCCCAAGAAACTTCATATGTTCATCGCATTCTTGGGCGTAGACCAATCTTGTACCATAGCCACCTTCGCAGGGTCCACGGCGATACCATTTTCTGAAACAACATGGCCCAAGAATCCCACTTCCCTTCTCCAGAAGTGACACTTAGAAAACTTTGCTTTCAATTAGTGTTTTCTCAACACCTCCATCACTATTCTTAAATGTTCCTTGTGTTTTTCCTCTGTCCTCGAATAAACAAGTATATCGTCCACGAACACAAGAACAAACTTATTCAACTGATCTCTGAATACCCTATTCATAAGATCCACAAAATATGCTGGGGCATTGGTCAACCCGAATGACATGACCAACCACTCATAAAATCCAGACGGCGTCCGAAATGTCGTTTTAGCTATACTCTCAGCTTCCACTCTAAGCTGATGAAAGCCTGTCGCGAGATCCAACTGAGAGAATACCCTCGCGCCACTCAACTGATCAAACAAATCATCTATCCGCGGTAGAGGACACTTATTCTTCCTCGTCACCTTATTCAACTCGCGGTAGTCTACACACAACCGAAGGGAACCATCCACCTTGGTAGCAAACACAACTGGTGCTCCCCATTCAGAAACACTCCTTCTGATAAATCCCTTCTTCAAAAGATTGCTGACTTGCACCCTGAGCTCTCGCTGCTCCCTTGGTGCCATACGACAAAGTGGCATCACTATAGGTCTGGCATCTTTCACTAAATCAATACAGAACTCAATCTCTCGGTGTGGTGGAAGCCCGGTCACTTCCTCGAAGACATCCGGATACTGGCCAACCACGGGCAAACCTAACAACTCACTATGCGGGATCTTGAGGGAATTTAGAAAACTAGCCATTACCCCATCACTAGGTAGACCACCAAACACTACCCTCTGCCCATCATCTGCTCTAGCTGTCACAAAAAAGCCCTCACAGTCTACCACCACCCCGTATCTTTGGAGCCAACCGAATCCCAAAATAATGCCAAACCCAATAAAGCCCAAAACAAAGCAATCACAAACAAACATGGATCCATGACTCGATAAGACCACATTACGACAAATCATGTTAAGGTTTGTCGAACCACCAATCGGGTTCGTCACTACTGAAGGTCTATCGACAATTTCGGGCTCCAATCCCGACCTATCTACCAGCTCACTAGATATGAAAGAACTGGAAGCTCTGGTATCAAACAAAACTATAACAGGAACATCACAAACAGAAAGCATACCTTGAATAACAACATTCTTTCCTTTCTCCGCCGTAGTTGGGGCATTCGACGAAGAAGGAATAACATTAAGGGCATATGCTTTCACCATCTGCTTTTCTTTGGGGGGTTTCGGACACTTGTCCTTGTGGTGTCCCACTTGGCCACAGTTGAAGCACTTCCTATCCGCTGGCTTGGCCCGAAAATTACTAGAATAATGGCCCTTCTTACCACAGCTGAAGCACTCAACATCTTTCTTCTTCTTTTGGCCATCCTTATTCTGGTTCTGCTTCCTCTTATTTTGAGAACCATTCTTGCCTCTACCGCTTTCTTGCGGCTTTGGCTCCTCTACAGATGCAACCTCAGTCTTCGACTTAGGGTAAAGACTCTCTGACCTCAATGCTTTCCCCACAATCGATTCAAACGTCTCATCGATGTGGTTAATAAGCCTTTCTCCCAAGTACTGATCCAAGCCAGTTATGAACTTCTCGTTCTTCTTCTCGGCAGTATCTATTAAGGATAACCCATATTTTGACAAAGTGTCGAATTCGGCAATATACTCCGAGACAGCTCTGCCATTCTGCTTGAGTTCCAAGAATTTCTTAAACAGCACTGACTTTTGAGCAGCTGGAATGAACTTATCGCTAAAGCGAACCTTAAACTGATCCCAAGTAATCTGATCCTCGGGAGTAACTGCCTTTATAGCATTCCACCAATTCACTGCCCGTCCTTGCAGCTGACGGGATGCTAGCCTTCTTTTCATCGCATCCTCGATACCTAAATCTTCGAAGATATGCTCACAGCTATCCAACCAATCCTGAACATCTGTAGCCGACACCGTTCCATGGAACGACTTCCCATCAAGACTAGTACAATCCTTGTTCAGCTTGGCGAAATCGGCCATAGGCGCCTGCACTATTGGACCACCACCATTACCAGCATTGGGAGCTGCCCCCTGAACATCTCTAAGCATCTCTCTCATGAGGTCAGTAAACATCGTCCTCATGTCAGCAACATTCCCATTATTGGCTCCTCTACCGGTACCCCTTGCATATCGGCACATCGTTCAATCTGTAAAGAGAAAACGATTAACCATCTCCATAGTGGTGTCAGTGCAGTGCGACTTCATCCTTAACTATACTAATAGTATATATATAGCTTTTGAAAACCAAAATAATCACAAATACGCACTCTCATATACGTATTATCTCTCCCTGGTGTCTTTCCCTAGGTTAACTACACAACCTAGAGCTCTGATACCAAGTGTGACGGCCTACCCCGCACCAGTCGGCATTTCCTCCAAAAGTGCGCTGTACACATGCCCGACTAGCACGGAACGGTCGCCAAAGAAAGGAAAGAAGAGAACGAACTAATCGAAAACCTGTAGAATGTCTCACAGCGCATGGAACAAAATATAATAATAATGTACTTGACATAAAACAGGCGAGACAGTGTATAAGCTGATAACTAAAACCAACATCAACATCATCATCAGAGTAGCGGAAATCCAAATACAGCTTATTACAACTTTCCAAATTACTGTCTCTAAGTAAAAGAAAGAAAGGTACACCACTAATGCCCAAAGTAGTGACCACAACAACACAGTGAGAATATCTATATATATGTATCATACATGGAAGCCTCCTGCTCGTCTTCGATACAGCTACTCATGCATACCACCTAACCTGTCTCTAGTCTGCTCGTGAGAGCACCCAGAGTAATAAGAAGAGACATAAAACTATGGGTCGGACAAAAAGTCTGGTATGAGCGATAAGCAGCTAAACAGAACAATAACAGGTATACTAAATCATACCTGAACCTGGACCTGCAACCAAAGAGTTAGCACTACATACCGTACAATACTCTAAGGTGCCACTAATATATGGTGTAAAGACTACGGGGGTGGGGGTGTGCATGTCATAATGATGGCGAACAAATCAAACATAGCAACGATCCTCACATCTCTCACTCGGTGCCTAAAGCATACGATGTCCACCACTATCAATCAATAGACCCATCGAAGTAGTGACGGAGTTCGACTTGTACAACTACTGCTACTACCAAGCTTACCCTATGGAGTCATATCCAAACTTTTACAATTGACCCCACTTCATTGGTCTATAGCTCTTTAGTCGTACCTAGGCCACTGTGGCCCTGAATCCGTTCACGTACCCCTCACACATAGTGATCCAAAGTTATAAACATCGACAACACCTTAGCACATGTCCCGCAGCAAAGCCCAACTCATGAAGTCAACTCGTTGGTTCCCAACTGGATCCTGAGCTCTACTTCCTATTTGGACTTCCTTTGCATCTCGGGTTTTGGTCAAATTAGAGTTGGTCTTCAGAAAAGTCGTCGCGTAATAGTAATAACACACGTACGGTTCAGTTCGGATATGCATAGTTCTCCAGTCCTCATTGGTTCGGTTTGGTCCAATGCTTCCTAGTATGCTCCTGGGTGCGGTTCGGTTCGGTGTTCCTTTTCTAACTCGGTTCGGTTCGGATGCCCTGAAGTGGTTCGGTTCGGGTGTGCGTCCTCATGTCTCCAGATTCGTTCCCCTTTAGTCTCTCCAATCCGATCCCCTTTAGTCTCTCCGATCCGATCCCCTACCCAACTCCAAATCTAGGCCAATGGCCTTCATTCTCGCCAAGCCCCCTTATGCTAAGTTCCAATCCGAATCAGGTCCACTTGCCCGGTTCTCTTACCCAATATGAGCCCAATGATCTGATCCGATCCGGTTTGAAACCCTGCACATTTCCTGCAACTTTCCAGCAACTGTTTTATGCCATACGACGGCGTTTTCGACCAATCTAATAGCTCTAATCAATCACAAAGCACATCATACAGTCATAACAATAAATAGAAGTGACCATAAACACCCAAACAACAATATGACAAGGTTAAACGGATCAAACATAGCCAAAATCCCATATTTTCCCCTAAGCATGTTTAGGCAAAACAAATGATATGATTAGCAAAACTTAACCAAATCAAACCAAATTTCTAACAGAGGTCTAAAACATTATTTTCGAATTTATAAATATTTTTCCAAAATTTTATCATGTCTAATTTCATTAATCTCCACTAATTACCCTTAATTAATTGTAATTAGTGCAAAACTATGCAAATCACTCACCTTGGCCACAAATAAAATACCAAATCTGAAATGAATCTCTGTTTGGCGCTGTTCCCAATGACACAGCAGCTCTAACCTTGATTTGGTGCTAATCCTCTTTGATTTGATGTTGCTAAGCTTAATCCTTGATTAGAAAGTGATTTGGAGATGTTATAGAGGTTGAAGGCCATTTTTAAGGTTTTTAGGAGGTAAATGGCGGCTAGAAAACTGAAATGAAATGAAAACCTAACTCATTTCAGCCTCCCCATAACCCTAATCCCGAAATGGGTTATGAGCCCATTTACTAATCACCTCATTTGGTCCGGTTAAGCAGTTTTTCACCTTCTGAAACTTGTTTCAGCCATATCTCACAAACGGTGAGTCCGTTTGGCTAATGTGACCACTCTACGGAATTGTAAACCATCAACCGGATCCAATGAAAGTGGTTTAAGGACAAAGCTCCTTTTTAATCAAAAGTTATGGCCAAAACAAGATCAGCTAGGGGGAAAATAGTCATTTAAAAATCGGCAAAAATCATGAACATGGGAAATGACCCCAATAGTCATCTCCTAAAGTTACATGACCATACGACTCTGTATGTGAAAGAAAGAAATATTCTACGATCCTGCGATGCGTAGAATGCGGGTCGTTACATCGGATTAGTGGGCTTGGCAGTAAGACCTTATAAATCGGAAAAGGTTAAAAAGAGAAAAATGGATTAGGAATATATATAGTTGAGAGAATTGACCTTTGTGGGAGTGTCTAGGAAAGCCTAGAAAAATTGGAAACCCGCTTTAAGTCTAACCCCATTGTTAACTTTTAAGAAATTGAAATTGTAAAAGTATTGGGAAAATGGGTTACGGTGTTTTCAAGTTTTAATCTTAAAAGTTATAGTTTTAAATATGTAAAGTACACATATTGAGTTTTAAAGTAAAATGGTGTATATTTTGTGAATAGTGATTTCTTGCGAAAATTTTATCTAATGTAAAATTCTCTAAGTAAAAGGTGCATAATATAGAGCAGGTATGGCTCGCTAGTTTTCTAGTGATATTTCATACAAGAATTTTTAATAAAACAAATTTTGAAATCTCTATTCTTTTGACAATCATTTTTAATAAATTGTTTAAAAGAGAAAATTTTGTTGGGTGGACAAAATTAGTTGTAAAAATTAAGAATAAAGTAGATGTTTGCACCTTGTGGTAAGAAACTGAACTGACCTTATAAGCAAGAACGAGTTGTAAACCCGATTGAGAAATAGTTGTCCATATCTACTCCAGTTTTGTGATTTGAAAAAAAATGACTTGCATTTTCTTAAGGATGACATGTTTTATTGTTTGGCAAAAGCAAGTTTTAAAGAGGAAAAATAAAATTTTGACACTTCTAATTTTTGGAAGAAAATTTAAATGAAAGAATAGGCCAAACCGTGTTTTAAAAAGTATGGAGTAGGTAAGGATTAGAGCCTAAGAAAGACGGGAAAAGTTTTGAGGATATGAAATAGATAGCAAGAATTATCTTTAAATAATGGTAAGTTCCTGTAGAATGCATAAGCATTGAAAAGCCTAGGATGTTGCTTGAAATAATTGTTGGTACACAACTAGAATTAGTAGTGACTACTAGATAGTAAAACGAGCAAGTAAGTGTTTAGACCCTATTACTAATTTTCATGTTTGGCTCAAACCCGTTATTACATTTCTGTTGGGATCGTTCCATTATTTTTGTTCATGTTGGGTAGTTAGGGTAACACCTAAACCTGTCAAGGATCCCATAGTTTGGACTTTTATGGATAAGGGGGACATAGTCCCGAGATTCTTAGCCCGTAGTAGTAGCTGTGTAGGGTGTTTATTCTCCTGTTTTAGTTGAAAGACTAGAAGGCTTATTTAAATCTAAACTTAGATCTGATGATTAAATAAGCTAGGAAAAGAGAAATGGTACAACTAAAAAGGAGACAGCAAATTCAGTAAAGCAACAAACATGATAAATCATGAGAAAAGATGAATAAGAGTAAAAATTTCCAATATAAGATGATAGAGAAAATCAATAACAAAAATAATTTTCTTATGTGGGTTGTGCTTGGATAGGAAAATATGGAATCTTTACAAGTAGTCTCATAAAATCCAAGTACGGTTGGAAAAAGGTGTATAAAAAAAGGAAGGTGTGAAACTTTCCGTTTTCCACCTTTTTGTAACAAAAGATATTGAATTTAGAAAATCATATTTTTCTGAAATTCAAAAAATAAAGTTGGTTGGTAGGATTTTGGATGCAACAATTGGATGAACTACAGTCTTACTCGGTAAGAGTGTGGGAAAATTTGGAAAAAATATATTTTGATTTTCAAAATATCGCATTCATGTAGAACTGCCAGTATATTTAAGACGTGAGCATCATATTTTAAAAATATTTTTGAAAAATTAGCATACACCTAGGAGGTACCGCTTAGGCATGCATGTATTATTATATTGTATTTCACTTTGCACAAGTGCACAATGTTTGCGAAAATTGGATGCACACATGATGGATGCATATTATGCGAGGGGTTAATTGATTTTTACCCTTATCAAATTTTGGGGACGAAATTTCCTAAGGGTGGAGTATGTAACAGTCTGCATTTTTAACTCGAGATAATAAAATAAGAATAAATTAATTAAATATTAAGAATTAAGAGAAACAGACTGCGCCATTGCATTCATCTCAAAGTTCTGGTCAAAATAGATACCTGGTTTGCGTAAAACGGAAACCATATGAAGAAGTTTGTATGCACATAAGAAGAGTATATATAAATAAAATAACTCGAGAAATTCAAAACAATTAAAATTCACGCAGATAAAGGAGAACGGGAAAACTCCCGCCCACGGGTGTCGACCCCATCAAGGGGGTCTCGACCCCTAGGTCGACCCCATAAGATGGGTCTCGACCCATGGGTCGACCCCATAAAGGGGGGTCAACCCCCCTACCGTAGATCTATGTAGAATATTTCCGCGCGAACGTAGACTATTTCTTTTACTAAATACGTTGTTGAACACCTATAAATAAGCCTATAGAGCCTACACTAAGTCTCATATTTCCAAGATAACGCAAAAGCTCTTCCATTCCTCTTCCTCAAATTTCTTCTGAAAATTAAGATTATTAGTTTAGGAAAAATTCTGAATCTAGATCCGAAGGAAAGGAACGTATGTTTTTAAATGGGTGTTCAGATCTCTTAATGAAGTGAGGTAATTTCTAGATCTGGTCTATTTTTCCATTCTCTTCTCTTTCTTCTTTTTCTTTCTTTCTTTTAGTAAAAATTACAAATTCATGGTTGTTAGGTTCTGAATCCAATTAGGAAAAAACCATGGAATGATAGATCTGGACCAGATCTAGGATTTGGAAAGCATATAAGGTGAGTGGATTTAAGTTATATCATTTTTTATAGTGATATATTATCATTTAGCATTCCCCGTTATTGTATAATGTGAATTAGCTAGAATAATTGAAAGTATTGGAATGTTATCATGACATGTTTAAATATGAGATGTTGAAATGTTTAAATATATGTTAAAAGGATTAAACTGACGAATATGACATGTTGGAATATTAATATGCTAAGATATTAATATGTTGGAAAATTTTCCAAAATATGTTAGCAATTACTATTGTTTCAACTCCATGTTAACTTGTGACATTTATGTACCGGGACCATTAACGATAGAAATTGAGAAAATTACATGTTAAGTTAGTAAAATTACATGATTTGGTGATTACAAGTTATTGTTAAATTCGAACAATTATTTGATTAATTGAGTACATGATAGAATAGAATTGATTATATGTGAGAAAGAACGTATAATATAAAATAGGCATAATATGATGACATGTAAAATATAAGTTACAGTGGAAATTTGAAAGAATACACATGTCTAGATTATATAGAAGATTTAACGTAAATAAGAAACTGTAAACGTGCTTAGATACGAGGTTAGATTACACTTGTGGAAGAAGTCTTCCCGGAACCGCCCGGCATATCAAGCATCCACAAGTGGTAAATCTAATGTGAGGGGTCTAAGTGCATAATAAACATGTAACAGTGCTAAGACACGAGATTAAGTCAACTTATTGCCGGAACAGCCCGACAAATCCAGCATCCACAAGTGTAGGCTTAACATGAGAGGTCTAGTACATAAACATATATTTAAATATAAGTAAATGGGAGGATTAATAAATGGCATGAATCGTAATTAATGAAAATAAATGGAATTGAATGGAAAATGATAATAAGAGTAAAAAGGAAATGGGAATGAATTAGGAATGATAATAACCTATTATAAATAAATTACATTAATGAGAATGTGGTATAATAGGTAGACTTGTCATAGGGACAATGTAACACCCCGTATTCTCAATGAACATAAAAGTAACAAAACAAAGTATAATTAATTTTCAAAAGAAGAATTAAGTAAAACAGGTGACGCCATTGCATTCGTCTCGGAATTCTGCTTGAGATAGAGTATGAGTTTGCGTAAATCGGACTCCGTATGAAGAAGTTATGACACTTAGAAGTTTCAGGGATTAAAAATAAAAACTTGCCCGAATTCAAAAATCAAAGTTCGAAATTCAAAACACACACCCGGGCTGGGTAGAACAGGTCGACAATGGGGTCGACCTCCCCCTATTTCCAGATCCGTGAACAGATTCATTTTTCTGTATTTAGACGCCCGTTCTGACCAGATTCGTTGCTCCTAAACTATTTAAACACCCCAAACCTCACTTTCTCTCCACACAATTTCGTTACGCCTATGCTCTGCCCTAATTAATATTAATATAAATCAATGGCGTCGTTACTCTGCTAAAACCTAAGCCAGAACAAGTGCACCTTCTTCTTCCAGTCTAAATAGGATTAAAAAAGAACAACTACAACCCTTTTTCTTTTAGAATCCAACCAAGGTGAGTACAGTTATTTTCAGATATGAAATTTAGTTATGATCTTGACATGGTTATAAATCTGAATTGGAGATTATGCATATTCTTGTTTATCAGATCTGTTTTTCTGTGTAGATCTATCTTATTCCTGATTATCAGATCTGTTTTTCTGTGTAGATCTATCTTATTCCTGATTATCAGATCTGTTTTTCTGTGTAGATCAATCTTATTATTGTAACTATTCTGTATCTCTTCCTTCCTTCTGTTTTGTAGCCAGGCCACCACGAGCCTGAACCAAATCTCATAAGAGATTGATGCATAAATGCTAAATTTGGAGAAAATAATGAATGATGCAAAATTGGAAATGACTGATTTATGACTGATTTAAGAAAAGGGTATATGTTGTAATTTAAGATTTAGATCTAGGCATATTATATATGACGGTTTATGATTTGGAAGAAGGAGAATTATTGTATGACAACATATGACTTGTAATTTGGGGACATAATGCATGTTATAATTCAATATCTGATTTTGAGGACATAATACGTGTTGTAATTTAAGATCTAGATTTGGGGCGTATTTTATATGATGATCTATGACTTGGAAGAAAAGGATATGTGACTTAGGCCTGAAAAACCAATATTATAATAGGGATAATTATAAATGTGAATACGCCTAATTCGGATTTTTGGATATTTGACATACGCGGTAATCAACAGCTATAATTTGGCATAATTTATATTGTGCATCATGATTTGGGGGTTTTGAGAGAATATTCTGTACGATGCAAATTTAACTAAAATTTGGGATGTATGTTATATTGTGAATTATGACCATAATTTGGGCATGTAAAATTAGGCTTAATTTTATGATTAGGCGAGGCATGTCAATGGAATTTTAAGGGATGATTAAATCTATTAAATTTCCTAACCTGCTAAATATGTTGAAACTGAATACGGTAATTTGGGGTATAGAAATCTGTGGGCTCAATCTAAAATTGAGCAAGACATGTTAATAGAACTTTGAGATATCCGTTTTAACTTGTAAAGAAGCTAATTTGTTGAATTGGCATAATTAGTTTGATACTGGCATAATTAGTGAATGGATACTTTAGCTAAAATAAGAATGCTGAGACACGAGGTTAGACTCTGTTTGTGGTAGAAGCCTTGCCCAGACCCAACCGACTTAACTAGCAACAGCAAACTGTCAGTCTAATGTGAGAGGTCGTAAGCATAAAGATGCTTAGACACGAGGTTAGGTCTAGCTTGTGGCAGAAGTCTGCCCGGAACCGCCCGGTACATCCAGCAGCCACAAGCTACCGACCTAATGTGAGAGGTCTGTGCATTAATATTTAATTAATGCAAATCTAAGATAAATCTGATACCTAAAACGTGCTGGGTGGATAGGGTTAAAACAACTGGACTGATGAATCTAATAAACCCGTTTCGTAATTCTGCAGGCATAATACAAGTTTAGGTGAAACAATCTGTAAGTCTGTTAATCTATATATCTGGTCCGTTAGTCTGAAAACTTGTTAATATGTATATCTGATCCGTTAGTCTGAAAACTTGTTAACCTGTATGTCTGATCTGAGAACTGGTTAATCTGAAATTTGTACATCTGAAATCTGTAAGCAAGTTAATCTGAAATCTATTAGTTTAGGGACACATGGTTAGGAGGGATAATTACTTGTGTCATCTGTTGTTTGGGACCCATATTAGTCAGTAACCCTTTTTGGTATCAAAACTATGACCCAACACTAGGTAGGCATCCAGGGCACGCTTACTTAACTAATTATAAGAGGTTCATTCTGATAATGGCGAGGGGTGTCGATAGTGCATTCCAACCGGGCCATGTGCGTGCATGGATCCGGTCTGCTCTTAGGATGTAAGACGCCGTGACATCTGTAAATAGGTCCGTGCCTTTCTGTACGTTGCCACTTTAGGGAGTGATACACCCTTCTGTGGGGCCGACACAGGGTATTTATGTATTAGGGAGTCGATCGCTTAGGGTAGAATTTATGGTACACTTAGTTCTGCCTATTTCTGTTGAGGTACCATCTGTTTCTGTTGGGGTGGTAAAACTTGTCTGTTTCTTTGTGGTACCGTCTGTTGGGGTGGTAAAGGCCCATTACTAGTGTACATCTAATTCTAATATTCCGTTTCCTTAGTGATTATTCTATTTCTGTCTCTGATTTCGTTCCTGCTTCTGTTTCTGTACGTCTATCTCTATTATGGTGGTGAAGGCCCATTACTAGCATTCTGTTTCTGAACATCTTTCTCTATTAGGGTGGAAAAGGCCCATTTCTAGCATCGTGTTTCTGAAGAGATCATTCTGTTTTCTATTTGGACATTAGGACAACAACTAATTCTGTTATACTAGTATTAGTGCAGAGAAGTGAAAACCAAGTAAGAAGCTTAGTTTAGCCTTTATCATTTTGTCCCTTCTGTTAACCTGCTACACCTGTTATGGTTATCTCTCGTCCAGTTTTATTTACATGTCATGATACTGTTATCTGTTTATATGCTGAAAGTCACTGGACTCACCAGACTTATGTCTGACCTAGTTTGTTTCGCCTCTTTTCTTCCGTTCCCCCCAGGTTCTCAGGGTGGAAACATAAGAGCTTGATTCAGGTTCCATCTGCTTGAAGTGCTAGAAGTGCTTGAAATATTGCTTGGCTTTGATTCTACCTATTTATGGCATTCTCTGTTGGGGATTATGGCTTTAAAATTATGCATTCTGAAGGATTTTGTATAAGACTGATATTTGTGTACTTGGGTTTTGGTATTGTGATGTAACCAAACTTATTTATGTTTCTGCTGTAATAAATTTATAAATTGTTCAAGTACTACTTTACATATCTGTCTTGTAAATTTATTTTCTGTTTACTTATAACGTTCCACCGAAGTTAAGGCATTCCCTTTGTGAGTGACCTTAACGGAAGTAGGGTGTTACACTTGGTATCAGAGCAGAAGGTTACCAGATTAGATAAAAGTTTTTGAAAACTATTTTCAAAATCATTTTAAAAAGGCAGTATTTTCAAAAGTAGAGCTTATTTTAAAAAAAATCCCCAAGAGCCATATATCTATCTTTCGATTCTCCGTTTTGAATCTCTTCCCTTTTTCTTTTCAGCATGTCTGGGGTACCCGAGATACTTGAGGGCATACCGATACCAACTTGGTTCAGAAGGTAACTGGAGGCTAGGGCCACCGCCGCAGGCCCAGCAGACGTTCCTCCTCCTCCTCCCCCTCCTCGCGTTGATACTTTTTCGAAGATATGCAAGGACTTTCGGGCAATGGGCGGGAAACCTTTTCATGGGTCAGAGATGTCCGTTGAAGCTCGAAATTGGCTAAGGAGGTGGAAGATTTTTTTGGTATCTTCGAGATAGAAGATGGAAGGAAGGTCCAATTAGCTGCTTGGTTAATGAAGGACGAAGCCTCATTCTGGTGTGAGGTCACGAATGGAGAGCGTCCGGTAGAGACATGGATGGATTTCAGGCATAGGTTCAAGATGAAATTCCTCTCACGAGCAGAAGAGAATTTATACATGGAGAGGTTCTTAGCATTGAAGAAAGGGAAGTTATCAATGAAGGAGTACGTCAACAAGTTCAATCAGTTGGCGAGATTCGGCTTAGACTTGGTAAACACACCTGAGAAGAAGGCCCTGAGATTCGTTAAAGGTTTGAATGAGCCGCTACATGGGTTGGCTATGACCCACATTCCTATGGGGGCTACCTTCGAGAAATTGGTTGACATGGCGTTAATGCATGAAGAGGAAGCCAAAAGTGAGAAGAAAGAAGAAAAGCTCGAAGGACCACAGAACAAGAAAGTGTGGCCCAAAAAGCAAACACAAAAGAAGGATGAAAAGTCTGAAAATAAGAAGGAGAAAAGTGCTTTACTTGTGGAAGCTTGACTCATCTGAACAAGGATTGCAGAAAGAGGAAGGGAGCTTGCTTCAACTGTGGAGAAATGGGACACTTCACTAGGGTCTTCCCGAAGAAACGAGGGCAAGGGCAGAACCTACTTCTGGAGGGCAGGCGAATGCTCTCGTGGCTGGTGGATAGGATAGAGATAGGAAAATTTCTATAGAAGGATTAATTTCCTTATCTGATTATTGAGTTAAAAACTCTCTTTGATTCTGGCATTTTGATTCTGTAAATGAGACTCTGCACTTTAATACTAGTCTTGTTTCTGATCCCGCTATAATCTCAAACCCTAAGAGGGTTACGACTCATCTGTTTGTGATAGGTTGGGGTTTGAGGGCATCTGTGTTGGACGTTAAGTTGACTATGACGCATACATTCTGGGTTTTGTGGGATATGGTGGAGTTTTATCACGCTTAGTTTCCTAAGAACCATTTGATAATCTGATCTGTACCAGTAGTCTGTAAGTATTTGAATATTTCTAATAAGGTTAGGGGTTTACTCAAAGCGTGAAGAAGATTTCTAGTTTGACATTGTTTAATGGGAGTGGTTCTCTGAGTGTCAATCTGATGTTGATTTCGATCTTTGGGGTTTGATACTTAGGGATTTATTCTCTTAACCGATGTCTAATGGGAACAGAACTTTTGTTTTTGTACTTGCTTCTATCACTCGGCTGTATCCTATTGATCGAGTCTTCGACCTTTAGGTAGAAACTAATGGGTGTAAACATGTGTTTGAGACATGTTATGTTTGATGGTTGCAAGTGGATGCTAGTGGTTGCTCGTGGAGGCATATACACACACTAGGCACTAGATCGGCTCAAAAGCACTCTCATACTGCATATGGATGTGTGTGCATTTTTCAATTTTTGTGGATGCAAAATGATTGACTCATCACATGGATGTTGCATTTGGATGAATGGTTATGCACTCATATAGAAATGGTGCGTATCAAATAGGATTTCTTGCATACATAATTGGACTCATGGCACTAACATAATTTGCATTGAGGAGGTCAACTGAATCAGTAGACCGTCCGATCTTTGCATTAGATAAGAGACATATACACACACTTTTGCATATGTACATACAACATTAGAAGTTTTCTAAGGACAACGGATGCTTGTGGAAGATGGTCAGGTAGATGGGTGATTGGATGGTAGGACACATTCTTCTTAACTTGAAGATTTCGGGGACGAAATCCTTTAGGGTGGGGAGAATGTAACACCCTATAATTTCTATGAACATAAAAGTAACAAAACAAAGTATGATTAATTTTTAAATGAAGAATTAAGGAAAACGGGTTACGCCATTGCGTTTGTCTCAGAATTCTGCTTGAGATAGAGTCCGAGTTTGCGTAAATTGGACTCCGTATGAAGAAGTAATGGCACTTAGAAGTTTCAGGGATTTAGAATAAAAACCAGCCCGAATTCAAAATTCAAAGTTCGAAATTCAAAACACACACCCGGGCTGGGCGGAAAATTTCCCGCCCAGGACCCAGGTCGACCAGGGGGTCGACCTGGGTAGAACAGGCCGACCATGGGGTCGACCCCCCTATTTCCAAATCCGTGAACAGATTCATTTTTCTATATTTAGATGCCCGTTCTGACCAGATTCGTTGCTTCTAAGCTATTTAATCACCCCCCAAACCTCACTTTCTCTCCACTCAATTTCATTACGCCTATACTCTACCCTAATTCATATTAATATAAATCAATGGCATCGTTACTCTGCTAAAACCTAAGCTAGAAAAAGTGGTCCTTCTTCTTCCAGTCTGAATAGGATTAAAAGAGAACAACTACAACCCTTTTTCTTTTAGAATCCAACCAAGGTGAGTACAGTTATTTTCAGATATGAAATTTAATTATGATCTTGACATGGTTATAAATCTGAATTGGAGATTATGCATATTCTTGTTTATCAGATCTGTTTTTCTTTGTAGATCTATCTTATTCCTGTTTATCAGATCTGTTTTTCTGTGTAGATCTATCTTATTCCTGTTTATCAGATCTGTTTTTCTGTGTAGACCTATCTTATTATTGTAACTATTCTGTATCACTTCCTTCCTTCTGTTCTATAGCCAGGCTAGCACGAGCCTGAGCCAAATCTCATAAGAGATTGACAAACGAACGCTAAAATTTGGGGAAAATAATGAATGATGCATAATTAGACATGACTGATTTGTGACTGATTTAAGATAAGGTTATATGTTGTAATTTAAGATTTAGATCTAGGCATACTATATATGACGGTTTATGATTTGGAAGAAGGAGAATTATTGTATGACAACATATGACTTGTAATTTGGGGACATAATGCATGTTATAATTCAAGATCTGATTTTGAGGACATAATACATGTTGTAATTTAAGATCTAGATTTGGGGCGTATTTTATATGATGATCTATGACTTGGAAGAAAAGGATATGTGACTTAGGCCTGAAAAACCAATATTATAATAGGGATAATTATAAATGTGAATACGCCTAATTCGGATTTTTGGATATTTGACATACGCGGTAATCAACAGCTATAATTTGGCATAATTTATATTGTGCATCATGATTTGGGGGTTTTGAGAGAATATTCTGTACGATGCAAATTTAACTAAAATTTGGGATGTATGTTATATTGTGAATTATGACCATAATTTGGGCATGTAAAATTAGGCTTAATTTTATGATTAGGCGAGGCATGTCAATGGAATTTTAAGGGATGATTAAATCTATTAAATTTCCTAACCTGCTAAATATGTTGAAACTGAATACGGTAATTTGGGGTATAGAAATCTGTGGGCTCAATCTAAAATTGAGCAAGACATGTTAATAGAACTTTGAGATATCCGTTGTAACTTGTAAAGAAGCTAATTTGTTGAATTGGCATAATTAGTCTGATACTGGCATAATTTGTGAATGGATACTTTAGCTAAAATAAGAATGCTGAGACACGAGGTTAGACTCTGTTTGTGGTGGAAGCCTTGCCCGGACCCAACCGGCTTAACTAGCAACTGCAAACTGTCAGTCTAATGTGAGAGGTCGTAAGCATAAAGATGCTTAGACACGAGGTTATGTCTGGCTTGTGGCAGAAGTCTGCCCGGAACCGCCCGGCACATCCAGCGGCCACAAGCTACCGACCTAATGTGAGAGGTCTGTGCATTAATATTTAATTAATGCAAATCTAAGATAAATCGGATACCAAAAACGTGTTGGGTGGATAGGGTTAAAACAACTGGACTGATGAATCTAATAAACCCGTTTCGTAAATCTGTAGGCCAAATACAAGGTTAGGTGAAACAATCTGTAAGTCTGTTAATCTGTATATATCTGGTCCGTTAGTTTGAAAACTTGTTAATCTGTATATCTGATCTGTTAGTCTGAAAATTTATTAACCTGTATGTCTGATCTGAGAACTGGTAAATCTGAATTTTGTACATCTGAAATCTGTAAGCAAGTTAATCTGAAATCTGTTAGTCTAGGGACACAAGGTTAGGAGGGGTATTTACTTGTGTCATCTGTTATTTGGGACCCATATTAGTCAGTAACCCTTTCTGGTATCAAAACTATGACCCAACACTAGGTAGGGGTCCAGGGCACGCTTACTGAACTAATTATAAGAGGTTCATTCTGATAATGGCGAGGGGTGTTGATGGTGCATTCCAACCGGGTCATGTGCGTGCAAGGATTCGGTCTGCTCTTAGGATGTTAGATACCGTGACATCTGTAAATAGGTATGTGTCTTTCTGTAGGTTGCCACTTTAGGGAGTGATACACCCTTCTGTGGGGCCGACACAGGGTATTTATGTATTAGGGAGCCGATCGGTTGGGGTAGAATTTAGGGTACACTTAGTTCTGTCTGTTTCTATTGAGGTACCGTCTATTTCTGTTGGAGTGGTAACACATATCTGTTTCTGTGTGGTACCGTCTGTTGGGGGTGGTAAAGGCCTACTACTAGTGTACACCTAATTCTAATATTTCGTTTCCGTAGGGATTATTCTGTTTATGTCTCTGATTTCATTCCTGCTTCTGTTTCTGTACGTCTGTCTCTATTATGGTGGTAAAGGCCCATTACTAGCATTCTGTTTCTAAACATCTTTCTCTGTTAGGGTGGAAAAGGCCCATTTCTAGCATCGTGTTTCTGAAGAGATCATTCTGTTTTCTGTTTAGACATTAGGACAACACCTAATTCTGTTATACTAGTATTAGTGCAGAGAAGTGAAAACCAAGTAAGAAGCTTAGTTTAGCCTATATCATTCTGTCTCTTCTGTTAACCTGCTACTCCTGTTATGGTTATCTCTCATCCAGTTTTATTTACATGTCATGATACTGTTATCTGTTTATATGACGAAAGTCACTGGACTCACCAGACTTATGTCTGACCTAGTTTGTTTCGCCTCTTTTCTTCCGTTCCCCCTAGGTTCTCAGGGTGGAAACATAGGAGCTTGATTCAGGTTCCATCTGCTTGAAGTGCTAGAAGTGCTTGAAAGATTGCTTGGCTTTGATTCTACCTATTTATGGAATTCTCTGTTGGGGATTATGGCTTTAAAATTATGCATTCTGAAGGATTTTGTATAAGACTGATATTTGTGTACTTGGGTTTTGGTATTGTGATGTAACCAAACTTATTTCTGTTTCTGCTGTAATAAAGTTATATTTTTTCAAGTACTACTTTACATATCTGTCTTGTAAATTATTGTTCTGTTTACTTATAACGTTCCACCAAAGTTAAGGCATTCCCTTTGTGAGTGACCTTAGCGGAAGTGGGGTGTTACATACAAGTGAAGATTATAACTTTGGTTATAATAAACTAGTAAGGAAATGAGATAGCTGGTGAAATGAGATAAGCGACACTTAATTGTAAATTAAGTAATTATTTAATGGGGAAAATTGAAACCAGTTGTTGTAATAATTAGCGAAAAGGGAGAAATTTATGAAATGTAAGAAGTTGTACTTAATTATAAATTAAGTAATTTGTCAACTTGGAAGTCTGAAATCTGCTAGTAAGAATAACATGTTTAGGTTTGTCCTACGGACAAGTGGAAATTATAACTTAGGTTATAATAAATGATAAAGGGGATGGAATAACTTATGTAAGGAGATGATATGTATTTAATTGTAAATTAAGTTATTTACAAGAGCAAGAATCTGAAATCTACGGATGAGGAAAACATAAGTTATATTTATGGTAAGGGGAACTTATTAGTGGACCTTAGTTAAGAGAACTAATTTAATAAGTAAACAACGATAAGTTGTAGTGACAATGTAAGACGGAGTTCGATTAAATAGGAAAGAGTGGGACAAACTTATATGAAATAAGTTATATTTAATCATAAATAATGACCGACATGTTAAATAGAAAACATGTGAATTGAGATATACTTAATTACATATTAAGTAGAACATGTTATTGTGACTATGAAATCAAACAAGAATAAAAAGGGATTGTGGATTACAGACCTTGGATCACAATCTGGAGAATAACATGTTGTGGGCTTATTAATAAACTTAAATGGGTTAAGTTATATGATTGAAATTAATAAGCAAGAGGGGCCCATTCCTTAGAGATATAAGGGGCTAGAAAGAGTTTGGTAACCTGAATAAAAAGTTGAGATGATAACCAAGTTAAATGGAAACCCGATGAGGTAAAGAAAGCATAAAACAATGTTTAGACATAGGATCTAATAACATATTAAGTGAGGAGCTTGGACCAGTATGCACGTTTGAGGGTGAATAACCCAATGGGGTAGATCATCGTGATGTCATAAAGCACGAGGGGAGCGCACGTTCATCTGATTATTCTGTCGGCTCCGAAGGACTGGATGGGGAAGCACGCGGCTTCCTGAGGTACATTAGGTGCTCCTGATAGTCCTCTGTGTGGCGGTAGATGTTTAGGCTGTGCTCTCAGAGGTTGGGTCTGCGCGTAACTACCAGGTGGGTGGACCTTGACTGTAAAAGTAGCTTTACATTCTAAATGCTGTGATGAGGTGACACTAGGGTGATTCGACGGTCGCCTCAACTGGGAGGCAAAGGGTCACGACCAGTAAGGATAGTAGATCGCCGGATACCCGTCATCGACAGCCAGTGGGATGCGAAAAGACTGGATCTAAACCTAATAGACCATTCACCTTTCACTATCGAGGTACGGTGGTTGAGGGGAGACGCCAACTAGATATTTAGATTGGTTGTTGTTAGGGGCATGTCACTTAGCTCTTGTAGTCTTTACTAGTTGAGGGAGGGGCCGCGGTGGGGCCATAACCACCATGAAGAACAGACCCTAGGATTATCTGTATTTTGAGGATCTTAAAGGAAGGCCTGTACAGATATAGAAAAGCTCCTGACTGAGTTCCGTGTTTCTTATATCGCCCTGCTACGGAACTCGGTCCACATTAGAGGACATGCGGTTAAGGCATCAAGCTAAAATTAATGATACGTACGTGGGAAAGTCTAAGTACATGCATGGCTGCTTTGGGTGGTGTATCGTAGACTTGAGGGCATTACTCTGGTATGGAATTTGATTCGATCGAAGGTGGCAGTCCGTACGCTTATGTAGCATAGAATTGACAGATATATGCGGAACGTAACATTGTTATATGGAGATCCGTACGCCAGTCCAGCGTAGGATGAGGGGCTGCATATATTTCGGTGGTATTATGGTGGAGACGTGCGAGTGGAGTACCATGGGGTGTACCTTAATATTAGGGGTAGCTACATATATATTGTATTAGGTTAATCCACTGGTAAGTAAATAGGTACGACATGTGTTTAAGATTTGAGTGCTGTTAACCGAAGTAACCTAATAAATAAGAAAATATGGTTGAACGGTATATGTGGGATTATCCAAAATGTATTGTTTAAATCCAGTCACCAGAAATTGTGTTCTGACCCCCTCCTCATAACATACTCGTAGGTTAGATTTGTGGCAGAGACATGATAGCTTTGAATACTGGTTAGGCAATATTATTAATACGGTAAGGATATACTTTGATTGTATTATATTTTATCTATTCCGCTGTAAGATATTTTCTGAGCTCTGACATGTTTTTATGTCTTTGTCTTTTCTGCATGATACCAGAGCAAACCAACACGAGTTTCGATAGATTAAAAATTTTGAAAAAAATTTGGTCTGTCGGAATTCGGGTTGTTACACTTCCCAACATGCCCGATCGTCCTCTATTATCTTGCATTTATCTAATTTGCACAACATCGGCTTCGTTTGAGGACCATAAATTCTCAGTCTCCTAAACATTTACGACAGACTGACCTAATTTTTCGAGAGTTTCATTTGTGTTTTTTAAGCATTTGGTATGTACTTAAAGTATTTGTTATTATTTTGAATTCCTACCTAAATTATTAGAAATAATTCTCTTCTCATTGTTATCTTCTTCGAAACATATTTGGTCGATAAGTGCAATTGACATTATAGTAATCTGGCATAAGAGATTGATGGAATGTAGCTTGATTATGATTTATAAACTTATGAACATATACTGATCCACCATGATTTTTCGATGCGGGACCATAAGCTTGTTGACATATGTCGATAACTTGTTGTAGTTCTTCAGCTTCCTCCTGAAGTATGGCTTCTTCCTCAGAATTACTATTAAAAAAATTCATGCATTCGAGAAACCATGATAAACTCATTTTTGTGTTTACTGTATTTTTGTTATGAGCTATTCTTTGAAAGCTTGCTGGTTTATACAAGAAGAAGTTTGAAAGCATTAGCATATGGCACATAACAAGCTATCACATGGCTTTTGAATGGTTGAAACAACTCAGCAATTATCACATAACACATGGTATTTGTTGGAAACATTAGCACATGAGACCTGACAAGATATCACGTGACTTCTGAGTGATTGTGACAGCATAGCACATTATAACATGGCACATGGTATAGGTAGGAATCATTAGTACAAGAGACATGAAAATATATCACATTACTTGTGAACGAACTGAGACAACACATCGCGTTATCATATGCCACATCGTAAAGTGTGTAGACGGAGTCAAACCGACTAAAGTGTCCTGACAATGCCACTTAATGTAGCCATGTGAGATTGTCTCTTGATGATACCAGACGAGGTATTCAAACAAGATTGTAACAAGCCGACCGGAATGGACCCAAATTCCAACCTAGAAAAGGTTCATCAGAACTTATAGTCATTCCAAACGTATCGTTGGTTCGTATAAGGAAATACTTAAAGAGATAACAAAGCATTCTAAAATGATATCAGAATCTCACACAGTAGAAGTGATAAAACATATTTTCTCAAAATAGTTGTACCATAAATAAAACTTGTAACAACCCGCTTTTTTGCCCGGTTTTAGCCCGTAAGGATTAAACCGACTCAGACCGTCCACCAAGATGGATTGTTTGGTGTACTTACACATTTGAGTCCAAAATAAAAGATTTTTTTATTATCAGTCAATAATCTTACATCAGAATCACAAGGGTTATATCAGAGTACAATGGTTACACAGTGGAAAATAATAAACTTTGCGGAAGAATATAAATTCTCCAATATAATAGCTTCGACTAAAATCCAGAACCCTACTCTAACCAAATCCAAGGCTACATCTGCAAATCAAACTACTAGCTGCCCGTGTGGAAGTTATAGGCACCCAGAGTTTAGGTGAAGCAACAATAAACTCCAGGTTAGTCATGGTGACTGGTAAAAGAACTCAGAATAGTTGTCTTCGGGGTTTACTTTAAAGTTAGATAATTCACCGGACAACGCCGTTAAACACGGAATGAGTTTACTCCATGTGAATATAAGTGACTAGAAATTCACAATGACTTTTGAAAAATGAAACTACCATAAGGTCTCGCGAGACACACACACACAATGTAGACGCATATACGGGCAAGGTTTCTCCTTATAATAGTCAAAATGCTTGATAAGTATAAAATCCTCTTTCATAATATTAGTGCGTAATGTGAAAACAATTTCGCAAATAAATGTATTAATCATAGCCAGAATAATGCCTCATCCCATTATACGAACATATTCCTGTCGGTAGCCAACAGGCTATACAACTAAAATATATGTGCTTGTAGTGGACATTAGGTTTCCAACAAATGACCAGGCAAAGGAACTTCCTTACCGAACCATTGTGACACCCAAGAGCCAAAAGGGATCTCTGGCAACATGAGGTGGAGTTACCTCTGTAACTAGGTAACTTAGAGCACTCTTGAGTATATCACTTCCCAATTGTTACCAACCTTTAAACCGAGTACCCGCCAATAACCACAAAAGTATATGTTTTCCACGTAGGTTAATACCTGGGATTCATATCATAGTACATCTTTTATCTAAAAGAAATGACTACCCATAAGCTTGTTGCATCCTTCCTTTTTCAGCCAATTCCGGGATGTATGGCTTGTCGAAGTCATGATTACACAAAGCTGCGCATCAATAAGCCATGCTTTGATCATCACTAGCTCGTCACTTAAGTATGCCACGTTGTCCATTTACTACACTAACTAATATCTATCAATATATAACCTCTAAGCTCATACGTCTCAGAGAAGGGTGTTAAGCTAAGAGAATAAATTCTCTACCACCAAGCAAATATATATTGATAAAGATCAATGCTACGTAGTCAATTACAATGTCAGACACACAATTCATACAAGTCCTTTCTGGGTGTGAACAAAACAACAATCCAGAATTCCTTCAAATACACTCGAATTACTTGCCACGTAACTGATATAAAATCCATTTGTGAATGGGAGACAACCATTCGAGTCATTCAACAAGTCGCCCTTACGATGTGAAGAGTCTCAGTGTTCAATACCGTTTTCAATGTCTTCAATTGCTCCATAACGTCGGTTATTATTTGGAATGGTTTCCGGACATAAATTCAATCCCGGACTTTACAAATAATAAGCGAAATTTAAAAATACAATTATGGATCACATGGGCTTTCAATCAAATCTCCTTCCAACTTAGATTTTGTTAATTATAAATTTTTTAAACCCATTCTCAAATTATTCTTTAACAAAATCCATATTTCAAAAAATCATCTCATAACTTTTATTTTTAAAACACATCCTTTAAATCTAAGATAATTTAGTCCAAAATCTAAATTAATTCTTCCATTTGATGACTCATTACCCAATTCAAGATTCTTTCGAAAATCCTTAATCCACATTCCATAATTTCAACAATAATTTGCATTTAAAAAGATTGCCCCGCATTCACATTTTTAGTCTTAGTTAAAAGATTATCGTTCTCACAAATTTCTTGCTATAATTTTCTCAAACAAAAGATTTGATTAAATACCCAACTACGATATGAATTTCCATAATTCAATCTTATCGAGTTTCAAGAATAATATTGTTTAAGATGCAATTCACAACCAAATCCAAATCGATCGAAACTTAACATATGTTACACAGAAATTATATCTACTTCTATTCGATGCAAATTCTTATAATCAACAAATATTATAAGCGAAATAATGAAGTAAATAATATCTTTCAAATTCCTTAAATAGTATACGTTTACAAGACAGAATTTCATTTCAAATACTGAAGACTATTTCCATCCAACTTATCCTGATTAAATCCGGAAATTCGTATCTTAGTTAAAAGATTTATCCAACTCTTTGATATTAGAGCTGGATAAAAATATGATCAACTTATCCTCAGTACTAATCTTTGTATCCAACTCATACTACAATAAGAATAATGGTTACTACCTTCTAAAATCCTCATGTAGGAAGAGTCATCATATACAATGATAATATTAAACATCTGAAGATTCATGTCCAACCATATCCGGTTTATTCATAATTGGAAAACCCATTATAATATTAAACAAATCAATTTAAATTTCCATATAAAATAATTTTAAACCTTTAAAAAGTTTCAATTATCATTTAAAAATGATTACATAAAGTTCGGAAAACAATTTGCAGTTTAAAACTTCAAAACAGATTGTTATCAAAAACAGTGTTTCAAAAAGCGTCACGAAAGCGTTACAAAACAGTTTATGTAACGTCCCGGAATTTTAGTGATTTAATAATTAATTAATATAATTATTTTAATACAAGTGTTTGATAATTTAAAATGGTTTCGATTTAAATATTCTTACTATTTAATTAATATAAATAATGGTATGATATATTTATTTCCGAAATAGTCGAAAATAGTAGAATTGACAATGTTGTGCGAATTGGATAATTTACTGGATTTAATTTAGTCTACAATTGAATCAATATAACGAATATATTATTTAAAACAATATTTCAACATAATAATTATAAAATAATTATAATCGAGCACGTAACGTCGCGGCAGTTCGTAATATTCAGTTTTGAACTTCAAGCAACTATACCGGATTCGTTATAAGTCGGATTTCTTCGAAACAAGAAACGTCGGAATCTATTAGACTGTATTTTTCTGATAGAAGTGAAAAATGGAGGTATCGTCTTATAGATTGTATGTTATGTCCAAATCAAATTTTAAAATAGTCGCTATGGAACGTTTATGAGCCATAACGACATATTTAAGTTTAATTAAATATTGGATCCGAATTTGGACAAGATCTTTGAAGCATAGTTATAATTTAATTTTTAGAATTTTACTGGAATTTTTATTTTGGAAAATAAACACTTTTTATTTTGAAGTGTTTTACACCCTAAATCAGCACATTTGAAATTTCACAGAATTTGTTAACATATCAAATTTATTATATTTTTGGGATCGTGGTACATTGCCAGATATGATTGTATTTTTATTCTTGTCTATAGCGGTTTGAAGGCGAATACAGTTTTATATAATGAAGTAAGCTAAACTTCATAACTTAAACCATATTAAAATAAACTTGTGTTCCACTTTAGCCTCGTGTTCACATGCAATAGAACAACGGAAACAATGCCACTCCAAGTACAAGTGCATAAAAACATTTTTAGTTTATGGTATAATTATTTATGAATGAAGACTAGAATGTTTTGCAGCAAAAATCATTTTTTCAAGAAACTGTACATCCTAAAAGATTGACAAAGCAAGACGGATAAAAAAACATATATATAAATATACATTTCCATTCCTTAGTGGCTAAGTATGTCAACCCCAGATCTTTGACTTGGCAAATTAAAACTGCATCCCTTCCTAATGTTTCGAAGTGTCCATTCTCACAGCCTAGCTTATGTCTGCACCACATAATTTCCACTCACATTTACTATTGGCACATGCCGATTCTTGTACTAACGACCCACATGCTACTAAATACTTAATGCCGAAGCAATCACATGCCTATTCCTTACTCGTGCCAACCTACTAATATCTTCACCAACCTATCCCTTCGCAGCTAAGTTTTCATCTCCCTATAAATACACGCGACCTCATCCATTTCTTTTATTTCCAGCTATTCGATGCCATGCTTTGCAATGGCCTTCGAAAAATTTGAACAAACTGAGTACTAAAAAGTAATAAATTATAATAATAGCAAATATAAACGCTGCTTCTCTTTTTAGTTCTTCTGCAAAATAAACGTGAGTTCTAAAATCATTAAATGAAGCTTTCTTCATTTACCCATCTCGAAAGCAAAGGATGAAAATATCTGAGGCAACATAGTTGGTTCGGAAAGAGTTCTTAATGCAAGAAAGCAAGCTCGTTTCGTTTTATGGAGATAGAGTGGCGTAGTGGTCATCGGGGTGAGGAGCAGCACCCATTGACGAAGAATGGGGAAGTTACGGCCCATTTTTCTTGTCGCAACATTTTACTATGTGGAGTGGAACTGGACATGTCGCGATTCACTCGGATGTCTCGATGTCACTATATGACGACAACGATGTGGAGATGGTTATGAGGAGATGGATGGAAGTATTAGCGATTGTTTTAGTGGTGAGAATGGAGAGAACAAGGTGGAAGGAAATTGGGAAATGGCGTGTATAGCAGAAGTCGCGTTCAACTATGAGGCTATAGGTTTGACAACGTAGTGAGGTGAAAACGCAAGGCAGTGGAAATTCTTCCATGATTTTTAACAAAGTAAGGCCGGGGTTTGGTCCTCGGGAAGAAGCCGCTGTACCCATTTATTTTGAGCAGCTGCTTGTCATGCGGGAGGAGCCGATGGAGCAACTATGGAAGAGGACGTGGGAGCCTTGAAGTTCCAGAAGTGGTGGAGTTTTGGTTATACAAGAGTGATATCGGAGATAGTTTTATTGTGGAAGGAAAACTTGTGGAAAAGTCAGGTGTGGTTCCGTGGTGGTCCGGGTAAGAGTCAAAGGGGTCTGGTGAGGCGGCGCAAGGAGGACGATGGCTTTGTGTTTGGTGCGTGGAAGTGGTATCGTGTTTTGGAGAGGATCAGGGCGAGTAACAGGAAAAAGGGATCAGGGGGAGAGAAGCTTGAATAGGAGAAAACGCGTGACCCCCTACTGACGTGGATTTAGTAATTAAAGGTAAAAAAACTGATTAAGTAATTAATAAATTAATAATTATTTTATTTTACAATCGTTAAAGTATATAACTTGTAATCGTGATAACTATTTCATACGTTGTCCAAATTTAGCAAAACAGGATTCGTTGGGATCGTATGGACGAGAGCTACATAATGGAACCGACGGGGAGTGAATTGGAGCTCGTTATAATTTATAGCGAGATAAATTGTCTGCTTGAATCAACCGACAGTTATCGTTATTTAATGATAAACCGTCTAATGTGAGTAAATCTCACTAACTCTGTGCAGTTTATATTTTTATAAATATAATCTAGTATTGATAAATGATGATTGATTGTTGTGTGTTGATTGTTTGGTTGAATTGTTGATTTATTGGTTGAAATAATAGATAATGATATATATATATAAATCGTTAATCAAATATTGATTCTGTTTATCAGAATATTTCATGTTGAAATGAAATCGATGTTATTTATATTGTTTAACATATGTGGATGCAGGAAAACTGGTTGGAGGGATCCAACTGGAATCCTCAATATTTATAGTACTATTTGTTTTCATATATTGTGATATTGTAGGATCTAAATTAACCCTAGAGGGGGGGGTGAATAGGGTTTATCGCAGATTTTCACAGAATTAAATAATCACAGCACAGATTAAAAACAGAATAAATGCAGAAAATAAATAACACACAGATATACCCAGCTTCGGCAAAACCCTACCTACTGCTACATTCCCCAAGGTTTCTACTAGGAGTTAAAACAATCTCTACGCTTACAATCCCCTATAAACTCGCAACACTCGCTCCCAACTGTTCTTAACCCTACGCTCAAAACCCTGCACTGGTTTCTATCCCCGAAACCAGATTTCCCCGAATTACAAATCCCGTAATTCATCTCCCTAGTTTTAGAGACAAACTAGAAAACTCTGATTTGATTACAACTTGAATCTAAAGACGAAAAAAAAACAAATTTAAAAACAAATTCAAAACCCTTAGGAGTTAAAATTAATGGGTCATCCTCAACTTGGCTGGCCTCTTTTATTTCGCCTAGCCCCTTGTTTTCTTTGACCCGATCTCCTTTGCTTTAGAAAAAATGGCGGCAGTGGCTTTGCTCATAGGGTTTCTTCAAATCCCAAAATCGCAATGGTTTTCTGATGCTTGTAATCTTGTTGATGTTCTTGATCGATCTCTGGTGCTTCTCTCTTCACGATTTGGATATTGGATTTCGATCCAAGCTTGCTTCTTTACTGGTATGATTTTTGAATTTGGTGTTCGGTTTTTAATTAGTGCTAGAACTTGGATGCTTTGCCTGTGATGAATCGGTGGTTATTTATAGGATTAAAATCCTAAATATATGCTCTGATTTCGTGTTAGACTCGGTTTAATCTTTGAGTAATTTTTGGGCTTTTGAGATACACGACTTCCCTTAATTTTTGGCACCAATTTGTGAGATAAGTTCTGGACTTTAAATCAGGTTTGAAATCTTCAATCTTTTTGTAAAACTTGCATGAGAATTATTGCTTTGAATCAGTCCTTATTTTCCAAATATATTGTTATGCTTTCTTGCCCATTTAAAAAAATTTAAAATTTGAAACTTTCCTCATAGTTCATGCTATTGGGCCATTAACTTGATGTGCCTCTTAAGAACTGATATTTGAATTCTCCCATGGTTATCTGAACAAAGACTTTATCGGTGATGTTGCCATTTTCATCTGTCTTGTATGTGTTAGACCTTGTGTTTGGAACTTGTACATAAACCTTGCTTGATCTTTATGCTCGACCTTCCTTGACAATGCATTGATGAGCTTGTGTGTATGTGCCACTTTAGTATATGCTGTTATGCTGTGTTAATTCGTCCCTTGAAATTTCCTTGGGAACAGATGCTATACTTGAACATCTTTTATACAATGTGTACTGCTTGACTTGTCTGCCCCTCTAACACTTGCTGTCCACTTGTGTATATATGAGCTCTATGTCAATGCTTTGAACTTGTGTCACTTGTCTTGGTCTGGCCACTTTAGTATTGACTGAAATACTCGTGTTTGCTTCACGCTCGAACCTGAAACTTGTGTAAACTTTTTGCTTGATGTTCAATACCCATTCTTGCATGAATGCTTGTTTGCTGCACCAGATTTGCTTAATGTCTTGAGTGAGTTGATTCCATGTATAATCTATATTCCTGCTATGTTGTTAAATGCCTCGACACTAGTTGATCATTTCCAGTTGCATTTGCATGTACTTGAGTTAAAAAAATTTTTCTCGAACTATGATGAGCTGCTTGACTTGTTCATGAAACAAACTGATTTACCTTAGCTCCATGTTCCATTGCTCATTTGCTTGATATTGAACTTTTAGCTGCTGCTCTTAACTTTTGCTGCTGTAGCCTTATATAAAATAAATGACATGCCATGCTTATCCATACTTCTAGCTGCTGATTCATGTATGAACATGAATACTTGTATGCATTTAAGTTGGCTATACCTTTTGCTCGACCACTTGCATCTTGTCACCCTGTATGCTTGATGTATTGATCCATGCTGTTTCATTCATGCACCTTGTATATGCTTGCATTAGTTACCCTGAACCTGTTTTGATGTTGTGGCCTTGCTCAACTTATATTGCTGCACATCTTGTTTCACCATCTTGACCACAGTCATGTGTACATGTATCATTGTGCTCCTTTGAACATGCTGTATCATTCTTATAAAAAAAACTGATTTGTTGCACCACTTAAAAAACTTGAGCAAAAGTTAACTGCTTTTCTGTGTTGTCACTGTCTCGACCATTTTGCCAATACTGCTGCACTTACTTCATTATGCACCATTCATATGCTTTGTGTTACTCTGATCATTTGCTATTTTGATCATACTTGAACCCTTGCATGTATTTGAACCCTTCCTGTTTTTTTGCACTTGAAATTTCTTGAATCCTGACCACTGTCATGTTGACCTGAACTGCTTGAACTTCTCTTAATTTTTTTTTTACTTTATAAAAATCTGTGAATTTGAAATGCCTTTACATATAGTTGTTATGAGATGTTCCCCTTTCTTGAACTTTGACCTTTTGCTTGACTATTTTGATATGTTGTGCACTAAGTCAAGAAGGTCCTCGTGGCTACTCCTCAGTTGCAAACTGGATTGGCGAGGCAGTGCGCACGTGTATACACGTGTGTACATGCAGCCATCCAGACGAGTTTTTCTGTCCCTGCATATCAGACCACGTCTAGAAAAATGATGAGAAACACACCGTAATTCTGAGGCAAATAAAATTTTAAAAATAATTTTTATTTGTTTGTATTGAATTTTATTTTTGTTGCAGTCTACTGTGTGTGTTTTTCTATTTGTGACAGGTTTGCATATGGTGACTGGACTGGTTAAAGAGCTGTGAAGACAAAAAATGAAGATTGATGCAGTGATGAGTCAGTGTATAAAAGTGATTGTATAAGTGAGGAATTTCTGTATATAAGAGGGTTTGTAGACGTGGTTAAAAATTGTACTGTCATTTGTAATAAACAGATGTGATTGAAATAAAATATATTTTGTTGTTCAATTCAATCTGTTTATTTTGTTTGAATATTTTGATAGTACAATTTCTGTGATGTTTTTAAATAGTGGAGTTATAGATAGTTGTACTGTTTGAATGTTTGAAAGATAATATTTATATTTAAATAAAATACTGTATGAATATATGAATGTTTGCACAGTCGTATTCTATTTAAATATAAATATTATATTCCTGTTTGTGATGTATATATATAGAACAGTACAGTAACGAACACATTTAAAATAATATTTATTTGGTTGTTATCATCAAACAAAAATCATATAATTGTGTATACAACACTGTTATATACAACAGATATATGATGTGATATAAAACCTATGATTGATTATGATGACACGGGTCATTTATATGGTATTTTAAATACCATAAGAAATACGGGAATGTAAAAAGAGAATTTTCAAAGTGTATTTTGAAAATGAAATATTTATAGGAAATAAATATGATAATATAAATGAAATATTTGTAGGAAATAAATAGGATATTATACATGGAATATTTATTTCGAAAATAAATATAATTATAAAAGGAATATTTATTTGGAAAGTAAATAGAATTATAAAAGGAAATATTTGGAAAATGAATAGAATTTTATAAAAAGAGAATTTTACATTAGGAAGGTTTAGACCCGTGCTTCGCACACGGGTGTAACATGATACTGATTTAAAATAAATATTTAATAGAAATCTATATTAAAAGATAAATTGAGGAGAATAATTTATAAACGATGTTTATAAATTATGGAAATATTTATCATTTGATAAATTGAATATATAAATCTGAATTTATATAGAGAAGTAAAATCGGTTTTAACACCGATAATTGAAATGGAATGTGAACGTAGTAGTTATAAAGGAATTTTGCAATGAGATTATAAATGTTGGAAATGAAACAAGATTTGTATGAATTATTGTGCAAATAAAAATATAAATAGAAATTGGGTTTTAGATATTGGTTTTAAATACAAAATCAAACTGTTTTGATTATATAAAGAAATATTATTCACATTCTATGTGAAAAATTATATTAAAGTAAATATTATGCAAGTAAAATACTATAAAAGAATTTGGGGTTTGAATTAGGAATTTAAATGGAATTACTGAAATTAGAAACTGACTAGTAATTAGTTGACTTGAATGGCTTTCTGCGTATCGATCTAATGTTGGTTTCGGCCTTCGAGGTTTATGCTTGGGAAGTTGTTCTCTTACTAGTTTACAGTTAGAGACAGATAGAGGTGGGAAGATATTGATACATGAATCAGAAATGGAAACGTTTTCCAAAGTTAATAACGTATATTTTCTAATTTTAGAAAACAAGGAATTTATGAATATATGGAAACGATAAATGGGAAATTGGGAAATGAAATGAAGATCGATCGGTAAGATTTCCATTTTGGAATACGACCGTTGTTTGTACATATGTTTTCCTTTGATAGTTAAATCACCGACTATCAAAGATTTTGACCATTTCCATTGTCAATACGTAGAGAACGAGATCAGATATATTATCTGAAAACCACTCCGTATGGCATTGGCGTTGCGAGTCAAATATGATGAAGATAATTGAAGATTGAGTTATGCAAGTGTTTTTCAGTAAATCATAGGTAGAAATTGCATAAGATGGATTTATAGAATAGTGCCTTCTGGTTGTCCAGTCCCAGGACAACTTGAATGGACGAATATCTGACAGAGTATATCTGGTAGATCGCATAAGTTGATCATTTCAAATGTATTTACGTCGATGGTGGAGGAATTCGTTTCGCTTAGCTTATACCCGTGGTATTTTTAGGGAAATCAATTTGTGATTTGACGAGTATGATAATGTGGCATTCGAAGAAAATGAAGGAGTGATCTGTTAAAAGATACGTTATGACCTCAAGCCTCATCAACTGGGAAATGACATAAATCGGGCAGGCAGCATGGCTAAGTGGGTCGCACCCAAGTAGGGTATATTGTCACCATCTAGAGAATATTCATATTTATTACTTCTTTCAATTTTGTATCTCCCGGGAACGGTTATGTTGGTATACCAACCGTAAGGTGACAATATAGTCGGAATATTTGAGCAAAATGAATGGCCGGTCATGTTTGGCCGAGTTACAAGATGTTCTTGTTGAACTCCAGTGTATCGCTTCTAGAGTACACTGATTGGAAAGTGGTTCCATACCTTGTCATAGTTGGAAATCCATTACAAATAAGAGTCCACGGTTTTTGATTGTATATTATATATGTGGAGCGCGAGATGGAAGCGTTCCACTAAATTGCTGTTTATTTGATTTAGACATTATTATAATATCAGAAGAGTATGGATTTTAAAAGAATGTTTTGGGTTATCGTACGGTAAAAACCATCCATGTTTATATGTGGATTGGTCTTATGATTATTCTTTCTTTTAAAAGGATTTGGAAAAGTTAAACAAGTGTTTGGAGTTTACTCACACCAGTCACATGACTGACCTAGAGTTTATTTTGTTTTGTTGTCCCTAAACTCTTGGGTGCCCTATTTTGTACGGGCAGTCAATTAGTCGGGACTTTACAGATACTTGGAAAGCTGGAGAAGGAGGCTTCAGGATTATGTAGCTATTGTTATTTCCGCTGTGTTGTACTCTGATAATAGTATTGTATACCAATACTGTTTTATTCCAAAGTTATGTTATATAATATATTTTATTCGTTCCGCTGTGAGATTCATGTTTACTCTGATGTTGTAGTTGTCTTCTTCTTCTATTCTAATTTTTTATCTTATCTATTCTCACCCTCTATTTTTCTTCTATTAATGATCTAGAATGTTTGATGCCTGAACAATTGACATGGGTTTTATGTTGATTTTCTGGGTTAAAAATCCCGGTTCGTTACAGTGGTATCAGAGCTGAAGGTTAAGAAATTACCTTGGCTCGGTGGCGTAACTTAATAGAGATGGGGGTTAGCAATTACCAAAATTGAGTTTGAGTGTATATACGTGAGTGAACGTATTTGTAGATTTTATAAAAAATTGTTTTATATTGTGGAGATTTATCGGTTGAGTTGTTTAAAAGTTCTGGTCGATCAGTTTGATCCACTGTATCAGTAAGAGTTTCTAAACACATGATTACGGTGAACCAACACAGTATGTTTTTAAGTGGGTAAATGAAATAATTTCACCTAAATTATATTTTGATATAAAGAGAGTATTTATATTGGAATGATTATAGTATATTTGATGTGTTAGTTATCACTATAATCGAATGAGATTATAAAATTAAAATGATTATGTAAATAGCCAATCAGGATTCATATAAGTATCTTATTTGGAATCAAATGATTTATATCTGAATTTAGATAAGAACTAGAATTTAATTCCGGAAATTTGAATAAGTGTTTGTAAATGGATTTGGATTAAATATATTAGAATTTTAAAATCTTGGGAGATTTTAAATTGTTTAACGACATAGTAAATGGTATTTTGAAATAGATTTCAAAATGGAAGTGTTAAAAATGGTTTTGAAAAGTGATATAGTATTGAACTCACTTCGATCGGTGGGAAATAACTCTGATGATGCCGGCCACATTATCAGTGTTCGTTTTCGAGTTCTAAGTGATGGACTACAACCTAAAATTTTGTTTTGAAATGTTTTGAGGAAATAAGTTGTTTAGAAATTCAAGTGTTTTGAATTTGCTATTGTATATATGATTTCAAGCTGATTTGAAATGAAAACCATGGATTTTGAATTTTAAATTAAATTTAACTTATAAAGTTAAATAGAATTGAAATGGTAAAGGTGAATAAATAAGTTAGAATTTAACTTAGACCAAGTTAAATAAAATTGGATTGGATTAGAGATAATCTGGGATGGAACCGAATTGATAAGTCAAGAATTTGGAATTTGAGATTGGAATTAGAGTTTGAATTGAATTTGGCTTGGAGATAAGCAAATTTTGGATTTGAGGATGAGTTGAGTAGAGACCAATTGGGAATACGTTCGTATTTGCTAAAGTGATAGCAAATAAGAAGAGATAGAGTTGAATGCCCGACAAAAAGGTGCATGTTTATACTATTTTAGGTATGATATTTTATAAGCCTATTTGGCAAGTCATTTGGCAGTTTGATTTTTCTTTTGTACTAGAGAAAGCATAGAGAGGTGAGTTGCAGTTGTACCGATTGAGCCGTACAAAGGAGACGCTGGTGAAGTTTTCTGGAAATTTAAAGTCGTAGAATTTTTTTAGGATTTTTGGAAATTTTCGTTAATAGGAATAAATTGATAGTTTAATTAAAGTAATCAGTTCAATTGGAACAAAAATTTAGAAGTAAAATAAAAGATTTTTAATATAGTTAATTTGGTGATAGCATTTTTCTGGCTTAATAATTTCGGGGATGAAATTCTTTTAAGTGGGAAGGAATGTAACGTCTCAGAATTTTAGTGATTTAATAACTAATTAATTTAATTATTCTAATACAAGTGTTTGATAATTTAAAGTCGTTTGGATTTAAATATTCTTAATATTTAATTAATATAAATAATGGGATGATATATTTATTTCTGAAATTGTCGGAAATAGTGGAATTGACAATGTTGTGCAAATTGCATAATTTACTGGATTTAATTCAGTTTAGAATTGAATCATTATAACGAACATATTATTTAAGACAACAGGTCAACGTAATAATTATAATATAATTATAATCGAGCCCGTAATGTCGCGGTAGTTCATAATATTTAGTTTTGAACTTCAAACGTCTATTTCGCATTCGTTATAAGTCGGATTTCTTCGAAACAAGAAACGTCAGAATCTATTAGACTATATTTTTCTGATGCAAGTGAAAAATGGAGATTTCGTCTTATAGATTGTAAGTTATGTCCAAATCAAAATTTGAAATAGTCGCTATGGAACGTTTATGAGCCATAACGACATATTTAATTTTAATTAAATATTGGATCCGAATTTAGACAAGATCTTTGAAGCGTAGTTATAAGTTAATTTTTAGAATTTTACTGAAATTTTTATTTTGGAAAATAAGAACTTTTTATTTTGAAGTGTTTTACACCCTAAATAAGCACATTTAAAATTTCACAGAATTTGTTAACATGTCTATTTTATTATATTTTTGGGATCGTGGTACATTGTCGAACACGACTGTATTTTTGTTTTTCTCTATAGTGGTTTGAAGGCGAATACAGTTTTATATAATGAAGTAAACTAAACGTCATAACTTAAACCATATTAAAATAAACTTACGTTCCACTTTAGCCTCGTGTTCACATGCAATAGAACAGCGGAAACAATGATACTCCAAGAACAAGTGCACAAAAACATTTTTAGTTTATGGTATAATTATTTATGAACGAAGATTAGAATGTTTAGCAGTAAAAATCATTTTTTCAATAAACTGTACATCCTAAAAGATTGACAAAGCAAGACGGATAAAAAAACATATATATAAATATACATTTCCATTTCTTAGTGGATAATTATGTCAACCCCAGATCTTTGACATGGCAAATCAAAACTGCATCCCTACCTAATGTCTTCGATGTGTCCATTCTCACAGCGTAGCTTCTGTCTGCACTACATAATTTCCTCTTGCATTTACTATTGGAACATGCCAATTCTTGTACTAATGACCCACATGCTACTAAATACTTAATGCCGAAGCAATCACATGCCTATTCCTTACTCGTGCCACCCTACTAATATCTACACCAACCTATCCCTTCGCAGCTAAGTTTTCATCTCCCCATAAATACATGCGACCATACCCATTTCTTTTGTTTCTAGAAATTCGATGCCATGCTTTGCAATGGTCTTCGAAAAATTTGAACAAACTGAGTACTAAAAAGTAATAAAATAATAATAATAGCATATATAAACACTGCTTCACTTTTTAGTTCTTCTGTAAAATAAATGCGAGTTCTAAAATCTTTAAACGAAGCTTTCTGCATTTCCCATATTTAAAGCAAAGGATGAAAATATCTGAGGCAACGTAGTGGGTTGGAAAGAGTTCTTAATGCAAGAAAGCAAGTTCCTTTCGTTTTGTGGAGATAGTCTTGCGTAGTGGTCATCGGGGTGAGGAGCAGCACCCATCACCAACGAATGGGGAAGTTACGACCCATTTTTCTTGTCGCGACATTTTACTGTGTGGAGTGGAACTGGACATGTCGCGATTCACTCGGATGTCTCGTTGTCACTATAGAGATGACGATGAGGTGGAGATGGTTATGTGGAGATGAATGGAAGTTTTAGCAATTATTTTAGTGGTGCAAATGAAGAGAACAAGGTGGAAGGAAATTGGGAAATGGCGTGTATAGCAAAAGTTGCGTTCAACTATGGGGCTATAGGTTTGATAGTGTAGTGAGGTGAAAATGCAAAGGCAGTGGTAATTCTTCCGTGATTGTTAAAGAAGTTTGGTGGGGGTTTGGTCCTTTGGAAGAAGCCATGTACCCATTTATTTGGAGCAGCTGCTTGTCACGTAGGAGGAGCCGATGGTGCAACTGTGGAAGAGGACGTGGGAGGCTTGAAGTTCTAGAAGTGGTGGAGTTTTGGTTATACAGAAGTGATACTGGAGAGAGTTTTATTGTGGAAGGAGGACCTGTGGCAAAGTCAGTTGCGGTTCCGTGGTGGCTCGGGTCAGCGTCAAAGTGGTCTGGTGAGGTGGCGCAAGGAGCACGATGGCTTTTTGTTTGGTGCATGGAAGTGGTATCGCGTTTTAGAGAGGATCAGGGTGAGTTACAGGAAAAAGGAATCGGGGAGGGAGATGCTTGAATAGGAAAAAATGCATGACCCCCCGCTGACATGGATTTAGTAATTAAAGGTAAAAAAACTGATTAAGTAATTAATAAATTAATAATAATTTTATTTTCCAATCGTTAAAATATATAACTTGTAATCGTGATAACTATTTCACATGTTGTGCAAATTTAATAAAACAAGACTCATTGGGAACGTATAGACGAGAGCTACACAATGGAACTGATGGGGAGTGAATTGAAGCTCGTTACAATTTATAGCGAAATAAATTATCTGTCTGAACCAACCGACAGTTATCGTTATTTAATGACAAACCGTCCAGTGTGAGTAACTCTAACTAACTCTGTACAGTTTATATTTTTATAAATATAATCTAGTATTGATAAATGATGATTGATTGTTTAGTGTTGATTGTTTTGTTGAATTGCTGATTTATTGTTGAAATTATAGATAACGATATATATATATATAAATCGTTAATCAGATACTGTCTATCAGAATATTTCATATTGGAATGAAATAGATATTATTTGTACTGTTTAACATCTGTGGATGCAGGGAAACAGGTTGGAGGGATCCAATTGGATTCCTCAATATTTATAATACTGTTTGTTTACATATATTGTGATATATGATGTGATATAAAACCTGTGATTGATTAAGATGACATGGGTCTGTTTATATGGTATTTTAAATACCATAAGAAATACGGGAATGTAAAAAGAGAATTTTCAAAGTGTATTTTGAAAATGAAATATTTATAGGAAATAAATATGATATTATAAATGAAATATTTAGAGGAAATAAATAGGATATTATACATGGAATATTTATTTGGAAAATAAATATAATTATAAAAGGAATATTTATTTGGAAAGTAAATAGAATTATAAAAGGAAATATTTGGAAAATGAATAGAATTTTATAAAAAGAGAATTTTACATTAGGAAGGTTTAGACCCGCACTTCACACACGGGTGTAACATGATATTGATTTAAAGTAAATATTTAATAGAAATATGTTTTAACAGATAAACTGAGGAAAATAATTTATAAACAATGTTTATAAATTAAGGAAATATTTATCATTTGATAAATTGAATATATAAATCTGAATTTATATAGAGAAGTAAAATCATTTCTAACACTGATAATTGAAATGGAATGTGAACGTAGTAGTTATAAAGGAAATTTGCAATTAGATTATAAATGTTGGAAATGAAATAAGATTTGTATGCATAATTCTGCAAATAAAAATATAAATAGAAATTGGGTTTGAGATATTGTTTTTAAATACGAAATCAAACTGTTTTGATTATATAAATATATATTATTCACATTCTATGTGAAAAATTAGAATAAAGAAAACATTTTGCAAATAAAATATTATAAAGGAATTTGGGGTTTGAATTAGAAATTTAAATGGAATTACTAAAATTAGAAACTGACTGGAAAATAGTTGAGTTGAATGGCTTTCTGGGTATCGATCTGATGTTGGTTTCGGCCTTCGGGGTTTATGCTTGGGAAGTTATTCTCTTAGTAGTTTACAGTTAGAGACTGATAGAGGTAGGAAGCTATTGATGCGTGAATCAGAAATGGAAATGTTTTCCAAAGTTAATAATATATATTTTCTAATTTTAGAAAATAAGGAATTTATGAATATATGGAAATGATAAATGGGAAATTGGGAAATGAAATGATGATTGATCGGTAAGATTTCCATTTCGGAATAAGACCATTGTTTGTACACATTTTTTCCTTTGATAGTTAAATCACCGACTGTCAAAGATTTTGACCATTTCCGTTGTCAATACGGAAAGACCTGGATCAGATATATTATCTGAAAACCACTTCGTATGACATCAGTGTTGCGAATCAAATATGATGAAGATAATTGAAGACAGAGTTCTGCAAATGCCGTTCAGTAGATCCTAGGCAGAAATCGCCTAAGATGGATTTACAGAATAGTGCCTTCGGGTTGCCCAGTCCCAGGACAACTTGATTGGACGAATGTATGACAAAGTATATCTGGTAGATCGCTTAAGTTGATCGTTTCAAACGTATTTACGTTAGTGGCGGAGGTATTCGTTTCTCTTAGCTTATAACCGTGATATTTTTTGGGAAACCAATTTTTGATTTGATGGGTATGATGATGTGGCAATCAAAGTAAATGAAGGAGTGATATGTTAAAAGATACGTTATAACCTCAAGCCTCATCAACTGGGAAATGACATAAATTGGGCAGACAGCATGGCTAAGTGGGTCGCACCCAAGTAGGGTATATTGTCACCATCTAGAGAATATTTATATTTGTTACTTCTTTCAATTTTATATCTCCTGGGAATGGTTATGTTGGTATACTAACCGCAAGGTGACAATATATTCGGAACATTCAAACGAAATGAATGGCCGGTCATGTGTGGTCGAGTTACAAGATGTTCTTGTCGAACTCTAGTGTATCGGTTCTGGAGTACATTGATCGGAAGGTGGTTCCATACCTTGTCATAGTTGGAAATCCATTACCAAATAAGAGTCCATGGTTTTTGATTGTATATTATATATGTGGAGCATGAGATGAAAGCATTCCACTAGATTGCTATTTATTTGATTTAGACATTATTATAATATCAGAAGAGTATGGATTTTAAAAGAATGTTTTGGGTTATCGTAAGGTAAAACCATCCGTGTTTATATGTGGATTGGTCTTATGATTATTCTTTCTTTTAAAAGGATTTGGAAAAGTCAAACCAAGTGTTTGGAGTTTACTCACACCAGTCACATGACTGACCCAGAGTTTATTTTGTTTTGTTTTCCCTAAACTCTTGGGTTCCCAATTTTGTACGGGCAGTCAAGTAGTCGGGATTTTACAAATACTTGGATAGCTGGAGCAGGAGGCTTCAGGGTTATATAGCTATTGTTATTTCCGTTGGGTTGTAAATGTTGTACTCTGATAATAGTATTGTATACCGATACTGTTTTATTCCAAAGTTATGTTATGTAATATATTTTATTCGTTCCGTTGTGAGATTCGTGTTTACTCTGATGTTGTAGTTGTCTTCTTCTTCTTCTATTCTAATTTTCTATCTTACCTATTCTCACCCTCTATTTTTCATCTATTAATGATATGGAATGTTCGATGCCTGAATAATTGACATGGGTTTTATGTTGATTTTTTGGGTCGAAAATCACAGTTCATTACAGTGGTATCAGAGCTAAAGGTTAAGAAATTACCTTGGCTCTGTGGCGTAACTCAATAGACATGGGGCTAGCAATACCCTAGATTGAGTTTGAGTGCATATATGCGAGTAAACGTATTTGTAGATTTTATAAAAAATTGTTTTATATTGTGGAGATTTATTGTTTGAGTTGTTTAAAAGTTCTGATCGATCAGTTTGATCCACTGTATCAATAAGAGTTTCTAAACACATGAGTACGGTGAACCGACACAGTATGTTTTTAAGTAGGTAAATGAAATAATTCCACCTAAATTATATTTTGATATAAAGAGAGTATTTATATTGGAATGATTATAGTATATTTGATGTGTTAATTATCACTATAATCGAATGAGATTATAAAAGTAAAATGATTATGTAAATAGCCAACCAGGATTCATATAAGTATCATATTTGGAATCAGATGACTTATATCTGAATTTAGATAAGAACTGGAATTTAATTCCGGAAATTTGAATAAGTGTTGTAAATGGATTTGGATTAAATATATTAGAATTTTAAAATCTTGGGAGATTTTAAATTATTTTACGACATTGTAAATGGTGTTTTGAAATAGATTTCAAAATGGAAGTGTTAAAAATGGTTTTGAAAAGTGATATAGTATAGAACTCACTTCGATCGGTGGGAAATAACTCTGATGATGCTGGCCACATTATCAGTGTTCGTTTTCGAGTTCTAAGTGATGGACTACTACCAAAAATTTTGTTTTGAAATGTTTTGAGGAAATAAGTTGTTTAGAAATTCAAGTGTTTTGAATTTGCTATTGTATATATGATTTCAAGCTGATTTGAAATGAAAACCATGGATTTTGAATTTGAAATTAAATTTAACTTATAAAGTTAAATAGAATTGAAATTGTAAAGGTGAATAAATAAGTTAGAATTTAACTTAGACCAAGTTAAATAAAATTGGATTGGATTAGAGATAATTTGGGATGGAACCGAATTGATAAGTCAAGAATTTGGAATTTGAGATTGGAATTAGAGTTTGAATTGAATTTGGCTTGGAGATAAGCGAATTTTGGATTTGAGGATGAGTTGAGTAGAGACCAATTGGGAATACGTTCGTATTTGCTAAAGTGATAGCAAATAAGAAGAGATAGAGTTGAATGCCCGACAAAAGGTGCATGTTTATATTATTTTAGGTATGAGATTCTATAATCCTATTTAGCAAGTCGTTTTGCTGTTTGATTTTCTTTTGGAATGAAGAAGGCCTAGAGAGGCGAGTTGTAGTTTTACTGATTGAGCCGTACAAAGAAGACGTTGGTGAAATTTTCTGGAAATTTAAAGTGGTAGATAATTTTCAGTATTTTTAGAAATTTTCGTTAATAGGAATAATTTGATATTTTAAATAATAGTAATCAGTTCAATTGGAACAAATATTTAGAATTAAAATAAAAGATTTTTAATCTAGTTAATAGGGTGATAGGATTTTTCCGGCTTAGTAATTTCGGGGACGAAATTCTTTTAAGTGGGAAGGAATGTAACGTCCCGGAATGGATTTAATAATTAATTAATTTAATTATTTTAATACAAGTGTTTGAAAATTTAAAATGGTTTGGATTTAAATATTTATTTAATATAAATAATGGGATGATATATTTATTTCTGAAATAGTCAGAAATAGTAGAATTGACAATGTTGTGCTAATTGGATAATTTACTGGATTTAATTCAGTCTAGAATTGAAACATTATAACGAATATATTATTTAAAACAACAGTTCAATGTAATAATTATAATATAATTATAATCGAGCCCGTGACGTCGCGGCAGTTCGTAATATTCAGTTTTGAACTTCAAATGACTATACCGGGTTCGTTATAAGTCAGATTTCTTCGAAACAAGAAACGTCAGAATCTATTAGACTGTATTTTTCTGATGGAAGTGAAAAATGGAGATTTCGTCTTATAGATTGTAAGTTATGTCCAAATCAAATTTTCAAATAGTCGTTGTGGAACGTTTATGAGCCATAACGACATATTTAAATTTAATTAAATATTTGATCCAAATTTAGACAAGATCTTTGAAGCGTAGTTATAATTTAATTTTTAGAATTTTACTGATATTTTAAATTTGGAAAATAAGCACTTTTTATTTTGAAGTGTTTTACACCCTAAATCAGCACATTTGAAATTTCACAGAATTTGTTAACATGTCTATTCTATTATATTTTTAGGATCGTGGTACATTGCCGGACACGACTGTAATTTTTTTTTCTATAGCGGTTCGAAGGCGAATACAGTTTTATATAATAAAGTAAGCTAAACTTCATAACTTAAACCATATTAAAATAAACTTGTTTTCCACTTTAGCCTCGTTTTCACATGCAATAGAACAGCGGAAACAATGCTACTCCAAGTACAAGTGCACAAAAACATTTTTATTTTATGGTATAATTATTTATGAACGGAGACTAGAACGTTTTGCAGCAAAAATCATTTTTTCAAGAAACTGTACATCCTAAAAGATTGAAAAAGCAAGACAGATAATATATATATATATATTTATGTATATATATATATATATATAAATATCCATTTCCATTCTTTAGTGGCTAAGTATGCCAACCCCAAATCTTTGACATGGAAAATCAAAACTGCATCCCTACCTAATGTATATTATGTGTCCATTATCACAGCCTAGCTTCTATCTGCACCACATAATTTCCTCTCGCATTTACTATTGGCACATGCCAATTCTTGTACAATGACCCACATGCTACTAAATACTTAATGCCAAAGTTATCACATGCCTATTCCTTACTCGTGCCAACCTACAAATATCTAAACCAACCTATCCTTTCACAGCTAATTTTTCATCCCCCCATAAATACACGCGACCTCATCCATTTCTTTTGTTTCCAGCAATTTAATGCCATGCTTTGCAATGGTCTTCAAAAAATTTGAACAAACTGAGTACTAAAAAGTAATAAAATAATAATAATAGCATATATAAACATTACTTCTCTTTTTATTCCTTCTGTAAAATAAACGCGAGTTCTAAAATTTTTAAACGAAGCTTTCTGCATTTTGCCATCTCAAAAGCAAAGGATGAAAATATCTGAGGCAACATAGTGGGTTCGGAAAGAGTTCTTAACGCAAAAATGCAAGATACTTTCATTTTATAAAGATAGAGTGGCGTAGTGGTCATCGGGGTGAGAAGCAGCACCCATCGCCGAAGAATGGGGAAGTTATGACCCATTTTTCTTGTCGCGACATTTTACTGTGTGGAGTGGAACTAGATATGTCGCAATTCACTCAGAAGTCTCGATGTCACTATAGAGCTGGGCAGTTAAAGCGCTCAGCGGTTCCATAGCGGTGGAGGTGCAAAAAGGTGTAGCGGGGATAAAGCGGGGATATAGCGGAGGTGCAAAAAGGTTCATAAAATGTGAAAACAAATATTTAAAATTAATTAATTATCTTTTTCCCATTATATGCGTAGAAGAAACTAACATTAATTAATCATATATAGTAGAATCAAAGAATATCATGGTTACACACAATAGATTTGATGATTATAATAGATTTCCGAAATATATTGGACACTAATGCCTTAAAATTAGATCTTTACACTAACTTTATTGATTTTTTTAAAAGAGAATTAGTCAAATCAACCTTTATATATTAATATTGCTAAAGCGGATGGTAAAAAGCGTTGATTTAGCGGATGTAGCGGGAAATAGCGGGGCTACAAGCGGATCTACTATTCATCATCGCTAAATTGAAATAGCGTAGCGGTTGAAGGGCGCTACAGGCTATAGCGGGGATATTACGGGGCTTTAGTGGGGCTTTAACTGCATAGCTATAGAGACGATGATGAGGTGGAGATGGTTATGAGGAGATGAATGGAAGTTTTCGCGATTGTTTTAGTGGTGCGAATAGCGAGAACAAGGTGGAAGGAAACTGTGAAATGGCATGTATAGCAAAAGTCGCGTTCAACTATGGGGCTATAGGTTTGATAGCGTAGTGAGGTGAAAACGCAAGGCAGTGGAAATTCTTCCGTGATTGTTAACGAAATAAGGTAGGGGTTTAGTCGTTGGGAAGAAGCCATTAAACCCATTTATTTGGAGTAGGTGCTTGTCCCACGGGAGGAACCGATGGTGCAACTGTGGAAGAGGACGTGGGAGGCTTGAAGTTCCAGAAGTGGTGGAGTTTTGGTTATACAGGAGTGATACTGGAGAGAGTTTTATTATGGAAGGAGGACCTGTGGCAAAGGCAGGTGCGGTTCCGTGGTGGCTCGAGTCAGCGTCAAAGGGGTCTGGTGAGTCGGCGCAAGGAGGATGATGGCTTTGTGTTTGGTGTGTGGAAGTGGTATCGTGTTTTAGAGAGGATCAGGGTGAGTAACAGGAAAAAGGGATTAGGGAGAGAGAAGCTTGAACAGGAGAAAACGCGTGACCCCCTGCTGACGTGGATTTAGTAACTGAAGGTAAAAAAACCGATTAAGTAATTAATAAATTAATAAATATTTTATTTTCCAATCGTTAAATTATATAACTTGTAATCGTGATAAATATTTCATATGTTGTCCAAATTTAGCAAAACAAGATTCATTGGGATCATATGGACGAGAGCTACGCAATGGAATTGACGAGGAGTGAATTGGATCGTTACAATTTATAGAAATATAAATTGTCTGTCTGAATCAACCGGCAGTTATTGTTATTTAACGATAAATCATCCAATGTGAGTAAATCTCACTAACTCTGTACAGTTTATATTTTATAAATATAATCTAGTATTGATAAATGATGATTGATTGCCTTGTGTTGATTGTTTGGTTGAATTGTTGATTTATTGCTTGAAATTATAGATAACGATATATATATATATATATATATATATATAAATCATTAATCAAATATTGATTTTGCTTATCAGAATATTTCATATTGAAATGAAATCGATGTTATTTATATTGTTTAACATCTGTGGATGCGGGGAAATAGGTTGGAGGGATCCAGCAGGATTCCTCAATATTTATAATACTGTTTGTTCTCGTATATTGTGATATATGATGTGATATAAAACCTATGATTGATTATGATGACACGGGTCTGTTTATATGGTATTTTAAGTACCATACGAAATACGGGAATGTGAAAAGAGAATTTTTGAAGTGTATTTGAAAATGAAATATTAATAGGAAGTAAATATGATATTATAAATGAAATATTTATAGGAAATAAATAGGATATTATACACGGAATGTTTATTTGGAAAATAAATATAATTATAAATGGAATATTTATTTGGAAAGTAAATAGAATTATAAAAGGAAGTATTTGGAAAATGAATAGAATTTTATAAAAAGAGAATTTTACATTAGGAAGGTTTAGACCCGTGGTTCGCACACGAGTGTAACATGATATTGATTTGATGTAAATATTTAATAGAAATCTGTTTTAACAGATAAATTGAGGAGAATAATTTATAAACGATGTTTATAAATTAAGGAAATATTTATCATTTGATAAATTGAATATATAAATCTGAATTTATATAGAGAAGTAAAATCGGTTTTAACACCGATAATTGAAATGGAATGTGAACGTAGTAGTTATAAAGGAAATTTTCAATGAGATTATAAATGTTGGAAATGAAATAAGATTTGTATGAATAATTCTGCAAAAAAAATATAAATAGAATTTAGGTTTGAGATATTGTTTTTAAATACTAAATCAAACTATTTTGATTATATAAAGAAATATTATTCACATTCTATGTGAAAAATTAGATTAAAGTAAATATTTTGCAAATAAAATATTATAAAGGAATTTGGGGTTTGAATTAGGAATTTAAATGGAATTACTGAAATTAGAAACTGATTGGAAATTTGTTGAGTTGAATGGCTTTCTGGGTATCGATCTGAAATTGGTTTTGGCCTTCGGGGTTTATGCTTGGGAAGTTGTTTTTTACTAGTTTACAGTTAGAGACAGATCGAGGTGGGAAGATATTGATGCATGAATCAGAAATGGAAACATTTTCCAATGTTAATAACTTATATTTTCTAATTTTAGAAAATAAGGAATTTATGAATATATGGAAATGATAAATGGAAAATTGGGAAATGAAATGATGATTGATCGGTAAGATTTACATTTTGGAAAATGACCGTTGTTTGTACACATGTTTTCCTTTTATAGTTTAATTGCTGACTGTCAAAGATTTTGACCATTTCTGTTGTCAATATGGTGAGACCGGGATCGGATATATTATCTAAAACCATTCCGTATGGCATCAGCGTTGCGAATCAAATATGATGAAGATAATTGAAGACAAAGTTCTGCAATGGCTGTTCGGTAAATCCGAGGTAGAAATTGCCTAAGATAGATTAACAGAATAGTGCCTTCGGGTTATCCAGTCCCAAGACAACTTGAATGGATGAATGTATGACAGAGTATATCTGGTAGATCGCGTAAGTTGATCGTTTCAAATGTATTTACGTTGGTGGCGGAGGAATTCGTTTCTCTTAGCTTATACCCATGGTATTTTTGAGGAAATCAATTTGTGATTTGACGGGTATGACGATGTGGCAATCAAAGTAAATGAAGGACTGATCTGTTAAAAGATACGTTATGAGCTCAAGCCTCATCAACTGGGAAATGATAGAAATCGGGCAGGCAGCATGGCTAAGTTGGTCGCACCCAAGTAGGGTATATTGTCACCATCTAGAGAATATTCATTTTTGTTACTTCTTTCAATTCCGTATCTCCCGGGAATGGTTATGTTGATATACCAACCGTAAGGTGAAAATATATTCGGAACATTCAAGCGAAATGAATGGCCGGTCATGTGTGGCCGGGTTACAAGATATTCTTGTTGAACTCCAGTGTATCATTTCTAGAGTACACTGATCAGAAGGTGGTTCCATTCCTTGTAATAGTTGGAAATCCATTACCAAATAAGAGTCTGCGGTTTTTGATTGTATATTATAAATGTAACGACCCGGATTTTTGAGAAGTTACTTTAAATATTTAATATCGTTTAAATATTGAATTAATAATATAAAAGAATTTTTATATTGAATTATTGATTTATAATCGATATACGATTTATTTCGAATACATATAATTATCGAAATACGAGAACTAAAATAATTCAATTAGAAATTAAAATAGAGTCAAAATAATTCAGATAATCAACATAATTTTTGTTTGGAATATAGCCGATAATAAATAATAATTTATTTTGTAAGAATTTATTTTGGAGGAATTTATTTGTTTTGAATTAAATTATATCAATTTAATATGGTTATTTTACATACATTCAAATTAAATTGTATAATCTATTTCGTTGAGTTCAAAATAGCGTTATAACATATAAACGTCAGTCGATATGTTAAAATAGTGGTTCATTAATTTATGTAATGGACCCTGAGATATTTTAACGGATAAGATCGAAGTCGAATCAACATCAAATCAGAATCCATTTAAAATGAAGGAAAATCTCTTTAATCAAATCAGAATCTGTTTAAAAGAAATAAAAATCTTTTTATTTCAAATCGTATTAATTAGTAATCAAATCAAAATCTATCAAAATATTTTCAAAATCCTACAGCAAACCTACTTGTACTCCCCTATTGCTTAAGGGCAAAGTATTCATCCCTATATAATCGCACCCCTTTTACTTTCTAAATCGCGAATTCCGTTCTATTTATTTCCTTCTTCAGATCGATGCAAAGGCTCAAACAAAATATAAATGCCACTCCATTTTAATCCTTCTCAAAATTAAATCATTTTAACCATAAAACCCTTTGAAATTGGACGTGGCGACTTCTGGTAATTTGATAGGCTCGATCTCGAGTAGAGGACAGTTTCAAAGGGGGTCATCGCGAATCATTTAGGGCTTAATATCGAGATTTAAGGCAGATTTTGGGTACGATATACCTCGATATCGGGAGGCTCCTGGAGTCGCGATCTCTGTTTGGTGGTTCAACAGTTCTTCGCTCGAGCTAGGGTTCGATTTTTAGGGGTTTTAGTTACTGATTTGGAAATGGATGTCGAGTTCGATGTCGTGATGATACTTGGGTCATGAAGGGGAGCAGGTTGGTACAATTTGGGTTTGTTCGAAGAAAAAAAAATATCGGACATTTTCCTGAAGCATCGGTCACTGGAATCACGATGGGGGAGAGGCACTTCGAGTTGGAGACTAGATGGGTACTGTTCAAGTGGGTGTTGTGAGTTGAAGGTGTCCTGGATGGTCACAGTGGGTGGCGCTCGTGTACAGTGGTGATCGCAAGCAGTTTGGAGGCTTAAGGTTAAGTAGTGCTTTCGATTTAGGATTTCTCTTCAAGTCGAAGTAGTGAGGTAAGCGATGGTTAATTAAATTAATTAGCACTGTTTATATTATTATTTCCAATGTAAAAAAATAATAATAACAACAACACTTTTATACGATAACAGTTTCGACGAAAAACGAAATACATTGGTTTCATAAGGATTTTTGCTTGCGATGGAATCGGGTTTTGGATTTGTTGGAGTTAGCAACAAATTTTATCGAACACGGTTCGATTTAATTTGAAAAGAAACTGGAATGGATTGCAAATAAAATCACGGTAAGTAAATCCCACTCACCTCTTTATTTAGAATTATTTTTATTCGTTAAAAATAATTGATTGTAGCTTGTTTGAATGCTTTCTGGTTGTTTTAAATATATTTGTTATTTAGGATTGACTATTATATATTGGGTGGTTGGATTGTTCCTGTAGTCTCATTAGCTGATGCCCGCAGTACCATTAGCGGATGATTTCCTTATGCGCCCCACAAATATATATTAGTGGATGACCTTCATACCGCGATATCCTGCCTCGAAGCAGGATGGGTATTATTTTTGTTGACTAACCTCTGTGGATGCAGGAAAAACAGGTTGGAGGAATCCAACTGGATTCCTCAAAAATATTATTGTTGTTGTTTCACATATATTATCATATATGATGTGTTAGAATTTCTGTGATTTGTAATGGGGTGTTTTGATTATTTGAAATAGAACTAGGTCTGAATGTTGATTTATAAAAATATCGTGAAAGAGTTTTTTGAGATTTAAAAGGAAAATTCTATTTTCTAAAATAGAATTTGAATTTAGTATGGGCTAAAAATATTTACTTGTTTTGAAAATAAATAAAACAAGTATTGAATTTATAAACGATATTTATAAATTAAATAATACAAGAAATTGAAGTGAATTTATAAATGGTGTTTATAAATAAAATTGATTGATTTTCATTAAATAATCAGATAATTGAAATGAAATTATAAACAATGTTTATAAATAAAGTGGAAAAATTGTCATTGGATAATTTGAATATTAAAATTCAAATGTGAATTTATAAAAATAGAAATGGGGGAATCGTTTTAAGAAATAAATGAGGGAATTTATTCTGATGTTCAGAATATAAATTGAACTAAAATAAATCCGTAAGGATTTATGGTTTTGAATTTGATTAATTCGAATTTATTTGAATAGAATTTGAATATAGAAATTTCAAAGAGAATTGAAAATAGGATTTGAATATAGAGAATTCAAATAGAATCTGAATATATAGAAATTAAAATAGAATTTGAAAAGAATTTGAATATAGAGAATTTAAATAGAATTTGAATATAGGAATTCCAAAGAGAATTGAAAATAGAAATGTGAAAATAGAAAGTTGAAATCATTTCGAAATGGGAACGACGAAATATATTTCAGAATGCAGATTTTTAAATAGAATAGAAATAAATCCCAAGGATTTATAATTTGTCAAAGGCATTGGAATTTAATATAGAAGATCGAAGTATAAATAAATTTATTTCCGAGTTAGGAAAAATCGACAATTTTAGAAAATCGGAAATATTATGTTGAATTGGAAAATTTGATTTGATATATATTAAAAATATATTAGAATGGAGTTGAATTTATTTTAAACGAAGTTTAAAACGTTTATATATTAAATATAATTAAAACGAACTCGCCGCAGCGCGTTAGTTCGTAAATTGGCGTTTCGAACTTCAATTGGGTATATAAGGTCAATTTAGGTCGGAATTCTTTAAAACAAGAATCGTCAGGATCGACTTGATAATAGTTTTCTAATAGAAGAGAAAAATCTGGATTTCGTCTTATAGATTTTGAGATATGTCAAAATCAAATTTTCAGAAAAGCAACGCCAAAATCGTTTAAAAACCATAATAGTTTTTATATATAAATATAAGGATTTTTAAGCAACTAAAACTCGAATTTCCATTTGAAAATCTGGAATTGAATTATATAATAAATATGAACTCGAGTGGAGAAAACGGATTGATTTTTGAAACAAAATCAGTTATTTATTTTTGAATAGAATTTACTAAGTGGAAGGATAATTGGTTAATCGAATTTTAGATCAAGATATTACTATTGATAAGTAAATGAGACTTGTGAATTTCATATTCAAAATTGAATATGAAACCTGAAATGAAAATGGGATTTAATTGATTTGTAAGAAAACTAAAAGCACATATGAACATGATATGTTCAAATAACAAGTGAGATAGGCTAAGAAGCTAATTAAAGAATAAATGGGCAAAACTGAATTCAAACGGTTGGATTGAGTAGAATTGAATTGGAAACAGGTGAACATGAGTTAAATAGGTATGGAATGAAGAGAATGAAGTTTATAAATTTAGTGCACGATAATAAGGTACATGTTTAAATTCCATATGAGGTTTTATGCGCCGAATCGGCAAGCCACTTGGCCTTTTGATTTTCATTTTGAATGGAAAGGGCCTAGAGAGGCGAATTGAGGTTTGAACTATTTGCTGATACGAAGGAGGTTATGGCGAAATTTTCCAGAAATTTAAGGAATTAGAATATTTTTAAGAAGATTTGATAACTAGAAATCAATATATCGATATATATAGAATTCAATAATGAAACGAAATTAAAATAAAATGTTATAAACAAGAAGGAAATTAATAAATTTATTCTGATAAAAATATAAAGAGAGCGTATACATGTTTAAAAGATAAGGATAAGGGGTTTAATATGATGTTGATTATTCGAGAATAGTGGTCTTATCTATTTTGATGTTTAGGATGCTTTCGATCAAGGTCTGAGAGGTAATTATACCCCAACTTGATTGATTTCATTTTTAGCCGATAAATAGGATGATTCAACCTCGAAGATAAATGTTTAAAGAAATTAGTTGAATGAAATATTTTGGGTTGTTGTAACAATGTTTTATACAACATTCGTTTTAACCCACGGAAGTGGAATTGTGGAGTATAATAAATAAATATTTCCTCAATGTAGAAATGAACGGCGTGAAAGAGATAAGCAATTGGAATGTTTTCTTATTATAAATAGAAGATATTTTCTACGTATAGAAAATAAAAGAAGGCGATATATAGAAATGTTTTCCAAACAGCGTAAGAGGACAAGATGATTGTTGAAAATATTTGGCTAACAAATATTAATAAGGAAATGGAGAAGTGATTTAATTAATGAAATATTAATTGATGGCCCAGTGATTTGTTTGATGTTTTGAATGAATGTTTATTTTCTTCGATAGTTAAATAACCGACTATCAAAGTATTTGCCCATATCGTTGTCAATATGGAGAGACCGGTTGGATTATTATCCGAGAACCACTCCGCATTGGCAGTAGCGTTGCGAATCAGATTATATGAAGATAATCGAAGACGGAGTAAAGTGCAAGGACTTTTTCTATTAATAGAAATGGTGCCTTCGGTTTTGTTCAGTCCCAGAACGAACGTTATGGACGAGTGTCTGACAGAGTATTTCCAATTATTGCATATTTTGGTCTATATAGATATATATGGTGGTGGAGAATTTATTCTCTTAGCATAATATCCATAATGTATTTGTGCAAATCAATTAGTGATTAACGGATCTGACAATGTGGCATTCAAAGTGATTGTGCTATCAAGGAATGATAAGTAATCATAGCCTCGGGCCTCAACAACCAGGGAATGAAAAAAATCAGGCAGGCAGCATGGCTATGTTGGTCGCTCCCATTAGGTTGTATAATCACCTATCTAGAGAAATTCCTTTTACTTCTTTAATCTATTGATGCTGTCCCTTTTCGGGGAATGGTTGCTGATCCCAACCGTTGGTGATATACATTCGATACACTCAAGCGAAATGAGTGGTCAGCCATTTGAGGGCCGGGTTGCAAGATGTTCTTGTTGAACCCAGTGTATTCCCCTCTAGAGATACACTATCGGCAGGTGGTTCCATACCTTGTCATGTTGGAAGTCTAATCTCCAATAAGCACCATGCAGTTTTTGATTTTATATTATATATGGAGCGTGAGATGTAAGCGTTCCGCTAGATTCTATTTATTTGATGTAGACATTATTATAATATCACTGGATTTGACATCAAAAATATTTTTGGTTATCGTAAGGTAAAAACCATCTGTGTTTATGTGTGGATCGGTCTTACAATCACCATTTCTTTCGAAAAGATTTTTAAATTTAAACAAATGATTGGAGTTTACTCACACCAGTCCCATGACTGACCCAGAGATTATTATTTTTGTTTTCCCTACACTCTTGGGTGCCCAAATTTGCACGAGCAGTCAAGTAGCCGGGATTTTTCCAGATTCACTTGGAAGAGCTGGAAGTAGGAGGCTTCACCAGTAACTATAGACTATCATATTCCACTGTGTACCATGTTGTATCTGGAAACAGGTGTTTATAACTGTTCCATAAATAGTTGTTGTGCTCTGATGATGGTATGTGTATAAAGTTACTGAATTATATTCCAAAGTTTATGTTACCTAATATATTTTATTCGTTCCGCTGTGAGTTTGTGATCTTCGTTTTCTTCTATTCTAATATTTCTTTCTTTCTATTTCTCATCCTCTATCTTCTTTCTAATAATGGTTCATATTTCTATGCAATTTGGGTTGGACATGTGGTGTTATTAGTCAACTCAGATAGTACGGATTTGCGGGCTATTATAGTTGGTATCAGAGCTTAGGTTGAGCGAATACCTAGGCTTTGGTGGGACTGTGATCATTAGAGATAGGTTCAGTAGTACCCTAGAATGGGTTGAGTGTATATATACGAGGGAGCGTATTTGTTAACTGTTATAAAAACTATTTATATTGTGTTGGCTAGTTTTTTGGATGGTTTATGAATTCTGGTCGAATCGTGGGACGCCACGACGTCGATAAGAGTTTATAAATACTTGAACAGAAGATTGAACACGATATTATTTTTAAGTAGGTGGATGAAATAATTTTACCCAAAATTATATTTTTGATATAGAAAGAATAATTTTTTGAAATTACTATAATATACGGATGTGTTGGTTGTTAGTATTATAATCAAATGAGATTATAAAATTGAAATGGTTATATATAATCAAATGAGATTATAAAATTGAAATGGTTATATATAACCAAATAGAAATTGTATATGATTAATATATACAAATGAGATGAATTAAAATTAAATTCAAAGCAGAATTTGGAATTTAAATCCTGGAAAGTTTGGAAATATTTTCTGAAGTATATTAAAATAATATAGCTTTATTTTAAAAGGATTTTGAATAGAAACCATTTCAGATGGATTTTGAAAGTGATAAAGCACTGAACTCACTTCAGTGGCTGGAAAATAATTCTGATGATGACTGCAGCATCATTAGTGTTCATTTTCGAGTTTCTAAGTGGTGGATGGCTACCTTAGAAAAGTTTTTGGTGAAAATTTGTTTGAAAGAAAACAAGTTGGGTTGAAAAATTCAAATGTTTTGAATTTGAAATGGAAATATATATATATATATATACATATGTGTATATATTTAAGTGATTTCAGAAGAATTTGAAAAATGAAAACCCTAGGATTTGGATTCTGAAATTGAAATTTAACTCAAGCTAGTTAAATGAATCGAATAAATAAATTGACTAGAATCAATTTGAATGAGATTGAATGCATATGAGTGGAATATGAATTGGATGTGAATGTATGGTTTGTAAATCATTCAGATTAATGAATGTGAGTATATATGAGATGTAATATAATCGAGAACCAAAAGTTTTGGTAGAATTAAATTGTTGAAATAAGACATGTTTAAGTTTCAACATCAATGGGTTTTGTAAAGAAATGGGTTCGTACTATCTTTCCTACCTTAGTAATTTCGGGGACGAAATTCTTTTAAGGGGGAAGAATGTAACGACCCGGATTTTCGAAAAGTTACTTTAAATATTTAATATCGTTAATAATTGAATTAATAATATAAAAGAATTTTTATATTGAATTATCGATTTATAATTGATATACGATTTATTTCGAATGCATATAATTATCGAAATACGAGAACTGAAATAATTCAATTCGAAATTAAAACAGAGTCAGAATAATTCAGATAATCAACATAAATTCTGTTTGGAATATATACGATAATAAATAATAATTTATTTTGGAAGAATTTATTTGTTTTGAAGTTAAATTATATCAATTTAATATAGTTATTTTATATACGTTCAAATTAAATTGTATAATCTATTTCGTTGAGTTAAAAATAGAGTTATAACATTTAAACATCAGTCGTTATGTTAAAATAGTGGTTCATGAATTTGTGTTATGGACCCTGAGATATTTTAACGGATAAGATCGAAGTCGAATCAACATCAATTCAGAATCCATTTAAAAAGAATGAAAATCTCTTTAATCAAATCAGAATCTGTTTAAAAGAAATAAAAATCTTTTTATTTCAAATCGTATTAATTAGTAATCAAATAAAAATCTATCTAAATATTTTCAAAATCCTATATCAGACCTACATGTACTCCCATATTGCTTAATGGCAAAGTATTCATCCCTATATAATCGCACCCCTTTTAATTTCTAAATCGCGAATTCCGTTCTATTTATTTCCTTCTTCAGATCGATGCAAAGGCTCAAACAAAATATAAATGCCCCTCCATTTTAATCCTTCTCAAAAAGAAATCATTTTAATCATAAAACCCTTTGAAATTGTACGCGGCGACTTCTGATAATTTGAGAGGTTCGATCTCGAGCAGAGGACAGTTTTGAAGGGGGTCATCGCGAATCATTTAGGGCTTATCATCGAGATTTAAGGCAGATTTTGGGTACGATATACTTCGATATCGCGAGGCTCCTGGAGTCGCGATCTCTGTTTGGTGGTTCAACAGTTCTTCCCTCGAGCCAGGGTTCGATTTTTGGGGTTTTAGTTACTGATTTGGAAATGGATGTCGAGTTCGATGTTGTGATGATACTTGGGTCATGAAGGGGAGCAGGTTGGCACAATTTGGGTTTGTTCGAAGAAAAATATATATATCGGACATCTTCCTGAAGCATCGGTCACTGGAATCACGATGGGGTAGAGACACTTCGAGTTGGAGACTGGATGGTTACTGTTCAGGTGGGTGTTATGAGTTGAAGGGGTCCTGGATGGTCACGGTGGGTGGCGCTCGTGTACAGTGGTGATCGCAAGCAGTTTAGAGGCTTAAGGTTAAGTAGTGCTTTCGATTTAGGATTTTTCTTCAAGTCGAAGTAGTGAGGTAAGCGATGGTTAATTAAATTAATTAGCACTGTTTATATTACTATTTTCAATGTAAAATAATAATAATATTAATAACAACACCTTTATACGATAACAGTTTCGACGAAAAACGAAATACATTGGATTCATAAGGATTTTTGCTTGCGATGGAATCGGGTTTTGGATTTGTTGGAGTTAGTAACAAATTTTATCGAACATGGTTCGATTTAATTTGAAAAGAAACTGGAATGGATTGCGAATAAAATCACGGTGAGTAAATCTCACTCACCTCTTTATTTAGAATTATTTTTATTCGTTAAAAATAATTGTTTATTGCTTGTTTGAATGCTTTCTGGTTGTTTTTAATATATTAGTTATTTAGGCTTGACTATTATATATTGGGTGGTTGGATTATTCCCACAGTCCCATTAGCGGATGCCCGCAGTACCATTAGCAGATGATTTCCCTATGCGCCCCACAAATATATATTAGTGTATGACCTTCATACCGCAATATCCTGCCTCGAAGTAGGATGGGTATTATTTTTGTTGACTAACGTCTGTGGATGCAGGAAAAACATGTTGGAGGAATCCAACTGGATTCCTCAAAAGTATTATTGTTGTTGTTTCACATATATTATCATATATGATGTGTTAGAATTCCTGTGATTTGTAATGGGGTGTTTTGATTATTTGAAATAGAACTGGGTCTGAATGTTGATTTATAAAAATATCGTGAAAGAGATTTTGAGATTTAAAAAGGAAAATTCTATTTTCTAAAATAGAATTTGAATTTATAATGGGCTAAAAATATTTACTTGTTTTGAAAATAAATAAAACAAGTATTGCATTTATAAACGATGTTTATAAATTAAATAATACAAGAAATTGAAGTGAATTTATAAATGGTGTTTATAAATAAAATAGATTGATTTTCATTGAATAATCAGATAATTGAAATGAAATTATAAACAGTGTTTATAAATAAAGTGGAGAAATTATTATTGGATAATTTGAATATTTAAATTCAAATGTCAATTTATAAAAATAGAAATGGGGGAATCTTTAAAGAAATAAACGAGGGAATTTATTCTGATGTTCAGAATATAAAATGAACTAAAATAAATCCGTAAGGATTTATGGTTTTGAATTCGATTAATACGAATTTATTTGAATAGAATTTGAATATAGAAATTTCAAAGAGAATTGAAAATAGGATTTGAATATAGAGAATTCAAATAGAATTTGAATATATAGAAATTAAAATAGAATTTGAATAGAAGTTAAATATAGAGAATTCAAATAGAATTTGAATATAGAAATTCCATAGAGAATTGAAAATAGAAATGTTTAAATAGAAAGTTGAAATCATTTCGAAATGGGAACGAAGAAATATATTTCAAAATGCGGCTTTTTAAACAGAATAGAAATAAATCCAAAGGATTTATAATTTATCAAAGGAATTGGAATTTAATATAGAAGATCGAAGTATAAATAAATTTATTTCCGAGTTAGGAAAAATCGACAATTTTAGAAAATCGAAAATATTATGGTGAATTGGAAAATTTGATTTGATATATATTAAAAATATATTAGAATGGAGTTGAATTAATTTTAAACGAAGTTTAAAACATTCATATATTAAATATAATTAAAAAGAACTCCCCGTAGCGCGTTAGTTCGTAAATTGGCGTTTCGAACATCAATTGAGTATATAAGACTCAATTTAGGTCAGAATTCTTTGAAACAAGAATCTCAGGATCGATTTGATAATAGTTTTCTAATGAAAGAGAAAAATCTGGTTTTCGTCTTATAGATTTTGAGATATGTCAAAATCAAATTTTCAGAAAAGCAGTGCCAAAATCATTTAAAAACCATAATAGTTTATATATATATATATATATATATATATATAAGGATTTTTAAGCAACCAAAACCCAAATTTCCATTTGAAAATTTGGACTTGAGTTATAAAATAAATATGAATTCGAGTGGAGAAAATGGATTGATTTTTGAAACAAAACCAGTTATTTATTTTTGAATAGAATTAACTAAGTGGAAGTATAATTGGTTAATCGAATTTTAGATCGAGATATTTCTTTTGATAAGTAAATGAGACTTGTGAATTTCATATTCGAAATCGAATACGAAACCTGAAACGAAAATGGGATTCAATTGATTTATAAGCAAACTAAAAATACATACGAACATGATATGTTCAAATAACAAGTGAGATAGGCTAAGAAGCTAATTAAAGAATAAATGGGCAAAATTGAATTCAAACGACTGGATTGAGTTGAATTGAATTGGAAACAGGTGAACATGAGTTAAACATGTATGGAATGAAGAGAATGAAGTTTATAAATTTAGTGCCCGACAATAAGGTACATGTTTAAATTCCATATGAGGTTTTATGTACCGAATTGGCAAGCCACTTGGCTTTTTGATTTTCTTTTTGAATGGAAAGGGCCTATAGAGGCGAGTTGAGGTTTGAACTATTTGCCGGTACAAAGGAGGTTATGGCAAATTTTCCGGAAATTTAAGGAGCTAGAATATTTTTAAGAAGATTTGATAACTAGAAATCGATATATCGATATATATAGAATTCTATAATGAAACGAAATTAAAATAAAATGTTATAAACAAAAAATAAATTAAAAAATTTAATCTGATAAAAATAGAAAGAGAGAGTATACATGTTTAAAAGATATGGATAAGGGGTTTAATATGATGTTGACTATTCGAGAATAGTGGTCTTATCTATTTTGATGTTAAGGATGCTTTCGGTCAAGGTCCGAGAGGTAATTATACCCCAACTTGATTGATTTCATTTTTAGCCAATAAATAGGATGATTCAATCTCAAAGATAAATGTTTAAAGAAATTAGTTGAATGGAATATTTTGGGTTGTTGTAACAATGTTTTATACAACATTCGTTTTAACCCAAGGATGTGGAATTGTGGAGTATAATAAATAAATATTTCCTGAGTGTAGAAATGAATGGCGTGAAAGAGATAAGTAAATGGAATGTTTTCCAATTATAAATAGAAGATATTTTCTACGTATAGAAAATAAAAGAAGGCGATATATAGAAATGTTTTCCAAATAGCGTAAGAGGACAAGATGATTGTTGAAAATAGAAATGAATGGCGTGAAAGAGACAAGTAATTGGAATGTTTTCCAATTATAAATAGAAGATATTTTCTACGTATAGAAAATAAAAGAAGGCGATATAAAGAAATGTTTTCCAAATAGCGTAAGAGGACAAGATGATTGTTGAAAATATTTGGCTAACAAATATTAAGAAGGAAATGGAGAAGTGAATTAATTAATGAAATATTAATTAATGGCCTAGTGATTTGTTTGATGTTTTGAATGAATGTTTATTTTCTTCGATAGTTAAATAACTGACTATCGAAGTATTTGCCCATATCGTTGTCAATATGGAGAGACCGGTTGGATTATTATCCGAGAACCACTCCGCATTGGCAGTAGCGTTGCGAATCAGATTATATGAAGATAATCGAAGACGGAGTAAAGTGCAAGGACTTTTTCTATTAATAGAAATGGTGCCTTCGGTTTTGTTCAGTCCCAGAACGAACGTTATGGACGAGTGTCTGACAGAGTATTTCCAATTATCGCATATTTTGGTCTATATAGATATATATGGTGGCGGAGAATTTATTCTCTTAGCATAATATCCATAATGTATTTGTGCAAATCAATTAGTGATTAACGGATCTGACAATGTGGCATTCAAAGTGATTGTGCTATCAAGGAATGATAAGTAATCATAGCCTCAGGCCTCAACAACCAGGGAATGACAAAAATCAGGCAGGCAGCATGGCTATGTTGGTCGCTCCCATTAGGGTGTATAATCACCTATCTAGAGAAATTCCTTTTACTTCTTTAATCTATTGATGTTGTCCCTTTTCGGGGAATGGTTGCTGATCCCAACCGTTGGTGATATACATTCGATACACTCAAGCGAAATGAGTGGTCAGCCATTTGAGGGCCGGGTTGCAAGATGTTATTGTTGAACCCAGTGTATTCCCCTCTAGAGATACACTATCGGCAGGTGGTTCCATACCTTGTCATGTTGGAAGTCTAATCTCCAATAAGCACCATGCAGTTTTTGATTTCATATTATATATGGAGCGTGAGTTGTAAGCGTTCCGCTAGATTCTATTTGTTTGATGTAGACATTATTATAATATCACTGGATTTGATATCAAAAATATTTTTGGTTATCGTAAGATAAAAACCATCCGTGTTTATGTGTGGATCAGTCTTACGAACATCATTTCTTTCGAAAAGAATTTTAAAGTTAAACAAATGATTGGAGTTTACTTGCACCAGTCCCTTGACTGACCCTGAGATTATTTTGTTTGTTTTTCCTAAACTCTTGGGTGCCCAAATTAGCACAGGCAGTCAAGTAGCCGGGATTTTTCCAGATTCACTTGGAAGAGCTGGAAGTAGGAGGCTTCACCAGTAACTATAGACTATCATATTCCGTTGTGTACCATGTTGTATCTGGAAACAGGTGTTTATAACTGTTCTAGAAATAGTTGTTGTGCTCTGATGATGGTATGTATACAAAGTTGCTGAATTGTATTTCAAAGTTTATGTTACCTAATATATTTTATTCGTTCCGCTGTGAGTTTGTGATCTTCGTTTTCTTCTATTCCAATATTTCTTTCTTTCTATTTCTCACCCTCTAACTTCTTTCTAATAATGGTTCGTATTTCTGTGCAATTCGGGTTGGACGTGTTGTGTTATTAGTCAAATCAGATAGTGCGGATTTGCGGGCCATTACAATATATGTGGAGCGTGAGACGAAAGTGTTCCACTAGATTGCTGTTTATTTGATTTAGACATTATTATAACATCGGAAGAGTATGGATTTTAAAAGAATGTTTTGGTTTATCGTAAGGTAAAAACCATCCGTGTTTATATGTGGATTGGTCTTATGACTATTCTTTCTTTTAAAAGGATTTGCAAAAGTTAAACCAAGTGTTTGGAGTTTACTCACACCAGTCACATGATTGACCCAGAGTTTATTTTGTTTTGTTTTCCCTAAATCTTGGGTGCCCAATTTTGTATGGACAGTCAAGTAGTCAGGATTTTACAGATACTTGTATAGCTTGAGCAGGAGGCTTCAGGATTATATAGCTATTGTTATTTCCGCTGTGTTGTAAGTGTTGTACTCTGATAATAGTATTGTATACCGATATTGTTTTATTCCAAAGTTATGTTATATAATATATTTTATTCGTTCCGCTGTGAGATTCGTGTTAACTCTGATGTTGTAGTTGTCTTCTTCTTCTTCTTCTATTCTAATTTTCTATCTTATCTATTCTTACCCTCTATTTTTCTTCTATTAGTGATCTGAAATGTTCAATGCCTGAATAATTGACATGGGTTTTATGTTGATTTTCTGAGTCGAAAATTCCAGTTTGTTACAGTGGTATCAGAGTTGAAGGTTAAGAAATTACCTTGGCTCTATGGCGTAACTCAATAGAGATGGGGTTAGCAATACCCTAGACTGAGTTTGAGTGTATATATACGAGTGAACATATTTGTAGATTTTATAAAAAATTGTTTTATATTGTGGAGATTTATTGGTTGAGTTGTTTATAAGTTCTGGTCGATCAGTTTGATCCATTATATCGGTAAGAGTTTCTAAACACTTGAGTACGGTGAACCAACACAGTATGTTTTAAAGTGTGTAAATGAAATAATTTTACCCAAATTATATTTTGATATAAAAAGTGTATTTATATTGGAATGAATATAGTATATTTGATGTGTTAGTTATCACTATAATCGAGTGAGATTATAAAAGTAAAATGGTTATGTAGATAGCCAATCAGGAATCATATAAGCATCATATATTGAATCAGATGACTTAAATCTGAATTTAGATAAGAAATGGAATTTAATTCCATAAATTTGAATAAGTGTTTGTAAATGGATTTGGATTAAATATATGAGAATTCTAAAATCTTGGGAGATTTTAAATCGTTTTACGACATTGTAAATGGTATTTTGAAATAGATTTAAAAATGGAAGTGTTAAATAGGGTTTTGAGAAGTGTTATAGTATTGAACTCACTTCGATCGCTGGGAAATAACTCTGATGATGATGGCCACATCGTCAGTGTTCATTTTCAAGTTCTAAGTGATGGACTACTACCAAAAATTTTGTTTTGAAATGTTTTGAGGAAATAAGTTGTTTAGAAACTCAAGTGTTTTGAATTTGCTATTGTAACAACCCGAATTTTAAACAACTTGTTAAGACAAGAATCAAGGCAGAATTAAATTATAAAATCTGAATCAGGATAAACGGGTTGCGCCATTGCGTTCTTCTCGGAAAAATTCGCGAAATAGAGTCCGAAATTTCGTAAATCGGAGTCCGTATAACCCAGTTAAGGCCCAACGAAGCTTCACGAAAATTCAAATCCGAAAACAGATTTGAAATTCAGTCCAGAAAGAGAAGGCGGGAAGATTCCCGCCAGGCACACAGGGTGTCGACTCCTGGGTCGACCCCCCTCCAGGGGGTCGACATGGGTGTCGACCCTTGGGTCGACCCCCCCTCCAGAGGGTTGACATGGGTGTCGACCCCTGGGTCGACCCCCCCCTGTAGAACTCCGACCTGATGCACCTGCTTGTCATGTTGGCCCGGTTTTGGAGGCTTGTGACGATTTTGGATGGCTTGGATTCGATCTAGGGTTAATCTAACGGCCTAGACTACTCCTAATCTCTATAAAAAAGACCCCTAAGCCTACCCTAAACCCTCACAAATCACTCATGCCACGAAGTGCTGCCCAAATGCCAAGTGATCATGGCCTCCATCTCCAACTCCAAGATACTATGCATGCAAATTGGATCCGAATCAAAAGGTGCGAGCTTGCTACACCAAATAGAGGCCAAATCAATGTTGCTACGACGATTTCATGATGGTTCTTCATCAAAGGTGCCACCTTTCTTCGTCACGACGATGCATAATCCTTCCCTAAGCCTCGCTATGTAAGTTCTTGCTACTTCTAGATTTAAACGGTAGTTTTAATGATGGCATGGAATGAAACGAGATTAAACTAAGTATGCTAGCCTATATGAACCTTGTCATGCCTCTTTTGCTTGAACCTATGACTTTTGGCTATGCTTAGTGACTAGATCATGCTATTCATGTTATGATTAAACTAGTTTACCTTGCAAGTTTGAATCTTTATCTATGGAATGCTAGCATGAACCTTAGGGAACCATTTGACTTGTGAAACATTGGCAAAGATTTGACTTTGGGGCTTATGCATGCAAATGAACCCAAACCCCTTATGTATCATGCATGTTTGTGGCCAAATTCACTTATAATACTATGAATGTTTGTGGCCAAATCCCCTTATGAAACTATGCATGCTCGTGGCCAAATTCCCTTATGACACTATGCATGTTTGTGGCCAAATTCCCTTATGATACTATGCATGTTTGTGGCCAAATTCCCTTATGATACTATGCATGTTTGTGGCCAATATGTTGGCATAATACCCTACTATGTGACTCGCTTCCCCTTGGGTTGGAAATACGTTTGGGTAGCTTAGGAGAAACGTGGGTATGACATGAAAAACTTGACATGGGGCTTACATGAGAACATGACATTCACGATACATTTAAATATGGTCATGACACGTGGGAAAACATTGAACTTGAACTAGACATGGGTGGGTTGTAAGTGTAAAAAGACACTAGACCGAACATGAAAGTGGCCAACTCGAGGTTGGGTTGAGTTTGTAGCATAAATCTACCCGGACCCGCCCGGCTTAACTAGTGGCTGCAAACAATAGGATCCAAAGTGAGAAGTTGGTCATGTCGCGCTTAAGACACGAGGTTAGACTAGGTTGTGGTGTAAAACTACCCGGACCCGCCCGGCTTAACTAGTAACCACAACAAGGTCTAATGTGAGAGGTTGAGAGTGCACTAATTAAATTAATGCCATATGATAAGGTTAAGTAAATTTGACAAATGACACTTAACCGATATGACACGAATGGGTAGGTTAAGTGGGACCGGGCTTGATCTCTTAATGACACTTAACCATACAAGACAATTAGGGGATGGGGTTAAGTAATTTACACTTAACTAATCCGACTTGGTAATTAGATGGGGTTAAGTAATCCACACTTAACTAATCTAAACACGGTAAATTCGATGAGGTTAAGTAATCCATACTTAACTAATCCAACACGGTAATTAGATGGGGTTAAGTAACCTAGACTTAACTTATCTAAAACACAGTAATTAGATGGGGTTAAGTAACCTTCACTTAACTAATTTAAACACGGTAATTCGATGGGGTTAGGTTAAACACTTAACCAATCTAAACTTGGTAATTCAATGTGGTTAAGTAACCAATACATAACCAACTTAACATGATAATTTAATGAGGTTAAGTAACTTATACTTAATCAATTATACATGATGATTGGATGAGGTTAAGCAACCATACTTAACCCATCTAATATGAGAACTTGATAGGGTTAAGTCACAAGACCGTTTAAATATACTTAACCATTCTAATACGATTAGTGGATGGGGTTAAGTTAACTTATACTTAACCAATCCGACTCGATAATCCAATGAGGTCAAGATAATCTATGCTTAACCAATCTAACACGATAATCTGATAGGGTTAAGATAAACAAATACTTAACCAATTTGACTTGAGGATTGAAGAGGGTTAAGTCATGAGCTTCTTGGTATACTTAACCAACTTGTAGGCTAGGTCTTGGACTTGAATACTTAGCCAAATCTTGACATGATTCGTAGGCAAGTTAAGTCATGAACTTAAATGACAATACTTAACCCATTAGACAAAACCCTAGTTCAGGGGACTAGGTGGAAAACCGGGATTAACAAGGGTAACGGGAAAAGAGACTAAGTGGTGAACCTCAGTTTAGGATAACTGAGTAATAATTCTTAGCCAAGGAATTTAGACCAGTTCACAGATAGATGAGTAACTCGATACTGTAGGTCATCGCTTAAACACACGAGGAGGAGCAATATCTGATTTAGATAAAGGCTCCAACGAACTAGGTGACGAAGCGGTAGCTTCGGGGAAACGTGAGGGTACTCTTGGTATCCCTCTGCGAGGTGGCAGGTGGTCCATGAAACCCGGCCTCACAGAGGTTAAGGTCTGCGAAAGAAGAGCCAAGAGTATGCCTTGGTTGCTATGCGAGCGACCTAAAGACTGGGATGGATTAGCATGGAGTCGACGGTACTTGATTTTTGCCCTGGATAGCACGTCGTCGACTACCCACCATCTTTAGTCAATCGTGTACGAACGGAAAGGCAGAGAACCCCCAACAGACCATGTTCTTGCTATCAAGTCATGGGTGAGGTTGGCCCATAGGATAGTGGGGCTATAGTGGGGCCGGGATGTGGTTCTCATACATGATTTTTCTTGGATTGCCTTTCAGTAGTTGAGGGAGGGGTCACGTGGGACCATAGCCACAGGTACAAAAACAGACCTTGATATCTGCATCAGCAGACGACTTAAAGCTCCCGACCGAGTTCCGTATTTCTTGATTTGCCCTGGCACGGAACTCGGATGGCACATTGAGGAACATGTGCGTCTAGACATGGAAAACGATTCACGATACATATGCGGGATAAAGGGGCATGGTTGACGGGTGGCATAATCCCTAGTGGTCCTAGGTGGCTTGAACCCAAACCGAGACATAGAAACGTTCATTAGGTAGCATAATCCCTAGTGGTCCTAGGTGGCGTAAATCCTAAGTGAACACGCGATAGTTCATGGTAAGAAAACATAACCAGCTCAAGGGAAGCAATCCAAAACAACTTCAAGGATAAAATGGTACTACGTTGAGGTGGTATAGATTCACATGGGAAAGCCCGTACGGACTACGGCAAAGGACTGAACTTATACAAGGAAATAAACATACGAGTTGGGAAAACCTACATATGTTATATATTAGGTTGGCATGGACTATTACATGACATTGGACAAGGGACATTCATAGTTAACACATGACGCAGGGTGGGATACTAGTACGAGGGGTGCAGAGCAAATATACATGATAAATACCATGGGATGTTATACATGATAGATACCTTGGGATAGTATACTTGATAGAAACCTAACAATGTGATACCTTGATTTATCTTGACACCGTAGTTTATCATGATACCTTAGTTTATCTTGCTACAGTAGTTCATCCAGTTATCTTGGTTTAGCTTATCTATCTTGCCGTCATCCTTATGTTTACTTTCAGTTTATGCATGTCATGTTACCTTTACCTGTTTTTATACTGGAAGTAGATAGGACTTACCAGTCTTTATGACTGACCCCGTTTTCTTTCGCCTCTTTGTCTTCCGTTTCCCCCCAGGTTTTCAGGGAGGAAATAATGTTGTTTAGTTCAGACCTCTTATGCTTGAAGGTCATCATGTATAGCTTGGTCTTCTCTTGGCTATGGCTGCTTCACCGCTTTATTTTGGGGAATAATTTATGAAAAGGTTTTATGCTTCTTTACTATTGCAAGACAGGTTTTGATGTATTCTGATGTAAAAGGCTTTAGACCTTATTTATTAATGATATGAAAGTTGGTTTTACTTCCACTGTTTTATATATGTTCTATCTTGTAATATTTCTGTGCATGGTTACCTCGATAATGCTTCACCAAACCTAGTGCATTCCCTTTGTGAGTGACCCTAGCGGAGGTGGGGTGTTACATTTGGTATCAGAGCAGAAGGTTACCAGACTGGGCAAAAGTTTTTAAAACCTTCTGAAAACTATTTGAAAAACCGTTTACAAAGAAGCATTTTTCAAGAAAAGTTTTTAAAGGCTATTCCCCAAAAGCCATTAGCACTATCCTTTGATTCCTTGATTGAATCTCTTTTCCTTTCTTTCCTCCATCTGTAGTCACAGTAGTTCTAACTGTGACTAATCTTTGTCTAGCCACGTAGGTGTTTTCCGTACGATGGAGGTGGTTCTCGAGAGACCTGTTGCCGTGGTACAAGGAAGGATAATAAGAGTAAGGATAAAGGACGCGAGCTTAAGGGTAAGCAACTTGTTGGTATGGCTTAGTCCATCAAGGAGGACAAGGACAAGGTCATCGGAGAGGGAAATTGTACGCTCCCATTTCTAGGGTACCTAAAAGAGATGGTACCGTTTCTGGTAAAGGTTTAGTCGTTCTTTTCTATCATCCCGTCCAGACTTTGTCTTGATCATCGTATCATTTAAGTCTGCTTGGATAGTTGAGTCTCTGCACCTTAGTACTAGCATGGTAGAGGATCCCAGCTTTTGTCCCAAAAACCTGGTTGGAGAGTTGGTCCATTTCTTCATGACTTGTTTTGATTTGAGAATGACATGTCTCGGCTACGGATGGATTCCAGGGATAAAGTGGTCATCCAATAAGGGGTGCCATTCTCGATTTTGAAAGGAGGGTAGTTAGACTCTTGACTTGCTTTGGTAATACCCTCGAAGTCTCGTGTAACCTTCTAGGTTCTGTCATGGCTAGTTACCTAGAATCTCATGATGCAGTTGTTGGTAATCCGTTCGAGTAGAATTCGCCGCTAAGGCGGATGGTTCGTTTCGCTTATGCATGAGTTATGGGAATCACCCTAGTAAGTACTCTTGGCAACATGGATTGGCATCGGCAAACGAGATCCAGAATTCCCTAGTGAATTTTGGAGAGCTTGCATGAGTAAGTGGATACGTTTGAGCCAAGTATACTAGGGAAAGGATAAGTGAAAGTGGAATAAGAGGCAACAATGAAATGAGTTCTAACTCATATCTTGGAAATAGGAATCAAGGAGCTACGAAATCATGGAGTTAAAAAGATGGTCAAGGCACCGAGGAATTAAGCTCAAGGAAATGCAACTTAGAAGACGTAAGGCTAGACATGCGCATCGTACCTCTTTTTAAAGAGTGTATCCTTGATCCCTGGTTTTTCCTGTAGAGCTTGCTCGCATGTTATCTTTTGGTGAATATCCTCTCGGTCCGGTTTCTGTTGCAAACCCCGTAGGGAGTTTACCTTGTTTATCTCCTTGATCCTATCGTGAGAACTTTAGGTAGAATCCTATGGATGTAAACATGTATTTGAAACATGTTATGATTGATATGGTTGCAAATGGCTGCAAGTGGTTGCTCGTGGATGCGCGAATACACATTAGATACTAGATTGACGCGGTCACGTTTCATGTTGCATATGCACGAGTATTTTTACTTGTTTATGGATGAAATTGAATGTGTTATCATGTGGATGTTGCATATGAATGAATGGTTGTGCACACATATAGTGTTTATATGACTAGGACTATTTGCATACATGTTGGACTCATGGCACTAAACATATTTTGCATTAGAAAGATCATTCAGGCCTGATCATTAGCATTAGCTAAGGAGCATATACACACATGTTTTGCATATGTTCATATGGCATTAGAAATCGTTTTAAGGACAATGTTTGCATGTGGATGATGTTTTGAGTAGATGGATGATGGATGGTAGGATGCGTTCTTCCTAACTTGGAGATTTCGGGGACGAAATCCTTAAAGGAGGGGAGAATGTAACAACCCGAATTTTAAACAACGTGTTAAGACAAGAATCAAGGCAGAATTAAATTATAAAATATGAAACAGGATAAACGGGTTGCGCCATTGCGTTCGTCTCGGAAAAATACGCGAAATAGAGTCCGAAATTTCGTAAATCGGAGTCCGTATGACCCAGTTAAGGCCCAACGAAGCTTCACGAAAATTCAAATCCGAAAATAGATTTGAAATTCAGTCCAGAAAGAGAAGGCGGGAAGATTCCCGCCAGGCACACAGGGTGTCGACCCCTGGGTCGACCCCCCTCCAGGGGGTCGACATGGGTGTCGACCCTGGGGTCGACCCCCCCTCCAGAGGGTCGACATGGGTGTCGACCCCTGGGTCGACCCCCCTTGTAGAACTCCGACCTGGTGCACCTGCTTGTCATGTTGGCTCGGTTTTGGAGGCTTGTGACGATTTTGGATGGCTTGGATTCGATCTAGGGTTAATCTAACGGCCTAAACTACTCCTAATCTCTATAAAAAGACCCCTAAGCCTACCCTAAACCCTCACAAATCACTCATGCCACGAAGTGCTGCCCAAATGCCAAGTGATCATGGCCTCCATCTCCAACTCCAAGAGACTATGCATGCAAATCGGATCTGAATCAAAAGGTGCGAGCTTGCTACACCAAATAGAGGCCAAATCAACGTTGCTACGACGATTTCATGACGGTTCTTCATCAAAGGAGCCACCTTTCTTTGTCACGACGATGCATAATCCTTCCCTAAGCCTCGCTATGTAAGTTCTAGCTACTTCTAGATTTAAACGGTAGTTTTAATGATGGCATGGAATGAAACGAGATTAAACTAAGTATGCTAGCCTATATGAACCTTGTCATGCCTCTTTTGCTTGAACCTATGACTTTTGGCTATGCTTAGTGACTAGATCATGCTATTCATGTTATGATTAACCTAGTTTACCTTGCAAGTTTGAATCTTTATCTATGGAATGCTAGCATGAACCTTAGGGAACCATTTGACTTGTGAAACATTGGCAAAGATTTGACTTTGGGGCTTATGCATGCAAATGAACCCAAACCCCTTATGTACCATGCATGTTTGTGGCCAAATTCACTTATGATACTATGCATGTTTGTGGCCAAATCCCCTTATGAAACTATGTATGCTCGTGGCCAAATTCCCTTATGACACTATGCATGTTTGTGGCCAAATTCCCTTATGATACTATGCATGTTTGTGGACAAATTCCCTTATGATACTATGCATGTTTGTGGCCAATATGTTGGCATAATACCCTACTATGTGACTCGTTTCCCCTTGGGTTGGAAATACATTTGGGTAGCTTAGGAGAAACGTGGGTATGACATGAAAAACTTGACATGGGGCTTACATGAGAACATGACATTCATGATACATTTAAATATGGTCATGGCACGTGGGAAAACATGGAACTTGAACTAGACATGGGTGGGTTGTAAGTGTAAAAAGACACTAGACCGAACATGAAAGTGGCTAACTCGAGGTTGGGTTGAGTTTGTAGCATAAATCTACCCGGACCCGCCCGGCTTAACTAGTGGCTACAAACAATAGGATCCAATGTGAGAAATTGGTCATGTCGCGCTTAAGACCCGAGGTTAGACTAGGTTGTGGTGTAAAACTACCCGGACCCGCCCGGCTTAACTAGTAACCACAACAAGGTCTAATGTGAGAGGTTGAGAGTGCATTAATTAAATTAATGCCACATGATAAGGTTAAGTAAATTTGACTAATGACACTTAACCGATATGACACGAATGGGTAGGTTAAGTGGGACCGGGCTTGATCTCTTAATGACACTTAACCATACAAGACAATTAGGGGATGGGGTTAAGTAATTTACACCTAACTAATCCGACTTGGTAATTAGATGGGGTTAAGTAATCCACACTTAACTAATCTAAACACGGTAAATTCGATGAGGTTAAGTAATTCATACTTAACTAATCCAACACGGTAATTAGATGGGGTTAAGTAACATAGACTTAACTAATCTAAAACACAGTAATTAGATGGGGTTAAGTAACCTTCACTTAACTAATCTAAACACGGTAATTCGATGGGGTTAGGTTAAACACTTAACCAATCTAAACTTGGTAATTCAATGTGGTTAAGAAACCAATACTTAACCAACTTAACATGATAATTTAATGAGGTTAAGTAACTTATACTTAATCAATTATACATGATGATTGGATGAGGTTAAGCAACCATACTTAACCAATCTAATATGAGAACTTGATAGGGTTAAGTCACAAGACCGTTTAAATATACTTAACCATTCTAATACGATTAGTGGATGGGGTTAAGTTAACTTATACTTAACCAATCCGACTCGATAATCCGATGAGGTCAAGATAATCTATGCTTAACCAATCTAACACGATAATCTGATAGGGTTAAGATAAACAAATACTTAACCAATTTGACTTGAGGATTGAATAGGGTTAAGTCATGAGCTTCTTGGTATACTTAACCAACTTGTAGGGCTAGGTCTTGGACTTGAATACTAAGCCAAATCTTGACATGATACGTAGGCAAGTTAAGTCATGAACTTAAATGACAATACTTAACCCATTAGACAAAACCCTAGTTCAGGGGACTAGGTGGAAAACCGGGATTAATAAGGATAATGGGAAAAGAGACTAAGTGGTGAACCTCAGTTTAGGATAACTGAGTAATAATTCTTAGCCAAGGAATTTAGACCAGTTCACAGATAGATGAGTAACTCGATACTGTAGGTCATCGCTTAAACACACGAGGAGGAGCAATATCTGATTTAGATAAAGGCTCCAACGAACTAGGTGACGAAGCGGTAGCTTCGGGGAAACGTGAGGGTACTCTTGGTATCCCTCTGCGAGGTGGCAGGTGGTCCATGAAACCCGGCCTCATAGAGGTTAAGGTCTGCGATAGAAGAGCCAAGAGTATGCCTTGGTTGCTATGCGAGCGACCTAAAGACTGGGATGGATTAGCGTGGAGTCGCGATACTTGATTTTTGCCCTGGATAGCACATCGTCAACTACCTACCATCTTTAGTCAATCATGTACGAACGGAAAGGCAGAGAACCCCCAACAGACCATGTTCTTGCTATCAAGTCATGGGTGAGGTTGGCCCATAGGATAATGGGGCTATAGTGGGGCCGGGATGTGGTTCTCATACATGATTTTTCTTGGATTGCCTTTCAGTAGTTGAGGGAGGGGTCACGTGGGACCATAGCCGTGGGTACAAAAACAGACCTAGATATCTGCATCAGCAGACGACTTAAAGCTCCCGACCGAGTTCCGTATTTCTTGATTTGCCCTGGCACGGAACTCGGATGGCACATTGAGGAACATGTGCGTCTAGACATGGAAAACGATTCACGATACATACGCGGGATAAAGGGGCGCGGTTGACGGGTGGCATAATCCCTAGTGGTCCTAGGTGGCGTAAATCCTAAGTGAACACGCGATAGTTCATAGTAAGAAAACATAACCAGATCAAGGGTAGCAGTCCAAAACAACTTCAAGGATAAAATGGTACTACGTTGAGGTGGTATAGATTCACATGGGAAAGCCCGTACGGACTACGGCAAAGGACTAAACTTATACATGGAAATAAACATACGAGTTGGGAAAACCTACATATGTTATATATTAGGTTGGCATGGACCATTACATGACATTGGGCAAGGGACATTCATAGTTAACACATGACACGGGGTGGGATACTAGTACGAGGGGTGCAGAGCAAATATACATGATAAATACCGTGGGATTTTATACATGATAGATACCTTGGGATAGTATACTTGATAGAAACCTAACAATGTGATACCTTGATTTATCTTGACACCGTAGTTTATCATGATACCTTAGTTTATCTTGCTACAGTAGTTCATCCAGTTATCTTGGTTTAGCTTATCTATCTTGCCGTCATCCTTATGTTTACTTTCAGTTTATGCATGTCATGTTATGTTTACCTGTTTTTATACTGGAAGTAGATAGGACTTACCAGTCTTTATGACTGACCCCGTTTTCTTTCGACCCTTTGTCTTCCGTTTCCCCCCAGGTTTTCAGGGAGGAAATAATGTTGTTTAGTTCAAACCTCTTATGCTTGAAGGTCATCATGTATAGCTTGGTCTTCTCTTGGCTATGGCTGCTTCACCGCTTTATTTTGGGGAATAATTTATGAAAAGGTTTTATGCTTCTTTACTATTGCAAGACAGGTTTTGATGTATTCTGATGTAAAAGGCTTTAGACCTTATTTATTAATGATATGAAAGTTGGTTTTACTTCTGCTGTTTTATATATGTTCTGTCTTGTAATATTTCTGTGCATGGTTACCTCGATAATGCTTCACCCAACCTAGTGCATTCCCTTTGTGAGTGACCCTAGCGGAGGTGGGGTGTTACAGCTATTGTATATATAATTTCAAGAAGATTTGAAATGAAAACCAAGGATTTTGAATTTGAAATTAAATTTAACTTATGAAGTTAAATAGAATTTAAATGGTAAAAGTGAATAAATAAGTTAGAATTTAACTTAGACCAAGTTAAATAAAATTTGATTGGATTAGAGATAATCTCGGATGGAACCGAATTGATAAGTCAAGAGTTTGAAATTTGAGATTGGAATTAGAGTTTGAATTGAATTTGGCTTGGAGATAAGCAAATTGTTGGATTTGAGGATGAGTAGAGTAGAGACCAATTGGGAATATGATTGTATTTGCTGAAGCGATAGCAATTAAGAAGAGGTCGAGTTGAATTGTAACACCCTACGCCCATTAATGTCACTCACAAAGGGAATGCATTAACTTCTATGGAGCGTTTTAAGTAAGTATAGAACAGAAACTTAACAACAAGACAGATATAAATAGTACTCAAAAATTTAAAACTTTATTTCATTGCAGCGGAAAACACATATGTTTGATTACATCATCAAAAACCAGAGTCAAAGTACATAATATCCGTCTTGACTACCAATGTACATAAATTGAAAGACATAATCCCCAATACAAAATAGCCATAAATAATAGAGGCTGAACTTTACTTCAGCGATCCAAGCAATCTTCTAAAAGCAGAGAAATAGCAGTCCAAAATCAAGCTCCACTGGTGCTAGTTCCAACCTGAGCACCTGGAGGGGGCGGGGGGAGGAATAAAAGAGGAGGAAACAAAGGGGGTCAGACATAAAGTCTGGCGAGTGCGATAACTTTAACAGTAAAATTACCAAAGTAACTAGGCTAAGACATAAGTTGGAAAATAAGGAAATGACCATGAACCATTGACTATGGTAGAGTAAACAAGGAAATAAGATTGAACAAGGATAACGTTAATGCGCACCTAGACCACTATAAGATAATTACTATACTGCACCACAACTACTATACTGCACCACCACTAGTCACCTTAAGGTTGATCCCGCCTACAGAACTTAAATATGATAATGGTAGTTTCGTGCACCCCTAGTTGCCTTCATAGGTGCCGCCTGCCCCTATCTCCACTAGGTGTACCCACTACCCCCAAGCGATCGGCTTCCTTACTCGTAGATACCCGTGCTGGCCCCACAGTGGGGTGTATCACTCCCCAAAGTGGCAAACCGATACCACCAATGATGCACGGCTTATACCTACACGATGTAACAATGTTTTACCTACCAGCCCGGGTCCACACACGCATATGAACCCGTTGGACTTGCGTTGCCACCGCTAACCCGGTTTTGCCTCTTACAGTCAATCCCAGTATGCGTGTCCCGTCCTCGACTTGGGTCGAGCCCACAAAGATACGTATGGGTTACTGGTTGAAACAGGCCCCCATTACTTGACACAAGCTATCCACCTAAGCTTGGTCCCCTCTTGTACATCCCACTTAACCCTCTTCTTATTCATGTTTCAATTACATGTTTCAATTTTGGTTAAGTGTTTCTAATCGTATTTCCAATGCCTCCCAAGGCACCCACTAGATTCCACATGCCACCCAAGGCACCCACTTAACCCCCTCATGTCCCACTACATGTTTATCTGGTTAAGTGTTTCTTAATTCATTAAGACCGTAACCTCATAAAGACCTCTCACATTCGACTGGAATTTGTGGCAGCTGGATTTGCTGGGCAGGTCCGGGCAGTCTAACACCACAAAAGAGCCTAACCTCGTGTCTTTACAATTGTTACGTATTTAATTTATGCCTTAGACCTCCCACATTAGACTAACATTTGTGGCAGCTGGATTTGCCGGGCAGGTCCGGGCAGTCTTACACGACAAAAGAGCCTAACCTCGTGTCTTAGACGATTAATTACTCCTAATTAATCATTCCCCCAATTTGAATTACTTTCCCTATTCAAATTATCAATCAATTCCAAATTTAATTATGGCCATAATTGATCCAATTATGTCCATCCATTTATGTTATGCAAAATCATACCAATTTTCATCACAAATTTATTTTATGCCATTTAGGGCATTTATGCCAATTCTTAATATTAAATCTTTTTAATATTATCCCCTTTACCCCACGTTGTACGTTCGTTTAACGTAAAATATATGTTAGACTCGAGTAGTCTAACTCGTTGAATAAAGAGAAAACATCACAACATACATATAGATAAAACTAGATCTAAACATAGGGGTGAACTTGCATGTGTGAATGATGTTCTACATCTAAAACTTGCATAGGCCAAAGTTACAACTTGCATAAAACTACATATGTCATAGATCCAAATCTAAAGGTGTAGACTTGCATAGGTACTAACCACAAACTTGCATAACATGATTCATATTCCAAACTCATATATTTACATAAACTTGCATATGTGATTTATGCAACATAACAAGGGTCTAAACTTACATCTAAACATGTAAACTAGCACGTAGAATTTAACATATAACTCACACATGTCATAGCCTAACTTTTAGATCCAATTCACATAAAATAGGTGTCATGAAACATGTAAGGTTATGCATAAAATCTACTAACTTGCATATGATCCAAGTTTTAAATCAATATCTAAACTTGCATACATACATATGATTTATCATATGAATCAACATAGCCAAACTAACATATGAACAACATGATGATTTGATTATACATAAGCCAATCATAGAATTACAACATAGGTGATAACATCATAACTTTACAACATAGATGATCACAACATAACAACATAGTATTTACAATATGTGTGATAACATCACAACATAATAATAACATGTAGTCAATAATTCACATCACATCCAAATAATCCACATCATAACTTAATCCAATTAAATTGCTAATTATTTTATTAAAATTATCGAACTCACAACTCAAAGAAGGTCTTGAGTTCTGAATTATGAGTTCTGAAGTTGTATTATCTTTCCTTTGGAGAAGATTCGTTGTTAAAGTTGAATAGAACTGAATTGATTTGATGTTCTTCCTCTCTAATTGGTGGCGGCTACTCTAGGTTACAAGATGACAGCATGACGGCCATAGTTTCAGTTTTAATTCTGATTTAGGGTTTGAGTTTACCCATGTTTATATAGAATTTTAATTTAATTATAGCCGTCGGATGATGTTAGGGTCAATCAAAACAATTCAGTCGGGATAGGGTGACACCTCAGCCCTAATGACTCAGCAAGGAGTTAGAAAGGACTCAGCAATGAGTCACAACATGGGTCAGACTGAACCAGAAAGCTGTGCAGGTTTTCTCTTGGCCTGTGCGCACTTGGGAAGTGCGCTAATGCAAATTTGTACTCGCGCACTTCCCAAGTGCGCCAGTGCAATTTTTTTTCTTGTTTTTCCACCTAGCTTCGTTCGTCCATAACTCCTTCATCTCGTACCCGTTTTCCGCAAACTCAGACTCTATCTCAACCAGAATTCCGAGACAAACACAATGGCGCAACCCCATTCCTTTAATTCTCACGTCTGAGATTAATTATTCTTTAATTTAGTTAATTCGATTATTCAAAAATCCGGGGTGTTACATTCTCCCCTCCTTAAAGGATTTCGCCCCCGAAATCTCCAATTTAAGGAGAATGCATATCCTAACATCCAAACAGCCATCTACTCAACCATCAAACACGGGCATCCATTGTCCTTATAAAATTTCTAATGCTGTATGAACATATGCAAGAAGTGTGTGTATATGTTCCTTATCTAATGCAAAATTAGGTCGTTCTACTGATTCAGTTGACCTCCTTAATGCAAACCATGACAGTGCCATGCGTCCATTATGTATGCGAAAGAACCCTATCGATACATATTATTTCTACATGTGTGCACAACCATTCACCAAAATGCAGCATCCATATGATAGCACAACCATTATACATCCATTAACTTAAATATGCACACACATTTTTATGCAATATGCAATATGAAGTGACTGAGCCGATCTGTTGCCTAAAATGTGTGTATATGCATCCACGAGTAACCACTAGCAACCACTTGCATCCACATGCATCCATCAAACATAACGTGTCTCAAACACATATTTCAACCATAGGATTACCCTATCTAAAGGTCAAAGATACAAGCGAGAGGACATACTAAAGATAAGATAAGTATAAGCTAAGCGATAAAGGAGAAATTAAAAGACATACCCTCGAAAAGAAAAGGGTACAATAAACGCATCTTCGCTTCCGTCTCTCAAGTAGCGTTGCTCTCATCTTCTCCCCATTGCTCTTTGACTAGCTTGACCTCTCGATTCCTCAACTTCTTAATCTCCGACCCAAGAATGCACATAGGAGCTTGTCGAATCGTCGCATCACGCTCGATCTCCACATCTCTAAGCAAGCTCGGCTCTACCACTTCCGCGGTCTCGTGCAAGCACTTCCTCAAATGTGATACATGGAATACGTCGTGTACACCACTAAGTCTCTCGGGCAACTCCACTCTATACGCCATCTGCCCAATTCTCTCCTTAATAGGAAACGGCCCTACGAACCTTGGTGCTAACTTCCCAACTGACCCAAAGCGAACGACGTTCCGTAATGGAGACACCTTGACAAAACCATGTCCCCAATATCAAACTCAAGATCTGACCTCCTCTTGTCCGCATAAGATTTCAGCCTATCTTGCGCCGTCTTCATCCTCCTTCGAATCAAATCGATCCTTTCCGAAGTCTCTCTAATCATATCGGGCCCAAGCAAGATCTTATATGTAGATTCCCACCAACATGTAGGTGAATGACACGGCCGTCCATACAGGGCCTCGAACGGTGCCATGCCAATGCTAGACTGGAAGCTATTATTATATGCGAACTCTACCAACGGAAGATGTTCCTCCCATGTACCTCCGAAGTTTAAGACACACAACCTCAACAAGTCCTCTAGAATACGATTCACCCTCTCGGTCTGGCCGTCCGTCTGAGGATGATATGCGGTGCTCAAACATAACTGAGTCCCTACCGCCTCTTGCAAGCTCTTCCAAAATTCACTAGTAAAAATAGGATCGCGGTCGCTCACTATGCTAGAAGGAACACCGTACAAACAAACTATCTCTCGAATGTATACGGAGGCTAACCATGGAGCAGTCCTCTTACTCTTCAAGGGAATGAAATGGGCGCTCTTAGTAAGTCTGTCTACCACGACCTAAATCCCTGTATTACCCTTCCTCGATCTCGGTAACCCGTCAACAAAGTCCATCGAGACACTTTCCCACTTCCATTGTGGGACCTCCAATGGGTGAAGCAATCCATCGGGCTTTTGTTGCTCTTCTTTTACTTGTTGGCACACCAAGCATCTAGCGACAAACTCAGTCACATCCTTCTTCATGCTGGCCCAAAAGTAAACTCATCTCATGTCCATGTACATCTTGTCCCCGCTTGGATGGATGGTCATCTTTGAACGATGTGCATCATCAAGAATGGTCTTCCTCAAATCCTCTTCCCGTGGTACACAAAGTCTACCGTCCCTACATAACCAACCCTTATCATCTAGGGTATACCTACGGAGATGGCTTGATGACTCCCCTCTTTTGAGTTTTTCTACTAACTCAACCAACTGTGGGTTATCTCGCTGTGCCTCACCAATCCGTCCCAAAAGCGTAGGTCTAACCTCTAAAGATGCTAGCAAACCAGGTACAAAGTCAATGGAAGGTCTAAAGTCAAACGTAGAGATGAACTCTAAGCTTTGCCGCTCAACGAACAACGGACTCAAGTATAACCTCATCCTACTTAAGTCATCTGCCACCACGTTACCCTTGCCAGGGGTATATGCTATCTCGAAATCGAAGGACGCTAAGAATTCCATCCACCTTTGCTGCCTTAAGTTCAAGTCCTTCTGAGAGAACAAGCATTTTAGCGATTTGTGGTCAGTGAACAATTCGAATTTCTCGCCAAGAAGATAATGGCGCAAAGACTTAAGCACGAAAACAATAGCGGCCAACTCTAGGTCATGTGTAGGGTAATTTCTCTCATGCACTCTCAACTGCCTTCCACCATAGGCTATTACCCTTCCCTCTTGCATTAAGACTGCGCCTAGTCCTATCCCACAAGCATCGGTATAAACGGTAAATGGCTTACTCCCATCTGGCAACACTAAGACTGGGGTTGTGGTCAAAGCCCTCTTTAAATGTTGGAACGCATCATCACAATCTACATCCCATGTGAACACTAAGTTCTTCTTCGTCAAGCGTGTTAATGGGGCTGATATTTTTGCGAAGTCTTTGATAAACTTCCTATAGTAGTCGGCCAACCCTAAGAAACTCCTCACCTCGGTAGCATTTTTAGGGACCTTCCAATCATGGATGGCCACTACCTTCGCTGGATCCACAGCTATCCCTTCTTTGGAAACCACGTGCCCTAAGAATCGCACTTCCTTCCTCCAAAAGTGACATTTAGAAAATTTAGCTTTAAGGCTATGCGCTCGAAGAGTTTCCAACACTTCCCTAAGATGTAGGTCATGCTCTTCCTCGTTCTTAGAAAAGATCAAGATGTCATCCACAAAGACTACCACGAATTTATTAAGGTACTCCCTAAACACCCTACTCATCAAGTCAACAAAGTATGCGGGGGCGTTTGTCAAACCGAAGGGCATCACAAGCCACTCGAAGAAACCGTCTGGAGTCCTAAAGGCAGTCTCGTCTATGCTATCCTCAGCCACTCTCAACTGATGGAAACCCGTGGCTAAGTCCAACTGCAAAAACACTGAGGTGCCAACTAATTGATTGAAGAGATCGTCAATCCTCGGCAGTGGGTGTCTATTCTTCTTAGTAAGCTTATTAAGTTCTCTATAGTCGACACAAAGTCTAAGGGACCCATCTGCCTTCGTGGCAAACACTACTGGAGCACCCCACTCCGATATACTACATCCGATGAACCCCTTCTCAAGCAATTCCTTCACTTGCTTACTGAGTTCTCTTCTCTCTCTTAGAGCCATGTGGCACACTGGCAATGCAACTGGCTTTGCATTATCTACTAGATATATTCGAATGTCTATCTCACGTTTTGGGGGTAAACCCCTCACCTCATCGAAGACATCAACATATTCACGGACTATGGGAACAGAATGAAAGTCATCATCGGATGCGCCAAGGGATTCTAGGTAGCTAAGCATTACTGGAGCTCTAGGTTCACAAGAAATATCGAGGGTCTTCCCACAATGAGTCAACAATCTAACTACCCTTCTTTCACAATCTAGGATGGCCCCAAATCTAGTTAGCCAATCCATACCTAGAATTAAATCGTAGCCCATGAAGCCAAAAACAAAGGCGTTGCATTCAAACTCAACACCCAAGATAAACACTCTCAAATCCCGACAAATCATAGAAAGATGAGCCGAACCACCAATAGGATTTGAGACTACTAAGGGATCCGTAACTAGACTAGTATATAGGTGCATTGTTTCAACTAATGATGTAGAGATAAACGAATGTGATGCGCCAGAATCGAATAAAGTACAAACAGGATGATCAAACAGAAAAACTAAACTTTCAACGGAAATTGCTCTACCTCGTTCTTGCAGCGGTGGGACCACGAGAGCCTGAACTTGTCCCCTTGCCTGCCCTGGTGCCATAAGAGCCTGCACCTGTCCTCCCGAGGTAGACCCTGTCCTCTGCCCTTTCTTTGGGCAGTCCTTAATAAGATGTCCCGCCTCGCCACAGTGGAAACAACCAGTCTTCTTTTTCTTCCTACAATCTTTGCTTAGATGGCCGGGTGTCCCATAGTTAAAGCATCTTTTCTTTCCCTTAACATTGTTGCCTTTACCACCTTTCTTGTTCTGTTGTTGCTGTTGCGGCTTCTTTTGATCCCCTTTCTTCTCGAGTGCCTTATTAGCATTGGCGCCCTTCTCTTCTTCATGCATCAACGCCATGTCAACTAGCCTCTCAAAGGTAGCCCCCGTGGGGATGTAGGTCATAGCTAACCCATGAAGCGGCTCGTTCAAACCCTTAACAAATCTCAGTGCCTTCTTTTCTGGTGTATTCACCAAGTCCAAGCCAAATCTCGCCAACTGATTGAACTTGTTGACGTATTCTTTCACCGATAGATTCCCTTGCTTCAACGCCAAAAACCTTTCCGTGTATAGATTTTCTTCATCCCATGAGAGAAACTTCGCCTCAAACCTCCGCCTAAAATCTGGCCATGTATCGACTGGACGTTCCCCATTAGTGACCTCCCACCAAAACGAGGCCCCATCCTTCATTAGCCAGGCAGCTAGCTAGACTTTTCTTCCATTGTCCTCTTCAAAGATTCCAAACAATTCTTCCACCTCCTTTAGCCAATTACGAGCTTCAACAAATGTCACCGTCCCGTGAAAAGGTTTTCCACCCATCGCCCGGAAGTCCTTACATATCTTAGCAAAAGTATCGACATGAGGAGGAGGAGGAGGAGCATTTTGCTGGACCTGCGGTGGCGGCCCTAGCCTCGAGATATTGACGAAACCAACCGGGTACATGAACACCCTCTGGTATCTCAGATGCTTCAGACATGCTGAAACGAAAAAGGAAATATTCAATACAAAAGAACCGAAGGAAAGATATATGGCTCTTGGGGTTATGCTTCTAAAATAAGCTTTTCTTCTTGAAAATACTTTCCTTAAAACGTACTTTTGAAGGTACTTCTTTATAAAAGTTGGTTTGAAAAACAGTTTTTCAAAATTCATATCTGTTCTGGTAACCTTCAGGTCTGATACCACGTGTAACACCCCACGTCCATTAATGTCACTCACAAAGGGAATGCATTAACTTCTATGGAGCGCATTAAGTAAGTATAGAACAGAAACTTAACAACAAGACAGGTATAAACAGTACTCAAAAATTTAAAACTTTATTTCATTGTAGTGGAAAACACATATGTTTGATTACATCATTAAAAACCAGAGTTAAAGTACATAATATCCATCTTGACTACCAAAGTACATAAATTGAAAGACATAATCCCCAATACAAAATAGCCATAAATAACAGAGGCTGAACTTTACTTCAGCGATCAAGCAATCTTCTAAAAGAAGAGAAACAACAGTCCAAAATCAAGCTCCACTGGTGCTAGTTCCAACCTGAGCACCTGGGGGGGAGGTGGGGAAGGAAGAAAAGAGGAGGAAACAAAGGGTGTCAGACATAAAGTCTGGCGAGTGCGATAACTTTAACAATATAATTACCAAAGTAACTAGGCTAACGCATAAGTTGGAAAATAAGGAAATGACCATGAACCATTGAGTATGACAGAGTAAACAAGGAAATAAGATTGAACAAGGATAACGTTAAAGCGCACCTAGACCACTATAAGATAACTACTATACTGCACCACCACTAGTCACCCTAAGGTTGATCCCGCCTACAAAACTAAAATATGATAATGGTAGTTTCGTGCACCCCTAGTTGCCTTCATAGGTGACGCCTGCCCCTATCTCCACTAGGTGTACCCACTACCCCCAAGCGATCGGCTTCCTAACTCGTAGAAACCCGTGCCGGCCCCATAGTGGGGTGTATCACTCCCCAAAGTGGCAACCCGATACCACCAATGATGCACGACTTATACCTACACGATGCAACAACGTCTTACCTACCAGCCCGAGTCCACACATGCATATGAACCCGTTGGACTTGCGTTGCCACCGTTAACCCGGTTTGGCCTCTTACAGTCAAGCCCAGTATGCGTGTCCCGTCCTCGACTTGTGTCGAGCCCACAAAGATACGTATGGGTTACTGGTTGGAACGGGCCCCCATTACTTGACACAAGCTATCCACCTAAGCTTGGTCCCCTCTAGTACATCCCACTTAACCCTCTTCTTATTCATGTTTCAATTACATGTTTCAATTTTGGTTAAGTGTTTCTATACGTATTTCGAATGCCACCCAAGGCACCCACTAGATTCCACATGCCACCCAAGGCACCCACTTAACCTCCTCATGTCCCACTACATGTTTATCTGGTTAAGTGTTTCTTAATTCATTAAGACCATAACCTCATAAAGACCTTTCACATTAGACTGGCATTTGTGGCAGTTGGATTTGCTGGGCGGGTCCGGGCAGTCTTACACCACAAAAGAGCCTAACCTCGTGTCTTTACAATTGTTACATATTTAATTTATGCCTAAGACCTCCCACATTAGACTGTCATTTGTGGCAGCTGGATTTGTCAGGCGGGTTCGGGAAGTCTTACACCACAAAAGAGCCTAACCTCGTGTCTTAGACGATTAATTACTCCTAATTAATCATTCCCCCAATTTGAATTACTTTCCCTATTCAAATTATCAATCAATTCCAAATTTAATTATGGCCATAATTGACTCAATTATGTCCATCCATTTATGGTATGCAAAATCATACCAATTTTCATCACAAATTTATTTTATGCCATTTAAGACATTTATGCCAATTCTTAATATTAAATCTTTTTAATATTATCCCCTTTACCCCCACGTTGTACGTTCGTTTAACGTAAAATATACGTTAGACTCGAGTAGTCTAACTCGTGGAATAAAGAGAAAACATCACAACATACATATAGATAAAACTAGATCTAGACATAGGGGTGAACTTGCATGTGTGAATGATGTTCTACATCTAAAACTTGCATAGGCCAAAGTTACAACTTGCATAAAACTACATATGTCATAGATCCAAATCTAAAGGTGTAGACTTGCATAGGTACTAACCACAAACTTGCATAACATGATTCATATTCCAAACTCATATATTTACATAAACTTGCATATGTGATTTATGCAACATAACAAGAGTCTAAACTTACATTTAAACATGTAAACTAGCATGTAGAATTTAACATATAACTCACACATGTCATAGCCTAACTTTTAGATCCAGTTCACATAAAATAGGTGTCATAAAACATGTAAGGTTATGCATAAAATCTACTAACTTGCATATGATCCAAGTTTTAAATCAATATCTAAACTTGCATACATACATATGATTTATCATATGAATCAACATAGCCAAACTAACATATGAACAACATGATGATTTGATTATACATAAGCCAATCATAGAATTACAACATAGGTGATAACATCATAACTTTACAACATAGTTGATCACAACATAACATCATATAATTTACAATATGTATGATAACATCACAACATAATTATAACATGTAGTCAATAATTCACATCATATCCAAATAATCCAAATCATAACTTAATCCAATTAAATTTCTAATTATTTTATTAAAATTATCGAACTTACAACTCAAAGAAGATCTTGAGTTCTGAATTCTAAGTTCTGAAGTTGTATTAGCTTTCCTTTGGAGAAGATTCGTTGTTAAAGTTGAATAGAACTGAATTGATTTGCTGTTCTTCCTCTCTGATTGGTGGCGGCTACTCTAGGTTACAAGATGACAGCATGGCGACCATAGTTTCAGTTTTAATTCTGATTTAGGGTTTGAGTCTACCCATGTTTATATAGAATTTTAATTTAATTATAGCCGTCGGATGATGTTAGGGTCAATCAAAACCATTCAGTCGGGATAGGGTGACACCTCAACCCTAATGACTCAGCAAGGAGTCGGAAAGGACTAAGCAATGAGTCACAACATGGGTCAGACTGAACCAGAAAGCTGTGCAGGTTTTCTCTCGTCCTGGGCGCACTTGGTAAGTGCGCCAATGCAAATTTGTACTGGCGCACTTCCCAAGTGCGCCAGTGTAATTTTTTTTCTTGTTTTGCCACCTAACTTCGTTCGTTCATAACTCCTTCATCGGGTACCCGTTTCCCGCAAACTCGGACTCTATCTCAACTAGAATTCCGAGACGAACATAATGGCGCAACCCCATTCCCTTAATTCTCACGTCTGAGATTAGTTATTCTTTAATTTAGTTAATTCGATTATTCAATAATTCAGGGTGTTACATGAATGCCCAACAAAAAGGTACAAGTTTATATTATTTTGGGTATGAGATTTTCTGAGCCTATTAGGCAAGTCGTTTGGCTGTTTGATTTTCTTTTGGACTGGAGAAGGACAAGAGAGGCGAGTTGTAGTTGTACCGATTATGCCGTACAAAGGAGAACCTGGTGATATTTTCTGGAAATTTAAAGTGTTAGAAAATTTTCAGGATTTTTGGAAATTTTCGTTAATAGGAATAAATTGATATTTTAATTAAAAGTAATCAGTTCAATTGGAACAAAAATTTAAAAGCAAAATAAAAGATTTTTAATATAGTTAATAGGATGATAGCATTTTTCCGGCTTAGTAATTTCGAGGACGAAATTCTTTTAAGTGGGAAGGAATGTGACGTCCCAGAATTCTAGTGGTTTAATAATTAATTAATTTAATTATTTTAATTATTTTAATACAAGTGTTTGATAATTTAAAATGGTTTAGATTTAAATATTCTTAATATTTAATTAATATAAATAATGGGATGATATATTTATTTCCGAAATAGTCGGAAATAGTAGAATTGACAATGTTGTGCGAATTGGATAATTTACTGGATTTAATTCAGTCTAGAATTGAATCATTATAACGAATATATTATTTAAAACAACAGTTCAATGTAATAATTATAATATAATTATAATCGAGCCCATAACATCGTGGCAGTTCGTAATATTCAGTTTTGAACTTCAAAAGACTATACCGGATTCGTTATAAGTCAGATTTCTTCGAAATAAGAAAGTCGGAATCTATTAGACTGTATTTTTCTGATGGAAGTGAAAAATCGAGATTTCGTCTTATTGATTGTAAGTTATGTCCAAATCAAATTTTGAAATAGTCGCTATGGAACGTTTATGAGCCATAACGAAATATTTAATTTTAATTTAATATTGGATCTGAATTTAGGCAAGATCTTTGAAGCATAGTTATAATTTAATTTTTAAAATTTTATTGAAATTTTTATTTTAGAAAATAAGCATTTGAAGTGTTTTACACCCTAAATCAGCACATTTGAAATTTCACAGAATTTGTTAACATGTCTATTTTATTATATTTTTGGGATTGGTACATTGCCAGACACGACTGTATTTTTATTTTTGTCTATAGCGGTTCGAGGGCGAATACAGTTTTATATAACGAAGTAAGCTAAAATTCATAACTTAAACTATATTAAAATAAACTTCTGTTCCACTTTAGCCTCGGGTTAACATGCAATAGAACAGCGGAAACAATGCTAGTCCAAGTATAAGTGCATATTTTTTTTTTAGTTTATGGTATAATTATTTATGAACGAAGACTAGAACGTTTTGCAGCAAAAATCATTTTTTCAAGAAACTATACATCCTAAAAGATTGACAAAGCAAGACGGATTAAACAAAACATATATATAAATATACATTTCCATTCCGTAGCAGCTAAGTATGTCAACCCCAGATCTTTGACATGGAAACTCAAAACTGCATCCCTACCCAATGTCTTCGATGTATCCATTCTCACAGCCCAGCTTCTATCTGCACCACATAATTTCCTCTAGCATTTACTATTGGCACATGCCAATTCTAGTACTAACAACCCAAATGTAACTAAATACTTAGTGTCGAAGTGTTAGCCTACTTTGTGAACTAGGCAACACAAAGTCAAGATATCAAGCATTGGAGAGCATTTCAAATTAGAAGAGTTCGGTTCGGATCGGAGAGACCATCACTACTCAGGTCAGAGGAGACGCTACAGCTTCGATCGAACAGATGCAATCATCCGGGTCGGGTTAAGGCAACGTATCGGTTCGGATCGGATAAAGTCTCCTGTTCGGAGCGGCGAGCTATTGCTGTTGAAAACAGAGAGCGCGCGTTCGGATCGGAGGACAGTCTTCTTCAAGATGGATCGGAAGGCCACCCAGCTGCTACAGAGATGGTTCGGAGGAAGAGCAGAATAAAGAGAAGAGAGAGTTGTCACCAAGTCAATTCGGGTCGGATCTGATATCCCGATCCGAACCCCTGATACATACACCTCCGACCCGAACCCATTTTCCATACTGTCCCCCTGCCTAAACGCCTGAATATCCGGATCGGCTATGACCAGTTCCTGCCCATAACGTTCACTATTTTGATGCGTTGTCAGCACAATAATTCATCCGAACCCGAAGCTAATGGGATGGACGACACGTGGCCCCGACCCGGATCAAGTTTTGAGCAAATTCACACCTATAAATACCCCGTCTGGAGACAAAGAAAAGGATCTTTTTTAGGCACTTTGAGAATTCAACCATCCCCATAACCCGAACTCCATTGCTCCCGGAGAATCCAAATCTTCTTTCATTACTTGTCTTAGTCTATTGAGTGAATATAAGTGAGTTGTGAGTGGAATTGAGTGAAGCTTACATTGTATTTGTAACTGAATCATTGAATATAGTAAAAGATAAGTGGACGTAGGCATTTCTTCGCCGAACCACTATAAATTCTGTGTGTTCATTCTTATTTTTATCTCATTTCATTTTGCTTTTAATCAATTTGGGTGTTAGAACCACTTTTGGGTCTAACATTTTGGTGCTTTCACTGAGAATCCTCATCTGAATTCTTCATTTTCCGGGATTTCTTTCTACTTTTTGGACCGTCGAGTTCAAAGAAGTTAATCCTTAAGTTTTTTCGCTCTTTTATATTTGTTGAAGTGATTGTCAAAGACTCATGGCCAAAGGAAAAGGCAAGGAAGTTCAGTCTGTTTGAGGAAATGGAGCTGGCAAAGATCAGCAAAATGCTGTTGTAACAAGGTCTCGGGGGCAGAGTTCAGCAGCAGGAAGAACCAATGCAGGAAATCCGAGCCGCCAGCAGGGGGAGAGCCCCGATCCGATCCGGGTAGGAGATTCTGAAGCAGTGCATTCCCCCAATCTGAACCGGCCCGAGCTGCTTGCCACGTACCGATCCGACCAGGCTCCCCAGCTCCGAACCGACCCGACCTCCTACCTCCGATCCGACCCGATGCTTGGTGAAGCTGGAACCTCTACTCGAGTCCCTACGAATGCTCCGATTCCAGCCACCAGGGTTGGTGATCAGGTCAATCCATCTGCGCCCATCACTCAAGGAGATTTTTCGCGTTTGCTTGACATGCTTGAGAGCACAAGGGAGGCTATGAAAGTTCACGAGCGCACTAATCTCATGATGCAGGAAAATATGAGGCTCATGAGTCGGGAGATTAGTGAACTCCGTCGACAGAGAACTCCATCACCGGTTCGTCACACACCAGTGGATCAATCTTCATCTTCCGAGGAAGAGCGGCCCCGTGAACGAAGGCCACTCGAACGACCTCAGAACGTGGAGCAGCTGACATTTGGATCTTTGGGATCTCGTGAGGATATTGCACGAGCATTAGGAAACAATGACCCCACTCGGGGGCAAAGACTCCAGTCCCCTCCTCCCGAGATCGACCGGGAGCGCAGGGAACGGAATCGAGCAGAGGCAGCTCGAAGAAGAAGGGCATCTCCTGAACAAGAGCCCAGAAGGAACTCGGATACTAGGGCCAGGGAACCTGAGCGGCCCCTAACTAACGCTGATGTACAGGCAATGGTTCGCCAGATCATGTCCGAGAGCCGGAATTATACAAATGAAGACTATGGCATTGAGCGAAGCCATACTCCCTTCACCGACGATATCCTCGACTTCCAAATTCCCCGACGCTTTAACTTGCCGCAGATGGACAAGTACAACGGAAGGACTGATCCGGGACAGCATTTGATGCGGTATTCGTGGCTCATGAATGCTGCTGCTGCCCCGGATGAAGTGAAGTGCAAGGCATTCCCAATCTACTTAGAAGATGTGGCACTGTTCTGGTTTACCTGACTTCCTCCTCGTTCGATTTCGAATTACAAGGAACTAAGCGAGCGTTTCATGAACCAGTTCCGACTCCATGCCCGAAAGTCCAAAAGTGTTATTGAATTATCGAGAATCAAGCAGACACCAGGAGAGTCTTTGAGGGCATATCTTGACCGTTTTAACCAAGCTGTGACCGAGGTCAGTGACCCGCATGAGCCCACTATCCTGATGGCATTGAAGGAAGGAGTCGATCCTGAATCTGAGTTTGGAGATTACCTTTCTGGGAAAACACCTTCCACAAGGGAGATATTCTACGAAAAAGCCGATATTTATCTAAGACGAGAGGAAGCCAGGGAAAACCGAAAGAGAAAGTCTGAGACGGCTTCAAAGGAGAATGTGCAGAGTAATATCGCCGTGAAGCAGTCTGGGGAAAGTTCTGGCAAGGTTGAAGTAAATGTAGGAAACAAGGGTGGAAACAGCAATGCTGGAAGCGGGGGTAACAACAACAATAACCGTAATCCAAACGGTAACAGAAGAAACAGAAATAGGGGAAGTGATCCTAACAAAAGACCCCGATTCCAGAACTACGAGAATTATACACCATTGAATGACACCCTGGAAAATATTTACCTGGATACGTACAATGTGTTACAGTACAAAAGACCGCCACCTCGTGATTCGACCGAGAAAGAAATGGCGACAGGGAAATTTTGTTTGTTTCATGGAACTCATGGGCATTCAACCAATGAATGTCGGCATTTGAGGGATGTGATTGAGAAGCTGCTGCGTGAAGGGAAGTTGGATGAGTACAAGGTTGCCCCGAGGGACAGGGGGCAAGGAGAGCAGGCTCCAAAACAGATTCTACCTGCTCCCAAGCCTACAGCGCAGCAGAAAGGTAAAGGAATTGTTATCAACTCCATAGTAGGCGGACCTCACCCGACAATCCGAAGTTTCAGGTCAATGGATCAATATGTAAACGCTGCCAAGAACCTAGATGTGAACGAGGGTGATGATTTGGAAGATATCACCCCCATAAAACAACAGAAGACCATGTTTGACGACGTGGTATTCCGCAGCCGAGACAATACTGGGATCCAATCACCCACCGATGATCCGTTGGTTATTACTACCACCATTGGGCCGGCCTTGGTCCATAAGGTATTAGTAGACAACGGAAGTTCTGTCAATATTTTATTCAAAAAGTCATTCGATCAAATGAAGCTTGAATCTGAAGATTTGAAGTCGTGTGAAGGATGGATTAGAGGCTTCAACGGGGCGTCGACAGCTCCCATGGGATACATAGAGTTGCCCGTGACCCTGGGGCAAGGAGAACGTAGAAGAGTGCGGATGCTCCAGTTCGTAGTATTGGACGTAGATTCGCCTTATAATGCATTTTTGGGGAGGCCTGCCCTTGCTGAATTCAGAGTTTGTATCGCCCCTTGGTGTTTGTTACTTAAGTTCCCAACCGAAGCCGGAACTGGAGTAATGAGAGGGGATCAAGTTTCTGGACGGGCCTGTTATGTGGCCGAGTTAAAGATGTTGATGAAAGGACTTAACGTTGAAAGTAAAGATGCCTCGTCTCCCTCAAAGGGGGGCTCGACATAGCAATTAAAGAGATTGACCCCAAAGGAGTTGCCCAAAGGAACACCTGAAGACCTGGATCCCAGAAAAGACGAGGAACCAGAGGCTAGGAATGCAACTCCTAATGAAGCGACAGTGGAAATTCCCATTGATGAAGCTGATCCGACAAAAGTTTTGAAAATTGGTTCTCAATTGGATCCACGTCGAGCTAAAGAACTAACGAACTTCTTGAAGGCAAACCTAGACGTGTTTGCCTGGACCCATGCTGACATGTGTGGGATATCGCCATCCATTATAAGTCACAAATTGAATGTAAATCCGAAACATCCACCTGTGAAGCAAAAGAGACGCATGCTGGGCCCAGAGAGGTCGGCTGCTCTTAAAGAGGAAGTAGAGAAGTTGAAGCAGAATGGATTTATTCGAGATTCGACGTATCCCGATTGGATATCAAATCCCGTCTTGGTAAAGAAGCCAAATGGAAAGTGGCGAACTTGCATTGACTTTTCAGATTTAAACAAGGCTTGCCCAAAAGATAGTTTCCCACTTCCCAGGATTGACCAGCTTGTAGACTCGACAGCAGGTCATGAACTTCTCTCTTTCATGGACGCATATTCTGGGTACAATCAAATTCCTATGCACGTACCAGACCAAGAACATACAAGCTTCATTACGAATTTGGGATTATATTGTTATGTTGTAATGCCATTCGGATTGAAAAACGCTGGAGCTACTTATCAGCGCTTGGTGAACAGAATGTTTTATAATCAAATAGGAAAAACTATGGAAGTTTATGTGGATGACATGCTTGTCAAATCGAAACAGTCCTCCAGCCATACGCAAGACTTGGCGGAAATGTTTGGTATCCTGCGAAAGTACCGGATGAAATTGAATCCTTTGAAATGCTCATTTGGAGTGGCATCGGGAAAGTTCCTTGGCTTCATTGTGAGTTCCCGAGGAATTGAAATCAACCCTAGCCAGATAGCAGCGATTAGAAATATCGAAGAGCCGAGGAGAATTAAAGACGTCCAAAGTCTTGCAGGGAAAGTAGCGGCACTGAGTAGATTCATCTCCAAAGCCACAGACAAATGTGTTCCGTTTTTTGATTTGATTAAAAGAGGAAAGAAGAACTTCGAGTGGACTCCGGACTGTGTTGAGGCCTTTCGAAATTTATTGGAACTGCTAGAGAAACCGCCGATTTTATCAAAGCCCGTATATCACGAAGAATTGTTTGTTTACTTGGCAGTCTCGGCTCACGCCGTCAGTACAGCCCTTGTTCGAGAAGAGGATAAAGTACAAAGGCCAGTGTATTATGTAAGAAAGAAATTAGCGGCGGCAGAACGCAACTACCCAAAAATTGAGAAGCTCGCTTACAGCCTCCTGATCGCATCCCGAAAACTTCGTCACTATTTCCAAGCCCATCCAATAACCATATACACCGACCAGCCCTTAAGGCAGGTGTTGCAGAGACCCGAAGCATCGGGAAAGTTGATCAAATGGAACATAGAACTAAGTCAGTTTGATTTGAATTTTCAACCACGAAAGTCAATCAGGGGGCAAGCTCTAGCAGACTTCATTGCGGAGTTCACCATTCCAGAGGAGGAAGTAGTCAATGATAGAGTGGTTAAGTCCGAAGATGAGCTAAAGATAAATCCGTGGAAACTATATACAGATGGAGCCAAGAACGACCGAAGGTCCGGAGCTGGAATCGTCTTAGTCACTCCCGAAGGACGGTCGTTATATTACACCCTGCGATTAGAATTTTCGGCGACTAACAATGACTCTGAGTATGAAGCCCTGATTGCCGGGCTGAAGCTTGCTAAAGACCTCGGAATAAGAATGTTAGACATATTTTGTGACTCTAAAATTGTTGTCTGCCAAGTGCGAGAGGAATTTGTGGCTCGAGGACCTCGACTTATCGCCTACCTCGGGAAAGTGAGAGAGCTATTGAATAGCTTAGAGCGGTACAACATAATGCACATTCCCAGAGTTGAAAACCAGAAAGCAGATAGGCTGGCAAAGCTGGCTAGTTCCGACAATCCAGAAGAGACTGAAATAATTCCAATTGAAACGTTGGAATCACCAAGTTTTGAGTCAATGGAAATTGAATTCGCCTTTGAAGCGGAACCAGAGAAGGAGTCGTGGATGACTCCAATTAAGAATTTCCTTAAGAATGGGACACTCCCATCAAAGAAGAGTGAGAAAAGAGCTATAGTTCGCAAAGCTACCAGATATGTCATACAAGATGATACTCTTTATAGGCAAGGATTTTCTATGCCCCTGTTGCGATGTATAGCACACGACGACATCAAGCGTGTACTAAGAGAGGTACACGAAGGTGAGTGTGGAGATCATACAGGAGGTCAAACTTTAGCAAAGAAGATATTGCGGTACGGATACTTCTGGCCTACGATCAATAAAGATGCAGCTGATTATTCACGACGCTGCGATAAGTGCCAGAGATTCGCCAAAATCCCCAGGGCACCGTCGACCCAACTTAAATCAATGGTGAGTCCTTGGCCATTTGCCACATGGGGAATTGATATCATTGGAGTTTTACTAATTGCTAAAGGAGGAGCTAAGTATGCAATAGTGGTCGTGGACTATTTTACGAAGTGGGTAGAAGCTGAGCCCTTGACCAAGATCACAGCAAGAAAGGTGATAAGTTTTGTGGTCAGAAATATTATATGCCGGTTCGGGATTCCAAGGACGATTATAACTGACAACGGAACCCAGTTTGATAGTACTGAATTCAGAAATTTCTGTCAGAAGTATAAGATAGACAAGCGATATACTGCAGTTGCCTATCCGCAGTCAAACGGGCAAGTAGAGGCAATAAACAAAGTTATAAAATCCATCCTCAAGAAACGGTTAGAGCGTGCAAAGGCAAGATGGGTTGACGAATTGCCCCTAGCTTTGTGGGCATATCGAACAACATTTAAGACAGCCACCGGTCATACCCCTTTCTCTCTCTCCTTTGGCTCAGAAGCAGTAATTCCAGTTGAACTAGAAGTTCCTTCCCACAGGGTGACATATTATGACCCGATGACGAATCGGGCGCTCTTACTTGAGTCTCTTGATGAAGTCGAAGAAAAAAGGGATGAAGCGGATTTGCGTGCGGCAAGACATCGACGTCAGATGGCACGCTATTATGACAAAAAAGTTCGCCTCAGGACTTTTGAACCAGGAGATTTGGTGCTAAAGAGAGTTTTTCCATCCCTTCCTCACCTCGGCCCAAAATGGGAAGGACCCTTTGTCATCCAACGGAAACTTGAAAAACGAACCTTCAAGTTAACGACCGTAGATAGCGAAGAAGTCCCTCAAGCATGGAATGCCCAACACTTAATGCGATATTTGGATTAGAAATGTTGTACTCTTTGTTATTTTTCTTGTGAACCCTGTAATAAGGCACGACTTGCCTTGGGAAAATCTGACGATATGAATAAAGGACCATAAAGTGGATGTAGGCTACGACTTAGCTGAACCACTATAAAAATATTGTGTGTTATTTACTTTTATGCATTACGTATATACATTTATCAGTTATTCTGTTGTGATTATGAGATACAGGATAACTCACAGCTTAAAAAGGTTGAAGACAGTTTAGACATAAAAAGAAGCACAACGACTGTTTGTGCGATAAGACATAAAAGAATGAGAAAACGACATTCTTAACTCTAACTCTCCAGAGAGAGAGAGTATAAAAGCGTCTCCGACTGAGCGCTGAAAAAGAAGTTCTCTTCCTAACTCTAACTCTCCAGAGAGAGAGAGAGAGTATAAAAGCGTCTCCGACTGAGCGCTGAAAAAGAAATTCTTCTCCTAACTCTAACTTTCCAGAGAGAAAGAGAGTATAAAGGCGTCTCCGACTGAGCGCTGAGAAGGAAATCTTTCTCCGTTGAAAGACCGGGGAATAAATAGATGACTGAGCTCGAACTCTAACTCTCAAAAGAAAGAGAGAGAGTATAAAAGAAATGCCAGAAAAAGCGACGGGTACCGACGGCACAGGAAGTGCTATCCCGTCAGAGAATCGGGAGCATTCAGATTGCTCGACTAAGCATTAAATAGTTTGTGGGAATTGACTGGGGACACGTATGTATACGCATATTTCCCCCCTCCACAACTTCGTTTCACAACTATAGACATGCATTTTTACATAAGTGCAGAACTACTAACAAACAAACATTGCAAAAAGTGAATTATTTTTATTTACAAATGAATGAATTTATACAGGGAAATAGCTAAAAAAGAAAATGCAGTAACTACTTTTGTAGCAGCCATTATTGGTTCACAAAAATGCTAAAAAGATACAAGGCAATCCACTACTTAGATTTGGAATGAGCCTTGGATTTCTTGGCGGCTTTCTCCGCATCCTTTGCTTCTTTCTCAGCTTCGGTCAAGATTCGTTTTGACTTCTTTTTTCCTGAAGATGCGGTGCTGGAGCCAGTAGACTTCTTCCCGGAGGGCGGGGCACTGGAATCAAGAGAAGATTTTTTAGCAAGTTCTTCTGTAATAGATCTAGTTGAGAGCTTAACAACTAACCTTGATCCCGCATCCACAACTGCGAGGGGCTTGAGGACCTCAGGGTCTAGTTCTTCGGCCTTTAATTGCAAGCGCTTGTCTTGATCAGCCTTCATTGCAGCCAAGGTAACATGATCAGCACTTTTTGACTCCCCGGTTATTGCAACTTCTGGTTCCTCTTCATGCCCCCCGTCTCCGCCGTCGTCCTTTAAAGCTGCTATCATTTCTTCATCATGGGGAGTGGTGACCTTAGTTGGCTCACTTCCTTCTCCCAAGTCTATAGAAGCAGCCTTGTCTTCCCCTTTTTTGGCCCTATCTGCGGGCTTTGTCCCAGCGGCAGCTCCTTGAGCTACATCTGTCTTTTCGGATGATTCGACACCTACAGAATGAGAAGCAACAGTTATCAACTCAGGCGAAAACAATGGGTCTCTCATCGGTTGTTCAATCACATGGCGAAAGGTAGAAATAGCTTTGGCAAATTGAGGAGAAAAGATAGGGATACCTTCCGAAGACTTCTCAGCAGGGGTGACTACTACCTCTGGGGCTATTTCAGGAATAGGGGATAGCAGAGTTGTTCGGGGAATTCCCGGATTTTCGGGATCATACCCTTCTACTTCAGAAGTTGCAGGGACAGAAGAAGAGGAACCAGCTTCGAGAATAGTTTTTTGTTTAGACTTCCGTCTCTCTTCTTCCATGGCCTCAGCAATAGGTGGCGCCCTTCAGCTAGGCGCTCCGGTTCATCATCTCTCAAGTATTTCTCCATCAGTTTATCTTCATCGAGGGAATCGACCTTAAGTTCCTCTTTTTCCCACTCGACGATCTGATTCCATACTTGAACTAGAGTGGATGGATAGTACTCGATCCAAGAAATGTTTCGGCGATGAATAATATGTGCGAAGAATTCAATCATTAGCTCGCCGAAACCCTGAATGTCAGCCTCCGCCTCTGATAGTCGCTTGCGGGCTTCCTCCGCAGATTTAATAGCACACTCTACATTGCCCTCGGCCAGGGCAGCCCTATTCTCTGCCTCCAACAATTTTGAAGCCAAGTTGGCATTCTTCTTTTCTAATTCAGCACTCCTCTCTGCTAACTCGGCGTTTTTCCGTTCAAGCTCAGCATAAGCAAGGCGTGTCTTAGCAGCTTCTGACTTGGCCTCGTCAGCTTGCTTTTTTAGTTCAGAGCGCTCCTGAGTGTGAGACTCAAGCAAGTCATGATAACGCTTTTGCATGTCCTCGAATTATTGTTTGAAGTTAGAAGCGTCCCTTTGAGCGACAGCTAACTGTGCTTGAGTGTCTTCTAAATCTTTTCCTAGAGCTTTTAAGGCCTTAGCGTCCTCCTCTGCGGTCTTTTGCATTGAATTGGTATTTGTGATTAGAGTGCGGATGATTCTAGAAAGATTGCGTGAATACTTGAACATCTCGGTATATTGTTTTTCCACCATATCAATCTTTGCTTTGGCTTCATCTGCCCAATTAGAAGAAATAGGTTCAAGAGTAGGTAAAAAAGTCAAGGTCTCGAAGTAGTGCTCGAGAAATTGCTCCTCTAAATATGCCAGCTTTACTGCAGTTCCCACATCTAGCGGGGGAGGAGCGGGAATTGATAATTCGGTGTCCCTATGTGAAGAGGATTCAGTAGTCTCTTTGTCCGTTCTAGGTCGTTTAGTGGCAGGAACCTTGTGCTTACTTCGAGACCCAGTTTCTTTTGGAGGAGTTCTCTCTCTACTCCGCTTTTCATGGGAAGAAGTGGAGTCTTTAGATGGTGGTCTGTCCTCTTCCCTGCGGCTTTGATAACCCTTGTATTTCTCCTGTTCTGGCCGAACTGGTGAACGAGAACGTGAGGGTCGAGAGCGATAAGGATCATAAGGTCTTCTCTCCTCCCTACCACGATCATCCCGGCGATCATACTCGACATCCTGAGGAGGATTGGACATGCTGCGACGAAGGTTTTGTAACAACCCGTATTTTCAATAACCTGTTATAACATAAATCGAGGCAGAAATTAATTCTAAAATCTGAATCAAGGGAAACGGGCTATGCCATTGCGTTCGTCTCAGAAAAATACGCGAAATAGAGTCCGAGTCTTCGAAAATCGGAGTCCGTATGACCCAGTTAAGGCCCATTGAAGTTTTCAGAAATTTCCATGTTAAAAACAGATTTAAATTTTAAATTAAAAACAAGGATTAGGGCTAACTGGCGTCAGGCGGGGAAAACTCCCGCCAAGACCCCATGTCGACAGGCATGTCGACAGGGATCTAAGGGTGTCGACTGTCCTGTCGACAGCCCTGTCGACACAGGGTGGCCGTGCAGTTTTGCCTGGCGCACCAATTTTGATCTGGGCTTGGTTGTGTGGCTTGGTTCTGGAGAGTTCCGAAATCTGATGGACCTAATTCAACCTAGGGTTAATCCTAGGGCTAAAAAAACTCTAATCTTCTATAAATAAGCCCCTAATCCTACCCTAAAACCCCATTATTCATTCTAGCAACCAAACTATGTCAAATTGATTTCTCAAATGGCCTCCACTTAAAAACCCTAGCCTCCACCCTCTTCATAAAATATTCCTATGAAGATTATGATGTTCATACAAGCATTTCTAAGTTGTATGAATGATCATTAGCTTGCATACATCATCAAGTTGCAAGTTTTATTTGCTAAGCTAGAGTTTTTGGGATTTTTGTTAAGAGTATTTCTTATTGGAGCTTTGTTTTGGGTTTTTATGCTTGCATAAAGGGCTTCTCAATCTTTATTAGTAGATTTGTGTCTTCATAATATTTGTAAGCCCTCTTACCTTCATTTTAGAAACTCTAAAGTTAATATGTGATGAAAGTTGGGATTTATGCATGTTTAATAAGTTATGCATGCTTATGCGAGTTCACTATGCTATAATTTGCATGTTTAACAAGTTATGCATGTTTATGCAAGTTCACTATGCCATGATTTGCAAGTTTAACAAGTTATGCATGTTTATGCAAGTTCACTATACTATGATTTGCATGTTTAACAAGTTATGCATGTTTACGCAAGTTCGCTATGCCATGATTTGCAAGTTTAACAAGTTATGCATGTTTATGCAAGTTCACTATGCTAAGTTATGCAAGTCCAACATGTTATGCATGTTTATTATGGTATGTAAGATTCATCATGTATGTTGTGCCAAGTTCCTTCTTTCTATCCTTTATGCGTTATGACGAATATGTAAGCGATAGAATGACGTTGGGGGGGGGGGGTTTGGGTAAAACTTAAAATACATGAAAATATAAAATTGGGAATTTACCTATTAAGTTAGGTCTACCCCTTGGGAATTTACCTATTAAGTTAGGCTTACCTAAGTATTTGTTAAACTTGTAATTATGTTTTGAAATTAAAGTGGACATGACACTTAGAAAATTTAAGTGTGGCCAACTCGAGGTTGGGTTGAGTTTGTAGCATAAACCTACCTGGAACCGACCGGCTTAACTAGTGGCTACAAGCGATAGGACCCAATGTGAGTAGTTGGTCATGTTGCACGTGAAACCCGAGGTTAGACTAAGTTGTGGTGTAAACCTACCCGGACCCGCCCGGCCTAAATAGTAACCACAACAAGGTCTAATGTGAGAGGTTGGGTGCATTAAATTAACTAATGCCTCATGATTAGGGTTAAGTCATGGCCCACTAATACTTAACCAATTTTGGGGATACGAGGGATTAAATGGGGTTAAGTGGTGAACTGTTGGTTACACTTAACTAATTTAATCCATGATTAGTGAGGGGTTAAAACACACTTAACCCTCTTAGAAAACCCTAGCAACGTGGTCTGTTCTAGCAGTAATCCCAGTTTGGTATCATTCAGAACCCTAGAGGCTAGGCTAGGGCGGGGCACGATTACTGGACTGATGTAAGCGACCAAAGCGATGGCTGAGTGGTACAGCGGTGCGGGTCTAGGCGGGCTACGGACGTGCACGTAGTCCGGTGTTGGACAAACTCAAGGCACGGGTACCAGTAGGACTAGACTGTGCATTATTGCTTAAGTGTCTGGGGTTGACACCCGAGGGCTTGATACACCCAAAGGTGGACCCAGCACAGTCTGACTACAACCATATGTGGGCCGTATGGACACCAACACTTGACGTGTTAGGTTTATAGGGAGTCGATCGACTAGACCGTTGGGCTGGGCCTTGTATTAAGGTCACCTCATGTTATTGGGCCAAAGTCTGGGCTGAGGGATCAATACCTGTTATGTTAGTTTGCTAGTACACTGTGGTGCAAAGCTTAATCTTCTCTATGTGATGACACCTTTATCTATTGCCAGTATGTTCATCTCAGTTTCCATCATGATGCTAACTTTATTAGTTTATAGACTGATCGTAGTAGGGCTTACCAGTCTTTTTGACTGACCTGTTTTCTTTCGCTTCTTTTCTTCCGTTTCCCCCCCCACCCCAGGTTCTCAGGGAGGGAATAGTGGTGCTTAGCTTGGATCGCTTGCTTGTTTGCTGGATAGCTCATGTATGTCTGGACATTGAGCTCGCTATGGTTTATCATCTTTATTTTGGGGATAGCACTATGTATTTCAGTATTTCTGTTTATGATGTACTAGACATGTTTATTTTGGCAGTTGACTTTATGATGTACTAAACTTGTTTTGAGATGGTTTGAGATATTCCGCTGTTATATTCTCACTTACTCTGTTTTATATATATATATTTACGTTCTTGTTCTGCCTGGATATATCATTATGCATGCTTACCCAGTTATAACGCCCCCCAGAAGCTAGTGCCCCCGAAAGAGTGACCCTAGCGGAGGTGGGGTGTTACAAATTTGGTATCAGAGCATATGGTTTACAAGAAAGAACAAAAAGTTTTTAAAAGACTTTTGAAAAACTATTTTCAAAACAAGTATAAAGTATTTTCCAAAGAAAAGTCTAGTATTTTAAAAGGCTATTCCCCAAAAAGCCATTAGCGTTATCCTTCGACCTAATCTTATCTTATCTTTCGTTTCAGTATGGCTGAGAATCTTGCCATCCCGGACGGAGTAAACGTACCACTCTGGTATTGGAGACTTCTAGAAGCTAGGGCGGCAGGTGGCCCCGCAAACCCTACTCCCACTCCTCCTCCTATAGTTGAGAATCCTCCCCCTAATGTCCCTCCTCCGGTGGTTCCTGTCCCTCCTCCTCCAGTTGCTGAGGCTCCTCTTCCTCCTCCTCCCCCTCAGCATCCTCAGGTTGAGTTCACGAAGGTTTGTAAAGACTTGAAGGCGATGGGAGGCAAGAATTTCCTAGGCCCGGAATCTTTTGTTGAAGCTAGGAATTGGCTGAAAGACACTGAGGACTTGTTTGCTATCTTTAGGATTGATGACGAGAGGAAGATCTTATTGACAGTGTGGCTTTTGAAAGACGAAGCAGCCTATTGGTGGGAGGTCACCAATGGGACGAGGCCCGTCGAGACTTGGGCCGATTTGAGGGCTAGATTTGTGGCCAAGTTTCTATCTGCTGCTGAGGCGAATTTACAGATGGAGAAGTTCATTGCATTAAAGCAAGGTGATATGACTGTCAAGGAGTATGTGAACAAGTTTAATCAGCTGGCCCGTTTTGGTTTGGATATGGTGAACACTCCTGAGAAGAAGGCTCTTCGATTCGCCATGGGATTGAATGAGCCGCTGCAGGGTTTGGCTATGTCTTATATTCCGCATGGGGCTACTTTTGAGAGTTTGGTCGATATGGCTCTACTTCAGGGAGAGGGAAAGAAAGAGGTCAAGTCGAGTGAGACTCAAGCAAAGAAGACTGATTCTGAGGGTAAAGGCAATCAAGGTGGTCAAAGCAGTCAGGGGAACCAGAACAAGAGCAAGAAGGGGAACAACAACAAAGGCAAGGGAAAGTGCAATTACTGTGGTGTGCCTGGACACTTTGCTAAGGATTGTAGGAAGAAGAAAAGGAAGCTTAATGGTGGATGTTTTTCCTGTGGTGAGGCCGGTCACTTCAGCAAGGAATGCCCGAAGAAGAAAGGGCAGACTCAGCGTGCTGGGCCTTCAGGAGGGCAAGTTCACGCTCTCAATACCGCTCCAGTTCCCGATCGAGGTAGTGTTTCTGTTGAGAACCTTGTTTATATTTCCGATCTTCCAGTTCTTACCTTGTTTGATTCTGGTGCATCACATAGCTTTATTTCATCTGATCTTGTTGATAGTTTGCACCTTAGTACTAGCTTAGTGGATGATCCCGTTTGTGTTTCGAATCCCATTGGGGGTTCTGCTCATCTATCTATGATATGTGAGGATATGAGGATCTCTATACTCAGTGTAGAGTTCTTGTGTAGTGCGTATGTTCTTGGTTTCAGGGTATACGGATTGATTTTGGGCATGGATTGGCTGTCTAGACATGGAGCCATTCTTGATTGTGAGCAAAGGGTTGTGAGGCTTGTGACTCGCCTTGGCAACACCTTAGAGATTTCATGCAATCCGAAGAATCCCATCATGTTGTGCTATCTTGAATCTCTCGACTCGTCAGAGGAAACCCTTCAGTCAGTAAGGGTGGTCCGAGATTATCCAGATGTTTTTGAAGAAGTTAAGGGGTTGCCCCCTAAACGAGAGATTGATTTTCGCATTTATCTGGTGGATAATGCTAAGCCTGTTTCTTTGCCCGTTCGGCACATGGCTCCGCGTGAGAGACGGGAGCTCAGAAAGAAAGTAAAGGAGTTGCTTGAGAAGAACTTCATCAGACGAAGTATATCCGAATGGGGAGCGCCTGTGGTGTTTGCTACTAAGGCAGATGGTTCTCTTCGACTTTGTGTGGACTATAGAGAGTTGAATAAGCTGACTAAGAAGAACAGACACCCATTACCGAGGATTGATGATCTTTTTGACCAGCTTGTTGGTGCTTCTGTTTTCTCTCAGCTTGATCTTGCTACTGGATTTCATCAGCTCAGAGTGGCTAAAGATAGTATAGACAAGACTGCATTCAGAACTCCAGATGGATTCTTTGAATGGCTTGTTATGCCGTTCGGTTTGACGAATACACCCGCGTATTTCGTGGACTTGATGAGTAGGGTGTTTCGAGAGTTCTTGAACAAGTTTGTCGTGGTCTTTGTGGATGATATTCTGATCTTCTTTAAGGATGAAGAAGAGCACGCGAGGCATCTTGTAGAGGTGATGGATACGCTTAGAGCGCATCAGTTAAAGGCCAAGTTCTCCAAGTGTCACTTTTGGAGAAGGGGAGTTAGATTCCTTGGGCATATAGTATCTAAGCAAGGCTTGGCAGTGGATCCCGCTAAAGTAGTTGCTGTGCAGGATTGGAAGACTCCAAGGAATGCAACCGAAGTGAGAAGTTTTCTAGGTCTTGCAGGGTTTTACCGGAAGTTCATCAAGGACTTCGCGAAGATATCCGCTCCTCTTACTAAGTTGACAAAGAAGAACTTAGTTTTTGCTTGGGATATGGATTGTGAGCTTGCTTTTCAGAGACTCAAGAGAGCCCTTACCTCAGCACCAGTTCTAGCTTTACCCGATGGTGGTAAGATATTTACCGTGTACACTGATGCTTGTGGCACGGGATTGGGCGCCGTTCTGATGCAAGAAGGCAGAGTTATATGTTTTGGTGGTAGGCAACTTAAGGTGCATGAGAAAAATTATCCTACTCATGATCTAGAGCTGGCAGCGATAGTATATGCACTCAAGGCTTGGCGTCATTATCTTCTGGGAGAGAGATTTGAGTTATATACTGATCATAAATCTTAGAAGTATCTCTTTTCGCAGAAGGATCTGAACTTGAGGCAGCAAAGGTGGATGGAATTCTTGGCGTCCTACGATTTTGATATAGCCTATACCCCTAGCAAGGGGAATGTTGTAGCGGATGCGTTGAGTAGAAAAAGGTTGACACTAAGTCCTCTATTTGTTGAGATGAAGAATTTAGAGTTCTTGGCAACCTTTGATTTCTCTTTGGCCGTTGAGTCGATGACCGGTTCTTTAGCATCTCTTGAGCTCAGGCCTACCCTTCTGGATCAAGTTGGGGCTTCGCAGAAGGAAGACCCTCAGATAGTTGAAATTATGGATAAGCTGATTCGAGGAGAGACGTCTAGTCACCTTGCTCGATATTCTATTGATGACAAGGGTTGGCTGAGGAGAGATGGAAGGTTATGTGTCCCCATGGTAGAAGATTTAGTAAGAAAAGTTCTGGAGGAAGCGCATCGCTCTAAGTTGACTATACATCCAGGCGGGGATAAGATGTACCAAGATATGAGGCGTATTATCTTTTGGCCTGGGATGAAGAAGGATGTGGCGGAGTTTGTCTCTAGATGTATCATTTGCCAGCAAGTTAAGGCCGAGTCAAAGAAGCCCGGTGGGCTATTGCATCCTCTGGACGTCCCACTTTGGAAGTGGGAGAGTATCTCCATGGACTTTATTGATGGGCTTCCAAGGTCAAGGAAAGGGAATACGAGCATTTGGGTTATTGTGGATAGACTTACGAAGAGTGCTCATTTTATTCCGGTGAAGAGCAAGAGGACAGCATCTTGGCTAGCGTCTGTATATCTTCGTGAGATTGTGAGACTTCATGGAGTCCCTTCTAGTATTGTCAGTGACCGCGACCCAATCTTTACAAGTCAGTTCTGGAATAGCTTGCAGGAGGCCTTGGGCACGAGGTTGAATCTGAGTACTGCTTATCACCCACAGACGGACGGTCAAACCGAAAGGGTGAATAGAGTACTCGAGGATCTGTTGAGGCTTTGTATTCGGGATTTCGGTGGTACTTGGGAAGACCATCTTCCTCTTGTTGAGTTTGCATATAATAACAGTTATCAGGCAAGCATAGGGATGGCACCATTTGAAGCTTTATATGGGAGGCCGTGCAAGTCGCCTACATGTTGGTGGGAGACTACAGACAAGCTCATACTTGGGCCTGATATGATCAGAGATACATCCGAGAAAATCGAGTTGATTCGGAGACGGATGAAAGCGGCCCAAGACCGACAGAAATCCTATGCTGATAAGCGAAGATCTGATTTGGAGTTTGATGTAGGGGATATGGTTTTCGTAAAGGTTTCTCCTTTGCGGAATGTGGTCCGATTTGGAGCCGTTGGGAAGTTAGCCCCGAGATTTGTTGGACCATTCCCCATTGTTGAGAGGATCGGGCAGATGGCTTATAGAGTGAAGTTGCCCGAGAAGCTTGCCGGAGTACACGATGTTTTTCATGTCTCGCATCTCCGGAAGTGTTTGCATGAGTCAGCAGAGATTGTGGAGCCAAGTGTTCTGGAAGATGTGGAAGTGGAGAAAGAAGCTACCTTGAGGAGAGCTCCGATTCGTATCTTGGGGACAGAGACCAAGAAGCTAAGGAATCGTGAGGTCAAATTGGTGAAGGTTCAATGGGGTGAAGCCGAAGAAGACGCAACTTGGGAAACCGAGGAGAAGATGCGTGGGCTTTATCCATTCCTTTTTGAGGGTACACTCTCAATCTCTTTCCTTTGTTAGCATATCTTTCTCTTTGCTATCCATGTTTATCTAGTTATCGTGCTAATCTTGTCATGAGAACCTTAGGTAGAAACCCTTTGGATGAAACATGTGTTTGAGACATGTTATGTTTGATGGCTGCAAGTGGTTGCAAGTGTTTGCAAGTGGTTACTCGTGGATGCATGATACACATTAGGCACTAGATCGGCTCACACACTCCTCATATTGCATGTGCATGAGTGTTTATGCTTATTCTTGGATGGAATTTGTATGCAATCACATGGATGTTGCATATGGATGTATGATTGAGCACGCATGTAGATATTATACATTATGTTAGGGATTTGCATACATATGGATACATTTCACTAACATATTTTGCATTGATCTTTGCATTAGATAAGTACATATACACACACTTTTGCATATGTTCATACAACATTTAGAATCTTTTAAGGACAATGGTTGCTCGTGGATGATGTTTTGAGTAGATGGGTGATTGGATGGTAGGATACGTTCTTCCTAACTTGAAGATTTCGGGGACGAAATCCTTTAAGGAGGGGAGAATGTAACAACCCGTATTTTCAATAACCTATTATAACATAAATCGAGGCAGAAATTAATTCTAAAATCTGAATCAAGGGAAACGGGCTATGCCATTGCGTTCGTCTCGGAAAAATACGCGAAATAGAGTCCGAGTCTTCGAAAATCGGAGTCCGTATGACCCAGTTAAGGCCCATTGAAGTTTTCAGAAATTTCCATGTTAAAAACAGATTTAAATTTTAAATTAAAAACAAGGATTAGGGCTAACTGGCGTCAGGCGGGGAAAACTCCCGCCAAGACCCCATGTCGACAGGCATGTCGACAGGGGTCTAAGGGTGTCGACTGTCCTATCGACAGCCCTGTCGACACAGGGTGGCCGGGCAGTTTTGCCTGGCGCACCAATTTTGATCTGGGCTTGGTTGTGTGGCTTGGTTCTGGAGAGTTCCGAAATCTGATGGACCTAATTCAACCTAGGGTTAATCCTAGGGCTAAAAACACTCTAATCTTCTATAAATAAGCCCCTAATCCTACCCTAAAACCCCATTATTCATTCTAGCAACCAAACTATGTCAAATTGATTTCTCAAATGGCCTCCACTTAAAAACCCTAGCCTCCACCCTCTTCATAAAATATTCCTATGAAGATTATGATGTTCATACAAGCATTTCTAAGTTGTATGAATGATCATTAGCTTGCATACATCATCAAGTTGCAAGTTTTATTTGCTAAGCTAGAGTTTTTGGGATTTTTGTTAAGAGTATTTCTTATTGGAGCTTTGTTTTGGGTTTTTATGCTTGCATAAAGGGCTTCTCAATCTTTATTAGTAGATTTGTGTCTTCATAATATTTGTAAGCCCTCTTACCTTCATTTTAGAAACTCTAAAGTTAATATGTGATGAAAGTTGGGATTTATGCATGTTTAATAAGTTATGCATGCTTATGCGAGTTCACTATGCTATAATTTGCATGTTTAACAAGTTATGCATGTTTATGCAAGTTCACTATGCCATGATTTGCAAGTTTAACAAGTTATGCATGTTTATGCAAGTTCACTATACTATGATTTGCATGTTTAACAAGTTATGCATGTTTATGCAAGTTCGCTATGCCATGATTTGCAAGTTTAACAAGTTATGCATGTTTATGCAAGTTCACTATGCTAAGTTATGCAAGTCCAACATGTTATGCATGTTTATTATGGTATGTAAGATTCATCATGTATGTTGTGCCAAGTTCCCTCTTTCTATCCTTTATGCGTTATGACGAATATGTAAGCGATAGAATGACGTTGGGGGGGGGGGGTTTGGGTAAAACTTAAAATACATGAAAATATAAAATTGGGAATTTACCTATTAAGTTAGGTCTACCCCTTGGGAATTTACCTATTAAGTTAGGTCTACCCAAGTATTTGTTAAACTTGTAATTATGTTTTGAAATTAAAGTGGACATGACACTTAGAAAATTTAAGTGTGGCCAACTCGAGGTTGGGTTGAGTTTGTAGCATAAACCTACCCGGAACCGACCGGCTTAACTAGTGGCTACAAGCGATAGGACCCAATGTGAGTAGTTGGTCATGTTGCACGTGAAACCCGAGGTTAGACTAAGTTGTGGTGTAAACCTACCCGGACACGCCCGGCCTAACTAGTAACCACAACAAGGTCTAATGTGAGAGGTTGGGTGCATTAAATTAACTAATGCCTCATGATTAGGGTTAAGTCATGGCCCACTAATACTTAACCAATTTTGGGGATACGAGGGATTAAATGGGGTTAAGGGGTGAACTGTTGGTTACACTTAACTAATTTAATCCATGATTAGTGATGGGTTAAACCACACTTAACCCTCTTAGAAAACCCTAGCAACGTGGTCTGTTCTAGCAGTAATCCCAGTTTGGTATCATTCACAACCCTAGAGGCTAGGCTAGGGCGGGGCACGATTACTGGACTGATGTAAGCGACCAAAGCGATGGCTGAGTGGTACAGCGGTGCGGGTCCAGGCGGGCTACGAACGTGCACGTAGTCCGGTGTTGGACAAACTCGAGGCACGAGTACCAGTAGGACTAGACTGTGCATTATTGCTTAAGTGTCTGGGGTTGACACCCGAGGGCTTGATACACCCAAAGGTGGACCCAGCACAGTCTGACTACAACCATATGTGGGCCGTATGGACACCAACACTTGACGTGTTAGGTTTATAGGGAGCTGATCGACTAGACCGTTGGGCTGGGCCTTGTATTAAGGTCACCTCATGTTATTGGGCCAAAGTCTGGGCTGAGGGATCAATACCTGTTATGTTAGTTTGCTAGTACACTGTGGTGCAAAGCTTAATCTTCTCTATGTGATGACACCTTTATCTATTGCCAGTATGTTCATCTCAGTTTCCATCATGATGCTAACTTTATTAGTTTATAGACTGATCGTAGTAGGGCTTACCAGTCTTTTTGACTGACCTGTTTTCTTTCGCTTCTTTTCTTCCGTCCCCCCCCCCCCCAGGTTCTCAGGGAGGGAATAGTGGTGCTTAGCTTGGATCGCTTGCTTGTTTGCTGGATAGCTCATGTATGTCTGGACATTGAGCTCGCTATGGTTTATCATCTTTATTTTGGGGATAGCAATATGTATTTCAGTATTTCTGTTTATGATGTACTAGACATGTTTATTTTGGCAGTTGACTTTATGATGTACTAAACTTGTTTTGAGATGGTTTGAGATATTCCGCTGTTATATTCTCATTTACTCTGTTTTATATATATATATTTACGTTCTTGTTCTGCCTGGATATATCATTATGCATGCTTACCCAGTTATAACGCCCCCCAGAAGCTAGTGCCCCCGAAAGAGTGACCCTAGCGGAGGTGGGGTGTTACAGGTTTCTTATATCGTAGTAGGATCGAGACATTGCACCTGCACGATAAAATAAACGAAGTTTAGAATTAATGAATTCACGGAGAAAGAAGTGCAATGAATGCTGATGCTGTTGTGTAAAGTGTATCCTAAGTGGTGTGTTTCCCCCAACCGACCCGAGTCTGAAGCTAGACTAGTACGGGCAGGCTCTTTGGCCTTAGCGGGAGTGGTCTCTTCAGAAGAGGTGAAGACTAGAGGATCCTTCCTGAAATCCTATGAAGTGTATATAGTCTCAGGTAAAGGGAGATCCCCCAAACCCTGAAATATTTGCTCATCAGTACTAGGAATATTCCACTCGGAAGCATTAAGTGGCGACTCTGCTGGGGATGTTGACTTTTCCAGAGAAGTAGCCTCCTCGGGGGCAGCATATCCTTCTCGATGCCTTTTGGCCAGGTTAGCCAATTCGTCATCTTGTGTAGAAGATGGAGAAGGTGAAGCTTGAAGAGGCACTGTAGGAATTCCCGAGCCTTCTCCTGTTTCTGGAACCACCTCCACTGGAGGAATGTATGCGTAAGGGACCGTCCGATGACCGATGCTACGAAAAACAGATAATAGCCCATGAAAGTGAAGATATTCGTCTTTAAGGACTTCGTCGATAGTCAAGAATTTCTGATCGCCATTAAGAAGTCGGTGCATCCGATCAAAGAACACCTGATCTGATATCTGTTTGGGGTTGTCGACTGCAAACAAAAAGGAAAACAGGTCAAGATGATGATTCAAGTGTATAGAGCCCGGATTTAGAAAATCAGTGCTTTACTTGATTTTGTCCATCTACTGGCGCATCCAGGCTGTCGCTTCTCGTAGAACCATTCTAATCTGGAATCTCCAGCTTTACTGCTAAATGGTGCAGAGATTATCTTCCTTTTTGGAACTGATTCAAAGTAGCAGAAAGATGGAGTCTCTCGAGTCCGATGTTTGAAATTGTAGAAGAAGTGAACGTCATCGAACGTGAGCTCTATGCCTAGGATTTCACGATATGCTATGTATAAGGTGTGCAAATAGGCATATGAATTGGGATGCAACTGCATGGGGGCAATCCGCATTTGTCTTAAGAAATCAACGATGAAAGGAGAGAATGGAGGAATGGCGCCGACCATGCACATTAATCGAGTGACCGCCATATATCCTTCTGGAGGGTTGTGGGGACGGTCAGAGCGTGAAGGCACTAGAGTGTCCCTTTTCATTATCCCGTATTTTAAGCAAATTCGGACAAGTCGATCGTTGTCAATTGTTGATTCAACGGAGTCCGAAGGTGATTCCAATATAATGGCTGATTCAAATTCATCGGGTGCTCGATCGTCGCCAATCCCTCCTTCCTCCTCAAAACCCAGAGAAACTTCATTCTCTGAAGACACCTCGTCGCTTTCCCGATGTCCAACCCCGTAATCTGGACCCTCGCTGTCCCATTCTGGATCCGAAGAAGAAGATATATCCTCAAGAGTGATTTTGTTAGAAGTTTCCGGGGCTTCTTTCCTCTCAGCTAGTCTGGAAGAACGTCTGGGCCTCATTGTCATGGAACTATTGAAGAAGCAATAGCACGGATTAGAGTAAATTAGCCCGTACCCCCCTGTGTATGTGTGTGAACTAAAATGTGTGCAGTGAATGTGAGAAATGCAAAGTAAAAGTGCAGCAATGTAAGACGTAACTTTGAAGAGAAAGTGATAGTCAGAGTAGTTCTTAATGTTCATTTATGTCCGCAAGGCACTATCCTAACTATTCATGAAGTTGGAAGTAATATCTATTAAATAGTTGGACGAAAGCTTGTGTTTTAGATTGAGTAGTGTTCGGTTCGGATGCAGACACCAGGTTCGGATCGGATAAGCAAAGATCCATGTTCAGAGAGATATATCCGGATCGGTTCGGAGATTGACACCCGGAGCGGATCGGGTTAACCTGGATAACCAGACCCCTATTCTCTCTTTTGTTTCACAACCGGGTCCGATCCGAGCGCATAAGTCGTGACCTTCATTGTATTCGTAGATCCGACCCGACCCGGTCAAACAAGTTAAGACTCATTTCTTGGCCCTATTGCTCCGACCCGATCCGGCTCTGTGAATTTCTCTCTTTTCCTTTTCCTCCTACTGTTCTCCTATTCGAACCAATTTTCTTTAGTTTCCTTCCTCTTCCTCCTCTTAAGTAGCGAACCCAACTCGAAATCCCAAGCCTTAATTAAAGTCGAGAGATTAAGCACTCAAGTATTCAATAACGAGTTTCAATATCTTCCTCCAACGCCTCGAAATGGCGTCGATGCCATTGACGACGAAGGCGGAGGATGGAAGAGGCCGTGGTGATGGAATTATTTAATTACTTTGCTAGAATCGTTCAAACTAACCGCGGATGTAAATTAAAAGCGATTATGGCAACGAGATTCAAGATTACAAGACTACCTATGTATTTGATTCGAAGATGGAAGCGAAAATTTTGAAGTTTCTTGGAAAGGCTAAAGTTTCGATGTGGAATCGGTTCAGATGAGCAGAAACGATGAATGAGAGAAAGGAAGAAAAGAGAAGTGAATTTATATAAAAAACAAGCTGACTATTCGTATTCCCGATCAGACCGGTTCGAAAAGCCCAATGACGCAGCTTGGCCCACTAATACATTGCAGAGAAGAAGGAGATCAGTTCGGGTCGGAACCCAAAGCAGAAATTCGTTCGGGTCGGAATCCGAACCGAGCAGGATGAAGTACGACAACTTGGCATGTGAATTCAAAAGGAAGGATGAAGCTTTTGTGCTATGGCAATCAAAGCATGCTCCATTTCCAATAGAAGCATCCTTTGAGGGGGCAAAGTGTTAGCCTACTTTGTGAGCTAGGCAACACAAAGTCAAGATATCAAGCATTGGAGAGCATTTCAAATTAGAAGACTTCGGTTCGGATCGGAGAGACCATCACTACTCAGGTCGGAGGAGACGCTACAGCTTCGATCGAACAGATGCAATCATCCGGGTCGGGTTAAGGCAACGTATCGGTTCGGATCGGATAAAGTCTCCTGTTCGGAGCGGCGAGCTATTGCTGTTGAAAACAGAGAGCGCGCGTTCGGATCGGAGGACAGTCTTCTTCAAGATGGATCGGAAGGCCACCCAGCTGCTACAGAGATGGTTCGGAGGAAGAGCAGAATAAAGAGAAGAGAGAGTTGTCACCAAGTCAATTCGGGTCGGATCGGATATCCCGATCCGAACCCCTGATACATACACCTCCGACCCGAACCCATTTTCCATACTGTCCCCCTGCATAAACGCCTGAATATCCGGATCGGCTATGACCAGTTCCTGCCCATAACGTTCACTATTTTGATGCGTTGTCAGCACAATAATTCATCCGAACCCGAAGCTAATGGGATGGACGACACGTGGCCCCGACCCGGATCAAGTTTTGAGCAAATTCACACCTATAAATACCCCGTCTGGAGACAAAGAAAAGGATCTTTTTTAGGCACTTTGAGAATTCAACCACCCCCATAACCCGAACTCCATTGCTCCCGGAGAATCCAAATATTCTTTCATTACTTGTCTTAGTCTATTGAGTGAATATAAGTGAGTTGTGAGTGAAATTGAGTGAAGCTTACATTGTATTTGTAACTGAATCATTGAATATAGTAAAAGATAAGTGGACGTAGGCATTTCTTCGCCGAACCACTATAAATTCTGTGTGTTCATTCTTATTTTTATCTCATTTCATTTTGCTTTTAATCAATTTGGGTGTTAGAACCACTTTTGGGTCTAACACGAAGCAATTACATACCGATTCCTTACTCGTGCCAACCTACTAATATCTACACCAACCTAACCCTTCACTGCTAAGTTTTCATCTCCCCATAAATACACGCGACCTAATCCATTTTTTTTGTTTCCAGCAATTCGATGCCATGCTTTGCAATGGTCTTCGAATTTTTTTAACAAACTAAGTACTAAAAATTAATAAAATAATAATAATAGCATATATAAATGTTGCTTCTCTTTTTAGTTCTTTTGTAAAATAAACGTGAGTTTTAAAATCTTTAAACGAAGCTTTCTGCATTTTCCCATCTTGAAAGCAAATAGTGGGTTTGGAAAGAGTTCTTAACGCAAGAAAGCAAGTTCCTTTTGTTTTATGGAGATAGAGTGGCGCAATGGTCATCGGGGTGAGGAGCAACACCCATCGCCGAAGAATGGGGAAGTTATGACCCATTTTTCTTGTCGCGACATTTTACTGTGTGGAGTGGATCTAGGCATGTCTGATTCACTCGGATGTCTTGATGTCACTATAGAGATGAGGATGAGGTGGGGAGGGTTATAAGGAGTGAATGGATGTTTTAGCGATTGTTTTAGTGGTGCGAATGGAGAGAACAAGGTGGAAGGAATTGGTAAATGGCGTGTATAGCAGAATTCGAGTGCAACTATAGGGCTATACGTTTGATAGCATAGTGAGGTGAAAACGCAAGGTAGTGGAAATTCTTCCGTGATTGTTAACGAAGTAAGGTGGGGGTTTGGTCCTTGGGAAGAAGTAGTTGTACCCATTTATTTGGAGCAGGTGCTTGTCACGTGGGAGGAGCCGATGGTGCAACTGTGGAAGAGGACGTGGGAAGCTTGATGTTCCAGAAGTGGTGGAATTTTGGTTATATAGGAGTGATACTAGAGAGAGTTTTATTGTGGAAGGAGGATCTGTGGCAAAGTCAGGTGCGGTTCCATGATGGCTCGGGTCAGCGTCAAAGGGGCCTGGTGAGGCGGCGCAAGGAGGACGATGGCTTTGTGTTTGGAGCGTGGAAGTGGTATCGTGTTTTAGAGAGGATCAGGATGAGTAATAGGAAAAAGGGATCGAGGGGAGAGAAGCTTGAATAGGACAAAATGCGTGACCCCTTACTGACGTGGATTTAATAATTAAAGGTAAAAAGACTGATTAAGTAATTAATAATTATTTTACTTTCCAATCGTTAAATTATATAACTTGTGTAACGACCCGGGAAAAAAACGACCTTGGTTATCCGATATATAACACCTATCGAACAATCAAAAGTCGAAATTACCGGATAGTCCAAGAAAGAAATTAGAGGGTGAGGATAGATAAGATAGAACTAATAGAATAGAAGAAGAAGAAGAACATACCACATCATCAGAGTAACACGAATCTCACAGCGGAACGAATAAAATAGAATATACAACATAACTTGAAATCAAAAAGCAGTATATATATACGATACCATTATCAGAGTACAATACTTACATCACAGCGGAAATAATCAATAGCTATATAATCCTGAAGCCTCCTGCTCCAAGCTCTCCAAGTATATCTGTAAAATCCTGACTGCTTGACTGCCCGTACAAATTTGGGCACCCAAGAGTTTAGGGAAAACAAAACAAAATAAACTCTGGGTCAGTCATGGGACTGGTGTGAGTAAACTCAAATCATTTGGTTTAACTTTCAAAATCCTTTCGAAAGAAAAGATAATCGTAAGACCAATCCACACATAAACACGGACGGTTTTTACCTTACGATAACCCAAAACACTTTGGAAATCATATATTATCTGATATTATAATAATGTCTAATCACAAGTAATTAGCAATCTAGCAGAACGCTTGCATCTCACGCTCTACATATATAGTATATAATCAAAACCGCGGGCGCTTATTGGATATTGGATTCCAACTTGACAAGGTATGGGACCACCTTCCGAACGTGTATCTCTAGAGGCAAATACACTGGGTTCAACAAGAACATCTTGCAACCCGGCCCACACATGACCGACCACTCATTTCGCTTGAGTGTATCGAATGTATATCACCGACGGTTGGGATCAGCAACCGCCTCCCGAAATGGGACAGCATCGATAGATTTAAGAACAAAAGGAATTTCTCTAGATAGGTGATCATACACCCTACTTCGGAGCGACCGACTTAGCCATGCTGCCTGCCCGATTTTTGTCATTTCCTGGTTGATGAGGCTTGAGGTCATAACGTATCTTTTGACAGATCACACCTCCATTACTTTGAATGCCACATCGTCATACCCGCCAAATCACAAATTGATTTCACCAAAAATACCACGGGTATAAAGCTAAGAGAAACGAATTCCTCCGCCACCAAACGTAAGTACGTTTGAAGAGATCAACTTACGCGATCCTTTGGATATACTCTGTCAGACACTCGTCCATACACGTTTGTCCTGGGACTGGACAAACCGAAGGCACTATTCTGTAAACAGGATAGCCCTTGCACAACTCCGTCTTCAATATATTCAGCATACTTGATTCGCAACGCTTATGCTAAAACGGAGTGGTTCTCTGGATAATAATCCAACCGGTCTCTCCATATTAACAACGTTAAAATGGTCCAAACTTTGATAGTCGGTGATTTAACTATCAAATGAAAACATGTCTGTGTGCAAACAATGATATTATTTCCAGAAGGAAATTCTATCGAACAATCATCATTTCATTCATTCATCCATTTCCCTATTCCTGTTGTTTAATGTTTCTTATTCACTATATTTAGAAAATATATATCATTATCATTGGAAAACATTTCCAGCTCTTGTTTCTATATTCAGAAAACAATTCTGCTTCTCATTTGGAAAACATTTCCAAATCTCTTTCATTTGATTAAACAGATGTTTGAATAAACATCACTATGCCAAATCTCCTTCATTTGGTTTCCACTTAACCACTTTCCACTATCGAACCTTAACCATTTCTTAGTTAAAAACGAAGTCAATCAAGTTGGGGTATAATTACCTCTCAGACCTTAACTGAACGACATTTCCAACTTCGAAATAGGCAAAGTTCATCTCTTTAAAACATTAACACTTCTTTACGACATTTTCAGATTCTACTTACGAGTCCGCTTCTCATACAGTAAGCACTTGATTATAACAAAAGTGTTATAATTCCCTGCATCCGAAATATAATAACTTTATATGGATTTTATTTTCTAACTCAAATAAATAAACGAATATATAATTTATTAACTCCTATTCAGTTAACTCTAATCTATAACCCTTATTCTATTAACTCTTACAGGATTAACTCTTATTCGGATAACTCGGTTTTGATTTAACTCCTCTTGATTTAACTCAATCTGACCAACTTACTTGATCAGTTCAACTGGACTAACTTAGCTTAATTAACTCGACTAAATTACTTTTATCAATTAACTAATATTTGACTTGACACCATTCGCTCGACTCTAGATCGCAGCGATCACAATGGTTACGCCTGATTTCCTCAGGAAACATCTGTCCGCCTTAGGCTATCTACAGCCCTGCGAATTACGCTAGCAGTCGTACTGACTGATAACTTATCTTAAATGACTACTGTTTTAATTTCTAGTTCGATTTGACTATGATCGATTTACTCTAACTGATTAACTCTACTGTATAACTCTAACTATATAACTCTATTGGATTAACTTCTTTCGAATAACTAATATTCGATAAATTTCCCTTCGACTAAACTGATATTCGATGACTTTACTTCGAATAATTCTTATTCGATAAATTCTCCTTCGTCCTTATTCAGTTTCAACATCGATGTGGAAATCGATTTTTACTTCTCTATATAAGTCTTGACTTATATACTCTATTTATCCAATGATAAATAATTCAATTAATTTATAAGACTTTATTTATAAATTAACCTTCTCACTTTATCTGTTAAAACAGATCTCTCTTAAATTCTCACTTTGAATTCATATTCTGTTTACCCGTGTGCGAAGCACGGGCCTAAATTCTCCCTAGTGTAAAATTCTCCTTTATTACACTTTTATCCATTTTCAAGTACTTCAATATTCTATTTATTTTCTAAATAAATAATTCCTTTTTATAACTCAGTTTATTTCTCTAGATAAATATTTCCTTTTAATCTATTTGTAAATGTTTTTACAAATATTTTCTTTTCTATTTTATTTGTAAATGTTTTACAAACAATTCTCCTTCTCTATTTGTTTTACAAATATTTTTCCTTTATTGCTTTGATTTTATAAAATGATTTCTTTTATAAAACCCCTTTTTCTTCATATATAAAATCCGCTGATTTTATATAAATAATCTATTTTCAAATATATTTTGAAAATCTCCCTTTTCCACTTTCTCGTATCACTTATGGTATAAAAATATCAAATCAAAATGATCGGTCATCATCCAAACACACAGCATCAACAACAGATGATATAACACTTCATATATCAGAATATATGAAAAGCGGTAAATAAATGTTGAGGAACCCAGTTGGGTCCCTCCAACCTGTTTCCCTGCATCCACAGATGTTAATCAACATAAATAACATGAGTATACAGTATTCTGATAAACAGAATCAATATTTCGATACGATTTATATATATCGTTATCGAAATATTCAATCAACTGACTAGCAGTTCAACCAAATAGCCAATACATAGCAATTCAATCAATATTCATCAATACTAAAAATACGTTATAAAAATATAAATTGTTCAGAGTTAGTGAGATTTACTCACCTTGGACGGTTTATCGTTGAATAACGATAATTGGTCATTGATTTGGTTCAGGCGTTTTATTTTCACCATACATCCAAACGAGCTCCAATTCACTTGCGGTCAGTTCCATGGTGGAGTACTCGTCCATACGATCCTAACGTGACCAGTTTCGCTGCATTTCGTTACCGTATGACAAAGTTATGTCAATTTGAAGTTTGTATACATTTTAAATGAATTAAAAATTTGGATTTAAAATATAATCGGGCTTTACCCACTGAATCAGGCCCATCTTCCTCCTACCCAGCCCAGACCGCCTATTAATCCTTCTTCCCCCAATTGTCGCACGCTCCAGTATTCGGTCCCTCTCTCAAAACAATCACGGCCGACGCCTTCATCCAACTACCTCCCGTTCCTCCATGAATCACTACATCGACTACACCGTTCTTCATCTCATCGAAATCTCAACCCTCCCACCTCCGTCAAACCCAGCTCGAACTCCCCCTTTCACCGCGTCGACACCAGCCACGGTGGAAACCACCGAACGGAATCCTCACCGTAACCCCACCTATTTTGCAACCAACTACTAATCAACGTCCTCAATCCATATCCGAACTCGCTTTAGCACATCGAAGTACCAAATTCCCTAAAAATCCAACCCTAGGATCCGCTGTACATTTTCTGTATCACGAAATTGGGATCGAACTCGAAGATAAGCACCTAGCAGTGAAGCGCAGATCAAAAGGAGCTCAAGAATACATGTTTATGGATTTTAGAATTTTACTTGAATTTGTTTTTATTTTCTAAGAGAGGAAATTTCTCTGTGTATTTCGTTTGCTGAAAGAAGAGATGAGAAGGGTCGGCTTGTTTAGCTTTTATATACAGACAGACAGCTTGGCTTCCACGGTAGTAAATTTCTTGGCACTCACGGAAACGAGTTGGTTTGGCGGTCACGCTATTCACAAGTTTGGCAGTCACGTTTTTCTTTATATTTTTTTTTATATATTAAACTTGGCAGTCACAGTTCTTTGTTGGATTGGCAAGCATGGTTCTTTGTTCGATTGGCAGGCACAGGTTCAATAGCTTGAAGGGCATAGAAATGAATTTTCCTTGGAACGTACGGAGTTGAGATGGCTTGCGAGGCACGGGGTTGATTAGTTGGATGGAAAAGTAGAGTTTTATATTATTTTATATTATAACGAAACTTCGCGGTGAAGTATCAAGCAAAACAAATCACAGTCGACATCTATTTACTGATAAAAAGGCTTTTCTTAGTGGTAAAAGTTATTCCGGACCCAATGGGACAGGTTTCATCGAAATCTGAGGTCGTTTGAAAAAAATTCCTTTATAAAACCGAAAATAAACACACATTTTAATTTTCCACGGTCACCAGATAAATCAAATCAACTTGAAACTGCGAACATCGATGATAACTTTTCGATACGAACCCAACGGCACTAATTTCCTCGCATCCTGAGACTGTTGCTCCGGTAGACTGTTTTTGACGCGTACCGCACTGCCCTTCTGAACACCAAATTTGCCGATCTCTAAAAATAACAAACTATATACCTACCCTGACTATAATCGACGCTACGAACTCACCGGAACTGGTTTCGTGGCCTGATTCGATCGTCTGTTCAAGTTACACTCTAATATCCTTTTATTCAGTTGAATTAATTTAATTTCACTGAACGAGCGTTTACGGCTACCGTGGCCACATATGACATCGGTTTTCCACGCCACTCACCACCATACAATAATTTAACGATACGACTCTAATGAAACTGGTTTCGTCGAAAACAGAGTCCGTTTGCAAAACGGCTATTTTAACGTGTATATTTATATAACGATTTTCCATAGCGATTATTTCAAAATTTGATTTGGCCATAACTATCAATATATAACACGAAATCTGGATTTTTCTCTTTCATATGAAAATTATCGTCAATACGGTCCCAGCGTTTCTTGTTGCATAGAATTCCGGTTTATATCGGATCATGTATTCTCAGTTGAAGTTTAAATCGCCGAATAGCGAACTGCAGCGCCATTTCGAGCTCGAATTTATTTATAATATAAATTATACGTTCAAACGACGTTATTAAATATATTCGTCAATATAATTCCATTATAACTAAAATATATATTTTGGGTCGTCCACTTCACACCATACTGTCAAATTCAAAAATTTCAATTATTTCAGAAATAAATATATTTTTTCTATTAAATAATCCATATAATTCAATTCATCGACCATTCAATTCTCTAAATCCTATATAAATAATTAAATAAATTAATTCTTATCGCTGAAAAATACGGGTCGTTACATTCTTCCCCCCTTAAAATAATTTCGTCCTCGAAATTGCTAAGGTAGAGAACAACCTTATTAACTGGTTTCGAATTATTCGTTTACTTCTTTAATTTCAATTTCAACTGAATTAATTCCTTTCAATTAAATTATTAATTTATTCCAATTAACGAAAATTTTCATAAATTCTGAAAATTTTCTAACACCTGAAATTTTTGAAAAATTTCGCCAGCACCTCCTTTGTACCGGGAGCATCCGGAAAATCCCCAAACCGCCACACAGGCCTCTCCAATCCAAAAGAAAATCAAATAGTCAAGCGGCTTGCCAAACAGGCCCATAAATCTCATCAACTCATATGAATATAAATGTGTACCTTTTGTCGGGTATTCCTTATATTACATCCATCTGCTGCCAATCCAACATATGCAACTGTCATCCCAGTCAAACTCAAATCACTTTTATCTTCAACACACCCATTCGCTTATCCAAGCAAAATTCCAACCAAACTGCAATTCCAATCTCAATTCAAATATCTTACTCAATAATTCATCTCTCTTCCAGATTATCTCTAATCCAGCCCAATTCTACTTGATACCATTCTATTTTAATTCAACTCAATTTCCACTGAACTGCCTTCAATTCAATATCAAATTTGCTTTAACAAATTTCTATTTATCTTGTGTTTATTTCAAATAATCTGTTTCTGGGAGTTCTTAAACAGCTTAGCCTTTTCCAAAATCAAACCATTCATTTGGAAAACCAAAATAATTTGTTTTCTCAAAACAGCTCAAAAACAAAACCTTTGGTAGCAATCCGTCACTTACAAACCCAAAAATGAACACCGACGATGTCCGGATCATCGTCGGAATCTATTTTCCAGCTATTGAAGTGAGTTCAATACTATGTCACTTTCAAAACCATTTCTAACCACTTTCATTTTGAAATTCATTTCTAAATATCCCTTTTAAAGGCTTGTAACAAATTTAAAATCTCCCAGGATTTTAAAATTCACATATATTTAACCAGATTCATTCTGCACACTTCACATTTTCAGAGTTTTAATTTCATTTCTGATTTAAATTCCAATTTAATTCATCTGATTTCATATATTTCACTTATATGAATTCTATTTGGTTATTTATATAACCATTTCACATTTTATAATCTTATTCGATTATAATAACAACCAACACATCCAATATATGATAATATTTCAAATAACTATACTTTGTTTATATCAAAATATAATTCGGGTAAAATTATTTCATTTATCCTCTTTCAAAACATACTGTGTCGGTCCATCGTATTCAAGCGTTTAGTAATCCCTATCGATACAGTGGATCAAACTGATCGACCAAAATTCATAAACAACTCAACCAATAAATCTCCACAATATAAAACCATTTTATATCAAATAACAAGTACGTTCACTCGTATATATACACTCAAACTCAGTCTAGGGTATTACTAACCCCATCTCTACTGAATCACGCCACAGAGCCAAGGTAATCACTTAACCTTCAGCTCTGATACCACTGTAACGACCCGGGAAAAAAACGACCTTGGTTATCCGATATATAACACCTATCGAACAATCAAAAGTCGAAATTACCGGATAGTCCAAGAAAGAAATTAGAGGGTGAGGATAGATAAGATAGAACTAATAGAATAGAAGAAGAAGAAGAACATACCACATCATCAGAGTAACACGAATCTCACAGCGGAACGAATAAAATAGAATATACAACATAACTTGAAATCAAAAAGCAGTATATATATACGATACCATTATCAGAGTACAATACTTACATCACAGCGGAAATAATCAATAGCTATATAATCCTGAAGCCTCCTGCTCCAAGCTCTCCAAGTATATCTGTAAAATCCTGACTGCTTGACTGCCCGTACAAATTTGGGCACCCAAGAGTTTAGGGAAAACAAAACAAAATAAACTCTGGGTCAGTCATGGGACTGGTGTGAGTAAACTCAAATCATTTGGTTTAACTTTCAAAATCCTTTCGAAAGAAAAGATAATCGTAAGACCAATCCACACATAAACACGGACGGTTTTTACCTTACGATAACCCAAAACACTTTGGAAATCATATATTATCTGATATTATAATAATGTCTAATCACAAGTAATTAGCAATCTAGCAGAACGCTTGCATCTCACGCTCTACATATATAGTATATAATCAAAACCGCGGGCGCTTATTGGATATTGGATTCCAACTTGACAAGGTATGGGACCACCTTCCGAACGTGTATCTCTAGAGGCAAATACACTGGGTTCAACAAGAACATCTTGCAACCCGGCCCACACATGACCGACCACTCATTTCGCTTGAGTGTATCGAATGTATATCACCGACGGTTGGGATCAGCAACCGCCTCCCGAAATGGGACAGCATCGATAGATTTAAGAACAAAAGGAATTTCTCTAGATAGGTGATCATACACCCTACTTCGGAGCGACCGACTTAGCCATGCTGCCTGCCCGATTTTTGTCATTTCCTGGTTGATGAGGCTTGAGGTCATAACGTATCTTTTGACAGATCACACCTCCATTACTTTGAATGCCACATCGTCATACCCGCCAAATCACAAATTGATTTCACCAAAAATACCACGGGTATAAAGCTAAGAGAAACGAATTCCTCCGCCACCAAACGTAAGTACGTTTGAAGAGATCAACTTACGCGATCCTTTGGATATACTCTGTCAGACACTCGTCCATACACGTTTGTCCTGGGACTGGACAAACCGAAGGCACTATTCTGTAAACAGGATAGCCCTTGCACAACTCCGTCTTCAATATATTCAGCATACTTGATTCGCAACGCTTATGCTAAAACGGAGTGGTTCTCTGGATAATAATCCAACCGGTCTCTCCATATTAACAACGTTAAAATGGTCCAAACTTTGATAGTCGGTGATTTAACTATCAAATGAAAACATGTCTGTGTGCAAACAATGATATTATTTCCAGAAGGAAATTCTATCGAACAATCATCATTTCATTCATTCATCCATTTCCCTATTCCTGTTGTTTAATGTTTCTTATTCACTATATTTAGAAAATATATATCATTATCATTGGAAAACATTTCCAGCTCTTGTTTCTATATTCAGAAAACAATTCTGCTTCTCATTTGGAAAACATTTCCAAATCTCTTTCATTTGATTAAACAGATGTTTGAATAAACATCACTATGCCAAATCTCCTTCATTTGGTTTCCACTTAACCACTTTCCACTATCGAACCTTAACCATTTCTTAGTTAAAAACGAAGTCAATCAAGTTGGGGTATAATTACCTCTCAGACCTTAACTGAACGACATTTCCAACTTCGAAATAGGCAAAGTTCATCTCTTTAAAACATTAACACTTCTTTACGACATTTTCAGATTCTACTTACGAGTCCGCTTCTCATACAGTAAGCACTTGATTATAACAAAAGTGTTATAATTCCCTGCATCCGAAATATAATAACTTTATATGGATTTTATTTTCTAACTCAAATAAATAAACGAATATATAATTTATTAACTCCTATTCAGTTAACTCTAATCTATAACCCTTATTCTATTAACTCTTACAGGATTAACTCTTATTCGGATAACTCGGTTTTGATTTAACTCCTCTTGATTTAACTCAATCTGACCAACTTACTTGATCAGTTCAACTGGACTAACTTAGCTTAATTAACTCGACTAAATTACTTTTATCAATTAACTAATATTTGACTTGACACCATTCGCTCGACTCTAGATCGCAGCGATCACAATGGTTACGCCTGATTTCCTCAGGAAACATCTGTCCGCCTTAGGCTATCTACAGCCCTGCGAATTACGCTAGCAGTCGTACTGACTGATAACTTATCTTAAATGACTACTGTTTTAATTTCTAGTTCGATTTGACTATGATCGATTTACTCTAACTGATTAACTCTACTGTATAACTCTAACTATATAACTCTATTGGATTAACTTCTTTCGAATAACTAATATTCGATAAATTTCCCTTCGACTAAACTGATATTCGATGACTTTACTTCGAATAATTCTTATTCGATAAATTCTCCTTCGTCCTTATTCAGTTTCAACATCGATGTGGAAATCGATTTTTACTTCTCTATATAAGTCTTGACTTATATACTCTATTTATCCAATGATAAATAATTCAATTAATTTATAAGACTTTATTTATAAATTAACCTTCTCACTTTATCTGTTAAAACAGATCTCTCTTAAATTCTCACTTTGAATTCATATTCTGTTTACCCGTGTGCGAAGCACGGGCCTAAATTCTCCCTAGTGTAAAATTCTCCTTTATTACACTTTTATCCATTTTCAAGTACTTCAATATTCTATTTATTTTCTAAATAAATAATTCCTTTTTATAACTCAGTTTATTTCTCTAGATAAATATTTCCTTTTAATCTATTTGTAAATGTTTTTACAAATATTTTCTTTTCTATTTTATTTGTAAATGTTTTACAAACAATTCTCCTTCTCTATTTGTTTTACAAATATTTTTCCTTTATTGCTTTGATTTTATAAAATGATTTCTTTTATAAAACCCCTTTTTCTTCATATATAAAATCCGCTGATTTTATATAAATAATCTATTTTCAAATATATTTTGAAAATCTCCCTTTTCCACTTTCTCGTATCACTTATGGTATAAAAATATCAAATCAAAATGATCGGTCATCATCCAAACACACAGCATCAACAACAGATGATATAACACTTCATATATCAGAATATATGAAAAGCGGTAAATAAATGTTGAGGAACCCAGTTGGGTCCCTCCAACCTGTTTCCCTGCATCCACAGATGTTAATCAACATAAATAACATGAGTATACAGTATTCTGATAAACAGAATCAATATTTCGATACGATTTATATATATCGTTATCGAAATATTCAATCAACTGACTAGCAGTTCAACCAAATAGCCAATACATAGCAATTCAATCAATATTCATCAATACTAAAAATACGTTATAAAAATATAAATTGTTCAGAGTTAGTGAGATTTACTCACCTTGGACGGTTTATCGTTGAATAACGATAATTGGTCATTGATTTGGTTCAGGCGTTTTATTTTCACCATACATCCAAACGAGCTCCAATTCACTTGCGGTCAGTTCCATGGTGGAGTACTCGTCCATACGATCCTAACGTGACCAGTTTCGTTGCATTTCGTTACCGTATGACAAAGTTATGTCAATTTGAAGTTTGTATACATTTTAAATGAATTAAAAATTTGGATTTAAAATATAATCGGGCTTTACCCACTGAATCAGGCCCATCTTCCTCCTACCCAGCCCAGACCGCCTATTAATCCTTCTTCCCCCAATTGTCGCACGCTCCAGTATTCGGTCCCTCTCTCAAAACAATCACGGCCGACGCCTTCATCCAACTACCTCCCGTTCCTCCATGAATCACTACATCGACTACACCGTTCTTCATCTCATCGAAATCTCAACCCTCCCACCTCCGTCAAACCCAGCTCGAACTCCCCCTTTCACCGCGTCGACACCAGCCACGGTGGAAACCACCGAACGGAATCCTCACCGTAACCCCACCTATTTTGCAACCAACTACTAATCAACGTCCTCAATCCATATCCGAACTCGCTTTAGCACATCGAAGTACCAAATTCCCTAAAAATCCAACCCTAGGATCCGCTGTACATTTTCTGTATCATGAAATTGGGATCGAACTCGAAGATAAGCACCTAGCAGTGAAGCGCAGATCAAAAGGAGCTCAAGAATACATGTTTATGGATTTTAGAATTTTACTTGAATTTGTTTTTATTTTCTAAGAGAGGAAATTTCTCTGTGTATTTCGTTTGCTGAAAGAAGAGATGAGAAGGGTCGGCTTGTTTAGCTTTTATATACAGACAGACAGCTTGGCTTCCACGGTAGTAAATTTCTTGGCACTCACGGAAACGAGTTGGTTTGGCGGTCACGCTATTCACAAGTTTGGCAGTCACGTTTTTCTTTATATTTTTTTTTATATATTAAACTTGGCAGTCACAGTTCTTTGTTGGATTGGCAAGCACGGTTCTTTGTTCGATTGGCAGGCACAGGTTCAATAGCTTGAAGGGCATAGAAATGAATTTTCCTTGGAACGTACGGAGTTGAGATGGCTTGCGAGGCACGGGGTTGATTAGTTGGATGGAAAAGTAGAGTTTTATATTATTTTATATTATAACGAAACTTCGCGGTGAAGTATCAAGCAAAACAAATCACAGTCGACATCTATTTACTGATAAAAAGGCTTTTCTTAGTGGTAAAAGTTATTCCGGACCCAATGGGACAGGTTTCATCGAAATCTGAGGTCGTTTGAAAAAAATTCCTTTATAAAACCGAAAATAAACACACATTTTAATTTTCCACGGTCACCAGATAAATCAAATCAACTTGAAACTGCGAACATCGATGATAACTTTTCGATACGAACCCAACGGCACTAATTTCCTCGCATCCTGAGACTGTTGCTCCGGTAGACTGTTTTTGACGCGTACCGCACTGCCCTTCTGAACACCAAATTTGCCGATCTCTAAAAATAACAAACTATATACCTACCCTGACTATAATCGACGCTACGAACTCACCGGAACTGGTTTCGTGGCCTGATTCGATCGTCTGTTCAAGTTACACTCTAATATCCTTTTATTCAGTTGAATTAATTTAATTTCACTGAACGAGCGTTTACGGCTACCGTGGCCACATATGACATCGGTTTTCCACGCCACTCACCACCATACAATAATTTAACGATACGACTCTAATGAAACTGGTTTCGTCGAAAACAGAGTCCGTTTGCAAAACGGCTATTTTAACGTGTATATTTATATAACGATTTTCCATAGCGATTATTTCAAAATTTGATTTGGCCATAACTATCAATATATAACACGAAATCTGGATTTTTCTCTTTCATATGAAAATTATCGTCAATACGGTCCCAGCGTTTCTTGTTGCATAGAATTCCGGTTTATATCGGATCATGTATTCTCAGTTGAAGTTTAAATCGCCGAATAGCGAACTGCAGCGCCATTTCGAGCTCGAATTTATTTATAATATAAATTATACGTTCAAACGACGTTATTAAATATATTCGTCAATATAATTCCATTATAACTAAAATATATATTTTGGGTCGTCCACTTCACACCATACTGTCAAATTCAAAAATTTCAATTATTTCAGAAATAAATATATTTTTTCTATTAAATAATCCATATAATTCAATTCATCGACCATTCAATTCTCTAAATCCTATATAAATAATTAAATAAATTAATTCTTATCGCTGAAAAATACGGGTCGTTACAACTTGAAATTATGATAACTATTTCATACGTTGTCCAAATTTAGCAAAAAAAGATTCGTTGGGATTGTATGGACGAGAGCTACACAATGGAGCTGACGGGGAGTGAATTGGAGCTCGCTGGAATTTATAGCGAAATAAATTGTCTGTCTGAATCAACCAACAGTTATCGTTATTTAACGATAAACCATCCAATGTGAGTAAATCTCACTAACTCTGTACAGTTTATATTTTTATAAATATAATCTAGTATTGATAAATCATGATTGATTGGTGTGTGTTGATTGGTTAAATTGTTGATTTATTGGCTGGAATTATAGATAACGATATATATATATATATATATATATATATATATATATATATATATATCGTTAATCAAATATTGATTCTGTTTATCAGAATATTTCATATTGAAATGAAATCAATGTTATCTATATTGTTTAACATCTGTGGATGCAGGGAAACAGGTTGGGGGGATCCAACTGGATTCCTCAGTATTTATAATATTGTTTGTTTTCATATATTGTGACATATGATGTGATATAAAACCTGTGATAGATTATGATGACACGGGTCTGTTTATATGGTATTTTAAATACCATAAGAAATACGGGAATGTAAAAAGAGAATTTTCAAAGTGTATTTTGAAAATGAAATATTTATGGTAAATAAATATGATATAATAAATGAAATATTTATAGGAAATAAATAGAATATTGTACATGGAATTTTTACTTGGAAAATAAATATAATTATAAAAGGAATATTTAGTTGGGAAGTAAATAGAATTATAAAAGGAAATATTCGGAAAATGAATAGAATTTTATAAAAAGAGAATTTTACACTAGGAAGGTTTGGCCCGTGCTTCGCACACAGGTGTTACATGATATTCATTTAAAGTAAATATTTAATAGAAATCTGTTTTAACAGATAAATTGAGGATACTAATTTATAAACGATGTTTATAAATTCAGAAAATATTTATCATTTGATAAATTGAATATATAAATCTGAATTTATATAGAGAAGTAAATTTGGTTTAACACCGATAATTGAAATCGAATGTGAACGTAGTAGTTATAAAGGAAATTTGCAATGAGATTATAAATGTTGGCAATGAAACAAGTTTTGTATGAATAATTGTGCAAATAAAAATATAAATAAAAATTGGGTTTTAGATAATGTTTTTAAATACGAAATCATACTGTTTTGATTATATAAAGAAATATTATTCACATTCTGTGTGAAAAATTATATTAAAGTAAATATTTGGCGAATAAAAATTATAAAGGAATCTGGGGTTTGAATTAGGAATTTAAATGGAATTACTGAAATTAGAAACTAACTGGAAATTAGTTAAGTTGAATGGCTTTCTGGGTATCGATCTGATGTTGGTTTCGGCCTTCGGGGTTTATGCTTGGGAAGTTGTTCTCTTACTAGTTTACAGTTAGAGACTGATAGAGGTTGAAAGAAATTGATGCGTGAATCAGAAATGGAAACGTTTTCCAAAGTTAATAACGTATATTTTCTAATTTTAGAAAATAAGGAATTTATGAATATATGGAAACGATAAATGGGAAATTAGGAAATGAAATGATGACTGATTGGTAAGATTTCCATTTTGGAATACGACCGTTGTTTGTACACATGTTTTCCTCTGATAGTTAAATCTATCATAGATTTTGGCCATTTCCGTTGTCAACACGGAGAGTATAACACCCCGCATTTTTAATGAAATTAAAAATATGGAAATATGTATATATATTATATACACAGATATATTTAAGAGAAAAAATAAATAATGACAATAAATATTTCATGTAATAATTTCATGTAGTGAAATGAAGGAAAAAATTAAGTGCAATACATGAAATGCGAAGAAACGCATGCGAACAATTAAACAGAAAAAAGGAAATAAAATGAAAAATTTGAAGAGCTTCGGGAATTTGGTCACGAAATTAGCGTCATTGCGTTCGTGGCGATTTTCTAGTCAATTTAGACCTATGGTTTGCAGAAAACCTATTTAGGATGAAAAAGATATCTTTAAATTAAATATTGCAACAAAACATGAAAAAGAGGAATGAGAAAAGAATAATGTTTAGCATTGTTCTAGGGTTTGTAAGCAAAAGACTTAGTAGCTCATTTGGTTAGAACATGTGACTTGCATACAAGAGGTACAGAGTTCGATCCCCGCCAAATGCATATTATTGTTTTAGGGGAATGGCTAAAAAGTGGCTTAGTGTGAACGCAGTTCAAAAAGTGGTTTAGTGTGAAAATGGTTAATTGGGAAGATAGCTAAAAAGTGTGTGTGTGTGTATATATATATATATATGTGACCTGTAGGTGTCAACACCCTTCTGCTGCGCATCATGTGGCACACGTGGCGCATTTTTGTTGGTCAAGGATTGTTTTTTTGAATGTGGCTTTTTCTAGTTGGTTGGGTGACGATTTTTCTTGTATTAGGGCTATTGTGGCTTTATTTGATTGGTCTGGTGAGGTGTCTTTGTGTCATGATGATTTGGATGGCTTAGATGAATCATAAGTTGGTCTAAAGGCCCATATTAATCCTAAAATTCTATATAATCATCTCAACCCTAGACCTCACAACCCTAAACTATGATGCCATCAAGCTGTTCATCTACAAACTAACCTAGCCGCCACCATAACAAATCAATTTCTAGATTAAAGATAAAAAGATAAGAGATAAAGATTCAAAGCCTAGGAATTGCGAAAAGGGTTCTAAAACAACAACGAACGAATTAACGCCTACATCAACGGATTAGCCTAGCAACTTCAGAAATCAGATCCCAGAATTCAAGATCCGTTTTCTATGAGTGCAGTTACTTTCACAAGATAATTGTTTAAACGTAATTGTGATGAGTTGTGAATTGGACTGTATGAAAATGTTTGTAAATCATATAAAGTTTATGTCTTTGCAAACTATGTTTTGATTTATGCTTGATTTGTTTCATTATATGCAAGTTATGTTCTATGTTAATTCATATGCCTAATTACGTATGCAAGTTATGTATGCAAGTTTGCTCGATCTACGCAAGTTACGAAAGATTATATGCAAGTCATGTTCATATATGTAAGAATATACTATATATATTCATATGTTTAGATCTTCATGTTTATATGATTAGATCCATATCAGTCCATATGTTTAGAAATATATGTTCATATGTTTAGATCTACATGTTTATATGATTAGATCCATATCAGTCCATATGTTTTGAACTATATGTTCATATGTTTAGATCTATATGTTTATATGATTAGATCCATATCAGTCCATATGTGTAGAACTATACGTTCATATTTTTAAATCCATGCAAGTTTATGATTTGATCCATGCTAGTTCGCACTCAATATGTTGATTGGATCTATTTTTATATGTTCACTAGATTTTTGCCGTCTTAGATCTATATGGTTTATGCCAGTTATGATGTCATGTGTATCCTCCCTTCTTCCTTTTTTTAATGAGTTGGGCTAATTGCGAGCTTAACGTATCACATGAGCTATACGTATGAACGACGTGGGAACGTTGGGGAAAAGTTTAGATAAAGGTTGAATATTATGTAATTGGCATAAAAAGGGGTTGTAATCATATAATTAATTTTGGGCATAACTAGAAACTGTGGCATAACTTGAATTGACCACACTTATGGATAATTTACATATAAACTTGGACATGAATGGTAAATATGTAAATTGGCTAAAAGATGAACGTGCCTAACCCGAGCTTAGATTGAGTTGCGGTGTAAGACTGCCCGGAACCGCCCGGCACATCTAGCGACTACAACAACATAGATCTAATATGAGAGGTTAGCGCATTAAGTCCAAAAACCCGAGGTTAGAATGAGTTGCGGTAGAAGTCTGCCCGGAACCGCCCGACATATCCAGCAACCGCAAACAACAGTTCTAATGTGAGAGGTTGGTACTTTAATGAATAAATTAAAGCTAAGGAACAGACATACTAAGAATGGAAAGGTTAAATAACATATGAACATGCGACACTTAACCAATACAACATGTTAGGTGGGCGAGTTAAGTTAACATGATCAAGAAGACAACTTAATCAATATTACATGAACAAAGTGGATAGGGTTAAGGCAAGCTTAACCAATAATAGACTTGATAAGGGGAAGGGTTAAGTAAATCTTGGGTAAGTGGGTAATATTAGTATATATAGGCCCACAAACTTAACCGTTAAATAAACATGCGTGAATCAGTGAGAAGGTTAAGTAACATATGAATAGGCAACACTTAATCAGTACAACATGTTAATTAAGCAAATAGGTGGGGTTAAGTTAAATTGAGAACACTTAACCATTATAACCTGTTGATTTGGAAACCCTAGTAATGGTAACCCATTTCAACAGTAACCCACATAGATGTATCATGGTGCCCTGAGCTAGGCAGGGTAGGGCACGATTACTGGGCTGATTATAAGCAGTCAAAATAGCAGCGGGTGGTGCAGCAGTGTAGGTTCCGATGGAGTATGGGCGTACACGTGCTCCGGAGTGGAAAAAGCAGGCATTGGGCATTAGTAGTATACACTTAACATCTTTAATCGTGTCGGGTTGCCATCATGGGAATTGATACACCCCATGATGGGGCCAGCACAGGTATCTACATACAAGCGGGGCCGAATGACACAAGTAATGAATACATACAAGCGAGGTCGAATGACACAAGTAATAAATACATGCGAGTTAGGGAGCCGATCAAACGAGGAAGGTAGTGGGTACAACTCGTGGGAGTAGGAGCAAAAAGGGGCACCTACGATAGCAGTTAGGAGTACTCGAAACTACCATTATCATGATTAGTAAGAGGGATCAACTTTTAGTATGTGACTAGTAAGGGTGCGGTGTAACTAGTAATGATACAGTGTTACTAGCATTGGTGCAGTGTAGTAATTATCCTATAGTGATTAGAAGCGCAATCAACGTTATATCTTTTTCATCTTGTCTACTTTGTCATGCCTGTTTATTCTACAGTCATTTCTTGCTTTCCAGTTTATGTTCTTATCCTGTTACTTTAATGATTATATTGTTAAAGTCACTGGACTCACCAGACTTATGTCTGACCTAGTTTGTTTCGCTTCTTTTCTTCCGTTTCCCCCCAGGTTCTTAGGGAGGAAATACTCAAGCTTAGTTCAGATATCTCTTTCTTCCAGCTTGAAGTTGAAAGGTGTATTGCTTGGCTTTGATTCTGCATATGGCATCTTTCTGTTGGGGATTATGGCTTTAAATTATGTACTCTGAAGGTTTTTTATAAGACTGATATTATGTACTTGATTTTGGTATTTGGAAATGTAATCAAACTTATTTCTGTTTCCACTGCAATAAAATTACAAAATTTTCAAGTACTACTTTTTCTATCTTGTAATATTCCGTTCTGTTTACTTATAATGCTCCACGAAACTTAATGCATTCCCTTTATGTGTGACGTTAACGGACGTGGGGTGTTACAGTGGTATCAGAGCTAAAGGTTACTAGAATAGATAAAAAAAATTGAAAACCGTTTTCAAAAGCATTTATATAAAGAAGTATTTTCAAAAACATGTTTTAAAGATAGTATTTTTTAAGAGAAATATTTATTATGGAAAAACATAATCCGCAAAAGCCATATATCTTTCTTTCGATTCTTTGTTTCGAATCTCTTCCTCTTTCCCTTTCTAATCTCTTCCTCCGCGTATAGATGTTTTTCTAAGATATGTAAGGACTTTCGTGGGATGGGCGAAAAACCGTTTCATAGGACTGAGACGTTTGTCGAAGCTAGAATTTGCTCAAGGAAGTGCAGGACTTGTTGGTATCTTTGAGATAGACGATGGGAGGAAGGTTCAACTAGCTACTTGGTTAATGAAGGATGAAGCTTCATTTTGGTGGGAGGTCATGAATAAAGAATATGCAGGGGAGACTGGACATGACACAGGATACGAAAGTGGTTCCAAAGAAGGCACAACAACAACAACAAAAGAAAGGCGGTAAGGATAACAAGGGCCAAGAGAAAAGGGAAGTACCACAATTGTGGAATACCTGGACACTTAAAGAAAGACGTTAGAAAGAAGAAGACTGGTTGTTACCATTGCGGTGAGGCAGGATATATGATTTTGGATTACCCGAGGAGGCAAGGGCAAGGGCAACGATAAGGACAGAGGGCAGGATCTTCTAGAGGGCAGGTTGTGTTCTCATGGTCAGTATATCGGAAAGAGATAGGAAGTTTCAATTGAAGATTTGATTTCTTTTCCCTAGGACTCTTTTCGACTCTTGCGCTTCGCATTCGTTTGTATCTGCTTCGTTAGTTGAAACACTGCACCTAAATACTAGTTTAGTTATGGATCCCATTGTAGTCTCAAATCCTATGGGTGGTTCGGCTCATTTATCTATGGTTTGTTGGGATTTGAAAGTGTCTATCTCGGGCGTTGTGCTTGAATGCAACGCCTACGTTCTTGGTTTCATGGGCTTTGGCTTGATTCTAGGGATGGATTGGCTAGCCAGGTATGGTGCCATCCTAGACCGTGAAAGGAGGGTAGTTAGATTGTTGACTCGTTGTGGAAGAACCCTTGATATTTCTTGTGACCCTAGAGGTCTGGGGATGCTTAGCTACCTAGAATCTCTTGACGCATCCATCAATGATTTGGAAATTGTTCGTGTAGTCTGTGAGTATGGTGACATCTTTGATGAGGTTCGGGGTTTACCCTCGAGGCGCGAGATAGACCTCTGTATATACTTAGTAGATAATGCAAAGCCAGTTGCATTACCAGTGTGCCACATGGCTCCAAGAGAGAGGAGGGAAATCAGTAAACAAGTAGGGGAGCTACTTGAGTAAGGGTTCATAAGAAGAGATCTTGAGGAAGACAATCCATGAAGAAGCGTTTACATGATACCGCGGAGCTGAGCATGCTTAGAGAAGTGGAAGTGGAGCGAGATGCCACGATTAGACGAGCTCCTACATGCATCCTTGGATCGGAGGCTAAGAAGTTACGCAACCGAGAGGTCAAGTTGGTTGAAGTCCAATGGGGAGATGATCAAGGAGACGCAACTTGGGAGATGGAAGACAAGATGCGTGTGGCATACCCTTTCCTTTTTGAGGGTATGTTCTTAACTTCTCCTTTTTCTACCGCTTTGTTTATGCTTATTATATCGTTAAGTATGTCCTCTCGATTACATCTTCGATCTTTAGGTAGGAAAATCCTATGGTTGTAAACATGTGTTTGAGACATGTTATGTTTGGTGGATGCAAGTGTTTGCTAGTGGTTGCTCATGGATGCATTTACACACACATTAGGCACTAGATCGGCTAAATCACTTTCATACTACATATGAATAAGTGTTCATAATTAATTTGATGGATGTATATTGAATGTATTATCATATGGATGTTGCATTTGAATGAATGATTGTGCACGCATGTAAAAATGATATGTATCATTAGGATTCTTTTGCATACATAATGGACGCATTTCACTATCATGAATTGCATTAAGGAGGTCGACTAAGTCAATAGACCGCCTGATTTTGCGTTAGAGTAAGAACTTATACACACACACTATGCATATGTTCATGAAAAGCATAAAAAAACCTTTTAAGGACAATGGATGCTTGTGGATGATCGATGAGTAGATTAATGATTGGATGGTAGGATACATTCTTCTTAACTCATAGATTTCGGGGACGAAATCCTTTAAGTAGGGGAGAATATAACACCCCGCATTTTTAATGAAATTAAAAGTGTGGAAAAATGTGTATATATATTAAATACATAGATATATTTAAGAGAAAAATTAAATAATAACAATAAATATTTAATGTAATAAGTTCATACAGTGAAATGAAGGAAAAAATTAAGTGCAATACATGAAATGCGAAGAAACGCATGCGAACAATTAAATAGAGAAAATGAAATAAAAAGAAAATTTTGAAGAGCTTCGGGAATTTGGTCAGGAAATTAGCGTCATTCCGTTCGTGGCGATTTTATAGTCAATTTAGACCTATGGTTTGCAGAAAACCTATTTAGGATGAAAAAGATATCTTTAAATTAAATATTGCAACAAAACATGAAAAAGAGTAATGAGAAAAGATGTTTAACATTGTTCTAGGGTTTGTAAGCAAAAGACTTAGTAGCTCATTTGGTTAGAACATGTGACTTTCATACAAGAGGTACAGAGTTCGATCCCCGCCAAATCCATATTACTGTCTTAGGGGAATGGCTAAAAAGTGGCTTAGTGTGAACGCAGTTCAAAAAGTGGTTTAGTGTGAAAATGGTTAATTGGGAAGACAGCTAAAAAGTGTGTGTGTATATATATATATATATGACCTGTAGGTGTCAACACCCTGCTGCTGCGCATCATGTGGCACACGTGGTGCATTTTTGTTGGTCAAGGATTGTTTTTTTGAATGTGGCTTTTTCTAGTTGGTTGGGTGACGATTTTTCTTGTATTAGGGCTATTGTGGCTTTATTTGATTGGTCTGGTGAGGTGTCTTTGTGTCATGATGATTTGGATGGCTTAGATGAATCATAAGTTGGTCTAAAGGCCCATATTAATCCTAAAATTCTATATAATCACCCCAAACCTCAACCCTAGACCTCACAACCCTAAACTATGATGCCATCAAGCTGTTCATCTACAAACTAACCTAGCCGCCACCATAACAAATCAAATTCTAGATTAATGATAAAAAGATAAGAGATAAAGATTCAAAGCCTAGGAATTGCGAAAAGGGTTCTAAAACAACAACGAACGAATTAACGCCTACATCAACGGATTAGCCTAGCAACTTCAGAAATCAGATCCCAGAATTCAAGATCCGTTTTCTATGAGTGCAGTTACTTTCACAAGATAATTGTTTAAACGTAATTGTGATGAGTTGTGAATTGGACTGTATGAAAATGTTTGTGAATCATATAAAGTTTATGTCTTTGCAAACTATGTTTTGATTTATGGTTTTGTTTCATTATATGCAAGTTATGTTCTATGTTAATTCATATGCCTAATTACGTATGCAAGTTATGTATGCAAGTTTGCTCGATCCATGCAAGTTATGAAAGATTATATGCAAGTCATATTCATACATGTAAGATCATATTTTATATATTCATATGTTTATATCTACATGTTTATATGATTAGATCCATATCGTCCATATGTTTAGAAATATATGTTCATATGTTTAGATCTACATGTTTATATGGTTAGATCCATATCATTCCATATGTTTAGATCTACATGTTTATATGATTAGATCCATATCAGTCCATATGTTTAGAACTATATGTTCATATGTTTAAATCCCTGCAAGTTTATGTTTAGATCCATGCTATTACACACTCAATATGTTGATTGGATCTATTTTTATATGTTTACTAGATTTATGCCGTCTTAGATCTATATTGTTTATGTCGGTTATGATGTCATGTGTTTCTTCCCTTTTTCCTTTTTTTATGACTTGGGCTAATTGTGAGCCTAACGTATCACATGAACTATACGTACGAACGACGTGTGAACGTTGGGGGAAAGTTTAGGTAATGGTTGAATATTATGTAATTGGCATAAAAAGGGGTTGTAATCATATAATTAATTTTGGGCATAACGAGAAACTGTGGCATAACTTGAATTGACCACACTTATGGATAATTTACATATAAACTTGGACATGAATGGTAAATATGTAAATTGGCTAAAAGATGAACGTGCCTAACCCGAGGTTAGATTGAGTTGCGGTGTAAGACTGCCCGGAACCACCCGGCACATCCAACGAACGCAACAACATAGATCTAATGTGAGAGGTTAGCGCATTAAACTTAAAAACCCGATGTTAGAACGAGTTTGCGGTAGAAGTCTGCCAGTAACCACCCGGCACATCCAGCAATCGCAAACAACAGTTCTAATGTGAGAGGTTGGTGCTTTAATGAATAAATTAAAGCTAAGGAACAGACATGCTAAGAATGGAAAGGTTAAATAACATATGAACAGGCGACACTTAACCAACACAACATGTTAGGTGGGTGGGTTAAGTTAACATGGACAAGTAGACAACTTAACCAATATTACATGAACAAAGTGGATAGGGTTAAGGAAAGCTTAACCAATAATACAAATGGACTTGATAAGGGGAAGGATTAAGTAAATCTTGGGTAAGTGGGTAATATTAGTATATATATAGGCCCACAAACTTAATCGTTAAATAAACATGTGTGAATCAGTGAGAAGGTTAAGTTACATATGAATAGGAAACACTTAGCCAGTACAACATGTTAATTAAGCAAATAGGTGGGGTTAAGTTAAATTGAGAACACTTAACCATTATAACATGTTGATTAGGAAACCCTAGTAACGGGGACTCATTTCAGCAGTAACCTACATAGATGTATCATGGTACCCTGAGCTAGGCAGGGTGGGGCACGATTACTGGGCTGATTATAAGCGGTCAAAATAGCAGCGGGTGGTGCAGCAGTGTAGGTTCCGACGAAGTATGGGCGTGCACGTGCTCCGGAGTGGAAAAAGAAGGCACTGGACATCACCAGTATACACATAGCATCTTGAATTGTGTCGGGTTGCCATCATGGGAATTGATACACCCCATGATGGGGCCAGCACTGGTATCTACATACAAGCGGGGCCGAATGACACAAGTAATGAATACATACAAGCGAGGTCGAATGACACAAGTAATAAATACATGCGGGTTAGGGAGCTGATCGAACGAGGAAGGAAGTGGGTACAACTCGTGGGAGTAGGATCAAAAAGGGGAACCTACGATAGCAGCTAGGAGTACATGAAACTACCATTATCATGATTAGTAAGGGGGATCAACTTTAGTATGGGACAAGTAAGGGTGCGGTGTAACTAATAATGATACGGTGTTACTAGCAGTGGTGCAGTGTAGTAATTATCCTATAGTGATTAGAAGCGCAATCAATGTTATATCTTGTTCATCTTGTCTGCTTTGTCGTGCCTGTTTATTCTACAGTCATTTCTTGCTTTCCAATTTATGTTCTTATCCTGTTACTTTAATGATTATATTGTTAAAGTCACTGGACTCACCAGATTTATGTCTGACCTAGTTTGTTTTGCCTCTTTTTTTCCGTTTCCCCCCAGGTTCTTAGGGAGGAAAAACTCAAGCTTAGTTCAGATATCTCTTTCTTCCAGCTTGAAGTTGAAAGGTGTATTGCTTGGCTTTAATTCTACGCACGGCATTTTTTTGTTGGGGATTATAGCTTTAAAATTATGTACTCTGAAGGTTTTGTACAAGACTGATATTATGTACTTGATTTTTGTATTTGGAAATGTAATCAAACTTATTTCTGTTTCTGCTGCAATAAAATTACAAAATTTTCAAGTACAACTTTTTCTGTCTTGTAATATTCCGTTCTGTTTGCTTATAATGCTCCACGAAATTTAATGCATTCCCTTTGTGAGTGACATTAACGGACGTGGGGTGTTACAGAGAGACCATGATCAGATATATTGTCTGAAAACCACTCCAGGTTGCATCAACATTGTGAATCAAATATTATGAAGATAATTGAAGACGGAGTTATGCCAGGGCTGTTTAGTAAATCCCAGGTAAAAATTGCCTAAGATGGCATAACACCCTGTATTTTCTATGTATATTAAAGTAACAAATTATAGAATACTAAATTGTAAAAGCAAGAATTAAGGGAAACGGGTTACGCGATTGCGTTCGTCTCGGAATTCTGCTTGAGATAGAGTCCTAGTTTGCGTGAATCGGACTCCGTATGAAGAAGTTATGGAGTTCAGAAGACTTCATGTTTAAACAGAAAATTATATAATTAAATAAAACAAAAATAGTTCGAATTTTGAAAATCACGTAAATCAGCTGGTCGGGAAAATTCCCGCCCATAGAGGTCGACTCCCCCGGGGGCGTCGACATAGGTGTCGACCCCCCAAGAGGGGTGTCGACTAGGGTGTCGACCCCCTGTAGGGGTCGACCCCCTAGTCCAGATCCAAACAGTGACGATTTCTGAGTGTTGCTGAGTCACTAGGGCATAGGTGGCAATTTCTGGATAGCTCTGTCTAGTCTGGATGGTTGTGATTGCTCCTAGGTTGATCTAACGGCTCACATAAGTCTAAACCTCTTTAAATGCAACCCCCATCCTCAACCCTAAACCACACAATTTCATTCCAAGGAGCCACCATGTTGTCTGTGGTCAACCTAGCATAGCCACCATTTCTTCTCCAACTAGGAAGCAAATTAGAAGACAAGTTTGAAGCTACGAATCTAATCTAAATTTGAGAATCGATAGTCTACGTCAAGGATTGCTTTTCAGTAACAGATCACAGAAAACAAGATTTTCTTTTGTTTGTAAGTCCTGTTATTATTTAGATGTGAACAATTAAAAGTTATGATTTGTAATAAAATGAAACTAGAGCCGTGTCTAGTTGTAAAATAATGGTGATGCTGATTCATGTCTATTCTTGTAACGATTCTATCATATATGCCTATGAGACAATTGTGGTTTATTGGACTTATTATTGTTGGTCTAGATTAACCTTAGAGTGGGGGGTGAATAGGGTTTATCACAGTTTTTAACTGAATTGAAAATCTAAAAAGATATATAATAATAAACAGATTACAGATTATAGCAGAAACAGAAATGCAGAAAATAAATCACAAACATATGTACCCAGCTTCGGCAAAACCCTGCCTACAGCTGCATTTCCAAGGTTTCTACTAGGTGATAGAACATATCCCGCATACAAGACCATGTACACTGGCAAATCCTGCTCCTATTCTAATCCTAAGCTCAAAACCCTAGACTGGTCGATATCCCCGCGACCAGATTTTCCTGTATTACAAACCCGTAACACATAACCCAGATTTTACAGACTCTGTCAACTATCAGTCAACACCCTGACTGATTCTCCTAGTATTTTACATAAACTAGAAACTGTTTATTCGTTTACGAAGAAAACAGAATTAAAAAAACAATACAAAAATAAAAATAAAAAATTAAAACACTGGGATTTAAAGTAGATGGGTCATCCCCTTTTCAATTAAAAGGTTGGCCGGCCCATTTGTAAATGATGCACCCCTTTTTCTTTTAGCCCGATCTTTCTGGAAAAAAAATGGCGGCCTCGTTCCCAAAAGCTAGGGTTTTCTCTGTTGTCCCCCAAATCGTGATGATTGATGAGATGTTGTGGTTTCTCTGATTGCTTCGATGCTAGTTCTGATCGACGATTTGCCTCGTGTTCTCTCTCTCGATCGAACCAGTGTGCGTAATTTTGTTTTGAATTATTTCTAGAATTTCTTGTGTTTTTGATCTGTTTCTTGATTATATGCCTATGATGATACGGTGTTAGATATAGGATTATAACAACCTAAAATCGATTTGATTTCACTGAATGACTTGGCTGATTGTTGCTTTCCCTTTTGCTTGCGTGATTTATGGCTTTGAATCCAGACGTGTTATTGCTCCTTTGAATGAATCAGGATATTTGATTATGACCTTTTGAATGAAATCACATTAAAATAAACTGTTGCCAAAAGAAAATAAAAAACTTTCCCCCTTTGCTCGACAATTTATGGAATTAAATCTTTCCTGACTTTGCTTGATTGCTGGAATTCGAATTTGCCCCTTGCGTGTTGTCTACCATGATTTGTGAATTTCAGGAAATGTATTACACACTTGCCAAAAATTTTGTTTACAGATTTTATTTTCTTTAGCAAAATTGAATATCATTTCTTGCCAAGTATGCCATCATTTCTGCAACCATTTTTATTACCATCATGTACATGCTGATCTCCTGGGAAATTTTAAAAAATGCTTGCCAAATTTGTATCTTCTTGATTTTACCTATGAAGCCTTGCATGCTGACTTGATTCTGATTGTACTCAAGCATTGTTTGCATAGGCATGTACCCAGTGCACATAATTGATTCAGTAATGCATCCAATTTCATGCATTCATATATGACTATAGCTGTGATACTCCTTTTCAACTGAAAGTTGTTGCACCCTTGCACATTTTTACATCCAAATTGAGATTTTCTGGAAATTCTTTTGATTTGTGAGATGATCTTTCATTTCTGGAAAGACTTTAACCTCTTGCTATAACAATATTGTAGCTCCACTGCATATGTACACAAGCTACATGAAAGTTCCCTACTGTGTTGAGTTTTGCATTGAATGTTGCCTCGATCATTATGCCTTGTACTTCAGATTTTGTTGTACTTGAATACATGATATATGTATACTTGTTGCTAGTATACATTGGCTTGATCTACATGTGTATACATTTGCATGCATACAAATATGTTTTTTTTTTGCTGGACTTTGATGTTTGTCTCACTTTGTAAAATCTGAGCTTGATTCTGCCATGTTTATGCTCGACCAGTTTGTAGTAGCTCCATGTTGGCTTGACCATCACTGTGCACACTGGCTCGGCTCATACTTGACTTGTAGTTATTGTTGTACTTCATACCATACTTTAACATGAACCAGAAAACTTGTTGTCATGCATGAATATTTTCCATTTACTTGATCACTTGATTGAGCTGCTATTTCATTTCTGGTTGGTCTTGACCATTTGTCCATGAATATGTTGAATGCACCCACCTTGTTGAGACTTGTTAATTACTTTGCACAGAATTGAACTGTTTTGAACATGTATGAGCTGCATCATCCATTTTAGTTCACTGATTGAACATGTCCATGCTGTGCTGAACTGTTTTTCCTCTTGTGTGCATCTGCCATGATCTTTGTCTCCTTGCTATGTAACCAGCTCCATGCTGACTGCTATGATACACTTTACTCCCTGACATGCTGAAAACTGAAACTTATTTGTTCATATTGCTTGCTTGGCCTGTGTGTAGATTGAGACACTGTCTTTTGCACACACCATGTTGTTTTAAATTGTGTTATAGCACAACTTTGACCATGTAGAGAATGTGTTTTTGCTTGTTGATCTTCCATGTTTGTGTTGTCACTATTTTCTTTGTACATTGAGATGTGATGACTTTGTTTTCATGTGCACTGAGTCGAGAAGGTCCACGTGGATACTCCTCAGTTTCACACTGAATTGGCGTGGCAGTGCACACGTGTATGCGTATATATATATATATATATATATATATATACACACATGTGTGTATATGCAGCCATTCAGATAATTTCCTGTCCCTGTGCATATACGAACTGTCTGCCTAGACACAGTTGAATCAGATCAAGTCATGAAAAATGATGAGAAACACACCAGAAATCTAAGGCAAAAAAATAAAAAAATATATAAATAAAATTTATATTCACATGTATTTTATTTTATTCCTGTTGCAGTGTACTGTGTGTGTTCCTATTTTATTTGACAGGTGAGGATGACTGGACTGACTGAGCTGATGTGAAGATAGAAGACTAGAGATAAGAAGACAGTGTGTAGTGTCAATGAATGTATGAGTCTGTATATAAAAGTGAAAATGTATGTATATGTGATTTGTATAGATAGAGTGACATGAGAGATGTAGAGAGAAATGTACTGATATTTGTAATAAACAAATATGATTGAAATAAAATATTATTTTTATTGTGTTCAAACAAAATTATCTAACATATTCAGTTTATATACAAGTACAATATCATGTGCAATATCTGTGAATGTGTACAAATAGTGGAGTCATTATAATTTGTACTGTTTGAATGTTGAAATATAATATCATATTTAAATAAAATACTGTGTGAATATATGAAATTATGTACAGTCATATTCTATTTAAATATAAATATTATATTCCTGTCTGTGATGTTATATATAGAACAGTACAGTAACAAACACATTTAAAATAATATTCATTTGGTTGTTATCATCAAACAAAAGTCATATAATTGTGTATACAACTACGTTATATACAACTATCTCCCCCTTTTGATGATGACAAACAAATAAAAGATTTTGAGCACAATAAATGTGTTTGATAGTGAATATTGAACTCCCCCTATTTATTAGCTCCCCCTACAACAGACAACTCCCCCTATAACTGTGCATGAGTGAAATGAATGAATAAGAATGAATTTTCAAAATAAAAAATATTTATAAAATATTCACTCATAAATCAAAATCTCAATCCATTCTCCCCCTTTTGTTATCATCAAAGGAATTCAGAAATTAAAATATAGATGAAAAATGACTAAAATATAATATCAGCTTAAGAGGAAGAATAGTGATCATAAATCTCAATCAATCAAACAAAAATCATAATATTATAAGAACTAGTGGCATATTTCACATTGTAGAGAATGACGGATTTACAATGAAATTTATATAAATGGAGAGAGTTTTTTTAAAATAAATGATTTTCCAATTATTTTCAAAAGAATTTTTATAAAAAGAGGCTCAAAAACAGTGATGGATTTGGACTATAGTTAATAATTCAAGTGACCAAATCAAATATTATCAAATCCCAATAACTAGCAATCAACAAATCATAATACGTCATAAGATTTCAACACATTTCACAGATTGAATATGGATTGATAGACTGGTTTTTATACTCAGAGGAGAATTTCAGATTTATTTCTATTTTATAGCACATTTATCCTTTTCTTTTATTTTTTTATTTAAGAGCACACTGTCCACGCATAACCAGAGCTTGGATTTTTATATGAGGTCAGTCGCAGCTTAAAATATAAGTTGTCTCTTAACCATGCATGACCAGAGTTTGGATTTTTAAATGAGGTTAGAGACACACTTATATATTAATTATATTTATTATTTTCAGCTGCAAAATAGAAAAACTCCTTAGTATATAAAACCATTATGAATGATAGAAATGCGGTAGGTACAGAAATGGACTGTGAAATAAATTTCTAAATTAATAATATTATGAAATATGATCAACTATACCAAGATCATTGAAAATTTTCAATTTTCACTATTTCTGAATAATAACATAATCACAATTCCATCACAAATATTTTCACTGTTAATTCAAAAAGAATTTTTTTTAAAAAAAAATTATTAACTCTCCACATTAATATAAAATCATAACGGATGGCAGAAGGATGATAAGTAATGAAGGTGGTCGTGAAATAATTGTTAGTTCAAAAATATTATAATAAATATTCCACCATCATGAAAAATTCAAATAAAATCTCCTCTTATTGTGAAATATACTACAGTCACAATTCATCACAATTTCAAAATCTAATACTAATTTTGATGAATTATAAGTACAGTTCAATTTGGATATTGATTTCAATTACTGAATGAATAATCAATAAATAATTTTAAAATTGAAAATCAATTACAAGCGAGATATTAAGAGTTATACAGGACAAGAGGGATAAGACAAATATATACATAAAAATTCAGCACTTCTGATACCAATTGGTGTCTCTATTAACAAATCTTAATCACAAAGCCCAACCAGACAAAATTAACAAATGTAGCACATTTATCAGAGCTGCAGACAAGATAACAAATTAGGCACAATAATTTCATCTATTAGAGCATTCACAAAAACAAGCAGTTATTTGAAAATATTTTTCAAATACAGTATCAGAGCAGCACATTTAAACAATATCACATCAGACTTGTCAGAGGATGTTTCTGAAGGTCACAAAAGATAATTCATGATCCAATGATTAAAAACATCGTTTATTTGAAATCATTTGAGGAATATGAAACTCTCAAGATTAAGTGAATCAATCACACCAGATTATTAATTTCAGATCCAAGATATGTGTGAGATTCAATAAATCAATAATTTCAAATGATTTTAAACGAACAAATATTCAAATCAAATAACCATGAAATAACAAAGAGATTTAAGACTAGATTTTTAAAGAATTTTTCATAAGAATTTCTGACAAGCACAAGAGTAATTTCAGATCATTTACATCAAGTTTGAGTAATTCATGATAAAAAAAATTAAAAATAATTTATTTGAAATCACTTGAATCAATATCAAGATTGAGATATAATGAATTATTCACACAAGATTGATAATTTCAAATTTAAGTGGTGTGTGATATTCAAAATATCTAGAATTTCAAATGATTTCAAACAAACAAATTTCAACCGTATTAATCATGAATAAAAGTGAAATTCAAGATGTATCACTGTGATTCAAGCCAATCCGAAAATCAATGAAATTATCACGAATGATAAGAAGCAGTGTACTGTAATGAGTATAATATTTTAAACGTTTCCAAAATGAATTGGAAGAAACTCAAGACAGCGTAAGTGTGTGAAATTTCATTAATTATTCAGATCTTCAAAAAAATTAGAATTCAAAATAATAGTGTTCAAGATATGATATTAATGCTTCAGCACTGTTAGGAATTCAAAAATAAAAAAATAAACTTCAAAATAGCTGCAAATAATTACACATTTAAATTCAAGATCTGGAAATGGTTAAAACAAGAGAGTTTTATTTGCATAGAGCAAATTTCTAAATAATTACTGCAACTGGAAGTTTAAGAAGCACAGAATAATAAATAAAGATATAGCAGTGACAAATCAAAACAAACCAAAAAACAAAAAAATAGAAGGGGTAGAAGAAGAAATAAAAAAGCATTTACAAAGGTGAGTTTAGAGATCATACCAGAATCCAATGTAAATCAGAATCTTTAACTCAACAGGTTTGGCTAAGGAACTCGGAGCGATACAGAAACATTTAACAGTTTGAATTTGAATCTCTTTTGAATAGAAGTTCCTCAGCCTCCTCCGGTACCTAAATGTTTAGGGGATCGAGTGGTCCAACAAAGTCTATAAAACCACTCACAGTTTTGTTCACAGCTTTAGGTACCCAAACCTTCTTATATAACAAACCATCCGAATTTACCTTTGTATCCTTAGGGACCCAAATCTGTTTGAATTTAACGAAGTTTGATTTATTCCTTTTTGGGCTCCAGGATTGTTTGAAAGGTTTGTTATAAAACAATTTTTCATCTCGTTTATGATTCAAAAAATCTTTTGAATTGCCAGAGTTTAAAATTTCAAAACAATCTTTTCCAAAACAATTTGAAGAGTTTTCAAAATCATTTGTATTCAACCTATCAAAACGATTGATATTCCCAAAACCAAGTCCACTTTTATTTCTTGATGAAAAATGATTTTTCAACAACATATTTAAAGATTTTTCACCGTTTGAAAATTTAGTCAATGTTGTTTCAAGTCGTTGAATTTCAGTTTTAAGATCACTGTTTCTTTCATTAAATCTGAACAACAATTTTTAGTGATCTTACATCTTTCAAAATCAGATTTCAAAGCCAAGTTTTAACCTTTAAGTAATTTAATTTTGGCTTGGGGCTCAGAAATTTCAAATTCAAAATGATTTTGATTTTCAAATTCAAATTTCTTGAAATTTTCAATCTCGTTCTCAAGATCTTTCAAAATCGAATCACTTTTCAATAAATTTTCCTTTTCAGCAATTTCTAATTTGGAATTTACATCAGTCTTAAAAATTTCAAATTCCTTTTGTAAAAAATTATTCAAACTTGTTAACTCAATCTTGTTTCCTTTTAAGATCATAATTTCTTTTTCAAACCTTTGAATATTTTTATTGAGATGAACAAGATTGGTTTTCAATTTCAAACAATTTTTGCAATCTGAATTTGAAGAATTTTTAAAATGTTCTAGTTGTAATTCCAAATCATCCATTTTGTTGGTCAACTCAGAATTATTAGATTTCAGAGATTTGTTTTTAGTTTGGAGTTTATCAACAGATTTAGTCAAATCAATGCACATATAAACTAAATCTTCGTATGAGAAATTTTCTGTTTTAGCATCTATTGATTCTCCATCATCTGATCCTTCAGAATTTTCATTTGTGAATCCTGTTAAACAGAACTCTGAATCTGAGTTGACTTTCTTGGGTTTTGAGCTACCGTTGTTAGATCTTCCGTACTTCGTATTTAGAGTATCCCAGATTTCCTGTGCAGAGAAACAATGGCAAATATGATTAAACTGTTCAGTACTAATATAATTAAATATAATTTTCATAGCACGAGTATTGAAAGTAATATCTACACCATCAAATCCATTGATAACAACATCCCAATATTTAATATTAACATATTTTAAATAAAATTCCATTTTGGATTTCCAGTTTAAAAAATCTGTTCCATCGAAAATAGTTGGAGATGAACTGGGCTGACTCTCTATCGACTGACAACTAGGAAACACCATTACTCTAGAGTTAACAGAATACCTGCTCTGATACCACTTGTAGTTTCTTTCTTGAGGATTTTAATCACACCCCGGTGGTCTATAATGGCACCTCAGAGACTGATTTCACGTCCTGCCTCTCGACATGGACAACCACCCACGGACATGTAGGGATAAGAGTCACTACTTCACCACTTGATCATAGAGCGAGAACTCCCTATCATGTTGTAACCTTATACCGGCTCTGATACCACTTGTTGGATCTGGATTAACCCTAGAGTGGGGGAATAGGGTTTATCACAGTTTTTAACTGAATTAAAAATCTAACAAGATATATAATAATAAACAGATCACAGAATACAGCAGAAACATAAATGCAGAAAATAAATCACACACAGATGTACTCAACTTCGGCAAAACCCTGCCTACTGCTGCATTTCTAAGGTTTCTACAAGGTGATAGAACAAATCCCACATATAAGACCTTGTAAACTCGCAAACCCTGCTCCTATTCTAACCCTACGCTCAAAACCCTAGACTGGTCGATATCCCCTCGACCAGATTTTCCTGTATTACAAACCCATAACACGTAACCCAGATTTTACAGACTCTGTCAACTGTCAGTCAACACCCTGACTGATTCTCCTAGTATTTTACAGACACTTGAAACTTTTTGTTCGTTTATGAAGAAAACATAATTAAAAAAAACAATACAAAAATAAAAATAAAAAATTAAAACCCTGGGATTTAAAGTAGAAGGGTCATCCCCTTTTCAATTAAAAGGTTGCCGGCCCATTTGTAAATGTTGCACCCCCTTTTTCTTTTAGCCCGATCTCTCTAGAAAACAAAATTGGCATCCTCGTTCCCAAAAGCTAGGGTTTTTGTAACAACCCGTATTTTCAATAACCTGTTATAACATAAATGGAGGCAGAATTAAACTGTAAAATCTGAATCAAGGGAAACGGGCTATGCCATTGCATTCGTCTCGGAAAAATACGCGAAATAGAGTCCGAGTTTTCGAAAATCGGAGTCCGTATGACCAAGATATGGCCTCGCGAAGTTTCGCGAAAAATTCCCAAATTAAAGTATACTTAATTAGGTGAAATGGGTTGCGCAGAGAAATATATATATATTGATATATATATATATATATATATATATTGATATATATATATATATATATAATTGAAAATTAAATAAATAAATATGCAAAAATGTTCAAAACAGCGAATTGGGAGAGGGGAATAACCGAACCGTCCGATTTTTGAGGTCGACCCGAGCTCGCTGGGTCGACTAGGGGTTAATCCAGGGTGTTTGGCTGTCAACCCGTGGGCCGATTCGCTCAAATGCAGATTTTGCATTTGGATGGTTCTCATGGTTCATCTTTAATCTAAAGGCCCTAGATGGTTCCTACACTTGACTTCTTCCCCAAGACATGCTTTGATGGCTTGGATTGAATCTAGGTTTAATCCTATGGGCTAAAACACTTGCCTAATCTATAAATAAGCCCCTAACCCTCTCATAAACCCTCATTATTCACTCATGTAACTAAACTATGGCAAAATTTCTACTCTCATGGCCTCCACTCAACTATCCTAGCCTCCACTTCATTTCTATGAGAGGTTTCATGATCATGAGAGTGTTAGAGAGTCCCTATGTTAGTATGAGAGCTTCTCAAGTTGATTCCAAGGCAAAAGCTTTGATCTTTGTTCATAAAGATGGTGTTTTTGTTGATTTGGAGCATCCATCTTTGGGTTTTTGGGTGATGGCATGCATAAGCTTCATCACAAGCTTTAGTTTAATCGATTTAGGCCTTCATAGCAATGTAATCCCTTCCCTACTCTTAGATATTAACTATGAAGTTAAATGTTCATGTTGAAAGTTTGGGTTTGATCATTGAGAATGATGCATGCTATCATGTTATGCAAGTTTATGAAGTCATTATCTTGATCTTATGAGCAAAAAGCAACAACCTTTATGTTGAAATGTTGCATTATGCAACATGAGAACCTTCATAATCTTTATGTCAACTTGCATATGAAGTCATAACCCTTATATGATGATATATGCGAGTTACTAGTCATCATTCCATGTCTTTTGTCACCATGATTCGCTTAGGTACCAGGTTTGGGTTTATGCATGTTTTTGTGAGGCTTAAGAATGTAACATGCAAGCTAATGACCACATTTGTGCCTCATTCGCCACCATGATTAACTTGTGGCTTAATATCCATTTTTGTTATGCCTTTGCCAAGTCTCTTCTTTTAATCCGTTACGTGGTTGCGAACGTACATGCGAGTTTAAAAAAACGTTGGGTTCACATTATGGGAAAACATAATGACATGAATATGACTTGGGTAAATGGGTATAAACATGACAACATGTAACGTTAAATATGACATGTGTTTATACTTGAAAACATGACTTGAAATATAACATGGAATTTGACATGTAAGTATGCATAAAAACATAAGCTTGGGAATTTACCTATTAAGTTAGGTCTACCCATTGGGAATTTACCTATTAAGTTAGGTCTACCCAATTGCTTGAAAACTTGACTATGAACATGACACTAGACTAAACATGAAAGTGGCCAACTCGAGGTTGGGTTGAGTTTGCAACGTAAAACTACCCGGAACCGACCGGCCTAACTAGGAGTTGCAAACAATAGGACTCAATGTGAGAAGTTGGTCATGTTGTGCTTGAACCCGAGGTTAGACCAAGTTGTGGTGTAAAGCTACCCGGAACCGCCCGGCTTAACTAGTAACCACAACAAAGTCTAATGTGAGAGGTTGGGGTGCATTAAATAATTAATGCCCCATAATAGGGTTAAGTTAATTTGATTAATGAGGCTTAACCAAATATGACATGGACAAATGGGTTAAGTAATTTGATTAGGCTAATGATACTTAACAAAACATGATAAGCTTGGGTAGGTTAAGTAACTTGATTTGCCTAATGACACTTGACCATTTTTATACGACTAGTGGACGGGATTAAGTTAACCAACACTTAATCAATCCAACACGATAACGTGATAAGGTTAAGTAAATTTTCTTAATGACACTTAACCGTATAATACAGTTAATGGATGGGGTTAAGATTAGGCTTAACTAATCTAAACATGGTAATCGGATGGGGTTAAGTTAGCCTAGACTTAATTAATCCAACTTGGTAATTTAATGGGGTTAAGTTAAACACTTAACTAATTTAACACGATGATTTGATAAGGTTAAGTGACCTATACTTAACCAATCTAACTCGTTAATTTGATGAGGTTAAGTTAACCTATACTTAACCAATCTAACGTGAAAACATGATAAGGCTAAGTCACGAATCGTTTGAATGCGCTTGACCGATATGACTCAGTAATTAGATAAGGTCAAGTTAATACATATACCGAACCAATCTAAAATGATAATTAGATAAGATTAAGCCATGAATTGCTTGATATACTTAACCAACTTGACACAGGGTTGTAGGGTTAAGTTTTGGACTTGGATACTTAGCCAATTTTGACGTGGATTGTAGACGGGTTAAGTTGTGAACTTAAGTGACACTTAACCCATTAGATAAACCCTAATTCAGAGGATTAGGTAAATAACCATAGTTAACAAGGATTATGGAAATAAGGCTAAGTGGTAAACCTTAGTTAAAAGAAACTAAGTAATAATTCTTAGCCAAGGAAATTTGGACCACCTCTTAGATAGATGAGTAACCCGATACGGTAGGTCATCGTTTAAGTATACGTGTAGGAGCAGGCTATCTGATTTAGATAAAGGCTCCAGCGAACTGGGTAACGAAGCAGCGGCTTCGGGGAACGTGAGGATATTCTTGGGATCCCTCTGTGAGCTGCCAGGTCATTATACTAGGCTCACGAGAGGTTGAGGTCTGCGGTAGAAGAACCAAGAATATGCCTTGGTTGCTATGCGAGCGACCTAAAGACTGGGGTGGATAGCAGTGAGTCGACGAATACATAAGGTGCCCGAGATAGCAAGTTCGTCGATCATCTACCATCTTAAGTCAAGCGTGTACGTACGGAAAGGCAGGGAACACCCAACAGACCATAATTGCTATCTAATTATGGGTGAGGTAGGCCGTAGGATGTGGGCTGGCCGGAGTGTAGTTCTCATGCAAGATTTTCTCTTGTGTTGCCTTTCACTAGTTGAGGGAGGGGTCTCGTGGGACCATAGCCACGTGTAGAAAAGCAGACCTTAGTATCTGCATCGGCAGATAAATCTAAAGCTCCCGACCGAGTCCTGTATTTCTTGTTTTGCCCTGTGACAGGACTCAGATGGCACGATGTGATACATGTGCATACAGTTATAGAAAAACGATTCACGATGAATGCGTGGGAAAAAGGGCGCGGTTGAGGGTTAGCGTAATCCCTAGTGGCCTAGGTGGTTTAACACAAACCGAAATACGAAAGCGTGCAATAGGTAAGCGTAATCCCTAGTGGTGCTAGGTGGCGTAAGTCCTAGTAGTTCAAACGATGATTCATATGGAAGAGCCTAGCTAGAACAAGGGTGACAGTCCAAACGATTTCAAGGATAATACGACATGAGGAAGCCCGTACGAGGTACGGCAAAGGACTGAACTTATATACATGGAAAGAAACATATGATTTGAGTAACCTATATATGCGATATATTAGGTTGACATGGACCATTACATGACATTGGGCAAGGGACATTCATGGTTAACACATGACGCGGGTTGGGATACTAGTACGAGAGGTGCAGAGCAAATATACATGTTAGAACCAGGAAGAATATACGAAACAGATACTGTGGGATGTTAGACGGGGTAGATACCTTGGGATAGTATACTTGATAGAAATCTGATGATGGGATACATTGATTTATCATGATACCGTAGTTTATCGCGATACCTTAGTTTATCTAAGTTCAATAGTTCATCCTGTTATTTTGATTTAGCTTATCTATCTTGTTGTCATGCTTATGTTCATCTCAGTTTCTCATGACAGTTAGCTTTACTAGTTTTTATACTAATAATAGATAGGGCTTACTCAGTCTTTTTGACTGACCCGTTTTGTTTCGCCTCTTTTCTTCCGTTTCCCCCCCAGGTTACAGGGAGGAAACACTGCTGTTTAGTTCGGACTTCTTCTGCTTGAAGGTCATCATGGATGGCTTGGACTTTTCTTGGCTATGGCTACTTTACTGTTTTACTTGGGGAATAATTTATGAAAAAGTCTTTATGCTTCTTTACTATTGCAAGACAGGTTTTGATGTACTCTGATGTAAAAGGCTTTAAACCTTAATTATTAATGTTTATGAAAGTTCGATTTTACTTCCGCTATTTTATATGTTCTGTCTTGTGATATTTCTGTGCATGTTTACCAATAATACCCCTCTAAAGCTAGTGCATTCCTTTGCGAGTGACCCTAGCGGAGGCGGGGTGTTACAGTTTTCTCTGTTGTCCCCCAAATCGCGATGATTGATGAGATGTTGTTGTGGATTCTCTGATTGCTTCGATGCTAGTTCTGATTGACGATTTGGCTCATGTTCTCTCTCTCGATCGAACCAATGTGAGTAATTTTATTTTGAATTCTTGCTAGAATTTCTTGTGTTTTCGATCTGTTTCTTGATTATATGCCTGTGATGATACAGTGTTAGAAATAGGATTATAACATCCTAAAATTGCTCTGATTTCACTGAATGACTTGCCTGATTGTTGCTTTCCCTTTTGCTTGCGTGATTTATGGCTTTGAATCCAGACGTGTTATTGCTCCTTTGAATGAATCTGGATATTTGATTATGGCCTTTTGAATGAAATCCCATTAAAAAAACTGTTGCCAAAAGAAAATTAAAAACTTTCCCCCTTTGCTCGACAATTTCTGGAATTAAATCTTTCTTGACTTTGCTTGATTGCTGGAATTCGAATTTGCCCCTTGCGTGTTGTCTACCATGATTTGTGAATTTCAAAAAATGTATTACACACTTGCCAAAAATGTTGTTTATAGATTTTGTTTTCTTTAGCAAAATTGAATATCATTTCTTGCCAAGTATGCCATCATTTCTGCAACCATTTTTATTGCCATAATGTACATGCTGATCTCTTGGGAAATTTTAAAAAATGCTTGCCAAATTTGTATCTTCTTGATTTTACCTATGAATCCTTGCATGCTGACTTAATTCCGATTGTACTCAAGCATTGTTTGCATATGCATGTACCCGGTGTACATAATTGATTCAGTAATGCATCCAATTTCATGCATTCATATATGACTATAGCTGTGATACTCCTTTTCAACTGAAAGTTGTTGCACCCTTGCACATTTTTACATCCAAATTGGGATTTTCTGGAAATTCTTTTGATTTGTGAGATGATCTTTCATTTCTGGAAAGACTTTAACCTCTTGCTATAACAATAGTGTAGCTCCACTGCATATGTACACATGCTACATGAAAGTTCCCTACTGTGTTGAGTTTTGCATTGAATGTTGCCTCGATCATTATGCCTTGTACTTCAGATTTTGTTGTACTTGAATACATGATACATGTATACTTGTTGCTAGTATACATTGGCTTGATCTGCATGTGTATACATTTGCATGCATACAAATATGTTTTTTTTTGCTGGACTTTGATGTTTGTCTCACTTTGTAAAATCTGAGCTTGATTCTGCCATGTTTATGCTCGACCAGTTTGTAGTAGCTCCATGTTGGCTTGACCATCACTGTGCACACTGGCTCGGCTCATACTTGACTTGTAGTCACTGCTGTACTTCATACCATACTTGAACATGAACCAGAAAATTGTTGTCATGCATGAATATTTGCCATTTACTTGATCACTTGATTGAGCTGCTATTTCATTTCTGGTTGGTCTTAACCATTTGTCCATGAATATGTTGAATGCACCCACCTTGTTGAGACTTGTTAATTACTTTACACAGACTTGAACTGTTTGGAACATGTATGAACTGCACCATCCATTTTAGTTCACTGATTGAACCTTTCCATGCTGTGTTGAACTGTTTTTTCCTCTTGTGTGCATCTGCTATGATCTTTGTCTCCTTGCTATGTAACCGTCTCCATGCTGACTGTAATGATACACTTTACTCCCTGACATGCTGAAAACTTAAACTTATTTATTCATATTGGTTGCTTGGCCTGTGTGTAGATTGAGGCATTGTCTTTTGCACACACCATGTTGTTTTAAACTGTGTTATAGCACAACTTTGACCATGTAGAGAATGTGTTTTTGCTTGTTGATCTGCCATGTTTGTGTTGTCACCATTTGCTTTGTACTTTGAGATGTGATGACATTTTTTTCATGTGCACTGAGTCGAGAAGGTCCACGTGGCTACTCCTTAGTTGCACACTGAATTGGTGTGGCAGTGCACAAATGTATATATATACACACACGAGTGTATATGCAGCCATTCAGAAAATTTCCTATCCCTATACATATACAAACTGTCTGCCTGGACACAGATGAATCAGATCAAGTCATGAAAAATGATGAGAAACACACCAGAAATCTGAGGCAAAAAAAAAATTAAAAATAAAATTTGTATTCACATGTATTTTATTTTATTCCTGTTGCAGTGTACTGTGTGTGTTCCTATTTTATTTGACAGGTGAGGATGACTGGACTGACTAAGCTGATGTGAAGTTAGAAGACTGGAGATAAGAAGACAGTGTGTAGTGTCAATGAATGTATGAGTCTGTATATAAAAGTGAAAATGTATGTATATGTGATTTGTATAGACAGAGTGACATGAGTGACGTACAGAGAAATGTACTGATATTTGTAATAAACAAATTTGACTGAAATAAATTATTATTTTTATTGTGTTCAAACAAATTTGTCTAACGTATTCAGTTTATATACGAGTACAATATCATGTGCAATACCTGTGAATGTGTACAAATAGTGGAGTCATTATAATCTGTACTTTTTGAATGTTGAAATATAATATCATATTTAAATAAAATAATGTGTGAATATATGAAATTCTATATAGTCATATTCTATTTAAATATAAATATTATATTCTTGTCTGTGATGTTATATGTAGAACAGTACAGTAACAAACACATTTAAAATAATATTTATTTGGTTGTTATCATAAAACAAAAATCATATAATTGTGTATACAACAACGTTATATACAACAATTATGTTGTATGTTAAACCAATCTTGTATTATGTAAATTTGGTGACTTTTTCATGTTATGTTACATGCAAGTTTTTAGGCTAAGTCATGTATATGTTTAGATCTATATTCTCCTATGTTTAGATCTATGTTAATTGGATCCAAAATGCAAGTTCACATTTTCATGCCTAATTGGATTTGTGTAATTCTATGTAAGTCCCCGTTCATATGCTTAAGAATCATGTTAATTGGATCCAAAATGCAAGTTCACATTTACATGCCTAATTGGATTTGTGTAATTCTATGTAAGTCCCCATTCATATGCTTAAGATTCTTGTTAAAATGCAAGTTCATTTTTTTTATGCCAAATTTATATATGACACATGTTTAGTTAGATTATTATTATTTTATGTTGTGGGAATGTACATGCTCCTTTCTTTTCCCTTTTGTATATAAGTTAGGCTAAGTTGCGAGCCTAATATTCTATGTGAATTTTGCAAACGTATAATAGGGTAACGTTGGGAAAAACCTTAAATTTCAAATTATTGGCATAGTTTGGCTCATAATCATATAAATGATTAGTGGCATAAATTGGTATAATTTATATACCTAAAAATTATGAACATGATTTAGTGGGTAAATGGGGCATGACTTGAATGGCAATAATTGTGGATAATTTACATATATATATGAATGGTAAATATGTAAATTAGGTAAAAGACGAATATGCCTAACCCGAGGTTAGATTGAGTTACGGTGTAAGACTGCCCGGAACCGGCTGGCACATCCAACAACCGTAAGAATATAGATCTAATGTGAGAGGTTAGCACATCAAGCCCAAAAGAACCTGATGTTAGATTGAGTTGCGGTGTAAGACTGCCCGAAACCGACCGGCACATCCAGCGACCGCAACAATACATATCTAATGTGAGTGGTTGGTGCTTTAATGAATTAATTAAAGCTAAGACAGGAATGGTAGGGTTAAGTTAATTAAGGCAACACTTAACTAATACAACATGTTAACTAAACTGATGGGTGGTGTAAGGTTAATTTGAGAACACTTAACCATTTTAACATGTTGATTAGGAAACCATAATAACGGGGACCCATTTCAGCAGTAACCCACATAGATGTATCATGATACCCTGAACTAGGCAGGGTGGGGCACGATTACTGGGCTGACTATAAGCAGTCAAAACAACGGCGGGTGATGCGTCAGTGTAGGTTCCGACGGAGTGCGGGCATGCACGTACTCCGGAGTGGAAAAAGCAGGCAATGGGCATCAGTAGTTATACACTGTGCATCTTGAATTGTGTTGGGTTGCCACCATAGGATTTGATACACCCCCATGCTGGGACCAGCACAGGTATCTACAATCAAGCGGGTCCGAATGACACAAGTGGAAAACGTATACGAGTAGGAGCCGATCGATAAAGGGGATCATTTATCTTGAACACATGGTGCTAGTTGAAACACTTGTAATTGGGTGCAGAGAAATAAAAATGAGTGCGATAGCATATTCAGTCTTATTATCTTATTTCTAGGGTGCTGTCCTAGGTTCAGTTTATTCATGTCATGATCCTTTTTCCTGTTTACATACTAAAAAATCACTGGACTTACCAGACTCATGTCTGACCCATTTTCTTTCATCTTATTTTCTTCCGTCCTCCCCCCAGGTCCGCATGAAGGGAATACTTCAGCTTAGTTTGGACCATTTCCAGCTTGAAGAGAGTAGATGTATTGCTTGGATTCTCTTTCCTTGGGCTATGGCTTTGGATACACTCTTATTGGGGATTTATGATACCTTATTGTTATTTCATGCTTCTTTATGTTTTAATCAAGACGGAGATTTTTTTGCAATAATTTGGAAGTTGTTTTGAGACAGTTATTGTAATGTTTTAACTGAACCACGTACTTATGAAATAAATTTAGTTTTTTTTCGCTGTTCATATGTTTGTCTTGCAAATTATCTGTATCTTTTACCTATAATGCTCCACCGAAGTTAAGGCATTCCCTTTGTGACTGACCTAACGAAGGTGGGGTGTTTCAGATGGATAAGCTAATTAGGGGTGAGACTTCTAGTCACCTCAATAGATACTCCATCGATGATAAGGGTTGGTTGAGATGGGATCGAAGGATATGCTTCCCACAAACAAGGGATTTGGTGAAGACGGTTCTCAAAGAAGCACACCATTCTAAGCTGACCATACACCTAGGTGGAGACAAGATTTATAAAGACATAAAAAGGGTTTTCTTTTGGAATGGCATGAAGAGGGATGTAGCTGAGTTCGTTGCTAAGTGCTTGATATGCCAGCAAGTCAAAGTGGAGCAGAAGAAGCCTGGTGGTCTGCTTCATCCTCTAGAGATCCCACAGTGGATATGGGATAACATTTCGATGGACTTTGTTGATGGTTTGCCTAGGTCAAGAAGGGGCAATACCAGTATTTGGGTAATAGTGGACAGGCTCACTAAAAGCGCTCACTTTATACCTGTTAAGAGTAGAAGGACTGCCTTGTCCTTAGCATCCATTTATTCTAAAGAGATAGTTCGACTCCATGGGATACCCTCCAGCATAGTGAGCGATCGAGATCCTATCTTTACGAGTGAGTTTTGGAAGAGTTTGCAAGAGGCTGTAGGCACACAACTATGCTTAAGCACGGCCTATCACCCCCAAACTGATGGTCAGACGGAAAGGGTGAACAGAGTATTAGAAGACCTCTTGAGATTGTGCATTCTTGACTTTGGAGGAACATGGGAGGATCATCTTCCTTTGGTGGAATTCGCTTACAACAATTGCTATCAAGCCACCATAGGCATGGCACCCTTTGAGGCTTTATATGGAAGACCATGTCGATCACCAACTTGTTGGTGGGAGTCTACAGACAAGCTCGTACTTGGGCCGAACATGATTAGAGAAATTCAGAGAAGGTGGACTTGGTAAGAAGACGAATGAAGACTGCACAAGATAGACAGAAGTCCTACGCAGACTAAAGAAGAACCGTCCTTGAGTTTGAGGTTGGAGATAGGGTGTTCCATAAAGCATCTCCTTTGAGGAATGTCATTCGCTTTGGGTCCGTAGGAAAGTTGGCACCAAGATTTGTAGGACCATTACCTATCATTGAAAGGATTAGGATGATGGCTTACAGAGTAGAGCTACCCAAAAGACTGGCTGGAGTTCATAATGTTTTTCATGTTTCTCAACTTCGAAAGTGCTTACATGAGTCTGCGAAAGTTGTGGAGCCAAGTATACTAGAGGAAGTAGAAGTGGAACGAGAAGCGACTGTGAGAAGGGTTCCAACTCGTATCTTGGGTACGGAAGTCAAAAGGCAACGCAACCGTGAAGTTAAGCTTGTTAAAGTTCAATGGAGTAAAACTGAAGAAGACACGACTTGGGAGACTGAGGAAAAGATATGCGCCGCCTACCCTTTTCTTTTTTAGGGTACATCCTTGATCTCTTTTCCATCAGTTTATGCATGCTTATATCCATCTTTTAAATATATCTCCTCGGTGTTATTCTTGATCCTTAGGTAGAAACCAGTGGATGTATACATGTATTGAAACATGTTATGGTTGATGGTTGCAAGTTGTTGCAAGTGGTTGCTAGTGGTTGCTCGTGGATGCATACACACACACACACACATTAAGTACTGGATCGGCTCAGTCACTTTCATATTGCATATGCATATATGTATTTGTATATGGATTGAAACCTGGTGTGTCATCATATGGATGTTGCATTTGTATGAATGATTGTGCACTCATGTAGAAACTATGATTAGGAATAATTGCATGCATAATGGATTCATGGCACTGAAATAATTTGCATTAAGGTGGTCAACTGAATCAGTAGACCGCCTGATTTTGCATTAGATAAGGACATATATACACACACTATGCATACAATCATGAAAGCATTAGAAATCTTTTAAGGACAATGGATGCCGGTGTTTGATGGTTGAGTAGATGGACGATTGGATGGTAGGATATGCATTCTTCTTGACTTGAAGATTTCGGTGACGAAATCCTTTAAGGAGGGGAGAATGTAACACCCTGTATTTTCTATGTATATTAAAGTAACAAATTATAGAATACTAAATTGTAAAAGCAAGAATTAAGGGAAGCGGGTTACGCCATTGCGTTCAACCCGGAATTCTACTTGAGATAGAGTCCGAGTTTGCGTGAATCGGACTACGTATGACGAAGTTATGGAGTTCAGAAGATTTCATGTTTAAACAGAAAATTATATAATTAAATAAAACAAAAACAGTTCGAATTTTGAAAATCACGTAAATCAGCTGGTCGGGAAAATTCCCGCCCATAGAGGTCGACTCCCCCCGGGGGGGTCGACATAGGTGTCGACCCCCCAAGAGTGGTGTCGACTAGGGTGTCGACCCCCCTATATGGGTCGACCCCCTCGCCCAGATCCAAACAGTGACGATTTCTGAGTTGTTGCTGAGTCACTAGGGCATAGGTGACAATTTCTGGATAGCTCTATCTAGTCTGGATGGTTGTGATTGCTCCTAGGTTGATCTAACGAATCACATATGTCTAAAGCTCTATAAAAGCAACCACAATCCTCAACCCTAAACCACACAATTTCATTCCAAGGAGCCACCATGTTGTCCATGGTCAACCTAGCATAGCCACCATTTCTTCTCCAACTAGAAAAAAACTAGAAAGCAAGTTAGAAGCTACGAATCTAATCTAAATTTGAGAATCGAAAGTCTACGTCAAGGGATTTCTTTTCAGTTTCAAAAAATAGATCCCAAAAAACAAGATTTTCTTTTGTTTGTAAGTCCTGTTGTTATTTAGATGTGAACAATTAAAAGTTATGATTTGTAATAAAATGAAACTAGAGCTGTGCCTAGTTGTAAAATAATGGTGATGCGGATTCATGTCTATTCTTGTAACGATTCTATCATATATGCCTATGAGACTATTGTTGTTTATTGGACTTATCATGTTGTATGTTAAACCAATCGTGTATTATGTAAATTTGGTGACTTTTTCATGTTATGTTACATGCAAGTTTTTAGGCTAAGTCATGTATATGTTTAGATCTACATTCTCCTATGTTTAGATCTATGTTAATTGGATCCAAAATGCAAGTTCACATTTGCACGCCTAATTGGATTTGTGTAATTCTATGTAAGTCCCCGTTCATATGCTTAAGATTCATGTTAATTGGATCCAAAATGCAAGTTCACATTTACATGCCTAATTGGATTTGTGTAATTTTATGTAAGTCCCCGTTCATATGCTTGAGATTCATGTTAAAATGCAAGTTCATTGTTTTATGCCAAATTTATATATGACACATGTTTAGTTAGATTATTATTATTTTATGTTGTGGGAATTGTACATGCTCCTTTCTTTTCCCTTTTGTGTATAAGTTAGGCTAAGTTGCGAGCCTAACATTCTATGTGAATTTTGCGAACGTATGACGGGGGTAACGTTGGGAAAAACCTTAAATTTCAAATTATTGGCATAGTTTGGCTCATAATCATATAAATGATTAATGACATAAATTGGTATAATTTATATACCTAAAAATTATGAACATGATTTAATGGGTAAATGCGGCATGACTCGATTGGCAATAATTATGGATAATTTACATATATATGAAGGGAAAATATGTAAATTAGGTAAAAGATGAATATGCCTAACCCGAGGTCAGATTGAATTATGGTGTAAGACTGCCCGGAACTGCCCGGCACATCCAACAACCGTAACAATATAGATCTAATGTGAGAGGTTAGCGCAACAAGCCTAAAAGAACCCGAGGTTAGATTGAGTTGTGGTGTAAGACTGCACGGAACCGACTGACTCATCTAGCGACCGCAACAATACATATCTAATGTGAGTGGTTGGTGCTTTAATGAATGAATTAAAGCTAAGACATGAATGGTAGGGTTAAATTAATTAAGGCAACACTTAACCAATACAACATGTTAACTAAACAGATGGGTGGGGTTAGGTTAATTTGAGAACACTTAACCATTTTAACATGTTGATTAGGAAACCCTAGTAATGTGGACCCATTTCAGTAGTAACCCATGTAGATGTATCATGGTACCCTGAACTAGGCAGGATGGTGCTCGATTACTGGGCTGATTATAAGCTGTCAAAACAACGGCGGGTGGTGCGTCAGTGTAGGTTCCGATGGAGTGCGGGCGTGCACGTACTTCGGAGTGGAAAAGCAGGCACTGGGCATCAGTAGTTATACATCTTGAATTGTGTCGGGTTTTCCACCATAGGATTTGATACACCCCATGGTGGGACCAGCACAGGTATCTACAATCAAGCGGGGCCGAATGACACAAGTGGAAAATGTATACGAGTAGGAGCCGATCGATAAAGGGGATCATTTATCTTGAACACATGGTGCTAGTTGAAACACTTGTAAGTGGGGCAGAGAAATAGTAATGAGTGCGATAGCATATTCAGTCTTATTATCTTATTTCTAGGATGTTGTCCTAGGTTCAGTTTATTCATGTCATGATCCTTTTTCCTGTTTGCATGCTAAATAATCACTGGACATAATAGACTCATGCCTAACCCATTTTCTTTCGTCTTCTTTTCTTCCGTTCCCCACCCCCCAGGTCCGCAGGGAGGGAATACTTGAGCTTAGTTTGGACCATTTCAAGCTTGAAGAGAGCAGATGTATTGCTTGGATTCTCTTTCCTTGGGCTATGGCTTTGGATACACTCTTATTAGGGATTTATGTTACCTTATTGTTATTTCATGCTTCTTTATGTCTTAATCAAGACAGAGATTTTGTTGTAATAATTTGGAAGTTGGTTTGAAACAGTTGTTGTAAGGTTTTAACTGAACCACATACTTATGAAATAAATTTAGTTTTTTTTCCGTTGTTCATATGTTTGTCTTGTAAATTATCTGTATCTTTTACCTATAATGCTCCACCGAAGTTAAGGCATTCCCTTTGTGAGTGACCTTAACGAAGGTGGGGTGTTTCAGATGGATTTATATAATAGTGCCTTCGGGTTGTCCAATACCAGGACAACTTGAATGGACGAATATCTAATAGAGTATATCTGGTAGATCGCGTAAGTTGATCGTTTCAAACGTATTTACGTTGGTGGCGGTGGAATTTGTTTCTCTTTGCTTATACCCATGGTATTTTTATGGAAATCAATTTTTGATTTGACGGGTATGACGATGTGGCATTCAAAGTAAATGAAGGAGTGATCTATTGAAAGATACGTTATGACCTCCAGCCTCATCAATTGGGTAATGACAGAAATCGGGCAGGCAGCATGGCTAAGTGGGTCGCACCCAAGGATGGTATATTGTCACCATCTAGAGAATATTCTTATTTGTTACTTCTTTCAATTCTGTATCTCCTGGGAACGGTCATGTTGGTATACCAACCGTAAGGTGACGATATATTCGGAACATTCAATGAATGGTCGGTCATGTGTGGCCGAGTTACAAGATGTTCTTGTTGAAATCTAGTGTATCGCTTTTAGAGTACACTGATCGGAAGGTGGTTCCATACCTTGTCATAGCTGGAAATCCATTACCAAATAAGAGTCCATGGTTTTTGATTGTATATTATATATGTGGAGCGTGAGAAGAAAGCGTTCCACTAGGTTGCTATTTATTTGATTTAGACATTATTATAATATCAGAAGAGTATGGATTTTAAAAGAATGTTTTGGGTTATCGTAAGGTAAAAATCATCCGTGCTTATATTTGGATTGGTCTTATGATTATTTATTTTAAAAGGATTTGGAAAAGTTAAACCAAGTGTTTGGAGTTTACTCACACCAGTTACATGACTGACCCAAAGTTTATTTTGTTTTGTTTTCCCTAAACTCTTCGGTGCCCAATTTTGTATGGGCAGTCAAGTAGTTGGGATTTTACAAATACTTGGATAGCAGGAGCAGGAGGCTTCAGGATTATATAGCTATTGTTGTTTCTGCTATGTTTTAAGTGTTGTACTCTGATAATAGTATTATATATCGATACTGTTTTATTCTAAAGTTATGTTATATAATATATTTTATCCGTTCCGCTGTGAGATTCGTGTTAACTCTGATGTTGTAGTTGTCTTCTTCTTCTTCTATTCTAATTTTCTATCTTATCTATTCTCACCCTCTATTTTTCTTCTATTAATGATCTGAAATGTTCGATGCCTGAATAATTTACATGGGTTTTATGTTGATTTTCTGGGTCGAAAATCCTAGTTCATTACAGTTTATATTAGCTAGATTAATCAAAATAACCTTTATATCATCCAAAACCAAAATTTTCCAATTTGAAACACTTTTAAATAATGATTTTACAAAAAAAACCATATTTTTAAAACATTAAAAATAGTTGTATACAATTACGGTCGACGAACTACACTTAAAGCGACTTTTCCCAATACCGTTTTGAACATAGCTAGAAAATTTTAAATTGAAATATAATAATTCTTTTTTCAAATTTTCCATATTTTATATCTCTGGTCTTAGGAAAATCCGATTTAATTTTCTCAAGTTATAGCCGTTTAAAGTTAGCGCTCAAAAACGCAAATTATTGTTGCGCAACACGTCCCATTTTGACCATAATATAACTTACCATAAAAATAATTCCAAAATACTTCAAAATACTTTAGAAAATCATTATATACTAATATAAGCCATTTCAAAATATTTCCCAGATAGGAAAACCAAACTTCACTTTTTCAAACCCAAACCCATTTTCATCGATTTAAAAATAAACCGTTTTTCTATACGATTCCATTTCATTTTCCAACTATTTCGAATTTCGATTTTGAAAATAAATTTTCAAATCAAATATAATAATATTATTTACGTTTCGACTATGGAGGATTTTTAACAGATCACCAATGCAATATCATAATTGTTATGTCATAGTGTATTTCACACAACATTAACAACCATTATAAGCATCCATAGCAACTATTGTCAACATCATTAAAGAAATAATAATGGTGTACAAGCGTTATAACAATAACGCTTAATTGTGTGTTCGTGTGTTCTAGTCTACGCAACCATCGTCCATCACAAACAATCATCAACCATTATTAACCTCTAATCATCCACAATTAGTCTAGTTACTAATTAAATATATAAATCATAATTAAATATTTCTCACCGAATAGCTTTCTCTTTAATATTCGATAATAGACCTAAACTGCATTGACGGATACAGTAACAGTGTCCCGCACCTTTTCTCCCTTTCTATCCAAATATTTATATATATATATATATCTCCTCTTCTTCTTTCTTTTCCCTCTCTCTCTCTCTCTCTCCCTCTTTTATTTATGGAAGAAGGAAGTAATGGTATTAGGCCATGGTAGAAAGGAGAGGTGGCTCATCGAAGAGAGGGAAAAGGAGGTGGTGGTTGTATGCTTGGCTTGAAGGTGAGTGATGGAGGTCAAGGCCATGACGAAGGAAAGGGATAGCGTTAGGAAGCGGGGGTGAAGGAGGGAACTAGGCCATGGATAGTGGGAAGAAGGTGGTGTATGTGAAGGACGAGGTCAGGGGGAGAAGGGAAAGTAGGGCCGTGGAGGAGGGAGAAAAAGAGAGGGAAAGAAGGGGAGAAAAGGAAGGGGAGAAGGGCTAGGAAGCCATCGATAAGGAAGAGAAGAACGGATAGAATGAATGAAAGTTGAAGGAAAGACATGTTAATATAGGAATTGGAAGTGTATAAGGGTGTGACACATCATGAGACACATGTCTATCATGCATATTTGGTTTCATGCATGTGGAAATGTGTTCATGACACTTGTTTTTCAACATAAAGAGGTAGGTTTTTAGTTGCATTTCTACCAAGTTCTATGAAAACCAAAGACAACACTTAACATATATGCCACCAAAAATTTATTTATCCATTTCGACAATCGATGAAAAGCGCGACAAAATCCGACGACACTGTTAACGAAACCCAACAATGTGTATTTATAAATTTACCCACTTAACTTTAATAATTCAAAATAACCATTTAACGTTGATAATAATTACTTAACAAATTATTTTTGATAAGAAGACCATATTAAAAATAGTTTCGTTGATTCTTATTTGACAAATTTTTTGTAGCAAAAGTTAAATAAATTCTTATTAAAATTATTCTATCATTTTTGACAAAATCAAACATCTATTTCATTATTTAAACATATTTATATTAAAATTATATTTATAATTAGTTCCAAATTCATATTTAAACTCTATTAAATTCATATTATATCCAAAAATCCAAATTATATATACAAAATTTAGTTTTCAATTAGTTAAGAATTCTGGATCGTTACAAAACCATCATAAATGTCAATTACAACGAGTCTCAAGAAATAATAAAGGTACATAAACGATGACTATCCCAATAATACAATAATTAAACTACCATAAATAACTAAAAGTCTCCATCGTCTAGCTCTATCTCCAAAGCATCATTGATCCTAAACGTTCCCACCTACTAATATGTTTAGATGCTTAGAGAAGGGAGGTCAGTCTGGAGAATGAAAACCACATATGTTAAGAAATAACAATTTCCTATACTTAGCAGTATGGGTTTGACAAATTATGTCCACGCAAGCAAACACACACAACTAAACATGTAAGGCAGACATCCTTACAGTCACTTAAGGCCTACATGTTGATAATAGGGCAAACATCCTTATAGTCACTTAATACCCTACTCGCTAATACAAGGATGAACATCCGTACAGTCACTTAGTACCCTACGTGGTAGGCTCTACCCGGTCACTTGAGGCCATTACCTAGAGTTATTTAAGGGTGGATTCCTACTACCACTTAATACCATATGGCAGACCCTAGCCACTTAAGATCTCGTCTTTAATCATCAACATCATAAAATATATACTCTCATTGTTGGTCGAGAGATAGCAAATAGTCACTTAATACTAGGTTTAGGTTGGAGCACGACACCATTTAAGACAATCATGGAGGAACCTTACGTTAATATCTAGTTGTCTCTACAGTTGAACTCCTAGCCACTTAATACTTCCCGTAGGCGGTGGTTTCTTTAGGTTTCTTATATAAATCGTCCCTAGGTCAGCCATCACATATCCCCTAGAGGAAGCATACGACTTCAGGAGAACTACCCACTCATACGCAATCGTTAAGACTATTTAATACATCATTAATATTAGAGAAATATGGACTTTGTGACCACTTAAAACATAATAAGGGCGGGTCCCTTGACTTGGGTCCTATACCATGGAATAAATCTTAGGAACGAACCTAGTTCAAACTACTTATCACCCAAACCAGGCGGGTCAGCCACTTAATACCTTCCTAGAAGCAGGCTTATGTCTCACACACGTACACATACACACACATATATACACACACACACGTGTACAATACATCTTATATTAAACCAACCACTTGCAGATGCTGGATTTATCGAGCTGTTCCAGGAAGGCTTATACTACAAGTTGGTTTTAACCTTATATCGTAGTGTAATAATTATAATGGCCCATGACACCTAAACCTCTCATATTAACCAGTCTTACTTGTAGATGCTAGATATGTCAGTGGGTTCCAATCAGACTTATACTACAAGCAATGGTTAACCACGTGTTTGTGTGTTATTAATTATAATAAAAGCCATTAACTCACACACATACAAATTTGCTATGGGGAATTTTGAATTCCATTTTTTCTACCTTAACGCAATTAGTATGCAATTAATAAGAATTTATATTACGTTTATTATGCTATAAACACACACACACACACACACACACATATATATATATATAAGTAAATTTAGCGCATGTGAATAACGACCTAATACTTTTGAAATGGCAATCCTAATAACAACAGTGAAAGTATTTAAGTTAATTTCCCTATCAATTAATATGGTCCAAACATGTATATTCGCATTCAATGATAAAGGGGAAATAACAATATATACAAATAAAACTTGCAACCTAGGTTTGAACAATTATTCAAATAATAAAAGTACAGACAAGGTGCAATAATCCAACTACATATTCAAAACCTTACTTTGGGCGTTGTTGATGCGGAGAGTTGGTCACTCACACACGCCAAAACCCAAGAGTGGGTTGAGTAGAAAACCTGATAATTAAATATGCAAAATATGAGAAATGTAAAGGGATACACAACTTTTTATAGTGGTTTAGCAATAATGTATACATCCACTTTTATGTAACTATTCATCATCATTGTTACAATTACAATGTTGATCCACATTAAATTTACAAATTTGTATAGAGAATAGGAAAGTCCTTGTTAATTCTCAACTTTGCCTAGCATGCCCTTCTTCTTTTTTCCTTAGACCAAAAATGTGTGAAAATTTCCAAATACGTCCAAAAAGCTCCAATGTCCAAGTTCCAACACTTTAAGTTATGCAAAGTGAAGAAAGGGAAGTGGCAAAGTCCTTGCCAACTTCTTGTAAGACCAAAAGAGCCATTAACATCCTTCCAAGATTTAAAAAGCTCCAAAAGATCCTCCAATGGCTAAAGAGCAAGCCAAAAGAGTGTCCTAATGCTAAAAGTAGTCGGCAAAGTTCTATGTGAAGTTTATATCCCCAAAAGACCCTCCAAACCAAGGAAATCACCATGGAAGCCATTAAAAAGCTTGTGAAAGAGAGCTCTCGCATGTAGAAATAAAGCAGAAAAAGATCCATTGAAACAACCAAGTGCATGGGGTATTTATATGGGAGAAATGTCAGCCAATGCCAAAAATTGGTATCCTGGGAGTTATACCTATCCCGAGATCGGTACCTATTCCGAGGTTGGTATGTTACCCATGACATAGCCAAATTCTATCTTGAATTCAAAAAATTCGAACCAAAAGCAAAAAACGAAGGTGAAAACACGTGTTGATCATCGAAAAATAGGTGATCCATGTGTGTTTGGCATCATGCCAAATTGCCATGTCAATTTGAAGAAAATTATGATCCTGCTTTTCGTATCTAGGAATGGAATGCAAGATCCAAAAAGTTGCTTGCCGATACCTAGAAATGCGGTGATCCACATGCGCCATCCCCATGTTGCCAGAATACCGATCATCGGTGGAATTCCCAAAAACCGATCCTTGACCCTTGTGTTCACAAGTGAAAAAAGTGGATCTGCATACACGGATCAAGCCAAATTTCGTATTTGATACCAGGCCGATCCCAGGATCGGCATTCCACCTATTTGCCAAGCATGTGATGCGCTGATTTTCCCTTGCATAATACGTGTTGATTCCATCATTCTAAGTGGCCAAAACTGTAACACCCCACCTCCGCTAGGGTCACTCACAAAGGGAATGCACTAGTTTTGGTGGAGCGTTATCGAGGTAAACAAACATAGAAATATTACAAGACATAACGTAAATAAAACAGCGGAAGATTCAAAAGCTAAATTTCATTACTTTCAAAAAGAGTCAAAACCTTTTACATCCAAAGTACCAACTATCATTTTCCATTACAACAAGTTCTGCCCTGAATAAATAAAGAAGCATAAAACTTAAAACAACAAAAGTAGCTTTGTGACACCCCGTATGTTTACATTTTAAAAAGTAAGAAATTTATATACGTATACGATGATACGCAAAGTATATGAACCAGTAAAGCATGAAAATGAAAGATGTTTTGTTTAAACTTCTAAGAATTAAGGTAAACGGGATTCACCATTACGTTCGTCTCGGAAAAATACGCGAAATAGAGTCCGAGTTTTCGAGAATCGGAGTCCGTATGGCCCGTTAAAGGCCCAAGGAAGATTAGTGAAAATTTGAAATTCGGAAATCAGTTTGAAAATCCAGATCTGGGGCTAGGCGGGAATTTTCCCCGCCTAGGTTATGTCGACAGGGCTGTCGACAGGCCTGTCGACTTGGGCCCAGACCAAGTCGACAGCCCTGTCGACATGCCAGTCGACAGGGGGTGGCCGGGCTAAATTGCCTGGTGCACCTGCTTGGCTCACCTGGGCTTGCTATTGGGCTGATTCTGGAAACTTCCGAGATCTGATGGTCCTAACCTATCCTAGATCTAATCCTATGGCCTAAAACACCCCTAATCTCTATAAAAACACCCCTAAGCCCCCCCTAAACCCTCATAACTCACCCTCTCCACGAAGTGCTGCCCAAATGCCAAGTGATCATGGCCTCCATTCCCTTTTCCTAAAGCCTAAGCACTCAAATCGGGTTCAAATCAAGTGGTGCAAGCTAGCTACGCCAAAAGGAAGGAAGATCAACGTTTCTATGCGAGTTTCATGACGATTCTTCAATAAAGGAGGCACCTTTCTTAGCCAAGATGATTCATGTCTCTTTCCCTAGGCCTAACTATGTAAGTTCTAGCTACTTTTAGATGGAAACGGTAGTTTTGATAATGACATGGGATAAAATGAGGCTAAACATGATTATGCGAACCTATGTGAACCTTACCTTGCCTCTTGTGTTCATGTTTATGGTTTTAGGTAATGTGAGTGACTTAATCATGCCTCTCATGCTATGCATAACCTAGTTTAACTTGCAAGTTTGGATCTTTATGTATGAAATGCTAGCATGAACCTTTAGGAACTATTTTTACTTGAGAAACATTGGCTAAGATTATAGTTTGGGGCTTATGCATGTTTATGAACCTAAACCCCTAGTGTTAACATGCAAGTTTGTGGCCAAATCCTTTATGACATTATGCATACTTATGGCCAATTCCCTTTGTTTTCATGTTATGCATGCTTGTGGCCAAACCTTTATGAACCTACATATGTCTTAAGCCAAACCCTCATGATGCTATGCATGTTTGGGGTCATAGTGTAGCATAGTACCTTTGCGATGTGACTCGTCCATTCATGCGTTGGAACACGATTTGGGTTGAGGGTGGACAAGCGTGAATATAGCATGAAAAACGTAACTCGAAGTTGCATGAGAACATGATAGGCGAGCTAAACTTGGCACGAACTATAATTTGGGTAAAAGGGGTATAACGGGATAACATGTGACGTTGAGTATGACATGCGAATACTTGAAAACATAAGAACATAAGCTTGGGAATTTACCTATTAAGTTAGGTCTACCCATTGGGAATTTACCTATTAAGTTAGGTCTACCCAATTGCTTGAAAACTTAACTATGAACATGATACTAGACTAAACATGAAAGTGGCCAACTCGAGGTTGGGTTGAGTTTGCAACGTAAAACTACCCGGAACCAACCGGCCTAACTAGTAGTTGCAAACAATAGGACTCAATGTGAGAAGTTGGTCATGTTGTGCTTGAACCCGAGGTTAGACCAAGTTGTGGTGTAAATCTACCCGGACCCGCCCGGCTTAACTAGTAACCACAACAAAGTCTAATGTGAGAGGTTGGGGTGCATTAAATAAGTAATGCCACATAATAGGGTTAAGTTAATTTGATTAAGGAGGCTTAACCAAATATGATATGGACAGATGGGTTAAGTAATTTGATTAGGCTAATGATACTTAACAAAACATAATAAGCTTGGGTAGGTTAAGTAACTTGATTCGCCTAATGACGCTTGACCGATTTGACTCGGTAATTGGACAGGGTCAAGTTAATTTATATAATTAACCAATCTAAAATGGTAATTAGACGAGGTTAAGTTATGGATTGCTTGATATACTTAGCCAGCTTGACACATGGTTTGTAGGGTTAAGTCTTGGACTTGGATACTTAGCCAATTTTGACATGGTTGGTAGACGGGCTAAGTTATGAACTTAAGTGACACTTAACCCATTAGATAAACCCTAATTCAGAGGATTAGGAGAATAACCATAGTTAACAAGGGTAATGGAAATAAGGCTAAGTGGTAAACCTTAGTTAAAGGAAACTACGTAATGATTCTTAGTCAAGGGAATCTGGACCGCTTCTTAGGTGGATTGGTAACCTGATACGTTAGGACAACGTTTAAGTATGCGTATAGGAGCAGGCTATCTGATTCAGATAAAGGCTCCAACGAACTGGGTAACGAAGCAGCGGCTTCGGGGAACGTGAGGATATTCTTGGGATCCCTCCGTGAGCTGCCAGGTCATTATACTAGGCTCACGGGAGGTTGAGGTCTGCGGTAGAAGAACCAAGAATATGCCTTGGTTGCTATGCGAGCGACCTAAAGACTGGGGTGGATAGCAGTGAGTCGACGAATACATATGGTGCCCGAGATAGCAAGTTCGTCGATCATCTACCATCTTGAGTCAAGCGTGTACGTACGGAAAGGCAGGGAACACCCAACAGACCATGATTGCTATCTAATTATGGGTGAGGTAGGCCGTAGGATGTGGGCTGGCCGGAGTGTAGTTCTCATGCAAGATTTTCTCTTGTGTTGCCTTTCACTAGTTGAGGGAGGGGTCTCGTGGGACCATAGCCACGTGTATAAAAGCAGACCTTAGTATCTGCATCGGCAGATAAATCTAAAGCTCCCGACCGAGTCTTGTATTTCTTGGTTTGTCCTGTGACAGGACTCGGATGGCACGATGTGATACATGTGCACACAGTTATAGAAAAACGATTCACGATGAATGCGTGGGAAAAAGGGCGCGGTTGAGGGTTGGCGTAATCCCTAGAGGCCTAGGTGGTTTAACCCAAACCGAAATACGAAAACGTGCAATATGTAAGCGTAATCCCTAGTAGGTGCTAGGTGGCGTAAGCCCTAGTAGTTAAAACGATGATTCATATGGAAGAGCCTAGCGGGAACAAGGGTGACAGTCCAAACGAGTTCAAGGATAATACGACATGAGTAAGCCCGTACGAGGTACGGCAAAGGACTGAACTTATATACATGGGAAGGAACACATGATTTGAGTAACCTATATATTCGATATTAGGTTGACTTGCACCACTACACGACTTTGAGTAAGGGACATTCCTGGTTGACACATAACAAGACTGGGATGCTAGTACGGAGGGTACGAAGCAGATATATAGGTTAGAACTAGGAAGAGTACTCATAATAGATACCGTGGGATGTGAAACGGGGCAGATACCTTGGGATAATGTACTCGATAGAGGTCTGATACCTTGACTTATCATAACATCGTAGTCTTTCATGATACCTTAGTCCACCTTGCCACAGTAGTCAACCGGCTACCCTGGTTTAGTTTATCTATCTTGTAGTTATCCTTATGTTTACTTTCAGTTTATGCATGTCATGTTACCTTACCTGTTTTTATACTGGAAGTAGATAAGACTTACTCAGTCTTTTTGACTGACCCGTTTTGTTTCGCCTCTTTTCTTCCGTTTCCCCCCCAGGTTACAGGGAGGAAACACTGCTGTTTAGTTCGGACTTCTTCTGCTTGAAGGTCATCATGGGTGGCTTGGACTTTTCCTGGCTATGGCTACTTTACTGTTTTTACTTGGGGAATAATTTATGAAAAAGTCTTTATGCTTCTTTACTATTGCAAGACAGGTTTTGATGTACTCTGATGTAAAAGGCTTTAGACCTTGTTTATTCATATTATGAAAGTTTGATTTTACTTCCGCTATTTATATATGTTCTGTCTTGTGATATTTCTGTGCATGTTTACCAATAATGCCCCTCTAAAGCTAGTGCATTCCTTTGCGAGTGACCCTAGCGGAGGTGGGGTGTTACATTTGGTATCAGAGCAGAAGGTTACCAGACCGGGCAAAAGTTTGTAAAAACCTTCTGAAAATTATGTGAAAAAAAAAACTGTTTACAAGGAAGCATTTTTCAAGAAAAACTTTGTTTTAGAAGTTATTCCCCAAAAAGCCATTAGCAATGTCCTTGTTTTATTAGTTGAATTCTCTTTGCCTTTCTCTCTCCCATCGATAGTCACGTTGGCTTCGGTTACAAGCAGTTTTGAGTTAGAAGAGGGGTTTTAGTATGATGGGGGAATAGTTTCGGGAAAATGGAGTTGGGTCAGGGGGGGAAATAAGGAAATGGAAGGGTGAAAGGACCAGCAAGAAAAAAAAAAAAAAAAGAGAAAAGAAGGGGGCCAGTCGACAGCCCAGTCGACAGGGCAGTCGACATGCCCCCCCAGTCGACAGGGCTGTCGACACGTCGACCCTGCAGGAAAAAAAAATATATAAACCCGAAGCCGAGAGCTTCGGCTCATAACCCCAACCCCTTTTCTCCTTCCTCCCAGCCACCAAAACCGAAATTCCCCAACTCCACCACCTCCCATCACCTCGTTTCTCCACCGTTCTTCGTGAAATTAAGCTTAAATCGATACTAGAGATCCTCTCCATCCGGATCTATAATTCCCCTCTTCCAATTCGGGCTTAAATCGCCATGGCCAATCAACCCAATCCCTACGAGCTTTACCCCCAACTAACCACACAAGAGGTTGAGTGGTGTGACGAGCAACCAGGAATAATTGAGCACTATATGCAGCTTGCCACTAGGAATTTGCTTCTAGGCCGACCGGTGAGGTTTGCGGATTTTGCGGGAACCGCCGTGGAAAGCTTGTTCGTTAATGCGGGTCTTGTTCATATTCTGGATACGCGCACAGCCGAGAGGAGAGGCTACAAGCGTATGGTAAGGCTTTTTGATGCTCGTTTGCAAATTGATGTGGATAATAATGGGTTGATAACTTATGGTTCATGGGTTAAGGGTGCCCATATATTTATGAATGAGGTCCAATTTGGGGAAATTTTGAATATCCGGGGTACGGGACTTGATATAAATGACCTGGAGATGGATGATCTGAATGTGTGGGGAAGGATTTTCTTTAATGGACTGGATAGGCAATGGGATAGTACGCATTTGCGCCCCCTAGCTAGGTTTGTGATTAGGATATTGCAATATAATATTGCGGGGCAGAATCATGGGTTTGACAGAGTCCCCGTAGTTGTTAAGGCCGCTACTTATGCTATTTTTGGGGGCATACAAATAAACTGGGCAAGGACCATCTTGCAGCAGTACCAGATCTTTAGGGGAGCAAGGCACTCCAACATCTGTTTTGGGAACTTATGGACCATAGTTTTCCGCTGGTTCGGGGTGGATTTGCATGATGAGGATTATGTGACGCTTTCTAACCATCCCTCTGTCATTATCACGGAAGCCGCACTAGGGAGGATGAGTATAGATATGCAGGAGCTGCAAGGGGAGCCTCAGCCTATGGAGCATGAGGGATTAGATGAGGAAGAGGATGAGGGTAACGAGGAGGAGGAGCAAGAGGAGGAGCCCCATGATGATCAGTTTGGACACTTTGAGGACCCCCATCAGGCACCACAGCATGATGGTGAGCAGGCGGGGGATGGAGCCTGGGCTCATCAGGGCCCGGCACAGGGGGCTCCGGACACAGGTGCCTGGGATCCATGGGCTACTAGGGATCCAGACTGGAGGACCGAGCTGAGATATATTTCACAGCAGCAGGCTCGCTTGATGAGGGGCCACCAGGATATTTTGAGGTCACAGCAGCAGACACTGGAGTCACAGGTAGCCATGGCTCAGACACAGCAGCAGATGCTTCAGGATATGAGTTCCTCTTATGACCAGTTGGGGGCTGGGATGCAAGACCTACAGTTAGAGCTTAGGCAAGGGAATCGACGGCAGGAGGAGAGGCTTGATAGCTTAGAGGAGCTCATCCGTAGCTATTTCCATCGGGATTGACCTCTATCAGTTATCCGTAGGATAGTGTTTTATTCTCAGTATTGTTTAGCTGTTCCTTTTTGTTGACTAGTTGTAACGATGTACTAAAACTATCTTAATAAAGTTTGTACGTTGTTTGTGTACGCAAATTTGTTGTGTCTAATATGAAATATTGAACGATAATGTCTGATAACGAAGAACAATGAAAACAACAAAACGGGATATCTCTCCGTTACATAAAAATTTAGAAAATTAGATTTTTCTAAATTAATAATGGATGGTAGGATTCTGGATGCTCAAACTGGATGAACTTCACTCTTATTTTATAAGGGTGTGGGAAAATTTGGATGGAAATACTTTTTCAAAATTTTGCATTCATATAGAACTGCAAGTATATTTAGGATGAGTGCATCATGGTTTGAAAAATTTTTTTTTTAGAAATTGCATTCATGTAGGTGGTACCACAAGTTAGGCATACATATTTTTCTACGATGTGATTCACTTTTGCACATGTGCACCTGTTTGCAACAATTGGCTGAACACTTCTGGATGCTAATATGGGGACATAAATCATACTACTCTTGAATTTCGGGGACGAAATTCTTTAAGGGTGGGAGGATGTGACACCCCGTATGTTTACATTTTAAAAAGTAAGAAATTTATATACGTATACGATGATACGCAAAGTATATGAACCAGTAAAGCATGAAAATGAAAGATGTTTTGTTTAAACTTCTAAGAATTAAGGTAAACGGGATTCACCATTACGTTCGTCTCGGAAAAATACGCGAAATAGAGTCCGAGTTTTCGAGAATCGGAGTCCGTATGGCCCGTTAAAGGCCCAAGGAAGATTAGTGAAAATTTGAAATTCGGAAATCAGTTTGAAAATCCAGATCTGGGGCTAGGCGGGAATTTTCCCCGCCTAGGTCATGTCGACAGGGCTGTCGACAGGCCTGTCGACTTGGGCCCAGACCAAGTCGACAGCCCTGTCGACATGCCAGTCGACAGGGGGTGGCCGGGCTAAATTGCCTGGTGCACCTGCTTGGCTCACCTGGGCTTGCTATTGGGCTGATTCTGGAAACTTCCGAGATCTGATGGTCCTAACCTATCCTAGATCTAATCCTATGGCCTAAAACACCCCTAATCTCTATAAAAACACCCCTAAGCCCCCCCTAAACCCTCATAACTCACCCTCTCCACGAAGTGCTGCCCAAATGCCAAGTGATCATGGCCTCCATTCCCTTTTCCTAAAGCCTAAGCACTCAAATCGGGTTCAAATCAAGTGGTGCAAGCTAGCTACGCCAAAAGGAAGGAAGATCAACGTTTCTATGCGAGTTTCATGACGATTCTTCAATAAAGGAGGCACCTTTCTTAGCCAAGATGATTCATGTCTCTTTCCCTAGGCCTAACTATGTAAGTTCTAGCTACTTTTAGATGGAAACGGTAGTTTTGATAATGACATGGGATAAAATGAGGCTAAACATGATTATGCGAACCTATGTGAACCTTACCTTGCCTCTTGTGTTCATGTTTATGGTTTTAGGTAATGTGAGTGACTTAATCATGCCTCTCATGCTATGCATAACCTAGTTTAACTTGCAAGTTTGGATCTTTATGTATGAAATGCTAGCATGAACCTTTAGGAACTATTTTTACTTGAGAAACATTGGCTAAGATTATAGTTTGGGGCTTATGCATGTTTATGAACCTAAACCCCTAGTGTTAACATGCAAGTTTGTGGCCAAATCCTTTATGACATTATGCATACTTATGGCCAATTCCCTTTGTTTTCATGTTATGCATGCTTGTGGCCAAACCTTTATGAACCTACATATGTCTTAAGCCAAACCCTCATGATGCTATGCATGTTTGGGGTCATAGTGTAGCATAGTACCTTTGCGATGTGACTCGTCCATTCATGCGTTGGAACACGATTTGGGTTGAGGGTGGACAAGCGTGAATATAGCATGAAAAACGTAACTCGAAGTTGCATGAGAACATGATAGGCGAGCTAAACTTGGCACGAACTATAATTTGGGTAAAAGGGGTATAACGGGATAACATGTGACGTTGAGTATGACATGCGAATACTTGAAAACATAAGAACATAAGCTTGGGAATTTACCTATTAAGTTAGGTCTACCCATTGGGAATTTACCTATTAAGTTAGGTCTACCCAATTGCTTGAAAACTTAACTATGAACATGATACTAGACTAAACATGAAAGTGGCCAACTCGAGGTTGGGTTGAGTTTGCAACGTAAAACTACCCGGAACCAACCGGCCTAACTAGTAGTTGCAAACAATAGGACTCAATGTGAGAAGTTGGTCATGTTGTGCTTGAACCCGAGGTTAGACCAAGTTGTGGTGTAAATCTACCCGGACCCGCCCGGCTTAACTAGTAACCACAACAAAGTCTAATGTGAGAGGTTGGGGTGCATTAAATAAGTAATGCCACATAATAGGGTTAAGTTAATTTGATTAAGGAGGCTTAACCAAATATGATATGGACAGATGGGTTAAGTAATTTGATTAGGCTAATGATACTTAACAAAACATAATAAGCTTGGGTAGGTTAAGTAACTTGATTCGCCTAATGACGCTTGACCGATTTGACTCGGTAATTGGACAGGGTCAAGTTAATTTATATAATTAACCAATCTAAAATGGTAATTAGACGAGGTTAAGTTATGGATTGCTTGATATACTTAGCCAGCTTGACACATGGTTTGTAGGGTTAAGTCTTGGACTTGGATACTTAGCCAATTTTGACATGGTTGGTAGACGGGCTAAGTTATGAACTTAAGTGACACTTAACCCATTAGATAAACCCTAATTCAGAGGATTAGGAGAATAACCATAGTTAACAAGGGTAATGGAAATAAGGCTAAGTGGTAAACCTTAGTTAAAGGAAACTAAGTAATGATTCTTAGTCAAGGGAATCTGGACCGCTTCTTAGGTGGATTGGTAACCTGATACGTTAGGACAACGTTTAAGTATGCGTATAGGAGCAGGCTATCTGATTCAGATAAAGGCTCCAACGAACTGGGTAACGAAGCAGCGGCTTCGGGGAACGTGAGGATATTCTTGGGATCCCTCCGTGAGCTGCCAGGTCATTATACTAGGCTCACGGGAGGTTGAGGTCTGCGGTAGAAGAACCAAGAATATGCCTTGGTTGCTATGCGAGCGACCTAAAGACTGGGGTGGATAGCAGTGAGTCGACGAATACATATGGTGCCCGAGATAGCAAGTTCGTCGATCATCTACCATCTTGAGTCAAGCGTGTACGTACGGAAAGGCAGGGAACACCCAACAGACCATGATTGCTATCTAATTATGGGTGAGGTAGGCCGTAGGATGTGGGCTGGCCGGAGTGTAGTTCTCATGCAAGATTTTCTCTTGTGTTGCCTTTCACTAGTTGAGGGAGGGGTCTCGTGGGACCATAGCCACGTGTAGAAAAGCAGACCTTAGTATCTGCATCGGCAGATAAATCTAAAGCTCCCGACCGAGTCCTGTATTTCTTGGTTTGTCCTGTGACAGGACTCGGATGGCACGATGTGATACATGTGCACACAGTTATAGAAAAACGATTCACGATGAATGCGTGGGAAAAAGGGCGCGGTTGAGGGTTGGCGTAATCCCTAGAGGCCTAGGTGGTTTAACCCAAACCGAAATACGAAAACGTGCAATAGGTAAGCGTAATCCCTAGTAGGTGCTAGGTGGCGTAAGCCCTAGTAGTTAAAACGATGATTCATATGGAAGAGCCTAGCGGGAACAAGGGTGACAGTCCAAACGAGTTCAAGGATAATACGACATGAGTAAGCCCGTACGAGGTACGGCAAAGGACTGAACTTATATACATGGGAAGGAACACATGATTTGAGTAACCTATATATTCGATATTAGGTTGACTTGCACCACTACACGACTTTGAGTAAGGGACATTCCTGGTTGACACATAACAAGACTGGGATGCTAGTACGGAGGGTACGAAGCAGATATATAGGTTAGAACTAGGAAGAGTACTCATAATAGATACCGTGGGATGTGAAACGGGGCAGATACCTTGGGATAATGTACTCGATAGAGGTCTGATACCTTGACTTATCATAACATCGTAGTCTTTCATGATACCTTAGTCCACCTTGCCACAGTAGTCAACCGGCTACCCTGGTTTAGTTTATCTATCTTGTAGTTATCCTTATGTTTACTTTCAGTTTATGCATGTCATGTTACCTTACCTGTTTTTATACTGGAAGTAGATAAGACTTACTCAGTCTTTTTGACTGACCCGTTTTGTTTCGCCTCTTTTCTTCCGTTTCCCCCCCCCCAGGTTACAGGGAGGAAACACTGCTGTTTAGTTCGGACTTCTTCTGCTTGAAGGTCATCATGGGTGGCTTGGACTTTTCCTGGCTATGGCTACTTTACTGTTTTTACTTGGGGAATAATTTATGAAAAAGTCTTTATGCTTCTTTACTATTGCAAGACAGGTTTTGATGTACTCTGATGTAAAAGGCTTTAGACCTTGTTTATTCATATTATGAAAGTTTGATTTTACTTCTGCTATTTATATATGTTCTGTCTTGTGATATTTCTGTGCATGTTTACCAATAATGCCCCTCTAAAGCTAGTGCATTCCTTTGCGAGTGACCCTAGCGGAGGTGGGGTGTTACAAGCTTAATTCCCCAAAGGTAGCAGAAATGCAGCCATAACATAGCTCAAGATCAAACCGTACATGAGCTGAACCGAAAGCAAGCGAAATCCAAGCTAAGTGCTAGAGTTTCCTCCCTGAGAACCTGGGGGGGGGGGGTCGAAAGAAAAAGAGGCAAAAGAAAATGGGTCAGTCATAAAGACTGGTAAGTCTTAGTGGCTTTCAGCATAAAAACAGGTAAAGGTAACATGACATGTATAAACTGAAAGTAAACATAAGGATGCTGTCAAGATGGGCAAGATAGACTAAGATAACATGAGAAATCAAGTATAGCATCGCATGATCAAGATTCTCTGCACCAACTGTACTAGTATCCCAAACCCACGTCATATATTAACCATGAAATGATCCCTTGGCCAAATATCATGAATGATCCATTACTAGGTCCATCGGAACGATCCACTAATAGATCGGCTCCCTACAAGTTCTAGCTCGTCATGTGTCTAGGTCATACGACCCTATCACAAATTTAGTTACCTGTGCTAGGTCGACGATAGGGTGTATCAAGCCCTAGGGTGCCAACCACCGACATGAATCAAGCACGCACAGTGTAAACCTACTGATGCCCAATGCATGCTTTTTCAACTCCGGACTACGTGCACGACCATAGTCTGCCGGAACCTACACTGGTGCTCCAACTCAGCCGTCATTCTGGTCGCTTACAATCAGCCCAGTAATCGTGCCCCACCCTGCCTAGTTCCAGGGTACCATGATACATCTAGTGGGTTACTGCTGAAATGGACCGCGTAACTAGGGTTTCCGTCCAACAGGTTAAGTGTTGTCATTTAAATTCGTGACTTAACCCTTATCAGTCTCGCATGTCAAGTTGGTTAAGTGTTGTCTTTCAATTTCATGACTTAACCCCACTAATCATGTGTCAAGTTGGTCAAGTGTTGTCTTTCATGTTCATGACTTAACCCTATCATGCGGCATTAATTCATTAATGCACCCCAACCTATCACATCAGACCTGTTGTTGTGGTCGCTGGATATGCCGGGCGGTTCCGGGCAGATTTACACCACAACTCAGTCTGAGCTCGGGTTTCAAGCGCGATATGACCAAATACCCACATTGGATCCTATTGTTTGCAGTCACTGGATTTGCCGGGCGGTTCCAGGCAGAATTACACTGCAAACTCAACCCAACCTCGAGTTGGCTATTTTCTAGTTCATTCTAGTGTCATGTCCATGTTCAAGTTTCATGTCAAGTTCGTGTCAAGTTTCATGGCAAGTTTCATGTCAAGTTTCATGTTTCAACTTATGCCTATTATCAAGTTCATGATTCATGTTCATAACCAATTCATGTTTTGCCTAATCTACCCAAATCGTGTTCCCGTCGCATGTAAACGTGAATCGATCTAAATTACAAGTAAATCCAAATCCAGAAATAATGGGAATAACATCAAAACTATGATAGGCAAAAAGGACGAGCATAAAGTGATAAAAGGGATTACAAGACTAGTATGATATAACTTGAGATAATTGGTTACAACATCACTGGCATATAGAAAATAATAGGATTTCAAATCTAGCATAATAAGGTGATAGTCATGGCATAAGGTGATAGTCCCAAACTTGTAAATAATAGACTGGTTCAACATCACAGGCATGATAATGTTATGGACATGAAAGAGTTTGATTTACAACATGAATAGGTCCAAACTGATTTCAAAGCAATATTCCCAAATGTCAAGATCCAAGATGGAAACTAGAATAAATGTGAATCGATTATCATACTTAAGTCCAATTTCACTTTATCTCATGTCCAAATTACAATTAACAAGTTTAAATCTCAAAGTAACTAGAACTTACAGATCGTGGACTAAGAAATTGAGATGTAGAAGTCGAATCTAGAAACTAGTCGTCGAATTGTTGAATCGTTGAATCTCGATTTGATTGTAGAAGAAAATCCCCAATATGCAATTCCTAGCCGTAGTCTTCAAGAAATAGTCTTCGTGTTTTATTTTAATTTATTTTTAAAGAAGAAGAAGAAGCCATGTCCATCAAGAATTTGTGTAGCATAAGGTTAGAGAAGAATTGTGTAAAGAGAATGGGGTTAGGGGGCTGTTTATATAGGATTAGGCGAACGAATCTAGACTGAAAACGAGACCAAAAACATCAGAACGAACCCAGGCTCAAAACTGGGTTTTGGCACCAGGTCGACCTGGCCCCTGGGAGGTCGACCATAGTGTCGACCCCCAAGTCGACCTGGTCCTGAGCGGGAAAATTCCCGCCTAGTCTGCGCTGGGGTTTGAATTCGAATTTCGAATTCGAATTCAAGCTTTTTTTCGGTTCTGAAAATCGTTGAAACTTAGGAGGGTCATATCTCCCTCATACGGATTTCTTTTTTCGAAAACTCGGACTCATTTCCAAGCAGAATTTCGAGACGAACGCAATGGCGCAACCCATTTTCCCTGATTCTTATTTTAAAATTTAATTCTTCCTTGATTTATGGTTTTAACATGTTATTAAAATACGGGTTGTTACATTCTCCCCTCCTTGAAGGATTTCATCCCCGAAATCTTCAAGTTAAGAAGAATGCATCCTATCATCCAATCAACCATCTACTCAACCATAATCCACAAGCAACCATTGTCCTTAAGAGATTCCTAATGCTGTATGAACTTATGCAAGAGTGTGTGTATATATGTACTTATCTAATGCAAAAGATCGGGCGGTTACTAATTCAGTAGACCTCCTTAATGCAAAATATGTTAGTGTAATGAGTCCAACATGTATGCAAATTCCTAACATACTTTATAATCTCTACATGAGTGCATAAACATTCATCCATATGCAACATCCATATAATAACATATCAAATTTCCATCCATGTACAAGTATAAACACTCATGCATATGCAATATGAAAATGTGACTAAGCCGATCTAGTGCCTAATGTGTGTTATGCAACCACGAGCAACCACTTGCAACCATTTGCAAACATCAAACATAACATGTTTCAAATACATGTTTACATCCATAGGTTCTACCTAAGGTTCTCAAGATAGGATTGAGAAGATAAGCAAGATAAAACAAAGCATCTAGGTGAAGAAGTTAAAGATATACCCCCAAAAGGTCCTGCTTGCGGGCCTTGCCCTTGCTTCTTAGGACAGTTCTTGCTGATATGTCCAGTATCACCACACTGAAAGCATGCTCCCATCTTCATCTTCTTCTTTCTACAATCCTGGACTATATGCCCATCAATACCACAGAAGTTGCATTTTCTTTTCTCACGTGACTTGTTGTCATTATTGTTGTTGTTGTTCTTGCCTCCTTTCTCGGAGTCTACCTTCTTGTTTTGTGACCCTTCCCCCTTCTTATCTTGAGGCACTTCTGCCTTTGCCTCATTCTTGCCCTTGTCTTCCTCATTTAAGAGTGCCATGTCTACTAAGCTTTCGTAAGTAGCCCCATAGGTGTGTGGGTCATAGCCAAGCTGTGAAGTGGCTCATTCAATCCCTTGACAAAACGGAGAGCCTTCTTATGAGGAGTATTCACTAAGTCCAGACCAAAGCGAGCCAGCTGATTGAATTGATTGACGTATTCCTTGACCGTCATACTTCCTTGCTTAAGAGATAAGAACTTTTCCAGCTACAGACTTCGTTCAGCTTGTGAGAGGAATTTCATCGCAAACCTTATCCTGAAATCCATCCATGTGTCAACAGGTCTTTCAGCGTTAGTGACTTCCCACCAATAGGAAGCTTCATCTTTGAGCAACCATACTGCCAACTGTGCCTTCTGCCTATCGTCCACCTCGAAGATAACGAACAGATCCTCAGTTTCTTGGAGCCAGTTCCTCGCTTCTACGAATGACTCAGTTCCCTTGAAATCCTTTCCACCCATGGCCCTAAAATCTCTACAGATCTTTGAGATAGCATTTGCACGAGGAGGAGGAGGATCCGCTGCAGCTGGAGGAGGAATATTGGCTGGGCCTGCATCGTTCGCCTTAGCCTCTAAGTACCTCCTGAACCAGCCATGTATTGGCACTCCCTCTGGAAGGTTAAGATTCCAAGACATGCTGAAATGAAAAAGTAAAAGATTCAAACGAGGAAACAAAGGATAGTGCTAATGGCTTTTAAGGAATAGCCTTTAAATAAAACAAGACTTTTCTTGAAAAATGCTTCTTTGTAAACGGTTTTGAAAATAGTTTTAGAAGGTTTTTTTAAAAAAAAACTTTTTCCCAGTCTGGTAACCTTCTGCTCTGATACCAAGTGTAACACCCCACTCCGCTAGGGTCACTCACAAAGGGAATGCACTAGTTTTGGAGGAGCGTTATTGAGGTAAACAAACACAGAAATATTACAAGACAGAACATAACTAAAACAACGGAAGATTCAAAAGCTAAATTTCATTACTTTCAAAAAGAGTCAAAACCTTTTACATCCAAAGTACCAACTATCATTTTCCATTACAACAAGTTCTGCCTTGAATAAATAAAGAAGCATAAAACTTAAAACAACAAAAGTAGCTTAATTCCCCAAAGGTAGCAGAAATGTAGCCATAGCATAGCTCAAGATCAAACTGTACATGAGCTGAACCGAAAGAAAGGGAAATTCAAGCTAACTGCTAGAGTTTCCTCCCTGAGAACCTGGGGGGAAATGAAAGAAAAAGAGGCAAAAGAAAACGGGTCAGTCATAAAGACTGGTAAGTCATAGTGACATTTAGCATAAAAATAGGTAAAGGTAACATGACATGTATAAACTGAAAGTAAACATAAGGATGCTGTCAAGATGGGCAAGATAGACTAAGATAACATGATAAATCAAGTATAAATCAAGTATAACATCGCATGTTCAAGATTCGTTGCACCAACTGTACTAGTATCCCAAACCCACATCATATATTAACCATGAAATGATCCCTTGGCCAAATATCATGAATAACCCATTACTAGGTCCATCGGAACGATCCACTAATCGATTGGCTCCTTACAAGTTCTAGCTCGTCATGTGTCTGTGTCATACGGCCCTATCACGAATGTAGTTACCTGTGCTAAGTCCACCATAGGGTGTATCAAGCCCTAGGGTTCCAACCACCAACACGAATCAAGCACGCACAGTGTAAACCTACTGATGCCCAATGCATGATTTTTCAACTCCGGACTACGTGCACGACCATAGTTCGCATGAACCTACACTGGCGCACCAACTCAGCCGTCATTCTGGTCGCTTACAATCAGCCCAGTAATCGTGCCCCACCCTGCCTAGTTCCAGGGTACCATGATACATCTAGTGGGTTGCTACTGAAATGGACCACGTAAGTAGGGTTTCCATCCAACAGGTTAAGTGGTGTCATTTAAATTCGTGACTTAACCCTTATCAGTCTCGCATGTCAAGTTGGTTAAGTGTTGTCTTTCAATTTCATGACTTAACCCCACTAATCATGTGTCAAGTTGGTTAAGTGTTGTCTTTCATGTTCATGACTTAACCCTATCATGTGGCATTAATTCATTAATGCACCCCAACCTCTCACATCAGACCTGTTGTTGTGGTCAATGGATATGCCGGGTGGTTCCGGGCAGATTTACACCACGACTCAGTCTGACCTCGGGTTTCAAGCGCGATATGACCAACTACCCACATTGGATCATATTGTTTGCAGTCACTGGATTTGCCGGGCGGTTCCGGGTAGAATTACACTGCAAACTCAACCCAACCTCAAGTTGGCCATTTTCAAGTTCATTCTAGTGTCATGTCCATGTTCAAGTTTCATGTCAAGTTCGTGTCAAGTTTCATGTTTCAACTTATGTCTATTATCAAGTTCATGATTCATGTTCATAACCAATTCATGTTTTGCCTAATCTACCCAAATCGTATTCCCATCGCATGTAAACGTGAATCGATCTAAATTACAAGTAAATCCAAATCCAGAAATAAGGGGAATAACATCAAAACTATGATAGGCAAAAAGGATGAGCATAAAGTGATAAAAGGGATTACAAGACTAGCATGATATAACTTGAGATAATTGGTTACAACATCACTGGCATATAGAAAATAATAGGATTTCAAATCTAGCATAATAAGTTGATAGTCATGGAATAAGGTGATAGTCCCAAAATTTTAAATAATAGACTGGTTCAACATCACAGGCGTGATAATGTTATGGACATGAAAGAGTTTGATTTACAACATGAATAGGTCCGAACTGATTTCATAGCAATATTCCCAAATGTCAAGATCCAAGATGGAAACTTGAATAGATGTGAATCGATTATCATACTTAAGTCCAATTTCACTTTATCTCATGTCCGAATTACAATTAACAAGTTTAAATCTCAAAGTAACTAGAACTTACAGATCGTGGACTAAGAAATTGAGATGCAGAAGTCGATTCTAGAAACTAGTCACCGAATTGTTGAATCGTTGAATCTCGATTTGATTGTAGAAGAAAATCCCCAATATGCAATTCCTAGCCGTAGTCTTCAAGAAATAGTCTTCGTGTTTTATTTTAATTTATTTTTAATTTAATTTTGAAGAAGAAGAAGAAGCCATGTCCATCAAGAATTTGTGCAGCATAAGTTTAGAGAAGAATGGTGTAAAGAGAATGGGGTTAGGGGGCTGTTTATATAGGATTAGGCAAATGAATCTAGACTGAAAACGAGACCAAAAACATCAGAATGAACACAGGCTCAAAACTGGGTTTTGGCACCAGGTCGACCCCCAGGTCGACCATAGGGTCGACCTGGCCCCTGGGAGGTCGACTATATTGTCGACCCCCAGGTCGACCTGGTCCTGGGTGGGAAAATTCCCGCCCAGTCTGCGCTGGGGTTTGAATTCGAATTCGAATTCGAGCTGTTTTTCATGTTTTGAAAATCCTTGAAATTTCGGAGGGTCATATCTCCCTCATACGGAATCCGTTTTTCGAAAACTCGGACTCGTTTCCAAGCAGAATTTCGAGACGAACGCAATGGCACAACGCATTTTCCCGATTCTTATTTTAAAATTTAATTTTGCCTTGATTTATGGTTTTAACATGTTATTAAAATACGGGTTGTTACAAAAACCATGGTAGATCCCATCATTTTAAGTGGCCAAAACCATGGTCGATCATAGGGATCGGTAGTGCCATGCCAAATTGAAAAACTGATGCGCACATTGCTTTTTTGCTTGATCAAACTAAGGTACTCACCTATTTTTTGCTGATTGAACACCAAATTTTTCCAAATCCAAATCCTTTGCCATGTCTGATGCTATCCTTTGTTTTTTAGTGATATGCTCGACACAATCACTTGTTTTTGAGTGAGCCCATCAGATGTGAGATTTTGCCAAGTACGAAGTTTGATTTCGTACTTGAAGTCTTGAATGACATTGCCAATCCAAGAAGGCCAATCCGGGAATCGATGATATTCCCCACCTTTTTCCGAACACTTCAAGACTTCGACAAATTTCCTTGTGTTTTCCGAATTCGTACTTGAGTTCCAGTTACGTTGACAGTCATAAACTTAATGTGTGACTGTTTTTCCAAAAAAGCGCGTCAACAACTCAGTAGACCAAGGAGGTCCAAAAGTCGGAATAACCGAAGTACCCAATAGCTGGCGGACTAGGGGGGTCCGAGAATTAGAATACTAGAATAACCATAGCTAGGTAATCGGGGAAACCGGAATACCATAATACTAGAAAGATAAAGTGGCCATAGCCAGGACATCGGAGAAACCAGAAATATGCAAAACCGAAGTAACTAATAACTAGATAACCAAGTGCTTCGTCACCCCAGAAGTTGACAAAATGATCCAATGTCGACAGCGAGCGATCTTTCCATGTCACAAACAAAACCACTTAAGTTTAACCAGGTGAGTTTCCAGCCATAGGCAGACGGCGCAACCCAAATCCAAATGAGAAATACCTTACCCACCACAAATCAAAACAACCTTGCTAGGAGTTTTACTTCCGAGACGGGAGATCGATTATCGTACATCAATATCCAAAATCCAAGCTAAGATGACAAGACGACCAGGATAGTCAGATGAGTCCAAGACTCCCTTACCAAAACTTGATAAGAGCACAAATGGTAATCCAGAGTGTAGATTTGGAAAACCAAGCCCGAAAGTTATGGACTGGCGTCCTTAGAGTTTAAAATTCAACTCCACGTTTGCTTACTTTGCAAGTGGTGTCCCGAGGAACGAAGTAATTTTGACTAAAGTAATAAAACTTGGGGGTTTAACAAAACCGAAAAGAAAGCTTAACAGTTTATCATCCGTAAAGAGCATACCTAGAGACTCGCATGTTCCCGTATATGGGTATGTGGACTTGGTCGTTATCAATTTCAAATTCATTCGTGAAGGAGTTTGAACTGTTTATCATTCATGAAGAGCATGCCCAAGATTTAAATAGTTCTTGTTACATGGGTAAGAAAACTTAGCCATTCAAAATCCAAAGCCATAAAACGTTCAAGGTGGCATTGTCGTAGCAAGACGACCAAGAAAAACTAGAAAAGTTTAACTTTATTGACAACCAAGGGGGATGGTGTTCTATCGAGCAAAGAACATGTGCCTAAGGATTAAGACCTAATCTCGTACATCGGTATGTCGTATCAACCATTTACAACCAAAACATCCAAAATGATACGTCCAGAGGGCCGAATCCTGTGAATCCAAAACTATGGGTCGGAGCCCGGAAACCCATAATCATGGACCAGAGCCCAAATAATCAAAGCCTAGAGGAAGCCGGAAGCAAACCATATGCCATAGAAAACCAAAAAGACGAAGAAAACCATGAGCTTAAAAACCGAGAATCAAAAGCAAAAATACCAAAATCCAAAGAGCCGAAGATAGCCAAAGACCAAATAACCAAAGAGATAAAATATCCAAAAGACCAGAAACCACAAGCCAAAAGACACTAAGGCCAGAATCGGAGACACTAGGAGTAATAGAAATCCAAAAACATTTTATAACCGTGCCACATGTGTCGGGCCCGGGCCTATCCAGCTTAGTAGTAGGGGGTTGCGCCTATCCTGGCACTATAGTACGAGTCCGAACTAACCATGCCATCTTGCCGCATCTGACACACTCTTCAACCATATCTCTAAGATGTCGACAATCGTTCATATTATGACTGTCGATGTCATGAAACAAACAGTGCTGACCAGTATCCTTTTCTACTATGTCAACTCTCTTATGGGAGGCTTTGAGTAGTGGAAAGAACTTCCAAGTAAATAGCCTCTAGGGTGTGAGTAAGTTCTAAGTAAGACGGGAGTGTAGGTTCCCTCCAAGCCATGTTTCTATCATCCCCCTAAGAAGATTTACCCTTACTAGAATCCTTCGCATTACCAGAGTTAGACGGTCCTTCACCCTTAATCAAATTAGCCTCGAGAACCTTTTTATCATTACACTCATCCTCCTCACGCATAAATATTTCTGCTTCAAAGTAGAACTCGCTGAGATCCCTCAACGGGTCCATTGCAGCGAGACCTTGAATCTGACTTACTAAAACATCAGAGACTACCAACATCAAAACCATCGATGGACCGGGACTGTCAAACGATGCCACCGCCATGTTAAAAGTTTTCAAGAATTTTTGCAAAGTCTCGGCGAACATCTACTTGAGCTCCGTCAGAGTCATGACACTTTTAGGACGAGCAATGTGAACTCTGAACTACTCTACGAACTTGCCAACCAAAGAATTTCAAGAATGAACCGAATTTGTTTCCAACTGCCTAGATCACATGGCAGCAACGTCTGTCAAGTAAAGTGGAAAATATATTGCCATGATGTTATCTGATGCCGAAAGAACCTTTTGTGATGCACATAGCGCATCAAGTGAGCAGTCAGATCCTTCCGACCATCGTAAAATTTCAACATCGGTAATTTAAAGTCCGATAGAATCCGAGAGTTCCTGATTTCCAAAGTGAATGGAGTGCGAGTAACACAATCCAAATTCGAATAAGAGGCACGACCATGAGTAATTCAATGAACAACATCTGCAATTCAAAATCCATTACCAATAGCAAGTAGTTGATTCATATTATCCAAGCCGACACTTGTGCCCCTAATGTTTAGTGCCACGTTAGCAATCGGTTGATTTGCAATAAACTGCAAGGAATGCCATCCAAACTCTCGGAACTATGAGAGCGCTACAATCCAAACCTTTACGCACCTAAGCTTGATCCACATTACCAATGTCAGATCCCGCGACTTGACCAACCAAAGCGTCACGAGCCTGAACAACATCGGGGTTAGGGTATCAACCCCGAGTGTAGAGGGAATGGTACTGATTCGAGGATCGGCGTCACTATACTGTTGGGTTTGAGTGGTTTCCCCCAAGTCCTGAGTCGTGATTTCCAAAACACTAGCACTTGTTCTAGTGATATCTACCTGGTCAGTTAGCCTTCCAATACTTCCAATCCTAGTCTCGATCCGAGTGAGAAAAGTACACCTAGCCACGTCTTCAACTCCAAGCAAGTGTTCAAATCTGTAGCTAGATCCTTAATGATTCCATCGACTTCCTCTCGTGTAACATAGTTCGAGGGATTTCCAGTTGAAGAAAGTTCTTGAATTCCTTCACCACTTGTGCCTTGAGCCTCGGCGATAGCGGCGATCTTCTCCATTTAACCATAAAGAAAAGCAAGCGAAATATATTTTTTGCAAAAAAGTCGAATCTGAAATCCAACCAAGAACCAAATCTGAAAACTAAGTTCCAATCCAAATCCAAAGCCGAAGTCAAAGGTTTCATGCCCTTTTATGGCACGCCAAAATGTTGACGTAGGGAGTTGGTCACTCGCACATGCCAACACCCAAGAGTGGGTTGAGTAGAAAAATCGATAACCAAATATCCATAATACGAAAAATGTAAAGGGACATACAACTTTTTATAGTGGTTTGGCTATAACGCCTACATCCACTTTTATGTAACTATTCATCATCACGGTTACACTTACAACGTTAATCCACTTTGAATTTACAAAGTTGTGTTAGAGAATAGAAAACTCATTTTTAATTGTAACTTTTCCCAACATGCCCTTCTTCTTTTTCCTCCTCATTCCAAAAATGTGTGAGAATGTCCAAATATGTCCAAAAAGCTCCAAGAAAGCTCCAATGTTGTGACATCCACGCCCGTTAGTGTCACTCTTTAACAGAATGCATTAAGATTTATGAAGCGTTATAGATAAACATAAACATCACAAGACAGATATAAAATAGCAACGAAAATTTAAAACTTTACTTTTCAACAAAAAACACCGTGGTCAATAATCTAGTTACAACATCAGTCCGAAATACTAAAAACCAACTACATCAAATTAAAGTATCTATCCAAGCAGAAACAGAAGAGAGAATCCTAATCAAGCCTGACCACTCCCACACTGAGAACTTAGGGGAGAAGGAAGAGAGCGAAAAGGAAACAAAACGGGTCAGACATAATGTTTGGTGAGCCCAGTTACTTTTAGCACATAAATAAGTAAAAGAATCATGACAGGCATATAAACCGAATGAGAGATAACAACATCATATGATATGTATAATAGACTGAACATGATAAGCAGGATGAACTGAACAGATTATGCTTCCCAACTACTTTTCTCTGCACCAATACTAGTATAACAGATATGAATGATCCCAACAGAAACGTAATGGCAAAATCAGGTGTACTTCTAGTAAAGGGTTTTACCCCAAACAGTGATAACAGGCACTCCAACATAAATAACGGGTGTTACTCCCAACCATAAATAACGGGTACCTAAACAGGCAGGACTAGATGTACCCTAATTACTACCCCCACTTGATCTGCTCTCTATCCCGTAAATACCCTATATCGGCCCCACAATAGGATGTATCACTTCCTAAAGTGGCAACCCCCATATATACATTGTTGTATCTAATGGTGTTATAGCATCTTATTATCCCTGAACAATCCAGACCCATGCACATAAATGACTCTGTCGGAATATGCTATCAGAACACCTCTTCTCATATGAACCTCTTATAATCATATCAGTAAGTGTGCCCCGACCGCTACCTAGTTCGGGGTTCCCCTATGATACCAGTATGGGTTACTGGCTGATACGAGTCCCACGTAACAGATGACACAAGCTACCCACTAGGCTTGTATCCCCAACTACTAGGATTTTGACAGGTTATGCCCAACAGTTGAACAAGCCCCATAACCCCAACATATAAAATAGGTTAAGTTTATCGGGTTCGTATAACCCCCACTGTAACATATTTACTTAACCCCCACTGATTCAAACAGGTTTACTTATCCCCTACACAATTTAACAGGTTCATATAACCTCCCACCAATTTAAACAGGTTAAGTATTAAAGTTTCATTTTAATCTAATTATTAAGCCTACAGATTTACATGCCCTAACCCTTATATCATAATTTACAATATAAGATATGCCCTAAATTATAGTCATATATGACAGTATAGTTTATGCCCCAAATCCCATTCATGATTCATACTACAAGATATGCCCCAATTTAACTTTCCCAACCATTCCCAAGTTCGTTTGTTCGCATATTTCAGCGATAGGCCTGGGCTCGAAGGTAGCCTGTCTATAAAAATAAAAAGGGAAAGGGGGAGAGAAGAGAACAGGAATAGGCATAATAACAGAATATGCATACTATAACTGAATTAGGCATGTTAGAAATAGGCATACAAGTACAGAACAATAGATCAGGTGTACATGTAATGGTAATTCTGTTTAGGTATGAATCAGATTCTTAACAGGCATAGGTTTATATCCAGATTTATAGATATGTCAGGATTACTTGTTAAATGTTTATATCTAAAAATAACATGAACTCACAGAGATTGGATCTAAAGAACAGAGAATAATAACCAGATTCTGTAGAAGAATTTCTTGTACGCGTATAAGCTGTTGTTGAAGCAAAATAGGCTAATTCAATCCAAGCAGGGGCAGAATCTCGTTCTCCATTATTTTTTATATGTAAAAACAATAGAAATGAGGTCTTATTTATATCCTACTCCCAGTGAATCCTGTTCAGAAACAAGTCCAGGTTCAAAAATGAACCTGGATCAATCTTTGGTCGGTCGACCCCGTTGTCGACCCTAGTGTCAATACCCCCTTAAGTGGGTCGACTATGGGTCGACCACCTTGGGGCATGGGTCGAACCCTAATGGGACCAATTCTCGCGTCCCATCTCCGCTTGATTTTTGAACTGTTTTGAATTTTCTAGAATTGATTTATGTGTGTGTGTGTGTATATATATTTCCCTTATATGTATACAAACTTCTAAGCTTTATTTTTTCTTCATGCGATGTCCATTTTACGCAAACTCGGAGTTATCTTAAGCAGACTTCCGAGATGAACGCAATGGTGCTGTCTCTTTTACCTAATTCCTAATATTTGATTAAACATTATTTAGTTTATCATAACCGTGTTCTTATTAAAATTACAAGATGTTACATTCTTCTCAACTTAAAGGATTTCGTCCCCGAAATCTCCAAGTTAAGAAGAATGTATATCCTAACATCCATCAATCATCTACTCATCCGTCAATCAGAGGAATCCATTTTCCTTAAAAGATTTCTAATGTTTATATGAATATATGGAAAGATGTTTGCATATGTCCCTATACTAGTGTGAAAGATCAGTCAGTCTACTGATTCAGTCCACTTCCTTAATGCAATGTATGTTATTGCCATGAATCCAACATGAATGCAATGAGTCCTAATATATCATGTACATGCTATATGTGTGTACAATAATCCATCCAAACGCATGGCCAGTTTTGTCTAGCTACGTCTACATGATGTCTGCAAGAATTAATAACTCACATGATCAACTGAGTTTATGTGGAAAAATTAAAATATATACCTACAGCTACATTCAACAGGTGATGATAAAGTTGTAGCCAACTTACCCCTAGGCTATTTCAACACAGTGCCTCCCAATCTATTTCGATAGCGTATGCTCCAAGTTTTTCGCCCCGTGCTCCCCAAACCATCCAATTAACCTTGCGTCCCAAGGTCATGTTCCATGCCGGCCAAACCTTCCCTTCTTTAAATACTAGACACTCACTTCTCAATGAAAAGACCGAAAAAGAAAAATGAAGCTTTCCTCAAATACGAATCGCACCATTTTAAAATCAAAATGAAATCAAGTCAAAATTCGTAAATAACAAATCGTGTATACTCGACATCTAGCGCTGCTCCTCTTCGATTGGTGCAATCCTATTTCAAAGGTTTTATCAACCATGAACATAAGGTATTTCAATTTGGGTATATGAAGCTTCAATTGGGAAAATTGAATGCGTATTTGAGTTGAATAGGGGTCGCGATGTTCATTGAGGCTGCGGTTTCAGGTCCTAGACGCAACTAACTTGGGTGAATCGAGCTTGGTAAGAGGATGATGGGAGGATGGAGCTTGAGTTAAGAAGGAACGTGGTGGTGTTAGATTATTGAATGGAGATGGTATATGTCGCACTTATACAGTGTTTTCTATGAACATCCCTGGAGTCGTGGACATTTGTAGGCAACACACTGATAATGCGGGAGCGCTGACACATAAGTGCGGTGGATTGGTGTTGAACAGAAAGTGGGCGAAGTGTTTCAAGAAAATAGTGGAGACACAGTTTGATGATCGGGTGGGTGACAAAGCGAGGTGTCTGGAGGCTGGTTGACCGTTGAAAAGGGGATATCATGGGTTTCAATACATCATGGTGGAGCTCTGGAAATCATGGAAACGCGGTTCATAGAAAAAAAGGGAAGGTTTGGGAAATTGGTTGAAGGAATAGGCTTTGAACGTGTACTGGAATGGAGATGGAAGGATGCTTTTAAAATGAAAAATCATGAACACTTGATTAACTTTGGTCAGAGAAGGCTGCCATGCTTTTCAACTGAATGTTATTGGGTTACTTCTTTGATTAGGGAATAAGTGGGCATGTGAGAGCATGGTTTGGGTTCGGCAGTTTTTTCATGGAGCCGCTGTTTTAATTGGTAAGCAAAATGAATAACCACATAAAAGGTTAATTACATAATAACTAAATCATTAATGATTCTTTTAATTATTATAATATACGTTAAAACTTGCAATATGAACAACTAGTTGATATGTTAACAGAATCAGACGCGACCGGATGCGTTGGGACTGTAACAATGAAATCTACGTTGACAAAGCGACGTGGTTGAAATTAAAGCTATTATAATTCCATGATAAAATCAAAAGCTGTTTGATTTTAAAATGAAATAGAAGCAGAATCATCAACTGCAAAACGAGGTGAGTAAAATCGCTAGCTCTTCCTCGTTTATTTTTATAGACGAGTTTTAAATTTATATATAATAATTTTATACCGTCTAATGGTTGGTTGGATGAATGGTTGGAATGATTGACTAGTTATATATGTTAATCATTGATTAGATATTGATTCCAATTACTGTGATATTTCATGTTGAAATGAATTTGATGTTATTTATGTTGATTAACATCTGTGGATGTAGGGAAACATGTTGGAGGAATCCAACTGGATACCTCAACCATTATATTGTTGTTTTTCATATATCGTGTTATTTGATGTGGTATATTATGTGATGGATTTTTTGTGTTTGGATACCAGTGTCCTTAGAATTGTGGTATACCATAAAATATTTTCGAAAATAGAAAATGAAATTTGAGTTTTAAAAAGGAAAATTATTCAAAAAAAATATGAAATGTAATTTCGAATAGAATTGAAATTAAAAACATGTTAATGGAGAAAATTAGAAGTTGTTTATAATCGAGGATATAAATTAAGTAAATTATTTATCATTGGATAAATTGAAATGTAAATTCAAATTTGAATGCTACATTGGAAAATGGAATCTGTTTTGAGATCAATATTTGAAATGAGATTTTAAACTTAACAATTATAAAGATATTTTAAATAAGATTATAAATGTTGGAATAAAATTGAGATATTCTATGGTAATTCTAAATAGACATTGTAAATGAAAACTGGATTTGAAATGTTATTTACAAGTAAAAAAAATCAAATGGACTTGATTTGCATGTAAAAGAAATATATTCATGATTAAAGTAAATAATGGTTTAAAGCCAATATTTTGTAAATAAAATATCTATAAAGGAAATTTATATTTGAAATATTAATCCATATTGGAATTTGGGTAAGGAAGGGAAATGGATAGTCGTTTCAAAGAAAATGATGAGCTTTATTGCAAAATTCAGAATATGAAACAAACAGTGATAACATATCGTAGTTTGGAACGGTTATAAAGAAACTTGGTGAGGATTTTTGAAAGGAGGAATTCAAGAGTAAATTTGGAATTTGAATTAACTTGAAACGGTAGATGAATTCCGAAATTTTGAATATAAATCGAATATAGCTTATTCGAAAGAGAGTATTTATTGGAATTCGATCATATCGAATTTAGGGAAGTAGATATTTTTACTTTCCGTTTTAAATAAAAATTTAATTAATTAATTATTTATTGAAATTAATAAGTGCAAGTTAAATGTTTTGTAAATCTAAATAGCAATTATAACGCTATTGTTATTGTAAATGTTTTATAAATTTAAATAGCATTTTTAATTGTTATTGTGATAATAAATGTTTTTTTTAATCAAATATTTGAAAACAGCGATTATAATGCTAACACTATAATAAACGTTTTGTAGGTCTAAACAGCGATTATAACGCTACTGTATAATAAATGTTTCGTAAATCTGAACAGCCATTTTAATGCTACCATTATAACTAATGTTTTATAAATTAGATACAGTGATTATAACGCTATCGTTATAATCAGTATTTTTTTGTAAAAGAAGTAGATTTATAGAGTGAATCTAAGAGATGCATAAGCGATGTTTTGTTAGAAGTTGTGAGCTTTGATTATTTCAAAGTTAAGAATGTTGTTCAGTTAAGGTCTGAGAGGTAATTATACCCCAATTTGACAGAATACATGATTTACAGAGAAATGGTTAAGGTTCGGTAGCAAGGATTGGTTAGTGATATCGTTAGTAAACGAATGATTTTTGGTTTGAGTTATAATAACGATGTTTTATAACATCAGCTTAATTTAAATGTTTTACCCAAATAAAATGAGAGATATTTTCTATGCATAGAAAATGAAATAATTTAGTCAACGAGGAATTAAGAAATGGAAGATGGAAATGTTTTCCAGTATTAATAAGGTATATTATCTGAATATAGAAAATAAGGATTCGTGAGTATTCAGAGATGCTTTTTAATTGGAATACAAGATATTTTCCTCAAATAAAGAAATTAGAATATTGGAAATGTTTTCCAAGATTCGAGAAAGACGATTGAATTTTGAAAGAATCTAGAAAAGGGGAAGATGGGAACCGGAAATGATAACATAATAAGGAATTAATTTAAAAAGGGGCCTGTGTTTTTTGATGCTTGGTCGGTAGAATTTCTAATTGGAAATAGGTTCGTTGATTGTATGGATGTTTCCTTTGATAGTTAAATCACCGACTATCAAAGTTTTGATTTATTTTATACCTCCGTTGTCAATATGGAGAGACCGGGATCAGATTTATTATATGAAAACCACTTCGTATTGGCTTAAGCATTTCAAATCAACTTATGCTGAAGATAATTGAAGATAGAGTAAAGTGCAATGGCTATTTTGTTAATCCTAGGTAGAAATTACCCAAGATGGAATAATAGAATGGTGCCTTCGGTTTGTCCAGTCCCAGGACAACGTATATGGAAGGATCTGATGATGTGGCATTCAAAGATGGAAATATGTTCTGTAAGATAATTGTGACCTCAAGCCTCATCAACTGGGAAATGACAGAAATCGGGCAGGCAGCATGGCCGTGTGGGTCATTCCCATTAGGGGTGTTATCACCTGATCTAGAGAAATTTAATATGCTTCTTATTCTATTCTCTGTTGTATGCTTTCGGTAACGGTTGCGGATCACAATCGTTGGTGATAATATGCTCGATACACTCAAGCCATGTGTAGGCCGGGTTGCAAGATGTTCTTGTTGAACCTAGTGTATTCCCCTCTAGAGATACACTATCGGAAGGTGGTTCCATACCTTGTCATGGTCGGAATCCAATCTCTAATAAGCTCCCTGCGGGTTTTCGATTTTATATTATATATGGAGCGTGAGATGCAAGTGTTCCGCTAGATTCTAATTATTTGATGTAGACACTATTATAATATCACTGGATTTGATATCAAAATATTTTTAGTTATCGTAAGATAAAAACCATCCGTGTTTATGTGTGGATCGGTCTTACGATTATCATTTCTTTTGAAAGGATTTTTAAAGTTAAACAAATGGTTGGAGTTTACTCACACCATTCCCACGACTGACCCAGAGTTTATTTTGCTTTGTTTTACCCTGCACTCTTGGGTGCCCAAATTTGTACCGGCAGTCAAGTAGTCGGGATTTTACAGATTCACTTGGAAGAGATTGAAGCAGGAGGCTTCACCAATTAGCTATAAACTATCACATTTTCTGCTGTGTACTATGTTGTATCTGGAAACAGGTGTTTATAACTGTTCCAGGAATAACTGTTGTGCTCCGATAATGGTATATATATATATATTGTCAATGATTCATATTTCAAGAGTTATGATATTTAATATATTTTATCCGTTCCACTATGATATTTGTGTTCTTCGTTTTCTTCTATTCTAACTTTTCTTTCTATTTCTTCTAACTTCTTTCTACTAATGATTCGTATTTCTATGCAATTTGGGTTGGACATGTGGTGTTATTAGTCGACTCAAAGGGTATGGAAATTTGGGCCATTACAATTATAGGTAAACAGAAACCTAAACATCACAAGACAGATATAAAATAGCAGCGGAAATTTAAAACTTTATTTTCCAACAGAAAACATCATGGCCCAAAATCTAGTTACAACATCAGTCCGAAATACTGAAAACCAACTACATCAAATAAAAGTATCTGCACTGTTCTAAAACCATCTGAGCACAGTAATATAAAATCATAGTCCCCAAAAAGAGCCATAATAGAGTAGACGAATAGTCAAAGTGATACATCGAAGAAAATCCAAAATCCAAGTAGAAACAGAAGAGAGAATCCTACTCAAGCCCGAGAACTCCCACCCTAAGAACCAGGGGGAAAGGAAGAGAGAGAAAAGGAAACAAAATGGGTCAGACATAAAGTCTGGCGAGTCCAGTTACTTTTAGCACATAAATAAGTAAAAGCATCATGACGGGCATGTAAACTGAATGAGATATAACAGTATCATATGGTAGGTATAACAGACGGAACATGATAAGAAGGATGAACTGAACAGATTACGCTTCTAAACTACTTTTCTCTACACCAATACTAGTATAACAGATATGAATGATTCCAAAAGAAACATAATGGTAGACTTAAGTGTACTTCTAGTAACGGGTTTTACCCCAAACAACGATAACAGATACCCAAACATAAATAATGGATGTTACCCCAACCATAAATAACGGGCACCTAAACAGGCAGGACAATATGTACCCTAATTACTACCCCCAATCGAATAGCTCCCTATCCCGTAAATACCCCGTGTCGACCCCACAGTAGGATGTATCACATCCTAAAGTGGCAACACCTATATGGACACAGCCGTATCTACTAGTGTTATAGCATCTTATTATCCCTGAACAATCCAGACCCATGACGCATATGACTCTGTCGGAACGTGCTATCAAAACACCTCTTCTCATATGAACCTCTTATAATTAGCTCAGTAAGTGTGCCCCGACACTACCTAGTTCGGGGTCCCCCAATGATACCAGTATGGGTTACAGACTGATGCGGGTCCCACATAACAGATGAAACAAGCCACCCCCAGGCTTGTATCCCCAACTACTAGGATTTTGATAGGTTATGCCTAACAGATTAACAAGCCCGCATAACCCTAACATATAAAGCAGGTTAAGTTTGTTGGGTTCGTATAACTCTCCATTGATTTAACATATTTACTTAACCCCCACTGATTCAAATAGGTTTACTTAACCCCTACACAATTTAACTTGTTCATATAACCCCCCACCGATTTAAACAGGTTAAGTATTACAGTTTCATTACATGTTCCTCTTAATCTAATTATTAAGCCTACAAATTTACATGCCGCAACCCTTATGTCATAATTCACAATCTAAGATATGCCCCCAAATTATAGTCATATATCACAGTATAGGTTATAACCCAAACCCCGGTCATGATTTATAATACAAGATATCCCCCAATTTAACTTTCCTAACCATTCCCAATTTCATTCGTTCGCATATTTCAGCGATAGGCCTAGGCTCGAAGGTAGTGTGGCTATAAAAATATAAAGGGAAAGAGAAGAGGACAGAAATAAGCATAATAACAGAATAGGCATACAATAACAAATGTAGACATATCAGAAATAGGCATATAAGAACTGAACAGTAGATCAAGTGTACATGTAATGGAAGATCCGTTTAGGTATGAATCATATTCTTAATAGGCATAGTTTAAATCAAGATTTATAGACATGTCATGATTACTTGTTAATGTTTATATCTAAAAATAACATGAACTCACAGAGACTGGATCTAAAGAACAGAGAATAATAAGAAGATCTTACAAAATAATTTCTTGTATGCGTATAAGTTGTTGAAGAAAAATAAGCTAACTCAATCCAAGGAGGGGCAACATCTCGTTCTCCATTGTTTTTTATGTGTAAATACAATAGAAATGAGGTCTTACTTATAGCATACTGCCAACGAATCTTGTTCAGAAACAAGTCTAGGTTCAGAAATGAACCTGGATGGATCTGGTGGGTCGACCCCAGGGTCGATCCTAGAGTTGACACCCTCTAAGTGGGTCGACCCCCTTAGGGCGTGGGTCGGCCCCCAATGGGTTCAATTCCCACATCCCTTTCTCGCTTGATTTTCGAACACTTTTGAATTTTCTGGACTTGATTTTTTATACATATTTCTCTTATACAAATACAAACTTTAAGCTTAATAACTTCTTCATACGATGTCCGTTTTACGCAAACTCGGGGTCTATCTTAGGCTGTATTCCAAGACGAGCGCAATGGCATAGTTTGTTTTACCTAATTCCAAATATTTGATTAAGTATTCATTAGTTTGTCATTACAGTGTTCTTATTAAAGTTACGGGGTGTTACAAATGTCCAAATTCCAACACATTGAGTTGTGAAAAGTGAAGAAAGGGAAATGACAAAGTCTTGCCAACTTCCTACAAGGCCAAAATACCCATCAACATCCTTCTAAGATCCATAAAGCTCCAAGAGAACCTCCAATGGCTAAATAGCAAGCCAAAAGTGTGTCTAATGCCAAAAAGTAGTAGGAAAACTTCTATGTTAAGTTGATAGGCCTAAGACCCTCCAAAGACAAGAAAACTATTATGGAAGCCACTAAAAAGCTTGACAAAAAGAGAGCTCCCATTTGCAGAAATGAAGCAGAAACAACCAATCCAAACAGCTAATGCCAAAAAACTATAATTCGGAGTTATGTCAATCCCATGATTGGTATGTATCCCGAGATTTAGCAAAATTATGATTTGAATTCCAGAAACTCAAATTTGAAGAAAAAAACCAAGGTAAAAACATGTGTTAATCATCAAAAAAATAGGTGATCCATGCATGTATGGAATCTACCAACCTTGCCAAGACGATCCGAAGAAAATTCTGATCATGCTTTATATATCTAGGAATAGAATGCCATTTCCAAAAAGTTGTGTGATGATCTTAGGAAAACGATGATCAACATGTGCCAGCCCTACGTTGCCAGAATACATATGCCCGGTGGAATTTCCAAACACCTATCTATGACCCTTGTGTGTACAAGTGAAAGTAGGGATCTTGTAACGACCTGTATTTTAGCAGTAAAATAATAAATTTAATTAATTATTTAAATAATGTGTAACACCCTACATCCATTAATGTCACTCACAAAGGGAATGCATTAACTTCTATGGAGCATTTTAAGTGTGTATAGACCAGAAACTTAACAACAAGACATATATAAACAGTACTTATAAATTTAAAAATTTATTCATTGCAGCGGTAAACACATAGGTTTGATATCAAAAACCAGAGTCAAAGTACATAATATCCATCTTGACAAAATAAGAGTACATAAATTGAAAGACATAACCCCAAAATAAAATAGCCATAAATAAGATAGGCTGAACTTTTACTTCAGCGATCCAAGCAACTTCTAAAAGCAAGAGATACAGCTATCCAAAATCAAGCTCCACTGGTGCTAGTTCCACCCTGAGCACCTGGGGGGAAAAAGCAAGAAAAGAGGTGGAAACAAAGGGGGTCAGACATAAAGTCTGGCGAGTGCGATAACTTTAACAATATAATTACCAAAATAACTAGGCTAAGGCATAAGTTGGAAAATAAGGAAATGACTGTGAACAATTGAGTACGGAAGAGCAAGCTAAAGGAAATAAGATGAACAAAGATAACGTTAAAGGCGCACCTAGTCGCTATAAGATAATTACTACACTGCACCACACCAAACACCCTAAAGTTGATCCCGCCTACAAGACTTTAATAAGGATAATGGTAGTTTCGTGTACCCCTAGTTTCCTTCATAGGTGTCGCCTACCCCTATCTCCACTAGGTGTACCCACTACCCCCATGCGATCGGCTCCCTAGCTCGTAGATACCCGTGATGGCCCCACAGTGGGGTGTATCACTCCCCGAAGTGGCAACCCGATACCACCAACAATGCACGGCTTATACCTACACGATGCAACAACGTCTTACCTACCAGCCCGGGCCTACACACGCACATGAACCCGTTGGACTTGCGTTGCCACCGCTAACCTGTTTTGGCCTCCTACAGTCAAGCCCAGTAAGCGTGTCCCGTCCTCGACTTGGGTCGAGCCCACAAAGATACTTATGGGTTACTGGTTGAAATGGGCCCCCATTACTTGACACAAGCTATCCACCTAAGCTTGGTCCCCTCTAGTACATCCCACTTAACCCTCTTCTTATTCATGTTAACTTACATGTTTCAATTTTTGGTTAAGTGTTTCTAATCGTATTTCAAATGCCACCCAAGGCACCCACTAAATTCTACATGCCACCCAAGGCACCCACTTAACCCCCTCATCTCCCACTACATGTTTATCTGTTTAAGTGTTTCTTAATTCATTAACACCGTAACCTTGTAAAGTTCTCCCACATTAGACTGGCATTTGTGGCAGCTGGATTTGCCAGGCGGGTCCGGGCAGTCTTACACCACAAAAGAGCCTAACCTCGTGTCTTTACAATTGTTACGCAGTTAATTTATGCCTAAGACCTCCCACATTAGACTGTCATTTGTGGCAGCTGGATTTGTCGGGCAGGTCCGGGCAGTCTTACACCACAAAAGAGCCTAACCTCGTGTCTTAGGCGATTAATTACACATAATTAATTATCCCCCAATTTGAACTAATTTCTCTATTCAAATTATCAATTAATTCCAAAATTAACTATGTCCATAATTGACTCAATTATGTCCATCTATTTATGGTATGCAAAATTATACCAATTATCATCATCAAATTATTTTATGCCATTTAAGGCATTTATGCCAATTCTCAATATTAAATCTTTTAATATTATCCCATTGCCCCACGTTGTACGTTCGTTCGTTTAACGTAAAATATACGTTAGACTCGAATAGTCTAACTTATGGAATAAAGAGAAAACATCACAACACATATAGAGATAAAACTAGATCTAAACATAAGGGGTGAACTTGCATGTGTGAATGAGGTTCTTCACCTAAAACTTGCATAAGCCAAAGTCACAAACTTGCATAAAACTACATATGTCATAGATCTAAATCTAAAGGTGTAAACTTGTTTAAGTAATAGTCACAAACTTGCATAACCATGTATGTCATAGATCTAAATCTAAAGGTGTAAACTTGCATAGGCAATAACCACAAACTTACATTACATGGTTTATACTCCAAACATATATATATATATATATATATATATACACATACTTGCATATGTGATTTATGCAACATAAACGATGGTGTAAACTTACATCTAAACATGTAAACTAGCATATAGAATTTTGTATACTAGCATATAACTCACACATGTCATAGCCTAGCTTTAGATCCAATTTACACATAAAATAGATGTCATGAAATATGTAAGGTTGTACACAATTTTCATTAACTTGCATATGATCCAGATCTAAATTAACATCTAGACTTGCATACATGCATATGATTTAACATATGAATTAGTTCCAACAACATAACCAAACTAGCATATGAAACATCATGAATCATAGATTTGCAACATAGATGATAGCATCACAGCTTTACAACATAGATAATAACATCATAGAATTTGCAACATAGATGATAACATCATAGAATTTACAACATAGATAATAACATATGGTCAATGATTCACAACATAATCATATACTCCAAATTATAGCTCAATCCAGTTAAATCGTTAATTATGTTATTAAAGAAATCGAACTCACAAAAAGAATGTCTTGCATTCTGAAATCTGAGTTCTGAATTTGATTTAGCTCGCCTTTGTAGTAGATTCGTTGTTGTTTAGATTAATGTTGAATAGAACTGAATTGATTAGCTTTGATTTCCCATTTTGTTGGTGGCGGCTACTCTAGGTTACAAGATGACAGCATGACGGCCATAGTTTCAGTTTTTATTTTGATTTAGGGTTTGAGTCTACCCATGTTTATATAGAATTTCAATTTAATTATAGCTGTCGGATGATCTTAGGGTTAATCAAAACCACTCAGTCGGGGTAGGGTGACACCTCAGCCCTAATGACTCAGCAAGGAGTCAAAAAGGACTCAGCAATGAGTCACAATATGGATCAGACTGTACCAGAAAGCTGTGCAGGCCTACTGCTCGGCCTGGGCGCACTTGCCAGGTGCGCCAGTGCAAATTTGTACTGGAGCACTTCCCAAGTGCGCCAGTGCAATATTTTTTTTTCTATTTTTCCCGCCTGACTTCGTTCGTCCATATCTCCTTCATCCAATATCCGTTTTATGCAAACTCGGACTCTATCTCGACCAGAATTCCGAGATGAACACAATGGCACAACCCATTTCCCTTAATTCTCACATCTGAGATTAATTATTCTTGAGTTTTGTTTATTCGATTATTAAAAAATTCGGGGTGTTACATTCTCCCCTACTTAAAGGATTTCGTCCTCGAAATCTCTAAGTCAGGTAGAACGTATCCTACCATCCAATCATCCATCTACTCAACTATCAACCACTAGCAACCATGGTCCTTAAAAGGTTTCTAATGCTTTTCATGTACATATGCACAATGAGTGTATATGTCCGTATACTAATGCAAAATCAGGTGGTTTACTGATTCAGTCGACCTCCTTAATGCAAATAATGATAGTGCCATGTATCCATCATGTATGCAAGGAACCCTATACATATCATTACTACATGTGTGCACAACCATTCATTCAAATGCAACATCCATATGATACACACATTCAATGTACATTCATTCTACTAAATACATCCATTTATATGCAATATGCAGTATGAAAGTGACTGAGCCGATCTAGTGCCTAAAATGTGTGTATATGCATCCACGAGCAACCACTAGCAAACACTTGCATCCACATGCATCCATCATACATAAAATGTCTCAAACACATGTTTCAACCATAGGACTACCCTATCTAAAGGTCAAAGATACTAGCGAGAGGACATACTAAAGATAAAACGAATACAAGCTAAGCGATAAAGGAGAAATTAAAAGACATACCCTCAAAAAGAAAAGGGTACAATGAATGCATCTTCTCTTCCGTCTCCCAAATAGTATTGCTCTCATCATCTCCCCATTGCACTTTGACTACCTTGACCTCTCGTTTCCTCAACTTCTTAATCTCCGACCCAAGAATGCACGTAAGAGCTCGTCGAATCGTCGCATCACGCTCTATCTCCACCTCTCTAAGAAAGCTCGACTCTACCACTTCCGCGGTCTCATGCAAGCACTTCCTCAAATGTGATACATGGAATACAACGTGTACACCACTAAGTTTCTCGGGCAACTCCACTCTATATGCCATCTGTCCAATCCTCTTCTTAATAGGAAATGGCCCTACGAACCTTGGTGCTAACTTCCCAACGGACCTAAAGCGAACAACATTCCCTAATGGAGACACCTTGACAAAGACCATGTCCCCAATATCAAACTCAAGATCTGTCCTCCTCTTGTCCGCATAAGATTTCTGCCTATCTTGTGTCGTCTTCATCCTCCTTCGAATCAAATCGATCTTTTCCGAAGTCTCTCTAATCATATCGAGCCCAAGCAAGATTTTATCTGTAGATTCCCACCAACATGTAGGCGAACAACACGGCCGTCCATAAAGAGCCTCGAACGGTGCCATGCCAATGCTAGACTGAAAGCTATTATTATATGCGAACTCCACCAACGGAAGATGTTCCTCCCATGTACCTCTGAAGTCTAAGACACACAACCTCAATAGGTCCTCTAGAATCTGATTCACCCTCTCGGTCTGGCCATCCGTCTGAGGATGATATGCGGTGATCAAACATAACTGAGTCCCTACCGCCTCTTGCAAGCTCTTCCAAAACTCGCTAGTAAAGATAGGATCGCGGTCGTTCACTATGCTAGAAGGAACACCGTGCAAACAAACTATCTCTCGAATGTATACAGAGGCTAACCATGGAGCGGTCCTCTTACTCTTCACGGGAATGAAATGGGCGCTCTTAGTAAGTCAGTCTACCACGACCCAAATCCCCGTATTACCCTTCCTCGATCTCGGTAACCCATCAATAAAGTCCATCGAGACACTTTCTCACTTCCATTGTGGGACCTCCAATGGGTAAAGCAACCCACCAGGCTTCTTTTGCTCTGCTTTTACTTGTTGGCACACCAAGCATCTAGCGACAAACTCAGCCACATCTCTCTTCATACCGACCCAAAAGTAAACTCGTCTCATGTCCATGTACATCTTGTCCCCGCCGGGATGGATGGTCATCTTCGAACGATGTGCATCATCATGAATGGTCTTCCTCAAGTTCTCGTCCCGTGGTACACAAAGTCTACCTCCCTACATAACCAACCCTTATCATCTAGGGTATACCTACTGAGATGGCTCGATGACTCCCCCCTTTTGAGCATTTCTACTAACTCAACCAACTGTGGGTCATCTCGCTGTGCCTCACCAATCCATCCCAAAAGCGTAGGTCTGACCTCTAAGGATGCTAGCAAACCAGGTACAAATTCAATGGAAGGTCTAAAGTCAAACATAGAGATGAACTCTAAGCTTCGCCGCTCAACAAACAACGGACTCAAGGATAACCTTTTCCTACTTAAGACGTCTGCCACCACGTTACCCTTGCCAGGGGTATATGCTATCTCGGAATCGTACGACGCTAAGAATTCCATCCACCTTTGCTGCCTTAAGTTCAAGTCCTTCTGAGAGAACAAGTATTTTAGCGATTTGTGGTCAGTGAACAATTCGAATTTCTCGCCAAGAATATAATGGCGCCAAGACTTAAGCGCGAAAACAATAGCGGCCAACTCTAGGTCATGTGTAGGGTAATTTCTCTCATGCACTCTCAACTGCCTTCCTCCATAGGCTATTACCCTTCCCTCTTGCATTAAGACTGCGCCTAGTCCTGTCCCACAAGCATTGGTATAAACGGTAAATGGCTTACTCCTATCTAGCAACACTAAGACTGGGGTTGTGGTCAAAGCTCTCTTTAAACGTTGGAACGCATCATCACAATCTACGTCCCATGTGAAAACTAAGTTCTTCTTCGTCAAGCGTGTTAATGGGGCTGATATCTTTGCGAAGTCCTTGATAAACTTCCTATAGTAGCCAGCCAACCCCAAGAAACTCCTCACCTCGGTAGCATTTTTAGGGACCTTCCAATCTTGGATAGCCACTACCTTCGGGGATCCAGAGCTATCCCTTCTTTGGAAACCACGTGCCCTAAGAATCACACTTCCTTTCTCCAAAAGTGACATTTAGAAAATTTAGCTTTAAGGCTATGCGCTCGAAGGGTCTCCAACACTTCCCTAAGATGTAGGGCATGCTCTTCCTCGCTCTTAGAAAAGATCAAGATGTCGTCCACAAAGACTACCACGAATTTATTAAGGTTCTCCCTAAACACCCTACTCATCAAGTCAACAAAGTATGCAGGGGAGTTTGTCAAACCGAAGGGCATCACAAGCCACTCGAAGAAGCCGTCCGGAGTCCTAAAGGCAGTCTTGTCTATGCTATCCTCAGCCACTCTCAACTGATGGAAACCTGTGGCTAAGTCCAACTGCAAAAACACTGAGGCGCCAACTAACTGATCGAAGAGATCTTCAATCCTCGGCAGTGGGTGCCTATTCTTCTTAGTAAGCTTATTAAGTTCTCTATAGTACACACAAAATCTAAGGGACCCATCTGCCTTCGTGGCAAATACTACTGGAGCACCCCACTCCGATATACTACGTCTTATGAACCCCTTCTCAAGCAATTCTTTCACTTGCTTACTGAGTTCTCTTCTCTCTCTTGGAGTCATGTGACGCAATGGCAATGCAACTGGCTTTGCATTATCTACTAGATATATTCGAAAGTCTATCTCATGCTTTGGGGGTAAACCCCTCACCTCATCGAAGACATCAACATATTCACGGACTATACGAACAGAATGTAAATCATCATTGGATGCGTCAAGAGATTCTAGGTAGCTAAGCAAACTGGACCTCTAGGGTCACAAGAAATATCAAGGGTCTTTCCACAACGAGTCAACAATTTAACTACCCTTCTTTCACAATCTAGGATGGCCTCGTATCTAGTTAGCCAATCCATACCTAGAATCAAGCCGTAGCCCATGAAGCCAAGAACAAAGGCGTTGCAATCGAACCCAACGCCCAAAATAGACACTCTCAAATACCGACAGATCATAGAAAGATGAGCCGAACCACCAATAGGATTTGAGACTACTAAGGGATCTTTAACTAAACTAGTATTTAGGTGCAGTGTTTCAACTAATGATGTAGAGATAAACGAATGTGATGCGCTAGAATCGAATAAAGTACGGACATGATGATCAAACATAAAAACTAAACTCTCAACGGAAATCGTTCTACCTCGTTCTTGCAGCGGTGGGACCACGAGAGCCTGAACTTGCCCCCTTGCCTGCCCTGGTGCCATAAGAGCCTGCACTTGTCCTCCCAAGGTAGACCCTGTCCTATGCCCTTTCCTTGGGCAGTCCTTAATCAAATGTCCCGCTTCGCCACAGTGGAAACAGCCAGTCTTCTTTTTCTTCCTACAATCTTTGCTTAGATGGCCTGGTGTTCCACAGTTAAAGTATCTTTTCTTTCCCTTACCATTGTTGCCTTTACCACCGTTCTTGTTTTGTTGTTGCTGTTGCGGTTTCTTTTTATCCCCTTTCTTCTCGGGTGCCTTATTAGCATTGGCTCCCTTCTCATCTTCATGCATAAGCGCCATGTCAACTAGTCTCTCAAAGGTAGCCCCCATGGGGATGTGGGTCATAGCTAACCCATGAAGCGGCTCGTTCAAACCCTTAACAAATCTTAGGGCCTTCTTTTCTGGTGTATTCACCAAGTCCAAGCCAAATCTCGCCAACTGATTGAATTTGTTGACGTATTATTTCACCGATAGATTCCCTTGCATCAACGCCAAGAATCTTTCCATATATAAATTCTCTTCAGCCCATGAGAGAAACTTTGCCTCAAACCTCCACCTGAAATCTGGCCATGTGTCAACTGGACGCTCTCCTTTAGTGACCTCCCACCAAAACGAGGCCTCATCCTTCATTATCCAGGCAGCTAACTGGACCTTTCTTCCATCTTCCACTTCAAAGAGCGCAAACAATTCTTCCACCTCCTTTAGCCAATTTCGAACTTCAACAAATGTCTCTGTCCCGTGAAAAGGTTTTCCACCCATTGGCCGAAAGTCCTTACATATTTTTGCAAAAGTATCGACACGAGGAGGAGGAGGAGGAGCATTTGCTAGACCTGCAGTGGTGGCTTTGTCTCAAAATACCTCCTAAACCATCCTGGTATCGGTATCCCCTCGGGTATCTCGGGAATTCCAGACATGCTGAAACGAAAAAGGAAAGATTCAATACAAAAGAACCGAAGGAAAGATATATGGCTCTTGGGGTTATGCTTTTTAAAATAAGCTTTTCTCTTGAAAATACTTTCCTTAAAACATAATTTTGAAGGTACTTCTTTATAAAAGTGTTTTTGAAAAACAGTTTTTTAAAATTCATATCTGTTCTGGTAACCTTCAGCTCTGATACCATGTGTAACACCCCACGTCCATTAATGTCACTCACAAAGGGAATGCATTAACTTCTATGGAGCGTTTTAAGTGTGTATAGAACAGAAACTTAACAACAAGACAGATATAAACAGTACTTAAAAATTTAAAATTTTATTCGTTGCAGCGGTAAACACATAGGTTTGATTACATCATCAAAAACCAGAGTCAAAGTACATAATATTCATCTTGACTAAATCAGAGTACATAAATTGAAAGACATAACCCCAACACAAAATAGCCATTAATAAGATAGGCTGAACTTTTACTTCAGCGATCCAAGATACTTCTAAAAGCAAGAGATACAGCTGTCCAAAATCAAGCTCCACTGGTGCTAGTTCCACCCTGAGCACCTGGGGGGAAAGGGAAGAAAAGAGGTGGAAACAAAGGGGGTCAAACATAAAGTATGGCGAGTGCGATAACTTTATCAATATAATTACCAAAATAACTAGGCTAAGGCATAAGTTGGAAAATAAGGAAATGACTGTGAACAATTGAGTACGGCAGAGCAAGCTAAAGGAAATAAGATGAACAAAGATAACGTTAAAGGCGCACCTAGTCGCTATAAGATAATTACTACACTGCACCACACCAAACACCCTAAAGTTGATCCCGCCTACAAGATATTAATAATGATAATGGTAGTTTCGTGTACCCCTAGTTTCCTTCGTAGGTGCCGCCTGCCCCTATCTCCACTAGATGTACCCACTACCCCCATGCGATCGGCTCCCTAACTCGTAGATACCCGTGCTGGCCCCACAGTGGGGTGTATCACTCCCCAAAGTGGCAACCCGGTACCACCAACAATGCATGGCTTATACCTACACGATGCAACAACGTCTTACCTACCAGCCCTGGCCCACACACGCACATGAACCCGTTGGACTTGCGTTGCCACCGCAAACCTGTTTTGGCCTCTAACAGCCAATCCTAGTACGCGTGTCCCATCCTCGACTTGGGTCGAGCCCACAAAGATACTTATAGGTTACTGGTTTAAACGTGCCCCCATTACTTGACACAAGCTATCCACCTAAGCTTGGTCCCCTCTAGTTCATCCCACTTAACCCTCTTCTTATTCATGTTCACTTACATGTTTCAATTTTTTGTTAAGTGTTTCTAATCGTATTTCAAATGCCTCACAAGGCACCCACTAAATTCCACATGCCACCCAAGGCACCCACTTAACCCCTTCATGTCCCACTACATGTTTATCTGGTTAAGTGTTTCTTAATTCATTAACAACGTAATCTTGTAAAGACCTCCCACATTAGACTGGCATTTGTGGCAGCTGGATTTTCCGAGCGGGTCCGGGTAGTCTTACACCAAAAAAGAGCCTAACCTCGGGTCTTTACAATTGTTACGCATTTAATTTATGCCTAAGACCTCCCACATTAGACTGGCATTTGTGGCAGCTGGATTTGTCGGGCATGTCCGGGTAGTCTTACACCACAAAAGAGCCTAACCTCGTGTCTTAGGCGATTAATTACACATAATTAATTATCCCCCAATTTGAATTAATTTCCCTACTCAAATTATCAATTAATTCCAAAATTAACTATGTCCATAATTGACTCAATTATGTCCATCTATTTATGCTATGCAAAATTATACCAATTATCATCATCAATTTATTTTATGCCATTTAAGGCATTTATGCCAATTCTCAATATTAAAGCTTTTAATATTATCCCATTGCCCCACGTTGTACGTTCGTTTGTTTAACGTAAAATATACATTAGACTCGAATAGTCTAACTTATGGAATAAAGAGAAAACATCACAACACACAAAGAAATAAAACTAGATCTAAACATAAGGGGTGAACTTGCATGTGTGAATGAGGTTCTTCACCTAAAACTTGCATAAGCCAAAGTCACAAACTTGCATAAAACTACATATGTCATAGATCTAAATCTAAAGGTGTAAACTTGTTTAAGTAATAGTCACAAACTTGCATAACCATGTATGTCATAGATCTAAATCTAAAGGTGTAAACTTGCATAGGCAATAACCACAAACTTACATTACATGGTTTATACTCCAAACATATATATATATATATATATATATACACATACTTGCATATGTGATTTATGCAACATAAACGATGGTGTAAACTTACATCTAAACATGTAAACTAGCATATAGAATTTTGTATACTAGCATATAACTCACACATGTCATAGCCTATCTTTAGATCCAATTTACACATAAAATAGATGTCAAGAAATATGTAAGGTTGTACATAATTTTCATTAACTTGCATATGATCCAGATCAAAATTAACATCTAGACTTGCATACATACATATGATTTAACATATGAATTAGTTCCAACAACATAACCAAACTAGCATATGAAACATCATTATGAATCATAGATTTACAACATAGATAATAACATCATAGAATTTGCAACATAGATGATAACATCATAGAATTTACAACATAGATAATAACATACGGTCAATGATTCACAACATAATCATATAATCTAAATTATAGCTCAATCCAATTAAATCGTTAATTATGTTATTAAAGAAATCGAACGAACAAAAAGAATGCCTTGCGTTCTGAAATCTGAGTTCTGAAATTGATTTAGCTTGCCTTTGTAGTAGATTTGTTGTTGTTTAGATTAATGTTGAATAGAACTGAATTGATTAGCTTTGATTTCCCCTTTTGTTGGTGGCGGCTACTCTAGGTTACAAGATGACAGCATGACGGCAATAGTTTCAGTTTTTATTTTGATTTAGGATTTGAGTCTACCCATGTTTATATAGAATTTCAATTTAATTATAGCCGTCGGATGATCTTAGGGTTAATCAAAACCACTAAGTCGGGGTAGGGTGACACCTCAGCCCTAATGACTCAGCAAGGAGTCAGAAAGGACTCGGCAATGAGTCACAGTATGGATCAGACGGCACCAGAAAGCTGTGCAGGCCTGTTGCTCGGCCTGGGTGCACTTGGCAGGTGCACCAGTGCAAATTTGTACTGGCGCACTTCCCAAGTGCGCCAGTGCAATAATTTTTTTTTTCTATTTTTCCCTCTTGACTTCGTTCGTCCATATCTCCTTCATCCGATATCCATTTTACGTAAACTTGGACTCTATCTCGACCAGAATTCCGAGACGAACACGATGGCGCAACCCGTTTCCCTTAATTCTCACGTCTGAGATTAACTATTCTTGAGTTTAGTTAATTCGATTATTCAAAAATTCGGGGTGTTACATAATGGTTTAGAGAATTAAAAGGTTGTTTAATTAAATAATATTGAATATTTAAATAAATTAAATAATAGAATAATATGATTAATTTCTGAAATAGTCAGAAATAGTGAATTGACAATATAACGTGAATTGGGAAATTTAAAATAGATAATTCAGTTTGGAATTGAATTTGAATAACGAATATATTATATAAATGACAGTTGAACGTAGAATTATAATATAACTAAATTCGAGCTCGAAATGGCGCGGTAGTTCGCTATTTGGCGATTTGAACTTCAACTGAATGTACGATTAGAACCAGGAAAATATTTGTAAAATAAATAGAAAGAGAAATATTTGTAAAACATTTACAAATAAAATAGAAAGGAAAATATTTGTAAAACATTTACGAATAGATTAAATGGAAATATTTATTTATAGGATAAATAAAGTTATAAAGGAATATTTGTTAGAAAACAAATAGAATTAAAAAGGAATATTTGTTAGAAATAAATAGAAATATAAAGGAGTATTTATTTGAGAAATAAATAGAATTAGAAAAGGGATATTTATTTAGAAAATAAATATTTCAGGATTTAACAGAAGAATAGAAGGGGATATTTGGAAAATAAATATCAATTAGAGTTAATCGAATTTAGTTATTTGAAAGGTGTTAATCAAATTTAGTTATTCGAAGGAGTTAGTCAAATTTAATTATTCGAAGTAAGTTAATCAAATAAAAGGGTTAATTGAATATGGTATTTGAAAAGGGTTAATCGAATATGGTATTCAAAAAGGGTTAATTGAATATGGTCAGTCGAACCAAGTTAGTCGAGTTGGTCGAATATGGTCAGTCGAACCAAGTTAGTCGAGTTAATCGGGTTAAGTTAATCAAGTCGAGTTAATCAAGTTGAGTTAATCGAGATGAGTTAATCAAACCGAGTTAATCCAGATGAGTTAATCCAAAGGAGTTAGTCGAATATAAGTTATTCGAATAGAGTTAAAGGAGTTATCGATTATAGTTTAATCGAAAGGAGTTATCGATTATAGTTTAATCGAAAGGTGTTATCGATTATAGTTTAATCGAAAGGAGTTATCGATTATAGTTTAATCGAAAGGAGTTATCGATTATAGTTTAATCGAAAGGAGTTATCGATTTTAGATAATAAAAAGGAGTTATCGATTTTAGTTAATCGAAAGGAGTTATCAATTATAGTTTAATCAAAAGGAGTTAATCGATGTTAGTTTAATCGATGTTAGTTTAATTGAAAGGAGTTAACCGATGTTAGTTTAATCGAAAGGAGTTAACCGATGTTAGTTTAATCAAAAGGAGTTATCGATTATAGTTTAATCGAAAGGAGTTATCGATTTTAGTTAATCGAAAGGAGTTTTCGATTTTAGTTAATCGAAAGGAGTTATCAATTATAGTTTAATCGAAAGGAGTTAATCGATGTTAGTTTAATCGAAAGGAGTTAATCGATGTTAGTTTAATCGAAAGGAGTTAATCGAATTTAGTTATTCGAAAGTGAGATTATCGAATATAAGTTATTCGAAAGGAGATTATCGAATATAGCGTATTCGAAAGAAATAGATCGAATATAAGTTATTTGAAGTGAGTTAATCGAATATAAGTTATTCGAAGAGAGAAAATCGAATATAGGTTATCGAGGAAGAGTTAATCAAATAGAGATTACTCGAAAGAGAGTTATACGTCAAATTCAATTATATCGAATTCGGGTAAGTACTTATACTTTCCAGTGTTTAAATCAAGATTTATTTATTTATAAATCAGGTGTTTATTTATTTACTCACATTAAAGAATAAAAGTTATAATGGAAGTTAGATATTTCAAAAGTAGGGATTATAACGTTAGCGTTATAATCAATGTTTTCAATAAAGAAGTGGATTCGTAAATAGAATCCGAGAGTTTCGTAAGGAAGTTTGTTAAAGACTTAAAAGTTAAACTTTGACTATTTCGAAGTTAAAACGTTGTTCAGTTAAGGTCTGAGAGATAATTATACCCCAACTTGATTGACTTCCTCCTTAACTATGGAATGGTAAAGTTTGATAGTAAAGGATGGTTAAGTGAATTTAGTTAATGGGTGAAATGGTTTGAGTTGGCATGGCGATGTTTGATTTAAACATCAGTTTAAATCCAGTGAAGGAGTTTTGGAAACGTTTTCCAATTAAGAATCAGAAATGTTTTCTGATAATAGAAAATAAGAATTTAAAATATATGGAAACAGGAGATAAGTAAATTAATGAACTAAAGAGGTAAATGTTAAATGATGATTGATCGATATAATTTCCATCTGGAAATAATATCGTTGTTTGCACACGTGTTTTTCTTTGATAGTTAACTCACCGACTATTGAAGTTTTCGACCATTTTAACGTTGTTAATATGGAGAGACCGATTGGATTAATATCCGAAGAACCACTCCGTATTGGCATAAGCATTGCGAATCATATATGCTAAAGATAATTGAAGACGGAGTAAAGTGCAAGGGCTGTTGTATAAATCTTAGGTAAAGATTGCCTGAGATGGATGTACTGAATAGTGCCTTCGGTTTGTCCAGTCCCAGGACGACATGTATGGAAGAATGTCTGACAGAGTATATTTAATAGATCGCGTAAGTTGATCGCTTCAAACGTATTTACGTTGGTGGCGGAGGAATTTGTTTCTCTTAGCTTATACCCGTGGTATTTTTGGGGAAATCAATTTGTGATTTGGCGGGTATGACGATGTGACATTCAAAGTGAATAATTGTGTTATCTGTCAGAGATAAGCGTGGCCTCTAGCCTCACAACCGGGAAATGAAAAAAATCGGGCAGGCAGCATGGCTATGTAGGTCGCACCTATTAGGGTGTATAATCACCTGATCTAGTGTTTCATTTACTTCTAAAAATCTATTGTCGATGCTGTCCCATTCGGGAAATGGTTGCTGATCCCAACCGTTGGTGATATACATTCGATACACTCAAACGAAAGGGGTGGTCGGTCATGTGTGGTCGGGTTGCAAGATGTTCTTGTTGAACCCGGTGTATTCCTCCCTAAAGGTACACTAGCGAAAGGTGGTTCCATACCTTGTCATAGTTGGAAATCCATTACCCAATACGTGCTTGCGGTTTTGATTATATACTATATATGTAGAACGTGAGATGAAAGCGTTTTTGCTAGATGATTATTATATTGTGGTTGATAGACATTATTATAATATCAAGGATTTTGATATAAAGATTAATTTGGATTCTCATAAGGGAAAAACCCGTTTCGTTATACAGCGTGGTCTTATGAGATATCATTTAATGGCTCAGACTATTTTAAACTATTTTACTCATACCAGTCCCATGACTGACCCGGAGTTTATTTTGTTTTGTTTCTCTAAACTCTTGGGTGCCCAATTTATACGGGCAGTCAAGTAGTCAGGATTTTACAGATATACTTAGAGAGCTTGGACCAGGAGGCTTCAGGATTATATAGCTATAGTTATTTCCGCTGTGTTGTAAGTGTTGTATTCTGATAATGTTACTGTATACATATACTGATTTATTTCAAGGATATATTATTATTATATGTTGTTCGTTCCGTTGTGAGATTCGTGTTACTCTGATGTTGTATCTTCTTCTTCTATTCTAAGTTACTATCTTATCTATTCTCACCCTCTAATTTCTTTCAATAACTACTGGTATTTTCGATCCTTGGTTGTTCGATATGTGTTGTATATCGGATAACCAAGATCGACTTTTTCCGGGACGTTACATTTGGTGTATATTCAAGTACAGCACTTACATTTCAAATTTATGATATATATTATATGTTATTCGTTCCACTGTGAGGTTCGTGTTACTCTGATGTTGTGTTCTTCTTCTTCTACTACTCTAAGTTCTATCTTATCTGTTCTCACCCTCTAAATTCTTTCATGGACTATCCGGTATTTTTCGATGCCTGATTAGTCGACATCGTGTTTGGTGTCGATAACCAGGATCGCAAAAATCTCAGGTTATAAATCCCATTGGAGCTGTATTATATTCTATTGTGAATATGTACGATAATATTTATTTATAAATATTTAATTCAATTATATTTAAATATATTTATGTATTTAAAAGGGTTATTTAGAGCTTTAAAAATAGCCAGTTTTGCAAACGACATCAGAATTCGACGAAACCAATTTTGTTGGATCTGCAATATTAAATTATTGCTAGATGTCAAGTTTCGTGATTTTTAGAGTCACTATGTGGCCGTATGGATTTTTAATGTGAAAAACAATCAGTATTTCGACGGTTAAAAATACGTTGTGTGAGCAAACAGAGTCGGAATTCGACGAAACTAGTTTCGTTGGGTCCGTAATGCCGAACTATAGCTGCATGTCCAGTTTCGTGATTTTTGGGTATTGTATGTGGTCACAGGAATTTTTAAAAGACAAGTACAAATAGCGTTTGACTAAAAAGGATATTTTAATCAAAATATCACCTACCCCATATCCTATATAAACACTTCTAACTGATCAAAAGAAGGCCATGCTTCATTTTTCTCAGCCACCACTCCTCTTCAAAAGAAAACGTGAAAGAACCGATCGTCAAAAATCAAAACAATTCTTTTAAATCCTGAAACATGGATAATTGAAATCGTTGCTTGAAACTCTTCAAGCTGGTATGTAAATCGAAGGGTGCGACTTCACATTGGGGAGCTCGTCGTTTTACAGTAAAAGCTAGGGTTCAAGTTTTAGCCTTTATTGAGGAAGCGTTTGTTCGAATTGTTGTAATATTTGGATTCAGGGGATAAAAGGGAACTCGTATGATTGTTTTGGGGTTGTTCGGTGATTAATGGGTGTCGAGTGTTACTGTGTATACTCGAGGAACTGCTGCTGTCGCGTTTTTCTTGAGGGGTGGGAGGTGTATACTATTTATATGAGGAGCAAGAGGAAAGAAAGATGTGATTTTTGGTGAATTTACTTGGATTTCTCGTGGAGGAGTAAGGTTGTAACGGATGGGAGGAAGGTACTGGTATGGTGTTGAGTTGCGGGATGGAAATCCTTCGATTGGGAAAGAAGGAACAAAGCGGGTTTGGGTTTAAGGGTAATGGGCTATGGTACTAAAGGTAAAGGCCCAAATTCAAAAACCAAATTATGTTTTGTTTTTATTTAAATAAGTGTATTCAAACTTTAAAAATGTATAACTTGGTCATACGATATCAGATTTCGACAAAACAAGATCCGTTGGGATCGTATGGACGAGCACTACGCAATGGAACTGACTGGACGTGAATCAGAGCTAGTGACAATTTATAGCAAAATAAATTGTCCTTCTAAATCTACCGAATGTTATCGTTTTTAACGATGATCGTCCAATGTGAGTAAATCTCACTAACTCTGAACAGTTATATTTCTATAACGTATTTTAGAACTGATAATTATCTGTTGATTGCTGTGTGTTAACTGTTTGGTTGAATAGCTTATGTATTGGTTGAAATTATAGATAACGATATATATATAAATCGTTAATCTAATATTGATTCTGTTTAACAGAATATTTCATATTGAAATGAAATCGATGTTAATTTTATTGTTTACCATCTGTGATGCAGGGAAATAGGTTGGAGGAATCCAACTGGATTCCTCAACATTTATTTTACTGTTTTTCATATATTGTGATATATGATGTGATATATAATCTGTTGTTGATAATGTATGTTTGAATGATATCGATCACTGTTGTTTGGTATTTTAAATACCGTACGAAAACCCTATGATGAAAAAGGAAATTTTCAATAACTATATTGAAATAAAATATTATATAAAATCGAAAGATTTTATATAGAAGGAAGATTTCAAACTGTATATTGAAATAGAATATTTATAAAATCAAAGGATTTTAGATGAAGGAATATTTACAAAATCAAGGGATTTTATAAAGGAAATTATTTGTAAAAAAAATATAAAGGAAAATATTTATAAACCAAATATAAAAAGGATATATTTGTAAACCATTTACAAATAGAAATGAAAAGGATATATTCGTAAACCATTTACAAATAGAAATGAAAAGGATATATTTGTAAACCATTTACAAATAGATTTGGAAACGGAATATTTGTAAAAACATTTACAAATAGAGTTGAAAAGAAAATATTTATTTGTTAAATAAATAGGATTGGAAAGGAATATTTACTTGTTAAATAAATAGAGTTATAAAAGGAGATATTTATTTAGAAAATAAATAGAGTTATCAAAGGGATTTATTGGGAAATGCAAAGAATTCGATATAAAGAAATATTTGGCAAATGAGTAGAATTTTACATCAGGAAAGTTTAGACCCGTGCTTCGCACGCAGGTATAACAGAATATAGATTTAAAGCAAAGATTTTAAATAGAATCTGTTCTAACCGATAGATTGAGAAGATTAATTTATAAATAATATTTTATAAATTAAACAAAATATTTGTCATTGGATGAATAGAATATATAAGTCAGGACTTATATAGAGAAGTAAGAATCGATTTCAACATCGATATTTGAAGCTGAATTTGGACGCAGAGTTAATCAAAGGAGTTAATCAAAATGTGTTAATCAAAATGAGTTAGAGGAGTTAGTCGATTAGAGTTAGAGTTAATCGATTAGAGTTAGAGTTAATCGATTAGAGTTAGAGAATCGATTAGAGTTAGAGTTAATCAGTTAGAGTTAATTGATTAGAGTTAAATCGAACAAGAGTTATTCAAATAGAGTTAATCGAACAAGAGTTAGTCGAATATTTGTTATTTGAATAGAGTTAATTGAATTAGAGTTTGTCGGATTAGAGTTATTCGAATATAGTTTATTCAAAGAAAGAGTTATCGAATAAGGTTATTCAAAGAAGAAAATTAATCGAATATAGTTTATTCGAATAGTGAAAGGAGTTATCGAATATTAGTTATTCGAAAGGAGTTATCGAATATTAGTTATTCGAAAGGAGTTAATCGAATATTAGTTATTCGAAAAGAGTTAATCGAATATTAGTTATTCGAAAGGAGTTAATCGAATATTAGTTATTTGAATGGAGTTAATTGAATATTAGTTATTCGAAAGGAGTTAATCGAATATTAATTATTCGAAAGGAGTTAATCAAATATTAGTTATTCGGAAGGGGTTTATCGAATATTAGTTATTCGAAAGGAGTTAATTGAATATAGTTTATTTGAAAGGAGTTAATTGATAAGAGTAAATTAGTCAGAGTTAATTGAATAAAGTTAATCCAGTAGGGTAAATCAAATAGAGTTATTAGAATTGAGTAAATCAAATAGAGCTAACTAATAAGAGTAAATCGATTAAAATTAATCGAATAGTGTTAATTGAATAGAGTTATTCGAATATAGGTTATTCGAAGAAGAGAGATTATCGAATATAGTTTATTCGAAGGAAAGAGTTATCGAATAGAGATTTATTCGAAAGAGAGTTACGTAAGGAAGTTTGTTAAAGATTTAAAAGATAAACTTTGACTATTTCGAAGTTAAAATGTTGTTCAGTTAAGGTCTGAGAGGTAATTATACCCCAACTTGATTGACTTCCTTCTTAACTACGGAATGGTAAGGTTTTATAGTGAAGGTTGGTTAAGTGAATATAGTTAACGAAGGTAATGGTGAATTGGCATAGCGATGTTTTACTTAAACATCTGTTTAAATCCAAGGAATGATTTTTGGAAACGTTTTCCAAATATAATCAGAGATATTTTCTAATCATAGAAAATGAAATGTTGGATGGTAAAGAATACTGGAATGACAGTAATACGTGGAAAGGAGATGGAAATGTTTTCCAAGGATTAATAACGTATATTTTCTAAATTTAGAAAATAAGAATTTCTGTATATATATACGGAAACAGGAAATGGAGAATGAATAAATTAATGGTAAATTAATTTAAGAGATAAATGATGAATGATGATTGATCGATAAAATTTCCATTCGGAAATAGTATCGTTGTTTGCACACATGTTTTTCTTTGATAGTTAAATCACAGACTATCAAAGTTTTGACCATTTTTCCATCATCAATATGGGAGACCGGTTGGATTATTATCCGAGAACCACTCCGTATGGACGTTAGCGTTTCGAATCAAATAGACCGAAGACAAATTTAAGACGGAGTTTATACAAGGGCTATTGTATAAATCTTAGGTGGAGATTGCCTAAGATGGATGTGCGGAATAGTGCCTTCGGTTTGTCCAGTCCCAGGACAACTTGAATGGACGAATGTCTGACAGAGTATATCTGGTAGACCGCGTAAGTTGATCATTTCAAACGTATTTACGTTGGTGGCGGAGGAATTCCTTTCCCTTAGCTCATACCCGTGGTATTTTTGGGGAAATCAATTTGTGATTTGACGGGTATGACGATGTGGCATTCAAAGTGAATGAATGAGTAATCTGTTGAAAGATACGTTATGACCTCCAGCCTCATCAATTGGGAAATGACAGAAATCGGGCAGGCAGCATGGCTAAGTGGTTCGCAACCAATTAGGGTATATTTTCACCATCTAGAGAATATTCATATTTGTTATTTCTTTCAATTCTGTATCTCCCGGGAATGGTTATGTTAGTTTACCGACTGTAAGGTGACAATATATTCGATACACTCAAGCGAAATGAGTGGTCAGTCATGTGTGGCCGAGTTGCAAGATGTTCTTGTTGAACTCCAATGTATCACTTCTAGAGTACACTGAGAGGAAGGTGGATCCATACCTTTTCATAGTTGGAATCCATTCCCCAAATAAGAGCCCACGGTTTTGATTGTATATTATATATGCAGAATGTTAGATGCAAGCGTTTCTACTAGACTGCTGAGTACTTGTATTTAGACATTATTGTAATATCAAAAGAGACTTGATATTAAGAATGATTTGGGTTATCGTAAGGTAAAAACCATCCGTGTTTATGTGTGGATCGGTCTTACGATATTCTTTCTTTTTAAAGAGATTTTAAAAGTTAAACAAATGATTTGAGTTTACTCGCACCATTCACATGACTCACCTGGAGTTTATTTTGTTTTGTTTTCCCTAAACTCTTGGGTGCCCAATTTTGTACGGGCAGTCAAGTAGTCGGGATTTACAGATACTTGAAGAGCTGGAGCAGGGGCCTTCATGATTATATAGCTATGATTATTTCCACTGTGTTGTAAGTGTTGTACTTTGGAAATGATATGTATATTCAAGTACAGATTTATATTTCAAAGTTATGTTATGAAACATATTTATTCGTTCCGCCGTGAGATTCGTGTTTACTCTGATGTTGTATGTTCTTCTTCTTCTTCTTCTATTCTAAGTCTCTTCGTTATCTATTCTCACCCTCTAATTTCTTTCATTAACTACCGGTATTTTCGATCCATGGATGTTCGATATGTGTTGTATATCGGATAATCAAGATCGACTTTTTCCAGGACGTTACAGTTGGTATCAGATCTTAAGGTTAAGTAATTACCTAGGCTCTGTGGCGTGACTCAGTAGAGATGGGGTTAGTAATTCCCTAGATTGAGTTGAGTGTATATATACGAGAGCATATTTGTTATTCAATATAAAATCGTTTTACATTGTGCAGATTTATTGCTTGAGTTATTTATGAGTTCTGGTCGATCAAGTTTGATCCACTGTATCGGTAGGGGTTTGTAAACACTTGAATACGATGGGTTGATACGATATGTTTTGGAAAAAGGGTAAATGAAAGTAACTTTACCCAAAGTATATTTTGATATAGAGAAAATATATATATCGGAATTTTTATATATTGGATATATTGGTTGTTATTATAATCGAGTAAGATTATAAATTAAATGGTTATGTAAATAACCAATTAGAATTCATATAAGTGAAATACATGGAATCAGATGAATTAAATCCGAATTTAACTCAGAATTTGGAATTAAATTCTTGAAATATGAAAAAAATGTTTGCAAATGGAATTGAATTAAATATAATAGAATTTTAAAATCCTAGGAGATTTTAAATTTGTTACAAGCATTGAAAAGGATATTTTTAAATGAATTTCAAAATGGAAGTGTTTAAATATGGTTTTGAAAGTGACATAGTATTGAACTCACTTCGATAGTTGGGAAATAACCCTGATGATGAATCGCGACATCAATAGTGTTCACTCCGAGTTCTAAGTGATGGATTACTACCAAAGATATTGATTTCGAATTGTTTTGGCAAAACAAGTTGTTTTAAATCCTGAAAAGGGAAGTTTGACTTTTGAGAAAAGCAAAGCTGTTTAAAACTCCCAGGAAGGGACTATTTGAATTAAAAACAAATTTAAATAAAAATTTGTGGAAATAAATTGTAATTGAATTGAAAGCCAGTTAAGTGGAAATTGAATTGAAATTTGCAAAAGCAAATTGGAGTTGAAATGGGATTAGAAGGATATCGATAAATTTGGATTTGTGAGATTTGAATTTGAAATGATATTGGATAATGGAGTTAAGAATTTGAAATCAAGAATGGGACATTGGTTTGAAATGAAATTCGACTTAGGTATAAGCGAAAGGTTGGATTTGTGGATAAAAATAGATTGGAATTTGATTTGGATAACATGGGTATATGCTGAATTAACAGCAGATGGAAATGATATAAAGATATGCCCGACAAAAGGTACAAGTTTATATTTGGTATAAGCATGAGATTTATGAGACGAATTGGCAAGCTGCTTGGCTGTTTGATTTTCTTTTGGGTCGGAGATGGCCCAGAGAGGCGAGTTATAATTGTACCGATTGACCCGTACAAAGGAGGTGCTGCGAAATTTTTCGAAAAGATAAGGTATTAGAAAATTTTCAGGATTTTTGAAAATTTTCGTTGATAAGAATTAATTAATATTTAATGGAAATTAAATTGGCTCAGTTGAAACTGTAATGACCCAGATTTCCGTAACATCAGAGTTGACTATATACATCATACGTCCAACCCAAATATCACGAAAATACGAGACATTTTTTTTTAGAAGAAAGAGGTAGAAGAAGAACAGAAATAACAACACAGAATCTCACATCGCAACGGAACAAAATATAATATATCACATCTTTGAAATACAAAATCTTAACTGTATAACATACACTTATCAGAGTACAATACTTACAACATAGCAGAACAAACTATAACTAGATAACGCTGAAGCCTCCTGCTCCAAGCTCCTTTAGATATATCTGAAAAATCCTGAACTACTTGACTGCCCGTACAAATTTAGGCACCCAAGAGTTTAGGTAGAACAAAACAAAATAAACTCCGGGTCAGTCATGGGACTGGTATGAGTAAACAGTTTAAAACAGTTTCAGAAAACTAAATGATATCTCATAAGACCACGCCGTATAACACGGAACGGGTTTTTCCCTTATGAAAATCCAAACACTTGACTTATCTTTATATCAAAACTCTTTTGATATTATAATAATGTCTAAATCAAGTAAATAACAATCTAGTGGGACGTTTGCATCTCGCGTTCCACATATATATACAATCAAAACCGCAAGCACGTATTAGGTATTTGGTTTTCCTTCTATGACAAGGTATGGAATCACCTTCCGCTGGTATATCTCTAGAGGAGAATACACCGAGTTCAACAAGAACATCTTGCAACTCAGCCACACATGACCGACCACTCATTTCGCTTGAGTGTATCGAATGTATATCACCAAGGATTGGGATCAGCAACCGTTTCCCGAATGGGTCAGCATCGACAATAGATTTTTAGAAGTAAATGAAACTCTAGATCAGGTGATTATACACCCTAATAGGTGCGACCTACATAGCCATGTTGCCTGCCCGATTTCTGTCATTTACCGGTTGATGAGGCTAGAAGCTACGCTTTATCATCACGCCATATTCACTTCGAATGTCACATCGTCAAATCCATCAAATCACTGATTGACGTCCTCAACAGTACATTACGTGTTAGCTAAAAGAAGTTTCCTTCTCCGCTTCCACTCTTGGTACGATTGGAGAAATCAATATACGTGATCGTCTGGAAATACTCTGTCAGACATTCATCCATACAAGTCACCCAGGAACAGGATGAACCGAAGGCACAATTTCTATTAATAGAAAAAGTCCTTGCACTCTACTCCGTCTTCGATTATCTTTATATAATCTGATTCGCACGCTACTGCCGATATGGAGTGGTTCTTCGGATAATAATCCAACCGGTCTCTCCATATTGACAACGATGGTCAAAACTTCGATAGTCTGTGATTTAACTATCGAATAAAAACAAGTGTTTCGATAGTCGATGATTTAACTATCGAATAAAACAAGTGTTCATCCAAACATCCAACAATCACTGAACCTTTAATTAATATTCCATTAATTAAATCTCTTCTCTATTTCTTATCAATATTTGTTAACCAAATATTTTCAATAACCATATTGGCCTTTTACGTTATTTGGAAAACATTTCCGAATATCGCCTTCCTTAAATTTTCTAGCTTTAGAAATATTCATTATTCTATTTCCAAGCTTTGCACATATTTGGGTTAAAACAGATGTTGTGTAAAACATCGTTACGACAACCCACATACAGTATTTAACTAATTCTCATTCCACATTGATCTTCGAGCCTGAAACTTGCTACTTATCGGTATATCATGAAATCAACCAAGTTGGGGTATAATTACCTCTCAGACCTTGACTGAATAACATTTAACGTCAAAACAGACAAGACTACTTACTCGAATAACCAATACCATACCACTACTTTTTCACTTTTAAACACATATATACTTTCTCTTTTATCCTTACGAGGTTTTATTCTTATACTTCCTTTTTGATTATACTATTCTATTTCTAAGTTCGTTTTCTTATCGACTTCTATATATTTTGATACGTTGATTTCTAACTATCAAATTATCTTAAAAATATTCTATCTCCTTAAATTCCCGGAAAAATTCGCCATAACCTTCTTTGTACCGGGAGCATCGGGAAATTTCAAATAGCTTTCCCGGTCCTTCTCATCTCAAAAAGAAAAAGAAAAAAGCCAAGCGGCTAGCCGATACGGCGCATAAAATCTCATATGGAAATTAACTACGTACCTTTTTGTCGGGCAATCTATATATATACCTTCTAACACTTTATTCCAAACCTGTCTCCTGTATGTTTATACCTGCCAGTCTAAATTAACTATACCAATCGTTTTAATCTCAATTTGTTAATTAAATTTGTTACTTAACTTTTCAGTCTATTTCACCTTCATATTTGAACATGACATGTTCAAATATATTTTAACTGCATATTAACAAATTTTAATTATACTCATACTCTCGTTTCCTTATCGACTACTCTATTCAAATTCCAATTCAATTCTATTTGAATTCTCTTTATTTAAAACTTCATTTGAATTCCATTTTTCAAATTCTATAGTTTAAAGTCCATTCGAATTCTATATTCAAATTCTATAGTTAAAGTCCATTTGAATTTCTATATTCAAATCTATAGTTTAAAGTCCATTTGAATTCTATTATTCAAATTCTATTTTCAAAGTCTACTTGAATTTCTCTTTTCAAATTCCATTTGAAATACTATATTCAAATCTATTTGAATTCTCTTTTCAAATTCTATATTCAAAGTCTATTTGAATTTCTATATTCAAATCGTTTAAAGTCCATTTGAATTTCTATATTCAAATCTATAGTTCAAATTCTATATTCAAAGTCTATTTGAATTTCTCCTTTCAAATTCTATATTCAAGGTCTATTTGAATTTCTCTTTTCAAATTCCATTTGAAATACTATATTCAAATCTATTTGAATTCTCTTTTCAAATTCTATATTCAAAGTCTATTTGAATTTCTATATTCAAATCGTTTAAAGTCCATTTGAATTTCTATATTCAAATCTATAGTTCAAATTCTATATTCAAAGTCTATTTGAATTTCTCTTTTCAAATTCTATATTCAAGGTCTATTTGAATTTCTCTTTTCAAATTCCATTTGAAATACTATATTCAAATCTATTTGAATTCTCTTTTCAAATTCCATATTCAAAGTCTATTTGAATTTCTCTTTTCATTACTTATAAACAACGTTTATAACTTCAATTCAAATCCCATATTTTCATTTATAAATAACTTTATAAATTCGATTAAAATTCCACATTTCCATTTATAAACAACGTTTATAAATTCAATTACTTGTTTATATATATATTCAAAACAAGTTAATGTTTCTATACTTCATTTAAAATTCAAATTCTATTATAAAAAATAGAATTCCCCTTTTAAATTTCAAATACCCTTTTTGATATTTTTATAAATCAATATCCCAAGCCCCAGTGATATTTTAAACAATCAATCAACCAATTTTCAATCATTTGATTTTTAACACATCATATATGAATATATGTGAAATCAAACAAACAACAACAGATAATATATTTTTGAGGAATCCAGTTGGATTCCTCCAACCTGTTTTCCTGCATCCACAGATGTTAGCACATAAATAATACCTATCCTGCTTCGAGGCAGGATATCGCGGTATAGAAGGTCATCCACTAATCATAGCGTGGCGCGTATTGGGTAATCATCCTCTATGAAACTGCGGGCATCCGCTAATGAAACTGCGGGAATCCAACCAATCATCAACCCAATATATATATATATATAATAGTCCTAAATAACTAATATATATTTAAAACAATCAAACAGCATTCAAAACAAGCAACACAATTATTTTTAACGAAAAAATAATTCTAATAAGGCGAGTGAGATTTACTCACAGTATTTTCCTTTGTCGAATATCCATTCAAATTTCCATAACGTCTCGGCTATGAATTTACTCGAGTGAAATTTACTGTGTACCTATGATTATTCAATTTTGATTTAACGATTAAACGATCATCCATTTTAAAATTTACTACTACAATGAATAATTAAATTTCTATATATTTTAAATTTGGTAAATATATACCTTGAATCCTTTTCTTTCTTTCTTTATGATTTCCATTGAGTCCTGAACCATCCCTCAATCACCCTTTGATTTCAGAAAACTCCTCAAATTGAAAGCCCCTTTTCATTGTATAGCCTTAGCACAGTCAGCTGCATTCCTGCCATCTCGATGCCCTTTGAAATCAGTGAAACTCCCATCTCGTTTTGTCCACTGTTTCACCAAATGTTGACGAACCTTGAACTCCCTGTAGCCTGCTCCGTTCAACACCCTCCAGACATTTAATTCGAACTCACTCCAATGGAGTTTGCTCCCAATCCAGTCCAAGTTCGTATTTCGAACTCCACTAGATCCGAACTTCCCAATACCACAAAAATCTATCATATGCAAGTCTCGACAGCAACCCTTTTTTTCACCGCGACTTCCTCAATAAACCATCCTGACAAAGTAAAAATCGCTGCACCAGAACGAAGCTCAAGATCATCTAGAATCTATCGGAGACCATCGCGGTTTCCAATCGACCTCACCAAAGTCGCAACCACTTGCCAGATCCTCTTCACCCTAAATCTGTTGCGTATGTGACACGATACAACGCGCTGCCCTCTTAGTTCGTCATCAAGCTCATGATTGGCTCCGGCGTCTTCAATCGCGAGGTCCCAGTTCGATTTACTGTGAATCGGAAATAAAGATAGAAGGGGATCTCGGCCATTTTCTTTTATTGAGGTTTCGATTTCCATTCTGGTTCTGAGAGGCTCGGTTTGATTTTATAAGGTGGGGGTTGGTTTGATTTGTGGTGACAAGGAAGTACACGGTGGTGTTTTGATGCGTGGTAATGAAGAAAGGCACGGCTTTGCTTTTCAGTCGTGTGGTTTTAACTGGAAGGAGATGTGGCCATTTTATTTTCCACTTGATTTTATATTTAAAACCCGTATCCTTTAATTAAAATTCCCCTTGATTCCCATCTCCTTTCTGAACCCAACAACTGACATTTCTAGCGTTATACTACTGCTCTGAACACACTGAGATATGTTTCAAAGTCCAGTTTGATTATCTGTAGAAGATATGAATTTAAAACAATATAAATTAATTTTAAAACAATTTAAATTCCTTGATTTAAATTAATTTCAAAACAATTAATTCTTTGAAAATCGATTAATATTATCCTTCTAATTCAAACAGGTGTTTGAATTGATTTTCTGAACTGTTTCTAATTCATTTTCAACTTCTCGAACTGACGTATTACGATAATTTAATATATTCGATATTTAATCGAAATTGATTATTAAATTAATAACTTAATATAAATATTCATTTAATTTATCAAATTAATATTTGAAACCGTATTAAATATTCAAATCTAACCGCCGGAATATCCGGGTCATTACATTCTTCCCCACTTAAAATAATTTCGTCCTCGAAATTGCTAAGGTAGAAAAAGTCATACAAACCCATTTATCTTTTCAAAACTTATTTATGTTAATACTCAACATTTCCAACTTCCTTACGTAACTATCTTTCGAATAAATCCCTATTCAATAACTCCTCCCTTCAAATAACTATATTCGATAATCTCTCTTTCGAATAACTAGATTCGAAAACCTTTCTTCGAATAAACTATATTTGATTTACTCTATTCAATTTACTCTTATCAATTAACTCTATTGGATTTAACTCTTATCGATTAACCCATAATTGATAACTCATTTCGATTAGCAAATAATCGATAACTCCTTTGATTAACTAATAATCGATAACTCTTTTCGAATAAACTATATTCAATTAACTCTATCTGGTTAACTCTTTCTCTAATCGATTTATTCTAACTCTAATCGACTTCTCCTATTCGAATAACTCCTATTGGATACATTTATTCCTTTATAAAGTTTTACTTTTAGAAACGGTTCTTCACTTTATAAATGTTCACCTTAATAACGTTACTTCACTTATACAAGTGTTGTGTACCCCTTCTAATTAAAACTATCAGTGCTAAAAACCAATATCTCTTCTCTATATAAGTTCAGACTTATATATTCCATTTATCGAATGATAAATATTTAATTTAATTTATAACTGTTTTTTATAAATCAATCTTTTCTGTTTATCTGTTAAAACAGATTTCCATTTTCTATTCATCTTCTGAATATTCCTTTGATTAAATTCTATTTATTTAACAAATAAATATCTCATTTATAACATCCTATTTATTTTCTATAAATAAATATTTCCATTGAATCTATTTGTAAATGTTTTACAAATATTCCCTTTTAAATTCTATTTGTAAATGTTTTTACAAATATTTCTCCTTCTATTTGTTTGCACATAACTTCCTTTGTATTTGTGTTACAAATATATTTCCTTTTATATTTTTTTATACAAATTTATTTTCTTTTTAACTCTTTTGGTTTTTCTTTTATTCACACCCAATTCATATTTCATTCACATTGATTTTACTCAATTTATTCATTTCGATCCATTTAACTTAATTAAGTTAAATTTAATTTCAATCAGTCAAATTCCCATTAACTAGTTGCTAATTAATCGCTTTGCCTATTTCACCCTTTTTATTTGAATATAACTTGTTCAAATATATGTCAACTTAATCATAACTAATCTAATTATATTTTCAACTCGAGTTATATATTCGATTTCGAATATAAATTCTCAATCTCTTTCACTTATCCAAAAACCCAATTTCGATTCAACTTTCCTTTAACTAAATATTTTTTCAATTTAGTTAATTCTATTTAACCATTTAAAATATGATTTTTGTCTTAAAAATCATTTCACTTACTTCCCTGGAGTTCATATTTATTTTATATCTCTAGTCTGGATTTTTCTAATGCCAATTCGGATTTTATTTCCTAAAAATCCTTTTATTTATTTAATTAAACCGTTATGGTTTTATAATGGTTCTGGCGCTGCTTTTCTAAAAATTTGATTTTGATATAACTCAAAATCTATACGACGAAATCCAGATTTTTCTCTTTCATTAGAAAACTATTATTCAACCGGTCCCGACGATTCTTGTTTCAAAGAATTCCGACTTCAATTGAGTTCTGTATACTAAATTGAAGTTCGAATCGCCAATTTACGAACTGCCGCGTTACGGCGAGCTCGTTTTAATTATATTTATAAATATAAACGTTTTAACTTTGTTAAAATGAATTCAACTCCATTTTCACTCTATTTGAATTTTATATTCAAATTCAAATTTCACTTTTATTTGAACTCTATATTCAAATTCCAATTTCTTTTCTATTTGAATCCTATATTCAAATTCCATAATTTTAAATTCCATTTGAATTATATATTCAAATCTCTATTTAAATTTTCTTTATTTGAATCCCTTTGAATTCAAATTTTATTTTAACTCCTTTGAATTCAATTTCTATATTTTATTCTCTTTGAATTCAAACTCTATGTTTTATTCTCTTTGAATTCAAATTCTCATTTTATTCTCCTTTATTCAAATTCCATTTCAAATCTTTTATTCCAATTCCACTTTTAATTCACTTTGTTCAATTTCTATTTGAAATCCTTATCTTCAATTTCTATTTGAAATCCTTATCTTCAATTTCTATTTGAATTTCTTATCTTCAATTTCTATTTGAATTTCTTATCTTCAATTCCTATTTGAAATCCTTTATTCAAATTCTATTTGAATTTCCTTTATTCAACTCATTTGAATTCCTTTGAATTCAAATTCTATTTCACTTCTATTTGGAATCTATATTTCAATTCCCATTTCAAAATTCCTTTGAAGTCATATAAATATACATATATTTATATATATATCCCAAATTCAAAACATTTGAATTTTCAAACAGCTTGTTTCTTTCAAACAAATTTCCATCAAACACTTTTCTAAGGTAGCAATTTATCACTTAGAAACTCGAAAATGAACACTGATGATGTTTCCACCATCATCAGAATTATTTCCCAGCTACTGAATGAGTCCAGTGCTATATTTCTTTCAAAATCCATTTAGAAAAATATTTTCCAAACTCCCAGGATTTTAAATTCTGAATTCTGGTAGGAATTCAATTTCAATTCATCTCCTTTGTATATATTATTTTATATACAAATTCTACTTGGTTATATATAACCATTTCAGTTCTTATAATCTTATTTGATTATAATCCTAATAATCAACTCAACCATTTAAAAACAATATCGTGTCCAATCTCCTGTTCAAGTGTTTATAAACTCCTATCGACATCGTGGCGTCCCACGATTCGACCAAAATTTATAATCCACTCAACAGACTAGTCAACACAATATAAAACAGTTTTTATATCAAATAACAAATACGCTCTCTCGTATATATATACACTCAACTCATTCTAGGATACTACTGATCCTATCTCTAATGAGCACATTCCAACAAGCCTAGGTATTCGCACAACCTAAGCTCTGATACCAACTGTAATGACCCAGATTTCCGTAACATCGGAGTTGACTATATACATCATACGTCCAACCCAAATATCACGAAAATACGAGACATTTTTTTTTAGAAGAAAGAGGTAGAAGAAGAACAGAAATAACAACACAGAATCTCACATCGCAACGGAACAAAATATAATATATCACATCTTTGAAATACAAAATCTTAACTGTATAACATACACTTATCAGAGTACAATACTTACAACATAGCGGAACAAACTATAACTAGATAACGCTGAAGCCTCCTGCTCCAAGCTCCTTTAGATATATCTGAAAAATCCTGAACTACTTGACTGCCCGTACAAATTTAGGCACCCAAGAGTTTAGGTAGAACAAAACAAAATAAACTCCGGGTCAGTCATGGGACTGGTATGAGTAAACAGTTTAAAACAGTTTCAGAAAACTAAATGATATCTCATAAGACCACGCCGTATAACACGGAACGGGTTTTTCCCTTATGAAAATCCAAACACTTGACTTATCTTTATATCAAAACTCTTTTGATATTATAATAATGTCTAAATCAAGTAAATAACAATCTAGTGGGACGTTTGCATCTCGCGTTCCACATATATATACAATCAAAACCGCAAGCACGTATTGGGTATTTGGTTTTCCTTCTATGACAAGGTATGGAATCACCTTCCGCTGGTATATCTCTAGAGGAGAATACACCGAGTTCAACAAGAACATCTTGCAACTCAGCCACACATGACCGACCACTCATTTCGCTTGAGTGTATCGAATGTATATCACCAACGATTGGGATCAGCAACCGTTTCCCGAATGGGTCAGCATCGACAATAGATTTTTAGAAGTAAATGAAACTCTAGATCAGGTGATTATACACCCTAATAGGTGCGACCTACATAGCCATGTTGCCTGCCCGATTTCTGTCATTTACCGGTTGATGAGGCTAGAAGCTACGCTTTATCATCACGCCATATTCACTTCGAATGTCACATCGTCAAATCCATCAAATCACTGATTGACGTCCTCAACAGTACATTACGTGTTAGCTAAAAGAAGTTTCCTTCTCCGCTTCCACTCTTGGTACGATTGGAGAAATCAATATACGTGATCGTCTGGAAATACTCTGTCAGACATTCATCCATACAAGTCACCCAGGAACAGGATGAACCGAAGGCACAATTTCTATTAATAGAAAAAGTCCTTGCACTCTACTCCGTCTTCGATTATCTTTATATAATCTGATTCGCACGCTACTGCCGATATGGAGTGGTTCTTCGGATAATAATCCAACCGGTCTCTCCATATTGACAACGATGGTCAAAACTTCGATAGTCTGTGATTTAACTATCGAATAAAAACAAGTGTTTCGATAGTCGATGATTTAACTATCGAATAAAACAAGTGTTCATCCAAACATCCAACAATCACTGAACCTTTAATTAATATTCCATTAATTAAATCTCTTCTCTATTTCTTATCAATATTTGTTAACCAAATATTTTCAATAACCATATTGGCCTTTTACGTTATTTGGAAAACATTTCCGAATATCGCCTTCCTTAAATTTTCTAGCTTTAGAAATATTCATTATTCTATTTCCAAGCTTTGCACATATTTGGGTTAAAACAGATGTTGTGTAAAACATCGTTACGACAACCCACATACAGTATTTAACTAATTCTCATTCCACATTGATCTTCGAGCCTGAAACTTGCTACTTATCGGTATATCATGAAATCAACCAAGTTGGGGTATAATTACCTCTCAGACCTTGACTGAATAACATTTAACGTCAAAACAGACAAGACTACTTACTCGAATAACCAATACCATACCACTACTTTTTCACTTTTAAACACATATATACTTTCTCTTTTATCCTTACGAGGTTTTATTCTTATACTTCCTTTTTGATTATACTATTCTATTTCTAAGTTCGTTTTCTTATCGACTTCTATATATTTTGATACGTTGATTTCTAACTATCAAATTATCTTAAAAATATTCTATCTCCTTAAATTCCCGGAAAAATTCGCCATAACCTTCTTTGTACCGGGAGCATCGGGAAATTTCAAATAGCTTTCCCGGTCCTTCTCATCTCAAAAAGAAAAAGAAAAAAGCCAAGCGGCTAGCCGATACGGCGCATAAAATCTCATATGGAAATTAACTACGTACCTTTTTGTCGAGCAATCTATATATATACCTTCTAACACTTTATTCCAAACCTGTCTCCTGTATGTTTATACCTGCCAGTCTAAATTAACTATACCAATCGTTTTAATCTCAATTTGTTAATTAAATTTGTTACTTAACTTTTCAGTCTATTTCACCTTCATATTTGAACATGACATGTTCAAATATATTTTAACTGCATATTAACAAATTTTAATTATACTCATACTCTCGTTTCCTTATCGACTACTCTATTCAAATTCCAATTCAATTCTATTTGAATTCTCTTTATTTAAAACTTCATTTGAATTCCATTTTTCAAATTCTATAGTTTAAAGTCCATTCGAATTCTATATTCAAATTCTATAGTTAAAGTCCATTTGAATTTCTATATTCAAATCTATAGTTTAAAGTCCATTTGAATTCTATTATTCAAATTCTATTTTCAAAGTCTACTTGAATTTCTCTTTTCAAATTCCATTTGAAATACTATATTCAAATCTATTTGAATTCTCTTTTCAAATTCTATATTCAAAGTCTATTTGAATTTCTATATTCAAATCGTTTAAAGTCCATTTGAATTTCTATATTCAAATCTATAGTTCAAATTCTATATTCAAAGTCTATTTGAATTTCTCCTTTCAAATTCTATATTCAAGGTCTATTTGAATTTCTCTTTTCAAATTCCATTTGAAATACTATATTCAAATCTATTTGAATTCTCTTTTCAAATTCTATATTCAAAGTCTATTTGAATTTCTATATTCAAATCGTTTAAAGTCCATTTGAATTTCTATATTCAAATCTATAGTTCAAATTCTATATTCAAAGTCTATTTGAATTTCTCTTTTCAAATTCTATATTCAAGGTCTATTTGAATTTCTCTTTTCAAATTCCATTTGAAATACTATATTCAAATCTATTTGAATTCTCTTTTCAAATTCCATATTCAAAGTCTATTTGAATTTCTCTTTTCATTACATATAAACAACGTTTATAACTTCAATTCAAATCCCATATTTTCATTTGTAAATAACTTTATAAATTCGATTAAAATTCCACATTTCCATTTATAAACAACGTTTATAAATTCAATTACTTGTTTATATATATATTCAAAACAAGTTAATGTTTCTATACTTCATTTAAAATTCAAATTCTATTATAAAAAATAGAATTCCCCTTTTAAATTTCAAATACCCTTTTTGATATTTTTATAAATCAATATCCCAAGCCCCAGTGATATTTTAAACAATCAATCAACCAATTTTCAATCATTTGATTTTTAACACATCATATATGAATATATGTGAAATCAAACAAACAACAACAGATAATATATTTTTGAGGAATCCAGTTGGATTCCTCCAACCTGTTTTCCTGCATCCACAGATGTTAGCACATAAATAATACCTATCCTGCTTCGAGGCAGGATATCGCGGTATAGAAGGTCATCCACTAATCATAGCGTGGGGCGTATAGGGTAATCATCCGCTATGAAACTGCGGGCATCCGCTAATGAAACTGCGGGAATCCAACCAATCATCAACCCAATATATATATATATAATAGTCCTAAATAACTAATATATATTTAAAACAATCAAACAGCATTCAAAACAAGCAACACAATTATTTTTAATGAAAAAATAATTCTAATAAGGTGAGTGAGATTTACTCACAGTATTTTCCTTTGTCGAATATCCATTCAAATTTCCATAACGTCTCGGCTATGAATTTACTCGAGTGAAATTTACTGTGTACCTATGATTATTCAATTTTGATTTAACGATTAAACGATCATCCATTTTAAAATTTACTACTACAATGAATAATTAAATTTCTATATATTTTAAATTTGGTAAATATATACCTTGAATCCTTTTCTTTCTTTCTTTATGATTTCCATTGAGTCCTGAACCATCCCTCAATCACCCTTTGATTTCAGAAAACTCCTCAAATTGAAAGCCCCCTTTCATTGTATAGCCTTAGCACAGTCAGCTGCATTCCTGCCATCTCGATGCCCTTTGAAATCAGTGAAACTCCCATCTCGTTTTGTCCACTGTTTCACCAAATGTTGACGAACCTTGAACTCCCTGTAGCCTGCTCCGTTCAACACCCTCCAGACATTTAATTCGAACTCACTCCAATGGAGTTTGCTCCCAATCCAGTCCAAGTTCGTATTTCGAACTCCACTAGATCCGAACTTCCCAATACCACAAAAATCTATCATATGCAAGTCTCGACAGCAGCCCTTTTTTTCACCGCGACTTCCTCAATAAACCATCCTGACAAAGTAAAAATCGCTGCACCAGAACGAAGCTCAAGATCATCTAGAATCTATCGGAGACAATCGCGGTTTCCAATCGACCTCACCAAAGTCGCAACCACTTGCCAGATCCTCTTCACCCTAAATCCGTTGTGTATGTGGCACGATACAACGCGCTGCCCTCTTAGTTCGTCATCAAGCTCAGGATTGGCTCCGGCGTCTTCAATCGCGAGGTCCCAGTTCGATTTACTGTGAATCGGAAATAAAGATAGAAGGGGATCTCGGCCATTTTCTTTTATTGAGGTTTCGATTTCCATTCTGGTTCTGAGAGGCTCGGTTTGATTTTATAAGGTGGGGGTTGGTTTGATTTGTGGTGACAAGGAAGTACACGGTGGTGTTTTGATGCGTGGAAATGAAGAAAGGCACGGCTTTGCTTTTCAGTCGTGTGGTTTTAACTGGAAGGAGATGTTGCCATTTTATTTTTCACTTGATTTTATATTTAAAACCCGTATCCTTTAATTAAAATTCCCCTTGATTCCCATCTCCTTTCTGAACCCAACAACTGACATTTCTAGCGTTATACTACTGCTCTGAACACACTGAGATATGTTTCAAAGTCCAGTTTGATTATCTGTAGAAGATATGAATTTAAAACAATATAAATTAATTTTAAAACAATTTAAATTCCTTGATTTAAATTAATTTCAAAACAATTAATTCTTTGAAAATCGATTAATATTATCCTTCTAATTCAAACAGGAGTTTGAATTGATTTTCTGAACTGTTTCTAATTCATTTTCAACTTCTCGAACTGACGTATTACGATAATTTAATATATTCGATATTTAATCGAAATTGATTATTAAATTAATAACTTAATATAAATATTCATTTAATTTATCAAATTAATATTTGAAACCGTATTAAATATTCAAATCTAACCGCCGGAATATCCGGGTCATTACAGAAACTGAAGTTAAGAAGTGAACAAATAAGTTCTAACCAGTTAATGGGGTTTGTTTTCTAACTTAGTAATTTCGAGGACGAAATTATTTTAAGTGGGGAAGAATGTAACGACCTGTATTTTAGCAGTATAATAATTAATTTATTTAATTATTTAAATAATGGTTTAGAGAATTAAAAGGTTGTTTAATTAAACAATATTGAATATTTAATTAAATTAAATAATAGAATAATATAATTAATTTCTGAAATAGTCAGAAATAGTGAATTGATAATATAACATGAATTGGGCAATTTAAAATAGATAATTCGGTTTGGAATTGAATTTGAATAACGAATATATTATATAAACGATAGTTGAACGTAGAATTATAATATAATTAAATTCGAGCTCGAAATGGCGCAGCAGTTCGCTATTTGCCGATTTGAACTTCAACTGAATGTACAGGGTCCGTTTTAAATCGGATTTTTGTGAAACCAGAAACGTTAGGAGTTGGTGAAGTATATTTTTCTAATGGAAGAGAAAAATCGGGATTTCATTGTGTAGATTTTTAGTTATGTCCAAATCAAATTTTAGATAAATCGCTATGGAATTCCGTTATAATTTATAACGATATATATAAGGAATTTCAATATAAATTTGAATATCGATTCAACCGAGATTTGAAATATCGAGTTATAAATCCCATTGGAGTTGTATGATATTATGTTGTGAATTTGTATGATAATATTTATTTATAACTATTTAATTCAATTATATTTAAATATATTTATATATTTTAAAGGGTTATTTAGAGCATTAAAAATAGCCAGTTTTGCAAACGACCTCAGAATTCGACGAAACCAATTTTTTTGGATCCGCAGTATTAAATTATTGCTAGATGTCAAGTTTCGTGATTTTTAGAGTGAATGTGTGGCCGTACGGATTTTTATTGTGAAAAACAGTCAGTATTTCGACGGTTAAAAATACTCTATGTGAGCAAACGGAGTTGGAATTCGACGAAACTAGTTTCGTTGGGTCCGTAATGCCGAACTGTAGTTGCATGTCCAATTTGGTGATTTTTGGGTATCATATGTGGTCACAGGAATTTTTAAAAGACAAGTACAAATAGCATTTGACTAAAAAGGATATTTTAATCAAAATATCTCCTACTCCTTATCCTATATAAACACGTCTAACCGATCAAAAGAAGGCCATGCTTCATTTTTCTCAGCCACCACTCCTCTTCAAAAGAAAACGTGAAAGAACCGATCTTCAAAAATCAAAACAAAAATCAAAACAATTCTTTTAAATCCTGAAACATGGATAATTGAAATAAGTGATTAATGGGTGTCGAGTGTTACTGTGTATATTCGAAGAACTACTACTGTCGCGTTTTTCTTGAGAGGTGTGAGGTGTATACTATTTATATAAGGAGCAAGAGGAAAGAAAGATGTGATTTTTGGTGAATTTACTTGGATTTATCGTGGAGGAGTAAGGTTGTAACGGATGAGAGGAAGGTACTGGTATGGTGTTGAGTTGCGGGTTGGAAATCCTTCGATTGGGGAAGAAGGAACAAAGCGGGTTTGGGTTTAAGGGTAATGGGTTGCGGTATTAAAGTAAAGGCCTAAATTCAAAAACCAAATTATGTTTTGTTTTTATTTAAATAAGTGTATTCAAGCTTTAAAAATGTATAACTTGGTCATACGATATCAAAACCCGACAAAACAAGATCCGTTGGGATCGTATGGGCGAGCACTACGCAATGGAACTGACTGGACATGAATCAGAGCTCGTGACAATTTATAGCAAAATAAATTGTCCGTCTGAATCAACCGATGGTTATCGGTTTTAACGATGATCGTCCAATGTGAGTAAATCTCACTAACTCTGAACAGTTATATTTCTATAACGTATTTTAGAACTGAAAACTATCTGTTGATTGTTGTGTGTTAACTGTTTGGTTGAATAGCTTATGTATTGGTTGAAATTATAGATAACGATATATATAAATCGTTAATCTAATATTGATTCTGTTTAGCAGAATATTTCATATTGAAATGAAATCGATGTTAATTTTATTATTTAACATCTGTGATGTAGGGAAACAGGTTGGAGGGAAACTGGATTCCTCAACATTTATTTTACTGTTTTTCATATATTGTGATATATGATGTGATATATAATCTATTGTTGATTATGTGTGTTTGAATGATATCGATCACTGTTGTTTGGTATTTTAAATACCGTAAGAAAACCCTAGGATGAAAAAGGAAAATTTCAATAACTATATTGAAATAAAATATTATATAAAATCAAAAAAATTTATATAGAAGGAAGATTTCAAACTGTATATTGAAATAGAATATTTATAAAATCAAAGGATTTTATATAAAGGAATATCTATAAAATCAAGGGATTTTATAAAGGATATTATTTGTAAAATGAATATAAAGGAAAATATTTGTAAACCAAATATAAAAAGGATATATTTGTAAACCATTTACAAATAGAAATGAAAAGGATATATTTGTAAACCATTTACAAATAGAAATGAAAAGGATATATTTGTAAACCATTTACAAATAGATTTGGAAAGGGAATATTTGTAAAAACATTTACAAATAGAGTTGAAAAGAAAATATTTATTTGTTAAATAAATAGGATTGGAAAAGAATATTTACTTGTTAAATAAAAAGAGTTATAAAAGGAGATATTTATTTAGAAAATAAATAGAGTTATTAAAGGGATTTATTGGGAAATGCAATGAATGTCATATAAAGAAATATTTGGCAAATGAATAGAATTTCACATCAGGAAAGTTTAGACCCGTGCTTCGCACACAGGTATAACATGATATAGATTTAAAGCAAAGATTTTAAATAGAATCTGTTCTAACCGATAGATTGAGAGGATTAATTTATAAATAATATTTTATAAACTAAATAAAATATTTATCATTGGATGAATAGAATATATAAGTCAGGACTTATATAGAGAAGTAAGAATTGATTTCAACATCGATATTTGAAACTGAATATGGACGCAGAATTAATCAAAGGAGTTAACCAAAATGTGTTAATCAAAATGAGTTAGAGGAGTTAATCGATTAGAGTTAGAGATAATTGATTAGAGTTAGAGTTAATCGATTAGAGCTAGAGTTAATTGATTAGAGCTAGAGTTAATCGATTAGAGTTAGAGTTAATCAATTAGAGTTAATCAGTTAGAGTTAATCGATTAGAGTAAAATCGAACTAGAGTTATTCTAATAGAGTTAATGGAACAAGAATTAGTTGAATATTTGTTATTTAAATAGAGTTAATTGAATTAGAGTTAGTCGGATTAGAGTTATTCGAATATAGTTTATTCGAAGAAGAAAATTAATCGAATATAGTTTATTCGAATAGAGAAAGGAGTTATCGAATATTAGTTATTCGAAAGGAGCTATCGAATATTAGTTATTCGAAAGGAGTTAATCGAATATTATTTATTCGAAAGGAGTTAAGCGAATACTTGTTATTCGAAAGGAGTTAACCGAATATTAGTTATTCGAAAGGAGTTAATCGAATATTAGTTATTCGAAAGGAGTTAATTGAATATTAGTTATTCGAAAGGAGTTAATCGAATATTAGTTATTCGAAAGGAGTTAATCGAATATTAGTTATTCGAAAGGAGTTAATTGAATATAGATTATTCAAAAGGAGTTAATTGATAAGAGTAAATTAGTTAGAGTTAATTGAATAAAGTTAATCCAGTAGGGTAAATCAAATAGAATTAATAGAATTGAGTAAATCAAATAGAGCTAACTAATAAGAGTAAATCGATTAGAGTTAATCGAATAGTGTTAATTGAATTGAGTTATTCGAATATAGGTTATTCGAAGAAGAGAGATTATCGAATATAGTTTATTCGTAGGAAACAGTTATCGAATAGAGATTTATTCGAAAGAGAGTTACGTAAGGAAGTTTGTTAAAGATTTAAAAGATAAACTTTGACTATTTCGAAGTTAAAACGTTGTTCAGTTAAGGTCTGAGAGGTAATTATACCCCAACTTGATTGACTTCCTTCTTAATTAAGGAATGGTAAGGTTTGATAGTGAAGGTTGGTTAAATGAATATAGTTAATGAAGGTAATGGTGAATTGGCATAGCGATGTTTTATTTAAACATCTGTTAAATCCAAGGAATGAGTTTTGGAAACGTTTTCCAAATATAATCAGAGATATTTTCTAATCGTAGAAAATGAAATGTTGGATGGTAATGAATACTGGAATGACAGTAATACGTGGAAAGGAGATGGAAATGTTTTCCAAGGATTAATAATGTATATTTTCTAAATTTAGAAAATAAGAATTTCTGTATATATATACGAAAACAGAAAATGGAGAATGAATAAATTAATGGTAAATTAATTTAAGAGATAAATGATGAATGATGATTGATCGATAAAATTTCCATCTGGAAATAATATCGTTGTTTGCACACGTGTTTTTCTTTGATAGTTAAATCACAGACTATCAAAGTTTTGACCATTTTTCCGTCATCAATATGAGGAGACCGGTTGGATTATTATCCGAGAACCACTCCGTATAGGCGTTACCATTTCGAATCAAATAGATCGAAGACAAATTGAAGACGGAGTTTATACAAGGGCTATTGTATATATCTTAGGTAGAGATTGCCTAAGATGAATGTACGGAATAGTGCCTTTGGTTTGTCCTGTCCCAGGACAACATGAATGGACGAATGTCTGACAGAGTATATCTGGTAGATCGCGTAAGTTGATCGTATCAAACGTATTTACGTTGGTGGCGGAGGAATTCGTTTCTCTTAGCTTATACCAATGGTATTTTTTGGGAAATCAATTTGTGATTTGACGGGTATGACGATGTGGCATTCAAAGTGAATGAATGAGTAATCTGTTGAAAGATACGTTATGACCTCCAACCTCATCAACTGGGAAATGACAGAAATCGGGCAGGCAAGATGGCTAAGTGGTTCGCAACCAATTAGGGTATATTGTCACCATCTAGAGAATATTAATATTTGTTACTTCTTTCAATTCTGTATCTCCCGGGAATGGTTATGTTGGTTTACCAACTGTAAGGTGACAATATATTCGATACACTCAAACGAAATGAGTGGTCGGTCATGTGTGGCCGAGTTGCAAAATGTTCTTGTTGAATTCCAGTGTATCGCTTCTAGAATACACTGAGCGGAAGGTGGATCCATACCTTGTCATAGTTGGAATACATTCCCCAAATAAGAGCCCGCTGTTTTGATTGTATATTACATATGTAGAACGTTAGATGCAAGCGTTTCTTCTAGATTCCTATGTACTTGTATTTAGACATTATTGTAATATCAGAAGAGACTTGATATTAAGAATGATTTGGGTTATCGTAAGGTAAAAACCATCTGTGTTTATGTGTGGATCGGTCTTATGATTATTCTTTATTTTTAAAGAGATTTTAAAATTTAAACAAATGATTTGAGTTTACTCACACTAGTCACATGACTGACCCGGAGTTTGTTTTGTTTTCCCTAAACTCTTGGGTGCCCAATTTTGTATGGGTAGTCAAGTAGTCGGGATTTACAGATACTTGAAGAGCTGGAGCAGGAGGCTTCAGAATTATATAGCTATGGTTATTTCCGTTGTGTTGCAAGTGTTGTACTTTGGAAATGATATGTATATTCAAGTACAGATTTATATTTCAATGTTATGTTATGAAACATATTTATTCGTTCCGCTGTGAGATTCGTGTTTACTCTGATGTTGTATGTTCTTCTTCTTATATTCTAAGTTTCTATCTTATCTATTCTCACCCTCTAATTTTTTTCATTAACTACCGGTATTTTCGATCCTTGGATGTTGGATATGTGTTGTATATCGGATAACCAAGATCGACTTTTTCCGGGACGTTACAGATCTGCATACACGGATCATGCGAAATTTCATATTCGAGACCAGGCCGATCTCAGGATCGGAAGTCCTCATGTTAGCCAAACATATGATGCATGAATTGATTTTCCCTTGTGCAATATGTGTCGTTCCCATCGTTTTGAGTGGCTAAAACCATGGTTGATCCCAGAATCAGTAGTGCCATGGCAAATTGAAAAACTGATGCACACAAGCTTTTTTGCTTGATCACACCGATGTACTCACCTATTTTTTGCTGGTCGAACTCTAGATTTTGCCAATCCAAATTGTTTGCCATGGCTAATGCGATTCTTGGCCTTTTGGTGATCCGCTCGACAGGATCATCTATTTTTAAGTGAGCATACCAGATTTTAAGAAGTTTGATTTTGTACTCGAAGTCTGGAACGACTTTGTCAATCCAAGAATGGCAATCCTAGAATTGAATGTTTTCTCCTTTTTCCGAACACGACTTCTACTAAATTACTTTGTGTTTTTCGAATTCATACCAAAGTCTCGAGTAGCCGTAAAATTGATGTGTGACTGCTTTGCCAAAAAAGCACGTCCATAGGCCCTACTTCACATTTTATTTTATATCGCACATGAAACTTAAGATTCTAGTATATTGTATATAATACGTTTAAGCAAATCTATTTAAAATAGTAGCTTAAGCCTATTAAATTATAATACTCAAATCTTATGTTTTAGTACACAAACATATATGAATATTTAAAGTGGAAATCAAGTGAATTAGACAGAAAACTAGGAATTACACAACATCGAAGCCTAATTTTCATCATTTCGATAACACAAAACCATACATATAATTTTTGATTAGCCATTTTTGCAACAAACAGAATATAGGATTTGGAGGATTTATCATTTTTTGTTTTCGTTCATACCCAAATCCCATGTAGGCATAAAAATCCAAATCTACACTGCAAAGCATACAAAATAACAACTTATATAATTTCCAATCTCAGAGATTTGAGAAGGAAGAATAATAGAATTTGTATAGAATCGGATCTGGATTCGTCCTTCGAAATAATCGTACTCCTATCCTCCTAATATATATAAGAATCAAATCTTAGAATCTTATATATATATATATATCTAAATTCCAAAATCAAAATCAATATGACTTTAGATTAGAAAAAATAGAATGGAGATTAAGTGGAATAGAAGAGAATACTAACCTTTTATATAATTCAGCAATGGCAGAGGGACAACATGGAGGCGTAGGATGAAATAAGAGTAGGGCTTGGAGTGAGGCTAGGGGATTTGTTTATAGTTGTAGGTGTATGTATAGAACATTGTATTAGGTTGATTTAATATAGACAGTCTATTAATGCAAAACCATAAACAAATCCCTTTTTCAAAACAACCTCCTCCACCCTACCCTTAGAAGGGCGGTCGGGTGACGACCGCCCATAACCCCTGCATAAACAAGAGGAATAATGCGCTGAAAAGTGTGCCAGGAAGCAATGGATGATCATCAGAGTAGGCAAACAACATCAGGACCTATCGTAGAACTCACAGCGCAAGGATAAAATATAATAGAACGTATACAACAGTTAATAGTAATGAAACATCAAATATCAAACTTTTGAAACTATCTCAACATCCTGAAAGGTTATCCAACTGGTACCAAAGTTTGTATATAAGGCCTCACTACAACCCACATAGAGAACTCAAACAGCGAAAACAGAAATACTAGATAATAATAAAACAAGTACGCCAGCCTCCTGCTCGTGTCCGCACAGCAACATTGTCCTCACTAATCACCATAATCTGCTACTTAGTCTGCCCATCCAGAACCGGATGAACATCCCAAGGTAATAAGAGGAGACATAAAACTTTGAGTCAGACAACAGTCTCAGTGAGCGATAAAATAGCTAACAAACTTCAACAGTAGAGTATATGAGAATGGATAGGTAAACATACTAATCTACCCAAAACACCAGAGAAGAACTCAATCCTATCTTCCCAACATCGGACAGTGATAGACTTTACAATAACATTTCAACCATACATCCATGAAAACCAGAACACTCGTTCGATCATGGTAAAGCACTCATAACATCCAGATTATATATATATATCATGTAAACCATCCTGATCGAATTCAACATCCCTCAAGCACAAGCCCCAGAGGCCTAAACTAATATCAGACAAGCACCCAAGGGACATCTTCTTTGACGTTAGACAATCTACATGAGACGGTACAAACAGAACAACCAATCATCCATGACTGACTCTGGCTATCGCCGCCAATCCTGCTTTGAAACCATCGTTAATCGTATGACAGCCAACCTTGCCATATGTCAAGGGCTAATGGTAACCACAGTTCTAGCATGAACTCCATACACCTTTTATCAATACGTATGTATATCCAACCTTGACAACTAGGTCTTTCAACGATACCTAGGGTACTCGACCTACAACCAGTCTTTTAAGTGCCCCTATTGTACCCTTGCTTTGAGCCAACTAGAACTTACGACAAAGATAATCCCTAGGACTTCCCATCTCCAGTCATCCAACTCGATGACTTTTCATATCTCAAGCAACCATTATTAACCAACTCACGACCTTTGAGTTGTCATCTCATTCGTTGTTCTACGCCGATCAACGAACAACTCTCAACACTTCGAATCTTTGAATTTACTTCGAAGCCACACCATCATCGAGCCAATTACATCACTGCGTTACAACTAGGGTTCGGGGGGTTGCCCTCGAAAAATATATTTTTTTCAGACCTTTTTATTCAAATCTGAGTCGTACCCGAAAAATAAATTTTTTAGAAAATCAACACCGATCGTCCTCCCCGTCCTAGAGCACACCAATCGCCCTTCCCCTTCCTGGAGCACACCGGTTGGTTCCTTCCTTTCTGGAGCACACCGGTGATCGGTTCATGTAGCACACCACTGAACACAACGGATCGGTTCCTGTACCACACCACTAAGCACTACCGATCGGTTCCTGACACCCACCGATCGGCCTTCTGATATCATCGACTGGTCCTGCCTTCTGACCCTGGCCACCGATCGGTCCTGGCTTCTGATCACCGATCGGTCTTGGTTTCTGACCACCGATTGGTCCTTGCACATCACACATAAGATCGGTCCTGATTAACCCTGTATACCACCCACCGATCGGTCCCTGCCCATCACCCAATCCAACTCCAATTTCGACCAAAACTTCGCCAAACGACAAATTCGACGGAACCGACTCATCCAATACATCCAATACAATCATAAGCATGTTATGAAACGACTAACATCATGAAAATGACAATTATCATAAAATTATGCAAATTTCCCCAAAAACCAATATAAATGAACATATGATCTAAATTGTGGATCTAACTTGCATAAACATGTAAAATGGGATAAGAATCATCAATTTTAAACATGCTAACTAGATCATAGGGTGATTCATATGGAAATAGACTTAACATGTTATAGATCTATGATAAAACACTTGAATTTGATGAAAAACTTGACCAAACATTCATATACTTCATTGAACCCATGTGAGAGATGTAAATCACTCACCGATTTGCCAAAACAAGCTAAAATCAAAGGAATATGAAATCGGACAACAAGCACTTCGCACCAAACACCTTGATCTGATGAATCCTTGCCTCAATTGACGCAGATCTAGCCTCCAATGGTGTAGATCTATGATTTCCTTCCTTGGATTATGATTTTTAATGGTGGAAAGGTGTTAGAGGAAGGAGGAGCTCAAGGTCTCCAAATGAAAGAATGGAAAACTAAAACCATTTCCCATATCCCTTACCCCCTATTTATAGTTTCCACTAGCCCATTAATGGGCCTCCCCCAAATCCGCCCAATAGGCTCCTAAAACCTGAACAACTAACTAAAAAATCTTGAAATAGCGATTTCTCCCAAACCGTTGAGCCAAATCTTTAATGTAACCAATCTAGGAAAGGCAATCATCAGTTCCTTTCCAATGGCATAGGTCTCACCCTCTTATTCGACCTGAGTCAAAAGTTATGCCTTGTACAAGACTAATAGAGAAAAAATGGTCACGAACTAAATCGGTAAAAATTATGGACATGTCTCACATCGCCATAAGCAACATATTGAAATATGAGAATGATTCAACCCTCGTAGAATGAAATAAAAATATTTCACGATCGTCCGATACGTAAAATGTGGGCTGTTATAGGTCATGCCCCTTTATAAAAGGGCAGTCAACCCCCCTTCCCTTCTAGGGTTGAGCCATGAGATTTATATCTCCTGTAGCATTTCTTTTTATTAATTTATGACATTGATTCTTTTCTTATGTTTATTATTCTTGTCCCCTTCAATATGTATATATTTACACACAATTCTAATTCTTCGGGAATATTATCTTAGGTTAATTAATATAATTTTATATTCCAAATTTATAATAATTCAATTTGAATTTCATACCTTTTACGTAAACAATTTACATTGAACTTGCTTTATTACTATCTTCTTCATACAAACTCCTTTTTCAGCAAATAAAATATGAAAACGGATCTGAATTTCGCCACAAACATGATAGTCGTACTTTTATAGACCAATTCTCAATTATCCAAAATTCTTATTGTATTCCCATTGAATTTTTTATTATTTTTTATTATTTATTTTATTTAATTGTCTATCTCTATTTATTGTTCACTTTACGTGGTATTACATTCGTCTCCCTCTCCTCCTAAAAGAGATTCCGTCCGAAATGTTTTTCAAGGGGAAAAAACGTAACTCGCTTTAACAACCATGTTGTACATCCATGTTATTTATAAGCATCCATGAAACATCCATGACTCTAGTGATTATGTACTACAGACTTGCTAGAGTGAGCCTAATCCTACTGTGAAAGTGTAATATGTGATGTTATATGTATGAAAAACACTTTAACATGCAAGTAACTCATATATTAGTGCGTGGTGCATTCGTGTTGCAACAATCTCTTACCGTCCAATCTAGCAACAACAATGCAACCATATAAATCCTAAATTTTCGGGAAATGACACAAAATTTAAAATTTTCATGCCTTCCATCGAATATTTTGTTCCTACTGTACTCGAACCAATCTAATTAAATGTTGCGGAGCCTTGTAATCCCGTGCTTCACGATAGTTGTGGTGGCACGAGATACCAATGATTCCGTCTTTTTCCCCGTTTCTTGATTAGGCCCTACCAAAAATTTGTCATACTATGAAGGTATCTTATCAAATATGAGACATCATTGTCTCCTATTATCGCCAGTATCTTTTATCTCCCTGACTTTGGGAAAGCCCAAAATATAATACCAACTCTCCACCCTTCACAAGTTGTCTAACCAAATTAGACTTTTTCCAAAGTCTAACCACTAATTTGGTTCAAGTACAAATTTTTCAATGTTTATCCCATCAACCCATTGGTATTTTAGATGTCCTCTTTGAGATTCTTCAAAAGCGCCCACTAATTGCCAAAAAGATAAATACACTACTCCTAAAAAGACAGATATTATTCCTATTGTCTAAGAGATCCAAGATACAACCCTTTCTCTTATCCCCAATGCCTTCAGTTTGTCCTCTAGTCTTCAAATGCAGTAAGACCTAAAACTTTAAAATTTTCCTAAACCAAAGTTTTCTAAATCCAACTAATTAGTGTTCTAGTCTATATTGATAACTAGAATATTTTCCTATGCACCATTTTCCTAGAATTTAAAATCCAGTGATGTCTTTTTTTATAATTCTATAAATTGGCCCAAACAATAATATTTGCAGATTTAAAATTATAAGGAATGGGTATTGCCTTATTTTGAACAAATATTATAATCTACGTGCAAACATGAAAAATTATATATCACATCCTTTACATTATTTGTATATTCCTCATAATGTCAAATATATTCCTTTTTGTGAAAAACGACCCAATTTATAAAAATTAAAAAAATATACCTACGCAAACCAAAACATGATTATATTCATACTAAAAAAGGCTAATACAAATCCAATATTTAAGCCTATTCCTTAATCTCATGCTTTAAGTTCTTATTCTCAAGGATGGCATTTTTTAAAGCTAAACTTCCTCTTTACAGACTGCATATCCAATTCTGCTATTAACTTCCAAATCCCATATATGGTAAATCGTTAAGTGTCCCCAATGAATTTCTCTCTTATTCCTTTGTATTAAAATTTAATAATGGTTTTTAATCCCAACATCACAGGCATAAACCGGGATCCATTACTTATATCACCTCATTCCCTTATCCAATCAATATGGGGGAGCACAAGCGATTATAACCTAAAAATATTCCTTGGAAGTTTTCTTTTGTAGAAAAGTGGTTTAAATAGTGCCAAGGCCTTAATAATTTTATACTAATTCCTTAATATGTCAATCCATTCTTTTAAATATTCCACTTTTGCCTTTCTCATAAATGTGGTCCATCCATCATCAAAATCGGACCACTCCATGAATACATAGGTTCTTCAAGCTCCTTCAAGCTTGAAAATATATCAACTTTCTCCGAACCGATTTATCTTTTTACTCCCAAAAATCCTCTTTTGATCTTATTAATTACAAATTTATTTCCCGCTAAATTTGCAAATGATATCCAAAAATCTTTTTATATGGTAAGTTACGTTATACTATTTATTTATATATATACGCACATACCAATCGCTAGATATGGATATAAATGTAATAATTCCTAAACCAAACTATGTTGTGTAACCTAGTTCGCAACCACCACTTGATTTTGGGAGTAATATACCTGGTCATCTTTTCAAGTAGAAACTTCTGGGACGAACGTTAAAATTTCTGGATTAGGTTGTGCAATTTATCCTTACTTGGTCCTAGAACCTAATCCTAACTTAATTAGCTACCTCTGTTAAATTTTAGCAAAGATTTAGTGCATATTGAGCTAAATGCCAATCATGTCTTGTTTTAATAAAACATCATTTATTAAGAATTGATTCCAAATGTTACAATAAGGATTTAGATGCCTATTTTCAAATGTTAACTAAATGTTTAAAATAAGAGCAGAAATACTTTTCTTTTTTAATTACTTATCTTTAATAGTTATTTGCATGTCCTCCATTAACAATTTTCAAAACAGTCAATAAATTTTTTCAATGGCTAATAAAACAAATGCTAATTCTATTTTGGAAAATGGAATTTAATTGATATCCAAGATTGAATTAGACGGTAATTTAAGTCTCCTAAAATGTCTACTGACGTTTATTACTTAATTTTCAAAATATATTATTACTTCACACAATAACATCTTTGAACATAAGTCAAGGTTTGCGTACCTTTTAACAATAAAACTTAATAACATATTTATTTCTTACAAAACGTTCCAAATAAATGCCCTATTTCAAAAATTATAACATTTATTAAATGCTCATAAATTCTTAAATTAAGAGTAAAATAACATCTCTTATTTTAATGCTTATCTTTTATTTGTATTTCGAATTTAGTCTTTAATTCCCTTCAAAATGAAAAATGTTTTGAGATAAATGCTTGTTTTTATTTGATATAAGACTTAATAATTTAGCATTAAATTAAGTAGCAATTAAGCCTTTTAACACATACATTTCTATGTTCATAATTTATGTTATTAATGCCTAAAAATATGTTTTAAAACATTAGTCTGAGACTATATTCATTTTGGCAATAAAGTTTAAAACTCTTACTGCCACTCACATATACTCTTATCAAATTTCACATTAATGTACATTGGAATTGTTGAAAATCCTTAATTATTCGTTTACTTGCACAATGAGAGTGCTTTACAAAATTTTATTTAATAGTCATAAATAAATTATAAATTTCTAAAGTAATTTATTTGAGTTGTCGTTTACCATTTATTCTACTCCTAGTACTATTACTTCCTCAAATACTCCTTATTATATAAGAATTTTATTGTTTTAAATTCTACCCAAATTATGGCAAATAAATTCTCTATCCACACTCTTTCAAATGGGTATATTTATTTTGTTTATAATAACAAACTTTTATATGTCTTCTTTTCTTTCTCCTTTTTATTTCTAATTAAACATCAGATTTACTATCAGAATTTGTATAGGATTTTAAAGAAAAAAATCTGTTCAAATTTATTTGAATTTTAGAAGCTTGTTACCTCAAGGCTCTAACAATTGAAAACTTGCCATTATAATTGTTCATTGCACGTCACTTTCTAAAAACTTACATTTCTTTTTCATTAAAGCTCATAAATGAAAATGTTTACTATTAACCTTTTATTATCCGAAAGAAATTATTTTCTATTTTCTCGAAAGTTGGTCTAATAGAATTTCTTATGAAACATTTATGTTTCCAAAATCATATTTCCAACTTTTTTCGAATGGAATTATTATGTAAGTTGAGCTTATAAATGAAATGTTAAACAGTCACCTCAAAATTTTCCTTTCCACAATAATTTAGTGGTGTGTCAAAATCATCTTATAGGTTTTTTAACATTTTGATCTTTTAATCTAAATATTCTGACACACTATTCAATCAAAGTCTATTTCTTTTATTAAATCCTTTCTTATGTGTTCTTATTATTTTCATTTCTTGACATTCCTAATCGTTGCCCCTATAAATGTCCTTTACGCCCATTTTATCCATTAAATAACACCCATTCTTGTGGACATTTAATTCAAAATCGAATATTCATACTTTCGCGTAAATAGCCTTAATTACAGCTTAATATTTTAGGTTTCAATATCCTTTCACTTATTAGCCATTCGGTGCTCTTTCAATTTTCATATTTACTAATATAGAAGTTTATTCCATTTAACAAAAGATATTCTTCTATTTTTCCAGAAACCTTAACATATCCTTATGCTATGAACATTCATTTGTCCTTATTAACGATTATCTTAACAGACGCCCATTCCAAATTCTTTCTACTAATTTCTCTCTTATCTTTTCCATAAATGATAATTAGTTCACCAATTGATATCCATTAACGGCCTACTAAAGTACGGAGTTTCATTCCTTTCCACTTTTCCAAATTTGTGGTTCTTACACCTTTATGCACTCATAGGCTTCTAAAACGATAAGGAATCTATTAAATAACTACATGGTTTTTGGGGGTTTTCCAGGAATTAAGGTATATCCTTTCTTAAAAGGACCTATAGATATTATTTTCTAGAGATATGCGCAGTTTATATATATATATATATATATATATATATATATACACACACACACTTATGTATAATAAAACATTCTGAAAATACATTCTCAAAATAACAAGTACGCCTCTCACACGTATAATTTCCACTAAATCGGCGTATAATTTCCACTAAATTAGCTAATGTATGCTTTAATACCAAATGCAACAACCCACCTGAAATGGGCCTAAATTCCGCCCTAGGAAAGACTCATCAAAACTTAGAGTCATTCTAAGTGGATAGTTGGTTCCTATAAGGAAACACTTAAACATATATAACACAACAATCTAAAACGAAATCAGAGTCTTACAAAGCGGGAGGGATAAAATATAATATCTCAAAATATATGTACCATAAATAAAACTATTATAAATGTCGATTACAACAAGTCTCAAGCAATAATAAAAGGTACATCAATGATAATTATCCCAACAATACAATAATGAAACTCCATAAATAACTAAAAGTCTCCATTGTCGGGCTCCATCTCTAAAGCATCACTGATCCCAATCGTTCCCGCCTATTAACTTGTCTAGATATTTAGAGGAGAGAGGCCAGAACAAATAGTTTTGGTGAATGAAAACCACATGAGTTAAGGAATAATTGTTTCTTATACTTGGTCGTATGTGTTTGCCAAATTATGTCTATGCAAGGAAACATACATGACTAAATATATAAGGCGGACATTCTGACAGTCACTTATGGACTACATGTTGATAATAGAGCGGACACCCATATAGTCACTTAGCACCCTACCCACTAATACAAGGGTGGACGACCTTTGTAACGTCCTGTATTTTTGGTAGTCAAATATTTAATTTATTATTTTAAATATTACATATGCAATATTAATGGATATTAATATTAAACTCATTTATTAAAACGAAGTTGAATGTTAAATGTATATATATTTTAAATCTAGCTCGAAATGGCGTGGTTGTTCGTAATATTTAGTTTTGTACTTCAATTGAATTTACAGGATCCAATATGAGTTGGATTTCTATTAAACAAGAAATGTTGTAATCATGTTGATTATAATTTTCATATAGAAGAAAAAAAAATCCAAATTTCTTGTTATAGATTTTTAGTTATGTCCAATTAAAATTTTAAAATAGTCGTTATGGAAATCGTTATTAAAATATAACGTTTATTTAATATATTTAAAAGAATTTCAATAAAATTTGGATACTGTTTTGCACAAAATTTACGATATTGCGTTGTTTAATATATATTTGAAGTTGTATATATATTCTGTTTGGATATATATGATAAAAATAATTTATTTTTAATTTATTGGATTTTTGGAAACTTAATTAATATTTTATTAATATTATAAAACCGTTAAAAATAGTCATTTTTGCAAATAGTCTCAGTTTTCGATGAAATCAGTTTCATTGGAACCGTATCGTTAAATTATTGTAAGAAAATCAAATTTCGTGGAAAACGGGTGTCGTATGTGACTTCGGTGGCCAAAAATGCCATTGTTTCTATTTAATTGCTTAGACAATTTAGACAGGGGTAACTTTAAATGAATAGACGACTGATCAAACAAACTCCAAATTTAACAAAACAAGTTTCGTTGGATCCGTTAGGAAGAGGTCTAGTAAAATGTCAAGGTCTCAAATCTTTAGGATTTTTCCTGTAATTATAAAATTTTTAACGCTTGATTTTTCATCGATATTTATAAAGGACTTTTCACAAACGACCTCAGAATTCGACGAAACCTATCCCATTGGATCCAAAATATTTTTTATGCTGGGATTACATATTTATTTGTCAAAAATAGGGGGTTTATGTATGTAATTTGACATATTTCTTCATGCAAAATATGGTATAACATAATAATATTAAAATCATCCCTTTTCTCTATATAAAGCATCACGTAACCTAATTCTGGGGTCAAACTTTTCATTCGTGGTCAACAATACCACAGTCACCTCCCTTATTAACGAACGGACCAAACTCCGCAGCTCTCCTCCACGATTTCCTCTCGATTTGACCATCTTCTCAAAATATCTTCAATAGCAATCATCTAGAGGGCAACAAGATCTATCATATTACCGGCTGTGATGATTTATAGATCGACGTGGTGATCAAAAATATCCCCAAAAGGCGCCGGCGTCTGGGGCACTTTACCGGTGAACGACAAAGTCAGACAATGTAGTACTGGTTGTGGGAACCGAGGGCACCATGGCGCACCTCCTGGCAGTCGACGATCATACACCGATGGAGCAATAGGCGGCATAGCACGGTGAAGTGGAACGAATGATATAAGAAGGGATAAGCAATGTTATAACTTAACATGGAAGGAGAAAATTCATCCAAGTCTAGGTTTTTAAAACAAAAAGGGAGATACCCGTGCTGCATGATTTGAAGGACCGTTCGTGAAGGATCCCTTAGCTCGTCCGTTGAGGTGAAGTTTTGAAAACTGTGAGTAGACGCCAGAGGAAGAAGGGAAGCAGCGCTACTTTGGTACCACGTTGAAGACAGAAGGATAATTGATGACCGAGAAAGAAACAATAGTAAATCGTCCATCCTCATTTAGTTCTAAACCATAATTAGTTTATAGTTAATGGTAATTAGGAAACTATTTTATTAATTAAAACGTACATATTGTTGCATGGTTACAGTTCAAACACGAACAAAATAAGAGCGAGATGGAGGATAAATAGGCGGGTTCTTTTTTTTACGTTGGATGGAAACATGTGGATTGGGCTTTCTCTTTTGAAAAGAAATATACAAACGCGAGAAGATCTGCATGTAGGAAAGAATACAGGGGATAGGCATTTATTGAGAAAAGGGACAAGAAAGCATTTTTGGATAGAAGAAGGAGCACAAAAGGAAAATGGGGTGGGCCGTGTCTCTTTTTTTATGGGTTTTCGGGCCATTAAATATTAAAAAGAAAAGAAAAAAAATGTGGTAAGAAGAAATCAAAAGGAGAGTTGCCGGCAATATAGTGTTTACCGTGGGTTCAAATAATGGGCAGGTCTTGGGTTTATGATACGGAGTTGGACCAAATTGAAAATGGTAAGCCCATCTAACATAATAATAGTAGAAATTCAAAGATATTAAGTTGTTTAAAGTTTTATTAATGTCAATTAATAATAATTATAATTTGTACATATATTATCAGAATTGGACCAAACAAAATGCGTTGGAACCATAATTGAGAACACTACAGCCTGGAGTAGTTTAGATGGAGCCGGAAGCTATTGGAATTTTTAATTAAATTAAATGCTAGTTTAATTTAATTAAAATGAACCACTTCAAAAACAGTGAAATCAAGGTGAGTTAAACTCACTCAGTTATCTCACTTATATTTTATATAAGTCGGGTTTTTATGTGTGCTATGGTTGCTAATGGTTGACTGTTTATTTGTTGTAAAATATATATTCATATATTGATTGAACCCATGAAATTAAACTGTTGTTTAATTTCAGTGAAATACCAAATTGTTATTTTAACGATTGGTTTTAATTAAGGTAACTTACCTTATTGGCCACGTTTGTAAAATAAACGTGTTAAATTTATTGAATTGTTTGTTAATGTTAAACAAGTTGGTGGTTGTTAAATGGTTGTTATTAACTGTTATATCAGTTAAATTGAATTGAATGATATTATTTGAGACAACATACTTGGATGTAGGGAAGTCCAGGTTGAAGGGATCCAACGGGATTCCTCAAATATATTAACATTATTTATTTTCATATTATCATTATAGAACTGTTTAAACCCATCTGTTTGAATGATTGATCTGATTGTCGACTGTTGACCAAAAATTCACCATTTGTTTTGTTTAAACCAATGGGTAATATTTGTTGAGTAATTTGTAGTATATGGCCAATAAACCAATCATTTTCCAAATATTGATTTACCGTCAGGTGAACCGATAGAACTGAAGTTATAAAATATATTTTTATGACTGAAGATAGAATTTTGAAATATATTATTTGGAATAAAAGTTGTCAAAAGGAAATAAATATTAATTAGTTATTAATTAAGTTTATAATTAATTATAAAATGATTTTATAAAGTATATTGCTCATATTAATCAGATTTATAAGAAATGAACCGAAATTAGCCTAACGGTTAAGAACTAGAATAATTGTTTTCAAGAAACAATTAAATGGAATTATTTAAATTAATTATATTATTAATTAATTTAAAGGAAGTACCAATTGAAATTGGTTAACGAATTAATCGTGTATTGAGTTGACAAAATCAACTGTTTTAACTAAGAATAATTATTAAATTAATTTGTTTGAATTAAATTAATAAAATAGTTAACGATTAATGGTTTTAATTTTAATAAGATTTAAAAAAAACTATTTATTTTAGTTAATTAAGAAATAAACTACTACTATAGTTAATGATTGAAGTAAATTATTATTTTAATTAATAATAATTATGGAGATTTCTTTTTAATTCATTTAAAAAGTTATCAAAGTTGAAATGAAATCGAATTGAAATGTGAAAGGAGTGGTTTTATATTAAAATCGTGTTTTATAACAAAGTTATAAAAAGGATTTTAAGCGAATATGATAGCTTAAATTAAATATTTATTTAATATGTGAAATTAGAAAAAGGAAATTGAGATGTGGGGAAATGGTATAAAATGGTTAAGTGAGGGTTATTCCGAGGTTCGGAATGTGATATTCCAAAGTTCGGAATGGTTAACGAAGTGAGATTTATTCCGAGGTTCGGAATGTTAATTAAAGGTGAGAATATAAGCTAAGTAAAAGGTTTTGGGAATGGTAATGAATAAAAGTTGTCGTAAATGATTTACAAATGATTTTGTAACTGGAAATGAGTTAAATGTAATCAAAATGTTAATTGTCGATAATAAATTTACAAATGGAACTTGTAAATAAAGAAAGAGTTTTGAAAAATGAATTTGTAACAATTGTTACAAATAATAAATTAAACTATTTGATTTATAACTGCAAATCCTTAAAAAGATCGCTATGGGATTTTTGACAATGCATAAATTGTCGCAATGATTTGAAAAGTGTATAAATAAAGGAAACTAAAAAGGTTTTGAAATGAAATCTGTAACGTTTGTTACAGATGATAAGTCAAAATGTTTTGATATAAATAAATGTAAGGATTCATAAAAGATATCAACATAAGAAGTTTATTAAGACATTTATATAAGATTTGAGAAGATAATTATTTTAGAATTGTTAAAGACAATTATATATGGTTTAAAAACTAATATAGCATTGTTGTTACAAACAGGATGAAGAATATTTAAAAATAGATGTTGAAGAAATTTTATAAAGGATTCTATTTATAATGGAATCAAACTTGAGTATATTATTAGAGAGGATTATCAAAGATTAATAGTGAAATAAATAATAGTTTATTCAATAATTAATTAAATAAATGTTATTGGGATTCAAATAAGGTTTTCAAAGGAAACGTGTGGTTAGTAAAATTTTATCTATTCTGAAGATATCAATGTGGTTGATCAAGGTCTGAGAGGTAAATAAAATACCCCAACTTGAACGGCATCACGATTATCCAAGGATGATATTAGTTTATAAACGAGAGAAATTGAAGTAAGCATAAGTAGTTATGATTTATATAAATAATATTATAAACTGTATATGGAAAATTTATAAGCGAATGAAATGATTTTAAGAATATTCTTATTCATAATAAGATGTAAAAGATAAACTTGAAATTTTGGAAGATTTAAAATATATAATTAATAGAAGTTTAACTAAAGAAGTCAAGTAATACTGAGTACTGAATTAGTAAACTCATTTCATTCACATGATTATTTATTTGATAGTTAAATAACCGACTATCAAATCTGGCCAAATACAATTTTTGGTACGGAAAGACCGGGATCGAATTATATTCGAAAACCATTCCGACCAGCAAATACGTGGAAGAAGTTGATTGAAGATGGAGCATTGAAGACCATGGATCTTCATAAACGGAAGAACCACTTATTGAATTTCTCTGGTTTAGCAACCAGGGGTATTTCGACAGTGATTTTGTTGTGAGTGAAATCTTTGGATTGCAACGACTGCTCGCTACTGATCCTTGGGGTGATACCTATATAGGATGTGGTAGGAGGGTGCCTTCGGTTCATCCTGTTTCTAGATGACTTGTATGGACGAATGTCTGACAGAGTATTTTCAAAAGGATCACGTACGTTGATTTATACAAACATGTTTCTACTGGTTGATAGCTATCACCTAGAGTATTTTTGCGAACGTCAATTAGTGATATCTGGCAGATCTGACGATGTGACATTCAAAGTGGATGGAGATATGCTGTTCTAAAGGATAAGCTTAACCTCTAACCTCATCAGCCGGGAATTAGCACAAAATCGGGTAGGTGGCATGGCTATGTGGGTCGCATCCATCAAAAGGGTATATCATTACCTGATCTGGTGAAATTAAGTGCTTTCGGTTGTCCCTTTTTATTTTTATATGTATGTTATCGGTTCGGTTGGCTGGCCCCCAAACGTGGTAATGATATATTCGGTACTCTCAAGCGAAGTGAGGGGTCGGTCATGTTTAGCCTGGGTTGCAAGATGTTCTTGTTGTACCCCAATGTTTTCATCTCTAGAGGTACATTTTCGGGATGGGGTCCCATACCTTGCCAGGAAATCCATTCTCCTATAAGAGCCCACGGTTTTGATTGTATACTATACATGTAGAGCGTTAGATGCAAGCATCCTGCTAGATTGATATTTATTTGTATTTAGACACTATTATAATATCAGAAAAGATATTGATTTCAAAAATGTTTTGGGTTATCGTAAGGTAAAAACCGTTTGTATTTATGTGTGGATTTGGTCTTACGATTATCCTTTTCTTTCAAAAAAAAGGTTTAGACTTTAAAATCAACTTTGTGATACCTATATACTTAGTGTGTTTTCCTCACTCTGGTTCACTGACCCGTCGTTTGAAATGCTTGGGTCAGACCGGGTCATACTGGTTCAGGTTATCGGGTACTATGAAGAGACGAGTTGGAGGAGTCCAGACGTATGATATTATTATTCAGCTGTGTGTTGTATATGAGGACAAATTATTATAACTGTCCAGATGTGTTGGTGTACTCTGATGATTGTAAGTTTTTTTTAAAAGCTCTCTATAAAGATTTATTTCTATATTATATTTTGTTCTGCTGCGATGTGAGACTCTAATCATGATTTGTTTTCTTCTTCTTGTTTCTTATATTCTAATATTTTTTTCTTTCTTATCTCACCCTCTAATTTCTTTCTAATAACGTTCCTATGTTTTTGATGCTTGAATGTTTGACATGGTGTTTTGTGTCGATTTTCAAGGTCGAAAACTCGTGGTCGTTACAGTGGTACCAGAGCTATTGGTTTAGTAATAACCTTGGCTCTGTGGTATAACTCGATAGCGATAGGATTAGTAATATCTTAGATCGAGTTGGCTATATATATATTTGAGAGCGTATTTGTAAATCTTATATGCAAATGTTTTGTATTGTGTTGTTGATCGGTTCTAGAGTTGAGAAGCATTGAACTGGTAATGAATACGATATTGTTTTATAAAGAAGGTAAATGAAATAATTTTGCCCAATTTATATTTTGAATATAAAAGATATAATTTTCTCAAATTATTGAGTTATTGATTGGTTTGATTGAATAGAATCAAATTCAAATTGGATTAAAAATTTGAATTGAAACTTAACCTGGTTAAGTGAAATTAAATTAAGAAACGATATTGAAATTAAATAAAATTGATTTGGATTTGGAAATTAAAAGAATAATTAAATAGAAATCAATCGAATATAAATAGATTGATGTAAAAATGTGTGAAACCAAAGTAAATCTTAATACAGAATGTAAATTCAATTGGTTTGTTGATTGTGTGTAGTTTGTTGTTTGGATTGTAGATTGTTTGAATAGAAATAATCAACAATTTAATGGAGTTGAATGAATTATAAACTAAAGGATAAATTCCAACATAATTATATTTGAATGAAAATGAATTGAAGTTAATGATTTATCCCTGTATTTGCAAATGAATGCTATATGTTATTTTGGAAATTGGTATGGTTATATTTGTTGATTAGGGAAATATTATTTAAGAATTTCATGGAATTGCTACTTACATATTGAATTGAGTTAAGTACAGGTACCAGATGGCTATGATATTTGAGTTTCATTGCGTAAACTGCACATAAATTGAGTAATATGCCCAATAGCGCTCGTAAAAGGTATGCATACGCGAAAATATAAATTTTGATTTTTGGTTTTTGGTTTTTGTTTTCCGATCGTGTGGGTCAATGTATATATATTATTTGTTCCTCCGATATCGCAGATCTCACTGCGTACTAAGGAGACTCTGCCGAATTTTTCCAGAAATTTAAGAAGTTAGAATATTTTCAATATCTTTGAAAATATTATTTTACAAAAATAAATTGGTTTTCAATTTAAAATTAATTAGATTTTAAAGTAAATAGGATTTGTAACATTTTCCCCAAATTAGTAATTTCGAGGACGAAATTCTTTTAAGGAGGGAAGATGTAATGTTACGTATTTTTGGTAGTCAAATATTTAATTTAATTTATTATTTTAAATATTACATTTGGAATATTAAAGGATTTTAATATTAAACTCGTTTATTAAAACGAAGTTGAACGTTAAATTTATATATATTTTAAATCGAGCTCGAAATGGCGCGGTAGTTTGTAATATTGAGTTTTGAATGTCAATTGAACATACAGGATCCGATATGAGTCGGATTTCTGTGAAACAAGAAACATTGGAATCTTGTTGATTCTAATTTTCATATAGAAGAGAAAAATCCAGATTTTGTTTTATAGATTTTTAGTTATGTCCAATTAAAATTTTAAAATAGTCGTTATGGAAATCGTTATTAAAATATAACGTTAATTTAATATATTTAAAAGGATTTCAATATAATTTGGATATCGTTTTACTCAAAATTCACGATATTGAGTTGTATAATATATATTTGAAGTTGTATATATATTATGTTTGGATATATACGATAAAAATAATTTAATTTAATTTATTGGATTTTTTGGAAATTTAATTAATATTTAATTAATATTATACAATCGTTAAAAATAGTCATTTTTGCAAACGGTCTCAGTTCTCGATGAAATCAGTTTCATTGGAACCCTATCGTTAAATTATTGTAAAAAAATCAAATTTCGTGGAAAATGGGTGTCGTATGTCACTTCGGTGGCCAAAAATGCCTTTGTTTCTATTTAATTGTTTAGACTATTTAGACAGGGATAACTTTAAACGAATAGACGATTGGTCAAACAAACTCCAAATTTAACAAAACAAGTTTCATTGGATCCGTTAGGAAAAGGTCTAGTAAAATGTCCAAGGTCTCAAATTTTTAGGATTTTTTCTGTAATTATAGCAATTTTTAACGCGTGATTTTTCATCAATATTTATAAAGGACTTTTCACAAACGACCTCGGAATTCGACGAAACCTGTCCCATTGGATCCAGAATATTTTTCTTTGTTAGGATTACATATTTGTTTGTCAAAAACGGAGGTTTTATGTAGGTAATTTGACATATTTATTCATACAAAGTATGGTATAATATAATAATATTAAAATCATCCCTTTTCTCTATATAAAGCATCACGTATCGTGGTCAATAATACCACATCTGCCTCTCTTATTAACGAACGGACCAACTTCTGCCGCACTCCTCCACGATTTCCTCTCAATTGGACCATCTTCTCAAAATATCTTCAACAGCAATCATCTAGAGGGCAACAAGATTTATTATATTACTGGCTGGGATGATGTATAGATCGACGCGGTGATTATAAATATCCCCGATGGGCGCCGATGTCTGGAGCTCTTTACCGGCGAACAACAAAGTTAGACAACGTTGTACTGGTGGCGGGAACCGAGGGCACCATGGCACACCTCCTAGCAGTCGATGATCGTACTCCGATGGAGCAATAGGCGGCATAGCACGACGAAGTGGAATGGATGATATAAGAAGGGATAGGCAAAGTTATAACTTAACATGGAAGGAGAAAATTCATTCAAGTATAGGTTTTTAAAACAAAAAGGTGATACACGTGCTGCATGATTGGAAGGACCGTTCGTGAAGGATCCCTTAGCTCGTCCATTGAGGTGAAGTTTTGACAACTGTGAGCAGAAGCCAAAGGAAGAAGGGAAGCAGCGCTACTTTGGTACCGCGTTGAAGACAGAAGGATAATTGATGACTGGGGAAGAAACAATAGTAAACAGTCCATCTGAATTTATTTCTAAACCATAATTAGTTTATAGTTAATGGTAACTAGGAATCTATTTTATTAATTAAAACGTATATATTTGTACATGGTTACATTTCAAACACGAAAGAAATAGGAGCGAGATGGAGGATAAATAGGCGGGTTCTTTTTTATTTACGTTGCATGGAAACATATGGACTGGGCTTTCTCTTTTGAAGAGAAATATACAAACGCAGGAAGATCTGCATGTTGGAAAGAATATAGTGGATCAGCATTTTTTGAGAAAAGGAACAAGAAAGCATTTTTGGACAGAAGAAGGATCATAAAAGGAAAATGAGGTGGGTCGTGAATCCTTTTTTTTTGGGTTTTCAGGCCATTAAATATTAAAAATAAAATAAAATAAAATGTTGTAAGAAGAAATCAAAAGGAGAGTTGCCGGTAATATAGTGTTTACCGTGGGTTCAAATAATGGGCAGGTCTTGGGTTTATGATATGGAATTGGACCGAATTGAAAATGGTAAGCCCATCTAACATCATATTTGTAGAAATTCAAAGATATTAAGTTGTTTAAAGTTGTATTAATGTTAATTAATAATAATTATAATTCGTACATATATTATCAGAATTGGACCAAACTAAATGCTTTGGAACCATAACGGAGAACACTACAGCATGGAGTAGTTTGGACGGGGCCGAAAGCTATTGGAATTTTTAATTAAATTAAGCACTAGTTTAATTTAATTAAAATGAACTAGTTTAGAAACAATGAAATCAAGATGAGTTAAACTAACTCAGTTATCCCACTTATATTTTATATAAGTCGGGTTCTTATGTGTGCTATAGTTGCTGATGGTTGACTGTTTGTTTGTTGTAAAATATATATTCATATATTGATTGAACCCGTGAAATTAAACTTTTGTTTAATTTCAGTGAAATACCAAACTGTTATTTAATGATTGGTCCCAGTTAAGGTAACTTACCTTGTTGGTCACGTTTATAAAATGAACGTGTTAAATTTATTGAATTGTTTGTTAATGTTAAACAAATTGGTGGTTGTTAAATGGTTGTTATTTACTATTATATCAATTAAATTGAATTGAATGGTATTATTTGAGATAACATACATGGATGTAGGGAAGTACAGATTGGAGGGATCCAACGGGATTCCTCAAATATATTTAACATTATTTATTTTCATATTATCATTATATGAACTGTTTAAACCCATCTGTTTGAATGATTGATCTGATTGCCGACCGTTGAACTGAAATTCACGATTTGTTTTATTTAATCCAATGGGTAATATTTGTTGAGTAATTGGCAGTATATGACCTATAAATTAATCATTTTTCCAAATATTGATTTACCATCAGGTGAACCGACAGAACTGAAGTTATAAAATATATTTTTATGACTGAAGATAGAATTTTGAAATATATATTTTGGAATAAAAGTTGTTAAAAGGACATAAATATTAATTAATTATTGATTAAGTTTATAATTAATTATAAATTGATTTTATAAAGTAAATTGCTTATATTAATCAGATTTATAAGCAAATGAACTGAAATTAACCTAACGGTTAAGAATTAGAATAATTGTTTTTAAGAAACAATTAAATGGAATTATTTAAATTAATTATATTATTAGTTAATTTAAAGGATGGACCAATTGAAATTGGTTAACGAATTAATCGTGTATTTGGTTGACTAAATCAATTGTTTTAACTAAGAATAATTATTAAATTAATTTGTTTGAATTAAATTAATAAAATAGTTAACAAATAATGTTTCTAATTTTAATAAGATTTTAAATAGGAAATTATTATTTATTTTAGTTAATTAAGAAATTAACTACTGCTACTATAGTTAATGATTGAAATAAATTATTATTTTAATTAAAAATAATTATGGAGATTTCTTTTTAATTCATTTAAAAAGTGATCAAAGTTGAAATGAAATCAAATTGAAATGTGAAAGGAGTTAATGGGCTTTATATTAAAACCGAGTTTTATAACGAAGTTATAAAGAGGATTTTAAGCGAATATGATAGTTTAAATGAAATATTTATTTAATATGTGAAATTATAAAAAGGAAATTGAGAAGTGAGAAATGATATGAAATGGTTAAGTGAGGGTTATTCGGAGGTTCGGAATGTGATATTCCGAAGTTTGGAATGGTTACCGAAGTGAGATTTATTCCGAGGTTCGGAATGTTAATCAAAGGCGAGAATATAAGCTAAGTAAAAGGTTTTGGAAACGGTAATGAATATAAGTTGTCGTAAATGATTTGCAAATGATTTTGTAACTGGAAGTTAAGATTTAAATGTAATCGAAATGTTAATAGTCGATAATAAATTTACAAATGGAATTTGTAAATAAAGAAAGAGTTTTGGAAAATGAATTTGTAACAATTGTTACAAATAATTAATTAAACTATTTGATTTATAACTGCAGATCCTTAAAAAGATCGCTGTGGGATTTTTGACAACGCATAAGTTGTCGCAATGATTTGAAAAGAGTATAAATAAAGGAAACTTAAATGGTTTTGAAATGAAATCTGTAACGTTTGTTACAGATGATTAGTCAAAATGTTTTGATACAAATAAATATAAGGATTCATAAAAGATATCAATATACGAAGTCTATTAAGTCATTTATATAAGATTTTAGAAGATAATTACTTTAGAATTGTTAAAGACGGTTATATATGGTTTAAAAACTAATATAGTATTGTTGTTACAAACAGTTTAAAGAATATTTTTAAAGAGATATTGAAGAAATTTTGTAAAGGATTCTATTTATAATGGAATCAAACTCGAGTATAATATTAGAGAGGATTATCAAAGATTAATAGTGAAGTAAATAATAGTTTATTCAATAATTAATTGAATAAACGTTGTTGAGATTCAAATAAGATTTTCAAAGGAAATATGTGGTTAATAAACTTCTATCTATTCTAAAAATATGAATGTGGTTGATCAAGGTCTGAGAGGTAAATAAAATACCCCAACTTGAACGACATCACGATTATCCAAGGATGATATTAGTTTATAAACGAGAGAAATTTAAGTAAGCATGAGTTATGATTTCCATAAATAATATTATAAACTGTATATGGAAAGTTTATAAGCAAATGAAATGATTTTAAGAATATTCTTATTTATAATAAGAAGTAAAAGATAAACTTCAAATATTGGAAGATTTAAAAAATATAAACAGATGTTTAACTAAAGAGGCCAAGTAATGCCGAGTACTGAATCACTAAACTCATTTCATTCACATGATTATTTATTTGATAGTTAAATAACCGACTATCAAATCTGACTAAATATGATTATTGGTACGGAAAGACCGAGATCGAATTATATTTGAAAACCATTCCGACTAGCAAATACGTGGAAGATGTTCATTGAAGATGGAGATTGAAGACCGTGGATCTTCATAAATGGAAGAACCACTTGTTGAATTTGTCTGGTTAGCGGCTGGAGATATTTCGACAGTGATTTTGTCATGAGTGAAATCTTCGGATTGCAAGGACTTCTCGCTATTGATCCTTGGGGTGATACCTATATAGGATGTGGTAGGAGGGTGCCTTCAGTTCATCCTGTACTTGGATGACTTGTATGGATGAATGTCTGACATAGTATTTCCAAAAGAATCACTTACGTTGGTTTCTTCAAACATATTTCTGTTGGTGGGTAGTTATTACCCAGAGTATTTTTGGGGACGTCAATTAGTGATATCTAGCGGATCTGATGATGTGACATTCAGAGTGGATGGAGATACGCTGCTCTGAAGGATAAGATTAACCTCTAGCCTCGTCAACCGGAAATTGGCATAAAATCGGGTAGGTTGCATGGTTATGTGGGTCGCACCCATCAAAAGGGTATATTATTACCTGATCTGGTGAAATTAAATGCCTTTGGTTGTCCCTTTTTATTTTTATACGTATGTTATCGGTTCGGTTGGCTTGCCCTCAACCATGGTAATGATATATTCGGGACTCTCAAGCAAAGTGAGGGGCTGGTCGTGTTTAGCCTGGGTCGCAAGATTTTCTTGTCAAACCCCAATGTATTCATCTCTAGAGGTAAATTGTTAGTAAGGTGGTCCCATACCTTGCCAGGAAATCCATTCTCTAATAAGAGCCCGAGGTTTTGATTGTATACTATATATGTAGAGTGTGAGATGCAAGAGTTTTGCTAGATTGATATTCATTTGTATTTAGACACTATTATAATATCAGAAAAGATATTAATTTCAAAAATGTTTTGGGTTATCGTAAGGTAAAAACCGTTTGTATTTATGTGTGGATTTGGTCTTACGATTATCCTTTTCTTTCAAAAGAAAGTATTTTTACTTTAAAATCAACTTGTGTGATACCTACAAACTTAGTGTGTTTTCCTCCCTCTAGTTCACCAGATTGACCCGTCGTTTGTAGTGCTCGGGTTAGACCGGGTCGTACAGGTTCAGGTTATAGGAAATGTAATATCCCGCATTTTTATCGATTTGAATTTGAATATTTAAAATAGTTTAAATATTAAATTCATGATATAAGAAGATTTATATATTAATTAAAATGAAGTTGAACATATAAAAATATATATTAAATATAATCGAGCTCATAACGACGCTGCAGTTCGTAATTTAACGTTCTGAACTTCAACTGAGTGTACAGGACACGTTATTAGTCGGATTTCTTCGAAACAAGAAGCGTTGGAATTTGTTGAATTATATCTTTCTAAAAGAAGTGAAAAACCAAGATTTCGTGTTATAGATTGTAAGTTATGTCCAAATAAAATATTCAGAAAAGCAGCGCCATATTCGTTTATGGCCATAACGGTTATTTGAATATATTTAAATATCGGCTTCGAATCGGGATAAGATTCTTTTAGGACATAGCAATAATTTAATTTTTAGAATTTTACTGTAATTTTTAATTAATTAAATAAGCAACTTTTTATTTGGAGTATTTTGCACCCTATATCGATATTTCGGGGTTTCACAGAATAAGGTAAACTACCGATATTATTATATTTTTGGGATCGTGACACCTCGCTGGACATGACCGCAACCTTACTTCTGTTCGTCGCAGCACGTAATGAGTACACTAAACTTTACATATATATTTTTCCATTACTCTGTGTACACTGAACTTTCCTAGTCTAAACCATACACGTCCCTATATCAGGCAGGTTATTCTTTTTATTTCTAACTGAAAGGACTCGTAAAAAATATAACCTATGATATAGTCATGCAAACCTAAGTTTCCCCTAACACTTCATATGGAAGTAAGTAAGAACGTGCATGCCCATTCTCCTTTCTAGGAGCTAAGACAAGACAACACATGAAATTTAATTCAAAACAGTACCTACCCTAGAACTAAAAACGTGCAGGCAGATCAGAAAGCACATGCTAACAGCTTATCCTATACCCTTTCTATGAAAAACTCACGTCCTACCCTATATATTATAACACTCCTACTCTAAGCTATTACTTAAGGGTTAAGTATCAACATATATATAAATATATAAAAGGCGATGTCTTCGTTTTATTCCATCACAAAACCTATGCTTTCATTCACTTTCAAAACGCAAGATTCTCCTGTTCTTTACAAATTTATATAAATCAAAGTCCATGGTTCACTGGAAAATGGAGAGGAGTATCGAGCTCAGTTCGTTGATGGCAGGCGAGTTGCCGCGAGTAGGGCATAGGACAGTGACCTGCGAATCAGAAGAATTGGGGTGAGATGTTGAGTAACATGGTGGAGCTTTTTGGTTAAAGGTCAACGCGTTTTACAGTAATGGAGCCGGGTATATGTTCTTGAGAGGAGAGGGAGGTTCCTTCGGTAAATGGAACTGTAGTGGAAATATTTACTGGGAACAACAAGTCTGGAGTAGAGGAGGAGTATGGGTCTGAATTCATGAGTAAAGTGGAAATACAGTGCGGATTGGTTCATGGAAGTGAAGAAAAAAATACATATAAAAGGAGGTGGGTACTTGGAGTGTGGAAATTGGTTTGCATGGTGGAGACTGGAGGTTTCATGCGAAGTGCGTGAGTACTAAGGGACGTTTACTGTTATGAGTTTAAACAGGAGGTGGGACTCTCGACGTGGTGAACGGTGGTAATACAACGAAGTGGAGCATGTGTGGTTATCATGGGAAGGTGAGGGAGTATTTACACACGTGAGGAATGGGAACCGGATGTAGTAGAGGAAGCAGTGGTATCATGATGAGGGAGCAGCACGTTTTGTTCTTTTTGGGGAGATGAGTGCACGGTTTAAAGCAGGAAAGGAGTTTCTATTTTTGGGAACATTAAAGGCGACGTTGGAACAAAATATTGGAGTGGAAGGTTCTTCATTCAGAAGAAGAAAATACAGTAGCGGTTGGGGGTGTTTACACATGTAAGGGATGTAGATGATGGGGTTTAATTGTTTAAGAATACTGAGAGCGTAAATAGGAAGATGAGGCTACAGGAAATATAGCCAGCTGGTTCATTTGTTTGGATCGGGGCTTTTATTGTGAGCCCAATTTTAAAAACAAAGTAGCTTGCGGTATAAATTATTGGGGAAGAAGTATTGGTTTGGAGTAGGTTCTTTTGTTTCGTGAAGGAAATGAAAGCACGTCGATGGATTTTAATGGGTTATGGGCTGACGTGAGGCCCATATAAATATATATAAAATAAATAAATGAAGGTGGAATAATGTTCGACAATGGAGAATTTGAAGAACTGGTTGTTCAAGGTAGCCGAAATGGCATGGAAGGGAATAGCAACGGGGTGTATTCGATCGAGAAAGAAGAATTTTGGTCGACGCGGGTATAAGTCCATGAAGTAGTAGCGTTAAATCGAGGGAGAAGTTTAGATCAAAGAAGAGAAAATGCAGAAGGGAAAAATGGCGCTAGATCTATGTTTTTAACAGACGCTGGTTTCATGCGTGGACTGACGTGAATCAACCGAGGTTAAAACGACTGCGAACCAAGGTGAGTAAATTCACTAACTCCATTTTTAATCATATTTTAATGTTGATTGAATGCTGTGTGATGGACGATTAGGTAGATTACAATTAATTTGGTTGAATATTCTCTATCGTTGCATACGTACACATCATCGGTTGGACATTGATTCCATCGATTAGAATATTCCCTAGTATGAAATTAGTGTAAATTGTATGGACTAACATCTGTGGATGCAGGAAACCGGTTGGAGGAATCCAACCAAATTCCCCAATATTTATCTATAATGTTGGTTGTATATTATTTATATAAACACTGTTTGAACCCAAATGACATTTGTTTGATGTAATATATCAACGATATCGATTAAGAAAGTGACAATAGTCGACCATAAACCCATCGTTTGTTAAGAAGTTGATTGGCCGTCAGGAAAATCAACGAAGTAAGTTATAAAAATTATATTTTTATAATTTAAGTTAAGTTTTAAACTATAATAGAGGTTCTATTATAAACTGTTGTTTTACAGTTCGTTGGTATAAAGAAAATAAAAAAACGATTTGTTTAAAATAAGTTTATAAAGCAGAAATTATCCATATATTTGGATAATTATTTTAAGACAAACAATTTAGAAATACTATTAGATTAAATATATTAATCTAATGATAAGAAGTAATTTAAAATCAGTTAACGAATTCACTGATGGAAGGAAGTTCATTTAATCAACTGTTTATTTGAAAAATGATTATTAGATTAGTTGGACTTTAATTAATCTAATGAAAATGTTAGAAATAAATTAATCGAAATTAATAAGATTTGATGACCTTTTTAATTAACGAATTTTAAATAGTTATGGACAACCGAGTTTCAAAATAAGGATATAGGGTTATAAAACCATAGTTCAAATTAAACAAGAAAATACCGTCCGATAGATATTATAAGTAATAAGCGATTAAAGTTACAGACTTATATCTGTTCTAAGATAAGAATGTTGTCGACCAAGGTCTGAGAGGTAAATAAAATACCCCAACTTGAACGGCTTCACTATTATCGGGGAACGATATCAGTTTGTAACGGGAAGAGATGTCAAGATTAGTATAAAAGGAAAATTGCAATGTATTGCAAGGCTTAGAACTATAGCGATAAAATAATGCTGTTGATTAGGCTTAAGCATGACTGTAATGTCGAGATTAGTTATTAAAGGGATATTACAGCGTATGACAAGTTTTTGAACTGTAACGATAAATTAGCGTTGTTAACCAAACTTAAGCGTAATTTTCATATATAGCAGCACTTCCTAGGGAATGTAAACAGTTGGTTTGGAATCCACTTATTCGAAAGTAATAAGTAATGATATCTGTCCAAAGAAAATATAAGAATAAGTTTAGAAAGAGAAATTAGAGAATCGTGTTAGAAAACGATGACAGCATTTCGATGTTCGAAATGTGATTAGAATTAAACCATTAGGATTTGGAACTATAATTCGACGATGTCGAAAGTAATAAAGTAAAGATATTTCTAGGAATTATAATCTGATAGGATAGTTAGTATTTAGTTTAAACCAACGAATTATAATAGGATATGAAATAAATATTTAGTTATAAACTAGATATTGATTCAACAAGAAGTTGGCTTAGAAATAGAGTTTATAAAAGGGAATGGGAATGTAAATTATGGAAGAGATTTCGGTAAACAAGATAACGGTATTTATTACTTGAATAATGAAGTATTTGATAAAGGTGTTCAGATGATATTCACATTTTAAAGTGAATAATGCTTTAAAGTGAACGCTTGGCAGATTAAAACGTTTAAGATGAAATTGGAAATATTTTTTCCAATATAGTTAGGATATATTATCCAAGTGTAGAAAATAAAGAACGTGAAAAGAATGGAAATGTTTCGAACATTAATAACGAATATTTTCTGGACCATAAGAGAACAAGAGTTTATAATAACTGGAAATGTTTTCCAAGAAGTGTAAAAAGGCTAAATGGGATTTGAGAAATATCTAGTAAGATATTGGAATTTAAATAATAAAACGAATGTTAAATAAAAAGTGCCCGTGATTGTATGATGTTTAGTTATACATTAGAAGGGGTGTTTGTTTTACTACGATAGTTAAATAACCGACCATCGAAGTGTTTTGACCATCGTTGTCGATATGGAGAGAACGGTTGGATATATTATCCGGAAACCACTCTGTATAGGCATAAGCGCTGCGAATTAGATATGCTGAAGATAATTGAAGACGGAGTTAAATGCAAGGGTCGTCCAGTTCTAGAATGGTGTTTTTGTTTGTCCAGTCCCAGGACAACTTGTATGGACGAGTGTCCGACCGAGTATTTCCAACTGTCACACCGTTGATTTTTACGAATATACCAAGTTGGTGGGGAGAAGGTAACTTCTCTTTATTATACACCCAGTGTGCATTTGTGTAATCAATATGTGATTATGGATTTGACGATGTGGCATTCAAAGTGAATGGTGATCATATGTTCTGAAGATAGATGTAGCCTCTAGCCTCACAACCAGGAAGTAACAAAAGTTAGGCTAGGCAGCATAGCTAGTTGGGTCATCCCCAAGCAGGGTGTATTGTCACTGATCTGGAGAAAATTCATATTTATACTTCTTTTCGATTCTGTATCTTAGGATTACGGTTGGATGGCCAACAACCGTGGGTGGCAATATATTCGATACACTCAAGCTAAATGAGTGGTCGGTCATGTGTGGCCGGGTTGCAAGACATTCTTGTTGAACCCTGGGTGTATCCCCTCTAGAGTACACTGATCGGAAGGTGCTCCCATACCTTGTCTGTTGGAATCCATTCTCTAATAAGCACCCTGCGGTTTATGATTTTATACTATATATATGTGGAGCGTGAGATGCAAGCGTTCTGCTACTTGGATACTTATTTGTTTAGACATTATTATAATATCACTGGATTTTGATATCAAAGTATTTTGGTTTATAGTAAGGTAAAAACCGTCCATGTTTATGTGTGGGCTGGTCTTACTATTTATCTTCTTGTTTTGAAAAGAATTTTCAAAGTTAAACAGTATGGTTGGAATTTACACACACCAGTCCCATGACTAACCCAGAGTTTATTTGTTTGTGTTTTCCCTAAACTCTTGGGTGCCCAAATTTGTACGGGTAGCCAAGTGTTTTAGGCTTTGCAGATTCACTTGGAGGAGCTGGAAGCAGAAGGCTTCACCATTAATTAGTTAGAGTTTGTTTCCGCTGTAATATATATGAGTTGTACTCTAATATGGTATGTATATACAAATTCGGTTTGTGTATTTCAAAGTTATGTTATAATACATGTTATTCATTCCGTTGTGAGATTCGTGTTTACTTGATTCTGATGTTCTTCTTCTTCAACTCTATTAGTTCTATCTTTTCTGTCTCATCCTCTAATTTCTTTCTATTAATGATCTGAATATTCGTGTATTTTGAGTTGAATGTGTAGGATATTAGTCAGCTCAAATTGGCATGGATTTTCGGACCACTACAGTTGGTATCGGAGCTGAAGGTTAAGTGATTACCTTGGCTCTGTGGCGTAACTCTATAGAGATGGAGTTAGTAATACTCTAGATTGAGTTTGAGTGTATATATATGAGTGCGTATTTGTAAATCAGTATAAAACTGTTTTATATTGTGTTGACTGGTCAGTCAAGTGGTTTATGAATTCTGGTCAAAAAAGTAATGCAAACTGTGGCGATAGGTGTTTCCAAACTCTTGAACAGAGTAATTCGACACAGTATGTTTTGAAAAGAGGGTAAATGAAATAATTTTACCCAAATTATATTTTGATAAAAAAATATATATCTTGAGATTATTATAGTGTTGATCATTATTATGATCAAATAAGATCTATAATTGAGTTGATTATATAAATAACCAATCGAAATATTATATAAGCATAATATGAAAAATCAAATGAATTAAATCTGAATTTAAAACCAGAATTGGAAATAAAACTCTGGAAACTTGGAAAAGAGTTGAAAATAATATTAGGATTAAATATAAGGGAATTTTAAAATCCTGGGAGATTTGAAATTGTTTTCAAGTGTTGTGAAAGACATTTTGAAGTAATTTCAAAAATAAAAGTGTTTAAAAAAAAGTTTTGAAAGTAATACAGTATTGAACTCACTTTGATCGCTGGAAATTAATTCCGATGATGAAGTCGACCATCATCGGTGTTCATTTTCGAGTTTTTAAGTGATGGATTACTACAAAAAAGATTTTGTTTTTTGAATTGTTTGAGGAAATAAGTTATTTAGAAATTCAAATGTTTTGAATTATTATATATGATTTCAAACTAAAAAGAAAAATCCCAGGAATTTAAATTCTGAAATTTAAATTTAACTTATAAAGTTGAACTCAAGCTAGTTAAGTGAAAATCGTGTTGGAGAAGAAGTTGATTGAATGAAGAAATTAAATTTATTGAAAAAAGATTTTGGACTAGAACTTAACTTGGTATGGGATTAGATTGATTGAATAAGCATTTGGAACCGAGAATGAAACTGGAGTTGAGATGGAGTTGGCTTGGTTATAAGAAGGGATACCAGAAGAATTGATTGGAGATCAAATGATACTGTATGGTATATGCTGAATGGATTGATGAGAAGTGAACCAAGGATGCAGGGGTATATGATCAAGTGATAACTAATGGAAGAGAAGTGTTGAATGCCCGACAAGAACACACGAGTTTATATTTATGAGCTATTTTGGAAAGCCGTTTGGCTGTTTGAATTTCTTTTGAATTGGAGATGGCCCAGAAAGGCGAGTTGTAGTAGTGCCGATTGAGCCGTGTAGAGGAAATGCCGGCGAAATTTCTCAAAAATTTAAGGTGTTAAGAATATTCGTTAATAAAAAGAGAATTAATATTTTAATTAAAATAATTAATTTGTTCAGTTAAAACTGAAATTATGAAGTAAACCAAAAAGATTTTTAACCTGTTTACAACAGAGATTGTGGTATTTTCCCCATCTTAGCAATTTCGAGGACGAAATTATTTTAAGGGGGAAGGAATGCAATGTCCCGCATTTTTATCGATTTGAATTTGAATATTTAAAATAGTTTAAATATTAAATTCATGATATAAGAAGATTTATATATTAATTAAAATGAAGTTGAACATATAAAAATATATATTAAATATAATCGAGCTCATAACGACACTACTGTTCGTAATTTAACGTTCTGAACTTCAAATGAGTATACAGGACACATTATTAGTCGGATTTCTTCGAAATAAGAAGCGTTGGAATCTGTTGAATTATATTTTTCTAACAGAAGTGAAAAACCAAGATTTCGTGTTACAGATTGTAAGTTATGTCCAAATAAAATATTCAGAAAAGCAGCGCCATATTCGTTTATGGCCATAACGGTTATTTGAATATATTTAAATATCTGCTTCGAATCATGATAAGATTCTTTTAGGACATAGCAATAATTTAATTTTTAGAATTTTACTATAATTTTTAATTAATTAAATAAGCAACTTTTTATTTGGAGTATTTTGCACCCTATATCGATATTTCGGGGTTTCACAGAATAAGGTAAACTACCGACTTCTGTTCGTCACAGCACGTAATGAGTACACTAAACTTTAAATATATATTTTTCCATTACTCTGCGTACACTGAACTTTCCTAGTCTAAACCATTGTCCCTATATCAGGCAGGTAATTCTCTTTGTTTCTAGCTGAAAGGACTCATCAAAAATATAACCTATGATATAGTCCTGCAAGCCTTAGTTTCCCGTAACACTTCATATGGAAGTAAGTAAGAACGTGCATGCCCATTCTCCTTCCTAGGAGTTAAGACAAGACAACACATGAAATTTAATTCAAAACAGTACCTACCCTAGAACTAAAAACGTGCAGGCAAATCGGAAAGCTCATGCTAACAGCTTATCCCATACCCTTTCTATGAAAAACTCACGTCCTACACTATATATTATAACACTCCTACACTAAGCTATTACTTAAGGGTTAAGTATCAACATATATATAAATATATAAAAGGCGATGTCTTCGTTTTATTCCATCACAAAACCTGTGCTTTCATTCACTTTCAAAACGCAAGATTCTCCTGTTCTTTACAAAATTGTATAAATCAAAGTCCATGGTTCACTGGAAAATGGAGAGGAGTGTCGAGCTCAGTTCGTTGATGGCAGGCGAGTTGCTGCGAGTAGGGCATAGGACAGTGACCTGCGAATCAGAAGAATAGGGGTGAGATGTTGAGTAACATGGTGGAGCTTTTTGGTTAAAGGTCAACGCGTTTTACAGTAATGGAGCCGGGTATATGTTCTTGAGAGGAGAGGGAGGTTCCTTCGGCAAATGGAAATGGTGAGGCCTTAAATGCGAACTGTAGTTGGAATATTTACTGGGAACAACAAGTCTGAAGTAGAGGAGGAGTATGGGTCTGAATTCATGAGTAAAGTGGAAATACAGTGCGGATTGGTTCATGGAAGTGAAGAAAAAAATACATATAAAAGGAGGTGGGTACCTGGGGCGTGGAAAATGGTTTGTATGGTGGAGACTAGAGGTTTCATGCAAAGTGCGTGTGTACTATGGGACGTTTACTGTTATGAGTTTAAGCAGGAGGTGGGGTTCTCGACGTGGTGAACGATGGTAATACAACGAAGTGGAGCATGTGTGGTTATCATGGGAAGGTGGGGGAGTATTTACATACGTGAGGAATGGGAACCGGATGTAGTAGAGGAAGCCGTGGTATCATGATGAGGGAGCAGCACGTTTTGTTCTTTTTGGGGAGATGAGTGCACGGTTTAAAGCAGGAAAGGAGTTTCTATTTTTGGGAACATTAAAGGCGGCGTTGGAACAAAATATTGGAGTGGAAGGTTCTTCATTCAAAAGAAGAAAATATGGTAGCGGTTGGGGGTGTTTACACGTGTAAGGGATGTAGATGAAGGGGTCCAATTTTTTAGGAATACTGGGAGCATAAATAGGAAGATGAGGCTACAGGAAATATAGCCGGCTGGTTCATTTGTTTGAACTGGGGCTTTTATTGTGAGCCCAATTTTAAAAACAAAGTAGCTTGCGGTATAAATTATTGGGGAAGAAGTATTGGTTTGGAGTAGGTTCTTTTGTTTCGTGAAGGAACTGAAAGCGCGTCGATGGATTTTAATGGGTTATGGGCTGACGTGAGGCCCATATAAATATATATAAAATAAATAAATGAAGGTCGAATAATGTTCGACAATGGAGAATTTGAAGAACTGGTTGTTCAAGGTAGCCGAAATGGCATGGAAGGGAATAGCAGCGGGGTGTATTCGATCGGGAAAGAAGAATTTTGGTGGACGCGTGTATAAGTCCATGAAGTAGTAGTGTTAAATCGAAGGAGCAGTTTAGATTAAAGAAGAGAAATGCAGAAGGGAAAAATGGCGCTAGATCTATGTTTTTAACAGACGCTGGTTTCATGCGTGGACTAACGTGAATCAACCGACAATAAAACGACTGTGAACCAAGGTGAGTAAATTCACTAACTCTGTTTTTAATCATATTTTAATGTTGATTGAATGCTGTGTGATGGACGATTAGGTTGATTACAATTAATTTGGTCGAATATTATCTATCGTTGCATATGTACACATCATCGGTTGGACACTGATTCCATCGATTAGAATATTCTCTAGTATGAAATTAGTGTAAATTGTATGGACTAAAATCTATGGATGCAGGAAACCGGTTGGAGGAATCCAACTGGATTCCACAATATTTATCTGTACTGTTGGTTGTACATTATTTATATAAACACTGTTTGAACCCAAATGACATTTGTTTGATGTAATATATCAACGATATCGATTAAGAAAGTGACAATAGTCGACCATAAACCCATCGTTTGTTAAGAAGTTGATTGGCCGTCAGGAAAATCAACGAAGTAAGTTATAAAAATTATATTTTTATAATTTAAGTTAAGTTTTAAACTATAATAGAGGTTCTATTATAAACTGTTGTTTTACAGTTCGTTGGTATAAAGAAAATAAAAAAACGATTTGTTTAAAATAAGTTTATAAAGCAGAAATTATCCATATATTTGGATAATTATTTTAAGACAAACAATTTAGAAATACTATTAGATTAAATATATTAATCTAATGATAAGAAGTAATTTAAAATCAGTTAACGAATTCACTGATGGAAGGAAGTTCATTTAATCAACTGTTTATTTGAAAAATGATTATTAGATTAGTTGGACTTTAATTAATCTAATGAAAATGTTAGAAATAAATTAATCGAAATTAATAAGATTTGATGACCTTTTTAATTAACGAATTTTAAATAGTTATGGACAACCGAGTTTCAAAATAAGGATATAGGGTTATAAAACCATAGTTCAAATTAAACAAGAAAATACCGTCCGATAGATATTATAAGTAATAAGCGATTAAAGTTACAGACTTATATCTGTTCTAAGATAAGAATGTTGTCGACCAAGGTCTGAGAGGTAAATAAAATACCCCAACTTGAACGGCTTCACTATTATCGGGGAACGATATCAGTTTGTAACGGGAAGAGATGTCAAGATTAGTATAAAAGGAAAATTGCAATGTATTGCAAGGCTTAGAACTATAGCGATAAAATAATGCTGTTGATTAGGCTTAAGCATGACTGTAATGTCGAGATTAGTTATTAAAGGGATATTACAGCGTATGACAAGTTTTTGAACTGTAACGATAAATTAGCGTTGTTAACCAAACTTAAGCGTAATTTTCATATATAGCAGCACTTCCTAGGGAATGTAAACAGTTGGTTTGGAATCCACTTATTCGAAAGTAATAAGTAATGATATCTGTCCAAAGAAAATATAAGAATAAGTTTAGAAAGAGAAATTAGAGAATCGTGTTAGAAAACGATGACAGCATTTCGATGTTCGAAATGTGATTAGAATTAAACCATTAGGATTTGGAACTATAATTCGACGATGTCGAAAGTAATAAAGTAAAGATATTTCTAGGAATTATAATCTGATAGGATAGTTAGTATTTAGTTTAAACCAATGAATTATAATATGATATGAACTAAATATTTAGTTATAAACTAGATATTGATTCAACAAGAAGTTGGCTTAGAAATAGAGTTTATAAAAGGGAATGGGAATGTAAATTATGGAAGAGATTTCGGTAAACAAGATAACTGAAACACCCCACCTCCATTAAGGTCACTCACAAAGGGAATGCCTTAACTTTGGTGGAGGTTTATAAGTAAAAGCCACAGATGAACTCAAGACAGATATAAATACACATATTTTAAATAGCGGAAACCAAACAAACTTTTATTTCATCAATACGTGTATCAAACAAAGATTTCCATAATTGTCTCAAAATACTTCCAACATTACAACCTCATAACTGCCTTGATTATTAAAGAAGCATGAAAACATAAATAAAGTGACAAAAATCCCCATAGTGATATCCAAAGCCATTATCCGAGCAAGAAAGATCCAAATCATACATCTACGTTCTTGGTGCTTGTAAAGAGTCTGACTGAGTTGAGTTGTTTCCTCCTTGTGGACCTGGGGGGAAAACGAAAGAAAAGAAGACGAAAGGAAAATAGGGTCAGACATAAAGCCTGAGTAAATCTAGTAACTCTTCAATATGTGAATAAGAAAAGGGTATGATGGATGTAAACTAAAAATAGGAAAGTGTCACAAGCTAAGGAAGTGTCGAATGTACTATCACACCCATACTATATCTCTGCACCTACTCGAGTTTATTCTAACTGGCACCCCATGGTGAGGGTGAAGTGATCCCCATTCTTATTAAAGATCGGCTCCTACTCGCGTTAACATGTGTCATACGGCCCCCAAGAATTGTAGATACCTATGTTGGTCCCACCATGGGTGTATCAAGACCCACGGTGGCGGCCCCAACACAAAGCTAAAAGGCATAGGTTATACTACTGGTGTCCCCAGTGTCCTGGTTGTCTGCTCCGGAGTGTGTGCACGCCCGCACCCCGTTAGACCTACACTGTGCACCCACCGCCGTCGTTTGACCGCTTACAATCAGCCCAGTAATCGTGCCCCACCCTGCCTAGTTTCAGGGTACCGTTGATACCTAACTTTGGGTTACTGCTGAAACGGGTCCCTCATTACCAGGATTTTCTAGTCAAACATGTTAAGTGGTTAAGTGTCTGTATATACCTAACTCCACCCATCAATTCTTGTTAACATGCCGAATTTGGTTAAGTGTTATAGTTGACTTAACCCTACCATCTGTCCTTAGCCTCTTAGGAGCACCAGACCACTAACATTAGACAGGTATTGCAACGGTTACTGGATGTGCCGGTCGGTTCCGGGCAGGTTTACACTGTAGCTCAGTCTAACCTCGGGTCCTTATTGGGCTCAATGCTTAACCACCCATATTGGATAGGTATTGTTGTGACTACTGGACAGCCGGGCGGGTCCGGGCAGGTTTACATCTGAAACACCCCGCCTCCATTAAGGTCACTCACAAGGGAATGCCTTAACGTTGGTGGAGGTTTATAAGTAAAAGCCACAGATGAACTCAAGACAGATATAAATACACATATTTTAAACAGCGGAAACCAAATAAACTTTTATTTCATCAATACGTGTATCAAACAAAGATTTCCATAACTATCTCAAAATACTTCCAACATTACAACCTCATAACTGCCTTGATTATTAAAGAAGCATGAAAACATAAATAATGTGACAAAAATCCCCATAGTGATATCCAAAGCCATTTTCCGAGCAAGAAAGATCCAAATCATACATCTACGTTCTTGGTGCTTGTAAAGAGCCTGACTGAGTTGAGTTGTTTCCTCCCTATGGACCTGGAGGGGAAACGAAAGAAAAGAAGACGAAAAGAAAACAGGGTCAGACATAAAGCCTGAGTAAATCTAGTAACTCTTCAATATGTGAATAAGAAAAGGGTATAATGGATGTAAACTAAAAATAGGAAAGTGTCACCAGCTAAGGAAGTGTCGAATGTACTATCACACCCATACTATATCTCTGCACCTACTTGAGTTTATTCTAACTGGCACCCCGTAGTGAGAGTGGAGTGATCCCCATTCTTATTAAAGATCGGCTCCTACTCGCGTTAACATGTGTCATACGGCCCCCAAGAATTGTAGAAACCTATGTTGGTCCCACCATGGGGTGTATCAAGACCCATGGTGGCGGCCCCGACACAAAACTAGAAGACATAGGTTATACTACTGGTGCCCCCAATGCCCTGGTTGTCTGCTCCGAAGTGTGTGCACGCCCGCAACCCGTTAGACCTGCACTGTGCACCCACCGCCGTCGTTTGACCGCTTACAATCAGCCCAGTAATCGTGCCCCACCCTGCCTAGTTTCAGGGTACCGTTGATACCTAACTTTGGGTTACTACTGAAACGGGTCCCTCATTACCAGGATTTTCTAGTCAAACATGTTAAGTGGTTAAGTGTCTATATTTACCTAACCCCACCCATCAATTCTTGTTACCATGCCGAATTTGGTTAAGTGTTATAGTTGACTTAACTCTACCATCTGTCCTTAGCCTCTTAGGAGCACCAGACCACTCACATTAGACAGGTATTGCTACGGTTACTGGATGTGCCGGTCGGTTCCGGGCAGGTTTACACCGTAGCTCAGTCTAACCTCGGGTCCTTATTGGGCTCAATGCTTAACCACCCACATTGGATAGGTATTGTTGTGACTACTGGACAGCCGGGCGGGTCTGGGCAGGTTTACATCACAACTCAATCCAACCTCGGGTTAAGCATATCGTGTTTTCTAAATTTACTTATTTTATTACTTTTCAACTATATGTAAATGTCACATCTTTTATTTTTGGGTATTTCAATTCATACCGCTTATATGTCATAATCATTGGCATGTGCCAAACATACCAACATATATTTTCATATTTTACACCCAACGTTGTTACCCCCGTTTGTTCGCAACGTTATAACATGTGTTGGGCTTGTCACAATTCAGCCCAACTTTATAAACATGAGGAAAAGGGGAAATCAAGAACATGTAATACATAAAGGTGTATGGCACGTGAACTTGCAATTTGGCGATTCAACTAACATATAACATGGGTCATGTGAACTTGCATTCGAATCAAAGTATGACTAAGTAGATGACATATGAAATGGCATAGTTTAGGCAAATATAAACTTGTGTTTAAACATGTTAACTTGGCATAATATCGACCACAAAACTAGCATGTTATATATTCATCAAAATGTACAATTTTTACATCTAATCATATAGCCTATTTCAACATGAACTTGCATAGTTTATGAAACCCAAACGATGTTTGACATAGAACCAATTATATTTTGCAAATAAATATAATAAACTTGCATAGTTTATGAAACATAGATCCAATTATACTTGCAAACATAGATCTAATTATACTTGCCAATAAACAAAAGGATGATATCATAGGTTTTGGGTCATGTAGGCATAAAAGGTCTAAAACATGTTTACACAAATTCTAATTTAGACTAAGGGAATATACATAGTCCATGCCATCGACATATACAAAAAGGGATTAATTTCTAGTTTTTGCCACAAGCTTGCAAGTGCCATAGTTTTTCATATACAATTGTTCAATAGGCTTGCATCAATCAATTTATGCCACAAACATCAATACACAAGTCATTATAGAACCATTACAATACACAAAATTTATACGATATAATAACACGATTCTATTTTCATTTACATCGAATCACATCACAGTTTTTATTCATATTCTGAAAGGTCACTATACTTACAACGTGTGATGAATTCTTGTTTTCTGTTATTCTGATTTGGAGATGCTCTCCTTTGGGTATCAAAGTTACGTTGAATGATTTGATTAAGCTTTGATCTTCTTTTAAATTTGATTCTTCTCTTAGGCTTGTTGGCTTGTATCTAGGCTTTCTAATTGACGGCCATTCCTAGTTCCTCTCCAGCAGCATGACGGATTTTGTATTCTATTATTTGTGTGAATTTAGGGTTAGACTTGGGTTGTATTTATAGAATTTTAAATTGTTTTAAGCCGTCGGATGAAGATAGGAGGAATCTAGACCATACAAAGTTCAAAGAGCCAATCAAGAGGTGACACGTAAGCCCTAGTGACTCAGCCAAGCATCAGAATTCGACCAGACCCTGACCAGGCCAGCCAGGACCTGACCAGTAGGTCATTCTGACCTGGGCGCACTTGGCAGGTGCGCTAGGCAAAAATTGTACTGGCGCACTTCCCAAGTGCGCCAGTTCAACTTTGTTCTGGCGCACTTCCCAAGTGCGCCAGTGCATTCTGACCCGTTTTCTGGTTTTTCTACCCAACTTCGTTTGTCCGTATCTTCTTCATACGATACCCGTTTTACGCAAACTTGGACTCTATCTCAAGCAGAATTTTGAGACGAACGCAATGGCGTAACCCATTTCCCATGATTTCATCATTTATAATTAATTATACTTTAATTTGTGAAGCTTAGCGTTATAGAATTCTCGGGGTGTTACAACATCACAACTCAATCCAACCTCGGGTTAAGTATATCGTGTTTTCTAAATTTACATATTTTATTACTTCTCAACTATATGTAAATGTCATATCTTTTATTTTTGGGTATTTCAATACATACCGCTTATGTGTCATAATCATTGGCATGTGCCAAACATGCCAACATATATTTCCATATTTTACACCCAACGTTATTACCTCCGTTTGTTCGCAACGTTATAACATGTGTTGGGCTTGTCACAATTCAGCCCAACTTTATAAACGTGAGGAAAAGGGGAATTCAAGAACATGTAATACATAAAGGTGTGTGGCGCATGAACTTGCAATTTGGCGATTCAACTAACATATAACATGAGTCATGTGAACTTACATTCAAATCAAAGTATGACTAAGTAAGTGACATATGAAATGGCATAGTTTAGGCAAATACCAACTTGTGTTTAAACATGTTTAACTTGGCATAATATCGACCACAAAACTAGCATGTTATATATTCATCAAAATATACAATTTTTACATCTAATCATATAGCCTATTTCAACATGAACTTGCATAGTTTATGAAACCCAAACGATGTTTGACATAGAGCCAATTATATTTTGCAAATAAACATGAACTTGCATAGTTTATGAAACATAGATCCAATTATACTTGCAAACATACATCTAATTATACTTGCCAATAAACATAAGAATGATATCATAGGTTTTGGGTCATGTAGGCATAAAAGGTCTATAACATATTTACATAAATTCTAATTTAGACTAAGGGAATATACATAGTCCATGCCATCGACATATACAAAAAGGGATCAATTTCTAGTTTTTTTTCCACAAACTTGCAAGTGCCATTGTTTTCATATACAATTATTTAATAAGCTTGCATCAATCAATTTATGCCACAAACATTAACGCACAAGTCATGATAGAACCATTACAATACACAAAAGTTATACGATATAACAACACGATTCTATTTTCGTTTACATCAAATCGCATCATAGTTTTTATTCATATTCTGAAAGGTCACTATACTTACAACGAATGCAGAATCTTGAATTCTGGATTCTGAATTCTGAAACTGAGATGCACTCCTTCGGGTAGACTAACGTTGCGTTGATTGATTTGAATAAACTTTAATCTTCTTCTTAAATTTGATTCGTCTCTTAGGCTTTAGTGTTGGCTTGTCTCTAGGCTTTCTAATTGACGGCCATTCCTAATCCCTTTCCAGTAGCATGGCGGCTTTTGTATTCTATTATTTGTGTGAATTTAGGGTTAGACTTGAGTTGTATAGAATTTTAAATTGTTTTGAGCCGTCAGATGAAGATAGGAGGAATCTAGACCATACAAAGTTCAAAGAGCCAATCAAGAGTTGACACGTAAGCCCTAGTGAGTCAGCCAAGCATCAGAATTCGACCAGACCCTGACCAGGCCAGCCAGGACCTGACCAGGAGGTCATTCTGACCTGGGCGCACTTGGTAGGTGTGCGAGGAAAAAATTGTACTGGCGCACTTCCCAAGTGCGCCAGTTCAACTTTGTTCTGGCGCACTTCCCAAGTGCGCCAGTGCATTCTGACCCGTTTTCTGGTTTTTCTGCCCAACTTCGTTTGTCCGTATCTTCTTCATACGATACCCGTTTTACGCAAACTTGGACTCTATCTCAAGCAGAATTTCGAGACGAATGCAATGGCATAACCCATTTCCCTTGATTTCATCATTTATAATTAATTGTACTTTAATTTGTGAAGCTTAACGTTATAGAATTCACGGGGTGTTACATTCTTCCCCTCTTAAAAGGATTTCATCCCCGAAATCTTCAAGTTAGGAAGAATGAATATCCTACCATCCAACAGTCCATCTACTCAACCAACAAACACAGGCGTCCACTACCCTTAAAAGACTTCTAATGCTTCATGATCATATGCATAGTGTGTGTACATGTCCTTATCTAATGCAGAAATCAGGCGGCCTACTGATTCAGGTTACCTCCTTAATGCGAATCATGTAAGTGTCATGAATCCATTATGTATGCAAATTCCTTTCCTACTCATAATTCTACATGAGTGCACAACTATTCATACAAATGCGACGACCATATGGCAGCATATCAAGTTTTCAACCATATACAAATAAGAATACATATATGCATATGCAGTATGAAGTGATTGAGCCGATCTATGACCAAGTTTGTGTGTGTGTATGCATCTACGAGCAACCACTTGTAACCACTTGCAGCCATCAACCATAACATGTTTCAAATACATGTTTACATCCAAAGGGGTTTCTACCTAAGGATAAATATAATATCGAGGAGATATACCTAAAAAGATAGATAAAAGCACAACTTAAGAAAAAAAGAGGTCAAAGATGTACCCTCAAAAAGAAGAGGGTAGGTAGCGCGTATTTTATCCTCAGTTTCCCAAGTCGCGTCTTCCTCGGCGTCGCTCCACTGAACCTTAATGAGCTTCACTTCGCGGTTGCGTAGCTTTTTGATTTTAGTTCCTATGATTCGAGTTGGAACTCTCCTCACAGTTGCTTCACGTTCCACTTCGGCTTCTTCTAGAATGCTTGGCTCCACCACTTCCGCTGATTCATGTAGACATTTCCGGAGATGAGAAATGTGAAAGACATTGTGAATTCCAGCCAATATTTCAGGCAGATCTATTCTATAAGCCATTTTCCCAATCTTCTCGATGATAGGAAACGGTCCTACAAATCTTGGTGCTAGCTTTCCTGCAGATCCAAAGCGAACGACGTTCCTTAAAGGGGATACCTTAAGGAAAACCCTATCCCCAACCTCAAACTCAAGGTCGGTCCTTCTTTTGTCGGCGTAGGATTTCTGTCTGTCTTGGGCTGTCTTCATTCTCCTACGTATCAAGTCCACTTTCTCTGAAGTTTCTCGAATCACGTTTGGCCCAAGTATAAGCTTATCTGTAGACTCCCACCAACAAGTTAGTGATTTGCACGGTCTTCCATACAAGGCTTCGAAGGGTGCCATGCCGATGGTAGCTTGGTAGCTGTTGTTGTAGGCAAATTCAACTAAAGGAAGGTGATCCTCCCACGTCCCTCCAAAGTCAAGAACGCAAAGTCTTAAAAGATCCTCTAAAACTCTATTCACCCTTTCCGTCTGGCCATCTGTTTGGGGATGATAGGCCGTGCTCAAACATAGCTGTGTGCCTACAGCTTCTTGCAGACTCCGCCAAAACTCACTTGTGAAAATACGGTCTCGGTCACTAACAATGTTGGAGGGTATCCCATGGAGTCGAACTATTTCCTTGAGATAAAGAGATGCTAGAGATGAGGCAGTCCTTCTACTCTTGATAGGTATAAAGTGGGCGCTTTTAGTAAGCCTATCCACTATTACCCAAATGCTAGTGTTGCCGCCTTGACCCGTTGGCAGGTCATGCACTTAGAAACGAAATCTGCCACGTCTTGCTTCATGCCGCTCCAAAAGAAAGTCCTTTTTTTATCCTTGTACATCTTATCACCGCCAGGGTGTATAGTCATCTTGGAATGATGCGCTTCCTCGAGAACCTTCTTTGTCAACTCCCTTGCTTGTGGGACGCATAATCTTCCATCTCGTCTCAGCCAACCCTTATCATCGATGGTGTATCTACTGAGGTGACTAGAAGTCTCACCCCTAATAAGTTTATCAATCACATCAACAAGATGAGGGTCTTCACGTTTTGCAGCCCCTATTGAGTCTAAGAGAGTAGGGCGTACTTCGAGAGAAGCTAACAAACCCGGTACAAAATCCGAGGAGGGCCTAAAGTTGAAACTGGCTATATACTCCAAGATTTGTCTTTCCACAAAGAGAGGGCTTAGGGTCAGTTTCTTTCGGCTCAACGCGTCTGCTACTACGTTGCCTTTGCCGGGGGTATAGGAAATTTCAAAGTCATACGAGGCAAGAAACTCCATCCATCTTTGCTGCCTCAAGTTAAGATCCTTCTGGGAGAAGAGATATTTCAACGATTTATGGTCAGTGTATAATTCAAACTTCTCACCTAAGAGATAATGGCGCCAAGACTTAAGTGCAAAGACGATGGCGGCCAACTCAAGATCGTGGGTTGGGTAGTTCTTTTCATGAACCTTCAATTATCTTCCGCCATAAGCTACTACCCTTCCTTCTTGCATTAGAACAGTGCCTAGTCCCGTTCCATATGCATCCGTGTATACTGTGAACATTTTGCTTCCGTCAGGCAGAGTTAGAACTGGGGCTGTTGTAAGAGCCCTTTTTAATCGTTGGAAAGCAAACTCGCAGTCCAAATCCCAAGTGAACGCCAGATTCTTCTTTGTTAGCCTTGTGAGTGGGGCTGAGATTTTCGCGAAATCCCTAATAAACTTTCGATAAAAACCAGCTAGCCCAAGAAAGCTTCGAACTTCGGTTGCATTTCTTGGTGTCTTCCAATCTTGCACTGCCACCACTTTCGCGGGGTCCACAGCCAACCCTTCTTTAGACACTATATGCCCAAGAAACCTTACTTCTTTTCTCCAGAAGTGACACTTGGAGAATTTGTCTTTTAGTTGATGTGCACGGAGAGTATCCATGATTTCTTTCAGATGCTGAGCATGTTCTTCCTCATTCTTAGAGAAGATTAAGATATCAACTACGAAGACAACCACAAATTTTTTGAGGAATTCTCTGAATACCCTGCTCATTACGTCTACGAAATAAGCGGGTGCGTTTGTCAAGCCGAAAGGCATGACAAGCCACTCGAAGAAACCGTCTAGGGTTCTGAACGTTGTCTTATCAATGTTGTCTTCAGCTACTCTTAGCTGATGGAACCCAGTTGCCAGATCAAGTTGGGAGAAGACCGTCGCACCTACAAGCTGATCAAACAAATCGTCGATTCGGGGAAGAGGGTGCTTATTTTTCTTGGTCAATTTGTTTAACTCCCTAAAGTTGACGCAAAGGCGAAGCGAACCATCTGCTTTGGTTGCGAACACCACTGGAGCACCCCATTCCGAAATGCTCCGTCTAATGAACCCTTTTTCGAGAAGTTCTTTAACCTGCTTACTGAGCTCCTTTCTCTCCCTTGGAGCCATGTGTCTGACAGGTAAAGCTACAGGCTTTGTGTTATCCACAAGATATATGCGAAAGTCTATTTCCCGCCTCGGAGGTAAGCCTTTCACTTCCTCAAAGACATCCGGATATTCCCGGACTACTCTAACAGATTGCAAATTCTCATCAGAAGCATCAACCGACTCTAGATAACTAAGCATAACAGCATTCAAAGGGATTACAAGAAATTTCTAGAGTGTTACCAAGCCGAGTCAAGAGTCTAACTACTCTTTTCTCACAGTCAAGAATGGCACTATTACTGGATAACCAGACCATGCCTAAGATCAAATCATATCCCGAGAAGCCCAAAACAAAGGCATTACAACTAAACTCAATGCTGAGAATAGAGATTTTCAAACCCAAACAAACCATTGACAAGTAAGCGGAGCCCTCAATTGGATTTGAAACTACTAAGGGATCTTCTACCATACTAGTGTCTAGATGCAGAGATTCTAGTAAGGCAAATGAAATAAAAGAGTGTGATGCGCCAGAGTCAAAAAGTGTACGAACTGGATGATCATAAGGATAGACTACACTTTCTACAGAAATATTACTACCTCGTTCCTGCTGAGGTGCCACTAGCGCATGAACCTGACCCCCTGAAGTGGATCCGGCTTTCTGTCCCTGCCCTTTCTTCTTTGTGCAGTCCTTAGCTTGGTGTCCAGTTTCTCCACAATGGAAGCAACCACCCATCTTCGCCTTCCTTTTCCGGCAGTCTTTTGATATATGGCCCACAATGCCACAGAAATTGCACCTTTTCTTCTCACGGGGCTTATTGTTCTTCCCTCCTTTCTTGAAGTCTGTTTTCTTTGCTTGTAGACCTTCTTTCTTCTCTTCCCCCTTAATTTCTTTCTTGTCGTGGTCTTCCTCGTGTAGCAACGCCATGTCCAATAGGCTTTCATAAGTTGCACCCGTGGATACATGGGTCATGGCAAGGCTGTGTAGAGGCTCATTCAAACCCTTGACGAAGCGAAGTGCCTTCTTGTGCTGGGTGTTTACTAAGTCTAGCCCAAATCTGGCCAGCTGATTAAACTGATTAACATATTCCCTGATCGTCATGCTTCCCTGTTTCAGAGTTAGAAACTTTTCCATTTGCAGGCTTCTTTCGGCTTGGGAGAGGAATTTCATCTCAAACCTTGTCCTGAAGTCTTCCCATGTTTCCACCGCCCTCTGAGCATTAGTAACTTCCCACCAATAGGAAGCTTCATCCTTAAGTAACCACACCGCAAGTTGTATCTTTTGCCTGTCATCCACTCCAAAGATGACAAACAAAACCTCAGTCTCCTTTAACCAGTTTCTTGCTTCAACAAAAGATTCTGTCCCATAAAAGTCTTTTCCACCCATAGCCTTGAAGTCTCTACATGATTTTGCGAAGGCATTTCCACAAGGAGGCGGAGGAGGAACCGCGGCCACTGGAGGAGGGATGTCTGCTGGGCCTGCGCCATTGGCCCTTGCTTCTAAGTACCTCCTAAACCAGCCGGATCGACACTCCTTCTAGAAGGTTAAGGTCTCCAGACATGCTGAAACAGAAAGGAAAAATTCAAAATGAAGGATAGAGATGGATAGATAGGGCACATGGCTTTGGGGGATTTTGTATTTTTATAAATATAACACTTTTTCTAAAAAAAAATGCATCTTTAAACTTTCTTTTTGAAAACAATTTTCAAATTTTTTTATCTTGTCTGGTAAACTTATGCTCTGATACCAAGTGAAACACCTCACCTCCATTAAGGTCACTCACAAAGGGAATGCCTTAACTTTGGTGGAGGTTTATAAGTAAAAGCCACAGATGAACTCAAGACAGATATAAATACACATATTTTAAACAGCAGAAACCAAACAAACTTTTATTTCATCAATACGTGTATCAAACAAAGATTTCCATAATTGTCTCAAAATACTTCCAAAATTACAACCTCATAACTGCCTTGATTATTAAAGAAGCATGAAAACATAAATAAAGTGACAAAAATCCCCATAGTGATATCCAAAGCCATTATCCGAGCAAGAAAGATCCAAATCATACATCTACGTTCTTGGTGCTTGTAAAGAGTCTGATTGAGTTGAGCTGTTTCCTCCCTGTGGACCTGGGAGGGAAAACGAAAGAAAAGAAGACGAAAGGAAAATAGGGTCAGACATAAAGCCTGAGTAAATCTAGTAACTCTTCAATATGTGAATAAGAAAAGGGTATGATGGATGTAAACTAAAAATAGGAAAGTGTCACAAGCTAAGGAAGTGTCGAATGTACTATCACACCTATACTATATCTCTGCACCTACTCGAGTTTATTCTAACTGGCACCCCATGGTGAGGGTGAAGTGATCCCCATTCTTATTAAAGATCGGCTCCTACTCGCGTTAACATGTGTCATACGGCCCCCAAGAATTGTAGATACCTATGCTGGTCCCACCATGGGGTGTATCAAGACCCACGGTGGCGGCCCCAACACAAAGCTAGAAGGCATAGGTTATACTACTGGTGTCCCTAGTGTCCTGGTTGTCTGCTCCGGAGTGTGTGCACGCCCGCACCTCGTTAGACCTACACTGTGCACCCACCGCCGTCGTTTGACTGCTTACAATCAGCCTAGTAATCGTGCCCCACCCTGCCTAGTTTCAGGGTACTGTTGATACCTAACTTTGGATTACTGCTGAAACGGGTCTCTCGTTACCAGGATTTTCTAGTCAAACATGTTAAGTGGTTAAGTGTCTGTATTTACCTAACCCCACTCATCAATTCTTGTTAACATGTTGAATTTGGTTAAGTGTTATAGTTGACTTAACCCTACCATCTGTCCTTAGCCTCTTAGGAGCACCGGACCACTCATATTAGATAGGTATTGCTACGGTTACTGGATGTGCCGGTCGGTTATGGCAAGTTTACACCGTAGCTCAGTCTAACCTCGGGTCCTTATTGGGCTCAATGCTTAACCACCCACATTGGATAGGTATTGTTGTGACTACTGGACAGCCGGACGGGTCCGGGTAGGTTTACATCACAACTCAATCCAACCTCGGGTTAAGCATATCGTGTTTTCTAAATTTACATATTTTATTACTTCTCAACTATATGTAAATGTCATATCTTTTATTTTTGGGTATTTCAATTCATACCGCTAATGTGTCATAACCATTGGCATGTGCCAAACATGCCAACATATATTTTCTTATTTTACACCCAATGTTATTACCCCCGTTTGTTCGCAACGTTATAACATGTGTTGGGCTTGTAACAATTCAGCCCAACTTTATAAACGTGAGTAAAAGGGGAATTCAAGAACATGTAATACATAAAGGTGTGTGGCACATGAACTTGCAATTTGGCGATTCAACTAACATATAACATGAGTCATGTGAACTTACATTCAAATCAAAGTATGACTAAGTAAGTGACATATGAAATGGAATAGTTTAGGCAAATACCAACTTGTGTTTAAACATGTTTAACTTGGCATAATATCGACCACAAAACTAACATGTTATATATTCATCAAAATGTACAATTTTTACATCTAATCATATAGCCTATTTCAACATGAACTTGCATAGTTTATGAAACCCAAACGATGTTTGACATAGAGCCAATTATATTTTGCAAATAAACATGAACTTGCATAGTTTATGAAACATAGATCCAATTATACTTGCAAACATAGATCTAATTATACTTGCCAATAAACATAAGAATGATATCATAGGTTTTGGGTCATGTAGGCATAAAAGGTCTATAACATATTTACATAAATTCTAATTTAGACTAAGGGAATATACATAGTCCATGCCATCGACATATACAAAAAGGGATCAATTTCTAGTTTTTTTTCCACAAACTTGCAAGTGCCATTGTTTTCATATACAATTGTTTAATAGGCTTGCATCAATCAATTTATGCCACAAACATCAACACACAAGTCATGATAGAACCATTACAATACACAAAATTTATACGATATAACAACACGATTCTATTTTCGTTTACATCAAATCACATCACAGTTTTTATTCATATTCTGAAAGGTCACTATACTTACAACGAATGCAGATTCTTGAATTCTGGATTCTGAATTTTGAAACTGAGATGCGCTCCTTTGGGTAGACTAACGTTGCGTTGATTGATTTGATTAAACTTTAATCTTCTTCTTAAATTTGATTCATCTCTTAGGCTTTAGTGTTGGCTTGTCTCTAGGCTTTCTAATTGACAGCCATTCCTAATCCCTATCCAGCAGCATGGCGTCTTTTGTATTCTATTACTTGTATGAATTTAGGGTTAGACTTAAGTTGTATTTATAGAATTTTAAATTGTTTTGAGCCGTCAGATGAAGATAGGAGGAATCTAGACCATACAAAGTTCAAAGAGCCAATCAAGAGGTGACACGTAAGCCATAGTGACTCAGCCAAGCATCAGAATTCGACCAGACCCTGACCAGGCCAGCCAGGACCTGACCAGTAGGTCATTCTGACCTGGGCGCACTTGGCAGGTGCACCAGGCTAAAAATGTACTGGCGCACTTCCCAAGTGCGCCAGTTCAACTTTGTTCTGGCGCACTTCACAAGTGCGCCAGTGCATTCTGACCCGTTTTCTAGTTTTTCTACCCAACTTCGTTCGTCCATATCTTCTTCATACGATATCCGTTTTACGCAAACTTAGACTCTATCTCAAGCAGAATTTCGAGAAGAACGCAATGGCGTAACCCATTTCCCTTAATTTCATCATTTATAATTAATTATACTTTAATTTGTGAAGCTTAACGTTATAGAATTCACGGGGTGTTACAATAACAGTATTTATTACTTGAATAATGAAGTATTTGATAAAGGCGTTCAGATGATATTCACATTTTAAAGTGAATAATGCTTTAAAGTGAACGCTTGGCAGATTAAAACATTTAAGATGAAATTGGAAATATTTTTCCAATATAGTTATGATATATTATCCAAGTGTAGAAAATAAAGAACGTGAAAAGAATGGAAATGTTTCGAACGTTAATAACGTATATTTTCTGGAACATAAGAGAACAAGAGTTTATAATAACTGGAAATGTTTTCCAGGAAGTGTAAAAAGGCAAAATGGGATTTGAGAAATATCTAGTAAGATATTGGAATTTGAATAATAAAACGAATGTTAAATAAAAAGTGCCCGTGATTGTATGATGTTTAGTTATACATTAGAATGGATGTTTGTTTTACTTCGATAGTTAAATAACCGAATATCGAAGTGTTTTGACCATCGTTGTCGATATGGAGAGACCGGTTGGATATATTATCCAGAAACCACTCCGTATAGGCATAAGCGCTGCGAATTAGATATGCTGAAGATAATTGAAGACGGAGTTAAATGCAAGGGTCGTCCAGTTCTAGAATGGTGTTTTTGTTTGTCCAGTCCCAGGGCAACTTGTATGGACGAGTGTCCGACCGAGTATTTCCAACTGTCACACCGTTGATTTTTACGAATATACCAAGTTGGTGGGGAGAAGGTAACTTCTCTTTATTTTACACCCAGTGTGCATTTGTGTAATCAATATGTGATTATGGATTTGACGATGTGGCATTCAAAGTGAATGGTGATCATATGTTTTGAAGATAGACGTAGCCTCTAGCCTCACAACCAGGAAGTAACAAAAGTTGGGCTAGGCAGCATGGCTAGTTGGGTCATCCCCAAGCAGGGTGTATTGTCACCAATCTAGAGAAAATTCATATTTATACTTCTTTTCGATTCTGTATCTTCGGATTACGGTTGGATGGCCAACAACCGTGGGTGGCAATATATTCGATACACTCAAGCTAAATGAGTGGTCGGTCATGTGTGGTCGGGTTGCAAGACGTTCTTGTTGAACCCTGGGTGTATCCCCTCTAGAGTACACTGATCGGAAGGTGCTCCCATACCTTGTTTGTTGGAATCCATTCTCCCATAAGCGCCCTGCGGTTTATGATTTTATACTATATATATGTGGAGCGTGAGATGCAAGCGTTCTGCTACTTGGATACTTATTTGTTTAGACCTTATTATAATATCACTGGATTTTGATATCAAATTATTTCGGTTTATTGTAAGGTAAAAACCGTCCATGTTTATGTGTGGGCTGGTCTTACTATTTATCTTCTTGTTTTGAAAAGAATTTTCAAAGTTAAACAGTATGGTTGGAATTTACTCACAACAGACCCATGACTGACCCAGAGTTTATTTGTTTGTGTTTTCCCTAAACTCTTTGGTGCCCAATTTTGTACGGGTAGCCAAATGTTTCAGGCTTTGCAGATTCACTTGGAGGAGCTGGAAGCAGCAGGCTTCACCATTAATTAGTTAGAGTTTTTTTCCGCTGTAATATATATGAGTTGTACTCTGATATGGTATGTATATACAAATTCGGTTTGTGTATTTCAAAGTTATGTTATAATACATGTTATTCATTCCGCTGTGAGATTCGTGTTTACTTGATTCTGATGTTCTTCTTCCTCTACTCTATTAGTTCTATCTTTTCTGTCTCAGCCTCTAATTTCTTTCTATTAATGATCTGAATATTCGTGTATTTTTAGTTGAATGTGTAGGATATTAGTCAGCTCAAATTGGCATGGATTTTCGGGCCACTACAGGAAACTATGAAGAGATGAGCTAGAGGAGTCCAATCGTATGATATTATTATTACAGTGTGTGTTGTATATGAGGACAGATTATTATAACTGTCCAGATGTGTTGATGTACTCTGATGATGGTAAGTTTTTTTTCAAAAGCTCTCTATAAAGATTTATTTCTGTATTATATTTTGTTCCGGTGCGATGTGAGACTCTGATCATGATGTGTTTTCTTCTTCTTGTTTCTTCTATTCTAATATTTCTTTCTTTCATATCTCACCCTCTAATTTCTTTCTAATAGCGTTCCTGTGTTTTCGATGCTTAAATGTTCGACATGGTGTTTTTTGTTGATTTTCTGGGTTGAAAACTCGTGGTCATTACATCCTTACAGTCACTTAATACCATACGAGGTGGGCTTTACTGGGCCACTTAAGGCCATTGCCTAGATTTATGCAAGGATGGACTCCTACTATCACTTAATGGACCCCTAACCATTTAAGAACTCGTCTTTAATCATTAATATCTTAAAATATTTAAACTAATTATAGATAGAGGGATAGTAAGTAGTCACTTAATACCAGGTTTAGGTAGGAGCATGACACCATTTAAGACCCTCCTGGCAGACCCCTACGTTGCTATCTAGCGGTCTCTATGGGTGAACTCCTTGCCACTTAATACTTCCGTAGATGGTGGTTCCTTTGGGCCTCTTATGTAAACTTTCCCAGGTCATCCCTCACATAGCGGTTGAGAAAGCGAACAACTTCAGGAGAACTACCCACTCATCCACGGCCATTTAATACCTCATGAATATTAAAGGAAGGAGGACTTCATGACCACTTAAAACCTAATAAGGGCGGGTCCTATGACATGGGTAATAAACCAAGGGATAAACCTTAGGAATGGACCTAGTCCTAACCATTTAGTACCCAAACCAGGAGGGTCAGCCAATTAATACCTTTTCAGAGGCAGCCTCACATCAAAAAGACACGTGCATATATATATATATATACACACACACACATGCACACAAAAGACATCTGACATTAAGCCGACAACTTAATACACATATATTACGTTTATTATGCTGCAAATATATAAATAGGCATAAATTTAGCGTATGTGAACAACAATCTTATACGTTAGAAATGTCAATCCTGATAACAATAATTCAGGTATGCAAGTTAATTTCCAAATCAATTAACACGGTCCAAATATGTATATTCACATTCAACGATAAAAGGGAAATAACATGTAACAACCCAGAAATGCGAGCCAGTTTAAAAATTTTATTTTGGCAATTTTAGCGAATTTTGAATATTTAAAATGATTATTTTAAATAATATGGACGAGAAATTTATTTTGAATAGAATTAAAACGTATATATTTACATAGATCGTCGTTAGAATATAAATATTTATTTATAATTATAAAAGGAATTGAAAATGGCGCGGTAGTTCGATAATTCGATTTCAAACTTTAAATGAATGTATCGGGTGCAAAATAATCCGGATTTTAGTGAAACCATAAATATTATAATCTAATTGTGAATATATTTCCAACGAATCCAAAATATTGGAATTTCATAGCGGGAATCAAAAGATATGTCCAGTTGAAATTTCAGAATAGTCGCTATGGAATTTCGGCCCTTAAAATGGCCATTTTGCAAACGACCTCGGATTTCGACGAAACCACTTTTGTTGGATCCGCGATATCAAATTATTGCTAGGTTTCAAATTTCATAATTTTTCGAATTAATATGTGAGCGTGGCGAAGAAAAATGTGTTTTGGTCAACTACAGTTAAATTGGATCGACCTAAAAATGGTCATTTTTCAAACGATCTCAGAATTTGGTGAAATTAGTTTTGTTAGGACCGTGTCGTCGATACGAAGCTAGAAATAATTTTTCGGGAATTTTTAGAGACTGTATGTGGCCCCGGTAATTTGAAATGTACGTTTAAAATTGAATATATAGATTTATATTTTGATTTGAGCGAAAACTGATCGTAATGGTCGAATTGGCCTACGTGACATATCCCATTGTGTTCGGAATGGGGGTAATTAGCTAGGGACGACAGGCGGAGGGTTTCGTTTCGAGTTCGAAATAAAAAGTTACTTTTTGGTGGAAATTAAATTAAAAATAAAATATATATATATAAGATTTAATACGGTCAAACCCTCGTCTCTCTCAACCCACGGTCAACTCCAGAACCTGCCTCCCTCTTCAAACTGAATGACGGAATCGCTCCCCCTTTCTTCTCCAAAATCCACACATTCCGTTCATGTAAATCTGAAATTGCAACTACCAAATTAAAAAGGGGTTCGAGATCTACCTAATCGATTGATTGACAAACTGTTATAAGTGTTAAATATTTATATTTGATGCTTATACAGTGTAGAATGCACTATGGATGATGGTTGATTATTCATCGTTGTTATTGTATACATGTGTTGTAGAAAATCCATATAATTAACATTATATGGTAATTGATTGGGCCTCATTCCAGTTTTGAATAGAAATATTTGAATAGAAATATTTGAAATAGAAATATTTGAAATAAAATATTTGAAAATAGAAATATATGAAGCTGTGTTGATTAGATTGACATTATTTTGACGCGAACGATGTTTATATCGATTTTATTCATTTTTCAATGAATATCGAAAGTGATTTCAAAATCTGATAAATTGAATAGGAATGAATTCGAATTGAAATTGAATAGAAATGAATTCGAATTGAAATTGAATAGAAATGAATCAGAATTGAAATTGAATAAAAATGAATTTGAATGAATTCGAATTAAATTGAAATGAATTGAAATTCGAATTAAATTGAAATTGAATTGAAATTGTTTTGAAATGAAATTAAAACGAATTTATATTGGAATATTCAATTTTGATTAGAAATTGAATATGAAGTTGAAATCGTTTCGAAAACGAATTTAAAACGATTTATAAAATTCGTTTCTAAAGAAAATCAATGAAGTATATATTATATATATTATATCTAGAATATAATGCCCAGAATAGAATGCACCGCGCCGCGGCAGTTCACGAATTTCAACTATTGACTTCGAATGGATATTACGGGAGATCCGACCATCGGATTCTCCTAAAACCGGAACTGTTGGGTTCGTTTCGAAAAGAGCTTTCTAACGAATGTGAGAAATTAGAAATCGAACGGTAGGATTTGGAATTAGGTCCAAATCAAATTTGAAAAAGGTCGTTGTAAGTGCAGTTCGATGGCCGTTGATGGAAATCGACTGTACGGGCCTTGATAAAATTATTAAAAATAGTAATAATTTGTGTAAAATCATAAGAAACGATTTGTGAAGAATTGGGATGAAAAACTCCATATTTGAAAAGATAAAAATAGATTTTTATCGAAATGAACTAGTTTTGAACTAGAATTATAATTCATTTATTTTTGAAATAAACAGAGTGAATTTGAAATGGTTTTGAAATATAACCAGAATTTTCAATAATTGAATTGGAAGGGATTTGAATCGAAACTGTCTTCGGAATATTTCGAGGTTGGATTTCGTGATGATACAGATATTGTTATGGGAATTTGAAAGATATATTAATATCGTTATTTCCAATACGATATTTGTTAGTCGTAGAATTTGATATTGAATATAAGCCGGTATATTTTCTATCCAGAGATTTGTATTTAATATCAAATGAGATTTGGGTTTGTCGTGAATGGTGTCTTCATTAACACTGTTCTTAAACCCAATGGAGAAAAAGATTAAATCTTTTTATTTAGATTTAATGAAGTGTACCAATTAAATAATATTTAATTGGAATTGAATTGGTATTGATTTTTGGGTTTATCGTGAACAGTGTTTTAAATAACACTTGTTCTTTAACCCGATAATTAATGGAATGTGATTTTGGGTTTATCGTGAATCGTGTTTTAAATGACACTGATTCTTTAACCCAGTTAAAGATTAAAACTAAGTGGAGTTTTAATGAATCTTTAATTAGATTGAAAAGATCGAGAATGGAGTATCACCAGTTTTGCTCCAGGCGATAGTTAAATCTTTAATTAGATTTGAATGTGAAATGGTAATTGAATTTACCGATAACACTGTGGTGTTAGATATGAAGTATGACCAGTTTTACTTCATGGGATGAATAGGTGGGGATTGGGAAATAAAATAAATGATTACTCCGGTGTGGTTCGCTAATCCCGACTAGTTTGAATTGATATTCAAAAGAAGATTAAAGAATAAATTTAAAAGAATTTATCTTTGATAAAATTAATGGGAACCTTTCCCTAAGAATGTGAAATTTAGAAACTAACTGTAGGTTAGCTAAGCAGAATGGTTTCCTGGGTATTGATCTGATGTTAGTTTCGGCCTTCGGGGTGAATATTTGGGAAATTATTCTCTTGATTAATTTACGGTTAGTGACTGATGAATTGGAATGAGGCGTATGTTGTGTTTGTGTAACACTTGTTTATTATATACGCGGGTTATTCAGAAAGACCGGGTTATCCCATTCTGAATAGCCGATTCGACGATGAGTCGAAGATGAAGACGGTGGATGAAGACCGGAAGTCTTCACATCGTTCGAGTGATTACTGAAGATCTTGATTGGGCTGTACACCCAAGAAGATGGAAATAGTTAGTGATCATCCAGACGTATTTGGAGATCAATGGATATGCGAGGAAAGTGCCTCCGGTTTCGTTCAGACCCAGAACGGACTTGTAAATGGACTGTGTGTCTGACATTGGATATCATTCTGTGTGATTGATGGATATTGGTTGCATAGAGTGGTTTGCCTGTGTGGCATGCTGAGATGCAAATGATCAAGGCTTCTGTTGAAAAGCAGAGTCTTGTGGTAGATGATCAAAGCACGGCCTGTATGGCGTAGCTTTGTGTAACGTTGATTCGCGAGCCTCACACCCCGGTAGTGAACCAAAAACGGGAGAAGGACCTCCGGGAGGACATGCGTTTCTTTCTAGTTAGAAGTGGAATCAGTGGTTTTACACGCCCTGACGAGTTTGACTTATGTGGTTGTTGCTGTTGCGAGGCGCCTCGGTTAGATCGGACGATCCGGGTCCGATGGAGTCATTCGTTGGCTCATTTACGCCCCAAAGGGTGGGGAAACGCAGTGTTCAGGAATTTTAATCCACATCGGTGGACCGGCCCTAACGATCCAAAGGCTTGACTGAGTACTTGCCTGAGGCTCGGGCTAGACAGTCTCGAATCGGTAGAGGACTATCTTTTGCCTCGGTTCACAGACGGAAATCCAATTTCCAAATACGTGACATTTGCGGTTTTATTTGTAGAGCCTAGTATTGGCGACATAGTTGCATGGGATGCTATGCCGCCTATGATTGATATTTATGATTGAAATTGTTTTTGACACTATACACTTATTATAGTATCAAATGATTTGTTTTTAAATGTACTAAGCATTCTTTGGCTATTATAAGGGAAAACCCTATCCCCTGGCTTGCGTTGCATTGTGTGATAGGACCTGGGTCTTATAATAGCTTCATTTTTCTTTATTTAGCATTGCGCTGTTTGTTTTATGCACTGGTATTCTTGGGAGGAAACCCGTTCCGTGTTATACGGCGTGGTCCCTTGATTTACCTAACTTTAAAATAAAGATTAATAACTGTTTTAGTTCTCACACCAGTCCCATGACTGACCTGGAGTTTATTGTTTTAACCTAAACTCTGGGTGCCCTTATTTTGACACGGGCAGCTAGTAGTTTTGGTTTTGCAGATTTATATTCACAGGATCCTGATTTACATCTGGAACGATACTCGGAAAGCTTTGTATCCGCGTATTATTTCTAGTTGTGTATTGTATTATTTTCCACTGCTGTGTATTGTATTGTAATCTCTGATATTTATCGAATGTATTTTATACATTTATGCTCTGTATATTCTCGTATCTGATGAATTGTTGTAATATACAATGAAATGTTCTTCCGTCTGCGTTCTGTTGTGGCTTGTTCTCGAAGTATCTGCTCTTTCCTTCACGGGGAAGTTACGGGTCCTTACATAACAACACATACATACAAAACTAGCTACCTAGGTTTGAATAATTATTTAAATAGTAAAAGTATATAAAAGGTGCAATAATCTAATTACATTTGCAAAACTTTACTTTTGGCATTGCTTCACTTTTATTTTATATTGCATAAAAAACTTAAGATTCTAGTATATTATATATAATACATTCACACAAATCTATTTAAAATAGATTCTTAAACATATTAATTTACAACACTCAAATCTTATGTTTTAATACACAAAATATATCAATATTTAAAGTGAAAACTAAGTGAACCAAACCAAAATCTAGGAATTACACAACACTCAAAGCCTAACTTTCATCATTTCAATAACCCAAACCCAAACATATAACTTTTGATTGACCATTTCCGCAATAAACAAAGTATATGAGTTGGAGGATTTATAGTGCTTTGTTTTTGTTTAAATCCAAATCCCATATAGGCAAAAAATTCAAATCAACACTACAAAGGATAGAAAATAACAACTTGTATAATTTTCACTTACAGAGATTCAAGAAGGAAGATAATAGAATTTGTGTAGAATCATATCTGGATTCAGCCTTTGAAATAATCGTACTCCAATCCACTTAATATATATAGGAACAAAATCTTAGAATCATACATATACATGTATATATATATATATATACACACACACAACTAAATTACAAAATCTAAATATATATGAATCTTGATTAAAAAAGATAGAATGGGGATTTGAAGGAATAGAAGAAAATCCTAACCTATTCTGGAATTCAGCAATGGCAGAACGACAATATGGAGGCAAAGAATGAAATGAAAGTAGGGTTTAAAACGAGGCTAGGGGATTTATTTATAGTTGTAAGTGTGTGTGTGTATAGACCATTGAATTAGTTTGATTTAATTTAGACAGTCTATTGATGCAAAACTATAAACAACTCCCTATTTAAAAATAACCTCCTCCTCTTTTCCCTTAGGAGGACGGTCGACCCCCTCTATAATGGGGTGGTCGACCCCCTTCATATAGGGGGTCGAACCCCTTCTTTGGTCGAGTCGGGAGATTTAGAACTCCTATAAAGTTGCTTTTTTATTAATTTATGAATTTATGACATTGCTTCTTTCCTTATGTTTATTATACTTATCCACTTTAATATGTATATATTTACATACAATTCAAATTCTTGTGGAATATTCTTTTAGGCCAATTAATAAATTTTTATATTCCAAATTTATGTTCTTTCAAATTGAATTTCAAACTTTGTTTGTAAACAATTTATGTCTAACTTGTTTTTATTAATATCTCTTCATACGAACTCTGTTTTTAGTAAATTAAATCTGATAACGGATCAGAATTTTGCCACGAACATGATAGTCATACTTTCATGGTCATATTTCTGAAAAATTCTTATTTTCAGCCAATTGAATTGTTTAATGTTTATTACTACTTATTTTATTTTAGTTTCTATTTATGATTTATTTTACCGGGTGCTACGAAGATTCTATGTTCGGTAATTCATAATAGCTTCTTAATGAGTTAAACAAGTCACAACTTCCATTGGTTATAAAGTTTAAATGATTAAACTAAATTTAATCAAATCGAGCTCATCGCGTATTGGTAGTTCGTAGTATTTTGAAATGAAGTTCCAATTAATATATAACATCCAGAATATGTCGGAATCCTTCCAAACAAGATTCTTCCAAACATATTGGAATATAGCGCTCAAATGAAATTCATGGTTCTTGATTTGGTTTTGTACATTTTGAGATATGCCAAAATTAAATTTTCAAGAAAAACGGGGTTAAGTAGTTTTTTTACCATACCCAAATACTTAACTAAATTGGATATTTTAAAATATGGAACTATCATCAATATTCAGAGCTAAAAATTAAACAAGCTATAGTGTCAATTCAATGTCATTCACTGTAGCCACAATATATTGTTTCCTATTGATGTAAGAGCCATATTGACAACAAAAGGTATACAATCGAGATTTTACGTTAGCTAATTCAGAATAGATTCCGAATGAGTTAAACAAGTTAGGTTGTCCTCTGCTTATAAAGTTCGAACGATTTAACAACATTTAATTAAATCGAGCTTGTCATGAAGTGGTGGTTCGTAATTTTCCGACATGAAGTGAAAATTGATATATAAGATCCAAAATATGTTGGAATCCTTCCAGACAAGATTCTTGGAGACTAATTGGAGTATAGCTTTCAATTGGAAGTCGCAATTCTTGATTAAGTATTGTACATTTTGAGATTTGTCCAAATTAAATTTTCAATAAAATCGCGGTTTCGTAATTTATTAACCATACCTGAATACATAACTAAATTGAGTGTTTTAAAATATGGAGCTAAAGTTTCATCAATATTCAAAGGTAAACATTAAACGGACTATAGTGTCCATTCAATGTCATTCATTGTAGTCACAATATATTGTCTCCTAATGGTGTAAGACTCGTTGATGTTCACAACACGGGATATTAAATTGAGATTCCATGTTAGATAATTCAGAATAGCTTCCGAATGAGTTAAATAATTTCGGTCATCTTCCGTTGAGTTAAATAAGAGTTTGTGTTGGACAATTAAAAATAGCTTTGGAATACTTTCATAACAACCATTCTACAATACGGAAACATACTACATTAGCTATTAAGCATTTTCAGTTGCTAGACATAAAAATGATACAAAAGTACAATAAGGCTAGAGATGTAGTAATGCTTATTCATAGCCATATCACGTAAGCCAACTATAGCGAAGTTCATCTGCTTTATGACTAATAAATTCCATTCTGTATTCTGGTAAGTAATGCGAATCATAAGCTGAACTATTTTCTTGAAAAACATCTTCGTCTTCTTCAATAGTCTCGATAATCTCACGGTAATGATTAAAAGTTCCCACAAAACCCCATATGTTTTATATATTTATAAATGTGATAGCCTTGTGGGGAATTCAGGATGGTTATTCTAACCTTCTGTCTCCATGTTTCGAAATATTTCATGCCTTATAACCACATCTGTACGCAATATAATTTTATCACGCGACCAACTTCAATATATGCTTTCATGAGAAAAATAACTCGAAGAAGACCAATTAATGGTGGATATTTTAGTTCAATAGGTTATGTTTAAATTTAAAGAAGAAAATGAGTAGGAATACCAAGTTTAAAAAGTCTCAACTGTAAGCCATGTTATTATAGCCAATCAATAACCGAAATAGGACACAAATAATGCGACCACATTATTTACAAAGATTTTAACCATGTTATTTACAAACAGTTAATGATCGAGACAGGAAAAACACTGAATGTACCCACGTTATTTACAAAGAATACAATCATGTTATTTACAGATAATTAAATACTGATACAAGACAGACACAGTAGCCATGTTATTTGCGCTTTACTTTACTCGATCACTGAAAGTTTGTAAAGAAAGTGGCTATCGATTTTAGTCACATTCAATGACTATAGCTACGTTTCATGGTTTTCTTGACACTTGGAAATGTTCACTCATTTTTCAAATGAATCGTTCAACATTCATTGTTTCGTCATTATAAATACCAATATATATGAAATAAACTAATCCACAAACACAACTCAACTCATAAAAATGCTAATTGAATAGCCAAAATCATACGATTACACCGACATTCTGTATAGACCATTATATCCTAATCCATCTTTACATATAGAACCAGCATCTTGGTATACAAAAACGAAAGAGCGACATTACGAAGATTCACTACACCGTATATGCTAATTAGGTTGTGTTCTTGGCTGTATCTACTATAGTTAGTGTAACACCCCACGTCCATTAATGTCACTCACAAAGGGAATGCATTAACTTCCATGGAGCATTTTAAGTGAATATAGAACAGAAAATCACAACAAGACAGATATAAAGCAGTACTTGAGAATTAAAAACTTCATTTATTGCAGCGGAAGGTAAATATGTTTGAGTACATCATCAAAACCATAACTAGAGTCAAGTACATAATATTTATCTTGATAAAATCAGAGTACATAAAGTAAAGACATAATCCCACTACTACCAATAGCCATAAAGAAAAAATGATAGGCTGAACTTTACTTCAGCAATCTGAATCCAAGTGCTCCCAAAAGAGATCCAAATCAAGCTCCACTAGTACTAGTCCCACCCTAAGAACTGGGGGGAAAAGGAAGAAAAGAGGTGGAAACAAAGGGGGTCAGACATAAAGTCTGGCGAGTCCGATAACTCTAACAACATAATTATTAAAGCAATATGATAAGATATAAGCTGGAGAATAAGGTAATGACTGTGTGAACCACATGGGTATGGCAAAGCAATCAAGAGAAACAAAGATAACATTAATTGCGCTTCCTAATCAATGTAGGATAATTACTATATTCTATTGTATTGCACCGTACTGTATTGTACTAGCTCTAACTGCACCCTTACTAGTCACTCTAGAAATTTGATCCATCTTGGCTAAATAGAATGATGATAGCTTCATGTACTACTAGATGTACCCATTATCCTCCATGTTTGACCGTATATCTCTAGTTGCTATCATAGGTACCCAGCGTGTACCTATCCCCACTAGATGTACCCCTTCAATAATTAATAATGGTAATTCCATGTACTCCTAGCTGACGTCATAGGTGCCGCCTTCTCCTATCTCCACTAGGTGTACCCCCTTAATAATTAATAATAATAGTGGTAGCTTCGTGTACCCCTAGCTGACTACATAGGTGCCGTCTGCTCCTATCTCCACTAGGTGTACCCACTACCATGCCCCATTCGATCGGCTCCCTAACTTGTAGATACCCGTGCTGGCCCCACAGTGGGGTGTATCACTCCCCAAAGTGGCAACCCGATACCACCAAAAATGCACGGCTTATACCTACACGATGCAACAACGTCTTACCTACCAGCCCGGGTCCACACACGCATATGAACCCGTTGGACTTGCGTTGCCACTGCTAACCCGGTTTTGGCCTCTTACAGTCAAGCCCAGTATGTGTGTCCCGTCCTCGACTTGGGTCGAGCCCACAAAGATACGAATGGGTTACTGGTTGAAACGGGCCCCCATTACTTGACACAAGCTATCCACCTAAGCTTGGTCCCCTCTAGTATATCCCACTTAACCCCCTTCATGTCCACTTACATGTTTTAAATTTGGTTAAGGGTTTCCATTAGTAATTCCACATGCCACCCAAGGCACCCACTTAACCCCTATGTCCCACTTACATGTTTTACCTTGGTTAAGTGTTACTAATCGTATTTCCTCATGCCACCCAAGGCACCCACTTAACCCCCTCATGTCCCACTACATGTTTATCTGGTTAAGTGTTTCTTAATTTATTAAGACCATAATCTCATAAAGACCTCTCACATTAGACTGACATTTGTGGCAGCTGGATTTGCCGGGCGGGTCCGGGCAGTCTTACACCACAAAAGAGCCCAACCTCGTGTCTTTACAATTTTTATGTATTTAATTTATGCCTAAGACCTCTCACATTAGACTGGCATTTGTGGAAGCTGGATTTGTCGGGCGGGTCCGGGCAGTCTTACACCACAAAAGAGTCTAACCTCGTGTCTTAGACGATTAATTACTCCTAATTAATCATTCCCCAATTTGAATTACTTTCCCTATTCAAATTATCAATCAATTCCAAATTTAACGATGTCCATAATTGACTCAATTATGTCCCTCCATTTATGGTATGTAAAATCATACCCATTTTCACCACAATTATATTTTATGCCTCTTAAGGCATTTATGCTCATCTATTTATGGTATATAAATTATACCAATTTCATTACTAATTAATTTTATTCTTTAAAATTAATTACATGCCTTTTTAGGCCATTACATGCCAAATTTACAATATGTGTGTATCCTCTATTATCCCCATCGTACCCCCGTCATTCGTTCGCTTAACATGATGTATACATATTAGACTAGCAAATAATCTAATACATAAAAAAAGGAATAAACGTCACAAAGTCACATACACACAATAATTGATCAAATTTGCATCTAACTTGCAATTAAGAATTACAACATACTTGCATAGTCTTTCTATTATCAAGGATCCAAACATCATAGATCTAAAAGGTGTGAGCTTGCATGTATGAACATAGTTTTACACCCAACTAGCCTAGGTGATTACCACAAACTTACATAAACTGTGTATGTCGTCAACCTAAACAAAAAGGTGTCATCTTGCATAACTATGGATCCAATAAAGGTGTTAACGTGAGTAAACTATGGATCCACATAAAGGTGTAAACTTGCATAACTAGGCATGTCTTAAATTCAACATAAAAATGTCAACTTGAATATGGATCTAAACTTTAAAGGTGTAAACTTGTATTAATCCAATTATCACTTAAACTTGCATATGAACATAATACCTATACGAACTAGCATATGTTCTACATCCATATTCGCATAAAAACTAATGTTATAAACCTAGGTGATTGGATTATAAAAAGGGATTCATTGACACAATTTAACATCATGAACTACTAGCATATATTTTAGATCCAAACTTACATAACATCATATAATTCGCATACAACTTGCATAATCATATTAACTTGCATAACATCATATATGAAACTTGCATAATCATATTAACTTGCATAACATATTAATCTTGCATAACATCATACATGAAACTTGCATAATCATATTAACTTGCATAACATCATATATGAAACTTGCATAATCATATTAACTTGCATAACATATTAATCTTGCATAACATCATACATGAAACTTGCATAATCATATTAACTTGCATAACATGTTAATCTTGCATAACATCATATATAAAGCTTGCATAACATCATATAATATGAATCAAGTTAATATACATGATTAAACATATGAATTAGATTCACAACCACAACTTATAATCCAATGTATATCACATCATAATTAATTTAGCAATTATTTTGTTAAAGTGATCGAACTCACCATTCAATGAAGCTCTGAAATTTATTAGCATTCCTTTGTTGTAGTTGAATTTGTTGTTGTAGTTGTTGCTGAATTGAATAGATTAGCTTTATTCTTCTTCTGATTGGTGGCGGCTACTTCTAGGTTTTGGAGTGACGGCATGACGGCCATTGATCTAATTTTTAATTGATTTAGGGTTAGGTCTTATGGTGTATATATAGGTGTAGGGAGTTATTTAGGACCATTAGATTAACCCTAAACCATGAGAACCAATTAAATGCAAAATCTGCATTTGAGCGAATCGGCTCACGGGTTGACAGCCAAACACCCTGGATTAACCCCTAGTCGACCCAGCGAGCTCGGGTCGACCTCAAAAATGGGTTGGTTCGGTTATTCCCCTCTCCCAATTCGCTGTTTTGAACATTTTTGCATATTTATTTGTTTAATTTTCAATTATATATATATCAATATATATATATATATATATATTTCTCTGCGCAACCCATTTCACTTAATTCTTTTCTAAAAATTAAGTATACTTTAATTTGTGAATTTTTATGTTATAAAATTACGGGGTGTTACAGTTTGGCATGGCAATAAGCCATATAAAAAAATGGCATGTTAAATTATTAGATAGGCTATAAACCGTATCTCGATCATTAGTAATAACATATGGCTCTTACCCGTATCTAAATGATTACTAGATACGAATATAAATCATATCTAAATAATCTATAGATGTATATGGTGTAATTCTGACATGGTATTAGACCGTATCCAGTTTTATATATATATATATATATGTATGTTTGTATGTATGTATATATGTATATTTATGTGTGTGTGTGTGTATATATATATAAAAACAAAAACTCCAGCACGTTTTTCATAACACAAAGCATATAACATAATTTATACAAAGGATAACACAATTTATACTCAAAGCATAAAAAGATTTTTCATAACACTAACATAATTTATACAAAGCATATATAACTTCAGTTAATGGAACTCATACAATAAACAGAAACTGTCGCAGATTTTTCATCAAATTACAAAGTGGAGCTGGTTATTAAAAGTAACAAACATAAAGAAAAAAATTAGAACAACTTGATAAAACAACAGGAGACCAGAAAGATTCAGCGTGTTGATCATGCTGATAAAGTCCACGTTGTTGTAAATCAAAGCAGTGATAAGCGTAACCTAGATGCTGATATACATAATGTACAAAAATTATATGTTTCAAAGCAATGATTAACATAAGCTAACTATTGATGTGTGCATGAATCATGTGCACAGTTTGTGCATATTCATGAAAATACCAAACCACTCATTACACAAAATTCAAGTACAAAACGGTAATAGTGACAAATCAGGCCAGTAATGGTGACAAAGATACAAGGCTAGCAATATGTACATGTGCAAATAGGCATATGGTAGGTCACAAGCTAGGTCAGAGAAAGTCAAAATAGTGGGTACAAATACATAGCAGGTTCAAGGGCATGATTACCGGCCACAACATGAAACAATTCCATTTCAAAATACACGAATTTCAAACAAAGCATAGTCACATAATAATAAAAGCCCTCATACTAAAATGCTGAACTCACACCAAACAAACCCTCATGCTGAACCCGAACTAAATAAACATTGAACTGACTCGACGTAGGTATCATGGCTTTTTGTTCGTGTGTGCATATCATGTCGCTTTGAAACTAACACTAAACTTAAATTCCAACATCTAGTCTGATAGATATTAATACGGTAAACATTTGCAGATCTCAATACTTAAAAGTAGGATAAAAAATAGTACAAAATGCCCCTCTACAAATTGTATCAAATCCTAACATCGCTTAAAAACAAACTTTGTTTACAAAATCTTTTTTTTTTTATTAATTACAATTAGAAACTTAGACTATTAGAAAATTAATAGATATCACAATTAGGAAACAAAAATTGAAACTAACTACATGTTGTTTCAACATAAGAATATAACCAAATATCCATGATCATTTTTTGCTAATTGTTAAATGTAGGAAACACTCAAGCGCGAAGCGTGTGCCGTGATGCTTCTATTTTAATAGTAGGTTTTACTTTGGACTCAAGTGATTTTTCCTACATTAATACGTTGAATGGACTACAAGAAATAAATATATGTGGTTTACCACATTTTTTAAGGCTTATAATTAGCCTGCAAACTCCGAGAAATTATGGATGGAATATAATAGAGCAAATCACTGGAATTTTTTATTTTGTGGTTTGATTAGAAAAATATCTTAACAGAATGCTAGAAATGGTACTAATAAGGAAGATTAATATCAATTTAGTCTGATAAATGCCAAGTATAACAAAACCAAAAAATTAGAATGTAGTTTAAATATAAGTATCACGTCACACTCATGTATGGGAAGTTGCAGTAGAGAAGGATATGAAACGCTGAGCCGTTTATATAGTCGGAAAAGACTTCCATCCATTTTCTGATCCCACTTCCCAAACAAAAGGTTAAAAAATTTGATATGACAAATTCTGAGCAAGCAAATGCATACAAAGAATAAGCATTCTAACTGTTTATGTTGCTTCCTGCGACTGTTACTCAGTTGTATCTATCTTAACATGTTTATGATACTAATGACATGATTTCATGAACTTGAAAAGACAGCCTAGAAACATACCAGCATCTCACATGCTTTGTGGTTTAACATGACCTTCAACATCATACATAGCTGATACACCTCCCCGCTTTTTTCTATTTTCTCCAACAGGACTGCATATAAATTCATTGTACAAGTTATGAGTACTCAGGGGGGAATCGAAATTACTTTGGGCTATATAGCATTGGTAATTTGGTATTTTACCATAATGCATAAAAGAATACAAATAATTGTTTAATTAAAACATTTTTAAGCAGTAGATGGTGAAGACCAAACAAATAATTGAATGCATGAACAAACAATTTAATTTCGAACTCAAAGCGTATAATGAAAGCCAAAATAAGGTCAAACCAATGAATAAATATTGTGGTATAACTTAAGCATTTGCTTAGTTCTCATCAATTCAAATAAAACATTATTTTACTTCTTTTCGGATCAACACCAAAGTTGTAAACATATGATGTTTAACAAAATGTATTCGAATAGATAGTTCCTTTGTTGGCCCATAATTTACAAGGCTTGGTAAATCTATCTTAATGTATTACTTCGATCTAGACAGCCTAAATTATACATATTATGCTTAAATACCATTAAATATCTACTATGCAAAGTTTTACTAAATGAACACCTGCTGATAAAGGGGGTGTATACAACCACTACAAAATCATGCACTTTTGTTGATCAAAGAGCAATAATCTTGGACATAACCATCATTTTAAGGTCCAAATTTCTAGCAACACACAATACATATGGACACAACACATATGCAGGTGTAAGAATAAAATTAAACTACCATTTGCACACAGTACATATGAACATGGTTTTAGCAAGGCATCGTACATGTGCACATAACATGCCCACTCAATTCTTATGTAAGATACTATGTAGAGTTAAGTGTAAAATTATATATACCTGCTCCAACGTCTAAAGATACCGAATCATCGTCTTCGGATGACACACATACTCGACTTTCTAGTTAAGAATTTACTGGGTGATCCACTAGATGAATGCATTTTAGCTCACGAGCAGGGTCAGGTATCCATGCTTAGTGTCGGATGCTGCTTCACTTAACCTTCGGAAAAAGCTGCTTTCACTTGCAACTTTCAGTTTCTTTAAAGAAGAATGTGTAGTGCAACTTACACTAGATAGACTCTGCTACAAATTAGGTGAAAGTTGCTAGTGAAAGCACCTTTTTACTAAGGTTTAGTGAAGCAACATTTAACACTTGAATAAAGCTAATAAGCATTGGATACCTAACCCTGCATGTGAGCTAAAATGCATCCACCTAGTGGATCGCCCATTAAATTCTTAACCAGAAAGTCGAGTAATCATCCATCTTCCAAATTTTCAGCAAACCTATCAAATTATTTTCAGTAAACCAGCTATCTCTCAAAACAGTGTAATAAAATTAATCATTACCTTCTATACCTAGTTATAATTTAAGAAAGATCAGTTAATAAATGGTGTTATCTCTCAAAACAGTGTAATAAAACTCGTATTGCACCCATTTTTCTTTAAATGATTACACACAAAAGACAAACCACCCTAGGATTCAATGTCTGAAATGCATTACAAACTCATATTTCATGATTCAAAGTATGAAATGCATTCAAAGACAAACCATCCCAGGATTCAAAGTCTGAAATGCACAAACTCGTATTTCAGACAAGGTAAAAAACAACTAGAAAAAAATGCATTACAAACAAAATATTGAAACATTTCAATGTGCCCTTGACAACAAAATTTTTGGCTACGTCACTGATTGAAACACATACCTACTTTCGAAGGAGGGTTAGGGACCAATGAAATGTGGAGAGGGAGGCTCATCTCTGTTAGAGGAGGCGATTTTAGAGAAACGACAAGGCACGATTTAATGATCGAAAACCCAAATTTTGGTTCTCGATCACCACTGAAATAAAAAAAGGGAAAGGGTAGCGGCCAAAAATTATTTCTAAGTGTCAAATGGGGTGCACAATATGGTACACATTCGATTCGGTTGGTAGCCAAATCAAATTAACTGATCTGGAGCTTTGCTGATGGACTATCAGATTTAAGGTCTTTGGGGTGGTATGGATCACAAAATGTGGTTTGATATAGATGTGAGAACTATCAGATTTTATACGGCTTTAAGCCCTAATTTATTTTCGCATCGTCATGTGCCAAATTTGTTGGTTTTGTGTAGTGATTTGCGACAAAGAGAGCTTGAAGAAGTTATACACCAAATGCAAATGGACCATCAGCAACAATAACAACCTCCACAATGTACCCAAAGGTCACATAATGTAATTCTTCCAACACAAAATCTTTTTGAAGTCGAAGAGGCACAATATGTGAATTTTGTATGCTTCTGTGGTTTTGAATCACCTATTCTAGTCGTTCGACATTGAAACGATGTTGGTTAATGATATTATCCTTGTTTGATATGTCCATACGGGTGTGAATTTGGACAATGATAGACAATTGTTTCCTTTCTCGGGTTATTTCTTATGCTTTGGAATTGGAAGAAGAGATCATGAAGCTATGCAATCAAGTCAGTGATCTTATGCGGGCAAATTACCGCCTTTGTAATGGTTTAAATTAGAAGTTTTCCTATTTTATATTATGCCAGTCGAAAACGTTACTCTCAGTTGTATCTCTATGGTTATTATCAGTTGTATCTCTATGTTTATTATCAGTCATATCTCTATGGTTATTGTCATTTTATCTTGTATGCATATCAAAAATGTTATTCGATTTATTACAAGTTGAATTGAAGATATACGCAATTTGGTTGGATAACATAAATGACCAACAACATAGTAATGTAGTTTGAAGTAGCAACATGTAACATACAATGACCAATAACACATACTGTACGCAATATAAATCAATGTGCAACATATAGTGGTACAAAATGACAAATACATATGTACATCATGAAATCAAATATGAAATCTAAGATCATCGTAAATCTATGGCAGCACCTTCGTCGTCGTCATCATCCTCATCGTCGTCGTCATCACCTCTACCACCTGAACCACTACCACTTCATGTACCACCTCCAGTACCCCCAAATGCTAACATATCCAGTTGAGCCTGTAGCTCGTCTATCTGGGCCTGCACTTGACCCTACATCGCAAGCATTTATCCCTAAATTGCCTGCATCCCCACCTGGTGCTGCTCACCCAACATCTGAGAATGTTGTAGTACCATATGTTGAATAATGGCGTCTATTCTGGTCCAACCTAGATGAATGCTGTAATAAATAAGTATTATTTCAGTGTATATTTCTTATATAATTGAAAGAAACTATTTTAATAATTAGCAAAATTAACTCGTGAGGCAGGTAAAGTCCGTGTATGGGGATACCAGCAATGACCTCATCAGGAAGATAAACTATAGGACGTGCCATCAAAGCACCGCCCAGATCATATGCCCTAAAGAGTCATCAAGACCATAATCCATGGGATTCTAGGAGTATTGGGATAGGGCAGGATCAAAAGTAAATGGCGGAGACTAATAGCCATACATGGACCTACTGATCAGAGTTCACATCCCGATTGTAATTCGGTAACAATTAGCGTCGAGGTGAAACTCTATCCCGATATGTATCAAAATCGTCTCCCGGTATGAAAAATATATTTATAGGCCATCCTATGTGAGAGCAATCCCATAGGAAACCCATGGTTCTTGTAAAATATTAGCCTTGGACCTCAAATCAATATGAGATTAGGCCTCCATCAGTTCGTGCCTAACATCGGCAGGCGTACACATAAGCAGATGGATAGACTCACATCATCGCGTGTATGGGACATATGAATGAGATGCATGACTGAACGCGTCACAATGCATGCATGCATGTTGGTCGTGTACTCGTAAAACCATCACAACAACATCTACCAACAACCAAACGTCTGACACCTCCCTAAGAGCAAAAGAGTCCAGTGGAGTGTACAGACAACCCACTGTAGATGAGCCCTAGTCTATCATTTGCATATACTCTGGTTCAGTCAGCCCTGCTAGGTGGCCTAGTCGAATTGTACTATTTTGGCTTAAAAAGAATGTCGAACCAGAAAGATATAATAGAAAAAAAATGCAGCATCGCATATAGCCTTAATACCCAAATGAGTTAAAATGTACTCCTCTAAATATGTCAGGGTAACGACTCTAGGCGAGATATGATCGGAGGCGTAATCAGGCAAATACAAGGTGTACATCACAGGTGTCTCATAGCGAGAGTCAAAAGGATATGACACTCTATCTACACTCCCTATCTCAATCCCCACGTGCATACAAAAATCTGTTGGGATAATACCAAGCTTAAAATATGGAAAATGAAATATATGTGTGGTGGGCCACCACCTCTTAACTAAGGCAACTAATAGTGGCCAGTCAAATGACTGGGTAGGTCTAATCTATAAGAAATGTCAGAATGGACAATCCTATAGGCTATCCCGTAATGTCTGAGGCATTATGTCGTAAAAAGTGTAATACACCTTGACCAACTACCACGAAAGATGAGGTAGCAAGACTAGTAACAAGACATTTGTTCGTGGTTAATATGCTATAAAATAGCGCTACAAACTAACTATGTAATATGATAGATAATTATTTTGTACACTGTTAATTATATTACAATCAAAATCATATCTCAACGATCTCTAGAGATGTGAAAATATGGTGAGAGTAACCCTTAGATAACTCAAATAGAATCCTTAAGTCCAATTTCGTCATCTTGGGCAGAGGAGCCACATGTGCAGGACCAGCCATCTCATTTGTCTATGGTCTAATCGTCCATCTAACGATTTTAGTCACGCGTGGTGGCATCTCAATGCAATATCTTATACAAAAAAACAAAAAAACATGAATTATGAGGTGGGATAGGAGATAAGCTGGGGTAAGGTGCAATTTTTTTTGTACCCTACAGGGACGCTGATTAAATCAGTGCCCAAGCGTTGGACGTTGGTTAAGTTAGCACCTAAGCTAAAGGCGTTGATCTAATTAGTGCTTTTTCATTAGGCATCGATTTAATCACTGCCATAATATATGGCATTGATTAAATCATCGCCCGCCTATTGGAGAATTCCTCGAATAATCAGGTGAAATATTACGAGTTATAATATTATGACTCATAATTTGTTGGAGTTGATTTGAAAGGTCCGTATCGGAGAAATCTTGACCTTATGTTATAGTCAATGTTATCCTGGCATGACCCGAATCCAGTCCGACCTCAGAAAATCCTGAATAATCGATTTTTCTGATCTGAACTCAAATATACTTTAGTCTAATTTAGATTGGATGAAACAACGATCCAACTGTCCATTTAACATGTTAAACCATGGGTTTTTTTATTTCCTCTTTTTTAATGTTCCATTCTCTTTGATTCTCATCATCTGTGCTATCTTGAAAATAAAAGTCTGCATTGTCAAAATTTTCATCTCCCCAAAATGCAGTTTGCAAGTTTCATCAAATTCGCCTTCACAAAACTTTATCATTAAGCACTGCAAGTGTGTGCACAATTGCAGTTGTTTTGATGCATCTTTGTGTGGTAGTAGCATACAATTTTGGTCATTAATTTTGGATACTATACAAATCTTAACTAATAACTAACCTTTTTAATAGTAATTTTGCATATAACTTGTGTGTAAAATTTGTAAATTTTTAAAGATAATTCATGGTCCTAATGGATTAATTGGTTAAACTATTATAACCTTAAATCTTGAATCATTACAGTTCGACATATTGTCCGTTCAAAAACTATTGTTATAACAGAAGCAATAATCAAAAAGCAAGGCGATTTCGAAAATGACTAGAATCCAACTAATTTAAAACCTCAATGTTTCCACATTCGAGGCTGTAAGAAATTCGGAGGCATCTTTTTTTAGTTTTCAATGCTGCAAATCCTTTATTACTAATATATATATATATATATATATATATGTATGTATATAACAACTCCAAAATGCCATGAGATCATAAACGACCTAATTTTCTCTCATTGCTAGTGGTTAATCCTTATTGATATCAAATCAAAGTGAATTGAAAAATGTAACATTCCCCGTTTTGATATTCAAAACTAAGTGGTGCAAATGTTGTAGTATCTATAGTATTAATTTCTGAAGGTCGAGTTCGTACGCATTACTAATAACCATTGGATTTGAGCATGAAAGAAAATTTAAATTTTTCTAAAACAACTTTAGCGTTTCACATTCATGCATTACATATTCCCATAGCATTTCCCGATTTTTAGATAAAATACTAACACAAAATACTTCTAGAGCAACATATAAAGATGCCCTTTAGGTTGATTAGAGTACTCATAATAATACTTATTACAATACTAACATTAGTTCAATAACATAGGATATCAAAATTAAGCTCCTAAAATAGTTAACGATGCCTCTTACATAACCCTACCAACTTTATTCTCCAAATATATAGAACCTAAAACTTACTCTCGATCTGATAAATTAAGCACCCGAGAAATAAAGGGGAAAAACCAAAAATTCAGGTCAGATTAACTGTAAAGGTCGATATTTTGCATTCAAAGGATAGTAAAACAATTCTATTTAATTTATAAGTGAAAGTATCTTTCTACTATTCTGTTATATGGTTCTTTTGGATGTTTCACATGTCCACGATTTTTACATTTCCACGATTTTTTGTTGAATCTTTTTATGATGGTTTTGCCCTTAACAAAACTTGATTAGGCCATAACTTTTGATAGGAGCTAAATTAGATGCTTTAACCTATCTCATGGCTTCAGACAGGTGGTTTGTTACTCCGTAGAGTGGTCATATTAAGAAAACAGTTTAGCGGTTTAAGAGAAATTGTTGTTTTAAATTTTTAAGGCTAGTGGACATAATTAGAGTAATGTAAATGGACTAAGATTAATAAGCCCATTAGCCTAATCAGTCTCCATTATAAATAAGTGCTGAAGGGTGGAGCTTAGAAGCTTTCCCTGTTGTTTTCCAATTAAGTTTAGGCTATGATTTACATCATCATTTCTTAGCTCAAATTAGAAGATAGATATACGTACATGTATGTATGTATGTATGTATGTATATGTGTGTGTATGTGTGTGTGTATGTGTGTATATATATATATATATATATATATATATATATATATATATATCGGAAGGTTAGATCTCATCATTTCTTTTGCAGTTTTCTTATTGTAAAAGATAGTTTTCCACTTAATTTCATCTAATGGTCAGATTAGATTAGTGGTTATGATCTCTCACATGTCTATATTAGATTTTATGTTGTAATTAAGCATTTTAATCAGTTAAATGTTATTTGTTAATCTATATCTAAAAAAGGATTAGATAAGTTAATTTCTGATCTAGATTCATCTTGGATATTCAAATTAGGGCACATATTGATAAATTTGTAAGCTTCAATGTAATTAATGAGTAATTAGCCATATTTAGTGCGATATCTATGATTAGATTTGATTGATTCATGTTTTTATGAGATTGAATGTTCATGTATGATCGAAATTGATTGCTTTAATGTTCAAATGAATGAATTGTGTGTTGTGTTTTGATTTGTGGGCTAGTATATACTTAAACCAGGACATAGGTTGATGATAGGAGCATATAAAGATCAAAGTTCATCGAAATCTCATGAAAGTCAAAGGACGGGCTCTGGAGGATGTTGGGATGGCATAAAAGAAATTTCACCTAGAAAATAGCTAAGTACGTGGATCTACACTGATCCATGGAGGGAGATCATATGGTGATATGATTTCGTATAGAGGATTGTGGGGTTTTGCAATTGCTACCGTGAAGAACCGGTGGTGATTAGACATGCCAAGTGTAGTAGGATAATGGATCAACATAGATGAAGTGTATAACCAAGATTTGATCCAAGACTGAGATAACATGGTCCAAAGGCTTTAGGGAAGAGTGACTTGAGGCTTGGAAAGTGACATTCCCAAAATGTTGGCTAATTACATGGATCTGTACTAATCCATCTGGCTGATGGTGTTGAGATCCACCTAAATAGAAGGGTACTGCACTAGGAGCATGTGGAAATTAGTGGTTACTTAGTTTTTCTACGGAAAAAAGTTATAACCTATTAAAATAGTGACTTTTCGATTGTGAACTCGAACGGAAGTGGTTGAACTAGTGTTATAGGAAACTTAGAATGGAACGAGGCTTCCAGGTATTGCGTTGGTTTGAGTGGGACACAGATCTGAAGGTGGAGTTAGGGATAGCTCTTGTGATTTAAAGTGCTAAGGGTCATTGATAGTATGGAGTGTTATATTCGACTAGAAGCAGATTTATTATAGGGATGTCTATTAGGACTGGTAGCCATGGTGGTGTACCTTGGATCATTTGGGAAGTGGTTTAGTCGCTAGATATTTGGGTCTTAAACGAAAACGTGTTTAGGAAACATGGTAATTCGACAAGAACCAAAGTTTTCCATTAGCCGTTTGCAGGCGAGAGGATCATCATATGGGTTACCAATGTATTCAATAATTTAGAAGGTGATAGCTAGGTTTTGTTTGATGGATGTTATGTTTGCTATGATGCTCTATCTCTTTCTGCCTCTCTACTTTCTTTGGGTAGACTATCACCTATAACATACTGGAGTGAAGTAGGAGTTAAGAACAAAAAGATGAAAGTGGCTGCTTTTATTCTTTTATCCTATTATATGTGGTATCTATCACTGTTGTTATTTGAGTAGCAAATTTTCTTTGTTATTATGTGCTAACTCTTTGTATTTCCATAACCTGTCAGTATGAGAATTAAACTTGTTTAGCATCATATTTTGCAGTATTGCTATTGATAGTCATTTATCGCATACAACAGACTAATGTCTAACCAAAGGTTTTATGTTTCCTCTTATAATCTTGGGGTGCTCATCGACGATGTTGATGAGCAAACTTGATATTAAGTTATTGATGATGTTGTTGACTGAAGACAAGATGAAGGCATGCGTATTACTCTTTTATGCAGATATTTGCATTCTACTATTAATATGCTCCAAGTGAATTGTAGAGAGACATTAATGTATATAAATATTTATGACATCTTGTATCAAATACTATGATTTTATATAAAGATGAGATTTTCCATTTCGTCATGGTTCACTATTATTCTATTGTATATTGCATATTATATTGTATTCATACAGTGTGAGATATACGACAGGCCTTGTTTCATGTTTCTTCTTTCGATAATCATCCCACACTAGTTTGGCATGACTCTTAGCGCATCTTTCTTATTATTTAGTGCAGGAGGTATGAGGCGATCATCATATTTTGTATCAGAGCAAGGTTATTCGATTAGCCAAAATTAATAGGAAGTATTCATGTAAGCGAGAAGTACTTGTAATTGATTCATATTTAAGCAATATAATAATATTGTTACCCAAGCTTTTAGGCTAGTCATCTACAGATAGTTAGATTGACATGCTCGATGGTTATCAAGATAAATGAACTAGAAATGTCATTAAATGCCAAGATATCAAGTCCAGATAGCGTCATGAAACAATAGTTGATATAGCCTGTAACACCCCGTATTTTTTAACAATACTAAAAGAGGATAAATTAAATAATAATTAATTTAATATTTGGAATTAAGGGAAACGGAGTGCGCCATTGCGTCAATTCGAAATTATGGTCAAGATAACATTTGGTTTGCGTAAAACGGACATCGTATGAAGAAGTTATGAGGATTTTAAGGTTGTATATGCGTAGAAGAATTATATATACACATATGAGTCAGATATAAGTCAGAACTTATCTAGAAAAGGGTTCAAAAAATAAAATTTCATAAGGTGGCAAATTTCCCGCTCTAGGGGATCGACGCCCCTAGGGAGTGTCGACACTGGGGTCGACCCCCCTACAGGGGTGTTGACACCCCAAGGGCTGACGTGGCAGTCGGTTTCTGGAGGCTGGCGGCTATATATACGGGTCCATTTCTCTTGTTTTCTTCACTGGAATTCAATGGAGGCCAAACGTTGTCGGTGTCTAAACTGAACTGGATCTGTTTTCTTCTACAACTATCAACTTAAGCAAATCAGTTAGAGATTCAAGATCCATTATTTTTCTATTTTCTAATCCAAACTCTGTGAGTTCTTAGTTGTTTTTAGATTTAAATATTTAAAACTAAACCTGATATGACTATAGTTTGGATTTGTTCATCCTATATTATACCGGATCCATTGTAAATTGTGAACATATGACATTCTAAATTGGTTATAACTTGGATCTAAATCTCTATCATGTCGGATATATTGTAACTTATGTGGCATTCTATGATGTGGATCTTAAACCTTATTTGTGTCAGATCTACTTTTAACTATTAGATCTGAATTATGTGAACATCTAAATTATTAATCAGATATAGCCTACTACTTAGATTCCCTTATGTTTATCATATTAGACTTGAACCTATTGGACATCTAAATTGTTAAATTATATCTTATTATGCTTATTATGACAACATAGTCATGTTAGAATTAGTAAACTGCCACAAGTTCATCAGATTTATGCTTATATGTCCACCTTATCACCACACCAGTTTATGTATATGCCAGAACAATCACCTTTGTCATATTCCCATCAATTTTCCCTTTTTATTGTTTATGACTAGGCTATTATCTAGCCTAGGCATGTTACAAATTATGTGAATGCGCTACTTAGGGAACAGGGGAAAAATGTTTAAATTGGCATTATTTAAATAATGTTTATATGAATTGGACATATAATTTAAAATGGGGAAAAAGGGGAATAATCACCTATAAAGACATAGGTGAGAATTTGGACAATAATGAACTGTCTAAGATTACAATTAGAAATTGTAATTGCACTTACAACACGAGATTTGGTTGCATTAGTGGTGGAAGTTTGCCCAGACCCGACCGACATATCCAGCAACCACTAATGTTGAGCATAATGTGAGAGGTCTAAGTGCACAAATACGAATTGGGCTAAGACACGAGGTAAGGCCCAACTTGTGGAAGAAGTCTGCACGGACCCGACCGACATATCCAGCATCCACAAGCTGTAGGCCTAATGTGGGAGGTCTAGCCCATTATAAACCATAAATGGACATGGTAATAAATTGAACTACTTAACCTAATCTAATCCATAGGGATTGTATGATTATGAACTAAAGTTAGGGTTAAGTGAAATTGGTTGGACAGTGGGTGGGTTAAGAAAATATGAGGGGGTGGGTAATATCAACATATAGGCCTATAAACTTAACCCGATAAGGTTATGTAACTAAAGATACCTAGTGGTATACATAACCGATGGAAATAATAAAGATATGTAATTAAAGACACCGAGTGGTATACATAATCAAATGGAAAACCTAGTGGGGGATACAAGACAAAGGGAAGAGCTTGTATCATTTTGTGTGGCACCCATTTCATCCAGTAACCCGGAGTAGGTATGAAACATGTACTCCGAATTATGTCTGACAAGGGGCACACTTAATGGACTGATTGTAAGAGATCCAAATGTGGAGGACGGCGTGGGCGGCGCAAACTGACCGGGCCAGGTGCATGCATGAGCCGGGTAGAGGGGGACAAGACGACCATGCACCTGTAGATATGGGGTTGTGCATATCAGCGGAGGGTTGCCACTTTAGGACGTGATACATCTTACGGTGGGAACGGCACAGAGTATCTACATGGATTAGGAAGCCGATCGATTAGGGTAATTGTTAGGGTACACTTGGACGTATACCTATGTCTACCATCTTATAGTGGAAGGGATCATTTCATTTCGGATATTCTAGTAATAGTGCAGAGTAATCATTAGAGGCGTATACACCTTATCATGTTTACCTTGTCATATATGCCTTTTATGTAATTATCTCTCTCTTATCCACTTTATATGCCTTTCATGCTACTTTTATTTATTTACTTGCTAAAAATAACTGTACTCGCCAGACTTTATGCCTGACCCTTTTTGTTTCCTCTTCTTTCTTCCGTCCCCCCTAGGTTCTCAGGCGGAAACACTCTGGCTTGACTGTGATTCTGCTTACTTTTGCTAGAGCTGCTGAGATGTATGGCTCAAGATCCTATCCTTGTTGCTATGGCTATATTTTGTTTTTGGGGAATTTTATTTCTTTTATGTACTCTGATATTTTTGAAGTACAAGATAGTAGCTTTTATGTTGTAATGGGATTTTGTATTTCAGACATGTGATGTTTTTGGACCATGGTATCTTATGTTAAATAAAGTTTTTAATCCGCTATTATTTTATATGTCTATCTTGTAATATTTCTGTTCTGTTTACTATAACGCTTCACGAAACTTAATGCATTCCCTTTGTGAGTGACATTAACGGATGTGGGGTGTCACACTTGGTATCAGAGCCGAAGGTTACCAGATTAGGTAAATGTTTTTGAAAGCTAATTTCAAAAAGATTTTAAAAGAAAGCATTTTCAAAAAGAAAAGTCTGTTTTGAAAAACATTCCCCAAAAAGTCATAAGTAATATCTTTCGATCCCTTGTCTGAATCTCTTTCCTTTTCTTTTTCAACATGTCTGGGGAACCCAATATTCCAGATGGCGTTACGATGCCAGGATGGTTACGTAGGTATCTGGAGGCCACGGCGCCTGCCAAAGGCCACGGAAACGTTCCTCCCTCGACTGCACCTATTGCTTCTCCTCCTCCTCCACGTGCAGACAACTTCTCAAAGATCTGCAAAGATTCCCGTGCTATGGGAGGGAAGCCATTCCATGGAACCGAGACATTTGTAGAGGCAAGGAACTGGCTCAAGGAGACCGAGGACTTATTTGTAATCTTTGAAGTAGAGGATCGAAGAAAAATTCAGTTAGCTGCTTGGCTATTGAAGGATGAAGCTTCATTTTGGTTGGAGGTAACCCAAGCAGGCCGTCCAGTGGAAACTTGGGATGACTTTAGACAGAGGTTTGAGATGAATTTCCTTTCCCAAGCTGAGAAGAGCATGTAGATGGAGAGGTTCTTAGCACTCAAACAAGGGAACTTGATGGTTAAAGAGTATGTGAACAAAATTAACCAGCTGGCAAGATTTGGACTGGAACTGGTGGACACACCGCATAAGAAGGTTTTGCGGTTTGTTAAATGACTAAACGAACCACTTCATGGGTTAGCCATGTCCCATATCCCAATGGAAGCCACATTTGACAGACTTGTTGATATGGCCTTGATGTATGAGGAAGAGAAATGGGAAAAGAAGGAGGTTAAAGCCAAGGAAACAACGCAAAATAAGAAGGTATGGCCCAAGAAGGGGTAACAGCAGCAACAACAGGAGAAGGAAGGTGGAAAGAATAACAAGGCCAAGGATAAGAGGAAATGCCACAGTTGTGGGAAAGAGGGTCACTTGATCAAATACCGTAAAAGAAGGGAGAACACTTGCTTCAATTGTGGAGAAGTCGGAAACTTTGCTAGGGAGTGCCCAAAGAAAGAGGGATCACAGGGACAAGGTCAACGAGCAGGAACTTCTGGAGGGCAGGTGCATGCTCTCGCAACCAGTGCTCCAGATAGAGGTAGAAAAATTTATGTGGAAGGTTTAATTTCTCTTTCAAACCATCTTATTAGAACACTTTTTGATACTGGCGCTTCACATTCATTTATATATAGTTTTGTGGTTGAATCTCTACACTTAATTACTGGTATGGTAGTGGATCCCGTAGTTGTCTTAAACACCATTGGTGGTTCGACTCATTTATCTATGATTTGTCAGGGTTTGAAAATATTTGTGTTAGGCATCGAGTTTGAGTGCGACACGTATGTGCTCGGTTTTATGGGCTATGGGTTGATTCTAGGAATAGATTGGCTTACCACGTATGGTGCCATTCTGGATTGTGAGAGGAGGGTCGTTAGGCTTTTGACTTGTCATGGGAGGACCCTCGAGATTTCTTGTGACGCCCAAGGGTCTGTTATGCTTAGTTTCATAGAGTCTCTTGATGCATCTATCGGTGATATGCAATATGTTCCAATAGTCCGAGGTTATTCTGATGTTTTTGATGAGGTATGGGGTTTACCTCCGAGGTGCGAGATCGATTTTCGCATATATCTGGTGGACAATGCAAAGTTAGTTGCGTTGCTAGTGCGCCATATAGCTCCAAGGGAAAAGAGGGAGCAGAGTAAGAAAGTAGGGGAGCTACTTGAGAAAGGATATATCAAACGAAGCATATCTGAATGGGGTGCTCCAGTTGTATTTGCAACTAAGGTGGATGGTTCGCTTCGTTTGTGTGTCGACTATAGAGAGTTGAATAAACTCACTAAGAAGAATAGGCACCCGCTCCCGAGGATTGATGATTTATTCGATCAGCTTGTTGGAGCCTCGGTATTGTCTCAGTTAGACTTGGCCGCGTGGTTTCATCAGTTGAAGGTGGCTGAGGACAACATAGATAAGACCACTTTTAGAACTCCGGATGGTTTCTTTGAATGGCTAGTTATGCCTTTTGGGTTGACGAACGCACTCGCCTATTTTGTTGATCTGATGAGTAGGGTGTTTCAGGAGTTTCTAAATAAATTTGTTGTGGTCTTTATTGATGATATTTTGATCTTTTCCAAGAGCGAAGAAGAGCATGCCCAGCATTTGAGAGAAGTTTGAAAACTCTCTGTGACCATCAGCTTAAGGCAAAGTTCTCCAAATGTCATTTTCGAAGAAAAGAGGTGAGATTCTTAGGGCATGTAGTCTATGAAGATGGGATAGTTGTGGATCCTGCGAAAGTAATTGCGGTGCAAGATTGGCAGATTCCTAAAAATGCAACAGAGGTGAGGAACTTTCTTGGATTGGCAGGTTATTATAGGAAGTCTATTAAGGACTTCGCAAAAATATCAGCCCCTCTCACCAGGCTGACAAAGAAGAATTTGGCGTTTTCATGGGATATAAATTGTGATGTTGCTTTCCAACGACTGAAGAGGGCTCTGACAATAGCCCCAGTCTTGACCTTGCCTGATGGAAGTAAAGTTTTTACCGTTTATACTGATGCATGTAGTACAGGGCTTGGTGCGGTTCTGAAGCAAGAAGGGAAAGTAGTGTGTTATGGGGGTAGACAATTGAGAGTTCATGAGAAGAACTACCCCAGCCATGATCTAGTGCTAGCTGCCACAGTATTCGTGCTTAAGACGCGGCGATATTATTTACTTGGAGAGAAGTTCGAGTTATATACCGATCATAAATCTCTCAAGTATCTGTTCTCATAGAAGGATCTTAATCTAAGGCAACAAAGGTGGATGGAGTTCTTAGCTTCTTATGATTTCAAAATCTCTTATACCCCTGGCAAGGGTAATGTGGTGGCAGATGCACTGAGTAGGCAGAGGATGGCCTTAAGTCTTCTATTTGTGGAGAGGAAGAGCTTGGAGTTCATCTCAACTTTTAATTTTAGACCATCCATCGAGATTTTGCCTGATATGTTTGCATCATTAGAGATACAACCAACTCTTATGGATCGGATATGAGATTCACAGCAATGTGACAAACAGATTTTAGATATCATGGATAAGCTCAGTAAAGGGGAGACTTATAGTCACCTCAGTCGATATACCATAGATGAAAAGGGGTGGTTGCGATGAGATGGAATGCTTTGTGTCCCTCAAACCGGAAGCTTGATAAAGGTAGTCCTAGAAGAAGCTCACCATTCTAAGATGACTATTCATCCAGGCGGCGATAAGATGTACAGAGACATGAAGAGGGTTTTCATTTAGGCTGGGATGAAGAAAGATATGGCTGAGTTTGTTTCTCAATGTTTAGTTTGCCAGCAAGTTAAAGCTGAGAAAATGAAGCCTGGTGGTTTACTTCATCCTTTGGAGGTTCCTCAGTGGAAATGGGAGAGCGTCTCTATGGATTTCATAGAGTGTTTTCCTAGATCAAAGAAAGGCAATACTAGTATTTGGGTGGTAGTAGATAGACTCACTAAGAGCGCTCACTTTATTCCAGTTAAGAGTAAGAGGACACCATAATGGTTGGCAGCAAATTCTGCTGGAGAGATAGTTCGTTTTCATAGAGTATCTTCCAGCATCTTAAGCGATCGTGACCCCATCTTTACAAGTGAATTTTAGAGGAGCTTGCGAGAAGCATTAGTTACACAGTTGTGTTTGAGCACCGCTTATCATCCTCAAACCGATGGGTAGACGGAGAGGGTAAACAGAATTCTTGAAGATCTTTTAAGGTTGTGTATCCTGGACTTCGGAGGGACTTTGGAAGAGCATCTTCCTTTAGTAGAGTTTGCCGATAACAACAGTTATCAAGCTAGCATCGGCATGGCACCCTTTGAATCATTGTACGGACGACCCTGTAGATCACCCACTTGCTGGTGGGAATCTACAGAAATATTATTACTTGGACCTGATATGATTAGAGAAACGTCCGAGAAGATTGACCTTATTCGACGGCGGATGAAGACAACTCAAGATAGGCAAAAATCCTATGTAGACAAGAGAAGGACTGACATCGAATTCGAAGTGGGAGACTTAGTTTTTATCAAAGTGTCACCTCTAAGGAATGTGGTTCGCTTCGGATCGGTAGGGAAGTTGGCACCCAGGTTTGTGGGACCATTTCCCATAACCGAGAGGATTAGCCAAATGGCCTATAGAGTAAAGCTTCCAGAAAATTTATCCGGTGTTCACGATGTTTTCCACGTTTCTCATCTGCGGAAGTGTTTGCATGACACTGCGGAAGTTGTTGAGCCAAGTTAATTAGAGGAAGTACAAGTGGAACGGGAGGCAACAGTTTGACGAGTTCCTATCCTTATTCTTGGATCAGAAGTTAAGAAGCTACGCAATAAAGAGATAAAGATGATAAAGGTTCAATGGGGAGATAACCCAGAGGATGCAACTTGGGAGACCGAAGACAAGATTCAGGCTTCGTACCCTTTTCTTTTCGAGGGTAAGTTCTTAACTCCTTTTCCAAAATTTTACTTGTGCTTGTTTCTATCATCTGAATATATCCTATCCTTAATATTTTTGACCTTTAGATCGGAATCCTATGGATGTAAACATGTGTTTGAAACATGTTATGTTTGATTGATGCAAGCGGATGCAAGTGTTTGCCAGTGGCTGCCTCTGGATGCATATACACGCACATTAGGCACTAGATCGAGTCAATCACTCTCATACTGCATATGGATGTGTATGCATTTTCTTTTCTTCTCTGGATGGAAATTGATGTATTAGCATATGGGTGTTGCATTTGGACGAATGAGTGTGCAACATATGGAACTCACATGTTATAATAGGATTATATGCATACATATTCGATACATGGCACTAACATACATTGCATTAAGGAGGTCAACTGAATCAGTAGACTGCCTGATCTTCGCATTAGTATTGGGACATATACACACACCTTTGCATATATTTACATAAGAATTAGAAATCATTAAGGACAATGGATGTCAATGATTGATGGATGAATAGATGGATGATGGATGGTAGGATATATATTCTTCTCAACTTAAAGATTTCGGGGACGAAATCCTTTGAGTAGGGGGAATGTAACACCCCGTATTTTTAGTAACACTAAATAGAATAAATTAAATAATAATTAATTTAATATTCGGAATTAAGGGAAACAGACTGTGCCATTGCGTTCGTCTCGAAATTTTAGTCAAGATATACATTTGGTTTGCGTAAAATGGACACCGTATGAAGAAGTTATGAGGATTTTAAGTTTATATACGCGTAGAAGAATTATATATATACATATGAGTCAGATATGAGTCAGAACTTATCCAGAAAAGTGTTTAAAAAATAAAATTTTGTAAGGCGGCAAATTTCCCGCTCTAGAGGGTGTTGATACCAGGGTCTACCCCCCTACAGGGGTGTTGACACCCATAGGGCTGACGTGGAAGTCGGTTTCTGGAGGCTGGTGGCTATATATACGGGTCCATTTCTCTTGTTTTCTTCACTGGAATTCAATGGAGGCCAAACGCTGCCGGTGTCTGAACTGAACTGGATCCGTTATCTTCTACAACTATCAACTTAAGCAAATCAATTAGAGATTCAAGATCCATTCTTTTTCTATTTTCTAATCCAAACTCTGTGAGTTCTTAGTTGCTTTTAGATTTAAATATTTAAAAGTAAACATGATATGACTATAGTTTGGTTTTGTTCACGTGCCTATATTATACTGGATCCATTGTAAATTATGAACATATGACATTCTAAATTGGTTATAACTTGGATCCAAATCTCCATTTTGTCAGATCTATTGTAACTTCTGTGGCATTATATGATGTGGACCTTAAACCTTATTTGTGTCAGATCTACTTTTAACTATTAGATCTGAATTATGTGAACATCTAAATTATTAATCAGATCTAGCCTATTACTTAGATTCCCTTGTGTTTATCATATTAGATCTGAACCAATTAGACATCTAATTTTTAATTCACATCTTATTATTCTTATTACGACATCATAGTTATGTTAGAGTTAGTTAACTGGCACAAGTTCATCAGATTTATGCTTATATGTCCACCATATCACCATGCTAGTTTATGTTCATGCCAGAACAATCACCTTTGTCATATTCCCATCAGTTTTCCCTTTTTATTGTTTATGACTAGGCGATTATCTAGCCTAGGCATGTCGCAAATTATGTGAATGCGTTAGGTAGGGAACGGGGGAAAAATGTTAGAATTGGCATAATTTAAATAATGTTTATATGAATTGGACATATAATTCAAAATGGGGAAAAAATCACCTATAAAGACATAGGTGAGAATTTGGACAATAATGAAATGTCTAAATTACAATTAGAAATTGTAATTGCACTTATGACATGAGGTTAGGTTGCATTAGTGGTGGAAGACTGCCCAGACCCGACCGACATATCCAGCAACCACTAATGTTGAACCTAATGTGGGAGGTCTAAGTGCAAAAATATGAATTGGGCTAAGATACGAGGTTAGGCCCAACTTGTGGAAAAAGTCTGCCCGGACCCGACCGGCATATCCAGCATCCACAAGTTGTAGGCCTAATGTGGGAGGTCTAGCCCATTATAAAACATAAATGGATATGGTAATAAATTGGACTACTTAACCTAATCTAACCCATAGGGATTGTATGATTATGAACTAAAGTTAGAGTTAAGTAAAATTGATTGGACAGTGGGTGGGTTAAGCAAATCTGAAGGCGTGGGTAATATTTACATATAGGTCCACAAACTTAACCCGATAAGGTTATGTAATTAATGACACCTAGTGGTATACATAATCGATGAAATTAATAAAGATATGTAATTAATGGCACCTAGTGGTATACATAATCAAATGGAAAACCTAGTGGGGGATACAAGACAAAAGGGAGAGCTTGTATTATATTGTGTAGGACCTGTTTCATCCAATAACCTGGAGTAGGTATCAAACATGTACTCTGAACTAGGTCGGAGAAGGGGCACACTTACTAGACTGATTGTAAGGGATCCAAATGTAGAGGACGGTGTAGGCGGCGCAAACTGACCGGGCCATGTGCATGCATGAACCGGGAAGAGGGAGATAAGACGACCGTGACACCTGTAGATATGGGGTTGTGCATATCACTTTAGGACGTGATTCATCCTACGGTAGGGGCGGCATAGAGTATCTACATGGATTAGGAAGCCGATCGATTAGGGCAGTAGTTAGGGTACACTTGGACGTATGCCTAAGTCCACCATCTTATAGTGGAAGGGATCATCTCATTCTGGATATACTAGTAATAGTGCAGAGTAATCATTAGAAGCGTATACATCTTATCCTGTTTACCTTGTCATATCTGTCCTTTATGTAGTTATCTCTCTCTTATCCTCTTTATATGCCTGTCATGCTACTTTTATTTATTTACTTGCTAAAAGTAACTGGACTCGCCAGAACTTTATGTCCGACCCTTTTTGTTTCCTCTTCTTTCTTCCGTTCCTCCCCCCCCAAGGTTCTTAGGGCGGAAACACTCAGGTTTGACCGTGATTCTACTTATTTTGCTGGACCTGCTGAGATGTACGGCTCAAGCTCCTATCCTAGTTGCTATGGCTATATTTTGTTTTTTGGGAATTTTATTTCTTTTATGTACTCTGGTATTTTTGAAGTACAAGACAGTAGCTTTTACGCTGTAATGGGTTTTTTATTTTAGACATGTGATATTTTTGGACCATGGTATCTTATGATAAATAAATTTTTTATCATGTCATTATTTTATATGTCTGTCTTGTAATATTTCTATTCTTTTTAGTATAACGCATCACAAAACTTAATGCATCCCCCTTTGTGAATGACATTAATGAGCATAGGGTGTCACGTAGCCCATCAAAACAGTGTTTGGAAAGTCTTCAAATGAGGGATCGGTGTAGATGATATTAAAGGGGTTGGTAAATTCCAAGACAAACAAGCAGAATAACTTGACTTCAACAATCCACATGTCGTAACTCTCCAACCTTATATTAGATCAATATGACACTTCATGGTGTGCTACAAGACACAGGGATACCCAAATAATAACTTGCCACATCATTAAACTTAATGTGAGGGATCAGTACTAATCTCCATAAAGGGATCAATATCGATCCAACCCTTAGAGTATTTCGGGCTTGGGTCCTCTTAGACCTCTCCTGCAACGTTCCTCCGACTTCTCCATTCAAACAACATTTATAAATACCGATTGCATTATGGAAAAAGGATTTCTTTTCCCGTTTTTTACTTTATTCTATACGCTTCAGATTCATACCGATTCAAGACCTTATAATCATAAAAACAACAACAAAGCGAACAACACCTTTAAAAAGGACGTAGGCACGACAACGCTGAAATATTATGAATTATAATGTCTCTATTTGTTAATTTTCTATTATTTATTCCTAGTTTTCCATTTATTTTCATAGTTTAGTTATTCGCTGAACTCTTTAGGTATTGTGCTAATTTTTGGTGTCAACATTTTGGTGATTTCACTAAGAATAAAAAACTCAATTTTTCGGTTTCCTACCAATCAAAGTTTTCGAATCTTCTAAGATCCCCATAGATCTAGATAAGAAGATTGAAGCCATAGTGAAAAAAAAAACTCTCAGTATGTTGAACCTTTTAATGTTGATCATGATGATGCTTTAATCCAATAGCAACCTTTTGATGATGCTAACGTTCTTGCCATGACCGATATGGCCACATCATCCAATCCTAATGCTTAGGTTACTCAAGACCTATTACAGATTATGATGAAGGAACTAGAGGATACCCAAATGTAGCTTAACAACTAGGTCAAATATCGGTATAATGCAGTAGCTGCGACTAACCACTTAAGTCAATGTTAATCGACATGATGGAAGAAGGCTCCAACTCCTAATAATTAAGTTTCTGAAGGCTACTTATCCTCATCCCACTCTAGTGATTGTAGGTAGTGGCGAAGATGATGGAAGAGTCGCCACCAAAGAGAGAATGAACCAATCTAGGCATTTGCAGTTCAGAACTGGTCTCACCATAGGATCGAACCCGAACCCCTTCACAAGGGGCCTTATGCCACCACTATCCAGAACTTGGTCCATAGGTTTTTTGGTCGTCAATCGAAACCAAGTATCTCATGCATAACCTCAACAAAACGTACGTAATAATTTCGTTCAGCCTAATGAAGATGTTAAACCAAGGAGGAACCGCAAGAGACAATCTCTAGAGTTTGATCACGGTCGTCTGATTCTGATGGATATCAAAATTTCTATTCTCACCACCATGATCCATGTGATCATGAGATAGTCTTAAGGTCATGCCAACAATGATTGGGAAATCATTACGAGGTGTGACCCATGAAGTAGTTCTAAATGATGAATAACCTCAACAATTTAATATTCCATAGCTCTCATCATACTCAAAACAACAAATCCACAAGAATTCCTTAACCATTATGAGTGGCATATGGGCATTACATGCGCCACTGATGCAGTGAAGTGCAAGTCTTCTCGGTATTCCTCGAAGGAGTGGTTTTATTATGCTTCTCTCAAATTCTACCGAGAACAATATCTTCTTTTGAACATCTTGCAAGAAAATTGGTAGAGCAGTTGAGGATGCACACCACCGTGCCTATGGATATCATTTCGATATCCGACATATGCCATTAAGACGGAGAGTCGCTCAAAAGCTTCATGCAAACATTTAACAATGCTCTCACAGTGGTTGATGATCCATAGCCGAACATTATTCTTATTGCACTTATTGAGGACATTCACCCTGAAATAGACTTTGGGGAATAACTAAATCGAAGGTTTCCAAGATCTTTGGAGAAATTCTATTAGAAATCCAATAACCACCTACAATAAGAAGAAGCATGTAGGAATCGGGCTGTAAAGGGATATTCTTATAAACTTCAACATGACACTATGCAAAGCAATGTCGCAATCAAACAAACTAGAGATAGCTACAAAAAGGTTAATGTATGGCCAAACAAGGGACAATAATTTGTATGACTACTGTAAAAGGACAGAATCGGAGAAGCGATCCTGATTCCCTTTGTATAATAACTACACTCCTTTGAAATCTTGGTTGGAGATGATCTACCTTGAAACCTACACTAATTTATAATATAAAAGCCCAAATCTAAGAGAACCTATGCGAAGGTATAAGTAGTCAGGCTAGTAGTGCAGGTTCCTTTAAATGTTTTTCCATAACACTAATGATTACCAACATCTTGTGATGCTATAGAGAAGCCCCTCTGTGAAAAGCATCCTTGGTAATACATTCAAGCTCCAAAGGATAGTACATCAAGTCCTTCAACACTCGCACTAGCTCAGGCGACACCAAGGTCTTCTAACATAAGACCCATCAATGAGGAATTGTCATAAACACCATCTATAGTGGACCACATCCAACTAATAAGAGCTAGATGTATACGGAAAAGTACGTCAATGCCACTAAGCATGTGGAATATGAAGAATTCTTAGCTATAGACGAAGGTATCCTATCCAAATTCCATAAAACAATCATGATGATATTATCTTTCGCGAAAGGCAAGTCGTAAGGTTGGAAGCCCTAACCATTTATCACTTTGTCACCTCAACTAATATTGGTCCTTGTTGGCTTCGAGAGTTCTGTCAATATTCTTTCAAAAAATCCTATGACCAGATGAAGCTCGAGGCCAAAGATCTTAAGCCGCACATAGCCCAAATTCATGAATTTGAAGGCAAAACAAACGAGCCAATAGGAATCATCTACTTATCGATGGAACTTAGCAAAGGCGAACACCTACAGTCAGAATCATCTTCTTCGTCGTTACCAATATTTACTCTCCCTACAATGCATTTTTGGGGATGTATACTCTTTTTTACTTTTGATTTTGCATGACATTATGGTGCTTACTAAGAAAATTTCCTATGGACTACAACTCTAACAACGCAATCGTCTTCACTAAGGGTAGGTGCAGTTCGGTTCGGTGCGGTTTGGAGCTCAAACCGCTTCTGCACCGCATCAAACGGTTTTTCAAAAATACAAACCATTGTACTAACAATTCAATCGGTTCGATTTCGGTTTGGTTTCGATGTAATATGGTCCGGTTTTGGTTCAGTTCGGTTTGAACCCGTATTACATATGAAATAAGAGAATTACTTCCATAAACAATCAATTTACGATTGTATGACATTGTGTCACCTGAAGCTTAAAACATATAGTGTTATCTTGAATTGGTAAAACTACAACATACACTGAAAATAGAATACATATCGTAAAAAAAAGTTAGACAGGAATTTGTTAATTTTTTATCATAACATTACCGGAGTAGCTATGCGATTCGGTTCGGTTTATTATGGTTTGGTAATAGTTCAAACCGCAACCGAACCATATCATTGCGAGTCAGTTCAGTTTGGACTATTTGCTTCAGAGAGAGAATCTGGTGCAGTTTTCCACATCGTTTTTGCGATCCGGTCTGGGAGGTTTCCGCATTGCGGTGCGGTTTATGCCCACCCCTAGTCTTCACCATCGAAGTAGCCTAAAGAAAGATGAGATTAGATTATGAAAGAGCAACATAAATTAACCAAAACCCTCGATGTTCTAGTCATCCACGACGACCTATATCGGGACTTGAAGATTGAATCACAGCCCGGTCCCAATTCTAGGAAGGAACTAGCTAATTTATTATGGACCAATCTTGATGTCTTCAATTCACCCACGTTGACATATGCGACATTGCGCCAGGAATGCAAGTCACACCATAGATATTGATTCAAAGTCCCTTTCAGTTAAATAGAAACTCTAAATCTTCAGTTCAGAGAACTCGGCAGCACCGATAAGCTACTCAACAATGGCTTTACCCGCGATGCCCTCTACCTTCAATGGATCTCCAATACAGTAGTTGTAAACAATTTGAATGGTAAAAGGCTTACATGCATCGATTATTCAGACTTAAAAAAAGCATGCCCAAAGAACAACTTCCATCTTCTAACAATTGACCAACTCATCGACTCAACCGCTAGCCATCAACTCCTATAATTCATGCACGTGTGTTAGGACTACAACCAAATCCCAATGCATGTTCCTAACAAAGAACATATGAGCTTTAGTACCGATTTATGGATGTACTGATGTGTTGTCATGCTCTTTGGATTGAAAAATGCTAGGGCTACGCACTGAAAGCTCATCAATTGAATGTTTAAAGACCAAATTTAGAGGTCCATAGAAATTTATGTGGATGACATGCTCACGAAGTCATGACAATCAAATGACCTCATCAATGGTCATGTGGAGATGTTTAGTGTTCTACACAAGTATGGCATGAAACTCAATATCTTGAAATACTCTTCTACATTATGTTAGGAAATTTTTTGGTTTCGCGATCAATTCTTGTTGGATTGAGGCCAATCTCGAAAAGAATGCAGCCGTACAAAACACCAAGTTCTGCAAAATAACAAAGATGTTAAAAACTTAACGGAAGGTCGACATCTTAAGTAGATCCATTTTTAGAGCCATTGATAAATTCATTCCCTTCTTTGACTATATTAAAGGGGAAGAGCAAACTTTCTTGGATATAGGAATGTATTGATGCATTCCAAGACTTGATGAATAACTTAGAGAGACCTCCTATTTTTTCAAAGCCTATTGATCATGAGGATCTATTCACATATCTAGATGTTTTTTTACATGTTATCAACTCTGCCCTTGTTTTTGAGGAGAATCGTTTCTAGAGGCCCATGTATTACATTACCAAAAAATTAATAGGCATCAAAGGAAACTATCCAAAGCTAGAAAAAATTGTGTAGTGCCAGTTGATCTCTTCTCAGAAGTTCCTCCCTTATTCCCAATCCCGTCCAATTAAAGTCTATATTGACTAATCGCTACAACAGGTCCTTCAGTGACCTAAGGCATCTGAGAGACTTTTGAAATGGAACATCGAACTAGGCCAGTTCGACCTTACGTTGGCCCCTTAGAGGACCATCAAAGGGCTAGCATTGAAGAATTTCATTGCTGAATTCACATTCCCAACGACTCAATGGAATGCAACGAGCAACCAACCATGTAGTGCAAATTAAATGTTGAAGGATCATCTAAAAATCTGTGTTCCGGCGCCAAAGTTGTACTTGTAACTCTCGAGGAACGCTCGTTTTGTTATTCCATGAAACTCATCTTCTCTGTTACTAATAATGATGTTGAATATGAAAAATTAATTGTTAGGCTTAGAAATGATAAAGAATTGGGATAAAAGCTATTTAGATTTTCTCGAACTCTTAACTCGTTGCTTGTGGAATTCTTGGTGGAGTTACCTTCTATTTCATCCTAGAGTATAACTATAGAAAAAATCTAATTCATTGGTCTCATGACCATAAATCTCATAGATTATGGAATAATTTTCATTTCCATCATTTTAGGATGTTGAGCCTTTGATCCTAAGTTCACTGCAACCTGTGGCCACTCTAGTAGCTAGATTTTTTTATGAAGTATCTATGAGAAGTGGAAACTGAAATTTTCCCCATCTTTTAAAGTATTTCATTCATAAAGCTTTTCGTCTTCAATCTAGTAGACATTTATCCATCCATTTGTTAGATATTCGAGTGTTAAGTGGTAAGCACTGTAAAGGATTCATAACTCTAACTGCTTCCATATGCTAAACGTATCACCTTCATAGGTTATTTTTTTTAATGTATTATTTCAAAACTAGTATCTTTAAACCGGGGGTTAACGACATATTTGAAGTTCAAAGTGAAATGACTACGGTTCATCTTACTAAGTTTCAGTCTCCTATTTCGTGCAACTAACACTCGACATGTTATTCTAATGACTTACTTCTCTACTGCTAGGATGCTTCCTTAGGTTGCATGGTGGGATACGTCGTATCCCCCGAGAAATGGACTTAATGACTTATGTGCCAACTAGTATAAAGTTAGACAGACACATTTTTATAGTTAAGTACGCAGTTCCAACATCAATGTTGACTTATTATGAACATCCTTCCCTAGTTCGGCATGGGCTATATCAATGGTCTAATACTAGTCATCTCTGCAATGGTCATATTTGGTTCTAAAATCAATTGCCTTGGCTTAAGAATGTCCACACCTCCATGGATCCATCTATCTTGCTTGTTACCTTGCATTCATTCTTGATGGGTTGCAAACTAAGTTCCAGACTTGGTCTTTTTGGGCATACAATTTTGTTGCTTGCTTTATGAATCTATGGAGTGCTCTACTATCGACAAATATCTTAGCTATAGAGAAGCTACCGTATATTCTAGCATTTTTTCTATCATCACTGGATTCTTCTCTAGCAGTTATGTCAGACTTCCTACTGATGTAGTGCATTTCTTTCTCGTATCCTTCGTTAGCTTACAGATTCTGAGATCGTATGGAGTTCCTAGTAGTCCTTTCTTCAGTTTGGGTGGCAGTCGATGATAGCTCGACCTTTCCATCCACAAGGGAGTTAATTTCTTTTATTTTCCTTATGATAACTTGATCTCCAATTACGATATGACTTCCAAATTCCCTCGATTTGGCTTTATCATTATCTGGTTCGGTGGCACCCCACATTCTAGGTCAAGTTTTCGAATGAACTCTTACTGATTTCTTCACTTCAGTAATCCTTCTTCAAGTTATTCGACCTTCGTATTATATTCTTTTTAGAATGTAACACCTTCATATTTAAGATCCCCTAAACTAGGATTTCTCTTATGTAGAAGTGTTGAAATCATAGTTTCCATTTTCCCCAAGCATATCATGTGACGACCGCCGATAACTCCTGCACTAAACAAGAGGAATCATGCACTGAAAGGTGTGCCAAGCTGCTATGAGCGATCATCAAGTTAAAGTAACACATGCGGAACCTGTCGTATAACTCACAGCGAAAGGATAAAATATAATAATACATACACAACAGGCAATAATAGTGAATCATATTTAAGCAGAAACTTGAGACTTTCATAGCAACTAAAAAGAATATCCATAAATCTTTGGATTGCAACATAAGTGTCTATACAAATTGGCCTCACTACAACACTCATCAAACATCGGAAACAGAAATACTAAATAGTAGCAAAATAATACGCCAGCCTCCTTCTTGCCATCGCACAGCATCATCGTCCTCATTAATCACATGTCACCTAGTCTACCCATCCATAACACCATGGATAAACAACCAAGGTAATAAGAGGAAACACAAAACCTTGAGTCACACAACAGTCTTAATGAGCGATAAAACAACTATCTAACATCCTCAATAAAGTATATGAGAACAGGTAGATTAACCAACCAATCTACCAAAACCAGAGAAGAACCCAAACCTGTCTTCCCCACATCCGATAGTGATAGCCTTGACAAATAAGCATTAAGAAACAATAGTACATTCATGACAAACAGTTATCAAGCGTAGACCATCCTAATCGATCTTGACATCCCCCAAGTACAAGCTTCGAAAGCCTAAACCAACATCAGACAAGAACCCAGATGATATCTCCTTCGGCATCGAATAATCTACACAAGACGATAAAAGCAAAACAGACATCACTCATGACTTTGGCAATCACCACCAATCCTGCTTTGAAACCATCGTTAATCGTATGATCGACTAAACATCTTGCAATCAACTGTCAAGGGCTTTTGGTAAACCTTAGTTCTAGCAAAACTTAATACGCCATACGATGAAATGTATCTAGGCCCGTCGAGTTGCCCAGGGTACTCGACCACTCACTTCTAGCCTTTCAACATTCCTATTATACCCCTGCTTTGAGTCTGCCAGAACTTACGACCACGATAATTATTCGTCCTCTGATATTTCTAGCCTTCCAACGTGATGATTGTTTATAAGCTCAAGCCCCTTCTCGAGCAATCATTATCCATGAACTCACCACCTTCAATCATCTTCGCATTCGTTGCATTACGAAGATCCACGAACACATCACAACACTTCGAACATTCTCACTTGAATATACTTCGAAGTCACATCATGATTTAACCAAAAATCATCAATACAAGGTTCATAAAATTTAGGTCATTCCTTCTTAGGTCCCAACCGACCCCTGACCTACGACCTAACTCATTGGGTCATTCCACCTTACCCACGACCCGTCAAACTCCCTTGGTTGCTAACGACTGGACTGCATTTTCACTTCACCATGCATACCCAACGACTTGACTAAGTTGTTTATCTTCGTCGACCCAGGTCGTTACACACCCACGACATGACTAGGTTGTTACACACTCATCAGCCTATCAGCTCAAAACAAACCGATCCAAGATTCCAGCGGCCTAAGGCATCAACGAACCAAACACCACGACCCGACCTTGCATCACCCTTTGCATATTCTATACGAACCGAACCATGCCCAACGATCTGGTTTCTAACGACCTAAAGCTCATCCACCTATCTCCATTTCAGGCCGAACAATCCATGCTCCAGAACTTTGCCCGGTCCATGCTCCAGAACATTTGCCTGGTCCAACAATTCGTCCAGTCCATCAAACTGCTCATTCTTGGGGGAAAAGACACATAACCTGACCTATAAAAAACGATCTGACTACAGATCTAACCAAAATAGCTCCAATCTTGACCAAATCATCACCAAATGACAACATCGATGCGACCAATTCATCTAAATCATCCAGTTCAACCATAAACACTTTATGAAATAATTAACAACATCAAAATGATAATTATTCATCGATAGTGAGATAAAATTGACCAAAATCATGATAAATGAATGAATAAGCAAAATAATGGATCTAACTTGCGTAAACGTGTGAATTAACATAAGAATTACCGGTTTTAATTTGCTAGATTAGATCCTATGGTGATTCAAATGAAAATATATTTACCATGATGTAGACCTAGGTGAAGACAACCTAAAATGATGAAAATAAAATCAAACAACACATATAGTAGATTGAATCCTTATGAGAGATATTTATCACTCACCAAACCATCGATCTAGCTCCAAAACGATGAATCACAAATCCGAACAGCAAAGAACAACCATCAAATCCCTTGATTTGATGAAATCTCCCTTCACTTGAGGTAGATCCAGCTCTGATTGATGTAGATCTTCAATCTTCTTCCTTATATCTAGATTTTAATGGTGGAAATGTGTATTTAATTGAGCAAGGTGGATCAAGAGCTCAACCAAATGGGAGAATGAAGAAAGTAAACTATTCTCCATGCCTCTAACCCCCTATTTATAGCCTCTCATCAGCCCACTAATGGGCCTCTTCAAATCAGCCCATTAAAGGCTCAAAACCTGAACATAAAAATGTATAGCACTAAGACAGCGATTCCTCCTAAACCACTGAATCAAATCTTTAATGTGACCACTCTATGGAATTGGCAGCACAATTTCCTTTTCAATGAAATCAATATAAGAACCAGATTCGATCCTACTCAAAAGTTAATCCCTGTTCAAAATTAGCAGGGGCAAAATGGTCACAAATAAAATTGGTAAAAATTATGAACATGTCTCACATCCCCATAAACAACATATTAAAATATGAGAATGACCCAACTCTCAGTGAATTAAATAAAAATATATTAAGATCCTCTGATGCGTAAAATGTGTGCTGTTACATGTCATATCTCAGTCCACCATTGCTTGAAGTTGGCATTAAAACATTTATAATGTAGACACAACTTTTTACAGGTTTACATTAGTAATTACATCTACTAGCACTGGATGGACCATCGAATGATCATCCTGAATGGCGGTTTCTTTGCTAGGTGCATGGGAACTCTTTGTAGTCTCACTACTAGCTTTAACCTTATTCTTTGACCTCAAAGGCTTATTGAAAATCAGCTCTTAATGAAAGCACCAACATTTTTTGCGAAAAAAGGCAAATACCTCCAATTGATTAGTTATAGAACTATAAATATAAGGGTGTATAACATAGGTATTCTACTTGTATTATGATTGATTCTCATCGTGCAGATTACGTACATAAAAAGTGAGAAAAAGTAAAGATCATGAAGATTTATAGTATTTCGACCGGAATGTGCATACATCCACTGCCGATTTTAATTGTTCTCCTTATAGTCCTTTAAAACATCGCTTAAGACATAAAATAAATAATTTGTTACTCAACAGAAAGTGAGATATAACCCAAGGAAGTCTGTTAGGTTATTCAAATTTGGCTATTCTTGCCCGGTTGTACTCGTTAGCCAATCCTTCCTATCTCGTTCGACCCCCTTTGATTTGGCAGGCCTGGTCCAATGTGTGGCTTAGATGCGTGGTTCGGTGGGTAGCTAACCACTGAGCTAAGATCTTGTTCAGTGGCTTTTGGGTCATGGACATACACATTCACCACCAACATGAGAGGGGGCATCCGTTCCTTTAAGGTGTCTGCCCTCCCTTGCCTTTTACCTCGGTAGTTCCTCATATCCTGCAAAATTAAGGTGTTATCCAAGGCTTGAACTCAAGTGGGTTGGAAAAAGGCACAAGCCTTTACCATTATGTTACACAAGATTTTATGTCGGACTTGGATCTGTAGCTTTGTGTTAATGAGTAGAGTATCCCAATACCTCCTAACGCTCCATATGCCTGAATTAGATAGCAGCTCTCCAAGTTGGGGCCCATTTTGGCTAGTGGTGAACAAGTGTAATATATATGACCATATTTTTCAAATCGTAGCACAAACTGATATGTGATTTCAACCTAAGTGCATGTCTTGATCTTAGGAACATTTTACAAGTGCTTCTATCATGCTCTCTTACTATTCCCACAATGCTTCTAATATTTTGTCTTACTTTTGTAACTGCTTGATGATGTCTTTATTTTGCATCATTCTGCCTTTTTTTATACTTCTTGATGTATTTTCTATTCACTGCGCAGTAAATGAAAATGCTTACAACCATGAGCATTCAAAGGTCGTTATAGAAACGACGCGGTAAAAGAATATTTTTGTTGTAGTATAATTGAGCTTGAATGATGAAATATCTAAACGCTTACAGAACTCTTGATTAAATATGCATGGAAGCACAATATCATCAACCTAACAAATGTACAATTTTAAACATGAAAATGTAAAAATAGTCAACAGCAGAAAATGAGAAAGAAGCTCCATATGGAATTGAAAAACAAATTTTATTACAAAAAATACGAAAGACTAAGACTATATAAGAAATTTGATTGGAACACAATCAAGGCGAGCTAAAATACAAAACAACAAAGCATGCGAACTAAAAATAAGTGCAAACGTAAAAATGCTAACATTAAGTGCTTATTGCTGCGTTATGCCTAATTATTGTGCTTTCTATCATTTCCTTCACTTGGGAAGAATTCCACTCGTCCTTCTGACAAAAGAGCAGCAAAGGAAAATTGGTTATTTTAACTAAAAAATCAAACTTCTTTTATATATCAATTTGACATATTGTTGAACTTGTGAAAAAGAAGAATATGTACACAATTTGTTGAGTATTTAAATGTACAATGAGCAAAGTTATATTTTATCTTAGTCCCGCATTGCCTAAAAATTCTATCTGATAAGAGGTATATATACTAATACTTAAGATGCATATTAGTTGAATAAAAAGCATGGCATGAATAATATGGGCTTGGCCTGAAATGCGCGTGAGCGTGCGTAATTTCCAAATGCACTTATCACGCACCCGCGCGGTTATGTGCTTTAGGCCTTAGTTCCTGCTATGCCAATTTCGTTTTTTGGTCCACGCGACTATTGCTTTTTAAATTCAAAAGTATTAACTGTTCGTTTTCAACAGTCATGACCATATGAACGAACATTTGATTCTCTATATATACTTACTCTTCTTTCTCCCAAAATTAACCTTTTCTTTTCTACAAAATAATTTCTGAACCGAGGAATTCAGAAATTGCAGTTTGCATTTCTCTTCTTCACTTTGTTGTATCCTGTGAAAAGTATTCGTTGAAACCCTTTAACAAACTCATTCGAGTGAGGGCGAATAACTTTTTAAGGAAAGTGTCACTCAATTGATACGCCTCAAAGCAATTCTACTTCCACTTTTCCTTATCTGATTTCTAACACAATTCAACACACGTGAAATCTGTGTCATATCATATATCCTTATCATTGCTTGTACCTTCATATCTATTTTTCATTTAAATTTGTTATCTCATTAAACATGTGTAGAATCAGAATGTGAAGGTGCTGCAAAATGCAGTATCTCAGAGTAAGATTGGATTGATGCATGAATTGCATGAACTACAGCGTAATCAATATCAGGTTGAAGGAAGAAAGTTAAATAATACGAGTGAAAATTAGAAAATCATTCAGCTAAAAATAGACATAGAATAGCTTCATTTCCTCTAATGTTTCAAACTTCGTTACTTTTTTTTACTAACAAACCAAGAACCAGATGTAATCATATTATGTCAAATATTGTTGCTAGGGGCGTTTATTTCTAATCTACCAATTATAAAAAAATTCTTTTTTTTACAGAATAAAGGAAAATCTCGAAATTTCAAATTTACTATAATAAATCCAAAAAGAAAGGCGTGAAGAATAACTCGAGTTTGTGGATGAACAAACAGGAAAAATATATCATACAGGGAAAAAAAGGTACCTCGGCAAATATTGTGTGCAAAATACTGCCGCAAGCAGTAGTGACATTTGCACTCAAGATGTTGAGGTTGATGGACTCAAGGAGCTGGCACAGTGCAGCCATGGTTCCCCTATTCTTGTTGCATGTTATGCTTATCACCATTGATTTCCCTTCTATCTCCCTCACCACAATCTATACATGGATCGTCCCGAAATTCAAATACAGTCATATATATAAATTTTTGTTGATCAACAATGAATCAAATTGATATGGCAAGAGAATTAAAATATACCTCGCTAACATCAATCCTACTCATAATTTTTCTTTTCCCAGCACTAGAACTTTGTTTCTTTTGTGCCTTGCTAAATTCTAACTCATTGATCTCTGCTAACATCTTCATTTCATGTTCTTGCATTTCTTGAATGCAACCAATTGCGTCCGTGATTATTGATGCCTTGTCCATCTAAACCCGAACCATAATATATATATTCAGCTGATACACCGTCAGCTTGTCACTTGTCAGTGCACAATGTATGACAATTAAGTTTAGAACATACATACCTTAGTAATATTTGGAACTACGGTACGAAGAGCATAGAGTTTGGCGTTGACATTTCTTCTCCTGTTTCTTTCCCTTCCTATACTCTTTCCTCCATTAACAGTGGAAGCCAAAGAGTCGGGTGTTGTTCTTTCAAGTGAGCCTGATGCACTGCTTAAGAAGATACCGTCCATTCCCCAACTAAATATATAATCAAACTAACATCAACGTTTACATCCTGCTAGAGATATGAAAAATTAAATGAATTGGATGAAGCAAATATAGGTAAACATGTACCTATCTACCTCCTGATAAAACCTACTGGTTTCCCAGTAGTCAACATACTCAGTATCAATTTCTTCCATGCCTGCTTCGGCTTTACTGTCGGACTATAAATATATATATAGCTACGTAAAATGGCACACAAACGAGCAGTATTTTCTTGTTTTGGTATTTCTAAAGCTTAAAGATACTATATGGATAAAAAAGCCGCACGTTTTGATTCGGATTTTCAAGAGAAGCGACAAACATCTTAAATCGGTATCAACGTCACTGCGTTGGCATGTGACAGATGCATGGATAATATTGAAAGCAGTTAAGACTTAAGATTATGGGGTTACTGTTTGAAATCTGGGGTCAATATACTGTTTCAATCAACACAAAGTATCAGTTTCAATCAATACAAAGTACCGGTCCCCAGACTATAACTGCCTCCATGATGCCCAACTACAATCTGTTTATTCATGTGAAAATAATATCTGTGAAGTATATACACTTCTGAACCACGGTCGGCTACAAAGGCCATCATGGTGTGTTTATTTTATAATTTGAAGGATAGGCTTTAGATTTATCAATGCATTATCCGATTTATTTTAAACAAGTCTATGATTATATTCCCAGATTTAACTTCCATCCTCCGTGCAACTCAAGTCAAATATATGCTGAATAGAAAAGAAGATTGAGAGGTCTCTGCATTGGTCAAAATCGTCACTTAAAGCTATAGTCAGTGTTTGCATTATCAAAACCCAACTTCAAGTTAATATAGTCAGTATTTGCATGATCGTACCCAACTTTGATCCGAACCTCAAAAAACCTTGAACCATGGACCTTTGTGGTCTCAAAGTGGACGTACACAAATTTAGGTCAGACCTACGAATCAACGGTCAACTGTCCATTTTATCTAGTTAAACTAGTTATTTTATATTCTCTTTTTCATTGTTTTCATTCTAATCGATTCTCATCATCTGCATTATCTTGAAAATAAAATTTTGCATTGTCAATCAAAACCATCATCGCCCCAAAATGCAATATGTAAGTTTCGTAAAGTTCGTTTTTAATGAACTTCCGTCGTTATGCACTGCTAATGTATGCACAAATGCAGTCGCTTAGATGCAGATTTTCACTCTAGTAGTATACAATTTTGGTCGTAAACTTTGTATGTTTGAGTATATAACTACTATTTAATATAGATTTTTTCTTCAAATAATTCACAGTCCTAATGATTTGACCAGTTAAAACAGTGAATTCTTAAAGCTTGTATCATCGTACTTATAACTGAGCTCAGTGCGGGCACATTCGTTTATTTCAACTAAAAAATCAGACTTCTTTTATATTTCGACATAGGCTTATTTGACCTATTGTTGAACTTGTGAAAAAGAAGGCGAGTACAATTCAACACGTGAAAACTGAAAAGGACTCAGTGCGTTATATAACCATGTGTCCTTATCGTTGCTTGTGCCTTCACACCTATTTTTCATTTAAATTTGTTATCTCATTACACATGTGCAGTATAATGTGAAGGCAGGGACGTACGCAGAGATTTATTGGAGTGGGGGCGGAAACTTTATTATTTCACATTATTTTTTGAATTTCTAAGGGGCTGTTCGGCACCCTTAGGAGGGAAAAAATAACGGATGTATCCGTTACAAAACGGGCAAAATATTTCATTGAAATGCATCTATATATCAAAATTTGTATATCAGCCTGTGATATAAACCAGGAAAAGGATCATCACTTAACAAAATCTTCAAAATGTCGCACCAAATCTTTTTTTAAAAAAAAATATCATCCCTATCCAAGACTCTTTTACCCAAAAGGCCTTTGATCTGCATATCAGGGAAGTGTTAAGTCTTTTGGTTCCGATGGTGAGGATAAAACATAGAAACAAAACTAATAGATTTTTTTATTGAAATATTAATTTAGTTTATGCAAATTATATATAAATATAAACTAAAATTATCCAACTGACTTTAAATGGCTAGCTACAAATTTGCCTGGTAAAATAATTCCTTCAATTTACTGACCTTCCAACCCAGCTTTCCAGCCTCTTCGATTGTTGCTTCGCCAGGCCCTCCCCCTCTTAACCTGCCTGATATCGAACCACCCAATGAAACCGCCCAAACTTCCGCTAGAAAGAAAACCCTAATTCTCAATCTCTGCGACAACGATGATGACAATGACGACCCCGGCCTCCTCCAAACCGATAGCTCCTTCCCCTCCAATAGTGCTTCCGCCTCCTGCAATTGATGAATACAGATTTCAAATCGCCACGTCAAGACGTAAATCCCGAGCGCAACAGTATGATGGAAAGCAATTTAGGGATTGCAATACCCCTTCAGCCAAACCGATAACAGTTAACTTCTTTGGCGTAGGATATTGTTAGATAGAGATATGTTAGTGTAGGGTATTTAGTTAAGTAGAGGAGGAATGGAGAAGCAGTAGAACTTCAAAATGTAAAGCTGCCGAAGTAAGTCAATGAAGTAACAAGTATAAATAAAACAAAAGTTTGCAAAAGTCAGTGGGGTCAACGGCCCCTACTAGGCCTTAGGTAAGTCCGTCATTGTGTGAAGGTGCTGCAAAATGCAATATCTCAAAGAAGAGTTGATTGATGTACCTGTCTATCTCCTGATAAAACCTGCTGGTTTCCCAGTAGTTAGCATGCTCATTTTCAATTTCTTCCATTCCTGCTTCTCCTTCACAGCTGGTTTTCTTTAGCTTGTGCAGGTGAGAGTGAACTATATCAGTTACTATCCAGTGATTTACCTATATTGCGACGTTAAATGTCACACAAGCAAGTGGTAGTTTCTTGTTTTATCATTTTTAAAGTTTAAAGATGTACTGGATTTGGGATGCAAGTTACTGTTTGAAATCTGGGTCAGTATACAGCTTCAATCAATACAAAGAATCGGTCCCCAGAGATGCCCCCTTGATACCACAATGTCATCCATGTATTCATGTGAAAATATCAGTACAGAACATTTTTGAACCACTGATTTGCTAAAATGCAATCGTGGTGTGTTTTTTTTAATAATATGGAGGGTATGCTTTAAATTTATAAATACTTTGATCAATTTATAAATATGACAATTTTTCATTTTTAGCATTTGTTGGTTATTATAATAATTATTATTTTTGCACTGATCATGTCGATATTTTCAGTTTATTTTTGTACATCAAAAGCTGATCAGTAATTTTCTACCATTGTCAAAATCATCATCTCCCAAAATGCAGTATGTAAACTTTGGATACTTTACATCTTTTGCCTAATAACTAACATTTTAGTATGTCTGAGTATAACTAGTGTTGGAAAACTAAACCAACTTTGCATGCATATGAAGAGTTGTGTTTTGAACAGTGAAAAGCCATGTATGAAAAAGTGGCTGTTCTTTTACTTGAATTAATTTCTAAGTGACGTTTGATTGTGTCATGAATACTATATATATATTTCAGTAGTTGCTTGTATTTTGAAGAAGGAAGGAACTGAATAAAAAGAAAGTTTGCAATTATAATCTTTCCTCTCCACTTAATTTACATTAAAACAAACTCAGTTTTTATCAAACTGGTATCAGAGCGTATTGTCAGGATCCAATGGCAACTTCTACTACCAATCCTATTCCTCTTGTACCCAAATTCAATGGTGAAAATTATGATTACTGGAGCTGCTTAATGAAGCTTTGTCTTGAGTCTCAAGACCTATGGGATGTTGTACAGAGCAGTGTAGAACAACCAACAAATGAAAGTCTATTAACAGATGCCCAGAGAAACATTTTGAAGAAGGAAAAGCAAAAAGATAAGAAGGCTCTCTTCCAAAATTTTCAAGCCATAGAAATTCAAGTTTATGAAAGAATAAGCAAAGCAAAAAATCCAAAGGAAGCATGGGAAATACTTGAAACCACATACTTAGGCCAAGATCAAGTGAAGAAGGTTCGTTTGCAAGCTTTAAGGGCAGAATTTGAGAAATTAGAGATGAAAGATGATGAAAAGATTTCAGAATATTTCACAAGAGTAAATTCTCTTATAAATAAGATGGCTTCTAATGGTGAAGTGGTAGCAACTCAAAAAATTATAGAGAAGATTCGTCGAAGTTTACCAAGCAAATTCGACCATATTGTTGTTGCAATCAAAGAATCAAAAGACATGTCATCATTGTCGGTAGAAAGTCTACAAGGGAGCTTGGAGGCTCATGAATTTCGAATTAATCAAAGAAGTCCACAAGTCACTTCTTGTACTAATGATCAAGCACTAAAATCTCATGTTACAAATGCTGGAGGCAATAGTTACAACTCACAATATGGAAGAGGCCGTGGACGAGGAAGAGGAGCAGAATGGAGAGGTGGTTCTCATGGACGAGGAAAAGATGCAGTAGTACCGAAGAAAGAAGAAAGGAAGGGAAATTTCTATGGATCTCAACATGGAAGAGGTCATGATTTCAATTCACAAGAAGGTAAAAGAGGCTATGTTAAATGTTTTCACTGTCATAAACCTGGACATAAAATCAATGAATGTTGGATTAAAAATCCAAAACTTAAGAAAAACAAAGAAGTTGGTCATGTGCATAAGCGAAACTTTGAAGACTCACAAGAGACTTTATTAATTGCTACTGATGGAGATGTTGATAATATTTGGTATTTAGACAGCGGAGCAAGCAGACACATGACTGGAAACAAACAATTATTTTCAAAACTAGTTGAATCTAATCATGGACAGGTAACTATTGGTGATGCTAAATCTTATAAAATTCATGGCATGGGAGAAATCAGTTTCAAGACAAAAAGAGGACAAGTTGAGAGGATGTATGATGTTTACTATGTGCCTGGGCTGAAAAGTAATTTGCTTAGCGTTGGACATTTAATGAAGAAGGGCTTTAGCATTCATTTCAGCAACAAATTATGCATTATGAAGAAAAATAGTCAGCTGATTGCAAAGATTACCATGACCTCAAGCAACCTTTACCCTCTTAAACTTGATGTTTCAGATGGTTCTTGTTTCCTTACATATAATGAGGAAACCTGCAAATTATGGCATGATAGATTTGGACATCTCAACTTTACAAGTTTGAAGATGATGTCAAAAAATAAAATTGTTGAAGGCCTTCCCAACATTCAGATGTCAAGCGAAGTTTGTGATGAACGTCAATTCGGAAAGCAACATAGAAACTTTTTTTCGACAAAATCAAAATGGATGTCTCACTCTCCTTTGGAGCTTGTCCATACAGACTTATGCGGGCCTATTCAAGTTTCATCTCTTGGAGGTAATCGATATTTTCTTCTCTTTATTGATGATTATACCAAGAAAACATGAGTTTATTTTGTTAAAGAAAAATCAGAGACTCTTCAATGTTTTAAAGATTTCAAGTCAAGTGTTGAAAACTTTTCAAATTACAAAATCAAAAATTTGAGAAGTGATCGAGGAGGAGAGTATTTATCAAATTTGTTTGAAGAATATTGTCGTGATCATGGAATCAGGCATGAGTTGACAGCGCGCTATTCTCCGCAACAAAATGGCGTAGCCGAAAGAAAAAATAGGACTGTTATGGAAATGGCGAGATGCTTAATGAAGAAGAAGAATATGCCAGCCGAGTTTTGGGCGGAAGCTGTCTCATGTGTCATCTACCTAATCAACAGGTCTCCTACAAAAAGCTTAAACAACTCTACACCACATGAAGCTTGGTACGGAAGAAAACCAAGTGTTCGTCATCTTAGGACCTTTGGTTGCATTGCTTTTTCATTCATTCCAGGTGCTTTGAGGAGCAAGCTTGACGACAAATCTGAAAAATGCATCTTTGTTGGATATAGCGAAAGAAGTAAGGCTTATAAATTATACAATCCAAAGACAAATAAGATTGTAATCAGCAGGGATGTAAACTTTGATGAAATGGCTGCTTATAATTTTTCAGAAGTTGCAAGTTCATTAAAATGGCAGGTTCTAAAAATACCAGAAGGTGATAGTATTGTAGATGATGATGTAGTAGATGGAGAGAATGCTGATGATGCTTTCCAGCAAAATGAAGACATTGAACATTCAACTCATGACTCACCATCTCCACGAAGGAAAAAGACAAAAAGCCTACAAGAACTTTATGAGACAACAAAAGAAATTACAGAAGAAAATCAAGTGTTTTTTGCTTTCTTTGCAGGTGAAATCCCTATAGCATTTGAAGAAGCAATAAAGGAGGATAAATGGATCCATGCTATGAAGGAAGAAATCAATGCAATTAAGAAAAATGACACATGGGAACTTACTGACCTACCACCACACAAGACTTCCATTGGTGTAAAATGGGTATTTAAAACAAAAATGAATGCAGATGGTTCCATCAACAAACACAAAGCAAGATTAGTGGCAAAAGGATACAAGCAAAAAGAAAATGAAGACTACAGTGAGGTATTTGCTCCCGTCTCTAGACTTGATACAATCCGCCTCATAATTTCTCTTGCAGCACAAAACGGTTGGAAGCTATTTCAAATGGACGTCAAATCCGCCTTTTTGAATGGTTCTCTCTAAGAAGAAGTTTATATCGATCAACCACCCGGATTTGTTAAGAAAAATGAAGAAAGCAAAGTTTACAAGCTCAAGAAAGCTTTATATGGGTTAAAGCAATCTCCACGGGCTTGGTATGGAAGGATTAATGATTATTTTGTGAAACATGGCTTTATAAGGTGTCCGTATGAACACACTTTATACATAAAGTCAAGTTCTAATGGATGCTTCATTATGGTGAGTCTTTATGTTGATGATCTTGTCTTTACTGGAATTAATTTGGAGATGCTGCAAGAATTCAAGCTTTCAATGATGAAAGAATTTGAAATGACTTATCTAGGAGAGTTGCATCATTTCTTGGGAATAGAAGTGAATCAAGGGATATATGGAAATTTTATATCTCAGGAAAGCTATGCAAGGGATATCCTCAAAAGATACAAAATGGACAAAACTAATCCTGTGCATACTCCTTGCATTACAGGGCAAAAACTGAGCAAAGAAAAGGGAGGAAAAGTTATCAATCCAACCATGTTTCGTAGCTTGGTTGGAGCCTTGATGTATTTAACAGCAACGAGGCCTGATATTATGTTTGTTGTGAGTCAAATAAGTAGATTCATGGAGAAGCCATGCTCGGAACATTGGGTGGCTGCGAAGAGAATTTTAAGATATATTAAAGGAACAATTGATTATGGAATTTTCTATCCGGCAAATGTTCCTGTCAAACTAATCGGGTATACGGATAGTGATTTGGGTGGATGTATTGATGATTCTTGAAGCACTTCAGGGTATGTTTTTAATATTGGCGGTGGAGCAGTCTTGTGGAGTTCAAAGAAGCAACAAGTCGTTACACTTTCAACCACCGAAGCGGAGTACATTGCTGCATGTCAGCTCATATGGTTGAAGAATGTTTTAGAAAGCATCATGTTCAAGCAAGAAAACCCGACAACACTCTTTTGTGATAATACTTCAACCATTTCTGTTTCAAAAAATCTAGTCTTACATGGGAAGACAAAGCATATTCGCATTAGATTTCATTTCCTGAGGGAGCTTGTTAACAATGGAGAAGTTAACATGGAATATTGCAGAAGTAGTGAACAACTTGCCAATATATTCACAAAGCCTGTAGGAGGATATGAGTTCACAAGCAATGCTGCTGCACTAGGAATTAAAAGCAAATTTGGTTTACGGGAGGCATTGTTGGAAAACTAAACCAACTTTGCATGCATATGAAGAGTTGTGTTTTGAACAGTGAAAAGCCATGTATGAAAAAGTGGCTGTCCTTTTACTTGAATTAATTTCTAAGTGACGTTTGATTGTGTCGTGAATACTATATATATATTTCAGTAGTTGCTTGTATTTTGAAGAAGGAAGGAACTGAATAAAAAGAAAGTTTGCAATTATAATCTTTCCTCTCCACTTAATTTACATTAAAACAAACTCAGTTTTTATCAACTAGTACTTAATGTAGATTATTTTAAAAATAATTCACAGTCCTGATGATTTGACCAGTTAAAACAGTGAATTCTTAAAGCTTGTATTATTGTAGTTATAACTATGCTCAGTGCAGGCACATTCGGTTATTTCAACTAAAAGATCATACTTGTTTTATATTTAACATAAGCTTATTTGACCTATTGTTGAACTTGTAAAAAAGAAGAACATGAGTACAATTCAACACGTGAAAACTGAAAAGGACCCAGTGTGTTATATAGCCAGCATATGATCTTATCACTGCTTGTACCTTCACATCTATTTTACATTTGAATTTGTTATCTCATTATACATGTGCATGCAGTATAATGTGAAGGTACTGCAAAATGCAATATCTCAAAGAAGAGTTGATTGATGTACCTGTCTATCTCCTGATAAAACCTGCTGGTTTTCTTACATTCCTGCTTCTCCTTCACAGCTAGTTTTCTTTGAGTCCGAGTTTGTACACATCTTTTTCAAAGATGTGTACAAAACACCGGATCCTATTGGTGGAAATCAGGGGGGGTCCATATGGGCCCAACTGATTTCCACCAATAGGGTGAAGTGTTTTGTTCACCTCACTTAAAAGTGAGGTGAACAAACTACTATACGTTTTCTTTAGGTTGTGCAGGTGAGAGTGAACTAAATCAGTTACTATCCAGTGATGTTTCATATATTGCTACTTTAAATGTCACACAAGTGAGTAGTAGTTTCTTGTTTAGGCATTTTTAAAGTTTAAAGATATGGATTTTAGACGCAAGTTACTATTTGAAATCCGGGTTACTGTTTGAAATCTGGGTCAGTATACAGCTTCAAATTCAATCAATACAAAGCATCAGTCCCCAGAGATGCCCCCTTGATACCACAATGTCATCCATGTATTCATGTGTAAATATCAGTATAGAACATTTTTGAACAACTGATTTGCTAAAATGCAATCGTGGTGTATTTATTTTATAATATGGAGGATAGGCTTTAGATTTATAAACACTTTGATCAATTTATTTTAAACAAGTCTATGCTTACGTTATTTAAAAAAAAATCTTGTGGTCATGACTGATACGAACATCAAGAACCTCATTTTTGTTGAAATGTAATATTTTGTAAATTTCGATCATTTAAGTTATTGAATTAAATTTAATAATTGAATTTAAAATAGTTTTAAAATAAGAATTTAATTTAGAATATATTTATTTGGAAACTAAAACATGAAATAAATTTATAATGAAACACTGATGCTTAAGATTTATTATTTTCATATAGAAGTGATCTAAACAATTATATATCAAAAACCACAAAGTTTGCTCGCTCCTTTTGAATCGATTTTTGTCAATTGATTCGGGATAGCGAACAACTGATATATCATAAATTAAAATTAAAATTTTTACTAAAAAACTAAAATTTAATATTTGAGATACGTCTGGACATAGCTGAGGAATAAATTTCGTAGAAAAATACACAAGTTTGTTCCGCTCGCGTCAATTTAGTTAAAAATTTAATAAATCGCTACAAATTTTTTTTTCCAGAATTTAAGCGAATTTGAACTAAAAATACTAGACTATATTCTAAAATGAACGTCATTTTTCATTCCATAAAATTCAGACATTCAATGGTCCGTCATAGCGATTTCATATAAAAAAAAATATGCAAAATCGGCGTATATGTTTCCCTTCCAATTGTGTTGTCCATTGGAAGGTGTGAACAACATGCATTTTCAACACGTTTAAATCTCCAATTTTTTCTTTTTGAAATTACCACTTTCACTTGTTTTATTGAAAATATAACCATGACTGATTCACTTTTTCCAGTTTGTTCAACATGTCTCCTGCAGCTGCTCTGCTACTCTTCTTTCTTGAGAATCTAAACGTTGCTTGTTTTCACTTTCCTATATCTAAAATCAACGTTAATAAAAAGCGTTTGATTCAACTTCAGATCCATTTACATAAGGTGCATCCATTTTCCTCGCAGCCTTTTTGCTCTCTCTCTCTCCACGTCATTTTTTTGTCCCACATCATGTCTGATATACACGTAAATGTGTATATTTTATCTGCTTATTTATCGTATTTTCTCTTTAAAATAATTGATACTGTGTATTTATAGTTGTGTTTTCAGATTATTTAAGATGAATGGATTGATACTCTTAATTGTTGAAAAACTTGAAGAATTGGGGCAAGAAGAGTGTTGAGTTTTTAGAGCTAGATTAAAGCTTGATGGCCTGAAGGAATGTTATTGTTCAACCACCTTCTGTCGCATATTTTAAAGTCAAGATTCAATGCGTTTTCATAAGGATCTCTTGTCTCAGATGTTATGGAGTTATTATTCATTGAAGTTGATTCCGTTTGATGCCCCCAAGCTATTTTTTCATGATATTTGCATGTCCATTCACTTGCGTTCACATTGGTTTGATTGTTATTTGGGCAAAGCCTTTTGTCCCACATCTTGTAATTGGCCAATTAGTCTTGATCATGGCAACTATAAATACACTGTATCTCTTTCATTTAGAATTACATTGGGTTTTATTCTGTAGCTCATCTCTTGGAATAAAATTATTCTTCCCTTGTTCTCTTTAGTTTTAGTTTCAGTTTTATTTTATTTATGTTTGTTCTTTTATTTTTCGCTTTTTCTTATTTAGCTATGTCTAGCTAATCCCCTTTAATTAGGGGGTGATGACGCTTATAGATTAGATTCAATATGAATCACATATGCAAATAGATTAGGACTTCATGTATATAGATCTGGATCTGAACCAAGAGTTGGATCTAAACCTTCATACTTTGTGACGTATAAGAGTTGTGCTCCTTCATAGGGTATATTCGTGTTCGATCTAACACTTATCAGATTTAGATCTAATTTTTAGGGTTTTAGAAATAAAGTAGTGAATCTGTCCTGATAGCCTATGGTTGTTTAAGAACTTAGCTCCTGCATAGGCTATGCTTGTCGTTATTCACATATTTATTTCTAAAAATATAATTATCGTTGATTCATGTTTATGATAGAAACATGAGTTAGATCTATATTAATATATTTGGATATTGATGATTATTAATCAGTTTATGTCGTTACTCCCTAATTGCTTTAATTTATTATAAAAAAACTCTCTTTTTAATTATTTTCTGTCATTTTAAAACAATCAAACTTTCAGAATAATTTGATTGGATTTATTAGTAAAATAATTTTGGTCCCAGAGTTCGACACCCTTTGCAACAACCCTTGTTGTTTAGAAAAGCCGAACGAATTAAATAATTGTTTACGATTGTTAATTTGTTCGCAAATAAATTTTGGCGCCGTTGTCGAGGACCAAAATTGTGACGACCGCGCACAGCCCACGCACTAAAACAAGAGGAATAATGCGCTGAAAGGTGTGTCGTACAGTTATGGATGATCATCAGAGTAGGTAAAGACCATCGGAACCCGTCGTAACTTACAGCGCAGGGATAAAATATAATAAAACATACACAACAGGTAGTAATAGTGAAGCAGAAAACACTAAACTTTCTTAACAACTAGAAAGTAATATCTATACAATTGGGAATAGTGTTTATACAAATTTCCTCACTACATCACTCAGAGAATAACAAATAGTGGAAATACAAATACTATATAGTAAAAGATAGTACAACAACCTCCTGCATACCTCCGAACAACTACATCGTCTACACTAAGCAATCACTTGCCACCTAGTATGCCCATCCACAACCGGATGAACAACTCAAGGTAATAAGAGAAAACATAAAACTTTGAGTCAGACAACTGTAACACCCCGTAATTTTATAACATTAAAATTCACAAATTAAAGTATACTTAATTTTTAGAAAAGAATTAAGTGAAATGGGTTGCGCAGAGAAATATATATATATTGATATATATATAAATTAAAAATTAAATAAATAAATATGCAAAAAAGTTCAAAACAGCGAATTGGGAGGGGGAATAACCGAACCGGCCCATTTTTGAGGTCGACCCGAGCCCTGCTGGGTCGACTAGGGGTTAATCCAGGGTGTTTGGCTGTCAACCCGTGGGCCGATTCGCTCAAATGGAGATTTTGCATTTGATTGGTTCTCATGGTTCAGGGTTAATCTAATGGTCCTAAATAACTTCCTACACCTGTAAATACATCCTAATGCTAACCCTAAACCTAATTAAAATAGAATAGTTACCGTCGCCATGGAAATCAATGGAGCCGCCGCCAACTAAGAAAGAAGAAAAGCAAATTCAATTCTAATTCTCTCAACCCTAAAGCAAAGCAAAACACTCTCTTTTCTTCTCTAAATTGTGAGTATGATGATCTTAACAAGATTATTATCATTTTAATTAGGTTGAGTTATGAATGGATTATGAGTAGATGATGTGAATTATCATATATGTTGTTGTAAACCCCTTTTGCTATCATGTATATTATAAATCCAATGTTATGTGATGATGATATCTTACATGTTGTAAATCATGCTATGATGATGTTATGTATGTTGAAAGTTTCTATGCTAAGTTGGGATGGATCATACATGTTAAAAAGGCCATGATGTTACTATCTATGCTAGTTAGTTCATATTAATTAAATCATCATGTTTGGGCTATGTTGATCTATATGACAAGTTATATATGCAAGTTAAATTCATTAGAAAAGTTATGAACATATGCCATGACATCTATTATGACATCTAGAATTATGCTATGACATATGTGATATCATATGCTAGTTCACACCATCATTATGTTGCCTAAAAACCCCATATGCAAGTTTATGTATAGATTTGGGCTATGATCATATCATATAAATTGAGACATTTAACAAGTTGACACCTTTTGATCCTTAACATGTGTAGTTTATGCAAGTTTCACCCCTATTATGATTAGATTTATTTTAATTGTCTATATGTTGTGATAATTTATCTTTGTGCTATGTGTTAGACTATTCAAGTCTAGCCTATATTATGCGTTGAATATGCGAACGTATAAACGTGGGGTAGGGGTAATATTAAGGATTTAATATTAAAAAGTTGGGGTGCAATTGATATGATTTTGCATGCCATAAGTGGATGGCCATAATTGAGTCAATTATGGACATCATTAAAAGTTGACTTAATTAATAATTTGAATAGGAAATTATTAAAACTGGGGTAAAAGATTTTAAGTGTTAATCAATGCTTAGGACACGAGGTTGGACTCGTTTGTGACGTAAACCTGCCCAGACCCGCCCGACAAATCCAGTTGTCACAAATGTCAGCCCAATGTGAGAGGTCCTAGGCCTAAACTAAAGCATAACGGTTGTAAAGACACGAGGTTAGACTCTTTTATGGTGTAAGACTGCCCGGACCCGCCCGGCAAATCCAGCTGCCATAAATGCCAGTCTAATGTGAGAGGTCTTTATGAGGTTATGGCTTGAATGAATTAAGAAATACTTAACCAGATAAACATGTAAGGTGGGACATGGGGGTTAAGTAGGTGCCTTGGGTGGCATGAGGAATCTAGGGGGTGCCCTTAGTGGCATGTGAAATACGATTAGTAAGACTTAACCAAACACACATGTAAATGAACATGACTAAGAGGGTTAAGTGGGATATACTAGTGACAAGCTTAGGTGGGTAGCTTGTGGAGGCCCATTTCAACCAGTAACCCAAACGTATCTTTGTGGGCTCGACCCAAGTCGAGGACGGGACACGCATGCTGGATTTGACTATAAGAGGCCAAAACGGGGAGCGGTGGCAACGCAAGTCCAACGGGTTTCATATGCGTGTGTGGACCCGGGCTGGTAGGTAAGACGTTGTTGCATCGTGTAGGTATAAGCCGTGCATTCTCAAGTTGTATCGGGTTGCCACTTTAGGGGAGTGATACACCCCACTGTGGGGCCAGCACGGGTATCTATGAGTAGGGAGCCGATCGAAAGTGGGTAGTGGGGTACACCTAGTGGAGATAGGGGCAGACGACACCTATGTAGTCAGCTAGGGGTACGTAAGGCTATTTATAAAGTTTCTGTGTGAAGCAAGTGGGATCAAACAATAGAGTGACTAGTGTGGTGCAGTGTAGTAATGTGCGGTGCAGTGTAGTAATCATTCGTTAGTAATTAGGTGTGCCTTTACCGTTATCTTTAACGTTATCTTAAACGCTATCTTTATCTTCCTAAGAGTTCATAGACATCTACTTGTCTTCCAGCTTATGCCTTAGTCTAGTTATTTCGATAATAGTATTGTTAGAATTATCATACTCGCCTGACTTTATGTCTAACCCCCTCCATTTCTATCCTTTTTCCCCTCCAGGTCCCCAAGTTGGGCCTAGCTCTAGTGGAGTTTGATTGGATTGCTTTACCTCTCTTGGAAAGCTTGGACCGTTGAAGTAAAGTCCAGCTTGTTATCTTCTTTAATGGCTATTTGTGTAATGGGATTATGTATTTTGTTTTATGAAGATGGATAATGTACTTGACTCTGATTAATGGTTTTGTGATGTAAAAACATGTTTCCGCTGCAATAAAATGAAGTTTTAGTTTTCAAGTACTACTTATTATCCGTCTTGTTGTAATTTTTCTGTTCTATATTCACTTATAACCTCCATGGAAGTTAATGCATTCCCTTTGTGAGTGACATTAATGGACGTGGGGTGTTACACGTGGTATTAGAGCTTAAGGTTACCAGAACAGATAAAAATACTTTAGAAAAATAGTTATTTTTGGAAGAAGTGTTTTCAAAAACATGTTTTAATGAGAAATTTAAAGAGGAAGTTTTTATGAAAAACATAATCCCCAAATAGCTATATATCTTTATCTTTCAAATTCTCCATTTTGAATCCTTTCCTTTTTCGTTTCAGCATGGCTGAAGATCTTAACCTACCTGACGGTGTAACGATACCAAGATGGTATAGGAGGTTGTTAGAGGCTAGGGCCGCCACAGGTCTGGCCAATGTTCCTCCACCACCAGTTGCACCCATTCCTCCTCCTCCTCCTCGCGTAGATACTTTTGCAAAGACGTGTAAGGAATTCAAGGCTATGGGTGGAAAACCCTTTCAAGGGTCAGAAACGTTTGTGGAAGCTAGAGATTGGCTTAAGGAGGTGGAAGAATTGCTAGAAATCTTTGAAGTAGAAGAAGGGAGGAGAGTTCGTTTAGCAGCTGGGCTAATGAAGGGAGAGGCCTCGTTTTGGTGGGAGGTCACTAATGGGGAGCGTCCTGTTGACTCTTGGGCGGATTTCAGACGTAGGTTCGAGGCGAAGTTTCTCTCAAGGGCGGAAGAAAATCTATATATGGAAAGGTTCTTGACATTGAAGCAGGGAAGCTCATCAGTGAAGGAGTATGTTAACAAATTTAATCAACTAGCAAGGTTTGGTTTGGACTTAGTAAACACGCCGAAGTATAAGGCTCTAAGGTTCGTAAATGGCTTGAGTGAACCGTTGCAAGGGTTGGCCATGACCCACATCCCTATGGGGGCCACCTTTGAGAAGCTAGTAGACATGGCACTCATGCACGAGGAGAAAGGCACTAAAGCTGATAAGGCACCGGAGAAGAAAGGGGATCAAAATAAGGGTGGCAAAGGCAACAATGCTAAGGGGAAGAAGAAATGCTTTAACGGTGGGACCCCAGGCCATCTCAGCAAGGACTGCCGAAAGAAAAAGAAGACTGACTGTTTTCATTATGGCGATGCGGGGCATTTAGTGAAGGACTGCCCAAGGAAGGGGCAGAGGACAGGGACTACCTCGGGAGGACAGGTGCAGGCTCTTATAGCACCAGGGCAGGCAAGGGGACAAGTTCAGGCTCTCGCGGTCCCACCGCTGCAAGAACGAGGTAGAACCATTTCCGCTGAAAGCTTAGTTTTTATGTTTGATCATCCTGTCCGTACCTTATTCGGTTCGGGCGCATCACATTCGTTTATCTCTACATCATTAGTTGAAACAATACACCTAGATACTAGTATTGTTATTGATCCCTTAGTAGTCTCAAATCCTATTGGTGATTCGGCTCATCTTTCTATGATTTGTCGGGATTTGAGAGTGTTTATCTTGGGCGTTGAGTTTGAATGCAACACCTTTGTCCTTGGTTTCACGGGCTATAGTTTGACTCTAGGGGTGGATTGGCTAGCCAAGCGGGGTGCCATCCTAGACTGTGAAAGGAGGGTAGTTAGACTATTGATTCGTTGTAGAAAAACCCTCATATTTCTTGCGACCCTAGGGGTTCAGTGATGCTTAGCTGCCTAGAATCTTCTGACGCATCTAACGATGATTAGGAACCTGTTTGTGTGGTCCGTGAGTAAGGAGACGTCGTTGATAAAGCGCGGGGTTTACCCATAGGCGCGGAATAAGTTTTCGTATGTGCTTAATAGATTAAGAAAAGCCCGTTATGTAATCAGCGGTAGTTTTGGAGCAAGACTGGCAAGGACGGCCAGAGTCGGTCAAGTGCTCAATTGATTGACCATCTTACTAGTATCATCTCACGTAGGTCGTCTGAATTCGAAGGAGGTATCCCTTGGGTGTTTGTATGATATTGGTTTAGGCCTTTGGGGCTTGCACTTGGGGGATGTCGAATTCGACTAGGATGGTCTGCGTGAGAGATGGATAGTTGTGATGATTTTACATGGGATAATATCCTGGTTTTCTCTAGAAGCAGAGAAGAGCATGCCCTATGTCTTAGGGAAAGCTTAGGGACCCTACAAGTGCACTAGCTTAAAGCTAAGTTCTCCAAGATACCATTTTTGGAGGAAGGAAGTGAGGAATTTAGGGCATGTGGTCTCTAGGGAAGGGAGATATGTTAAGGTGGATGGAGTTCTTAGCATCCTACGACTTCGAGATAGCATATACCCCTGGCAAGGGTAACGTGGTGGCGGATGCCTTAAGTAGAAAAAGGTTATCCTTAAGTCCTTTGTTTGTGGAGCCGCGAAGCTTAGAATTCATTTCGATGTTTGACTTTAGACCTTCCGTTGCCTTCGTACCCGGTTTGCTAGCATCCTTGGAGGTCAGACCTACGCTTTTGGGACGGATTGGCAAGGCACAGCGAGATGACCCGCAGTTGGTTGAGTTAGTAGAAAAACTCAAAGGAGGGGAGTCACCAAGCCATCTCCGTAGGTATACCCTAGACGATAAGGGTTGGTTACGTAGGGATGGTAGACTTTGTGTACCAAAAGACGATGACCTAAGGAAGACTATTCTTGACGAAGCACATCATTCGAAGATGACCATTCATCCCGGCGGGGACAAGATGTACAAAGACATGAAGAGAGTTTACTTTTGGGCCGGCATGAAGAAAGACGTGGCCGAGTATGTCGCTAGATGCTTGGTGTGCCAACAAGTAAAGGCGGAGCAAAAGAAACCCGGTGGGTTGCTTCACCCATTGGAAGTTCCACTATGGAAGTGGGAAAGTGTCTCGATGGATTTTGTGGATGGGTTACCGCGATCAAGGAAGGCTAATACGGGAATTTGGGTTATAGTAGATAGACTTACTAAAAGCGCCCATTTCATTCCCGTAAAGAGTAAGAGGACTGCTCCATAGCTAGCATCCGTATACGTTCGAGAAATAGTTCGTTTGCATGGTGTTCCTTCTAGCATAGTGAGCGACCGCGATCCTATTTTCACTAGCGAATTTTGGAGAAGCTTACACGAGGCGGTAGGGAGTCATTTATGTTTAAGCACCGCATATCATCCTCAGACGGACGGCCAGACCGAGAGGGTGAATCGCATTCTAGAGGATCTGTTGAGGTTATGTATCCTAGACTTTGGGGGTACGTGGGAAGAGCATCTTCCATTGGTGGAGTTCGCATATAATAACAGCTTTCAGTCCAGCATTGGTATGGCACCATTCGAAGCTCTTTATGGACGACCCTGTCGTTCACCTACACGTTGGTGGGAATCTACGGATAAGATCTTACTTGGGCCCGATATGATTAGGGAGACTTCGGAGAATATCGACTTGATTCGAAGGAGGATGAAAGCAGCACAGGATAGGTAGAAATCTTATGCGGATAAGAGGAGGACAGATCTCGAGTTTGAAGTTGGGGACATGGTCTTTGTCAAAGTGTCTCCATTACGAAACGTTGTTCGCTTTGGGTCCGTTGGGAAATTAGCACCAAGGTTCGTAGGACCGTTTCCTATTAAGGAGAAGAATGGGAAAATGGCGTATAGAGTGGAGTTGCCCAAGAGACTTAGTGGTATACACGACGTATTCCATGTGTCACATTTGAGGAAGTGCTTGCACGAGACCGCGGAAGTGGTAGAGCCGAGCTTTCTTAGAGAGGTGGAGATAGAGCGTGTTACGACAATTCGACGATCTCCTACGCACATTCTTGGGTCGGAGATCAAGAGGTTGAGGAATCGAGAGGTCAGACTAGTCAAAGTGCAATGGGGAGATGATGAGAGCAACGCTACTTGGGAGACAGAAGAGAAGATGCGTTCACGATACCCTTTTCTTTTTTAGGGTATGTCTTTTAATTTCTCCTTTATCGCTTACCTTGTACTTATCTTACATTTAGAGTATCCTCTCGCTAGTATCTTTGACCTTTAGTTAGGATAATCCTATGGTTGAAACATGTGTTTGAGACATGTTGATGCAAAGTGGATGCAAGTGTTTGCTAGTGGTTGCTCGTGGATGCATATACACACACTATTAGGCACCAGATCAGCTCAGTCACTTCATATTGCGTATTTCATATATATGGATGTATTTAGTAAAATGGATGTATAATGGTTGTATTATCATATAGTTGCTGCATTCGGGTGGATGGTTGTGCACGCATATAGAATTAATATGTATCATTAGGAATCTTTTGCATACATATTGGACGCATGGCACTATCATGAATTGCACTAAGGAGGTCGACTGAATCAGTAGACCGCCTAATTTTGCATTAGATATGGACATATACACACACTGTGCATATAAACATTAAAGCATTAGAAGTCTTTTAAGGACAATGGATGCTGGTGTTTGATGGTTGAGTAGATGGACGATTAGATGGTAGGATATACATTCTTCTTGACTTGGAGATTTCGGGGACGAAATCCTTTAAGGAGGGGAGAATGTAACACCCCGTAATTTTATAACATTAAAATTCACAAATTAAAGTATACTTAATTTTTAGAAAAGAATTAAGTGAAATGGGTTGCGCAGAGAAATATATATATATATATATATTAAAAATTAAATAAATAAATATGCGAAAAAGTTCAAAACAGCGAATTGGGAGGGGGAATAACCGAACCGGCCCATTTTTGAGGTCGACCCAAGCCCTGCTGGGTCGACTAGGGGTTAATCCAGGGTGTTTGGCTGTCAACCCGTGGGCCGATTCGCTCAAATGAAGATTTTGCATTTGATTGGTTCTCATGGTTCAAGGTTAATCTAATGGTCCTAAATAACTTCCTACACCTATAAATACATCCTAATGCTAACCCTAAACCTAATTAAAATAGAATAGTTATCGTCGCCACGGAAATCAATGGAGCCGCCGCCAACTAAGAAAGAAGAAAATCAAATTCAATTCTAATTCTCTCAACCCTAAAGCAAAGCAAAACTCTCTCTTTTCTTCTCTAAATTGTGAGTATGACGATCTTAACAAGATTATTATCATTTTAATTAGGTTGAGTTATGAATGGATTATGAGTAGATGATGTGAATTATCATATATGTTGTTGTAAACCCCTTTTGTTATCATGTATATTGTAAATCCAATGTTATGTGATGATGATATCTTACATGTTGTAAATCATGCTATGATGATGTTATATATGTTGAAAGTTCTATGCTAAGTTGTGATGGATCATACATGTTAAAAAGGCCATGATGTTACTATCTATGCTAGTTAGTTCATATCAATTAAATCATCATGTTTGGGCTATGTTGATCTATATGACAAGTTACATATGCAAGTTAAATTGATTAGAAAAGTTATGAACATATGTCATGACATCTATTATGACATCTAGAATTATGCTATGACATATGTGATATCCTATGCTAGTTCACACCATCATTATGTTGCCTAAAAACCCCATATGCAAGTTTATGTATAGATTTGGGCTATGATCATATCATATAAATTGAGACATTTAACAAGTTGACACCTTTTGATCCTTAACATGTATAGTTTATGCAAGTTTCACCCCTATTATGATTAGATTTATTTTAATTGTCTATATGTTGTGATAATTTATCTTTGTGCTATGTGTTAGACTATTCAAGTCTAGCCTATATTATGCGTTGAATAAGCGAACGTATAAACGTGGGGTAGGGGTAATATTAAGGATTTAATATTAAAAAGTTGGGGTGCAATTGATATGATTTTGCATGCCATAAGTGGATGGCCATAATTGAGTCAATTATGGACATCATTAAAAGTTGACTTAATTAATAATTTGAATAGGGAATTATTAAAACTGGGGTAAAAGATTTTAAGTGTTAATCAATGCTTAGGACACGAGGTTGGACTCGTTTGTGACGTAAACCTGCCCAGACCCGCCCGGCAAATCCAGTGGTCACAAATGTCAGCCCAATGTGAGAGGTCCTAGGCCTAAACTAAAGCATAACGGTTGTAAAGACACGAGGTTAGACTCTTTTATGGTGTAAGACAGCCCGGACCCGCCCGGCAAATCCAGCTGCCATAAATGTCAGTCTAATGTGAGAGGTCTTTATGAGGTTATGACCTGAATGAATTAAGAAATACTAACCAGATAAACATGTAAGGTGGGACATGGGGGTTAAGTAGGTTCCTTGGGTGGCATGAGGAATCTAGGGGGTGCCCTTAGTGGCATGTGAAATACGATTAGTAAGACTTAACCAAACACACATGTAAATGAACATGACTAAGAGGGTTAAGTGGGATATACTAGTGACAAGCTTAGGTGGGTAGCTTGTGGGGGCCCATTTCAACCAGTATCCCAAACGTATCTTTGTGGGCTCGACCCAAGTCGAGGACGGGACACGCATGCTGGATTTGACTATAAGAGGCCAAAACGGGGAGCGGTGGCAACGCAAGTCCAACGGGTTTCATATGCGTGTGTGGACCCGGGCTGGTAGGTAAGACGTTGTTGCATCGTGTAGGTATAAGCCGTGCATTCTCAAGTTGTATCGGGTTGCCACTTTAGGGGAGTGATACACCCCACTGTGGGGCCAGCACGGGTATCTACGAGTAGGGAGCCGATCGAAAGTGGGTAGTGGGGTACACCTAGTATAGATAGGGGTAGACGGCACCTATGTAGTCAGCTAGGGGTACGTAAGGCTATTTATAACGTTTCTATGTGAAGCAAGTGGGATCAAACAATAGGGTGACTGTTGTGGTGCAGTGTAGTAATGTGCGGTGCAGTGTAGTAATCATTCGTTACTAATTAGGTGTGCCTTTACCATTATCTTTAACGTTATCTTAAACGCTATCTTTATCTTCCTAAGAGTTCATAGACATCTACTTGTCTTCCAGCTTATGCCTTAGTCTAGTTATTTCGATAATAGTATTGTTAGAATTATCATACTCGCCAGACTTTATGTCTGACCCCTTCCATTTCTATCCTTTTTCCCCCTCCAGGTCCTCAAGTTGGGCCCAGCTCTAGTGGAGTTTGATTGGATTGCTTTACCTCTCTTGGAAATCTTGGACCGTTGAACTAAAGTCCAGCTTGTTATCTTCTTTAATGGCTATTTGTGTAATGGGATTATGTATTTTGTTTTATGAAGATGGATAATGTAGTTGACTCTGATTAATGGTTTTGTGATGTAAAAACATGTTTCCGCTGCAATAAAATGAAGTTTTAGTTTTCAAGTACTACTTATTATCTGTCTTGTTGTAATTTTTCTGTTCTATATTCACTTATAACCTCCATGGAAGTTAATGCATTCCCTTTGTGAGTGACATTAATGGACGTGGCGTGTTACAACCACAGTCTTAGTGAACAATAAAACAACTAACAAACATCATTAATAAAGTATATGAGAATAGGTAGATTAACAAACCAATCTACCAAACACCAGAAAAGAACTCAACTCCTGTCTTCCCCCGCATCGGACAGTGGTAGTGTTACATTAAATAATTCAACCATTCATCCATAGAAACCAAAAACACCCATTCAATCAAGGTAAAGCACTCATGACATCAAGATTATATATCTCGTATAAATCATCCTAATCAAATTCAACATCCCTTAAGCACAAGCCCTAGAGGCCTAAACCAATATCAGACAAGCACCCAAGGAACATCTCCTTCGACGTTGGACATTCTACATGAGACGGTACAAATAAAGCATCCAAACAATCAAACATCCATGACTGACTCTGGCTATCACTGCCAATCCTGCTTTGAAACCACCGTTAATCGTATGACGATCAACCTTGTCATATGTCAAGGGCTAATGGTAACTCCCGTTCTACCATAAACTCCATATGCCTTTCAACGGTACGTATGTATGTCCAACCTTGACAACTAGGCCTTTCAATGATACCCAAGGTACTAGACCTACAACCAGTCTTTTAGGTGCCTCTATCGTACCCCTGCTAGAACTTACGACAACGATAATCTCTCGGCCTTCGCATCTCTAGTCATCTAACCCGACGACTTTTCATAGCTCAGGCAACCTTCTCAAGCAGCCATTATCCACCAACTCATGACCTTTGAGTTGCCACCTCAATCGTTGTTCTACGCCGATTAACGAACATATTCAACACTTCGAATATTCCCACTTGTTTTTTTTTGGATTTAAAAGTCTTTTTTTAAAAATAATATAATATAACAAAACGGAGAATCTAGCCATTCTGCAACGGCTCACAAAAACAGTTTCTACCGAAAATAGAAACTATGCAGACACACACAAACGGAAGGAACAAGAAATAAAACAACAAGACCAAGACACGATCAAAACCAATAAATACAACAATCCAGTAGGCAAAGCAGAGGGTGCATCTGCAGCCAGAACCAGGAAGAGAGCAGCTTTAAAAGCTCCAAGGCTAGAGCGAATCAGGAAACTAAAAAGCACGAAAATACATCTCTACTCGCTCCATCAAAACTAAGGAGGCACGTCGTTAACTGAGTAAATCCCAGACATCCAGGAAAAAGTAAGACATCAGCACAACCTGCTATCAAGCACCCAAGGACGAAAAAGCAACCAATGCAACAACTAGGCCCAGTAAGACTAGTCCAGATAACTAAAACCCAGGACATGCAGCAATAGAAACAAGCATAAGGTCTTGGGGGGTAGTGTGGGAAAGTGACATGAGCAGCAGGAAAGAGAAAAATAAAAAATAAATCAACCAATATCTGCCCTAGGAATGGAAGATACCGAGGATAGACCAAAGGTAATAACCAAACTCTTAGACATAGAACGAAAAGCACCCCTAAACGGCCTACCACGAAAGGCAAGGAACACATCATCCCTTACTCGATGGACAATGGTAGGAGGATACATAGCAACTTCGTCAAAAACTGCCTTATTCAGCGCACACCAGATATGCCAGCAGACCAGACAAGGAATTGAACGAAGCAGAATCGAACGAAAAGATTTTCCTGAGGTGCCGGACCACCAGAATCTCAAAAGATCTTAAAGCGTTGTGGGATTACCATGGCATCCCAGCAGGTTCCCGAAGTAATTCCAGGCAGACTTGGCAAAAGATCTAGAAAAGAACAAATGAAAAGAGGACTCCGAGCATCCAATCTCGCAGCACCTGCAACGGGATGCAATAGGGATGCCTATTCTCTATAGGTTCTCATCTATCGGTAAACCGTTATGCAAGGTTTTCCACATAAACATAGACACCTTAGGAGGAGTACAGACATTCTAGATGGAGGAGAAAAGATGGAGACATGGACCCCGAGTCCTTACCGAATCCCAAGCTGCCTTGAACGGACCACCATCCCAAAAGGTGCCACCTCCATGAGCAACAGACAAGGCCTTCGTGGATTGCATCCATTTCCACATCTTACTAGCATAGGACGGGACACTGGTGTAATTCCTTCCAGCTTGCCTGCGGTACTTATCATGGAGGAACGAAGCCCACAGAGAGTCGTTAGCTCCGAACCTAGCCCAATGCTTACAAGCAAAAGCCGAACAGATGTCCTTTGGGTTACAAAGACCAAGGCCTCCCTCACTTTTGGGATGACAAACGGAGTTCCAAGAAATCCAGTGGTGGCGAGAAGCGTTGTCTTTGGTTCCCCAGAAAAAGGAAGAAGCCAAAGAATGATAAGAGCGAAAGAAGGATGTAGTGGGAGTCATAGCAGCAAAGATATGGGAACCCATAGAGTCAAGGATAGACTTAATAAGAACCAGTCTGCCAGCCTAAGAGAGAAGGGTAGCATTCCAGCGAACGATCTTCCCCTAACTCTGCCAGTAAGGGGATTAAAGATGGCATTGAGCTTCCTAGCTCGATATAATATGATACCGAGGTATGGAAGCAGAAGCGAGGCTGCCTTGAAACCGGTCGATGTCTCAATCCAAGACGATCTAACCAGCGACAAGTCTTTCGAGGGAACGAAGCAGCTTTTCGAGGAGTTAACAAGTTTCCCTGAGCATCTCTCATACTGCCGAATAAGACATAGAAGGCTATGAATGGATCAACGAGTACCATTAGTAAAAATAATGCTCTCGTCAACAAAGGATAAAGAAGAGATAATCGGACAATCCCTGGGTATATCGAACCTTTGAATTTTCCAAGTTATCGTTAGAGAATGCAATCCTCTAACGAAAGCCTCAGCAGCGATGACGAAGATAGAAGGCGAAAAGGGGTCTCCCTGTTGAAGACCCCTACCGGACCTAAAGTAACCCGTGGCCGAACTGTTGGTGAGAACGGAAAACCAGCAGTTGGAGATAAGCCTCCAAACAACATCGATAAGGGTTTCCAGAAAACCGAAAGCCCTAAGAACCTTGATGATGAAGAACCCAGACATCCGATCGTAAGCCTTAGCCATATCCAGCTTAACGACCACATTTGAGCCACATACCTTCCGATCTACCTGAAAAATCAACTCCTGGGATAAAAGCACGTTATCGGTGATCAAACGTCCTTTTACAAAACCAGCCTGCGAGGAAGAAATGAGTCGCTCAAGATACGGAGCTAACCTAGTGGTTAGAACCTTAGAGATGACCTTGTTAGAGAAGTTGCACAGGATGATCGGACGGAAATTTGCGCAAGTACTAGGACGATCACATTTAGGGATGATGACCAAGTAGGTGGAAGTCCATCTCGAAGGGAGATCTCCACCGGAGAAGAAAGACTGAATGGAAAGACAGAAGCCTGCCTGAATAACTGGCCACACACTCCAGTAAAAATTTCCGTTGAAACCATCCAGCCCACATGCACTGTCCTTGCTTAACGAAATTACACAAGCATGTATTTCATCTAAGGAAGGGGGTGCGGCAAGGTCGGAGCCATCCGCGGGGAGGACCAGACGAGGGATGAAGGCGATAAAGGAAGGGTCAGAGAACGACAAAGAAGGGGAGATAAGGAAGGATTGAAAATGGGACAGAATACAATCTTTGACTTCCTCATAGGAAGAAGCAAAGGAGAGATCAAGTCGTTGAATCTGAAAAATCGTAAGAAGACTGTTCTTCTTCCGAATAAAGAGTGAAAATTTTAGGAGTTCGTATCACCTTCAACAACCCGTTTGATCCTCGCCTTTTACGAAGATGGTCATGCTCTATACGAAGCTCCAAAGAGAAAGAAAGTTGGACTAACACCCACGCCTCCTTATTAGCAGAAGAGGGGTCCTCATCAAATGATGCCTCTGTCAGGACAAGAGACTCTTCGGTCGCCCTAGCATGGTCAAAGATATTCTTGAAAACAAGAACATTCCACGCCTTTAGGCAAGCCTTAAGACGCTTCAACTTACGAGAAAACACCACACACGGAGACCCATGCACCGTAGAGACCCAGGAATTTTCCACGACACTGTGGAAGGTGTGGTGAGCTCTCCACATACTTTGGAACCTAAAGGAAGATAGGCCAGAGAGGGCAAGGGGAGAGCAACTTAGAAACAAAGGAGCATGTTCAGAGAAAGTACGATGCAGATGGGAGATAGAGAACGAGAAAGGTAGGCTGAACCACCCTTCTGAAGAGAAGACTCTATCCAGTCGAGAGAGAATGCGATCCGGACCCTCTTGATTATTACACCAGGTAAACGCAGATCAAACAAAGGAAACTTCAGAAAAACCCAAGCTAACGATAAAGGCGTTGAAATCCGCTACCGCCAAGCGGTTAACGACATTGCCTCCAAGTTTCTTTGCTTGACTGGAGACAACATTATAGTCGCCCCCCAAAACGGAAGCAGAAAAGTCCAAGTTGGAGAGAGATAGAATGTCGGACCATAGTGTATGTCTCTCTATCCTATCGAACTTAGCATAAACCACGGAAAACAAGGAAGAGGAAAACGAAGGGATCGAACAAGCCACTGAAAGCAACTAATCTGAATTGAAGATAGGGCGGACAACAACGCTTTTGGACCAGAGGATCCAAATTTTATCGGACACGTTGGCTAAGGCGCCACCAAAACCAAGAGAAAGAACAGATTTGGTGATCGCCTCTGGTCCCACCAAAGGTTCCAGAAGTGCCACCAATAAGATAAAGTGCTTCTTAACGATGCGCTTAAGCCTAGCTATCGACGCATCATTACCAATACCTTGAACGTTCCAGAAAAGAAAGTTTGCCATAAGGACCAAGGAAAGAAAGAAGACCACAAGCAGAAAGCGACAGACAGTAAGCACCCGAGCTGCTCAGATAAGATACAGTATGTGTCGAGTAGATCTAACGATATGCTCTGACGCCGCTATAGAGCGTGTACGAATAGTGCGGGGGTGCGAGTAGCCGAACGCCGACTACGATGCACGGGACGACAAGTCGACCTAGCCGTAGAGATACAAGAAACAGAGGATTGAAAAGAGAAACTAGAATCGCAGACTAGAGCAGACACCAAAACTTTAGACCTAAGAGGATAAGAATTCTTAGTAAGTCGAGATAAACGATCATTAATGATTGCTATCTCTTCCTTACTAAGAAGGGGAGAGGGCGACTCGCCAGAACTAACAAAAGGAGATGACATAGAAGCGGTGGGCGCATCAGCGACCATAAATGTACACGAAGGGAAAATCGGTAAAGATAAGGCGGGCATAAATGAAGGATGCGACGAGAAGCACACCAACAGTTCCTTAGAGAACTTAACCACAGCGGAGCTGTCATTAGAATGACAACCCTGCGAAGTAGGTAAAGTTCCCATACCCAAACTCAGAAAAGCGACATAAAGTGAAGGGCCTAGCGATTAGCAATCTTCCTAGCAACACGTATAGCGGACCATCACTGGATTCACTATACGTCTACAACAGGAAGGCCTCCAAGACCGATAAGCCGGTAGCATATGAAGCTTCGGACAAAAGCAACGAAATCCTACAAACCTCAACCAACTAAGCAGAGTCTCTAACGACGCTATAAAGGTCTCGTTAAGAGTCTTCCGATCGGGTAACCGCAAGAGAACAAAAACCAATACTGTTGAGCCCACAACCAAGCAAACAACGAAAGCATAAACCAAGCAACGACCACAAGAAAAAGATCGGATAAAAACACCATACACACCTAGAAGGCCCAGACTAAGATCGGACAAAAAGTCCGCATGCACAAAGCCAACAAAACCAGCAGCTGAGTTAAGAAACTCTTCAAGCACACACAAATATGCTTCATAAGCAGGCATCAGGATCCAACAGGGCATGTCACAAGCATTCTCACCAGCGTAAGCTACTAAAAAAGAGGTGCTAGGGAAAACTAGGCACTCATAACAAGCTCCAGGCAGTGGTAAAAAAAAACTAGGAATAAGAAAACTATACACTTGTATTGTGCAATGACCCATACGTTAATAAAAGTCAAAAAATACCTTCCTAGGAGAGGACGATGCAGCAAGTTCAAGAAGAATCCCCTTTACACCAAGTAGCTGTTCATGCTCAGAACCCAAACTCGCTCCCATCCCAACGACATACTCATGGCCAGCAGCACCCAAGCCACACTCGTTGCTTCCCGATTGAACACCGCCCGATGTTAGTAGAGAAGCCTGAGAATAATCAAGTCCTCTGAGACCAGAAAAGGCTGTGTGTCCTTCCAATACCGTAACACCATGCACAATATCACCTCGGCGGCACGAGCTAAGCGAAGCAGAACCAAAATACTTACTGATGTCGTCAAAACCAGACCCTACCCTTGTAGCTGATGGAGCATCCTGAGGCTTAGATATCACGGAAGAGGAAATAAGCAGAGCAAAGGAACAAGCAGGAATAAGATCTGCCATAGTTTTAAACCGATTGCCAAGAGACCATGGGCTCGTTACGGAAGAACCAGCAACCGAACTCAAGCCACCTGAAGCGGACAGCAAATGCCCAGCCTTTGATTTCCGCCTTCAGCGCCTCAAAAGGAAACTACGTCATGAAAACAAATGAGGCAGACAAGGCACCTTTCCAACAAGTAGCAACAAGCGTCTAGACGAAAGCCGGTAGGAGGACATCACTTCCCTCTCGCCGACCACATCATTTAGACAGCCACCACCATAACCAACCAAAACCTGTTCTTTCATTAGAAGTCGACACACATTCTCAGATAGAGGCACCAAATGACCAGGCGACAGTGGGTTAGGGGTCATCACTTCCCACTGTCCGACCTTTACATCAGAATAAAACACACGAAAACCATCCAAAGCTAATTGTTCCTTCATAAGAAGACAAGACACTCTCTCAAAAAGAGGCATCAAACCTATAGCCGAAAGTCGGTGAGGGGTCGTCACTTCCCGCTCGCCAACATCCACGTCTAAACCGTTAGCACCTAGGCCATCCAAATGAGAATCCCCACAACGTACCGAACCCACTAAAAAACCCAAAACTGGAGCCATTACATCATGACCCCCTGAAACTACAAAACCCAAACTCGGAGTAAACGGGGTGATGAAGTCCCCATCTCCTGACAAAGAGATGGACGGTGAAGCCAAAGCACCAGCTAGAGGCAGGGGAGAGTTGCTTGGACTTCGCTTGGGAATCAAAACTGGCATCGTTAAGCCACCAGTATACAGCGGAGATAACTCCATGAAAGAGTTAGCAACCACTAAAAATTGATGGTGAAGTAAAGCCACAAAGGACTCCAGCGATGACACCTTAACTCTCACCGAAGAGCAACCCCCCTCCAACACAGAGCATGATCCATGGCAAACCTTGTAAACCACTTCCTCGATAACCGCACACGAGGGATGATACCTTACAAAAGAACTAGTAAGCGCGAAGTCCCCAACAAAAGCCATATCGAAAAGCCCCAAATCTCAATTAGGGCGAGCCGGAAAAGAGAGGACGGAGAGAAACACAACTGTCGCTGGTTGCAGTAAAATGAGGAGGAATAAACAAGAAGAGCAGCTCAAAAAAAAGGGAAAGGAGGAAAGCTGAAGGAGCGAGAGATTTAGAGAAGATCGGCCATTAAAATGACCGTTAAATATTCCCACTTGAACTTACTTTGAAGTCACAACATCACTGAGCCAAATTACACCACCGCGTTGCGGCTAGGGTTCGAGGGGTTGCCCCTGAAAAATATTTTTTCAGGCCTTTTTGTTCAAATCTGAGTCATACCTGGAAAATAAAATTTCTAGAAATGACGCTGTTATGCACGACCGGCCCCTGGCCTGTTCGACCGACCCTGTCCTAGAAGTACGACCGACCCCCCGTGACCAACTCCTGGAGTGTTCGACCTCATGGTGAACGACCATAAAGTGCTCAACCTCATACTTGCTCGCTCGACCAAACCCCTACGGCTCGCTCGACCGTCCCCATATGGCTCGCTCGACCAACCCCCTTATAGCTCGCTCGACCGACCCCAGTCTTCTCACGTACGACCGACCCCAGTCCTGTCTTGTTCTCCAAGACATACACCATGGTTCGACCTACTGACCCACCATGAACGATCCAAAACCTGCACCATCCCAATGCAACTCGAATTTCGACCAAAACTTCTACAATCGATGAAATATACTCGTCCAATTCATTCAACACAATTATAAGCATGTTATGAAGTCACTAAAAACATGAATATGGCGATTATCACTAAAATTATGCAAATCACTCCAAAATCAGTGCAAATGAACATATGAACTAAATTGCGGATCTAACTTGCATAAACATATGAAATGACATAGGGATTTCCAGTTTAAACATGCTAAATTAGATCATAGGGTGATTCATATGAAAATGGCACTAGTACAAAATATGCCTATTGCTTCACCTCATTTTCTTCAGTTATCTTTACAACCGATGCAAATAGTGTTATTTACATCGATTTTTGTGGGACCGATGCAAAAACACAGAAGCAAATACTAGTATTTGCATTGGTTTTCATCATAACCGATGCAAATAGAGTTATTTGCATCGGTTCCCCAGGAAGTGATGGAAATGCACCGAAGCAAATAGTATTATTTACATCAGCTCTTGAGGAACAGATGCAAATGCAGTGAAGCGAATAATATTACTTTACAACCGATGAATGTAGTGTCATTTGCATTGGATTGCATTAGAGACCGATGCAAATGAATCGAAGCGAATAGTTTGTTTTCACTTCAAAAATCGAAATAATTGCTGATTATTTTAATCGAATCCAATAATCATAAATACTCATTCATATATGCCATTATTTATAATTTATTATAATTAACAATCATCAATAAAAAAAATATTATAGGATGAGTAATTTTTTGTTTAGTAATTTATTATGGTTAGTTATTATAATTAGCAATTATTGTTAATGTTTATTAATTAAATTAAATATTTAACTAACCAACAATCTATACTTAATAATTAGCATTTAACAATTAATATTTAATTAATGAGTAGTATTCATGAATTAATAAATTATGTTTAATAATTAATGATTATTATTTATAATAAAATTTGATTATAATAATGATGAGTAAGTAATATTAATAATTATTATGGAATGAGTAATATTTAACAAGTTAAAATTATTATTTAACATAACCATTAAATAGTTAATAACTGATTATTGATTTTTAATAAATATTATCACATAATTATGTAGTATTTAAACAAGTATTATTAATTAATAAATAATGTATAATTACTGACTATTATAAATTATCAATATTTTTTTGTCTAATAAGCTTAATATTTATAACTAATGTAATAATAGTTTAACTTTATCAATTACATTAAATAATTAATATTTAATAGTTAACATCGAATAATAAATAATAAATATTAAATATGCAACATTAATGTTTGAAAAATAATTTATATTTAATAATTAATAGGTAGTATTTAGTATTAAACGATTAATTTTCAATAATCATTAATTGATAATTACTACTAAAAAATTTACTAACTAGTGATTAATAATTTATGTTCGAATAATTAAACATATATAATTACTATTTAATATGTTTACTTAATTATAAATAAATATTATTAAATAACTAACTTTAAATAATTATAATTTTATTATTAATGTTTAATAATTAATTTTTTATACAATATTTACTTACTAAACATTATGATTAAACAGCAACCTTAAACAATATTAATTCTAGTTATTAATTTTCAATAAACACTGTTGAATAATTAAGTATTAAAAACCTAATAATTAATTAATAAGTGGTCACAAAACGAATAAAATAGCCGTTAAATGCTCACGCATTACCTATTTATGCGTTATTAATTGGCAAACGGGTCAGACCCTAAACGAATAAGATATTTGTTGTCTGCTTCTCAAGCCCTAACTCGCTATCATCTATAAAAATGCCAATTCTTAGATTTTCCGCCGCCTCCATCAAAATCCTCTTTCCCAATTTCTTTTCGCCATTTTTGTATAAATCTCGATCCAGAGTAGTGGCGATGGCAATCGATATTTCTCTCGTTAATCATAATTTCTGCCGCAATTAAACCAGTTTTGCTCGTAATGCACCTCAATTCTCCTTCTACCTCGACTGGATCTGGAGTGGTGACATTGCTCATCTTCGCGATGATTATCGTGACAGAGACTATAAAGACGAAGCCGGAGTCTTTGTGTTGTTACTCATTGTCCATCTCACAGATTAAGGTAATTATTCAATGTGAAAATTATCTTTGAATTTATTTTATTATTATTTGTTGATTCATTTTTATACTACTTTGTTAAAGCATCTTAAAAAAGGGATTGTCCATTCGGTGGAACTTCTATCGATGTTTGATGTTGATGGTGCGACAAAAGTAATAATTCTAAAAAAGCATGAAAGAGGTAAAAATCATGAACTGGCGAAGATAATTTTGATATAACTCAAAAACAAATTTTGGTTCCTTACAGACGTTTTCCTATTCTAGTTCAGGTGTCTGCTTTTGGATTAGAGGAGTTCTTTTCACAATGGTAAGACCGACTTTACAATGTCAATAGTAAGTCCAGAAAGGTTTAAAGTGGTGATGAAACGCTGTTCAATTTTTCAGAAGAATATTTGGTTACTAGCTCCTTTATTCAGGGTGCATTTAAAATTTAAGGGATATTTTCGTGTTTGCATGATAGTCGGATCTTGCCTGTTCCATTAGCCGTTGATTTTGCCGAACTTAATAATTTGCCTCTTAATAAGTTTAGAATTGTGCATGAAATTTTTAGAGAAGTAAAATGTGATTTGTAACGGCCCGCCCCGCACCAGTCGACATTTCCAATGAAATGCGCTGTGTCGATGTCCAACCAACACGGGACGGTCATCAAAAGAAAAGAAAGAAGACGACGAATCATCAAAGAACCGATAGTATATCTCACAGCGCATGGAACAAAATATAATAATAACATAACTTGATATAAACAGGCGAGACAGTGCATAAGCTGAAAACTAAACCATCATAGCAGCGGAAAATTCAAAATACAGCTTATGATCCAAACCATATATTACAACTTTTAAAACTGTCTCTAAATCAAAATAGGAAGGTACACTACTAATGCCCAAAGTAGTGACCAACAACAACACAGGGAGAATATATGTGAATGATACGTGTAAGCCTCCTGCTCGTCTCCGGACAGCTACTCGTGCATAACTAGCTAACCTCTCTCTAGTTTGCTCATTTAGGAGCACCTAGAGTAATAAGAAGAGACATAAAACTCTGGGTCAGACAAAAGTCTGGTATGATCGATAAGCAGCAAAAACAGAACAATAACAGGTATACATAAGCATACCTGAACCTGGACCTGCAACCAAAGAGTTAGCACAACAGGATGTACAATACTCTAAGGTGACACTAGCATGTGGTGTGAAAATAATGGGGAGGGGTTGTGCATGTCATGGTGATAGCAACATCAAACAGAGCAATCATCCTCACATCTCTCACTAAGTGCGTAAAGCATACAATATCTACTGCTTTGATCACTCAATTCTTTGCTACGATGACTCTGCCCCATGGAGTCATGACGGCTCCACTGCACTGATCCATAACCAATAATCCTGTGCTATGTCCACTCTGCCCCATAGAGTAATGACAGCTCCACTGCACTGGCTCATAGCCCTACTACCATCACTTTGCCCCATGGAGTCATGGCAACTCCACTGCACTGATCCATAGCCAATGATCTGTCTCTCAGCGGTGAGTCAAAGCTATAGACATCGATAAACCTTTTGCACATGTCTCGCAACAAAGCCCAACTCATGAAGTTAACTCGTTGATCCCAATTTGGATCCTGAGTAATAACCTCCAATTTGGACTTGCTTTGCATCTCAGTTTTTGGCCGAATTGGAGTTGGTCTTCTGAAGAGTCGTCACGCAGTAGTAGAACAGGTCCAGACCGGTTCGGTTCGGTTGCTCTCCCCCGGTTCGGTTCAGCATGCTTCAGCTCCTGGCCATTAATCCGGTTGGGTTCAGTCAACTTCCTCTGGGTCTGTTCGATCGTGGTCTCCATCCGGGTCAGTTCAATAATGATACTTTATACGTTCGGTTCGGGTGCCCTCATCTGGTTCAGTTCGGTGTTCATGGTTCGGTTCCTGTACTCTACTTCAGTCCACCATCCCCTGTTCGGTTCGGTGCTCATGGATCCCGGTTCGGTTCAGTGCTCACCCTAACTCCAAATCCAAACTAGTGGCCTCCCTTTTTTTCCATGCTCACCTGCTTCTTCCCAGGCTCCGGTTTGGTTCGGTAATCTCTTGCCTGATTCCACTATAGGATCCGAGCCCTATAAACCGATCCGATCTGAAACCCTGCACATTTTCCAACGAGCATATATCGCCCATTTTCACCATACAACGACGTTTTCAACTATTCTAACTTTTCTACAAGATTATTTAACATTCCAAATAGTAGTAACAACATATATAATCAACTATAAACATCCAAACATCAATCATATGAGTTATTTTGGACCAAACATACCCAAATCTATGGTTTTCCCCTTAATCGCCTTAATCATAATTTAAGCATATAATTAGCAAAACATGTTCAAATTAACCCAAATTTCTAATAGAGGCTTAAAATAATAGTAAAGAATTTTTACATATTTTTCCAGAATGTTAACATGCATAATTTCATTAATTAACACTAATCATCCATAATGAGCCGTAATTAGTGGAAACAATGCAAATCACTCACCTTAGCCATAAATGAATTATAGATCTGAACATTACTATTGTTTTGGGGCGGTTTCCAATGCAACACAACAGCTCCAACTCTGATTTGATGCTAATTTGGCGTTGATTTGCTTAATTAGTGAAAAAAGGTGATTTGGAAGTGATTTAGAAGATGGAGGCCATTGCTAGGATTTTAAGGATGTAAATGGCGGCTGGAAATCTGAAATGAAATGTTTTCCCTAACCCTATCAGCCCTCCCATAAACCTAATCCCAAAATGGGTTATGGGCTTAGCTGCTAATCACCCTAATTTGGCTCGATTAAGCTGTTTTTCACCTTCCAAACATTGTTTCAGCCATATCTCCCAAACGATAAGTCCGTTTGGCTAATGTGACCACTCTACGGAAAGGTAAAGCATTATCCGAATCAAATAGAAGTGGTTTCAGGTCAAAAATCGTTTCCAATCAAAAGTTATAGATGAAACAAGATTCGCTAGGGGTAAAACGATCATTTAAAAATCCGCAAAAATTGTGAACTTGGGAAATGACCCTATTAGTCATTTCCAAAAGTTGCACGCCCATATGACTTCATACGAAAATGAAATAAATATCCTATGATCCTCCGATGCGTAAAATGCGGGTCGTTAAATTCCCCCCCCCCCCTCCCCCCTCTAAGAAATTTCGCCCGCGAAAATTCCATAACCAAAACATACAATAGGTTCTGCATGCCAAACAACCATTTATAACAATCAAACACACATAATAACACAACAAGTCTATCCTAGCATGCGGTTTACTAATAAGGGAATAACTATCGCTATTAAAATCTTACCAGGTAAAAAGTTCTGGATGCGACTTTGTTATGCTCTCCTTTGTTTCCCAAGTACAATCATGCTCGTTACCACCCCACTGAACCTTGACCAGTTTCACCGCCTTCCTTCGAAGTTGCTTCGTACCGTACTCGACAATATGGATCGGATTGCGGTTCCCAACCGCCTCGGGTTCTACTTCGATGTCTTCCAACTGATCTGGTGAAATAGCCACATCGGGGTCATGCACGGACTTCCTTAACTAGGAAACATGAAATACGTTGTGAATTCCTGCCATTGTCAGGAAATCCAACTTTATATGCTAAATTCCCAACTTGCCTGAGAACTATGAATGGACCCAGAAACCTTGGTGCTAGCTTGCCTCTCCTACCAAATCGAATCACGCTCTTTAACAAAGAAATCTTGACAAATACTAAGTCGTCAACGAAGAATTTTAAATCTCTTCGCCTTTTATCAGCATAACTCTTCTGCCTATCTTGGGCAACCTACATTCGTTGTTGGATAACCTTGATCTTATCTGAGGTTTCTTTTATTACATCTAGCCCAAGCACAAACTTCTCACCGGTTTCTAACCAACATGATGATGAGTTGCATGGTCTTCCGTACAAAGCTTCAAATGGAGCCATACCGATACAAGATTGATAATTATTATTATATGCAAACTCAACCAGATGCAAATGGTCATCCCATGATCCACCAAAATCCAGTATATAAGCCCTCAAGAGATCCTCCAATATACGATTCACCCTCTATGTCTGACCGTCGGTTTAAGGTTGGTATGCGGTACTGAGATGTAGTTCTGACCCTAAAGCCTCTTGTAAGCTCTTCCAAAACCCACTAGTAAACAACAGATCCAGGTCACTCACAATGCTTTTGGGTACTCCATGAAATCTCACTACCCACTTCATATACAGTTCTGCTAACTTAGCTGCTATTCTATTCGACTTGACGGGTATAAACCTTGCACTCTTGGTCAATCGGTCCACAATCGCCCAAATGCTTTCATGGCCTGATCTAGTCCTTGCTAACCCATCAATGAAATCTATTGAGACTTGTTCCCATTTCCATTCTGGAATTTCCAATGGTTGCAACAACCCACTAGGTTTCTTTTGCTCGACTTTAACTAGCTGGCAATTCATGCATTTGGATATAAACTTCCCAACATCTCTTTTCATCCCTTCCCAGTAGTAGGTTTTCTTCGTGTCTCGATACGTTTTGTTACCACCGGATGTATAGTCAGTTTTGAGTGATGACATTCTCTAACACTTCATCTCTCAATCCATTGACATTGGGCACAACTAGCCTCCCATTCTGTCTAAGCCATCCTTCTCGATCAAGCCCATACTTGTTCATTTCCTCATCGATACTCATCTCTAACTTGGAGATGATTTCCAATAAGTTAGGATCATCCCTCTGACTGGAACCAATCCGCTTAATCAAAGTGGTTCTGATCATCAAACTTGCTAACATTTTTGGATCTAATTCGAACTTAGGTCTAAAATCATATCCTGCGATATACTCCAATTGCTTCCATTCAAGAAACATAGCCCTTAAACTGGCATGTCTCCTACTCAATGCATCAACTACTGCATTTCCCTTTCATGGTGTACATGCGATGTCGAAATCATAGAAAGCCAAGAATTCTAACCATCTTTGCTGTCGGAGATTTAGATCCTTCTGAGAGAAGAGATACTTTAACGACTTATGATTGGTAAACAATTCGAATCTTTCTCCCAAGAGATAGTGTCTCCACATCTTCAATGCGAACACGATCGTTGCTAACTCCAAATCATGGATAGGATATCTTTTCTCATGCGGTTTCAGTTGCCGACTAGCATAAGCTACAACCCTACCTCCTTGCATCAATACAGCACCTAGTCCGGTACCACATGCATCCATGTATACTATCATCTCTTCATTCCCTTTAGGAATGACTAACACTGGTGCATGCAAAAACTTTTCCCTTTAGACTCTTGAATGCATTTTCATACCTTCCATCCCCGATGAAAGCTTGATTCTTCTTAGTCAACTGAGTTAACGTTGCCGCCATCTTGGAGAAGTCTTGGGTAAAGTTACAATAATATCCTTCTAATCCCAAGAAACTTGTAATGGCCCGAAAATCCGTACCAATTTGAGCTGACTAATATCCTACACATTCAACTCAAAGTGCACAAAAATTCAGGTCATTAATAGAAAGAAGTTAGAGGATGAGAAAGATAAGATAAAACTAATAGAATAGAAGAATAAGAAGAAAATCAGAGTCAGAGTAAACACGAATCTCACAGTGTAACGAATAAAACATATATAACATAAATTTGAAATACAAAATTTCATTGTATATACATACCATATCAGAGTATAACACTTATACATCACAGCGGAAATAATCTCTAAATAACTAGTGGTGAAACCTCCTGCTTTCAGCTCCTCCAAGTGTATCTGTAAATGCCTGAAATACTTGACTGCCCGTACAAATTTGGGCACCCAAGAGTTTAGGGAAAACAAACAAAATAAACTCTGGGTTAGTCATGGGACTGGTGTGAGTAAGACCATATCGTTTAACAAAATAAACAAACAAAATAAGCTCCTCCAACCATATCGTTTAACTTTGAAAATCCTTTTAAAAGAAAAGGATGATAGTAAGACCGGTCCACACATAAACATAGACGGTTTTTACCTTACTATAACCCAAAATATTTTGATATCAAAATCCAGTGATATTATAATAATGTCAAATGAAATAAATAACCAAACAGCAGAACGCTTGCATCTCACGCTCCACATACATAGTATAAAATCAAAAACCGTAGGGCGCTTATTGCAGATTGGATTCCAACTATGACAAGGTATGGGACCACCTCCCGATCAGTGTACTCTAGAGGGGATACACTGGGGTTCAACAAGAACATCTTGAAACCCGGCCCACACATGACCGACCACTCATTTCTCTTGAGTGTATCAAATATATTGCCACCTACGGTTGGGCCCACATAACCGTTATCCGAGGATACAGAACGAAAGAAGAACAAATACAAATTTTCTCTAGATGGTGACAATACACCCAAATGGGAATGACCCATATAGCCATGCTGCCTGCCCGATTTTTGTCATTTCCTGGTTGTGAGGCTTGAGGTTATAATCGCTCCAGAACATCTGATCACCATTCACTTTGAATGTCACATCGTCAAACCCGTCAATTCACTAATCGATTTCCAAAAATATCACGGGTATAAAAAGCTAAGAGTAACGAATTCCTCCGCCGCCAGACGTAATACCTTTAAGAGATCAACTGTACGTGATTTGTTAGGTATACTCTGTCAGACACTCGTCCATACAAGTGGTCCTGGGACTGGACAAACAGAAAACACCATTCTGGAATAGGATGAACCTTGCATTTCACTTCGTCTTCAATTGCCTCCAGCATAATCTAATTTGCAGCACTTATGCCTATACGGAGTGGTTTTCGGATAATAAATCCAACCGGTCTCTCCGTACTGACAACGATGGTCAAAACACTTCGATAGTCGGTTATTTAACTATCGAAGTAAAAACAAACATGTATTCAAATGAACAACTAGACACACACAACTACGGGCACTTTTTATTTAACATTCGTTTTTATTATTCGCATTCCCATATCTTACCAGATATTTCCTAAACCCCATTTTAGCCTTTTCACACTTCTTGGAAAACATTCCCTGTTATTATAAACTCTTATTCTCCCATGTTCCAGAAAATATACGTTATTAACTTTCGAAACATTTCCATTCTTTTCACGTTCTTTATTTTCTACACTTGGATAATATACCCTATTTACATTGGAAAAATATTCCAATTTCATTATAAACATTTTAATCTGCCAAACGTTCACTTTTAAAACATTATTCACTTAAATGTGAATATCATCCCTATTATAGAAATCTGAACCCCTTTATCAATATAACTCTTTATTCAAGTAATAAATACCCTTATCTTGTTTATCAAAATCTCTTCCATAATTTTATATTCCCTTTCCACTTAAAAAACTCTGTTTCTAAGTCGACTTCTTGCTAAATCAATATAAAGTTGGTAACTAAATATTGATTACATATCCCTATTCTAATCTATTGGTTCAAAACTAAATATTAACTTATCCTATCAGATTATAATTCCTAAAAATAATTTACTTCAATACATTCGACATCGTCGAATTATATATCCAATTCCTAATAGTGTTATAAATAAAAATCATGCTTAAGCTTGGTCAACAACGTTAATTTATCGTTATAGTTCAAAACTCGTTATGCGTTGCGATATACCCTTTATAACAAATCTCGACATAACAGTCACGCTTAAGCCTAGTCAACAACGTTATTTTATAGTTATAGTTCAAAGACTTACTATACGCTGAAATTTCTCGCTAAGTCATTAGCATTCGATCAATTGAAAATCAATTTATTAAATAATCAATTTTCAAATCAACTACAAACCATCAGTTAGTTCGTTAACTGATTTTAATTACTCCTTACCATTAAATTTATATAATTAATCTAATTATTTCAAAATTGTTTGTTTAAAAATAGTTATCCAAAATATTAACTCGCAGGATAATTATAGCTTTACAAACTTCATTTAAAAGTCAAACAATCATTTATATTTTCTTTATAAAATGTTCATAATAGAACTTCTAGTATAATTTTAAACATCGTTTAAATTATAAAAATATAATATTTATAATTTTAACTTCATTGATTTTGCCTGACGGCCAATTAACTTCTTAACCAAAAGGATGGGTTTATGGTCGACAGTTGTCACTTTCTTAATTGATATCATTTATTGATTAAATCAAAATAACGTTGAATTTCCATTCAACATCAATATTCACACGGGGTTTCAATGTCATTTGGGTTCAAACAGTGCATATATGAATAATGTAAAACAAACACATACAAATATTGAGGAATCAGGTTGGATTCCTCCAACCGGTTTCCTGCGTCGACAAATGTTAGTCAACATAGTTAATACTAATTCCAACCAATGATGTGTGCATATGCAACAATATATATTATTCAACCAATTTATTTGTAATCTACCTAAACGACCATCACACAACATTCAACCAATATTAAAATATAATTATAATATTTTAAAATAGATCAGAGTTAGTGAATTTACTCACCTTTGCGCGTTAACTATTAAATAACGATTTGCATTAGCTAATTCAGCTGCCTAAAATTCAACCGAGCTCCAATTCACTCCGAATCCGTTCCATTGTGTTGCACTTGTCCATACGATCTCAACGAATATTGTTTTGTATAATTCTTTATTATCTACTTCGGCCCACATTCGACTGCATTTCATAAACCGCAAGGTCGTTGACCCTTCCATCATTACTGCGTTCAACCTTGCAGTGTTATCCTCACCTCGCTCTTCCTCCTCATTCATTATCATAACACCCCAACATCTAAACTCTACCACTAGTCATCACCAGTTAGTACCACAACCAATCATTCCTTTAAAACAAACTAACTTTCATTTCCCAAAAACTATTTTTTGCATAAATCCTTTTCCACCATAGTTCCCAGTATAACACATGCTACTCTCCCCGTAACATATATTTCGAGCTGTCATTTTCAACTGTGAAGTCCCCCTTCCCTCTTGTCATGCACGTTCCACTCAACCCACTTCTCCATATACCGTTTATCACTAAAACACCTGCACACTAACTCGCACGTTTTCAGCTCCTGATCGTGCCACTGTACAGCATGTCATGCCATGCTCACATAATCACGCGAACCTCTGTATTGTGTTTTTTCCTCCACTGCTCAATCCTACCGCATGAAGATGCTACAGCGTCTCCTTCTCATGATTAAAACTCCAGACTCAGACTTGCCTTATTATATTATATATGGGTTAAACCGAAATCACTAGTTAAGTTTTGCTTAACATTTTACCTCCCCATAAATGTTTACACACATGAAGCTCCCTACGTATTCAAATGCAACCTGCTACTAATCAACTTTCCACTCATTAACACCACTCCCTTGCTCCTTCACGGCATGCACCTTCAACACCCACATCCATCACTCCTTCACTTCGCCTGCCAACATCACGGAACCAAACCCGACAAAACCGACGTGCTCCCCTTATAAGCCACTGCTACAGCAAGTACCTCCACCCCAAAGCCTTGAAAACCTTTGAAGCTTCATCGTTTTACATGCAGAAGACCCCCACGTCACCATGCTTCCATGCACCATATCCCATTTCTCACCGTTTAAAACGTGAGCTACAGACTTTGTTATTTGTTTTATTTTAAAGCTTTGGGTTTTGTTTGAACTTTAAATCCCACGAGAAGCTTCATTTCTTGAAGGAAACTAGATCTGAAGCAGTGTGTGGCCATTATAGATGTTAATACTTCAACGTTAAGGAAGAAGGTACACTCATGACCCATCCTTATGATTTGAGAATTCATGACGTGAAGAGACAGTCTAGGACTATAGTGGTTGTATGGTAGGCTTTAACTGGCAACTATTCTCTTGTATTTTCTTATTAAAGCTTTTGTCTTAAGTTTCAATAACATGTGCCTATATTTTGAACAGTGTTCTCATATAGGTTAGGCAACTGTTTCCATTTCTTGGTTTTGCGGAAAGAAAATGATCCAACGAAAAATGACGTGTTTGCCATGTGTTTTCCTACGTGATGTTCATTTTAGAGTAGCTAGTTTGGTCCAGAGTGATTTGTCTTTTAGGGTGGGATTTGACTTAAGGACAGGCTACCCATTTTTCCTTTCCCATGAAGTATTGGATTTAGCTTCCAGTCTTCAGTGCTTTCTTTTCTATAGTTAAGTTAGCTGTTTGATTTGCTTAGTCATGCTTTTAGTTTTAACTAGTTTAATTTTCCAATGTATAGCTGGGTAAAAGGTCTGCTTTGATTTGAGTATTGGTGCGTCATGTTTTCCTTAGACATGAAGTCTTCAGGCGTTGGGACAGTAGCACGACAATTCATGCAGTAGGTGGGCCGAGTTAATGATGGAAAACAATTCATGTTGATAATTCATGCAGTAGGTATGCAGTAATTCCTACTAGACAGAGTAGGTTAGAAACAAGCTGGGAATGAAAAGAAAGAACACAGTATACTTAAGGACACCGCATAATTAAGATAGAAAATTTTCTCTTTATTTAATCAGTAATTTCCTTTTGAGTTAAAATGGTTTGGTACCCCTATTACGTAAAATTCTGTTAATGTGCGGACAGAAATAATAATACGGTTGTATCGAACGATGTGCCTTAATTCCAAAAATATAATAATATCGGTAGGTTAAAACATATTGTGAAACCCCAAAATAATGATATAGGGTGCAAAATACTCCAAATAAAAATTTTCGTATTTAATTAATTAAAAATCTCAGTAAAATTCTAAAAAGTAAATTATCACTACGTCTCAAAAAAAATCTGGCCCAGATTTGCAATCGGTATCTAGTTATATCAAATAAACTGTTACGGTCGATAACGATTCTATAGCGACTATTAGGAAATTTGATTTGGACCTAACTCACAATTTGTAACACGAAATCTTGGTTTTTCACTTCTGTTAGAAAAATACAGTTCAACAGATTCCAATGTTTCTGGTTTCAAAGAATTCCGACAAATAACGGGTCCGGTATACTCAGTTGGAGTTCAGAACGTTAAATTACGAACTGCCACGATATTACGAGATCGATTATATTTAATATATATTTCTATACGTTCAACTTCGTTTTAATTAATATATAAATCCACATATATTACGAATCCAATATTTAAACTGATTTAAATATTCAAATAAAAATGCGGGACATTACATTCCTTCCCGCTTAAAAGAATTTCGTCCTCGAAATTACTAAGGTAGGGAAACTACTATGAACTCTATTATAACATGGTAAAAAATCTTTTATTTAATTTCTTAAATTCAGGTTTCAACAGAACTTATTAATTTTAATTGAAATATTAATTACTTATCAACGAATATTTTCAGAAATTCTGAAAATTTTCTAAAAGCTTAAATTTTCGGAGAATTTCGTCAGCATTTCCTCTGCACGGCTTATTCAGTACTACTACAACTCGCCATCTGGGCCTTCTCCAAATCCAAAAGAAAACAAACAGCCAAGCGGCTTTCCAAAAATAGTTCATAAATCTCATACTCGAATATAAGGTAAACTTGTACCTTTTTGTTTGCATTTAACTATATCTCTGCCATTTGCTATCACTTTAACATATATCCAAACATTCTTGGTTGATCTCCCATCAATCCATTCTCAAATCAATCTTTTACTTTTACTGAGCCAAATTTCTATTTCAACTCCAATTCCATTTACTGATTTATTTCTCAAATCAGTTATCTTCATCTCCAAATTCAAAATTCGATTCTTATTCTCCAAGAATCAATTCATTTTAATAACTCGAATCTCCAAGATTTCTCTTTTACAATTTTCATTCTGTATTGTCCCAAATTCAGTCCAAATTTGTTTATCTTTGTTTAAGTTTCACTTTTACCATTTTAATTCCATACGTTAAATTTTTATTTCAGAATTCAAATTCCTCGGATTTATTTCAAATCGGTATGCAATCATATATGCATAATAATAACAATTCAAAACATTTGAATTTCTAAACACTTATTTTCTCAAACAACTCCAAACAAAATATTTGATAGTAATCCATCACTTAGAAACTCAAAAATTACACTGATGATGCGGCTGTCATCATCAGAATTATTTTCCAGTGATCGAAGTGAGTTCAATACTATATTATTTCAAAACTTATTTTAAAATACATCTATCTTGAAATTACTTCAAATTCCATTTACAATATTTGAAAAACATTTTCAAATCACCCAGGATCTTAAATTTCCATATATTTAGTCCATATTTTACTTAAAACAACTTTCCCAAGTTTCCAGGGTTTATTTCAATTCTGGATTTAAATCCAGATTTAATCTATATGATTTTGCATATTATACTTATATAATATTTCGATTGGTTATTTATATAACCAACTCAATTATAAATCTTTATTTGATCATAATTTCAACCAACACATTCAATATATATTAGATAATTCCAATATATATGCTTTCTTTATATCAAAATATATTTTGGGTAAAATTATTTCATTTACCCTCTTTTCAAAACATATTGTGTCGAATTACTCTGTTCAAGAGTTTAGAAACACCTATCGACACAGTTTGCTTTACGGTTTAGACCAGAATTTATAAACCACTCGACTGACCAGTCAACACAATATAAAACAGTTTTTATATTAAATTACAAATACGCGCTCATATATGTACACTCAAACTCAATCTAGGGTATTACTAACCCCATCTCTATTGAGTTACGCCACAGAGCCAAGGCAATAACTTAACCTTCAGCTCTGATACCAACTGTAATGGCCCGAAAATCCGTACCAATTTGAGCTGACTAATATCCTACACATTCAACTCAAAGTGCACGAAAATTCGGGTCATTAATAGAAAGAAGTTAAAGGATGAGAAAGATAAGATAGAACTAATAGAATAGAAGAATAAGAAGAACATCAGAGTCAGAGTAAACACGAATCTCATAGCGGAACGAATAAAATATATATAACATAAATTTGAAATACAAAATTTCATTGTATATACATACCATATCAGAGTATAACACTTATACATCACAGCGGAAATAATCTCTAAATAACAAGTGGTGAAACCTCCTGCTTCGAGATCCTCCAAGTGTATCTGTAAAAGACTGAAACACTTGACTGCCCGTACAAATTTGGGCACCCAAGAGTTTAGTGAAAACAAACAAAATAAACTCTGGGTCAGTCATGGGACTGGTGTGAGTAAATTCCAACCATATCGTTTAACTTTGAAAATCCTTTTAAAAGAAAAGGATAATAGTAGGACTAACCCACACATAAACATAGACGGTTTTTACCTTACTAGAACCCAAAATATTTTGATATCAAAATCCAGTGATATTATAATAATGTCTAATCAAATAAATAACCAAATAGCAGAACGCTTACATCTCACGCTCCACATACATAGTATAAAATCAAAAACCGCAGGGCGCTTATTGGAGATTGGATTCCAACTATGACAAGGTATGGGACCACCTCTCGATCAGTGTACTCTAGAGGGGATACACTGGGGTTCAACAAGAACATCTTGCAACCCGGTCCACACATGACCGGCCACTCGTTTCTCTTGAGTGTATCAAATATATTGCCACATACGGTTGGGCCCACGTAACCGTTATCCGAAGATACAGAACGAAAGAAGAACAAATACGAATTTTCACTAGATGGTGACAATACACCCTAATGGGAATGACCCACATAGCCATGCTGCCTGCCCGATTTTTGTCATTTCCTGGTTGTGAGGCTTGAGGTTATAATCGCTCCAGAACATCTGACCACCATTCACTTTGAATGTCACATCGTCAAACCCGTCAATTCATTAATCGATTTCCAAAAATATCACGGATATAAAAAGCTAAGAGGAACTAATTCCTCCGCCACCAGACTTAATACCTTTAAGAGATCAACTGTGTGTGATTTGTTAGGTATACTCTGTCAGACACTCGTCCATACAAGTTGTCCTAGGACTGAACAAACAGAAAACACCATTCTGGAACAGGATGACCCTTGCATTTCACTTCATCTTCAATTGTCTTCAGCATAATCTAATTCGCAGCGCTTATGTCTATACGGAGTGGTTTTCGGACAATAAATCCAACCGGTCTCTCCGTATTGACAACGATGGTCAAAACACTTCGATAGTCGGTTATTAAACTATCAAAGTAAAAACAAACATGTATTCAAATGAACAACTAGACACACACAACTACGGGCACTTTTTATTTAACATTCGTTTTTATTATTCGCATTCTCATATCTTACCAGATATTTCCCAAACTCCGTTTTAGCCTTTTCACACTTCTTGGAAAACATTCCCAGTTATTGTAAACTCTTATTCTCCCATGTTCTAGAAAATATACATTATTAACATTCGAAACATTTCCATTCTTTTCACGTTCTTTATTTTCTACACTTGGATAATATACCCTATTTACATTGGAAAAATATTCCAATTTCATTATAAACATTTTAATCTGCCAAACATTCACTTTTAAAACATTATTCACTTTAAATGTGAATATCATCCCTATTATAGAAATCTGAACCCCTTTATCAATATAACTCTTTATTCAATTAATAAATACCCTTATCTTGTTTATCGAAATCTTTTCCATAAATTTATATTCCCATTCCACTTTAAAAACACTGTTTCTAAGTCGACTTCTTGCTAAATCAATATCAAGTTGATAACTAAATATTGATTACATATCCCTATTCTAATCTATTGGTTCAAAACTAAATATTAACTTATCCTATCAGATTATAATTCTTAAAAATAATTTACTTCAATGCATTCGACATCGTCGAATTATAGTTCCAATTCCTAATAGTGTTATATATAAAAATCACGCTTAAGCTTGGTCAACAACGTTAATTTATCGTTATAGTTCAAAACTCGCAATGCACTGCGATATACCCTTTATAACAAATCTCGACATAACAGTCACGCTTAAGCCTAGTCAACAACGTTATTTTATAGTTATAGTTCAAAGACTTACTATACGCTGAAATATCCCTTTTATAACAAATCTTGACATCTCTTTTCGTTACAAACTGATACCATTCCTCGATAATAGTGAAGCCGTTCAAGTTGGGGTATTTTATTTACCTCCCAGACCTTGATCGACAACATTCTTAACTTAGAATAGATATAAGTCTGTAACTCTAACCCCTTATTATTTATAATCTTAATCACACTGTATTTTTTGTTTCCCTTTTCAATATAGTTTTATAATGCATATACTTACTTTGAAATCTCTGTTGTTTATGGCTATTTTTATTAAATTTAGCCCTTCACTTCAATCTCGTTATACAACTCCATTTATTTAACTCCTTTCCCAAAACTCTTTAACACTCTTTGTCTTCTGTTAATTCTCTTTCATTCGAATTATTTAATTCAAGTAAAACGTCTAATTACAAACTTAATACCATCATAAATGAATTCCATTTAGGAAACACTTGCTTTAATTAAGATAATTAAATAGTAATTAACTTCATCATTCCTGAAGTAAACAGTTTACTTCATAACATATTGGTTACTTAAATAAATAATAACTAATTGTGCTTAGTTCAATAATCAAACTTCATTAATTGAAAAGTAATTAATAAGAAATCTTATTTATTTTGATCAATTTCTCGCTAAGTCATTAGCATTCGATCAATTGAAAATCAATTTATTAAATAATCAATTTTCTGATCAACTTCAAACCATCAGTTAGTTCGTTAACTGATTTTAATTACTTCTTACCAATAGATTAATATAATTAATCTAATTATTTCTAAATTTTTTGTTTAAAAATAGTTATCAAAAATATTAACTCGGAGGATAATTATAGCTTTATAAACTTTATTTAAAAGTCCAACAATCATTTATATTTTCTTTATAAAACGAATTATAAAATGTTCATAATAGAACTTCTAGTATAATTTTAAACATTGTTTAAATTATAGAAATATAATTTTTTTAATTTTAACTTCATTGATTTTGCCTGACGGTAATTAACTTCTTAACCAAAAGGATGGGTTTATGGTCGACTGTTGTCACTTTCTTAATCGATATCATTTATTGATTAAATCAAAATAATGTTGAATTTCCATTCAACATCAATATTCACACAGGGTTTCAATGTCATTTGGGTTCAAACAGTGCATATATGAATAATATAAAACAAACATTACATACAAATATTGAGGAATCTGGTTGGATTCCTCCAACCGGTTTCCTGCATCCACAAATGTTAGTCAACACAATTAACACTAATTCCATACTAGGGAATATCGTAATCGACGGGATCAGTATCCAACCAATGACGTGTGCATATGCAACGATATAGATTATTTAACCAATTTAATTGTAATCTACCTAAACGACCATCACACAACATTCAAACAATATTAAAATATAATTAGAATGTTTTAAAATACATCAGAGTTAGTGAATTTACTCACCTTTGCGCGTTAACCGTTAAATAACGATTTGCGTCAGTTGATTCGGCTGCCTAAAATTCAACTGAGCTCCAATTCACTCCGAATTCGTTCCATTGTGTCGCACTTGTCCATACGATCCCAACGGATCTTGTTTTGTATAATTCTCTATTATCTACTTCGGCCCATTTTCGACTGCATTTCATAAACCGCAAGGTCGTTGACCCTTCCATCATTACTAAGTTCAACCTTGCAGTGTTATCCTCACCTCGCTCTTCCTCCTCATTCATTATCAGAACACCCAAACATCTAAACTCGACCACTAGTCATCACCAGTTAGTACCGCAACTAATCATTCCTTTAAACCAAACCAACTTTCATTTCCCAAAAACTAATTTTTGCATAAATCCTTTTCCACCACTGTTCCCAGTATAACACATGCTACTCTCCCCATAACATATATTTCGAGCTGTCATTTTCAACGGTGAAGTCCCCCTTCCCAATTGTCACGCCCGTTCCACTCAACCCGCTTCTCCATATACCGTTCATCACTAAAACCCCTGCACTCTAACTCGCACGTTTTCATCTCCTGATCGTGCCACTGTACAGCATGTCATGCCATGCTCACATAATCACGCGAACCTCTGTACTACGTTTGTTCCTCCACTGCTCAACCCTACCGCATGAAGATGCTACAGCGTCTCCTTCTCATGATTAAAACTCCAGACTCAGACTTGCCTTATTATATTATATATGGGTTAAACCGAAATCACTAGTTAAGTTTTGCTTAACGTTTTACCTCCCTATACATGTTTACACGCATGAAGCTCCCTAAGTATTCAAATGCAACCTGCTACAAATCAACTTTCCACTCATTAATACCACTCCCTTGCTCCTTCACGGCATGCACCTTCAACACCCGCGTCCATCACTCCTTCACTTCGCCTGCCAACATCACAGAACCAAACCCGACAAAACCGACGTGCTCCCCTTGTAATCCACTGCTACAGCATATACCTCCACCCCAATGCCATGAAAACCTTCGAAGCTTCATCGTTTTACATGCAGAAGACCCCCACGTCACCATGCTTCCATGCACCAAATGCCACTTCTCACCGTTTAAAACATGAGCTACAGACTTTATTATTTGTTTTATTTTAAAGCTTTGGGTTTTGTTTGAACTTTAAATCCCTCGAGAACTTCATTTCTTGAAGGAAACCAGAGCTGAAGCAGTGTGTGGCCTTTATAGATGTTAATACTTCAACGTTAAGGAAGAAGGTACACTCTTGACCCATCCTTATGATTTGAGAATTCATGACGTGAAGAGACAGGCTAGGACTATAGTGGTTGTATGGTAGGCTTTAACTGGCAACTATTCTCTTGTATTTTCTTATTAAAGCTTATGTCTTAAGTTTCAGTAACATGTGCCTATATTTTGAACAGTGTTCTCATATAGGTTAGGCAACTGTTTCCATTTCTTGGTTTTGCGGAAAGAAAATGACCCAACGAAAAATGACGTGTTTGCCGTGTGTTTTCCTACGTGATGTTCATTTTAGAGTAGCTAGTTTGGTCCAGAATGATTTGTCTTTTAGGGTGGGATTTGACTTAAGGACAGGCTACCCATTTTTCCTTTGCCATGAAGTGTAGGATTTAGCTTCCAGTCTTCAGTGCTTTCTTTTCTATAGTTAGCTGTTTGATTTGCTTAGTCATGCTTTTAGCTTTAGCTAGTTTAATTTTCCAATGTATAGCTGGGTGAAAGGTCTGCTTTGATTTGAGTCTTGGTGCGTCATGTTTTCCTTAGACATGAAGTCTTCAGGCGTAGGGGCAGTAGCACGACAATTCATGCAGTAGGTGGGATGAGTGAAAGATGGAAAACAATTCATGTTGACAATTCATGCAGTAGGTATGCAGTAATTCCTACTAGACAGAGTAGGTTAGAAACAAGCTGGGAACGAAAAGAAAGAACACTGTATACTTAAGGACACCGCATACTTAAGATAGATGCTTTTCTCTTTATTTAATCAGCAACTTCCTTTTGAGTTAAAATGGTTTGGAACCCCTGTTACGTAAAATTCTGTTGATGTACGGACAGAAACAATAATACGGTTGTGTCGAACGATGTGCCCCGATTCCAAGAATATAATAATATCGGTATGTTAACACATATTGTGAAACCCCAAAATATTTATATAGGGTGCAAAATACTCCAAATAAAAAGTTGTGTATTTAATTAATTAAAAATCTCAGTAAAATTCTAAAAATTAAATTATCACTACGTCTCAAAAAAAAATCTGGTCCAAATTTGCAATCAGTATCTAGTTATATCAAATAAACTATTATGGTCGATAAAGATTTTATAGCGACTATTTGGAAATTTGATTTGGACATAACTCACAATCTTTAACATGAAATCTTGGTTTTTCACTTCTGTTAGAAAAATACAGTTTAACAGATTCCAACGTTTCCGGTTTCGAAGAAATCCGACAAATAATGGGTCTGGTATACTCAGTTGGAGTTCAGAATGTTAAATTACGAACTACCGCGATATTACGAGATCGATTATATTTAATATATATTTTTATACGTTCAACTTTGTTTTAATTAGTATATAAATCCACATATATTACGAATCCAATATTTAAACTGATTTAAATATTCAAATAAAAATGCGGGACATTACAAAACTTCTTACGTTTGTTGCATTTTTTAGCGTAAACCAATTATGTACCGTAGCCACCTTCGCAGGGTCCACAGCAAAACCATTCTTTGAAATAACATGGCCCAAGAATCTTACTTCCCTCTTCCGGAATTGACACTTAGAAAATTTCGCTTTGGATTGGTGTTTTCTCAACACCTCCATCACTATCCTCAAATGTTCCTTGTGTTCTTCCTCTGTCCTCGAGTAAACAAGGATATCGTCAACGAACACAAGAAAAAACCTATTCAATTGATCCCTGAATACCCTATTCATAAGATCCACAAAATATGTTGGTGCATTGGTCAACCCGAAAGACATGACCAACAACTCATAGAATCCAGACGGCGTCCGAAAGGCCGTTTTAGGAATACTCTCAGCTGCTACTCGAAGATGATGAAATCTTGTCACGAGGTCCAACTGGGAGAACACTCTTGCTCCTTCCAGTTGATCAAACAAATCATCTATCCGTAGAAGAGGATACTTGTTCTTCCTAGTCACTTTATTTAACTTGCGATAGTCCACACATAAACAAAGGGAACCATCTGCCTTAGTGGCAAATATAACTGATGCTCCCCACTCAGAGATACTTCTTCGGATAAATCCCTTCTTCAAAAAATTGCTTACTTGCACCCCAAGCTCTCGTTGCTCCCTTGGTGCCATATGACGAAGTGGCATCACTATAGGTCTGGCATCTTTCACTAAATCAATACGGAACTCAATCTCTCAGTGTGGTGGAAGTCCGGTCACTTCCCCAAAGATGTTCGGATACTGGCCAGCAATGAGAACCCCTGATAACTCATCATGCAGAATGTTGAGGGAATTTTGAAAACTAGCCATCACCTCATCACTAGGTAGGCCCCAAACACTACCCTTCACCCATCATCCACCACAATAGTCACCGAAAATCCCTCACAGTCTACCACCACCCCGTACCTTTGGAGCCACTCGACTCCCAAAATAATGCCAAACCCAGTAAAGCCCAAAACAAAGCAATCACAAGCAAACATACATCCATGACTCAATAAGACCAAATTACCACAAATCATACTAAGGTTAGTCGAACCACCGATTGGGTTTGTCACAACTAAAGGTCTATCGACTATCTTGGGTACCAATTCCAATCTATCTACCAGGTCACTAGATATGAAGGAATGGGAAGCCTCGGTATCAGACAATACTCGAACAGGAACATCATAAACAGAAAGCATACCTTGAATGATGACATTCTTTCCTTTCTCCGCCGCAGTTGGGGCATTCGACGAAGAAGGAACAACATTAATAGCATATGCTTTCACAATCTGCTTCTCTTTCGGAGGTTGTGGACATTTATCCCTATGATGTCCCACTTGGCTGCAGTTGAAGCACTTCCTGGCCGCTGGCTTCGCCCGACATTCTTTGGCATAGTGGCCCTTCTTGCCATAGCTAAAGCACTCGACATCTTTCTTATTCTTTTTCTGACCATCCTTAGCTTGGTTCTACTTCCTCGTATTCTGGGAATTATTCTTGCCTCCACCGCATGCCTGCATCTTTGGCTCCCCTGCAGATGTAACAGCAACCTCGGTCTTTGGCTTAAGCTGAAGACTCTCTGATCTCGATGCCTTTCCCACAATGGATTCAAACGTCTCATCGATGTTGTTTATAAGCCTTGCCCCTAAGTACCCATCTAAGCCAGTTATGAACTTCTTGCTCTTCTTCTCGGTGGTATCGATAAGAGATAATCCATACTTCGATAAAGTATCGAACTCAGTAATGTATTCCTAGACTACCCTACCATTCTGTTTAAGCTCCAAGATCTTCCTAAATAACTCTGACTTCTAGGCAGCTGGGATAAACTGATCACTGAATCGGGTCTTAAATTGATCCCCAGTAACTTGATCCTCAGGGGTAGCTGCCTTAATAGCGTTCCACCAATTCATAGCCCTTCCTTACAGCTGGCAGGATGCTACCTTTCTCTTCATTGCGTCTTCGATTCCCAGATCCTTAAAGATGCGCTCACAACTATCCATCCAAACTTGAACATCCGTAGTCGATTCCGTTCCGTGGAATGGCTTCCCACCAAGACTAGTATAATCCTTGTTAAGCTTGGCGAAATCGGCCCTAGGTGCCGACACCACTGCACCACCACCGTTAACAGCATTAGGAACTGTTCCCTAAACATCCCTAAGCATCTCTCTCATGATGGTAGTAAACATTGTTCTCATATCAAGAGCATTCCTATTATTGGCCTCTGAACCCGTACCCCTCGTATATCGGCTCATCGTCCAATCTGTAAAGAGAAAACGATTAACCATCTCCATAGTAGTGCCAGTGCAATGCGACTTCATCCTTAAATATACTAATAGTATATATGTGTGCAGCTTTTGAAAACCAAAATATCATAAATAAGCACTCTCATATACGTATACTATCTCTGCCTGGTGTCTTTCCTTAGGTTAACTACGCAACCTAGAGCTCTGATACCAAGTGTGACGGTCCGCTCCGCACCAGCCGACATTTCCAATGAAATGCACTGTTTCGATGTCCAACCAGCACGTGACGGTCATCAAAAGAAAAGAAAGAAGACAATGAATCATCAAAGAACCTATAGTATATCTCACAGCGCATGTAACAAAATATAATAATAACATAACTTGATATAAACAGGCGAGATAGTGCATAAACTCAGAACTAAACCATCATAGCAGTGGAAAATTCAAAATACAGCTTATGATCCAAACCATCTTTATTATAACTTTTAAAACTGTCTCTAAAGCAAAATAGGAAGGTACACTACTAATGCCCAAAGTAGTTACCAGCAACAACACATGGAGAATATATGGGAATAATACGTGTAAGCCTCCTGTTCGTCTCCAGACAGCTATTCGTGCATAACTAGCTAACCTGTCTCTAGCATGCTCATTTAGGAGCACCCAGAGTAATAAGAAGAGACATAAAACTCTGGGTCAGACAAAAGTCTGGTATGAGCGATAAGCAGCAAAAACAGAACAATAACAGGTATACATAACCATACCTGAACCTGGACCTGCAACCAATGAGTTAGCACAACATGATGTACAATACTCTAAGGTGACACTAGCATGTGGTGTGAAAATAATGGGGAGGGGTGTGCATGTCATGGTGACAACAACATCAAACTTAGAAATCATCCTCACATCTCTCACTCAATGTGTAAAATATATGATATCTACCACTTTGATCACCTAATTCTTTGCTACGATCACTTTGCCCCATGGAGTCATGACGGCTCTACTGCACTGATCCATAGCCACTAATCCTTTGCTATGTCCACTCTGCCCCATGGAGTCATGACAACTCCACTGCACTGGCTCATAGCCCTGTTATGATCACTTTGCCCCATGGAGTCATGACAACTCCACTACACTGATCCATAGCCAATGATCCGTCTCTCAGTGGTGAGTCAAAGCTATAGACATCGATAACCCCATTGCACACGTCCCGCAACAAAGCCCAACTCATGAAGTTAACTTGTTGATCCCCATTTGGACCTGAGTAATGACCTCCCATTTGGACTTCCTTTGCATCTCGGGTTTTGGCCGAATTGGAGTTGGTCTTCTGAAGAGTCATCACGCGGTAGTAGAAGAGGTCCAAACAAGTTCAGTTCGGTTGCTCTCCCCTGTTTCAGTTCGGCATGCTTCATCTCCAGGCCATCAATCCGGTTCGGTTCAGTCAACTTCCTCCAGGTCGGTTCGGTCGTAGTACTCCATCCAGGTCGGTTCGATCATGATACTTTATACGTTCGGTTCGGGTGCCCTCATTTGGTTCGTTTTCGTATTCATGGTCTGGTTCCTGTACTCTACATCAGTCCACCATCCCCTATTCGGTTCGGTGCTCGTGGATCCCAGTTCGGTTCAGTGCTCACCCTATCTCCAACTCCAAACTAGCAGCCTCCCTTTTTTGCCATGCTCACTTTCTTCTGCCTAGGCTCTGGTTCGGTTCGGTACTCTCTTGCCCGATTCCACTATGTGATCCGAGCTCCATAAACCGATCCGATCAGAAACCTTGCACATTTTCCAATGAGCATATATTGTCCATTTTCGCCATACAAAGGCATTTTCAACCATTCTAACCTTTCTACAAGATTACTTAACATTCCAAACAGTAATAACAACATATAGAATCAACTATAAACATCCAAACATCAATCATATGAGTTATTTTGGACCAAACATACCCAAATCTATGGTTTCCCCTTAATCCCCTTAATCATAATTTAAGCATATAATTAGCAAAATATGTCCAAATTAACCCGAATTTCTAACAGAGGCTTAAAATAGTATTTAAGAATTTTTACAAATTTTTCCAGAATATTATAATGCATAATTTTGTTAATTAACACTAATCACCCATAATTAATAGTAATTAGTGAAAACAATGCAAATCACTCACCTTATCCACAAATGAATTATAGATCTGAACTTTATTATTGTTTTAGGGCAGTTTCCAATGCAACACAGCAGCTCCAACTCTGATTTGATGCTAATTTGACTTGATTTGGCGTTGATTTGCTTAATTAGTGACAAAAAGGTGATTTGGAAGTGATTTAGAAGATGGAGGCCATTGCTAGGCTTTTAAGGATGTAAATGGCGGCTGGAAATCTGAAATGGAATGTTTTCCCTACCCATATCAACCCTCCCATAACCCTAATCCCGAAATGGGTTATGGGCCTAACTGCAAATCACCCTAATTTGGCCCGGTTAAGCTGTTTTCACCTTCCAAACCTTGTTTCAGCCATACCTCCCAAACGTTAAGTCCGTTTGGCTAATGTGACCACTCTACAGAAAGGTAAACCATCATCCGAACCCAATGGAAGTGGTTTCAGGTCAAAATCCTTTCCAATCAAAAGTTATAGACAAAACAAGATTCGCTAGGGGTAAAACTATCATTTAAAAATCGACAAAAATCGTGAACATGGGACATGACCCCAATAGTCGTTTCCCAAAGTTGCACGATCATACGACTTCATACGAAAATGAAATAAATATCCTGCAATCCTCCGATGCGTAAAATGCGGGTAGTTACATGATTTTAATTGGAATTTAACCATTTTAAGAATTTTTGAAGGAAGGCGTTGTTTCAGTTTATCTAGCTGGCGAATGTGTTAGAAAATTCAGCGAGTAATGAGGTCCCCAAATCATATAATTGTTCAAATTATTAAGGGGGAACAAGAACCAAAACAACAAATACAACACACAGAATAACACAGTTTCAAATTAACAGTTAAGATCAACCATAATTTTGTATTTCATTGTTTCAGTTTAATATTTCAAAAGATGCACAGTAATGTTATTGATTCAACTTTATATATCTATAATGTACCCTTCAATTTGTACGTGCAGGTTACGGTAACCATGACAAAGCTAATAGTACATTTGGATCTCAACTGCTGCTTCATAGGTTACGGTAACCATGACAAAGCTAACAGTACATTTGGATCTAAGCTACAGCTTCATAGGTTGTACTCCTTTAGCCTATGCCTTTGGTTTTCATTACATTTTTGAATAGTTCAAGTGTTGTGTTTATTACATAGCTAAACAACTATAGAATTAGTGTGGCTCAGTTTAAGCTTTTTTGTACCATATTTGAGATACTGATGTAGTATTTGATATTGGTGTGGTACTTGAATTAATTTTAATGTAATATTGATGCATTTTCCTTCTATTTGCCGGTAGCATTTATTTATCGTTCCTATACAATATTCGATTTCTATTTATTCATTATAATATAATTTTATTTTATCTTTGTCGTACAATATCTGTCAAGTGCAATTTGATGACATTTTAGGTTTTAGAACCTGAAATCGCATTCTTTTTTTTTTCTTTTTTTTTTTTTGCTTTAGGTGAATTTGCATCGGTTGTTACTGGTAGCCGGTGCAACATAGTAGTTAGTTTTTAGCCAAAATTCTTCCTTTTTTGCAATGGATATTACTAAAAACTGATGCAAAAGTACACTTATTGCATCGGTTCTGAAACCGATGCAATTTTTTTTGACTTGTTGCATCGGCTGCATATGCATCGGTTGTTGAATTGATGCAATAGGGGGGTAAGCAACCGATGCAACTGGCCTTTTTTGTAGTAGTGTGGACTTATAATGGTATAGATCTATAGTAAAACAGTTGAATTTGATGAAAAACATGACCAAACATTCCTATACTTCATTGAATCCATGTGAGAGATGCAAATCACTCACTGATTCTCCCAAATAAGCTAAAATCAATGTATTAAGATTCCGGAAAGCAAGCAATTCAAACCAAACCCCTTGACCCGATGAATTCTCACTTCAAATGATGTAGATCCAGCCACCATTGGTGTAGATCTTTGATTTGCTTCCTTAGATTTTAATTTTTAATGGTGGAAAGGTGTTAAAGGAAGGAGGAACAAAGCCACCAAATGAGAGAATAGAGAAACTAAATCATTTCTCATACCTCCCACCCCCTATTTATACCCTTCCACTATCCCACTAATGGGCCTTCCCAAATCAGCCCATTATGGCTCTGAAAACCTGAACAGCCAACTGAAAAACCTTAATAAAACGATTCCTCCCAAACCACTAGGCCAATTCTTTAATGTAACCACTCCACGGAAAGACAATCATCATTTTCTTTCCAATTGCACTGGTCTCACCACCTGATTCGACCTGAGTCAAAAGTTATTCCCTGTACTAGACTGATAGGGGCAAAATGGTCACAAACAAAATCGGTAAAAATTATGGACATGTCTCACATCCCCATAAGCAACATATTAAAATATGAGAATGATCCAACCCTCCGGGAATAAAATAAAAATATTTTACGATCTTCCGATACGTAAAATGCGGACTGTTACAAAAATAATTTTTATTAGTAAATCCTTCGGGTTATATTTTTATTTTATTTTTATTTTTCTATTGAAAAAAAGTCAAAAACATTTTTATTTTATTCCTTTTGTTTTCTTTTATAGAAGAATTTTTTTTTAATTGATTTGGTCTTATTCATTGATGCCGTAATCTTCCAAACAAGAGAAAAAAATACTTGCCAGATTTTCCTATTTCTTTCCAATTGTTTTTCTTTGATTTCTTTGTTTTTCCTTATTCCCTTTTCAATCTTTACATTTCTTCTTCTACAAGTTAAAAAAATATATAATACATCATCGCCAAACTGTTGTCCACCCAACACCACAAATATTTTTCCTTGATTTTCATTTCCTTTTCTTTGTTTATTTCTTTCCCTCTTACAATTTTTTTCTTTTTATCTCATATCTTCCTTGATTTCTCCCTAAAAAAAAATCCAAAAAATACAAATTTCCTATTAATTCAGTGTTAGGATTCTCTCTACAAATAAATTCCAACTTCTCCTTCCTCAGTTCAACAATTCAGACCATAATAACTTTCACATACCACTCTGTTCCACCATCACAATTTGCTACCTTATAAGCCAACTCCATCAGCAAAAGTCAAATATCCAAATCAAGTCTTCTGTCGGAAATCAAGTCATCACAAACACACTTCACAAAACAAGTGAACCGTTCATCAGCACTTCATCTTCCTGACCCTCTTCCCGAGCCATACCCCATACCTTCATCAACACCCCTGCCCACAAATCTTCTAAATCCGCAACCTTGCCATCATCATCTTCCACGACCACTTCACAGTATTCACCACAGCACATCACCACTCAAACCAAGTCCACACTTCACAAAATACACAAACTCTTCACAGCGTCGACCTCTTCACCATTTTTACAAACTGACTACAAAGCAGTACTGCCCCTCCTATACATCCACAAGCAACCACAATTCGCACCACCACCATACACTTTACCAAAGCCTATCAACTACTCTTTAGTTCTACCTCTTCATTAACAACCTACTCCCCTCACTACAAAGCTCATAAACCAATACACCATCCCTACGTCAAACCATAACCGCGGACACCAAAAACTACACCAAACCAAACAACATTCACAGTCCCTCAATCCAATTGATCTCCCAGTTTCAGAAACCAAACCTTCACTGAAATCTGCTTTCAAAAAATTCCCATCACATATAAAACTCCACGACTAAACCAATCCAGTTCCCATCACGTCTAAAATCAGCACACACTACAAACCAGTTTGCCCACACACCCGAACAGACCACCCATGTTGTTCAAATAAAAAGAAAATCCGACCATCCCTCAACAAGCTCGCAAGCCTCTGTGAAAAGCAGACTCCCCTTTCCAAAACAATCCCTCCTACTGACAAACTCTGCACCATCAAATCATCTCGCGCCAGTGACCAACGTAGTAACCAAACTCCTGTAAAATTCGCTTCCTACCCAAAGTTCAAATCACCGAACCACAAAAATCCATATTCGAAACTCAAGCTCGATCGGTACTACCAAAAACCTAATCACCCAATGCCGCCTCTTTCGAATTCAACATCAAAAACCCTCACCATCTTCCGTTAATCCACGATCTCCGCGTTGAATTGCATACGAAAAATCGAATTTTGCTTCTTAAAAAAGAAAAAGAAAATCGCGTTGATTTTTGGTTTATCCGAAGTCACCACCGAATTTATTTGGTTTGTAGTGCCACAAAAGAATTTTAACTGGCAAGTGTATTAAGGTGCAGCCCTTTTGGTCTTTAAGCGGGCCTTTGTTTTATTTTGTTTGAGGAGGCTTTATTTCAGCTAATTTAGGGTTGATAATTTAAATTTGGTTTGTTAATTTGACTTAAGCTTGTTGATCTGGATTTGTTTTTTATTTACCTCTGTATTCTGTTGACTACTTTCTTTTCCTCCTCCTTCTAATAATAAAAAAATATAACCACTTGTCTTTCTTTTGGTTATCATAAAAAAAATGTCTTTATTTTGTTTAATTAGGGTTAGTTTAGTTTAATTTTCATTTAGTTTTTCACTAATTTATTCTTAGTTTCGTTTTGTTTTCATTCTAATTTTCTCTTAAAAAAAGGAAAAAAAAAAACAGATTCAAGCAACAACTCAAAAAATTCAAAGGCCAAGCAATTAGCAGAATTTGAATTGTTGGAGCAGTTGCACACAAAGTGGGGGTGTGAACGCGCTAGCGCTACTCAATTGCACTGGACGGACTGCCAATCTAAGTGTTTTCTAAACTCTACAGGTGCTGCTGCTATTGCTAGAAAAATATACAAAAATGGCTTGCAAAGGTTTCTTGTAGGTTTCGTGGCTTGCTTGTAAAAAATTTATTTCTGCAATTTATTATTATATGATTGATTATTTTGCCTATTGATGTGTGGTTGCAAATTTTAAAATGAACGTCGGATTAATTAAAAAGTTTGTTTTTGAAATAAATTATTTTTGAAATCGAATCGAGAATTCCCCAAAGCTCATAGGATAAAATATTCGTTAAATTGACAATTAGGATTGATACACTCTTAGGTGTCTAAGGAACGGTAGAGTTTAGAACTCAAGCAGGTTCTTGAACCTTCAGTATTGTTTCTTCGGTGATTTGTGGCACACTGATAACCACTGCCCGAACCTAGCCCAGGCTTATATTCATATAATCCGAAGTTGTTAATTTTAACATATTTTTAAGAGCTTCTTTAGATCCAAAAGTTTTGCAACTAATTTTTCAACGAACACTACAACAAAAAACACTTTTCGCAACGGACAATATCTGTTGCAGTAGACCAATTGCAACAGACCTGCGCTTGTTGGTATAGCCAAAGTTGCAAAAAGTTCGCAACATTGTCCGCCTGTTGCAATAAGATGTTGCAATAGACTTTTTTGCAACAGTCTTTTACTGTTGCAACATAATCTTTTGCAACAGTATATGCCCGTTGCAACAGATTTATAAATCTATAAAAAAAATCAGATTAAATTCAACTTATAGATGCTACATATTAAACGTATTCGTTTTAGTAAGTGTATGCCACAGAATGAAATAAACAATTAAAATTTTTATTTCAACAAAGTTTTAATAATACAAACAATTGCAACAAAGTTACATTCAAAGCTTAGCATAGTAACAAACGTGATCCATACATAATATAAACGCATATCGTACCAACAATTCCAAAATATAGTACAAGATAACACCGGAAAACTAAATAGCCCATACTACTCTAGTGAAACGAAGTCTTTGTGCCATGCCAGGTTGTTCCAATGGCCTCTTGAATGGTGTACATCTCCGAAGTAACCTTAGTAGAAAAGCTTCAGGATCCATGGCTACGTTAACCCATACCTTCCAAAAGCAATATAATACACATTAAACTTCTAATTTTAACGCAAACAATGAAAACATGAACCAACATATTATGAAGAAAAAAGCGAATTAAAAAGATAAGCAGCTTTGCAAAGTCATATAAGAATCCATTGAGACAAGAAAGCTTGAGAACAATATCCATCATTTAATTGTTGGTGGCATATAAGAATCATATTTTAAGTATCCACTGAGACAAGAAAGCCTGAGACAAGAAAAAGAAACATGCAAGCAACTAATCTAACCTGAACGAATATCTTCTCCCACCTTTCTCTTACTGCGTAACTGCCTAAAGATCATCTTACATATGAGCTTCCACCATTATATGTGGCAGGTAAGTAGCATCAGAAGCATTGAGTTGAGTATACGGTACAAGGTATATGGATGGCTGCTATGTGTCTTCAGTGGTTCCAGAATTTCCATGCTGAACACACGCACATTTAAAACAATAATCAGTTGAGAGTATGAATAAATATAATGAAAGGGCATATACATTGTGTTTGCGAAGAATAAAGGCAAATCTGACAATTATGATGATCCAGAATGGAAAAAATATTAGATGTTCCGACAGCCATGTTATTGCAAAAATGCCAAAGCTAATGTTTGCTGCCATTTCTTTTTCAGAGTACTTGCAGGTTTTAGCTAATTCCGTAATCATATCACTTGTGTCATGCAGGGCCAGAATTATGGTTCCAACTAGAAAAAACTACAAAATTTATGCAAAAAGATTCCATGTAAGTCCTAAATTATGGTTAAAGAAGAAGAAGACTATAATGGTAAGGCTGCTATGTAAGATTCATTTAAGACTTAGTAACATGCAGGCATTTCCTACTTCTATGACTATATTACCACTTCAAACGACTAAACGAAAAAAAGCTCGAAACTGGCATTCCTTCTACCATTAATGTTGAATTACTATCTCTCATTTCCAATGTCACCGATACAGAAATTCAAAATGCCCTTTCAGTCTTAACTCTAATATTTCTATTGGTGTCGACGACTTTAATACCTATTTATTTGAGCCTGCCAAAATATATTTAATGCTTCTTTTATAAAAGTTACAAACTATGTTTTCTTTAGAGGATTATTTTCCGCATATGGTGGGAAACTGAGATAAGACATTTTGACATAGTAAGCCAACTTATGATATACTTCAGGTCTAACATATTGGGGCAACATACTTCAGGTCTTAAATACTTATTCTCAACCAACAACAAGGTATATAATCAACAAATATAAAGTAAAGGGTCGGTCATGGGTTCAAGCATAAATATGGCCAGTCTGACAAATAAGGAAACAGAGCATTTCTTTCTACTACGGACCATTATAAATACAAGGCAACATATATACAAATATGTGTATTAAGCATGTGACTGGCTACCTTTATCCCTATGCCAACCTTTATTCCAGTGTATACAAACTTTGACATCAATTATGGCAGTAGGCTTAAACCAAAACTTATGCTTTTTCTACTGGGGTTTTAATCTTAATTAACATGGGTTCAATATGGGATTGATTTTAAAGCATAAATCTTCCCAAATTCTTTCCTTACCAGTACTAAATTCACAGCAACAAAATATAGAGTTCTAACTTGAATGATGCATTATAACTTGGTGATATCATAAGGTCTTTTTGAGTAAACAATACTTCCCATTTTTATTATGCCAGTCCCAATAAAAAGTGGTGTTTAGACTCAAAAAAAAATAAAAAAAAGTTTTGTCAAAAAAAAAAGACTCAATAAAATTTTCTGTACAAATCAGTTACCCACGGTGGAATCTTAATCACTAAACAATGCTCCTCTTAAATCAGAGGATCATCAAGGAAACTAAATCAAGTCTGTACTTGGAATTTCTGTTTTTATTCATTAATATTTGTATGTATACAAAACTAGGTGAATAGCCGGACGTTCATAATTGCAAACAACACACCCTCTATTCTTATATTCCAACTTATATGAAGTTAAATTACTTAAAATTTAACCGTGAGCATACCAATATTACCAAGGTACCTAAAACTGATATCCCTTTGTCTGTTCATCACTTCAGACTTATTAGTCAAACAAAAGTCCACAGCTTCAATTGCTGGTTTGGTGAGATACAAAGTTAAAAAAAGATATAATAATAATAATGAAATTGCAAGTACTAAGCCAAAAAGCAGTGCACTAAACATTGTATTTTGATGCAAAGAAACATATAAATCCATTGCTTGACAAAAACCCACACGGCTGAATTTCAGTTTTAAAGAAAACATAGGAAAATATATTTTCCAATCGGAACAGAAAATGAAATAGATTCAAATGGAACGATGAATAACGCTGGTTACCTGTAAAAATTAAATCGCAGGTTTTCTTAAACGCTTCAAATGCCTTCTCGCTGTCAGGCGTTGCCTAGAAAGTGCCAGAGTTGCTGCGGTGTTGGTGGCGCACGCTGTGTTGAAGAAGAGAGGAAAAGTGAATCACTGCTTTTGGTCTCCATATTCATCTATTACTCTTTCTTGGAAAATTCGGTATGTGCTTGGATTCGGAGACAAAGGAAAGACAGATTGAGTGGAAGGAGGAAAGAGCGTTCAGAGCTTGGAATAGGGGAAAAGTGGTTAGATTTAGGACAAGCGTTAGAAGGAAAAGCGGCGATGGACGAATGAGAGGAGGAGACGGAGGATTTGGAGGCAGGTGTGGATGAGCAGTGAAAAGGTAAGAGTGGCAGCGACAAAATAAACGAAGAGAAATGGCAGATCTAGCTGGCTGCCATTAATGTGTAATTGAGTTTTGTTTGAATTGTAATTAGAATTAGAGTTTGTTGATTTGGGATTTCAGTGCGGTGTTTGTTGCAGGTTACTTTAGGCGGAGCTTCGAGAAGTTTTCCACTGATAAGGGCGGGTAGACCAAAATTGAAAGCGGGAAGATGAAAATTTTATGTCCTTGTTGCAACTAACCTCGTATAACGCTTGTTTAAAACTCTTTACAACAACTGTTAAAAAATATGAGCTGTTAAAAATCATTTATTGTAAAATTATTAAAAACAAAAGTCAAAAGACTGAGTTTGGAGCTTATAGATAACTTATAACACTATCATATAAAATTATAAAGTTCGTTGCTAGTTGAAAAACACAATTATAAATCTATAAAAACATGAAAATGCGTTTATTATTTAGTAATTATTAATTATAGCATTTGAAATATTAAGTATTTTATATAACTATCAACTATTGCAATTAAATAGTAACTGTTGCTTCTTAATTATTGATATTGCTTATACAAATTATTAAATATTTTTCTTGTAGTGTTATTAATTCATTTATTATTTATACATATTCATATTTCAAATTAATTATTAATTTTTATCCATTAGTTTATTATTATTATTTAAAATTTATTTATTTATTTTATTATTTTTTATCTGTTAGTTGTTATTATTATTTGTTAATTATAAATTAATTATCAGTTATAAATATTAATTTATAATAATTAAAGTTTATTATTAATTAATAATAAATAATTATCAATCTTTTACATAATTACTAATAGTTAATTATTTAATAGTAACTATTTAAAATAAATTTTTAAAAGTTAATAGTATGTTTTTCACAACTGGCTTTACCAGTTGTAAAAAAAACAGTTATTGCAAGTAGCAAAAACAGTTGCTAAAGATATTTATTCGCAACTGACTTTGAAGTGCTGTAACAACCCGTATTTTTCAATAACTGTTATAACATAAATCGAGGCAGAATTTAATTCAAAAAACAGAATCAGGGGAAACGGGCTATGCCATTGCGTTCGTCTCGGAAAAATACGCGAAATAGAGTCCGAGTTTTCGAAAATCGGAGTCCGTATGACCCGGTTAAGGCCCATTGAAGTTTTCAGAAATTTCTATGCTAAAAACAGATTTAAATTTCAAATTAAAAACAGGGATTAGGGCTAATCAGGGTTAGGCGGGAAAATTCCCGCCAGGGGCCCCATGTCGACAGGCATGTCGACAGGGCCCCCAGGGTGTCGACAGCCCTGTCGACAGGGGGTGCCCGGGCAGTTAGCCTGGTGCACCATTTCTGATTTGGGTTGGGTCTTGTGGCTTGGTTCTAGAGTGTTCCGAGATCTGACGGGCCTAAACTAATCTAGGGTTAATCCTAGGGCTAAAAACACTCTAATCTTCTATAAATATACCCCTAATCCTACCCTAAAGCCTCATTAATCAATCTAGCAACTAAACTATGTCAATTTGAATCCTCAAATGGCCTCCACCTAAAACCTAGCCTCCACCTTCCTCAAAGTTTAATCCTATGAAGATATGATGATCATACAACCTTTTCTATGTTGTATGAATGCTTAATAACTTGCATACTTCATTAAGTTGCAAGTTTGATTTGCTAAGTTTGTATTTTTGGGATTTTGCAAAAGGGTTTTCTTATTTGAAGCTTTGTTTTGGGTTTTTAAAGGGCTTCTTCATCTTATTTGGTGGATTTGTGGCTTTTTTATATTTGTAAGCCCTCTTACCTTCACTTTACAAACTCTAAAGTTATCATGTGGTGAAAGTTGAGATTTATGTGAGTTCATTTGATTATGCATGCTTATGCGAATTCACTATGTCATGTTTTACATGTTTCATAAGTTATGCATGCTTATGCGAATTCACTATGTCATGTTTTACATGTTTCATAAGTTATGCATGCTTATGCGAATTCACTATGTCATGTTTTACATGTTTCATAAGTTATGTATGCTTATGCGAATTCACCATGCCATGTTTTACATGTTTCACAAGTTATGCATGTTTATGCAAGTTCACCTTACCATGTTATGCATGTTTAATGGATTATGCATGTTTATGCAAGTTCACCTTACCATGTTATGCAAGTTTAATGGGTTATGCATGACTATGCAAGTTCACCTTACCATGTTATGCATATTTAATGAGCTATGCATGTTTATGCGAGTTCACTATGACATGATTTGCAAGTTTAACATGTATGCATGTTTATTATGATATGTGAAGTTCATCATGTATGTTATGCCAAGTTACCTCTTTTACCCTTATGCGTTATGACGAATATGTAAGCAAGATAATGACGTTGGGAGGGTTTGGGTAAACTTAAAAAAAATACATGAAACTAAAAGATTGGGAATTTACCTATTAAGTTAGGTCTACCCCTTGGGAATTTACCTATTAAGTTAGGTCTACCCAAGTATATGTTAACTTGTAAATATGTGTTAAAGTGGACATGACATTAGATAACATGATATGGCCAACTCGAGGTTAGACCTAGTTGTGGTGTAAATCTTCCCAGGTAACCACAACATGGGGTCTAATGTGGGTAGTTGGTCATGTTGCACCATAAGACCCGAGGTTAGACCTACGTGGTGTAAATCTTCCCAGGTAACCACGGATGTCTAATGTGAGAGGTTGGGTGCGTTAAGTAATTAATGCCTCATGATTAGGGTTAAGTCATGGCCCACTAATACTTAACCAATAATGGGGATGCGAGGATTAGATGGGGTTAAGTGGTTACACTTAACTAATTTAATCCAGGATTAGTGAGGGGTTAAAACCACACTTAACCCTCTTAGAAACCCTAGCAGCGTGGTCTGTTCCAGCAGTAATCCCAGTTTGGAATCATTCACAACCCTAGGGGCTAGGCTAGGGCGGGGCACGATTACTGGACTGATGTAAGCGACCAAAGCGACGGCTGAGTGGTACAGCGGTGCGGGTCCGGCGGGCTACGGACGTGCACGTAGTCCGATGTTGGACAAACTCGAGGCACGGGTACCAGTAGGCTTAGACTGTGCATTATTGCTTAGGTGTCTGGGGTTGACACCTTAGGGCTTGATACACCCGAAGGTGGACCCAGCACAGTCTGACTACATCCATGTGGGCCGTATGGACACCAACACTTGACGTGTTAGGTTTATAGGGAGCCGATCGACTAGACCGTGGGCTGGACCTTATACTAAGGTCACTTCATGTTATTGGGCCAAAGTTTGGGCTAAGGGATCAAGATCTGTTTTGTGGGTTTGCTAGTACACTGTGGTGCAAAGTTTAATCTCGTCTATGTGATGTCACCTTTATCTGTTGCCAGTATGTTCACCTCAGTTTCCATCATACTGTTAACTTTAGTAGTTTATAGATTGATCGTAGTAGGGCTTACCAGTCTTTTTGACTGACCTGTTTTCCTTCGCTTCTTTTCTTCCGTTTCCCCCCCCCCACAGGTTCTCAGGGAGGGGCTACATCTGCTTAGTGGATCTTTGGCTTGCTTGTTGGATAGCTCATGTATGGATCTGAGCTAGCTGTGGCTTATCTTTTATTTCTGGGGATTAGTACTGATGTTATACCATGAATTTTGTTATCACGTATCTAGACTTATGTTGTATTTTGGATCATGACATTTTAGTATGTACTTGACTATGTTGGTTTTCTGAGATGATGATGGGTTTTATCTGCTACCGCTGCTTTACTGATATTTATTTTTTATATATTCTGTCTTGTGATATCTCTGTGCAAGTTTACCTTCACAATAACGCCCCTCCAAAGCTAGTACATTCTAAGGAGTGATCCTAGTGGAGGTGGGGTGTTACATTTGGTATCAGAGCCAGGTTAACAAGATTGAACAAAACTTTTGAAAAAGAAACCCTTTTTGAAAAACTATTTTCAAAAACCTACTAAGTATTTTCCAAAATAAAGTCTAGATTATTTTAAGGCTAATCCCCAAAAGCCATCAGCGTTATCCTTCGTTCCCTTGACCTAATCTTATCTTATCTTTCGTTTCAGTATGGCTGAGAATCTTGACATCCCAGATGGAGTGAACGTACCACTCTGGTATAGGAGACTTCTAGAAGCTAGGGCGGCAGCTGGTCCCGCCAACCCTACTCCCACTCCTCCTCCTGTAGTTGAGAATCCTATCCCTAATATCCCTCCTCCGGTGGTTCCTGCTCCCCCTCCTCCAGCAGTTAATATTCCCCCTCCCGTTGCTAATGTTCCTCCCCCTCCCGTTGCTGAGGCTCCTCTTCCTCCTCCTCCCCCTCAGCATCCTCAGATCGAGTTTACGAAGGTTTGTAAAGACTTCAAGGCAATGGGAGGCAAGAATTTCCTAGGCACGGAATCTTTTGTTGAAGCTAGGAATTGGCTGAAAGACACGGAGGACTTGTTTGCTATCTTTGGGATTGATGACGAGAGGAAAATCCTATTGACAGTATGGCTTTTGAAGGATGAGGCGGCCTATTGGTGGGAGGTCACCAATGGGACGAGGCCCATTGAGACTTGGGCCGAATTGAGGGCTAGATTTGTGACCAAGTTTCTATCTTCGGCTGAGGCGAATTTACAAATGGAGAAGTTCATTGCATTAAAGCAAGGTGATATGTCTGTCAAGGAGTATGTGAACAAGTTTAATCAGCTGGCCCGCTTTGGTTTGGATATAGTAAACACCCCGGAGAAAAAGGCTCTTCGATTTGCTAGAGGGTTGAATGAGCCGCTACAGGGCTTGGCGATGTCACATATTCCGTATGGAGCCACTTTCGAGAGTTTGGTCAATATGGCTCTGCTTCAGGGAGATGGAAAGAAAGAAGTCAAGTCGGGCGATACCCAAGCAAAGAAGATTGATTCTCAAGGCAAAGGCAATCAAGGTGGTCAAAGCAGCCAGGGGAATCAGGGCAAGAACAAGAAGGGGAACAACAACAACAACAAAGGCAAGGGAAAGTGCAATTACTGTGGCATAGCTGGGCATTTTGCTAAGGATTGCAGGAAGAAGAAAAGGAAGCTTAGTGGTGGATGCTTTTCTTGTGGAGAGACTGGGCACTTCAGCAAAGAATGCCCAAAGAAGAAAGGACAGGCTGGATCTTCAGGAGGGCAAGTACATGCTCTCAATGCCGCTTCAGTTCCCGAGCGAGGTAGTGTTTCTGTTGAGAACCTTGTTTATATCTCTGATCTTCCAGTATGTACCTTGTTTGATTCCGGTGCATCACATAGCTTTATTTCATCTGATCTTGTTGATAGCTTGCACCTTAGTACTAGCTTAGTGGACGATCCCGTTTGTGTTTCGAATCCCATTGGGGGTTCTGCTCATCTATCTATGATATTTGAGGACCTGAGGATCTCTATACTCAGCGTAGAGTTCTTGTGTAGTGCGTATGTTCTGGGTTTCAGGGGATACGGATTGATCTTGGGCATGGATTGGCTGTCTAGATATGGAGCCATTCTGGATTGTGAGCATAGGGTTGTAAGGCTTATGACTCGCCTGGGCAACACCTTAGAGATTTCATGCAATCCGAAGAATCCCGTCATGTTATGCTATCTAGAATCTCTCGACTCATCAGAGGAGGCCCTTCAGTCTGTAAGGGTGGTCCGAGATTATCCAGACGTTTTTGAAGAAGTTAAGGGGTTGCCCCCTAAACGAGAGATTGATTTTCGCATCTATCTGGTAGATAATGCTAAGCCTGTTTCTTTGCCCGTTCGGCATATGGCTCCGCGTGAGAGACGGGAGCTGAGCAAGCAAGTGAAAGAATTGCTTGAGAAGAACTTCATCAGAAGGAGTATATCCGAATGGGGAGCGCCTGTGGTGTTTGCGACTAAGGCAGATGGCTCTCTTCGACTCTGTGTGGGTTATAGAGAATTGAATAAGCTGACTAAGAAGAACCGACACCCGTTACCAAGGATCGATGATCTCTTTGATCAACTTGTTGGTGCTTCTGTTTTCTCTCAGCTTGACCTTGCTACGGGTTTCCATCAGCTCAGAGTGGCTGAGGACAGTATAGACAAGACTGCATTCAGAACTCCAGACGGATTCTTTGAATGGCTTGTTATGCCGTTCGGTTTGACTAATGCACCCGCGTATTTTGTGGATTTGATGAGTAGGGTGTTTCGGGAGTTCTTGAATAAGTTTGTCGTGGTCTTTGTGGACGATATTCTGGTCTTCTCCAAGGATGAGGAAGAGCATGCGAGGCACCTAGTAGAGGTGATGGACACACTCAGAGCACACCAGTTAAAAGCCAAGTTCTCCAAGTGCCACTTGTGGAGAAGGGAAGTCAGATTTCTTGGGCATATCGTATCCAAGCAAGGCTTGGCGGTGGATCCCGCTAAGGTGGTTGCGGTTCAGGATTGGAAGACGCCAAGGAATGCAACCGAGGTGAGAAGCTTTCTGGGTCTTGCGGGTTTTTACCGGAAGTTCATCAAGGACTTCGCGAAGATATCCGCTCCTCTTACTAAGTTGACGAAGAAGAACTTAGTCTTTGCTTGGGATATGGATTGTGAGCTTGCTTTTCAGAGGCTCAAGAGAGCCCTTACCTCCGCACCAGTTCTAGCCTTACCCGATGGTGGTAAGATATTTACCGTGTACACTGATGCTTGTGGCACGGGATTGGGCGCCGTTCTGATGCAAGAGGGCAGAGTTATATGTTTTGGTGGGAGGCAACTTAAGGTGCACGAGAGGAATTATCCCACTCATGATCTAGAGCTGGCAGCGATTGTATATGCCCTCAAGGCATGGCGTCATTATCTTCTGGGAGAGAGATTTGAGCTATATACTGATCATAAGTCTTTGAAGTATCTCTTTTCGCAGAAAGATCTGAACTTAAGGCAGCAGAGATGGATGGAATTTTTGGCTTCCTATGATTTTGAGATATCCTATACCCCTGGCAAGGGGAATGTTGTAGCGGATGCGTTGAGTAGGAAAAGGTTGACACTAAGTCCTCTATTTGTCGAGATGAAGAATTTAGAGTTCTTGGCGACCTTTGATTTCTCTTTGGCAATGGAGTCGATGACCGGTTCTCTAGCATCTCTAGAGCTCAGGCCTACCCTTCTGGATCAAGTCGGGGCTTCACAAAAGGAAGACCCTCAGATAATTGAGATCATGGACAAGCTGGCTCGAGGGGAGACATCTAGTCACCTTACTCGATATTCTATAGACGATAAGGGTTGGCTGAGGAGAGACGGAAGGCTTTGTGTTCCGATGGTAGAAGACTTGGTGAGGAAAGTCCTTGAGGAAGCACATCGCTCCAAGATGACTATACATCCAGGTGGTGATAAGATGTATAAGGACATGAAGCGCGTTTTCTTCTGGCCTGGAATGAAGAAGGATGTGGCGGAGTTTGTCTCAAGATGTGTTATTTGTCAGAGAGTAAAAGCTGAGTCGAAGAAGCCCGGTGGGCTATTACATCCGCTAGAGGTCCCGCTATGGAAGTGGGAGAGCATTTCTATGGACTTTATTGATGGGCTTCCAAGGTCCAGGAAGGGGAATACGAGCATATGGGTCATTGTGGATAGGCTCACGAAGAGTGCTCATTTTATCCCAGTGAAGAGCAAAAGGACCGCATCTGGACTAGCATCAGTATATCTTCGTGAGATAGTGCGACTACATGGAGTCCCTTCCAGCATAGTCAGTGACCGAGACCCCATCTTTACTAGTCAGTTCTGGAACAGTTTGCAGGAGGCTATGGGCACGAAATTGAACCTGAGTACGGCCTATCACCCACAAACAGACGGCCAAACAGAAAGGGTGAATAGGGTACTTGAGGACTTGTTGAGGCTTTGCATTCTGGATTTTGGTGGTGCTTGGGAAGACCATCTTCCTCTTGTTGAGTTTGCATATAATAACAGTTATCAGGCGAGCATAGGGATGGCACCATTCGAGGCTTTATATGGGAGGCCGTGCAAGTCACCTACATGTTGGTGGGAGTCCACGGATAAGCTTATACTTGGACCCGACATGATTAGGGATACATCCGAGAAGGTCGAGTTGATTAGAAGACGGATGAAAGCGGCCCAAGACCGGCAGAAATCCTATGCTGACAGGCGGAGGTCCGAATTAGAGTTTGAGGTTGGGGACAAGGTTTTCGTAAAGGTTTCTCCTTTACGGAATGTGGTCCGGTTTGGAGCTGTTGGGAAGTTAGCGCCGAGATTTGTTGGACCCTTCCCTATCAAAGAGAGAATTGGGAAGATGGCTTATAGAGTGCAATTGCCCGAAAAGTTGTCCGGAGTGCATAATGTCTTTCATGTCTCGCATCTCCGAAAGTGCCTACATGAGTCCGCTTAGGTGGTTGAACCTAGCATTCTTGAAGACGTGGAAGTAGAGAAAGAAGCAACTTTAAGGAAAGCTCCGATTCGTATCTTGGGGACAGAGACCAAGAAGCTAAGGAATCGTGAGGTCAGATTGGTGAAAGTTCAATGGGGTGAAGCCGAAGAGGACGCAACTTGGGAAACCGAGGAGAAGATGCGTGGGCTTTATCCATTCCTTTTTGAGGGTACACTCTCAATCTCTTTCCTTTGTTAGTATATCTTTCTAGTTATCGTGCTAAGCTTGTAATGAGAACCTTAGGTAGAAACCCTTTGGATGAAACATGTGCTTGAAACATGTTATGTTTGATGATTGCAAGTGGTTGCAAGTGTTTGCAAGTGGTTACTCGTGGATGCATGATACACATTAGGCACTAGATCGGCTCACACACTCCTCATATTGCATGTGCATGAGTGTTTATGCTTATTCTTGGATGAGATTTGTATGCAATCACATGGATGTTGCATATGGATGTATGATTGAGCACGCATATAGATATTATACATTATGTTAGGGATTTGCATACATATGGATACATTTCACTAACATATTTTGCATTGATCATTGCATTAGATAAGTACATATACACACACTTTTGCATATGTTCATACAGCATTTAGAATCTTTTAAGGACAATGGCTGCTCGTGGATGATGTTTTGAGTAGATGGATGTTGGATGGTAGGATATGTTCTTCCTAACTTGAAGATTTCGGGGACGAAATCCTTTAAGGAGGGGAGAATGTAACAACCCGTATTTTTCAATAAACTGTTATAACATAAATCGAGGCAGAATTTAATTCAAAAATCAGAATCAGGGGAAACGGGCTATGCCATTGCGTTCGTCTCGGAAAAATACGCGAAATAGAGTCCGAGTTTTCGAAAATCGGAGTCCGTATGACCCGGTTAAGGCCCATTGAAGTTTTCAGAAATTTCTATGCTAAAAACAGATTTAAATTTCAAATTAAAAACAGGGATTATGGCTAATCAGGGTTAGGCGGGAAAATTCCCGCCAGGGGCCCCATGTCGACAGGCATGTCGACAGGGCCCCCAGGGTGTCGACAGCCCTGTCGACAGCCCTGTCGACAGGGGGTGCCCGGGCAGTTAGCCTGGTGCACCATTTCTGATTTGGGTTGGGTCTTGTGGCTTGGTTCTAGAGTGTTCCGAGATCTGACGGGCCTAAACTAATCTAGGGTTAATCCTAGGGCTAAAAACACTCTAATCTTCTATAAATATACCCCTAATCCTACCCTAAAGCCTCATTAATCAATCTAGCAACTAAACTATGTCAATTTGAATCCTCAAATGGCCTCCACCTAAAACCTAGCCTCCACCTTCCTCAAAGTTTAATCCTATGAAGATATGATGATCATACAACCTTTTCTATGTTGTATGAATGCTTAATAACTTGCATACTTCATTAAGTTGCAAGTTTGATTTGCTAAGTTTGTATTTTTGGGATTTTGCAAAAGGGTTTTCTTATTTGAAGCTTTGTTTTGGGTTTTTAAAGGGCTTCTTCATCTTATTTGGTGGATTTGTGGCTTGTTTATATTTGTAAGCCCTCTTACCTTCACTTTACAAACTCTAAAGTTATCATGTGGTGAAAGTTGAGATTTATGTGAGTTCATTTGATTATGCATGCTTATGCGAATTCACTATGTCATGTTTTACATGTTTCATAAGTTATGCATGCTTATGCGAATTCACTATGTCATGTTTTACATGTTTCATAAGTTATGCATGCTTATGCGAATTCACTATGTCATGTTTTACATGTTTCATAAGTTATGTATGCTTATGCGAATTCACCATGCCATGTTTTACATGTTTCACAAGTTATGCATGTTTATGCAAGTTCACCTTACCATGTTATGCATGTTTAATGGATTATGCATGTTTATGCAAGTTCACCTTACCATGTTATGCAAGTTTAATGGGTTATGCATGACTATGCAAGTTCACCTTACCATGTTATGCATATTTAATGAGCTATGCATGTTTATGCGAGTTCACTATGACATGATTTGCAAGTTTAACATGTATGCATGTTTATTATGATATGTGAAGTTCATCATGTATGTTATGCCAAGTTACCTCTTTTACCCTTATGCGTTATGACGAATATGTAAGCAAGATAATGACGTTGGGAGGGTTTGGGTAAACTTAAAAAAATACATGAAACTAAAAGATTGGGAATTTACCTATTAAGTTAGGTCTACCCCTTGGGAATTTACCTATTAAGTTAGGTCTACCCAAGTATATGTTAACTTGTAAATATGTGTTAAAGTGGACATGACATTAGATAACATGATATGGCCAACTCGAGGTTAGACCTAGTTGTGGTGTAAATCTTCCCAGGTAACCACAACATGGGGTCTAATGTGGGTAGTTGGTCATGTTGCACCATAAGACCCGAGGTTAGACCTAGACGTGGTGTAAATCTTCCCAGGTAACCACGGATGTCTAATGTGAGAGGTTAGGTGCGTTAAGTAATTAATGCCTCATGATTAGGGTTAAGTCATGGCCCACTAATACTTAACCAATAATGGGGATGCGAGGATTAGATGGGGTTAAGTGGTTACACTTAACTAATTTAATCCAGGATTAGTGAGGGGTTAAAACCACACTTAACCCTCTTAGAAACCCTAGCAGCGTGGTCTGTTCCAGCAGTAATCCCAGTTTGGTATCATTCACAACCCTAGGGGCTAGGCTAGGGCGGGGCACGATTACTGGACTGATGTAAGCGACCAAAGCGACGGCTGAGTGGTACAGCGGTGCGGGTCCGGCGGGCTACGGACGTGCACGTAGTCCGATGTTGGACAAACTCGAGGCACGGGTACCAGTAGGCTTAGACTGTGCATTATTGCTTAGGTGTCTGGGGTTGACACCTTAGGGCTTGATACACCCGAAGGTGGACCCAGCACAGTCTGACTACATCCATGTGGGCCGTATGGACACCAACACTTGACGTGTTAGGTTTATAGGGAGCCGATCGACTAGACCGTGGGCTGGACCTTATACTAAGGTCACTTCATGTTATTGGGCCAAAGTTTGGGCTAAGGGATCAAGATTTGTTTTGTGGGTTTGCTAGTACATTGTGGTGCAAAGTTTAATCTCGTCTATGTGATGTCACCTTTATCTGTTGCCAGTATGTTCACCTCAGTTTCCATCATACTGTTAACTTTAGTAGTTTATAGATTGATCGTAGTAGGGCTTACCAGTCTTTTTGACTGACCTGTTTTCCTTCGCTTCTTTTCTTCCGTTTCCCCCCCCACAGGTTCTCAGGGAGGGGCTACATCTGCTTAGTGGATCTTTGGCTTGCTTGTTGGATAGCTCATGTATGGATCTGAGCTAGCTGTGGCTTATCTTTTATTTCTGGGGATTAGTACTGATGTTATACCATGAATTTTGTTATCACGTATCTAGACTTATGTTGTATTTTGGATCATGACATTTTAGCATGTACTTGACTATGTTGGTTTTCTGAGATGATGATGATGGGTTTTATCTGCTACCGCTGCTTTACTGATATTTATTTTTTATATATTCTGTCTTGTGATATCTCTGTGCAAGTTTACCTTCACAATAACGCCCCTCCAAAGCTAGTACATTCTAAGGAGTGATCCTAGTGGAGGTGGGGTGTTACAAGTGCAGTTGCAAATAATATGTTTGTTGCAACTGTTGTGAAAGCACAGTTGCAAAAGGTAAGCTTTCGCAACACAAAGGGAAACACAGTTGCTAAAAATATTCTTTTCGCAACAGAAAGAAAAGGCCTGTTGCGAAATCTCATCTATTACAACTGCTATAATAGGTCTGTTGCTAAATATCGTTTACTGCAAGTGTCATGTGTCGCCTGTTGCAAATAGCTAGTTGCAATAGGGTATTTTTCTTGTAGTGGAAAAGCTCTCTTCTACTGATACATGCACGCTTTCCCCATGTACAACCAAAATTACAATTATTTTCAAAATTTAAATGATTTTAGCTATAATTCACATCAGTATGAATTTCAAGCTGAAAACTTTTTGAATAATTTCAACGACCAACACTTAAATTTGGAAACAACTATTGAATTTTTACTTGAAATGAGCACACAACAAAATCAAAAAATAAATGAATGGTGTAATTCATACTTGTGCAACAATTCGAGTCAAAGTTTTCAAAATAATCAAAATTCGATTTCACTTCCAAATTCAAACGATTTTGAATATAACCCCAGCCAAATCAATTTCGAACACCAAAATGAATTTCAAATTCAAAAAGGAAATGTGAATAACTTTTCAAATGATTTTGGCAATGGATATAATTTCAATAATGGTGCGATTAACCATTTTTGTTCTCAACAATTTCGTATTGAAAATTCTTATGTAAATAATTATAAATTTGATGTTGTTGAGCAAATGAACGAAATTTTCGGTAACCACACGGATTTGGTATTTGAAACATACTTGAAACGGCGTGACCAACAAAAATGAATTTCAATATGTGATGAGTCAAATGATAATTCACCTTTTACAACAATCGACGATCTTCAACTAACAACATTTGAAATTGATGAAAATCATAATGAAGTTCTTGAAATCTCTGTAATTGATTTGTATTTAAATTCTCTTGAAAACAAAGACGTCAATCTTCAATTTGATCTTCCTCTCTCAAATTCTGAAAATTTTGAAAATTTAGCAACTTTAGATTGTCAACCTGAAAGAAATGATGAAGTTGGTAAGAACTGTTTAAGTGAGGACGACTTTGATGAGCAAAAACTTCTTAAACCGATTGACGATAAAATTGTTGGGTTTGAAACTGAAAATGAAACATTTGAAAACTTTGAAATTATTGAGGTTGAAAACAACGAAACTGCTGAATGTGATCTTAAACACAATGACGACTTTTCTAAAACTGTTGAAACTCCTTGTGACTTGATTGTTTCAACTAATTTTCACTGTGATCGCTTGTTTTTCAATGATAAATTTTTGCAGTATATGAACTCTTTTTGAAATAACACGGTTTTTGAGAAAACATAATTTGGAAATTTATTGAAAATTCATTTGTTTGGTTTTAACTTTAGATTTACGAATGAAATTTAGTGAACAAAATTTCAAATATCAAAGAAAAACTGAACAATATTTCTCAAACAAGTGTGGGGGTGAGAACGTTGCACACGTCTCTCAATTTATACATCATCTAAACAAATCGAACTTTGTTTTTGAAACTTTTACTGAACCCCGGCTCAATGACCTCTCTTTAGTTGCTACAGAAATTCAATTCAATTTTAGGATCAATTGTCCGCTCAAAATTTTAAAATTAACAACTCAAACTTTTGAAAAAACAAAATTTATTTTACAAATCTAAAACGTTATATAAAATTCTTTATGATTTGGTTTTCTGTGCTTAAGCTGTGTCTCATCATCTTAATGAGACTGATCCACTGGTCCATTGTGGACCTGTTCATCTATTCGATGACTACGTATTTTCTGCACACGTATCCGGTAAGCCGCGCTTACCCTCTTATTTTCTTTCCCTTTCACTAAGATATGTCTGATTTATGCCTATGGGGACACAGTCTATTTTTAAGCGTAGGGGGGATTTACAATACATTTGCAATCAAATTTTATGAATTAGGTCATTCGTTGAACAAGGACTAACTTAAAATTCATAAATAACAACTTGGTTCTTTATTGATAAGTTGAATTGTTGGGTGATGGGAATGAACATTATTTATTTATTAAGTCGTAATGTGTCTTTTTAAGATGCTAGTTTGAGACTGTGCAGACGTCAGTCGTGTTCTGGAGTAAGCGTGTCAACTCTTGTTATACATGCTAGAATGTGCAAGTAAAAATAATTAAAAAAAAAAGAATCAAATAAAACTGATTTTTTCACCTATAGTTATTGGATTTTCTGAGTTCGATTTCATGCATAATATTTTTTCACTCAGGTTTTCAGACTCATAAGTTCCAAATTCCACTTGGCCCACTTAAGGAGAAATGACTCATTATAGCATTCTTCTTTGATACTCCACATTATTCTAACCCAAGTTTTAGTCGATTCACATCCATGTTTCGACAAGTTTATCTTATATTGGTATACTTAATAACTTTTTTACTAATTTGTTCTCAAAGGTTAAAATACGTCACTTTTTATACCAATATTACACTACCCACTCCATATTTGTTTTAAGGTAGCATAACCATATACCATATGCTACATCTTATTTTGTATGGGTTATCTATCTTATAAAACTTTGCTTATCTTTCCTTTCAGCTTTTTATATAACATCAATCTAGGCTTGTGTGTTGAATTAGGGTTATAGAAGTAGAGTTACTAGGGCACAAAACTTTCCTTTCGTGAAGTGTTGTTTATGATTCACTTAGTAGACGAGGAATCAAATGAAAAAATGTAAGGTATCATTATTTTCCATCTCCACTCATCATTCATCATGAATTTTCAAAAAAAAAAAAAAATAAGTAAAAGAAGAAAAAAAGGAAAATGCATTAAAGAGAAAATATCTAAGAATAAAATAGTCATTCATCATTCTTGACTATAAAGCATTCATTTCCATTCCATCTACATCCATCATACCGTACTTAGAAGCGAGGATTGTAGTAGAGAAATTGAAAGGAAACAAAATGTCCATATGTGCCGTAGTATTGCTTTATCTTTTGTAGCTTGAAGTTCAACTAATACACTTGCCCTCTTATCTATAATATTTTTAGAACTTACAAAATTTTCCTTCATCTATGCATAACTCACATCCAATACATTATAGTAACACTAGTGCAAAATTATTCAAAAAAATGATTGGTTGCACATGTCGATGTGTAGAACTTTGGTTGACACCACGCTCTTAATCTTCAAGGAAATTATAGTGTTATTAAGGAATTACGATTTAGCTCGAAGTTTTTTTATTTATTTTTGCACCAATAATGGGCAGGACAATTTAGGACTAAATCGCTATTATTGAAGTTAGGTAAAGTCCTTGGAATTTGAAAGACCTTAAATATATTATTTGATTAATCCGCGTACATAATACGCTTTGGATTTTGTGGGTAGTATGCGTTGAAAACCATCATGAGATAACACTCGTCCTACTGGGGACACCTAGGGGTTTAACGGCTAGTTGCATACGCTAAACGCAATTGTGTTTCCTACGGTAGTGTGACATATCTTAGTTTAGTTTATTCGAGGACGAGTAAAAAGATAAGTGTGGGGTTATTTGATATACACATAAATGTGAATATTATCGGGACAAGTACTAGAGTTGAGTTCCGCGGGGAATCCTCGCAAAGTAATCAGTAGGGTGACGTCGATCCTTGGACCGGTGTCGTTCCCACTACACTCAGGGGCAATACCCTTATTCCTAACATCGCTCAAACCCGTGACGCTTTGGTTGGTCGTGTCGCAAGTTTCAACATTGGTAATGTGGTTCAAGCACCTTTGTGCACATGTTTGGATTGGTAGTGCTCCTGCTTTTCCGGGAGTAGGATTGTGCCCCATGTGACTCCTCAGGTTACCAGATGTTCTTCTTAAAAATCAACTGGTTTCTAATATGGACTCAAGCACTAGGGACACTAGAATGTGACCCCTTCTTCTTTAAGATCCCTTAAATTATGATTTTTCTCTTATGTAAAAGTGTTGTAATCATAGTTTGCATTTTCCCCAAGCATGTCATAAGTCCGTCCACCATTTCTTGAAGTGGGCATTGAAACATTTATTTAGCTTAGCCACAACTTTTCCCAGATTTCCATTAGTAGTTACGTCTACTTGCATAAAAGGAACACCCAAATGATCTTAAATGGCGGTTGCTTTGCATGGTGCATGGGCATTTTTGTATTCTTATTGGTAGCTCTAACTTTATTCCTTGATCTCAAAGGCGTGTTGAAAATCAGCGCTCAATGAAAGCACTAACTATTTTTGCAAATAAGGGCAAATACCTCCAATTGATTAGTTGTAGAACTGTAAATATAATGACGTTATACAAAGGTGTTACATTTGTATTATGATTGATTTTCATTGGGAAGATTACGTACATAGAAAGTAAGAAAAAGTAAAAAACAAAATATTTATAGTATTTCAACCAAAGTGTGCATACATTCACTGTCCATTTTCGTTGTTCTCCTTATAGACCTTTAAAACAATGCTTAGATGTAAAATAAATGGTCTGTTACTCAACAGAATGTGAGATATAGCCTAAGGAAGTTTGTTAGGTTATAAAGTTTTTGGCTATTCTTGCCTTCTTGTACTTGTTAGCCAATCCTTCTTATCTCATTCAGCTCTCTTCGATTTAGCAGGCCAAGTCCAGTGTGTGACTTAGATGCTTGGTTTGGTAGGTGGCTAACCACTCAGTCGAGATCTCTTGTTCAGTTGATTTTGGGTCACAGACATATACATTTACCACCAACCAGGGAGGGGGCATCCGTTCCTCCAAGCTCTTTGTCGTGCCTTGCCTTCTACCTACACAATTCCTCATGTTCTGCAAAAATAAGTAGCTAGGCAAGAATTGAACTCGAGTGGGATAGTTAGAAGGCACAAACCTTTACCATTATGTTACACATGCTTTAAGTCATTATTCCCTCATTTCAAATCGGAATTGAATAAACTTGGAATTGTAGCTTTGTATTAATGAGTAAAGTATTCTAATACCTCAAAACACTCCATATGCCTGAAATAGATAGCAGCTCCCCAAGTTGGGTCCCATTTTTGGCTAGTGGTAAACAAGTGTAATAGACCATATCTTTCAAATCGTAGCTCAAAAGATATGTGATTCCGACCTAAGTGCATGTCTTAATTTTAAGAACATTTTACAAGTGCTTCAACCATATTTTTTGACTACTCCTACATTGCTTGTAATATTTCATCTTTGTAACTACCTAATGATGTCTTTATTTTGCATCATTCAGCCTTTTTTATACTTCTTGATGTTTTCCATTCACCACGCAACAAACGAAAATGCTTACATCAATGAGCATTTAAAGGCCTTTAAAGAAACGACGTTGTAAGAGTATTTTTGTTGTAGTATAACTGAGCTTAAATGATGAAATATCTGACCTCTTACAGAACTCTTGATTAAATACAGCATGGAAGCATAAAATCATCAATCTCGAATGTACAATTTTTAACTTCAAAATGTAAAAGTAATCAACAATCGAAAATGAGAAAGAAGCTCAATATAGAAATAAAAAACCAAATTTATTACAAAAAATACAAAGAATAAAAATTATATAAGTAATTTTATTGGAAGACAATCAAGGCAAGCTAACAATCAAGGCGAGCTAGAAGAAAAAACAACAACGCATGTGAACTAAAAAAAGTGCAATGGTAAAAATGATAACTTTAAGCGTTTATCGCTGTGTTATGCCTAATTATTGTGCTTTCTATCATTTCCTTCACTTGGGAAGAATTCCGCTCATCCTTTTGCAAAATGCACAACAAAGGAAAGCCGGTTATTTTAATAAAAAAAATAAACTTCATTTATATTCTAATTTGACATATTGTTAAACTTGTGAAAAAGAAGAATATGAACACAATTCAACACATGAAATATGAAAAGGACCCAATGTGTCAGATAACCATATATCCTTTTCATGCTTTACCTTCATGTATATTTTTCGTTTAAATTTGCTATCCCACTAAACATGTGTAGAATCAAAGTGTGAAGGTGTTGCAAAATGCAATATCTCAGGGGAAGATATGATTGATGCATGAATTGCAGTGTAATCAATATCAGTAAGAACGTAGAAAGCTAAATCATACGGTGAAAAATTGATACCTCGGCAAATAATGTGTGTGCAAAATATTGCCGCAAGCAGTAGTTGTAACACCCCGTAATTCTAACAACTCTAAAGAGGATAAATTAAAGAAAAATTAATTTAATATTCAGAATTTAGGGAAATGGACTGCACCATTGCGTTCGTCTCGAAATTCTGGTCAAAATAGATGCCTGGTTTGCGTAAAACGAACAACGTACGAAGAAGTTATTAAGCTTTGAAGTTTGTATACACGCAAGGCGAGTATGTATGTATTTATGTGTGTGTGTGTGTGTATATATATATATATATAGTTCATAAATTCAAAATTAAGTCAAAACAGCTCAAATCGCGTAGAAATAAGGTGAACGAGAAATATCCCGCCCAGGCGGTGTTGACCCCTGGGTCGACCCCACTAGGGAAGACGTGGCAGATTAGGGTTTGGGGCTGGCAGCTATATATATGGCCTCATTTCTCATGTTTTGCACAATGCAAATAATGGAGGACTAGGTGTTGTCGCTGCCCAGATTGAATCAAACCTTTTTCTTCTTCTGCAATCGAATTATTCAAGTTTAGATGTGTGATTCAACATCTGCTATTCTTCTTCTATTTTTCTAGATCCAAACACGGGGATTCTATGTTAATTTTACATCTAAATAATTAAAAAAGTAAATACTGACATGACTATAATTTGGATATATGCCTATAACGGCTTGAATCATATCAGATCTATTATAACTTGTGTATCTATGATATTTTGATATGACTATCACTTAGATCTTAACCTTTATCATGTCAGCTCTGCTTTTGATTGTAGATCTAATTCACTGTTTAGATCACCTTATGCTATTCTATTATGTTTATGACCAAATCAAATATGTTGTTAGTTCGACATCTAAATCATTGTTTGGATCACATCATGCATATCCCTATTATGTTAGAATCAGTCTTATTATCGTATGTTCATCAGATCTGTTCCTATATGCCTACCTTGTCATTAGGCTACTATATGTTTTTTCTTGTTTCTGCCTTTATATGTCCATCATGTTAGTATGATCATCTCTTCTCTATTCACTCTATCTTTTCCCTTTTATTTTTATATAGCCAGGCTACCTTCGAGCCTAGGCATGCCGCTGAAATATGCGAATACGTTAGATTAGGAACGAGGGGAAAACGTTAATATTGGGCATAACTTGAATTGGGAAATTTTGACATAAATTGAATGAAATATATGAATATGGATTTGGGGGCATAAATCAACTTGTGGTTAAAACCTTAATTTGTGGCATAGGATTCATTATGAACATAACTTGGGAAAGGGGCATGAAAACCTATAAGACATAGGTATAATTGATTAAAATGCCTAGAATTAGAGTAATTAGAAACTGTAACTGCGTTGAAACACGAGGTTAGATTACGCTTGTGGTGGAAGTCCGCCCGGAACCGACCGGCATATCCAGCGACCACAAGTAGTGAATCTAATGTGAGGGGTCTAAGTGCATAAACACTATACGTGCTAAGACACAAGGTTAAACCCGACTTGGGGAAGAAGCTTACCTGGAGCTTCCTGGCATAACCAGCATCAGCAAGTTGTAGGTTTAGTGTGGGAGGTCTAGTACATGGTAACCATAACTGAATATGGTAATAAAGTGAATACTTAACCAAGTTGAATCCATAGGGATTGTATGAACATGTAACTTAAATAGGGGTTAAATAAACTATTTTCAAACAGTAGGTGGGTTAAGTAAATCTTGGGTGGGTGGATAATACTTATATATACAGGCCCACAAACTTAACCTGTGGGGTTATGCAATTTTATGACACCGGTAGGTAGGCATAACCTATAGAAAACCTAGTAGTGGGGATGCAAGACGAAGGGGAGAGCTTGCATCAACTTGTGTGTGGGACCGTTTCAGTCAGTACCCATATATAGGTATCAAACGAGTACTCCGAATTAGGTTGGAGCAGGGGCACGCTTACTGGGCTGATTGTAAGAAATCCAAACGAAAGTGGCAGTGTGGGCGGCGCGTACGGACCGGGTCATGTGCGTGAATGTCCGAACAGAGGAAGATAAGACATCGTGGAACCTGTAGATATGGTTGTGCAAATCCTGGAAACGAAGGGTTGCCACTTTAGGGAGTGATACACCCTACCGTGGGACTAGCACAGGGTATCTACGGAGTAGGAAGCCGATCGATTAGGGTAGTAATTAGGGTACACTTAGACTCCGGTATGTTGGGAGCCTATTAATACCCTTAGGGGTAACTCCGGTATGTTGGGCTGCTTGTTGATTGTATAGGGTGAAAACCTCTCACTGGAAGTACACCTAAGTCTATCATCTTAAACTGTTGAGGATCATCTTGTTAATGAGACACTAGTATTGGTGTAGAGTAATCATTAGGGAAGCGTATACATTCTATCATGTTTATCCTATTTACCTTGTCATACCTGCCTTTTATGATGACATCTTTCTCATCCACTTTATATGTCTGTCATGATACTTTTACTTATTTTTATGTTAAAATTAACTGGACTCGCTTGACTTTATGTCTAACCTATTTTGTTTCCTCTTCTTCTCTTCCGTTTCCCCCTCCCCCAGATTCTCAGGGTGAGAATAATCAAGCTTGATCAGGATTTTACTTAGCTTTGCTTGGAGGTGCTTTGATGTATTGCTCGAGCTCTTATCTTTTACCCTATAGCTAAGTTTTATTTGGGGAATTATGCTTATTTTATTATTGTACTCTAATGTTTTAAGTACAAGATAGAAATTTTATTATGTACTGGTTTTATGTATTTTCAGACATATGATGTTTTGAACCACGATGCTTTATGATTAATAAAGTTTCTAATTTCGCTGTTATTTTGTATCTGTCTTGTAATGTTTCTATTTTTGTTTACCTATAACGCTTCACGAAACTTAATGCATTCTATTAATGAGGGACATTAATGGACGTGGGGTGTCACACTTGTTACCAGAGCTAAAGGTTACCAGATTCGATAAAAGTTTTTGAAACTTATTTTCAAAAAAGTTTTAAAAGAAAGCTTTTTCAAAAAGAAAAGTTTGTTTTGAAAAACATATTCCCCAAAGCCATATGTAACATCTTTCGGTCCTTTGTTTGAATCTCTTTCGATTTCTTTTCAGCATGTCTGCCTAATATTCTTGAGGGCATTAAGATACGAGGCTGGTTTTTTAGGTATCTAGAGGCCAAGGCACCTGCCGGTGGTCAAGCAGACGTTCCTCCTCCAGCTGGACCATTCGTTTCCCCTCCTCCTCCGCATGTATATAATTTCTCTAAGATCTACAAGGATTTCTATGCTATGGGAGAAAAGCCATTCCGTGGAATTGAGACGTTCATAGAGGCAAGGAACTGGCTCAAAGAGACGGATGATCTGTTTGGAATCTTTGAAGTGGACGATCGTAGGAAGATTCAGTTAGCCGCCTGACTACTGAAAGATGAAGCTTCGTTCTGTTGGAAAGTGACGCAAGCAGGGCGTCCAATGGACACTTGGGATGATTTTAGACAGAGGTTTGAAATGAAGTTTCTTTCTCAAGCTGAGAAAAGCATGCAAATGGAAAGGTTCTTGGCGTTCAAGCAACGAGGCATGACTGTCAAAGAGTATGTTAATAAATTCAACCAACTAGCGAGATTTGGGTTGGAGTTAGTGGATATTCCGCATAAGAAAGATTTGCGGTTTGCTAGAGGACTGAATGAACCCTCCATGGGTTAGTTATGTCTCATATTACAATGGAAGCAACTTTTGAAAGGCTTGTCAATATGGCCTTAGTGCATGAAGAAGATAAAGTTGACAAGAAAGAAGTTAAGGTTGAGGAAACACAACACAAGAAAGTATGGCCAAAGAAGGGGCAACAACAACAAAAGAAAGGTGGAAAGAATGACAAGGCTAAGGATAAGAGAAAGTGCCACAATTGCAGACGTGAGGGTCATTTGATAAAGGACTGCAAAAGAAGGAAGAATGCTTGCTTCAGTTGTGGAGAGGTCGGACGGTTTTCTAAGGGATGCCCGAAGAAGCAAGGACAAGGTCAAAGTGCAGGAACTTCAAGAGGACAAGTGCATGCTCTTGTGATCAGTGCTTCGAATCGAGGTAGGAAAGTTTCCATGCAAAGTTTGATTTCCCTTTCCAATTACCCTATTATAACTCTTTTTGATTCTGGCGCTTCGCATTCATTTATATCTGATTCTATAGTTGAGTCTCTGCACCTTAATACTAGTATGGTAGTGGATCCCATTGTTGTCTCAAACCCGATTCGTGGTTCAGCTCATTTGTCCATGATTTTTCGGGGTTTGAGAATATCTGTGCTAGGCGTCGAGTTTGATTGCGACACATACGTTCTCAGTTTTATGGGCTATGTTATGATTCTAGGGATGGATTGGCTAGCCAGGTATGGTGCCACCCTAGATTGTGAGAGGAGAGTCGTCAGACTTTTGACTTTCCACGGGAGGACCCTCGAGATTTCTTATGACCCTAAGGGGTCTGTCATGCTTAGTTTCCTAGAATCTCTAGATGCATCTATCAATGATCTGCAATCTATGCCTGTAGTCCATGAGTATTCTAGTTTTTTTAAGGAGGTTCGGGGCTTACCTCCGAGGCGCGAGATCGACTTTCGTATATACTTGGTAGACAATGCAAAGCCAGTTGCATTACTTGTGCGCTATATGGCTCCAAGAGAAAAGAGGGAGCTTAGTAAGCAAGTAGGGGAGCTACTTGAGAAAGGGTTTATTAGGCTAAGCATATATGAATGGGGTGCTCCGGTAGTATTCGCAAATAAGGAAGATGGTTCGCTTCGCTTATGTGCGGATTATAGAGAGTTGAACAAACTCACAAAGAAGAATAGGCACCCACTCCCGAGGATAGATGATTTTCTGACCAGCTTGTCGGTGCACCAGTATTCTCTTAATTAGACTTGGCCATGGGGTTTCATCAATTGAGGGTGGCCGAGGACAGTATAAATAAGACCGCTTTTAGGACTCCAAATGGTTTCTTTGAATGGCTTGTTATGCCTTTTGGGTTGACGAATGCATCCGCCTATTTCGTTGATCTGATGAGTATGGTGTTTCGGAAGTTTCTAAATAAATTTGTTGTTGTCTTTGTTGATGACATCTTGATTTCCTCGAAGAGCGAGGAAGGGCATGCCTTACATATAAGGAAGGTTTTGAAAACTCTTCATGCGCATCAACTTAAGGCAAAGTTCTCCAAATGCCATTTTTTGGAGAAATGAGGTGAGATTTCTAGGGCATGTGGTCTCTAAAGATGGGATAGCGGTAGATACCGCAAAGGTAGTTGTAGTTCAAGATTGGCAAATTTCAAGAATGCAGCAGAGATGAGATGTTTTCTTGGATTGGCGGGCTAGTATAGGTAGTTCATTAAGGACTTCGCAAAGATATCGGCCCCGCTCACCAGGATGACAAAGAAGAATCTGACGTTTTCATGGGATATAGATTGTGATGTTGCTTTCCAAGGATTGAAGAGGGCTCTGACAATGGCCCCAGTCTTAACCTTGCCCGACGGAAACAAAGTGTTCACAATTTACACTGATGCATTGGTATAGGGCTTGGTGCGGTTCTGATGCAAGAAGGAAGGGTAGTATATTATGGGGGTAGATAGCTAAGGGTTCATGAGAAGAACTACCCTACCCATGACTTAGAGTTAGCTTCCATAGTATTTTCGCTTAAGATGTGGCGTCATTATTTGCTTGGAGAGAAGTTCGAGTTGTACACCGATCATAAATCTCTCAAGTACTTGTTCTCGCAGAAGGATCTTAATTTAAGGCAACAAAGGTGGATGGAGTTCCTAGCATCTTATGACTTCGAGATTTCTTATACCCCTGGCAAGGGTAATGTGGTGGCAGACGCACTGAGCAGGCAGAGAATGGCCTTAAGTGCTTTGTTTGTGGAGAGGAGAATCTTGGAGTTCATATCAAATTTTGACTTTAGACCCTCCACTGAGTTTTTTCCTGGCTTATTTGCATCACTAAAGGTGCGACCTACTCTTATGGATCAGATAGAGCTTCGCCGCGAGAGGATCCACAGATTTTAGACATCTTGGATAGACTTAGAAAAGGTGAGACTTCTAGTCACATCAGTAGATATTCCATAAACGATAAAGGATGGTTGCAGCGAGATGGGAGGCTTTGTGTCCCTCAAACTAGGAGTTTGTTGAAAACAGTCCTAGTGGAAGATCATCATTCTAAGATGACTATTCATCCATGCGGCTATAGAATGTATAGGGATATGAAGAGGGTTTTCTTTTGGGTTGGGATGAAGAAAGATGTGGCAGAGTTTGTTTTCCAATGTTTGGTTTGCCGGCAAGTCAAGGCTGAGCAAAAGAAGCCCGGTGGTTTACTTCGTCCTTTGGAAGTTCCACAGTGGAAGTGGGAGAGCGTCTCTATGGATTTCATAGATGGTTTGCCTATATCAAAGAAAGGAAACACCGGTATTTGGGTTGTAGTAGACAGACTTACTAAGAGCGCTCATTTCATTCCGGTCAAGAGTAAGAGGACGACATTATGGTTGGCAACAGTTTACGTTCAGGAAATAGTCCTTCTTCATGGAGTACCTTCCACCATCGTAAGTGATCATGACCCTATTTTCACCAGTGAATTTTGGAAGAGCTTGCAAGAAGCATTAGGTACACAGTTGTGTTTGAGCACCGCTTATCATCCTCAAACCAATGGACAAACGGAGGGGGTGAACAGAGTTCTTGAGGATCTTTTAAGGCTGTGTATCCTAAACTTCGGAGGTACTTGGGAAGAGCACCTTCCTTTAGTATAGTTCACCTACAACAATAGCTATCAAGCTAGCATTGGCATGACACCCTTCGAAGCATTATACGGATGACCCTGTAGAACACCGACTTCTTAGTGGCAATCTACAGAAAGACTACTACTTGGACCAGATATGGCTGGAGAAACGTCCGAGAAGATTGACCTTATTAGACGGCGAATGAAGACCATGCAAGATAGGCAGAAATCGTATGCATACAAGAGAAGGACCAACATTGAATTTGAAGTAGGAGACATGGTTTTAATTAACATGTCACCTTTGAGGATTGTGGTTTGCTTCGGATCGGTAAGGAAGTTAGCGCCAAGATTTGTAGGGCCATTTCCCATAAGAGAAAGGATTGGCCAAATGGCCTATAGAGTAAAGCTACTAGAGTGGTTATCCGGCGTTCATGATGTTGTCCACGTTTCTAATTTGCGGAAGTGCTTGCATGATACCGTAGAATTTGTTGAGTCGAGTATGTTGGAGGAAGTAGAAGTAGAATGGGAAGCGACAGTTAGGCGAGTTCCTACTCGTATTCTTAGATCAGAAGTCAAGAAGCTACGCAACCGAGAAGTCAAGTTGATGAAGGTCCAGTGGGGAGATAACCTAGAGGATGCAACTTGGGAGACCAAAGACAAGATTCGTTCTACGTACCCTTTTCTTTTCGAGGGTATGTTCTTGGCTTCCTTTCCAAAGCTTTTATTTATACTTGTTTCTATCATTTAAAGTATATCCTATCGATCAAATCTTCGACCTTTAGGTAGAAATCCCATGGATGTAAACAGGTGTTTGAGACATGTTATGTTTGATGGATGCAAGTGGATGCATGTGTTTGCTAGTGGTTGCTCGTGGATGCATATACACACACATTCGGCACTAGATCGGCTCAGTCACTCTCGTACTGCATATACATGTGTGTGCATTTTCTTCTTTTATGGATGAAAGTGAGTGCATCATCATATGGATATTGCATTTGGATGGATGAGTGTGCACACATATAGACCTTACAAGTTATAATAGAATTATTTGCATACATGTTGGATTCATGACACTAACATACATTGCATTAAGAAGGTCAACTGAATCAGTAGACCGCCTGATCTTCGCATTAGTATTGGGACAGATACACACACCTTTGCATATGTTCATATATGCATTAGAAACATTTTTAAGGACAATGGATGCCTATGATTGGTGGATGAGTAGATGGATGTGGATGTTAGGATATACATTCTTCTTAACTTAGAGATTTCGGGGACGAAATCCTTTGAGTAGGGGAGAGTGTAACACCTTGTAATTTTAACAACTCCAAAGAGGATAAATTAAAGAATAATTGATTTAATATTCAAAATTAAAGGAAATAGACTGCGCCATTCGTTCGTCTTGGAATTCTGGTCAAAATAGACACCTGGTTTGCGTAAAACGGACACCATATGAAGAAGTTATTAAGATTTGAAGTTTGTATATGCGCAAGGAGAGTATATATATAGTCTAGAAATTCAAAATTAAGTCAAAACAGTTCAAATCGTGCAGAAATAAAGTGAGCGGGAAATATCCCGCCCAGAGGTGTCAACCTCTTAAGGGGGTGTCGATCCCTGGGTCGTACCCTCAAGGGGCGTGTGACGTGGCAGATTAGGGTTTGGGGCTGGCAGCTATATATATGGCCTCATTTCTCATGTTTTGCAAAATGAAAATAATGGAGGACTAGATGCTATCACTACCCAGATTGAATCAAACCTTTTTCTTCTTCTGCAAACGTGTTATTCAAGTGCATATCTATGATTCAACATCTGCTATTCTTCTTCTATTTTTTTAGATCCAAACACTGTGAATCTATGTTAATTTTAGATATAAATAATTAAAAAGGTAAATACTGACATGACTATAATTTGGATCTATGCCTGTGACTGCTTGAATCATATCAGATCTGTTATAACTTGTGTATCTTTGATATTCTGACATAACTATGACTTAGATCTTAACCTTTATCATGTCATATCTGCTTTTGGTTGTAGATCTAATTCACTATTTAGATCACCTTATGTCGTTCTATTATGTTTATGTTTACACCAAAATTTGGCAAAACAACCAAAGTGTTGCTTAACGCGTTACCTAATCGGAGGCGAGATGCTTAGGAAGCATGTCACCTTTTCAAAGGCAAGACGTAAGAATACCTTTTTTATTATACATGAAAACATCAAAATATAGAAAGAAGACAAGATTTTATAGTGGTTCGACCTTTGAGGAGGTCTACGTCCACTCTTAAGAGAGAATTTTATTATCAACAAGTTGTTTACAAGGTAAGATCACTCATACATTCAACCAAACTTCCTCTCACACACATCCTTCCATTTGAATTGCAGAAAATAGTAGAGAAATATCTTGGACAGCGAGGAAATCTCCTTATTACCAAGCTTTTGCCATGGATCTTCGACCTTAAGCTCTAACATATATCATTTGTGGAAGCCATGATTCCATGCTCCATTGATCTTTGTTGGATTATGAAGAATAGATGTTGGAATGCTTGAAGAAGTCCAAAAAGCAATTTGGCAGCACCTCCACGTGTTTCCCGAAAAGTCCCCTTGAAATGGTGGAGGTAGGGTGTTATTTATAGGTGAAGGAGTGGCTGAAATCTTGAATTCATGCTGCAGGTCGGTTTTTTCAGGTATTTACGAAGTTGCCACTGCCAGCTGTTACCATCTGTCGTGCCATTTCATGCATTTCGATCGACCAGGGAGCACTGTTGGAGGGAAAAGCGACCTGGAAGCAGAAAGACGACCAGGAGGCTGAATAAATAAGGCGGACCGACCAGATGTTGTGGGAACTGGATGGCGCTACACTTTGGATATGCGGACCGACCAGGGATCTTTGTAGAATGGACCAACCCTGAGAGTTTGAAGCTAGTTGGAGCGACCAAATGCCCTCTATCTTTGGAGTGACCCGAAGCCTTATGTTTAGAGGAAAACGACCGGATGTCCTCTATCTTTGGAGCGACCAGAGGTGTTCTGCATTTTGGAGCGACCGGAGTTCTTCTGCATTTTGGAGCGACCAGGTCAGCATGGAGATGAGAGCGACCAGAGGCCTTCCGTATCTGGAGCGACCAGGTCAGTATGGAGATGAGAGCGACCAGAAGCCTTCCACATCTGAAGCGACCAAGTCAGCATGGAGATGAGAGCGACCAGAAGCCTTCCGTATCTGGAGCGACCAAGAATCTTTTGCCTTTGGAGCGACCAGGAATCTTTGTGCACTACGATCGATCCCTCTTGAGAATTACAGGACCGACTCCTTCTTTTAAATGTCCAGAACCGACCCGTACACAATTGTTGATAACGAATCGATCAGGTGGATAACATTTTGCCCCTCGGAGTTCCATAATTTTTTACGAAAAACTATGGACTTCTAAATATTGTACGATATATTAGTGGATCGATCAGGTTCAACAAGGGGTCGGTTTTAGATTTAATTTGTGTGGGTCGGTATTTCTTCTTCAAGTGGATCCGGTCCAGATACTAACGGGCCAGACCAATCGGTTTGGCTGTATATATACTTCTTGGCCTCTTCGTATTCCTCACTTTTCCAATTCCGATTACCTTACTTTAATGGTGGCGGCTCTCTGAAGAAAATTCTTCAATCTTCATTTTGCTTCACCGATTCAATCCAGGAAAACAATCTACCCACGAACACTTACCTCGACTCTCTGTCAAGTATTCGAATCTCGATCGTTCAAGTCCTGTTTTTCACCAAAGCCTGGAAGTCCGATCCAAACTTCTTCATCTAATTGATTTGGTCGCAGGTATATAGATCTACTTCTTTGTTAATTCAAGAATGATGAACGTTGGTTTGAGTCTTTGAGGTTGAACTGCACTTAAACTAGTGTTGATGTATGATTGCGATTTGTATGAGAATTCTTGAACATGAAATCCACTGAGTATTGACATGTTTAATAGTAATGTAATTTTAATTTGCGATGGTGACTTTGGAATGAGAATTCTTGTAGCCTTTTTTGTTGTGATGATGATCATCACATATTTGTGTAAATGCCTGAATAACTGATGTGAGCATGACTTTCTGTTCAATCCGCCACTTCATAGTGTTTTTGATTATGCATTTGTATTGAATGATCAAGTTTTCTTCCTGCTGTGCGACCGGCCTGATCGATCCTAGAACAATTGAGTGGTCAGTTTTAGACTGTTTTTTCACAGAAATGTTGGTCAGTTTTTTGTTTAATCAAGCAATTTAAAGAGACCAAACAGTGTATAGACCAAGCAGCTCCTTTTTGACCTATTTGACCAACCAGAACAGACTCGCTTAAGATTGAATAAATCTTCACTTGGTAAGACTGACCCAGGCGGTTTTGAATCTCGACCGACCAGGTTGTAATTGATTTCAGACCAGTCGTAAAGTGATAAGCCTTAGGATGTTTTTACCGACCCAATAGAGGCTAGTTTTACGCGACCAGAACCTGACTATTTTTGAGCGATCAGGTCTTGACTGATTTTTAAGCGACCGGATCTTCATTAGTTTAGAGCGACCAAGTGTCTTATCAGTTTTGAGCGACCAGAGCTTGATTGGTTTAGAGCAACCGGGTGCTTTACCAGTTTTGAGCGACCGGGGCTTGACTGGTTTAGAGCGACCAGGTGCTTTTCCGGTTTCGAGCGACTGGGGCTTGACTGGTTTAGAGCGACCAAGTGCTTTACCAGTTTCGAGCGACCAAGTCTTGACCAACTTTTGAGCGATCAAATGTTCCTAGTTTTGTTTTGCCTTGAAATGATTTTCCCGACCAAGAAGTGGTTGATTTTGTGCGATCAGAGCTTTAATAGTTTAGAGCGACCGGGCCTTCACCCGTTTTGGTATGACCAGATCCTGACCATTTTTGAGCGACCGGGTTTTTAACTGGCCAAGGCCGACCCTGCATGGGCTTAATTAATATTCTTGTGGTTTGTTTTTTCAACATGCTTGTTTGTGTAGAAATGACAACCAAACGAAGGTCTCGCAAAAATGTTGAGGGAACCTCACCAACTAGAGAAGCTGAGACCTCTGATCGAAATGTTGAAACTTCTTCAACTGCTACCACTAAGATGAATGTTACTCAAAACTTTCCGACCCCTCAATTTCTTACTCATACACCAGTTGATAGCTACTTGACGACGCTTGAAGTTGACTCGTATCTTAAGTTGTGCAAGCAATATGGCCTATCTGACGATGAAGTCAAGTTCCCTGGAAAAGATGGTTTGCCTGACCACCCTCCCCCTGTATATGTTGTAGTTAATCGGGGGATGCTCCAGAGTGGAGCGATTCCTCCTTTCAACCCTTTCATAGAAATGATCCTAAAGAATTTGGCCATTGCTCCTTATCAGTTACACCCTAATGGCTATTTTATCTTTATGAGTTTATACGTGTTGTTCATGAGAATCATAAAACACAAACCAACTTTCAAAGATATATGCTCCTTATACTCTTTTAAGAAACGGAAGAAGGATCGTCCTTCCTTTTTGTTCATGGAAAGCAGGAAATCTAGGGTCATAACTGGCTTGTTCGAGAGTATCAAAGGATTTCCGGATCAATTTTTCTATGTGCGATGTCCTGACAACATTTTCGGCTGATGGATCAAAGGAGGTAAATATCCACAAAGATTTCGTTTTAACTTTTACGATCATTTACTGACTTTTCTTCATTTTAAAGAATCTCCTTCTGACCAAGAAACAAATATTAACCAATCTCTTCTGGAATTATTATTATCTGTTAGCGAAACTGAAAGGAGTAGACAGTTTTTGCTTTCCGAAGAATTCCTTCGACAATACAACCTGCTTCCCCCATCTCGTGATTTGACGGTGAAGAAGACAGCCAAGAAATACACGAAGAAGTGTACACAATCTGTTAGTGGAAGCAAAAAACCTGTGAGCACCCCTGAAAAACATGAACACACCTCTGAAAAACAGGTTGACACTTTGGCAATCCCGGAGAAAATTGCAGAAACCCCGCCTCCTTTAAACACCGGAGAGGAAATTGTACAGCAGGAGGGTAAACAGCTTGAGGTAGAGGAAACGGCTTTAGATAACGAACAGATCATTGAAGATGTTCTTATGGATTCATCTATTCCCAATTCCCAAAATGGAGATTCCACTGGTATCTTTGGTGAACTTTCTGACTTAGATACCTTGCAATATCTCAATAAGGACAGAACTTCTACCCCAGGTTCCACAACCCCCAACGTTCAGCCCGATTCCAATCCTCAGGAAATTCCCAAGCCAATGTCGGATGCAAGGGTAGACTTAGGATCAAATCCCGACACACGCTTGCTAGACATGTTTTTTAGGATTAAGCTCGTTTTCGTAGTCGTAATCTCATCTACTTACTTCGCATGTTGTTTTACTCACATACTTTTCAAATGCTGAAGGAGTCTATTACTTTTGCAGAAATGAGGCCGCCCTCACTTATCGACAATTTTCGAAAGAACATACAGTCTTCCTGCAACCTTCCCCATCCCTTGAAGAAACGCTTTAAGCCAGCCCCTCCTTCAACCAAGACATCTCAACCTCAGAGATTGCATGATCATCACCTAATTCCTTCTCATGCTTCTTATGAGCGAACTGCAGAGCAAAGAGCATGGTTTTACGATCATCTCAGGACAACGGATGATGAGGCAAGGCGAGAAAAAGAGAGCTCTCCGGGAAAGAGAAAAAGTGGAGATGATCTGAGCATGGAGATCCCTCAGAAGCGTGCACGAGGATATGTCCATCCCTTTCCAACCCCGGCCGAGCTTCAAGCCATTATTTCAAGGCCACGCGAAGTACTTGACATACAGAAGGAACTTGGAGGTTCCAGTTCTCCTTTTTCTCACAGATTCGGAGATTGGGATATGAGAGGGATAAAATTTGATGTAGATCTCTGCCCCAAAGAAAAACGGGACATGATTGAGGAAGTGGCAAAAGCAAGGGATCTTCTAGATGGTATCGGCAAAACCATTGACAAGCGTTTTTCAGCGTGGCATCGACTTGGCCATGAGTTTCAGGACCTCAACACCCACCAAATTGAAAGCATCAAAAACTTGGAGGATGAAAAGGCCCAGCTTATTCATGTCATCAAAGCCCAGGAAACCCAGATCTCTTCATTAGAAGGGGGTTCTAAAGTGAACGATTTGGAATCCGAGATTGAAAGGCTTCATAAGGAACTCGAAGCTGCTAAACATAAGGAAGCCGTATTGAAGAAACAATCTGAAGATGCCTTAAAAGCACAAGAAGATGCTGATGCTCAGCTAGCCCTGGAAAGAAGGACTTCATCTGCTCGTGAGTCGGAAATCATATCTCTTCGTGACAAACTTGTCGTTGAAACTGTCAAAACTTCTACTTTGGAGAAAGAAAGGCAAGAAGCTTTGGACAATGCCCGAAAGATTAAGGAAGAGGACGAGGCAACCTTCATGGAATTTTATGTTTGCAGCGTTATGTATGGGGGGAGCCTTCGTTTCTTAGGAGAGGGTTATGGGAACGTTCTTGCTCATGTTTGGGAAGAGGTATTAAAACGATCTGACGGGGCCGAGGACAGACAGCTCCAGCTTGATCTACTGGATGAAGAGGATCGAGAGGCCTTAGCTGAAGGCAGAAACTTCCTCAAGAGCCAACATGGTGAATCATCCAGAGCTAAGACTTCAGGTACTATTGTTGATAATACTTTTACCGGGTTGGCTGATGACGTTAACATCTCAAGCTTTTCGACTTGTGTAGACATCGCGATTCCTTCCCCTGCTGCTGGAAATTCTGCTGAAGACAGACAGCAGGATTCGGATGGAGAAATAAACATTGATGATTATGATATCAGTGCGAACCCTCCCGCCTTAGGTAAAGATGACATGTGCCAAGTTATGCTTGACTTAGATTGTCTCTTTCCCCCTCTGGGACAATTTAAGCTCGTGGACCATTATAATTATGCAATGAATTCACTTTCACCATTGCCCCCTGTCAGTGGATACACAACCATGGTGATGAACGCCATTGAAACTGACTTGCCTTTATTTAATATAGGCCCACTTGTTGATGCTTCCATGGACATAATGCTTTCTCAATCAGGCTCTCAGGACGTGATTGCCAACCTTGATCGAGACCTCCACAACCTCCAAGAAGACGACCATGATTCTGAAGAAACAATCGATGATGTGATCGATAATCAAGGGGAAAAGGTCAGTTCTTCCACTGGTCGGAAAAACTGAAAGCGTTCTATCAAAAAGAAGACCACCAGCTTGTCAACCCCTGAGAGTTCTGCTTCCAAACCTGCATTGAGATCTGGCGGTTCGAAGAAGTAGTGGCTTAGACTCGCTTGTTTTGCGTTTACCAGACTTTATCCAGACCGGATGTATATGCGAGTGCCGGCCCTCGCTTACTACTTTGCAATGTTCTGAATTCTGAATAATTTGTACTTGACAATGCTGTGACTTGATCCTGTGCTTGAACGTGATGTGACAATGTTCTGTGTTTTTGCACTTGCACATCTTTCTTTACACATTCTATTGTCTATAGATTTTTCAATTATATATGGTTGTAATGATCCTTTGGCACGCGAAGAATCAAACAGTTACTTTCGGCTTTCTAATATGATATGCCCCCGTACCAGTGGATTGTTTCAACCCTGATATAATGGCAATGAACTTAAGCATTAGATGCTTTAAGTTGTAATCAGAATTTAAAAGCGTATGTCATTGCACTGTGACATTTGGAGCTTTTTATTCTTCATACGAACTTTACATGTATTATTTGGAATTCCCCATTTTTTGCATTTAGGCGGGCTAAATATTGAGAAATAAGTGGACACCTCTTGAAGAGGTTTTTTACCCAATTTGTGACGTTATTTGGTCAGATATTTACTGATCTTTGCAGTCGATCGGGTGCCCCCCGGAGAGGTCTTGGGTTAAGGACTCAGTTTGGTAATAACGTGGTCAGATTTGTACTGACTTTAAGTTATTTGACTGAGCACCCCCGGAGAGGTTTTGGGTTAAAGACTCAGTTTGGTAATAATGTGGTCAGATTTGTACTGACTTTAAGTTATTTGACTGAGCACCCCCGGAGAGGTTTTGGGTTAAAGACTCAGTTTGGTAATAACGTGGTCAGATTTGTACTGAATTTAAGTTATTTGACTGAGCACCCCCGGAGAGGTTTTTGGTTAAAGACTCAGTTTGGTAACAATGTGGTCAGATTTGTACTGACTTTAAGTTATTTGACTGAGCACCCCCGGAGAGGTTTTGGGTTAAAGATTCAGTTTGGTAATAACGTAGTCAGATTTCTACTGACTTTGAGTTATTTGACTGAGCACCCCCGGAGAGGTTTTGGGTTAAAGACTCAGTTTGGTAATAACGTGGTCATATTTGTACTGACTTTAAGTTATTTGACTGAGCACCCCCGGAGAGGTTTTGGGTTCAAGACAGTGTCTGCCTAGTTCCACGGAGTGGGTATTGATTTTGTTGGACCTTTGAGTTGATCGAGATGCCTCGGTTATAAATCCATAACCCTAGGTCGATCCTCTCGAATGATACTCCTTTGGTGGAATTATAGCGAGTCTTCTTTGATTTTACTCCATTGGTTTCTCCCGCTGATTGTCCTTGATGTTTTGTTCTTTTTTTTATCTTATGGAGACATTCCTCACTTACCGTATTTCGACGGGAGTGCTTTATGGATCCATGTGCTTAATTTGTCCTTTTGGACTATGCTATGAACTAACACCAGGCTTTCATCGGGGAATGAACCAGCGAATTTTTTCTTTTAATTATGTCCTGTAATCAGAAATCATAACTGAACATCTTTGAGTATATAATCAAAGGTATGCGATGTATAATTTAGACAAGAGTCAAAAGAGTTGTTTTACTCATATTCATGTAATTTCATACAAAGTATCCGTTATATTCATAGAAAAACACAAAGGAATATGAGCCAAAAGAGTTATTTGAAATAACGCCGGAGGTGATCACTGTTCCAGGCCCTTGGGACTTCTATTCCGTCTATAGTCCGGAGCTTAAAGGTGCCGTCGAGGAGCTTTTGATCGATGACAAATGGACCTTCCCAGTTGGGGCCAAAAACTCCTGTTGCGGTCATGATCTTCTATAACACTAAGTCTCCCACTTCGAATGTTCTATGCCTGACCTTTTGATTGAAGTGTCGGGCAATTCTCCTTTGATGGGCGACTATCCTAAGCTCCAATTCAGTCCTTTTTTCTTCGAGTAAATCGAGGGCTTCAAGCTGCAACTTTTCATTCTCTTTCTGGTTAAAGTGAATTCTGCGGTGAGTAGGAACCTCTAACTCCACAGGTATCATTGCTTCCGATCCAAATGCCAGAGAGAATGGAGTATGCCCCGTCACAGTTTTATGAGTCATACGGTAAGCCCATAGTGCAAGCGGCAGTTCTTCAATCCAGTTACCCTTAGCTTTCTCAAGACGCTTCTTAATGGTGGATTTTAGGATTTTGTTGATTGCTTGAACTTGCCCGTTGGCCTGCGAGTGGGCAACAGCTGCGAAGCTTTTCTGAATGTGATATTTGTCGCAAAAGTCTTTGAACTCATCGCTTTCAAATTGCGTGCCATTGTCGGTGATGATCTTCTGCGGAATTCCAAATCTGCATATGATGTTTTTCAAAACAAAATTGATCACTTTTCTTGATGTGATGGTTGCCAGTGGCTCAGCTTCCGCCCATTTAGTGAAATAGTCCACAGCAACTATGGCGTACTTGAAACCGGATTTTGCAGTAGGTAATACTCCAATCAAATCTATGCCCCAGACAGCGAATGGCCAAGGACTCAACATTTGTGTCAACTTAGTCGATGGAGCTCTTGGAATCTTTATAAATTTCTGGCATTGGTCACATTTTTTAGCAAAGATCATAGAGTCGAGATTTACCTCTGGCCAGAAGTAGCCATATCGAAGAACTTTTTTGGCTAGAGTTTGTCCACCTACATGTCCGCCACAATCTCCTCCATGTAATTCTGCCAGGATTGCTTTGGATTCCTCCTTTGTTACACATCGTAGCAAAGGTGTTGAATATCCTCTCCTGTATAAGTGACCATCCTGAACGAGATACAAACGGGACTTTCGGAGCAACTTCTTGCGATCCTTCGAGTTTTCAGGAAGTGTCCCATGGAGTATATAATTCTTGATGGGGGCCATCCACGAGTATGGCTCGTCAGCTGTCTCCATAACCCAATCTATATCAGATTCTTCAACACTGGAACTAGATAAAACTTCAACTGGAACTAGGCCGAAGATTTGAGGATCTCCGATACTAGCCAGCTTTGATAAAGAATCGGCTTTCCAATTTTCTCCTCTAGGGATATGAGAGATAGAATAGTACTCTAGATTGTCAAGAAACTCTTTGACTTTGCGTAGATACGTTGGAAGATTTCCGCTCTTGGTCTCAAATTCACCTTTGATTTGAGAAACCATCAACTGTGAATCGCTGAAGATCAACAAACTCCTCAGGCTTAACTCTTTCGCAACTCTCAATCCTTCGATCAAAGCTTCATACTCGGCCTCGTTGTTTGTGACTGGGAATTCGAATCGTAGAGCACGACATATCTGTCATCCTTCTGGAGTTTCAAACACGATTCCTGCCCCAGCACAGTATTCATTCCTAGCACCATCAACGAAAAGCTTCCATCTGGCGACCAACTCATTTGTTTCTTCCATTTCCTCTCCTCTATCAATGAACTCGGCAATAAAATCAGCTAGGGCTTGCCCATTTATTGCTTTCCTGGGGTGATAAGTGACATCATACTAACTGAGCTCAATATTCTATTTTAGTAATCTCCCTGAGGTTTCTAGACGGAACAACACTTGTTTCAAAGGTTGATCTGTAAGGACCTTGATAGAGTGAGATTGGAAATAAGGCCTGAGCTTCTGTGATGCAATAAGAAGAGCATATGCAAGCTTTTCGATCTTCGGATAATTCATCTCTGCCCCGGTAAACCTTTGGCTGACGTAGTATACCGGCCACTGAATTTTATTTTCTTCCCTGACAAGGGCTGTGCTTAGAGCATGGGATGATACTGCAAGATATAGGAACAGGCTTTCTCCATCTTTTGGTTTTGACAGCATCGGAGGTGATTCCATGTGCTTGATAAGATCCTCAAATGCTTGCTGGCATTCAGGCGTCCACTGGAAATTCTTCCTTTCCTTTTTCAATACATCAAAGAGGGGAATGCACATGTCCGTTGCCTTTGAAATGAAGCAGCTTAAAGCTGCCACCTTGCCATTCAAACTTTGGAGTTCCTTTTTAGTCCGTAGAGCTCGCATTTCTCGCAAGGCAACCACTTGTGTTGGGTTTGCTTCAATGCCCCGGGCGTTGACCATGAAGCCAAGAAACTTTCCTGAAGCTACACCAAATGAACATTTGAGTGGATTTAGCTTCATGCGGTATCGCCTTAGGATTTGAAACATTTCGTCAAGGTCTTCCATATGACTTTTTGCTTCCTTGGATTTTTACCAACATGTCATCAACATATACCTCCATGGTTTTTCCAATTTGCCCTTTGAACATCGAATTCACCAGACGTTGATACGTGGCACCTGCATTTTTCAAACCAAACGACATTACCTTATAACAATACAAACCGCGATCGGTTATGAAACTAGTACTATCCTGGTCTGGCTCGTGCATCATGATCTGATTGTAGCCTGAATATGCGTCCATGAAAGACAACAGTTCATGCCCCGCCGTTGCATCGACAAGCTGATCAATTCGAGGTAGGGGGAAACTGTCTTTTGGGCACGCTTTGTTTAGATCAGAATAATCAACACACACCCGCCATTTGCCGTTTGACTTTTTTACAAGAACTGGGTTGGACACCCATTTAGGATAGGTGGACTCGCGAATGAAGCTGTTCTTTAATAGCCTATCCACTTCATCCTCCAAAGCCTTAGACCTCTTAGGGCCTTGCATCCGTCTTTTCTGTTTCACATGATGTATGCTAGGATCAATGTTCAGCTTATGCACAATCACTTCCGGAGATATTCCACACATATCTGAATGGTTCCAAGCAAAGACATCCAAATTCGTCTTTAGAAAAACAATCAATTCTTTTCGCAGCAAAGGATCCAACTGAGAGCCTATCTTTACCACCTTATCTGGATCGTTATCATGGACCTATAAAGAAATGGTAGCTTCAGCTGGTGCTGCCCTTTTCTCCCCTGCACTGGTTTTTCGCGGATCCATATCTTCTTGCATGTCGTTGTATTCTCCAGCACAGGGGGTGGTCATTAATTGCTATAAGGGGGCTTCATGGATGTAGAGAGGAGTCTCCACATCCTTCTTGATGTCATACTTGCGAGCTTCAATCAACTCTGTCATATAGCAGTCTCTCGACTCTTGAGGATCTCCTTTGATTACTCCCACTTCGTTTGCAGTTGGGAACTTCATCGTCAAACACCATGGAGCAAGAGCTATCTTGAAAGCAGCTAGTGCTGGTCTTCCCAAAAATGCATTATATCCTGACAGCGAGTCTATTATCACAAAAGACTGCATCATGGAAACTTGCTTCTTCCCCTCACCACGCTCTACGAGGAGATCGATTACACCAATAGGCTGAGTTGGTACACCAGTGAAACCATGTATTTTATTTTTACTTGCTCGCACATTAACCATGGACAACCCCATTTTAGAGAAAGTATTGTAAAACAAGACATTTACAGATGCCCCATTATCCATCAGTACCTTCTTCACTATTGCTGGACCCAAGCCAATAGTGATCACCAATGGGTCAATGGTTGGAGTCAATATTCCACTGGAATCCCGATCTCGGAATACCACATCTTCCCATGATGTTTTTGGTATTTTCCAACGAAGTGAGTTACTGCAAACTTCAAATCCATTTTCTTTTGAAGCACTGCCTAGTTCATTTGTATACCTGACAATATCCTCCCAGGTATCTCCTGCAGGATGAGGTCCACCACTGATTGTGTTGATAACAGGTCGAGAACCATTTGCAGGTGTTCTTCCGTCTTGACTTGGATGAATATGTTGCCCTTGAGTAGGCTCAGTATCCGACGAACGTTTCACGTACTCCTGAAGACGGTTCTTTCTTATAAACTCTTCAATTAGAATCCTCAAGTGCCGACACTCATTTGTGTCATGACCTGGTCGATTATGAAATTGGCAAAACCTCCCTGAATTTGCAGCTTCTTCGGACACCTTTATTGGTTTCGGGCTCGGATAATCCTCCATAGCTTTAGTTGCCATGTATATGTGCTCAAGTGTATCATTCAATGGAGTAAGGTCCATAGGCTTGAAGAAGCGTCGCTTTTTAAAATCCTTATCGTTCTTGGCATCATTACCGTTTCCTCTTTTTTGCCCCCCACCTGAATTTATCTGATCGGTTTTTGTAGAAGCTTCTTTTTTCTCTAGAACCACATTAGTTTTGGTCTTGCCAACAGAGTAAATAGGATCATCTTCAAGACTCATGTATTCCTCGGCTTTGTCATATAATTTCTCTAATGTGTTGGGCTTCTTTCTCTTTAACCACCTTCCAAATTCAGAATGTTTATCTATGCCCCCATTCAAGGCCATTAGAATTAGCCTTGGCTCGTGGGTCCCTACTTCAGTAGCGGAAGCATTAAAACGACTTAGAAAAGATCTAATCGTTTCACCCGGGGCTTGTTCCAACTCGTTGAGGGACATAATATCTCTAACCTTCATTGTCTGGAGGCAGAATTGGTCTTGAAAACATCTTGCTAGTGTGAAAAAATTATCAATAGATCTGGGAGGAAATTTAGTGAACCATAATGATGCTACTCCTTCCAAGTACACTGGAAAGTACAAACACTTAAGCTCGTCGGTTGCTTGGGCCCCATCCATGTGTTGGTCATATCGAAACAAAAACACATTAGGGTCGCCTGTCCCATTATAGGCTTGGATTGTAGGTGGCTTGAATTTCCATGGGAAGGTTGCCTTTTTGATTCTCTCAGTGAGAGGGGTTTTTGATGGCGCGAACTCCCATTCAGCCTCATTATCATTTCGAGATTTGCTTTCTTTCATAAGCTGTTGGACCATTTTCAGGAGGCGTTCCCTCTCGTGGAGGCTATCTGCGGGGCGGACGCTTTTGTCTTGACCGGCAGCTTGCCTAAGCAAGCCATCACGGTTGTGACTCCGAGGTCCTGGTCTTTCATTATTAGAAAGTGCCCCTTTGGCAGAATTGGCCGCTTGACGAGAAGTAATCCCCGTGTTATGGTTCCGATCAACATGCTTTGAATTCTCATGCTTTCCTTTATTAGGATCAAAGATCTGTTGGATAGATTTTTCTCGGTTCGGACTAGAGGAAGAAGATCCGGTACCCTCTGCATGAGCAGTCCTTGTGGCTACCTTTGCTGTAGCGGTTTGAAGAGCAAAGAGTGAATCTAGCCTTGCCATTATGGCTTTGTTAGCTATTTCCTGTTGTTGTGTCAGACCCGCGACGGCTTGATCAAGCTCGCCTCTTGTGACATTTACGCCTCCATCCGATGTTTCGCCTACTTCAAACCGGTTAACGGCGGGGGTTTCCACTCGATTTCCCTCGTTAGATGCTCTAGCCCTTACTTCCTTATTTGCTTTTGGCGCCATTATTTCAGAAAGTAGCTTGAACTTTGAGGATAGTTCGTCAGGAGGCCCAACTCGTAGACTCGAGTGGCCTATTTTGAGACTAGGCTTAAAAGCTCCACTAGGCTTAAAAGCTCCAAGATCTTCACAATATACTTGATGTTAGAAAGTAGATCGGCCCCACGGTGGGCACCTTATTGTTTACACCAAAATTTGGCAAAACAACCAAAGTATTGCTTAACGCGTTACCTAATCGGAGGCGAGATGCTTAGGAAGCATGTCACATTTTCAAAGGCAAGACGTAAGAATACCTTTTTTACTATGTGAGGCCATATCTAATACATGAAAACATCAAAATATAGGAAGACAAGAGTTTATAGTGGTTCGACCTTTGAGGAGGTCTACGTCCACTCTTAAGAGAGAATTTTATTATCAACAAGTTGTTTACAAGGTAAGATCACTCATACATTCAACCAAACTTCCTCTCACACACATCCTTCCATTTGAATTGCTGAAAATGGTAGAGATATATCTTGGACAGCGAGGAAATCTCCTTATTACCAAGCTTTTGCCATGGATCTTCGACTTTAAGCTCTATCATATATCATTTGTGGAAGCCATGACTCCATGCTCCATTGATCTTTGTTGGATTATGAAGAATAGATGTTGGAATGCTTGAAGAAGTCCAAAAAGCAATTTGGCAGCACCTCCACGTGTTTCCCGAAAAGTCCCCTTGAAATGATGGAGGTAGGGTGCTATTTATAGGTGAAGGAGTGGCTAAAATCCTGAATTCAGGCTGCAGGTCGGTTTTTTCAGGTACTTACGAAGATGGCACTGCCAGCTGTTACCAGCTGTCGTGCCATTTCATGCATTTCGATCGACCAGGGAGCTCCGCTGGAGGGAAAGGCGACCAGGAAGCAGAAAGACGACCAGGAGGCTGAATAAATAAGGCGGACCGACCAGATGTTGTGGGAACTGGATGGCGCTACACTTTGGATATGCGGACCGACCAGGGATCTTTGTAGAATGGACCGACCCTGAGAGTTTGAAGCTAGTTGGAGCGACCAGATGCCCTCTATCTTTGGAGCGACCCGAAGCCTTATGTTTAGAGGAGAACGACCGGATGTCCTCTATCTTTGGAGCGACCAGAGGTGTTCTGCATTTTGGAGCGACCGGAGTTCTTCTGCCTTTGGAGCGACCAGGTCAGCATGGAGATGAGAGCGACCAGAGGCCTTCCGTATCTGGAGCGACCAGGTCAGTATGGAGATGAGAGCGACCAGAAGCCTTCCACATCTGAAGCGACCAAGTCAGCATTGAGATGAGAGCGACCAGAAGCCTTCCGTATCTGGAGCGACCAAGAATCTTTTGCCTTTGGAGCGACCAGGAATCTTTGTGCACTACGACCGATCCCTCTTGAGAATTACAGGATCGACCCCTTCTTTTAAATGTCCAGAACCGACCCGTACACAATTGTTGATAACGAATCGATCAGGTGGATAACAGTTTATGACCAAATCAAATCTGTTGTTAGTTGGACATCTAAATCATTGTTCAGATCACATCATGCCTATCCCTATTATGTTAGAATCGGTCCTATTATCATATGTTCATCAGATATGTTCCTATATGCATACCTTATCATTAGGCCACTATATGTTTTATGCCTGTTTCGGCTATTATATGTCCATCATGTTAGTATGATCATCTCTGTTCTATTCCTCTATCTTTTCCGTTTTATTTTTATATAGCCAGGATACCTTCGAGCCTATACATGCCGCTGAAATATGCGAATACGTTAGATTGGGAACGAGGAGAAAATGTTAATATTGGGCATAACTTGAATTGGGAAGTTTGGACATAACTTGAATGAAATATATGAATATGGATTTGGGGAATAAATCAACTTGTGGTTAAAACCTTAGTTTGTGGCATCGGGTTCATTATGAATATAACTTGGGAAAGGGGCATGAAAACCTATAACGGCATAGGTATAGTTTATTAAAATGCCTAGAATTGCAGTAATTAGAAATTGTGACCATGCTTAGACATGAGGTTAGATCACGCTTGTGGTGGAAGTTTTCCCGAAATCGACCGGCATATCCAGCGCGAAATCGACCGGCATATCCAGCGACCACAAGTAGTGAATCTAATGTGAGGGGTCTAAGTGCATAAACACGAGACGTACTTAGACATGAGGTTAAACCCAACTTGTGGAAGAACCTGCCCGGAGCTGCCTGGCATAACGATCATCCGCAAGTTGTAGGTTTAGTGTGGGAGATCTAGTACATGGTAACCATAACTGAATATGGTAATAAAGTGAATACTTAGCCTAGTTAAATCCATAGGGATTGTATGAACATGTAACTTAAATAGGGGTTAGGTAAACTTGTTTGAAACAGTGGGTGGGTTAAGTAAATCTTGGGTGGGTGGGTAATATATATATATATATATATATAGGCCCACAAACTTAACATGTCGGGTTATGCAATTTTATGACACCGATAGGTAGGCATAACCTGTAGAAAACCTAGTAGTGGGGATGCAAGACAAAGGGGAGAGCTTGCGTCATTTTGTGTGTGGGACACATTTCAGTCAATAACCATATATAGGTATCAAATGAGTACTCCTGTAACACCCCACACCCGCTAAGGTCACTCTCTAAGGGAATGCCTTAGTTTTGGTGGAGTATTTTTAGTGAGTATAGAACAGAAAAATTACAACAGGACAGATATAAGTAATACTTGAAAATTTAAACCGTCATTTCAATATCAAAACATGTTGGTTACATCACAAAACCATAACAAGAGTCAAGTACATAATATCCATCCTGATAAAATAGAAGTACATAATCCCATTACATAGATAATAGCCAAAATAGAAAAGATAAACCGAGCTTTACTTCTACGGTCCAAGCCCCAAAAGATAGATATAGCGGTCTGGTCCAAGCCCACTAGTGCTAGGCCCACTCTGATAACCTGAGGGTTGGGAAAAAGATAAACAACAACGGGGTCAGACATAAGTCTGAGTGAGTCCTATAACCCTAACAATACAATCATTAAAGTAATTAGGGTATGATATAAACAAGATACGGTACCTCTGGGGATAATGACTACAATAAGTAGCCCACAAAACACAGGATGTACTACGATAACCGAAACGACGTATTTATCCACCCAAGGATAATTACTAGCTTACACCACCCCAGATCTACTCACCCAAGGGTAATTCCTACACTGCACCACACCAGTTCTACCACCAAGAGTAATTCCTACTTAAAGGTTGATCCCTCCCAAGGACTTAGAAAATTTCCCTAGTAGTTTCGTGTACTCCTAGCCCACTACATAGGTGTCGTCTGCCCCTATCTCCACTAGGTGTACTTAGTAATCTTACCCAGTAGTTTCGTGTACCCCTACATAGGTGCCGTCTGCCCCTATCTTTATTAGGTGTACCCACTACTCCCCAACGATCGGCTCCCTACCGTAGATACCCGTGCTGGTCCCACGATTGGGGTGTATCATTCCCCTAAAGTGGCTACCAGATAATATCAACAGTGCACGGCTTTATATCTACACGATGCAACAACGACTTACCAACCAGCCCGGGTCCACACACGCATATGAAACCCGTTGGTCCCGCGTTGCCACCGCTAACCCGTTTTGGCCTCTTATAATCAAGCCCAATATGCGTGTCCCGTCACTCGACATGGGTCGAGCCCACAAAGATACGTTTGGGATATTGGTTGAAATGGGCCCCAACAAGCTACTACTTAAGCTTGTCATTTTTATCTAGTGCATCCCACTTAACCCCTTATGTAGTCATGCCCACTTACATGTTAAGATTTGGTTAAGTCATCAATCATATTTCAATTGCCACATAGGGCACCCACTAGATTTCCACATGCCACCCAAAACACTTACTTAACCCTTCACCCATGTTTTAATTACATGTTCCACTTTGGTTAAGTATTCTAATCGTATTTTCTCATGCCACCCATGGCACTTACTTAACCCTTTTTATCATGTTTAATTACATGTTCTACTTTGGTTAAGTATTCTAATCGTATTTTCTCATGCCACCCATGGCACTTACTTAACCCTTTTTATCATGTTTAATTACATGTTCTACTTTGGTTAAGTATTCTAATCGTATTTTTCTATTGCCACCCAAGGCAACCCACTAGTCTCATCATGCCACCCCAAGGCACCCACTTAACCCCTCATGTCCCACTACATGCTAATATGGTTAAGTGTTTCTTAATTCATTAATTAAGATCATGAACTCATAAAGACCTCTCACATTAGACCGTCTTTTATGACTGCTGGATATGCCGGTTGGTTCCGGGCAGACTTCCGTCATCAAAAGGGTCTAACCTCGTGTCTTTACTTTAATCATGTATTTACTTTATGACTAAGACCTCTCACATTGGGCCAATCATTTGTAGCCGCTGGATGGCCGGTCGGTTCCGGGCAGACTTCCGCTACAAAAGGGTCCAACCTCGTGTCTTAGTTGATTAATTACACCTAATTAATCTCCCTCATATTAATTATCCCTAATTAATATCTAGTTTTCCATAACATGGGTAGACCTAACTCAATAGGTAAATTCCCATGGGGTAGACCTAACTCAATAGGTAAATTCCCACTTATGGAAATTTATTTATTTTATGGTATGCTCAATCATACCCAATCATACTTTATTAACATATTTATTAACCCCATCGTTCCCCACGTAAATCGTTCTCATTCCATAACATAATAAAGGGGAAGATCCATCACAAATAGCATGAGTTTAGCATATAACTTTGTCATGGGTTAAGAGGATGTCAACTTGCATATATGAGCACATATTAACCCAACTACATTTAACCCAAACTTGCATATTATCATACACATGATTTGCATAACATGTTGCATATGAGCTTGCATATTATCATACATATCTTGCATAACATGTTGAACTTGCATATAAGCATTCTCATAACTTGCATAACATGCTAAACATGCATTTAAGCATACACATAACTTGCATAAGCATTCATATACTTGCATATCACATTAAACTTGCATTTAAGCATATTCATAACTTGCATAACATCATGCACATAACTTGCATAATCTCATACACATAACTTGCATAACACCATGCACATAACTTGCATATGAACTTGCATATAAGCATACACATAACTTGCTTAACATGTTAAACTTGCATATATGACTTGCATCTTAAAGGAGGGTAAACATGCATAGCATATAAGGGTGTCATCTTGCATATGTATGCATCACATTTAAAAGGGTAAACTTACATGTCATGATTTATGCATAATACCAAACACTTAGCATGCATAAAACCACATACTTGGCATGCATAGAATCAATTACTTATTATGCATAAACACACCACTTAACTTGCATAAACCCACACACTTAGCATGCATACAATCAAATACTTAACACGCATAAAATCAAATACTTAGCATGCATAACACCAAATATTTAGCATGCATAAAATCACATGCATAACTTGCATATCATGTTACATATAACTTGCATATACTCTCACATATAGTTTGCATAACATGTTACATATGCATAAATGTTCAACATAGTGTTTTGCATCATAAAACATGGCATTAACCTTGCATATAACATAAAACTTGCAAATCACATATCATACAAACTTGCATAAACACATTTATCCACAAACATAGCCATGTCTTATCACATCCTACCATAATCAATTTAACAATTGATTATTAAAGCCATAGGAACTCACCAAAACTAAGATTAGCAAACTTATGAAGTAAAACTAGTTGCCAAATATGAAGAAGAAGATGATTAGAGGTTGATTAGCTTGCAACTCTCTTCATTGATTTGTGGAGGCCATGATCAAGTTTCATTTTTCCATAGTTTAGTTACAAGATCTAATTATGAATGAATTAGGGTAGGGTTAGGGTCTTATTTATAGGATTAGGGAGTGTTTTAGGCCCTTAGATTAACCCTAGATTAGATCCCAGCCCTCAAAAATCGTCACAAGCCTCCAAAACAAGACCAAGGGCCAAAACAGGTGCACCAGGCCAGCCAGGGTCAAGCCAGAAGGCTGTGCAGGTTTCTGGCTCGACACGGGCGCACTTCCCAAGTGCGCCAGTGTATTTTTGTGCTGGCGCACTTCACAGGTGCGCCAGTGCATTTCTGGCCTGTTTCCGGTTTTTCTGCCTAACTTCGTTCGTCCATATCTCCTTCATACGGACTCCGATTTTCGAAAACTCGGACTCTATTTCGCGTATTTTTCCGAGACGAACGCAATGGCGCAACCCGTTTCCCATAATTCAGATTTTAAAATTTAATTCTGCCTTGATTTATGTTATAACAAGTTATTCAAAATACGGGTTGTTACATTCTCCCCTCCTTAAAGGATTTCGTCCCCGAAATCTCTAAGTCAAGAAGAACGTATCCTACCAACCAAACAACCATCTACTCAATCCATCAAACACGGGCATCCATTGTCCTTAAAACAATTTCTAATGATGTATGAGCATATGCAAAGAGTGTGTGTATATGTTCCCTATCTAATGTATGAACATATGCAAACCATGATAGTGCCATGCATCCATTATGTATGCGAGAGAACCCTATCGACACATACAATATCTACATGAGTGCACAATCATTCACCAAAATGCATCATCCATATGATAACACAATCATTATACATCCATAAATATAGTTTCCTACACACAATTTTATGCAATATGCAATATGAAGTGACTGAGCCGATCTAGTGCCTAGAGTGTGTGTATATGCATCCACGAGCAACCACTAGCAAACACTTGCATCCACTTGCATCCATCATACATAACATGTCTCAAACACATGTTTCAGCCATAGGACTATCCTATCTGAAGGTCAAAGGTACTAACGAGAGGACATACTAAGGATAAGATAAGCACAAGATATGCGATGAAGGAGAAGCAAAAGGACATACCCTCCGAAAGAAAAGGGTACCTCGAACGCATCTTCGCTTCCGTCTCCCAGGTAGCGTCACTCTCTTCATCTCCCCTTTGTACTTTGACTAGTTGAACCTCTCTGTTTCTCAACTTCCAAATCTCTGACCCAAGGATGCAAGTAGGAGCTCGTCGAATCGTCGCATCACGCTCCGCTTCCACTTCTCTAAGCAAACTTGGCTCTACCACCTCTGTGGTCTTATGTAGGCACTTCCTCCCATGGAATACATCATGTACACCACTAAGTCTGTCGGGCAACTCCACCAATGGAAGATGCTCCTCCTATGTACCTCCAAAATCCAAGATACATAGCTTCAAAGGTCTTCTTAAATATGTTTCACCCTCTCGGTCTGGCCGTCCGTCTGAGGATGATATGCGGTACTCAAACACAACTGAGTCCCTACCGCCTCTTGCACCCTCTTCCAAAACTCTCTAGTGAAGATAGGATCTCGATCGCTCACCATACTGGAGGGTACACCATGCAATCTAATAATCTCTCGAACGTAAACTGAAGATAGCCATGGAGCGGTTCCTTTACTCTTCACAGGTATACAATGGGCGCTCTTAGTAAGCCTGTCTACTACCACCCAAATTCCCGTATTACCCTTCCTTGATCTTGGTAACCTGTCAATAAGATCCTTCGAGATGCTATCCCACTTCCATTGCGGAACTTCCAATGGGTGAAGCAACCCACCTGGTTTCTTTTGCTCCGCCTTCTCCTATTGGCACACCAAGCATCGAGCGACATACTCGGCCACATCTTTCCTCATACCGGCCCAGAAGAAAACCCTCTTCATGTCTTGGTACATCTTATCCCCACCGGGATGAATGGTCATCCTAGAACGGTGTGCAGCATCAAGAACAACCTTCCTCAAACCCTCACCTCGCGGTACACAAAGTCTACCGTCTCTACGCAAGCACCCCTATCGTCTAGGGTGTACCTACTCAAATGGCTGGACGACTCCCCCCCTTATGAGCTTCTCTACCAACTCAACCCACTGTGGGTCGTCCCTCTGTGCTTCTCCAATCCGCCCCAAAAGAGTAGGTCTAACTTCCAAGGAAGCTAGCAAACCGGGTACATAATCAACGGAAGGTCTGAAATCAAACATCGAGATAAACCCCAAGCTTCGTTGTTCCACGGACAACGGACTCAAGGACAACCTCTTTTTGCTCAAGGCGTCCGCCACCACGTTACCCTTGCCAGGTGTATACGCTATCTCAAACTCATAGGATGCTAAGGATCCCATCCACTTTTACTGTCCTAAGATTATGCACTCGAAGAGTCTCCAACGCTTCCCTAAGATGTAGGGCATGCTCTTCTCCACCAGGATATCATCCAAAATCATTACAACTGTCTCTCACGCAGACCACCCTAGTCGAACTCGGCATCCCCCAAATGCAAGCCCCAAAGGCCTAAACCAATATCAGACAAACACCCAAGGGATACCTCCTTCGAATTCAGACGATCTACGTGAGACGATACTAAAAAATGGATAATCAAATAATGCCTTTGACCGACTTTGGATGTCTTCACCAGTCTCGCTCCAAAACCACCGTTTTCCCATAACTGGCTTTGCTCAGCCTATTGAGCACATACGAAAACTTATTTCGCTCCTAGAAAAGACCAAGATGTCATCCACAAAGACCATCACAACTTATTTAGGTACTCCTTGAACACCCTTCTCATCAAATCAACAAAGTATGCGAGGGCGTACGTCAAACCAAATGGCATCACCAGCCATTCATAAAAAAAACCATTCGGAGTCCTAAAGGTAGTCTTCTCTATACTATCCTCAGTCACTCTCAACTGACGAAATCCCGTGGCTAAGTCCTACCACAAAAATACTGAGGCGCCAGCCAATTGATCAAAGAGATCATCTATCCTCGGCAATGGGTGTCTCTTCTTCTTTGTGAGTTTCTTTAGTTCTCTTTAGCCTACACAAAGTCTGAGGGACCCATCCGCCTTCATAACAAAAACTACTGGAGCGCCCCACTCCGATATACTTCGTCTTATGAACCCCTTCTCAAGCAAATCGCCTACTTACTTATGGAGTTCCCTCCTCTCACGAGGAGCCATGTGGCACACTGGCCAAGATACTGGTTTAGCATTTTCCCCCAGATATATTCGGAAGCCAATCTCCCGCTTCGGAGGTAAGCCCTTCACCTCCTCACACTCATCCGAGTATTCCCGGACCACTCTAACAGATCGCAAACTCTTGACTGACGTGTCAAGCGATTCTAGATCACTTAGCATAACAGATTCCATGGGATTACAAGAGATCTCGAGAGTGTTACCCAAACGGGTCAAAAGCCTAACAACTCTCCCTTCAAAATCAAGAACGGCACCCCTACTGGATAACCAGTCCATGCCCAAAACTAACCCATAGCCCGTGAAGCCCAAAAAGCATCACATCTAAACTCGGCGCTAAGTATAGAAACTTTCAAACCCAAACACATCATGGAGCCCCAATTGGGTTTGAAACAACTAAGGGATCATCTACTAAACTGGTGTCTAAGTGCAGTGACTCAACTAACAATGATGAGATAAACGAACTCGATATATCAGAATCAAATAAAGTTTGAATCGGATAATAAAGAAATCCAAATTCCAACCTAGACGGTCATATCCCCATCTGGTACCCTAGTCGTGAGGGAATACAACTACCCTCCAGAAGATTCCATACCTTGCCTTTGCTTCTTTGGACAATCCTAATAACGTGTCCTATTCCTCCCAAAAGGATAACTACCAGCCTTCTTCTTCCCTATTCTCCACTCATAACCTCCCACCAATGAGGTTTCATCTTTCATTAACCAAACAACTATTTGAGCCTTCCTCTCATCGTCTATCCTATAGGTACCTACCAGTCCTCCTCCTTCTTGAACCAACTTCTGGTCCGACTAATGTCCAAGTTCTCTGAAGTGGTTTTCCATCCTTATCTATCTTAGAAAGATCATCTATACGCGGAGGGGAAACTCAAAATGAGAGAGAGGAAGAGATTCAAAATGGAGAATTCGAAAGATATAGATATGGCTATTGGGGATTATGCTTTTCTTTCAAAAACTTTTCTCTTAAAAGACATGTTTTTGAAAATACTCCTTTCAAAAATATTCTTAGAAAATAGTTTTTCTAAAAATTTTTATCTGTTCGGTAACCTTAAGCTCTGATACCACGTGTAACACCCCACACCCGCTAATGTCACTCTCTAAGGGAATGCCTTAGTTTTGGTGGAGTATTTTTAGTGAGAATAGAACAGAAAAATTACAACAGGACAGATATAAGTAATACTTGAAAATTTAAACCATCATTTCAATATCAAAACATGTTGGTTACATCACAAAACCATAACAAGAGTCAAGTACATAATATCCATCCTGATAAAATAGAAGTACATAATCCCATTACATAGATAATAGCCAAAATAGAAAAGATAAACCGAGCTTTACTTCTACGGTCCAAGCCCCAAAAGATAGATATAGCGGTCTGGTCCAAGCCCACTAGTGCTAGGCCCACTCTGATAACCTGAGGGTTGGGAAAAAGATAAACAACAACGGGGTCAGACATAAGTCTGAGTGAGTCCTATAACCCTAACAATACAATCATTAAAGTAATTAGGGTATGATATAAACAAGATACGGTACCTCTGGGGATAATGACTACAATAAGTAGCCCACAAAACACATGATGTACTACGATAACCGAAACGACGTATTTATCCACCCAAGGATAATTACTAGCTTACACCACCCCAGATCTACTCACCCAAGGGTAATTCCTACACTGCACCACACCAGTTCTACCACCAAGAGTAATTCCTACTTAAAGGTTGATCCCTCCCAAGGACTTAGAAAATTTCCCTAGTAGTTTCGTGTACTCCTAGCCCACTACATAGGTGCCGTCTGCCCCTATCTCCACTAGGTGTACTTAGTAATCTTACCCAGTAGTTTCGTGTACCCCTACATAGGTGCCGTCTGCCCCTATCTTTATTAGGTGTACCCACTACTCCCCAACGATCGGCTCCCTACCGTAGATACCCGTGCTGGTCCCACGATTGGGGTGTATCATTCCCCTAAAGTGGCTACCAGATAATATCAACAGTGCACGGCTTTATATCTACACGATGCAACAACGACTTACCAACCAGCCCGGGTCCACACACGCATATGAAACCCGTTGGTCCCGCGTTGCCACCGCTAACCCGTTTTGGCCTCTTATAATCAAGCCCAATATGCGTGTCCCGTCACTCGACATGGGTCGAGCCCACAAAGATACGTTTGGGATATTGGTTGAAATGGGCCCCCACAAGCTACTACTTAAGCTTTTCATTTTTATCTAGTGCATCCCACTTAACCCCTTATGTAGTCATGCCCACTTACATGTTAAGATTTGGTTAAGTCATCAATCATATTTCAATTGCCACATAGGGCACCCACTAGATTTCCACATGCCACCCAAAGCACTTACTTAACCCTTCACTCATGTTTTAATTACATGTTCCACTTTGGTTAAGTATTCTAATCGTATTTTCTCATGCCACCCATGGCACTTACTTAACCCTTTTTATCATGTTTAATTACATGTTCTACTTTGGTTAAGTATTCTAATCGTATTTTCTCATGCCACCCATGGCACTTACTTAACCCTTTTTATCATGTTTAATTACATGTTCTACTTTGGTTAAGTATTCTAATCGTATTTTTCTATTGCCACCCAAGGCAACCCACTAGTCTCATCATGCCACCCCAAGGCACCCACTTAACCCCTCATGTCCCACTACATGCTAATATGGTTAAGTGTTTCTTAATTCATTAATTAAGATCATGAACTCATAAAGACCTCTCACATTAGACCGTCTTTTATGACTGCTGGATATGCCGGTTGGTTCCGGGCAGACTTCCGTCATCAAAAGGGTCTAACCTCGTGTATTTACTTTAATCATGTATTTACTTTATGACTAAGACCTCTCACATTGGGCCAATCATTTGTAGCCGCTGGATGGCCGGTCGGTTCCGGGCAGACTTCCGCTACAAAAGGGTCCAACCTCGTGTCTTAGTTGATTAATTACACCTAATTAATCTCCCTCATATTAATTATCCCTAATTAATATCTAGTTTTCCATAACATGGGTAGACCTAACTCAATAGGTAAATTCCCATGGGGTAGACCTAACTCAATAGGTAAATTCCCACTTATGGAAATTTATTTATTTTATGGTATGCTCAATCATACCCAATCATACTTTATTAACATATTTATTAACCCCATCGTTCCCCACGTAAATCGTTCTCATTCCATAACATAATAAAGGGGAAGATCCATCACAAATAGCATGAGTTTAGCATATAACTTTGTCATGGGTTAAGAGGATGTCAACTTGCATATATGAGCACATATTAACCCAACTACATTTAACCCAAACTTGCATATTATCATACACATGATTTGCATAACATGTTGCATATGAGCTTGCATATTATCATACATATCTTGCATAACATGTTGAACTTGCATATAAGCATTCTCATAACTTGCATAACATGCTAAACATGAATTTAAGCATACACATAACTTGCATAAGCATTCATATACTTGCATATCACATTAAACTTGCATTTAAGCATATTCATAACTTGCATAACATCATGCACATAACTTGCATAATCTCATACACATAACTTGCATAACACCATGCACATAACTTGCATATGAACTTGCATATAAGCATACACATAACTTGCTTAACATGTTAAACTTGCATATATGACTTGCATCTTAAAGGAGGGTAAACATGCATAGCATATAAGGGTGTCATCTTGCATATGTATGCATCACATTTAAAAGGGTAAACTTACATGTCATGATTTATGCATAATACCAAACACTTAGCATGCATAAAACCACATACTTAGCATGCATAGAATCAATTACTTATTATGCATAAACACACCACTTAACTTGCATAAACCCACACACTTAGCATGCATACAATCAAATACTTAACACGCATAAAATCAAATACTTAGCATGCATAACACCAAATATTTAGCATGCATAAAATCACATGCATAACTTGCATATCATGTAACATATAACTTGCATATACTCTCACATATAGTTTGCATAACATGTTACATATGCATAAATGTTCAACATAGTGTTTTGCATCATAAAACATGGCATTAACCTTGCATATAACATAAAACTTGCAAATCACATATCATACAAACTTGCATAAACACATTTATCCACAAACATAGCCATGTCTTATCACATCCTACCATAATCAATTTAACAATTGATTATTAAAGCCATAGGAACTCACCAAAACTAAGATTAGCAAACTTATGAAGTAAAACTAGTTGCCAAATATGAAGAAGAAGAAGATGATTAGAGGTTGATTAGCTTGCAACTCTCTTCATTGATTTGTGGAGGCCATGATCAAGTTTCATTTTTCCATAGTTTAGTTACAAGATCTAATTATGAATGAATTAGGGTAGGGTTAGGGTCTTATTTATAGGATTAGGGAGTGTTTTAGGCCCTTAGATTAACCCTAGATTAGATCCCAGCCCTCAAAAATCGTCACAAGCCTCCAAAACAAGACCAAGGGCCAAAACAGGTGCACCAGGCCAGCCAGGGTCAAGCCAGAAGGCTGTGCAGGTTTCTGGCTCGACACGGGCGCACTTCCCAAGTGCGCCAGTGTATTTTTGTGCTGGCGCACTTCACAGGTGCGCCAGTGCATTTCTGGTCTGTTTCCGGTTTTTCTGCCTAACTTCGTTCGTCCATATCTCCTTCATACGGACTCCGATTTTCGAAAACTCGGACTCTATTTCGCGTATTTTTCCGAGACGAACGCAATGGCGCAACCTGTTTCCCATAATTCAGATTTTAAAATTTAATTCTACATTGATTTATGTTATAACAAGTTATTCAAAATACGGGTTGTTACATTCTCCCCTCCTTAAAGGATTTCGTCCCCGAAATCTCTAAGTCAAGAAGAACGTATCCTACCAACCAAACAACCATCTACTCAATCCATCAAACACGGGCATCCATTGTCCTTAAAACAATTTCTAATGATGTATGAGCATATGCAAAGAGTGTGTGTATATGTTCCCTATCTAATGTATGAACATATGCAAACAATGATAGTGCCATGCATCCATTATGTATGCGAGAGAACCCTATCGACACATACAATATCTACATGAGTGCACAATCATTCACCAAAATGCATCATCCATATGATAACACAATCATTATACATCCATAAATATAGTTTCCTACACACAATTTTATGCAATATGCAATATGAAGTGACTGAGCCGATCTAGTGCCTAGAGTGTGTGTATATGCATCCACGAGCAACCACTAGCAAACACTTGCATCCACTTGCATCCATCATACATAACATGTCTCAAACACATGTTTCAGCCATAGGACTATCCTATCTGAAGGTGAAAGGTACTAACGAGAGGACATACTAAGGATAAGATAAGCACAAGATATGCGATGAAGGAGAAGCAAAAGGACATACCCTCCGAAAGAAAAGGGTACCTCGAACGCATCTTCGCTTCCGTCTCCCAGGTAGCGTCACTCTCTTCATCTCCCCTTTGTACTTTGACTAGTTGAACCTCTCTGTTTCTCAACTTCCAAATCTCTGACCCAAGGATGCAAGTAGGAGCTCGTCGAATCGTCGCATCACGCTCCGCTTCCACTTCTCTAAGCAAACTTGGCTCTACCACCTCTGTGGTCTTATGTAGGCACTTCCTCCCATGGAATACATCATGTACACCACTAAGTCTGTCGGGCAACTCCACCAATGGAAGATGCTCCTCCTATGTACCTCCAAAATCCAAGATACATAGCTTCAAAGGTCTTCTAAAATATGTTTCACCCTCTCGGTCCCAAAAGAGTAGGTCTAACTTCCAAGGAAGCTAGCAAACCGGGTACATAATCAACGGAAGGTCTGAAATCAAACATCGAGATAAACCCCAAGCTTCGTTGTTCCACGGACAACGGACTCAAGGACAACCTCTTTTTGCTCAAGGCGTCCGCCACCACGTTACCCTTGCCAGGTGTATACGCTATCTCAAACTCATAGGATGCTAAGGATCCCATCCACTTTTACTGTCCTAAGATTATGCACTCGAAGAGTCTCCAACACTTCCCTAAGATGTAGGGCATGCTCTTCTCCACCAGGATATCATCCAAAATCATTACAACTGTCTCTCACGCAGACCACCCTAGTCGAACTCGGCATCCCCCAAATGCAAGCCCCAAAGGCCTAAACCAATATTAGACAAACACCCAAGGGATACCTCCTTCGAATTCAGACGATCTACGTGAGACGATACTAAAAAATGGATAATCAAATAATGCCTTTGACCGACTTTGGATGTCTTCACCAGTCTCGCTCCAAAACCACCGTTTTCCCATAACTGGCTTTGCTCAGCCTATTGAGCACATACGAAAACTTATTTCGCTCCTAGAAAAGACCAAGATGTCATCCACAAAGACCATCACAACTTATTTAGGTACTCCTTGAACACCCTTCTCATCAAATCAACAAAGTATGCGAGGGCGTACGTCAAACCAAATGGCATCACCAGCCATTCATAAAAAAAACCATTCGGAGTCCTAAAGGTAGTCTTCTCTATACTATCCTCAGTCACTCTCAACTGACGAAATCCCGTGGCTAAGTCCTACCACAAAAATACTGAGGCGCCAGCCAATTGATCAAAGAGATCATCTATCCTCGGCAATGGGTGTCTCTTCTTCTTTGTGAGTTTCTTTAGTTCTCTTTAGCCTACACAAAGTCTGAGGGACCCATCCGCCTTCATAACAAAAACTACTGGAGCGCCCCACTCCGATATACTTCGTCTTATGAACCCCTTCTCAAGCAAATCGCCTACTTACTTATGGAGTTCCCTCCTCTCACGAGGAGCCATGTGGCACACTGGCCAAGATACTGGTTTAGCATTTTCCCCCAGATATATTCGGAAGCCAATCTCCCGCTTCGGAGGTAAGCCCTTCACCTCCTCACACTCATCCGAGTATTCCCGGACCACTCTAACAGATCGCAAACTCTTGACTGACGTGTCAAGCGATTCTAGATAACTTAGCATAACAGATTCCATGGGATTACAAGAGATCTCGAGAGTGTTACCCAAACGGGTCAAAAGCCTAACAACTCTCCCTTCAAAATCAAGAACGGCACCCCTACTGGATAACCAGTCCATGCCCAAAACTAACCCATAGCCCGTGAAGCCCAAAAAGCATCACATCTAAACTCGGCGCTAAGTATAGAAACTTTCAAACCCAAACACATCATGGAGCCCCAATTGGGTTTGAAACAACTAAGGGATCATCTACTAAACTGGTGTCTAAGTGCAGTGACTCAACTAACAATGATGAGATAAACGAACTCGATATATCAGAATCAAATAAAGTTTGAATCGGATAATAAAGAAATCCAAATTCCAACCTAGACGGTCATATCCCCATCTGGTACCCTAGTCGTGAGGGAATACAACTACCCTCCAGAAGATTCCATACCTTGCCTTTGCTTCTTTGGACAATCCTAATAACGTGTCCTATTCCTCCCAAAAGGATAACTACCAGCCTTCTTCTTCCCTATTCTCCACTCAAAACCTCCCACCAATGAGGTTTCATCTTTCATTAACCAAACAACTATTTGAGCCTTCCTCTCATCGTCCATCCTATAGGTACCTACCAGTCCTCCTCCTTCTTGAACCAACTTCTGGTCCGACTAATGTCCAAGTTCCCTGAAGTGGTTTTCCAAATTCTAACTCTTAGATCTCTTCTAAAATCTTCATTTCTTGTTCTTGAATTTCGTGAATGCATTCAATTGCATCTGTGGTTATTGATGCCTTGTTTATCTAAACCCGAACCATAATATATATCCAACTACTCCATATCAGCTTCTCAGTGCAGAATATGAACAAATAAGGTTAGGACATGAATACCTTAGTAATATTTAGAACCACAGTACGAAGAGCATAGAATTTGGCATTGACATTTCTTCTCCTGTTTCTTTCCCTTTCTACACTCTTTCCTTCATTAACAGTGGAAGTTGAAGAGTAGGGTGTTGTTCTTTCAAGTGAGCCTGATGCGTTGCTTATGAAGATATCGTCCATTCCCCAACTGAATATATAATCAAACTAACATAAACATTTACATTCTGCTTGAGATACAAATAAATTAAATGAATTGGATGAAGCAAATATAGGTAAACATGTACCTATCTACCTCCTGATAACACCTACTGGTTTCCTAGTAGTTAGCATACTCAGTATCAATTTCTTCCGTGCATGCTTCTTATATATATATATATATATATATAGCTACGTAAAATGGCACACAAACAAGCAGTATTTTCTTGTTTTAGTATCTCTGAAGTTTAAAGATATATAGATAAAAAATATGCACGTTTTGATTAGGATTTTTTAGAGAAGCGACAAACATCTTAAATTGGTATCAATGTCACTGCGTCGGCATGTGACAGATGCATGGATAATATTGAAAGCAGTTCAAATGATAGGATTACTGTTTGAAATCAGGGTTAGTACACTGTATCAGTTTCAATCAATAAAAAGTATCAGTCTCCAGATTATAACTGCCTCCATGATGCCCAAATATCATCTATTTATTCATGTGAAAATTGTTGTAAAGAGCATTTCTAGATGACGGATTGGCTACAAGGTGGTCATGGTGTGTTTATTTTATAATTTGAAGGATAGGCTTTAGATTTATGAATGCATTATTCGATTTATCTTAAACAAGTCTACGATTATATTCCCAGATTTAACTTCCGTCCTCGGTGCAACTCAAGTCAAATATATGCTGAATAGAAAAGAAGATTGAGAGGTCTTTGCATTGGTCAAAACCACCACTTAAAGTTATAGTCAGTGTTTGCATGATTGAACTCAACTTCGATCTGAACATGGAATAACCTTGAATCGTGGACCTTTGTAGTCTCAAACTCAATTAGACATAAGTCGTGCACAAATTCAGGTCGAACATACGAATCTATGGTCAACTGTCCATTTTATCTATTTAAACTAGTTATTTTATATTCCACTTTTTCACTGTTTCATTCTCATCGGTTCTCATCATTTGCATTATCTTGAAAATAAAATCCTACATTGTCAAAATGATCATCTTCCAAAATGCAGTATGTAAGTTTCGTTTTTAATGAACTTCCATCGTTATATATGCACTGTTAATCATGTATGCACAAATGCAGTCGCTGTTGGAAATAAATTAAATTGCATTAAATGTAATTATATATTGCATGTGTTAATTACAATATATATTGCCTGATTTGCTTATTTGATTTTTTAGTATTGTATTAAATCCAAATCTTATCTAGATTTATCTTTTGGATAAGAATAAGCATGTATGCAATGTTTGCAACCAAGCAAGTGAGAATAAAAGCAATAACATATTCTCTTCCTCCAAACTTTCTTTATCTTTTTCCTCAAATATTCTACAAATTGGTATCGAAGCCTTGTTCGATTAAAATAAAAAACTCTTTATATGTTCCTTTTGTTCCTCAAATAACCAAAGAAAGTTATGGAAAATGGAGTTTTCAAATGAAAGTTCTTCTTGGATCTCAAGAAGTAGGGGAAATTGTTGAAAGTGGGTATATCGAAGTTGAAGATGAGGGAGAATTAACAAAAGCTCAAATGGAGAATTTAAGAAAAGATCAAGAAAAAAAGACAAACAAGCTTTGCTTTACATTTATCAGGAGTACAAACAAATGATGCTACTTTTGACAAAATACAACATGCCACTTCTGCAAAGCAAGCTTGGAAGATTTTGCAAAACTCATTCAAATGAGACGATAAAGTAAAAAGAGTTCGTTTGCAAACACTTCGAGCAGAGTTTGAAGGTCTACAAAAAAAGGATTCTGAACCTGTTTCGGATTATTATTCACGAGTTTTATCTATATTCAACCTATTAAAAATTAATGGTGAAACTGCGGATGATATTCGTGTCATTGAAAAAATTCTTCTTTCTTTGGACTATAAATTTGACTATATTATTGTAGCCATTGAAGAGTCTAAAGATCCAGAATCCAAGACCATTGATGAGCTCACGGGTTCATTGCAAGCTCATGAATAAAGACTCAACAGAAAAAACAAAAATATTGATTTGGATCAAGAACTTCAATCAAAATTGACTCTAAATGAAGAAAAGGAAGATTTTAAAAATCAAAGAGCACTACAACAAAATGACCCTATTACAACGGTGGAATACCGTTGTAATATACATTTTACAACAGTGGGCTAACCGTCGTGTATTAAGAAGTTGTAATAGACTAAAATCTTTTACAACTTTTTTGCACCGTTGCAACACCGTTGTAATATGTATATTTTACAACTTTTTCCCACCGTTGTAATAAACTTTATTACAACAGTTATGCACAGTTGTGATTGATAGTTGCATTTTAAAAAAATAGACCTTTTGCAACTGAAATGAACAATACACTAAATGTAGCAATACTCCATAAGCAAATCAGATACTCCAATTATTTGCAAACTAATTTACTAAAATACTCAAATTTTCAGTATTACAAACAATAAGTTTTAAAAAACATTTCGCGCATTATTACATACTTGACCATTACAAACAACTTAGTACAAGCACAAGTTATCCACAAAAATTGCATATCTACGTCTCAACTGTCGACCAACTGTACAAGTGCATAAAACATTGTCCTCAAAACTGACCTACAACTTCATCACCTCCTACTACATATTTCTCCAGCTCCAAACAAGTTGAGAACCAGTCCATCAACGCATCACTGCAACATGACCACCAAAACCATGACCAAGCTCTTCAACGCGAGCAACACTGGTTCAAAGAAACCTGATGCAATGATATCTCAAGTAACTTAGTTTGTAAGGCTTGAGATATTAGGTGTTGGATATTAGTTTGTAAAGCTATCAAGTACATGAAAGCAAATAAAGGCATCTCAGATGCAAACATATAACTTTATTTTGTAGTTGCCTAATAAAAGCACATCAGACTCAACACATACAATATGAAAGCTTACTCCAGTGGAGCATACAGTTCTCTGTAAATGACATAATAAGCATGTATAACATGTACCTGGCACCCAGGATTGTCTCACTTCCTCAATAGTTTCCTCCCAAAAGCCTGGTCATAAATATTTATAGCACGGTCAAGATCTCTTACTCGAAGCATGACTTGACACAAGGGCCTGGTTCAAATTTTGCAATTATCTTGTTACTGTTATGATGCTCAAAGTGCATATGACAAATATAAGTGAACATGCTTCTAATAGTACAAATTCATAGGACTAGCTTGTATGACTATATACAAAGAAAGGGTGTAACATAAGAAAATACAGTTTCATAATTAGCTTTGTTGTGCAAGAAACATAAAACATCATAAGCGTATTTTTGGACTTCCACATAAGTTTTTTCCGTAAATTCACAAAAGCATGATATGATATTCTGAAATTCCCAACGTACTCCGAACATTAAAACATGTTATATACTTTTCCTACACAAGTGTTTGGTGTTTGACTTCCATTTCAGCTATTCCTGAGAATTTCTATCAACAAAGTTAGATATGCTTAACCGTAAGAAAACATGATGCAACCTTTTGAAACAATAGCATTCATTTCATGCAAGCTGCAAACATACTTATCCAAACGTCCCAGTGGCATGATGTACTCCCTCATAAGTTCAAACTCTTCTATGCTTACTTTGGCACCATGCAATAGCTGTATATGTAAAATGACGACAATATTAGGTTGCGCTTTGAGCATGTTCACTTATGTTTGTCATATGCACTTTGAGCATCATAACACCTGACGCTTGATAGTGTGTTTCAGTAAATCAGAAGGTAACATTACCTGAATTGAAAATCTTTGCTCCCCCATTAACGACACATAGACATCTATGCGCTTTTCTGGATCAAATTAATCTTTTTCTCCACCATTAACGTTTTCATATCCCATCACTTCATACTTTAGACCGTTTAATTGTTTTGCAAGTACATCTTCCTTTATAATAATAGATATGTTAATTACAAGACAAAGCATGTCTTTTTCCTTGTCCATAATAATAGATATGCATAATAACAAATTTGTTAAATCTGTAGCATATCTTTTTCCTTGTTCATGTGCACACCAACAATCTTGCAAGTATATCTTGTTGTCCTTAGCTGAATATGATATTCTTCTCTAAAAATGCAGCAAGCAGTCATATAATTCAAGTCATCATCAAGATGAGCATATTTACGATTAGGACAACTATAACGAAAGAGTTGAGGGATACTTACAAAATATGAAGAACTCTGCAGTAATTCCTACTTGCAGAAATTATTGTAATCCCTCATTTTCTAAATCCAATAAGCCCAATGCTAAAAGAACTATCAACTATTATCAAGCATCTGACTCCCTCATTGACGCTAAAAAACCTGACATCACCAAATAGATTAATCAGGGGAACAAAACCAATTTTAATTATAATAAATCTAATAATTTATATCCTGAACATAACCATTTACCCGATTTGAACAAGGTTCATAGCAGTAATAACAGTGTTCTAGATACGGCTGATAGGACCGATATCAACATTAAAGTTCATCACAACAATTGTCATAGCTAACACATCTAGCTCCCATACTAAGGGAGTCGAGTCTACAGTCAATATCTTGATAATAATGTAAGTAAAATAGTCTTCAACTATTATAATGCTAAAATTAGTAAAAGTATGAACTATAATGCGAGATTCTCACTTGTTTATTTCAGATTCAAGTTCTACTTCCCCAATAGTGCTCCAAACAGTCTTCTTCCACAAAACCAAAAGGGAATATTCCAACTTCAAGTCGATAATTAAAGAATTAGAGAGTCTTGCTACAAAAGCAATTTAAACAATTAAGTCTATCACATACCTGACTGGTCTTATGGAGAATCCAGCAACACCAGCCGAAAAGCTTACTTCTTGGAAGATACCAGGTCAGATCGAGAGCATCTCATCCCAGATCTACCTTTTTCTAACTACTGGAAGCTTCAAAGTTCACAACTGAAATCAAGGCATTAGCCAATAACAAGTGCTTTAGTGAATTCCGTTCCAGGTTACGATGGAAGATTCTGCTGATAGAAGAGATTTAGTTGATGAGATTGAAGAAACTGAAGTGTGGAAGTCGATTAAAGAGATTTTTAGGGAGAAAATTGTACAGTCGAGGGTTTCGTTGGACTGCCGTCATTTCATTAAAGTTGGGGTTTAGGTTTTCGCTTTAAGCGAATTCAATTCGTTGCACTGCTTTATTTATGTCGGGCTTTTACCGTCTCTTTTTCTTTTTTTTTAACCCTTTTTATTTATGTTATATTAGTTTATTTTTTATTTATTTTAAATAAAGCATAAATTGGTCAATTTTTTCCTTTTAATCTTGCCATCAAATCCTTTTGTCTCTTTTTTATACGGGGATTAATCAGGGATTTATTTCTTACGCATGAATGGTATTAAATGGTTTCATAATGTTAAATATGATAGAAAATGCATATAATTTTCAATTAAACGTTATCGTTTTCAGTAGAATCAACATATTTGATGATGTAGATGATTGGAGAATTCGAATTTTCAATGGTTGCGACCGATCAAACAATCACGACTGTTTTCTAACTGTTGTTACCGTTGGCTGTTGAATTCGAATTCAACAGTGAACAAAACATACCATTTTGGACGGGGCGCTGCCCTGCACCCTGCCGGGGGCGCTGCCCCCTGGACCCCCGCGACCTAACCGGGCAGGTCGAACCCCGTTAGCAGGGTCGTTGCCCTCGCACCCCCACCTAGGGGGTTATCACCCCCCCTGGACCCCCCTCCGTAGGGGATCATATTTGATAAGGTTTTGAAAAAAAAATCTACATTTCTAACGTCATTTGTTTACATGATAAAAAAATAAAGATGTCGGACTGACATCGCTACTTTCCTATGCCTTTTCGACGACATTGTTATTTTTTTCAGATAAATAAATGGCGTCACTGTCTTTCGATGCCATTTTCCAGTTAAAACTTGGTCTTCCACGAAAATTTGGTCTTCCGCCAAAAGAGGGCAACCGCTTTTTTTTTACAAGGCAGATTCAAAATTTTTTTATTGGTTGTAATTAAAATTTTATCCAAATTTATAAAATCAAATATAACAATTTAGAATTAACAAGTGGAAAAATGATCTGTTAAAAATAAGTTTTTATAATTTTCTAATAAAAATGTTTTAATTGCTAATCATAAAAATTTAATTACTAAATATTATATATTGCTTCTTGATTATTACTTCTTAATTATTAATATTAATGATTAGTTCTTAATTATTTATTGTTAAAAATTAATTATTAATTAGTTAATACTAATTATTATTATCTATTACTTATTATACTAATTACGAATGTTAGATAATAATTATTAAAACTTATTTATTGATTATTAATTATTTAATGAAAATAATTAATACTGTTTATTAATTATTATAATTAATATTTAATTATTAATTATTACGGATTGATTATTAATTATTGCTAAGTATTAAATATTACGGATTGATTATTAATTATTACTTCCTAATTGATTATTAATAGTAATTATTAGTTATTAATTGTAAATAATCAACATAAATGTATTAAATATTAATTATTAGTTGTTAATTATATTAAAAATAGTCATATATTACAATAGTCAAAAAATAAAAGTTGTGATAGGCTTTTATTACAACTGTCAAGATAACACAATTGTTAAAAACAAGTTTATTACAACTTTTCTGGGAAAAAGTTGTAAAAACACATATATTACAATGGTGCTTTAACCACCGTTGTAAAATTAAAGTTGTAATATGGTGTTTTTGTTGTAGTGGAGGTAGAGGATGTGGTCGTCGAAGAAATTCAAGAGGAAGAGGAACATATGCCCGTGGAAAAAGTGATTTTTCAAGTAAGGAAAATGGAAGAGGCGATTGTTGGCATAATCATAAATCAAGAGGGAGAATACATGGAAATCAAAGAGGAAGAGGCCGTGGCTGTTTTGAATGTTTTAATTGCCACAAACCTAGTCATATGGCAAATGATTGCTGGTACAAGGAGGATGAAAAACATGATACTAACTTGGTATATGCAAACAAAAACCAAGAGCAAAATAATGATGAAACTTTGTTGCCTGTATCTGAATATGGAGATTTTGATGATGCCTGGCATATAGATAGTGGTGCTAGCAAACATATGACAGGTAACAAAAAATTATTTTCAAAGTTGTATGAAGATAATTATGGAGAAGTTAAAGTCGGAGATGGAAAAACATACAAAGTTAGTGGTGTTGGTGAAATTGAATTCGCAACCAAAACCGGAAGAATGGAGAAAATGTCTGAAGTTTACCTTGTTGCTGGTTTGAAAAATAACATACTTAGCGTGGGTTATCTTTTAAAGAGGGGATATGATATTCACTTTCATGAAATGGCCTGCCACTTGTCAAAGAATAATCAGATCATTGCTAGAGTTGGAGTACCCTCAAATAATCTTTTTTCACTCACCCTTCAAAACCGAAACATGTCTTGTTTCTTTGGCGTCGATAAAAACATATCTAAGTTATGGCATGATAGATATGGTCATTTAAATATGACAAGTTGAAGATGCTCTCAAGAAAGATGATGGTCAAAGGATTGCCGCAAATCGATCGCCTTAATGAAGTTTGTGAAGAATGTCAACTTGGAAAGCAGCACAGATATCCATTTCCCAAACAATCTTGTTGGAGAGCAAAAAGACCATTGCAACTTATTCATTCAGATCTTTGTGGTCCAATGCCAGTGACATCTTTGGGAAGTAATCGGTACTTTATTTCTTTCACTGATGACTATTCAAGAAAAACTTGGGTGTACTTTGTTAAAGAAAAATCTAAAGCTTTTCATAAGTTTAAAGATTTCAAGAAAGAAGTGGAGACTTTTACATGGCTTAAAATCAACACTTTACGAAATGATCGTGTAGGAGAATATCTTTCAAATGATTTTGAAAAGTATTGTTTAAACAATGGCATACGACATGAAACGACAGTTCCTCACACTCCACAGCAAAATGGAGTGTATGAAAGAAAAATAGAACAATCATGGAGATGGGTAGATGTCTTCTCAAGAAGAAGAGGTTACCTAAAACATTTTGGGCGGAAGCAGTTTGTTGTGTTGTTTATTTGATTAACAGGTTACCAATAAGAAGTCTAGAAAATTGCACACCGCATGAAGCATGGTATGGTATAAAATCAAATGTTTAGCATCTAAGGATATTTGGGAGTGTTGCTTACTCTCATATTCCAAATGCAACAAACAAAAGTTGGATGACAAGTCGGAAAAATGTATTTTCATTGGCTATAGTGAACGAAGCAAGGCATACAAATTGTAAAATCCAACTACAAAGAAGATTGCGATTAGCCGAGATGTCCGTTTTGATGACAGTTCTTTTTTTGAGAATTTGGAAGTTGAAAACAATAACATGTCCATTTCTTTTTATAAAATCGAGGAAAATTGTAACACCCCACACCCGCTACGGTCACTCTCTAAGGGAATGCCATAACATCGGCGGAGTATTTTAAGTGAATATAGAACAGAGAAATTACAGCAAGACAGATATAAGTAATACTTGAAAATTTAAAACAACATTTCATTGCAGCGGAAAGTAAAACATGTCTGGTTACATCACGAAACCATAGTAAGAGTTAAGTACAAATATCCATCCTGCTAAATAAAAATACATAATCCCAATACATGAACTGATAGCCATAAAAGAAAAGTGTAAGCTGAGCTCTACATCTAGGGTCCAAGCTCCAAGAGAGTAATAAAAGCAGCCTGATCAAAGCCCACTCGTACTGGGCCCACTCTGAGAACCTGAGGGTTGGGAAAAAAAGATAAAAACAACGGGGTCAGACATAAGTCTGAGCGAGTCCTATAACTTTAACAATACAATCATTAAAGTAACCAGAGAAGACATAAACTTGATATACGGTAATGTCTGGGGATGAGTGGCTACACTAAGCAGCTTGGTAGACTTAGGATAAACTAAGATAACCGTAAAGACGCATTTACCCACCCAAGGATAATTACTACACTGCACCACACCAGTCATTCCTACTTAAAGGTTGATCCCTCCCAAGGACTTAGAAAATTTACCCAGTAGTTTCGTGTACCCCTAGCTGACTACATAGGTGCCGTCTGCCCCTATCTCCACTAGGTGTACCCACTACTCCCAAGTGATCGGCTCCCTACCGTAGATACCCGTGCCGGCCCCACAGTGGGGTGTATCACTCCCCAAAGTGGCAACCCGATATAATTAACGGTGCACGGCTTATATCTACACGATGCAACAACGTCTTACCTACCAGCCCGGGTCCACACACGCATATGAAACCCGTTGGACTTGCGTTGCCACCGCTAACCCGTTTTGGCCTCTTATAGTCAAGCCCAGTACGCGTGTCCCGTCCTCGACATGGGTCGAGCCCAATAAGATACATATGGGTTACTGGTTGAAATGGGCCCCCACAAGCTACCCACCTAAGCTTGTCCCTTTTTCTAGTGCATCCCACTTAACCCTTTAATCATGTTTAATTACATGTTTCCACTTGGTTAAGTATTCTAATCGTATTTTCTATTGCCACCCAAGGCAACCACTAGATTTCCACATGCCTTCCAAGGCACCCACTTAACCCCTCATGTCCCTCTACATGCTAATATGGTTAAGTGTTTCTTAATTAATTAATTAAGATCATGACCTCATAAAGACCTCTCACATTAGACCATCTTTTATGACTGCTGGATATGCCGGTTGGTTCCGGGCAGACTTCCGTCATCAAAAGGGTCTAACCTCGTGTCTTTACTTTAATCACGTATTTAATTTATGACTAAGACCTCTCACATTGGGCCAATCATTTGTAGCTGCTGGATTTTCCGGTTGGTTCCGGGCAGACTTCCGCTACAAAAGGGTCCAACCTTGTGTCTTAGTTGATTAATTACACCTAATTAATCATCCCCATAATTTGTATTGATTATCCCTAATTAATTACACATTTTTAAGAATATGGGTAGACCTAACTCAATAGGTAAATTCCCAATTCCATAGTATGGGTAGACCTAACTTAATAGGTAAATTCCCAACTCCATAATATGGGTAGACCTAACTTAATAGGTAAATTCCCAATTATGTCCATTCATTTTATGTTATACACATTTTTATTAATATGCATATTAACCCCATCGTTTCTCACGTAATTCGTTTTCATAACATGTCATATAAATGGGAAGATTCACTATAAATGTAATGGGTTAAATCTTAGCACAACGTTGGCTTTTACATGGGTTTAAAAGGTGTCAACTTGCATCATGATAGTAAACCCGACTAGCATCATTAAATAACCCAACTTGCATGAATACACATATCTCATATAAAGGTAACTTGCATAAGTGTTCATGGGTTACACAAAGGGTGAACTTGCATATGTGACTTGCATCATAAATAGGGTAAACATGCATATGTATGCATAGCATACAAAGGTATCATCTTGCATATGTATGCATCTTATTTAAAGAGGGTAAACTTGCATGTCATAATGTATGCATAAAACCAACCACTTAGCATGCATGAAATCAAGTACTTAGCATGCATAAAACCAAACACTTAGCATGCATAAAATCAAATACTTAGCATGCATAAAACCCAATACTTAGCATGCATAAAATCAAATACTTAGCATGCATAAACCCAAACACTTAGCATGCATAAAATCAAATACTTAGCATGCATAAAACCCACCACTTAACTTGCATAAACCCACATACTTAACTTGCATAAACATAGGGTTAACATTAAACATAGATTAGCAAACTAACATCATATCATATGACTTAAAACCCACTAATCCGCATACAAAACCGCATGATCTCATCATATCTCATCTACTTAATTTAGCAATTGGTTACTAAAGTGATAGAAACTCACCAAAACCAAGATTAGCAAACTTATGAAGTAGAACTAGTTGCTATATTTGAAGATGGTGATGATTAGAGGTTGATTAGATTGCATCTTTCTTCATAGATTAGTGGAGGCTCCTCCTAAGTTTGATTTTGGCGGCATGATGGTATCAATTCTATTTTTAGTATGGATTAGGCTTGCATTAGGGTGTATTTATAGGATTAGGGTGTGTTTTAGACCATAGGATTAGCCCTAGGTTAGATTAGGTCCGTCAGATTTAGGAAGTTTCTAGAGATTAGCCCAAAACACAGCCAAACCCTAAAATGGTGCACCAGGTTAAACCTGCCGAGCACCCCCTGTCGACACCCAAGTCGACAGGGCTGTCGACTTGGTCCTACCCAGTCGACTGCCCAGTCGACAGGGCTGTCGACTCGGGTAGCTAGGCGGGAGTTTTTCCCTCCAGCGCCCAATGGCCCCAATTTTGAATTTTAAACCTGAATTTTAAATCTGTTTTGAACTTTTAATTTTCTGCAAACTTCATTGGGCCATAACTGGGCCATACGGACTCCGATTTACAAAATTTCGGACTCTATTCTGCGTATTTTTCCGAGACGAACAAAATGACGCAGCCCGTTTCCCCCAATTCTCACATCTGAGATTATTTATTCTGCAATTAGTGAATTTTAGCGTTAACCGAAATTCGGGGTGTTACATTCTCCCCTCCTTAAAGGATTTCGTCCCCGAAATCTCTAAGCTAAGGAGAATGCATATCCTACCATCCAAATAACCATCTACTCAATCCATCAAACACGGGCATCCATTGTCCTTAAAACAATTTCTAATGATGTATGAGCATATGCAAAAAGTGTGTGTATATGTTCCCTATCTAATGTATGAACATATGCAAACCATGATAGTGCCATGCATCCATTATGTATGCGAGAGAACCCTATCGACACATACAACATCTACATGAGTGCACAATCATTCATCAAAATGCATCATCCATATGATAACACAACCATTATACATCCATAAATATAGCTATCTACACACAATTTTATGCAATATGCAATATGAAGTGACTGAGCCGATCTAGTGCCTAGAGTGTGTGTATATGCATCCACGAGCAACCACTAGCAAACACTTGCATCCACTTGCATCCATCAACCATAACATGTCTCGAACACATGTTTCAACCATAGGTTTACCCTATCTAAAGGTCAAACAGTACTAACGAGAGGACATACTAAAGATAAGATAAGTACTAGACAACGATAGAGGAGAAATTAAAAGACATACCCTCAAAAAGAAATGGGTACAATGAACGCATCTTCGCTTCCGTCTCCCAAGTTGCGTTGCTCTCATCTTCTCCCCATTGCACTTTGACTAGTTGAACCTCTCTGTTTCTCAACTTCCTAGTCTCTGACCCAAGGATGCGAGTAGGAGCTCGTCGAATCGTTGCATCACGCTCTACTTCCACTTCTCTAAGCAAGCTTGGCTCTACCACCTCTGCAGTCTCATGTAGGCACTTCCTCAAATGTGACACATGGAATACATCATGTACCCCACTAAGTCTGTCGGGCAACTCCACTCTATATGCCATCCGTCCAATCCTTTCCTTAATAGGAAATGGCCCTACGAACCTTGGTGCTAACTTCCCAACAGATCCAAAGCGAACCACATTTCGTAACGGAGACACTTTGACAAAGACCATGTCCCTAACTTCAAACTCAAGATCCGTCATCCTCTTATCCGCATAAGATTTTTGCCTATCCTGCGCTGCTTTCATCCTTCTTCGAATCAAGTCAATCTTCTCAGAAGTCTCCCTAACCACATCAGGACCGAGCAAAATCTTATCCGTAGATTCCCACCAACATGTAGGTGATCGACAAGGCCTTCCATAAAGAGCTTCGAAAGGAGCCATACCAATACTGGACTGAAAGCTGTTATTATATGCGAACCCCACCAATGGAAGATGCTCTTCCCATGTACCTCCAAAATCTAAGATACAAAGCCTCAAAAGGTCTTCTAGGACACGATTCACCCTCTCAGTCTGGCCGTCTGTCTGAGGATGATATGCGGTGCTCAGACATAATTGAGTCCCCACTGCTTCTTGCAAACTTTTCCAAAATTCACTAGTGAAGATAGGATCTCGATCACTCACTATGCTAGAGGGTACCCCATGCAATCGAACTATCTCTCGAAGAAATACTGAAGCTAGCCATGGAGCAGTCCTCTTGCTCTTCACAGGTATGAAATGGGCGCTTTTAGTAAGTCTGTCTACCACAACCCAAATCCCCGTATTACCCTTTCTCGATCTGGGTAACCCGTCAATAAAATCCATCGAGACGCTATCCCACTTCCATTGCGGAACTTCCAATGGGTGAAGCAACCCACCTGGTTTCTTTTGCTCCGCTTTCACTTGTTGGCATACCAAGCATCGAGCGACATACTCGGCCACATTTTTCTTCATACCGGCCCAGAAGAAAACCCGCTTCATATCTTGGTACATCTTGTCCCCACCGGGATGAATGGTCATCCTAGAACGGTGTGCATCATCAAGAATAGCCTTTCTCAAACCCTCGTCTTGTGGTACACAAAGTCTACCGTCTCTACGCAAGCACCCCCTATCGTCTAGGGTGTACCTACTCAAATGGCTGGACGACTCCCCCCTTATGAGCTTCTCTACCATCTCAACCAACTGTGGGTCGTCCCTCTGTGCTTCTCCAATCCGCCCCAAAAGAGTAGGTCTGACCTCCAAGGATGCTAGCAAACCGGGTATATAGTCAATGGAAGGTCTGAAATCGAACATCGAGATAAATTCCAAGCTTCGCTGTTCCACGAACAATGGACTCAAGGACAACCTTTTTCTGCTCAAGGCGTCCGCCACCACGTTACCCTTGCCGGGGGTATACGCTATCTCGAAATCATAGGATGCTAAGAACTCCATCCACCTTTGCTGTCTCAAATTCAAATCCTTCTGAGAAAACAAGTACTTCAATGATTTGTGGTCAGTGAACAATTCGAATCTCTCGCCAAGAAGATAATGGCGCCAAATCTTAAGTGCAAAAACAATAACGGCCAACTCTAAATCATGGGTAGGGTAATTTTTCTCATGTGCCCTCAACTGCCTTCCACCGTAGGCTATCACCCTTCCCTCTTGCATTAAGACTGCGCCCAGCCCTGTCCCACAAGCATCGGTATAGACAACAAATGGCTTACTCCAATCTGGCAACACTAAAACTGGAGTTGTGGTTAAAGCTCTCTTTAACCGTCGGAACGCATCATCACAATCTACGTCCCATGTGAAAACAAGATTCTTCTTCGTTAAGCGGGTTAATGGGGCTGATATCTTCGCGAAGTCTTTGATAAACTTCCTATAATAACCCGCCAACCCCAAGAAACTTCTTACTTCGGTAGCATTTCTAGGAACCCTCCAATCTTGAATTGCTACTACCTTCGCGGGATCCACAGCTATCCCTTCCTTGGAGACCACGTGCCCCAAGAACCGCACTTCCTTCCTCCAGAAGTGACATTTAGAGAATTTAGCCTTAAGGCTATGTGCTCGAAGAGTCTCCAACACCTCCCCAAGATGTAGGGCATGCTCTTCTTCACTCTTAGAAAATACTAAGATATCATCCACAAAGACCACCACGAACTTATTAAGGAACTCCCTGAACACCCTACTCATCAAATCAACAAAGTATGCAGGGGCGTTCGTCAACCCAAATGGCATCACCAGCCACTCATAGAAACCATCCGGAGTCCTAAAGGCAGTCTTGTCTATGCTATCCTCAGCCACCCTCAACTGATGAAACCCCGTGGCTAAGTCCAACTGAGAAAATACCGAAGCGCCAACCAACTGATCGAAAAGATCATCAATCCTCGGCAATGGGTGTCTATTCTTCTTTGTGAGCTTATTGAGTTCTCTATAGTCCACACAAAGTCTGAGGGACCCATCCGCCTTCGTAGCAAAAACTACTGGAGCACCCCACTCCGATATACTTCGTCTTATGAACCCTTTCTCAAGCAACTCCCCTACTTGCTTATTGAGTTCCCTCCTCTCACGAGGAGCCATGTGGCGCACTGGTAAAGATACAGGTTTAGCATTATCCACCAGATATATTCGGAAGTCAATCTCCCGCTTCGGAGGCAAGCCCTTCACCTCCTCAAACACATCCGAGTATTCCCGGACCACTCTAACAGATTGCAAACTCTCGACCGAAGCGTCAAGCGATTCAAGATAACTTAGCATAACAGAATCCATGGGATTACAAGAGATCTCGAGAGTGTTACCCAAGCGGGTCATGAGCCTAACAACTCTCCTTTCGCAATCAAGAACAGCAACATTACTGGATAACCAGTCCATGCCCAAAATCAACCCATAGCCCGTGAAGCCCAACACAAAAGCATCACATCTAAACTCAATGCTAAGTATAGAAATCTTCAAACCCAAACATATCATGGACAAATAAGTGGAGCCCCCAATTGGGTTTGAAACAACCAGGGGATCATCTACTAGACTGGTGTCTAAGTGCAGTGGCTCAACTAATGATGATGAGATAAACGAATGCGATGCGCCAGAATCAAACAGTGTACGGACAGGATGATCAAATAGAAAAACCAGACTTTCCACGGAAATAGTTCTACCTCTTTCTCGAATCGGTGGAGCTGCGAGAGCCTGAACTTGCCCTCTTGCCTGAGCTGGTGCCACAAGAGCTTGCACCTATCCTCCTGAGGTAGACCCCGTCCTTTGCCCTTTCTTAGGGCAGTCTTTCACTAGATGTCCTGCTTCGCCACAGTGGAAGCAACCAGTCTTCTTCTTCTTGCGACAATCCTTGCTTAGGTGGCCAGGTGTCCCACAATTGAAACACTTCTTCTTGCCCTTGCCACCGTTGCCTTTCCCACCTTTGTTTTGCTGTTGTTGCTGAGGTTTCTTTTGATCTCCCTTCTTCTCAGGTGCCTTATTAGCAGTGGGACCCTTCTCTTCTTCATGCATGAGTGCCATGTCAACTAGCTTCTCGAAGGTGGCCCCCATAGGGATATGAGTCATAGCCAACCCATGCATCGGTTCATTCAAGCCTTTCACGAACCTCAAAGCCTTCTTCTCCGGTGTATTCACCATGTCTAGGCCAAACCTTGCCAATTGATTAAACTTGTTGACATATTCCTTCACTGAGAGATTTCCTTGCTTGAGAGTCAAGAATCTTTCCATATACAAGTTCTCCTCCGCCCTTGAGAGAAACTTTGCCACAAATCTTTGCCTAAAATCCGCCCAAGAGTCAACGGGGCGTTCTCCATTAGTGACCTCCCACCAGAATGAGGCCTCTCCCTTCATTAACCAAGCAGCTAACTTGACTTTCTTTCCTTCTTCCATCTCAAAGATATCTGTCAATTCTTCCACCTCCTTAAGCCAATCTCTAGCCTCCACAAAAGTTTCATATCCTTGAAAAGATTTCCCGCCCATAGCTTTAAATTCCTTGCAAGTCTTAGCAAAAGTATCCGTGCGAGGAGGAGGGGGAGGAGGAAGATCGGGTGCTACGGTTGGTGGAGGAACATTTGCTGGACCCGCAGTGGTGGCCCTAGCCTCCATCAATCTCCTATACCATACTGGTACCGTCACACCTTCCGGAAAGTTAAGATCCTCAGCCATGCTGAAACGAAAAAGGAAAGATTCAAAACGGAGAATTCGAAAGATAAAGATATGGCTATTGGGGATTATGCTTTTCTTTCAAAAACTTTTCTCTTTAAAGACATGTTTTTGAAAATATCTTTTCCAAAAATGTTTTTAGAAAAATAGTTTTCTAAAAATTTTATCTGTTCCGGTAACCTTTGCTCTGATACCACGTGTAACACCCCACACCCGCTACGGTCACTCTCTAAGGGAATGCCATAACATCGGTGGAGTATTTTAAGTGAATATAGAACAGAGAAATTACAGCAAGACAGATATAAGTAATACTTGAAAATTTAAAACAACATTTCATTGCAGCGGAAAGTAAAACATGTCTGGTTACATCACAAAACCATAGTAAGAGTTAAGTACAAATATCCATCCTGCTAAATAAAAATACATAATCCCAATACATGAACTGATAGCCATAAAAGAAAAGGGTAAGCTGAGCTCTACATCTAGGGTCCAAGCTCCAAGAGAGTAATAAAAGCAGCCTGATCAAAGCCCACTCGTACTGAGCCCACTCTGAGAACCTGAGGGTTGGGAAAAAAAGATAAAAACAACGGGGTCAGACATAAGTCTGAGCGAGTCCTATAACTTTAACAATACAATCATTAAAGTAACTAGAGAAGACATAAACTTGATATACGGTAATGTCTGGTGATGAATGGCTACACTAAGCAGCTTGGTAGACTTAGGATAAACTAAGATAACCGTAAAGACGCATTTACCCACCCAAGGATAATTACTACACTGCACCACACCAGTCATTCCTACTTAAAGGTTGATCCCTCCCAAGAACTTAGAAAATTTACCCAGTAGTTTTGTGTACCCCTAGCTGACTACATAGGTGCCGTCTGCCCCTATCTCCACTAGGTGTACCCACTACTCCCAAGTGATCGGCTCCCTACCGTAGATACCCGTGTCGGCCCCACAGTGGGGTGTATCACTCCCCAAAGTGGCAACCCGATATAATTAACGGTGCACGGCTTATATCTACACGATGCAACAACGTCTTACCTACCAGCCCGGGTCCACACACGCATATGAAACCCGTTGGACTTGCGTTGCCACCGCTAACCCGTTTTGGCCTCTTATAGTCAAGCCCAGTACGTGTGTCCCGTCCTCGACATGGGTCGAGCCCAATAAGATACATATGGGTTACTGGTTGAAATGGGCCCCCACAAGCTACCCACCTAAGCTTGTCCCTTTTTCTAGTGCATCCCACTTAACCCTTTAATCATGTTTAATTACATGTTTCCACTTGGTTAAGTATTCTAATCGTGTTTTCTATTGCCACCCAAGGCAACCACTAGATTTCCACATTCCACCCAAGGCACCCACTTAACCCCTCATGTCCCTCTACATGCTAATATGGTTAAGTGTTTCTTAATTAATTAATTAATTAAGATCATGACCTCATAAAGACCTCTCACATTAGACCATCTTTTATGACTGCTGGATATGCCGGTTGGTTCCGGGCAGACTTCCGTCATCAAAAGGGTCTAACCTCGTGTCTTTACTTTAATCACGTATTTAATTTATGACTAAGACCTCTCACATTGGGCCAATCATTTGTAGCTGCTGGATTTGCCGGTTGGTTCCGGGCAGACTTCCGCTACAAAAGGGTCCAACCTCGTGTCTTAGTTGATTAATTACACCTAATTAATCATCCCCATAATTTGTATTGATTATCCCTAATTAATTACACATTTTTAAGAATATGGGTAGACCTAACTCAATAGGTAAATTCCCAATTCCATAGTATGGGTAGACCTAACTTAATAGGTAAATTCCCAACTCCATAATATGGGTAGACCTAACTTAATAGGTAAATTCCCAATTATGTCCATTCATTTTATGTTATACACATTTTTATTAATATGCATATTAACCCCATCGTTTCCCACGTAATTCGTTTTCATAACATGTCATATAAATGGGAAGATTCACTATAAATGTAATGGGTTAAATCTTAGCACAACGTTGGCTTTTACATGGGTTTAAAAGGTGTCAACTTGCATCATGATAGTAAACCCGACTAGCATCATTAAATAACCCAACTTGCATGAATACACATATCTCATATAAAGGTAACTTGCATAAGTGTTCATGGGTTACACAAAGGGTGAACTTGCATATGTGACTTGCATCATAAATAGGGTAAACATGCATATGTATGCATAGCATACAAAGGTATCATCTTGCATATGTATGCATCTTATTTAAAGAGGGTAAACTTGCATGTCATAATGTATGCATAAAACCAACCACTTAGCATGCATGAAATCAAGTACTTAGCATGCATAAAACCAAACACTTAGCATGCATAAAATCAAATACTTAGCATGCATAAAACCCAATACTTAGCATGCATAAAATCAAATACTTAGCATGCATAAACCCAAACACTTAGCATGCATAAAATCAAATACTTAGCATGCATAAAATCAAATACTTAGCATGCATAAAACCCACCACTTAACTTGCATAAACCCACATACTTAACTTGCATAAACATAGGGTTAACATTAAACATAGATTAGCAAACTAACATCATATCATATGACTTAAAACCCACTAATCCGCATACAAAACCGCATGATCTCATCATATCTCATCTACTTAATTTAGCAATTGGTTTTTAAAGTGATAGAAACTCACCAAAACCAAGATTAGCAAACTTATGAAGTAGAACTTGTTGGATCTAGAGTAACCCTAGAGGGGGGGTGAATAGGGTTTTTCACAGGTTTTAAACTGAATTGAAAAACTGACAGGATATTAAAATAATAAACAGATCACAGAATATAGCAGAAACAGAAATGCAGAAAATAAATCACACACAGATATACCCAGCTTCGGCAAAACCCTGCCTACTGCTGCATTTCTAAGGTTTCTACTAGGTGATAGAACAGATCCCGCATACAATACCATGTACACTTGCAAACCCTGCTCCTATTCTAACCCTACGCTCAAAATCCTAGACTGATTCAAACCCCTGAATCAGATTTTCCCCAGATTACAAACCCGTAACCTGTATTCCTAGATTTTACAGATTCTAGTACTGTCAGTTACCTCCTAACTGAAACTCCCCTAGAGTTTTACAGACTCTATAAACTGTTCAGAATTGTTTACAAAAAAAATTGAAGAACAAAACAAAACAAAATAAAAATCAAAACAAGAAAAACCCTTTTAGAGTTAAATTAAAAGGGGTCATCCCCTTTTAATATTAAAACATGGCTAGGCCAAAAGTAAATGGTCGGCCCATTTGTATTTCACTTTTGTCCGATCCTTTGCTTTAGCTCTGGGAAACAGAAATGGCGGCGGCGATTCTAGGGTTTTTCTTCTGACCCAAATCGAAGTCGATGTTGTTAATTTTTGGCTCTGGAAATGATTTCTGGTGCTCGTATCTCCGATTGCTTCTCTGTCTTGCTCGATTGTTGTGTGGCTATGTGATTCTTCACTCTGGCGATCGAAACCCTAATGAAATTGTGAGTATTCTTTGATTAAAAAATGTTGCTCTCTGATTTAGTTGTTGTTGGTTTCGATTTCGATGTCCTTCTCTGCCTATGATGTAACTGGTGTTCAATAGGATTATATAATCCTATACCATGCTCTGATTTCACGCAAATGATTTGAGCTGATTTTGCACGATTTCCCTTTTCTGATTTAATCACCTCGACTTTTATTGTTGTTGCATGTGAATGCCTCTTTTGAATTCTCGGCTTTAATTGAATTTCCTCGGCATTGATTTCCTTGTTTGTCTTGATTGATTAGCGACCCAAATACTGTTGCTTTGATCCCCTTGATTTGTAGCCGAATTGATGAATTAAATCTTTTATTGGGCCCTTGAATTAAACTGAAACATTGTGTGAACTTTGCTTTATATTGTTCATTTCTGGAAAGAAGTTTTGCTGTAAAACTGATTTCTTGTGAGACTTATTGCCTTGTTCGAATTGCTTAATTTCTGGAACATAAATTCTTGGTTGCCTTGTTTAAATCAGCAGTGAAAGCTAATATTAACTTTCCAAAAAAAACTCTGTGATTGTTCCTATGCCAAGATTTAAATATTGATTTCAAAAGGAACTTCTGGCCATGTATGCTTGATGATAAATCTGGAAATTTAAATCAGCATGCCTCCTTTTTGTTGCCATGAATTTACTCCACCAGGTTTGAAAAACTTGCATGCTTTCTGCCTTGAATATATTGAACCATTTTGACTTGAACTGTCAGTAACTATGTTGCCAAGAAAAAAAAAACTACTTCATTTCTGAAAACCTGATTTGCAATATTGCTCTTTGTCCATATATGATTTCAGGAGTACAAGTCAGATTTTCATATAAGCAGAAATTGAGCACTTGTCATAACATGCTTGCTGATATCGTGATACCATCCTTGTATTTGTTTTTGCGTTGTTTCACCAATTCATTTGTTGTGTACACAGTTGTGTACATGTTGATGCTCTGTCCATTTATGGCTTGTCAATCTGGCTCGACACGTTTGTATGTACATTGTACACTATTACGTGCTGCTTTTCTTCCATTTTGTTGCTCCTTAACCTGTTGCAATTTATGTCTTGAACGTGACTGACCTGAGTATTTCACTCGAACATCAATATGCTGAACTGAACTGTTTTTGATCATACAGTTGCACCACTCTTTAATTACTTGCATGTAGTTGCACCATTCATTTATACTCCTCGCTTTCTGAGCAGCTTGTGACATTGAGACTGTTGCCTTATGCACACCATGAACACCATGCTTGTGCACTGTATGCTTGCTGCGCCATTTTTGCATATTACTTGTGCATGCTTACATGTGTTCTTCCATACTAATAAATATGACACCATGTGTAGCTAGCTTGTTTTACTTTGAACTGAAATGTTCATGTACATGCTGTTGTAAACTCGACCATTTCGCAATTGCATGATCACATTGCTTTGTCCATTCTAGTCTGTATTGCACACTATCAAACAGTTTTGGGCTGATCTGCCTTTTGCTGTCCATCATTACATGTCCATTCATGTTTTTTTGTCCATACTGCATTTGCTGTTTTGACATTGTTGCTCGACAACTTCATTACTGTTTTGATCACAAAACTTGTACTACCTTGGCACTTGTATTGAGCTCGACCATTTTGATATGTTGTGTTTGTGCTCGACCACACACGTTGAGCCGACTCGACCACTTTGTTTTGTACTTTGAGATGTGTTGACTTTTGTTTTATTGCTTGAGTGTTGCACTGAGTTGAGATGGTCCCCGTGGCTCCTCCTCAGCTGCACACTGATTGGCGAGGCAGTACACATATGTATATTTTATACATGTGTGTATATGCAGCCATCAGACAAATTTTTCTGTCCCTGCACTTTATATACATACTGTCTACCTTGTGGTATTTACAGTGTATCACTGTGAATATCACAAGCTGTCTAGACACAGATTGATGGTTTTATAATTCAGATCAAGTTAAGAAAAATGATGAGAAACACACCAGAAATCTGAGGCAAATAAAATTAAAAAAAAACAAAATTTATATTTGCATATATTCAGTATTATTTCTATTGCAGTATACTGTGTGTTTCTGTTTCATGTGTGACAGGTAAGCGGGGATGACTGGACTGACTGTGATGACTGGACTGAAAGCTGAGGATAAGAAGACAGTGTGTGGTGTCAATGAATGTATGAGTCTGTATATACAAGTGAAAATGGATATATATGAAATGTAACTGTGTATATGTTGTGTGTATGTATGACTGAGTGACAATGAATGAACTGTACTGAGGAGCTGTGAGAGAATTGTACAAATATATGTAATAAACAAATTTGATTGAAATAAAATATCATTTTATTGTTGTCAAACGAACTTGTCTAATATATTCTGTTTATATACAAGTACAATATACAGTGAATGTTTAAATAGTGGAGTTATACAGAGTTGTACTGTTTGAATGTTAGAAATATAATATTCAATTCAAATATTATATTCCTATCTGTGTTGTATATATAAAACATTACAATAACAAACACATTTATAATAATATATATTTGTTTGTTATCATCAAACAAAAATCATATAATTGTGTATACAACTGCGTTATATACAACAATCTCCCCCTTTTGATGATGACAAACAAATAAAAGATTTAGATTACAATAAATGTGTTTGACAGTGAATTCTGAACTCCCCCTATTTATTAGCTCCCCCTACAACAGAAACTCCCCCTATAACTGTGCATGAGTGAAATGTTCAAAATTAAAAATATTTATAAAATATTCACTCATAAATCAAAATCTCTATCCATTCTCCCCCTTTTTTTATCATCAAAAGGATACAGAATTTAAAATATAGATGAAAAATGAATAACAAATAATATATCAGCTTAAGAGGAAGAACAGTCATCATAAATCTCAATCAGTCAAACAAAAATCATAATAAACTAAGAACTGGTGGCATATCTCACATTGTAGAGAATGACGGATTTACGATGAATTTTATATAAAATGGGGAGAGTAAAAAAAATGTATTCCAATTATTTTCCAAAAAAAATGGGGTTCAAAAACGGAGATGGAATTTGGACTATAATTAATAATTCAATTTAAGTGACAAGATCGAATAATCTCAAATCCCAATACCCATCAATCAGCAAATCTTAATACGTCATAAAATATTAACACATTTCACAGATTAGAAAATGAATTGGTAGGCTGACTTTTATACACAAAGGAGAATTTCAAATTTATTTCAATTTATAGCACATTATTCCTTTTTCTTTTATTTTTATTTAAGAGCGCACTGACCACGCATAACCAGAGCTTGGATTTTTAAATGAGGTCAGTCGCTGCTTAAGTTATAAGTTGTCTCTTAACCATGCATGACCAGAGCTTGGATTTTTAAATGAGGTTAGAGACACACTTATATATTAATTATATTTATTATTTTCAGCATTTAAAGGAAAAACTCCTCAGTATGTAAAACCAATATATGAATGATAGAAAATGGGGTAGGTACAGAGATGGCCTGTGAAAATAAATTTCTAAATTAATTATATTATGAGATAAGCTCGACTGTACCGGGATTATTGAAAATTTCAATTATCACTAATTCTAAAAATAATATAGTTCCATTTCTATCACAAATAATTTTTCACTGTTTTAAAACAAGATGATTTTTTTTTAAAAAAAAATAAACTCTCCACATTTAAAAAAATTTTATCATGGATGGCAGAATGATGAAAGATAATGAAGATGGTCGTGAGATAATTTGCCAGTTCAAAGACATTATAATAAATGTTCAACAATCATGAAAATTAAAGAAAAATCTCCTCTTGTTGTGAAATATATTGCAGTCCCAATTCATCACAATTTCAAAATCTAAAAATAATTTTGATGAACTACAAATACAGTTCAATTTTGATATTGATTTCAATTTCTGAATGAATAATTAGTAAATAATTCTAAAATTGAAAATCAAATACAAGAGGAATATGCTGATCTATATACAACAAGAGGGAAAAAAAATGTGTACAGGACAAAAAGAGTGTGTGGATATATACATGGTGAAGATTTGAATCTAAGTACAGATGGGTGAGACAAAAATAAGGCGCTTCTGATACCACTTGGTGTCTCTATTTACGAGGAATTTTAACATGATACTGAACAAGAATGTCATAGACAAAAGAGTTATAAATACAAAGCCCAATCAGATAAGATAACAGATTATGCACATGTATCAGAGCAGCGGTCAGATTAAAGCAGACAGTTATTTGAAAACAGTATCAGAGCAACACAGAACATAAAATCACGTCAGACTTGTCAGCGGATGGTCACATAAGATCATTCATGATCCAAGATTAGAAATACCGTTTATTTGAAATCATTTGAGGAATATGAAAAATATAAGGATTTAATAAATCAATCACACCAATTTATAAATTTTTGAATTGAGATATGTGTGAGATTTAATAAATCAACAATTTCAAATGATTTTCAACAAACAAATATTTAAATCATATAACCATGAAATAACAGAGAAATTCAAGACTGGATTTTCAAAGAATTTTCACAAGAATTTTCTGACAAGTCCTCAAGAGATTTCAGATCATCTACATCAATTTTGTGAGATATTCGTGATCCAAAGAAAATAATTTATTTGAAATCATTTGAATCAATGTCAAATTTTGAGATATAATGAATCAGTCACACAAGGTTAATAATTTCAGATTTAAGTGGTGTGTGAGATTCAAAATATCAGGAATTTCAGATGATTTCAAACTAAACTAATTTCAATCATAATAATCATGAATAAGAATGAAATTCAAGATGTATCACTGATTCAACCCAAATATTTTTCAAGTCAGAAACAATCAAGCCAATCTAAAAAAAAAGTTAATGAGATTATCACAACTGAGAAGTAACAGTGCTGTAATGAGTATAATACTTTAAGCGTTTCCAAAATGAATTGGAAGGAACTCAAAACAGCATAAGTGTGTGAAATTTCATTAATTATTCAGATCTTCAAAAATTTAGAATTCTAGTTAACAGTGTTCAAGATATGATATGAATGCATCAACACTGTTATGAATTCAACAATCAGAAAATAAACTTCAAAACAATTGCAGATATATACAAGTTCAAATTCAGGATATGGAAATGATTAACACATGATGATTTTATACAAGTAAGGCAAATTTCCAGAAAATCATTAATTCTGCAACTGGAAGTTTAAGAAGTACAGACAAAGAAGAATATGGCAGTGTCAAATAAAAAACAAAAAAAACAGAAGGGGATAGAGGAAGGAATAAACACAGAAAATAAAAAGTAAAGGGAATATACAAAGGTGAGTTTAGAGATCATACCAGAATCCAATGTAAAGCAGAATCTCTAACTCATCAGATGTGGCTAAGGAACTGTGAATGATTCTATGATATGTAGCAGTTTTGAATCCAGTTTTTCTTTAGCTATGCAGTTCCTCAGCCTCCTTTGGTACCTAACTGTTAAGAAAATTGAGTGGTCTAACGAAAGTAGTAAAACCACTCACAGTTTTGTTCACAACTTTTGGTACCCAAATCTGTTTATATAACAAACCATTAAAATTAACTTTCGTACCCTTAGGAACCCAAATCGATTTGAATTTAACAAAACCCGTTTTATTTTCATTTGAGATCCAAGAAGGTTTAAATGGTTTGTTATAAAACACATCCTCATCTCGATTGTGATTTACAAATCCTTTGAAGTTTTCAGAGTTAAAATTTTCAAAACAACCATTTCTAAAGTGATTTGAGGGATTTTTAAAATCACAAGAATTTTGATTTCTAAAAACATCATTTTTCCCGAATCCAAGTCCAGATTTATTTCCACGATAAACTTGGTTTTGTAACAGCATATTCAACGATTTTTCCCCATTAGAAAATTTATCCAATGTTGATTCTAATCGTTGAATTTTGGATTTCAGATCGCTATTTTCTTTTAATAAATTTGAGCAATTATTTATAGCGATCATCTGTTCAGCATTGGTCTGTTTCAAAACCAAATTCTCATTTTCTAACGATCTAATTTTGGCTTGGGATTCGGAAATTTCAAGTTCAAATTGTTTTTGCTTTTCCGACTCAAACTTCTTGGATTTTTCAATCTCATTTTCAAGTTCTTTCAAAATCAAACCACTTTTCACCAAATTTTCATTTTCAGCAATTTCAAATTTGGAATATATATCAGTCTTAAAAATTTCAAATTCCTCTTGTAAAAAGTTATTCAAACTTGATAACTCAATCTTGTTCTCTTTTAGGATCAGAATTTCCTTTTCAAACTTTTGGATATTTTTATTGAGATGAATAAGATTGGTTTTCATTTTCAAACAATTTTTGCAATCTGAATTTGAAGAATTTTTAAAATGTTCAAGTTGTGATTCCAAATAATCAATTTTGCTGATCAACTCAGAATTCCTAGATTTCAGAGACTTATTTTTCAGTTGGAGTTTATCAACAGATTTTGTTAAATCAAGACACATGTAAACCAGATCTTCATATGAGAAATTTTCTGTTTGAGCACTTGTTGATTCTCCATCATCTGTTCCATCTGAAGTTTCGTCTGCATGGCTTGTTAAGCACAGATCTGAAGCTGAGTTGTCGTTCTGGGGTTTAGAGCAGTCGTCAGACTTTCCATACAACGTACTGAGAGTTTTCCAAATATCCTGCGCAGTTAAACAATGAGAGATAAATATTAATTGATCATTACCAAGAAAAGAATAAATAATATGCATAACACGAGCATTAAAAGCTTTATTCCTCTTATCTAACATATCTCCCAAATTTTCAATAATATTCCAATATTCTAAATTAACAGATTTTAAATAGGATTCCATTTCTGATTTCCAAATTAAAAAATCTGTACCATCGAAAATATTTGGAATGTGACTGGACTGACTCTCAACGATCTGACAACAAGGATTACCCATTACTCTAGAGTTAAACAAAAATACCTGGCTCTGATACCAAATGTTCTCGCTTTCTCGAGGATTTTAATGACACCCCGGTGGCAAACAAAGGTACCTCAGAGACTGATTTCACGTCCTGCCTCTCGACATGGACAACCACCCACGGACATGTAGGGATAAGAGTCACTACTTCGCCACTAGATCATAGAGCGAGAACTCCCTATCATGTTGTAACCTTATACCAGCTCTGATACCACTGTTGGATCTAGAATAACCCTAGAGGGGGGGTGAATAGGGTTTTTCACAGTTTTTAAACTGAATTGAAAAACTGACAGGATATTAAAATAATAAACAGATCACAGAATATAGAAGAAACAGAAATGCAGAAAATAAATCACACACAGATATACCCAGCTTCGGCAAAACCCTGCCTACTGCTGCATTTCTAAGGTTTCTACTAGGTGATAGAACAGATCCCGCATACAATACCATGTACACTTGCAAACCCTGCTCCTATTCTAACCCTACGCTCAAAATCCTAGATTGATTCAAACCCCTGAATCAGATTTTCCCCAGATTACAAACCCGTAACCTGTATTCCTAGATTTTACAGATTCTAGTACTGTCAGTTACCTCCTAACTGAAACTCCCCTAGAGTTTTACAGACTCTATAAACTGTTCAGAATTGTTTACAAAAAAAATTGAAGAAAAAAACAAAACAAAATAAAAATCAAAACAAGAAAAACCCTTTTAGAGTTAAATTAAAAGGGGTCATCCCCTTTTAATATTAAAACATGGCTAGGCCAAAAGTAAATGGCCGGCCCATTTGTATTTCACTTTTGTCCGATCCTTTGCTTTAGCTCTGGGAAACAGAAATGGCGGCGGCGATTCTAGGGTTTTTCTTCTGACCCAAATCGAAGTCGATGTTGTTAATTTTTGGCTCTGGAAATGATTTCTGGTGCTCGTATCTCCGATTGCTTCTCTGTCTTGCTCGATTGTTGTGTGGCTATGTGATTCTTCACTCTGGCGATCGAAACCCTAATGAAATTGTGAGTATTCTTTGATTAAAAAATGTTGCTCTCTGATTTAGTTGTTGTTGGTTTCGATTTCGATGTCCTTCTCTGCCTATGATGTAACTGGTGTTCAATAGGATTATATAATCCTATACCATGCTCTGATTTCACGCAAATGATTTGAGCTGATTTTGCACGATTTCCCTTTTCTGATTTAATCACCTCGACTTTTATTGTTGTTGCATGTGAATGCCTCTTTTGAATTCTCGGCTTTAATTGAATTTCCTCGGCATTGATTTCCTTGTTTGTCTTGATTGATTAGCGACCCAAATACTGTTGCTTTGATCCCCTTGATTTGTAGCCGAATTGATGAATTAAATCTTTTATTGGGACCTTGAATTAAACTGAAACATTGTGTGAACTTTGCTTTATATTGTTCATTTCTGGAAAGAAGTTTTGCTGTAAAACTGATTTCTTGTGAGACTTATTGCCTTGTTCGAATTGCTTAATTTCTGGAACATAAATTCTTGGTTGCCTTGTTTAAATCAGCAGTGAAAGCTAATATTAACTTTCCAAAAAAAACTCTGTGATTGTTCCTATGCCAAGATTTAAATATTGATTTCAAAAGGAACTTCTGGCCATGTATGCTTGATGATAAATCTGGAAATTTAAATCAGCATGCCTCCTTTTTGTTGCCATGAATTTACTCCACCAGGTTTGAAAAACTTGCATGCTTTCTGCCTTGAATATATTGAACCATTTTGACTTGAACTGTCAGTAACTATGTTGCCAAGAAAAAAAAAACTACTTCATTTCTGAAAACCTGATTTGCAATATTGCTCTTTGTCCATATATGATTTCAGGAGTACAAGTCAGATTTTCATATAAGCAGAAATTGAGCACTTGTCATAACATGCTTGCTGATATCGTGATACCATCCTTGTATTTGTTTTTGTGTTGTTTCACCAATTCATTTGTTGTGTACACAGTTGTGTACATGTTGATGCTCTATCCATTTATGGCTTGTCAATCTGGCTCGACACGTTTGTATGTACATTGTACACTATTACGTGCTGCTTGTCTTCCATTTTGTTGCTCCTTAACCTGTTGCAATTTATGTCTTGAACGTGACTGACCTGAGTATTTCACTCGAACATCAATATGCTGAACTGAACTGTTTTTGATCATACAGTTGCACCACTCTTTAATTACTTGCATGTAGTTGCACCATTCATTTATACTCCTCGCTTTCTGAGCAGCTTGTGACATTGAGACTGTTGCCTTATGCACACCATGAACACCATGCTTGTGCACTGTATGCTTGCTGCGCCATTTTTGCATATTACTTGTGCATGCTTACATGTGTTCTTCCACACTAATAAATATGACACCATGTGTAGCTAGCTTGTTTTACTTTGAACTGAAATGTTCATGTACATGCTGTTGTAAACTCGACCATTTCGCAATTGCATGATCACATTGCTTTGTCCATTCTAGTCTGTATTGCACACTATCAAACAGTTTTGGGCTGATCTGCCTTTTGCTGTCCATCATTATATGTCCATTCATGTTTTTTTGTCCATACTGCATTTGCTGTTTTGACATTGTTGCTCGACAACTTCATTACTGTTTTGATCACAAGACTTGTACTACCTTGGCACATGTATTGAGCTCGACCATTTTGATATGTTGTGTTTGTGCTCGACCACACACGTTGAGCCGACTCGACCACTTTGTTTTGTACTTTGAGATGTGTTGACTTTTGTTTTATTGCTTGAGTGTTGCACTGAGTCGAGATGGTCCCCGTGGCTCCTCCTCAGCTGCACACTGATTGGCGAGGCAGTACACATATGTATATTTTATACATGTGTGTATATGCAGCCATCAGACAAATTTTTCTGTCCCTGCACTTTATATACATACTGTCTACCTTGTGGTATTTACAGTGTATCACTGTGAATATCACAAGCTGTCTAGACACAGATTGATGGTTTTATAATTCAGATCAAGTCAAGAAAAATGATGAGAAACACACCAGAAATCTGAGGCAAATAAAATTAAAAAAAACAAAATTTATATTTGCATATATTCAGTATTATTTCTATTGCAGTATACTGTGTGTTTCTGTTTCATGTGTGACAGGTAAGCGGGGATGACTGGACTGACTGTGATGACTGGACTGAAAGCTGAGGATAAGAAGACAGTGTGTGGTGTCAATGAATGTATGAGTCTGTATATACAAGTGAAAATGGATATATATGAAATGTAACTGTGTATATGTTGTGTGTATGTATGACTGAGTGACAATGAATGAACTGTACTGAGGAGCTGTGAGAGAATTGTACAGATATATGTAATAAACAAATTTGATTGAAATAAAATATCATTTTATTGTTGTCAAACGAACTTGTCTAATATATTCTGTTTATATACAAGTACAATATACAGTGAATGTTTAAATAGTGGAGTTATACAGAGTTGTACTGTTTGAATGTTAGAAATATAATATTCAATTCAAATATTATATTCCTATCTGTGTTGTATATATAAAACATTACAATAACAAACACATTTATAATAATATATATTTGTTTGTTATCATCAAACAAAAAACATATAATTGTGTATACAACTGCGTTATATACAACAGAACTAGTTGCTATATTTGAAGATGGTGATGATTAGAGGTTGATTAGCTTGCAACTTTCTTCATAGATTAGTGGAGGCTCCTCCTAAGTTTGATTTTGGCGGCATGATGGTATCAATTCTATTTTTAGTATGGATTAGGCTTGCATTAGGGTGTATTTATAGGATTAGGGTGTGTTTTAGACCATAGGATTAGCCCTAGGTTAGATTAGGTCCGTCAGATTTAGGATGTTTCTAGAGATTAGCCCAAAACACAGCCAAACCCTAAAATGGTGCACCAGGTTAAACCTGCCGAGCACCCCCTGTCGACACCCAAGTCGACAGGGCTGTCGACTTGGTCCTACCCAGTCGACTGCCTAGTCGACAGGGCTGTCGACTCGGGTAGCTAGGCGGGAGTTTTTCCCTCCAGCGCCCAATGGCCCCAATTTTGAATTTTAAACCTGAATTTTAAATCTGTTTTGAACTTTTAATTTTCTGCAAACTTCATTGGGCCATAACTGGGCCATACGGACTCCGATTTACAAAATTTCGGACTCTATTCTGCGTATTTTTCTGAGACGAACAAAATGACGCAGCCCGTTTCCCCCAATTCTCACATCTGAGATTATTTATTCTGCAATTAGTGAATTTTAGCGTTAACCGAAATTCGGGGTGTTACAAAAATATTTTTCCGGATTTGGAAAATATGGAAAATGACACCATAGAAGAATATGTTATACCACCCCTTCACCTCTTCCTTCATCTAGCCAATATTCTGTACCAAGCGCACCAAAAAAGATGAGAAGTATTAAGGAATTATATGATGTCACTAATGAGGTTGAATCAAATAATGTTGTGTTCACTGCCTTTTTTGCAAGGAAAGATCTAGTTTCTTTTAACGATGAGAATCATGGAAAAAAATGGAGAAAACCCATGAAAGATGAGATTGACTCAATTCAAAACAATGATACATGGGAGCTTACAAATTTGCCATCGCACAAGCATTCTATTGGAGTAAAATGGGTGTACAAAACAAAGATGAATCTAGATGGCTCTATTAACAAGCATAAGGCAAAACTAGTCGCAAAAGGGTACAAACAAAAAGAGGGAGAAGATTTTATAGAGGTGTTTGCTCCTGTTTCAAGACTTGAGACGGTACGTTTGCTTATTTCTCTAGCTACTCAAAAAAATTGGAAGTTGTTTCAAATGGATGTAAAATCAGCATTTCTGAATGGCATCCTTAAGGAAGAAGTATATGCTGATCAACCACCTGGGTTCACCTGGGTTTAAGAAGAAAGGAGAAGATAATAAAGTATACACATTAAAAAAGGCATTGTATGGGCTGAAGCAATCACCCCAAGCTTGGTACAGCCTCATTAATTCATATTTTGAAAAATATGGCTTTCAAAAATGTCCATATGAGCGCACACTGTACATCAAAAGTAGTTCAAAAGGAAAGTTAGTGATTGTCAGTCTTTACGTTGATGATCTAATTTTCACAGGAAATGATGAGAAGATCTTGCAAGACTTTAAGCATTCAGTGATGACAGAGTTTGAAATGACAGATTTGCAAAAACTTCATCATTTTCTTGGCATTGATGTTCACAGATCTAAGAAAGGAATATTCATTTCATAGGAGGCTTATGCAAAAGAAGTACTAAAAAAGTTCAGAATGGAGAATGCTAATCTAGTTTCATCTACATGTATCACGGGGTTGAAACTATGAAGAGAAGGCGAAGAAAAGCTTGTTAATCCTACCATGTTTAGAAGCCTTATTGGAAATTTGATGTATCTAACTTCTACAAGGTCTGACATTATGATGCGGTGAGCTTGGTGAGCAGATTCATGGAAAAACCATACTCTAACCACTGGGAAGTTGCAAAGAGAATATTGAGATATGTGAAAGGAACCTTCGACTATGGAATATTTTATGAAGCTAACATTCCAGTCAATCATATTGGTTATGCAGATAGCGACTTGGCTGGAAGTAATGATGATAGCAGAAGCACTTCGGGTTATGTTTTTAATCTTGGAAGTGATGCAATTTCATGGAGCTCTAAGAAGCAATCAATCATTATGCTATCTGCTACAGAATCAGAGTACATTGCAGCATCTTATGCCGGATGTCAATTAATTTGGTTGCGCGGAATTCTGGAAAGTTTTAAACAACAATAAGAAAAACCAATAAGACTATTTTGTGATAATAGTTCTACTATTTCAGTCACAAAATATCCAATGCTTCACGGGAGGGCAAAACACATCCGCATTCGATATCATTTTTTAAGGGAGCTTGTGAAAAATGGCGACATTAATGTCGAGTATTGTAAAACAGGTGATCAAATGGATGACATTTGACAAACGCACTTAGCGGGCAAGTCTTCTAACGAAGTGCTGAAAATTTGGGAATAAAAAGCAAGTTAAATTTAGGAGAAGCACTGTTGGAAAGAAAATAAATTGCATTAAATGTAATTATATTGCATGTGTTAATTGCAATATATATTACCAGATTTACTTATTTGATTCATATTTGGTAATGTATTAAACCCAAATCTTATCTAGATTTATCTTTTGGATAAGAATAAGAATGTATAAATAAGAGTATATATTTGCAATTGTAACGACCCGGATTTTTCGATCATTTGAATTCGAGTATTTAAATTGATTTTAAAAATAATATTTAGAAATATTAACGGATTTAATATTTACTTCGTTTATAAAACGACAAGTAAATGTTTATATTTATATTTAATTTAAAACGAACTCAAAATGGCACGGTAGTTCGTAATATTGAGTTTTGAACTTTCATTGAATATATAGAATCTGTTTTAAGACGGAATTCCGTGAAACAAGAAACATTGGGATCTTATCGATTATAATTTTCTAATGGATGAGAAAAATTGAGATTTCAATATATATATATATATATGATAAGTTGTGCCCAAATCAAATTTTAAAATAGTCGCTATGGATTTCGATTATAAACAATAACGTTTATTAATAAATATAATGGGATTTATATATAATTTGAATATTGTTTAACTTGAAAATGTTGATATTGAATTATAATTCCATATTAGCTGAATTTAAAGTTATATACTAGTTTATTTATATATATATACGAAAATAATAATAATTTATTATTATTGTTTTATAATTCATTTATATTTTTAACAATATTATATGAGTGTTAGAAATAATTAATTTTCAAACGACCTCCATTTTTGACGAAACGAATTTTATTGGATTACGTATAATTAACTATTGTTGGATTTCTAGTTTGGAGCCAAATCGAGTTGTTTTATCGGTAGACGAGATTTAAGGGTGAACCGATGGATAAATTGTGATCTAAATAGTGCTCTTTTTGCAAACGGAGTCTGTTTTCAACGAAGTTAGTTTCATTAGGACCGTAACGTCAAATTATACCATGGCGCCCATTTTCGTAATTTTTAAAGATTGTGTGTTTATTGATGTAAATGTAATAGTCAATGTTAAGTAGTGGTAAAATTAAACTAACCGTATTTAAATAAACAATAATAATAAAAGAACCCTTGACGCTTAAGAAAAGAAAAAAGGACAATGCACAGTCCTTTGCCCGTTCTATCTTGTACAATCACTGTGGCATGTGTTTTCTTTTTGAAAATGCAATGTCTGTTTACAGCTCTCCTACTAGTTCCTATAATCTTTTCCACACACAGTCTACCCGCTGCAAAGCTTCAGCTACCCATCTCCTTCCCTACCCTTTTCTTGTCAATCTTTCACGCGAATTAACAACTGAATGCAAACCTATTACCTATCTATCCAAATTACTTTTGCAACACATTGAGATAATTTCCCTACTCTGTATTGTACACTACAGTGACAAGACCCATCAAATGCAACGCCTCCTCCCTTAACTTTGCAGCGGAACTAAATAAGCACATGTAGTAGACCTTAAAGGAACCCTGCAGACCAACCCTACCATCCTAGAATAAGAAACATGTACGACCTGTATTTTCTTCCCATCCTTTCAGCTATTCTAGCCTGTTGAAAACCGTAACATGCCATCTACCTCGTCTTGCATTTTCACTGTCGTTTTCACCCTCACCAGAGTGACACCATCACAGACCTAGCCAACCATTATAGCATATACACCTACTCCTTGGCAGCCAACACTACAAGAAAATGTTCTATTTATAGCGTTTAAAAAATGCTATAAAAGGATACGATGGCGTTTTTACAAACGTTGTATATCAACATGTTGTAATATGTCAAGGGTCTATAATAGCGTACTAATAATCGCTATAAAAAACATGTTATAGATAATGCTACTCACAGCGTTTCTGAATTGCTATTAAATTAACAATTTACAACATGCAAATTCCTATCTATAGCGGTTTTTTGCTTGCTATAAAACTTTTATGTAGAGTTGTGGTTTATGCTACTATTATTTATGACATAATTTAATTACTATTTATAGCAACTCTAAACGGTGTAAATAAACATTGCTTGATTATTATAGCAATTACAGATGCTATAGAAATTTCACAACCTGATTGTTATAGCAATTATAAACGCTATAGAAAATTTAATTTAGCATTTTATAGCATTATTTGTCATGAAAGCCGTTTAATAGTTGCAGATTACTTCTACTGCACTAGCATAATGCTATAGTAGTATAGCCATTATTAAAAGTATTTCATGCACAATATTAAACATATAAATATTTGTAATCAAAAGTATGTCGTACAAAACATATAAATATTTATGATCAAAAGTAACAATTCTTACGATCGTTGCTAACCAAAACAATGTATACTAAAAAGAACAATCCGTACAACCATAGCTAACCAAAACGACACAGTAAAAGTAAAGATGTATGAACATCGACGCAAAATACATTTTAAGGAGAATGAGTGCCAAAAAAATGATTTTGCTATCTTCCAATGTGTAGTAACCCCAATATCATCGTATATCACCTGTCAAAATGAAGCACATGTACGTCTATTAGTCATAAAGGTAGAAATGTAGATGTATTCAACATAGTTTCAAACATTAATTTATTTTTTAAAATGTAGCAAATGTACGTCTATTTTATTATTTATAAATTTATTTATTTCCATGAATTTTGTCCATATTTAGATCATTATTTAACTTACATTAAAGTTGTTTATCTTATTAATAATTTTATACTACTTGGTTAATTTTTATAAATTTATCTAAGTTTTTTTAAACGTAGTCAATTTTAGAAAATTACTTAACTTTTATAAAACTTAATTTTGTTGATTTAGTTAAATTTTATAAAAAAATGTAGTTAATTTTTTATAAAAAATTGGTTATATTTTACAAGCTTAATAAATTTTGCCAAATGTGTATAAAATTTGATTACCTCCTGTGAAAATTAGCTAAACTTTATTACGTTCATTATCTTTGTAAACTTAATTTATTTTAAAACCTAAATTAAGTTTTATAAACTCACTTAATTTCTATAAAAATTACTTAATTTTGACAAATTAGGTTAATTTTTACAAATTTATTCAATCTGTTAAATTTTTATAAACGTAAATACTTTTTATAAGTTTACTAACTTTTTCTAAAATATTATCAATATTGAGATAATTGTTCAATGCATAGAAACTTGTTCACTTTATTTTAAGGTAGGTCAAATTTATACATAACACATAATTTCACAACTTGAATCTGCCTATAAGGTAACATTATTGATATATCATATTTTCTGTGAAGAACTCCAAGCCAACATCTAACAAACATAACTGCAGTAGCTGATTATTGCATGGCAGTAAATATATACTAATAGGATGAAGTTCGGATGTCTGCGTACCATTATCTTCAAGATGGTGCAACTGCTTCTACGATGTCTTCAGAACTCAGAAAACTTGGTTGGTTCATTGGAGCAAGCAGCAAGCAGCCTTGCCCACATTCTTTCTGTTATCACCACCTAGTTGAATTTTACTAAAATAGACATGAACTCAATTTACTGTACGGTACTTTAAAGCATCCTATGGATTTAGAACAGAACATATAAGATAAATACACTTTACTTATAAGAACAAAACAGATAGTACAATTATTGAACATTAATCATTTGACTTAGGTAAACAACATCACTGTTGGAATTCAAAAACGTACATAACAGAGCAAGATTCACCTCGTAAACTGAAGGCGTCAAGAAGAGTACTACATATATACAAATTGTAAATAAAACATCTTGTCGGATTACCCATCGATACACAAACTCATCACTAACTATATAAGCAACTGAGTCAAAGATTCAAAAACCAAGCTGACTACAGTGAAAATCAACTATCTTACAGTTTAACAAAGAGATAGTGAATTTCTAAATTTATTGGAGATTTTGTCTTTATGAAATATTTTTAAAATGTCTTACTTATGTTAAAGACATTTTGCATTCTGCATATAAAAGGAATGCATGTTCATGGTTATTATAATACAACAACCATTTATAAACATGAAATACAAGAGAAAGTTAGTTTACTTGGATGCATAGATTATTCCATTCCATCATATACTAGTATAACTTAGGGTAGGATTACTTTAACAAAATAAAGCTAGAAGGTTTTTTCTTTCTAAAGTTCTTACCACTCCAGTAAATCAATTAGGAAGCATAAGAGTTTTTGGCCTATACAAGATGATAACAAATGGGATCCATAAGAGTGCAAATGTTGAAATGAAGTTTACCCACATTTAAATATATATTTTTCAATAAAAAAAAAAAAAACCTTAACCATTTTTGTATTTGAGTTGCAAATCTCCTCTAAGATCTTATGTGAAGTAGATGGAGCAACCATCTTGAAGCTCCTCCGCCTCATGTTTTTTGTCCTCTCTCCACAATCTTCCAATTCTCAATCTCACAGTTCTGAAAACTGTCAAAGCTTTTATTAGAGAAGTGACCCATTGCCGATTCACCTGATAGCATTAGAGCATTAGGAAACTTACAGTGCCAAGTTTGATAATGAATAGCATGAAATATACATTAGTTTAAGCAGTAATTTCTAGAGTTATTTCCTACGAGTTCAGACATGAAAACCGATTTCGCAGTCGAACAAGCATATTTCACAAGATACACAAGAGATTAATCAACAAGTGAATCATTTCTTTGTTCTGAAATAGAAAGTAACACTCCCAGAATTCATTACCCAAACTCCAGGACACTTCAAACCAAAGGAAAACCAAGACATATATCAGAAAGCAATACAAGTATTATTATTACGAGAAATTGGTAGCCTTTTAATAAGGACAGAAGAATACCTAAAATGCTAGCCCGAGTGTTCTGGAAGCAGTTCATCTCCTTAAATGCGTATAAAAAACAGAGACACGTAGTTGTTTTAAACGAATGCTACATAAAAACGATTGTTTAATCTGTTCCTGGGACCGCTTTAGCTACTTGTTCTTTTTTTTCCTTTGAATTCCTTGCCAAAAATAATCTACTTCACTTCATTAACAATGGAAATAGCTTTAACTGTTATAAGAAATAATTTTTATAAGAAAGTCACTTTGAATAGAAAAAAACAGACGTTCACCATACGTTTATTGACTCCATGGGAAGTCCAACATATAATATTATGCTTGATTATATAATCAAAAATATATAAATGATTAAGAATCAATGAGTGTGAACGTAAAAATATAAAGTTGTCGGATGTATAAACTTAATCAAACATATATCCAATCTTCTTGTTTTCTCTATAAGGAAAGAATATGAAACTAAAGGATAAAAATTTTCATATGTACAGATATAATAGTCATAAGAAGCAGAAAATCAGTAAGCAATTTTATGAGTAACTGAATCATGATGAATCTGTTAATAGATGAACTAAACAACACAGTTTATACATTTATGTAAGGTATTTAAGGGTAAAAACTATATCGGTTTTGCTGAAACTGAGCGCTGCTCGGTTTTGCTGAAACTGAGCGCTGCTCGGTTTTGCTAAAACTGAGCGTATGCTCAGCTACAAAAACTAGGCTATGCTCGGTTTTTGAGCGATACAATATGCACAAATATGACATTAGTGTTCACACATTCACCCAAATTATATATTACTTCGTATTTGTACCAGTTGTCATAACAATCCAAATTCGCACCACATAAAAACCTAAATCAATGTCAACCATCTCTAACCCAAATTCACACCACATAAGAAAATTAAATCAAAGATAACCATCTCTCACACAAATCAATTAAAATATACCTTGCACGTAGGTAGGCAGAGGCTGTAGAATAATTTCGAGTAGAAGCCGGTGGAGGCAGAAGAGTGAAGGAGGAAAAAGCGCAGAGAAAGCATATAGTGATGCAAGAACATTGTACTTCTTTTCATGTGTGGTAGAGGTCAAATTGTACATGAAATCTGCAAACAACGCATTGAAGTGTGAAAGCTTTAGAGTGGAAATATTCAAAGGCAAAAACTAGATCTCTAAAGATAAATAAGTTATAGAAGTATACCTCCACACCTGTGCATGTACTTAGTTAACTTTCATAAACTTAGCCTAATTTTATAAACTTTGTTAAATTATATAAACTTAGTTAACATAATTATTTTTGTACAATTTAGTAAGAATACTGTGTGATCAAATATACTTGTATAGTCTATAAAAGAATGAAAATAGGTTAGAGTAAATCAAAGTTGATTATAGAGCAGAAGTTTTACAAAGCACGGCTACATGTATATAACCTGAAAAGTAAACAGAGAAACAAATAGAAAATATTGTCATGTTTATTACAGTAATTTACCTTTTTCTCTTGTGTTTGGCGGTCTGCATGCAGCCTGCAAATACACATCAAATACTTAATGAAAATGGAAATCTCAGATTTAACTAAAAAAAAATAAAATCCCAGCATGTGAATTTAATACCGACTAAATATAAACAAAATTTATGCACAACTTGACAGTTATATTATATATAATGGAAACACTATTATCCGTACTCACTACATTAAATTTGTAAATGGAAATGGAAACGTATCAAATTTGTAACGTGTCTTAACATTTCATTCAATTACAATATTTATTATCCTAGTTAATTCCATATTTATTCTAACTGTTATATTATAGTAGATGACCACAAAACATGTCGGCTGTTACATTATTAATACTGCAAAGCAATTAAAGAAAATAAATCATGTACCTTCAAAAAGAATGTGTGGTTCTGACATTAACCATTAGGATTTTAGAATAACCAAAGTATAAGGATGTAATAACTCCTTTTCCATCCTACAGGAATAGGAAAAAAAATCATACATTCATACTCAAATTGGCAAAATGATTATTACATTAATGTACAATGGTTTATTAAAATATATTTTACCTTCTTGTTTCACTGATATTTTTTACAGCCTAATATTCTTCTAACTTGCTTCTCTTAACATTTTCCTATATCCAGAGGAAAAAAACACTATTTAGCTTCTGGTTCAGTAATGCGGCCTTGTTCATACAAGATAAGCAGAGGATATTGGTAGACAAATTTGATACCAGACATAGAAGAAAGCTCAACTAGAAAGTAAAATGTTATGAGGGAATATGATGTTAGTTTCAATATTCAGGGATAGACATAACAGTACATAAGAGAATGGCTGCATGACAGGAAACCACATAGATGCGACAGTAAATGTATATATGAAAGGAACATCAACATGCTAAAAAAACAAAGTAAACAACTAGTAATTTACACTTTTCATGGTCAGAAATGCAATGATTAAGAATATAACTTTAAATTTGCAGCCAACCATTGGAACCTCCAGACAAAATCTCTACAATCTTTGTTGTTAGTGTAAACACATTAAGCCTAAAAATATATAGTTAACCTAAACATGCATATATGATACATGCCTTATTTAATCAGTTGGTCCAATATGCAAAATGTATTCTTGTTCCATAAGCTTTATGAAAATCCGGAACCACATGGAAGCATATTTAGCCTAATAAGCAAAATATAAAATTATTACACTCATTAAATTGGGAGATGAATCTAATGAATTCAACAACATCGGCAGTCGTTATAAAACTGTCTTCAATTTAATTTTACTAAACAAATTTTAACCCGCTCAATCTTAGACTACCCCCCCTCCCCTCCCCTCCCCCTACACACATACAAAAAAAACTCGGTCACCACGCCCGCCCCCTAGCACGCGCGCGCGCGCGCACACACACACACGCGCGCGCGCGCGCACACACACACATATATATATATATGTATGTATGTATGTATAGACACATTACATGCTTAACTTTTATGAATCATACAGCCTGAAGACGATCAACATTCCCCTTATAGACTTAAATGGCTAACGTTTTAAAAAAGGGTATAGGAGCTTGTTGCTGTGACATTGAACTTTCTTATTACAATATTCTCATGTGAATAGCAGTTAACACTGTATCTTGTCTGATAACTCATCCTTATAAATTTAATGGTAAAACTTTGGTGCATGAACTAAACAATCAGCTTACACATTTGGCTTACATAAGTTGACTGCTTTGTTAAAAAACTTCAATTGCCCTTGGTTAAAATCTTATATGTTGTATAAAGCTTTCCAGTTCTATGTTTTTTACATTTGTACATTTTCTTGGTGGCTGCACTTGAGTACACTTTCTATTATAATTCAGTCCTATGCTTAGTTAGATCACTGCTGCAGCAATTGCAGGAGTTAACATAGGCTTAAGAGGTCATCAAAATGGTTCGCAATCTTCTACGCATGCATACATTGCCATGTTCATCCCATTATTAACCACAACCAATATAATACAAAGAATACTCAACAGAGTCAACGACATACACTATTTTGCTTAAAAGCAAGGATCAAGTAAACTAAGTTGCAAAAGTGAACACCCATATCTTGCATACACATACTTACAAGTATAGCATCAGATGATTAAATCAAGGTTTATATATAAATTTAATTTTGCTCAATTAAATGTACAAATTTATCTTAAATGCTGACAACTAAAGCTTGCAAAAGTATTAAATTGAGCTCATCCACAAAAACTGGAAAGATGCATATTTAATATAACTTGTACTTTTTATTTATTTTGTCCAAATTCCTGCATATGCAAGTTTTGACCAGTCAGCAAAATAAAAAATGATAACAAGGCATGTAGTGTAATGCAAATATGCATGGCTCTATGTTAGACGTAGGTATGCAGTTACACTTGGCGGAGCCATTAGATGTTGAATTAAAGTAGATCATACTTGGCGGATCCATTAGATGTTGAATTAAAGAAGATCATACTTGGCGGAGCCAATCTGATTATATACAAATCAAAGATCAAATTCACATACCTGCATGGTTGCTCAATGTAAAATGTGTCTGCCTTTGTTCCAAGTTTCATATACTTCATCCTTATAAATGTAATGTCCTTCCAAAATTGACATTATAACTCTTTGCTATCAAACACAGATTTTTCTTTCATGTTAGCATACATATCCAGAACAAATTAATAACCTGAAAAATAGCCGTAGCAAGTTAATAACCTTTCTTTTTATGGAAAGCATACGTATTTTCTATAAACCAAGTTCTTGTTGATAATGATGCAGTCAATTTGATCAAAGAAAAATTTATATCCCAGAACATGATAAATGAGAGTAAAAAAATAATTTGCAAAAAAAAAAAAAAAAAAAAAAAAACTATTGATATGGAGAACAAAGAGGTGAGGAGATTATAGACAGATGCATATGATTTATATACTTTTTATGAGACAAGTTATTTTATGTCACAGTAACCACAAATTGACCTCTTAGAACTTCTCAGGTTTCTCAACAAGCTATTTTAGGCGACGGTAACCCCAAATCGACCATTTTTGGCATAAAAATTAAGTTATGTCATGGATTAGTACAAATTTGGGGAATCAATCAATCACCGACCAACATCAGATTGGGTTCACAATTCGAATCCAACTATAGCACCTGGAGACTCATGCGGCTTGCTCAGCATCTGGGGTCATCGTAACTTGATCTAGAGGAAATGAAACAACTGCAACTGCAAACCTTGCTTTGCAAAAAAGAAAATTTCTACGCATGACAATTGTCTTATCCAAAGAATAGGGCATATTTACATAAGCATTTCACTGTATGAGTTAGTGTCATAAGAAAAATTGATTTAGTATTATATAATTAACCAGATTATCTTTCAAACATAAAAGCATTCATTGAAGTCAGACAACAAGCTGAACTTGCTTAAAATATTATTAACCTGAGTGAGGATGTATCAAGCTTTTTTTTTTTAAGCTTTCAATCCAAAATATACCTTATCTTATCAAATTTTTTATATCTAGGTTCCTATAGTTAATACATCTCTGGAAGTGCTTTTCTTAACGATATCTTAGGTGTCAAACAGATAGTTTCAAACGTACATTTTTGAACAATATCGTGGTCCTTGTTAGCGTCACGATTATTACATACCATACTTAACTGAAGCATATTTTTTCTTCAGAACCGTTTACTGCAACACATCATTTGTGCCTTCAGTGTTGAATGTTACCTGCAATTTGCGAGAATGTGTCAGTAAAACTCGAAGATCTACTATTAGTAGGCAAATTATTTTGTGCTCCTATTTGTAGTTTTACTTCTTTCAGGTATACATGGCTCTGCTTCTAAGTGTTTTGGATTATGACCAACAAGATTGTCCTAATAAGTATGCACTTCTACTTTAGTGGAAAAGATATAAGTTGACAAAACAAATAATTTAGGTATACAGGATTTCATTTCCAGAAATTTATGTTTACTTCATAATCTACTATTAGTAGGCAAATAATACTGGTATACAGGATTTCCAGAAATTTCATGATCGCTCAATGATTCAAAGAAGGAAAAAAATCGAGTTTGCATTTTTATACCTAAAATCGAGTTCGACAATCGAGGAATCTACTTCCCTGACAATCACTCGCGAGCTTGTTCGGACCAGGAATTGCTCCTCCTCGTCGTCGAGGTCAAGAATTCTACTTCTGTGGTAATAGCACGCAAGTTTCTTCGAACCAGAAATCGAAGGGAATGGCGATTGTAGAGAGGAGTTCGTGAGTGGAGAAGGGATTTGGGGTAAAGGTAATGACGATTGAAGGGAGGAGTTCGTGAGTGGAGAAGGGATTTGGGGTAAAGGTAATGACGATTGAAGATTTCGTGAGTGAAGGGATTTGGGGGTTGATTGAATTGGCGGTGAAGAAACGAAATGAAAAGGAAATTTTAGAGGAACACGAATTAGAAGCAAGCGTAAAATTTTGACCGCTAAAATTTCAGGGCATGGTTAAACACAGCGTCGTTCGAAGCTATGTTCTATAGTTCAAAGCTATGTTTTAGCTTAAACAGTGATTAAGCATACTTAACTATAGCAAGTTGAATTTTCGTGCAACCCTTCTTGCTATTAATATAACATTTTCTTGCAGTGCAAGTATCCATTGGTTATAAATATAGGGGCTACTTCGTTCACTGAAGTATGAAAAACACAGTAAACAGAAAATGGTAGCATACTTTAGAAATTAAAAACAAACGAGGTATAAAAAAAACATTGTCTAGTAAAGGAGACATATATATATATATATATATATATATATATATATATATATATATATATATATGTAAACGAATGTTGAATGTTGAACGCAGGAGAGTAGAACAAGGGGAAGAAGTTACGAGCTATGTTGATGGAGGCCTATGGTGGAGGAAGCACGTGGATCCGAGTATGGTTAGGGGTAGACATGGGGTTTCAGTCTGACGTAGGTGGTGTGAGGTTGCTAGGCGGGTTCGAACGGATGTAATATGCAGCAGCAGGTGAGCTGTGAATGGGCGGACGGTTTGAACAAGAAAAGTGGGAAGGTATGGTATGTAATAATCATCTTTAAGTAATTGGGTGGAATATCTTGTGTTTGCGCGTGTGATTTCATATCTGTGTTTGTTTTCATAGAAATCATCTTTAAGTAATTGGGTGAATAAGATCCTGGACGCTTCCGCAAAGGCGCAGTTTTCCATAACAACAGTAACCACAAATTGACCTCTTAGAACTTCTCAGGTTTCTCAACAAGCTATTTTAGGCGACGGTAACCCCAAATCGACCATTTTTGGCATAAAAATGAAGATATGTCATGGATTAGTACAAATTTGGGGAATCAATCAATCACCGACCAACATCAGATTGGGTTCACAATTCAAATCCAACTGTAGCACCTGGAGACTCATGCGGCTTGCTCAGCATCTGGGGTCATCGTAACTTGATCTAGAGAAAATGAAACAACTGCAACTGCAAACCTTGCTTTGCAAAAAAGAAAATTTCTACGCATGACAATTGTCTTATCCAAAGATTAGGGCATATTTACATAAGCATTTTGTTGGGATCCCTCCTTAATTGGAGAGTTTCTAGAAAATTCTAGACGTTTCTAGAGAAATCTAGAATTTTCTAGAATGTTCCGGAGAACTCTAGAGAAGTGTAGAACCCTCTAGAAGCTTGTGGAAGAGTGTAGAACCCTCTAGAAGCTTGTGGAAGAGTGTGGAACCCTCTGGAATATTCTGAAGACGTGTGGAACCTTCTGGAACCTTACGGAAGAGCATCGAAGAATAAAGAAGAGAATGGAAGAGTGTAGAGATTCCTAGAGAGTGTGGAGCATTCTAGAGAATCAAACTCTACCGTCGGATGCAAGTAATCTCCACCATTCATTATGTAGGTTGAGTAGTATAAATAGGAGAAGGAGCCCTATTACTAGCCATCCAAGAATCCAAGAAAGAAATCCACTTCTTAGAGTGAGAAAAATACTTGAGAGTTAGTAAGCCTCTTTGAGAGAAAAGAGAGATAGCTTAAGAAGTATCCATCCTTAAGCTTGATTCAAGTGTGAGTTACTTTTGTAATCAAATTCTTGTAATCCTACTATTCCTTTGTATAGTGGAAGAATCTCCATATTGGAGAATTATAAACTCTTGTGCACCCGTTGCTACTTTTAATCTTAATTGCCTATCTTAACTTCACGAAGCGGGAAAGACTGAGATTTCCCCAACAGTGGTATCAGAGCCAGGTTCATCTGTAGCCGTAATCAAGCTCGTGTAAGTTCAAGATGGAGGATAATGTCGCTCATGATGGAGACATGTTCAAGCTCACAGCCAACAACTACTCCTATTGGAAGCCAATGATGGAGGACCACTTGTATTGTAAGGATTTGCATGAGCCCATCATCTACAAAGATAAAGTGGCAGGGAAAAGTGATGCTCAATGGGAACTGTTGAACCGGAAGGCTGTTGCTATGATCCGTAAGTACATTGACAAAACTCTCTTCGAGCATGTTTCTACTTATACAAATGCCTGTGAATTATGGACAAAGCTTGAGTCCATGATTCAGAAGAAAACGCCTCGCAACAAGGCCAATTTAGTTCGACGGTTGGTGAAATTGGAGTATAAGGATGGTCATAGTATGATTTAGCACTTGAATAACTTCAAGGGGCTCGTAAATCAACTAACAAAAATTGATATGAAGATCGATGATGAGTTACAAGCTCTTCTACTCCTCAGTTCCTTACCGGAAAGTTGGGACACACTTGTTGTTACACTTAGTAACTCAGCTCCGGAAGGAAAGTTAACTATGGATACCGTCAGTGACAGCCTTCTTGGTGAAGAAGCAAGGAGAATGGAACGAGATGAGTCTATTCATCCCGAAGCTAATGTTGTTGACAATCCGGGTAGGAATGAAACTCGTGGACGTAGTAAGAGCCGAAATCCACATCAATCTCGAGGAAGATCCAAGTCACGCTCGAAGATTACATGCTATTACTGTGGAAAGATAGGTCACAAGAAAATGGAATGTCGAAGCTTCAAAAGAGACCAAAAGGCCGGTAATGTTAAGCCTGACCAAATAAGCCTAACGAAGAAGCAAGAAGAAAAGAGTACTACTGCCATAGTATTGAAGGAAGATCTGCTATATCTCGTTGGTGAAAGTAACATTCTAAACATTGCTTGCGATGAGAGTTCTTAGATTATTGATTCTGGTGCTTCCTTCCATGTTACTCCACATGAAAACTTCTTCTCATCCTACCAAAGAGGTGACTTTGGCACGATGCAAATGGGAAATCAAGATAGAAGCAAGATTGTTGGAATAGGAGACATCACTCTGACGACAAGCACCGGGTGCAAGATTATTTTGAAAGATGTGAGGCATGTCCTAACCATGCGCCTCAGTCTTATCTCCGCTGGAAAGCTAGATGATGATGGTCTGATGAATTACTTTGGTGAGGGGAAGTGGAAGCTCACCAAAGGAAGTTTGACGATGGCTCGAGGAAAGAAGGTAGGCTCATTGTATGTAATGCAAGCTAAGCTATGCAAAGAAGAAGTAAATGTCTCTACTGATGATAAGGACATATGGCATCAACGACTTGGGCACATTAGTGAGAAAGGTCTTCACATACTCATTCAGAAACAGCTCCTCCCTAACGTGAAAGGTAAACCACTTCATCCTTGTGCTCATTGTTTAGCTGGAAAACAACACAGGGTTGCTTTCCAAAGATCTTCTCCGCCCATAAGGAGAAAGAACATTCTAGACCTCGTGCACACTGACGTATGCTCGATGTTTGAGAGATCCATTGGTGGTGATCTACATTTTGTCACCTTCATTGATGATCATTCAAGAAAAGTATGGTTGCACCTGTTAAAATCAAAGGATCAAGTGCTTGATGCCTTCAAAGAATTCCATGCTCTAGTGGAGCGTGAGACTGGACGAAAGATCAAGTGTGTACGATCAGATAACGGAGGTGAGTATAGAGGCCCTTTTGAAGTCTATTGCAAGAAATATGGCATTAGGCTAGAGAAGACTCCACCCAAGACACTACAATTGAATGGGCTAGCTGAGAGAATGAATCGAACCATTGAAGAAAGAGTTCGTTGTGTGCTCTCTCATGCTAAGTTACCCAAATCATTTTGGGGAGAAGCTATAATGGCTGTGATCGACATTGTCAACCTCACACCATCAGTTCCTTTGGATGGGGCCATTCCTGAGGAAGTTTGGACGGGCAAGAGGGCTTCATATAATCATCTCAAGGTGTTCGGGTGCAGAGCATTTGTTCACATACCAAAAGATGAGAGAGCTAAGCTTGATGCAAAGACAAAGGAGTGTATCTATCTTCGTTCACCTAAGGATGAATTTGGGTACCGGTTGTGGGATCCAATTAACAAAAAGGTTATTCGCAGTAGAGATGTTGTATTCTTCGAAGACCAAACAATTGAAGATATCAAGAATTCAGAGAGGCCAAGATTGAGAAGCTATAAGAATACTGAACCTACTCTGGTTCGACATGAAGATAATAACACCCAAGAAAGTAGTGATGCTGAAGATCATCAAGAACCGGTCCAGGAAGAACCTCAATCTAGCACTCCAATTGCACCAGAGCCAAGAAGATCCTCAAGGGACAGAAGACCATCCAGTCGATACAACACAGAGGAGTACGTTACGCTCACTGATGAGGGGGAGCCTCAAAGCTATAAAGAAGCAATGAGTGGTTGTCATAAAGAAGAGTGGAGAATAGCCATGCAAGAAGAAATGCAATCCTTGCATGAGAATAATACATATGAACTAGTGGAGCTACCAAAAGGGAGAAGAGCCTTGAAGAATAAGTGGGTTTATAGAATCAAGACCGAAGAGAACTGTTCAAAGCCTCGCTACAAAGCTCGGTTAGTCGTTAAAGGATTTGGACAAGAAAAAGGTACTGACTTTGAAGAGATATTCTCCCCCGTGGTAAAGATGTCATCAATCCGAGTTGTCCTTAGTCTAGCAGCCGTGCAAGATTTGGAGATTGAACAACTCGATGTCAAGACGGCATTTCTACATGGTGACCTAGAGGAAGAGATCTACATGGAACATCCTGAGGGATTCAAAGTTCCAGGCAAAGAAGATCTAGTGTGCCGCCTCACAAAGAGTCTATATGGACTTAAGCAAGCACCAAGGCAATGGTACAAGAAGTTCGACGCATTCATCGGAACATGACTTCAAAAAGACAGAAAGCGATCATTGTGTCTTCATAAAGAGGTATGTAAGTGGTGACTTTCTCATAGTTCTGCTCTATGTTGATGATATGCTTATCATTGGACAAGATCGCATAAAGATAGCTGCTTTAAAGAAAGATCTAAGCAAGAGCTTTGCCATGAAAGATTTGGGACCGGCTAAACAAATCCTTGGGATGAGAATAACTCGTGATAGATCAAAAAGACTGTTGTGGCTATCCCAAGAGAGATATATCGAGAAAGTGTTGGAAAGGTTCAACATGCACAAATCAAAGCCGGTTAACACTCCACTAGCTGGGCACTTCAAGCTAAGTTCGAAGCAGAGTCCGACAAGTGAAAAAGACAAGGAGGAGATGAAGAAGAAACCATACTCATCTGTAGTAGGAAGTCTCATGTACGCAATGATATGCACAAGACCAGATATTGCTTACGCAGTTGGTGTTGTCAGTCGCTTCTTGGCTAACCCAGGGAATGAGCATTGGGTTGCAGTCAAATGGATCCTCCGATATCTACGTGGAACTTCCAAAAGATGTTTATGCTTTGGAAAAGGAAAACCTGTGTTAGAAGGATATACAGATGCAGACTTGGCTGGTGACATTGATTCACGGAAATCAACATCGGGATACTTAACCACTTTTGCAGGGGGAGCTATTTCATGGCAATCAAAGCTACAAAAGTGTATTGCATTATCCACTACAGAGGCAGAGTATATTGCAGCTACTGAAGCTTGCAAGGAGATGTTGTGGGTGAAGAACTTGCTGCATGAATTGGGAGTGGATCAAGAAAAGTATGTCTTGAAGTGTGGCAATCAAAGTGCAATTTACGTGGCAAAGAATTCAACATTTCATTCCCGCACAAAGCACATTGATACACGATATCACTGGATCCGAGAAGTTCTCGAAGAAAAGCAAATACACCTTGACAAGGTTCACACAGATGAGAACTGGTCTGACATGATGACCAAGGTAGTACAAACAAGGAAGTTTGAAGATTGCTGTCAAGGTGTCGGCGTACTACTAACCCCCAATTAAGTCGGGAGGGGGAGATTTGTTGGGATCCCTCCTTAATTGGAGAGTTTCTAGAAAATTCTAGACGTTTCTAGAGAAATTTAGAATTTTCTAGAATGTTCCGGAGAACTCTAGAGAAGTGTGGAACCCTCTAGAAGCTTGTGGAAGAGTGTGGAACCCTCTGAAATATTCTGGAGACGTGTGGAACCTTCTGGAACCTTACGGAAGTGCATGGAAGAATAAAGAAGGGAATGGAAGAGTGTAGAGATTCCTAGAGAGTGTAGAGCATTCTAGAGAATCAAACTCTACCGTCGGATGCAAGTAATCTCCACCATTCATTATGTAGGTTGAGTAGTATAAATAGGAGAAGGAGCCCTATTACTAGCCATCCAAGAATCCAAGAAAGAAATCCACTTCTTAGAGTGAGAAAAATACTTGAGAGTTAGTAAGCCTCTTTGAGAGAAAAGAGAGATAGCTTAAGAAGTATCCATCCTTAAGCTTGAGTCAAGTGTGAGTTACTTTTGTAATCAAATTCTTGTAATCCTACTATTCCTTTATTTTAATCTTAATTGCCTATCTTAACTTCACGAAGCGGGAAAGACTGAGATTTCCCCAATACATTTCACTGTATGAGTTAGTGTCATAAGAAAAATTGATTTAGTATTATAAAATTAACCAGATTATCTTTCAAACATAAAAGCATTCATTGAAGTCAGACAACAAGCTGAACTTGCTTAAAATATTTTTAACCTGAGTGAGGACGTATTAAGTTTTTTTTTTTAAGCTTTCAATCCAAAATATACCTTATCTTATCAAATTTTTTATATCTAGGTTCCTATAGTTAATACATCTCTGGAAGTGCTTTTCTTAACGATATCTTAGGTGTCAAACAGATAGTTTCAAACGTACATTTTTGAACAATATCGTGGTCCTTGTTAGTGTCACGATTATTACATACCATACTTAACTGAAGCATATTTTTCTTCAGAACCGTTTACTGCAACACATCATTTGTGCCTTCAGTGCTGAATGTTACCTGCAATTTGCGAGAATATGTTAGTAAAACTCGAAGATCTACTATTAGTAGGCAAATTATTTTGTGCTCCTATTTGTAGTTTTACTTCTTTCAGGTATACATGGCTCTGCTTCTAAGTTTTTTGGATTATGACCAACAAGATTGTCCTAATAAGTATGCACTTCTACTTTAGTGGAAAAGATATATGTTGACAAAACAAATAATTTAGGTATACAGGATTTCATTTTCAGAAATTTATGTTTACTCCATAATCTACTATTAGTAGGCAAATAATACTGGTATACAGGATTTCCAGAAATTTCATGATCCCTCAATGATTCAAAGAAGGAAAAAAAAATCAAGTTTGCATTTTTATACCTAAAATCGAGTTCGACAATCGAGGAATCTACTTCCCTGACAATCGCTCGCGAGCTTGTTCGGACCAGGAATCGTTCCTCATCGTCGTCGAGTTCGAGAATTCTACTTCTGTGGTAATAGCACGCAAGTTTCTTCGAACCAGAAATTGAAGGGAATGGCGATTGACGAGAGGAGTTCGTGAGTGGAGAAGGGATTTGGGGTAAAGGTAATGGCGATTGAAGATTTGGTGAGTGAAGGGATTTGGGGGTTGATTGAATTGGCGGTGAAGAAACGAAATGAAAAGGAAATTTTAGAGGCACACGAATTAGAAGCAAGCGTAAATTTTTGACCGCTAAAATTTCAGGGCATGGTTAAACACAGCGTCGTTCAAAGCAGTTCAAAGCTATGTTTTAGCTTAAACAGTGATTAAGCATACTTAACTATAGCAAGCTGAATTTTCGTGCAATCCTTCTTGCTATTAATATAACATTTTCTTGTAGTGCAAGTATCCATTGGTTATAAATACAGGGGCTTCTTCGTTCACTGAAGCATGAAAAACACAGTAAACAGAAAATGGTAGCATACTTTAGAAATCAAAAAACAAACTAGGTATAAAAAAAACATTGTCTAGTAAAGAATATATATATATATATATATATATATATATATATATATATATATATATATATATATATATATATATAGATGTAAACGAATGTTGAATGTTGAACGCAGGAGAGTAGAACAAGGGGAAGAAGTCACGAGCTATGTTGATGGAGGCCTGAGGTGGAGGAAGCACGTGGATCCGAGTATGGTTAGGGGTAGACATGGGGTTTCAGTCTGACGTAGGTGGTGTGAGGTTGCTAGGCGGGTTCGAACGGATGTAATATGCAGCAGCAGGTGAGCTGTGAATGGGCGGACGGTTTGAACAAGAAAAGTGGGAAGGTATGGTTTTAAGTTTTAACAATGGAAGGAGAAAGCATGGGAGATGGGAAGGAAGTTACCGTGCGTGGGTTCTAAAATGTGAGGAGCAAAGTGGGCAGAGAGCATTGCGTGAAAAAGGTTGGAGAGGAACAAGCTTCTGTAAAGTGAAACACGGAAGAAGAGTATTATAAGAAGTGGACTGAGATTGGAAAATTTTGTTCAAACTGTGATAAAGGAAGGCACGGTGGGCTGCATTTTCAGTGATTGGTCTTTTGGCTGCATGTTGGATGAGCGTGGGCTTTGGAATTGCAAGTAGCATGTGAGGAGAAGGTTTGAGTAAGGGGACGTGAATCTGAAGTGAAAGGGGAAGCGGGTAGGAAAGATCTGCATCTGACGTGGTAGGATGTGACAACGTATTTAGAAGGGGATGGACTCGGGTTTATTTCCAAGCATATCAGGTGAGGGAATGATTTAAACAACCTAATTAAGTTTAAAAATGGTCTGGTTATTATTTTTGCATAACCGAATTGAAATATGGGTAGTCATGTTTATAACTACATCATCACATGTTAAAGCGACCTAATTATATAATGTTAATTAATTTTACTTATTTAGGTTTTAGCAAGTTTAATATGAAACTGTGATCGTATAATAATTACAACGTGCTCCTATGTCGTCAAAATTCGACAAGAACAGAAGACGTTGGAACCGTGTTGATAGACGCTACGAGAGTGGAGCAGATTTGGTCAGCAATGGGAGCTACTAATTTTATCAAACCATTTTAACGATGGACGGTAACCAAGGTGAGTTAAACTCACTAAGTTTTCGCATTTATAATTATTATAAGTTGGGTTTATTATTTTTATGTTGTGTTTGCTAATGTTTGGTTGATTTGACGATTGGTTGGATGTTTGTTAAATATTTTTATCGATTATTTAAATTAAATTATTGTTTAGTTTAAATGAAATGACATCGTTATTTTTAACGATTATTACCAATAGTGGTAACTTAACTTGTTGGTTACGTTTATAATGATATAAACGTTTTCAAATTAAACTGGATGCTTGAATGATTATTATTGGTTGACCGCTATTAGTTGAATTGATTATTTATCTGCATATGATCATTATACGAACTGTTTAACCCATATGATTAGATTATTGATTTGGTTATCGATTGTTGAATTCAAATTCAATGTTGTTGTGATATTAAGCAATGGGTGATTTTGGTTGAGAAATTTACATCAGATCGCAAAAATACAAACTGTTTTACAAAGATTGATTTACAGTCAGGTGAATCGATAAAAATAAAGTTATGAAATTTGTTTATAAGTAAATATAGATTTTTAATATATTATTTTGATTGAAGTTTATAAAAAGAAATAAACTAACCAATTATATGTTGATTATTTTAATCACCACACACCATTTTTATTACCAAAATACACCGTATGCGAAGCACATGCCTTATCATAATGGTTTATAAAGCTAATTCTTGTATTAATAAGATTGTTAAGTAAGTGTACAATGATTAATAACTGCAATTAATTTCTTTTAAGAAACAATTTAAAATGGGATTATATCGAATCAATTATTATTTATTTAATAATGATCGAAGTAAAATGGACTAGTTAAATTAATTAATTTAAATAAAAAGGCTAAATAGAATTGATTAACAAGTTAGTCATGTTTTAAAATTGATCAAGTCAACTTTCGTAACTGAAACAGATTTTTAAATTTAATTAGTTTGTGTTGATTAATCTAACGAAATAATTTAGCAATTGGTGTTTAACTTAATAAGTATTTAAAAGGAAATTGGATATTTATTTCAGTTAATGATAATGTAAATTAATAACAATTTAAAGGAACTTCTTCTTAAACGAAGTTCATTTAAGTAAGTAACCGAAGTTTAAATGAAATATAACTGAATTTCAAATGATTTTATGGACGGGTTTATATTTAAACCAAGTTTGGGAAATTATGTTATAAAAGGATTTTAAGCGAAGGCGATAAGCTTAGAAGAAATGTTACTTAATATTTGAATTAAGTGATGGATATCGAGATGAAAAGAGTTTATATTAAAATTGAACTGTATAAACGAGTTTATAAGAAGAGATGGGAATTTAAAGCGTTAATTTAAAATTAACATTACTTAATAATGGTATTAAGTAAAATTGACGAGATTTAAAATGAGATTTCCCAAAATGAATGATTGAAAGGTTTAGAGAAGGATTTTTGTAATTGAATTGGGTTTGTCCTAAAAAGGAAGGTGACGATTATGGTGTTTAAGTAATGAAACAAAGGAGATAACGTAACGATTGTTTACAAATATAAGTTGAATCGACTGTGTAAATATTAGATTATAAGTAATGTTATAGAAAATGTTTCAAAATTGTAATTAACTGGGAATTGAATATGGTTTAAGATATTTTTCTAATTATATAAATAAAATGATTTGAGAACATTAATGTATTGTTATGTTTGTTGATAGTTAAACAACCGATTGTCAAATTTTACCCATACGATTGTTGGCACGGAAAGACCGGGATCGAATTTATATTCGAAAACCATTCCGACCAATAAATATGAATACATGAAAGATGCTGATTGAAGATGGAGCATTTGAAGACCGTAAATCTTCATGAGTGGAAGAACCATCGTTAGATATCTCTGGTTGATCCCTAGAGTTAACAGTGATTTTGTCGTGATTGGAATCTACGGATTGCAAGGACTACTCTCTATTGATCTAAAGGGTGATTCCTAGGATGTGGTAGGAGAGTGTCTTCGATTTGTCCAGTCCCAGGACAACTTGTATGGACGGATGTCTGACAAAGTATTTTCAAAGGAATCATGTACGTTGATTTCTTCAAACGTACCAAGTTGTTGGCGTAGAAGGGAAACTTCTTTAGCTTAACAACCAGAGTATTTTGTGGACGTCAATTAGCGATATCTGGTGGATTTGACGATGTGGCATTCAAAGTAAATGATGGCCAGATGTTCTAAAGGTAGATTCAAAACCTCAAGCCTCACAACCGGAAAATGACAAAAATCGGGCAGGCAACATGACTATGTGGATCGCTCCCATTAGGGCGTATAATCACCTATCTAGAGAAATTCTTTTTGCCTCTTTAATCTATTTCGATTCTGTCCCTTTTCGGGAGATGGTGAGTAGCTCCCAACCATTGGTGATATACAATCAATACAATCAAGTGAAATGAGTGGTCGGTCATGTGTGGGTCGGGTTGCAAGACGTTCTTGTTGAACCCAGTGTATTCGCCTCTAGAGATACACTATCGGTAGGTGGTTCCATGCCTTATCATAGTCGCAACCCAATCTCCAATAAGCGCCCGCGGTTTTGTTTGTATATTATATATGTGGAGCGTGAGATGCAAGTGTTTCGCTAGATTCTATTTATTTGTATTTAGACACTATTATAATATCAGAATAAGATATTGATTTCAAAATGTTTTGGGTTATCGTAAGGTAAAAGCCGTCCATATTTATGTGTGGATTTGGTCTTACGATTATCCTTTTCTTTCAAAAAGAATTTGAACTTTAAAATCAAGTTGGATGATCCCCCTTAAACTTTGCGAGTTTTTCTCACTCTGGTTCACCAGACTGACCCGGTGTTTGTAATGCTCGGGTTTGACAAGGTTGTACAGGTTCAGGTTATCGGATGCTGTGAAGTCCATTAATGAGCTGAAGGTGTTCAGACATATGATATTGTCTAGTATTATTCCTTTGTGTATTGTATATGAGGACAGATTATTATAACTGTCCAGATGTATTGATGTACTCGAATGATTGTAAGTTTTTGCTTCAAGCTCTCAATAAAGTTTATTTACATATTATATTTTGTGCCGCTGCGATGTGAGACTCTGTGTTGTATTTGTTGTTCTTACTCTGAAAGAGGCTATGCAGCGGTAGGATCGTATAGAATGGAGTATAAGTAGAATACTAAAGTAGCAGTAGTAAGCAGTAAATCACACAGTCGATTTATACTGGTTCGGACCACTGTCCTACGTCCAGTCCCAGACTCACTTCTGGAATTTCACTAACACTAAAACCCTCACTTCACCCGGAGGAATAGGTTCACAATTACCCGAACAGCCGAACGGGATTTCTTGCCTCAACCACTGAAGAGGTCTTCACTAATACAGAATAATTGTTGACTCTTTTGTGTTCTTGATAACACGGATTGTCGAATGTTAAGTACACCCTTTCTATAGCCTTTCCTTGATGATAGTCGTGAAGTATGTGAAGGATTATGGAAGTTTAAAAAGTCTCGAGTATGAAAATAGATCACTTTAGAATTTAGAGAGCTTTTGTATAAGATAGAGAGAATTAGAATCAAAATCGGTTGTTGGAATAGTTAATCTTCCCTCTATTTATAGTATGTAGAAAGATGCATCTAATCATGAAAAGTTTTGCTCAAGAGTTATAAAGTAAATGGATGTATCTTTTTGTAGAAGTCGCATCCTTTCAGAATCAGACGTCTGAAAATAAAATTCAGATGTCTGTTTATTTTAAAAATCAAATCAGCAAGGAAATAGTGTATTTCGAGGGCATTTCAGACGTCTGAAATATATCAACCAGACGTCTGAATATTGTATTTAAAAACATTCTGTTTCAGCAAACAGACGTCTGAAAATTTCAGACAAGACGTCTGTTTTCTGTTATCAGACTATTCCTTGCTTAATTTATATAAGAGAAGCTATATACATATAAAATGTGTGTGTGTGATCATCAAGGAAGACTTTAACATTAATATCTAAGACTAACAGAACTTTATAACATATTTAATCTTCAATTATAGCTCTTGAATCTGTTGTTGAGTATCTTCCTGCAAGACAAAGTTTAGTCGATAATAATATATATGTACATGTATAGTTGTCATAATCAAAACGCCATATAGCGAGATCCAACATTCTCCCCCTTTTTGATAATGACAACTGTATATGTAACTCCCCCTGTCAATATGCATATATTATCATATATTTCTCTTTTTGATATCCATGTACCTGCAGGTTAGCTTAGAGGTTTTTTGGTATAATTGTATAGTTGTTGTCATCAAAATCCAACAATAAAGTTTCTAACATTCTCCCCTTTTTTGTTGATGACAACTATACAATTTAAAAATATATTCTTTCTATAACATCTTCCTCTTATAATATCTCCCTCTATCAATATACACCTGAATTTCTCCCCCTTTGTCATTATCAAAAAGAATGAGGGAATGTAATAAATATCGTCGTCTTCTCTTTATTTTCTTCCCCTGAATGTGTGATATATGAAAAATTCTCCCCTTGAGTATGTGATTATTATATTTCCAGATTCACTGATTTAACTTTAGGCTCAGTTTTTAAAGATATTAGAGATACTGAAATACCCTCCTTTTTTGTTGTTGTGGTGTACCTGCAACAAATATTATATATATACTTTGGTACCCACTTTCTCTGTTAGGGTCCAGGGGTTAGAGAGGAGGTAACCATACCCACAAGGGTTTAATGGTACCTTTGAAAATAAAATTTTCATTATTAACTACTGAATTAAAATAATCATCTATATATCTTTCTCTGTTTTTCCAATTTACGGGAACCCAAATACTTAGATAATTTCTATTAATATTTCCTTTTGTACTTCTATTATAAATGTTTCTAGTCATAGAAGCATTTGAATTTCTATAGAAATTTGATCTTCGAGTTACACGTGCTTTAGTACTAGCAGTTAAATTTTTGTAATACATGAAAGCATATCTAGTACTAGTTCTATGATTAGTTTTAATATACCCTAAGCCGCTTTTATCGTGTAAAGGTCTAGAGCAAGATAAAATATCATTTAAATCATTTTGACCTTTATTAAATTTTGCGAACTTATTTGTACATTTTTCAAATTTAATTCCAAAATCGCGATTGAAATTTTCAAAAGAAGTCTTGCAATCTTTTAAACCAATTTTCTTTTTTAATTCAGAATTCTCCCTTTTTAAAGTACTATTCTCATTTTCGAGACAACAAATTTGAGATTCTGAATTAACTAAAGAAGAGTGTAATTTTTCAAAATTTTCTTTCGAATAAGACGTTTCATTTTGCAAAATATTATTATTAACCTTTGAAAACTCGTATTCTTTAGATAATTCTAAATTCTTTTTAGTTAATGCTCCATTCTCTTTTTCAAAAGATGAAACTAAAGAATTATAATTATTTAAAGAATCTTCTAATGATTCATTTCTATTTTTCAAGAGATCGATTTCCTTTAAAAGAACATTGTTTTTATCTTCTAGTCGGTCATTTTCTTTTTGAAGGAAATCTTTTTGAAAAACAAGCTCTTCTAAGGTATTTTCAAAACATTTGGCTTGTTTGACTAAAAAATTGTTTTCTTCTTTTAATTTGGAATTTTCTTGCTCACAATCTTTAGACTTGGCTAAAATAATTGCATTAAGTTTACCCAAACTTTTAAAACCCTTTAATAATTTTTCGTGGTCTAATAAAAGATCTTTATATAATGAATCCTCACATACCGATTGTGATCTCACTTTAGCCCTTAAACATTTGCTCTCTTGCTCCGTCGCTTCTGCTTTGTTGTTCTTCCACTTTCTAGTGCCTTTACTAGATTTCTTTATTGCCATTTATTCTAGGATGTTGTTACGATCTCTAGAATACCAAGCTCTGATACCATCTGAAAGAGGCTATGCAGCGGTAGGATCGTATAGAATGGAGTATAAGTAGAATACTAAAGTAGCAGTAGTAAGCAGTAAATCACACAGTCGATTTATACTGGTTCGGACCACTGTCCTACGTCCAGTCCCAGACTCACTTCTGGAATTTCACTAACACTAAAACCCTCACTTCACCCGGAGGAATAGGTTCACAATTACCCGAACAGCCGAACGGGATTTCTTGCCTCAACCACTGAAGAGGTCTTCACTAATACAGAATAATTGTTGACTCTTTTGTGTTCTTGATAACACGGATTGTCGAATGTTAAGTACACCCTTTCTATAGCCTTTCCTTGATGATAGTCGTGAAGTATGTGAAGGATTATGGAAGTTTAAAAAGTCTCGAGTATGAAAATAGATCACTTTAGAATTTAGAGAGCTTTTGTATAAGATAGAGAGAATTAGAATCAAAATCGGTTGTTGGAATAGTTAATCTTCCCTCTATTTATAGTATGTAGAAAGATGCATCTAATCATGAAAAGTTTTGCTCAAGAGTTATAAAGTAAATGGATGTATCTTTTTGTAGAAGTCGCATCCTTTCAGAATCAGACGTCTGAAAATAAAATTCAGATGTCTGTTTATTTTAAAAATCAAATCAGCAAGGAAATAGTGTATTTCGGGGGCATTTCAGACGTCTGAAATATATCAACCAGACGTCTGAATATTGTATTTAAAAACATTCTGTTTCAGCAAACAGACGTCTGAAAATTTCAGACAAGACGTCTGTTTTCTGTTATCAGACTATTCCTTGCTTAATTTATATAAGAGAAGCTATATACATATAAAATGTGTGTGTGTGATCATCAAGGAAGACTTTAACATTAATATCTAAGACTAACAGACCTTTATAACATATTTAATCTTCAATTATAGCTCTTGAATCTGTTGTTGAGTATCTTCCTGCAAGACAAAGTTTAGTCGATAATAATATATATGTACATGTATAGTTGTCATAATCAAAACGCCATATAGCGAGATCCAACATACTCTTCTATTCTAATATTTCTTTCTTCCTTATCTCACCCTCATATTTCTTTCTCCTAACTTTTTGGTTTTTCGATACTTGAGTTTGACATGGGATGGGTAAATGTCGGGATTCGAGTGTCGAAATTTCTGGGTCACTACAGCAATGTATGCAATCAAGCAAGTGAGAATAAAAGCAATATAATATTCTTTTCTTCCAAACTTTCTTCATCTTTCTCCTCAAATATTCTACAGTCGCTTAGATGCAGATTTTCACTGTAGTAGTACACTATTTTGCTCGTAAACTGTGGATACTATACATCTTACCTAATAACTAATATTTTAGTATGTTTGAGTAAATATAACTAGTATTTAATGTAGATTAATTTAAAAATAATCCACAGTCCTAATGATTTGACCAGTTAAAACAGTGAATTCTTAAAGCTTGTATCATTGTAGTTATAAGGGAGCTCAGTTTGGGCACATTCGGTTATCTCAACTAAAAAAATCAGACATCTTTGATATTTGGACATAAGCTTATTTGACCTATTAGTGAACTTGTAAAAAAAGAAGAATGTGAGTAGTCATAGTTGTGAAGACCAAACCGTACGTCAAACCATAGTAGTGCAAGGTTCAAGGTCTTCATGGTTCAACCGGTCAGACCGTGAGAAACCGCGCTGATAGTGTATTTCTATTTTTCTGATTTAAATGTAAAATTATTTTAAACATAGATAAAATTTAACTAATTATGATAAACACTCGTGTCCAAACTACCTAATTGAAACAATTATATAACAACTAATCATAGCAAAGTTGTAAATTTACTACGTTTTACAGCGAAAGAGAATTAGTTCAATAATAGTTCGTAAAATGTACATAATAGTGAAGTATATCATCAAAAATTTAATTACAATTGCTATAAAATTATTTTTTAAAATTATTATAGCAAAAAATAAAGACTGAAGCATTTATTTTTTCAAATTTGAAGAATCGTGAGGTTCAAAGAGGTTGGACCAGAGGTTTTTATAGGGTTTTGAGGTTAAACCGTGGGTCTGTGCACGCGCAAGGTTATTTCATTTTCAGAGCCTTGACATTCCAAGGTCGTAGGTTAACCGTGGTCGAACCGTGGTTGGATTGGGTCTTTAAAACACCTGTACAATTCAACACGTGAAAAATGAAAAGGTAGTGTGTTATATAACCATGCATATATCCTTATCACTGCTTATACCTTCACATCTATTTTTACATTTAAATTTGTTATCTCATTATACATGTGCATTATAATGTGAAGGTGCTGCAAAATGCATGCAATAACTCAAAGAAGAGTTGATTAATGTACCTATCTACGTCCTGATAAAACATGCTGGTTTCCCAGTAGTTGGCATGCTCATTTTCAATTCCCTAACCATTCCTGCTTCTCCTTCATAGCTGGTTTTCTTTAGCTTGTGCAGGTGAAAGTGAACTAGATCAGTTACTATCCAGTGATGTTACATATATTGTGACGTTAAATGTCACACAAGAGAGTGGTAGTTTCTTGTTTTATCATTTTAGAAAGGCAAATGTAAAACTTTATTCACAATGACAAATTACAATAACAAGTTCAAATCTCAACTATACAAAGTAATAGCACTGAGAAAAAAAAACTATGAAATATACAAGACATACAGAAAAAACTCAATGCTATTTAAACTAACAACAATCTCAGCAAAAGCAGATTTCCACCATTCAGTAACACTCAGAAATCAAGCTGCATCCACTAGCTTCCATCAAGTGACCAAAAACCACCGCTCAGCAAAAATCCAATGCATTGCCATAACATGCAAAAAGTTGATGAGAAAGCTCGTTTGCATATAATTCCGTGACAATAGATTTTGCCACGACAATCATTGCTATACCAAACAACATATAAAGCATCATAAAATGTCCACTGCATCAACCAAATATTCATCCAATTTTTCTTGAAACGACATTATGAATCACAGTTAAAGGCTCATCCGCATTCAAAACTGGTGTTGTAAACACTCTTCTATTTCTTTCTGCCCAAATTTCATACATAAAGATCTTTAAAATTTTCAATAGCAACAAACCTCTGTTTGTTCTCCATCTAGTTGCTTTGAACAGATTGAACCACTCATCTCTACTACCGCTACCAGTCTGATGGAACTTCCCAATTGCAAGCACACGCCACCATAGTTGATAAACAAACGATATAAATGAGTGTTGCACTCAGAATCAGCCCTACAGAGAACACAAATATCATCTGAAGTAACCCCTATCTTATACAACTTATCCTTCGTATTCAAGGCATTAGACATTATCTTCCAGCACAAGAAATTTTGTTTTGCATTGCTCATTAAACTCCAGACTCTTTTGTACCAAGGAAAGAAAGGCCTATCACCACTTAGCAGATCATATACAAGACTGATAGAGTGTTTCTTACCCATCCATAATATTTTTTTCATTTGCAATCTTGAATTTAGAAGAGATTTCAGTCCATAAACTTCTTAACACAGCTGAGCTACTATGAGGCAGTAGCAGTTCACCATCATGAAGCATATCATCCACTGTTGTTGAATCTGTTATTCCGCTATTTCTCCTCAAATTATAATTTACAATATCACTTAATATCAACCCCTTACTTGCCCATGGGGAATGCCAAAAAGACAATCCAGATAAACCACCAGCAAAACACTGAATAACAGGAAGGAATAGATTCCTAAGCTTCAAAATCTGCTTGCAACTCCAGCTGCTGGAACTTGGAATTGACATGGTCCAAAAGTTTTTCTTATCAATCAGATTGCTCCTCACATATTTAGACCATAAATATGTATCATCGGTAAAAATCTTATCAATATACATAGACACGGTAGCTTTATTCCACTGAAAAAGATTTATTATTCCAGATCCATCATTCTTGTTGTCTTCACATAGTTTTGAAAAGGCAATAGGGATAATCTTGTTAGAAAAAGGGTCACCATGCCACAAAAATTTATTTATAGCACTACCACCATATTAATAAGCTTTAAAGGAAGGATATAGTGCTTAGAGTAATATGCAGTCATCGACGTAATAATGGATTGGATGATTGTAGGCCTACCAGCCTGAGAAAGTTAACAAGAAGGCCATTGTTTCATTTTTCCAATGATTTTTTTCATATAAAGGCATACATTTCTCTTTAGTGATCCTTCCAGTAAAAAGAGGAAGGCCTAAATATTTCAAATTATCAGGAAGGACCTTTAACCCAGACAAAGCTACCAGTTCATCCTTTTTATTCTGACTTAACCCAGCAATTTTAATATGAGATTTATTCAAGTTAATCTCTAAACCAGTGATTTCATAAAAATACTTCAAGATACAGAGAATGCATTGAATATTACTTAATGAAGGCTTGGTGAAGATAATAAGATCATCAGCAAAATACAAATGAGTAATCAGAGGATTTTTGCATCGAGGGTGTAACTGAAAATTTCCTAACTTCACTTGATTTAAGATCAATGAATTAAGAAGCTCCATAACACAAATGAACAAATAAGAGGAAATGGGATCTCCTTTCCTTACTCCACGTTTTCCTCTAAAATAACCGTGCAACATACCATGCCTAAAAACTGAAAATACAGGCGTAGAAATGCAAGTGTAAATCCATGCTAAAAAAGGTTTTGGGAAATTCATTCTCGATAAAATGGCAATTATAGAGGACCAAGATACATTATCAAAAGCTTGCTTAATATCGAGCTTTAACGTGCAACGAGGAGATATATTCTGTTTATCATAACCGTGAAGCAATTCTTGAGCGCTATTAAAACATTGTCACTAATTGATCTATCAGGCACAAATGCAGATTGATTATAAGAAATAATAGAAGAGAGGACAACTTGAATTCTATTGGCCAAAACCTTGGAAGCAATCTTGTAAAACAAACTACAGTAGGAAATTGGCCTAAGATCTGAAACACTCATAGGATTATCTACTTTTGGTACTAAGGCAATAAATGTTGCAGTTAAAGTTGGAGGCAAAACATTCAACAAGAAGAAATACTGGATTGCTAGAGTAACATCTTTACCAATAATATGCCAACTTTTTTGCAAAAAGCAAGCATTAAAACCATCCGGTCCACCTGAACTGGAAGGAACTAAACCAAAAACCACTGACTTAATCTCTTCACAAGTAACGGTTTGATAATCTCCAAAGATTGACAGTGAGTTAAAAATGGTAGCTCAATGTGATAAAGGGGACAACATCAATGAATGGTAGGGAGCTGGGAGCTAATATTGAACTAAAATAATTAATAAAAGCATTATCCATATTAGCTTGAGAAGATAAGAGGTTACCATCTGCATCATGAATCATGTGAATAGCCTCTTGCACTTTGTTAATCTTGAGAGAGTTATGAAAATATTTTGAGTTCCTGTCAGCTTCCAAATCCCTTTTAACATTTGCTTTTTGTTTCAAAGATTGAAATTAAACATCCAGCAAATATTTAAGCCTGTATTGTAACTCTTTCTCAACTTGATGAAGTTGTAAGTCATATAGATTTACAATCAGAGAATTTTGCGCTTGAATTAGCTCAGATCTCACAGAAGAGGATTCTTTGATAGCATCACCAAAAGTATGATGAGACCAAGCCTTAAGATGCACTTTTAATAACCTCAATTTATAAAGCAGCCTTTCCATAAGATTCTTACCATAACTTTGCTTCCAAACCTGCATTAAAATACTGGAAAAATCCACATGAGTTAACCAAAAATTTAAAAGAGGGCTTCCCTTTATCAATGGCATCAACTTCCCCCCAGTATAAAAGAATAGGATAATGATAAGAAATAGTGGGAGGAAGAGTTCGATAAACAGGAAAGGAACAAATGTTTAGAAATGAAGAGTTAGCGAACATATGATCAAGCTTACAAAGAGTTGGATTTCCAGAATGACTTTTATTTGACCAAGTGTATGTAGGACCAATCCAATTAAGAGAAGCCAGTTTAGATTTTATAATTGCTTGGTTAAGTGGAGCTATATCATTGACTGTAAGAGAGCTACCACCCAATTTTTGAGATGAAGAGAACATGTAGTTAAAATCCCCACCTAATAACCAAGGCTCACCAACAGAATTTAAATGACAAAGTTTATTAAGAAAAGCTTGCCTCAAAGAAGATGCATTGTGAGCATAAACTGATGTGAGAAAGAAAATAGAATTAGAAGGAATATAGACACACTTGAAATGAATATATTGATCCAAGGATGATAATTTGGTGAGACTAAAAATCTGAGGATTCCATAATGTTAAGAGTCGTCCAAAACTTGCTTCTGCAAGATTATGATCATATTTCCATCCAGGGGAAATAAAAGACATTTCTTTCGAAGTTGAAAACAAATCCAGCTTAGTTTCTGATAAACATAACAGTTGAATTTTCTTGCTATGAATAAAGAATTTTTTTCTCACTTTGCTTTGAGGGAAGGTTCATCCCTCTAATATTCCGAAAACAAATATTATGTATCATTTCCTAATTTGAGGAGATTTTGATAATTGAGTAGGATTATGCCTTGTATTTCTTTTCAAAGTTGAGGTTAGACTTCCAATTGGCAAAACATCATCTTGTCTAAATTCAATACCCTCATCCACATCATCATTGGCAGCTGAAGTTAAATCTGATTTCTTCTTTCTACTTTTCTTTGTTTTCAAAGTTGTCTTTGATGCAGAATCCACAAAATCACTTATCAAAGATTTAGGAGGAACTTTGGTAAAATCCTTAGCATTAAACCCTGATGATGATGTAGAAGCATCAAGATTAACATTAGGAGGTGGAGGAAGCGTGATGTTTTTAGGAGGAGCAAGATGGGAGTACAAAGAAGAATTGCAACTATATGAAGAGGACGAAGGAATTTGAAAGCTAAATGAATCACAAGATTGATTACCCCGAGATGAAGAAAATGAAGATGAACATGATAAGGAGTTATTTGAGGTAGTCAAGCTTTGAGCTGGAAGATTATTAATCAAAGATACTGAAGAGCCCGAAGATGGTAATTCAAAAAGAGAATTAAAAGGATTTTCAAAGATAAAATCATCCTGCACTTGTTTGCCTTTCCTAAAAATATTAGCATCAGTTTTATTTCCAGAGCTCTGAGCATCTTTGCTTTCCATAATACTTTTACCACTCAAGTTAACTAACACAACATTATTATTATCCTTGCTAAGAGACGTAGTATCAATATCCATACTTTCATCATTGTTAACTTGATTCATTACTTCAGAAGAATTATTACCCTTAGTCTTAACAACCTTATCCAAAGACTCATTCACATCTTTTTGCACATCAGTCCCATATTTTCCATATTTTCTCATCCAAACTTGCTTTTTCCTATTGATAACCCTATTCCATCCTTGTTGATTATTATGCTCTGGAGCTGGTTGTCTAGCTTTGCTTCCAACACCATTTACATTAACATTCCTCTGTTTACAATCATCAATATGAGGATTACTTGGACTTACATTTATCTTGACATGTATATCACATTGAACAGTTGTATGACCAAAGACAGTACACGAAGTGCAAATACTGGGCTTCCAATCATATGAAACAATAACTGGAGGACAATTATCACCAAAATCACCTAATTCAATACTATTGGATAATTCTGATTCAGCATCAACTTCTACAAGAACTTTTTCATACTTAATCCTATGCATTTTCTCAGTATTTGCATCAAAACATATAAGCCTACCAACTTGACAGGCTAACCAATTGATTCCTATTAAGGTCCATAGTAGCAAGGGAATACGGTGAAGATGAATCCATATAGGTATTGTTTTAATTTGTGAGTGAGCATTGTCTATTGTCGGATCCCATCTAGTAATTATGAACATACGGCCCCTAATGAAAACCGGATCAGCTTTTAATATTTTCTCTCTATCCATGTCATTTGAAAATTTAAAGTAAAAATAGATGCCATCCGATTTTATATCTACATCACCATTTAATGTCCAATATCCACGAAGAAAATTTACAATACATAAGTAAGATAACGTTCCATCAAGAAAGAAACCTACATGATAATGATTCCAATATTTCGTACCTTCCTCTTTTACAATTTCAGGAGGATTCCTCTTTGATTTATCTTAGATCTTTTCAAAATGCAGAGGCTTATAAGATCCAGCATTTCTTGGCAAAGAGTTGAACAAAGAAAGATAATCCGACTTTGTAACAGGAGCAGGATTGATAGAAACATTCGACGAATTGATTAGCACAGAAGAATGAGGTCCATATCCATTAGAAGCCAATAAAAGATTAGAAGTAATATTTGGATCAGCCATACCAGAATCACTTCCAACTGAATGCTGATTGACAAGAGAAGAGGCATCCATCGAGGTGTTTGACTAAATGCCATTGAGAATATTACTATCCAAATTGGCAGAGATCTCAAGAATTGGATCAGATCCAATAGAAAGATCTGCAACCAAGGGATTAACAGAGGGATTAGGATCAGAGGAAACTAGAGAATCACCTCCAGTTAGAGGGACTTTCAAAGGATTATCAATAGGAGGAGGTTCAGGACGAACAGGGATGGGAGGAAGAGAAGACGAATCAAGGGAGGAGGAGGACGAATCAAGACCAGCGGAAGAGGACGCCATTGATAAGGTTTATAACAAGGTTTTTGGGGATTTATAATATGAATTATCTATTGTTTTATTATTTTTAAAGTTTAAAGATGTAGATTTTAGACACAAGTTACTATTTGAAATCTAGGTCAGTATACATCTTCAATCAAATACAAAGCATCGGTCCCCAGATATGCCCCCTTGATACCACAATGCCATCCATGTATTCATGTTGAAATATCAGTATAGAACATTTTTGAACCACATATTTGGTAAAATGCAATTGTGGTATGTTTATTTTATAATATGGAGGATAGGCTTTAAATTTATAAATACATTGATCAATTTATTTTAAAAAAGTCTACGCTTATGTTATTTTTAAAAAAAAAACTTAATTCTTGCAATCATGACTGATATGGAAATCAAAACCTCTTTTTTTTAAAAAAAATGTAACATTTTGTAAATTTCAATCACTTAAAGTTATTGAATTAAATTTAGGGTCCGTTTGTCATAGGTCCCTATTAAGTTTCAAAATTAGGCTCACATCCGGTCCAACTTTTCATGTAAATTAGGTCCCTATTTTTTGAAAATTCATTAAAAAAATATATAAAAAATATTAAAAAATCACGTAAATTCCTAATTAAATAAAACATGTTCACGCCAAAAAAAATCAGGTGGAAAATCAATCAACAAACACATCAAAATCAAAAAATAGACAAAACAGCGAAAAATGCAGTAAAATGCATAAAAACATGCACATATTTCAAATAGTTGCATACATGTATGCATCTATTTCAATTCCACATCATACAGCAACATATATGCATACATGTATGCAGATTTTCCGAAATACATGCATGATTTCATGCATCTATTCGATTTTTGCATGGAAAGCACGCATGCTTGCATATGTGCATACGAGTATGCAGTTATGCAGAAAATATGCATTCAAGTATGCACATATTGTCACGCCTTCGGCTTTCAACGCTTTACTGCATACAAGTATGCAGCTATTTTGAATAACAACATACTTGTATGCAATTATTCAGCAGGCTTGCGGATCTTTTGCATGTGTATTTAAAAAGTTGCATACATGTATGCAACTATCAGTAATAGTTGCATACATGTATGCAACTTTTTTTTTCCAGTTTGCGTGGGCTCTTGGGATTATTTCCAGAATTAAGAATTTTTTTTTTTATGCATGAGCGCATTTTTTTTGGCCACAAATTGAAAAAGGCGAAGGGGACTTGAGGAGCAGGCGAATGGACCAAAATTTTTGGGCGGCATCTAATTTTAGGGACCGGAAACATATATAAAAAAAGCGGGGGGACGTGGCGTGAATTAACTTTGGTTTTAGGGATGTGTCCCTAATTTTCACTTAAATTTAATTATTGAATTTAAAATAGTGTTAAAATAAGAATTAAATTTATAATATAATTCTTTGGAAACTAAAACACAAAATAAATTTATAATGAAGCTTTGATTCATAATATTTATTATTTTCATATAGAAACTTTCTAAACAATCATGCATATATCACAAACGCTTATGATATAAATAATTAAATGAACTGGATGAAGCAAATATAGGAAAACATGTACTATCTACCTCCTGATAAAACCTGTTGGTTTCCCAATAGTTAGCATACCCAGTGTCAATTTCTTCCATGCCTGCTCTGCTTTACTGTCGGATATATATATATATATATATATATATATATATATATAAATCCACCAACATAATTCCTTCTGTTTTCCTTTTAATGGGGTCCACTGTTCCATTAACTAACTCACGATTTTCTTCACGTTCTCAACCTCCTCCTCCAACATTTTCTTCAGATAAACAACAAACTTCATCATCGACATCAAATCTGGTGTCGAATCCAAATATATCCTTAAATGATAATTTTAAACAAGATCTTAATGCTCGAAAGTTGAACTTTGTGAAGCCCTCTGCTAAATATGTCTTTATTCCTGAGAAGATTTTTAATAAATCTGAGGATACTTGGATCAACACTATTGCATAGATTCCGAACTACTTCAGATTGTCTTCAATCAAACTCAAGAATTTTATTGTGAGGGTTTGGAAGCCATTGGGTAACTTTCATGTTCATGTTTCTCCTTCCTATGATTTTGCAGTTCAGTTCGAAAACAAATTGGATTTCTCTGGTATATTAAAAAGTTCTACTTACTTGAAACACCTCAGCTCCGTTAAGGTCACTCACAAAGGGAACGCCTTAACTTTGGTGGAGAGTTATAGGTACAAGACACAGAAAAATTTACAAGACAGATAAATTTAAGCAGTGAAATTCAAATATTTACTGCATATGTAGTTCAATACAAAAGCATTACATCAAATTGTCTAAAAATAACTTCAAAACATTACACAATAATTTCTGTCTTGATAATTTATTAAAGAAGCATAAAACCATAATAAAACTGCATAAATCCCCAAATGTAGTATCTAAAAGCCATAGCCAAGGTAAGAGAGTCCCAATCATACATCTACTTTCTTTTTGCTTGCAAAGAGTCTGATTAAGCTGGAGTATTCCCTCCCTGTGGACCGGGGGGGTGTGGGGAGGAAGAAAAGAGGACGAAAGAAAACGGGTCAGACAATAAGTCTAGTAAGTTCAGTGATTACTAGTATTTAAACAAGAAAAGGGATCATGACAGTAATAACAGAACATAGGACAATACCCTAATATAAGATAAGAGGAACATGTGCTCGCACCCATTACTATAGTCTCTGCACCTACTTAACCATTGGTTCAACCAGCCCTACGTGTTAATGATCGGCTCCTACTCGCATGCATTTATATCATGTGTCATTCGGCCCCGCTTGACTGTAGCTACCTGTGCTGGTCCCACCATGGGGTTTATCAATCCCTCTGGTGGCAACCTGACACGATTCAAGATGCACAGTGTAGACTACTGATGCCCAGTGCCTGCTTTTTCCACTCCGGAGTACATGCACGCCCATACTCCGTCGGAACCTACACTGATGCACCAACTGCCGACGTTGTGACCGCTTATAATCAGCCCAGTAATCGTGCCCCAACCTGCCTAGTTTCAGGGTACCATGATACATCTATGTGGGTTACTGCTGAAATGGGTCCCCGTTACTAGGACGTTCTAATCAACATGTTTATTTGGTTAAGTGTCCAAATTTACCTAACCCCACCCATTCGTTTAGTTAACGTGTAGAATCGGTTAAGTGTTTCCCTAATTGACTTAACCCTACCAATCCTGACTTAGCTTTAATTTATTAAAGCACCAACCACTCACATTAGACAGGTCTGGTTGTGGTCACTGGATGTGCCAGTCGGTTCCGGGCAGATTTACACCATAACTCAGTTTAACCTCGGTTTCTTTTTGGGCTTGATGCACTAACCATCTACATTAGATAGGTCATGTTGTGGTCACTGGATATGTCGGTCGGTTCCGGGTAGATTTACACCACAACTCAGTCTAACCTCGGGTTAGGCATCTTCGTCTTTTCTAAATTCACATTTTCCTATATATGTTTAATTTCTTTATGTAAATTTAATTTAATCATGCCATAATTACCCTTTGATTATGCTCACCATAAATCGTATATCAAATATACCATTAAATGAACAAATCTATGCCATGAATTTTCATATTTCCCATCGCTACCCCCATGGAACGTACGCATGAATCACATAAAATGTTGGGCTAGTAAATTAGCCCAACCCATAAACAAGAAAAAGGGTAATAAACAAGGGACATGAAATAAACATAAAATAGCATACATTTTAACTTGTCATGTGTAACTTGGCATAGAGGTATCATTAACTTTAATTAAATGGGTAAAGGTTAACTTGTGACTAAGTTGGGTCTAATTGTCATGTAAACTTGACAAAGGTCTAGCATGGAGGTTTAACATATAATCACAGTTTCAACCCACAACTTAGGATATTAACTTATGTATGTCAAAACATAAGAAAGCTACTATAATCATTTTTAAATCGCAACTTAGCATATTGACTTATGTATGTCAAAACATAAAAAAAAAACATTTTTACAACATAAACAGATTCAACCTAACATGAATATACATGAGTGTTGATCTAACACATAAGCATGTGTTTTAGATCATAAACTTGCAAATAACCACCAATTTATAACATGACATATTTCACCGTTTAATTGGCAAAATAAATCCATTACCCAATCATAATAGATTCCAATAACATACAATATGTTCATCACCACAAGCATATAAATATGATTAATATAAAATATGTTCATCACCACAAGCATATAGATATGATTCATTTCAACGATACTTTAAGATAAACGAGAATCAAATCTTATACATAAGCATCACTCTATATTCAAATTACAACATGTCATGATTCATTTGAAACATTTAAATCTGCGTAATAACCAACTTACAAAAAAAGGAATTCTTGCATTTTGAAATCTGAATTCTGAAATTGGTAAGCTCGCCTTTTATGTAGATCGTTGAATTTGATAACTTTTAATTTGATTTTTGATTCAAGTTCTTATCTTGTCTTTGAATTAGTGGCGGCTACTCCAAGTTCTCAATTGACAGCATGATAGTTCTAGGATTATTTTTGTGTGATTTTTAGGTTTGAGCATTGTGTTGTTTATGTAGAATTTCAATTCAATTTGAATCGTCGGATGATCCTAGGGTTAATCGCAACCATTCAGACCAGATCAGAACTATCCAGAAACCCTAGTGACTCAGCAGCAAGTCATCAGTCATCAAAATTCAGATCTGGTCGGGGGGGGAGGGTAGGTCGACCCCCAGATCGACTTGTATTGGGAGGTCGACACTAGGGTCGACCTGGGTCCTGGGCGGGAATTTTCCCGCCCAGCCCGCTTCTAACTTCTGATTTGAATTTGAATTTGTTTTCGAGCTGTTTGAACTTATTTCAATTTTCTGGAAATTTCTGACAGCCATAACTTCCTCATACGAAGTCCAATTTACACAAACTCGGACTCTATCTCAACCAGAATTCCGAGATGAACACAATGGTGTAACCCGTTACCCTTAATTCTCATATTTTAAATTAAGTATTCTTGGATTCGTTATTATAACGTTAATAGAAAATATGGGGTGTTACATTCTCCCCTCCTTTTAGGATTTCATCCCCGAAATCTTCAAGTCGAGAAGAACTTATGTGATAACCCCAACTTCCGATGGCCAAAAGTAAGGATAATCATTTGGAATACAACATATTTATAACAACAATAGATCTCAGATAATATCATAACACATAATTATTGCAGCGGAAAGATATAAGTCATAACATCGAATCAACGGAACCACAAAGTACGCAATTTACAGGATATAACTTAGAAAAATAAAAGTCTGAATCAAAGAAACAAGTTTCAAAGGAAATAGGTCTAAACTCCATGACGTACATCGAAATACAAGATAGAATAAAGTCTCTAAAGCAAAAGATAAAGATAATAGACAGTCTTCGCCTTCTCCTTCCAAGCAGTCTTCAATCCAGAAATGTCTATTTAAGAACCTGTCACTTGGCTGCCCATGTAAAGAGAGGGCACCCGAGTTTGTAAAGTGAAACAAACATCGAGTTAGTCATGGGACTGGTATGAGAAATCTTCCTATATTAACTATCAATATGGCGAATCACAGGACCACGCCGCTAACGCGGAACGGGTTTACTCCATTGGATTGCCAGTGCATAATTTAATAAAGTTTATACAAAAACAACAGAATGACTTTTGAAAAAAAAGAAATCATCATAAGACTCAAGTCCTATCACACAATGCAACGCACACAGGAGGATAGAGTTTTCCCTTATGATGATCAAACATGCTTAATATGCGAAAAATAATATTTTAATATTATTGTTAGTGTCTAAGCAGAATTAAAATACTTCAATATAAATGTACCAATCCTAGGCGGCATAGTACCCCATCCTACTATGTCGCCATATATAAGTTCACAATCAAGACCGTAATGTCGTATTGGAAATTGGTTTTCTGTCATGAAATCGAGGCTAGGGATCGTCCTCTTCCGATTCGAGACACTCTAGCAAATGCCTCAGGATCCCCCGCAGTGAACCCTTGGATCTTCAGGGCCGGTCCCCACCTAACGGTAGTGGATTAATTATGCCTGAACACATGTTTCCCGGTTCCTTTGAACCTATAGTATGACCACTTCCGGCCTATAAAAACCCGAGGTACCTCAATCCAACATCCACATAAGTAAAATGCCAGCCAGTTTAAGCACTGACACTACCCCTAGCTAGAAAGAAACGTGTGCACTCCCTGCAGTCCTAATCCCGTTTTTGACTCATACCGGGGTGTGAAGCTCGCGAAGTCACGTTATACACAAAGCTATGCCTAAACAGGCTATGCTTTGATCATCATCCACAAGGCCTGCTTTTCAACAAAGCCTTGATCATTGCATCTTGGCGCGCCACATTGACAATTCACGTCATATGATCGATGACTATTACTATATATCAGGTTGTTAAGCAGAGAATAAATTCTACACCACCAAACAGACATATATTAATACAAATCGATTTAATTACATGAAATGAATTCCAACGTCAAACATGCATCCATTTACATGTCCGTTCTGGGTCTGAATGAAACCGGAGACACAAAGGGGCGCTCGCTTATCCGCACGACCAACACATACGTCCGGACAACTACTGCTTCAACCCTGTCCTGGGAGCAAGTCAATCCAAGAAATCAGTAGTCGTTGCCCATTCGATGTGAAGATCGTCGGTCTTCAACCATCGTCTTCTTATATCCTTGATTTAATTGCCGTGCAATTATTTGAAATGAGTTAAACTCGGTCTTTTCAAATAATTGTCGCATAATTATCATTTAAAACATTTCATATATATATATATATATAACTATTTATCGCTATTTTTATTTATTTGAAAATGGCTCAAAATAAATAAAAGACGCTTCGGGTTAGTGGACGGCCCTGGCGCTATTTTTACCAAATTTTGATTTACACATATCTTAAAATCTAACCGTCGGATTTTGATGAAATTTATATCGTTGAAAAGCTCTTCCCAAACCGGTCCTAACAGTTCCATTTTTGGGAAAATCCAACGGTCGGATCTTTCGGTATAATCGTTTAAAATTACGATTGTCGATACACGAACTGCCATGCTCGTTTCGTTTAATTTTATATTTATATTTATATATATAAACCATTTGGCGATTCCCACTATTAAAATCCATTCTTTTTATTCTATAAAAACAATATTTTTGTCCGCCAATTCTAATGCGACAAAAATGACGGTTTCAACGTTATACACTTTTATATTCAATAAAAATAATATTTTTGTTCGCCAATTCTAATGCGACAAAAATGACGGTTTCAACATTATATACTTTTATATTCAATAAAATAATATTTTTGTTCGCCAATTCTAATGCGACAAAAATGACGGTTTCGACATTATACACTTTTATATTCAATAAAAATAATATTTTTGTTCGCCAATTCTAATGCGACAAAAATGACGGTTTCAACAATGTATATTTTTATATTCAATAATAATAATATTTTTGTCCGCCAATTCTAATGCGACAAAAATGACGGTTTCAACAATGTATATTTTTATATTCAATAAAAATAATATTTTTGTTCGCAAATTCTAATGCGACAAAAATGACGGTTTCAACAATGTATATTTTTATATTCAATAAAAATAATATTTTTGTTCGCCATTTCTAATGCGACAAAAATGACGGTTTCAACAATGTATATTTTTATATTCAATAAAAATAATATTTTTTTTCCGCCAATTTTAATGCGACAAAAATGACGGTTTCGACAATGTATATTTTTATATTCAATAAAAATAATATTTTGTCCGCCAATTCTAATGCGACAAAAATGACTGTTTCAACAATGTATAATTTTATATTCAATAAAAATAATATTTTTGTCCGCCAATTCTAATACGACAAAAATGACGGTTTCAACAATGTATATTTTTATATTCAATAAAAATAATATTTTTGTACACCAATTCTAATGCGACAAAAATGACGGTTTCAACAATGTATATTTTTATATTCAATAAAAATAATATTTTTGTTCGCCAATTCTAATGCAACAAAAATGACGGTTTCAACAATGTATATTTTTATATTCAATAAAAATAATATTTTTGTTTGCCAATTCTAATGCGACAAAAATGATGGTTTCAACAATGTATATTTTTATATTCGATAAAAATAATATTTTTTTCCGTCAATTCTAATGCGACAAAAATGACGGTTTCAACAATGTATATTTTTATATTCAATAAAAATAATATTTTTGTCCGCCAATTCTAATGCGACAAAAATGACGGTTTCAACAATATATATTTTTATATTCAATTAAAATAATATTTTTGTCCGCCAATTCTAATGCGACAAAAATGACGGTTTCAACAATGCATATTTTTATAATCAACAAAAATAATATTTTTGTCCGCCAATTCTAACGCGGCAAAAATGATGGTTTCAACAACGTATATTTTTATATTCAATAAAAATAATATTTTTGTCCGCCAATTCTAATACGACAAAAATGACGGTTTCAACAATGTATATTTTTATATTCAATAAAAATAATATTTTTGTCCGCCAATTCTAATGCGACAAAAATGACGGTAATTTGGCGATGTGCATTTTAATGCAAGAATAATCACATTTTTGTTCGCCAATTCTAATGCAACTTCTTTTCCTTTTTATTATTTATTTACGCTAAATGACTTCTTCTTTTTTTTTTTTTTACTTACGCTAAATGTAAATAAATGACTTCGTTTTCTTTTTATTTTTTATTTACATAAAGAAAATATAAATAAAAGTGTCATTTAAATTATTCCTTCATCTACATAAAGAGAATGTAAATAAAGTGCCATCGTAAATATGTTTGTTTTATTTACATAAAAATGTAAATAAGATTTCATCGCTAAATTTGTCTCTTTTATTCACATAGAAAATGTAAATAACGGTGTTCACATATTTTGTACTTTTTATTTACACTAAATGTAATGCAAATGACGGTGTTCACAAATTGTACATTTTTATTTACATTAAAAATAATGTGAATGACGGTATTCACAAATTGTACATTTTTATTTACATTAAAAGTAATGTAAATGACAGTATTCACAAATTGTACATTTTTATTGTGATCAAACTTTGTTCCCCTTTCTAAATGTTCAATTCACATATCACCACATATGAAATGATATAAATTTTTGTTGTCAGTTTACATGTTCAATTCAACATTACCATATATGGTGACAACATGTAATTTTGGGTGAAGTTTTATGTCAACACAACAACAACAAAAGATTTGGTGTATAATTTTCATGAATCAAAATAAAGGTCTCATCTTTATTTATTTTGTAAATCAAATAAAATATCTAAACTTTCTTTATCTTTTAATTAAGATTTAAAAGATCTAATTTTCTTTATTTTATAAATCATAAATCAAAATAAAGATTCAACCTTTGTTCTTATTTTGCAAATCAAAATAAAGATTCAACCTTTGTTTTTATTTTGCAAATCAAAATAAAGATTCAACCTTTGTTTTGCAAATCAAAATAAAGATTCAACTTTTGTTTTGCAAATCAAAATAAAGATTCAACTTTTGTTTTTATTTTGCAAATCAAAATAGAAATCAAACTTATGTTATTATTTTGCAAATAAAAATAAAAATTTACGTTTCTTTTATTTTGTTAATCAAAATAAAAACTCAACTTTTCATTTTATGTTGTGAATCAAAAATAAAGATTTGAACTTTCTTTATTTTATGTTGTGAATCAAAAATAAAGATTTGCCTTTCTTTTATTTTGCTTACAATAAAACAAAATAAAGATTCAACTTTAATTTTGTTAATCAAAATAAAGATTCACTTTTCTTTTTATTTTCTAAATCAAGTTATAAATCCAACTTTTTAATTTTATTTCGAAATATTCTAACTTTCTTTTATTTTGTAAAACAAAATAAAAATTCAAACTTTATTCAGTAAATCAAAATAAAAAACTTCAAATTTTCATTTCTAGAAAGAAATGAAAATAAAATAAAAATAAAATAATAAAGATGAGAACTTTATAGAGATTAGATCAGAATTTAAAGATCTAAACTAACATGGCTATATCATGACATCACAACACATCTTAACAACCATACAACAATCACAACATCGCAGATTAGAAATAATAACATACAGATCTTGATTTCATAATTATAATTAATTTAATAAATCAAAATTCTCACAGATATTGAACTCTGAATAGATCCGCTTTGATTTTGGCCAAAATTTAGACTTGCTCAGAATTGTTTCTACTTCGTCTAGAAAAATAGATCTCTTAATTACAATCCTGACGGTCCTGAAATCGTCGAATTTCGAGTTCGAACGAAAGAGTTATGATTAATTTAAGATGTAAAACATTTATATTAATTAATTAATTAATTAATTAATCAAGGAAACCCCTTTCTTCCTTCTTCTCGGAACACGGCCGCGGTTTCCAAAACTCTGCTCGAAACTAGGTCTGAGAATTACACCCAAACTGTCAGGCTTTAAGGCGATCAGAGGTCACCACGTCCAAGCGCTACGGGAGGCGCACGTGCGTTGGTGAGGTGGGCCCACTCGGTGGTGCCACTGGGTCACGGCGGCGGTTTGTTTGGCCGGAGTTTGGTGGCTTGGTTCTCGAACTACGGGCGATTTGAGGTGGCTTTAACCGTATGAATGGGAAGGGAATGAAGAGAGCTTCGGAGTGGTATGAGGAGTGGATTCTAACTCGTTGAGATGGAAGGGAAATTAGAGGGGGAAGGTGCGTGCGTTCATGGCCATTGTTTGGAGTGTGGCGGCTGTGATATACGATGGAAGAAAGGGTTTTGGTATTTTTGGCCATTATTTATATATTTTTAAATTAATTTTTACATTTAAATCCATAGCTTTTTAACCGTTCTATTTCCTGTCCCGCAGAAAGTGTCCTTAGCAAATAACCCATGTTCCGGATCCAACGGACCAGGTTCCGTCAGCCCAAATGGCTGTCTGTGGCTTGAATTATTTAAATTAATATTAAATCCTTTATAAATTTAATTCGTTCGTACAAATAAATTCACCGAGGCCACATACGGACTCAGAAAAATCCAGAAAAAATATATTTGTCTTTGTTATGACGATTCGGTCCCAACAAAATTAATTTCGTCGAATTCTGAGACTGTTTGAAAAATGGCTATTTTTCAGTCGACCAAATTTGACTGAAATCGACAAAACACATTTTCCTTCGCCACGCTCACATATTAATTCTAAAAATTTTAAAAATTGAAACCTAGCAATAATATGACATTCCGGTTCCAACAAAAGTGGTTTCGTCGAATACAGAGATCGTTTGAAAATTGACTATTTTCACTGGCTTTAATATTATTTAAAAATGAATTTTTTAATTTCTGGCACATTTTTCCACCAAATTATTTAAAATAAAATTTTTAAATTGGTTCGGATTTTCCGGGTCATTACAATCTCCCCCACTTAAGAGTTTTTCGTCCTCGAAAAGGAAACAAAGTAAAGTAGGAAACAAGACAAAAAATGTAAATTGGGGTAAATGTACCTTAACACAAGAGTTATTCGGAGATGTCCACTCTGCACTTGGGGTAAGCCTTTTTGATGCTATCCTCTGTCTCCCAAGTATAGTCTCTAGGATCCCCACTCCATTGAACCTTGACTAGATTGATCCCATTGTTCCTCAAAATTTTGGTTTCTTTGCCAATGATCTTAATCGGGTCTTTTCTCACTGTTAGATTCGGAGCAATATCCAGGACCTGTTGATTTAATTCATCCTCAATCAGATCTGGATCATGCACATGCTTGCAGAGTTGACACACATGAAATACATCATGAACCCCTGGCAACCAGTCAGGCAGCTGCAGTCTGTAAGCGAGAGTACCAATCCTTCCGAGAATAGGAAATGGACCAATGAATCTCGGTGCCAATTTTCCCGTCTTCCCAAAACGAATCACGCCTCTCAAAGTAGAAACCTTCAAGTATACTCGATCACCCACAGAGAATTCTAAATTTCTTCTTCGCTGGTCTGCATAGCTCTTCTGTCGGCTCTGAGCAGTCAGCAAGCGCTTCTTAATCAAGTCAACCTTATCTGATGCTTCTCGAACCATGTCGGGGCCCAAGACTAATCGATTGCCTGACTCCACCTAACATGCCGGAGATCTGCATGGCCTGCCATATAGTAATTCAAACGGTGACATCTTCAAGCTTGCTTGGTAGCTATTATTATAGGAGAATTCCACCAAGTGCAAGTGATCCTCCCATGAACCGCCATAATCAAGAATGCAAGCTCGCAACAAGTCTTCTAAAACACGGTTCACCCTCTCAGTCTGGCCATCTGTCTGAGGGTGATAGGCAGAGCTCAGATTCAACTTGGTCCCAAGCTCTTCTTGGAAAGCTTCCCAGAATTTGCTGGTAAATAATGGATCCCGATCACTGACAATGCTTTTGGGAACCCCATGTAGTCTGACTATCTCTTTAAAATAAAGCTGCGCCAGACTACGAGCTGTTCTATTGGACCGAACAGGGATGAAATGGGCAGACTTTGTTAAGCTATCCACAATCACCCATATGCTATCATTCCCTTTTCTACTTCGGGGCAAGCCATCTATAAAGTCCATAGAAATTTCCTCCCACTTCCAACCTGGAACTCCGAGTGGTTGCAACAAACTGGCCAACTTTTGTTGATCACTTTTAACTTGCTGCAAGTGGGACATCTAGCAACGTAAATAGAAATATCTCTCTTCATTGCTTTCTACCAAAAGATGCGCTTAAGATCATGGTACATCTTGTTTACACCTGGATGGATGCTGAATTTAGATTTGTGGCACTCGTCCATCACTTCTCTTTTTAGCTCAGAAATTTCTGGCACACAAATTCGCCCTTGCAATCTAAGGGTCCCATTACTGTCAATTTGGAAACTTGAGGCCTCGCCCTTTCGAACTCGCTCACAAAGTTTCTGAATAAATTTATCATTCTTCTGAAGAGTAGAAATTTTATCAATCAAAGTAGGAGTGATAATGAGACTGGCGAGAATGAGATTATTGCTATCAACATTCTTTCTACTGAGCGCATCGGCTACAACGTTGGCTTTTCCCGGAGTATATAGGATATCCAGGTCATATAATGCAAGAAACTCAACCCAGCGTTGCTGCCTCATATTCAAATCTCTTTGGGTAAAAAGATGTTTCAAGGATTTATGATCCGTATAAATTTCGAACTTCTCACCCAAGAGATAATGCCTCCATATTTTAAGAGCAAACACAATAGCCATTAGCTCAAGATCATGCGTGGCATAATTCTTCTCATGCGGTTTCAGCTGGCGGCTAGCGTATGCGACTACTCTGTCTCTTTGCATCAGCACCGCCCCAATACCTTAAATAAATAAGGGATAACATGTTAAAATGAGATTTGACATTAAAATAAAATTTTATCCCTGACATGTTGATTTATTAAAGAAATAACCTTGTTTAGAAGCGTCGGTCTAGACCTTCAAATCCTGATTGCCATCTATGATGGTCAACACAGGAGCATTGGTCAACCTCTTGTTTAGCTCTTGGAAAGCTGTCTCGCATTCTGGTATCCAATCGAATTTCGTATGCTTTTTGGTCAGGTTTGTCAATGGGCAAGCTACCTTCAAAAAATCTTTGACAAATTTCCTATAATAGCCAGCCAGTCCCAAGAAGCTTCTTACCTCTGTGAGAGTTTTAGGCTGCTTACACTCTTGGATGGCTGAGATCTTTCCTGGATCTACTGAGATGCCTTCCTTTGATACAACATGGCCGAGGAATTTCACCTCTTCTTGCCAGAATATGCACTTGGAGAATTTGGATTTCAACACATTTCACCGCAAAATCTCCAAGACTTCTCTCAGATGTTGTTCGTGCTCAGCAGTGGATTTAGAAAAGATGAGGATGTCATCGATGAACACGAGCACAAATTTATTTAAAACATCTCTGAACACTCTATTCATCAGATCAACAAAATATGTTGGAGCATTACATAGACCGAAGGGCTTTACTAGCCATTCATAAAATATATCCGGTCCTCTGAAAGCAGTTAAAGGCACACACTCTTCTGCAATGCGAAGTTGATGGAAGCCTGTAGCTAGGTCCATCCTAGAAAATACTCGTGCTCCGTGTAAGTGGTCAAGTAAGTCATCAATACGCGGTAGTGGGTACTTATTTTTCAGTGTTTGTTTGTTGAGATCGCGGTAATCCACACATAGCCTGAGGGTACCGTCTGATTTTGGGACGAACACCACTGCTGCACCCCACTCTGAGAAACTAGGCCTGATCAGACCCTTCCACAAAAGTTGCTTGGTTTGATTTCTCAGCTCCTCCTTTTCTTTTGGCGACATTCTCCGAATAGGATGTACAACAGGCCTTGCATTCGGAGCTAAATCAATTCGGAAGCTGATTTCTCTATGCGGAGCTAAGCCCTCAACTTCTTTGAATACATCATCGTAATCTTTGACGACAGGGATATCCTCAATAGAAGTAGGGGTAACTTCTAGAGAAGACCAGAATGTTTTTTTGTCGGTGGCTGAGCCATGGCATGGGATACATACATTCCCGAGATTAGTTTTAACTTTGACAATTCTTTCGGCACATTTGACTTCGGCCTCATATTTTGTCAGCCAATCTATCCCAAGAATAACATCGTAACCGGAGAAACTCATAACGATCAAGTCAAAGGGAAACTGGCAGCGACAATAAGAAACAGGTACTCTACAATACTGATCAAGAATAAGAGAACCTCCTATCGGGCTATTAGCTCTAATCAAATATTTGAGTTTCCTTGGTTTCAGTTTCAACTTTTTAATTGCATCATTAGAAATAAAGCTTCGTGCAGCACCAGTATCAAATAAGACAGTAATAAGGATGTTCTTAATATTAAGCGTACCTCCTAAGACATCGGGTTTACTTGGCCCCTCGGCAGAAGCTGGTGCATCTGCTCCCTCATAAACATGTGACACTTCAGTTTTCTTCAATAGGGGACAGTTTCTGGCAAAGTGCCCCGGCTTATGGCAGTTATTGCAATCCTGGGTGTTCCAGGGGTTCTGACCACGATCCTGAGAATTCTGGCCACGATTCTAGGAACTCTGACCACGGTTCTGACTAGGGCCCGAATCATTTCTCTTGACCCTTTTTGGTGCTCTACACTCGAAATCAAAATGTCCAATCTTGCCGCAGTTATAGCATGTCACTTTGCTCTTTTCCCTCTTCTTCCCTTGGGGCTTAGCGGTAGAAGAATTGCCTGCCTCCGGCTTCTTGTTAGCCTGTTCCTTCTGGTTGTTGCCTTGGGTTTTCACTCTATCCTGCGGTCCGGACTCATCATTATCCTCGTAGCGGCATGCCATCTCAACTACTTCATTGAATGGAAGTTTGATATGAGCAGTGACTCGGTTCAAATATTACTTTGACAGACCCTTGATAAATTTTTTATTCTTCTCTACTGGATCTTGAATCAAACCAGGAGCATATCGTGAAAGCTCATCAAACTTCCTCACATACTCAGAAACTGTCATATTCCCTTGCTGTAGGTTAACGAACTGCTCGCGCAGGCGCTCTCTAGCTTGTGGGGGTACATACTTCTCATTGAAAAGTTCCTTAAATTTTGCCCAAGACAGATTGGCCACGGTATTGCAGTTCTTGACCGTATCCCACCAATGCCCGGCTTCATCCTTTAACTGCCATATGGCCAGGTAACGCTTTCGCTGATCTTCCAGTTCTAAGCCCTCTAGGATCTTTTCACAATCTTTAAGCCATGCCTCTACATGAATCACAGACTCCTGCCCCGTAAAAGGTACACCTCCCAGGTTTTTGAATTTCTTTGACATTCTCTCCAAATCGAAGGGCTGTGGAGGTGGAGGTGGTTGTGCTACGACCTCTGAAGTATGCTGTTCCTGAATGATGGGGGTCTTGTCTCAAGCTTGCCCTCCAGCTCCCACTCGGGCTCCTCCTCTGGCCCCGCCTCGAGTTTTACCTCGGGCTCTGCCCCGGGCTGTTCTTGCTCAAGTATCCATTTAAATCAGTCTGTACCATCAAGGAAAAAGTCAGACCAACAAAAATGAGAATTTTCAAGAAAAGATAAGATAAGGACAAGATGAAAAGATGATGATGTAATGACTGATAAATATGTGCTATTCTGCTGTGCTCATTCTAGGACATTACTAGTCCTATCTCTAATGAGCTACTCGCCTTAGAATAATGTGGAATCTATCTAGACGAATTGTTCTAAATATGTTATATTCCGAAGCTAAGGTTAACCTTAGGCTCTGATACCAACTGTGATAACCCCAACTTCCGATGGCCGAAAGTAAGGATAATCATTTGGAATACAACATATTTATAACAACAACAGATCTCAGATAATATCATAACACATAATTATTGCAGCAGAAAGATATAAGTCATAACATCACATCAACAGAACCACAGAGTACGCAGTTTACAGGATACAACTTAGCAAAATAAAAGTCTGAATCAAAGAAACAAGTTTCAAAGGAAATAGGTCTAAACTCCATGACGTACATCAAAATACAAGATAGAATAAAGTCTCTAAAGCAAAAGATAAAGATAAAAGACAGTCTTCGCCTTCTCCTTCCAAGCAGTCTTCAATCCAGAAATGTCTATTTAAGAACCTGTCACTTGGCTGCCCGTGCAAAGAGAGGGAACCCGAGTTTGCAAAGTGCAACAAACATCGAGTCAGTCATGAGACTGGTATGAGAAATCTTCCTATACTAACTATCAATATGGCGAATCACAGGACCATGCCGCTAACGCGGAACGGGTTTACTCTATTGGATTGCCAGTGCATAATTTAATAAAGTTTATACAAAAACAATGGAATGACTTTTCAAAAAAAATGAAATCATCATAAGACTCAAGTCCTATCACACAATGCAACGCACATAGGAGGATAGAGTTTTCCATTATGATGATCAAACATGCTTAATACGCGAAAAATAATATTTTAATATTATTGTTAGTGTCTAAGCAGAATTAAAATACTTCAATATAAATGTATCAATCCTAGGCGGCATAGTACCCCATCCTACTATGTCGCCATATATAAGTTCACAATCAAGACCGTAAGGTCGTATTGGAAATTGGTTTTCTGTCATGAAATCGAGGCTAGGGATCGTCCTCTTCCGATTCGAGACACTCTAGCAAATGCCTCAGGATCCCCCGCAGTGAACCCTTGGATCTTCAGGGCCGGTCCCCACCTAACGGTAGTGGATTAATTATGCCTGAACACACGTTTCCCGGTTCCTTTGAACCTATAGTATGACCACTTCCGGCCTATAAAAACCCAAGGTACCTCAATCCAACATCCACATAAGTAAAATGTCAGTCAGTTTAAGCACTGACACTACCCCTAGCTAGAAAGAAACGTGTGCACTCCCTGCTGTCCCAATCCCGTTTTTGACTCATACCGGGGTGTGAAGCTCGCGAAGTCACATTATACACAAAGCTATGCCTAAACAAGCTATGCTTTGATCATCATCCACAAGGCCTGCTTTTCAACAAAGCCTTGATCATTGCATCTTGGCGCGCCACATTGACAATTCACGCCATGCGATCGATAACTATTATTATATATCAGGGTGTTAAGTAGAGAATAAATTCTCCACCACCAAAAAAAACATATATTAATACAAATTGATTTAATTACATGAAATGAATTCCAAAGTCAGACACGCATCCATTTACAAGTCCGTTCTGGGTCTGAACGAAACCGGAGACACCAAGAGGTGCTCGCTTATCCGCAAGACCAACACATACGTCTGGACAACTACTGCTTCAACCCTGTCCTGGGAGCAAGTCAATCCAAGGAATCAGTAGTCGTTGCCCATTCGATGTGAAGATCATCGGTCTTCAACCATCGTCTTCTTATATCCTTGATTTAATTGCCGTGCAATTATTTGAAATGAGTTAAACTCGGTCTTTTCAAATAATTATCGCATAATTATCATTTAAAACATTTCATATATATATAACTATTTATCGCTACTTTTATTTATTTGAAAATGGCTCAAAATAAATAAACGACGCTTCGGGTCAGTGGACGGCCCTGGCGCTGTTTTTACCAAATTTTGATTTACACATATCTTAAAATGTAACCATCGGATTTTAGTGAAATTTATATCGTTGGAAAGCTCTTCCCAAAGCGGTCCTAACGGTTCCAGTTTTGGGAAAATCCAACGGTCGGATCTTTCAGTATAATCGTTTAAAATTACGATTGTCGATACGCGAACTGCCACGCTCATTTCGTGTAATTTTATATTTATATTTATATATATAAACCATTTGGCTATTCCCACTATTAAAATCCATTCTTTTTATTCTATAAAAACAATATTTTTGTCTGCCAATTCTAATGCGACAAAAATGACGGTTTCAACGTTATACACTCCTATATTCAATAAAAGTAATATTTTTGTTCGTCAATTCTAATGCGACAAAAATGACGGTTTCAACATTATACAATATTCAATAAAATAATATTTTTGTTCGCCAATTCTAATGCGACAAAAATGACGGTTTCAACATTATAGACTTTTATATTCAATAAAAATAATATTCTTGTTCGCCAATTCTAATGCGACAAAAATGACGGTTTAAACAATGTACATTTTTATATTCAATAAAAATAATATTTTTGTCCGTCAATTCTAATGCGACAAAAATGACGGTTTCAACAATGTATATTTTTATATTCAATAAAAATAATATTTTTGTTCGCCAATTCTAATGCGACAAAAATGACGGTTTCAACAAAGAATATTTTTATATTCAATAAAAATAATATATTTGTTCGCCAATTCTAATGCGACAAAAATGACGGTTTCAACGATGTATATTTTTATATTCAATAAAAATAATATTTTTGTCCGCCAATTCTAATGCGACAAAAATGACGGTTTCAACGATGTATATTTTTATATTCAATAAAAATAATATTTTTGTCTGCCAATTCTAATGCGACAAAAATGACGGTTTCAACAATGTATATTTTTATATTCAATAAAAATAATATTTTTGTCCGCCAATTCTAGTGCGACAAAAATGACGGTTTCAACAATGTATATTTTTATATTCAATAAAAAATAATATTTTTGTCCGCTAATTCTAGTGCGACAAAAATGACGGTTTCAACAATGTATATTTTTATATTCAATAAAAATAATATTTTTGTCTGCCAATTCTAATGAGACAAAAATGACGGTTTCAACAATGTATATTTTTATATTCAATAAAAATAATATTTACAAAAATGACGGTTTTAACAATGTATATTTTTATATTCAATAAAAATAATATTTTTGTCCGCCAATTCTAATGCGACAAAAATGACGGTTTCAACAATGTATATTTTTATATTCAATAAAAATAGTATTTTTGTCCGCCAATTTTAATGCGACAAAAATGACGGTTTCAACAATGTATAATTTTATATTCAATAAAAATAATATTTTTGTCCGCCAATTCTAAAACGACAAAAATGACGGTTTCATCAATGTATATTTTTATATTCAATAAAAATAATATTTTGGTCCGCCAATTCTTATGCGACAAAAATGACGGTTTCAACAATGTATATTTTTATATTCAATAAAAATAATATTTTTGTCCGCCAATTCTAATGCGACAAAAATGACAGTTATTTGGTGATGTACATTTTAATGCAAGAATAATCACATTTTTGTTCGCCAATTCTAATGCGACTTCTTTTCCTTTTTGTTATTTATTTACGCTAAATGACTTTTTTTTTTTTTACTTACGCTAAATGTAAATAAATGACTTCTTTTTCTTTTTATTTTTTATTTACATAAAGAAAATATAAATAAAAGTGTCATTTAAATTATTCCTTCATCTACATAAAGAGAATGTAAATAAAGTGCCATCGTAAATATGTTTGTTTTATTTACATAAAAATATAAATAAGATTTCATCGCTAAATTTGTCTCTTTTATTCACATAGAAAATGTAAATAACGGTGTTCACATATTTTGTACTTTTTATTTACACTAAAAGTAATGCAAATGACGGTGTTCACAAATTGTACATTTTTATTTACATTAAAAATAATGTGAATGACGGTATTCACAAATTGTACATTTTTATTTACATTAAAAGTAATGTAAATGACGGTATTCACAAATTGTACATTTTTATTGTGATCAAACTTTGTTCCCCTTTCTAAATGTTCAATTCACATATCACCACATATGAAATGATCTAAATTTTTGGTGTCAGTTTACATGTTCAATTCAACATTACCATATATGGTGACAAAATGTAAATTTGGGTGAAGTTTTATGTCAACACAACAACAACAAAAGATTTGGTGTATAATTTTCATGAATCAAAATAAAGGTCTCATCTTTATTTATTTTGTAAATCAAATAAAATATCTAAACTTTCTTTATCTTTTAATTAAGATTTAAAAGATCTAAACTTTCTTTATTTTATAAATCATAAATCAAAATAAAGATTCAACCTTTGTTCTTATTTTGCAAATCAAAATAAAGATTCAACCTTTGTTTTTTATTTTGCAAATCAAAATAAAGATTCAACCTTTGTTTTGCAAATCAAAATAAAGATTCAACTTTTGTTTTGCAAATCAAAATAAAGATTCAACTTTTGTTTTTATTTTGCAAATCAAAATAGAAATCAAACTTATGCTATTTTTTTGCAAATCAAAATAAAAATTTACCTTTCTTTTATTTTGTTAATCAAAACAAAAACTCAACTTTTCATTTTATGTTGTGAATCAAAAATAAAGATTTGAACTTTCTTTATTTTATGTTGTGAACCAAAAATAAAGATTTGCCTTTCTTTTATTTTGCTTACCATAAAACAAAATAAAGATTCAACTTTAATTTTGTTAATCAAAATAAAGATTCACTTTTCTTTTTATTTTGTAAATCAAGATATAAATCCAACTTTTTTATTTTATTTCGAAATTTTCTAACTTTCTTTTATTTTGTAAAACAAAATAAAAATTCAAACTTTATTCAGTAAATCAGAATAAAAAAATTCAATTTTTCATTTTTAGAAAGAAATGCAAATAAAATAAAAATAAAATAATAAAGATGAGAACTTTATAGAGATTACATCAGAATTTAAAGATCTAAACTAACATGGCTATATCATGACATCACAACACATCTTAACAACCATACAACAATCACAACATCGCAGATTTGAAATAATAACATACAGATCGTGATTTCATAATTATAATTAATATAATAAATTAGAATTCTCACAGATATTGAACTCTGAATAGATCCGCTTTGAATTTGGCCAAAAATTAGACTTGCTCAGAATTATTTCTACTTCGTCTAGAAAAATAGATCTCTGAATTACGATCCTGACGGTCCTGAAATCGTCGAATTTCGAGTTCGAACGAAAGAGTTATGATTAATTTAAGATGTAAAACATTTATATTAATTAATTAATTAATTAATCAAGGAAACGCCTTTCTTCCTTCTTCTCAGAACACGACCGCGGTTTTCAAAACTCTACTCGAAACTAGGTCTGAGAATTACACCCAAACTGTCAGGCTTTGAGGCGATCAGAGGTCACCACGTCCAAGCGCTACGGCAGGCGCACGTGCGCTGGTGAGGTGGGCCCACTCGGTGGTGCCACTGGGTCACGGCGGCGGTTTTTTTGGCTGGAGTTTGGCGGCTTGGTTGTCGAGCTATGGGCGATTTGAGGTGGCTTTAACCGTATGGATGGGAAGGGAATGAAGAGAGCTTCGGAGTGGTATGAGGAGTGGATTCTAACTCGTAGAGATGGAAGGGAAATTAGAGGGGGAAGGTGCGTGCGTTCATGGCCATTGTTTGGAGTGTGGCGGCTGTGATATACGATGGAAGAAAGGGTTTTGGTATTTATGGCCATTATTTATATATTTTTAAATGAATTTTTGCATTTAAATCCATAACTTTTTAATCGTTCTATTTCCAGTCCCGCAGAAAGTGTCCCTAGCAAATAACCCATGTTCCGGATCCAACGGACCTGGTACCGTCAGCCCAAATGGCTGTCTGTGGCTTGAATTATTTAAATTAATAATTAAATCCTTTATAAATTAAATTCGTTCGTACAAAAAAATTCACCGAGGGCACATACGGAATCAGAAAAATCCAGAAAAAATATATTTGTCTTTGTTATGACGATCCGGTCCCAACAAAATTAATTTCGTAGAATTCTGAGACTGTTTGAAAAATGGCTATTTTTCAGTCGACCAAATTTGACTGAAATCGACAAAACACATTTTCCTTCGCCACGCTCACATATTAATTCTAAAAAATTTAAAAATTGAAACCTAACAATAATATGACACTCCGGTTCCAACAAAAGTGGTTTCATCGAAAACAGAGATCGTTTGAAAATTGACTATTTTAACTGGCTTTAATATTATTTAAAAATTAATTTTTTAATTTCTGGCACATTTTTCCACCAAATTATTTAAAATAAAAATTTTAAATTGGTTTGGATTTTTCGGGTTGTTACAACTTATATCCTACCATCCAATCACCCATTTACTCAACCATCAAATATAGGCGTTCATTGTCCTTAAAAGATTTCTAATGCTTCATGATCATATGCATTGTGTGTGTACATGTCCTTATCTAATGCAAAATCAGGCGGTTTACTGATTCAGTTGACCTTCTTAATGCGAATTATGTCAGTGCCATGAGTCCATTTTGAATGCAATTTTTCCTACTCAAAATTTCTTACATGAGTGCACAATCATTCAAATGCAACGTCCGTATGATAACACATCAAGTTTTAATCCATAAACCAATACATATATGCATATGCAATATGGAAGTGACTGAGCCGATCTAATACCTAATGTGTGTATATGCATCCACTAGCAACCACTTGCAACCACTTGAAACCATCAATCATAACATGTTTCAATTACATGTTTACATCCAAATGGGCTCCTACCTAAGGATAAAGGATAGGATCGAGGAGATATACCTAAAAAGATAGATACGAGCATAAACTTAAGGAAAAAGAGATTAAAGATGTACCCTCAAAAAGAAAAAGGGTAGGTTGCACGTATTCTGTCCTCAGTTTCCCAAGTCGCATCTTCCTCGTTGTCGCTCCATTGAACTTTGACGAGCTTAACTACACGGTTGGGTTGCTTTTTGACTTCTGTTCCCAAGATACGGGTTGGAACTCTCCTCACAGTTTCTTCTCGTTCAACTTCTACTTCTTCTAGCATACTTGGTTCTACCACTTCCGCAGACTCGTGTAAGCACTTCTGCAGGAGAGAGACATGAAAGACATTATGAACCCCGGCCAATCTTTCGGGAAGCTGTACCCTATAAGCCATCTTCCCAATCTTCTCGATGATAGGGAACGACCCTACAAATCTTGGTGCTAACTTTCCTGCGGATCCAAAGTGAACGGCGTTCCTCAAAGGAGATACTTTAAGGAACACCTTGTCTCCAACTTCGAACTCAAGGTCGGTTCTTCTTTTGTCTGCGTAGGACTTTTGTCTATCTTGGGAAGTCTTCATTCTTCTTCGTATCAAGTCTACTTTCTCTGAAGTTTCCCTAATCATGTTTGGTTCAAGTATGAGCTTGTCTGTGGACTCCCACCAGCAAGTTAGTGACCTGCACGGTCTTCCATATAAAGCTTCGAAAGGTGCCATGCCTATGGTGGCTTGGTAGCTATTATTGTACGCGAATTCCACCAAAGGTAGATGATCCTCCCATGTACCTCCGAAGTCAATAATGCATAACCTCAAGAGGTCTTCTAATACTCTGTTGACTCTTTCCGTTTGGCCATCGGTTTGAGGGTGATAGGCCGTGCTTAAGCATAACTGTGTGCCTACAGCCTCTTGTAAACTCTTCCAAAACTCGCTTGTGAAGATAGGGTCTCGATCACTCACTATGCTGGAGGGTATCCCATGGAGTCGAACTATTTCTTTAAGATATATGGATGCTAGAGATGAGGCAGTCCTTCTAATCTTGATGGGTATAAAGTGGGTGCTTAATGTGAGTCTGTCCACTATTACCCAAATGCTGGTATTGCCCCTTCTTGACCTAGACAACCCATCTATAAAGTCCATCGAGATGCTATCCCATTTCCACTGTGGGACCTCTAGAGGATGGAGCAGACCACTAGGCTTCTTCTGCTCCGCCTTGACTTGTTGGCATATTAAACACTTAGAAACAAATTTAGCTAAGTCTTGCTTCATGCCATTCCAAAAGAAAACTCTTTTGATGTCTTTAAACATTTTGTCTCCGCCTGGGTGTATGGTCAGTTTGGAATGGTGTGCCTCTTCTAGAACCGCCTTTACTATGCCCCTTACTTGTGGGACACATAGTCTTCCATCTCGTCTCAACCAGCCCTTGGCATCCATGGAATATCTATTGAGGTGACTAGAAGTCTCACCCCTAATTAAGTTGTCCACCATATCGGCTAGCTGAGGGTCTTCTCTTTGCGCGGCTCCGATTGAGTCTAATAGAGTTAGCCGCACTTCTAACGTTGCTAGCAAGCCAGGTACAAAGTCAGTGGAGGGTCTGAAGTTAAAGCTTGCTATGAACTTCAAGCTTTGCCTTTCCACAAAGAGAGGACTTAAGGTCAGTTTCTTTCTACTCAAGGCGTCTGCTACTGCATTGCCCTTGCCAGGAGTGTAAGAAAACTCAAAATCATACGAGGCAAGAAACTCCATCCATCTCTACTGCCTCAAGTTGAGATCTTTCTGCGAGAATAGATATTTCAACGATTTATGTTCAGTATACAGTTCAAATTTCTCAACTAGGAGATAATGGCGCCAAGACTTAAGTGCAAAAACAATGGCTGCCAACTCTAGGTCGTGGGTTGGGTAGTTTTTCGCGTGTACTTTCAACTATCTTCCACCATAAGCCACTACCTTCTCTTCTTGCATTAGAACAACGCCTAATCCCGTTCCGCATGCATCTGTGTATACTGTAAACATCTTGCTTCCATTAGACAATGTCAGAACTGGGGCTGTTGTTAGGGCCCTTTTCAAACGTTGGAAAGCTAGGTTCTTCTTTGTCAATCTTGTCAGTGGAGCTGAGATTTTTGCAAAATCTTTGATAAATTTTCGATAAAATCCTGCTAGCCCGAGAAAGCTTCGGACTTCGGTTGCGTTTCGAGGAACCTTCCAATTTTGCACAGCAACCACTTTCGCGGGGTCCACAGCTATCCCCTCTTTTGACACCACGTGTCCAAGGAACCTAACTTCTTCTCTCCAGAAATGGCATTTGGAGAATTTCGCCTTCAACTAATGTGCACAGAGAGTATCCATGACTTCTTTTAGATGCTGAGCATGCTCTTACTCATTCTTTGAGAAGATCAAAATATCGTCTACGAAGACCACCACAAACTTATTGAGGAACTCTTGGAACACCCTACTCATTAAATCAACGAAGTAAGCGGGCGCGTTTGTCAAGCCGAAAGGCATGACAAGCCACTCGAAGAACCCATCTGGAGTTTTAAACGCGGTCTTATCAATGTTGTCTTCAGCCACTGTTAGCTGATGAAACCCGGTAGCTAAGTCTAATTGGGAGAAAACCGATGCACCTACAAGCTGATCGAATAAATCATCTATTCTTGGGAGTGGGTGTCTATTCTTCTTGTTCAGCTTGTTTAGCTCCCTATAATCAACGCACAGGAAAAGCAAACCATCAGCTTTGGTCGCGAACACTATCGGAGCACCCCATTCAGAAATACTCCGTCTTATGAACCCCTTTTCAAGCAGCTCTTTGATTTGCTTGTTGAGCTCCTTTCTCTCCTTTGGGGCCATGTGCCTAACAGGTAAATCAACGGGCTTTGCATTATCAACAAGGTATATGCGGAAGTCTATCTCCCGCTTTGGAGGTAAGCCCTTTACCTCTTCAAACACATTCGAGTATTCTCGGACTATCCTTACAGACTGCAAGTTCTCAATAGACGCATCAAGAGATTCTAGATAACTAAGCATAACGGAGTTCATGGGATTACAAGAAATTTCGAGAGTGTTACCGAGGCGAGTCACGAGTCTAACCACTCTCTTTTCGCAATCGAGGACGGCACCATTATTGGATAGCTAGTCCATGCCTAGAATCAACCCATAGCCCGTGAAGCCCAAAACAAAGGCATTACATCTAAACCCAACGCTTAGTATAGATATTTTCAAATCCAAACAAACCATTGACAAATAAGCTGAGCCCCCAATTGAATTTGAAACAACCAAGGGATCCTCTACTATACTGGTGTCTAGGTGCAGAGATTCCACTAAAGCAGTAGAAATAAAAGAGTGCGATGCGCCAGAATAAAATAGTGTATGTACAGGATGATCAAAAAGATAGACTAAACTTTCAACAGAAATATTTCTACCTCGTTCTTGCGGAGGTGCCGTGAGAGCGTGAACTTGTCCTCCAGAAGAAGGTACAGCTCCCTGCCCTTGCTTCCTTGGGCAGGCCCTAGCCATGTGTCCTGTCTCACCACAGTGGAAACAGCCACCTATCTTCCTTTTTCTTCTTCTTGCAGTCTTTGATCAGATGCCCGGGAATGCCACAGAAATTACACTTTCTCTTTTCACGGGGTTTATTGTTCTTCCCGCCTTTATTTGAATCAGCATTCTTGTTCTACGACCCCTCCCCCATCTTATCTTGAGGCACTTCCGCTTTTTCCTCATTCTTGCCCTTGTCTTCCTCATGTAAGAGTGCCATGTCCACTAATCTCTCGTAATTAGCCCCCATAGGCATATACGTCATAGCCAAGTTGTGAAGTGGCTCACTCAATCCCTTGACAAAACGGAGAGCCTTCTTATGAGGAGTATTCACTAAGTCCAGTCCAAATCGGGCCAGCTGATTGAATTAATTGACGTACTCCTTGACCGTCATACTTCCTTGCTTAAGAGATAAGAACTTTTCCAGCTGTAAACTTCATTCAGCTTGTGAGAGAAATTTCATCTCAAACCTTATTCTAAAATCCATCCATGTTTCAACTGGTCTTTCAGCGTTAGTGACTTCCCACTAATAGGAAGCTTCATCTTTGAGCAACCATACCACCAACTATATCTTCTGCCTATCGTCCACCTCGAAGATAACGAACAGATCCTCAGTTTCTTTGAGCCAGTTCCTTGCTTCTACGAATGATTCAGTTCCCTTGAAATCCTTTCCACCCATGGCCCTAAAGTCTCTACAAATCTTTGAGAAAGCATTTGCACGAGGAGGAGGAGGGGGAGGGGGAGGAGGAACTGCTGCAGCTAGAGGAGGAATATCTGCAGGGCTTGCGTCGTTGGCCCTAGCCTCTAAGTACCTCCTGAACCAGCCAGGTATCGGTACAACCTCTGGAAGGTTAAGATTCCTAGACATGCTGAAACGAAAAAGAAAAGATTCAAAACGAAGGATAGAAAGATAGTGCATATGGATTTGGGGATTATGCCTTTTTAAATTTAAAACAACACTTTTCCTTGTAAAATTCTTCTTTATGTTTCTTTTTGAAAAATAGTTTTCAAAAACTCTTATCTGATCTGGTAAACCTTTGCTCTGATACCAAGTGAAACAGCACACCTCCGTTAAGGTCACTCACAAAGGGAATGCCTTAACTTTGGTGGAGAGTTATAGGTACAAGACACAGAAAAATTTATAAGACAGATAAATTTAAGTAGTGAAATTCAAATATTTATTGCATACGTAGTTCAATACAAAAGCATTACATCAAATTGTCTAAAAATAACTTCAAAACATTACACCATAATTTCTGTCTTGATTATTTAATAAAGAAGCAAAAATCCATAATAAAACTGCATATATCCCCAAATGTAGTATCCAAAAGCCATAGCCAAGGTAAGAGAGTCCCAATCATACATCTACTTTCTTTTTGCTTGCAAAGAGTCTGATTAAGCTGGAGTATTCCCTCCCTGTGGACGTGGGGGGGGGGGGGGAGGGGAACGAAAGAAAAGAGGACGAAAGAAAACGGGTTAGACATAAGTCTGGTAAGTTCAGTGATTACTAGTATTTAAACAAGAAAAGGGATCATGACAGTAATAACAGAACATAGGACAATACCCTAATATAAGATAAGAGGAACATGTGGTCGCACCCATTACTATAGTCTCTGCACCTACTTAACCATTAGTTCAACCAGCCCTACGTGTTCATAACAACGATCCCCTTAATGATCGGCTCCTACTCGCATGCATTCATATCCTGTGTCATTCGGCCCCGCTTGACTGTAGCTACCTGTGTTGGTCCCACCATGGGGTGTATCAATCCCTCTGGTGGCAACCCAACACGATTCAAGATGCATAGTGTATACTATTGATGTCCAGTGCCTGATTTTTCCACTTCGGAGTACGTGCAAGCCCATACTCCGTCGGAACCTACACTGATGCACCAACCGCCGACGTTGTGACCGCTTATAATCAGCCCAGTAATCGTGCCCCACCCTGCCTAGTTTCAGGGTACCATGACACATCTATGTGGGTTACTGCTGAAATGGGTCCCCGTTACTAGGGTTTTCTAATCAACATGTTTAATTGGTTAAGTGTCCAAGTTTACCTAACCCCACCCATTCGTTTAGTTAACATGTTGAATCGGTTAAGTGTTTCCCTAATTGAATTAACCCTACCAATCCTGACATAGCTTTAATTTATTAAAGCATCAACCACTCACATTAGACAGGTCTTGTTGTGGTCACTGGATGTGCCGGTCAGTTCCGGGCAGATTTACACCACAACTCTGTCTAACCTCGGGTTCTTTTTGGGCTTGATGCACTAACCATCCACATTAGACAGATCTTGTTGTGGTCACTGGATACGTCGGTCGGTTCCGGGCAGATTTACACCACAACTCAGTCTAACATTGGTTTAGGCATATTCGTCTTTTCTAAATTCATATTTTTCCTATATATGTCTAATTTCTTTATGTAAATTTAATTTAATCATGCCATAATTACCCTTTGATTATGCTCACCATAAATGATATATTAAATATACCATTAAATGAACAAATCTATGCCATGAATTCTCATATTTCCCATCGCTACCCCCGTGGAACGTACGCATGAATCACATTAAATGTTGGGTTAGTAAATTAGCCCAACCCATAAACAAGAAAAGGGGTAATAAACAAGGGACATGAAATAAACATAAAATAGCATACATTTTAACTTGTCATGTGTAACTTGGCATAGAGGTATCATTGACTTTAATTAAATGGGTAAAGGTGAACTTGTGACTAAGTTGTGTCTAATTGTCATGTAAACTTGACAAAGGTCTAGCATGGAGGTTTAACATATAATCACAGTTTCAACCCACAACTTATCATACTAACTTATGTATGTCAAAACATAAGAAAGCTACTATAATCATTTTTAAATTGCAACTTAGCATATTGACTTATGTATGTCAAAACATTAAAAAAAAACTACTATAATCATTTTTACAACATAAATAGATTCAACCTAACATGAATATACATGAGTGTTGATCTAACATATAAGCATGCGTTTTAGATCATAAACTTGCAAATAACCACCAATTTATAACATGACATATTTCACCGTTTTAATTGACAAAATAAATCCATTACCCAATCATAATAGATCCCAATAACATACAATATGTTCATTACCACATGCATATAGATATGATTAATATAAAATATGTTCATCACCACAAGCATATAGATATGATTCATTTCAACGATACTTTAAGATAAACGAGAATCAAATCTTATACATAAGCATCACTCTATATTCAAATTACAACATGTCATGATTCATTTGAAACGTTTAAATCTGCGTAATAACCAACTTACAAAAAAAGGAATTCTTGCATTCTGAAATCTGAATTCTGAAATTGGTAAGCTCGCCTTTTATGTAGATCATTGAATTTGATAACTTTTAATTTGATTTTTGATTCAAGTTCTTATCTTGTCTTTGAATTGGTGACGGCTACTCCAAGTTCTCAATTGACAGCATGATAGTTCTAGAATTATTTTTGTGTGATTTTTAGGTTTGAGCATTGGGTTGTTTATATAGAATTTCAATTCAATTTGAACCGTCGGATGATCCTAGGGTTAATCGCAACCATTTAGACCAGATCAGAACTATCCAGAAACCCTAGTGACTCAGCAGCAAGTCATCAGTCGTCAAAATTCAGATCTGGTCGGGGGGAGGGGGTAGGTTGACTCCCAGGTCGACCTGTAGGGGGAGGTCGACACTAGGGTTGACCCCCTGGTCGACCTGGGTCCTGGGCGGGAATTTTCCCGCCCAGCCCGCTTCTAACTTCTGATTTGAATTTGAATTTGTTTTCGAGCTATTTGAATTTATTTGAATTTTCTGGAAACTTCTGACAGCCATAACTTCCTCATACGAAGTCCAATTTATGCAAACTCGGACTCTATCTCAACCAGAATTCCGAGACGAACACAATGGCGTAACCTGCTTCCCTTAATTCTCATATTTTAAATTAAGTATTCTTGGATTCGTTATTATAACATTAATAGAAAATACGGGGTGTTACATTACTCTTATTTTGGTAGGCTTCTTCTTATAGAAGCATGGCATCCAGGATATGCTTTTACCAAAAAGCAGGGTGATGAGGTTCAGATCTGGGTCAGACTTATGGATTTGCCTATGGAATTATGGTCTAAAGACGCTATTCAAATGATTGCAAGTTTTATATCCAAACCAATTTTATTAGATGAGAATATTGCTGATAGAAAATTTACAAAGTTTGCTAGAGTCCTCATTTCAATTAATACTCATACAGACCTGAAAGTCGACATCCCAATTTTGCTACATAATGGAACTAAATATAATATAACATTGGAGTATGAATTTGTCCCTTCCAAGTGTTCTAAATGCAATCTATTTGGTCATGAGGATTTTTACCATGAAGCATCTACTAATTCACGCTGAATCCCTCCAGAAATGCAGAATGATTCTAACAATATTGTAGAAGATCCAGCTCAAAATCCTCCTGATGTTAATTCAGAACAAAATGATTTAGAAGATTCCCCTCCTCAAAATTGCTCTGATAATGTTTCTGAACATAGAACTACAGAATTAGTAGATGATCTGGGTTTTTTGAATTCCAATTTACCTGAAAAATTAATCCTAGATGATATAAATATACTGGCAGATGCTATTTTAGAAAGTGATAAGGTAGATGTGAATGACAAAGGTAAAAACATAGAGGCTTCATACATGGTTGATAAGAGTACAAACTATTTAAAGTTGATAACACAAAGGCTTCATCATCTTTTAATCCTCCTTCTAAAAGAAATACAAGGAGTTCTTCTACAATTAAATGACATTGTTATCTTGGAATGTAAGGGGACTGAACACTACTTCTCACATGAAGGATGTGTTTGCTCTCCTGAATTATACTAAATCAACTCTTGTTGGTTTAGTAGAAACAAAGTTTTCTGTTATTAAATTACGTTTGTTTACTTCTTTTTTACCATGTTCATGGAAGTCTTTAACAAATAATTCTTGAACCTCTTCTAGTAGAATTTTATTAATTTGGGATAGTAACGTATGGGATGTGGTGCTAATTTCTTTTTCCTCTCAACACATGACTGTAAATGCAATTAACAAATGTGATTTTGATATGGTCTTTTCAGTCATTTATGCAAGTAATTCATTTTTTGAAAGACTCATTTTATGGCAAGATTTGATAAATGAATCCAGAATGGTGACTAATGCTTGGTTTCTCATGGGGGACTTTAATAATATTTTGTCTCCAAATGATAAAAGAGGAGGATTATCGGTCCCTTTTCAACATATCAGAGAATTTCAGAAGTTCATCACTCAAATTTCTCTATCTGAAATTAAGCCTTTGGGTTTTAATTTTACTTGGCGTAGAAAGGGGATTGCCACTGCTATTGACAAAATACTGGTTAATAATACAAGTATGCAGTCATTTTTACACATGAGAGCCATTTCTTTTCCACATAAATCTAGTGATCATAATCCAATTATGTTGGAGTTAATTCCTACTAAAGAGACAAAAGGTTTCCCTTTTAGATATATGAATGACTGGCATAAAATTTCTGGATATATGGATGTGGTTCAAAGGGGTTTTAACCCAACAGTTTGGGGACATCAAAGTTACCAATTTATGCAAAAACTCAAGCATTGTAAAACTGAATTAAAAATCTGGAATAAAGTGAGAGACAGGAACAATGCTAACCTCAAACAAGCTGAAGATTTTCTTGAATAGTTGGAAAAAGAAGTTGACAATAATCCTGAGGATCTGCTTCTGTTTGATAACTAACTAAAGGCAAAAAAAGAATATCAGAACTTGAACAAATGTATTTCAATTCTTTCAAACAGCAAGCCAAAGTATTATAACTTCAATAGGGTGACACTAATTCTAAATTTTTGTATTTAAGGATGTCTAATAGGAGATTCGTTAATCATATCAGAGCACTTATTGATCAATCTGGAAATTTAGTATTTAAATCAGAAGACATTGAAGCTGAAGCAATTTCATATTTTCAAGATATGTTTAATGGTACTTCATCTACTGAATTTCCAAACTTCCTCCCCATATCTACCATTAATCCAAAAGGTCAACAATTCATGATGAAAGCAGTTGAATTAACTGAAGTCAAGGATGCATTATTCTCTATCCATGATGAATCTAACACTGGGCCAGATGGTATAAATGCCAAATTTCTGAAAATACATTGGGATGATGTGAAGAATGATTTATTGTTGGCTGTCTCTTACATTTTTATTTCAGGTAAGTTTCCTAAATCTTTAAATCACACTTTCATTACCTTAATTCCCAAAAAATACAGGCCAACTGAGATTGCACACTACAGGCGAATTGCTTATTTCAATGTCTATTAAAAAAAAATTCAAAAATTTTATGTAATAGATTAAAGCATTTTTTGCCATTCCTTATCTCGGAGAATCAAAGTGCCTTCATTAAAGACAGATATATTGGGGATAATATTCTGTTTGCTCATGAATTATTAAGAGATTTCAAAAAAAGTGGGATGCACAAATTTTGTGTAAAAGTGGATTTACAAAAAGCATATAATCGTGTGAATAGGAATTTCATATGTTTTATTATGTCAAGAATGAATTTTCCTACACATTTCACAAATCTCATCTATGAATGTATGTCAACTGCCACATATTCAATTATGATTCAAGGGGTGCCTAAAGGTTTTATAACTTCTAATAGAGGAATTAGGCAGGGTGACCCATTATCCCCTTATTTGTTTGCAATAGCAGTGCAGTATTTCTCTTATCTTATGGATGAAGCAGTTCATTTGCATGAATTTAAACCTAGTTCTATTGTTCAACCTATTATATCGCATTTGCTATATGCTGATGATCTTATGATTTTGGAAAATCATCTATGTCAAATGCCAATTCTTTAAAGAAGATTTTTCAGAAATTACGTCTGCATGCTGGTCTGGATGTGAATGCTTCAAAGAAAAAAAAATCTTTTTTAGTTCTTCTGTCATAAACTCAAGGGAAATTCTTCAAGTATTGGGTTTTGATCAAGGTTCTTTGTCTATAAAATATTTGGGGGTGCCTTTGTCTTCTAACTATTTACACTATTCAGAATGTAAAACTCTTATTCATAGAATTCAGAGCAAAATTAATGGTTGGGAGACAAAACTGCTAGGCTTTGCAGGGAGAGTTGAACTTATTAATACAGTGATTACCCCTATTATATTGTATTGGCTATTCATTTACCAAATTCCAGGATTCACTTTAGACAAGATAAATTCTATTTGTGTAGATTTTTTTGGGGTGGAACATCACACAAAGTTTCATGGCATAAGTTGTGTAGGCCTAAAGCAGAAGGTGGTATTGGCCTTAAAAAAAAAATTCAAATCTAAAAAAAGTGGCTTGTGTGAAATTACTGTGGAAATTTTTATCTAATACAACCTTCTGGAGTAAATGGATGCATAATAAATATTGTAAAAATGTTTTGGTTAATGGCTCTGGACGATAATGCATCATCTACTTGGAAAGCAATGTTAAGATTAAGAAAAAGATCTAAACAACTTTTCAATAAAGTAATTGCTAATGGGGAGGAAACTCACATGTGGTATGAGCCATGGATTAATTGCAGATGTTTAGTTGACCTTCTAGGAAATGATAGAATGAATATTCTTGGCTATGCAGACCAGAAAGTTAGCTACATTATCAGAAATGAAAAGTTTGCTCCTAAAATTCATCCTACCACAAGAGAGTTACTAGAAGAAATTAACACTATTTCAACACATCCAAATCAAACTCATGATACATATGAATGGAGTGAAGGTGGTACTTTTGCATTTCATAAAGCATGGGACTATTTGAGAAATCATGAACAATTTGATAAAGCTTTCTCTGTAATTTGGCATTCCAAAAATTGTAAAAGAATGTCTTTTATTGCATACCTTGCCTTCATTGGAAGATTCAATACAAAGGATAGGATCCAGCGCTTCAGTAATATTTCAGATCCAATCTGTTCTTTGTGTAATAATCATCCTGAAACCATACAGCACCTGTTTTTCTCTTGTGATTTCTTGGCTTTCATCTGGCTCTCTCTAAAGCAAAAACTTGAACTTCCTTTGAATTCATTTATAGATCTGAAAGAAGAAGCTTTACTTATCCATGATAGTTTGAAGAGGAAAGATCAGCTAAGAGACTTGGCTTGTGCTGCTTTCACAAGCGCTACATGCTGTATATGGAAGGAGAGAAATTTGAGAAGTTTCCAAGGAAAAAAGACGACACCATCGATTTGCTTGCTGAAGATTGAGAAGGAAATTCATTTCCTTGAGAATAATAATGGTAGTAGAACGTCTCGAACTGATAGACATGTGCAATTTCTTGGTAGGTGGGGGATTGAATTAAAGGACACTAGTTGACTTGTGAAGAGGCATTTGAATTTTCAATGGAATAAAGTGGAGAGGATGGGCCGTTCTGGGCCATGAAGTGTGTTTGTGAAGCCTGCATGTTTTATTTTCTGTTTTTTATTTCTGGTTATATTTGTTTTGTTAATGATGTTTTCTGCTTGTATACCAAATTTATGAGTACTCTTTTCCCCGTAAGGCACCCACTTACGTTAGGGGGATTACGGGGTTTTAACGAGGCTTACAAAGGAGGTTTTATTAGTTTTAGCAATAAAGAGAACCAATTTTCAATATATATATATGGCAAGCGTTCGGTTACACCCCAAAAATAGAGCACTTCAAATGCTCCTTGATTTCCACCACCCGTTTATATTAAAGAATGTGAGTGAGAAGTGAGAGAGTGATTGGAAGGAAAGAGAAGGGGAAATACTTGATGAAGATTGAGGGACATTTGGAGTGCTGCACTGTTTATGGTGCTCTCGAACCTGTCTATATATATATATATATATATATATATATATATATATATATATATATATATATATATATATAGCTACGTAAAATGGCGCGCAAACGAGTAGTAGTTTCTTGTTTTGTCATTTCTAAAGTTTAAAGATGCATGGATAAACAAGTCGCACGTTTTGATTAGGATTTGTAAGAGAAGCAGTTCAGATTATTGTTTAAAATTTGGTTCAGTACACAGTTTCAATCAACACAAAGTATCAGTTTCAATCAATACAAAGCATCGGTCCCCAGATTATAACTGCCCCATGATGCCCAAATGTCATCTGTTTATTCATGTGAAAATATCTGTTAAGTAGACTTCTGAACCACGGGTTGGCTACAAGGCGATCATGTTGTGTTTATTTTATGAATTGAAGGATAGGGCCGATAGGCTTTAGATTTATCTCTGCATTGGTCGAAACCGCCACTTAAAGTTATAGTCAGTGTTTACATGATCGAACCCAAGACTGATCGGAACCTCGAATAACCTTGGAACTATGGAGTCGCCTTTGTCGTCTCCAACTCAATTACACATAAGTCGTGCACAAATTCAGGTCGGACCTATGAACCAACAGTCAACGGTCCATTTTATCTGGTTAAACTAGTTATTTTATATTCCCCTTTTTCATTCTCATTGATTCTCATCATCTGCGTTATCTTGAAAATAAAATTTCGCATTGTCAAAAATCATCATCTCCCAAAATGCAGTATGTAAGATTCGTCAAATTCGTTTTTATTGAACTTCCATCGTTGCAAAAATATCGACATCAAAAGCGACATGTCGACCTTCTCGGCATGCCGGCTTCACCCTTTGTCTACCCACTGTGTGGACGTTTTCTAACAAGGTACTCTTGAACTTTCTACAGATGTATTGACTTTACTTTCATCAATTTTTTCCTGTATGTGTGTTCATTACCCCTCTGGTTTGCGTTGAAATGTTCAGTCATTGCGCCCCTATTGGTTACCCCAAGTGTACTACTACGCATTTCCGAAACATAAGTTAATGTGAATGCGCTGGCATTCTTTCATTTGGTTTAGTATATTGGAACTACTAGAAGGAAAAAAGAGCCAAATGTAATTGGTTTTGAATTTGGAATAAATGATTGTGTCATTTTGGAGCTAATTTAACTATTTGATCATAATATGGAAACTATGGAGATTATTATGAATGAAAAATGTATCAGGTCGCACAAAATAAGAGAAATATCATTCTGGTTTCATGAAGTAAGTACAAACTGTCCAATTAATTAACAGCCTACACACAAGTTAAGACATACAAAGAAACTGAAATAATCAACTGACAGTAATGGTGGGAAAATAGTGTACTACATTTTCAGAGTAAATCAGGTGGGTTAAGATATAGTTTTCCATATTATTTACATCTTACTGATAGAAACATTTACTTATAAGAAATTCATTTGAGCTATTTGGTTATATTGGTGTGTGGTGTAAATTCATGAACCTAAATAAGATTCAATAATTTATATGTACTCTTTAAGAAAGCACCCAACGTGGCTGTATCTTGAAAATATGACAATTTTTCATTTTTAGCATTTGTTGGTTATTATAATAATTATTATTTTTGCACTGATCATGTCGATATTTTCAGTTTATTTTTGTACATCAAAAGCTGATCAGTAATTTTCTACCATTGTCAAAATCATCATCTCCCAAAATGCAGTATGTAAACTTTGGATACTTTACATCTTTTGCCTAATAACTAACATTTTTGTATGTTTGAGTATAGCTAGTACTTAATGTAGATTATTTTAAAAATAATTCACAGTCCTGATGATTTGACCAGTTAAAACAGTGAATTCTTAAAGCTTGTATTATATATTGTAGTTATAACTAAGCTCAGTGCAGGCACATTCGGTTATTTCAACTAAAAGATCAGACTTGTTTTATATTTAACATAAGCTTATTTGACCTATTGTTGAACTTGTAAAAAAGAAGAATGTGAGTACAATTCAACACGTGAAAACTGAAAAGGACCCAGTGTGTTATATAACCATATGTCCTTATATCGCTGCTTGTACCTTCACATCTATTTTTCATTTAAATTTGATATCTCATTATACATGTGCAGTATAATGTGAAGGTGCTTCAAAATGCAATATCTCAAAGAAGAGTTGATTGATGTACCTATCTACCTCCTGATAAAACCTGCTGGTTTCCCAGTAGTTAGCATGCTCATTTTCAATTTCTTCCATTTCTGCTTCTTCTTCACAGCTGGTTTTCTTTAGCTTGTGCAGGTGAGAGTGAACTAGATCAGTTACTATCCAGTGATGTTACATATATTGCGACATTAAATGTCACACAAGCGAGTGGTAGTTTCTTGTTTTATCATTTTTAAAGCTTAAAGTGTTAGTAAAATTCTAAAGTTGATGTTGAATTGGATAGCAAGTGAAAATGATAGATTGTTTTCAAAAGAGGAAGTGATACTTTATTGCAACTTTGCTTACAAATTTTTTGCTTGGTTACAAATGAGACACACCCCTCCTATTTATACTAGTTCATATCTCAAATGAATGATTGAGATGTATTTAATCCTACGATACATAGCTTTTTTCCAGAGTTTTCTATAACTCTCCTACAAAATATCTAGGCTTTTTGTACATAATTAAAGAGTAGAAAGCTCTAGATTCTAATTATTTTATTACAACATGAAAAAGGATAATTCTAGGCTCCTTCCATATCAACATGTATCTAGATATTTCTTGTTCTAGGCTTCTCTTTTAACTTTTCCTCTTCAAATTATTTGTAGCCCAATCTCATGGTCCAAGTCAAGTTTAATTATTCAACATCTCCCCGTAAACTTAACTTGGTTACTCCAAGCATCTCTCGTAACTTTGAAAGTCTTCATGCTTCAATGCCTTTGTAAAGATATCCGCTACTTGTTCTTTTGAGTTGATATACTTTGTTTGTACTTCCTTTGTTGCAATTCGCTCTCGAATAAAGTGATAACGTATATCTATGTGTGAACTCCGTTCATGGAAGATGAGATTCTTAGCTAGAGTGATAGCTGACTTATTATCCATGTAGATTTCTATTGCATTTTGCTGTGACATGTGTAACTCCTTCAACAAATCTCGAAGCCAAATAGCATGACCAACACAAGTTGAAGCAGCAACATATTCAGCTTCACAACTGGAAAGCGTCACGATCGATTGCTTCTTTGAACTCCAGGTGAAAGCTGTATCTCCCATAAAGAAGACAAATCCAGTTGTGCTTTTATGATCATCAACATATCCAGCCCAATCGCTATCACTGTAACCAATTAACTTGAAATTGTGAGACTTTGAATATAACAAGCCAAAATCAATGGTACCTTTGGTGTATCGAAGAATCCTTTTTGCGGTCTTCAAGTGTGATGTCGTAGGAGCTTCCATATGGCGGCTAATGAGTCCAACACCATAAAGTATATCAGGCCTTGTGCATGTGAGATAGCTCAAGCTACCAACCAGACTCCTGAATAATGTAGGATCTACTTCTTCTTCGTTAGTGTATTTCGAGAGCTTTGTCCCACATTCTATCGGGGTACTTACTGGCTTACTTCCATCCATCTTAAATTTCTTCAATATTTCCTTTGCATATGCTTCTTGTGAAATAAATATGCCGTATTCACTTTGAGTTACTTGGATGCCAAGATAATATGACATGAGTCCGATATCTGTCATTTCAAATTCTAAACTTATCTCCTTAAAATCCCCAAATGCTTTTGGATTATTGCTAGTAAAAATCAAATCATCCACGTACAAACATACAATCAAGATATCTCCACTTTGATTTGTTTTTATGTAAAGAGCATGTTCATTGGGCATTTTATAAAGTTATTTTCTAGAAAATATTTATCAATTCTAGTATTCCATGCTTTAGGGGTTTGTTTCAAACCATAAAGTACTTTTTTTAATTTTAAAACTTTTCCTTCATGTCCTTTAATTTTATAGCCAGGTGGTTGCTCCACATAAACTTCTTCTTCTAATTTGCCATTTAAGAAAGCTGATTTTACATCCATTTGATATATTTTCCATTGTCGTGTTCACTTTGAGTTACTTGGATGCCAAGATAATATGACATGAGTCTGATATCCGTCATTTCAAATTCTAAACTCATCTCCTTCTAATCTTCAAATGCTTTTGGATTATTGCCAGTAAAAATCAAATCATCCACGTACAAACATACAATCAAGATATCTCCACTTTGATTTGTTTTTATGTAAAGAGCATGTTCATGGGGGCATTTTATAAAGTTATTTTCTAGAAAATATTTATCAATTCTAGTATTTCATGCTCTAGGGGCTTGTTTCAAACCATAAAGTGCTTTTTTTAATTTTAAAACTTTTCCTTTATGTCCTTTAATTTTATAGCCAGGTGGTTGCTCCACATAAACTTCTTCTTTTAATTTGTCATTTAAGAAAGCTGATTTTACATCCATTTGATATATTTTCCATTTGTTTTAGGCCGCTAAAGAGATTAGTAATCTTATAGTTTCTAAGCGGGCAACGGGAGCAAATACCTCTTCATAATCTATACCTGATCTTTGCTTGTATCCCTTGGCTACCAATCTAGCTTTATATCTTTCAACTTCTCCTTTAGCATTCTTCTTTTACTTTGTACACCCATTTTTCTCCAATAGCTTTGTGTCCTTTTGGTAAATTAGCTAGCTCCCATGTATCATTCTTCACAATGGCATTGATTTCTTCATCCATAGCACTTCTCCATCTTTTGTCTTTTTCTTCTTCTTCGTAATCTATTGGCTCACAATTTGCAAAAAGACAAAATAAAGTAATATCATCAGAAAGTGGTGTTACCTCATATAGTTCTTGTAATGATCTCATACGTGGGACCCTTTCAGTTGAGATTTCTTCTTGTGGAGATTCTTCTTGAGTGCATGATGGAGATGACGGTGTTGGACTAGTTGGCTTTTCGTGCACATCATTGATTTCCTCTTCTTCGTAAAAGGGGAGGAAATTATAATCTTCTTCTTGTGTGCTCCAATTCCAAGTATTTTCTTCATCAAACTCCACATCTCGACTAACCACAACTTTTCCATTTTCGTAAAAGATGTATTTTTCACGTTTATCATCTAACTTGGAGCGTCATTGGTTCGGCACATGGGCATATGCAATGCTTTCGAAAACTTTCAAATGAGATATACATGGTTTTCTACCACTCCATGCTTCTTCGGGTGTAATGACCCGCATTTTCAGCGGTATAACAATTAATTTATTTAATTATTTAAATAGTGGATTAAAGGATTTAATGGTCGTGGAATTAAATAATGGTGAATATTTAATTAAAATAACAAATTAAATAATATATTTAATTTTGAAATAATCAGAATTGGCTGAAATGGCGATATGGTGTGAACTGGATCATCTGTGATATTTAATTCAGTTTAGAATCGAATTAGAATAACAAATATATTATTTGAACGACAGTTTGAACGTATAATTATATTATAATTAAAATCGAGCTCGAAATGGCGCTGCAGTTCGTAAATTGGCGATTCGAACTTCAACTGAATATACAGGATTCGTTTTAAGCCGGATTTCTGTGAAACAAGAAACGTTGGGAGCTGGTGGAGTATATTTTTCTAGTGGAAGAGAAAAATCGGGATTTTGTCGTGTAGATTTTGATTTACGTCCAAATCAAATTTTAGAAAAGTCGCTGTGGAATTCCTTTATAATTTAATTATATTTTATAGAAGGAATTTCATTATAAATCGAATATCGATTTAATCAGGATTCAGAATATCGAGTTAGAAATTCATAAAGGAATATTCTGAAGCTGTATGGTATCCCACTGTGAATATAGACGATAATATTTAATTTTAAATATTTAATTTAATTATATTTAAATATATTTATATATTTAAATGGGTCATTCAGTGCTTTAAAAATAGCCAGTTTTGCAAACGACCTTAGAATTCGACAAAACCAATTTTGTTGGATCCGCAATATTAAATTATTGCTAGATTTCAATTTCCGTTATTTTTGAAGTCAGTATGTGACCGTACGGATTTTTAGAGTGAAAAACAGTCAGTATTTCGACAGTTAAAAATACGTTGTGTGAGCATACGACGTCGGAATTCGACGAAACCAGTTTCGTTGGGACCGTAATGTCGAACTCTAGCTGCATGTCAATTTTCATGATTTTTGGGTATTATATGTGGTCGTACAAATTTTTAAGGACTTATGCAGATAGTGTAGGAGTAAAATTTAATATAATAATAATAAATAAAATATTTAAATCTCCTATATAATAACCTTAACATTTTATAAACCTAAGTTCTATCTCCCTCAGTCAAAATTTTTCCGCCGTCACACTTATCTCTCTTACAGTAAAAATGGGAGATTGAAAAATCCAAATAAATCCATTTAAATTCGCTTAAATCATGAATCACGTTCGTATGGATTTGTGAAGTTGTTTTCTTCATCTTAGTGTAACTTTTGTTGTGTTTGATTGCCAGTTCATCGGTGTCTACTTTTTCAGCGAAACCTAGGGCTAAGGATTTAGGGAATGAGAGGTATTGATTCACGAAACGGCGCTTGTATTTGAGGTCGAGGGTGAGAATCGCACTTGTGTGTCGAGTTTTGGGGGAATCGACGTGAAAAAGTGTCGATCAATGTGGTACAGCGTGTGTGAGTTCCTGAAGTCGCGGTTTTTGAAGTGTGTGTGAGTTAAGATGTGAGGTTATGGCTGCGATGAGATTTTGATGGAGAAGTCGATGGTGTAATTCGTTTGTGGAATCGTAGGATGTTGGTGGATCGGTGGTGTTGTAAAACCATGGCTATGGTGGAGGATTACTGAAGGATGCGTTCTGGAGAAGATGGAATAGGTTGGGAGCGGGTGGGCTTTTGGTTTGATGATGGGCCGGGAGAGGAAAAGGGTGACGCCCAAAGTAGTTTAAATTATTTTGATTTAATTATAAATTGTATACAAACTTCTTTTATGGGTAACTTCGTCATACGATACCAGAATCAGACGAAACAAGATCCGTCGGGATCGTATGGACGGTGGCTACACCATGGAACTGACTGGGAGCGAATCTGAGCTCGTTACAATTTATTGCAAAAATAAATTGTCTGACTGAATCAAATAACGCGAACCGTTATTTAAAGGCTAACGCACAAATGTGAGTAAATCTCACCAACTCTGAACAGTTCTATTTTTATAACGTATATTTAGAACTGATAAATAATGACTGTTTGTGTGTTGACTGTTTGATTGAACTGCTAGTCAGTTAGTTGAATTTCTATATTGATTCTGTTTATCAGAATATATCATATGGAACTGAAAGTGATGTTGATTTTATTGTGTAACATCTGTGATGCAGGTAAACAGGTTGGAGGAATCCGACTGGATTCCTCAACATTTATTTTACCGTTTTTCATATATATTGATATTTGATGTGTTATAAAATATGCGGTTGATTTTGTATGTTTGAATGGTGTTGATCATTGTTATACGACACATTAAACACCATTAGTGATACTAGAAAACAAAAAGGGGAGATTTTCAAAGTGTAATTTGAAAAGTGTATATTTATAAAATCGAAAGATTTTATAAAAGAAATCATTTATAAAATCGAAGGATTTTATAAAGGAAATATTTATTTGGAAAAATATATATATATATAGAATTATTTAAAAAGAAGTATTTATTTAGGGAATAAATTAATCAAGATGAGTTAGTAAAACCAGATTTGTCAAATGAGTTAGTTAAACCAGATTGTCAAATGAGTTGATCAAAACAAGTTGATGAGTTAGTTAAAACCAGTAAACCAAATGGGTTAAGTTAGTCAAATGAGTTAGTTAAACCAGATTGTCAAATGAGTTGATCAAAACAAGTTGATGAGTTAGTTAAACCCGATTAATCAAATGGGTTAAGTTAGTCAAGTGGGTGAAGTTAGGAGTTAATTGAATTGAATTGAATTGAATTAGCAAAAAGAGTTAATTGAATTGAGTTAGAAAAAGAGTTAAATGAATTGAGTTAGAAAAAAGGAGTTGATTTAATTGAGTTAGAAAAAGAAGTCAATCAAATTAAGTTATCCAAGTTGAGTAAATCAAGGGAGTTAGGCAAGTCGAGTAAATCAAGTGAGTTAATCATTCAGAGTTAACCAGTTAGAGTTAATCAGTTAGAGTTAAACCAGTTAGGGTTAACCAGTTAGAGTTAATCAGTTATAGTTAAACCAGTTAGGGTAAACCATAGAGTTAAACCGGCTAGAGTTAAACAGTTAGAGTAAATCAGTTAGAGTTAATCAATAGAGTTAAACCGAACTAGAGTTATTGAATAGAATTAAATCGAACTAGAGTTATTCAAATGGAGTCAATCGAATTTAGTTTATTCGAATAGAGTTGAAATGAGTTAATGGAATTTAGTTATTCGAAGTGAGATGATCGAATCAGAGATATTCGAAGTGAGATGATCGAATCAGAAATATTCGAAGTGAGTTGATCGAATCTAGTTATTCAACAGGAGTTAAATCGAATAAGATTTATTTGAAGAAAGAGATTATCGAATATAAGTATTCGAAAGTAAGCAAATCGAATATAAGTTATTCGAATAAGAGTTAATCCAGTAAGTGTTATTAGGTGGGAGTTATTCGAATAAGAGTTATAGAATAAGAGTTAACCAAATTGGAGTTGATAAATTAGTTGTTCGTATTTATTCGAGTTAGGAAATAAGAGTTAGATTAAAGTTATTATATTTCAGAAGAAGGAAATTATAACACCACTGTTATAATCAAATGATTCTGTAAAGGAGGTTGACTCGCAAATTATATCCGAGGGTTCATAAGGAAGTGTTAAAGAGTTAAAAGATGAACTTACCCTATTTCGAGATTTGAAATGTTGTTCAGTTAAGGTCTGAGAGGTAATTATACCCCAACTTGATTGACTTCGTTTTTAATTTAGAAATGGTTAAGGTTCGAGAGTGAAGTGGTTAAGTGAATTTAGTAAATAAGTATAGTGGTTCGAGTTGTCGTTGCGACGTTGATTTAAACATCTGTTTAAATCCAAATAAAGAAGATTTGGAAATGTTTTCCCAATAGAATCAGAAACGTAATCAAATATTGAAATTGGAAATATGGATTAGAAATGGAAATGTTTTCTAGTGTTAACGTATATTTTCTAAACATAGAAAATAAGGAAATATGTATATATATATAGATATATATATATATATATATATGATTGATGATTGATTGATATAATTTCCATCTGGAAATAATATCGTTATTTGCATACGTGTTTTTCTTTGATAGTTAACTCACCGACTATCGAAGTTTTTGACCATTTTAACGTTGTTAATATGGAGAGACCTGTTGGATTATTTTCCAAAGAACCACTCTGTATTGGCATAAGTGTCGCGAATCATATATGCCAAAGATAATTGAAGATGGAGTAAAGTGCAAGGGCTATTGTATAAGTCTTAGATAACAGTGTCTAAGATGGATGTATTGAATAGTGCCTTCGATTCATCCTGTTCCAGGATGACTTGTATGGATGAATGTCTGACAGAGTATTTCCAGAAAGGTCACGTACATCGATTTCTTCAACCGTACGAAGAGTGGAAGCGGAGAAGGAAACTTCTTTAGCTAACACATAATGTATTGTTGTAGACGTCAATTAGTGATATTCTATGGATCTGACAATGAGGCATTCGAAGTGAATCGGATGTGATGATAAAGCATAGCTTCTAGCCTCACATCCGATAAATGACAGAAATCGGACACGCAACATGGCTATGTAGGTCGCACCTATTAGGATGTATAATCACCTGATCTAGTGTTTCATTTATTTCTAAAAAACTATTGTTGATGCTATCCCATTCGGGAAACGGTTGCTGATCCCAACCGTTGGTGATATACATTCGATACACTCAAGCGAAATGAGTGGTCGGTCATGTGTGGCCGGGTTGCAAGATGTTCTTGTTGAACCCAGTGTATTCCTTTCTAGAGGTACACTATCAGAAGGTGGTTCCATACCTTGTCATAGTTGGAAATCCATTACCCAATACGTGCTTGCGGTTTTTGATTGTATACTATATATGTGACGACACGGAATTTCGCTCGATCCGTATCAGTCGTTAAACCGATCTAGACCGTTCGAAACCCCTGATCGTTTGAGAACAGGACAAATCAGAACGCAGACGGAAGAACATTTCATTGCTTTTACAACAATCCCATCAGATACAAGAATATACATGGTATAAATGAATAAATTACATTCGACAAATATCAGAGATTTAAATTACATTTAAATACATCGCAGCGGAAAATAACACAAAACACAACTGAAGGTGATATACGGATACAGAGCTTTCCGGATATCATTCCAGCTGTAAACCAGGATCCTGTGAATATAAATCTGCAAAACCAAAACTACTAGCTGCCCGTGTCGAAAATAAGGGCACCCAGAGTTTAGGTTAAAACAATAAACTCCAGGTCAGTCATGTGACTGGTGTGAGAACTAAAACAGTTATTTAAAGCTTGACTTTAAAAGAGAGTAATTCAAGGGACCACGCCGTATAACACGGAACGGGTTTCCTCCCAAGAATACCAGTGCATATCAATAAACAACGCAATGCTTTTTCGAAAAATGAAGCTATTATAAGACCCAGGTCCCATCACACAATGCAACGCAAGCTAGAGGATAGGGTTTTCCCTTATAATAGCCAAACATGCTTGGTACGTTTAAAACAAATCATTTGATACTATAATAGGTGTATAGTGTCAAAACAATTTCAATCATAAATATAAATCATAGACGGCATGGGTACCATATATCATGTCGCCATACTAGTTCTACAATTAAAACCGAATCACACGTATTGGAAATTGGATTTCCGTCATGAGTCGAGGCAAGGGGCAAGCTCCTCTCCGCTTCGAGACACTCTAGCAAATGCTCAGGACTACACACTCTGGGTAGCCACTTGGATCGGTTGGGCCGGTCCTCACTTACGTTAGAGGATTATTTATTCATGAACACACGTTTCCCGGTCCTTACAGACCTATATCGAGGAGCCTCATTCCAACAACCACAAAGGTGAAAAGTATATAAATGTCAGGGCTGGTAAGTCACTGACACCACCAAAGCTAGAAAGAAACGTCGTGCTCTCCCAACGGCCCGTATCCCGTTTTTAACTCATACCGAGGTGTGAGGCTCGCGAATTCACGTTATACACAAAGCTGCCACAAAGGCTGTGCTTTGATCATCAACCAAAAGACTTTGCTTTTCAACAGAAGCCTTGATCCATGCAACTCAGCGTGCCACAGTGGCAATTCATGCCATGCGATTGATATCTATCGATATATAACCTCTAAGCTCGTACGTCTCAGAGAAGGGCGTTAAGCAAGAGAATAAACTCTCCGCCGCCAAACAGATATATATTTAACAGAAATCAATCAACACAGAATAAAATCCAATGTCAGACACACAATCCATTTACAAGTCCGTTCTGGGTCTGAACGAAACCGGAGGCACTTTCCTCGCATATCCATCCATCCCCAAGTACGTCTGGACGACCACCAACTATTTCCATCCTCTTGGGTGTACTGCCCAATCAGGATCGTCAGTAATTATCCAAACGATGTGAAGACTTCCGGTCTTCAACCACCGACTTCATCTTCGACATATCGTCGAATCGGTTATTCAGAATGGGTGTAAACCCGGCCTTTCCGAACAACCCGCGTATATTAAAAACAAATGTTACTCAAACACAACATACTCCTCATTCCAATTCAAAATATTCTTTAATTCACAAAATCACATTTTTAGGGAAAGGTTCCCATTAATTTTATCCAAGATAAATTCTTTCAAATTTATCCTTTAATCTTCCTTTGGATGTCATTTCAAACCAGATTATGGTTTTCTAAATTAGTCGAGATTAGCGAACCACACCGAAGTAATTATTTATTTTATTTCCCAATCCCAACCTATTCATCCCATGAAGCAAAACTGGTAATACTCCATATCTAACGCCACAGTGTTGTCAGTAAAATTAATTATCATTTCACGTTCAAATCTAATTAAAGATTTAACTACCGCTTTGGAGCAAAACTGGTGATACTCCATTCTCGCTCATTTCTAAATTTGATAATTTAGATTATAGATTCACATTTCAACCTAATTGCAGATTCGTTAAAACTCCTTTTACTGGGTTAAAGAACTAGGTGTTATTTAAAACACAGTTCACGACAAACCCATTTCAAATCCAATCAAATATATTAGAAATTCCGATTATTTAAAACCCCTTTTTAAATCTAATTTATTTATTTAAAAATAATTGGGTTTTAAATTTAGTTCAAAACTAGTTCATTTCGATAAAAATCCATTTTTATCTTCTCAAATATGGAGTTTTTCACCCCATTTTTTCCCAAATCATTTCTTATGATTTTACACAAATTATTGAAATTTTTAATAATTTTATTAAGGCCCGTACAGTCGATTTCCAACAACGGCCATCGAATTGCACTTACAACGACCTTTTTCGAATTTGATTTGGACGTATCTCCAAATCCAACCGTTAGATTTTGAATTTCTAATATTCGTTAGAAAGCACTTTTCGATACGAACCCAACGGTTCCGGTTTTAGGAGAATCCGACGGTCGGATCTCCCGTAATGTCCGTTTGAAATAAATGGTCGAAATTCGAGAACTGCCGCGGCCCGGAGCGTTCTATTCAGGCCATTATATATATATAATATATATATATTATATATTTCATCGATTTCTATTTAAAATGAATTTTATAAATTGTTTTAATTTCGTTTCAAAAACAATTTCAACTTCCGTTTCATTTCAAATCAAAATTGAATTCTTCCTTATAAATTCGTTTTAAAGTTCATTTCTATTCAATTCAATTTGAAATCGTTTCAATTTGTTTCCAATTCAATTCGAATTCGTTTTCAATTCAATTTGAATTGGTTTTATATTCAATTCAATTCAAATTCGTTATCTATTCAATTCAATTCGAATTCGTTTTATATTCAATTCATTTCGAAATCGTTTTATATTCAATTCATTTCGAAATCGTTTTATATTCAATTCATTTCGAAATCGTTCTATATTCAATTCATTTCGAAATCGTTATATATTCAATTCAATTCGAATTCGATTATATATTCAATTCAATTCGAATTCGATTTGTTTTCTATTCTATTCAAATTCAAATTGGTTTTCTATTCGAATCAAATTCATTATATATTCAATTGAAATTAAATTCGTTTTATATTCAATTGAAATCAAATTCGTTTTATATTCAATTCATTTCGAAATCGCTTTTCAATATTCATTTTAAAATGAGTAAAATCGATATAAATATCGTTCACGTCTAAATGGCGTCAATCTAATCAACACGGCTTCATATATCTCTATTTTCAAATGTTCTGTTTCAAATATTTCTTTTTCAAATATTTCTATTTCAAATATTTCGTTCAACACATGACTAATCTCAACGGATGAGTACGGTCAACACATGAACCTTTATATTATATTGATAAAGATGTAAATTTTATTATACAAATATTTCGTTCAACACATGACTAATCTCAACGGATGAGTACGGTCAACACATGAACCTTTATATTATATTGATAAAGATGTAAATTTTATTATACAAATATTTCGTTCAACACATGACTAATCTCAACGGATGAGTACGGTCAACACATGAACCTTTATATTATATTGATAAAGATGTAAATTTTATTATAAAAATATTTCGTTCAACACATGGCTAATCTCAACGGATGAGTACAGTCAACACATGAACCTTTATTTTATATTATCCTTTATTTTCTAAATTGGGATGAGGCCCAATCAATCACCATATAATGTTAATTATATGGATTTTCATACATCACACGTATATAATAGCATTGAAAAATAATCAACCATCAACCAAAGTGCACTACACTGTATGAGCATCAAATATAGATATCTAACACTTATGACAGCCTGTCAATCAATCGATCGACATATTTAATCAATCAGGATGAGTGAACTTCAAATTTCATCCCAACACCCGTGTGGGGTTTCAAGTCAACAAACACAGATTTTTATTTGTGCAGTTGGACGATGTGTAAAATTTATCGACCCAATCAATGTCATTCAAATCAGTGTACATAAACAAACCGTCCGGTTTGTAAATGAGTATTTATTTATTCACATTCACTATATTCATATTCACGTTAAAAATTATATTTTTAACGATAAAACATTTTATTCTAACATATGAATTTCTATTCAGTTCATTCTTTAAATAAAATGATATTTTTATTTTTCTAACTTATTTTAGAAAATTTCGGCGGCATAACGGCACGATACTAGAAACGGGACGAGGCCTAGCCTTATCCCCGGTCTAGTGAAGGCCCACGCCATTCACACATTAATCAAATTCACCAAACAACCAAATTAAAATCAAAACATCTAACTAATTTTTGCAATCAAACAAACAAGTCCATGGTCTGTGGACGATTGTGTCGGGTGCTACTAAACACCGTCTGCATCCTAGTATATATATATAACTAGAAAAAAAAAAAGAAATTGAAAGGTGAGAAATTCTCACAGATAGCTATCCAATCATCTTGACTCTTTCTTTGCAGAAGTCTTCGTCGTTTTCGCATTTTTTTCATCTTCGTTGCTGTAGCCACTACATATGTAAAAATCGAATTTTTACTTCGTTGTTCAATATATAAAAATCGAATTTTTACCTTGTTATTCAATATATAAAAATCGAATTTTTACTTTGTTATTCAATATATAAAAATCGAATTTTTACTTTTACTCCATAGGATAAAAATTCTATTTTTCCTTCGTTATTCTCCATATAAAGATCTTGCCTTTTCTATTTTCAAAAATAAAGACTTCACCTTTTCAATTCCATCACTATAAAAATCACATTTTTATTTCAACGTATATATTTTAAAAATCAGATTTTTATTCCTCTACATATACAAGGATGATATTTTTATATTCTCTATCACATAAAGATTATATTTTTAATCCACTACATAAGTAAAAATCAAATTTTTATCGCTACTACTTCATATAGAAAAATTATATTTTTACATCGCTAATCAAACTATAAAAATTATATTTTTACATTGCTATTTATATACAAAAATCAAGCTATATATTCTTAAAACAAATTCTATTTATATTTTTAAAACAAATCTTGTTTATATTTTTGAAACAAATCCTATTTCATATTTTTAAAAATTAAAGCTATTTTATTTCAAAACATGATAATTTTGTTTTTAAAAACAATAAAATATATATAATTTCATATTTTTAATCCCTTTTTCTCATGTTAAACAATCAAATTTAATCCTCATTAATGAAATTAAACGAATAAAAACTAGTTAATTAAGTAAAGTAATTACCTTTTTAATTTACTTATCACCTTCCTGTGTCACGCATAGACAAAGAACCCATCAGCACCAAATGGAAACCCCACCACGCATCTCATCAGAGACCGCCGTACGACGATCGCCAGCTGCCACGAGGTGCGCCTACGCGTCAGCTCTCTAGTGATGGCTTCAACGTCGAACTCGACGCAGGGATGGAGGCGGAATTTCAGACGAGGCGGCGGGGGTTTGTGGGTTGGAATCTCGAGATACACAGCACCATCCTCGATCAGACCGGCGCCCCTTGAAGATCTCGAACCCCACTTTGATTTCCACTCTGGAGTTGGATCGAATTGATTTGGGGATTTGAAGAAAAATCGCCTGGATGTTTTGAGGGTTTCAGCCGTTAAAGCGTTATACGGCGGCTAGGGTTTTAATGAAGGGCTTGGGGATAAAACTATTATATATATATTTTATTTTATTAATTTTATTTCATTTTGTTTTAAAAGTCAAAATCCTCACAAACCCCAAATCAAACCCAACGACTATCGCCCCTAGCTAATTACCCCTATTCCGAACTCAATGGGATACGTTTCATAACCCACTTTGGCTGTTACGATCTGTTTCTGTCAAATTTAACATTTAAATCATTATATTGAATTTTAAACGTACATTTCAATTTACCGGGGCCACATACTAACTCTAAAAATTCCAGAAAAATATTTTCTAGCTTCGTATTGACGATACGGTCCTAACAAAACTAGTTTCGTCGAATTCTGAGACCGTTAGAAAAATGGCCATTTTCCAGTCGATTAAAATCAACTAAAACTGGTCAAACGCGTTTTCCTTTTCCACGCTCACATATTGATTCGAAAAATTATGAAATTTGGAATCTAGCAATAACTTAACATCACGGACCCAACAAAAGTGGTTTCGTCGAAATCCGAGGTCGTTTGCAAAATTCCCATTTTTAAGGGGCTGAATTCCATAGCGGCTATTCAGAATTTTCAACTGGACATATCTTTTGATTCCCGCTATGAAATCTTGATTTTTCGGATTCATTGGAAAGATATCATCAATTAGATCCTAATGTTTTTGGTTTCACTAAAATCCGGATTGTTTTGCACCCGGTACATTCAATTGAAGTTTGAAACCGAATTATCGAACTACCGCGACATTTTCAATTCTATTTATAATTATATATAAATATTTATATTCTAACGACGACGTATATAATATATACGTTCTAATTATATTCAAAATAAATTTCCCGTCGATTTTATTTAAAATAATCTATTTTAAATATTCAAAATTCGCTAAAATTGCCAAAATAAAAAATTTAAACTGGTTCAGAATTTCCGGGTTATTACAATCTCCCCCACTTAAAACTTTTCGTCCCCAAAATGGAACAAAGTCGAAAGTGGTTTGATTAATCAACTCTATGTTCGATCTGGCTTCCATTCTCTAACTTTTCAGTTTCTGAGAATTTTCAAATTTTCAAAAATTTGGCTAACACCCTAAATTTTCGAAAAATTTCGCCATAACCTCCCCTGCACCGGGAGCCACGGGAAAATCCCAAAATTGCCATATAGGCCTTCTGATCTCAAAAAGAAAAAGAAAAAGCCAAGCGGCTAGCCAATAGGCTCATAAAATCATCATCACCCAAACAAAACAGTAAATTATGTAGTAAACATGTACCTATTTGTCGGGCAAACAAATTTTATTCTCTGCTCTAGCCTCCTTGCTATGACCTGTTCAATGTAAGTACATGTATATGCAAGCAAATGCGACCAATTTTCAATATAATTCAATATTTGGTTCCATTAGACATAATGGTTTAAAATTATCAAACAAATAAACAAACAACACAAACATCAATCAATTAGTGGATTAGAGTTTCGAATTCATAATTTTGATATATAAACGAAAAATCATGTTTTTGGTGCCAATTCACAACAATGTGTTCTAGCTACATAAGTTTTGGTTCTCACACCAGTCTAATGGAAATATATAGATATCACACCTTCGAAACACGAACATAAATATTGATGATGCGATCGCTATCATCAATATCATCTCCGGGCGACTAGAGTGTAATCCTATATCTATCCAGTATATTAAAACTTCGAATATACGTTCATGACGCGTATATACAAAACATTTATATATTGGATTGTCCATATTCAATATAAATAAATAATCAAATACGTTTAAAACGATTTAAGTTTTCAAAACAAAATTGTTTTCATTGGAAAAATATACTCTTCACACCCGTTCTAGGATTCTACTGATCCTATCTCTAACGAGTCATTCTAATTGGATATTACTAATCCAATATCTGATGAATTCTTTCGTATGGTTCTAAGGTGTCTTGTTCTCGAGCTCTGTAAACCAAAGCTCTGATACCAAATGTGACGACACGGAATTTCGCTCGATCCGAATCAGTCGTTAAACCGATCTAGACCGTTCGAAACCCCTGATCGTTTGAGAACAGGACAAATCAGAACGCAGACGGAAGAACATTTCATTGCTATTACAACAATCCCATCAGATACAAGAATATACAGGGTATAAATGAATAAATTACATTCGACAAATATCAGAGATTTAAATTACATTTAAATACATCGCAGCGGAAAATAACACAAAACACAACTGAAGGTGATATACGGATACAGAGCTTTCCGGATATCATTCCAGCTGTAAACCAGGATCCTGTGAATATAAATCTGCAAAACCAAAACAACTAGCTGCCCGTGTCGAAAATAAGGGCACCCAGAGTTTAGGTTAAAACAATAAACTCCAGGTCAGTCATGTGACTGGTGTGAGAACTAAAACAGTTATTTAAAGCTTGACTTTAAAAGAGAGTAATTCAAGGGACCACGCCGTATAACACGGAACGGGTTTCCTCCCAAGAATACCAGTGCATATCAATAAACAACGCAATGCTTTTTCGAAAAATGAAGCTATTATAAGACCCGGGTCCCATCACACAATGCAACGCAAGCCGGAGGATAGGGTTTTCCCTTATAATAGCCAAACATGCTTGGTACGTTTAAAACAAATCATTTGATACTATAATAGGTGTATAGTGTCAAAACAATTTCAATCAAAAATATAAATCATAGACGGCATGGGTACCATATATCATGTCGCCATACTAATTCTACAATTAAAACTGAATCACACGTATTGGAAATTGGATTTCCGTCATGAGTCGAGGCAAGGGGCAAGCTCCTCTCCACTTCGAGACACTCTAGCAAATGCTCAGGACTACACACTCTAGGTAGCCACTTGGATCGGTTGGGCCAGTCCTCACTTACGTTAGAGGATTATTTATTCCTGAACACACGTTTCCCGGTCCTTACAGACCTATATCGAGGCGCCTCATTCCAACAACCACAAAGGTGAAAAGTATATAAATGTCAGGGCTGGTAAGTCACTGACACCACCAAAGCTAGAAAGAAACGTCGTGCTCTCCCAATGGCCCGTATCCCGTTTTTAACTCATACCGAGGTGTGAGGCTCGCGAATTCACGTTATACACAAAGCTGCCACAAAGGCTGTGCTTTGATCATCAACCACAAGACTTTGCTTTTCAACAGAAGCCTTGATCCATGCAACTCAGCGTGCCACAGTGGCAATTCATGCCATGCGATTGATATCTATCGATATATAACCTCTAAGCTCGTACGTCTCAGAGAAGGGCGTTAAGCAAGAGAATAAATTCTCCGCCGCCAAACAGATATATATTTAACAGAAATCAATCAACACAGAATAAAATCCAATGTCAGACACACAATCCATTTACAAGTCCGTTCTGGGTCTGAACGAAACCGGAGGCACTTTCCTCGCATATCCATCCATCCCCAAGTACGTCTGGACGACCACCAACTATTTCCATCCTCTTGGGTGTACTGCCCAATCAGGATCGTCAGTAATTATCCAAACGATGTGAAGACTTCCGGTCATCAACCACCGACTTCATCTTCGACATATCGTCGAATCGGTTATTCAGAATGGGTGTAAACCCGGCCTTTCCGAACAACCCGCGTATATTAAAAACAAATGTTACTCAAACACAACATACGCCTCATTCCAATTCAGAATATTCGTTTATTCACAAAATCACATTTTTAGGGAAAGGTTCCCATTAATTTTATCCAAGATAAATTCTTTCAAATTTATCCTTTAATCTTCCTTTGGATGTCATTTCAAACCAGATTATGGTTTTCTAAATTAGTCGAGATTAGCGAACCACACCGAAGTAATTATTTATTTTATTTCCCAATCCCAACCTATTCATCCCATGAAGCAAAACTGGTAATACTCCATATCTAACGCCACAGTGTTGTCGGTAAAATTAATTACCATTTCACGTTCAAATCTAATTAAAGATTTAACTACCGCTTTGGAGCAAAACTAGTGATACTCCATTCTCGCTCATTTCTAAATTTGATAATTTAGATTATAGATTCACATTTCAACCTAATTGCAGATTCGTTAAAACTCCTTTTACTGGGTTAAAGAACTAGGTGTTATTTAAAACACAGTTCACGACAAACCCATTTCAAATCCAATCAAATATATTAGAAATTCCGATTATTTAAAACACCTTTTTAAATCTAATTTATTTATTTAAAAATAATTGGGTTTTAAATTTAGTTCAAAACTAGTCCATTTCGATAAAAATCCATTTTTATCTTCTCAAATATGGAGTTTTTCACCCCAATTTTTCCCAAATCATTTCTTATGATTTTACACAAATTATTGATATTTTTAATAATTTTATTAAGGCCCGTACAGTCGATTTCCAACAACGGCCATCGAATTGCACTTACAGCGACCTTTTTCGAATTTGATTTGGACGTATCTCCAAATCCAACCGTTAGATTTTGAATTTCTAATATTCGTTAGAAAGCTCTTTTCGATACGAACCCAACGGTTCCAGTTTTAGGAGAATCCGACGGTCGGATCTCCCGTAATGTCAGTTTGAAATAAATGGTCGAAATTCGAGAACTGCCGCGGCGCGGCGCGTTCTATTCAGGCCATTATATATATAATATATATATATATATATATATTATATATTTCGTCGATTTCTATTTAAAACGAATTTTATAAATCGTTTTAATTTCGTTTCAAAAACAATTTCAACTTCCGTTTCATTTCAAATCAAAATTGAATTCTTCCTTATAAATTCGTTTTAAAATTCATTTCTATTCAATTCAATTTGAAATTATTTCAATTTGTTTCCAATTCAATCCGAATTCATTTTCAATTCAATTCGAATTGGTTTTATATTCAATTCAAATTCGTTATCTATTCAATTCAATTCGAATTCGTTTTATATTCAATTCATTTCGAAATTGTTTTATATTCAATTCATTTCGAAATCGTTTTATATTCAATTCATTTCGAAATCGTTCTATATTCAATTCATTTCGAAATCGTTATATATTCTATTCAATTCGAATTCGATTATATTCAATCCAATTCGAATTCGATTTGTTTTCTATTCTATTCAAATTCAAATTGGTTTTCTATTCGAATCAAATTCATTATATATTCAATTGAAATTAAATTCGTTTTATATTCAATTGAAATCAAATTCGTTTTATATTCAATTCATTTCGAAATCGCTTTTCAATATTCATTTTAAAATGAGTAAAATCGATATAAATATCGTTCACGTCTAAATGGCGTCAATCTAATCAACACGGCTTCATATATCTCTATTTTCAAATGTTCTAATCTCAACGGATGAGTACGGTCAACACATGAACCTTTATATTATATTGATAAAGATGTAAATTTTATTATACAAATATTTCGTTCAACACATGACTAATCTCAACGGATGAGTACGGTCAACACATGAACCTTTATATTATATTGATAAAGATGTAAATTTTATTATACAAATATTTCGTTCAACACATGACTAATCTCAACGGATGAGTACGGTCAACACATGAACCTTTATATTATATTGATAAAGATGTAAATTTTATTATAAAAATATTTCGTTCAACACATGGCTAATCTCAACGGATGAGTACAGTCAACACATGAACCTTTATTTTATATTATCCTTTATTTTCTAAATTGGGATGAGGCCCAATCAATCACCATATAATGTTAATTATATGGATTTTCATACATCACACGTATATAATAGCATTGAAAAATAATCAACCATCAACCAAAGTGCACTACACTGTATAAGCATCAAATATAGATATCTAACGCTTATGACAGCCTGTCAATCAATCGATCGACATATTTAATCAATCAGGATGAGTGAACTTCAAATTTTATCCCAACACCTGTGTGGGGTTTCAAGTCAACAAACACAGATTTTTATTTGTGCAGTTGGACGATGTGTAAAATTTATCGACCCAGTCAATGTCATTCAAATCTGTGTACATAAACAAACCGTCCGGTTTGTAAATGAGTATTTATTTATTCACATTCACTATATTCATATTCACGTTAAAAATTATATTTTTAACGATAAAACATTTTATTCTAACATATGAATTTCTATTCAGTTCATTCTTTAAATAAAATGATATTTTTATTTTTCTAACTTATTTTAGAAAATTTCGGCGGCATAACGGCACGATACTAGAAACGGGACGAGGCCTAGCCTTATCCCCGGTCTAGTGAAGGCCCACGCCATTCACACATTAATCAAATTCACCAAACAACCAAATTCAAATCAAATCATCTAACTAATTTTTGCAATCAAACAAACAAGTCCATGGTCTGTGGACGATTGTGTCGGGTGCTACTAAACACCGTCTGCATCCTAGTATATATATATATAACTAGAAAAAAAAAGAAATTGAAAGGTGAGAAATTCTCACAGATAACTATCCAATCATCTTGACTCTTTCTTTGCAGAAGTCTTCGTCGTTTTCGCATTTTTGTCATCTTCGTTGCTGTAGCCACTACGTATGTAAAAATCGAATTTTTACTTCGTTGTTCAATATATAAAAATCGAATTTTTACCTTGTTATTCAATATATAAAAATCGAATTTTTACTTTGTTATTCAATATATAAAAATCGAATTTTTACTTTTACTCCATAGGATAAAAATTCTATTTTTCCTTCGTTATTCTCCATATAAAGATCTTGCCTTTTCTATTTTCAAAAATAAAGACTTCACCTTTTCAATTCCATCACTATAAAAATCACATTTTTATTTCAACGTATATGTTTTAAAAATCAGATTTTTATTCCTCTACATATACAAGGATGATATTTTTATATTCTCTATCACATAAAGATTATATTTTTAATCCACTACATAAGTAAAAATCAAATTTTTATCGCTACTACTTCATATAGAAAAATTATATTTTTACATCGCTAATCAAACTATAAAAATTATATTTTTACATTGCTATTTATATACAAAAATCAAGCTATATATTCTTAAAACAAATTCTATTTATATTTTTAAAACAAATCTTGTTTATATTTTTGAAACAAATCCTATTTCATATTTTTAAAAATTAAAGCTATTTTATTTCAAAACATGATAATTTTGTTTTTAAAAACAATAAAATATATATAATTTCATATTTTTAATCCCTTTTTCTCATGTTAAACAATCAAATTTAATCCTCATTAATGAAATTAAACGAATAAAAACTAGTTAATTAAGTAAAGTAATTACCTTTTTAATTTACTTATCACCTTCCTGTGTCACGCATAGACAAAGAACCCATCAGCACCAAATGGAAACCCCACCACGCATCTCATCAGAGACCGCCGTACGACGATCGCCAGCTGCCACGAGGTGCGCCTACGCGTCAGCTCTCTAGTGATGGCTTCAACGTCGAACTCGACGCAGGGATGGAGGCGGAATTTCAGACGAGGCGGCGGGGGTTTGTGGGTTGGAATCTCGAGATACACAGCACCATCCTCGATCAGACCGGCGCCCCTTGAAGATCTCGAACCCCACTTTGATTTCCACTCTGGAGTTGGATCGAATTGATTTGGGGATTTGAAGAAAAATCGCCTGGATGTTTTGAGGGTTTCAGCCGTTAAAGCGTTATACGGCGGCTAGGGTTTTAATGAAGGGCTTGGGGATAAAACTATTATATATATATTTTATTTTATTAATTTTATTTCATTTTGTTTTAAAAGTCAAAATCCTCACAAACCCCAAATCAAACCCAACGACTATCGCCCCTAGCTAATTACCCCTATTCCGAACTCAATGGGATACGTTTCATAACCCACTTTGGCTGTTACGATCTGTTTCTGTCAAATTTAACATTTAAATCATTATATTGAATTTTAAACGTACATTTCAATTTACCGGGGCCACATACTAACTCTAAAAATTCCAGAAAAATATTTTCTAGCTTCGTATTGACGATACGGTCCTAACAAAACTAGTTTCGTCGAATTCTGAGACCGTTAGAAAAATGGCCATTTTCCAGTCGATTAAAATCAACTAAAACTGGTCAAACGCGTTTTCCTTTTCCACGCTCACATATTGATTCGAAAAATTATGAAATTTGGAATCTAGCAATAACTTAACATCACGGACCCAACAAAAGTGGTTTCGTCGAAATCCGAGGTCGTTTGCAAAATTCCCATTTTTAAGGGGCTGAATTCCATAGCGGCTATTCAGAATTTTCAACTGGACATATCTTTTGATTCCCGCTATGAAATCTTGATTTTTCGGATTCATTGGAAAGATATCATCAATTAGATCCTAATGTTTTTGGTTTCACTAAAATCCGGATTGTTTTGCACCCGGTACATTCAATTGAAGTTTGAAACCGAATTATCGAACTACCGCGACATTTTCAATTCTATTTATAATTATATATAAATATTTATATTCTAACGACGACGTATATAATATATACGTTCTAATTATATTCAAAATAAATTTCCCGTCGATTTTATTTAAAATAATCTATTTTAAATATTCAAAATTCGCTAAAATTGCCAAAATAAAAAATTTAAACTAGTTCAGAATTTCCGGGTTATTACAATATATGTAGAACGTGAGATGAAAGCGTTTCTGCTAGATGATTATTATAGTTGTGGTTGATAGACAATATTATAATATCAAAGGGTTTTTGATATAAAGATGTTTTGGATTCTCATAAGGGAAAAACCCGTTCCGTTATACGGCGTGGTCTTATGAGATATCGTTTAATGGCTCAAACTGTTTTAAACTGTTTTACTCATACCAGTCCCATGACTGACCTGGAGTTTATTTTGTTTTGTTTTCCCTAAACTCTTGGGTGCCCAATTTTTGTATGGGCAGTCAAGTAGTCGGGATTTACAGATACAGGAGAGCTTGGAGCAGGAGGCTTCAGGATCATATAGCTATTATTTATTTCCGCTGTGTTGTAAGTGTTGTACTCTGATAATGTTATTGTATACATATACTGATTCTATTTCAAAGATATGTTGTTCATTCCGATGTGAGATTCGTGTTACTCTGATGTTGTGTTCTTCTTCTTCTTCTATTCTAAGTTTCTATCTTATCTTTCCTCACCCTCTAATTTCTTTCATTAACCATTCGATATTTTCGACTCTTGATGTTTGATATGTGTTGTATATCGGATAATCAAGATCGCATTTTTTCGGGTCGTTACAGTTGGTATCAGAGCTTAAGTTAAGTGATTTACCTTGGCTCTGTGGCGTGACTCGTTAGAGATGGGATTAGTAATACCCTAGATTGAGTTTGAGTGTATATGTACGAGTGAACTTATTTATATATGATATAAAAATAATTTTATATTGTGAAGATTTATTGGTTGAATAGTTTATGGGTTCTGGTCGATCAGTTTGATCCACTGTATCGGTAGGAGTTTATAAACACTCGAATACGATGGGTCGACACGATATATTTTGAAAAGAGGGTAAGTTAAAATAAGTTTACCCAGGGTATATCTTGATATAGAGAAGATATATATATCAAAATTATAATATAGTGGATATATTGGTTGTTATTATAATCGAGTAAGATTATAAATTAAATGGTTATGTAAATAACCAATCAGAATTCATATAAGTGAAATATATGAAATTGAAATGAATTAAATATGAATTTAAACCAGAAATTGAATTTAAAACTCTGGAGAATTGGATAAGTGTTTGTAAATGGATTTGGATTAAAAATAAGGAAAATTTAAGATCCTGGGAGATTTTAAATTGTTTTACAAGTCGTGTGAATTATATTTTGAAATGGATTTCAAAGTGGAAATGTTTAGAAATGGTTTTATAGTATTGAACTCACTTCGATCCCTAGAAAATAGATTCTGATGATGACAGCTGCATCATCAGTATTCATTTTCGAGTTGTAAGTGACAAATTACTACCAGAGATACTGTTTTGAATGTGTTTTGGGAAAGACCAGTTGTGTTGAATTTCAAAAAGGAAAATTTGATTTTTGAAAAGAGTAAACTGTTTAAAAACTCCCAGGGAAAGACTGTTTGAATTAAAAACAAATTTAACAGAAATTTGTGAAAGCAAATTTGAATTAAAGTAAAGCCAGTAAAGTGGTAACTGAGATTGAATTAGAATGATATCAAGACAAATTTGATTGTGAGATTCAAATTTGAAGTGTAATGTGATAATCAAGTTAAGAGTTGGGAATCGAGAAGAAACTCGAGTTGAAATGATATTTGGCTTGGTAAAAAGCGAATGGTTGTGTTGGAGATAAAAGTGATTTCGGAGTTTGATTGGGATAACAACGGTATATGCTGAGTTGATAGCATATGGAATTGATAGAGTTGATATGCCCGACAAAAAGGTACAAGTTTATATTTCATACGGTATGAGATTTTGATAAGCCAAATTGGCAAGCCGCTTGGCTGTTTGATTTTCTTTTGGGTTGGAGATGGCCCAGAGAGGCGAGTTGGAGTTTGACCGATTGACCAGTACAAAGGAGGTGCTGGCAAAATATTTTCGAAAAGTTAAGGAGTTAGAAAATTTTCAGGATTTTTGCAAATTTTCGTTGATAAGAATTAATTAATAATTTAATTTAAATTAAATTGGTTCAGTTGAAACTGAAGTTAAGAAGTGAACAAATATGTTCTAACCAGTCGATAGGGTCGTCCTCTACCTTAGCAATTTCGAGGACGAAATTATTTTACGTGGGGAAGAATGTAATGACCCGCATTTTCAGCGGTATAATAATTAATTTATTTAATTATTTAAATAGTGGATTAAAGGATTTATTGGTCGTGGAATTAAATAATGGTGAATATTTAATTAAAATAACAAATTAAATAATATATTTAATTTTGAAATAATCAGAATTGGCTGAAATGGCAATATGGTGTGAACTGGATCATCTGTGATATTTAATTCAGTTTAGAATTGAATTAGAATAACGAATATATTATTTGAACGACAGTTTGAACGTATAATTATATTATAATTAAAATCGAGCTCGAAATGGCACCGCAGTTCGTAAATTGGTGATTCTAACTTCAACTGAATGTACAGGATTCGTTTTAAGCCGGATTTCTGTCGAACAAGAAACGTTGGGAGCTGGTGGAGTATATTTTTCTATTGGAAGAGAAAAATCGGGATTTCATCGTGTAGATTTGATTTACGTCCAAATCAAATTTTAGAAAAGTCGTTGTGGAATTCCTTTATAATTTAATTATATTTTATAAAAGAAATTTCATTATAAATCGAATATCGATTTAATCAGGATTCAGAATATCGAGTTAGAAATTCATATAGGAATATTCTGAAGCTGTATGGTATCCCACTGTGAATATAGACGATAATATTTAATTTAATTATATTTAAATATATTTATATATTTAAATGGGTCATGAAGAGCTTTAAAAATAGCCAGTTTTTCAAACGACCTCATAATTCGACGAAACCAATTTTGTTGGATCTGCAATATTAAAAGATTGCTAGATTTCAATTTTCGTGATTTTTGAAGTCAGTATGTGACCGTACGGATTTTTAGAGTGAAAAACAGTCAGTATTTCGATAGTTAAAAATACGCTGTGTGAGCATACAGAGTCGGAATTCGACGAAACTAGTTTCGTTGGGACGGTAATGTCGAACTCTAGCTGCATGTCAATTTTCATGATTTTTGGGTATTATATGTGGTCGTAGGAATTTTTAAGGACTTATGCAGAGAGCGTAGGAGTAAAATTTAATATAATAATAAATAAATAAAATATTTAAATCTCCTATATAATAACCTTAACATTATCTAAACCTAAGTTCTATCTCCCTCAGTCAAAAAATTTCCGCCGTCACAATTTTCTCTCTTACAGTAAAAATGGGAGATTGAAAAATCCAAACAAATCCATTTAAATTCCCTTAAATCATGAATCACATTTGTATGGATTTGTGAAGTTGTTCTCTTCATCTTAGTGTAACTTTTGCTGTGTTCGATCGCCAAATCATCGGTGTCTACTTTTTCAGCGAAACCTAGGGCTAAGGATTTAGGGAATGAGAGGCATTAATTCACGAAACGGCGCTTGTATTTGAGGTCGAGGGTGAGAATTGCACTTGTGTGTCGAGTTTTGGGGGAATCGACGTGAAAAAGTGTCGATCAATGTGGAACAGCGTGTGTGAGTTCCTGAAGTCGCGGTTTTTGAAGTGTGTGCGAGTTAAGATGTGAGGCTATGGCTGCGATGAGATTTTTATGGAGAAGTCGATGGTGTAATTCGTTTGTGGAATCGTAGGATGTTGGTGGATCGGTGGTGTTGTAAAACCATGGCTATGGTGGAGGATTACTGAAGGATGCGTTCTGGAGAAGATGGAATAGGTTGGGAGCGGGTGGGCTTTTGGTTTGATGATGGGCCGGGAGAGGAAAGGGGTGAGGCCCAATGTAGTTTAAATTATTTTGATTTAATTATAAATAGTGTACAAACTTCTTTAATGTGTAACTTCATCATATGATACCGGAATCAGACGAAACAAGATCCGTCGGGATCGTATGGACGGTGGCTACACCATGGAACTGACTGGGAGCGAATCTGAGCTCGTTACAATTTATTGCAAAAATAATTTATCTGACTGAATCAAATAACGCAAACTGTTATTTAACGGCTAACGCACAAATGTGAGTAAATCTCACCAACTCTGAACAGTTCTATTTTTATAACGTATATTTAGAACTGATAAATAATGACTGTTTGTTGTGTGTTAACTATTTGATTGAACTGCTAGTCAGTTAGTTGAATTTCTATATTGATTCTGTTTATCAGAATATATCATATGGAACTGAAAGTGATGTTTTTTTTATTGTGTAACATCTGTGATACAGGTAAACAGGTTGGAGGAATCCAACTGGATTCCTCAACATTTATTTTACCGTTTTTCATATATATTGATATTTGATGTGTTATAAAATCCGGGGTTGATTTTGTATGTTTGAATGGTGTTGATCATTGTTATACGACACATTAAACACCATCAGTGATACTAGAAAACAAAAAGGGGAGATTTTCAAAGTGTAATTTGAAAAGGGTATATTTATAAAATCGAAAGATTTTATAAAAGAAATCATTTATAAAATCGAAGGATTTTATAAAGGAAATATTTATTTGGAAAAAATATATATATATAGAATTATTTAAAAGGAAGTATTTATTTAGGGAATAAATTAATCAAGATGAGTTAGTAAAACCAGATTTGTCAAATGAGTTAGTTAAACCAGATTGTCAAATGAGTTGATCAAAACAAGTTGATGAGTTAGTTAAACCAGTTAACCAAATGGGTTAAGTTAGTCAAATGAGTTAGTTAAACCAGATTGTCAAATGAGTTAATCAAAACAAGTTGATGAGTTAGTTAAACTTGTTAACCAAATGGGTTAAGTTAGTCAAATGAGTTAGTTAAACCAGATTGTCAAATGAGTTGATCCAAACAAGTTGATGAGTTAGTTAAACCCGATTAATCAAATGGGTTAAGTTAGTCAAGTGGGTGAAGTTAGGAGTTAATTGAATTGAATTAGCAAAAAGAGTTAATTGAATTGAGTTAGAAAAAGAGTTAATTGAATTGAGTTAGAAAAAAGGAGTTGATTTAATTGAGTTAGAAAAAGAAGTCAATCAAATTAAGTTATCCAAGTTGAGTAAATCAAGGGAGTTAGGCAGTCGAGTAAATCAGGTGAGTTAATCATTCAGAGTTAACCAGTTAGAGTTAATCAGTTAGAGTTAAACCAGTTAGGGTTAACCAGTTAGAGTTAATCAGTTAGAGTTAAACCAATTAGGGTAAACCATAGAGTTAAACCAGCTAGAGTTAAACAGTTAGAGTAAATCAGTTAGAGTTAATCAATAGAGTTAAACCGAACTAGAGTTATTGAATAAAATTAAATCGAACTAGAGTTATTCAAATGGAGTCAATCGAATTTAGTTTATTCGAATAGAGTTGAAATGAGTTAATCGAATTTAGTTATTCGAAGTGAGATGATCGAATTAGAGATATTCGAAGTGAGATGATTGAATCAGAAATATTCGAAGTGAGTTGATCGAATCTAGTTATTCGACAGGAGTTAAATCGAATAAGATTTATTCGAAGAAAGAAATTATCGAATATAAGTATTTAAAAGTAAGAAAATCGAATATAAGTTATTCGAATAAGAGTTAATCCAGTAAGAGTTATTAGGTGGGAGTTATTCGAATAAGAGTTAGAGAATAAGAGTTAACCAAATAGGAGTTGATAAATTAGTTGTTCGTATTTATTCGAGTTAGGAAATAAGAGTTAGATTAAAGTTATTATATTTCAGAAGAAGGAAATTATAACACCACTGTTATAATCAAATGATTCTGTAAAGGAGTTGGACTCGCAAATTATATCCGAGGGTTCGTAAGTGTTAAAGAGTTAAAAGATGAACTTACCCTATTTCGAGATTTGAAATGTCGTTCAGTTAAGGTCTGAGAGGTAATTATACCCCAACTTGATTGACTTCGTTTTTAATTTAGAAATGGTTAAGGTTCGAGAGTGAAGTGGTTAAGTGAATTTAGTAAATAAGTATAGTGGTTCGTGTTGTCGTCGCGATGTTGATTTAAACATCTGTTTAAATCCAAGTAAAGAAGATTTGGAAATGTATTCCCAATAGAACAGAAACGTAATCAAATATTGAAATTGGAAATATGGATTAGAAATGGAAATGTTTTCCAGTGTTAACGTATATTTTCTAAACATAGAAAATAAGGAAATATGTATATATATATATATGATTGATTGATAGAATTTCCATCTGGAAATAATATCGTTGTTTGCCCACGTGTTTTTCTTTGATAGTTAACTCACCGACTATCGAAGTTTTTGACCATTTTAACGTTGTTAATACGGAGAGACCGGTTGGATTATTTTCCGAAGAACCACTCTGTATTGGCATACGCGTCGTGAATCATATATGCCAAAGATAATTGAAGACGGAGTAAAGTGCAAGGGCTATTGTATAAGTCTTAGATAACAGTGTCTAAGATGGATGTATTGAGTAGTGCCTTCGGTTCATCCTGTTCCTGGATGACTTGTATGGATGAATGTCTGACAGAGTATTTCCAGAAAGGTCACGTACATCGATTTCTTCAACCGTACCAAGAGTGGAAGCGGAGAAGGAAACTTCTTTAGCTAACACGTAATGTACTGTTGTAGACGTCAATTAGTGATTTTCTATGGATCTGACAATGTGGCATTCGAAGTGAATCTGATGTGATGATAAAGCGTAGCTTCTAGCCTCACATCCGGTAAATGACAGAAATCGGGCAGGCAGCATGGCTATGTAGGTCGCACCTATTAAGGTGTATAATCATCTGATCTAGAGTTTCATTTATTTCTAAAAATCTATTGTTGATGCTGTCCCACTCGGGAAACGGTTGCTGATCCCAACCGTTGGTGATATACATTCGATACACTCAAGCGAAATGAGTGGTCGGTCATGTGTAGTCGGGTTGCAAGATGTTCTTGTTGAACCCAGTGTATTCCTTTCTAGAGGTACACTATCAGAAGGTGGTTCCATACCTTGTCATAGTTGGAAATCCATTACCCAATACGTGCTTGCGGTTTTTGATTGTATACTATATATGTAGAACGTGAGATGAAAGCGTTTCTGCTAGATGATTATTATAGTTGTGGTTGATAGACATTATTATAATATCATAGGGTTTTTGATATAAAGATATATTGGATTCTCATAAGGGAAAAACCCGTTCCGTTATACGGCGTGGTCTTATGAGATATCGTTCAATGGCTCAAACTGATTTAAACTGTTTTACTCATACCAGTCCCATGATTGACCCGGAGTTTATTTTGTTTTGTTTTCCCTAAACTCTTGGGTGCCCAATTTTTGTACGGGCAGTCAAGTAGTCGGGATTTACAGATACATGAGAGCTTGGAGCAGGAGGCTTCAGGATCATATAGCTATTATTTATTTCCACCGTGTTGTAAGTGTTGTACTCTGATAATGTTATTGTATACATATACTGATTCTATTTCAAAGATATGTTATCTATTATATGTTGTTCGTTCCGCTGTGAGATTCGTGTTACTCTGATGTTGTGTTCTTCTTCTTCTATTCTAAGTTTCTATCTTATCTTTCCTCACCCTCTAATTTCTTTCATTAACCATTCAGTATTTTCGACTCTTGATGTTCGATATGTGTTGTATATCGGATAATCATGATCGCATTTTTCCGGGTCGTTACATCGGGGGTTTTGTTCCACACACTCCGAGTTGGAGAGCGATTTGCTAAATATACCGCGCATTCGATGGCTTTGGCCCAAAACTCTTTAGGAACATTTTTGCTCTTTAACATGCTTCGTGCCATGTTGAGGAGAGATCTATTCTTCCTTTCCACTACCCCATTTTGTTGTGAAGTATACGGAATGGTTAAGGGACGACGAATTCCATTTTCTTCACAAAATTTCTCAAATTCTTTAGAGGTAAATTCCCTACCTCGGTCGGACCTCATAGCTTTTATCTTATAACCACTTTCATTTTCTACAAAAGCTTTGAATTTCTTAAAAGCAACAAATACATCAGACTTTTGTTTAAGGAAATAGGCCCAATTTTTTCTACTATAATCATCAATAAATAAAGAAAAGTAATTACTTTTCCCAAGTGAACACGGTTTTATTGGACCACAAATATCAGTGTGAATCAACTCTAATGGTTCTCTAGCCCTTGTGTTGGACTCTTTTGGAAAACTTTTCCTCGATTGTTTTCCAAATAAGCACCCCTCACATAGTTGATTCATATTATCAATTCATGGTAAACCTTTTACAATATTTTATTCTTTAACAACTTCAAACCCCCAAAATTAAGATGTCCAAATCTTAAGTGCCAAAGCCATGATGAATCTTTATAGCATGATTTTAAGCATTTCACAATACCGTTTGAAATATGAAGTGGAAGCATTCTATTTTTCGACATCTCTACTTTAGTAACCAAATTTCCTTTAGCATCTTTCATGGAAACGCTATGATTTTTCATATGAATATTATATCATTTTTCTAAAAGTTTCCCCAAGCTTAGAATGTTACTTTTCATATTAGGCACATAATATACATTAAAGACAAAGTCATGTTTTCCATTTTTCAAGCAGATTGATATTTTTCCTTTTCCCTTAACGGGAATTTTGGATTCATCACCAAAATGAATGTTTCCACTTACCGATTCATCAAGCTCCGTGAACATATTCCTTCTTCCACACATATGATTACTTGCCCCCGTATCTAAATACCATGTGTTAGTATTACCACTTTCGTCTCCTTTATGTGCCAAGAGTAGTGTAGAATATTCTTCCTCTTCTTTAACAAAGTTAGATCTCTCAGGAACTTTATTAGAAGTAGATCTACATTCAGAAGCAAAATGCCCAAATTTATCACAATTATAACATTTAATTTGTGGGTTATCATACCTTGGCCTTCCATTTCGTTTAATGTTTCCTCCTCTTCCTCGACCTCTTGTAGCATATGTGTTTTGGCTTCTCTCCTCTTTATTGAAAGATTTGTAACTACCTCTTCCATAGCTTTGGCCTCGACCTCTTCCTCTTTGGCTATAACCTCTTATAATTCTTTCATTCTCGCTCAAGGTGAGTTTGGTTTGAAGAGCTTGCTCTAATGGCTCTTCCTTAACCCTTTTCTTTATTTTTTCTTCATGGGCTTGAAGCAATCCCACTAGTTGATCAACGGTCATGGATTCTAGATCTTTAGATTCTTCAATAGCTACTACTATATAATCGAATTTTGAATCTAAAGATCGTAGAATTTTCTCAACCACTCTAGAGTCTTTCAATTTTTCACCATATCTTTTCATTTGATTTACTAAAGATAAAACTCATGAAAAATAATCATCAATCGATTCGGTTGATTTCATATGTAAATCTTCACTCACCTCGCATAGTTTGTAGTCTTATCTTCTTCACTTTATCAATGCCCTTGAATGCATTCTCCAAAATCTCCGATGCTTCCTTACTACTTTGCACTTTCCACCTTCTCAAACATTGATTCATCCAAACCTTGATGAATGAGAGTAAGAGCCTTTCGGTCCTTCTTTCTTGTATCAATCAATTTATCCCTTTGATTTTGGGATAAAGCGGTGATGTCGGCGGGTTCAACATACCCATTTTCAACGATATCCCACACATCTTGTGATCCAAGCAACGCCTTCATGCGAATACTCCAATTATCATAGTACTCCTTCTTTAGCAACGGAACTTGAAATGGAGTTGCCATATTTTTTAACCAACGACCTGGCTCCGATACCAATGTCAGTAAAATTCTCATGTTGATGTTGAATTGGATAGTAAGTGAAAATGAGAGATTGTTTTCAAAAGAGGAAGTGATAATTTATTGCAACTTTGCTTACAAATTTTTTGCTTGGTTACAAATGAGACATACCCCTCCTATTTATACTAGTTCACATCTCAAATGAATGGTTGATATGTATTTAATCATACGGTACATAGCTTTTCTCTAGAGTTTTCTATAACTCTCCTACAGAATATCTAGGCTTTTTATACATAATTAAAGAGTAGAAAGCTCTAGATTCTAATTATTTTATTACAACATGAAAAAGGATAATTCTAGTCTCCTTCCATATCAACATGTATCTAGATATTTCTTGTTCTAGGCTTCTCTTTTAAGTTTTCCTCTTCAAATTATTTGTAGCCCAATCTCATGGCCCAAGTCAAGTTTAATTTTTCAACAGGATGCAAGTTACTGTTTGAAATCTGGGTCAGTATACAGCTTCAACCAATACAAAGCATCGGTCCTCAGAGATGCCCCCTTGATACCACAATGTCATCCATGTATTCATGTGAAAATATCAGTACAAACATTTTTAAACCACTGATTTGCTAAAATGCAATCATGGTGTGTTTATTTTATGATATGGAGGATATGCTTTAAATTTATAAGTACTTTGATCAATTTATTTAAAAAAGTCTACGCTTACGTTATTTAAAAAAAACTTAATTCTTCCAGTCATGACTGATATGAAAATCAAAAACCTCATTTTTGTTGAAATGTAATATTTTGTAAATTTCTCTCATTTAAGAAATTGATTTAAATTTAATTATTGAATTTAAAATAGTTTTAAAATAAGAATTTAATTTAGAATATATTTATTTGGAAACTAAAACATGAAATAATTTTAAAAACCACAAAGTTTGCTCGCTCCTTTTGAATCGATTTTTGTCGATTGATTCGAGATAGTGGCAACTGATATATCATAAATATAAATTAAAATTAAAATTCTGAGTAAAAATCTAAATTTTAATATTTGAGATACGTCTGTACATAGCTAAGGAATAAATTTCGTAGACAAATACGCAAATTTGCGCCGCTCGCGTCAATTTAATTAAAAATTTAATAAATCGCTACGAATATTTTTCTTCAGAATTTAAGCGAATTTGAACTACAAATACTAGACGCTATTTTAAAATGAACGACATTTTTTGTTCCATAAAATCCAGACATTCAATGATCCGTCATAGCGATTTTATATTAAAAAATACGCCAAGTCGGCATATATATGTTTCCCTTCCAACTGTGTTGTCCATTGGAAGGTGTGAACAAAATGTATTTTCAACATGTTTAAATCTCCATTTTTTTCTTTTCGAAATTACCGCTTTCACTCTTTTATTGATAATATAACAATGACCGATTCACTTTATCCAGTTCGTTCGACATGTTTATCCTACAGCTGCTCTGTTACTCTTCTTTTTAAACAATCTAAATGTTGCTTGTTTTCACTTTCTTATATCTAAAATCAACGTTCAAAAAAGTGTTTGATTCAACTTCAGATCCATTTACATAAGGTGCATTCGTTTTCCTCGTAGCCTTTTCGCTCTCTCTCTCCACGTCATTTTCTTGTCCAACATCATGTGCTCCCTTCTCCTACTTATTTGATAAACCTATAGCTTTCTATCTTATATATATATATATATACACACACATATGTATATATATAAGGAGGGTTCCGTTACACCTCTTATATTGCACGTGAACTCTCCCCCTAATTCTGCACCACTCATTTCTCCATTCATTCTGTAATGACCCGGATCCTTATGGGTTAATTTTAAATATTTAATATGGATTTAAATATTAGGTGGATAATATAAATGGAATTTTATATTAAGTTATTAATTTAATAATCGATATTGATTTAAAATCGAATATATTAAATTGACGAATAGGAAAAACAATAAATATATAAATTCGAAGTTGGAGCCGAATCAAGATAATTCAGATGACCTGTGGAAATTATAATTCGAATATAAACGATAATAATGATGATATTATTATCGAAGAATTTAAATGGTTTGAAATTTAATTTTATATCAATTTAAATTAATATCTGTTCCGGATGATTGAACTGGACTTCGATACTTATCTCAGTGGGTTCAGAATAGTGGTTTTACCCTAGAATTAACTGTTGTTGGGTTCAGAAAGGAGTTCGCAGTCAAGGGTTTTTTAATTTTTAAGGGTACATTTTAATTAAAATAAAAATTTAAATAAAAAAATAAATAGGGTGGGTAGGAATAAAACAACAAGGCAAGGAAAAAGGACCTCGCTGTACGTTTTAAAACCGCACCCTCCCTTTTATAAACTCGCGTCCCCTTTCCTTTCTGACCATTCCTTTTCTCAGTTCCTCAAATTAAAATTGAAAACCCACTTCCATTTCTATACCACAAAATTGAATGGAAAGGAAATAAAACAGAAGGGAGGGGGATTGAAATCAAATTTGATTTCGAATTCAAGGGAAAGATTTTGAAGCTCGAATCTGGAGCTCGCGATGAAATCTGGAGCTCGCGATAAAGTCTGGACTGCGATGTCAGGGATGTCTTCGATCTGGGTACTCGCGATGCTCGTGTTAACATCCAGGAAGAAAAGGGGGGCGCTCGCAATTACAAGGGAGGATGGAGCTGTCTGTTGCCAGTTGGGTGAAGTCGTGATGCTAGGGTCAACGATAGGGAGCATGACCTAGGGGATCGAAAGCTGGAAGTAGGGGTCAATGCGGTGGTCAATGCTGGGTGGTTTAGGAAGTCGAAGTCGTGATCAGTTGTGAGCAGGCGAGTTCATTGGTGCGGTTTTCAAAGTGGAGCCGAAGGGGCTCGAGTTCGATGGTGAGGCGATGACAAGAGGGGATCGGAGGTGCAGTTCGTGGTCAGTATTGGTGACAGTTGAATGGTGGATCTAGGGTGCGTGTGATGTTTGATTTACTGATTATGAAAATAGAGGAGTGTAAACTGGATTGACAGTAGAGCTCCATGATGGTAAAAGGGAAAGTAATTTCCTGTGTACTCGTATTGAAGAAGTTAGTTTCAAACAGAGTATTAAGGTGAATTCTTATTTTGAATTTGATTTGTTCTTTTTAAATTAGTATTAGTTAACACTGAAATTTATAAAACTATTAAAGGGAAACTAAAATTAGTTGTTATTCTAGAATTTGGAAAATGAAAATGAAAATTAAATAGTAGTATATTTTTAATAGGAAACCTTGTTAGGGAAATTAAAAATAGATTAATTATAAAATATGGATTTTTCTTATGCTAGGATAAATCAAATAAAATCATTCTTGTGGAGTTCGAAGAGTCAGAAATCAATGGAAAGGAACTAAAATTGGTACAAAAGCAGATTTTAAATCAAAGTGAGTAAATCTCACTCACCTTTTAGTTAGAATTATTTTTATATTGTTAAAAATAATTGTTTGTTGCTTGTTGAATGCTTTCTGATTGTTTGAAATATATTAGTTATTTAGGGTTGACTATTATATATATATTGGGTTGATGATTGGATTGATTCCCGCAGTATCGTTAGCGGATGCCCGCGGTATCATTAGCGGATGATTTCCCTATACGCCCAACAAATATATTAGTGGATGACCTTCATACCGTGATATCCTGCCTCGAAGCATAATGGTACTATTTATGTGCTAACGTCTATGGATGCAGGAAAACAGGTTAGAGGAATCCGACTGGATTCATCAAAAATATATTTTCTGTTTGTTTATTTGTTTGCATATATACTGTCATATATGATGTGTTAGGAAAATAAATAATTGGTTGTTTGGTGTTTAAAAATCACTGGGGCCTGAATATTGATTATTAAAAAATATCCTGAAAAGGATATTTGAGATTTAAAAAGGAAATTCTATTTTTATAAATAGAATTTGAATTTTTAATGAACTAGGGAAAATATTAACTTGTTTGAATATATAAAACTCTGTTTATAAAATTAAAATGTTGGATTTGAATTTGAATTTATAAACTCTGTTTATAAATTAAAATAAGGGATTTAAAATTGAATTTATAAACTTTGTTTATAAATTTATAATGTGGGATTTTAAGTGAAGTTATAAACGTTGTTTATAAATTTAATAATGCATAGAATTGAATTTGAAATTTGAATATAGAAGTTTCAAATAGAATTGAAATGAATTAAAGAGAATTCGAATAGATTTGAATAGAAATTCAAATGGAGATTGAAATATGGAATTTAAAATGAAGAAATTTAAATATTGATTTTGAATGTAGAATTCAAATAATTTAAATATGGAATTTGAATATAGGATTCAAATAGTTTGAAATGAAATTTGAATATAGGATTCAAATAGATTGAAATGGAATTTGAAAATAGAATTTCAAAATAGAATTTGAAATGGGAATTTGAATATAGAATTCAAATAGAATTGAAATGGGAATTGTAACAACCCATATTTTCAATAACCTATTATAACGTAAATCGAGGCAGAATTTAATTTATAAATCTGAATCAAGGGAAACGGGCTGTGCCATTGCGTTCGTCTCGGAAAAATACGCGAAATAGAGTTCGAGTTTTCGAAAATCGGAGTCCGTATGAAGAAGATATGGACGAACGAAGTTGGGCAGAAAAACCGAAAACAAGCCAGAATGCACTGGCGCACTTGTGAAGTGCGCCAGCACAAAAATACACTGGCGCACTTGGGAAGTGCGCCCGTGTCGAGCCAGAAACCTGCACAGCTTTCTGGCTTGACCCTGGCTGGCTTGGTGCACCTATTTTGGTTCCCTGGTCTGTTCTGCTGGCCTATGACGATTTTTGATGGTTTAGATCTAAACTAGGGTTAATCCTATGGCCTAAACTAACCTAAACTTCTATAAAAGGACCCCTAAACCTAGCCTAAATCATCATTATTCATTTATACAACTAAACTATGGCAAAATCATTCCTCTCATGGCCTCCACTCTCTTTATAAAATTCCTAAGTCATTTCTATGAGAGATTTTCCATGCATACAAGTGTTTTCAAGCTTGTATGAGCATCATTAGCTTGCATTCAAGTCAAGTTTCTATATTTGCATCATAAAGAAAGAGTTTTGATCATTTTGGCTCAAGGGTTTTTATGTTAGAGCTTGCATTTTGGGTCTATTTGATTGCATAAGGGCTTTGTCATATCTTTTGTGCCTTCATAAGTATTGTAAGCCCTATTCTACTTTCATACTTAAACTCTAAAGTTAAATGTGTGATATGCAAGTTTATATGCAAGTTTACTATGCTATGATATGCAAGTTTATCATGTTGTGATATGCAAGTTTATATGCAAGTTTGCTATGCTATGATATGCAAGTTTATCATGTTGTGATATGCAAGTTTATATGCAAGTATGCCATGTTATGATATGCAAGTTCATCATGTTATGTTATGCAAGTATGCCATGTCATGATATGCAAGTTTATCGTGTTATGTTATGCAAGTTTGATATGCAAGTTTGTCATATGATATGCAAGTTATGTTATGCAAGTTTGGGTTGAACATTTTGTTCATGCTATTATGTTATGCAAGCTTATCTTGGGTTTATGAACATAAAGCTTCAAGCTTTATGCTAAAGGTTGCATTTTGGCAACATGTAAGTTATCATATCTCTTATGATAACTTGCATGTGAGGCTAGATGCGAACTTATGGCCATTTTTACATGTCATTTATCACCATGTATCACCAATATGCTAAGTTTGGTTTTATGCATGCTTTTGAGGCCTAAAAATGTAATATGCAAGTATATGAACATATGTACATTTCATATGCCACCATGTTGAACTTGTGGCTTCAACACCTTTATGTCGTGATTGTGCCAAGTTCCCTCTTTCTATCCTTTATGCGCTATTGCGATATGTAAGCGATGGGATTGCGTTTGGGGTTGGGTAAACTTAAAAGACATAAAAACATAAGCTTGGGAATTTACCTATTAAGTTAGGTCTACCCATTGGGAATTTACCTATTAAGTTAGGTCTACCCAATTGCTTGAAAATTTGTAACATGTTTTGGAAACATGATGGACATGACACTTAGAAAAGATAAGTGTGACCAACTCGAGGTTGGGTTGAGTTTGTAGCGTAAACCTACCCGGAACCGACCGGCTTAACTAGTTGCTACAAACAATAGGACCCAATGTGAGAAGTTGGCCATGTTGTACCTTGAACCCGAGGTTAGACCAAGTTGTGGTGTAAAGCTACCCGGACCCGCCCGGCTTAACTAGTAACCACAACAAGGTCTAATGTGAGAGGTTAAGGCGCATTAAATTAACTAATGCCTCGTGATTAGGGTTAAGTCATGGTCCACTTAATACTTAACCAATTTGGGCTTGGTAGATTAATCAGGGTTAAGTCATGAACTCATCGTTACACTTAACCAAGTTAATCCATGATTAGCAAGAGGGTTAAACCGTACTTAACCCACTACAAAATCCTAGCAATGGGGGCCCACTCCGCAGTAATCCCCAAAAATTGGTATCATTAAGGCCCTAGGGACTAGGCTAGGGAGGGGGCACGATTACTGGGCTGGAGGTAAGCGACCAAATAAACGACGGCCGGGTGGTACGCCGATGTAGTTCCGGACGGACTAGGGTCGTGCACGTAGTCCGTATTTGGAGAAGTCACCCATGGGTACCAGTAGATCGAGACTGTGCACTCATGTTTATGGTGTCCAGGGGTTGGCACCCTAGGGCTTGATACACCCGAAGGGTGGACCCGGCACAGTTCGACTACAATTATGTTTAGGCCGTATTGACACCAACACGTGACGAGTTAGGCTTAGGGAGCCGATCGACTAGACCGTTTGGTTAGACCTTGTATTAGGGTCATTTCATGTTATTGGGCCAAAGCTTGGGCCAAGGGATCAATACTTGTATATTCAAGTCATGTTAGTTTGCTAGTACACCTGTGGTGCAAAAACCTTAATCCTGATTATGCGATGACACCTTTATCTACCTTGTTAGTTAATCAACATGCTAGTATGTTGTTATCCTTATGTTCATCCCTGCTTCTCATGCCAGTTAACTTTATCAGTTTACATTGATTGTAGTAGGGCTTACTCAGTCTTTTTGACTGACCTGTTTTCTTTCGCCTCTTTTCTTCCGTTTCCCCCCCCCCCCCAGGTTCTCAGGGAGGGAATATTGGAGTTTAGTTGGATTTCTGATCGCTTGCTTGTGGGATTTTAGCTCATGTACGGTCTTGACATGAAGCTAGCTATGGTTATCACTTATTTTGGGGATAGTACTTATGTATTTCAGTTTTTCAGTAATGTTGTTTTTATCTAGACTTGTGTATTTGGAAAGTTGACATTATGTTGTATCAGACTTGTTTTGAAATAGATTGAAATCTTCCGCTGTTTTACTTATCTTATTTACTCTGTTTACATATATACATATGTTCTTGTTCTGCCTTGATATATCATTATGCATGTTTACCTGATTCAAACGCCCCTCCAAAGTCAGAGTGCTTGCAAGAGACACCCTGGCGGAGGCGGGGTGTTACATTTGGTATCAGAGCATATGGTTTACGAGAAGGAACAAAAAGGTTTTTAGAAAACTATTGGAAAACTATTTTCAAAATCAAGTATAAAGTATTTTCCAAAGAAAAGTCTAGTTTATTTTAAAGGCTATTCCCCAAAAAGCCATTAGCAAAATTCCTTCGTTTTTCTCCATTCTGAATCTATCTTTTTCTTCGTTTTCAGTATGGCCAATAACTTTGCCATTCCGGAGGGAGTACACGTACCTGTTTGGTATAGGAGACTTTTGGAGGCTAGGGCGACCGAAGCCGGCCCCGCAGATGTTCCTCCTCCTCCTCCTCATGTTGCTGATGTTCCTCCTCCTCCTGTCGCTGAGGTTCCTCTTCCTCCTCCCCCTCAGCATCCACAAAAGGATTTCGCGGAGATTTGCAAAGACTTTAGGGCGATGGGTTGCAAGAATTTCATTGGAACCGAGACTTTCGTAGAGGCCAGGAATTGGTTGAAAGAAACCAAGGATCTTTTTGCCTTCTTTGATATAGATGACCGTAGGAAGGTTTTATTGGCAGTATGGTTGCTAAAGGAAGAAGCTGCACGTTGGTGGGTGGTCACCACCGCTACTAGGCCAATTGAGGCTTGGGATGACTTTCGGGGAAGGTTTGGACTAAGGTTCCTATCACTAAAGCAAGGGGACATGACTATTAGGGAATACGTGGATAAGTTTAATCAACTTGCTCGGTTCGGTTTAGACTTGGTCAACACAGCTCAGAAGAAGGCCCTATACTTTGCTCTACGATTAAACGAGCCATTACATGGTTTAGCCATGACTCATATACCCTTGGGGGCAACTTTCGAGAGTTTGGTGAATATGGCCCTACTCAATGAAGAGAATAGGAGTGACAAGAAGGAGATCAAGATGAATGATACTCAAGCCAAGAAGACTGATTCCCAGTGGAAAGGAAATCAGGGTAATCCAAGCGGTCAGAGCAGTCAAGGCAATAAGAACAAGAACAAGAGTCAAGGCAACAAGGGGAACAACAACAAGGGCAATAACAAAAAGGGAAAGTGCTATTATTGCGGTTTAGTTGGGCATCTTATTAAGGAGTGTAAGAAGAGGAAAAGGGAGAATGGTGAATGCTTTTTCTGCGGTGAGACTGGACATTTCAGTAAGGATTGCCCGAAGAAGCAAGGGCAAGGCCAGGGTCAGACTCAGCGTGCTGGACCTTCGGGAGGGCAAGTTCATGCTCTCAATGCCGCTCCAGTTCCCGATCGAGGTAGTATTTCTGTTGAAAGCCTTGTATATATTTCTGATTTTCCAGTTCGTACCTTGTTTGATTCGGGTGCATCGCATAGTTTATTTCATCTGATCTAGTTGAAAGTTTGCACCTAAGTACTAGTCTAGTTAATGATCCCGTGTGTGTTTCAAATCCAATTGGGGGTTCTGCCCATATGTCTATTATCCACCTGGATTTGAAAATCTCTATCTTGAGTATAGAGTTCTCGCATGATGCTTATATTCTCAGTTTCATGGGGTATGGGTTGATTTTGGGCATGGATGGGTTGTCCAGTTTTGGAGCCATCCTTGATTTTTGAGCATAGGGTTGAGAGGCTCATGACTCGCCTCGGTAATACCCTAAAAATTTCTAGTAACCCTATGAGTCCCGTCATGTTGTGTTATCTTGAATCCCTCAACTCGTCTATTGATAGTTTGTAATCGGTGAGGGTGGTCCGAGAATATCCTGATATCTTGGGTGAAGTGAAGGGGGTTACCCCTAAACGAGAGATTGATTTCCGCATTTATCTGGTTGATAATGCCAAGAAAGTTTCGTGGCCGGTAAGGCACATGGCCCCGCAAGATGAGAGTTAAGAAAGCAAGTCAAGGAGTTGCTTGAGAAGAACTTCATTAGATGAAGTATATCTGAATGGGGAGCGCCTGTAGTATTTACTACCAAGGCAGATGGTTCTCTTCGACTTTGTATTGATTATCGTGAGTTAAAGAGAATAGACAACCATTGCCAAGGATTGACGATTTGTTTGATCAGCTTGTAGGAACATCTGTTCCATCAGCTCAGAGTAGCTGAAGATAGTATAGGCGAAACTGCGTTTAGAACTCCAGATGGATTCTTAGAATGGCTGGTCATGCCATTCGGTTTGACTAATGCACCCGCCTACTTCGTGGACTTGATGAGTAGGGTGTTCAGGGAGTTCTTGAACAAGTTTGTCATGGTCTTCGTAGATGATATTCTGATCTTCTCTAAGGATGAGGAAGAGCATGCAAGGCATCTCGTGGAGGTGATGGATACGCTTAGAGCACATCAGTTGAAGGCCAAGCTCTCCAAGTGTCATTTTGGAGAAAAAGGAGTTAGATTCCTTGGGCATATAGTGTCTAAGCAAGGCTTAGCGGTGGATCCCGCTAAGGAAGTTGCAGTTCAGGATTGGAAGACTCCAAGGAATGCAACTGAAGTAAGAAGTTCTCTCAGTTTTAGTTAGTTAGTAAGCGTCCCTTGAGTTTAGACCTACCCTTCTGGATCAAGTAGGGACTTCACAGAAAGAAGACCCGCAGTTAGTCGAGATCATGGACAAGTTGACTCGAGGCGAGATGGTAAGTCACCTCGCTATAAATGACAAGGGATGGCTAAGACGCGATGAGAGAAAGAAGGTTCTTGAGGATGCACATCACCCGAGGAGGTGGCCGAGTTTGTCCCAGGGTGCATGTTGTGCCAACAGATTAAGGCCGAGTCATAAAAAGCCCGGTGGGCTATTACATCCATTGGAGGTCCCCGCAATGGAAGTAGTAAAGCGTCACGAAGGATTTCGTGGATGGACTGCCTAGATCAAGAAAGGGAATACGAGCGTATGGGTCATAGTAGGTAGACTCACGAAGAGTGCTCATTTCACTCCGGTAAAGAGCGAAAGGACTGCATCATGGCTAGCAACGGACTACTTTCAAGAAATAAAGCGGTCGCACGAGGTTCCCTAAAGTATAGTTAGTAACCATGACTTAATCTTCACTAGCCAGTTTTGGGATAGTCTACGGGAAGTCATGAGCAAGCAACTGGATCTAAGTACGGCCTATTATTCGTAGGCGGATGGTTCCTTTTGTTCAAGCATGAGTTATAGAAAATCACGTTGGTAAGAGCAATTGGCAACGTGGATTGGTATTTTCAAGAAAAGTTCTGCTGTGTGGAATACTTTATAGTAAGTAAACGAGATCCAGGATTCACTAGTGAATTTTGGAGAGCTTGCATGAAACCATGTGGTCATAGTTATGTTTAAGCCAAGAATGATAAAAGAGTAAGTGAAAGAGGAAGACGAGAGGCGACAATGAAATGGGTTCCAACTCATATTTGGAAATAAGAGTTAATGAAGCTAAGAAATCATGAGGTAAAAGACGGTCAAAGCACAGGGGAGTTAAGCTCAAGGAAATGTGACTTAGAAGACTAAAGGCTAGGTACGCGCATCATATCCCTTTCTAAGAGCATATCCTTGATCCTTGTTTTCCTGTGGAACTTACTCGTATGTTATCTTTTTACGTATATCCTCTCGGTCCCATTCTCGGTCCTATTTCTGTCGGGAGGTATGACTTATTGGCTAGTAATACATGTCAGGGTTTGAAGGGGTCCATTAGGTTGACTAAACCTTTTGGGCTTTTATAGAATATGGGATGGGTTAGGAAGGGTTTTCTTGTAATCTGAAAGAAGAGTATATCCTGCTTATCTTCCCGATCTCTTTGTAGCATATCTTTTGCTATCCATGTTTGTCTTGATTATCTAGTTTATCGTGTTAATCTTGTCATGAGAACCTTAGGTAGAAACCCTTTGGATGAAACATGTGTTTGAAACATGTTATGCTTGATGGTTGCAAGTGGTTGCAAGTGTTTGCAAGTGGTTACTCGTGGATGCATTATACACGTTAGGCACTAGATCGGCTCACACACTCCTCATATTGCATATGCATGAGTGTTTACGCTTATTCATGGATGAAAATTTTTGTGTTATCACATGGATGTTGCATATGGATGTATGTTATGGGCACACATGTAGATGTTATACATTATGCTAGGAATTGCATACATATGGATTCATTTCACTAACATAATTTGCATTGATGATATTTGCATTAGATAAGTACATATACACACACCTTTGCATATGTTCATATAACATTTAGAATCTTGTAAGGACAATGATTGCTCGTGGATGATTTTTTGAGTAGATGGATGTTGGATGGTAGGATACGTTCTTCCTAACTTGAAGATTTCGGGGACGAAATCCTTTAAGGAGGGGAGAATGTAACAACCCGTATTTTCAATAACCTATTATAACATAAATCGAGGCAGAATTTAATTTATAAATCTGAATCAAGGGAAACGGGCTGTGCCATTGCGTTCGTCTCGGAAAAATACGCGAAATAGAGTCCGAGTTTTCGAAAATCGGAGTCCGTATGAAGAAGATATGGACGAACGAAGTTGGGCAGAAAAACCGAAAACAAGCCAGAATGCACTGGCGCACTTGTGAAGTGCGCCAGCACAAAAATACACTGGCGCACTTGGGAAGTGCGCCCGTGTCGAGCCAGAAACCTGCACAGCTTTCTGGCTTGACCCTGGCTGGCTTGGTGCACCTGTTTTGGTTCCCTGGTCTGTTCTGCTGGCCTATGACGATTTTTGATGGTTTAGATCTAAACTAGGGTTAATCCTATGGCCTAAACTAACCTAAACTTCTATAAAAGGACCCCTAAACCTAGCCTAAATCATCATTATTCATTTATACAACTAAACTATGGCAAAATCATTCCTCTCATGGCCTCCACTCTCTTCATAAAATTCCTAAGTCATTTCTATGAGAGATTTTCCATGCATACAAGTGTTTTCAAGCTTGTATGAGCATCATTAGCTTGCATTCAAGTCAAGTTTCTATATTTGCATCATAAAGAAAGAGTTTTGATCATTTTGGCTCAAGGGTTTTTATGTTAGAGCTTGCATTTTGGGTCTATTTGATTGCATAAGGGCTTTGTCATATCTTTTGTGCCTTCATAAGTATTGTAAGCCCTATTCTACTTTCATACTTAAACTCTAAAGTTAAATGTGTGATATGCAAGTTTATATGCAAGTTTACTATGCTATGATATGCAAGTTTATCATGTTGTGATATGCAAGTTTATATGCAAGTTTGCTATGCTATGATATGCAAGTTTATCATGTTGTGATATGCAAGTTTATATGCAAGTATGCCATGTTATGATATGCAAGTTCATCATGTTATGTTATGCAAGTATGCCATGTCATGATATGCAAGTTTATCGTGTTATGTTATGCAAGTTTGATATGCAAGTTTGTCATATGATATGCAAGTTATGTTATGCAAGTTTGGGTTGAACATTTTGTTCATGCTATTATGTTATGCAAGCTTATCTTGGGTTTATGAACATAAAGCTTCAAGCTTTATGCTAAAGGTTGCATTTTGGCAACATGTAAGTTATCATATCTCTTATGATAACTTGCATGTGAGGCTAGATGCGAACTTACGGCCATTTTTACATGTCATTTATCACCATGTATCACCAATATGCTAAGTTTGGTTTTATGCATGCTTTTGAGGCCTAAAAATGTAATATGCAAGTATATGAACATATGTACATTTCATATGCCACCATGTTGAACTTGTGGCTTCAACACCTTTATGTCGTGATTGTGCCAAGTTCCCTCTTTCTATCCTTTATGCGCTATTGCGATATGTAAGCGATGGGATTGCGTTTGGGGTTGGGTAAACTTAAAAGACATAAAAACATAAGCTTGGGAATTTACCTATAAAGTTAGGTCTACCCATTGGGAATTTACCTATTAAGTTAGGTCTACCCAATTGCTTGAAAATTTGTAACATGTTTTGGAAACATGATGGACATGACACTTAGAAAAGATAAGTGTGACCAACTCGAGGTTGGGTTGAGTTTGTAGCGTAAACCTACCCGGAACCGACCGGCTTAACTAGTTGCTACAAACAATAGGACCCAATGTGAGAAGTTGGCCATGTTGTACCTTGAACCCGAGGTTAGACCAAGTTGTGGTGTAAAGCTACCCGGACCCGCCCGGCTTAACTAGTAACCACAACAAGGTCTAATGTGAGAGGTTAAGGCGCATTAAATTAACTAATGCCTCGTGATTAGGGTTAAGTCATGGTCCACTTAATACTTAACCAATTTGGGCTTGGTAGATTAATCAGGGTTAAGTCGTGAACTCATCGTTACACTTAACCAAGTTAATCCATGATTAGCAAGAGGGTTAAACCGTACTTAACCCACTACAAAATCCTAGCAATGGGGGCCCACTCCGCAGTAATCCCCAAAAATTGGTATCATTAAGGCCCTAGGGACTAGGCTAGGGAGGGGGCACGATTACTGGGCTGGAGGTAAGCGACCAAATAAACGACGGCTGGGTGGTACGCCGATGTAGTTCCGGACGGACTAGGGTCGTGCACGTAGTCCGTATTTGGAGAAGTCACCCATGGGTACCAGTAGATCGAGACTGTGCAATCATGTTTATGGTGTCCAGGGGTTGGCACCCTAGGGCTTGATACACCCGAAGGGTGGACCCGGCACAGTTCGACTACAATTATGTTTAGGCCGTATTGACACCAACACGTGACGAGTTAGGCTTAGGGAGCCGATCGACTAGACCGTTTGGTTAGACCTTGTATTAGGGTCATTTCATGTTATTGGGCCAAAGCTTGGGCCAAGGGATCAATACTTGTATATTCAAGTCATGTTAGTTTGCTAGTACACCTGTGGTGCAAAAACCTTAATCCTGATTATGCGATGACACCTTTATCTACCTTGTTAGTTAATCAACATGCTAGTATGTTGTTATCCTTATGTTCATCCCTGCTTCTCATGCCAGTTAACTTTATCAGTTTACATTGATTGTAGTAGGGCTTACTCAGTCTTTTTGACTGACCTATTTTCTTTCGCCTCTTTTCTTCCGTTTCCCCCCCCCCCCCAGGTTCTCAGGGAGGGAATATTGGAGTTTAGCTGGATTTCTGATCGCTTGCTTGTGGGATTTTAGCTCATGTACGGTCTTGACATGAAGCTAGCTATGGTTATCACTTATTTTGGGGATAGTACTTATGTATTTCAGTTTTTCAGTAATGTTGTTTTTATCTAGACTTGTGTATTTGGAAAGTTGACATTATGTTGTATCAGACTTGTTTTGAAATAGATTGAAATCTTCCGCTGTTTTACTTATCTTATTTACTCTGTTTACATATATACATATGTTCTTGTTCTGCCTTGATATATCATTATGCATGTTTACCTGATTCAAACGCCCCTCCAAAGTCAGAGTGCTTGCAAGAGACACCCTGGCGGAGGTGGGGTGTTACAGGAATTGGAATATATAATTCAAATGGAGTTTGAAAATAGATTTGAATATTGAAATTTAAATGGAGTTTGAATCGAAATTGGGCTTTAAACATGGAAAGAGATTGTAAATTCATATTCGAAATCGAATATGAAACTAAGATTGAAATTGAGATTCAAATAGTTAGAACCAAGTTTAAAAATATATTGAACATGTTATGTCCAATTTTTAAATGAAATAAGCAAAAGTGCTAGTTAACAAATAGATTAACAAATTGAGTTAAGAACGACTAGATTGAATTAAAATGAATTGGAAATAGTTCGATATATGTTAAACAGGTTTGGAATGAAGTTAATGAAGATATATATTAGAATGCCCGACAAAAGGTATGTATTTAATTCATATATGAGATTTTATGCTCCGTATCGGCAAGCCGCTTGGCTTTTTTTTTCTTTCAGATTGGTGAGGGACATGGGAGGCTATTTGAAATATCCCGATGCTCCCGGTACAAAGGAGGTTATGGTGAATTTTTCCGAAAATTTAAGGAGTTAGAATACTTTTAAGATAATTTGATAGTTAGAAATCAACGTATCGATATATATAGAAGTTGATAAGAAAACGGACATAGAAATAGAATAGTAAAATCAAAAAAGGAAGACTGGGAATAAAATCTCGTAAGAATAGAAAGAGAAAGTGTATACGTGTTTAAAAGTGAATAAGTAGTTGTATGGTATTGATTATTCGAGTAAGTAGTCATATCTGTTTTGACGTTATAAATGTTATTCAGTCAAGGTCTGTGAGGTAGTTATACCCCAACTTGATTGATTTCATTATTAACAAATAAATAGTAAGATTCCAGGCTCGAAGATCAATGTTGGATAAGAGTTAGTTGAATATATTATTTAGGTAGTCGTAACGATGTTTTACACAACATCCGTTTTAACCTAAATAAGTGTAAGCTTGGAAATATAATAAAGAATATTTCCTAAGTATAGAAATAAACGAGATCGGAAAAGATATAAGTAACTGGAATATTTTCCAATTATAAATAGCATATATTTTCTAAAGTTTAGAAAATAAAGGAAGGCGATATTCGTAAATGTTTTCCAAATAACGTAAAAGGCCAATATGGTTATTGAAAATATTTGGTTAACAAATATTGATAAAGAAATAGAGAAGTGATTTAATTAATGGAATATTAATTAAGTGCTCAGTGATTGTTTGATAATTGGACGAACACTTGTTTTTTTCGATAGTTAAATCATTAACTATCGAAACACTTGTTTTTATTCGATAGTTAAATCACAGACTATCGAAGTTTTTGACCATCGTTGTCAATATGGAGAGACCGGTTGGATTATTATCCAAAGAACCACTCTGTATTGGCATAATCGTTGCGAATCATATATGCCAAAGAAAATTGAAGACGAAGTAAAGTGCGAGGGCTATTGTATAAGTCTTAGATAACAGTGCCTAAGATGGATGTACTGATTAGTGCCTTCGGTTCATCCTATTCCTGGATGACTTGTATGGATGAATGTTTGACAGAGTATTTCCAGAAAGGTCACATACATTGATTTCTTCAACCGTACCAAGAGTGGAAGCGGAGAAGGAAACTTCTTTAGCTAACACATAATGTACTGTTGTAGACGTTAATTAGTGATTTTCGATGGATCTGACAATGTGGCATTCAAAGTGAATCTGATGTGATGATAAAGCGTAACCTCAAGCCTCATCAACCGGTAAATGATAGAAATCGGGCAGGAAGCATGGCTATGTAGGTCACACCTATTAGGGTGTATAATCACCTGATCTAGAGTTTCATTTACTTCTAAAAATCTATTTTCGATGTTGTCCCATTCAGGAAACGATTGCTGATCCCAACCGTTGGTGATATACATTAGATACACTCAACCGAAATGAGTGGTTGGTCATGTGTGGCTGAGTTGCAAGATGTTCTTGTTGAACTCGGTGTATTCTCCTCTAGAGATACACCAGCGGCAGGTGGTTCCATACCTTTTCATAATCGGAATCCAATATCCAATAAGTGCCCGCGGTTTATGATTGTATATTACATATGTGGAACGTGAGATGCAAAGGTTCCACTAGATTGTTATTTATTTGAGTTAGACATTATTATAATATCAAAAGAGTTTTGATATAAAGAATATCGATTCTTTCAACGAGGATTTGAAAGGTAAGTCAAGTGTTTGGATTCTCATCAGGGAAAAACCCGTTCCGTATTATACGGCGTGGTCTTATGAGGTATCATTTAGTTTTCTGAAACTGTTTAAAACTGTTTACTCATACCAGTCCCATGACTGACCCGGAGTTTATTTTGTTTTGTTCTACCTAAACTCTTGGGTGCCTAAATTTATATGGGTAGTCAAGTAGTTCAGGATTTTACAGATCTATCTAAAGGAGCTTGGAGCAGGAGGCTTCAACGTTAGTTATATAGAGTTTTGTTCCACTGTGTTGTAAGTGTTGTACTCTGATAAGTATATGTTATACAGTTGAAATTTTGTATTTAAAAAGATATGATATATTATAATTTGTTCCGCTGCGATGTGAGATTCTGTGTTGTTATTGCTGTTCTTCTTCTACCTTTTACTTCTAAAAAAATTGATTCGTATTTTCGTGATATTTGGGTTGGACGTATGATGTATATAGTCAACTCTGATGTTATGGATTTGCGGGCCATTACAGTTGGTATCAATACTTTGGTTGAGCGAATACCTAGCTTGTATGGCATGTGCTCATTAGAGATAGGATCAGTAGTATCCTAGAATGAGTTGAGTATATATATATGAGAGTGCGTATTTGTTAATTGACTAAAACAATTGTTTTATATTGTGTTGGCTAGTCTGGTTAGTAGTTTGTGAATTCTGGTCGAATCGTGGGATGCCACGACGTCGATAGGAGTTTGTAAATACTTGAACAGAATATTGAACACGATATTGTTTTAAGTGGGTAATTGAAATAATTTAACCCAAAATTCTATTTTGATATAGAAGGAATAATTTTCTGAAATTATCATCATATGTGGACGAGTTGGTTGCTAATATTATAATCCGATTATATTATAAAATTGAAATTGGTATATATAACCTAATAGAATTTGTATATGAATTAAATATACCAATAAGATGAACTAGAATTGAATTCCAACCAGAATTCAGAATTTAAAATCCTGGGAAGTTGGAAAATATTTTCCGAATTTTATTAAAATAATATAGCTTTATTTTGGAAGGATTTTTGAATAAAAATCATTTGAATGGATTTTGAATATGATAAAGCACTGAACTCACTTCATAGGCTGGGAAATAATTCTAATGATGGTCGCAACGTCATCAGTGTTCATTTTCGTGTTTCTAAGTGATGAATTGCTGCCTTAGAAAAGTTTTTGATGGAAATTTGTTTGAAAAGAAAACAAGTTGTTTGAAAATTCAAATGTTTTGAATTTGAGATGGATATAAATATATGTATATATTTATATTACTTCAAAGGAGTTTTGAAATAAAACCCTGGGAATTTGAATGATTGAAATTAAATTTTAACTTAAGTAAGTTAAATGGATCGAAATGAATAAATTGAGTAAAATCAATGTGAATGAATTATGAATTGGGTTTGAATAAAGGAAAAACCAAAAGAGTTAAAAAGAAAATATATTTGTAAAACTAATATAAAGGAAATATTTGTAAAACAAATACAAAGGAAGTTATGTGCAAACAAATAGAAGGAGAAATATTTGTATATACATTTACAAATAGAATTTAAAAGGAAATATTTGTAAAACATTTACAAATAGAATAAATGGAAATATTTATTTATAGAAAATAAATAGAATGTTATAAATGAGATATTTATTTGTTAAATAAATAGAATTTAATCAAAGGAATATTTAGAAGATGAATAGAAAATGGAAATCTGTTTTTAACCGGTAAATAGAAAAGATTAATTTATAAATAACAGTTTATAAATTAAATTAAATATTTATCATTCGATAAATGGAATATATAAGTCTGAACTTATATAGAGAAGAGATATTGGTTTTTAACACCGATAGTTTTAAATAGAAGGGGTACACAACACTTGTATAAGTGAAGTAACGTTATTCAAGAGAACATTTATAAAGTGAAGAACCGTTACTAAAAGTAAATCTTTATAAATGAATAAACGTTATCCAATTGGAGTTATTCGAATAGGAGAAGTCGATTAGAGTTAGAAATAATCGATTAAAGTTAGAATAAATCGATTAGAGTAAGAATTAACCAGTTAGAGTTAATCAGTTAGGGTTAATCCGTAGAGTTAATTGAATATTAGTTATTTAATTAGAATTTATCGAATATTTGTTATTCAAATTTGGAGTTAACCAGATAGAGTTAATTGAACATAGTTAATCTAATTAGGATTTAATTGAATGTTAGTTATTCAATTAAAGTTGATCGAATATAGTTACTGAAATAGAGTTAGTCAAACATAGTTACTCAGGATAAGTTGCCATTTTGTACGACTGCTAGCGTAATTCGCAGGGCTGCAGATAGCCTAGGGCGGTCGGATGTTTCCTGAGGGAATCAGGCATAACCATTGTGATCGCTGCGATCTAGAGTCAAGCGAATGGGGTTAAATCAAATATTAGTTATTCGAATAAAGTTAAAAGGAGTTATCGAATATTAGTTATTCGAATAGAGTTAAAGGAGTTATCGAATCACTACGCCATAGATGGCCTATCACAACGAAAATGCATGGTGTTGCTAGCTACAATGTTGCCATTGCTATGCCGTTTTCTGTCTACTGCAACGCACACTTAAATGTGTTAGCATATATATCGACATGTGTTGCAGTAGCCTCGTGAATAAAATTATCAATCCGCGTCAACACGATCCAACGGTCCAGGGTAGCGATCCGCGTGAAGAAATGTCTAGGGCGGGAAGCAAAAACAAAGGGGGGAAAACTAAAAAAATATTGAAAATTTCAATCGAACTTTACCAAAGTACTCCGCTGCTCAACCTCTCACACACTCACTCTCAGGTTCAATTAGGGCTAAAAGTTCAAGTTTACAAGCTTAATTAGGGTTCGAGTTGGGCAGGTTCGAGTTCAAGTTCAATTAGGTCTTCAATTGGGGTTCGTCTTGGGTTTCAGATTTCAGTTAGGGTTTCGATTTAATCTGCTGCTTCAGGTATCACTCAATGTATCAATTTTCTATGATTTGATTGTTGTGTTGCGTAATGTACTGCTTTACTTGTGCCTAATTTACTGCTTTAAGGTATCACTCAATGAACGACGAGGAAAAACTATGGGCAGAACTTCCTAAATTCAGTGAAGGGTACATCAGTGGAGTGAAACTTTTTATTCAAAATACTTTTTCTAGATTTGCGGTAGGTGATGAAATTACATGCCCTTGCAAAAAGTGTCATAATCGCAAGTGGCATTGTCAAGAAGTAGTCTACAACCATCTGATTTGGAATGGTCCATCTGAATTGTACATGAAATGGATTTGTGAAGTTTCCTGTTTATATCCTGAAAGTAGCGATAATAATATGGATTGTAAAGCAGGAATAAATTTTGTAGATAACCTCGATGAGATGTTGCAACGTACTTGTGGAAATATGCAGAACAATGAAGATGAATCTTCTAATGGGTCAAATGGAATAGATGTCGTTGCTAGAAAATTTCATCAACGTGTTGAAGAGGGAAAACAGCCATTATATCCCGGGTGTAATAAATTTACGCACTTAAGTTTCATTGTCAGGCTTTATTCTTTAAAATGCCTACATAGAATCACTGAGTCTGCATTCAGCGATTTATTAGAGTCGATGAAAGAAGTTTTTCCAGAAGCCCACATCCCTTTATCTTTCAATGCTACCAAAAATATCATTAAAGATTTAGGCCTCGATTACCAAAGAATACATGCATGTCCAAATGACTGCATGCTATATTGGGCAGAAAATGAAAAGGAAAATAACTGCAAAATTTGTGGTTTTTCAAGGTGGGTTATACCGAAAAAGAAAGTGGGTATTGACAAAGATTCGGAGAAGCGGATTCACAAAGTACCAGCAAAAGTGATGCGTTATTTTCCACTAAAACCAAGGTTGCAAAGGATGTTCATGTCGAAGGAATACGCAGAACTTATGTTATGGTATGCAGTGGGACGAAAAAACGATGGCAGACTTCGACATCCAGCTGATGGCGAGGTATGGAAGACTATGGATGCCAATTATCCTCATTTTTCATCAGATAACAGAAATATCAGGTTAGGAGTAGCATCTGATGGATTCAGTCCTTTTCGTACAATGACTACACAACACAACACATGGCCGATCATATTGGTAAATTATAACCTTCCACCTTGGTTATGCATGAAGACAGAAAATTTGATACTTTCAACCCTTATCCCTGGTCCAGAGTCTCCTAACAATTACATTGATGTCTACATGCAGCCTCTTATTGCAGAATTGAAAGAATTATGAGATCTTGGCGAACAAACTTATGATGCCTCTTATTGCAGAATTGTTATGGACGATCAGCGACTTTCCGGGCTATGCAATGTTATCCGGCTGGAGCACGAAAGGTTATTTAGCTTGTCCTGTATGCCATTTCGAGACTTCTTCAACTTGAAACATAGTAGAAAAATGTGCTACATAAATCATAGGAAATTTTTAGACCTGGGACACAAGTGGAGGTTTGATAAGAAAAGGTTCAATGGTGAAATTGAAATGGGAACACCTCCCGGTATTTTATCCGGGACTGACATCGAAGAATTGTTGGCTGGTTATGAAAATAATTTTGGGAAGAAAGAGGTGATCAAGAAGCATAAAAATGAATCTCCTTTTAAAAAAAGTCAATATTTTTTAATTTACCATATTGGAGTCAAAATGTATGTCGACATAACCTTGATGTTATGCACATAGAGAAAAACATTTGTGATAACATACTTGGTACTTTACTAAATATTGAAGGGAAGTCGAAAGACCATTTAAATGCTCGGTATGATTTACAAGAGATAGGCGTCAGGGAGGTCCTTCATCCGGTTCTATCAACTGATGGGAATTACCTTGAGATGAGGGCTGCCATTTTTGAAATGACGAACAAGGAGAAAGAACTATTTTGCTCGGTGTTGGAGAATGCTAAACTGCCTTATGGTTGTGCAGCTAATATCATCCGGTATGTAAACAAGAAAGAGAGGGAAATTGCTGGGTATAAGAGCCACGATGCTCATTTTCTTCTCCACTACTTGCTGCAGTTTGCCGTAAAGAAATCTGTAAAACCTGAAGTTGCAATACCTATGATAAGATTAGGTGCATTTCTAAGAAGTGTTTGGAGTAAAAGTATCGATTTGGCTGATCTCAAGAGGCTACAAAAGGAAATCGTGGAAATTCTTTGTTAATTTGAGATGATATTCCCAAATGCTTTCTTCGATACAATGGTGCACTTGCTAGTTCATTTATGCAAGGAACTTGAATATGGTGGACCTACACATGTTCGTTGTATGTTTCCTATTGAGCGTTATCTTCGTAAACTGAAATCATATGTTCGCAACAAAAGTAAACCCGAGGCGTCCATTGCTGAAGGTTATCTTGTAGAGGAATGTTTGATATTCTGTTCAAGGTTCTTAGGTGGCGATGGAGCAGGAAAAATGCAATTTGAAACATGTCCACAAAATCAGGAATATCCTATTGTCACAAGAAGAAACAAAGATGGAAAAACTATTCATCTTAAAGATTCTCAATGGAAGGAATGTCACCGTTACATTCTATTCAATTGTGGTAACAAGGAAATAGAGAGTTTACTTCGGTAAGTATTTTTATTTTAGTAAGTAGTTAAGTATTATCCCTATGTGAAATGATGTCAACAATTAAAAAAAAAACTATTTTTGATGTCATCCTTTTGCCAGCAAAATCAGTTCTTTTAAACAATCTACAAACATGTTATTGATTCTAGCCTCACGTAGTGTTAGTTGTAAATTCCAAGTTTCAGCACTTTCAGGGATTTCATGCATGATTTGTAGTTAAGCTATGTTCTCATTCATACAGAATTGTTTTCGGTATGGTCAGTTTCAGCTTTAGTAATAGATCCAGCCAAATTTGTTTCTATCTTTTATTAACCTGGTCTTTATTCTAGGGAACATCGAGCTTTAATTGATGGTCATGCATCATCAAAAAATATAAAAGAGAGAGAGAACACAGTGAAGAATTTTGGAAGTGGTTAAAGGAAGAGGTTGGAAAAAAGGAGGACATTTCAAAAGAAGTACAACTGCTTGCAATGGGGCCTCTTCCAACAGCTAAGCGGTGTACTGGATATGTTATCAATGGATACAGATTTTATACAAGGTTCAGAGATGCCAAATGTACAACACAAAACAGTGGTGTATTTTTGACAGTCTTGACTACTAGCTTTGCAAGTTCGAAAGATCAAAATCCATTGGTTGGTGAAGTTAATTATTATGGATCAATTAAAGAAATATTAGAACTAGATTACTGGGGAGAATTTAGTGTGGTTTTATTTAAGTGTCGCTGGTACCAAGAAGAGAAAGATTTATATGGGCTAACTCGTGTCAATTTTAATCGATTGTGCCAGAAATCTGATCCTTATGTTATGGCTTCATAGGTAAAACAGGTGTTTTATATAGCAGATCCAATTGATAAGATGTGCCATAATGTTATCAAGAAATTGCCGAAAGACTGGTGTGAACTCGAAAGAGAATATGAAAATGAAGATTTGAATGATATCCAGCCTGCTTATGGAATGGGAAATCAAGATTTTGATGTTCGTTGGTGTAGAGATGATGTCCCAATAAGACGAATCCGCCTTCCACGAAGCAAAGTGAAAATCTTGGCTTCTTAATTTCATGTTTTTGTAGTCCAAGGCCCTTACAAATTGTGCAAATCGGAGATCGTATACAGACACACACTGTTGGTATGTATTTTTGCTTATTTTTATGGTTGGCTGGTGGTATGCTTCAGAATTCTTACAATTTCCGCTTGCTGAAGCATCAGTCTAATTCTAAAATTTCCGCTTACAATTTCCGCTTGCTTATTTTTATGGTTGGCTGGTAGTTCAATGCTGGTATGTAACTGACCATGTACAAGGCTGATGCTTTAGCAATGAACTACATAATTTTAAGAATTTTATTTTCTCTTCAATCAGTAATGATCGTGTCAGTTCGTAATTGATGCAATGGTTGAGTTTGTACCTGAACAAGTCGTAGCATGTCTACATTTTTAATGCCTCAGGCATTCTGTTGCATTCCTTGATATCGTAAATGCTTTTAACAAGCTGAGTCATTGCATCAATTTGCAACTCAGCCATAGATTGTGAAATGCAATTCTGTGCTGAAAAGCAACTCTGGCCATAGTTTGTGCTGAAATATCTTTGTGCTGAAGACTGAAGTGCAAGTCAGTTATACTATGGCCATAGTTTGTGCTGAAATGCAACTGAGGCATGCATGTCTTCCATTTTGTATTGCAATGTAAACAAGGCATTGCATCAGTTCGTAGCCGAGGCATGCATGACTTTGGTTGTGCTGAAATGCATTAGTTGTACTAAAGGCTTTTGCTGAAATGCATTACTTTTGAAACTGCTTTATTTTGCAGGTGTAGGAGGCAGTAGAGAGGTACTGAATGCACTGGAGGCACGGGCTTTATCAATTTGAAACTGTTGTTAGTTTGATGTAATCATGAATTTAGTACCGGTTGTGTTTGTAAGTACTATGTAAAACTGAATTTAATGGCTATTTTTTGTTATTCTGTAGTTGACTAACTAGTATTTGTGTTATTGGTTGTTAATTTGAAATGAAAAGTTGTTTATTAATTTCAGTGTGTGATGGTAATTGCTGTTATGTTGCAGTATGTTATATAATGATGCAGTAGCTATGATATAATGTTGCAGTATGCAGTGTTAAATGTTGTCGTAGCTATGATATGGTGTTGCCATAAATTTACATAAATATGGGCCCCACAACAGGATTCCGTGAACCCGGCTACATAATTTAGGGGCGCAACAGGATTCCGTGATCCCAGGATTCAAAATTTAGTGGGCCCCACATTTATGTAAATTTAGTGCCTGTAGCAACACCTGTAGCGATGTTACCTTAGGATAGCAAAGTCGTTGCCTTTGACTCTAAGGCAACGCGGCAAAAGGCAACCCCAAAAAAGTATTGCCACAGATCAATTTTTGCCTATACCAACACTTTTTGGCACCTACTGCGTCATTTCTCTAGGGTTGGCATAGGTCATCTATGGCGTAGTGAATATAGCTTATTCGGAAGGAGTTAAGTGAAAAGAGCTAATCAAATAGGGTTAATCGATAAGAGCTAATCAAATAGGGTTAATCGATAAGAGCTAATCAAATAGGGTTAATTAATAAGAGTAAATTGAATAGAGTAAATCGAATATAGTTTATTCGAAGAAGGGTTTTCGAATCTAGTTATTCGATAGAGAGATTATCGAATATAGTTATTCGAAGGGAGGAGTTATCGAATAGGGATTTATTCGAAAGAGAGTTACGTAAGGAAGTTTGAAATGTTGAGTATCAACATAAATAAGTTTTGAAAAGATAAATGGGTTTGTAGCACTTTTTCTACCTTAGCAATTTCGAGGACGAAATTATTTTAAGTGGGGAAGATTGTAATGACCCAGATCCTTATGGGTTGATTTTAAATATTTAATACGGATTTAAATATTGGGTGGATAATATAAATGGAATTTTATATTAAGTTATCAATTTAATAATCAATTTCGATTTAAAATCGAATATATTAAATTGACGAATAGGAAAAACAATAAATATATAAATTCGAAGTTAGAGCTATATCAAGATAATTCAGATGATCTGTGGAAATTCTAATTCGAATATAAACGATAATAATGATGATATTATTATCGAAGAATTTAAATGGTTTGAAATTTAATTTTATGTCAATTTAAATAAATATTTGTTCCGGATGATTGAACTGGACTTCGATACTTATCTCAGTGGGTTCAGAATAGTGGTTTTACCCTAGAATTAACTATTGTTGGGTTCAGAAAGGAGTTCACAGTCATGGGTTTTTTAATTTTTAAGGGTACAGTTTTAATTAAAATAAAAATTTAAATAAAAAAATAAATAGGGTGGGTAGGAATAAAACAACAAGGAAAGGAAAAAGGACCTCGCTGTACGTTTTAAAACCGCACCCTCCCTTTTGTAAACTCGCGTCCCCTTTCCTTTTTGACCATTCCTTTTCTCAGTTCCTCAAATTAAAATTGAAAACCCACTTCCATTTCTATACCACAAAATCGAATGGAATGGAAATAAAACAGAAGGGAGGGGGATTGAAATCAAATTTGATTTCGAATTCAAGGGAAAGATTCTGAAGCTCGAATCTGGAGCTCGCGATGAGATCTGGAGCTCGCGATAAAGTCTGGAGTGCGATGTCAGGGATGTCTTCGATCTGGGAACTCGCGATGCTCATGTTAACATCCAGGAAGAAAAGGGGGGCGCTCGCAATTACAAGGGAGGACGGAGCTGTCTGTTGCTAGTTGGGTGAAGTCGCGATGCTAGGGTCAACGATAGGGAGCATGACATAGGGGATCGAAAGATGGAAGTAGGGGTCAATGCGGTGGTCAACGCTGGGTGGTTTAGGAAGTCGAAGTCGCGATCAGTTGTGAGTATGCGAGTTCATTGGTGCGGTTTTCAAAGTGGAGCCGAAGGGTCTCGAGTTCGATGGTGAGGTGATGGCAAGAGGGGATCGGAGGTGCAGTTCGTGGTCAGTATTGGTGACAGTTGAATGGTGGATCTAGGGTGCGTGTGATGTTTGATTTACTGATGATGAAAATAGAGGAGTGCAAATTGGATTGACAGTAGAGATCCATGATGGTAAAAGGGAAAGGAATTTCCTGTGTACTCGTATTGAAGAAGATAGTTTCAAACATAGTATTAAGGTGAATTCTTATTTTGAATTTGATTTGTTTTTTTAAAATTAGTATTAGTTAAAACTGAAATTTATAAAACTATTAAAGGGAAACTAAAATTAGTTGTTAATCTAGAATTTGGAAAATGAAAATGAAAATGAAAATTAAATAGTAGTATATTTTTAATAGGAAACCTTGTTAGGGAAATTAAAAATAGCTTAATTTTAAAATGTAACACCCCGGATTTTTGAATAATCGAATTAACTAAAATAAAGAATAATTAATCTCAGACATGAGAATTACGGGAATGGGGTTGCGCCATTGTGTTCGTCTCGGAGTTCTGGTTGAAATAGAGTCTGAGTTTGCGGAAAACGGGTACCGGATGAAGGAGTTATGGACGAACGAAGATTGGTGGCAAGAAGAGAAGAAAAAAAAATTAAATTGCACTGGCGCACTTGGGAAGTGCGCCAGTACAAATTTGCACTGGCGCACCTGCCAAGTGCGCCCAGGCCGAGGCAGAGGCCTGCAAAGCTTTCTGGTTCAGGCTGACCCATGTTGCTGAGTCCTTTCTGACTCCTTGCTGAATCATTAGGGCTGAGGTGTCACCCTATCCCGACTGAATGGTTTTGATTAACCCTAAGATCATCCGACGGCTTAAATTAATTCAAAACTCTATAAAAAGACCCATAGACTCAAACCCTAAATCAGAATTAAAACTGAAACTATGGTCGTCATGCTGTTGTCTTGAACCCTAGAGCAGCCGACACCAAATTAAAGAGGAAGAACAACAAATCAAATCAGTTCTACTCAACCCTAACAGCGAATCTTCTTTAAAGGTGAGCTAATTCAACTCCAAAAATCAGAATTCAGAACTCAAGACTACTTTTGAGTTGTGAGTTCGATAGTTTTAATAAAATAATTAGTAATTTAATTGGATTAAGTTATAATGCGGATTGTATGGATGTGATGTGAAGTATTGATTGCATGTTGTAATTATGTTGTAGGATTGTGATTGAAATCTCTATGACGTTATGCTATCATTTATGATGTAAATTTATGTTGCTATCATCCATGTTGTAACTTTATATACAATCAAATCATCATGTTTCATATGCTAGTTTGGTTGCGTTGATTCATATGATAAATCATATGTAGGCAAGTTTAGATTTTGGTTCAAACATGAATCATATACAACTTGGGTAGAATTATATGTGACCTTACATGATTATGACACCTAGTTTATGTGAAAATTTAATTGAAAGTTAGGCTATGACGTGTGTGACTTATATGCTAAATTCTACATGATACTTTATATGTTAGATACTAGTTTACACCATTGTTGCGATGTATAAATCACATATGTAAGTTTATGAGTTGGGTATGAATCATGTTATGCAAGTTTAGGGTTATTACCTATGCAAGTTTACTCCTTTAGATTTGGATCCATGACATATGTTGTTTATGCAAGTTGTAACTTTGGTCTATGCAAGTTTTAGATGTAGAACATCATTCACATATGCAAGTTCACCTCTATGTTAGATCTATGTTTTAATTATGTGTATATTGTGATGTTTTCTCTTTATTCTAGGAGTTAGACTATTCGAGTCTAACATATATTTTACGTTAAACGAACAAACGTACAACGTGGGGTAAAGGGGATAATATTAAAAAGATTTAATTGGCATAAATGCCCTAAAAGGCATAAAATATAATTGTGGTGAAAATAGGTATGATTTTACATACCATAAATGGATGGACATAAATGAGTCAATTATGGACATCATTAAATTTGGAATTGATTGATAATTTGAATAGGGAAAGTAATTCAAATTTGGGGACTGATTAATTAGGAGTAATTAATCGGCTAAGACACGAGGTTAGGCTCTTTTGTGGTGTAAGACTGCCCGGACTCGCCCGGCAAATCCAGCTGCCACAAATGCCAGTCTAATGTGAGAGGTCTTAGGCATAAACTAAATACGTAACAATTGTAAAGACACGAGGTTAGGCTCTTTTGTGGTGTAAGACTGCCTGGACCCGCCCGGCAAATCCAGCTGCCACAAATGCCAGTCTAATGTGAGAGGTCTTTATAAGGTTACGGTCTTAATAAATTAAGAAACACTTAACCAGATAAACATGTAGTGGGACATGAGGGGGTTAAGTGGGTGGCCTTGGGTGGCATGTGGAATCTAGTGGGTGCCTTGGGTGGCATTTGGAAATACGATTAGAAACACTTAACCAAAATTGAAACATGAATAAGAAGTGGGTTAAGTGGGATGTACTAGAGGGGACTAAGCTTAGGTGGATAGCTTGTGTCAAGTAATGGGGGCCCGTTTCAACCAGTAACCCATACGTATCTTTGTGGACTCGACCCAAGTCGAGGACGGGACACACATACTAGGCTTGACTGTAAGAGGCCAAACCGGGTTAGCGGTGGCAACGCAAGTCCAACGGGTTCATATGCGTGTGTGGACCCGGGCTTGTAGGTAAGTCATTGTTGCATCGTGTAGGTATAAGCCGTGCATTGTTGGTTGTATCGGGTTGCCACTTTGGGGAGTGATACACCCTACTGTGGGGCCAGCATGGGTATCTACGAGTTAGGGAGCCGATTGCTTGGCGGTAGTGGGTACACCTAGTGGAGATAGGGGCAGGCGGCACCTATGAAGGCAGCTAGGGGTGCACGAAACTACCATTATCATTATTTAAGTTTGTAGGCGGGATCAACCTTAGAGTGACGAGTGGTGGTGCGGTATAGCAATTATCCTATAGTGTTGGTGTAGTTTAGTAATCATCCTATAGTGGTTTAGGTGCGCTTAAACGATATCGTTGTTCATCTTGTTTCCTTGTTTACTCTGCCATACTCAATAGTTCATGATCATTTCCTTATTTTCCAACTTATGCCTTAGCCTAGTTATTTTGTTAATTATATTATTAAAGTTATCGCACTCGCCAGACTTTATTTCTGACCCCCCTTTGTTTCCTCCTCTTTTCTCCCTTTTCCCCCTCAGGTGCTCAGGTTGGAACTAGCACCAGTGGAGCTTTATTTTGGACTGCTTTTAGAAGATTGCTTGGATCGCTGAAGTAAAGTTCAGCTTCTCTTTTATTTATGGCTATTTTGATGTTGGGGATTATGTCTTTCAGTTTATGTACTTTGTTTTATCAAAATGGATATTATGTACTTGACTTTGGTTTATGGTTTTGATGATGTAACCAAACATATTTACCTTCTGCTGCAATAAATAAAGTTTTTGATTTTCAAGTATTGCTTTATATCTGTCTTGTTGTGATTTTCTGTTCTATATTCACTTAAAATGCTCCATGGAAGTTAATGCATTCCCTTTGCGAGTGACATTAATGGACGTGGGGTGTTACACGTGGTATCAGAGCTGAAGGTTACCAGAACATATATGAATTTTTGAAAAACTATTTTTCAAAAGCATTTTTATAAAGAAGTACCTTCAAAAGTACATTTTAAGGAAAGTATTTTCAAGAGAAAAGTATATTTTAGAAAGCGTAACCCCAAGAGTCATATATCTTTCCCTCGGTTCTTTTATATTGAATCTTTCCCTTTTCGTTTCAGCATGTTTGAAGCATCTGAAATACCAGAGGGTGTTCATGTACTCGGTTGGTTTCGTCAATATCTTGAGGCTAGGGCCGCCACCGCAGGTCCAGCAAATGCTCCTCCTCCTCGCGTCGATACTTTTGCTAAGATATGTAAGGACTTTAGAGCAATGGGTGGAAAGCCTTTTCACGGGATGGAGACATTTGTTGAAGCTCGTAACTGGCTAAAGGAGGTGGAAGAATTGTTTAGAATCTTTGAAGTGGATGATGAAAGAAAAGTCCAGTTAGCTGCCTGATTAATGAAAGATGAGGCCTCGTTTTGGTGGGAGGTCACTAATGGGGGACGTCCAGTCGGTACATGGCCAGATTTTAGGCAGAGGTTTGAGGCGGAGTTTCTCTTGCGGGCTGAAGAGAATCTATACATGGAAAGGTTTTTGGCGCTGAAGCAAGGGAATCTATCGGTGAAAGAGTACGTCAACAAATTCAACCAATTGGCAAGGTTTGGCTTGGACTTGGTGAACACTCCAGAAAAGAAGGCTCTAAGATTTGTTAAGGGTTTAAACGAGCCGCTTCATGGGTTAGCTATGACCCACATTCCCATGGGGGCTTCCTTCGAGAGACTAGTTGACATGGCGCTCATGCATGAAGAGGAGAAGGGCGCCAATGCTAATAAAGCACCCGAGAAGAAAGGGGATCAAAAGAAGTCGCAACAGCAACAACAGAACAAGAAAGGTGGCAAAGGCAATAATGCTAAGGGGATCGGAAGAAGAAATGCTTTAACTGTGGGAAACCCGACCATCTAAGCAAAGATTGTAGGAAGAAAAAGAAGACCGGTTGTTTCCACTGTGGCGAGGCGGGACATCTTATTAAGGACTGCCCAAAGAAAGGGCAGAGGGCAGGGTCTACCTCGGGAGGACAGGTGCAGGCTCTTATGGCACTAGGGCAGGCAAGAGGACAAGTTCAGGCTCTCGTGGTCCCACCGCTGCAAGAACGAGATAGAGCAATTTCCGTTGAAAGTTTAGTTTTTCTGTTTGATCATCCTGTCCGTACTTTATTCGATTTTGGCGCATCACATTCGTTTATTTCTACATTATTAGTTGAAACACTGCACCTTGATACTAGTCTAGTTACTGATCCCTTAGTAGTCTCAAATCCTATCGGTGGTTCGGCTCGTCTTTCTATGATTTGTCGGGATTTGAGAGTGTTTATCTTGTGCATTGAGTTTGAGTGCAACGCTTTTGTTCTTGGCTTCATGGGCTACGGTTTAATTCGAGGTATGGATTGGATAACTAGATATGGGGCCATCCTAGATTGTGAAAGAAGGGTAGTTAGATTGTTGACTCGTTCTGGAAAGACCCTTGATATTTCTTGTGACCCTAGAGGTCCAGTAATGCTTAGCTACCTAGAATCCCTTGACGCATCCGATGATGATTTACATTCTGTTCCCATAGTCCGTGAATATGCTGATGTCTTCGATGAGGTGAGGAGTTTACCTCCAAAACATGAAATAGACTTTCGAATATATCTAGTAGATAATGCAAAGCCGGTTGCATTAGCAGTGCGCCACATGGCTCCAAGAGAGAGGAGAGAACTCAGTAAGCAAGTGAAAGAATTGCTTGAGAAGAGGTTCATCAGACGTAGTATATCAAAGTGGGGTTCTCCACTAGTATTTGCCACGAAGGAAGAAGGGTCCCTTAGACTTTGTGTGGACTATAGAGAACTTAATAAGCTTACTAAGAAGAATAGACACCCACTGCCGAGGATTGACGATCTCTTCGATCAGTTAGTTGGCGCCTCAGTGTTTTCGCAGTTGGACTTAGCCACGGGTTTCCATCAGTTGAGAGTGGCTAAGGATAGCATAGACAAGACTGCCTTTAGGACTCCAGACGGTTTCTTCGAGTGGCTTGTGATGCCCTTCGGTTTGACAAACGCCCCGCATACTTTGTTGACTTGATGAGTAGGGTGTTTAGGGAGTACCTTAATAGATTCGTGGTAGTCTTTGTGGACGATATCTTGATCTTTTCTAAAAGCGAAGAAGAGCATGCCCTACATCTAAGGGAAGTGTTGGAGACTCTTCGAGCGCATAACCTTAAAACTAAATTTTCTAAATGTCACTTTTGGAGGAAGAAAGTGCGATTCTTAGGGAACGTGGTTTCCAAAGAAGGGATAGTTGTGGATCACACTAAGATAGTGGCCATCCAAGATTGGAAGGTTCCTAAAAATGCTACCGAGGTGAGAAGTTTCCTAGGGTTGGCTGGCTACTATAGGAAGTTTATCAAAGACTTCGCAAAAATATCAGCCCCATTAACATGCTTGACGAAGAAGAATCTAGTTTTTACGTAGGACGTAGATTGTGATGATGCATTCCAACGTTTGAAGAGAGCTTTGACCACAGCCCCAGTCTTAGTGTTGCTAGATGGGAGTAAGCCATTTACCATTTATACCGATGCTTGTGGGACAGGACTAGGCGTAGTCTTAATGCAAGAGGGAAGGGTAATAGCCTATGGTGGAAGACAGTTGAGAGTGCATGAAAGAAATTACCCTACACATGACCTAGAGTTGGCCGCTATTGTCTTCGCGCTTAAGTCTTGGCGTCATTATCTTCTTGGCGAAAAATTCGAATTATCCATCGACCACAAATCGCTAAAATACTTATTATCTCAGAAGGACTTGAACTAAAGGCAGCAAAAGTGGATGGAATTCTTAGCATCCTACGACTTCGAGATAGCATATACCCCTGGCAAGGGTAACGTGGTGGTAGATGCCTTAAGTAGAAAAAGGTTATCCTTGAGTCCGTTGTTTGTTGAGCGGCGAAGTTTAGAGTTCATCTCTATGTTTGTCTTTACACCTTCCATTGACTACGTACCTGGTTTGCTAGCATCCTTAGAGGTCAGACCTACGCTTTTGGGACGGATTGGCGAGGCACAGCGAGACGACCCACAGTTGGTTGAGTTAGTAGAGAAGCTCAAAGGAGGGGAGTCATCGAGCCATCTCCGTAGGTATACCCTAGATGATAAGGGTTGGTTACGTAAGGACGGTAGACTTTGTGTACCAAAAGACGATGACCTAAGGAAGACCATTCTTGATGATGCACATCGTTCGAAGATGACCATCCATCCCGGCGGGGACAAGATGTACATGGACATGAGACGAGTTTACTTTTGGGCCGGTATTTAGAAGGACGTGGCAGAGTTTGTTGCTAGATGCTTGGTGTGACAACAAGTAAAAGCTGAGCAAAAGAAGCCCGGTGGATTGCTTCACCCATTGGAGGTCCCACAAAGGAAGTGGTAAAGTGTTTCGATGGACTTTGTTGACGGATTACCAAGATCGAGGAAGGGTAATACGGGGATTTGGGTCATGGTAGACAGACTTACTAAGAGCGCCCATTTCATTCCCGTAAAGAATAAGAGGACTGCTCCATGGTTAGCCTCCGTATACATTCGAGAGATAGTTCGTTTGCACGGTGTTCCATCTAGTATAGTGAGCGACCGCGATCCTATTTTTACTAGCGAATTTTGGAAGAGCTTACAAGAGGCGGTAAGGACTCAGTTATATTTGAGCACCGCATATCATCCTCAGACGGACGGGCAGACCGAGAGGGTGAATCTTATTCTAGAGGACCTATTGAGGTTATGTGTCTTAGACTTCAGAGGTACATGGGAGGAACATCTTCCGTTGGTGGAGTTCGCATATAATAACAGCTTTCAGTCTAGCATTGGCATAGCACCGTTCGAGGCTCTTTATGGACGGCCGTGTCGTTCGCCCTCATGTTGGTGGGAGTTTACAGATAAGATCTTGCTTGGGCCTGATATGATTAGAGAGGCTTCGGAAAAGATCGATTTGATTCGAAGGAGGATGAAGATGGCGCAAGATAGGCAGAAATCTTATGCGGACAAGAGGAGGACAGATCTCGAGTTTGATATTGGGGACATGGTCTTTGTCAAGGTGTCTCCATTACGGAACATCGTTCGCTTTGGGTCCGTTGGGAAGTTAGCACCAAGATTCGTAGGACTATTTCCTATTAAGGAAAGGATTGGGCAGATGGCGTATAGAGTGGAGTTGCCCGAGAGACTTAGTGGTGTACACGACGTATTCCATGTATCACATTTGAGGAAGTGCTTGCACGAAACCACAGAAGTGGTAGAGCCGAGCTTGCTTAGAGAGGTGGAGATCGAGCGTGATGCGACGATTCGACGAGCTCCTACGTGCATTCTTGGGTCGGTGATTAAGAAGTTGAGGAATCGAGAGGTAAAACTAGTCAAAGTGCAATGGGGAGATGATGAGAGTAACGCTACTTGAGAGACGGAAGCGAAGATGCGTTCATTATACCCTTTTCTTTTCGAGGGTATGTCTTTTAATTTCTCCTTTATCGCTTACCTTGTACTTATCTTATCTTTAGTCTGTCCTCTCGCTAGTATCTTTGACCTTTAGATAGGGTAGTCCTATGGTTGAAACATGTGTTTGAGACATGTTATGTATGATGGATGCATGTTGATGCACGTGGTTGCTAGTGGTTGCTCGTGGATGCATATACACACACTTTAGGCACTAGATCAGCTCAGTCACTTCATGTTGCATATTGCATATAAATGTGTGTACATATTTAAGTAATGGATGTATAATGGTTGTACCATCATATGGATGTTGCATTTTGGTGAATGGTTGTGCACACATGTAGAAATAATATGTATCGATAAGGTTTTTTCACATACATAATGGACGCATGGCACTATCATGGTTTGCATTAAGGAGGTCAACTGAATCAGTAGACCGCCTGATTTTTCATTAGATAAGGAACATATACACACACTTCTTGCATATGTTCATACATCATTAGAAATTTTATAAGGACAATGGATGCCTGTGTTTGATGGTTGAGTAGATGGTTGTGTGGATGGTAGGATATGCATTCTCCTTAACTTGGAGATTTCGGGGGCGAAATCCTTTAAGGAGGGGAGAATGTAACACCCCGGATTTTTGAATAATCGAATTAACTAAAATAAAGAATAATTAATCTCAGACGTGAGAATTATGGGAGTGGGGTTGCGCTATTGTGTTCGTCTCGGAATTCTGGTTGAAATAGAGTCCGAGTTTGCGGGAAACAGGTACCGGATGAAGGAGTTATGGACGAACGAAGATTGGTGGCAAGAAGATAAGAAAAAATAAATAAATTGCACTGGCGCACTTGGGAAGTGCGCCAGTACAAATTTGCACTGGTACACCTGCCAAGTGCGCCCAGGCCGAGGCAGAGGCCTGCACAGCTTTCTGGTTCAGGCTGACCCATGTTGCTGAGTCCTTTCTGACTCCTTGCTGAGTCATTATTGCTGAGGTGTCACCCTATCCCGACTGAATGGTTTTGATTAACTCTAAGATTATTCGACGGCTTAAATTAATTCAAAACTCTATAAAAAGACCCATAGACTCAAACCCTAAATCAGAATTAAAACTGAAACTATGGTCGTCATGCTGTTGTCTTGAACCCTAGAGCAGCCGCCACCAAATTAAAGAGGAAGAACAACAAATCAAATCAGTTCTACTCAACCCTAACAGTGAATCTTCTTCAAAGGAGAGCTAATTCAACTCCAAAAATCAGAATTCAGAACTCAAGACTACTTTTGAGTTGTGAGTTCGATAGTTTTAATAAAATAATTAGTAATTTAATTGGATTAAGTTATAATGCGTATTGTATGGATGTGATGTGAAGTATTGATTGCATGTTGTAATTATGTTGTAGGATTGTGATTGAAATCTCTATGACGTTATGCTATCATTTATGATGTAAATTTATGTTGCTATCATCCATGTTGTAACTTTATATACAATCAAATCATCATGTTTCATATGCTAGTTTGGTTGCGTTGATTCATATGATAAATCATATGTAGGCAAGTTTAGATTTTGGTTCAAACATGAATCAAATACAAGTTGGGTAGAATTATATGTGACCTTACATGATTATGACACCTAGTTTATGTGAAAATTTAATTGAAAGTTAGGCTATGACGTGTGTGACTTATATGCTAAATTCTACATGATACTTTATATGTTAGATACTAGTTTACACCATTGTTGCGATGTATAAATCACATATGTAAGTTTATGAGTTGGGTATGAATCATGTTATGCAAGTTTAGGGTTATTACCTATGCAAGTTTACTCCTTTAGATTTGGATCCATGACATATGTTGTTTATGCAAGTTGTAACTTTGGTCTATGCAAGTTTTAGATGTAGAACATCATTCACATATGCAAGTTCACCTCTATGTTAGATCTATGTTTTAATTATGTGTATATTGTGATGTTTTCTCTTTATTCCAGGAGTTAGACTATTCGAGTCTAACATATATTTTACGTTAAACGAACAAACGTACAACGTGGGGTAAAGGGGATAATATTAAAAATATTTAATTGACATAAATGCCCTAAAAGGCATAAAATATAATTGTGGTAAAAATTGGTATGATTTTACATACCATAAATGGATGGACATAATTGAGTCAATTATGGACATCGTTAAATTTGGAATTGATTGATAATTTGAATAGGGAAAGTAATTCAAATTTGGGGAATGATTAATTAGGAGTAATTAATCGTCTAAGACACGAGGTTAGGCTCTATTGTGGTGTAAGACTGCCCAGACCCGCCCGGCAAATCCAGTTGCCACAAATGCCAGTCTATTGTGTGAGGTCTTAGACATAAACTAAATACGTAACAATTGTAAAGACACGAAGTTAGGCTCTTTTGTGGTGTAAGACTGCCCGGACCCGCCCGGCAAATCCAGCTGCCACAAATGCCAGTCTAATGTAAGAGGTCTTTATGAGGTTACGGTCTTAATGAATTAAGAAACACTTAACCAGATAAACATGTAGTGGGACATAAGGGGGTTAAGTGGGTGACTTGGGTGGCATGTGGAATCTAGTGGGTGCCTTGGGTGGCATTTAGAAATACGATTAGAAACACTTAACCAAAATTGAAACATGAATAAGAAGTGGGTTAAGTGGGATGTACTAGAGGGGACTAAGCTTAGGTGGATAGCTTGTGTCAAGTAATGTGGGCCCGTTTCAACTAGTAACCCATACATATCTTGTGGGCTCGACCCAAGTCGAGGACGGGACACGCATACTGGGCTTGACTGTAAGAGGCCAAACCTGGTTAGCGGTGGCAACGCAAGTCCAACGGGTTCATATGCGTGTATGGACCCGGGCTGGTAGGTAAGACGTTGTTGCATCGTGTAGGTATAAGCCGTGCATTGTTGGTTGTATCGGGTTGCCACTTTGGGGAGTGATACACCCCAATGTGGGGCCAGCATGGGTATCTACGAGTTAGGGAGCCGATCGCTTGGGGGTAGTGGGTACACCTAGTGGAGATAGGGGCAGGCGACACCTATGAAGGCAGCTAGGGTTGCACGAAATTACCATTATTATTATTTAAGTCTGTAGGCGGGATCAATCTTAGAGTGACTAGTGGTGGTGCGGTATAGCAATTATCCTATAGTGTTGGTGTAGTTTAGTAATCATCCTATAGTGGTTTAGGTGCGCTTAAACGATATCGTTGTTCATCTTGTTTCCTTGTTTACTCTGCCGCACTCTATGGTTCATGATCATTTCCTTATTTTCCAACTTATGCCTTAGCCTAGTTACTTTGTTAATTATATTGTTAAAGTTATCGCACTCGCCAGGCATTATGTCTGGCCCCCCTTTGTTTCCTCCTCTTTTCTCCCTCCCCCCCCCCCCCCGCCCCAGGTGCTCAGGTTGGAACTAGCACCAGTGGAGCTTGATTTTGGACTGCTTTTAGAAGATTGCTTGGATCGCTGAAGTAAAGTTCAACTTCTCTTTTATTTATGGCTATTTTGATGTTGGGGATTATGTCTTTCAGTTTATGTACTTTGTTTTATCAAGATGGATATTATGTACTTGACTTTGGTTTATGGTTTTGATGATGTAACCAAGCATATTTACCTTCTACTGCAATAAATAAAGTTTCAGATTTTCAAGTACTGCTTTATATCTGTCTTGTTGTGATTTTCTGTTCTATATTCACTTAAAATGCTCCATGGAAGTTAATGCATTCCCTTTGCGAGTGACATTAATGGACGTGGGGCGTTACATAAAATATGGATTTTTCTTATGCTGGGATAAATCAAATAAAATCATTCTTGTGGAGTTCGAAGAGTCAGAAATCAATGGAAAGGAACTAAAATTGGTACAAAAGCATATTTGAAATCAAAGTGAGTAAATCTCGCTCACCTTTTAGTTAGAATTATTTTTATATCATTAAAAATAATTGTTTATTGCTTGTTGAATGCTTTCTGATTGTTTGAAATATATTAGTTATTTAGGGTTGACTATTATATATATATTGGGTTGATGATTGGATTGATTCCCGCAGTATCATTAGCGGATGCCCGCGGTATCATTAGCGGATGATTTCCCTATGCGCCCCACAAATATATTAGTGGATGACCTTCATACCGCGATATCCTGCCTCGAAGCAGGATGGTATTATTTATGTGCTAATGTCTGTGGATGCAGGAAAACCGGTTGGAGGAATCCGACTGGATTCCTCAAAAATATATTTTCTGTTTGTTTATTTGTTTGCATATATACTATCATATATGATGTGTTAGGAAAATAAATAATTGGTTGTTTGGTGTTTAAAAATCACTGGGGCCTGAATATTGATTATTAAAAAAATATCCTAAAAAGGATATTTGAGATTTAAAAAGGAAATTCTATTTTTATAAATAGAATTTGAATTTTTAATGAACTACGGAAAATATAAACTTGTTTGAATATATAAAACTCTGTTTGTAAAATTAAAATGTTGGATTTGAATTTGAATTTGAATTTATAAACTCTGTTTATAAATTAAAATGAGGGATTTAAAATTGAATTTATAAACTTTGTTTATAAATTTATAATGTGGGATTTTAAGTGAAGTTATAAACGTTGTTTATAAATTTAAAAATGCATAGAATTGAATTTGAAATTTGAATATAGAAGTTTCGAATAGAATTGAAATGAAATAAAGAGAATTCATTTAGATTTGAATATAGAAATTCAAATGGAGATTTAAATATGGAATTTAAAATGAAGAAATTTAAATATGGAATTTGAATGTAGAATTCAAATAATTTAAATATGGAATTTGAATATAGGATTCAAATAGTTTGAAATGAAATTTGAATATAGGATTCAAATAGATTGAAATGGAATTTGAAAATAGAATTTCAAAATAGAATTTGAAATGGGAATTTGAATATAGAATTCAAATAGAGTTGAAAGGGGAATTGGAATATATAATTCAAATGGAGTTTGAAAATAGATTTGAATATAGAAATTTAAATGGAGTTTGAATCGAAATTAGGCTTTAAACAAGGAAAGAGATTGTAAATTCATATTCGAAATCGAATATGAAACTTAGATTGAAATTGAGATTCAAAGAGTTATAACCAAGTTTAAAAATAAATTGAACATGTTATGTTCAATTTTTAAATGAAATAAGCAAAAGTGCTAGTTAACAAATAGATTAACAAATTGAGTTAAGAAGGACTAGATTGAATTAAAATGAAATGGAAATAGTTAGATATATGTTAAACAGGTTTGTAATGAAGATATATATTAGAATGCCCGACAAAAGGTATATATTTAATTCATATATGAGATTTTATGCGCCGTATCGGCAAGCCGCTTGACTTTTTCTTTTTCTTTTTCTTTTGGATTGGTGAGCGCCATGGGATGCTATTTGAAATATCCCGATGCTCCCGGTACAAAGGAGGTTATGGCGAATTTTTCTGGAAATTTAAGGAGTTAGAATATTTTTAAGATAATTTGATAGTTAGAAATCAACGTATCGATATATATAGAAGTCGATAAGAAAACGAACATAGAAATAGAATAGTAAAATCAAAAAAGGAAGACTGGGAATAAAATCTCGTAAGAATAGAAAGAGAAAGTGTATACGTGTTTAAAAGTGAATAAGTAGTTGTAAGGTATTGATTATTCGAGTAAGTAGTCATATATTTTTTGACGTTATAAATGTTATTCAGTCAAGGTCTGAGAGGTAGTTATACCCCAACTTGATTGATTTCATTATTAACAAATAAATAGTAAGATTCTAGGCTCGAAGATCAATGTTGGATAAGAGTTAGTTGAATATAGTATTTGGGTTGTCGTAACGATGTTTTACATAACATCCGTTTTAACCCAAATAAGTGTAAGCTTGGAAATATAATAAAGAATATTTCCTAAGTGTAGAAATAAACGAGATCGAAAAAGAGATAAGTAATTGGAATATTTTCCAATTATAAATAGCATATATTTTCTAAAGTTTAGAAAATAAAGGAAGGCGATATTCGGAAATGTTTTCCAAATAACGTAAAAGGCCAATATGGTTAATGAAAATATTTGGTTAACAAATATTGATAAAAAATAGAGAAGTGATTTAATTAATGGAATATTAATTAAGGGCTCAGTGATTGTTTGATAATTGGATGAACGCTTGTTTTCTTCAATAGTTAAATCATCGACTATCGAAACACTTGTTTTTATTCGATAGTTAAATCACATACTATCGAAGTTTTTGACCATCGTTGTCAATATGGAGAGACCGGTTGGATTATTATCCAAAGAACCACTCTGTATTGGCATAAGCGTTGCGAATCATATATACCAAAGAAAATTGAAGATGGAGTAAAGTGCAAGGGCTACTGTATAAGTCTTAGATAACAGTGCCTAAGATGGATGTACTGAATAGTGCCTTCGGTTCATCCTGTTCCTGGATGACTTGTATGGATGAATGTCTGACAGAGTATTTCCAGAAAGGTCACGTACATTGATTTCTTCAACCGTACCAAGAGTGGAAGCAGAGAAGGAAACTTCTTTAGCTAACATGTAATGTACTTTTGTAGACGTCAATTAGTGATTTTCGATGGATCTGACAATGTGGCATTCAAAGTGAATCTGATGTGATAATAAAGCGTAACCTCAAGCCTCATCAACCGGTAAATGACAGAAATCTGGCAGGCAGCATGGCTATGTAGGTCGCACCTATTAGGGTGTGTAATCACCTGATCTAGAGTTTCATTTACTTCTAAAATTCTATTGTCGATGCTGTCCCATTCGGGAAACGGTTGCTGATCCCCACCGTTGGTGATATACATTCGATACACTCAAGCGAAATGAGTGGTCGGTCATGTGTGGCTGAGTTGCAAGATGTTCTTGTTGAACTCGGTGTATTCTCCTCTAGAGATACACCAGCGGCAGGTGGTTCCATACCTTGTCATAGTCGGAATCCAATATCCAATAAGTGCCCGCGGTTTATGATTTTATATTATATATTTGGAACATGAGATGCCAAAGTTCCACTAGATTGTTATTTATTTGAGTTAGACATTATTATAATATCGAAAGAGTTTTGATATAAAGATTACCGATTCTTTCAAAGAGGATTTGAAAGTTAAGTCGAGTGTTTGGATTATCATAAGGGAAAAACCCGTTCCGTGTTATACAGCGTGGTTTTATGAGGTATCATTTAGTTTTCTGAAACTGTTTAAAACTGTTTACTCATACCAGTCCCATGACTGACCTGGAGTTTATTTTGTTTTGTTCTACCTAAACTCTTGGGTGCCTAAATTTATACGGGCAGTCAAGTAGTTCAGGATTTTACAGATCTATCTAAAGGAGCTTGGAGCAGGAGGCTTCAGCGTTAGTTATATAGAGTTTTGTTCCGCTGTGTTGTAAGTGTTGTACTCTGATAAGTATATGTTTTACAGTTGAAATTTTTTATTTCAAAAGATATGATATATTATATTTTGTTCCGCTGCGATGTGAGATTCTGTGTTGTTATTGTTGTTCTTCTTCTACCTTTTTCTTCTAGAAAAAATGATTCGTATTTTTGTGATATTTGGATTGGACGTATGATGTATATAGTCAACTCTGATGTTATGGATTTGCGGGCCATTACATATTCTCTCTCTTCCCGTTTCAATATTATTTCTTAGTGGGAAGAGAGAGAATGAGTGGGGAAATGGGTGGTGGAGATTAAGGGGGAGAGTTCACGTGCAATATAAGCAGTCACCCGTCAAGTTTATGATTAACGATGTCCTCGAGAGTCGAGAACGTTCGTCGAAGTTCACAAAGCAGCCTGGTCGAAGTCGCGAAGCACTCAGACTCGTTAAAGGAAATATTTTGGATTTTGGCAAAACCAGTGTTGCTACAACAGAAATACCCTTTTGCAACTGCCAAAAACAGTTGCAATACGTCCATTACAACTTGCGCCCTGCAGTCTTAATATTTGGAGTTGTAACTGTTTTTGACGGTTATAAAAATGTCTTTTACAACATGTACCGTCAGTTGTAACAGACTTATTGACAACTAGATTCTGTAGTTGTAAAAATACTTTTCACAACGGCTTTAAGCCCTTGTAAAAAATCATTTTTACAACTGCTTTTACCAATTGTAATTAACTTTTTTGCAACAACTACTAGCAGTTGTTATAAGTACTTTTCACAATAGCTTTTAGCGGTTGCAAAAGACTCACATACAACTGTTTGTAACTGTTGCAATTAACATTTCAATAACTGTTTTCATTAGTTGTGTTACCGATTCACAACTGTTTATAAAGTTGTAATAGAATCTACTACAACTGACAATTGCACTAAATAGTGACAGCAAGAAACCGTCGACAGCCATCGCTAGCCGTCACCAGCCGTCACTAAATGTCGTCACAAATTATGTGGACGCTCAGCAAATAGCGTCGAGCATGGCGACGACAGTGGACACCACTTTAGTGACGGCTGGTGACGACAAAGTTTCCACCTGTACAAATGGTTATATTTCCCACCAATGGTTAAAAACTGTCACTAACCATCACCATATTGCCCTCGCTAGCCGTCGCCAGTCAACGCAACTGTTAGCAAAAGAGCCGTCGCTATTCGTGGCAAATCTGGGTAACAAACCGTCGCTAGCCGTCGCCCATCGTGACCTAAAACCCGTCACGAGCCGTCGCTAGCCGTCACCAAACTATAACTTTTTTTTATATTTCAGCAGCTAACAAGCCATCAAACCACACAAACTCAAAACCCACCAGATCTGCAACTCATATACAATCAGTATCACATTCCATCACCTCAAATTCACATTCAATCACCTCATAAATGCTATAAATCAACTCATACCATCAACACATCCAAAAACCATAAATATAAATGATAAACAATCCAAAAACCATCAACATGTCCACATCAAACAAACCTAGTCCAAAATACCATCATCGCCTCCACAAAACACCACAAACATCTCAAGTTCATCACCAACAAGTAGTTTGTATTTACAAAACATGTCCAAAATAAAAAAAGACAAGTACCAACCTACTCATCCTCCTCGTCCTCCTCCACAGTAGCTGGCTTACTTGACGGCATAACACCATGCTCCTGAAGATATGCAGCAATCTGCGCATCCAGCACGGTCTCGAGCTTGTTCTTCTGAAAATCCTCTAAAGCTGCAACCTGTTGTCGAAGCATGATGATCTCCTCCTCATCCCGACGCCTCGTATAAGGGGCCTGAGTCCCCGCTATCTGTAATTATCATATTATAAGCGTGTATGCGATAAATTAATATTCCAATGGTATTGCAATGTACATTATATTAAAATAGTTAGAAACCATTGTCAAAAGTTTTTTTGGATACTATACATGGTTTATACAATTATTGTAATAGAGTTGTCGACATAAAATGCACACCAATTAATTTAACCAATTTGTAGTAATTATTCATGCCAGTAATTAATATGTGATAAATTAATATTTCAGTGGTATTAATATGACACAAATTTAAAGTAATTATTCATGCCAGTAAGAGATAAATTAATATGTGATATTTGTTTACGTGGATTGAGTACCTAAGTGATATTAATTAATAGCACTTGGATATGTTTAAATCCTTTAATAAAATGCTTTACCTCTATGTTTCCAAAGTCGTAGCGTCTACCCCTGGTAGGCGGGTCGATGATTCTGTTCCAAATGCGATTGCACTCCTCCACGTCCGGCTCTTGACCTAACTGCGTCGCTTGAGCATCTAAGGCCGCCCTGTAATTGTCCTGCAATAGCGGACAATTATGGAATACATTAAATATTCGATTTCAAAATAACAATGTGAAATACAAATTGTTACAAATGCTAACCATCGTTTCACAAGATTTAGGGTCCGTCCAGGTATATGAGGTGTTACCCTCCTCATCTGTCCGCTCGACGGCATGAGTCTGTGTAAACACCTCAGTAAGTGTAGGCTCCCGTTGGAGAGTCGACATCTGAAATGATACAATAAATATTTGGAATTTATCAATATGATTTTAAAAGTTTAGAACTATTTGTAAATGTGATTTATCATTCATACCAATTCGCGACGATGCTGGGAGATGGACATAGACCCAGCCCGATGCAAAGCATGATTTTTTAGCCTGTTTGCTCGATTTCGCTTTGAACACTCCTGTATATTTAATTATATGATTAATTGATGGATATACAAAATAAAAATTTAACATAAGCTTAATTAATTTACCCTTGCAGCTTCTGTGGCCCACAATTTTTGGAAATCGGTGTAGACCTCCTCGCTCATTCACTAAGGCCTCTTTGTCGCTGCTTTTGCCTTATATACATTGCTTGAATAATTTTTCCTCATCTTCTGGTTCCATGCGGTGAGGATAACATCCATATCTTCTTCGCGGACCTGTACATCACTATAAATTAACAAACAAATTGTATTACATATTTCATATAATTTTGCAAATGAGAAATATATTTATACTTAGAAGAACCTCCGCGAGGATGGCATTCCTAATATGCATAGGAATATCGTCCCAGTGAGGCCACGCCTCTGTCCACCTGGCGACATATGCATTTCTAGACACACGTAAAACAACCTCTCCTGGAATAATATCAAACCCCCTGAAGAAAGTACGATATTAGCATTTAATAAATTTTGAATACTAAGCATTTACGAAATTAAAAACTTACCCTGCGGACTTGGGCACGAGCTCTACGACCGGACGTGTATCCGATGCTGTACCGCTCGCACCTGCCTCTGAACTGTGGGTAGGTCGGCGTCTAGGAGGCATATCTGTCACAAACATATTATTTCGTATAATAATAACTCATATATCATTATGCACATCCATTATCAAATAAACTCATACAACATATATTATCAAATGCAACTACAAGACCCATTTACATAAAAGAAGAAGAACCAGATAATAGATAACCGTAGCACATCATATAAGTTCACAACATAGCACATCATATAAGTTCACAACATAACTCATATATCATAAAAGTTCACAACATAACTCAAATAATATTATTCTTCTTCATTTTCTGATTCAGTCTCGGTCTCATACTCTATATCGTTGTCCTCTGTACTCTCAAAATCTTCTATTAATTCATTTGATTCATCGTTTAAAGACACTAAATTAACATCATTAGCAATTATTATTTCATCGTTTTGATTTGCATCCGTTTGATACGCTGCATCGTCTGGAATAACAATTCCTTCAAATGTAAATCTTGCCTTTGTTTTAATTACAGCAGACCAATCTGCTTTATCTCTTTTTAAGGACGGATACGATGCAAAGTAAACTTGTAATGCTTGCCAATACAAAAGGATCATACTTACAGTAATGTGATGTGTGCTTTATTTCTATAAGCTTATAATCTTAATGCACGTTGATTATAGTACCAGGAACATTGTTGAACCAGTTGCACTTGAATAGAACAACTTTTTCAATGGGTTGTACATAATATGTCAACTCTAAAATTTGTGTCAAGACGCCATAAAAGTCTTTTATATGCTCTTCGGGATCATCACTACCTTTGACAAATACACCACTGTTATATGTTAATCTGTCAGTACCATGGTCATTGGTGTTGAATTTAAACCCATTGACGAAGAATATTGGATAAGTCTTAACATTTCTTTTTGGTCCAAGCGCAAGATGGTGCAAACCTTCGTCATTGACGCAGTTTATTGGATCGTAAACTACTTCGAGAACCATTTTGCAAAAATTTTACTGAGATCGCCATTTGGATTTTCTGATTCGTAAATATTGCAATTATAAACGATTTTATTAGTAGCTAACAATTGATGTACGCATAACTGTAATAAAGTTAAAAATTTAGTACCTAACAAATGGTGCAACTTCAGCACAATTTAGAAGAACATATGTGTGTGCTACATGGTGATCTGTATCATTTTACCATATTTCTACACATTTTCCAGAAGATCGTCCATGTTGTCTAAAAAATGATAACATTATCAGACAAAAATTGGGTTCCACGGTTTCATCATTATGTGGACCACTTACAAATGATAGGTTCACATGATCACTGAAGTAATGAGAAAAAAAGAACGAAGCTTCTTCTTCAAGATAAGATTTGCAAATCGAACCTTCAACTTGTGCTTTCTGTCGTACTTTTTTCTTCAGATGATTCAAATACCTAAAATAAAATTAATTCAATTTATATGCACTAATGTCACTTTGAATTGTAAGCATAAATTTTACCTTTCAAAAGGATACATCCATCCATATTGCACTGAACCTTGAAGAATAACTTCTGATGGAAGATGAATAGGTAAATGCTCCATTACATTAAAAAATCCCGGAGGGAAGATTTTCTCTAATTTGCAAATCAATAACGGAATTTCTACTTCAAGTTTACGGAGACGAACAATTTTTAACGTTGCCGAACAAAGCTGTTTATAGAATAGGCTTAACTCTGTTAAAACACCCTGCATTTTTACAGGCAATAATTCTTTGAACACCACTGGTAATAAATATTCCATCATGATATGACAATCATGACTTTTTGTAATAACCCGGAAATCTGGGCCAGTTTAAAATTTTTATTTTGGCAATTTTAGCGAATTTTGATTATTTAAAATGAATTATTTTAAATAATAACGACGAGAAATTTATTTTTGAATATAATTCGAACGTATATATTTATATAGATCGTCGTTAGAATATAAATATTTATTTTAAATTATAAAAGGAATTGAAAATGGCGCGGTAGTTCGATAATTCGATTTCAAATTTCAATTGAACGTACCGGGTGCAAAATAAACTGGATTTTAGTGAAACCAAAAATAATAGGATCTATTTGAGGATATCTTTCCAACGAACCCGAAAAATCGAAATTTCATAGCGGGAATCAAAAGATATGTCCAGTTGAAAATTCTGAATAGTCGCTATGGAATTCAGGCCCTTAAAAATGGAAATTTTGCAAGCGACCTCGGATTTCGACAAAACCACTTTTGTTGGATCCGTGATGTCAAATTATTGCTAGGTTTCAAATTTCATAATTTTTCGAATCAATATGTGAGCGTGGCAAAGGAAAACGCGTTTGACCAGTTTTAGTTGATTTTAATCGACTGGAAAATGGCCATTTTTCAAACGGTCTCAGAATTTGACGAAACTAGTTTTGTTAGGACCGTATCGTCAATACGAAGCTAGAAAATATTTTTCAAGGATTTTTCGAGTTAGTATGTGACCCCAGTAAATTGAAATGCGCGTTCAAATTCAATATATAGATTTATATTTTGATTTTGACGAAAACTGATCAAAACAGTCAAATTGGCTTACTGGACATATCCCATTGTGTTCGAAATGGGGGTAATCGGCTAGGGGTGACAGTCGTTGGGTTTGATTTGGAGTTCGCAATGAAATTTGTGAATTAAAATAATAAATATATATATAATATATTGGTCAAATGGGGTCAAAACCCTTATTTCATTTTAGTTCCGGTCAAACATTAAACCGCCGCCAGCGATTATCAATGGCCAGAACGCACCAAATTTCCTTCCTCCAATCCTTCAAATCCACTAACCAATCGACAAATCTCCAACTGCAAACCTGTTCATCATCGAGAGATACTCCTTCGCAACGGTTAAGATCCGGTTTATCGTTGTTTATCGCATGAATTACTGGCTCAAAGGCCTGCTGTTCAAGGCCGTTCATACGGCGCTGGAAGGGTTCGAGCCCGACGCTACAACCGGCGGTGGGCAAGGGCGAGATGCCCTTCGAAGTCGTGGGTTTGGATTTGAGGTCAGTGCCTCGGTGAACATTGCGGTGGGCGGTTTTTCCTTCAGCGTGAATGGGTTAATTCGATGTGTGCCTGTACGTAAATACGAAGGAGGAAGATGGGCTTTCCAGTCTAATCCGATATTTGGGGTCAAATTAATTAAGGGTAATCCTTAATTAAATCAAAACAAATGGCATTAGTTAATCTATATAATTTATCTCAAATTTGTAATAAGTATAACTTCTTCGTTCGATGTCAGAACCGAGAAATTCAAATTGCATTGGAACCCTGAAGTCGATAACTGCGCAATGGATCTCACTGTAACGTGATTGGATCTATCTGAAATTTTTGATCGGATGGAATGTGCAGTTTAATTCAGTTAGAGATAATCGTTTTATAACGATTCCAGGACCTGTCAAGGTGAGAACTTCTCACCTTTTAATTTTGTTTTTCTAGTTAAAATATATACTAGGATGCAGACGGTGTTTAGTAGCACCCGACACCCGTCGTCCACAGACCATGGATGGCTTGTATGCTTGTTTGTTTGATTGTATTCTATGTGAAAATTGATCGTGATATGAAATGAATTATATATATTAGGAGTGTATGAAATATGTATACGATGTGAAATATATATATATATATATATATATATATGAAAAGTGAAAATATTATATATAGTGAAAGTGAAAATATCGTATATATTTAAAGTTAAAATATCGTATATATTGAAAGTGAAAATATCGTATATATTGAAAGTGAAAATATCGTATATAGTGAAAGTGAAAATATCGTATATATGAAAAGTGAAAATATTATATATAGTGAAAGTGAAAATATCGTATATATTGAAAAGTGAAAATATTATATATATGAAAGGTGGAGATAATATATATATATATATATATATATATATGAAATGAAAACGATGTATATATGACATGAAAACGATATATATATATATATGAAATGAAAACGATATATATATGAAATGAAAACGATATATGTATGTATATATATATATATATGAAATGTGAAAATGAGTTGATTGTTAAAAATATAATTTTTAACATATATATATATACACTGTACAAAATTGTCATATATATGAAATATTCGACTTTGATATAAAATAGAAAATGAATTCGAATTGAATTGAATAGAAAACGAATTCGAATTGAATTGAATAGAAAATGAATTCGAATTGAATTGAATTGAATTGAATAGAAAACGAATTCGAATTGAACAGAAAACGAATTCGAATTAAATTGAACAGAAAACGAATTCGAATGGAATTGAATAGGAAACGAATTCAAATTGAATTGAATTCAATTGAAAACGATTTGAAATAGAATTGAAATCGATTTGAATTGAAACCAAATAGGAATGTATGTAAAAAGAATTTATAAGGGGAAAATTCAATTTGGATTAGAATTTGAAATGAAAGTTGAAATTGTTTTTGAAACGAATTTAAAACGATTTATAAAATTCGTTTTAAATAGAAATTGGCAAAATATATATTATATATATAATATAATGGCCTGAATAGAACACGCCGCGCTGCGGCAGTTCGCGAATTTCGACCATTAACTTCGAACGGACATTACGGGAGATCCGACCGTCGGATTCTCCTGAAACCGGAGCCGTTGGGTTCGTATCGAAAAGAGCTTTCCAACGAAAATGAGAAATTTGAAATCTAACGGTTGGATTTGGAATTAGGTCCAAATCAAATTTGGAAAAGGTCGTTGTAAGTGCAGTTCGATGGCCGTTGATGGAAATCGACTGTACGGGCCTTGATAAAATTATTAAAAATATCAATAATTTGTGTAAAATCATAAGAAATGATTTGGGAAGAATTGGGATGAAAAATTCCACATTTGAAAAGATAAAAATCTATTTTTATCAAAACGAACTAGTTATTAACTAGAAAAATAATCCAATTGTTATAAATAAATAAATTGGATTGGATTTCAATTGAAATTATCTTTGGATATTTTCGATATTGAATTCCGTGATTATACAGATATTGTGATGAGAATTTGGAAGATATCTATATCGTTATTCCCGATATGATATCTGTTGGTTTCAGGATTTGATGTTGAATATAAGTCAATACTATCTCTATTCAAAACCTTATATTTAATGTCAAATTTGATTGATTGATTGTTTGGATTGTGCTCGACCAGTTTATTAGAAAAATATGCTTTTACATTTAGCATTGGGTTGGGTTGAAAATATCTGTGTGCTAACGCCTTGTGAAACACTTCACGATTTGACGATAAGGTGTTTAGCGATGTTGTTTTCATTTCATGTTTAATGAATGATTGTGAAATGATATTTTTCTTAAGTGAAAAGAAATGTATTCCCGATTTTGGACAGGGAATGTTTTATAAAAATGTTTTATAAAACAGAAAGGATTTCGAGGCCCAAAACCCGATGATTTCTAAAATGATTTAGAAATGTATTATGATTTTACATTGTATTTCATCGCGTACTGATTAGTTGCTATTAATGATGTATCTGTTTGGTGGCGGAGAATTTATTCTCTTGCTTAACACCCTTTTTTGAGACGTACGAGCTCAAAGGTTATGTGATTAATAGTGACTGATCATATGTGTGAATTACTGATGTGAAGTACTATATTTTGAAAGTACTTGTGATTATTACGTTGTGAAATGATTTTCCCTACTTCGGGATATGAAATGATTTAGTATGTGGCTAAAGAGTCGGGTAACCCTGAGACTAAAAGTATGGGTGAGAGGGCGGTGTATGCTCTCCATGTGTGGGAGGTGCATCGTCGGTGTAGCCTGCTCCTATGTGGGGCAGGTGCACATTTATATATCGAGTTGCGAGGTGCGTACCCTTTGCCTTGTCGATAGGGAGCACGATATTTGGTTGCATATTTGTTTGTATGCATTGTTATGTTTTAGAATTCATATTTCCAAACGATTTGATTTGAGATCCCGAAGTGAAATCTACTTTGATATAGAAAGTTAGATAGGTATTTCAAATGATTTGAAATAAGAAATCGGGAATATAATCCAAAGGAATAATTTCTGTAAATTGAATTTGATTTGGAAAATCTAAGTGTAGTGATTAATCTAAGTGGGTAGATTGGGATATTGCATGTTGATTGGTGCATAGTAGATCCATATATCTATATTGATTATTGTTTATACACTGGCATTCATGGGGGTAGACCCGTTCCGCGTTAGCGGCGTGGTCCAGTGATATGCCGTATTATTAAATAAGTTAATTATAACTGTTTAGAGTTTCTCACACCAGTCCCATGACTGAGCTGTAGTTTGCTTTTCCCTTGCAAACTCGGGTGCCCCTATTTTCCACACGGGCAGTCGAGTAGTTTTATTTTGCAGATATATTGGGCAGGATTCTGGATCGAAGCTTAAATCTATGTCCAGTGCGTTTATCGTCTTCCGCTGTGTTATTTTATATTTCCGCTGTGCATTGTATTACCTTTTTTTTGTAAATTAACCTTCTGCTGTATTATTATTTTTCGATATACTCTGATATTCTGTACTCTGATGTCACATTATCATGATGTTCATAAAAGTCTTCTGTTATTTGTTCTACTGTGTTGTATGCCCAGAGTTAGCGTATGCGGGATTCGAACGGTCTTAGTCGATTTAGCGATCGATTAGGTCCGGGCGAAATCCGTGTCGTTACACATGGTATCAGAGCTTTGGTTAACTCAAATATTTGGGGTACAACTCGTTAGAACTGAACAAAAGACTCATCAGAGGTAGGATTAGTTATGTCCTATAACAGAATCCTCATTAGAGATAGAATCAGTAGCATTCTAGAATGAGTGACTCGTTAGAGATGGGGTTAGAAATGCCCTAGGTTGAGTCGAGAGTTATTTGTTTATAAATAACGTATTGGTGATTATATATATAATCTGGTTTTAGAAAATATGATTTTTAAATATATAAAGTTATATATTTGATAAATCTAATCAATTAATTGATTGTTAGTTGTGTTGTTTGATTATTAGTTAACTAATAAAATCAACATTTGAATTGAAGGAACCAATTAGGCCAAAATGGTATACAAATTGAACCAAATAGTAAACTATATTGAAAATTAGTTGCAAATGCATGCATATACATGTCCTTACATTGAACAGGTCATAGCAAGGAGGCTAGAGCAGAGAAATAAAATTTGTTTGCCCGACAAATAGGTACATGTTTACCATAATTTATTGTTTTGTTTGGGTGATGATGATTTTATGAGCCGATTGGCTAGCCGCTTGGCTTTTTCTTTTTCTTTTTGAGATCAGAGGGCCTGTATGGCAATTTCAGGATTTTCCCGTTGCTTCCGGTGCAGGGGAGGTTATGGAGATTTTTTTCGAAAATTTAGGGTGTTAGCCAAATTTTTGAAAAATTTGAAAAGTTCTTAAAAACTGAAAAGTTGAAGAACTTAAGCCGTAATCAAAACAATGAAAGTTGAGTTGGTATTTAAAACAACTTTCGGCTTTGTTCCTTTTCGGGGACGAAAAGTTTTAAGTGGGGGAGATTGTAATAACCCGGAAATCTGGGCCAGTTTAAAAATTTTATTTTGGCAATTTTAGCGAATTTTGATTATTTAAAATGAATTATTTTAAATAATAACGACGAGAAATTTATTTTGAATATAATTCGAACGTATATATTTATATAAATCGTCGTTAGAATATAAATATTTATTTTAAATTATAAAAGGAATTGAAAATGGCGCGGTAGTTTGATAATTCAATTTCAAATTTCAATTGAACGTACCGGGTGCAAAATAAACCGGATTTTAGTGAAACCAAAAATAATAGGATCTATTTGAGGATATCATTCCAACGAACCCGAAAAATCGAAATTTCATAGCGGGAATCAAAAGATATGTCCAGTTGAAAATTCTGAATAGTCGCTATGGAATTCAGGCCCTTAAAAATGGAAATTTTGCAAGCGACCTCGGATTTCGACGAAACCACTTTTGTTGGATCCTTGATGTCAAATTATTGCTAGGTTTCAAATTTCATAATTTTTCGAATTAATATGTGAGCGTGGAAAAGGAAAACGCATTTGACCAGTTTCAGTTGATTTTAATCGACTGGAAAATAGCCATTTTTCAAACGGTCTCAAAATTTGACGAAACTAGTTTTGTTAGGACCGTATCGTCAATACGAAGCTAGAAAATATTTTTCAAGGATTTTTCGAGTTAGTATGTGACCCCAGTAAATTGAAATGCGCGTTCAAATTCAATATATAGATTTATATTTTGATTTTGACAAAAACTGATCGAAACAGTCGAATTGGCTTACCGGACATATCCCATTGTGTTCGAAATGGGGGTAATCGGCTAGGGGTGACAGTCGTTGGGTTTGATTTGGAGTTCGCAATGAAATTTGTGAATTAAAATAATAAATATATATATATATAATATATTGGTCAAATGGGGTCAAAACCCTTATTTCATTTTAGTTTCGGTCAAACATTAAACCGCCGCCAGCGATTATCAATGGCCAGAACGCACCAAATTTCCTTCCTCCAATCCTTCAAATCCACTAACCAATCGACAAATCTCCAACTGCAAACCTGTTCATCATCGAGAGATACTCCTTCTCAACGGTTAAGATCCGGTTTATCGTTGTTTATCGCATGAATTACTGGCTCAAAGGCCCGCTGTTCGAGGCCATTCATACGGCGCTGGAAGGGTTCGAGCCCGACGCTACAGCCGGCGGTGGGCAAGGGCGAGATGCCCTTCGAAGTCGTGGGTTTGGATCTGAGGTCAGTGCCTCGGTGAACATTGCGGTGGGCGGTTTTTCCTTCAGCGTGAATGGGTTAATTCGATGTGTGCCTGTACGTGAATACGAAGGAGGAAGATGGGCTTTCCAGTCTAATCCGATATTTGGGGTCAAATTAATTAAGGGTAATCCTTAATTAAATCAAAACAAATGGCATTAGTTAATCTATATAATTTATCTCAAATTTGTAATAAGTATAACTTCTTCGTTCGATGTCAGAACCGAGAAATTCAAATTGCATTGGAACCCTAAAGTCGATAACTGCGCAATGGATCTGACTGTAACGTGATTGGAGCTATCTGAAATTTTTGATCGGATGGAATGTGCAGTTTAATTCAGTTAGAGATAATCGTTTTATAACGATTCCAGAACCTGTCAAGGTGAGAACTTCTCACCTTTTAATTTTGTTTTTCTAGTTAAAATATATACTAGGATGCAGACGGTGTTTAGTAGCACCCGACACCCGTCGTCCACAGACCATGGATGGCTTGTATGCTTGTTTGTTTGATTGTATTCTATGTGAAAATTGATCGTGATATGAAATGAATTATATATATTAGGAGTGTATGAAATATGTATACGATGTGAGATATATATATATATATATATACATGAAAAGTGAAAATATTATATATAGTGAAAGTGAAAATATCGTATATATTTATAGTGAAAATATCGTATATATTTAAAGTGAAAATATCGTATATATTGAAAGTGAAAATATCGTATATATAGAAAGTGAAAATATCGTATATATGAAAAGTGAAAATATTATATATAGTGAATGAAAATATTATATATATGAAAGGTGGAAATAATATATATATATGAAATGAAAACGATGTATATATGACATGAAAACGATATATATATATATATATGAAATGAAAACGATATATATATATGAAATGAAAACGATATATGTATGTATATATATATATGAAATGTGAAAATGATTTGATTGTTAAAAATATAATTTTTAACATATATAAATATACACTGTACAAAATTGTCATATATATGAAATATTCGACTTTGATATAAAATAGAAAATGAATTCGAATTGAATTGAATAGAAAACGAATTCGAATTGAATTGAATAGAAAATGAATTTGAATTGAATTGAGTTGAATAGAAAACGAATTCGAATTGAATTGAACAGAAAGCGAATTCGAATTAAATTGAATAGAAAACGAATTCGAATGGAATTGAATAGGAAACGAATTCGAATTGAATTGAATTCAATTGAAAACGAACTTAAATAGAATTGAAATCGATTTGAATTGAAATCAAATAGGAATGAATGTAAAAAGAATTTATAAGGGGAAAATTCAATTTGGATTAGAATTTGAAATGAAAGTTGAAATTGCTTTTGAAACGAATTTAAAACGATTTATAAAATTCGTTTTAAATAGAAAACGATGAAATATATATTATATATATAATATAATGGCCTGAATAGAACGCGCCGCGCTGCGGCAGTTCGCGAATTTCAACCATTAACTTCGAACGGACATTACGGGAGATCCGACCGTCGGATTCTCCTGAAACCGGAACCGTTGGGTTCGTATCGAAAAGAGCTTTCCAACGAAAATGAGAAATTTGAAATCTAACGGTTGGATTTGGAATTATGTCCAAATCAAATTTGGAAAAGGTCGCTGTAAGTGCAGTTCGATGGCCGTTGATGGAAATCGACTGTACGGGCCTTGATAAAATTATTAAATTATCAATAATTTGTGTACAATCATAAGAAATGATTTGGGAAGAATTGGGATGAAAAATTCCACATTTGAAAAGATAAAAAACTATTTTTATCGAAACGAACTAGTTATTAACTAGAAAAATAATCCAATAGTTATAAATAAATAAATTGGATTGGATTTGAATTGAAATTATCTTTGAATATTTTTGATATTGAATTCCGTGATTATACATATATTGTGACGAGAATTTGGAAGATATCGATATCGTTATTCCCAATATGATATCTGTTGGTTTCAGGATTTGATGTTGAATATAAGTCGATACTATCTCTATTCAAAACCTTATATTTAATGTCAAATTTGATTGATTGATTGTTTGGATTGTTGTCGACCAGTTTATGAGAAAAATATGCTTTTACATTTAGCATTGGGTTGGGTTGAAAATATCTGTGTGCTAACGCCTTGTGAAACACTTCACGATTTGACGATAAGGTGTTTAGCGATGTTGTGTTCATTTCAAATTTAATGAATGATTGTGAAATGATATTTTTCTTAAGTGAAAAGAAATGTATTCCCGATTTTGGACAGGGAATGTTTTATAAAAATGTTTTATAAAACAGAAAGGATTTCAAGGCCCAAAACCCGATGATTTCTAAAATGGTTTAGAAATGTATTATGATTTTACATTGTATTTCATCGCGTACTAATTAGTTGCTGTTAATGATGTATCTGTTTGGTGGCGGAGAATTTATTCTCTTGCTTAACACCCTTCTTTGAGACGTACGAGCTCAAAGGTTATGTGATTAATAGTGACTGATCATATGTGTGAATTACTGATGTGAAGTACTATATTTTGAAAGTACTTGTGATTATTACGTTGTGAAATGATTTTCCCTACTTCGGGATATGAAATGATTTAGTATGTGGCTAAAGAGTCGGGTAACCCTGAGACTAAAAGTATGGGTGAGAGGGCGGTGTATGCTCTCCATGTGTGGGAGGTGCATCGTCGATGTAGCCTGCTCCAATGTGGGGCAGGTGCACATTTATATATCGAGTTGCGAGGTGCGTACCCTTTGCCTTGTCGATGGGGAGCACGATATTTGGTTGCATATTTGTTTGTATGCATTGTTATGTTTTGGAATTCATATTTCCAAACGATTTGATTTGAGATCCCGAAGTGAAATCTACTTTGATATAGAAAGTTAGATAGGTATTTCAAATGATTTGAAATAAGAAATCGGGAATATAATCCAAAGGAATAATTTCTGTAAATTGAATTTGATTTGGAAAATCTAAGTGTAGTGATTAATCTAAGTGGGTAGATTGGGATATTGCATGTTGATTGATGCATAGTAGATCCATATATCTATATTGATTGTTGTTTATACACTGGCATTCATGGGGGTAGACCCGTTCCGCGTTAGCGGCGTGGTCCAGTGATATGCCGTATTATTAAATAAGTTAATTATAACTGTTTAGAGTTTCTCACACCAGTCCCATGACTGACCTGTAGTTTGCTTTTCCCTTGCAAACTCGGGTGCCCCTATTTTCCACACGGGCAGTCGAGTAGTTTTATTTTGCAGATATATTGGGCAGGATTCTGGATCAAAGCTTAAAGCTGTGTCCAGTGCGTTTATCGTCTTCCGCTGTGTTATTTTATATTTCCGCTGTGCATTGTATTACTTTTTTTTGTAAATTAACCTTCCGCTGTATTATTATTTTTCAATATACTCGGATATTCTGTACTCTGATGTCACATTATCATGATGTTCATAAAAGTCTTCTTTTATTTGTTATAATGTGTTGTATGCCCAGAGTTAGCGTATGCGGGATTCGAACGGTCTTAGTCGATTTAGCGATCGATTAGGTCCGGGCGAAATCCGTGTCGTTACACATGGTATCAGAGCTTTGGTTAACTCAAATCTTTGGGGTACAACTCGTTAGAACTGAACAAAAGACTCATCAGAGGTAGGATTAGTTATGTCCTATAACAAAATCCTCATTAGAGATAGAATCAGTAGCATTCTAGAATGAGTGACTCGTTAGAGATGGGGTTAGAAATGCCCTAGGATGAGTCGAGAGTTATTTGTTTATAAATAACGTATTGGTGATTATATATATAATCTGGTTTTAGAAAATATGATTTTTAAATATATAAAGTTATATATTTGATAAATCTAATCAATTAATTGATTGTTAGTTGTGTTGTTTGATTATTAGTTAACTAATAAAATCAACATTTGAATTGAAGGAACCAATTAGGCCAAAATGGTATACAAATTGAACCAAATAGTAAACTATATTGAAAATTGGTTGCAAATGCATGCATATACATGTCCTTACATTGAACAGGTCATAGCAAGGAGGCTAGAGCAGAGAAATAAAATTTGTTTGCCCGACAAATAGGTACATGTTTACCATAATTTATTGTTTTGTTTGGGTGATGATGATTTTATGAGCCGATTGGCTAGCCGCTTGGCTTTTTCTTTTTCTTTTTGAGATCAGAGGGCCTGTATGGCAATTTCAGGATTTTCCCGTTGCTTCCGGTGTAGGGGAGGTTATGGAGATTTTTTTCGAAAATTTAGGGTGTTAGCCAAATTTTTGAAAAATTTGAAAAGTTCTTAAAAACTGAAAAGTTGAATAACTTAAGCCGTAATCAAAACAATGAAAGTTGAGTTGGTATTTAAAACAACTTTCGGCTTTGTTCCTTTTCGGGGACGAAAAGTTTTAAGTAGGGGAGATTGTAATAACCCAGAAATCTGGGCCAGTTTAAAAATTTTATTTTGGCAATTTTAGCGAATTTTGATTATTTAAAATGAATTATTTTAAATAATAACGACGAGAAATTTATTTTGAATATAATTCGAACGTATATATTTATATAAATCGTCGTTAGAATATAAATATTTATTTTAAATTATAAAAGGAATTGAAAATGGCGCGGTAGTTTGATAATTCAATTTCAAATTTCAATTGAACGTACCGGGTGCAAAATAAACCGGATTTTAGTGAAACCAAAAATAATAGGATCTATTTGAGGATATCTTTCCAACGAACCCGATAAATCGAAATTTCATAGCGGGAATCAAAAGATATGTCCAGTTGAAAATTCTGAATAGTCGCTATGGAATTCAGGTCCTTAAAAATGGAAATTTTGCAAGCGACCTCGGATTTCGACAAAACCACTTTTGTTGGATCCTTGATGTCAAATTATTGCTAGGTTTAAAATTTCATAATTTTTCGAATTAATATGTGAGCGTGGAAAAGGAAAACGCATTTGACCAGTTTTAGTTGATTTTAATCGACTGGAAAATGGCCATTTTTCAAACGGTCTCAGAATTTGACGAAACTAGTTTTGTTAGGACCGTATCGTCAATACGAAGCTAGAAAATATTTTTCAAGGATTTTTCGAGTTAGTATGTGACCCCAGTAAATTGAAATGCGCGTTCAAATTCAATATATAGATTTATATTTTGATTTTGACGAAAACTGGTCGAAACAGTCGAATTGGCTTACCGGACATATCCCATTGTGTTCGAAATGGGGGTAATCGGCTAGGGATGACAGTCGTTGGGTTTGATTTGGAGTTCGCAATGAAATTTGTGAATTAAAATAATAAATATATATATATATAATATTGGTCAAATGGGGTCAAAACCCTTATTTCATTTTAGTTTCGGTCAAACATTAAACCGCCGCCAGCGATTATCAATGGCCAGAACGCACCAAATTTCCTTCCTCCAATCCTTCAAATCCACTAACCAATCGACAAATCTCCAACTGCAAACCTGTTCATCATCGAGAGATACTCCTTCTCAACGGTTAAGATCCGGTTTATCGTTGTTTATCGCATGAATTACTGGCTCAAAGGCCCGCTGTTCGAGGCCGTTCATACGGCGCTGGAAGGGTTCGAGCCCGACGCTACAGCCGGCGGTGGGCAAGGGCGAGATGCCCTTCGAAGTCGTGGGTTTGGATCTGAGGTCAGTGCCTCGGTGAACATTGCGGTGGGCGGTTTTTCCTTCAGCGTGAATGGGTTAATTCGATGTGTGCCTGTACGTGAATACGAAGGAGGAAGATGGGCTTTCCAGTCTAATCCGATATTTGGGGTCAAATTAATTAAGGGTAATCCTTAACTAAATCAAAACAAATGGCATTAGTTAATCTATATAATTTATCTCAAATTTGTAATAAGTATAACTTCTTCGTTCGATGTCAGAACCGAGAAATTCAAATTGCATTGGAACCCTGAAGTCGATAACTGCGCAATGGATCTGACTGTAACGTGATTGGAGCTATCTGAAATTTTTGATCGGATGGAATGTGCAGTTTAATTCAGTTAGAGATAATCGTTTTATAACGATTCCAGAACCTGTAAAGGTGATAACTTCTCACCTTTTAATTTTGTTTTTCTAGTTAAAATATATACTAGGATGCAGACGGTGTTTAGTAGCACCCGACACCCGTCGTCCACAGAACATGGATGGCTTGTATGCTTGTTTGTTTGATTGTATTCTATGTGAAAATTGATCGTGATATGAAATGAATTATATATATTAGGAGTGTATGAAATATGTATACGATGTGAGATATATATATATATATATATATATATATATGAAAAGTGAAAATATTATATATAGTGAAAGTGAAAATATCGTATATATTTATAGTGAAAATATCGTATATATTTTAAGTGAAAATATCGTATATATTGAAAGTGAAAATATCGTATATATAGAAAGTGAAAATATCGCATATAGTGAAAGTGAAAATATCGTATATATGAAAAGTGAAAATATTATATATAGTGAATGAAAATATTATATATATGAAAGGTGGAAATAATATATATATATATATATATGAAATGAAAACGATGTATATATGACATGAAAACGATATATATATATGAAATGAAAACGATATATGTATATGAAATGAAAACGATATATGTATGTATGTATATATATATATATATATGAAATGTGAAAATGATTTGATTGTTAAAAATATAATTTTTAACATATATATATACACTGTACAAAATTGTCATATATATGAAATATTCGACTTTGATATAAAATAGAAAATGAATTCGAATTGAATTGAATCGAAAACGAATTCGAATTGAATTGAATAGAAAATGAATTCGAATTGAATTGAGTTGAATAGAAAACGAATTCGAATTGAATTGAACAGAAAACGAATTCGAATTAAATTGAACAGAAAACGAATTCGAATGGAATTGAATAGGAAACGAACTCGAATTGAATTCAATTGAAAACGAACTTAAATAGAATTGAAATCGATTTGAATTGAAATCAAATAGGAATGAATGTAAAAAGAATTTATAAGGGGAAAATTCAATTTGGATTAGAATTTGAAATGAAAGTTGAAATTGTTTTTGAAACGAATTTAAAACGATTTATAAAATTCGTTTTAAATAGAAAACGATGAAATATATATTATATATATTATATATATAATATAATGGCCTGAATAGAACGCCCCGCGCTGCGGCAGTTCGCGAATTTCAACCATTAACTTCGAACGGACATTACGGGAGATCCGACCGTCGGATTCTCCTGAAACCGGAACCGTTGGGTTCGTATCGAAAAGAGCTTTCCAACGAAAATGAGAAATTTGAAATCTAACGGTTGGATTTGGAATTATGTCCAAATCAAATTTGGAAAAGGTCGCTGTAAGTGCAGTTCGATGGCCGTTGATGGAAATCGACTGTACGGGCCTTGATAAAATTATTAAATTATCAATAATTTGTGTAAAATCATAAGAAATGATTTGGGAAGAATTGGGATGAAAAATTCCACATTTGAAAAGATAAAAAACTATTTTTATCGAAACGAACTAGTTATTAACTAGAAAAATAATCCAATAGTTATAAATAAATAAATTGGATTGGATTTGAATTGAAATTATCTTTGAATATTTTTGATATTGAATTCCGTGATTATACATATATTGTGACGAGAATTTGGAAGATATCGATATCGTTATTCCCGATATGATATCTGTTGGTTTCAGGATTTGATGTTGAATATAAGTCGATACTATCTCTATTCAAAACCTTATATTTAATGTCAAATTTGATTGATTGATTGTTTGGATTGTTCTCGACCAGTTTATGAGAAAAATATTCTTTTACATTTAGCATTGGGTTGGGTTGAAAATATCTGTGTGCTAACGCCTTGTGAAACACTTCACGATTTGACGATAAGGTGTTTAGCGATGTTATGTTCATTTCAAATTTAATGAATGATTGTGAAATGATATTTTTCTTAAGTGAAAAGAAATGTATTCCCGATTTTGGACAGGGAATGTTTTATAAAAATGTTTTATAAAACAGAAAGGATTTCAAGGCCCAAAACCCGATGATTTCTAAAAGGGTTTAGAAATGTATTATGATTTTACATTGTATTTCATCGCGTACTAATTAGTTGCTATTAATGATGTATCTGTTTGGTGGCGGAGAATTTATTCTCTTGCTTAACACCCTTCTTTGAGACGTACGAGCTCAAAGGTTATGTGATTAATAGTGACTGATCATATGTGTGAATTACTGATGTGAAGTACTATATTTTGAAAGTACTTGTGATTATTACGTTGTGAAATGATTTTCCCTACTTCGGGATATGAAATGATTTAGTATGTGGCTAAAGAGTCGGGTAACCCTGAGCCTAAAAGTATGGGTGAGAGGGCGGTGTATGCTCTCCATGTGTGGGAGGTGCATCGTCGGTGTAGCCTGCTCCAATGTGGGGCAGGTGCACATTTATATATCGAGTTGCGAGGTGCGTACCCTTTGCCTTGTCGATGGGGAGCACGATATTTGGTTGCATATTTGTTTGTATGCATTGTTATGTTTTGGAATTCATATTTCCAAACGATTTGATTTGAGATCCCGAAGTGAAATCTACTTTGATATAGAAAGTTAGATAGGTATTTCAAATGATTTGAAATAAGAAATCGGGAATATAATCCAAAGGAATAATTTCTGTAAATTGAATTTGATTTGGAAAATCTAAGTGTAGTGATTAATCTAAGTGGGTAGATTGGGATATTGCATGTTGATTGATGCATAGTAGATCCATATATCTATATTGATTGTTGTTTATACATTGGCATTCATGGGGGTAGACCCGTTCCGCGTTAGCGGCGTGGTCCAGTGATATGCCGTATTATTAAATAAGTTAATTATAACTGTTTAGAGTTTCTCACACCAGTCCCATGACTGACCTGTAGTTTGCTTTTCCCTTGCAAACTCGGGTGCCCCTATTTTCCACACGGGCAGTCGAGTAGTTTTATTTTGCAGATATATTGGGCAGGATTCTGGATCAAAGCTTAAAGCTGTGTCCTGTGCGTTTATCGTCTTCCGCTGTGTTATTTTATATTTCCGATGTGCATTGTATTAAAATTTTTTTTGTAAATTAACCTTCCGCTGTATTATTATTTTTCGATATACTCTGATATTCTGTACTCTGATGTCACATTATCATGATGTTTATAAAAGTCTTCTGTTATTTGTTCTAATGTGTTGTATGCCCAGAGTTAGCGTATGCGAGATTCGAACGGTCTTGGTCGATTTAGCGATCGATTAGGTCCGGGCGAAATCCGTGTCGTTACACTTTTCATCCCACTCAATTTATTTATTTTATAGTCAACACATCTACGAAGATTGGAAGAAATCCCATCCGGACATTTCAGTCCCTCAACCCATTTCAGTACAAGTTTTATTTGTTTGTTGTTTAGTTCATAGCACACTTTGGGTTTTTTACTGTCATTGGGCTTTATATGAAGTTCTGGACGTTTACAATATTCTTCTATGTCACGTCTCAAATATATGTTGTCCTTTGTTTTTCCTTTGACATTCAAAACAGTATTAAACACATTATCAAATACATTTTTTTCATTGTGCATAACGTCGATATTATGTCGAAGTTTGAGATCTTTCTAATAAGGTAGCTCCCAGAATATGCTTTGTTTACACCAGTTATGAATGTCAGATTTACCCGGAATTTCTGTCTGCTCTCCAGTCTCATGGATCTTGGGATAATCCTTCACAATATCGTATATTTCTTCACTTGTCCAAATTTTGGGTGCTTGCACAGTCATTCTGGTGTTAGATTTAAAGTTTTTTTTATCTCTTCTAAAAGTATGATTGGTATGCAGAAAACAACGGTGACAATCAAACCACAAATGCTTCCTTCCATACCATAAGAAAAATGCTTGTGTTTCTTCCATGCATAAAGGACAAGATAGACGGCTGGCCGTACTCCAACCTGAAAGCATCCCATATGCAGGAAAATCACTAATCGTCCATAACAAAGAAGCGAACATACGAAAATTCTTTTTTTTTTTTTTTGAAATGTCGTATGTTTCGACTCCATCGTCCCATAGTTTTTTTGTAACGACCCGTATTCTACGCATCATAGGACCGTAGAATATTTATTTCTTTCACATACGAAGTCGTGTGGTCATGTAATTTTGGGAGACGACCATTGGGGTAATTTCCCATGTCCATGATTTTTGTCGATTTTTAAATGACCATTTTACCCCTAGTTGGTACTATTTTGGCCATAACTTTTGACTGGAAAGGAATTTTGACCTGAAACCACTTTTATTAGCTCCGGATGATGGTTTACAATTCCGTAGAGTGGTCACATTAGCCAAACGGACTCACTGTTTGGGAGATATGGCTGAAACAAGTTTCATATAGTGAAAAACAGCTTAATTTGGCTTAATCGGGTAATTAGCAGCTAGGCCCAAAGGGGATTTCGGGATTGGAGATGTATAGGGGCTGATTAAGGTTAGAAAACATTTCTTTTAGCCGTCACTTTCACTCTTGGAACCCTAGCAATGGCCTCCAACACCCAAATCACCTTCTAATCACTTTCTAATCAAGTTTTGACCTAATCTACATCAAATCAAAGAGGATCTTCACCAAATTAGTATTAGAGCTGCTGTTAGACATCAGTATTCACCCAAATCAGTGAGGTTTCAGTTCTGAAAATTTTATTTGTGGCCAAGGTGAGTGATTTGCATAGTTTTTGCACTAATTATGGTTAATTAAGGGTAATTAGTGAAGATTAGTGAATTTGTGCACTAATAAATTCTGGAAAAATATCCATAAATTCGAAAATAATATTTTATGCCTCTGGTAGAAATTTGGTTTAATTTGATTAAGTTTTGTTAACCCTATGATTAGTTTTGCTTAAACATGCTTAAGGTAAAATATGGGGTTTTGGGTGTATTCGATCCATTTTGACATGTAAATCCATTGTTTTGGTGTTTGTGGTTAGTTTGCTATGTTGCTATGACTGTTTGGAATGATTTTTGGTTGATTAGAATAGTTAGATTGGTCGAAAATGTCGTCGAATGGCGTAAACAAGTTGCTGGAAAAAGTTGCAGAAAGCTGTGCAGGGTTTCGGATTAGATCGGGTATGGGCTCGGATCGGGTAGGGAGCTGGGCAAGGAATCCGACCCGAACTGAAATCTGGCACAAAGAAGTTTGGCAAGAAGGAAGGCCATTGCTTAGAGTTGGAGTTGGGCAGCGGGAGCGGATCGGAGCTAGGGAGCGGATCGGATCGGAGCAGGCAAGTGAGCGGGATCGGATCGGGCAAATGGAGAAGGACAGGATCGGATCGGGGAACCTAGAGGGGAGTAATCACCGAACCGAAAAGAGGATGGGCACTATACTTCCGAACCGAACCAAACAGAGGATGGACACTATGCTTCCGAACCGAACCGATAAGGGATGGAGCACTGATCCAGGCATGGACTAGGACCACCGAACCGAACCGAGTTGGAAGGTTACACCGAACCGAATCGAGTTAGACGAGGAGCACCGAACCGAACCGTACGTGGGCTATTACTACTACGCGATGACTTTTCTGAAGACCAACTCCAATTCGACCAAAACCCAAGATGCAAAGGAAGTCCAAATGAGGAGCTTTGACTCAGGATCCAGTTGGGGACCAATGAATGGGCTTCATGATTGGGCTTTGCTGCGGGACGTGTGCAAAGGGGTTGTCGGTATTCATAACTTTGGTTCACCACTTAGAGATGGACAGTGGGCTTGTAGTGATACTTACACGGGATTGGATTCCGTCATGGCCCAAAGTATTAGGTGACCGAAGTAGTGGATATCGTATGCTTTACGCACTGAGTGAGGGATGTGAGGATGATTGCTATGCTTGATTGTTTGACATGCACACCCCCACCCCCGTATCTCTTACACAGTATGTTAGTGGCACCTTAGAGTATTGTACGGTATGTAGTGCTAACTCTTTGGTTGCAGGTCCAGGTTCAGGTATGATTGGATTATACCTGTTATTATTCTGTTTTGTTGCTTATCGCTCATACCAGGCTTTATGTCTGACCCAGAGTTTTATGTCTCCTCTTATTACTCTGGGTGCTCACACGAGCAGACTAGAGACATGTTATGGTTAGCTGGTGATGCACGAGTAGCTGATTCGGAGGCGAGCAGGAGGCTTCCACGTATGATATATATAGTATTCTCCCTGTGTTGTTGAAGATCACTGCTTGGGCATTAGTCGTGCATCTTCTACTTTAGCTTTCTTTTGTTTTAGAGACAGTAAATTTGTAAAGTTGTAATAAGCTGTATTTGGATTTCCGCTGCTCTGACGTTGATGTTGGTTTTTAGTTATCAGCTTATGCACTGTCTCACCTGTTTTATGTCAAGTATGTTATTATTATATTTTATTCCATGCGCTGTGAGACATTCTACAGGTTCCTCGTTAGTTAATTACCTTCTTTCCTTTCCTTGACGACCGTTCTGTGCTAGTCTGGCATGTGTACAGCGCACTTTCGGAGGAAATGTCGGCTGGTGCGGGGCGGGCTGTCACACTTGGTATCAGAGCTCTAGGTTGCGTAGTTCACCTAGTGAAAGACACTAGGGAGATATAGTACGTATATGAGAGCACGTATTTGTGATTACTTTGGTTTTCAAAAGCTATATATATACTATTAGTAGTATAAGGATGAAGTCGTACTGCACTAGCACCACTATGGGGTCATTAATCATTTCCTTTTTCAGATTGATGATGAGCCGATATGCTAGAGGTACCGGTAGAGGGGCCAATAATGGGAATGCTGCTGACATGAGGACGATGTTTACTGACCTCATGAGAGAGATGCTTAGAGATGTGCAGAGGGCATCTCCCAATGATGGAAATGGTGGTGGTCCAGTAGTGCAGGCGCCTAGGGCCGATTTCGCCAAGTTGTGCAAGGATTACACTAACCTTGGTGGGAAGCCGTTCCACAGAACGGAGTCGGCCACAGATGATCAGGATTGGTTGGATAGCTGTGATCGTATCTTCGATGACTTGGGTCTTGAGGATGTGATGAAGAGAAGGCTAGCGTCTCGTCAGCTGCAAGGGCGAGCGATGAATTGGTGGTATGCCATTAGAACAGCTACTCCAGAAGATCAGGTTACTTGGGATCAGTTCAAGACTCGCTTTTGTGATAAGTTTATTCCAACTGCTCATAAATCGGAATTGTTCAGGAAGTTCTTGGAGCTTAAGCAGAATGGTAGAGCAGTCTCGGAGTATATCGCTGAATTCGACACTCTATCGAAATATGGATGGTCCCTTATCGATACAGTCGAAAAGGAGAACGAGAAGTTCATAACTGGTTTGGATGGGTACTTGGGGGAAAGACTTATAAACCATATCGATGAGACGTTCGAATCCATTGTAGGAAAGGCATTATGGTCAGAGAGCCTTTTCCCTAAGTCGAAGGCCGAAGTTGCTATTGCATCTACAGAGGAGCCAAAGCCGCAAGCAGACGGTGAAGGCAAGAAGAATTCTCAGAACAAGAGGAAGCAGAACCCAACCAAGGATGGTCAGAATAAGAAAAATAAGAAAGATGGTGAATGCTTTAGTTGTGGCAAGAAGGGCCACTATGCCAGAGATTGTCGAGAAAAGCCTGGGGAAAGGAAGTGCTTTAACTACGGCCAGGCGGGACATCACAAGGATGATTGCCCACAACCTCCTAGGGAGAAGCAGATCGTGAAAGCGTATGCTATCAACGCTGTTCCTTCTTCGTCGAATGCCCCAACTGCGGCGCAGAAGGAAAAAGGTGTCGTTATTCGAGGTATGCTTTCTATTTAAGATGTTTTGATCGGGTTTTGTTTGGCAAACCTGAGTTAGTCGATAGACCTTAAGGAGTGACGAACCCGATTGGTAGTTCGACTAGTTTTGACATGATTTGTTGTAATGAGGTCTTATCGAGTCATGGATGTATGTTTCCTTGTGATTACTTTGTTTTGGGCTTTACTGGGTTTAGCATCATTTTGGGGAGTCGATCTACTCCAAAGGAATAGGGTGATATTAGGTACCTACCTAGTGATGGCGATAGTAACTGGAGTTAAGAAAGCTGAAAGGTTATCTTTGTAATAAGTTCTAGTTGTCTCTGGGAGGCAAATGAGTGCTCCAGTGCTAGATTGTTTGCTAGTATCACCTCACGTGGGTTGTCCGAACTCGGAGAAGATGTTCCTTGGGTGCTTGTCTGATATTGGTTTAGGCCTTTGGGGCTTGTGTTTGGGGAATGTCAACTTCGACTTGGATGGTTTGCGTGAGGGGTAAATGGTTGCTGTGATTTTTCATTAGATGATATCTTGGTTTACTCGAGTGATGGGCAGACGGAACATGATGAGACTGTTCAATGGTATAGACTGCCCAGAGTTAGACTCGATAGGGTTATGAGATTACTCGAGTGGGACTCGAGGAAAGATGAAAAGTAATGGATTGTTTAGGACCCTATGTTGATGTTCTCTATTGGATAGTAGAATTTTGAAGGAATAGGATGTGTTCGTTGATCATGGAAGATACAACGAAGGTTAGGGCGATTCAAGTTGGACTTGAACTCGTAAAAGAAAATGGGTGTTCGTTGATCTTGGAGATGCAACGAATAGGGAGACGACTCACGTTGGACTAGAGTTTGTCACTAACGGATACTCAAGACTGGGTCTGAGTTATATATTGACTCGAGTTGGACTCGAGAAGGCTGCAACGAATTGGAATCAGCTTGAGTTGGACTCAAGAGGGCAGCAAGACAATGGATAAACTTGGGTTGGACTCAAGTATTTTAGTAGGACTAAAAGAAGGGGTATCTGGGGACGCCCGTTACCTTGGATCCGTTGGACGTGATCTAGTTATCCTTGGAGGATAAACGTACGTTGGACGTACGGTAGTCCGATTGGAGGCTGGGCTTCCATTAGTTTAATTATCCTTGGAGGATAAACGTACGTTGGACATACGGTAGTCCGAAGGGAGGCGGGGCTTCCATTGGCCTGGGATTGGTTGGACCAGTCAAGTAGGCATCGGTGTATGTATGGAGGCTGGGCTTCCATTAGTTATTGATGTTGGTTGGACCAGACATTCTAGAATCGACATATTGGGATTGGTTAGACCAATCATGTAGGTTTCGATGTGTTTATGAATTTAGCAGGTGATAGGTAGGACTTGTTTGATGGATATTATGGTTGCTATGTTGTTCCTATCTTTCTTCTCTTGAGTAGACTATCATCTGTAGGGTTCCAGCGATGGGGAACAAAGTGATTGTAGTAGGACTATGAGCCAGTGCAGTAGAGTCGTCATGACTCGAGGGGCAAAGTGGACATAGCAAAGGACTCGTGGCTATGGATCAGTGCAGTGGAGTCGCCATGACTCCATGGGGCAGAGTGATCATAGTAAAGGATTTGGGTGCGGTAATAGTTGCATTGAGTAGGAGACATGCCAGTTTAAGGGTTTTGTTTCTAGGATGGAAGCAACTAAAGTATATCAGAGGATATGATCTCAGGCCCAAGAGTGAATTGGATTCAGAAACACTAGTAAGCTTGACGATTAGATCGATTTTGATTGAGTGGATTGTTTCCAGTTAGAAGGACGATCCTAATCTATTGTAAACCATTTCTAGGGTAGAGATGGGTATCGATGGAAAGAGAAGGATCAAGTAAGGATTTGATCGAGAAGGGTGGCTTCGAAAGAATAAGGGACTAGTTGTACCCAACGTAGATGGACTGAGAGATGAAGTGCTTAGAGCATATCATCACTCGAAATTGACTATGAATCCCGGTGGTAACAAAATGTAATAAGACATGGATTAGACCTACTACTGGGAAAGGATAAAGAAAGACGTTGGGAAGTTTATGTCCAAATGCATAAATTGCCAGTTAGTTAAAGCTGAGCAAAAGAAAGCCTAGTGGTTTGTCACAACCGTTGGAAACAAGTTTCAATGGATTTTATTGACGGTTTACCAAGGACTAGGTCAGGTCATGGTGGTATTTGAGTGAACTGTATATTAGAGAATGAAGGCTACCCAAGATAGGCAGAAGACTTATCTCGATAAGAGACGAAGAGATTTGGAATTTTTCGTGAACGACTTGGTGTTCGTCAAGATCTCTCCATTGAGAATGTGGTTCGGACTAGTTGGAGAGGTAAGTTATCACCAAGATTTGTTGGCCCATTCCCAGTCCTCAAGCAAGTTGGGAGTTTGGCGTATGAAGTAGAGCTACCTGACAAGATGGAGGGAGTTCACAACGTATTTCATGTTTCCCAGTTAAGGAAATTCGTGCACGACCCTAGTGTGGCTATTTCACCTGATCAGTTGGATAACCTCGAAGTTGAACTCGAGGCGGTTGAGAACCGCAAGTCTATGTGTATTGTTGGGAACGATACGAAGTAGCTTCGAAGGAAGGCGGTGAAACTAGTCAAAGTCCAGTGGGGTGAGAATGAAAAAGACTGTACTTGGGAAACAGAGGAGGATATAAGGAAGAAGTATCCAGAACTCTTTGCCTAGTAAGGTTTTGGTAGTGATAGTTTGTTCCCTTGTTAGTAAAACGCATGCTAGGATAGACTTGTTTTGCATGTTGATTGTTGTTTAATGGTTGATAGGCATGTGGGACCCTTTATGTGTTTTGGTTAGGGAATTTCGGGAGCGAAATTTCTTAAGGGGGGGAGAGTGTAACGACCCGTATTCTACGCATCATAGGACCATAGAATATTTATTTCTTTCACATATGAAGTCGTATGGTCATATAATTTTGGGAGACGACCATTGGGGTCATTTCCCATGTCCATGATTTTTGTCGATTTTTAAATGACCATTTTACCCCTAGTTGGTACTGTTTTGGCCATAACTTTTGACTGGAAAGGAATTTTGACTTGAAACCACTTTCATTGGCTCCTGATGATGGTTTACAATTCCGTAGAGTGATCACATTAGCCAAACGGACTCACCGTTTGGGAGATATGGCTGAAACAAGTTTCATATAGTGAAAAACAGCTTAATTGGGCTTAATCGGGTAATTAGCAGCTAGGCCCAAAGAGGATTTCGGGATTGGAGATGTATAGGGGCTGATTAAGGTTAGAAAACATTTCTTTCAGCCGCCACTTTCACTCTTGGAACCCTAGCAATGGCCTCCAACACCCAAATCACCTTCTAATCACTTTCTAATCAAGTTTTGGCCTAATCTACATCAAATCAAAGAGGATCTTCACCAAATCAGTATTAGAGCTGCTGTTAGACATCAGTATTCACCCAAATCAGCGAGGTTTCAGTTCTGAAAATTTTATTTGTGGCCAAGGTGAGTGATTTGCATAGTTTTTGCACTAATTACGGTTAATTAAGGGTAATTAGTGAAGATTAGAGAATTTGTGCACTAATAAATTCTGGAAAAATATCCATAAATTCGAAAATAATATTTTATGCCTCTGGTAGAAATTTGGTTTAATTTGATTAAGTTTTGTTAACCCTATGATTAGTTTTGCTTAAACATGCTTAAGGGAAAATATGGGGTTTCGGGTGTATTTGACCCATTTTGACATGTAAATCCATTGTTTTGGTGTTTGTGGTTAGTTTTCTATGTTGCTATGACTGTTTGGAATGATTTGTGGTTGATTAGAATAGTTAGATTAGTCGAAAACGTCGTCGAATGACATAAACAAGTTGCTGGAAAAAGTTGCAGAAAGCTGTGCAGGGTTTCAGATCGGATCGGGTATGGGCTCGGATCGGGTAGGGAGCTGGGCAAGGAATCCGACCCGAACTGAAATTTGGCACAAAGAAGTTTGGCAAGAAGGAAGGCCATTGCTTAGAGTTGGAGTTAGGCAGCGGGAGCGGATCGGAGCTAGGGAGCGGATCAGATCGGAGCAGGCAAGTGAGCGGGATCGGATCGGGCAAATGGAGAAGGACAGGATCGGATCGGGGAACCTAGAGGGGAGTAATCATCGAACCGAACAGAGGATGGGCACTATACTTACGAACCGAACCAAACAGAGGATGGACACTATGCTTCCGAACCGAACCGATAAGGGATGGAGCACTGATCCAGGCATGGACTAGGACCACCGAACCGAACCGAGTTGGAAGGTTACACCGAACCGAGTTAGACGAGGAGCACCGAACCGAACCGTACGTGGGCTATTACTACTACGCGATGACTTTTCTGAAGACCAACTCCAATTCGACCAAAACCCGAGATGCAAAGGAAGTCCAAATGAGGAGCTTTGACTCAGGATCCAGTTGGGGACCAATGAGTGGGCTTCATGATTGGGCTTTGCTGCGGGACGTGTGCAAAGGGGTTGTCGGTATTCATAACTTTGGTTCACCACTTAGAGATGCATAGTGGGCATGTAGTGATAGTTACACGGGATTGGATTCTGTCATGGCCCAAAGTATTAGGTGACCGAAGTAGTGGATATCGTATGCTTTACGCATTGAGTGAGGGATGTGAGGATGATTGCTATGCTTGATTGTTTGACATCACTATGACATGCACACCCCCACCCCCGTATCTCTTACACAGTATGTTAGTGGCACCTTAGAGTATTGTACGGTATGTAGTGCTAACTCTTTGGTTGCAGGTCCAGGTTCAGGTATGATTGGATTATACGTGTTATTATTCTGTTTTGTTGCTTATCTCTCATACCAGGCTTTATGTCTGACCCAGAGTTTTATGTCTCCTCTTATTACTCTGGGTGCTCACACGAGCAGACTAGAGACAGGTTATGGTTAGCTGGTGATGCGCGAGTAGCTGATTCGGAGGCGAGCAGGAGGCTTCCACGTATGATATATATATAGTATTCTCCCTGTGTTGTTGAAGATCACTGCTTGGGCATTAGTCGTGCATCTTCTACTTTAGCTTTCTTTTGTTTTAGAGATAGTAAATTTTGAAAGTTGTAATAAGCTGTATTTGGATTTCCGCTGCTCTGACGTTGATGTTGGTTTTTAGTTATCAGCTTATGCACTGTCTCACCTGTTTTATGTCAAGTATGTTATTATTATATTTTATTCCATGCGCTGTGAGACATTCTACAGGTTCCTCGTTAGTTAATTACCTTCTTTCCTTTCCTTGACGACCGTTCTGTGCCAGTCTGGCATGTGTACAGCGCACTTTCGGAGGAAATGTCGGCTGGTGCGGGGCGGGCCGTCACATTTTTCAACTCTTCGATTAGTGGTTGTGGATAAACATCGATGCCTTGTTTTGGATCATTAGGACCAGGAACGACAACAATGAGAAACATATATGGAGTTTTCATACACATCCACGGAGGTAAATTATAAGGCGTAACGATAATAGGCCAAGATGAATATTTACTCCCAAACTGAGAAAATGGTGAAAACCCATCTGTACATAAACCAAGTCTGACGTTACGGCTCTCTGCGGCAAATGTAGGATATATCCTATCAAAATGTTTCCATGCTTCTCCATCCAATGGATGTGTCAAAGTTCCATCTTCTTTTGTTCGCACACTATGCCATCGCATATGACATGCAGTGACTGAGGATGCATATAACCGTTGTAGTCTAGGGATGATTGGTACATAATGCATTCTCATATATGGAACTTCCTTACCTTTCTTTTTTCTAGGTTTATACATTTCCACACCAAATTTTTTACAGTTTCTAAGATTAATATCATCATTCCAATACAACATGCAACCTTTAACACAAGCATCTATTTTTTGGTATGGCAAACCGAAAGCCGACATTAGTGTTTTCACTTTGTAATGACTATCGCACATTAGATTATCGGGTGGCATATGTCTTTTTGCAGCTTGTACACCCGCTGTAAATGAAACTTCTGTAAGGTTGAATTTTAATTTCATGGTGATGTACTCAGCATTTATCGATAATTCAGTTCCACTTTCACAACCATTCCACAATGGCCGCTTAGCAGAAGCCAATAAATCATATATTTTTCTGGCTTCCGTGTTCGGTTCTTCTTCAATATTGACGTCGTCGTCCTCAACCTGACCGGTAGGGAGCATTGACCGTGCTGCATCTTCCACCATATCTTCTATTGGATTCGTCATAACTAATTCGACCTCCGATGCTACAGGATTTACTGTAGGTGCAATAAGTTCTCCATGACGATCCCATAAATAATAATTTGGCACAAAACCAGATTTATACAAATGTACTTTAACGATGTCTAGTTTATGAAACCTCATCAGTTTACCCTTACTACATGGACAACGAAGCTCCTCGTAATTTCGATTATTAGATACTGCAAATCTAACAAATTCATTTACACCATTATAGAAATATTATTTCACTGAGCCTTTCATTCCAATTCTAACTTCATACATCCAACTACGGTCAATGTAATAGTGGAACATTTTTCCTGATTCAAAAATATATGTCAGTGATTTCGATAACACATACAATATTGTTCAAAGAATTTATTCAACACATGAATATTTTTAATGGTTTATACATACAATAAAAATGTGAATTTTATTGTTCAAAGAATTTATTCAACGCATAAATATTTTTAATGGTTCATACATACAATAAAAATATGATTTTTATTGTTCAAAGAATTTATTCAACACATGAATATTTTTAGTGGTTCATACATATAATAAAAATGTGATTTTTATTGTTCAAAGAATTTATTCAACACATGAATATTTTTAGTGGTTCATACATACAATAAAAATGTGATTTTTATTGTTCAAAGAATTTATTCAACACATGAATATTTTTAGTGGTTCATACATAATAAAAATGTGATTTTTATTATCTAAGAAATTTATTTCTATCATGAATAAATTATCAACACATGGATATACTTCAACATATGAAAATAAATCAAACACATGAATATTTCTGAAAATTTCGGTAGCATGATGGCAGGGTAATTAAAACCGGCACTATCCCGATGTACGGCTCCTCGCGCTACCTTAAAGCCTCGCGGCTTTTGACAAGGGGGATTTCAATAATCTATTTCGTACGCAAATGAATTTTTTTCCACAAACTAATCCTATTTGGTTTCAACCAAAATCAATCATAATCAACAATCAACCATTCATAATATTCACCAAATTTCACATCACAACTCAAACAAGTCGTCCATGGTTTATGGACGATGGGTGTCAAGAGTTTCTAAACTCCGTCTATAACCTAATATAAGAGATTTCTAAATTCTAGTGGTTCATACATACTAAACTAGGCCTTGGCTTGCGCCATACATAGTCATTCCATTCCAATAATTTCCACAATACGCGTATACCAATCAACTAAATTCACAAAATCTATTAATCGATTTCTAATCGATAATCACCTAAATAACTTTTAAAATTAAAATCTAATTGGCTATATTATAAATTCAACATCAATAATTGATTGGTATAAAGTAACGGTTCGTTAACACATACATATGCACAAAATCAACCATCACACCGATAAACAACTAAATCCTCAATTTAGGGTTCCAATCATTAATAAATCAACTACATTAATTCAACGATCATTGTATAATCAACTAACATATACATTTTATATCATTATTAAGTAATTAATTCATGAAATTAGGTTTGAAATCATACCTTATAGAGAGCAATAACTTGGTTTAGAGGAGTGGAGAGGGCTTGAGAAGGCCAGCGGGGGGCAGAGACGAGCGGCAGCGGCTGATCGGCGACGGCGGGCGATGGCAGTGGCAGGGGTAGGGTTTTAGGATCGGGGGTTTTAATTTGGGGGAGAAAACCGTGAAATGATAATTCTTCCTGTAGCCTCGCAGTTTTATTCTTTTGGGCGATGGATGGTGAGGGCCGCTTTTTTAGCCGTCGCCAGCCATAGCTATGGTCCATAACCAAATTGAACAGTTCTTGTAGTGTTGGGTCTTTAAAACACATGTACAATTCAACACATGAAAATTGAAAAGGCAGTGTGTTATATAACCATGCATATATCCTTATCGATGCTTATACCTTCACATCTATTTTTACATTTAAATTTGTTATCTAATTATACATGTGCAGTATAATGTGAAGGTGCTGCAAAATGCATGCAATATCTCAAAGAAGAGTTGATTAATGTACCAATCTACGTCCTGATAAAACCTGTTGGTTTCCCAATAGTTAGCATGCTCATTTTCAATTCCTTAACCATTCCTGCTTCTCCTTCACAGCTGGTTTTCTTTAGCTTGTGCAGGTGAGAGTGAACAGTTACTATCCAGTAATGTTACATATATTGCGACGTTAAATGTCCCACAAGCGAGCGGTAGTTTCTTGTTTTATCATTTTTAAAGTTTAAAGACGTACTGGATTTTAGATGCAAGTTACTGTTTGAAATCTGGGTCAGTATACAGCTTCAATCAATACAAAGCATCCGTCCCTAGAGATGCCCCCTTGATACCACAATGTCATCCATGTATTCATGTGAAAATATCAGCGTAGAACATTTTTGAACCACTGATTTGCTAAAATGCAATCGTGGTGTGTTTATTTTATAATATGGAGGATATGCTTTAAATTTATAAATACTTTGATCAATTTATATAAAAAAAGTCTACACTTACGTTATTTTAGAAAAACTTAATTCTTGCGGTCATGACTGATATGAAAATCAAAAAGCTCATTTTTGTTGAAATGTAATATTTTGTAAATTTCGATCATTTAAGTTGTTGAATTAAATTTAATTATTGAATTTAAAATAGTTTCAAAATAAGAATTTAATCTAGAATATTTTTATTTGGAAACTAAAACATGAAATAATTTTTAAAACCACAAAGCTTGCTCGCTCCTTTTAAATCGATTTTTGTCGATTGATTCGAGATAGTGGCAACTGATATATCATATATATAAATTAAAATTAAAATTTTGCCTAAAAATCTAAAATTTAATATTTGAGATACGTCTGGACATAGCTAAGGAATAATTAAATTTCGTAGACAAATATGCAAATTTGTGCCGCTCGCGTCAATTTAATTAAAACTTTAATAAATCGCTACGAATATTTTTCTTCAGAATTTAAGAGAATTTGAACTAAAAATACTGGACTCTATTCTAAAATGAACATCATTTTTTGTTCCATAAAATTCATACATTCAATGATCCGTCATAGCAATTTTATACTAAAAAAATATGCAAAATCGGCGTATATATGTTTCCCTTCCAACTGTGTTGTCCATTGGAAGGTGTGAACAATATGTATTTTCGACACGTTTAAATCACCATTTTTTTCTTTTCGAAATTACCGCTTTCACTTTTTTTATTGATAATATAACAATGACCGATTCACTTTTTCCAGTTCGTTCGACATGTCCCTCCTGCAGCTGCTCTGTTACTCTTCTTTTTTAACAATCTAAACGTTGCTTGTTTTCACTTTCTTATATCTAAAATCAACATTAAAAAAAGCGTTTGATTCAACTACAGACCCATTTACATAATTAAGGTGCATCCGTTTTCCTCGCAGTCTTTTTGCTTTCTCTCTCTCTCCACGTCATTTTCTTGTCCAACATCATGTGCTCCCTTCTCCTACTCATTTGATAAACCTATAGCTTTCTATCTTATATATATATATATATATATAAGGAGGGTTCCGTTACACCTCTTATATTGCACGTGAACTCTCCCCCTTAATCTCCACCACTCATTTCCCGCACTCATTCTTTCTCTTCCCATTTCAATATTATTTCTTAGTGGGAAGAGAGAGAATGAATGGGGAAATGGGTGGTGGATGTTAAGGTGGAGAATTCACGTGCAATATAAAAGGTGTAGCGAAACCCTCTTATATATATATATAGTGTGTGTGTGTGCGCGTGCGCGCGTGCGTGCGTGTGTATGTGTTGATCCGCTTTTTGGTAAAGCAGTCACCCGTCAAGTTTATGATTAACAACGTCCTCAGGAGTCGAGTACATTCGTCGAAGTTCGCAAAGCGGCTTGGTTGAAGTCACGAAGCGCTCAAACTCGTCAAAGGAAATATTTTGGATTTTGGAAAAACCAGTGTTGCTACAACAGAAATACCCTTTTGCAACTGCCAAAAACAGTTTAATACGTCTATTACAACTTGCGCCCAGCAGTCTTAATATCCGAAGTTGTAATAAGGCGGGTCTATTTTACAACTGTTTTTGATGGTTGTAAAAATTTCTTTTACAACAGATACCATCAGTTGTAACAGACTTCTTGACAACTAGATTCTGTAGTTGTAAAATTTCTTTTCACAACGGCTTTAAGCCCATGTAAAAAACATTTTTACAACTGCTTTTACCAATTGTAATTTACTTTTTTGCAACAACTACTAGCAGTTGTTATAAGTACTTTTCACAATAGCTTTTAATGGTTGCAAAAGACTCACATACAACTGTTTGTAACCGTTGCAATTAACATTTCAACAACTATTTTCATCAGTTGCGTAACCGATTCACGATTGTTTATAAAGTTGTAATGGAATCTACTACAACTAACAATTGCACTAAATACTTTTATAGCTAATATTTATAAAAAAAATTACAGTATTATAATTAAAACAAATATTCATTAATAATAACAACAACCATTTAAGTTACTTGAAACAACATGAATCGTTCACATTTATAATAGTTGAAAACAATTCAAGTTACACCATTTCTGAATTTGCAACTTCATTACAAAACATAGCCAAATCCATAATATATATCAATAAAGTGCATATACGTACTAATCAAAAGAGACAAATTTTTATGCCAAGCAACAGTCGTCCCAACTGCTTGCCCAATAGTGTGGATATCTAAAGTAAGTCTGTATTGAATTGCTTGAGGATCCACTATCGTATCAATCTGCACCTTCCAAGCATCTGCTACTAGCAGTACATGGTGCACTAAAACAACATGATCAGTTGATGCAGTTGTTGCTTCTGCAACAACATTTCTTTGTCAACCCAATAGTTTGCACTTTCTAAAATGATTCTCGACTTGCATATTACCATCATTTGAGACGTTGCTGCTACTTTGATATGACTGCAAAAGAATAACAAACAATTAAATGCAGTTTTATTCACAAAAATACTTATCAAACATAATGCATTCATCAGTAATCACTAAATGATTATATAAACTTGAACATCTACTTTGATTTACAATCAAATGCATTTTTTTTCAATATTCAATATTCAATGTAGGAACACTGTAACATAGTTTTGAATGAAAACAACAATATTAAGAAAATTCAGTAAGTGTTTACATATATAAAAAATGAAATAGACCTAAAATCAACATGGACTTTTGTATGCCATTTATTTTATGTAAGAATGAAAACTCAGAGGCATTCGCAGCTTTGATAAAAAAATTGCACATGCATTCATTGAAGAAGAGGATCTATAGAGGATGCGTCTAATCACCGAATACCAAGTAACTTTCTTTCAGATTAGATGGTGGAGATCGGACACACACATCCAAATGTAATATGAATTTCAAATTAGGTATGATGAAGTCAAGGGATATATTGGTTATGATATGATGTATGAATGCAGTTTTCAAATTGAATTGTAATGGATATCCGGACAAACCATGCTTTTACTTGTACTTGTAATAAAAGTAACAACAATGTAGTTTAGTTAACATTACCTTTCAGTTTATCCTCAAAAAAACTATATGTAACCACATGTATGTTACGTAGAAACGGTTACAAGATGCAGGAAAGAATACTAGAATTGAGAGCTTAATCTGACCACTCTATTCTATCTTGGAGTTCGGTAAAAGCCTCACAGTTCACGCGCTAAATGTGATTCTACATGTGATACAATTGTCGATGGATGTGTTTTGATGCTTCAACTTGCTGGGTGTCATGTGTTTGATATTTAAGAATCATTATTGATTAAGTTGATTGATGAAGAAACCATAGTAATATTATGTTGGTCGACATAATATTAGAAGGACTTCTGTAGCCAATATATATTGACAATCTGTTTGCACTAGCATGATGTATTAAGACCCCAATAACCAATGATACACTCCTTGATAGGGTAACCAAAGTTCATGTTCATCAATTACAAGGTTGGTAAATGTTCAATAAATAAACAAGCTTTAACAACATCGAGCATCGGCATGCTAGGACTCAAAAATTAAAGATTGGAGCTAGAAACAAAGATGAAAATTTGCTTCTTACAGAGTATTAGAAGAACTACAATCACTTTTGAGTGGTAATTGTAGATTTCTCAATTTGATGAACGTCAAAGTAGCATGCAAAATAAAGTATTATTGTTTTGGAAAAGGCTGGAGATACAAAAGAGAAATGAAAGGGAGGGGTGTTTGGCAAGTGAGGTGATAAAGAGGTAATTGTAGTAGAAATGGATAAATCTGCATTTCTGCCAAGGTGCGTCAATCGTGCTTATTATCATTACTATGTAATTCAGTATTGTCTGATGTTAATGATATTTTTCGTCAACGCCGAAAGTGGATCAACAGGGATAGACACAAAGGGAAATCAAGAGGATTGGCTCACTTTTCCAATCGATTCTAGTGGGAACTTAAGAGCCTAGGGCTCATGGGTGTAGGATCGCTGAGAACTGTCTGGTCGGATCTAAGCTCAGCGGATGAGGTTCAACCGCCATTCGAGGAAACTGGAGGGTGTAACCCGTGTATCTCTACAGAATTAATTGTAAACTGCGACTACTATGACTAGGGAAATAACAATACACACTTACAGAGATGTTTTCACATAGGGAGATCCCTTTTCATTAAGCTTTTATTGGAAGTACATGAACGCTATGTGGAGGAATTATCCATTAATCTTCTTTCTTAAGTTATTTCTAATGGTACAAAAAGTTAGAAAAAAGATCATCCCTAATGTGACCTCTGGGGTCTTTTTTATAGTGGTTCAGGGTCCCTCCCGTCAGAGGGCTATCGGCCCCGCATGGGTCTTTGTCGGTTGTTTTATTCTTGGCTTTGAGTGCTTGACCTTCGACGCTTTTGATGTATTCGGTCACGATACTCAAAATATTGAGGGTAGCTTCTGAATATAATCTTGCAGTCATGAACTTTCGGATGTAGGCTCTCGGCTTTATCGTGAATACTTAGAGGGGCTCAACCCCTTGGCATATGTTCATAGCTGCCGGGTTGAAACCGCTATGGGTATCGGTACTAGGTAGACTAGTACGGGTAGCCTATATCCTTGCCCGGGTTTCTGTTAGCCCTCCGGAGGGGTCTTCACGGTAGCTTGTATCCTGTAAGAGTGGCTTCCGGTGTCACTCTTATTTATTTGCGGATGTGACCTTTCGCTATTATGCAGTAGATGCTCCAAAAGTTGGTTTTGAGTGGCCTTCGCGTTCTCCCAGATTAGTGCCTTCGATGCCTGCATCTTCAGGTCTATCAGTATTTGGGCAGGTCATTATCGAAGATTACTTTGGGTTTGGTCTGTCGGATCTACTACTTCCGGATCACTTGGTTTCGGGTTTGGACGATCTTTTGCTATAGGACTCCTTTGTCGGACCGATGCAGCTTGGAGAATCCCTATTGTAATGTCCCATATTTTAGCAATATAATAATTAATTTATTTAATTATTTAAATAGTGATTTAGAGAATTATATGATTGTTTAATTAAATAACTTTGAATATTTAATTAATATAATAATAGAATAATATATTTAATTTTTGAAATAGTCAGAAATAGTGAATTGACAATATTGTGTGAATTGGATTATTTATAATATATAATTCAGTTTGGAATTTAATTTGTATAACAAATATATTATATAAACGAAGTTTGAACGTATAATTATATTATAATTAAAATCGAGCTTGAAATGGCGCTGCAGTTCGTAATTTGGCGATTCAAACTTCAATTGAATATACATAATCCGTTTTAAGTCAGATTTCTGTGAAACTTGAAACGTTCGGAGCTGGTGAAGTATATATTTCTAATGGAAGAGAAAAATCGGGATTTCGTCGTGTACATTTTGATTTATGTCCAAATCAAATTTCAAAAAAGTCACTATGGAATTCCTTTATAATATATATCGATTTATTTATATTTTAAATGGATTTTAAATATAAATCGAATATCGATGTAACACTGAATTTGGAATGTCGAGTTATAGATCCCGATATGGAGCTGTGTGATATTCTATTGTGGATATACGATAATATTTATTTATAAATATTTAATTTAATTGTTTTTAAATACACTTAATATTTAAAAGGGTTTATTTAGAGCTTTAAAAATAGCCAGTTTTGCAAACGAACTCCGTTTTCGATGAAACTAATTTTGTTGGATCTGTAATATTAAATTATTATTAGATTTCCAGTTTCGTGATTTTTGGAGTCAGTATTTGGCCGTACGAATTTTTAATGTGAAAAACAGTCAATTTTCTGACTTTAAAAATATGTTGTGTGAGCAAACGGAGTCGGAATTCGACAAAATCGGTTTCGTTAGGTCCGTAATTTCAAACTCTTGCTGTAGGTCTAATTTTATGATTTTTGGGTATTATATGTGGTCGTACGAATTTTTAACAATAAATACATATAGCGTTTGCTTAAAAATAAATAAATACTCGAATATAAATATATTTTCTTACGCTATAAATACCCTACACTAATTCTAACCCTAAAGTATTTCATTCCTCAGGTCAATAAAAATTCCGCCGCCAGTTATTCCTCCTAAACCCATTTGTGATCTCTACAAATTTAAAATAAAATCAAAAGATAATATATAAATTCCAAGATAATTATACTTGGATTCACGTAAGGTTCCTCTTTAGTCTGGTATACTCTGTGTGGGGTTCGACGCAAATATTTTCGCACTGTAAAAATGCAGCGGACGTTGGGTCTTTCTAGGGTTTAAGTTATAGCCGAAATGAGGAAGGGGTGGTTTGATTGGATGTTATTTTTGAATTGAGGGGTTCAAACCAATATTGAATGCAAAGTTTTGGGGATTTTTGAGCTATTAAGGTTCGGTGGTTTTTCCGTGGTGTGTGCAACGTCCTGGAAATCGCAGTCAACGAGTGAAGTATAGAAGGAGGAAATGGTAGAAGGAGAGATGACCAATGGTCAAGACTTTGGGAAATATCGTGAAGTATAGAAGGAGGAAATGGCAGTCAACGATTTTCCATTTGCGTTTGTTTGGGTTCAGCGATTTCTGTTTGGAGAAGGAGGAAGTAGCGTGTTTGGGTATGAACAAGAAGATGGGCTGGAGAAAAAGGTTGAGGCCCAATATAAATGTTGAAATTAGTTTGTTTTTAATTTAAAATAGTACCTAAACTTGTTAAAATCATAACTTCCTCATACGATATCGGTTTTCAGCAAAACAAGATCCGAAAGGATCGTATGGACGGCTGCTACAAAATGGAACTGATTGGGAGTGATTTGGAGCTCGTCCCAATTTATGGCGAAATAAAACGCCTGACTGAATCTATTGAACAGTTATCAGTATCTAACGATTTCCGACCAATGTGAGTAAATCTCACTAACTCTACTCAATTTATATTTTTTATAAAATATTTTTAGAATTTATATATGATGGTTGTTTACTATGTGTTGGCTGTTTGGTTGAACTGCTAGCTAATTGGTTGAAAATATAGATAACGATATAGGTATAAATCGTTAATCGAATATTGATTCTGTTATCAAAATATTCCATATTTGTGTCATTCATGTGATTAACATCTGTGGATGCAGGGAAACAGGTCGGAGGGACCCAACTGGGTTCCTCAATAGTTATTTTATTGTTTTTCATATATTGTGATATATATATTCTGTTGTGAATATGTGTGTTTGATCATTGTTATTTGGTACTTTTAAATACCAAAGGAAATACTGGAATGTGAAATGGGAAATTTCAAACTATAATTTGAGATAAAATATTTATATAAAATCAAAGGATTTTATATAAAAAGGAAATTTTGAAAGTGTATATTGAAATAAAAATATTCGTATAAAATCAAAGTATTTTATAACAAGAAATGTATGAAGTGAATATGGGATTTTGGAATTTTATAAAATCAAATGGACTTATTAAAAGGAGATATTTGAAAATTAAATAAAAAACTTCTGTATGAAGTTAACAACAGTTATATGGAAGTTTGAAAGACCGATTTGGTTAAAATACTAAACGAAGGTAATAAGAAGTAAATTAAGAACTTTATGGAGTAAATATAATATTTAGGAAAACAAATAGAATTGAAAAGGATATATTTGTATAACATTTACAAATAGAATTGAAAAGGATATATTAGTATAACATTTACAAATAGAGTTGAAAAGAACATATTTGTATAACATTTTCATATAGGATTGAAAATGATATATTTGTAAACCATTTACAAATAGAATTGAAAAGGAAATATTTGTAAACCATTTACAAATAGAATTGGAAAGGAAATATTTGTAAAACATTTACAAATAGAATATAAATGGAAATAAATAGAGTAATAAAAGTAATTATTTATAAAATAAATAAGATTTTATAAAAGGAATTATTTGGAAAATAAATAGAAATATTTATAAAACAAATAGGGTTTTATAAAAAAGGATATTTGGAAATTAGATAGAGTAAATTAAATAGAGTTAATTGATAGAGTTAATCGATTAGACTTAGAGTTAACCAGTTAGAGCTAACCAGTTAGAGTTAATCAGTTAGAGTTAACCAGTTAGAGTTTATCAGTTAGAGTTAATCAGTTAGAGTTAACTAGTTAGAGTTAACCGGTTAGATTTAATCAATTAGAGTTAACCAGTTAGAGTTAACCAGTTAGAGTTAATCAATTAGAGTTAACCAGTTAGAGTTGATCGATTAGAGTTAATCGATTAGAGTTAAATCGACTTAGAGTTGTTCAAATAGAGTTAAATCAAATTAGAGTTGTTCAAATAGAGTTAATCGAATAGAGTTAATTGAATAGAATTAGTCGAACTAGAGTTAGTCGAATATTAGTTATTCGAAAAGAATTATCGAATATTAGTTATTCGAAAAGAATTATCGAATATTAGTTATTCGAAAGGAGTTATTGAATATTAGTTATTCGAAAGGAATTACCGAATAATAGTTATTCGAATAGAGCTAAAAGGAGTTAATCGAATATAGTTTATTCGAAAGGAGATTAATCGAATATAGAATCATTCAAAGAGAGTTAATCGAATATAGTTATTCGAAGTGAGATTATCGAATATAATTATTCGAAGAAAGAATTATCGAGTATTAGTTATTCGAAGGGAGTTATCAAATAGAGATTATTCGAAAGAGAATTATACGTTGAGTTCAATTATATTGAATTCGGGAAAGTAATATTTACTTTTCGTTTTTAATCAAGATTTACTTATTTATTTAGTTAAATCAAGGAATAAAAGTTATACTTTGAAGTTAGATATTTCGGAAGTAGGGATTATAACGCTATAGTTATAATAAATGTTTTCAAATAAGAAGTGGATTCGTAAATAGAATCCGAGAGTTTCGCAAGGAAGTTTGTTAAAGATTTGAAAGGTGAGTCTTGTCTATTTCGAAGTTAGAAATGTTGTTCAGTTAAGGTCTTAGAGGTAGTTATACCCCAACTTGATTGGCTTCGTTTTAACTAAGGAATGATTAAGGTTCGATGGTGAAGGTTGGTTAAGTGAAATTAGTTAATTAGGGTAACGGTTTGAGTGGCGTAGCGATGTTTTATTTAAACATCTATTTAAAATCCGATGAATGAGTTTTGGAAATGTTTTCCAAATATAATCAGAGATATTTTCTAATCATAGAAAATGAAATGTTTAATGAAAAGAATACTGGAATGACAGTGATACGAGAAAAGAGACGGAAATGTTTTCCAATAATTAATAATGTATATTTTCTAAATTTAGAAAATAAGGAATGTTGAATATATGGAAACAGGAAATAAACAAATTAATGAACTAAAGAGATAAACGTTAAATGATGATTGATCAATAGAATTTCCATTTGGAAATAATATCGTTGTTTGCACACGTGTTTTTCTTTGATAGTTAAATCACTGACTATCGAAGTTTTTGACCATTTTTCCATCGTCAATACGGAGAGACCGGGATCAGATTCATTATCTGAAACCACTCTGTATGGACGTTAGAATTGCGATCAAATATGATGAAGATAGTTGAAGACGGAGTTATGCAAAGGCTATCCTGTTTACAGAATAGTGCCTTCGGTTTGTCCTGTCCCAGGACAATGTGAATGGACGAATGTCTGACAGAGTATATCTAATGGATCGCGTAATTTGATCTCTTCAAACGTACTTACATTTGGTGGTGGAGGAATTCGTTTCTCTTAGCTTTATACTCATGGTATTTTTGGGGAAATCAATTTGTGATTTGGCGGGTATGACGATGTGGCATTCAAAAGTAAATAGTGGTCAGGTGTTCCAAAAGATACGTTATGACCTCAAGCCTCATCAACCGGGAAATGACAGAAATCGGGCAGGCAGCATGGCTATGTGGGTCGCTTCCATTAGGGTGTATATCACCTATCTAAAGAAAATCCATTTCATTCTTTTATCTATTTTCGATGCTGTCCCTTTTCAGGAAACGGTGGGTAGCACTCAACCGTTGGTGATATACATTCGATACACTCAAGCGAAATGAGTGGTCGGTCATGTGTGGGCCGGGTTGCAAGACGTTCTTGTTGAACCCAGTGTATTCGCCTCTAGATATACACTATCGGCAGGTCGTTCCATACCTTGTCATAGTCGGAATCCAATCTCCTATAAGCGCTCGCAGTTTTGTTTGTATACTATATATGTGGAACGTGAGATGCAAGCGTTCTGCTAGATTGTTAATTACTTGGGATTAGACATTATTATAATATCAGAGAAGTATTGATTTCCAAAAGTGTTTTGGGTTATCGTAAGGTAAAAATCGTCTGTGTTTATGTTTGGATCGGTCTTATGATTACTTTTTGTTTTGAAAAGGATTTTGAAAAGATAAACCAAATGATTTGAGTTTACTCACACCAGTCCCATGATTGACCCATATTTTTTTCTTCCCTAAACTCATGGGTGCCCAAATTTGTACGGGCAGTCAAGTAGTTCAGGTCTTCACAGATACACCTGGAGGAGCTTGAAGCAAGAGGCTTCAGGATTATATAGCTATTGTAATTTCCGCTGTGTGTCAGTGTTGTACTCTGATAACGTTATTGTATATTTATATATATACTGTTTATTTCAAAGTTATGTTGTAATATATTTTATTCGTTCCACTGTGAGATTCGTATTACTCTGATTCTGTTCTGCAGTGATCTTCTTTTTCTTCTATTCTAATTTTTCTACCTTATCTATTATCACCCTCTAACTTCTTTCTATTAATGATCTGGAATGCTCGATGCCTGAATAATTAACATGGGTTTTATGTTGATTTTCTGGGTCAAAAATCCCAGTTCGTTACAGTGGTATCAGAGTTGAAGGTTAAGTGATTACCTTGGCTCTGTGGCGTGACTCAGTAGAAATGGGGTTAGCAATGCCCTAGATTGAGTTGAGAGTATATATATACGAGTGAACGTATTTGTAGATTTTATAAAAAATTGCTTTATATTGTGGAGATTTATTGGTTGAGTTGTTTATAAGTTCTGATCGATCAGTTTGATCCACTGTATCGATAGGAGTTTCTAAACGCTCGAATATGATAAACCGACATAGTATGTTTTGAAAAAGGGTAAATGAAATAATTTTACCCAAATTATATTTTGATATAAACAAAATATTAATATTTGAAGTATTATATTATATTGGATGTGTTGATTGTTATATAAATCGAATAAAGCTTAAAGTTGAGTTGGTTATGTATATGTAACCAAATAAAATTCATATAAGTGTTATGAAATGAATTAAATCAGAATTGGAATTAAAACTCTTAAAAATTGGAAAAGTATTTATAAATGGGTTTGGATTAAATATACGAGAATTTTAAGATCCTGGGAGATTTCAAATTTTTTTACAAGCATCGTGAATGATATCTTGAAAAGGATTCCAAAATGGAAATGTTTAAATATGTGTTTTGAAAAGTGATATAGTATTGAACTCACTTTGATCGCTGGGAAATAACTCTGATGATGCTGGCCACATCATCAGTGTTCATTTTCGAGTTGTAAGTGATGGATTACTACCAAAGATTTTGTGTTGAATTGTTTTGAGAAAACAAGTTGTTTTGAATCCCGAAAAGGAATATTTGATTGTTGAAAGAGCTAAACTGTTTAAAAACTCCCAGGAGGGATTGTTTGAACAAAAACAAATTTAAACAGAAATTTGTGAAAACAAGTTGGAATTGAATTGAAACCAATTAACTAGAAATTGAATTGGAATATAACATATCAAGTAAAATCAGATTTTGAATTATGAGATAAAAATTTGGAATGGTATTGGATTGGTGAGTTAGGAGTTTGGAATCGAGAATGGAACTCGAGTTTGAATTGGAATTTGGCTTTGGATAAGCGAATAATTGTGTTGAGATTTGATTTATTGAAATTGATTGGAAATCTATTGGTATAGATGGATATATGATCAGCAGGTATTGAGTAGAAGCAAGTGCAAGGATGTAATGATATGCCTGACAAAAAGGTACATGTTTAAATTTCCATATAAGGTTTTATGCACCGAATCGGCAAGCCGCTTGGATTTTTGATTTTATTTTTGAAAGGAAAGTGCCTAGAGAGGCGAGTAGGGGTTTGAACTATTGACCGGTACAAAGGAGGTGCTGGCGAAATTTTTCGAAAATTTCGGGTGTTTGAAAATTTTCAGGATTTTTGAAAATTTTCGTTAGTAGGAATTAATTAATATTTTAATTGGAATTGAACGGGTTCAGTTGAAACTGAAGTTAAAAGTAAACAAATAAATTTTAACCCAGTTAATAGGGTTTGTTTTTAACCTTAGCAATTTCGAGGACGAAATTATTTTAAGGGGGGAAGAATGTAATATCCCGTATTTTAGCAATATAATAATTAATTTATTTAATAGTGATTTAGAGAATTATATGGTTGTTTAATTAAACAACTTTGAATATTTAATTAATATAATAATAGAATAATATATTTAATTTCTGAAATAGTCAGAAATAATGAATTGACAATATTGTGTGAATTGGATTATTTATAATATATAATTCAGTTTGGAATTTAATTTGGATAACAAATATATTATATAAACGAAGTTTGAACGTATAATTATATTGCAATTAAAATCGAGCTTGAAATGGCGCTGTTGTTCGTAATTTGGCGATTCGAATTTCAATTGAATATACATAATCCGTTTTAAGTCGGATTTCTGTGAAACAAGAAACGTTCGGAGCTGGTGAAGTATATTTTTCTAATGGAAGAGAAAAATCGGGAATTCGTCGTGTAGATTTTGATTTATGTCCAAATCAAATTTCAAAAAAGTCGCTATGGAATTCCTTTATAATATATATCGATTTATTTATATTTTAAATTGATTTTAAATATAAATCGAATATCGATGTAACAATGGATTTGGAATGTTGAGTTAAAGATCTTGATATGGAGCTGTGTGATATTCTATTGTGGATATATACGATAATATTTATTTATAAATATTTAATTTAATTGTTTTTAAATACATTTAATATTTAAAAGGGTTTATTTAGAGCTTTAAAAATAGCCAGTTTTGCAAACGAACTCCGTTTTTGATGAAATTAATTTTGTTGGATCCGTAATATTAAATTATTATTAGATTTCCAGTTTCATGATTTTTGGAGTCAGTATGTGGACGTACGAATTTTTAATGTGAAAAATAGTCAATTTTCTGACTTTAAAAATATGCTATGTGAGCAAACAGAGTCTGAATTCGACGAAACCAGTTTCGTTAGGTCCGTAATGTCAAACTCTACCTGTAGGTCCAATTTCATGATTTTTGGGTATTATATGTGGTCGTACGAATTTTTAACAATAAATACATATAGCATTTGCTTAAAAATAAATATAATATTCGAATATAAAAATATTTTTCTTACCATATAAATACCCTACACTAAATCTAACCCTAAAGGATTTTATTCCTCTGGTCAATAAAAATTCCGTCGCCGGTTCTTCCTCCTAAAACCATTTGTGATCTCTACAAATTCAAAATAAAATCAAAAGATAATCTATAAATTCCAAGATAATTATACTTGGACTCACGTAAGGTTCCTCTTCAGTTTGGTATACTCTGTGAGGGGTTCCACGCAAATATTTTCGCAATGTGAAAATGCAGCAGACGTTGGGTCTTTCTAGGGTTTAAGTTATAGCCGAAATGAGGAAGGGGTGGTTCGATTGGATGTTATTTTTGAATTGAGGCATTCAAACCAATCTTAAATGCAAAGTTTTGGGGATTTTTGAGCTATTAGGGTTCGGTGGGTTTTTCCGTGGTGTGTGCAACGTCCTGGAAATCGCGAGATTCATGAGCAGTGCGAGTTCGATCTAAATGGGTGGAGAAGGAAGAGTAGAAGGAGAGATGACCGATGGTGAAGACTTTGGGAAATATCGTGAAGTATAAAAGGAGGAAATGGCGGTCAATGATTTGCCATTTGCGTTTGTTTGGGTTCAGCAATTTCTGTTTGGAGAAGGAGGAAGTAGCGGGTTCGGGTATGAACAAGAAGATGGGCTGGATAAAAAGGTTGAGGCCCAATATAAATGTTGAAATTAGTTTGTTTTTAATTTAAAATAGTACCTAAACTTCTTAAAATCATAACCTCCTCATACGATATCGATTTTCAGCGAAACAAGATCCGACAGGATCGTATGGACGGCGGCTGCACAAAGGTACTGACTGGAAGTGATTTGGAGCTCGTCCCAATTTATGGTGAAATAAAACGCCTGATTGAATCTATTGAACGGTTATCGCTATCTAACGATTTCCGACCAATGTGAGTAAATATCGCTAACTCTGCTCAATTTATATTTTTATAAAATATTTTTAGAATTTATAAATGATGGTTGTTTACTGTGTTGGCTGTTTGGTTGAATTGCTAGCTAATTGGTTGAAAATATAGTTAATGATATAGATATAAATCGTTAATCGAATATTGATTTTGTTATCAGAATATTCCATATTCGTGTCATTCATGTGATTAACATCTGTGGATGCAGGGAAACAGGTCGGAGGGACCCAACTGGGTTCCTCAACATTTATTTTACTGTTTTCATATATTGTGATATATGATGTGATTTATATTCTGTTGTGATTATGTGTGTTTGATCATTGTTATTTGGTACTTTTAAATACCAAAGGAAATACGGGAGTGTGAAAAGGGAAATTTCAAACTATAATTTGAGATAAAATATTTATATAAAATCAAAGGATTTTATATAAAAAGTAAATTTTCAAAGTGTATATTGAAATAAAAATATTCGTATAAAATCAAAGTATTTTATAACAAGAAATGTATGAAGTGAATATGGGATTTTGGAATTTTATAAAATCAAATGGACTTATTAAAAGGAGATATTTGAAAATTAAATAAAAAACTTCAATATGAAGTTAACAACAGTTATATGGAATTTTGAAAGACCGATTTGGTTAAAATACTAAATGAAGGTAATAAGAAGTAAATAAAGAACTTTATGGAGTAAATATAATATTTAGGAAAACAAATAGAATTGAAAAGGATATATTTGTATAACATTTTCAAATAGAATTGAAAAGGATATATTTGTATAACATTTACAAATAGAGTTGAAAAGGATATATTTGTATAACGTTTGCAAATAGGATTGAAAATGATATATTTGTAAACCATTTACAAATAGAATTGAAAAGGAAATATTTGTAAACCATTTACAAATAGAATTGGAATGGAAATATTTGTAAAACATTTACAAATAGATTATAAATGGAAATAAATAGAGTAATAAAAGTAATTATTTATAAAATAAATAAGATTTTATAAAAGGAATTATTTGGAAAATAAATAGAAATATTTATAAAACAAATAGGGTTTTATAAAAAAGGATATTTGGAAATTAGATAGAGTAAATCAAATAGAGCTAATTGATAGAGTTAATCGATTAGAGTTAGAGTTAACCAGTTAGAGATAACCAGTTAGAGTTAATCAGTTAGAGTTAACCAGTTAGAGTTTATCAGTTAGAGTTAACCAGTTAGAGTTAACCAGTTAGAGTTAACCAATTAGAGTTAACCAGTTAGAGTTAACCAGTTAGAGTCAACCAGTTACAGTTAATCGATCAGAGTTAACCAGTTAGAGTTGATCGATTAGAGTTAATCGATTAGAGTTAAATCGAATTAGAGTTGTTCAAATAGAGTTAAATCGAATTAGAGTTGTTCAAATAGAGTTAATCGAATAGAGTTAATTGAATAGAATTAGTCGAACTAGAGTTAGTCGAATATTATTTATTCAAAAAGAATTATCGAATATTAGTTATTCGAAAAGAATTATCGAATATTAGTTATTCGAAAGGAGTTATCGAATATTAGTTATTCGAAAGGAATTATAGAATATTAGTTATTCGAATAGAGTTAAAAGGAGTTAATCGAATATAGTTTATTCGAAAGGAGATTAATCGAATATAGAATCATTCGAAGAGAGTTAATTGAATATAGTTATTCGACGAGAGATTATCGAATATAGTTATTCGAAGAAAGAATTATCGAATATTAGTTATTCGAAAGGAGTTATCAAATAGAGATTATTCGAAAGAGAATTATACGTTGAATTCGATTATATCGAATTCGAAAAGTAATATTTACTTTCCGTTTTTAATCAAGATTTACTTATTTATTTATAAATTAGTGGTTTAATTATTTAGATAAATTAAGGAATAAAAGTTATACTTTGAAGTTAGATATTTCGGAAGTAGGGATTATAACGCTATAGTTATAATAAATGTTTTCAAATAAGAAGTTGATTCGTAAATAGAATCCGAGAGTTTCGCAAGGAAGTTTGTTAAAGATTTGAAAGGTGAATATTGTCTATTTCGAAGTTAGAAATGTTGTTCAGTTAAGGTTTGAGAGGTAGTTATACCCCAACTTGGCTTCGTTTTAACTAAGGAATGGTTAAGGTTCGATAGTGAAGGTTGGTTGAGTGAAATAAGTTAATCAAGGTAATGATTTGAGTGTCATAGCGATGTTTTATTTAAACATCTGTTTAAAATCCGATGAATGAGTTATGGAAACGTTTTCCAAATATAATCAGAGATATTTTCTAATCATAGAAAATGAAATGTTTAATGAAAAGAATACTGAAATGACAGTGATACGTGAAAAGAGACGGAAATATTTTCCAATAATAAATAATGTATATTTTCTAAATTTAGAAAATAAGGAATGTTGAATATATGGAAATAGGAAATAAAAAAATTAATGAACTAAAGAGATAAACGTAAAATGATGATTGATCGATAGAATTTCCATCTGGAAATAATCCCGTTGTTTGCACACGTGTTTTTCTTTGATAGTTAAATCACCGACTATCGAAGTTTTTGACCATTTTTCTGTCGTCAATACGAAGAGACCGGGATCAGATTCATTATCTTAAACCACTCTGTATGGAAGTTAGCATTGCGATCAAATATGATGAAGATAGTTGAAGACGGAGTTATGCAAGGGCTATCCTATTTACAGAATAGTGTCGTCGGTTTGTCCAGTCCCAAGACAACGTGATTGGACGAATGTCTGATAGAGTATATCTAACGGATCGCGTAAGTTGATCTTTTCAAACGTACTTACGTTTGGTGGTGGAGGAATTCATTTCTCTCAGCTTTATACCCATGGTATTTTTAGGGAAATCAATTTGTGATTTGGCGGGTATGACGATGTGGCATTCAAAAGTAAATGGTGGTCAGGTGTTCCAAAAGATACGTTATGACCTCAAGCCTCATCAACCGGGAAATGACAGAAATTGGGCAGGCAACATGGCTATGTGGGTTGCTCCCATTAGGGTGTATATCACCTATCTAGAGAAAATCCATTTCATTCATTTATCTATTTTCGATGTTGTCCCTTTTCGGGAAACGGTGGTAGTTCCCAACCGTTGGTGATATACATTCGACACACTCAAGCGAAATGAGTGGTCGGTCATGTGTGGGCCGGTTACAAGACGTTTTTTTGAACCCAGTGTATTCGCTTCTAGATATACACTATCGGCAGGTGGTTCCATACCTTGTCATAGTCGGAATCCAATCTCCAATAAGCGCCCACGGTTTTGTTTGTAAACTATATATGTGGAACGTGAGATGCAAGCGTTCTGCTACATTGTTAATTACTTGTGATTAGACATTATTATAGTATCAGAGAAGTAATGATTTCCGAAAGTGTTTTGGGTTATCGTAAGGTAAAAATCGTCCGTGTTTATGTGTGGATCGGTCTTACGATTACTTTTTCTTTTGAAAAGGATTTTGAAAAGTTAAACCAAATGATTTGAGTTTACTCACACCAGTCCCATGACTGACCCAGAGTTTATTTTGTTTTGTTTTCCCTAAACTTTTGGGTGCCCAAATTTGTACGTGCAGTCAAGTAGTTCAGGTCTTTACAGATATACTTGGAGGAGCTTGAAGCAGAAGGCTTCAGGATTATATAGCTATTGTTATTTCCGCTGTGTGTAAGCGTTGTACTCTGATAATGTTATTGTATATATATATATATATACTGTTTATTTCAAAGTTATGTTATAATATATTTTATTCGTTCCGCTGTGAGATTCGTATTACTCTGATTTTGTTCTGTGGTGATCTTCTTCTTGTTCTATTCTAATTTTTCTATCTTATCTATTATCACCCTATAACTTCTTTCTATTAATGATCTGGAATGTTCGATGCCTGAATAATTAACATGGGTTTTATGTTGATTTTCTGGGTCGAAAATCCCAGTTCTTTACACCTGTTGTATTGGCCCTGATGGATAAATCCCGCCAGCTGTACCCTATAGCTTTCACGATCCTATTTCCAGAGGGTTTCGTTTCGTGCCGTGTCTCGGATTATTCTTTCCAGCTTTTAACCATTCCTAATAATCAGTTCCGTTTCCTGGCGAGCTTTTAGTGATCCTTTGGTTGCTTGATACCCCTTCACCGCCAACTCGATTCTTTGTTAATTTTGGTAGTAAAATTTGCCCTCCCCCCTAGTGAAGAGGTGTTTTCGACTTTACAGGTCAAAATTTTGTCTTTTCTTCGGAGTGTTGCCTATGTGCCTCTCGCCTTCCTTCAATCAGGTGCGTTGATTGATCTCCATTTGAGTGATCTAGATTCTGAATACGAAGTATATTTTATTTCTCTTTATCCCCGTGCAGTGTCCTTACTTTCCTCATATGAGTCTCGTCCGTTGATTTAGTCTTAGGTAGATAGCTGAGAGGCAAGGTAAGCTTTTTTTTTTTCTCTTTCTGTCTCCTCTTTTCCCTGCATAGCATTTCACCAAAGCAAGATTATTATTCAACAAGACTTGTTGTATTATTTTCCCAAGATTTCATCTCTAGCTAGTAGTAAGTTTTTTTTTTGTAGATTGAACTCTTATTGACTATCTGAATTGACGATTAATAGCAACCCTCTATGAGGTCATACCCATCCCATTCGCTACCGGGGCTTTGGGAAGTAAAACCTGTATAAACAAAAAAGTGTAGCAGTGGCAATTCAATATATCGATATAAGTTTACTTAGCTAGGATTTTTGTTCTATAGGATAATGAAATTCCAAATTGTTCGTATGCCTATGTGGTGTTTGTGTAAAATCATCAAAGAAAAATTAGATTGAGCGACGTATTTATGTTATGGTATCACCTGGCAGGACTATGTACAAGATTACACAAATTGGCGATTTCATTCCGAATAAGTCTGGGCTTTATTTGATGGAGGAGGAGCTTGGGAAGAAGGAACATCAAGTGAGCAATGTTTTGAGTGAAATCCCGGGTGTCCTGAATCATCATTCCGAACTGTTATTCTTGAACTTTTTCTTCGGGTATGTCTATTCTTCTTTGGGACAAGATCTTCTAGAGCAAACTTCTCCCTCTTGTTCTGTGTTTCTTTGAAATGGTTTGTTCCCACCCTCCATGGCTTCTTCTTTTCCTGAATCTCTGCCTAAGAAGAGATTTGCTTCAGTTTTTGACAATGATTCCTTTCGGAATCCTAAAAGGGTGAACTCTGTTTCCCGTTCTTCTGATAGTGAAATTGTTGTGTCGCCGGATCATCGGCTACCACATACCCCTCTTGTATTTTCTCCTGGAAGTTTTCACAACGTCTGTCCCTCCTCTGCAGAGACCATTGGAAGTAATTTTGTTGCTGGTTTTCAAAGATCCGATTTTCAAGGGGATCCGGATTCAGGAGAGCGTGAACCTTCCCTTTCTCCCTACTATCCGTATGACCCCACGGGTCCCTCTTTTTAGGCCCCAGATTTTGACACCATTATAAGATCTACTTTATCCTCTATCAATGTCTCCGACATTCAGGAACTTACTTCTGAAGGGTGGTTTAAGTTTTACCTCAACTTTGTTAAACGACAACTTTTGGTACGTATCTTTTATCCTCTTGTGGCTCTTTACTCGCCTTATTGATGTAAGGACTAACATCATATCGATCATGCCTTCTTCTCCCCGTTCCCCTCTTTTTTTCCTTTAGATATCCAAGAGTTGGTATGTTACTAGGTTTATAGCTGCCTCTTCATTTCGGGATAAGAAAGAACTCCAGAGAGAGAAAGCCATGTTGGAGTCTTGATTTCATGATCTAACCTTTGCAAATGTAGCAACGAAGAGGTTTGTAGTCAAATGAAGGAGTCCGTTAAGAGGGAAAGGGCTGCCAACGGTTCCTTAACTACCGAAGTTTTGGCCCTCAGACGTGAGCAGTCAGATATGCTGATGAAACATGCGGGGTGGCTGAAAACAAGGGAAGCGACTCTTTTTGATGCCAGGCGAATAATTTGCGAAACTAGGGATCAGATTTCTTTGTTCTTGAAAGTGCACTTTCCAGATATGATGTCTGACTGTTATGAAAAGGTTCTCCTCTTAGCTACCGTGATAACTGTGGCAAGTTTCCTAAAATGGACTTTCCTTTCCTTCCTTCATCCCTTCGGAACAAAATCTTGAGAGGTGCTATTACCTTAGATCAGGGTACTGCAGATTCTAAAGGAGAGAAAGCATAGGTCGAGAATCTTTTGTTCATCAAAAAGATAATCGATAGCCAATCACCTTGGGGTGATCAAGATCTGACTTTGCATAAAGAAGCTTGTAATGTTGACAGCCTGTATGGAGATGATGGATTTGTGGAGGGGGTAAATCTTCCGGAGCTTGGTGAGAGAGAACAGGAGGTGCACGCAGGTTCTCCTATCCCCCGGATACAGATTCCATTCTCTGAATTATTTCTTTACTTGTACTAGTTGATATTTGATGACTTGTTCTCATGGTGATAGGAATGATGTCCTTGCAGCTCACCTCTCCTCCTTTTTTTTTAAGGATGATCTTTCTAAGATGAAGAGGGAATTCCTCACATAGCCTCCCTTTAGATCCGGTAGAGAACGCTTCTTAAAAGAACTCAAACATATTTACATGAAGTATCCTCAGTTATCTTTCAACTTCTTGGGGAACGACAAGGAGATAATATTAAAGAAACTTAGTACTCATCATGCAAAGTTAATATGTAACATGGAAGAAAAGAACACTGGAGAAAGATGATTTGTTATATCTATATATTTCTTGATGACATTGCATGTGAATGCGAATCATATTTGTTTTTACCGCATGCTTTTTCTGGGTTTGGAATACTCTTGCAAAAGATAGCTTATCTGTTTATTTAAACAACACGATTTACCTAAAGACACTTCTTCTTTTGTGGATAAAGATGCATTGTTTCCTTTGTGTTTGGGAAATTTTTTGGGAACTTCTCCTACCACCATAGGTGGTAGATGTGCCCTATCCGCGAAAAGATTGGCGCAACGTTTGGTAGAACAAATATGTGTGTTGGAGACTCAAATAAGGCAAAAATATAAAGACATCCTCGAGGCAAAGAGGAGCATAAAAAGGAATCCTACCATCGATTTTTATGAAGAAAGGGATGAAATGCAGCGTCAAGTTAAGGATTTAGAGGTAAGATGCAAAGACATATTAGTGAAATGCAAAGAATGGGAGACGACATTTAGATGTGCTCTTGGGGTCTCTGCATCTAGTGAGTCGTGTGTCTCGACGGAACGTGTCTCTTTGGAATTTGGGATTGAGGATCCTCTCCTTGGGATAAACCATTCCTTTGTTGCCTGGTGGCATAGGCGGTTAAAGGCAAGCATGAAAAGTCTTCATGACAGGAAGGAGGTTGAGGCCAACTCTCGTTGTGACGACTTTTATACCTCCAAACTTAAGCAATTGCAAAAGGAGAAACATGTCTTACGCGGAGAAGCTTTCGACCTGAGGAAGGAAAAAAAATCTTCGTGCGATGGGCAAGACTTTCAATCAAGCTTTGAAGTGGCAACCTAAACCCACGGATGACCTTGGCGTGGTGATGGAAAATGTGCAAAAGGTCGACGAGCTTTTGCGTGCCGCGATTCGTCGTTCTGCCACTTCCTCCTGGCTCTATGAATAGAGCGTATCCTGTCAGAAGTTGGTCTATTGGCCATGCAGAAGTTGTTGTGTCGGGGCATGCTTTCTTCCCTCCTTTTTTATATAAGCATTTATGTAACGCATAAAGTACCCTGTATTTTAACAACGGAGTGTAGAATTTTATATAAACCACACACACGGATGAAGGGTATGATCTATAATGATATGATTTGGCGTGCAACTGTGTATGTTAATCTAGGCACTTTCCTTTTAGTCATCGCTATATCGCGACTAGGCACAAAATGCTATGTTGGGGTCTGTCTTGTAGTCTTGAAAACAGTGTCCCGTACCCTTTTGGGATTACTAGTATCATAGTGCGTTCAATCATAAAAGATCCGAAATATCCATTTGTGTTTTGTGCGTTAGTGTGAATATTTGGTGTATGCAAGGTTTTAAATCTCGGATATCGGCCGTGTTTCGTCTTGGAGATTTTATAGACTCGGTCTCGTATCGGGGGAGATCTCGGACGAGATGAGTCTAACTTGGGAGTTCGTCTCAGATTTTCGTCTCTGGTCTAAAAGTTCATATTCGAACAATCTCGGGGTACATAATATGTTAAAAATGATATTTTAACAAAATAATTTTTATGAATGCTATCAAAAACACAGTAACTTAAACTTAAAATGAAAAATAACTTTATTATTCTTTATTTTGCGGAAGATTATTCATACTCTAAATTATAATATGCTTAAAAAAGGAATAATGTTAGATAGGAAACATTAAAAGGATCCAAAACATTAAAAAAATCAGCATAAATAGACCATAAAATACATAGTTTCATAAGTAACATGTATGTAAAAAGATGAATATGAAAATCATAAGCATTGTAAAGCATATACGAACATACAATATAATCATATAACATGCAAAATGTAAAATAAAAAAAGATTGATATAGCTAGATTTGAGTTTTTTAATTATAGTTCTAGTTCTGGCACAAATTTAAATTTAACCAAAAAAACAAAGATCTCGGACGGTATTCCAGTATTTCGTCTCGGTCGATATATCTTTCGATATTGCAATATCTCGGACGATATATTCGAAAGGGGATTTAGAGTGATATTTGTTGTTTCGTTTCGGAAGGAGTCCAAAACGAGATCTCGGAGGAGATCTCGGGCGATATTTGCTAGATTTGAAATAGTGGGTGTATGTAAATCGGAGATACTTTCCTGAGTACAGAGGAGAAGTGATAAATGCTTCCAGTGTGCGATTTGCGCTGTGGTTCGACGTTGAGTCGAAGTTGAATTGCTTCTCCCAACATTTTCCAAGGACGAGGTTGACCCTGATCCGAATATGCAAGAAGACCGGAATTTCCTCTAGTATTTGAGAGACACTGAATAGTCTTAGATTTGAGTCTTAGCATAGAAGATTGGATCCCCCTCCGATATTGGTAAAGCGTCGAATCAACCAGATTCGGGTATTAGCATAAATGGCCGTAACCCCCCTTCGGCATTGGTGAAGCGTTGAATCGACCCAGTTTCGGGTATAAGTATAGAAGACCGGAATCCCTTCCGGTATTGGCAAGGCGCCGAATCGACCCAGATTCAGGTATTAGTATAGAAGACCGGAACTCCCCTCCGCAGTTGGCAAAGCACCGAATCGACCCAGATTCAGGTATTAGTATAGAAGGCCGAAACTCCCCTCCGGTATTGGAAAGGCGCCGAATCAACCCAGATTCGGGTATTAGTATAGAAGGCCAGAACTGTCCTCCAGTATTGGCAAGGCGTCGAATCAACCCAGATTCGGGTGTTAGTATAGAAGATCGGAATTCCCCTCAGGTATTGGCAAGGCGCCGAATCGACCCAGATTTGGGTATTAGTATAGAAGACCAGAACTCCCCCCCCCGGTATTAGCAAGGCGCTGAATCGACCCTAATTTGGGTATTAGTATAGAAGACCGGAACTCCCCTCCGACATTGATTTGGAAAGAAGAGGTTGTACGTTCTTTTGAGCCTCCCCTTGGGATTTTGATGTCAAAGTAGAGGATGTACATGTTTTGTTGGCCACTCTCTGGGCCAGTGCATTCGGAGCGCTTGGCTAGCTAACCCATAAGCAGGGCCCAAGGACTTACCCGACCTCCCTCCAGGAGGCGCCTTGTCCTGACCATCATAGGCGATGATAAGGGCTTAGAAACTTAGATGGGGCCATCTTAGGCACAAAACTAAGTTTTACTCTTTTGACGCTCCATACGAGCCATCATAGGCACCAATAGAAGCTTATACGCCACCCCCTTCAAGGGGTGCCCTATCCTGACCATCGTAGGCGATGGTAGGGGTTTTCGTTCCCTTCTATGGGTAACGCGGAACATAAGCAGAGGTAGGACATGCTTATCTGTGAGCAGAGGTAGGACATGCTTAGTTCTAGCAAAGACAGGGCGTACTCTTCTACGAGCAAAGGCAGGGCGTGCTAATTTTAGATGCATCGCCACGACCATTTCTGGTGTGAAACAACGGCTTACGCTTTTGATGCTTTAACTCTGCCCCCTCTGGTTTAGGCATGGACAAAGACTAACACACCAACCCCCTACGGGGGATGCCTCGCCCCGACCAATTTGGCGATGATGAGGAATTTAATCCTTTGACGATTAGACCCCCTTTGGGTTTTCCTTTAAAAATTCCGATCGACGGGCCTTCCGTACATTGGCATATGTGTATTAATCCTTTTCCTAAGGATTTTGTGAAACTTGTCTCGATTTTTTGATAAACTCTTGTAATCGGCCTTGACTGACGAATCTGTTATGGCTTCCTCGAGGGCTCTTCAATGATTAGTCTCGTGTCCATTCACCAAGTGGTAATGGCAGTAAGGTCCTCCTGTCATTTTTTTCGTATTTAGGCCTCTTTTTCGTGGAGGTCCAATAGTTGAGTTCATGTTTGGTTAGGAAGTAAAAATTCTCCTTCGAAATAGTGACGTAACTTCCCTGGCTTACACTTCCCTTTTTTATGATGGGGTCTAATCTTCCTGTGAATCATCCCAATTGTGGTTCCTATACTTTCGTCCTCTCTTTCCGGAACATACCGGAATCAAGTTGTCATCTCTTTAGTCCATTTATCAGCGAAGCGGTTGAAATTGTCTATTATTTTGCATTCGAGCATCATTTCCTTAACTTGCCTGTAGAGAGCATCCTTTAAGTGGGGGAAAACACTAATGTTCTCTGATGTAGATCCACTGGGAGGGAATGCCATAGTTTTTCCTATGTGGGAAGAGCTGTTATTCCTTAACTTGTAAGCATGTAGTTCCATTTTCCTCTTCCACTTTATTACTGGTAAAGCCTCTGCTCTTAACTCCTGCTCCTCCATTACCCTATAGCTGGTGGTTCTCGACTTATCCGCTCGAGATCCTGAAAGCCTTCGTTTGGATTTCTTGCTCATAACTTCGCTTCTTCAAGGCTAGTCCGATCCGGGACGAAACAACACAGGGTGATGTGTGGCGGTTAACCACAAGGTCGGAGTTTCATGCCCTCCTTCTAGTGCCAAAATATTAACGATATTTTTCATCAACACTGGAAGTGGATCAACAAGGATAGACCTAAAGGGAAATCAAGAGGATTGGCTCACTTTTCCAATCTATTTAGGTGGGAACTTAAGAGGCTAGGGCTCATGGGTGTAGGATCGCTGAGAACTGTCAGATCAGATCTAAGCTCAACGGATGAGGTTCAACCGCCATTCAAGGAAACTGGAGGGTGTAACCCGTGTTTCTCTGCAGAATTAATGATAAACTGCGACTACTATGACTAGGGAAATAATAATACACACTTACAGAGCAGTTTTCACATAGGAATATCCCTTTTCATTAAGCATTTATTGGAAGTACATGAATGCTATATGAAAGAATTCTCCGTTAATCCTCTTTCTCAAGTTATTTCAAATGGTACAAAAAGTTAGAAAAAAAGATCCCCCCTAATGTGACCTCTGGGGTCTTATTTATAGTGGTTCAGGGCCTCTCCCGTCGGAGGGCTATCGGCCCCGCATGGGTCTTTGTCGGTTGTTTTATTCTTGGCTTTGAGTGCTTGACCTTTGACCGCTTTTGATGTATTCGGTCACGATACTCGAACTCTTGAGGGTAGCTTCTGAATGTAAGCTTGCGGTCATGAACTTTTGGATGTAGGCTCTCGGCTTTGTCGTGAATACTTAGAGGGGCTCGACCCCATGGCATATGTTGATAGCTGTCGGGTTGAAACTGCTACGGGCTTCGGTACTAGGTAGACTAGTACGGGTAGCCTGTATCCTTGCCTGGGTTTTGGTTAGCCCTCTAGAGGGGTCTTCACGGTAGCCTGTATCCTGGAAGGGTGGCTTCCGGTGTCACTCTTATTTATTTACGGATGTGACCTTTCGGTATTTATGCAGTAGATGCTCCAGAAGTTGGTTTTGAGTGGCCTTTGTGTTCTCCCGGGTTAGTGCCTTCGATGCTTGCATCTTTAGGTGTATCGGTATTTGGGCAGGTCGCTATTGAAGATTCCTTTGGGTTTGGTCCGTCAGATCAACTACTTCCGGATCACTTGGTTTTTGGTTTGGACGGTCTATTGCTATAGGACTCCTTTGTCGTGCCGATGCTGCTTGGAGAATCCCTGTCAGATTGGAGCTGATAGATATATCTCGCCAGCTGTACCCTATAGCTTTCGTGATCATTTTTCCCAGAGGGTTTCGTTGGTGCCATGTCTCGAGTTATTCTTTCCATATTTTAACCATTCCTAACAATGAGTTCCGCTTTTTGGTGAGCTTTTAGTTAGCCTTCGGTTATCTAATACCCCTTCACCGCCAACTCGATTCTTTGTTAATTTTGGTAGTAACATCTGAAAACATTCTTCTTGCAGCCATATTTAAACAAAATTTGTAGGATGAAATATCCATTGTGTACCCCCATTGTTTGATGGTTATTCAACCTGGCATTCTGATACCAATTGGTTGAAAATTTGTCAAGCTCTGATACCAATTTGTTGAAAATTTGTCTAGCGCTAATACCAATTTGTTAACTATATGAACTACTGGATAGTCTTTGAGAATTATAGCAAACACAGAAGAGAAAACAAACATTGCAGGAAAATAAAAACTCTATTTTTATTACTTTCTTTTTTTGTTCACATTTTTCTTGATACAAATGAGGAAAGAGCTCTTTTATTTATAACATACAATGGACCATTCTAGATTTGTAATATTCTAGGAATATATCTAAATATATGTGGAAAAATATCTTTTCCTAAATAATAGCAACTTTAAAAGCTCTCTTAATAAAAATAGGTATATATTCTTCTTTATAATATAGGAGCATATATCTCACTTTCTCCGCTTCTGAAAAACGTGGTCAAATATGCTGAGATTAATCCGCTACACGCATGTCAAAATTAATACGTGAACTAACACAGTTCACGTACACATTGAAACAATAAAAACACTACCTTTGGATACTAAATAATAAAAAGGCTACATAAAGTTATCTAAAAATAAAGTTGCAACTCATTATGTTTTTAAACTATAAGAGCTTCCAAACAGTTACATGCACGTTTAAAAAAAGGATCATTACTGAATTTAAATTAAATACATGACATTGGACATAATTTTTTTACTGTCGCCAGCTAGCTATATCGTGTAGGAGGTGTCCTAAGACTGATTTTTTGCCGTCGTCATTTAACCAAAACTGCATTCTCAAACACTAAAAAAATCAATCCAGTAACTACAATGAAAATGAAATATCAATTTGAAATAAATCCTAAACAGGAAGGATGAATTACCAGAAAGATAACCCATTGGATTGTTTTAACTTGCATACAAGATTAATGGTTCAACCATCTGTTAGCAAATAAATGATCAAACAAGCAAGCAAAAATAGTAGCACACACAAGATTTAACGTGGAAAACCCTTTGCGGGAAAAAAACATGGGAGAAAGACAAACTTTATTAATTAATTAATGGAGTTTTTTTCTTTAATAAGTTGCTTGCATACAAACAATAGCAAATGAAACTTTCTTCTACTTTCATGCAGCCAAAGAAGGAGAGAAAGAGTAAAATATGGATCTACATAATCCTTTAGATGGGGTGCCTGAAAATATCTCAATGTGAGAGTAAAATAAGGATCTACATGATCCTTTAGATGAGGTGGCCGAAAATATCTCAACAAGAGAGTAAAATAAGGATCTACATGATCCTTTAGATGAGGTGGCTGAAAATATCTCAACGTGAGATTAAAATAAGGATCTGCATGATCCTTTTGATTTGCATCAGCACTTCGATCATAAATTAACAATCTCCACCTTGAGACGAATTCTCATTTTGAAGTAGAAAGATGAAATACAAACAAAACGAACTCCTTCAACAAATAAATATCTTTCTTGCTCCAATAGTCCCTAAAGACTATACTGTAACACCAATCAAGCTTGAGCAAAGCTCAAACTTAGTAATTGGAACTGGCTTTGTCATCATATCAGCTGGATTGTCGTGAGTACTTATCTTTCAAACTTTAATATCACCTTTAGCAATAACATCTCAGATGTAGTGATACCTAACATTAATATGTTTAGTTCTCTCATGAAACATTTGATCCTTTGTAAGGCATATAGCACTCTGGCTATCAGAAAATATAGTAATGCAAGATGTATCTCCACAAAGCTCAAAGTATAAACCTCTCAGCCAAGTAGCCTCTTTACATGATTCAGAAATAACCATATTGTAACGACCCAAAAAATCTGAACCAATTTAAAAATTTTAAATTGGCTAAAATAATGGATTTTAAATATTTAAAATAAATATTTTAAATAATGGCAATGAAAAGTGAGTTTGAATCGACAATTGAAAACGAATATAATTAATTCTAATTATAAAACAAGGCTTGAAAAGGCGCAGTAGTTTCAAAAATTGAATTCAAACTTTGTCGGACTGTACCGGGTGCAAAACAAAACGGATTTTAGTGAAACCAAAAATATTTAAATCTGTTAGTGAATACCTTTCCAACGAATCTAAAAAATCGAATTTTCATAGCGGAAAGCAAAAGTTATGGCCGAATGAATTTTCAGAAAGGTCGTTATGGAATTTATATAGCCCATGAAATTGGCCATTTTGCATACGACCTCGGAATTCGACGAAACCTCTTTTTTTGGATCCGGGATGTGATGTTATTGCTAGGTTTCAAATTTCATAATTTTTGAAGCTAGTATGTGAGCGTGGCAAAAAAAACGTGTTTTGATCAATTACAGTTGAATTGGATCGACCAGAAATGGGCCTTTTTGCAAACGGTCTCAGAATTCGACGAAACTAGTTTTGTTGGGACCGTATCATTAAAACATAGCTAGATTTATTTTTCTGGAATTTTTCAAATCAGTTTGTGGCCCTGGCAAATTCAAATGTACGTTCAAATTAAATATTGAATGTTTTATATTTTAATTTGAAGGAAAACTAACTGAAACATTCGAATGGGCCTTCGAAACATATCCCATTGTGTTCGGAATGGGGGTAAAACGATTGGGACGACAGTCGTTGGGTTTCGATTGGTGGTCGTGTCAGAAAACCCCTTTAAAACTTCCCCGACCAATCAGAATTTTTATAAAAAAAAATACTTTCTCTCTCCCCGACGATCGAAGGCGGAAACCTATTCGCCAGTTCCCGAGCTTTTTCCGGCCGCCACACGCCTCGTTGACCCCCGACCCTTTGGAACTTTTTGTAGATCTCTCCGAGAGCTTCACATCCATAGCTGGTACGCCACCCCTCGTCGCCCCATCAGCGAGATTTCCTCCTCCAAAGTCGCGCCGTTCGCGGTCGATTTGCTCCTCCTCGCCGCCGACGAGTTCGTCGCCGTCAGGGGTGCAGGCGCGCCTCTCCAAGCTCGTCGACGTGGCATAGGCTGATCGGCATATCGTCCTTCGGATTGGGAGAAAAGATCAAACCTAGTTTTGAACCATATTGAAAGGTATACGGCCAGATTTATTTTCAACATTTTTAACACCTTCAAACCGTTGCAAACTTTGAAAAATCATATCTTTTTCGTTTCTTGACGAAATTCGATGAAACAGGAAACATCGTGACCGTGAGGACGTCTTCTACATTCAAGAAGAGACCGCATATTTTTCTGAGCCTTCTGCAATTTTTGGTGGAGTGGAACCCAATGTGATATTTCTAATTTATAAACAATATGGAAAACGACGATGTATAAATTATATAGTCGATGTATGAGTTATATAAGCGTTGTACACCTCTTGTATAAGCGTTGTATAAGTTGTACGTTCGATGTATAAGTTATATATGCGTTGTAAAAATTATATATGTGTTGAAATAGAAGTGAATTGCTATATATATATATATATATATATATATATATATATATATATATATACGCCCCTCGTCCACAAACCATGGACAATATTTATTGGTTGTGATTGGTGTGAAAATTGATTGATAGCGAATGGTTGTTTGGGATTATTTGTGGTTGATATTGATTGATTGTGGTTGAAAAATACCCATTTGTGGTTGAGAAATATTTGGTTGAAACCACATAGGATTAGTTTGTGGAAATGAAATAAATATATACATGCCGCCTGCGTGCGAACTAGATGCATGATTCCCATTGTCAAAAACAGCGAGGTTTTAAGGTAGAGCGAGGAGCCGTACTAGGGACGGTCCCGGTTTTAACTACCCTGCCGTTATGCTGCCGAAATTTTGAATGATATTCATGTGTTTGAATTATTTTCATTTGCGGAAACTATATTTATTCGTTGAATAGAAAACCTTCATGTGTTGAATCGATATTCATTCGTTGATTTGAAATTCATGTGTTGAATGGTATTCGTATTTTAAATATAAAAATCACATTTATATATATATATAGAAACTATAGAAAACCTTCATGTGTTGAATCGATATTCATTCGTTGAATTGAAATTCATGTGTTGAATGGTATTCACATTTTGAAATAAATTGTTTTATAACAAAAATCACCTTTTTATCATCTATATGAGCTATGTAAAATGACCTTGTTTTAAAATAAATTGTTTTACAATAAAAATCCTATTTTTATCACTTATATACACTATATAAAATAATAGTGTTTTGGAAATGAATTGTTTTACAATAAAAATCACGTTTCTATTATATACATGAATTGTTGAAATGTGAAGTGTTAAAAATAGCAACTCGTTCAAATAAATATGCATGAGTTGAAATATTCATTAATTAGCTAATGATATGATTTTTGCCTATGCATGCAACATTAGAACAAATGGTGTTTTTTTAAACCAAATGGAATCAAATATGAAGTTGAATGGAAAATGATAAGTGATAAGAACTGTATATATGTACATGCATATTTATTGAACAGGTTATAGCAAAGGGGCTAGAGAAGAGGAATAAAATTTTTGTGCCCGACAAATAGGTACACATTTACTGTTTTGTTTGGGTGATGATTTTATGAGCCTGTTGGCTAGCCGCTTGGCTTTTTCTTTTTCTTTTTGACATGAGACGCCCGTGTCGCTATTTGGGAATTTTCCCAGCCCCTCCCGTACAAAGGAGGTTATGGCGAAATTTTCCAAAATTTAAAGCGTTAGTGAAATATTTGAAGTGAAAACGATATTGAAATTGTTGAATGAACTATATTTATATAAATATATAAATATAAATAAAATTAAAACGAAACGTGGACGTGCAGTTCGTGTTTTGAAACCATGATTTCAAACAACTAGTGCGGGAAATCCGACCATTGGATTTTCCCGAAACCGCAACCGTTGGGTTCACCTTGGAAATATCTTTCCAACGGCACCAACTTTGTAAAAATCCAACGGTTGGATTGTCTGGAATGTTTAATTCAAATCTGAAGAAAAACAACGCCATAAACGATTATATATATATATATAAATATAATTATATTTAATCGAATAACGACGCTGCAGTTCGTATTTTGAAATCGAAACTTAAAACGATTGTACCGGGAGATCCGACCGTCGGATTTTCCCGAAACTGGAACCGTTGGATTCGTTTTGAAAAGGCCTTTCTAATGATGTAAATTGTGTGAAGATCCAACGGTTAGATTTTCAGATATGTGTAAATCAAATCTGAAGAAAAACAGCGCCATGGTCGCGTTATGGCCCGAAACGTCGTTTTGAATATATTGGCTATTTTAAAATAAATAAAAATAGCGATAAATCATTATAAAATATTATAAACAATATGGATGTGATTTAGAAATTAACTGAAGGTTGGCTAAGTCGAAAGGTTTCCTGGGTGTTGATCTGATGTTGGTTTCGGCCTTCGGGGTTAATATTTGGGAAATCGTTCTCTTACTGATTGACGGTTAGTGACTAATGAATTGAAATCATGCGTGTATATGTTAGTGTTGCACTTGTTTATTATATATACGAGTTGCTCAGAAAGACCGGGTTTATCCCATTCTGAATAACTGAATCGACGATAAGAAATCGAAGATGAAGACGGTGGTCGAAGACCGGAGATCTTCACCTCGTTTGGATGGTAACCGAGGTCCTGATTGGGAGGCATCCCGTAATATGGATAATGAGTGGTGATCGTCCAGACGTATGTGGTGATCGATGGGTTTGCGAGGTATTTAGTGCCTCCGGTTTCGTTCAGACCCAGAACGGACTTGTAAACGGATTGTGCGTCTGACATTGGATTTTATTCTGTGTTGATTGATCTCTATTAAATATACATCTGTTTGGCGGTGGAGAATTTATTCTTTTGCTTAATGCTCTTCTCTGAATCGCACGAGCTCAGAGGTTGTATATCGATGGACATCAGTCGCATGGCATGAATTGCTAGTGTGGCATGCCTAAGTGGCAAATGATCAGGGCTTCTGTTGAAAAGCAAAGTCTTGTGGTGATGATCAAAGCACCGCCTATGTGGCGTAGCTTTGTGTATAATGTGAATTCGCGAGCCTCACACCCCGGTATGAACCAGAAACGGGAGAAGGACCTCAGGGAGGGCATGCGTTTCTTTCTAGCTAGGGTGGTGTCAGTGACCTACCAGCCCTGACATTTATATACTTTTCACCTGTGTGGTTGTTGCTGTTGCGAGGCGCCACGGTTAGATCGGACGATCCAGGTCCGATGGAGCCATTCGTTGGCTCATTTACACCCCAAAGGGCGGGGAAACGCAGTGTTCAGGAATTTTAATCCACATCGGTGGACCGACCCTGACGATCCTAGGGCCCACCTGAGTCTGGGTCCTGAGGGGCGGGCTAGAGCGTCTCGAAGTCGGTAAGGACTATCTTTTTCCTTGGTTCATGACGGAAATCCAATTTCCAAATACGTGACTGTGCGGTTTTGATTGTATATATATATGGCGACATGATATATGGTACCCATGCCGTCTATGATTGATAGTTATGATTTGAAATTGTTTTCAAAACATATAAACACTAGCAATAATATCAAATGCCTTTGTTTTATTCGTATCAAGCATATTTTGGCCGTTATAAGGTAAAACTCTATCCTCCGGTTTGCGTTGCATTGTGTGATGGGAACTGAGTCTTATAACGGCTTCATTTTTATAAAAAGCATAGCGATGTTTAAAAGAAAGATTTGTTTTAAAGCACTGGCAATCCAATGGAGTAAACCCGTTCCACGAAAGTGGCGTGGTCCTGTGATTGGCCATATTATATATGTATTGAGTAGATTTCTCATACCAGTCCCATGACTGACTCGTAGTTTGTTTCACTTTCAAACTCGGGTGCCCCTTTTTCTACACGGGCAGCCTTGTATTCAGGTTTAGCAAGCTCTTTCTGGATAGCTGGAGCAGAAGATGGATTCTATCATTTATCTCTTTTTATGCTGTTCAGCTCCTATTGTACATATTTTGTTTGTTTTCCGCTATAGACAATTATGTATAGCTGAACTGTATTTGTACAAAGTAGGATCCTGTATACTGTGTAACTCTGATGATTACTTTTATCCAGTATATTCTATCGTTCATTATCTGGTGTATTTATTTAATTCTGTTCTGCTATTATTTGTTTCTGTGTTATATTCCAAAGATAACCATTGTCTCCGTCAGTATGGGGTTTGGGGTCGTCTCATTTGGTACCAGAGCTTTGGTTAAGCTTAGTTCTAGAATATAACATTGGAACGAACTCGTCAGAAATAGAACTAGTAGTGTTCTAGGACGGGTAACTCTATACAGATAGGATCAGCAATATCCTAGTATGAGTAAAGCAGAATGAAATTACACCTCGATAGACACATTTACATTTGAAGTATTTGTCTCTATATTTTAAAATACCTTTTCCGTGACCTGACACTTGATCTGCTAATTGCAGAAGTACTAGAAAATTGAGTGCCAGAAACAGGAGGAATACAGAACCCGATCTAGAGGCTCTATTAAAGAGATATCGAAATCTGAACGGAGCACAGTTCTCGGGCAATGAATCTATTATTCAGACTCAAGCTTGGATGAGTTCTGTCGAAATAATTTTTGAGCGTATCCATCTGAGAGATGACCAGAAACGGTTAGTAGCATCTTGGGTGCTCAAAGATGAAGCTTTAATCTGGTGGGAAACAATCATCAAAGATAATCCAGAAGGTGATATCACCTGGGACAGATTCAAAGTGATTTTCCTAGAAAGATTTACTCCTCCTGAAGCGACGGAGCGGTTATGTGAGGAATTTTCTTATCTAATACAAGGTGATATGACCATCCCAGAATATCATAAGAAATTCAACGAACTTTCTCACTTTGCTCCTCATCTGATTCAAGATCCAAAGAGGAAGAATCTGAGATTTATTCATGGCCTGCAAAGGAGATATCAGAATAGTGTACTGAGGAATGCAAAACTTCCTTTCTCTGAAATGATTTATATGGCTTATCAGTATGAAGATCTCCATAAGAAAGAAATGTTGCGCGACGAAGAGGAAGTCTGTTGTAGTGACAAAGAAGAGTCGGAAACTGATATTCCTGAAGCCAGTACAAGGTCGGAGGTCAATAAGAAGCCCAGTGCCAAGAGAAAAAGGGCCAGATCAGGGAGAGAACCAACAACGACCGCCATGTGCTCAAGCTGCAATAGAAAAGGACATTTGGCAATAAGTTGCAAATCTTGGAACAAACGAAGAAAGATTGGATTTGAACCCAGTAAGAAGGTTCCTGAGGGCAGAGGATGCCATAAGTGCCATCAGGCTGTGCATATTGCAAAAAACTGCCCGCTATCTCAGAAATCTGAAATAGTACAGGTAAATGAAGTAGCAGAAACTTCTGAGCCCTCATCTAGTCAAGAAAGGGCTGATGTTTTAGAAGGAACGCTCACTGTCAAAAACATTCCAGTCAAAGTACTGTTTGACACAGGCACGTCACGAAGCTTCATTGCAAAGGATGCAGCTAAGAAACTGGATTTGAATTTGAAAAAGCTGAAGGAACCAATGACTGTCCAGAATCCGGTTGGGGGTTCCATTGATCTCAGTTGGATTTGTGGAGTGCCGGTTTCCTTCTCTCGTTATCGGTTTCCTACCATCGCAGTCGTCATGAATTTTAAAGAGTTTGATCTTATCTTGGGGTTAGACTGGTTGACCAAATATGAAGCTGAAGTTAAATGCGCCGACAGAATCGTAAAGGCGAAGATTAAATCAAGTGATTATATAACCATTCCCTGTGAAGGTCAAAATGCTAATAGAAAAGACTTCTGGGCAGCTTTGAATGTTTCTCCAGTCCAAATAGAAAATATCCCTGAAGTCGCAGAGAATATTCCTGACCTCATCAAAGATATTCCTGTCATCAAGAACTATGCGGATGTGTTCGAGGAAGTTGTTCGCTTGCCTCCGCAGAGAGAAATAGATTTCAAAATTGCTTTAATTCCGAATGCAAGGCCGGTAGTTCACGCTATTCGAAGAATGTCCTTGAAAGAGAAAGAGGAATTAGAGAATCAAACACGACAGCCAGTATGGAAAGGTCTGATCAGGCCTAGTTTCTCTGATTGGGGAGCAGCAGTGGTGTTTGTCCCAAAATCTGACGGTACTCTACGTCTATGTGTGGATTATCGTGATCTGAACAAATAGACAATAAAGAACAAATATCCATTGCCGCGGATTGATGATTTGTTGGATCGATTAAATGGTGCACAAGTATTTTCACGAATGGACATAGCTATAGGTTTCCATCAACTTCGAATTGCCGAAGAGTGTGTTCCAATGACAACATTCAGAGGTCCCGACTTATTCTACGAGTGGTTAGTAATGCCATTCGGCTTATGTAACGCTCCAGCTTACTTCGTCGATCTGATGAATAGAGCGTTCAGAGGAGTTTTGAATAAATTTGTTCTGGTTTTTATTGACGATATTCTAATCTTCTCTAAATCAAAGGCCGAACATGAAAAACATTTGAAACAAGTGTTAGAAATTCTCAGACGGAATGTATTAAAAGCCAAATTTTCCAAATGTATCTTCTGGCAAGATCAAGTAAAATTTCTAGGCCACGTTGTATCGAAAGAAGGAATCGCTGTGGATCCGAGCAAAATCACAGCTATTCAGAATTGGAAACAGCCCAGTACCCCCACTGAAGTCCGCAGTTTTCTCGGATTGGCTAGCTATTACCGGAAGTTCGTTAAAAACTTTTCGAAGATATCTGGTCATTTAACGAAGCTTACTAAGAAGCACTCTAAATTCAAATGGACTCCGGATAGTGAGGAGGCTTTTGAAGAGCTAAAGTTGAGATTAACAACTGCTCCAGTGTTAACCATCATCGATGGCAACCAGGATTTGAAAGTCTGGACTGATGCTTCTAGAGAAGGCCTTGGCGCAGTGTTAATGCAAAGGGGTCAAGTGATTGCTTATGCTAGTCGTCAACTGAAGCCACACGAGAAGAACTACGTAACTCATGATCTTGAGTTATTGGCTATAGTATTCGCTTTGAAAATCTGGAGACACTATCTGCTGGGTGAGAGATTCGAACTATTTACAGATCACCAGTCGTTAAAGTATCTGTTCACCCAGAAAGACTTGAATCTGAGGCAGCAACGTTGGCTAGAGTTCCTTGCAGCATACGACTTTGAAATTATATACACTCCAGGGAAAGCAAATGTCGTGGCCGATGCGCTGAGCCGAAAGAATGTGATGATCGCCAACTTTATTATCACGACTTCATTGATAGATAAAGTATCTGCTCTTCAAGAAGATGAACACTTCATTCAGAAGATCAGAGAGATAATTCAACAAGGCGAACCCTTGAGTTTTCAAGTAGATAATAATGGGATTTTAAGGCTCAAAGGTAGAATCTGTGTCCCTAACATTCCTGAGCTTCGAAAGGAAGTACTGGATGAATGCCACAAGTCGAAACTTAGTATCCATCTGGGAGTAAGCAAAATGTATAATGACATCAAACGCACTTTCTGGTGGAAATCGATGAAAAGGGACATTTCCTTATATGTTAGCCGATGCCCTACTTGCCAGCTAGTAAAAAGCGACCAACAGAAACTGGCTGGATTGTTACAACCGCTAGAAGTTCCAGGCTGGAAGTGGGAGCATATCTCCATGGATTTCATTGATGGTCTGCCCAGAACCAAAAAATGGAATGACAGTATTTGGGTGATCGTAGATCGCTTCACGAAGACCGCCCATTTCATACCTGTCAGATCAAACAGAACTGCCCAGAGTCTGGCGCAGATATATTTCAGGGAAATAGTTAGACTACATGGAGTGCCGCTCAGTATAGTAAGTGATAGAGATACAATATTCACTAGCAAATTCTGGGAAGCATTTCAAGTCGAGCTAGGAACGAAGTTGAACTTAAGCACCGCTTATCATCCTCAGACAGACGGTCAGACTGAGAGGGTGAATCGTATTTTAGAAGATCTATTGCGGGCTTGTGTTATAGATTTCGGTGGATCATGGGAAGACCATCTGCATTTGGCTGAATTCTCTTATAACAACAGCTACCAGGCGAGTCTGACAATGTCGCCATTCGAAGCATTGTATGGTAGACCGTACCGATCTCCTGCTTGTTGGGTCGAACCTAGAAATAGACTTGTGTTAGGGCCCGATATGATACGAGAAGCTGCCGACAAAGTCGATTTTATTAAGAAGCGATTACTTGCCGCTCAAAGCCGATAAAAGAGCTATGCCGATAGAAGAAGAAGAGATATATCCTTTGCTGTTGGCGACTACGTATATTTGAAAATATCGCCGATGAGAGGAGTTATCCGGTTCGGTAAAACTGGAAAGTTGGCGCCCAAATTCATTTGTCTGTTTCCTATTCTGGAACGGATCAGGACTCTCGCTTACAGGGTCAAATTGCCTGATTGGTTGCCTGGAGTTCATGATGTATTTCATATATCTCAACTTCGAAAGCACGTTCATGATCCAGACTTGATCGTGGAAGAAGTAGCTCAGCAGGATATTGAAATTACTCCAGAATTGGCTGTGAGAAGAGAGCCGCTAAAGATTATCGGCAAAGAAACCAAAGAGCCAAGGAACAAGAAGGTTCGCTTAGTCAAAGTGCAATGGAGTGGAGATCCGCGAGATTGTACTTGGGAAACTAAGGAGAGCATTCAGAAAGCTTATCCTAGATGCCGAGTGGATATCTCTGATTGACTCTGGTGCAAGGTACATTTACCCTACTTTGCATTACCATTTAATTCTCTACTCTGTTGTTATTTTCTTTTCATGGATGTGCACTTTTAAATTCTATAGTCTGAATGATTTTAAAAAGAGTATAAAAATTTATTAGTATATTTTTGAAAGGTTGAAAACAATTGGATTGGTTGTTGTGTTGTGTGATTGTAGATTTATCAAACCACTTTCGACTTTGTTCCTTTTCGGGGACGAAAAGTTTTAAGTGGGGGAGATTGTAACGACCCAGAAAATCTGAACCAATTTAAAAATTTTAAACTGGCTAAAATAATGGATTTTAAATATTTAAAATAAATATTTTAAATAATGGCAATGAAAATTGAGTTTGAATCGACAATTGAAAACGAATATAATTAATTCTAATTATAAAACAAGGCATGAAAAGGCGCTGCAGTTTCAAAAATTCAATTCAAACTTTGTCGGACTTTACCGGGTGCAAAACAAAACGGATTTTAGTGAAACCAAAAATATTTAAATCTGTTAGTGAATACCTTTCCAACGAATCTGAAAAATCGAATTTTCATAGCGGAAAGCAAAAGTTATGGCCGAATGAATTTTCAGAAAGGTCGCTATGGAATTTATATAGCCCGTGAAATTGACCATTTTGCATACGACCTCGGAATTCGACGAAACCACTTTTGTTGGATCCGGGATGTAATGTTATTGCTAGGTTTCAAATTTCATAATTTTTGAAGCTAGTATGTGAGCGTGGCAAAAGAAAACGTGTTTTGATCAATTACAATTGAATTGGATCGACCAGAAATGGGCCTTTTTGCAAACGGTCTCAGAATTCGACGAAACTAGTTTTGTTGGGACCGTATCATTAAAACATAGCTAGATTTATTTTTCTGGAATTTTTCGAATCAGTTTGTGGCCCTGGCAAATTGAAATGTACGTTCAAATTAAATATTGAATGTTTCATATTTTAATTTGAAGGAAAACTGACTGAAACATTCGAATGGGCCTTCAAAACATATCCCATTGTGTTCGGAATGGGGGTAAAACGCTAGGGACGACAGTCGTTGGGTTTCGATTGGTGGTCGTGTCAGAAAACCCCTTTAAAACTTCCCCGACCAATCAGAATTTTTATAAAAAAGAAAAAAAAGAAAATACTTTCTCTCTCCCCGACGATCGAAGGAGGAAACCTATTCGCCAGTTCCCGAGCTTTTTCCGGCCGCCACACGCCTCGTTGACCCCCGACCCTTTGGAACTTTTTGTAGATCTCTCCGAGATCTTCACATCCATAGCTGGTACGCCACCCCTCGTCGCCCCATCAGCGAGATTTCCTCCTCCAAAGTCACGTCGTTCGCGGTCGATTTGCTCCTCCTCGCCGCCGCCGAGTTCGCCGCCGTCAGGGGTGCAGGCGCGCCTCTCCAAGCTCGTCGACGTGGCATAGGCTGATCGGCATATCGTGCTTCGGATTGGGAGAAAAGATCAAATCTAGTTTTGAACCATATTGAAAGGTATACGGCCAGATTTATTTTCAACAGTTTTAACACCTTCAAACTATTGCAAACTTTGAAAAACCATATCTTTTTCGTTTCTTGACGAAATTCGATGAAACATGAAACATCGTGACCATGAGGACGTCTTCTACATTCTAGAAGAGACCGCATATTTTTCTGAGCCTTCTGCTATTTTTGGTGGAGTGGAACCCAATGTGAGATTTCTAATTTATAAACAATATGGAAAACGACGATGTATAAATTATATAGTCGATGTATGAGTTATATAAGCGTTGTACACCTCTTGTATAAGCGTTGTATAAGTTGTACGTTCGATGTATAAGTTATATATGCGTTGTGAAAATTATATATGTGTTGAAATAGAAGTGAATTTCTCTCTCTCTCTCTCTCTCTCTCTATATATATATATATATATATATATATATGCCCCTCGTCCACAAACCATGGACGATATTTATTGGTTGTGATTGGTGTGAAAATTGATTGATAGCGAATGGTTGTTTGGGATTATTTGTGGTTGATATTGATTGATTGTGGTTGAAAAATACCCATTTGTGGTTGAGAAATATTTGTATGAAACCACATAGGATTAGTTTGTGGAAATGAAATAAATATATACATGCCGCCTGCGTCCGAACTAGATGCATGATTCCCATTGTCAAAAACCGCGAGGTTTTAAGATAGAGCGAGGAGCCGTACTAGGGACGGTCCCGGTTTTAACTACCCTGCCGTTATGCTGCCGAAATTTTGAATAATATTCATGTGTTTGAATTATTTTCATTTGCGGAAACTATATTTATTCGTTGAATAGAAAACCTTCATGTATTGAATCGATATTCATTCGTTGATTTGAAATTCATGTGTTGAATGGTATTCGTGTTTTAAATATAAAAATCACATTTTTATCTATATATAGAAACTATAGAAAACCTTCATGTGTTGAATCGATATTCATTCGTTGAATTGAAATTCATGTGTTGAATGGTATTCACATTTTGAAATAAATTGTTTTATAACAAAAATCACCTTTTTATCATCTATATGAGCTATGTAAAATGACCTTGTTTTAAAATAAATTTTTTTACAATAAAAATCCTATTTTTATCACTTATATACACTATATAAAATAATAGTGTTTTGGAAATGAATTGTTCTACAATAAAAATCACGTTTCTATTATATACATGAATTGTTGAAATGTGAAGTGTTAAAAATAGCAACTCGTTCAAATAAATATGCATGAGTTGAAATATTCATTAATTAGCTAATGATATGATTTTTGCCTATGCATGCAACATTAGAACAAATGGTGTTTTTTTAAACCAAATGGAATCAAATATGAAGTTGAATGGAAAATGATAAGTGATAAGAACTATATATATGTACATGCATATTTATTGAACAGGTTATAGCAAAGGGGCTAGAGAAGAGGAATAAAATTTTTGTGCCCGACAAATAGGTACACATTTACTGTTTTGTTTGGGTGATGATTTTATGAGCCTGTTGGCTAGCCGCTTGGCTTTTTCTTTTTCTTTTTGACATGAGACGCCCGTGTGGCTATTTGGGAATTTTCCCAGCCCCTTTCGTACAAAGGAGGTTATGGCGAATTTTTCCAAAATTTAAAGGCGTTAGTGAAATATTTGAAGTGAAAACGATATTGAAATTGTTGAATGAACTATATTTATATAAATATATAAATATAAATAAAATTAAAACGAAACTTGGCCGTGCAGTTCGTGTTTTGAAACCGTGATTTCAAACAACTAGTGTGGGAAATCCGACCATTGGATTTTCCCGAAACCGCAACCGTTGGGTTCGCCTAGGAAATATCTTTCCAACGGCACCAACTTTGTAAAAATCCAACGGTTGGATTGTCTGGAATGTTTAATTCAAATCTGAATAAAAACAGCGCCAGAAACGATTATATTTATATATATATATATATATATATATATATATAAGTGTATTTAATCGAATAACGACGCTGCAGTTCGTATTTTGAAATCGAAACTTCAAACGATTGTACCGGGAGATCCGACCGTCGGATTTTCCCGAAATTGGAACCGTTGGATTCGTTTTGAAAAGACCATTCTAATGATGTAAATTGTGTGAAGATCCAACGGTTAGATTTTCAGATATGTGTAAATCAAATCTGAAGAAAAACAGCGCCACGGTCGCGTTATGGCCCGAAATGTCGTTTTGAATATATTGGCTATTTTAAAATAAATAAAAATAGCGATAAAACGTTATAAAATATTATAAACAATATGGATGTGATTTAGAAATTAACTGAAGGTTGGCTAAGTCGAAAGGTTTCCTGGGTGTTGATCTGATGTTGGTTTCAGCCTTCGGGGTTAATATTTGGGAAATCGTTCTCTTACTGATTGACGGTTAGTGACTAATGAATTGAAATGATGCATGTATATGTTAGTGTTGCACTTGTTTATTATATACGCGAGTTGCTCAGAAAGACCGGGTTTATCCCATTCTGAATAACTGAATCGACGATAGGAAATCGAAGATGAAGACGGTGGTCGAAGACCTGAGATCTTCACCTTGTTTGGATGGTAACCGAGGTCCTGATTGGGAGGCATCCCGAAATATGGATAATGAGTGGTGATCGTCCAGACGTACGTGGTGATCGATGGGTTTGCGAGGTTTTTAGTGCCTCCGGTTTCGTTTAGACTCAGAACGGACTTGTAAATGGATTGTGTGTCTGACATTGGATTTTATTCTGTGTTGATTGATCTCTATTAAATATACATCTGTTTGGCGGTGGAGAATTTATTCTTTTGCTTAACGCTCTTCTCTGAATCGCACGAGCTCAGAGGTTGTATATCGATGGACATCAGTCACATGGCATGAATTGCTAGTGTGGCATGCCTAAGTGGCAAATGATCAGGGCTTCTGTTGAAAAGCAAAGTCTTGTGGTGATGATTAAAGCACCGCCTGTGTGGCATAGCTTTGTGTATAATGTGAATTCGCGAGCCTCACACCCCGGTATGAACCAAAAACGGGAGAAGGACCTCAGGGAGAGCATGCGTTTCTTTCTAGCTAAGGTGGTGTCAGTGACCTACCAGCCCTGACATTTATATACTTTTCACCTTTGTGGTTGTTGTTGTTGCGAGGCGCCTCGGTTAGATCGGACGATCCGGGTCTGATGGAGCCATTCGTTGGCTCATTTACACCCCAAAGGGTGGGAAAACGCAGTGTTCAGGAATTTTAATCCACATCGGTGGACCAGCCCTGACGATCCTAGGGCCCACCTGAGTCTGGGTCCTGAGGGGCGGGCTAGAGCGTCTCGAAGTCGGTAAGGACTATCTTTTGCCTTGGTTCATGACGGAAATCCAATTTCCAAATATGTGACTGTGCGGTTTTGATTGTATATATATATATATATATGGCGACATGATATATGGTACCCATGCTGTCTATGATTGATAGTTATGATTTGAAATTGTTTTCAAAACATATAAACACTAGCAATAATATCAAATGCCTTTGTTTTATTCGTATCAAGCATATTTTGGCCGTTATAAGGTAAAACTCTATCCTCCGGTTTGCGTTGCATTGTGTGATGAGAACTGAGTCTTATAACGGCTTCATTTTTATAAAAAGCATAGCGATGTTTAAAAGAAAGATTTGTTTTAAAGCACTGGCAATCCAATGGAGTAAACCCGTTCCACGAAAGTGGCGTGGTCCTGTGATTGGCCATATTATATATGTATTGAGTAGATTTCTCATACCAGTCCCATGACTGACTCGTAGTTTGTTTCACTTTCAAACTCGGGTGCCCCTTTTTCTACACGGGCAGCCTTGTATTCAGGTTTAGCAGGTTCTTTCTGGATAGCTGGAGCTGAAGATGGATTCTATCATTTATCTCTTTTTATGCTGTTCAGCTCCTATTGTACATATTTTGTTTGTTTTCCGCTGTAGACAATTATGTATAGCTGAACTGTATTTGTACTAAGTAGGATCCTGTATACTATGTAACTCTGATGATTACTTTTATCCAGTATATTCTATTGTTCATTATCTGGTGTATTTATTTAATTATATTCTGCTATTATCTGTTTCTGTGTTATATTCCCAAGATAACCCTTGTCTCCGTCAGTACGGGGTTTGGGGTCGTCTCACATATACTCGGCCTTAGTAGTAGATAACGCCACGGCAGTCTATAAGGTTGCTTTCCAACTCACAGCGCAACACCAATGGTGAAAACATAATCTGTTAATGATCTCCTTTTATCCTAATCACCGGCGAAGTCAGAATCCACATAACCAACAAGTTCATCTTTAGATTTAACAAATTGCAAACAGGCATTTGCAGTCCCATGAAGATATCTGAAAATCCGTTGAATTGCTTTCCAATGCTCTCTTCCAGGATCGGCTATGAATCTACTGACAACACTCAAATCATGTGATAAATCAGGACGTGAACAAACCATGGCATACATAAGTGAACCAACTGCACTAGAATAGGAGACTCTAGACATGTGCTCAATATCTTCATCTGATTGTGGACACATGGCTGATGACAATTTGAAATGTGCAGCAAGAGGAGTACTTACTGGCTTGACATCAAGCATATTAAAATGACGAAGCACTTTTCTAACATACCCACTATGACTTAGGTATAATTTTTCGGAAGTTCTATCTCTTGATATCTCCATGCCAAGAATCTCATCCCCCAAATCATTCAATTCAAACTCTCTACTCAAGTGCCCTTTCAAACTTTCAATTTCTTCTTTGTCTTTTGAAACAATCGACATAAAGTAGCAAACAAATGGCTGAACGAGTAGTAATTTTCAAATAGACACAACTATCAAAATTGGACCTTTTAAAACCTTGAGATAGCATAAAAGTGTCAAATCTTTTATACCACTGCCAAGGTGACTGTTTCAATCCATGAAGAGATTTCTTTGATTTACAGACAAAATTTTCTTTTCCAGGCATGATAAAACACTCAGTTGATGCATATAAATATCCTCTTCTAATTCTCCATGTAAGAATGCAGTTTTTACATCTAACTGTTGAAGCTCATAATCATGCATAGCAACAATACTAAGTAAAATGCGAATTGAGCTATGTTTCACAACAAGGGCAAAAACTTCATTATAGTCAATACCTGGAATCTGACTGTAACCTTTTGCAACTAATCTTGCTTTGTACCTTGTCTCATCGTTTGGTGAAACACCTTTTCTCTTGAAAACTCATTTGTAATGAATAGATTTCTTCTCTTTAGGCAACTTGATTAAGTCCTAAGTGTCATTTATTTCAAGTGACTTCATCTCATCATGCATAGCAGCCATCCACTTATTAGAATCACTAGAAATAAGAGCTAAATATGAAGAAGGCTCGGCAATACTTTCTATTTCTTCTACTACAGCACACGCATAAGCAACAACATTTGCTTCCTCAATAAACCTCCTTACCGGTTTTGGATTCCTTCTAAGTCTGCTTGTTGCAATAGATTGCTGCGGTGGTTGCATAACTATTGGAGGATCCTCAACAGTGGGTGCTTCATCCCGTCCCTCAATTTCTGCATTTGATGTAACATCTGAATCAATAATATGCTCCACCTAGACATTTGATTTCTGCTCATTCTCGACAAGATCATTAGTAGATGGAATATCAAGTAGCATAGAAAATTCATTAAACACAACATTTCTGCTAATTACAACCTTACTTGTTTCAGGATTCCATAATTTATAGCCTTTAACACCAGACTTATAACCAAGAAAAATGCACTTAACAACTCTTGGCTCTATCTTTCCATTATCATCATAAGCATAAGCAGTGCATCCAAAAACTCTTAATTCGAAATAATTTGCTGGAGAACTAGACCATATCTCAATCGGAGTTTTCTTGCCAATAGCAACAGAAGGAGAGCGAATTTTGAGACAACAGGTTGTGGAAGCAGCTTCAGCCCAAAAACGCCTATCCAAACATGCGTTCGACAACATGCAACGAGCGTTTGAAATGATAGTCCTGTTCATACGCTCGGCAACCCTGTTTTGCTGAGGAGTGTGAGGTATGGTGTAGTGCCTAACAATACTTTCAGCCTTGCAAAATGAATTAAATTTATTTGAATAAAACTCCATCCCATTATCAGTTCGAAGCTTCTTTACCTTCCTTTCAGTTTGCTTTTCAACCATAGTCTTCCACTCTTTGAAAGCTGAAAAAGCTTCAGATTATGCTTCAAAAAATAAGGCCAAACTCTCCTCGAATAATCATCAATAATTGTCATCATGTAACAAGCACCGCCCATGGATGCTTTCCTAGACGGTCACCATAACTCCGAATGCACATAATCTAGAATGCCTTCTGTTTTATGAACAGAAGTGTTGAACTTCACTCTCTTATGCTTGCCAAAAATGTAATGCTCACAGAACTTCAGCTTGCCTGCGCTATACCCATCAAGAAGTCCTCTCTTGTTTAACTCTGACAGACCTAATTCACTCATATGCCCAAGATGCATATGCCAAATATTAGCAGTATAACAATCAGAAATATTATTTGAGATAACAGGGGCAACATTACCTGAAACAATAGTGCCTTGAAGATAATAAAGACCATTTGTTTGCCTAAGTTTACCCTTCATTACAATAAGAGAACCATTTGTGACTTTCACGATACCAGCTCCACCTGAATATTTGTACCCTTTGTCATCAAGAGCACTTAAAGAAATCAGATTTCTCTTCATCTTGGGAATGAACCGAACATCTGTTAAAGTTCTGATTGCGTCATCAAACATCTTGATCTGAATAGAACAAATTCCTACTACTTTACATGCTGAATCATCACCCATCAAAACTGAGCTAGCATCATTTATGGGTTCTAAGGTTGTAAACCAATCTCTATTTGGACACATATGGAAAGTGCAAGCATTGTCAAGTATCCATTCATCCTTAATCTCATCACATCCAGCAAACACGGTAACAACAAGCACCTCATTGTCAAAACTATATTACGAGCACAATTGACATTAACTTCATCTTCTTTGTTATCCTTTGGTTTGTATGTGCCATTTCTCTTTTCTTTGTTTTGCAGCTTATAAAATTCGGATATTTCATGTCCATCCCTCTTACAATATTTGCAATACTTGTATTTGCCTTTAGATTTAGATCGACCTTTATAGGCATTTGAACCTTTACCTCGGGATCCATTATTTGAATTTTTATTCTTTGTCCTGCCACGAATAGAGAAGCTTTCGGCTTGAGAGCTTGATCCATTTGAAGACACCAGTTGTTTCATTTTCTCCTTGGCATGCAAGGCTTCATAAACGTCATTTAGAGTGAGAGTATCATGACTATATAATATGGTATCTCTGAAATTTGAGTAAGAGCTGGGCAGAGAACACAACAGGATTAAACCCAAATCTTCATCATCATATTTGACTTCCATTGCAGCCAAGTCAGAAACAATCTCTTTAAAATCAGAAATATGGTCTAGCAAATTACCTCCCTCTTGCAATTTGTGCAAGAATAATTTTTGTTTGAGATGCATCTTACTTGTAAGATCTTTGTTCATGCAAATTGACTCCAGTTTCAGCCAAAGAGAAGCATCTGTCTTCTCATTCAAAACTTCTTGCAAAATATTATTGTGTAGATGGAGCTGAATTTGAGACAAAGCCTTATGATCCCTTATCTTCTCATTATCGGTCCATATTTCAACTCTCTTGTTTTCGAATCCATCCAATGCATCGTCATAATCAGCTTGTGCGAGCAACGCCCGTATCTTCACTTGCCACAATGAGAATCGAGTGTTCTGATCCATTAGCGGAAGATCATACTTTAACGACGCCATGCTGAACGAACCCTCGGCGGAAAAATGAACCAGTGCTCTGATACCACTTGTTAGAAAATAAATGATCAAAGAAGCAAGCAAAAATAATAGCACACACAAGATTTAACGTGGAAAACCCTTTACAGGAAAAAACCACAGGAGAAAGGCAAACTTTATTAATTAATTAATGAAGTTTTTTTTATAAGCTGCTTGCATACAAACAATAGCAAATGAAACTATCTTCTACTTTCATGCAGCTAAAGAAGGAGAGAAAGAGTAAAATAAGGATCTACATAATCCTTTAGATGAGGTGGCTGAAAATATCTCAATGTGAGAGTAAAATAAGGATCTACATGATCCTTTAGATGAGGTAGCTGAAAATATCTCAATATGAGAGTAAAATAAGGATCTACACGATCCTTTAGATGAGGTGGCAGAAAATATCTCAACGTGAGAGTAAAATAAGGATCTACATGATCTTTTGATTTGCATCAGCCGGACAAGTTCAAATGAGAACTTGGGATCACAAATTAACAATATCAACAATCAAATTGGTTCTCAAGATTGATGGTTAAACTGGAAGGATGAATTACCACAGTCATACAAGATTGTTTTAACCATCAACCATCAAACCGGAAGGATGAATTACCACAGTAAATGAAATATCATTTTAACTTGCATACATGCATAAAACTTTAATTCTATATTCTATACAGCACAAAATTCTAGTTTTGTTTTCAATTCTTCTGCGTGTTTTTTTTCATAAGTGTACTAGTTCTGTTTTCAACTCTTGATGTTGGATCACATTATACTAGCATAAAAAAACACAAAGTTGACTAGAACAGACTAATAATAATGTGCAAGCACATATCTTATGCAGAGGAGACATAAATTCAACAAGAGGGAAGCCAAATTATATGTGGAAATTTTAAAATATAAAGCATTTTTATGTGTCTTATTTCTGCATAATATACGGTGCACATGCAAGAATTTATTTAATAGCAAAACCAGAAAATTTTACATATGCGTGAATGTAATAATTTGCCAAGTGTAATATTTGTAGAAAACAATAATTATGGTAAACGACAACTCAATTCTTTCTCTGATTAGATAAGGTTTCATGAGAAACTCTTCCATATATACAACTAATTCAAGCAAATTCAACCCTTTGCAAACACAACCCGAATTCGTAGATCCCCAACCCAAGCGACGCACCTGCTATAAGCAAAAAAATCTGCTCTAGGTTATTACTAAGAGACATTCTAGTCCATGAAGAATTTCACATATTATTTAATTCAGTATCCTCTAATTTCCAACATTCAAAAATATAGTGCCTATTTAAACACAAAACTAAATGTATTCACTTACTCCACCAAGTCAAATCATCTATAAGAGTTCTTAAACTTTTTAAAAAACTGGACACAATATATAGCTAAGACAATTGAAATTACATTGACGAGCAAGTCAAATCATCCATAGGATTAAGGAGATTTTAAAGCGTATGGCTGTTTATGCAGTTATGATCGCAAAATGAGGATTCTATCACTTAGAAAACCGTCGCACGAAATATTGTAATAAGACCGCAAGCGCACGGCGTACAATTGTTAGTACGAGGCGAGTACAAGTCGATCCATAGGGAAAGAAACAACTTCGATCTTACTCAATCAAATTAAACCAAACTTTGGATTGTTTGCTAACAGAAACTAAAGAAAACTAGAAACTTAGTTGAGGGCTAAATATGAGATTAGAGAGAAATTTAGAGGTAAAATCTCCTCTCAAATTTATGTAAATTAACAAACATACAATCTATGATCTCTATTTTAATATTAAGTGACATAAATGTTGCACTTATCATAAGTGTAGTTTATTTATGTTATTAGTTAACATAACATAAACTATAACACAACAATTAAACCACTCAATGTTCTCATGAAAATGAAAACAAAGCAAAATCAATTTTAAGTATGATCTATTCACTATTGTAATTAGTGACATAGATCATGAAATTTTGTTCTTGCTTATATTTCATAATAAAAAACCACTTAGCAAATATTGATGTAACTTGTGTTTATATTGAATAAGAATATCTCATTTGCAAATGCAACATAAATTATCAAACCCACGTGTATAAACTTACATTAAAATCCACTATCATGAAACACAAAATGAGAGATCACAAATCATATAAATGTTGAACTTAAATAAAATTAGAGAGCTTCATTACCCCTAAATTGTAAGGGCTTAGCTTCTAATGTATGTTATCATATTAACACATATAAGTTTCAACATTAGAAAATAAAGCAAAATGAAAGAAAATCTAAATAGAACAGGAAAAGAACTAAACCAAGTGCATGTAAATAAATCTAAACTATGGACATGAAGTAGAGAGCATGTAAATAAATCTAAACTATGAACATAAAGTAGAACATAGAAATTAAAAGAGACATAAGATTAACATAAAAGAAATAGGCTTGGAAGCCATTCTTATTTATTTGATCACTTACATTTTCATATGCTAAAAAGGAGATCCAAAATACATGAACAAAGGGATATATGTACATGATCTAAAACCCTAACCACTTTCCTTGGGAATTCCCTAATATGCTCATTCATGAAGATTCTAACTGCCATTAGCAACTAATAAGTCATGTAGAATGCATGAGGCATTTTGTATCATTCAGTTAGTCTTTAATATGAAGCTTAAGAGAAAGTGGGCTAGTGGGCTTCCATATTCCATATAATGAATCAATTCTTTGCCTCCTTTTGTATATGCATGCTTTCCTTCATCTCTTCATGTGTGTATATATTTTAGCTCCTAAATTCCTACAAAAGATAATCACAAGGAACAAGTAAAAGATTTCACAAATTAAAACATCCACGAGTGACCACTTTTCCCCAAAACGAGTGATGATTTTGAAACTATTTAAATCATGGTTTGATCATATAAAATACCAAAAATCGTTCATTTATTCTACTAAACAAGAATAAACATGTGAATATAAATGTGCAATTTAGGTGCACATCAAATACTCCCACACTTATCTTTTTATTCGTCCTCGAATAAAGTAAAAACTAAGAAAAATCCACTTTCGTAGGGAGCACAATTGCATTGAGCGTATGCAACAAGCCGTTAAACCTTTGGGTGTCCCTAGTAGGACGAGTATTGTCTCGTTAGGGTTTTCAGTGGATCCTACCCACAAAATCCAAATGTTAAATGTAAAAATATTTACAAAATACATTTTTCAATAGAATATTTACACATTGACACTTTCAAAAATGACACGAAGAAGTTAATACAAGTTGGGTCGTCACTATGAAATTTTAGTTCGTTACTAATCAAAACTTCAAACAAAAGTCAGCTATCGTTACAAACTCCTCCAGGTTGGCCAGTTGTTTTAGTAGAAACATAGTGCAAATATGAAATAAATTGTTTAACCGATATCAATAATCGTAAAATGGCATCTTTATTTACTTTTGGTTAACAAGTTAGGTCAAATAAGTGAAGACTGTGCTTGGATTTCAAGTGCTAACTCTCTCTTTATTAAAAAATATTTACATTATTACTATTTACAAATACCTAAGTATACTACCCCTACACTGCATTACGACTTAAGTGAGGTTCGGTAATCCCTAGGCTTCCAACTCATGAAATGAGACCATGGTACACCGACGCTGACTTTGACAACAAGGTGTCGGAAAGAGCTTGGCGGGTTTGCACACCAACGCCGGATGTACCAGCAATGTTGGATACCCTTGGATTATTATATCTATGTACATTCCTTTTTTCCCTTTTTTCTCTTTTTTTTTCTTTTTTTTGTATTATTCTTTTTCATAAGAGAGAGTTAAGCGAGAATATCCTAGCACAACTTCACTTAAAAGATGTAAAATGTTATCACAAGTAATCTAAATTAACCATTCATTTAATCGGATTACAATTTAGAAAACATTTCATACTCATCACCTACGAATCCCCCTATAAACCAGTTACACCAAATTTGCTCATAATTCAAACTTTTCTTTCGTTATCCATTAAGAGAAGTAAATTTCCAAACATTTTAATTGAACGACCAAAATTGTATGCTAACTTCATCATGTCATATTTAAAAGTAAATCAAAATGCAAAATTTTTTTTTTTTTGGTTTTAAATGAAAAAGAAAAAGGGAAACTTTACAAACTTAAACTAAGCAAAACAGAACAAAAATGAGACTTCCCCCACACTTAATTTCGACTGTGTCCCCACAGTCAATGCGTGACACAATGAGTGAACAGAAGAGAAATATTTACATATTTACAAAGGAGGGTTAAACTTAACTTTCTTACTTAACGTAGCATGGCTCATGAAGAATCATGAGCTCCTCCTCTCGATCAGTGTGCAATTCCAAGAATCGTTTCAGACGTTGACCGTTGACTTTGAATTTGGATCCATCTGTTGGGTTTTGAATTTCGATGGCACCGTGTGGAAAAACAGTTCGAGCAACATATGGTCCTGTCCATCTTGACTTTAACTTCCCAGAGAATAAATGAAGTCGTGAGTCATATAATAGAACTTTTTGGTCTGGCAAAAACGTTTTTCTTAGGATTGACTTATCATGGAAAACTTTGGTTTTTGTAAATTTTCGCGATTTCGTTTGTGTCATTCCTAATTTTTTTTAATTCGTTGAGCTGCAATTTTCGGTTATCGCCAGCTTGTTCAAGATTAAAGTTTAAGCTTTTTATTGCCCAAAGTGTTTTATGTTCAAGCTCCATGGGTAAATGACAGGCTTTACCGTAAACCAATCGGAAAGGGGACATTCCAAGATTAGTTTTAAAAGCAGTACGGTAAGCCCAAAGTGCATCGATCAATTTCTGTGACCAATCTTTTTGATTTTTATTTACAATTTTCTCCAAAATCTTTTTTATTTGACGATTCGACACTTCGACTTGACCACAAGTTTGCGGATGATAAGAAGTGGATAGCTTATGTGTTATCGAGTATTTCTTCATTAAGGATCCAAAAGATCGATTACAGAAATGCATTCCATTGTCGCTTACTATCGTGCGAGCTGTGCCGAACCTCGAAAAGATGTTTTCTTTTAGGAATTTCAGGACAATTTTATGATCATTTGTTTTACATGGAATGGCTTCGACCCATTTCGAAGCATAATCAATGGCAAGAAGAATGTACAAGTTTCCGAAAGAATTTGGGAATGGTCCCATAATGTCAATACCCCAACATCAAAGATTTCGAACGTAAGGATGGGGATCAAAGGCATCCTATTTCATCGAGAAATATTTCCAAGCGTTTGGCAACGATTGCAAGTTTTACAGAATTCGAACGCATCTTTAAATAGAGTGGGCCAATAAAAACCACATTGAAGCACCTTTTCAGCGGTTTTCCTAGGACCAAAATCTCATCGCACACATGATCATGGCAGAACGAGAGAACACTCCTAATTTCGCTATCCGGAACGCATCGACGAATGATTTGGTATGGACAATACTTAAACAAGTATGTGTCGTCCTAGTAGAAGTATTTAACTTGAGAAAAAAATTTGTATTTATCTTGTTTGGACCAAAATGAGGGGGTTTCCTTAGTGACTAGATAGTTCACTATGTCGGCAAACCACGGATCGATTGAAACAAAAAGGAGTTGTTCGTCTGGAAAGTTTTTGTTGATTGGCAAAGAAGATGGAGCGTTCGGAAGACATGACAACTGATCGACAATGACATTATCGGATCCTTTTTTGTCTTTGATTGTAAGATCAAATTCTTGATGTAAAAGGATCCATCGGATTAAGCGAGACTTAGCATCCTTTTTAGCAAAAAGGTGCCGAAGAGCAGAATGATCAGTGTAGACCGTGATGTGGTAGCCAATCAAGTAAGACTGAAATTTCTCAAGCGCAAAGACCACCGCTAAAAGTTCTTTCTCGGTGGTCGTATAATTGAGTTGAGCATCATTCAAGGTCATACTCGAGTAGTAAAGTATGTGAAGAATTTTGTTGATGCGTTGTCCTAAGACAACACCAATCACGTAGTTAGAGGCATCGCACATGATTTCAAAAGGAAGTCCCCAATTGGGCGAGCAAATCGGAGCCGAAATGAATTCTTTTTTAAGACGTTCAAAAGAAGCGACACGTTCAGAGTTAAAGTCGAATAGGATGTCCTTTCCTAGAAGTGTAGTCAAAGGACGAGCGATTTTGCTGAAATCTTTCACAAAGCGTTGGTAAAAGCCAATATGCCCAAGAAATGAACAAATGTCCTTAACACAATTTGGAATAGGTAGTTTTGAAATAACGTCAACTTTCGCTTCATCTACCTTAATGCCATTATTTGAAATTACATGTCCAAGGACAATGCCTTGTTTGACCATAAAGTGGCATTTTTCCCAATTCAACGTTAAGTGTTTTTCCTTACATCGATTTAAAACAAGTTCAAGATGATGTAAGCAAGAGGAAAAAGAATCACGCAAGATCGAAAAATCATCCATAAAAACTTCAAGAAAGAGTTCGATCATATTGGAAAAGATTCCAACCATACATCATTGGATAGTCGCAGGAGCATCGCAAAGACCGAAAGGCATACGTCAATAAGCAAAGGTACCAAATGGATATGTGAAAGTCGTTTTCTCTTGATCTTGGGGAGCGATTAAAATTTGGTTATAGCCGGAATAACCATCAAGAAAGCAGTAGAATTCATGGCCGGCTAAACATTCAAGCATTTAATAAATGAAAGGGAGAGGAAAATGATCTTTACGTGTTGCAGCATTTAATTTGTGATAATCAATGCAAACCCGCCAACCCGTTTGAGTACGAGTTGGAAGAAGTTCGTTTTTTCATTTGCGACAACGATGAGTCCCGACTTTTTAGGAACGATATGAATGGGGCTGACCCATAAGCTATCATAAATAAGGTAAATGATACCGTAGTCAAGAAGTTTAAGAATTTCTTCGTGAACTACCTCTTTCATCTTAGGGTTAAGCCTACGTTGCACTTCACGAGTGGGTTTGGCTTCATCGGTTATGTGAATACGATGTTGAACGATTGCGGAGCTAATTCTCTTGATGTCAAAAATGGACCAACTGATTGCATCTTTGTTTTTAGAAAGAGTCGAAAGAAGAGAAATTTCTTGATCATGAGTTAAATTTGAAGAAATTATGACCGTACAAGTATCGTTATCACCTATGTAGACGTACTTAAGGTGATCGGGAAGAGGTTTAAGATCCAACTTTGGTGGTTTCTCGATCAAAGAACTTGGTTGAGATTCGGACTCAACTGAAAGTGACTCAAACGGAAGCGTGTATTCAACTTCGTTAGGAGCGTCTTGGAAAAAAAATTCATACTCGGCCTCACGTTCATCATTACGATCAATCGATTCGTTTTCGAAATTTTCGTGAATGGCATTAACTTCTAAGGTTTGGTAACATGATTCATTTGAATGACATTCAAGATTGAAAATATTAAGATCAAAAGTCATGTTTCCAAAAGAGATTTTCATTGAACCGTTGCAACAATTTATTAGAGCATTTGAAGTGGCCAAAAAGGGTCGGCCTAAAATCAACGGAATTTGACTCATTGGATTATTCACGGGTTGAGTCTCCAAAACGATGAAATCAACAAGAAATATGAATTGATCAACTTTGATGAGTACGTCCTCGATTTCTCAAACGGGTTTCTTAATTGAACGATTGGCAAATTGAAGAGTTATTTTAGTTGGTTTAAGTTCACCCAAACATGTTGTTGGTAAACAAAATATGGAATCAAATTGACACTCGCACCCAAATCAACTAGGCATTTGTTAATTGTTTTATCTCCTATCATGCACGAGATCGTAGGTCATCCAGGATCTTTGTATTTGATGGGGATTGATTGGGTCAAGACTTCGCTAAGTCCGGCGACTAAGAAGACTTTCTTGGGTACATGAGTGTGTCATTTTTGGGTACACAAGTCTTTGAGAAATTTAGCGTAGGTGGCGACTTGTTGAATGATGTCAAAAATAGGGATGTTAACTTTCACTTGTTTGAAAATTTCCAACATCTTTTCCATTTGGTAGGAATGTTTCTTTGGTCGAAGACGATAATAAATGGAATACGAAACTCAGTAGGTCAGTCTACTTGAGTTGGAGAAGAATTAGACTTAGAATTTGGATCAAGATTAATCGTGGTTTTAAAAGAGTCGAGAGGAAGATCTGGTACATTATTTGGGTTTTCAAATTGATTATCGATTTTCTTACCAGATCGTAAAGTCGTGATAGTATTCAATTGAGTTAGATTGCTATCCTGAACGACACGAGCTTGGTTTGGACTTTGGCTCTTGGGGTTTGGAATGGGTTGACTCAGGAAAGTGCCTCTTTCCCGTTCACTTACGAATGTGGATAACTAACTCATTTGCATTTCAAGTTTAGTGATCGACTGACTCGTGCTTTGCATGTACGAAGTCAATAAATTTTGCAAATTGTTATTTGATTAGAGATTTTGAGTCGTTTCTTTAGTCAACGTTTCAAGACTTTTCTCAAGTGAAGTCAATCGTTTTTCGTCTTGGGGAACAAAAGATTGTTGCGCTTGATTTTGAGAAGGTGGCGCAAAATTTTGGAATTGATTTTGTTGAAAGTGGGAATTCGAAGGATTATTCGGAAATGGTTGAAATGGGGGTCGAACCAAATTCAAATTTGGGTTGTTTTGGGTCCAAGAGAAATTAGGATGATTTCTCCAACCAGGATTAGACCTTGGAGAGAATTGGTCATTCCTAACTTTGTTGAAAGCGTTGAGTTGTTCTAACGAGCATGGGCATTGATTAGCAATATGGGTAGGATCTTTACATTTAAAACACGAGGACTGAGAAGTTTGAGTTTGATTAATTTGCTTTGATGAAAGCACATATCGAATTTGGTTAACATCGCGTCGATTTTCGCTTCTAAAGTCGATGAAGACCCTACCGAATGAGCGTTTGATCGGGAATAAATCGATTTCTCGTTAGATCGTTCCCATTGAGCTGATTTTTCGGCCAAGTTTTCGAGAAATTGCCTAGCGGCATCGTGATTTTGGGCTAGAAATTTTCCTTGGCAGATCGATTTGAGCATGGTTCGAGAGTTATTTTCGAGTCCATCGTATAAAATTTGACAAAGAGTCCATTTTTCGAAATTGTGATATGGACACTTAACTAGAAGTTTTTTAAATCTTTCAAAATATTATGCAAAGGATTCTCCCCCAAATTGATGAAAATTAACGATTTCGTTTCGAATTTCGGATGTTTTTTCCAAAGGGTAAAATTTCTTTAGAACAACTTTCACAAATTCATCCCACGTTCCAATCGTATTTGAAGGCAAGCTATACAACAATTTTTCAGCGTAATCGGTAAGTGCAAATGGAATTAACCTAAGTTTGATTTCATCCTCACTTAATTGCTGAAATTTCATGGTTGCACAAACTTGTTCAAATTTGGTTAAGAAAATGTAAGGGTCATCACGTTCAAAATTGCCGAATTTTGGAGGAGTATTTATGCGATTTGAATGAATTTCAAAGTGGTTACCTGTTGGGGCGGGAATATGATGCAAGAAGGAATAGAAACTCGATCGGGGAAGATTCTATCCATAAGAGTTCGAGGGGGATTTTCTTCGGCCATGGTTGAAGGAATGTTTGTTCGAACTAAACGATTTGTGGAAGAGTCACGTATTTAACGATTCGTAAAAGTGTTGTGAGTCCAAATACTCATGCACTAGCGAGAAGAATAAGAGAAATCACAAATTTGAGAAGAAAATAAAAGGGAAATTTTCTTCTTTACAAAATGAAAATTGTTCTGATTTTTTTTTTTTTTTTTTTTTTGAGTTTTGGTTAGCAAATTTATTGGCAATTTTTTTTAATGGCAGTATTTTTAGCAAGCAAGCGAATTAGCAAAACAATCGAACCAAGCAAAGCAAAGCGATTCCTTATTTTATTTGCTTTGACTATCTGAAAAGGGAAGACGAGATACAAACAAATGAAAGGAGATTTTTTTTCTAAAAAAAAAAAAGATAAAATCAAAATAAAAGCAAAATGAAACTAAAAACAATATGAGTGAAAAATCAAAGAAAAACAAAATAAAAATAACAATATGAGTGAAAAATGTTTTTTTTTTGGAAGTTTGACTAAAACAACTTCACATAAAAATTAAAACTAAAAGCAAAATTTCATGCTTAAACAAAACAAAACAAACAAAGGAAATGCCTTTTTTCTGTTGGAAAGAAAAACTAAAACTAATTCAAAAGCTAAACCAAATAAAACAAATAAAATAAATACCCACTGGTTAGGACCACTAAAAAGGTCCAAACAAGTAAGCACTGGTCTCGTTTTAAAAGGACAAGAAACCAAACCCAACCATTCAAAGGTGATTCTTTTTCTTGGTTACTCAGAAAATCAAACCGCCTTTAGAACATAAAATTTTGTAAATCAATTTTGGTGATTTAGGGTTCGGTTTCTGAAGGTGGCTCAAGCTCAACGGCGTTGGTGAATTGGGTTTGTCGTGATGTACGAAGGATGAAGCTCGAGCTGATTTCGGGTTCGTTTGGGAGGCGGTAGGACTTATTTGTTATCGGAGGGGGCTGGTGGTGAGGATTTTTGAATATTAAACGGAGTCTGGTGAAGTTCAATTTTACGGTGGAAGATGCAGTCTGGAGATGATGTTATTGCTTAGGTTTGTGAGTGCTGATTTCAGCAATGGGGAGGTGAATTGGATATTGTGGTGGTTTGTCAAGGTTGAATGACAGAGGGGGTTTTATTTTAACGGCCGGTAAATGGAATTGTATGAATTGGGGTGAAGGATGTTTGTAGATTTGTGGATCGCTGTATGCTTGCAATGGAGTGAAAGAGAAGTCGAATGTTGAGGTAGAGTTGAATATGGTGGCTGTTAGTTTTGTATGAGATGGGGTTGCAGTGTTTTGTTGAAGAGTAGGCTGCAGTCTGGTGAGAAGTGTTGATTTTGGATAGTAGTTTCTTAGAATGAAATAGAAGTGATAGTTTTGGATAGTTTGGTGTAGTGAATGAGTTGTGAAGAGTAGCGAAATTTGGTTGTATGGGTGGTGTAGTTGCGGAACTTGGCAGAGTAGGAGTCTGGTGATGGCTGTTGATTTAGGGGGATGGCTTGTTTTGTGTAGTTACTTGAGTCGGATGTAAGGAGGAAGGTGTTGAGAATTTGGTGAGGCAACATGTGATGAGCAGGTGGATAGGTTTGTAAATGAGAAGAAGGTGTGCAATTGAAAGTAGGTAGGTAGAGTGAATGGTTAACAGAGAGGAGATTGTATGGTTGAGAGGAAGATAGGCAAAGGGGTTTAGGTTTTGCAACGGCACAACAAAATGTAATTGTAGTAGTATCAAAAGCAAAGATGTAATTGTTGAGAGATGTACCTTGAATGTACTGCTCTGTGAAAATATGTAACTCAACTGAAATTGAATACAAATATCTTTGTGCAACCACATTGACACTGCTGTATGATGCAAATGAAAATGTGAGTGATTCTTTTTTCTTTCTAAAACTAGACCAGTAGAAACTAAATTGCAAATGAACTTGAAAACTAGAAGTCAGAAGAGAATCAAGCAAATGTGCACATAAACAAAAAATCTGAAGTTCTTTTTTTTTTTTTTTTTTGTTTCTGGAACACAAAAACAAATGGACTAAGTGTAGAAACAGTGCACGGTAACCACTCACGAAAATGAACACAAGCAGGAAAACAGTGCACAGTAGCAGAAAATGAACAATGCTATTTTTTTTAAGAAGACGAGCAGAAATGCAAATTGAAGTAGAAACTAAAGACCAGAAGATAATCAAAGATAACTAAATATGAAACAAAGAACAAAACATTTTTTTAATGACATATTGGAAAAGAACTCAAGTGAAAAAGATGACACAAAATTGGAAAATAGAAGGTTGAAACAAAATAGAACAGACTTGATATGCAACCTGAATTGAAAACAGAACTGAACTCTAACTCAATAGACAAAGAATATAAGCAGACTTTTTGAGAAGCAATTTATTTTTTTAAATGGAAACTACACTAAAACATGCGCACACACAAACTAAATCTGAAGACAAATACAACAAGCTAACACAAATTACAAGAGGAACAAAACACAAATACAATCAACAAAAATGCACACAACTATTTTTTATATATAAAAAAAAGCGAACAACAAACAAGAATAAGCACACAAACAAATCCACAAAAGCAAACACACAAACAAATGTACAACTAGACACAAATAAAAATAGAAACAAAGGGAATGATTTTTTTTTTTAAGAAGAATAACAAAAAGAAAAATTAATCCGAAGAATAAAACTAAAATTAAATTCTTTTCCCGGTAACGACGCCAAAAACTTGATCGTAAAACGAGGATTCAAACGAGGATTCTATCACTTAGAAAACCGTCGCACGAAATATTGTAATAAGACCGCAAGCGCATGGCGTACAATTGTTAGTACGAGGCGATTACGGGTTGATTCACGGGAAAGAAACAACTTCAATCTTAATCAAACTAAACCAAACTTTGGATTGTTTGCTAACAAAAACTAAAGGAAAGTAGAAACTAAGTTGAGGGCAAAATATGAGATTAGGGAGCAATTTAAAGTGAAATGCCCTCTCGTATTTATGTAAATTGACAAACATACAATCTATGATCTCTATTTTTAATATTAAGTGATATAAATGTTGCATTTATCATTAGTGTAGTTTATTTACGTTACTAGTTAACATAACATAAACTATGAAACTATAATACAACAATTAAACCACTCATTGCAAAGCAAAATCTATTTTAAGTATGATCCATTCACTATTATAGCTAGTGACATAGATCATCAAATTCTGTTCTTGCTTATATTTCATAATCAAAAACCATTTAGCAAATATTGATGTAACTTCTGTTTATATTGAATAAGAATAGCTCATTTGCAAATGCAACATAAGCTATCAAACCCACGTGTATAAACTTACATCAAAATCCACTATCATGAACCACAAAATGAGAGACCACAAATCATATAAATGTTGAACTTACATAAAATTAGAGAGCTTCATTACCCCTAAATTGTAGGGGCTTAGCTTCTAATGTATGTTATCATATTAACACATGTAAGTTTCAACATTGGAAAATAAAGCAAAATGAAAGAAAATCTAAATTGAACAGGAAAAGAACTAAACTAAGTGCATGTAAATAAATCTAAATTATGAACATGAAGTAGAGAGCATGTAAATAAATCTAAACTATGAACATAAAGTAGAAAACAGAAATTAAAAGAGACATAAGATTGACATAAAAGAAATATGCTTGGAAGCCATTTTTATTTATTTGATCACTTATACTTTCATATGCTAAAAAGAAGATCCAAAATACATGAAACAAAGGGGTGTATATACATGATTTAAAACCCTAAAACCCCAATCACTTTCCTTGGGAATTCCCCAAAATGCCCATTCATGAAGCTTCTAATTGCCGTTAGTCACTAATAAGTCATGTAGAATGCATGAGGCCTTTTGTCTCAATCAATTAGTCTTTAATATGAAGTTTAAGAGCAAGTGGGCCTCCAATATCCATAAAATGAATTAATTCTTTGCCTCCTTTTGTATACACATGTTTTCCTTCATCTCTTCATGTGTGTATATCATTTCAGCTCCTAAATTCCTACAAGAGATATCACAAGGAACAAGTAAAACATTTCATTAATTAAAACATGCACGAATGACCACTTTTTCCCAAAATGAGTGATGATTTTGAAACTATTTAAAACATGCTTTGATCATATAAAATACCCAAAAATGTTCATTTATTCTACTAACCAAGAATAAATATGTGAATATATATGTGCCTTTTTACGTACACATCAAGTTATCCCACTATTTCCTTCTAAAAAAAAGGAAAAACAATTTCAAACTACTCAAATGTGTTCCTTACGATACTCTTTCAAATTAGAAGAAGAACATATAAAATTGCTGTAATGTTTCCTACAATATTAATTTAATCTGGAACATGAACATACAATATTTCTGTAATCTCACACTAGGATGTTGCCCCAAAAAATCCAGACATGAAATCCAAAACCCAAATGAACAACAGAAAATATCATATGACTAGCAACCTTTTGTTCTCAAATAAATCATTATTTTCTTTGAGATTTTGTTCTTAGTGCATTCCATATGTACATATGTATGAGAGTCAGCAACTTTAGAGTGGATATGGTACCTCCAACAACATAAATGCATTAAAAAATACATATGTATATCCAAAAGCAAATCAACTTTAGTAAATTAATAAATAATAGTTTTAAATTAAAATTAATTACAAAAACATTCAGCAACAAATGGACTTTATATTCAACAATTGAAGGTACTCAACAAACAAATATGTAGCAAGGGTCACATGAACGTTGAGATAAATAGATATATGGCTTCATTCTGAGCGCAGCGAGTGAGACATTTGAAAAGACTGTACATTCAATGGATCCCTTTTTCACTTTCATTGTAAAACGGGTTCTTATTTTACTTAATAACACATTTTCGTGTTTTTTTAACTATTGCTTAGAAATTTTGTGAAAATACCCAAAGTTTCATTCTCACGCCATGGCATGAAAGTGCACAAAAGGAGAAAAGTTACATATGTTGTGTATCAATAAAATAATCAAGCACTCTTGCTCATTAACAATCAGTGGCATGAGGGAAACTGCGCACGTGGAGGCAACGTCGAGGCTAAGGCAAGCAAGGAGTGAGGCGAGGCTTCGTCGTAGGTCTTCGTGGACTCGAACGTGAATGTCAAAGGCTGCTACTGTGAAATTTTGGGTAGTAGCATCATAATCAATGACAGATTTCAAGCTAATTTGAAGTAGAGGAGATGACCGATGTCATCCAGTTAATCCATTTCAGTCCTTTCCACTTTTTGAATCCAAGGTGAAATTCTTGAATCTCACACAACTATATTTAATTATAGATGTTTGAATGGATTGTTGTTAAATTACATGTTAGTTATTGGATTGATGTATCCCTATCCTTTTGATTCTTTGGTCAACAATGGGACATGTGTCTGGATTATGAACAATGGGGATTATATGTCAGCGGCACTGAGGCCAAGACGCTGCTTTTCAAAATGCTTAAGTTTATTAGACCATAACCAACCATCCGTTCTGTTCAGTTATTCTCTCTCATGTTCTGAAACTGGTCCAACGAGCCGAGCACCCAGAAGGGGAGAACCAGCCACGGACTGGTTGGGAGTAGTGGATACGACGGCAAAGATATTGCCGTTATAAATATTACAACGGCAAAGTCTTTGCCGTTGTAATATTATAACGGCAAACACTTTGCCGTTATAACATTATAACGGCAAAGTGTTTGCCGTTATAATGTCCCCCCCCTCAAAACCCTCGCCGCCACCCCCCTCAGCTTCATTTCTCCTTCCCCTTCTTCAAACCCGAAAACTCATTTCCCTCCCCCATTTTTCACCCAATTTTCTCCACCAATTCACCAATCCGTCAGTTTTTAACCAAATTAACTAGCTTGTGTGAGATATTAGTTCGAAAATATGGCTAGATTACTAAAAAAATTCGCCAAAAAATTCATGCACGGCGACGATCGTGGCGCCGGCGGGAGTGGTGAAGGTGGTAGTGGCCAACAGCCAGTGCTCGGAATAGAAGACTTACTTGTAGCCGCCGAAAACATGGAGAACGAAGAAGCAGAGGTGCAACAGGGAGGCGGTCATCGGGGACGTGGCGGGCGTAGAGGCGGACGAGCAGGCAGGGCACGTAGGGGTGTTGGATCAGTTGCCGCTAGAGAGGGCCAACTCGATGGCTATGTGGATATGAACCTCAGCGCCGCGAAGCTTCCTGCGCTATCCAACTTTCGCATTCTTCCAGATGACGAAGTACACGTTAGCACGCAGTCGAGTTTGGCTGTAAGTATTTTTAATATTACTTACATAGTATTCTTTGAGTGTTATATATTGGGTAGATGGTATAACATTTTGTTGAACCGTTAACAGTCGCGGAATATACGTCCACGTGGTTCGTTAGCGACCACACTTAGATATTATCATGCACACTTGGCGGGTAAGGAGGGGGTCGCAGGACTGTTACATGCTCTTGGATTTCAATTTTTTCTAGGTAATATTATAGACCTTTTAATGAAATAAGTGGATAATTTAGTAGTCATATTTTATCTTATTGTGCGATTTGCTATTTTAGGAATAAACCATGTTATAAATGCCGATGTCCAATTGTGTGCGGCCATTGCTCTACGGTGGTACAAAACCACCCATACATTTCACTTTCCTTGTGGTGAGTTAGGACTTACACCGCTTGATTTCTCCATGCTTACTGGTATTAGCATTGGAGTAAGTGCTTATCCCCAACTGCCTTATGACGATGGTCGATGGCGTGATCGTGCACTTGTTCATGATCTACTGCCTCATTTGGATGTTTCTGCTACGTCGTATCAGGCAGAAGGCGCTATTAGAGTGAGCGCGATCCGTGCGGCTATGGACAGGATACTCGAGCACTACTCTGTTGATGACGACTTGGAGCTTGCTCGATTATTTGTGTTATACCTTATGGGTAACCTTTTCTTTAGTTCTTCGAGCAGTAGCGTTCCTGTGGGGTTTTTTGCGGTCGCGGCTGAGATAGATGCCGATGGGGCTATTTTATATGATTGGGGCACACCTATCCTTGCATACCTATACAGATGTCTCGACATGCAGTGCACCATCACTGATTCTCAGGTTTCTTTATTTGGATTCTGGGAGTTGTTACAGTATTGGTACTTTGAGTACTCTAGGAACTTTCATTTTATCACCCGTATTGCTGACCCATCGACCTTTTTCCCCCGTATATGCTTTTGGACTGCGGACAACCGGGGGCCCAGAGATAATGAGTCACGCCATGTGTTTCCCGTTGCCCATAACCAGATTGAGCTGAGGATGTATAGGGATCAGATTCTATGGCATCCATTTGAGCAGAGTACATCCATCGATCTTGAGATCATACAGATTGCTAGGATGCTTGCCGGACGGAGATTTCCACTTATATCTTGTCCCGTGGCGCTAGGTGCTTATTGGTATCTTGGTGAGAGGTGCTGGAGACAGTTGTATGACTTCGATGCTATTCCGGATGATCCACACCCACATACTTATCGGTGTATGATTTACCCGACGGAGCAGCTAGATATAGCCAGGACAGCAGGCTGGTGGACGGCTGAGAGCTTTGTTATTATCGGGGAGTGTTACCTTACCTTCTGGCGTAGATTTTTCACCGGGTCCTCAGATACGATTACGCATGCAGCATCGATTGATTTAGTAGGGCCATCTGCTATACGACACGGCATACGTCCACCTGTTGTCGAGGATGTTACCCAGTCCAGTCAGAGTTTTCGTGCAGCTGATCATGTGGCGGCCGCCAGTCATTTTGGATGGACCATGGCAGTGCCCACCATTGGACCGGATCGTTACATTGACGTGTTTCATCCTCCGGCCCATCACGATTACCCGGATCCTACACAGGTATCATATCATGATCTGTATGATATGCAGATGGGGATTAGGCATACGGGCTATATAGAGCATAGGCGTAGCCTAGATTACTATGATGGTGAGCTACGTCGTGTTGCAGAGGAGGCACGACAGCAGCAGGCGCATTTAGAGGCCCAGCTTGAGGCAGAGCGCAAGAGACTTCAGGACTTGCAGATGTATTACCACCATAGGTCTAGTGCTGGGTCCAGTCAGCCTCCAGATGTTGGTGATCATGAGAGACGTCATCGGCGCCGCACACGTCCACGTACACATTCAAATGACTCGGACGAGTGAGTTACTATCACTTTTATGTACTTTCACAGTTGTCAGGTGTGTGGTCCTACTGTTGGAGTAGACATTCTGCATTTTTTGAGTACCAGTGTTATGTACCAGTGTTATGTACTTTTGTTGTATTACCACTGTTATGCATTTTTTGGTCCTACTGTTATGTACTTTTGTTGTTCTACGTATTCCTAGTTGATAGTTGTCTGTTCTTGTTGTTTGAGTAGACGTTCTTGTATTTGTTCACTACCATGATTATGTACTTTCGATGTTTTACGTTTTCGCAGTTGTCAGTTGTATGTTCCTATTGTTTGAGTATGCGTTCTGTATTTGTTGACTACCGCTATTATGTGCTTTCGATGTATTTTGTGTACGTTTTGATTATGTTTCTGTGTAGAGACTACATTTGGTTATGTGTAGACACTGTATTTATGTGTAGAGAATGTTTTTGTGTAGAGCCGGTATCTTCTGTTGTTCTAGTTCCTGTAAGAGTTATTTGGAATGTAATAACGTTTGAATTTGATGTTGAACAAGGTTTCCCTCTTCTCGTGTAGAAATGCAAAATTCTTAAACAGCACGCCAACATAACAAGGTTTACATATAACTCCATATTCTACGCACAAACAGCAAAGTAAATAGACAGTAAAACAACAATAAAATCACAATACCATAAGCCTACTCAGTTCCATAGCGGGTCAACCAACTGTAGCGTAGTTTATACGCTTCGTAACCAACGAACTCCTCACCATACTCGAAAAGGTAACGAGAATCATATGTTGCTTGATTTGTTTTAAATATGTTCTCGTCTTCAACAGTTTCGATAATCTTTGTGTACCGATCACAAGCGTCTGCAAAATGACGATTAGCCATTTGGATTTCAACCGATGTTCGTGTAGTGGGCCGGGAACGATGGTTGTTGTATAGCCTCGTGATCATTGCCCATCTTTCTTCATATGTTAAACCCCCTCCACTTTGCATTAGCAACTCATCTCTCTTTTCAACCTCAATATAGGATTTTACGAGGGCCAGCAAATCCTTAGACGAAAAATCTGGAGTAGGAGAATTATTACAAGCACTATTACTAGGTCGTTGATTTACTGGAGAAGGACGCGGAGCTGTAACCGCTCGATGCTGAATCGCGACGGGCACCTCTTCAACTTGTGTATCATGAACTAAACCCTTTTCGTTATCGTTCACTAAGTTTCATTCGTACTCATCAAAAATCCTTCCCATTTCTTCATCACTTATTTTTGAATTGTCCATGTAACCTGTGCATCAGTAGAATTAGTAGAGTAACTAGAAGTACGAATTTTGTTGATAATAAACGTTACCTTTAAGAAAACAAGAAAATAAATTTTCTCCCTTTAATCTACAACGGTGCTGCTTGAAGCTGTAGAAGGTATGAGATGGATTATCAGATATGGAGTACTTATAAGGGCAATGTACGACCAACATTTACAATTCAACATACTTGAATACGGTTTACAGGGTTCTCGTGTTATTATGGTTGATTCTGTACAATGTCCGGTCACATCATTGCAATTAAGCTCTCAGTCTGTAGCCACAGGGGGTCGTCCTCGATACACTTTATCACTAAAAAGCAGATTCCCTACAGTGTTCCCTACAGTCGTACCAGTGACCGGTTACATCAGTATTTTGTTTGTTTACCTACACAAGCTTTGAAAATCGCAAAGTGTAGCTAGTGACCATTCACACCATAACTAATATTGCAGCTATATATACATTTGTTACTTAGTCACAACTTACCGCACTCAAACACCTTCGTTCTCATTCTTAGAGCACATCCTTCTATTAGAACTCACTGAAGATGTCTTCGTGGTCATCTTCTATAGACTCCGAGGAACAGGCGTACAACGAAATGAGGCTACAGGAGCTTCAAGACGAATTTCAGTTCCTAAACCAAATTAGACCGCAAACTAAACCGTCGTACGAACAGCTGAACGTTCAACCTCCATATGAAACTCAAGTCCCACCTGTTCAAGTATCATCTGAACAAGTTGTCACTCAGTCAACTCAGGAAGCAGAGTTCTTTCGTGTACCACTGCAGGAACAAATAGTTGATTCCTATCCAGTTCATTGCTACTGCGGGTACGCGGTTGAAGTTGTGGTTCAAGCAGAGGGAAACAATATAGGTCGGCGCATTCAGCGATGCCCAGCCTTTCCAAATGGTTGCAATTACACGGAATGGATAGACCAACCTTTGTGTCCTCGGGGAATAGCATATTGTAACGAACTCGAACGGGAAAATAGACGTGTTCGAAGTGATAATGAGCAATTGCGATTGAACATCAGGCGACGCCCGTAAGACTAAACGTAAAATGCATTTTAATGAAGTTACTAATTCCTACTCCATGCTTTGATTGAGCTAGTTCGCATGTACTATCGTCAGTTGTTGTGTCTGTATGAACTATTTCAATGGTGCCATCACATGAAATGTTGGCATTTACTATTAATCTCATGATATTACGTTAGATTCCCTACAGTGTCCGGTCACATCATTGCAGCACGATAAATGGTGCCATCACAAGAAATGTTGGCATGTACTATTAACCTCGTGATATTATGTTAGATTCTCTACATTGTCCAGTCACATCATTGCAGAACGAAAAATGGTGCCATTACTATTAATTTCGTATACTGTTGTCATTTAATTCGGAAGAGACTACCAGCACCAAAAAAAGGGTCGTCCACCAGTGCTTTAACCATTTCAATTCACGAAATGGTTACGAAAAATGGGCCGTTCCCAGGTGCCTTATTTCTGCTTGCGACATAATGAAAACAACTATAATATCATGACAACTAGTAAAACTATTGACAAACCATAATCATACAAACTTCAACAACTAGTACAACTATTGAGCAATTGAAACAACTGGAACAATGACAACTAGTAGAACAGAAGGAAATGCCAAACCATAATCATACAAACTACAACAACTGAGCACACCAGCATCAAATTCAAACACGTACACCTACCATGGTTTAGGGAGAGGACCATCTCTTGTCTTACCGGCATTAATCTTGCTCAAGCGTCTTATTTCTGCTTGTGCTTCGAGTGCATACTGACGTCCACGTTCGCAAATGGGAGGGTCAATCCACTCCTTAAAGCAACAACAATCAATGGCATCAGGATAATTCATGTGGTCGTTGAAGGCTTCACAACCGAAAAATCGACGACCGGCATTTGTTTCGGTCTCGTCAACAACAACGACCGACACTTGTCCACAATAGCAAACAGGGTTGGATCCAATCGTCCCTAGTGGCTCGGAAACCTTCCCTTCGCGTACAATTTCTTTTCCAGCTCTTTGATAAACAGAATGAGCATCGTCATTTGAATACTGTTGGTGTTGGGATAGGGGTTTCTTGCTTACACCTTTTTTTCCGCTTCGCTTGGGTGCAGAAGAAGACATTTTTTGGGTTGTACAACTTGAAGTTGAAAAGGTAGTGTGTTAGTGTGGAAGAAGGAGGAGGTAGGTTGATATATAATGGGAGGGATTGCGACCGTTTAAGTAGCCGTTGGGGCGCAACGGCTATAAAATAAAAAAGCAAATAGTTTGCCGTTATATTTTTATAACGGCAAACAATTTGCCGTTATATTTTTATAACGGTAAACTCCTTTATGCATTGGTAACTGCATCTCCTCCTACATATATCGAATGTCGTTTCACTAAAACCCTATCCATCTACTTAGAGCGTAGTCATGCCAATTTCTTATCCATCTTCTTACAATTACACGGACCTTATTTCTGGACCATCAAATCCTAATCCGTCCGCATCTAGAGAACCAACCGAGTGGTATATTGAAATGGAAGAGCGACACAATGACGAGGTGCGACAATTAGAGCTCGAAGCAGGAATGCACGAAATGGAAATAAGCAATCAGCAAGACAATCCAGCACGACAACATGACCGTAGGGCTAACCTTGTAATTCCTCGTGTAAGAGCCACGGTTGAAGAAGGCGAGGTGCAATCCGCAAATATTGTATGCTTTTGTGGTTTTGAAGCACCGCAATTAGTCGTCCGTCATGGAAAAGACGTTGGACGACGATATTATACTTGTCCAGTACGAAACAACGGATGCGAGTTCGGACAGTGGATAGATGATCGCTTTCCCCGTCGAGCAATTACGTATGCTTTGGAACTAGAGGAAGAAATAAGAAAGCTGCGAAATCAAGTTAACGACCTAAGTAATTCAAATTATCGACTCCAACGTGGATTAAATTAGGATTTAAATATTTTATGTTATGCTAATATGTACTGTATCGTTACGCATCCTATCACTTGTATCGTATCGCTTGTATCGTATCACTTGTATCGTTATTTGATGTTACTATGTTCTGCTGTTCTAGTTCCTGTATGTGTTGTTTGAAATGTATTAACGTTTCGTAACCATCTGTAGTTGGTCGACGGACTGTAGCACATTGACTGGTCACGTCTTGCACAGTTCGCATAGTGCAGTCATCTTTTATGTGACAGTGGCGTCATGTCACTCTTTGTCGAGAGTTATTGGAATATAGTCCAGCTCTCAGTCTGTAGCCACAGGGGGTCGTCCTCGATACACTTTATCACTAAAAAGCAGATTCCCTACAGTGTTCCCTACAGTCGTACCAGTGACCGGTTACATCAGTATTTTGTTTGTTTACCTACACAAGCTTTGAAAATCACAAAGTGTAGCTAGTGACCATTCACACCATAACTAATATTGCAGCTATATATACATATGTTACTTAGTCACAACATACCGCACTCAAACACCTTCGAAAAATTATGAAATTTGCCACGCTCACATATTGATTCGAAAAATTATGAAATTTGAAATCTAGCAATAACTTGACATCACGGATCCAACAAAAGTGGTTTCGTCGAAATCCGAGGTCATTTGCAAAATTTTCATTTTTAAGGGCCTGAATTCCATAGCGACTGTTAAGAATTTTCAATTGGACATATCTTTTGATTCCCGCTATGAAATCTTGATTTTTCGGATTCGTTGGAAAGATATTCTCGATTAGATCCTAATGTTTTTGGTTTCACTAAAATCCAGATTGTTTTGCACCCGGTACATTCAATTGAAGTTTGAAATCGAATTATCGAACTACCGCGCCATTTTCAATTCTATTTATAATTATATATAATTATTTATATTCTAACGACGACGTATATAATATATACGTTCGAATTATATTCAAAATAAATTTCTCGTCGATATTATTTAAAATATTCTATTTTAAATGTCCAAAATTCACATCACAACAACTGGCCGAATTGACTACTCAATGGCAGAGCCATTATTGGCAACCAATTAGTGCCAACCTTTCACATCACAACAACAGTCCGAATTGAGTACTCAATGACAGAACCATTATTGCCAACCATTTAGTGCCAACCTTTCACATCACAACAACTATCCGAATTGACTACTCAATGACAGAACCATCATGTTGGAACCATTATTGCCACCCATTATTGCCTACATGTACTCTATGTCAGAGATATTTAGTTTACCATCCCTGCTTATATATATCTCTCGTTCGGATACGCTTAGAGATAACAACGAAACTCAACTTATAAAAAAGCAAGCAATGGATCCAAATCTATACTACCATTACTACAAAAACAAGAAGAATCAAACTGATAATTCCGAACTAGAAGTGGAGCAAGAGACGGAGGAGGAGCTGGAACAGCACGCAATGGTTGCGTATTCCAATTATTTCGCTGAAGGCTCAACTAGCAACCATCGGGGTAGCATGCATGGCCGGATTGACCGACGGTATAAGAGAGACTACAAGGATGGACATGAAAGACTAATGAGGGATTACTTCATCGACAATCCAACCTTTGATATAACTTTGTTCCGCCGTCGTTACCGTATGAGTCCGGCTATTTTCTCAAAAATATATCTTAAACTTCACCAGTCAAATCCATATTTCACTTATAGACTGAACGGAGCACAAGAAATCGGCCATTCACCACACATCAAAATCACCTCGGCGTTGAGGATGTTAAGCTATGGAACATCTGGCGATCAAATGGATGAATATTTCAGAATCGCAGCATCAACAGCAATAGAGTGTCTGAAAGAATTCTGTAAAACAGTTGTTGCAGAGTTTGGGAAGGAGTATCTACGGACGCCTGGACCTAACGATATAACCAGGATACTACGCAGGGCAGAAGCCAGAGGATTTCCAGGTATGATTGGAAGTTTAGATTGCATGCATTGGGCTTGGAAAAACTGCCCAACGGGATGGAAAGGAATGTTCACCGGACATAAGAAAGTGCCATCAATGATCCTTGAAGCAGTAGCAACAGACGATTTATGGGTTTGGCATGCTTTTTTTGGAGTCCCAGGTTCATTGAATGATATAAATGTTTTAAAACAATCATATCTTTTCACAGAACTTGCTAACGGATTGTCAACAGATGTTTCATATAAACTTGGTAATATCGAACACAAAACTGGGTACTACCTAGTCGATGGAATATACCCAAAGTGGAGAACTTTGATGCAAGGGTACAAAGTTCCATCAAATGATAAAGAAAGGTATTTCACTGAAAAAGTAGCTAGCTATAGAAAGGACATCGAACGTACGTTTGGTGTTTTACAAGCCCGATTTCATATTTTACGAAATCCTACTCGTTTTCATGATGCAAGAGTGCTTTCAGAAATCATGTATGCTTGTATAATAATACATAACATGATTGTGGAGTCTGAAAGAGGCGGATATAAGAATCAAAAGTCTAATTATCCTGACATGTTTACGGGCTCAAATGCAAAACCCCATAAAGATGTAAACTCAATGGAAGAATATGTTGATATGGTTCAACACATTGAAGATCAAGCTGCACACTTCCAATTGCGTGACCAGTTGGTGGAACATTTGTGGGCGCATAAAGGAAGGAATAGTCGGAATCAGTAGTTGGTACTAGAACTATGTATCAGTGTGTAGTCGTGTACTATGTATCATTTGAACTATCTATCAGTGCGTACTTGAGTCAATAAATGTGGTTTCCAATCATATTGTAGATTGTATCATTATTTCAACTCAACCCAACATATACAGCTCGTACATAAACAACAACTACTACATTAATACTAGAAACAGGTCACAATCATATTACAACTCACCCCAACATATATAGCTAGTACATAAACACCCACCAGCACATAAATACCACAAACAGATCACAATCATATTACAACTTAACCCAACATACATAGCTAGTCCATATACGAGCCACTAACGCTTCCGCTTCTGCTTCCTTTGTTTTTTCTATACTCTCCAATCTGCTCGGCTACTAGTTCTTGCTGTAGAGGGGTAAGCTTACTAAAATCACATGTAATCATTTTAACATAATTATTCTCTCGCGCCAAAGCTTTCTGCTCCTCCAGCTTCTTTTCTTCCATGGCTTGTTTCTCCGCATGTTCTTGTCTGCGGAGCTCTCGATCATCCCTAACTGCCTTTTGGAAATCTTCGTCGCTACGGTTTCTTTCCACCGAAAATCGAGCTCTATGCTCTTTTGTTGCCTTAGATGAACTCTCCATTGTTTCCATAAATCTAGCAAACTCTACACCTCGTTGCTCCAGTTGAATTGCCTTGGATCTGCCGACAGATCGTCCATCACTACTTCCAAATAAAGGGTTTCTTTCTTGCGAACTCGGGCCACTTCCTGGACTAGAATCAGAGTAGTTCATCCTTCTAGCTTTGTTCTGCTGCTCAAACATGAAGTTGCTGGGGTTCTTCCACTTCGGCAACCTAGATAGAAGCTCATAACAGTCTTGGAATTTAAATGGATGACCATACTTTTGCTGGTAGGCCTTTCGTGACTCTTCAATCTGTAACACAAAGTGGATATTGTATGAGCGTATGTCATTTCTAACTAATCGATCATAGTATAGTAAGTTATTTTTCAAAGTAATCTACGCTACTTACAACGTCATAAGGTGCAGCACCGCTTTGCTGTCTGTTCTCCAAGGCTGTCAGTATTGCAAGATAGTTCTGACACGCGGCATTCATAACTCTATAACCGCCTCTAAGTGATGCCCATGTTCTATTCCTCGCTTCCAACGAATTGTAGAACTCTGCTACTCTTTCCCAAAATTTCTCACCTTTCATATTATTTCCAACAATGCTGTCTTGTGAAATGCGTATCCACGATTTAGCAAGTGAAACGTACTGCTCGGAAGTAAACTTACATTGTTTTCTTCTTCCATCCGCTGGTATTTCTTCCCCTTCAGCATTATCATCCTCAATATCTTCTATTCCGTGATTCGGCTCCGATTCAACTTCGGTTTGGTGTCGTTTACTGAAAATGCTCCTTAAAGACTTCACCTTCTTCTTCTTCTTTTGGTTATATTCGGGACTGATAGGTGCAACGTATTCTTCATTCAATTCTTCAGAATTTGTAACATTTACTTCCTCATTTGCATCTTCCTCCTCCTCCGTAGAAGTCCCAACATTTTCTTCGGTAGTAGGAGAGACATACCCATACGAAAACTGTCTTTGCAGATTTTGCATCGCTTCGCGGTCACGAACCTCGGTCTGTTGCGGAGTTAGGTGAGGTTGTTGACTTTGCTCGGTCTGCATCATCATTGACATATACGACGAATGATCGTCGTACACGCCTACCCCGGGCCGTCGTTGGTAAAACTGTGGCGGGACGGACGATTGGATGGGAGAAAAATTAGGATGATCGAGCGGTTGGTACGGTGGACGGTATGGATAATTTGAATACGGAGAGTAGCCATATTCGTGAGATGGCTGCAACGATTGCTGTTGTTGGATTGACCGTTGCATCGCATACGATGACGAGTGCGGTTGGGACATGAGTTTCTTGTTTATGGTTTTTTTTCCGCTTCGCTTGGGTGCAGACGAAGACATTTTGTTGATGAAGAAGTTGGGAAGGTGGAGTGGTTGTGTGGAGGAGGAAGAAGAAGGAGATAGGGTGGTTTATAGGGAGGAAGTGAACTAGCCGTTTGGTTGCAACGGCTAGTTCTTATAACGGCAAACTGTGTGTCGTTATAAGATTATAACGGCAAACACTTTGCCGTTATAATCTTATAACGGCAAAGTGTTTGCCGTTATAATCTTATAACGGCAAACAGTTTGCCGTTATAAGAACCAGCCTCTGTTGGGTGAACCAGCCACGGAGGAGCTCAAAACTAGCCACAGACCAGCCACGGGTGAGTGAACAAGCCACACCTGGTTGCTCCGTGGCTTGTTTAGTAAGTGAACAAGCCATTGTTGGTTGTGCTCTTATCTGCCAGCCTGGGCTTATAAGCAGATTTCAAAATTCTTAAGTTTGTTATATGTACGTAGTCATGCAAAATGATATCAAAAACAATGCTTCAAGTATATGCTGTAAATGACGCCTACCGCCTTCATTCTTTTGCACATTAATGATCCACGAATGCAATGAATGAAGCGGTTATTCAATAAATATCCATACAAAGTTTGTAGGAAATTGATTTAAACTGAAATACTCCACTTGATTATTGCTGCCAGTGAGTATCTTTTGCAGCAATATATAATGGGTACATACATGAAGAAGTGAGTTCATTATATAAGATTTTATCTATTGCAGGAAATATATAAGATTTTGATGCAAGTGCGACAACTATATTTATTTCTATACAAGTGAATGATCTTGATATTTTTGGCGGCTTCTGCTGCTTCACTTACAAGTCCAGGTAATTGTTTTGATATATGTAATATTTTTCTTGTGTATTTTCTTTTATTAAACATTATATCGCCATCATACATTCCTTCAAATCCCAGTATACATAAATTACAAAATAAATCTAGTATAATACACTTGTCTCTTTTTTAGTAGGATCTTGGATGAACATTATACTTTTTAGTAGGATCCTGGATGAATATTGCCATCATACATTCCTTTTTTAGTAGGATCTTGGATGAACATTATAGTTTTTTCTTTACTGGTATAATACACTTGTTGCCTTTGTTAAGAGATGACAAAGACAGCAGCTACAGCAGAGACTTGAGGACCTAATGCCATAGGAATAAACCGAATCAAGATTGTGCTTGTTTTCGAAGAAGGATTGTAATGTTGAAAAGATTTAAAAATTTCGAGATTCGAGATAAAATGGGCTTCCTCTTTAGATGAAGTTATGTTCACGAATGGTGACTGATGAAGAAAAGAAAACCCTTATTTCGTATTTTGATAGATTTCCTCAAGGCGACTTCTTCTGACACGTCAGATATACAAAAAAAGTAACCATTCAATTTAGCATTTTGTTTATTTTACTTTCTATTATAGGTAATAGATATGAGAAAGTAGAAACTTATGGACATTGAGGCTTTTTTATGAAGATTACTGTTAGGTCCAAAGTTAAGCCTACTAGACTGGTCACATCATTCTCGTACAAGTGTAGTTTGCACTTTGCACTGCAAACTTTTTCACAAACTTATTTTTTTTGGAAGCAATTAATATAACCTTTTGCCTCCACACTTCTCATTAAATTGCAATGAGTAAATAATCTTCTGCATGTGACAAACAGCGGTGAGTGCCCATTATGAAATTCCTAGCAGTACACCCTATTTGGAATTAGTAATAACAGTGGTGAATTCCCAGCAGTACACCCTATTTGGAGCGTGAATCGCTCTTTTTGAGCGTGAATTCCCCCCACCGTTCCAGCAGTGGGTGGGGGGATGCTCCACTTTTTTTTTTTTTTTTTTTTTTTTTTTTTTACCGTAAACGGTTTTCTGAAAACCGTTTATGAGTTAAACGGTTTTCAGAAAACCGTTTAACCCAAAAAGAGTTTTCTGAAAACCGTTTTTTTCATAATTATTAAAATATGGTCGAAAGGCCAAAATGTAGTTAACGGGTATAAAAATTAAATAAAAATTAATATATAATACATATAGAGCCGTTTTGAAATATTAGAATAAAATATGTCTAAATAAAGTCTGGGCCGAATATTAAAATATAGTTTAAACAAATAATTGTTGCTGAATATTAAAATACAGTTAAAATTTATAGCCGTTGCAGAATATTATAATTCTGTTTGAATTTATAGCCGTTAACGAATATATTTTTATATATTATTCTTTATATAACCGTTGCAACTGCAGATTGAAGAAGCTATAAAACCACTTCTAGTATGCACATTTAGCTTCACAACACAAAAATGTCTCATAATGTCTACAACGACGATGTTGTTTACGAATCAGATGCGCAAACCGAAGATTCAATATACTATAGCCAGAATGGTCTGGATGATACTGATTCTTATTCCGATTCCGATGAAGGCGATGATTTGTTGGGGCACACAAAATTTCATTAGTTTTCTTCGCATAGCTCGACCGATAGCGATAATTTATAGATTGTGATGCAAGCTGTTGTCGTGCAACAATTAAGGATTAACCAACATTTCCTAATGGAAGGATCATCTAGGGGTACTCGAGGAGGCAGCGTGTACGGTCGTGTAGACAAACGGAAGATGCGGGATCATAAAGGAGGTACTGCAAGATTACTTAAAGATCATTTCAACACCCTCTATACGTATGGTCCTGATGACTTTAGACGCCGTTTTCGTATGAGCAAGAATATTTTTACGTGTATTTTCAATGGAGTTGTTGAACACGATAATTATTTTGTTCAAAAACGTAATAGTGCAGGTACATTAGGATGTTCTCCATACCAAAAAATTATAGGCGCATTACGTGTAATAACTTACGGAATAGCTCCAGATGCGTTTGATGAGGTTGTCCGAATGAGTGAGAGTACTATTACCTTAAGCCTTGAAAGGTTTTGTGTAGCCATAATTGAAATGTATGGTGAGGAGTACCTACGTGCTCCGACGCAAAGCGATGTCAACAAATTGAAAAGGTTAGGAGCTAAAAGAGGATTTCCCGGCATGTTAGGCAGTCTAGACTGTATGCATTTGGAATGGAAAAACTGTCCTACAGCATGGCACGGTCAATTTATTGGACATTACCCTAAAGCGACAATGATACTAGAAGTTGTTGCTTCACATGATCTATGGTTTTAGCATGCATTTTTCGGATGTCCTGGCTCAATGAACGATATTAATGTACGTCACCAATCACATTTGTTTAAGAGCCTTTCACATGGAAAAACACCTGCATGTGATTTTAATATTGCAGGAAATATGTACGACATGGGATATAATTTAGCAGATGGCATCTATCCTTCTTGGGGTACGCTTGTCAAAACAATTTCAGCTCCTGAAATAGAGAAAGAAAAATACTTTGCTAAAAGGCAAGAGGCAGTAAGAAAAGACGTAGAACACGCATTCGGGGTTCTCCAAGCAAGGTTTGCCATTGTAAAAAACCCTGTTAAATTATTTAAGCCACTGGTTTTGAGCAACATTATGCGTGCTTGTATTATAATGCATAACATGATCACTGAAGAAGAAAGAGGAAACTTTCCGTCTTATTTGGGATATGATCCAGATAACACCCAAACTATTGTTGTTGATAGAAATCCAAACTGTACGTAACTCCTTAACTCCCTAAATGCCTTAACTCTTTATTTTCACAATTCAAAAGAGGACGACCCAAACTGTACGTAACTCCTTAGACACCTTAACTCTTTATTTTCACAATTCAAAATAGGACGACCCAAACTGTACGTAACTCCTTAACTCTTTATTTTCACAATTCAAAATAGGACGACCCAAACTGTACGTAAATCCTTAACTCCTTAAACGCCTTAACTCTTTATTTTCACAATTCAAAATAGGACGACCCAAACTGTACATAAATCCTTAACTCCTTAAACGCCTTAACTCTTTATTTTCATATTTCAACATAGGACGACCCAAACTGTACGTAACTCCTTAAACACCTTAACTTTTAATGTTAGTGGAGCACGACTTTTAATGTGAGTGGAGCACGACTTTTAATGTTCATGTAGCATGCCTTGTAGTGTCCATAGACTAGTCATTTCAGTTGAATAACACACATAATATAGTTATGAATTGAAATTGAAGTCTACAGATACATCCACACTTTCCACCTAAATACACCAAACGATACATATTGAATACGACACATAATATAACGATATACTACTCAAACTGTATAATATGATTGTACCATAACCCGTACGCTTCGTGGCTGACGAAGTTTGAACGGTACTTGCAAATATAGAGTGAGTCATACGTCGACCGTTTCTCCTGAAAGACGCCATCCTTTTTTACCTCATCAATTACTTTGCGATAATTCATACAGTCGGTACTAAATAAGCAGAAAGCGCTTCTGGTTGCTAAGTTGGGCCTCTGTATTCTATAACTAGTATGATTGTTGTAAAAATCATTGAGGGTTGCCCAGAAATCTTGATCTACCTCTTCTTCCATACGTAGTACGTCTGCTTCAATGTACGCCTTTATCAAAACAACGTAGTCTGAAGCAGTCCAATTTTCATTTTCCATTTCGAAGTGTGTAGTTAAACTACAATTCAAACGTTTAATATAGGCAAAGCAAAGTAAAGCAAAATAAAGTAAAGTAAAGCATCACACCATTCAAGGGAATCATTAAAGTTTATTTGATTAAACAACTTGACAGGGTCAGAGCAATTAAACTTACCATGTTTTCTACAGTTGATTGGAAAACACATTGCAGAACATTGAATGGCTTATTGTAATTATCAAGCCTAGTTGCATCCTTTATCTTCATAAATATGGGGGTACGGTAGTTTTCCTCATACTCACAAACAATTCCAATTCTAAGCAAACAACAATGTCTGATCCCAACAACAACAATTTCTCTGCCTATACCGATGATAACATTGGTAATTTTACTAGTTTATTATCTCAAGCCGAAGGCCCGTCAATGATTCCATCCACTTTCCTAACTCCAGAACAAAGTCAATTTCTCCACCAAATAAACCTCACTCAGCAGTACGGTAACATGTATGGCCAACTTCATAATCAAAACGTGCACCAAGAGATTGTTGCTCCGACCCCGGTACTTGACAAAGGACAAACTAAGGCTAAACGGTCATACACCAAGCGAAAAACAAAAGAAACTCCCGTTCAAAGTAGCATGGAAAAAACTGTAGCTACTGGTAAAATATGGAGAGCAGCTGACTATAAAGTGCTAGCTAATGCATGGGTAAGCGCATCTGTCGTTGCTGATGACCATTATGGTGGTAAGTTTTTCTACCAGAGGGTTAATGATTTATACAATGGAGATCCTAAATGCGTCACATGAAGATCAATTGAGAGCACAAAGAATGCATGGTATAATTTGAATGCTATGTGTACCAAGTACAAAGGGATAAAAGCACTAAGGGGAGATTCTCTTAGAAGCGGTCAAACTTTCAGAGATTTGAAGGACGATTACTATAGCATCTATCGTGACACCTGTAAAACTGAATTCATTGCTCATGAAGCATTTGAAATTCTTTCTTTTTGTCCATGTTGGGCCAATATATGTGAACCAGATGATGTATATCTTGTAGACACTGAAGAATCTAACTTAAGAAATGTAGCTTCTAGACTTTCGGTGGATTCATCCCCGGGAAATGCAGCTGAACGTCCTATAGCTACAGACGAGGATGGGAATAACAGTACACCTGTGACTCCTAATTCGGGAATGATGTATGGTGGGGTTGAAACAAGGCCAGAAGGAATAAAATCAAGCAAGAGAGCACTACTGAAAAATAAGGAAACAAAAGATTTGGCAGCGTCTAGTGATAAACTAACTTCGTTGCTAAGTGATATATCACTTGCATCCGTCTCCAACAAAGAAGACCGTGTAAAGCATAAAGATAAGAAGCTGCAGATCATGGAGATGCAACCGCAGCAAGATGCCGCTAGAACTACAGCTCTCATACAAAGAACTGCTTATAAAGAAAAACGTGAAAGACGTTTAAAGGAAAAGGAAGAGGAGAAGTATCTATTAAGAGATATATCTCATTTGACTGGACATGCTCTTCAGTTTGCTATAGAAAAGAAAGATCGTATATTGAGGGCTCAGCAGAAACGATATCAGGAAGTAGAAGGAAGTTCCAAGATGTAGACACAGTCTATGTTGCTATTTCGAGCGTGTTGTATCCTAGCTTTAGTTTTCTAAGTTGGCTGTAATGCTATTATTTCTAGGTTGCTATTTCTAGCTTGTTGTATCCTAATTTTAGTTTTCTATGTTGGGTGTATTGTTTTGTGGGTTATTAAAAAAAATTAACGAGTTTTAAGTAATTTTTATATATTTTTCTAATGCGTATTTGAGATTCAAACTTCTTTTACGTTGTATGCGTACGTACTTAAAACTATATTTAAAAGCTAAATAAAATTGTGCGGTAAGTGTTGGATACACAAACATAATCCGAACATTTAAAAGAACTTCGAAAACTTGAAAGCATATAGATTTTCAAAAATCCATGTTTTAAATTAATTTGAAAACTTAAATTTAGAAATTAAAACATCAAAAATTGGATTATTATTAAAAAAATCCATGTTTTATACGGTTCTCATAAAACCGTATAAAAACAAAAGGGTTTTATGAAAACCGAAAATACACTAAATGGTTTTCATAAAACCGTTTGTACCTTAAACGGTTTTATGAAAGCCGTTTAGTGGTTATTCGGTTTTCATAAAACCGTTCAGGTCTAGCCGCTCTAATTTGTGAAATGGCGAGCGTCGCCATTTCATTTTCCTCCCTACGGCCTTCGCGCTGCTGCTGGAGAGCGTCGCAACAACTTTCTTCTCCATTTCGTGATGAATCCCCACTGCTAGGAATGCTCTTATTAATGAAACTCATAAAAAATATTCTGCTACAAACAGAGTCTGGGTAATACAATAGGGAAATGTTAAGGTCTTCACTAAAAGATCAAGGATTAAATGAAAAGGTCAGTTTATGTTGCTATGTGTTTTACTTTTGTTTGTCGTATCTTTCTATGGCTCACCCTGCATTAATCAAAATGCATGTGAATTCAATTATGATGCAAGGTATCGTTAAACGTTGGATTTTTTCCTAATTTTGATGCTTGTTACTTAATTTTGAACGAATTATTTGTATTCATACAGAGTGATAGAAATATAAAAATGGATTATTTATAGGATTCAATTGCATAAGATGATGAACTGAATCAACATGAAAGCTGTTGAGAAACCAAAGATAATTCATTTTTATATTTTTGGGAAGCATATTTTCTGGCCTCTTGGACATCTAATTAATTAATTTCATAGAAATGATTGTTAATTTTATAACCTGTAACATTAAAGGGATTTATTTCCATGCATCTTTACTTCAAATAAAATTTTAACTTACTTTTATGTTATTTTGTTGCCATGTTGGAACACTGTAGCTATGTTGCTTTGCTTAAAACTTAGAAGTATGATGTCTTGCTCAGATGCTAACCTAAAATTGCATATTTGAATGAATATGTATACACGTATAAACTTGTGTATACTTTTGCATTTCAAATATTGATATTAAATTATTCGCTGGTATAATGAAACGCTGCCCGTCGCTGTCAGCTTTATCTTTATGTTTTTTTCTTGTATGTATGTGAGACTTGGCTCTTGTAGTACCAATGTGCAATCTTAAATCTCTTCTGAAGTGGGATTTTCATGCGCCATGACCTCCCTGTCATTGTAAAGCTGCACATGTTTGTTCTTGTACTTTGGTCATTCACTTGTGCATGTTTACTACTGTTATATTCTGGAAGTTAAATCCATGCCTAGTCCCTTGGCTGCACTATCGTAGACACTTGTACACCATGCTATGCTACCCTGTTTCCACTAGTGGGTGCCTGTTAGGCCTGAAATTCATGAAACTCATTTGGCATGTTTAACTGGCATTCTTGATATTGCACTTGTAATTGACGACAATTTGCTTGATATTTTTCATATGTTGCTTCCAATTTGTTTGATGCTTGATATTAACACAACATATTTTCTTATTAAATCTGCTTTGATTTAATACTAATGGTAAAGCTTTATTTGTTGTTTACTTGGGTTATTGCTATAACAGGTAGTTGAATATCAGTATCAAAGAGTTTTGATTAATTTCATTTAAGACACCTACCATAAATTTGCTGGAGGTATGCAAGGATAATACTGAAATATCACCGAGCTACATGCCTGTAACCGACACAAGTCACTTACAAGAAATATTCAAGTGCAGACCGTGATAGTGTTGTTGCACTGAGTGAATTGGAGAAGCTTCTTGTTCCTATTTAATTATTTTCCTTCTGTATGTAGGTTGGACTTGTTGCTAGGCCCACTAGAAGATCTAAGAGGTAATTTTGATGTTGCTATGTATAATATAACTGGGAGATCTAAGAGTGACTGTGTACGTGTATATGAGTGAATAAGTGTGTAGTAAAGAGTTAATGTATACGAGTGAAATGTAGTGAGGAAGTGTTTGTACAAGTGATTGTGTAAATAGAGGGGAAATACTATGTGTACTTTTTGAAAGTGTAATAAATATTTATTTGAATAAATATTTGTTTAAAATAATTTTTGAATTAAATATTCAATTCTTGTAAATATTATTAATATTATGTGTAATATTCAAATCCATTGCAACTTTCAGCATTTAACAATGGGCATTAATTGTTGTTATAGAGGATATTACAACAGTCAATACATGTTGCAAAAAATATTACAACGGGCTGGTATTCTATTGAAGGTACATACAACAGCAACATAAGACCACTGTAAAAAGTATATTACAACTGCATGTTACCACGTTCAATACCTATTGTAAAAGAGGACATATTACAACATGGCTTAATACAACCGACGGGCATGCCGCTGTAAAACCCCTATTATAACAGGCATTGCCCATTGTAATAGATCTGTTTTGTTGTGGTGCACCAAAAATCAGTGGTTATAGATAGATATTTACAACTGTATACAAAAAGGCAATAGTTATATATTTATATTACAACTGCTACATAAATACATTTGTTAAAAACGTATATTTTATTATTACACAGTATTTATTACAACTGCTTTTTTATGCAAATTGCAAATGAATAATTGTAATATGATTGTTTTGTTGTAGCGATCACTCAAAAACTGTTGATCGACATGGAATGATCGAAGAAAATTGCTTGCATAACTCATTTTGGTATGAATCATACATTTGGCAAAGTACCAAATTTGGCACTTCAAAATTATGTGATCGACACGTGAAAATCATCAAATATCACGTGCGCACAATATCCCTGGGTTCTCTTCAATCTTGGCATGGCTTCAGATATCCGTATCCAACGGATAAGAATATACAGTTTTTGTATCCCATTCAGGATACGAAGACCGTAATTCATATCCCTCCGGGGATACGATGCACATGAAGTTTGGAAAACTCAAAACGATGGAGCATGTCAGTGTGGTCAACATTCTCCACGAGTGCAACACGGTGATCTCGAGATGCGAAATCTTGGGCCGAACACAGTGATGCGATGCGAAAGATCGAGCAATGCGAAATGGAAGAGTGTGAAACGCAGGCGAATCACCATTTTTTCCCTTGTGCGATGCGGTTGGATCACGAATTCTCATGATGTGAAATGGAAAAGGTTGGTACGGTTCGAAATCTTGGCAAGGCAGATACGAATTTGCCATGGCAACCTGGCTGCGTGGCAAACACATGCGAATCCACTGTTTTTAGATGATCACCTCGTAGTGATCACTTTTCTTTAGCACTTTTTCTAGGGTTTGATATTTTGGCTCTGGATACGAATTTTTTGCTTAGTTTTCATGATGCGAATTTCGCATCCCCTCGAGATACCAAATTCTGGCTGATACATGGAAACTCCACATATAAATACCTCCTCTTTTGACATTCAAGATTGTTGACACTTTTGGACTTTGACTACCATTTGGGTTGCGGAATTGTTCTCTTTGGAGTTCATTAATGAGTTCAATGGTTATTTCCATGGCTTTGTACTTCATTTTAGATTTGTAAACTTCACATAGAAGTTTGCCTACAACTTTTTGGAATTCACTTGGACTTTTGGACATCTCTTGGACACTCATGGATACTTAAGGCCGGCAATGGATATTCGAAAAATCCGATATCCGTCCATATCCTTATCCGAAAAGCGGATAAATATCTGATATCCGAGAAAACAGATGCGAATATGGATACATAGATATCCGCATCCGAAAATTATCCGTTTGATTTTTTTAACATTATGCTCAAAATTATATGTATTTGAGTACACTGAATCAGATTTATTTATTGTTTTACTAAGTTAAAGGTTTATATTATATGCACAAAATGCATATTAGCTTCTATAATCTATTTAATTTCATCATATATGTTTATTTTTAACACTTTAGTAATCAAATAAATTGAAAAACATTTATGTTAAACTATAAAATTTCATTTATATCTCTTGATTTATCGATCGTTGGTGGATAAGATAATTATCCGATATCCGTCCGTATCCACGGATACGGATATCCGATATCCAAAAATGATTTCGGATACGGATACGAATATAACACTATCCATATCCGAAAGTATTTGTTGATAGCCATATGAATACTCTTGGACATTGAAGCTTCTCTTTGGACATTGTTGTTCATCCAAACACACTTTGGCGTAATGAAGAAGAAAGGCATTTTAGTCAAAGTTATGAATTAACAAGCTATTATAAAACTTTGTACATTCAAATTCTCAGAACCTGGATAAACATTGTAATCGCTAAAATTTTGATGAATGGTTACTATAAAGCGGACGTAGGTGTTTTTGCTGATCCATTATAAAAGTTTTGCATCCATTTGCATTTCTCGTACTTTGGATATTTGAATTGTGAGTCTACTATTAAACTTAAATTTGGGGGTTGACATGTGAAAGTTTCCACTTTTCCATGGCTCTTAATTGCCAATTCATTTTCTGTCATGGGGGTTCGCTGGTACTGCAGGCATGGTCGCCTGCCAGTGAGGTGGAGGATCGAGAATTCTGGCCAAAGTCGTGGGTGCGAATTAAAGGTTTTCCAGTGCATCACCGCAATAATATATATCATCTTACCGCTGCGCTCTATCTAGTGGGCCTCTTTATCAGGTCAGACGACTGCAACTGGGCTCAGAAAGACCTACGCTACGTATTTGCGAGGGCAAGGGTGCTAAAGGAGGTGACTTTACCCACTGCATACTCCGTCCATCTCGGGAACGCTCATTATATCATCAGGGTTGAGGACTGGGACCCTTTCCACCCATCTCTGAACCCCAATGACTTGCGTTTGGGCAACCAATAGGAGAACAACCGCGAGTTCTTAATGGAGCCGTTCAACTTCAGCTTTCCGATGCCGGACCCAGAACCCCGATTTGACGCCATGCAGATTGAATCAACTTTGCCAGCTCCCACCCAACCTTTAATCCCACCCAGAACCGTCCACCAACCATCCGACAACTCCTTAGAGGTCATCAGCCCCCTAGGCTGGAACCCCTGGCCTTCTCCGGAATGTAATTGGGACCCAATCACCGATTTCGACTTAGACATAGTGTAACGACCCGTATTTTTACGGTATTATAAATAATTTATTTAATTATTTAAATAATGGTTTGGTAATTTAAAATGGCCAGAATTAAATAACATTGAATATTTAATTTAATAGTAATATTAGAATAATATATTTAATTTCCGAAATAGTCGGGAATAGTGGAATTCACAATATTGTGTGAATTGGATCATTTATAATATCTAATTCAGTTTAGAATTTAATTATATTAACAAATTTAATTTTATATGTCAGTTGAGCGTATAATTATATTATAATTATAATCGAGCTCGAAATGGCGCGGCAGTTCGTAATTTGGCGAATTGAACTCTATATGAATATACAGAATCTGTTTTAAATCGGATTTCTGTGAAACAAGAAACCTTCGGAGCTAGTGAAGTATATTTTTCTAATGGAAGAGAAAAATCGAGATTTCATCGTGTGGATTTTTAGTTATGTCCAAATCAAATTTAAAAATAGTCGCTATGGAACTCCTTTATAATTTTGTAATGATTTATTTATATTATAAATGGATTTTTAATTTAAATTGAATCTCAATTCAACCAGGATTTGAAATATCGAGTTATCAATTCTGATATGTATATTTTGGAGTTGTACGATATTCAATGTGAATATATATATGATAATATTAATTTATTAATATTAAATTTAATTATTTTTAGATATATTAATATTTAAATTCATTTATTTAGAGCTTTAAAAATAGCCAGTTCTGCAAACGAACTCCGTTTTCAATGAAACTAATTTTGTTGGATCCGGAATATTAAATTATTTTTAGATTTCAATTTTCGTGATTTTTGGAGTCCTTATGTGGCCGTGTGGAATTTAAATGTGAAAAACAATCAATATTTTGACATTAAAAATACATTGTGTGAGCAAACAGATTCGTAATTCGACGAAACAAGTTTCGTTGAGTCCGTAATATCGAACTGTAGGTGTATGTCCATTTTCGTCGGATTTGGGTATCGTATGTGATTATAGGGATTTTTAATGACAAATACAAACAGCGTTATAATAAAAATAAATAAAATAATGAATATAAAATTATTATTTCTCACCTATAAATACCCTTACCCCTTTTCTAACCCTCAGCTGTTTCCTCCATTGGTCAACTACTACAGGCGCCTCCAAAGAAATTCCAACAGTAAAAATTCAAGACTTTGAAAATCAAAACAATTCCACAAAAATTCCTAAAATCAAAAGAGTGGTGTATATGGATTCTTGGGGTAATGGCCTTCGACCTAGTAGGGTTTCAAAGGGTTCGGTTCATTTTTTGATTGGTGGAATATTTCCAGGGAAGGTGTTCACATCTAAGATTCGATCTTTTGCGAAATTAAAGAAGTTATAAATCATTTCGAGTTCGTATTTGGAATCAGGAGTTCGAATAAATTCATTTATGTTTTCTGGGATTTTAACAAAATTAAAAGTGTCGTTCTTCTTACTATGCTTGCGTGCAAAAACTGGAAATGACGTGGGTGACTTTGGGCGTGCCAGTAGCATGAGTTTGTCATGAGCGATAAGGATTTTGATGAGAAGAATGTAGTGTATTTTAGTTCGAATTTAAATCGTGTAGAGAGGAAAGAAGGAGGGTGGAAACGTGCGCTAATGGTGAGGAGTGAGGTTTGATGAAGAAGACAATGAGCAACTCGTTTTATTCGCAGGTGGAAGAAGGATTACCAACGTGATTAGGGTAATTTATGGTTTAGAGTTTAATTGTATAATTTATTTTAGTTAATTTAGATGGATTAGTTTCAAATGAATAAATCAAAAGGTGGAAGGCTTGAGGAACGGTGAAGTTGGAAATACTGTAAGAAGACGGGATGGATTTGGTTTGGAGGAGATGGAAACGTGGGGGCCTGGGATTTAAAAATGGTGATGGGCCTTATCTAAGTAGTAAGCCCAGTAATAGTTTTAAACTTAAGTTTTTATTTATATTTAAATAAGGTATTAACTTAAAATTTTCATATCTTAATCATGCAGTATCGAAATTGGACAAAACAGGATCCGATGGGATTGTATGGACGACGACTACACAATGGAACTGACTGATAGTGAATTAGAGCTCGATACAATTTATAGCGAAATAAACTGTTTGTCTGAATCAACCGACAATAATCGTTATTTAATGATGATCGTCCAATGTGAGTAAATCTCACTAACTTTGTATAGTTTATATTTTTATAAATATAATTTAGAATTGATAAATGATGGTTGATTGATGTGTGTTGATTGTTTGGTTGAATTGCTGATGTATTGGTTGAAATTGTAGATAACGATATATACATAAATTGTTAATCAAATATTGTTTCTATTTATCAGAATATTTCATATTGAAATGAAATCGATGTTATTTATATTGTTTAACAACTGTGAATGCAGGGAAACAGGTTGGAGGGATCCAACTGGATTCCTCAATATTTATAATATTGTTTGTTTTCATATATTGTGATATATAATCCGTGATTGATTATGATGACACTGGTCATGTTATTTGGTATTTTAAATACCATATGAAATACTGGAATGTAAAAAGGAAATTTTCAAAGTGAATATGAAAATGAAATATTTATAGAAAGTAAATAGAATTATAAAAGAATATAATTAAGGAATACTTATTTAGAAAATAAATAGAATTTTTATAAAAGGAAATATTTGTAAAATAAATAGAATTATAAAAGGAATATTGATTTAGAAAGTAAATAGAACTACAAAAGCGAAATATTTGGAAAATGAATAGAGTTTTATAAAAAGAGAATTTTACATTAGGAAGGTTTAGACCCGTGCTTCGCACATGGGTGTAACATGATATTGATTTAAAGTAAATATTTTGCAAATAAAATATTATAAAGGAATTTGGGGTTTGAAGTAGGAATTTAAATGGAATTACTGAAATTAGAAACTGACTAGAAATTAGTTGAGTTGAATGGCTTTCTCGGTATCGATCTGATGTTGGTTTCGGCTTCGGGGTTTACGCTTGGGGAGTTGTTCTCTTACTCGTTTATAGTTAGAGACTGATATATGTGAGAAGATAGTGATGCATGAATCAGAAATGGAAACGTTTTCCAAAGTTAATAACGTATATTTTCTAAAATTAGAAAATAAGGATTTGATGAATATATGGAAACGATAAATGGGGAAATGAATAAATGTTGATTGATGATTGATCGAAAGAATTTCCATCTGGAAATAATATCGTTGTTTGTACACATGTTTTCCTTTGATAGTTAAATCATCGACTATCAAAGATTTTGACCATTTTCGTTGTCAATACGGAGAGACTAGGATCAGATGTATTATCCGGAAACCACTCCGTATGGCATAAGCATTGCGATCAAATATGATGAAGATAATTGAAGACAGAGTTATGCAAGGGCTGTCCTGTTTACAGAGTAGTGCCTTCAGTCTGTCCAATCACAGGACGACCTGTATGGAAGAATGTCTGACAGAGTATATTTAATAGATCACGTAAGTTGACCTCTTCAAACGTATTTACGTTTTGTAGCGGAGGAATTTGTTTCTCTTAGATGTTTACCCGTGATATGTTTGGAGAAATCAATTTGTGATTTAGCGGGTATGATAATGTGACATTCAAAGTGAATGAAGATGTGGTTTGAAAAGGATATGTTATGGCCTCCAGCCTCACAACCAGGAAATGGTATAAAATCAGGTAGGTCGCATGGCTAAGTGGTTAGCTGCTAATTAGGGTGTATTGTCACCTGATCTAGAGAAATTCCATTTACTTCTATAATCTATTTCGATGCTGTCCCTTTCGGCAAAAGGTTGATGATCCCAACCGTTGGTGAAAATACATTCGGTACACTCAAGTGAAATGAGTGACCGGTCATGTTTAGCCTGGGTTGCTAGATGTTCTTGTTGAACCCGGTGTATTCCTCTCTAGAGATACACTATTGGTAGGTGGTCCCATACCTTGCCAGTTGGAATCCATTACCCAATAAGAGCCCGCGGTTTTTGATTGTATATTATATATGCAGAACGTGAGATGAAAGCATTCTACTAGATTGTTATTTATGTGATTTACACATTATGATAATATCAGAAGAGTATGGATTTTTTAAAAATGTTTGGGGTTATCGTAAGGTAAAAACGATCTGTGTTTATTTGTGGATCGATCTTACGATTATTCTTTCTTTTAAAAGGATTTTAAAAGTTAAACAAATGGTTGGAGTTTACTCACACCAGTCACATGACTGACCCAGAGTTTATTTTGTTTTGTTTTCCCTAAACTCTTGAGTGCCCAATTTTGTACGGGCACTCAAGTAGTCAGGTTTTTACAGATATACGTGAAGAGATGGAGCAGGAGGCTTCAGGATTATGTAGCTATTGTTATTTCTGCTGTATTGTAAGGGATGTACTCTGATAATGTTATTGTATACATATATTGATTTTATTTCAAAGTTATGTATCTATTATATATTGTTCGCTCCGCTGTGAAATTCGTGTTTACTCTGATGTTGTATGTTCTTCTTCTTCTTCTATTCTAAGTTTCTATCTTATCTATTCTCACCCACTAATTTCTTTCAATGACTATCCAGTGTTCCCGATGCTTGAATATATGTCGGTTACTCAGGATCGCAAAATCCCCGGGTCGTTACACATAGACCTCTATAGCCCCAACCAGCCCGTGGACCCCATTGAGCAGCCACCCATGTAACGCCCCACCTCCGCTAGGGTCACTCACAAAGGGAATGCACGAGTTTTGGAGAGGTATTATCGAGATAACATCACAAAATTGTCACAAGACAGAACATAAATAAATAATTAAGTAAACAGCGGAAGAATTTATGAGCAAAACAGAACTTCATTTCATTCCAAAATAAACCATGTCTTTTACAAACATTTCTAATAACTTCATTACAACTGTCTTGTAATAATAGCCAAAGAAGAAATAACTTAAAATCATAAAAACATCTTATTCCCCAAGTGCAGTAGAAAGAAGCAACCATAGCAAACCGTACATGCTGAGTCGAAGCAAGTGATATCCAAGCTAAGAGCTAGTGTTTCCTCCCTGAGAACCTGGGAGGGGGGGAACGAAAGAAAAAGAGGCGAAGGAAAAGGGTCAGTCATAAAGACTGAGTAAGTCCTAGTGACTTTCAGTGTAAAAACGGTTAAAACAACCTGCCATGTATGAACTGGAACTAAACTTAAGAATGGTGTCAAGGTGAACAAGATAGACTAAGGTGATCAGGTATAAGTCAAGACAAGTCAAGTAAAGCATCACATGTTCGAGATTCGTTGCATCGACTGTACTAGTATACTAAGCCCATATCACAAGTTAATCACGAAATAAATCCCACGGCCCAATATCTTGAAATGACCCTGAAACGGGGTCTGACCCAAGTACGGGTCCCTACGGAGCGATTATCTAGTCGATCGGCTCCCTACAAGTTCTAGCTCGTCAAGTGTCCGTGTCATACGGCTAATCACGAATGTAGTCACCTGTGCTGGGTCCACCTTCGGGTGTATCAGCCCTAGGGTGTCAACCCCTGACACGATTCAAGATGCACAGATAAATCTGCGGATACCCGGTGTCTGCCCCGGAATACATGCACGACCGTAGCCCACCGAACCTACACTGGCATACCCCACTGCCGTCGTTCACCTCTTACAATCAGCCCAGTAATCGTGCCCCACCCGGCCTAGCCCCAGGGTACCTTGATACATCTAGAGGGTTACTACTGAAAAGGGTCGTGTCTAGGGTTTCGCCTAACAGATTAGGTCATGTAATTCGTGACCTAACCCGCCTAACCGATTAAGTCATGTAATTCGTGACTTAATCCTTTTCCAGTCTAGTCATGTCAAGATGGTTAAGTATGTCATTTAAATTCGTGACTTAACCCGCTTACGTGTCATGTCAAGTTGGCTAAGTGTTGTCGTTTCAAGTCCATGACTTAGCCCTACAAATCGTGTTCAAGTTGGTTAAGTTGTCTTTTCATGTTCATGACTTAACCCTAATTGGCATTAATTGATTCGTTAATGCACCGAACCACTCACATTGGATCTTATTGTTCGTAGCCACTGGATTTGTCGGGCGGTTCCAGGCAGGTTTACGCTACGAACTCAACCCAACCTCGGGTTTCAAGCGCGATGTGACCAACTACCCACATTGGATCCTATTGTTTGTAGCAACTGGATTTGCCGGGCGGTTCCGGGCAGATTTACACTACAAACTCAACCCAACCTCGAGTTGGCCACTTTCTTGTTTTCTAAAGTCATGCCCATGTTCTTATCAGATTCGTGCTATTTTCATAGCATGTTCATATGTCAATTTCGTGCCCAACTAAGGCATGTTTCAAGTCAAGTTATGGCATGTTCAAGTCAAGTTTTCGTGCCATATTTCATGTTCTACTTATGCCAAATTTCACGGTTTATGATTATAATCAATTCAAGCTTTGCCTATTCTACCCAATCGTATCCCCAACGTATATAAACGTACTTCGTTCACAAGCATAAACAATTCAAGAGATAAAGGGGAATAACACCAGACATGTGATAGGCATACGTGACAATTCCAACATTACTTGCATAATAAACAGGCTATAACATATCACATGGTTTCAATACTAGCATGATAATAACTTGGCATAGTAATGTTTCCAACTTAGTTTAACATGTTGATTTCAACTTTACGTCATAGGCATAATAATCATTTCGGGGATAATAATAATTTTATTACAAACATGAAACATTAAAGGCATGGTAATTCTAATAGGCATAGTGGATTCCAATTTAGTATTTCTAACATAATGATTCTCATCTAGCCTTATAAACATAATGATTCCAACTTTTCATCATGACCTAGCAATTCCCAGTTTGTCATTAGCATGATAGGTATATTAACATCACAGACATAGTTTCATTAATATCATAGACATGGTTTAATTAGCATCATAGTCATGGTTTAATCAACATGAGGATTTCAATGAACATAATGATTCCATGGACATATATTTGTTCAACTTGCAATAAAATTAAGCCCAAGTGATTCATAACAACATCAACATCATGATAAGTTTAACTTGCAACATTAACATAGCCATATTCCCAAATTTTGATTCAAATATAAACATGGATTAATAATAGTTATTAAATCCGGTTTCAATTCATAGCATGTCCATGTTATTTTAGCGTTTTTGCCTAAAAAGTGACATAGAACTTACAATATGAAGCAAGCAATCCAAATCAAAACTTTAAATCAAATAGCCCCAAATCCATTGTCTAAAGCATCGTAGTTGTTGTAGCTTCTAGTTGTAGCCTTCAAGAATCATCCTTCGTCTTCTTTAATTTTGTTCTTTGTATTTTAGAGTTCTAGGTTTAATGGCGGCTGCATGAGGCTAAAATGAAATAGTATGATTTAGGCTAGGTCTTAGGGTCTTTTTATAGTGTTTAGGATTAGTTTTAGCCATAGGATAAACCCTAAAACACATCAGGTTCGTCAAATCCCGTCAGAAACTTCTAGAGCAAGACTCAACTGGTCACAGATGGTGCACCAGAAAAACTGGCCCGACCGGGGGGGTCGACATGGGTGTCGACCCACGGGTCGACATGGGTGTCGACCCACGGGTCGACATGGGTGTCGACCCATAGGGGGTGGTCGACACTGGTGTCGACCCCTGTGTCGACCCTGCCTCGGTCGGGATTTTCCCCGCCTACCCTGAATTCTGAAAACTTGAATCTGTTTTTGAATTTGAATTTTTCGTGAAACTTTGTGAGGCCATATCTTGATCATACGGACTCCGATTTACGAAATTTCGGACTCTATTTCGCGTATTTTTCCGAGACGAACGCAATGGCGCAACCCGTTTTCCCTGATTCAGATTTTATCATTTAATTCTGCCTTGATTCTTGTCTTAACATGTTGTTAAAATTCGGGTTGTTACATTCTCCCCTCCTTTAAGGATTTCGTCCCCGAAATCTCTAAGTTAGGAAGAACGCATCCTACCATCCATCATCCATCTACTCAAAACATCATCCACAAGCAACCATGGTCCTTAAAAGACTTCTAATGTTTTATGAACACATGCAAAGAGTGTGTGTATATGTTCCTTAGCTAATGCTAATGATCAGGCCTGATTGATCTTCTAAATGCAAAATATGTTTAGTGAAATGAATCCAATATGTATGCAAAAATTTTCCTATTATAATTCATAATTTCTACATGAGTGCACAAACATTCAATCATATGCAACAACCAAATGATAGTACAACCAAGTTTCCAAAATAAACACTCATGCATATGCAAGTATGAAACTGTGACTGAGCCGATCTAGTGCCTAATGTGTATTCATGCATCCACGAGCAACCACTTGCGACCACTTGCAACCATTTCGCAATCATAACATGTTTCAATTACATGTTTACATCCAAAAAGATTCTACCTATGGTTCTCAAGATAGGATCGAGGAGATAACAAGATAAAACAAAGCATCTAGAAAAAGAAGTTAACGATGTACCCCCAGAAGGTCCGGTCTGCTTTTTAGGGCAGTCCTTGCTGATGTGTCCAGTCTCCCCACAATGAAAACATTCACCTTGCTTTCTCTTCCTCTTTCTACAATCCTTGGCTATGTGCCCTTCCGTACCACAGAAATTGCATTTCCTTTTATCACGTGAGTTGTCGTTCTTGCTTCCTTTCTCGGAGTCTACCTTCTTATTCTGAGAATCGTTGGGCTTGACCTCTTTCTTGCCCTTCTTATCTTCCTCATACAGTAGGGCCATATCCACCAAGCTTTCAAAAGTCCCCCCCATGGGCACATGAGACATGGCCAAACCATGCAGTGGCTCGTTCAAGCCTCGTGCAAAACGTAGCGCCTTTTTATGAGGAGTGTTGACCAACTCCAATCCGAAGCGGGCAAGCTGCTTAAAATGGTTCACGTATTCTTTAACTGTCATATTTCCTTGTTTAAGGGCCAGAAACCGTTCCATTTGGAGACTCTCCTCTGCCGATGACAAGAACTTAAGCCCAAATCTCCCTCTAAAGTCCGCCCAAGTCTCAATGGGCCTAGTAGCGTTGGTGAGTTCCCACCAATAAGAAGCTTCCTCTTTCATGAGCCATGCCGCCAACTGTACTTTCTTATTGTCCTCTACCTCAAAGATAACAAACAAGTCTTCGGTTTCCTTCAACCAATTCCGTGCCTCAATAAAAGTCTCAGTTCCTAGGAAATCCTTTCCGCCCATGGCCTTAAAGTCCTTGCATATCTTTGAAAAAGCGGTTTCTCGCGGAGGTTGAGGAGGACGAGGAGGAGGATTGGCTGGGCCTGCCACATTAGCCCGAGCCTCGAGGAAACAACGGAACCAAGTGGGTATATTGACCCCCTCGGGAAGATTAAGGTCGTCGGCCATGATAAGCTGAAAACGAAAAAGGAAAAGATTCAAACGAGGAAACAAAGATAGTGCTAATGGCTTTGGGGAATATGCCTTTTAATCAAAACAAAATTTTCTTGAAAATTTGCTTCTTTGTAAATGGTTTTTCAAAAGGTTTTCGAAACTTTTGCCCAGTCTTGGTAACCTTCTGCTCTGATACCAGGTGTAACACCCCACCTCCGCTAGGGTCACTCACAAAGGGAATGCACTAGTTTTGGAGAGGTATTATCGAGATAACATCACAGAATTATCACAAGACAGAACATAAATAAATAATTAAGTAAACAACGGAAGTATTTATGAGCAAAACAGAACTTCATTTCATTCCAAAATAAACCATGTCTTTTACAAACATTTCTAATAACTTCATTACAACTGTCTTGTAATAATAGCCAAAGAAGCAATAACTTAAAATCAGAAAAACATCTTATTCCCCAAGTGCAGTAGAAAGAAGCAGCCATATCAAACCGTACATGCTGAGCCGAAGCAAGTGATATCCAAGCTAAGAGCTAGTGTTTCCTCCCTGAGAACCTGGGGAGGGGGGGGGGGACGAAAGAAAAAGAGGCAAAGGAAAAGGGTCAGTCATAAAGACTGAGTAAGTCCTAGTGACTTTCAGTGTAAAAACGGTTAAAACAACCTGCCATGTATGAACTGGAACTAAACTTAAGAATGGTGTCAAGGTGAACAAGATAGACTAAGGTGATCAGGTATAAGTCAAGACAAGTCAAGTAAAGCATCACATGTTCGAGATTCGTTGCATCGACTGTACTAGTATACTAAGCCCATATCACAAGTTAATCACGAAATAAATCCCACGGCCCAATATCTTGAAATGGCCCTGAAACGGGGTCTGACCCAAGTACGGGGTCCTACGGAGCGATTATCTAGTCGATCGGCTCCCTACAAGTTTTGCTCGTCAAGTGTCCGTGTCATACAGCTAATCACGAATGTAGTCACCTGTGCTGGGTCCACCTTCAGGTGTATCAACCCTAGGGTGTCAACCCCTGACACGATTCAAGATGCACCGATAAATCTACGGATACCCAGTGTCTGCCCCGGAATACGTGCACGACCGTAGCCCACCGAACCTATACTGGCATACCCCACTGCCGTCGTTCACCTCTTACAATCAGCCCAGTAATCGTGCCCCACCCGGCCTAGCCCCGGGGTACCTTGATACATCTAGAGGGTTACTGCTGAAAAGGGTCGTGTCTAGGGTTTCGCCTAACAGATTAGGTCATGTAATTCGTGACCTAACCCGCCTAACCGATTAAGTCATGTAATTCGTGACTTAATCCTTTTCCAGTCTAGTCACGTCAAGATGGTTAAGTATGTCATTTAAATTTGTGACTTAACCCGCTTACGTGTCATGTCAAGTTGGCTAAGTGTTGTCGTTTCAATTCCATGACTTAGCCCTACAAATCGTGTTCAAGTTGGTTAAGTTGTCTTTTCATGTTCATGACTTAACCCTAATTGGCATTAATTTATTCGTTAATGCACCGAACCACTCACATTGGATCTTATTGTTCGTAGCCACTGGATTTGCCAGGCGGTTCCGGGCAGGTTTACGCTACGAACTCAACCCAACCTCGGGTTTCAAGCGCGATGTGACCAACTACCCACATTGGATCCTATTGTTTGTAGCAACTGGATTTGCCGGGCGGTTCCGGGCAGATTTACACTACAAACTCAACCCAACCTCGAGTTGGCCACTTTCTTGTTTTCTAAAGTCATGCCCATGTTCTTATCAGATTCGTGCTATTTTCATAGCATGTTCATATGTCAATTTCGTGCCCAACTAAGGCATGTTTCAAGTCAAGTTATGGCATGTTCAAGTCGAGTTTTCGTGCCATATTTCATGTTCTATGACAAATTTCACGGTTTATGATTATAATCAATTCAAGCTTTGCCTATTCTACCCAATCGTATCCCCAGCGTATATAAACGTACTTCGTTCACAAGCATAAACAATTCAAGAGATAATGGGGAATAACACCAGACATGTGATAGGCATACGTGACAATTCCAACATTACTTGCACAATAAACAGGCTATAACATATCACATGGTTTCAATACTAGCATGATAATAACTTGGCATAGTAATGTTTCCAACTTAGTTTAACATGTTGATTTCAACTTTACGTCATAGGCATAATAATCATTTCGGGGATAATAATAATTTTATTACAAACATGAAACATTAAAGGCATGGTAATTCTAATAGGCATAGTGGATTCCAATTTAGTATTTCTAACATAATGATTCTCATCTAGCCTTATAAACATAATGATTCCAAATTTTCATCATGACCTAGCAATTCCCAGTTTGTCATTAGCATGATAGGTATATTAACATCACATGCATAGTTTCATTAATATCATAGACATGGTTTAATTAGCATCATAGGCATGGTTTAATCAACATGAGGATTTCAATGAACATAATGAATCCATGGACATGTATTTGTTCAACTTGCAATAAAATTAAACCCAAGTGATTCATAACAACATCAACATCATGATAAGTTTAACTTGCAACATTAACATAGCAATATTCCCAAATTTTGATTCAAATATAAACATGGATTAATAATAGTTCTTAAATCTGGTTTCAATTCATAGCATGTCCATGTTATTTTAGCGTTTTTGCCTAAAAAGTGACATAGAACTTACAATATGAAGCAAGCAATCCAAATCAAAACTTTAAATCAAATAGCCCCAAATCCGTTGTCTAAAGCGTCGTAGTTGTTGTAGCTTCTAGTTGTAGCCTTTAAGAATCATCCTTCGTCTTCTTTAATTTTGTTCTTTGTATTTTAATGTTCTAGGTATAATGGCGGCTGCATGAGGCTAAAATGAAATAGTATGATTTAGGCTAGGTCTTAGGGTCTTTTTATAGTGTTTAGGATTAGTTTTAGCCATAGGATAAACCCTAAAACACATCGGGTCCGTCAAATCCCGTCAGAAACTTCTAGAGCAAGACTCAACTGGTCACAAATGGTGCACCAGAAAAACTGGCCTGACCGGGGGGGTCGACCCCTGGGTCGACATGGGTGTCGACCCATAGGGGGGGTCGACACTGGTGTCGACCCCTGTGTCGACCCTGCCTCGGGCGGGATTTTTCCCGCCTACCCAGAATTCTGAAAACTTGAATCTGTTTTTGAATTTGAATTTTTCGTGAAACTTTGCGAGGCCATATCTTGATCATACGGACTCCGATTTACGAAATTTCGGACTCTATTTCGCGTATTTTTCCGAGACGAACGCAATGGCGCAACCCGTTTTCCCTGATTCAGATTTTGTCATTTAATTCTGCCTTCATTCTTGTCTTAACATGTTGTTAAAATTCAGGTTGTTACAACCCATTCAAGACATCACCCCACCACCTCCTCCTCCACTCCAAGAGGGCCTCTCACCCATGATTACACCAGCCTTGTCATGTTCAGCCGTTTGTCGAAGTGCACGCATTCAAGGATTAAACTCTGGTAATCCATCCCCCTCACTGGGCAGTATATACCAACCTATAGCCTTCACTAAGGAAAACTTCAGCCTCGTATGGGTGTGGAGTTATCAGAGGAACACTACTCCACCATGCAATGCCTCGAGCTGGAGAGAGCTACTTCCTCCCAATGAAGATCCTTACCTGGAACATCAAAGGGCTGGGGGACCCCAACAAGAGATTCACGTTAAACCTCATGCTTTCTCCCTTAAATATGGATGTTCTACTCCTTCAAGAATCTAAACTCAGCTCTCCCCTACTCATAACTCATGGCTATCCAATCTCTTTTCTGACTGGGAAACAGTCGACGCGGATGGCACCAGAGGTTGTCTCATTACTGCATGGAACAGTCACACCTGGTCCTGTATTCAGACTTTAAAAACAACTTCCGCTCTCCACATTCTACTTACTCACCTTGCTTCCATCACCCCATTTCTCATTTCTAATATTTATGCTCCGCTGGATGGTGACATGAAAAGACAACTTTGGCTGGAGTGCCAGATGGCTGGCATCTCCCACGTTGGCCCCTGGATTGTCGGGGTGATTTTAGTGCTACTCGAGGTCCCTGGGAGCGTAACAACCTCACCCCCTCTAGAGACTTAGAAAACTTTAACAACTTCATCAATACTTGTGGCCTTCTTGATCCACCTATATGTAATAGAAGATTCACCTGGTCCAATCATTGGGACCAACCCACCCTTGTCAAACTAGATCGCTTCCTCTTCAACTCCACCTGGGATGACAAATTCCCCCTCTTTAAGGTCACCAGACTAGCTTCTACACTCTCTGACCACTGCCCCCTCCTCTCCACCGATGACCAGATTAACCCCGCTTGCCCCTTCCATTTGAAAAGCTCTGGCTGGAAGAACCTGGCTTTGAAGACTTCATAAAGTCTGCCTGGTACTACTTCCCCCAACAGGCCAACCCCACCGTTACGTTGGTTTACAAACTTAGATGCCTCAGAAGACTGATAAAACCCTAGGCCAACAACATTTGGGGATCTATCAGAAGGCGAATTGCGGAGATCGAGACAGACATCTTGTCCCTTAATATTCGCGAGGAGAACTCCCCCCTCAGCGTCGCCGAAGCCACCGAGTTACATGATCTGCATTTGGAACTCCACCGCCTCCTCCGACAGGAAGAGACGGGTTGGAAATAGCGCTTCAAATTTAAATGCCTTGCGGAGGGGGATAGCAACACCGCTTTCTTTCACAGATTCACTAATGGTAGGAGAAGCTAGTCCCAGATTCTTGAAATCCACGACGAGGCGGGTGGCATTCACACTTCCGACCCACAGGCTATCAACACTCACTTCACCAATTACTTCCGAAGCTTGCTGGGGAACAGTCGTCCTTCGCCGCCACGTCTGGATTGGGTCTGCTCATACCCTAATCATACCCACCTTCCTATTGACGCCCCATTTTCTGAATCTGAAATTCTTTGCACGCTAAAAGACAAGGCCTGTGGGCATGATGGATTTGGCCCAGCCTTTTACACTAACTTCTGGACCTCCGTCAAACATAACCTTGTCGATGTTTTTGAAGCCTTCTTCCACAACCCAAGCCAAATTGCCAGACTCAACTATGCCAAAATCATCCTTCTTCCCAAACATGAAGGCGCCAACCACCCCCAACAGCTTCAAACTTATTAGTCTCCTTAACTGCTCCTTTAAACTTATCACAAAAATGCTATCCAACCGTCTCCAAACCATTATCCCCGACCTCATCGGCGCTGAGCAATCCGCCTTTATCGCTGGTAGAAACACCCACGACTATATAGGCACTGTTCAGGAAATTGTTTCATACTGCCACCGCACCAATACCGAAGGACTACTCCTAAAGCTGGATTTTCGTAAGGCATTTGATATAGTTAGCTGGGACTTCCTTCTGCAAGTTCTTGATGCCAGAGACTTTCCCAGCAGGTGGCGCCGCTGGATCTCGGCTATGCTTAACTTCAGCCTCTCGTTTGTTTATACTAATGACACTTAGGTTGGTCTAATCAAGTCTAAGCGTGGTTTAAGACAAGGAGATCCCCTTTTCCCTCTCCTCTTCATCATTATGGCCGACACTCTCAACAGAATGATTAATCTTGCTTTACACAACAATATCCTCTCCTGTATAAACACCTCACCCCCCTCACCTTGTTGTGTCAATGTCCAATGTGCTGATGACAGCATCATCCTTACCACCCCCACTCCCCACAACCTCCACTGCCTTAAACTACTCCTTTACTGTTTCGAATTAGCCTCTGGTCTCTCCATAAATTTCGCTGAAATTTCCATCATCATGCTGGGAAATGCTAATCACCTCGGACCCTCCACGGCTAGTCTGCTAAACTGTAAACTCCACAACTTTCCCCTCACGTACCTAGGTGTTCCCATTCGTCCCACGAAGCTCCATCGGGGAGACTGGCATCCTCTCATCGCCAAGGTGGAATCTAGGCTTGCCGGTTGAAAAGCTTCCTCCCTTTCCTCGGCTGGCAGACTTGTTTTAGCGAAAGCGGTTCTCTTGACTCTTCCTTTGTACAGGCTATCAGTACACAGAGCTCCTTGCTGGGTAATCAGGTGGATTGATCAGGAATGATGATCTTTCCTTTGGCATTGGGGGGCCAGTTAGGTCCCTCGTTAGCTGGAAATCCATCTATCTCAGTAGAGCAGCAGGTGGTCTTGGCATCCCTGACCTTTCTTCCCTTAACCATGCATTTCTAGCCAAATGGATTTGGCGTTGCTTAACCCCTGGAAACTTCATGTGGAAACCCCTCGTCCTTGCCCTCTACTACAATAACCATCCACGTGCTTTACTCCAAGACACACCAAGGGTCCACCCTTCTCCTTTCTGGAGTGGTGTCTTAAGATCTCTACCTCGTATCAAGCACTTGTTCGCCCTAAAAGTTCAAAATGGACGGAGATGCTGTAACACCCAGTATTTATGGTGGACATGAAAGTAACAAATCAAAGTATAATTAATTTGTAAAAGAAAAATTAAGGGAAACGAGTTGCACCGTTGCGTTCGTCTCGGAATTCTGCTTAAGATAGAGGTCTGAGTTTGCGTAAATCGGACTCCGTATGAAGAAGTTATGGCCTTCAGAAGTTTCAGAATATATAAAACAACTCGAAACTGAATTCAAAAATTCAAAAAAAAAACCCAGAAGCGGGCTGGGCGGGAAATTTCCCGCCTAGGACCCAGGTCGACCTGGGGGTCGACCTTAGTGTCGACCTCCCCCCTATAGGTCGACCTGGGGGTCGATCTGGGCCTGTTTTGCCAGATCTGGATTGCAGCGATTTTAACCTATTCTGGATGGACCGGATGGCTTCTAGGGAGATCTAATGGCTCTAAAACACTCTCTACACCTATAAAAGAGTGGCTAGACCTAAGGTTTCTCCACACAAATTCTTTGAGGCGTCTGCATGTTGTTCTCTCTATTCTGGGCTCCACTATAAAATAAATCTTATTCTCTACTAAAACAAGTTATGGTTCTTCAAATTGGAGATTCAAATCAAGTTAAAGCTTCAAGAAGGGAATCAAAGGCTAATTCAATGGCTTCAAGCAACATCACGCGAATCATAGAAAATCGCCACAACGCTATCTTATTATCCTTTTCTAAACCGATCACTGTAAGTTCGGTTACTCTTTGGATTTGAACGTGTAATTGGAATCGTGAATGTAATAAATAGAACTGTACCTATTTGCAAGTTAATTATCTTTGATTCATGCTTATGTCAAATCTAAAGTTAACTATGCCTTTGGATCTGATTCACGACTATGACTATGAGACTTTTGCCTAAGACTATGACTATGAAACTATTGCCTATGACTATGACTATGACTATGAGACTTTTGCCTAAGACTATAACCATGAAACTGTTGCATATGAAATTATTGCCTATGACTATGATTCGTGACTATGAGACTGTTGCTCACGACTATGATTCATAACTATGAGACTATTGCCTATGACATTGATTAATAAATTATTGTGATTAGTCGCCCATGACTATTGTGGTTAATTGCCTATAACTATTATAGTTAGTTGCTTATGCCTATTCCTACTGTTACAATTGACCAATCATGTTGTACCTTGAACTGGCATTATGTTGGACCAAATCACCTATGCTTATTCCCTTAATTATGTTGGATCTCATATTTAGTATGTAACTTGGCTAGTTTATTCCTATCCACTATTATGTACATCGAACCTGTTGGAGCCATTATTTTTGCATGCCTATTCTTTTATATCAATTCTTGTGCTTATCCCCTATTCCTTTTGTTAGTGCCATTTCATGAGTACTTAGAAAACTTGTGAAATCATGTTATACGTACGATTATGATGCGGGGATTGGGTGTAGCTTAATTAAGTTAATTTGGCATAGTAAATATGTTGGCATAATCTAAATTGGCTATAATAATGAATAATTTACATGCATATTAGACTTGGGCATAAATTGATAAATTTTAATTGGCCACAAAGTATGTAATTGACATGTAAACCTAGTTTTGGACATAAACGGTAAACTAGAATATTAAATCTAATTTTGACATGAACTATAAATTTGAATATTAATCTAGATTAGGCATGAACTAAAAAAGGGGAATATTAAATCTAAATTGGTATAAACTGCAAGCTGGGCTAATTGATAGGTAAATCAAGTTTTGGACATAGAATATAAGTATGTTAATTAGCATGACAAATGAATATGATCTAGGATAAATTGATTTATGGAAAATTTACATAAATAGTAAATATGTAAATTAGAGAAGAGGAAAATGCCTAACCCGAGGTTAGATTGAGTTGTGGTGTAAAACTGCCCGGAACCACCCGGCACATCCAGTAACCACAACAATACCTGTCTAATGTGAGAGGTTAGTGCATCAAGCCCAGAAAGAACCAAGGTTAGACTGAGTTGTGGTGTAAAATTGCCCGGAACTGACCGGCATATCTAGTTACCACAACAATACCTGTCTAATGTGAGTGGTTGGTGCATTAATTAATTAATTAAAGCTCATGAACAATCAAGCTAGAAATGGTGAGGTTAAGTAATTAAGGAAACATTTAACCAACTTAACATGTTAACAAGACAAGAAGGGTGGGGTTAAGTAATTGAGAAAACACTTAGCCAATTCAACATGTTAACTAGACAAGATTGATAGGGGTTAAGTTAATTTGGACACTTAACCAACTTAACATGTTACAAGGCAAGATTTGTGGCGGTTAAGTATCTAAGGAAACACTTAACCATTATAACATGTTAACTAGACAAGTGGGTAAGGTTAAGTAAATGTTTAATATGCTAACTAGACTAGATGGCGGGGTTAAGTAAACTTAGAACACTTAGCCGTTATAGCATGATGAATAAACAGGGTTAAGTTAATGAGAGACACTTAACCAGTATAACCTGATAAACGAGTAAGGTTAAGGAACACTTAACCAATTTGACATGATATATGGGTAGGTTAAGTCAACGTGAAGTAATGGATAACACTTAACCAATTTAACATGACAAGTGAATGGGTTAAGTTAACTTGAATTGACTGATGACACTTAACCAATCCAACATGATGAGAAAGAGAACTAAGTAGTCAACCTTAGTTAAGAGAACTAAGTAGTAAACCTTAGTCAAGAAAGCCACGTAGAACACGAGAAGGAGCGAACGTCCGTCTGATCATGAAGAAGGCTCCAACGAACTGGGGTACGAAGCACGCAGCTTCGAGGGGACATGAGGGTACTCTTGGTATCCCTTTGTGAGGCTGCAGATGATCCTCCTGGGCTCACAGAGGTAAAGGTCTTCGTTAGAAGAGCCAAGGGTATGCCTTGGTTGCGATAATAAGGCAATCTAAAGACTAGGATGGACCCGCGTGATTCGGCGAGACCAGTTTTTGCCCTGTGATAGCAACTCGTCGTCTACCTACCATCTTGAGTCAGTCGAGATACGTGAAGTGGAAAGGCAGAGAACTCCAACAGACCATATACTTGCTATCTAGTTATGGGTGAGGTTGGCCCATAGGTTTGTGGGGGTATATAGGGGCCTGCGTACAGTTATCATTCTTGATTTTCTTGGGTGCCTTTCATTTGTTAGTTGAGGGAGGGGTCTAGTAGGACCATAGCCATTGTAAAAGCAGACCTTAGCATCTGCAATCGGCAGATATCTGAAGGCTCCCGACCGAGTTCCGTGTTTCGTGACTAGCCCTGCCATGGGACTCGGGTCGCAAATATAGAGTACATGTACATCTAGACATCGATAACGATTCACGACACATACGTATGGAAAGTTTAGGAACATATACTACTCTGGGTAGTGTGTCCTAGCCTAGGGGGCATCGTTCGATAGGTAGCGTAATCCCTAGTTGGACCTAGATCGCATAAACCCTGAATCCGAGAAGCATTCAATAGGTAGCATAAACCCCAATGGCCCTGGGTAGCGTAAACCCTGGTTGAATCTAGGAAGCGCTCGATAGTAAACCCTAGATTAGATGTAGGTGATAAATGGAATCCCCATAATAGTGTACACCTGAAGGCAACCACAATTACGGGGATTGGGACCACATTATCATATGATAATTTTATATAGATTACTAGTTTGGACACTAGTTAGGTAGTGCAGAGATATAGAAATCAGTATAACAGGGTAGTCGCGAAGTAGAGAAGGAGTAGAAGCGCATTCAGTTTATCAGTATATTCAGTTTATCAGTACATTCAGTTTATTCTTGCCATATCATATCCCATGCTTATCCCATGTTATCTTGTTACTATGGTTTAATCTTATATTTAGTTTATTCATGTCATGACCCTTTTCCTCGTTTAAATGCTAAGAATCACTGAGCTTACCAGGGTTTATGTCTGACCTAGTTTGCTTTCGCCTCTTTTCTTCTGTTTCCCCCCGGTAGCCAGGGAGGGAATAACTCAGCTCATTTTGGACCATTACTCTTTCCGAGCATGAAGATTCTTTGACACATTGCTTTGAACTCCATTTTCTACTGCTATGGCTGGCTCATGCTTTATTGGGGAATAACATTGTCAGTTTATGCTTCTTTATTTTAAACAAGACAGATGCTTTGTTGTAATAAGTATTGGTGTTGTAAAACAATCTTTGTACAAGCTGTTTTTAATCAATAAAGGTTATTTATTTTTCGCTGCTTTATTTGTCTGTCTTGTAATTTTTCTGCATCTTGTATCAAAAATGGTCCACCGAAGTTAAGGCATTCCCTTTGTGAGTGACCTTAATGGAGCTGGGGTGTTACACTTGGTATCAGAGCTGAAGGTTACCAGATCAGATAAAAAGATTTGAAAAATTATTTTCAAACGGTTTTAAAAGAAGCATTTTCAAAAGAAAAGTTTTGTTTTAAAGGCATATTCTCCAAAGCCATATGCACTATCTTTTGATCCTCTGTTTGAATCCTTGTTTCCTTCTTTCCTGTGTCTCTGGGGCTCCTGACTTTCTGGGAGGTAACCTCATCGCGACATGGTTCCGTAGGCTTGATGAGACTATGACACTTGTCATAAGGCAAATAAGCGCCTAACTTCCACCTATAGCCGTAATTTTCTTTCGAGCTTTGTAGGATTCTCCGTGCGATGGAGGCAGCTTTCGAGAGACATGTCAACAAGTTACCCAAGGGTGGAAAAGTTGAGAATGAGGGAGTTTGGCTAAGGAGCACAACACAAGGATGAAGAACCCATGGATATGGACTTGGTTCGCAAAGGAGGGGAGGAAAGAATAGTAAAACCTAAAACAAGAGGAAGCATCTTTATTTTGGTATAACGGGTCGTATAGTTAAGGGCAAGGGCAAGAACAAAGGACAGGATTTTCCGGAAGGCAAGTGCATGCTCCCTCCACCAGAATACCTGAGAGAGAGGCAGTAAGATTTCAGTTGATAGAGTTTTTATCCTTTGATCATCATGTTAGTACTCCTTCTGATTTTAGTGCTTCACATTCATATATATCTGCTTCAATAGTTGAGTCTCTGCACCCTATATATTGTATAGTAGAGGATCCCATTATAGTCTCAAATCCAATTGCTGGTTCGGCTCATTTATTGCTTACTAGTGAGGATTTGAGAATAGCTATATTAATCCTTATGTTTTTGGTTTCATGGGCAATGGGTTGATTCTAGGCACGGATTGGTTAGTTAGTAATTGTGAAACGAGGGTAGTTAGACTTTTGACTTGCCTCGGGATGAACCTCGAGATTTCGTGCGATCCTAAGGGATCAGTTTGTCTTAGCTACCTAGAATCACTTTATCTATCTATCGACGATTTTCGACCCGTTGGAGTAGTCCATGAGTACGCAAGATGTTTTGATTAGGGTAGGGCTTTTCCCCCTAAAACTCGAGACAGACTTCCGCATATATCTAGATGACACTGGAAAGCCAGTTATGCGATCAACGATAATTTTGGAGCAAGATTGGCGAGGATAGCCAGAGTCGGTAAAGTGCTCAATTGTTTGGTTGTTTTGTTAGTATCATCTCACATAGATCGTCCAAATTCCGAGGAGGTATCCCTTGGGTGCTTGTCTGATATTGTTTTAGGCCTTTGGGGCTTGTACTTGAGGGATGTAGAGTTCGACTAGGATGGTTTGCATGAGAAATAAATGGTTGGGACTGGCACCCTAAGTTAGACTGACCTTAAGAGAGGTAAAAAGCACATAGTAACCATCAGCTTTAGACCCTCAAATTTGCAACATGATGGATAAGCTAAGTAGAGGAGAGACCTCTAATCATCTTAGGATATACATTTGGTATCATGGTTAACATCTGTTTATCTTGGAAGGGTAGTTCAACTATATTGGATACCCTCTAGCAGAGTAAGTGACCAAGGTCCTATCTTTACTAGTGAGTTGTGGAAATGGAGATCAAGAAGTTCCACAATCACGATGTTAAATTAGATAAGGTACAGTATCGTGAAACTCGAGAAGATGCGACTTCGAAGACTGAAGACTAGATACACACATCATACCCTTTTGAGGGTATATCCTTGATCTCTTTTTCTAGGAATGTTATGCATTCTTGTTTCTATCTTTCTAGGTATATTCTCTAGATCATATCTTCGATCCTTAGGTAGAAGCCAATGTATGTAAACATGTTTTTGAAACATGTTATGATTAGTGGTTGCAAGTGGTTGCTCGTGGATGCATTTACACACACTAGACACTAGATTGGCTCAGTCACATTTTCATATTGCATATGGATCAAAGTGCGTAAGTTTGTATATGGATTGAAATTTGATGTGTTATCAAATGGATGTTGCATATGGATGGATGAATATGCACACATATAGTATTTACATGACTAGGGATGCTTGCATACATATTATACGCATGACACTCTCATGATTCGCATTTAGGACGTCAACTGAATCAGTGGACCGCCTGATCTTTTGCATTAGTATTGGACATATACACACACTTTTGCATATGTTCATTTTGCATTAGAAACATTTTTAGGACAGTGAATGCTGGTGGATGATGGTTGAGTAGATGGGTGATTGGATGTTAGGACACATTCTTCTTGACTTAAAGATTTCGGGGACGAAATCCTTTAAGGAGGGGAGAATGTAACACCCCGTATTTTCAGTGGACATGAAAGTAACAAATCAAAGTATAATTAATTTGTAAAAGAAGAATTAAGGGAAACGGGTTGCGCTATTACGTTCGTCTTTGAATTCTGCTCGAGATAGAGTCTGAGTTTGCGTAAATCGAACTTCGTAGAAGAAGTTATGGCCTTCAGAAGTTTTAGAATATATAAAACAGCTCGAAACTGAATTCAGAATTCAAAACAGAACCCAGAAGCGGGCTGAGCGGGAAATTTCCCGCCCAGGACCCAGGTCGACCTAGGGGTCGACCTTAGTGTCGACCTCCCCCCATAGGTCAACCTGGGGGTCGAACTAGGCCTGTTTTGCCAGATCTGGACTGCAACGATTTTAACCTATTCTGGACGGACCGGGTGGCTTCTAGGGCGATCTAATGGCTCTAAAACACTCTTTACACCTATAAAAGAGTTCCTAGACCTAAGGTTTCTCCACACAAATTCTTTGAGGCGTCTGCATGCTGTTTCTCTCTATTCTGGCCTCCACTATTAAAATAAATCTTATTATCTACTAAAACAAGTTATAGTTCTTCAAATTGGAGATTCAAATCAAGTTAAAGCTTCAAGAAGGGAATCAAAGGCTAATTCAACGGCTTCAAGCAAAGTCACACGAATCATAGCAAATCGCCACAACGCTATCTTATTATCCTTTTCTAAACCGATCACTGTAAGTTCGGTTATTCTTTGGATTTGAACGTGCAATTGGAATCGTGAATGTAATAAATCAAAATATAGAACTATACCTATTTGCAAGTTAATTATCTTTGATTCATGCTTATGTCAAATCTAAAGTTATCTATGCCTTTGGATCTGATTCACGACTATGACTATGAGACTTTTTCCTAAGACTATGACTATGAAACTATTTCCTACGACTATGACTATGAGACTTTTGCCTAAGACTATGACCATGAAACTGTTGCCTATAAAATTATTACCTATGACTATGATTCGTGACTATGAGACTGTTGCCCACGACTACGATTCATAACTATGAGACTATTGCCTATGACATTGATTAACAAATTATTGTGATTAGTCGCCCATGACTATTGTGGTTAATTGCCTATAACTATTGTAGTTAGTTTCTTATGCCTATTCCCATTGTTACAATTAAGCAATCATGTTTTACCTTGAACTGGCATTATGTTGGACCAAATCACCTATGCCTATTCCCTTAATTATGTTGGATCTCATATTTAGTGTGTAACTTGGCTAGTTTATTCCTAGTCACTATTATGTACTCGAACCTGTTGGAGCCATTATTTTTGCATGCCTATTCTTTTATATCAATTCTTGTGCTTATCCACTATTCTTTTTGTTAGTGCCATTTCATGAGTACTTAGAAAACTTGTGAAATCATGTTATATGTAAGATTATGATGCGAGGATTTGGCGTAGCTTAATTAAGTTAATTTGGCATAATAAATATGTTGGCATAATCTAAATTGGCTATAATAGTGAATAATTTACATGCATATTAGACTTGGGCATAAATTGATAAATTTTAACTGGCCGCAAAGTATGTAATTGACATGTAAACCAAGTTTTGGACATAAACGGTAAACTAGAATATTAAATTTAGTTTTGACATGAACTGTAAATTGGAATATTAATCTAGATTGTGCATGAACTGAAAAAGGGGAATATTGAACCTAAATTGGTATAAACTGCAAGCTGGGCTAATTGATAGGTAAATCAAGTTGTGGGCATAGAATATAAGTATGTTAATTGGCATGACAAATGAATATGATCTAGGCTAAATTGATTTATGGAAAATTTACATAAATATGTAAATTAGAGAAGAGGAAAATGCCTAACCCGAGGTTAGATTGATTTGTGGTGTAAAACTGCCAGGTAACCACAACAATACCTATCTAATGTGAAAGGTTAGTGCATCAAGCCAAGAAAGACCCGAGGTTAGACTGAGTTGTGGTGTAAAACTGCCCGGAACCGACCGGCATATCCAGTAACCATAACAATACATGTCTAATGTGAGTGGTTGGTGCATTAATTAATTAATTAATTAAAGCTCATGAACAATAAAGCTAGAAATGGCGAGGTTAAGTAATTAAGGAAACACTTAACCAACTTAACATGTTAACAAGACAAGAAGGGTGGGGTTAAGTAACTGAGAAAACACTTAGCCAATTCAACATGTTAACTAGACAAGATTGATAGGGGTTAAGTTAATTTGGACACTTAACCAACTTAACATGTTAACAATGCAAGATTTGTGGGGGTTAAGTAACTAAGTGTAATAACCCGGAAATCTGGGCCAATTTAAAATTTTTATTTTGGCAATTATAGCGAATTTTGATTATTTTAAATAATATCGACGAGAAATTTATTTTGAATATAATTCGAACGTATATATTCGTTTGAATCGACGATAGAATATAAATATTTATTTATATTTATAAAAGGAATTGAAAATGGCACGGTAGTTCGATAATTCGATTTCAAATTTCAATTGAACATACCGGGTGCAAAATAATCCGGATTTTAGTGAAACCAAAAATAATGAAATCTAATAGAGAATATCTTTCCAACGAATCCGAAAAATTGAAATTTCATAGCGGGAATCAAAAGATATGTTCAGTTGAAAATTCTGAATAGTCGTTATGGAATTCAGACCCTAAAAAATGGAAATTTTGCAAACGACCTCGGATTTCGACGAAACCACTTTTGTTGGATCCATGATGTAAAGTTATTGCTAGATTTCAATTTTCGTAATTTTTCGAATCAATATGTGAGCGTGGAAAAGGAAAACGCATTTGACCATTTTCAGTTGATTTTAATCGATTGGAAAATGCCTATTTTTCAAATGGTCTCAGAATTCGATGAAATTAGTTTGGTTAGGACCGTATCGTCAATACGAAGCTAGAAAATATTTTTCGGGAATTTTTAGAGTTCGTGTGTGACCCCGGTAAATTGAAATGTGCGTTTAAATTGAATATATAAAGATTTGTATTTTAAATTCGATGGAAACTGATTGTAATGGTCGAATCAGCTTACGACACATATCCCATTGTGTTCGGAATGAGGGTAATTAGCTAAGGACGACAGGCGGTGGGTCTCGTTTTGAGTTCGAATGAAAAAGATACTTTTTAAAATTAACTAATATAAAATATATATATATATTTCCACCTCACCCCTCTCTTTATCTCACTCCTTCCTCCCCTTTTTAATCAGTCAAAGTAGAAAATATAAAATAAAAGAAACCCCCCTCTCGTAGACTTGCGACGACCACTTTTCCCCGAAGCCATCGCGCCCTGGCGATCGCCGGAGGTGACCACACCCCCCCTTGCGCGCCTTCCCCTCCGGCCTCTCCTCCAGTCCCGAGACCCCCCCACCTCCATTCAGATCCATGCCCGAACCCCATGGCCCCACCGACGGTCCTGCTCATCCCAGCCCCTCTGCAACCACCGCTTCTCCTCCCGCTCTCTCTCCTCCGCCGGACCTCGGCCCCCTCTGAATCCCGAAACCCACCCCTCTTTCAGTTGACTGCCCTCAAACTCCACCGCGCGACTGGGAGATGGATTTGAATGGATGGGTTCGACGTCACTGAGCTTGAAAGGGAAGAACAAGCAGCAAAAATGGGTGAGTATTTCCTTTCCTTTCTTCCCTTTTCCTGATTTTGATTCTAGGAAAAAAACTAGGGTTTTAGCCAATAAAAGATTTGATTTTTATCTATTTAAAAGCTATGTTTTTATTTATAAAAATACGATTTTTATATAGGGTAATGATTCATAAAGAATCGACTTTTATTCATTTGAAAACCATAAAGATGTGATTTTTGAAAACACAAAGATAAAATTTTTGAAAAGAAAAATATACATGGTTTTAAAGTAAAAATTCGATTTTTATATATTGAATAGCAAAGTAAAAATTCGATTTTTATATATTGAATAGCGAAGTAAAAATTCGATTTTTATATATTGAATAGCGAAGTAAAAATTCGATTTTTATATATTGAATAGCGAAGTTAAAATTCGATTTTTATATATTAAATAATGAAGTAAAAATTCGATTTTTATATATGTAGTGAATACGGGCAACGAAAGTGACAAGAGGCAAGAACGGCGAAGATTTCTACATAAGAAGAGTCGTGGGATTGGATTAGCAATTCTGTGAGAACTTCTCACATTTTAATTTTATTTTCTAGTTATATAAATATATACTAGGATGCAGACGGTGTTTAGTAGCACCCGACACCCGTCGTCCACAGACCATGGACGGCTTGTATGCTTGTTTGTTTGATTTTGATGTGTAGTTGATTGTGTGATGTGAGGTGAAATGAAATAAAATATTTATATAGTTGAAAATATTTTTTAGTTAAAAATAGAAATTTTAATGTGTATATGAAATGAAATAAAAATAAATAAATCGGATGATTTGTTTGTATACACACATTTGACTGATATTGATTGGGACTATAAATTTTACACATCGCCCAACTGCACAAATAAAATCTGTGTTTGATTGTTTGAAACCCCACACGAGTATTGGGATGATATTTGACGTACACTAATCCCAATAATTAGTTGTATGTCGATCGATTGATTGACAGACTGTTATAAGCGTTAAATATTTATATTTGATGCTTATACAGTGTAGAGTGCACTTTGGATGATGGTTGATTATTCATTGTTGTTATTGTATACATGTGTTGTAGAAAATCCATATAATTAACATTATATGGTAATTGATTGGGCCTCATTCCATATTTGAATAAGAAATATTTGAAAAAGAAATATTTGGAATAGAAATATTTGAAATAGAAATATTTGGAATAGAAATATTTGAAATAGAAATATTTGAAATAGAATATTGGAAAATAGGAAAATATGAAGCCGTATTGATTAGATTGACGCCATTTTGACATGAACGATATTTATATCGATTTTATTCATTTTATAATGAATATCGAAAGTGATTTCAAAATCTGATTTTTCGAAAAGAATTGAATTCGAATTGAAATTGAATAGAAATGAATTCGAATTGAAATTGAATATAAATGAATTCGAATTGAAATTGAATAGAAATGAATTCGAATTGAAATTGAATATAAATGAATTCGAATTGAAATTGAATAGAAATGAATTCGAATTGAAATCGATTTGAAATGAATTTAAAACGAATTTATATTGGAATATTCAATTTTGATTTGAAATTGAATATGAAGTTGAAACCGTTTTGAAAATGAATTGAAAACGATTTATAAAGCACGTTTTGAACTGAAATCGATGAAGTATATATTATATATATAATATAATGGCCTGAATAGAGCGCGCTGCGCCGAGGCAGTTCGCGAATTTCGACCATTGACTTCGAACGGATATTACGGGAGATCCGGCCGTCGGATTCTCCTAAAACCGGAACCGTTGGGTTCGTATCGAAAAGAGCTTTTTAACGACTATTAGAAATTTGAAATCTAACGGTTGGATTTGGAGATACGTCCAAATCAAATTTGGAAAAGGTCGCCGTAAGTGCAGTTCGATGGCCGTTGATGGAAATCGACTATACGGGCCTTAATAAAATTATTAAAAATAGTAATAATTTGTGTAAAATCATAAGAAATGATTTGTGAAGAATTGGGTTGAAAAACTCCATATTTGAAAAGATAAAAATAGATTTTTATCGAAATGAACTAGTTTTGAACTAGAATTATAATTCTATTTATTTTTAAATAAATAAATTTAATTTGAAATGGTTTTGAAAATAACCAGAATTTCCAATGATTGCATTGGAATGGATTTGAATCGAAATTGTCTTCGGAATATTTCGATGTTGGATTTCGTGATTATACAGATGTTGTTATGGAAATTTGAAAGATATAGATATATATATCGTTATTTCCAATATGATATCTGTTGGTCGTAGAATTTGATATTGAATATAAGCCGATATATTTTCTATTCAGAGCCTTGTATTTAATATCAAATGTGATTTGGGTTTGTCGTGAATGGTGTCTTGACTAACACTGTTCTTGAACCCAGTTGAGAAAAGATTAAATCTTTTTATTTAGATTTAATGAAGTGTACCAATTAAATAATATTTAATTGGAATTGGATTGATATTGATTTTTGGGTTTATCATAGACAGTGTTTTAAATGACACTCATTCCTTAACCCGATAATTAATGGAACGTGATTTTGGGTTGTCGTGAACGACATCTTTAATAATACTGTTCTTAGACCTAAAGGAGTTAAGAAAATCAGAAACTAACTGGAGATTAGTTTAGTTGAATGGTTTCTGGGGTATTGATCTGATGTTGGTTTCGGCCTTCGGGGTTAATACTTAGGGAATTGCTCACTTGTTAATTTACGGTTAGGGACTGATTGAAATGTGATGTGATTCTGGGTTTATCGTGAACCGTGTTTTTAATAACACTGATTCTTTAACCCAGTCACAGATTAAAACTAAGTGGAGTTTTAATGAATCTTTAATTAAGATTGAAATGATCGAAGATGGAGTATCACCAGTTTTGCTCCAGGCGTTAGTTAAATCTTTAATTAGATTTGAACGTGAAATGGTAATTGAATTTACCGATAACACCGTAGTGTTAGATATGAAGTATAACCAGTTTTACGTCATGGGATGAATAGGTTGGGATTGGGAAATTAAAACAAATGATTACTTCGGTAAGGTTCGTTAATCCCGACTAGTTGAATCGATATTCAAAAGAAGATTAAAGAATAAATTAAAGAATTTATCTTTGATAAAATTAATGGGAACCTTTCCCTATGAATGTGAAATTTAGAAACTAACTGTCGGTTAGCTAAGCAAAATGGTTTTCTGGATATGGATCTGATGTTGGTTTCGGCCTTCGGGGTTAATATTTGGGGAATTATTCTCTTGATTAATTTACGGTTAGTGACTGATGAATTGGAATAAGGCGTATGTTGTGTCTGTGTAACACTTATTTAAAATATACGCGAGGTATTCAGAAAGACCGGGTTTATCCCTTTCTGAACAACTGATACGACGATAAGTCGAAGATGAAGACGGTGGTCGAAGACCAGAGGTCTTCACGTCGTTTGGGTGATTACTGATGATCTTGATTGGGATGTACACCCAAGAAGATGGAAACAGTTGGTGATCGTCCAGACGTACTTGGAGATCGAGGGATATGCGGGGTACTAGGTGCCTCCGGTTTCGTTCAGACCCAGAACGGACTTGTAAATGGACTGTGTGTCTGACACTGGATTTTAGTCTGTGTGATTGATTTCTATTAAATATATATCTGTTTGGCGGCCGAGAATTTATTCTCTTGCTTAACGCCCTTCTCTGAGACGTACGAGCTCAGGGGTTATATACTGATGGATATCAAACGCGTAGAGTGAATTGCCTGTGTGACATGCCTAAGTGGCGAATGATCAAGGCTTTTGTTGAAAAGCAAAGTCTTGTGGTTGATGATCAAAGCACGGCCTTTATGGCGTAGCTTTGTGTAACGTTTACTTCGCGAGTTTCACACCCGGTATGAACCAAAAACGGGAGACGGACCTCAGGGTGGGCATGCGTTTCTTTCTAGTTAGAAGTGGCGTCAGTGGTTTTACACGCCCTGACGAGTTTGACTTATGTGGTTGTTGCTGTTGTGAGGCGCCTCGGTTTGATCGGACGATCCGGGTCCGATGGAGTCATTCGTTGGTTCATTTACGCCCCATAGGGCGGGGAAACGTAGTGTTCAGGCATTTTAATCCACATCGGTGGACCGGCCCTGACGATCCAAAGGCTTGACAGAGTACTTGCCTGAGGCTCGGGCTAGACAGTCTCGAATCGGTTGAGGACTATCTTTTGCCTCGGTTCATAGACGGAAATCCAATTTCCAAATACGTGACAGTTGCAGTTTTATTTGTAGAGCCTAGTATGGCGACATAGTGGGATGGGGCGCTTATGCCGTTTATGATTGATACTTATGATTTGAAGTTGTTTTATACATTATACACTGATAATAGTATCAAATGATTTGTTTTAAACATATCAAGCATTCTTGGCTATTATAAGGTAAAAACCCTATCCTCCGGCTTGCGTTGCATTGTATGATGGGACCTGGGTCTTATAACAGCTTCATTTTTCTTTATTTAACATTGCGCTGTTTGTTTATGCACTGGTATTCTTGGGAGGAAACTCATTCCGTGTTATACGGCGTGGTCCCTTGATTTACCTTACTTTGAAAGTAAAGATAAATAACTGTTTTAGTTCTCACACCAGTCACATGACTGACCTGGAGTTTATTGTTTTAACCTAAACTCTAGGTGCCCTTATTTTGACACGGGCAGCTAGTAGTTTTGGTTTTGCAGGAGTAAGGATTTTTTCTGATGCGTCTCCTTAGGTTTGGATTCAACCGGATGTTCTTCTTACAAATCAACTGGTTTCTAACATGGACTCAAGCACTAAGGGCACCAGAATGTGACCCCTTCATCTTTAAAATCCCTTAAATTATGATTTTTCTCTTATGTAAAAGTGTTGTAATCATAGTTTACATTTTCCCCAAGCATGTCATAAGTCAGTCCACCATTGCTTGAAATGGGCATTGAAACATTTATCTAGCTTAGCCACAACTTTGTCCAGATTTCCATTAGTAATTACATCTACTAGCACAAAAGGAACACCCAAATGATCTTGAATGGCGATTGCTTTGCTAGGCGCATGGGCATTTTTGTATTCTCATTGGTAGCTCTAACTTTATCCATTGATCTCAAAGGCGTGTTGAAAATCAGCTCTCAATGAAAGCACCAACTATTTTTGCAAATAAGGGCAAATACCTCCAATTGATTAGTTATAGAACTATAAATATAATGTGTTATACAAAGGTGTTACATTTGTATTATGATTGATTTTCATCGTGAATATTATGTACATAGAAAGTAAGAAAAAGTAAAGAACAAAAGATTTGTAGTATTTCAACTAGAGTATGCATACATCCACTGTCCATTTTCATTGTTCTCCTTATAGACCATGAAAACAATGCTTATGACGTAAAACAAATGGTCTATTACTCAACATAATGTGATATATAGCCCAAGGAAGTTTGTTAGGTTATAATTTTTTTGGGCTATTCTTTCCTTGTCGTACTTATTGGCCAATCCTTCTTATCTCGTTCAACTCCCTTTGATTCGGTAGGTCGAGTCCAGTGTGTGGCCTAGATGCTTGGTGGGTGGGTAGCTAACCACTGAGCCGAGATCTCTTGTTTAGTTGATTTTGGGTCATAGACATATACATTCACCACCAACCAGGGAGGGGGCATCCATTCCTCCAAGCTCTCTGCCCTGCCTCGCCTTCTACCTACACAATTCCTCATGTTATGCAAATATAAGTAGTTAGATAGGACTTGAACTCGAGTGGGATAGTTATAAGGCACAAGCCTATACCATTATGTTACACGAGCTTTATGTCATAATTCCCTCATTTCAAATCAGATTTGAATAGCACCTGGAATTGTAGCTTTGTATTAATGAGTAAAGTATTCCAATACCTCCAAACGCTCCATATGAATGAAATAGATAGCAGTGTTAGAGATAATAATAAAATATGTTGCCTTTTATTTGGATTGCATTAACTATGAGTTATATTAGGCATTGTATTAATTTGGGTCTAATTTGGTATAAGACCCAAATATGCTCTAGAATATTCTGTTCTAGAATGCTCCTTTCTCATCTATAAGTAGAGCCAATGTTTAGCATTGTAATAAAATGAAGCAATAAAGTAATATCAAATATTTTCTCTGTCTTCTTCTTATTTTCTATTATGTTTCATGTGATCAATAAAATTATCATGGTATCAGTGCCAGTTATGGAGATATCAACATCAGATACCAATAATTTGGCTGAGCAATTTTAGAAATTTCTTGCCTTACAGCCTCAAGCCATGTCTGTCACTTCCTCCATGGGTCAGTTGCCTCAAAATCTTTTGATTAGTTGTCTCAAAAATCTTAAGGTATGTCATCTACTTTACGGATCTTAGACTCTGGTGCTTCACATCATATGACACCAGATTCTTCATCTTTTGTTTCTTTGACCCCTTCATCTTCTATTAATGTTATGACCACTGATGGCACTCCTTTTCCTTCAGATGGTAGTGGATCTGTAACAAATTCTAAATTGTCACTTCTCGATGTTTACCATGTTTTAAATCTCACATTAAATCTTGCATCTGTTGGTCAATTATGTGATACTGGTAATATAGTCACTTTTACATCTTCTTCATGTTTTGTACAGAATTTGCAGTCACAGAAGCTAGTTGGGATAGGCTATAGAAAAGGAGGGCTTTATGTTTTGAATGAGTTGAAAGCATCTGATACTACTGCTGCTACTAGTGTTGATTTATCTTCTTATTGTTTAGGTCCATCTTCTTCTTCTTCCACTACTACTGCTACTAATGTTGATTTGTCTTGTTTTCGTTTAGATCCTTCTTCTTCTACTACTACTGCTGCTACTAATGTTGATTTGTCTTCTTTTCGTTTAGGTCCTTCTTCTTCTAGTTTTTATTTACGGCATTCACGTCTTGGTCATGTTTCTTCGTCTCGTTTAAGATTTTTAGCATCCACAGGGGCATTATGAAATTTGAAAATTCATGATATTTCTTATTATAGTGGTTGCAAACTTGCTAAGTTTTCGGCATTACCTTTTAATAAAAGTACTTCTGTTTCTTATGCTTCTTTTGATTTAATTCATTCTGATGTATGGGGTCTATCCCCTATTCACACAAAAGGAGGGTCTCGTTATTATGTCTCCTTTATTGATGATCATACACGTTATTGTTGGATATATTTAATGAAACATCATTCAGAATTTTTTTAAATTTATACTGCTTTTCGAGCTCTTGTTAAAACTCAACACTCAGCTGTCATTAAACATTTTCGATGTAATTTAGGTAGGGAATACACATCTAAGAAATTTCGAGAATTACTTACCTTAAATGGAACTATTTACCAAACTTCATGCACAGACACTCCTCAACAAAATGGTGTTGCAGAAAGAAAACATGGACAAATTCTTGAAACTGCTAGATCCATGTTATTATCCTCTTTTGTTCCAAATGAATTTTGGGGGGAGGCTGTTCTTACACCCGTTACTGTAATTAATACAATTCCATCTTCTCATATTTCCGGTATTTCTCCTTTTGAAAAACTATATGGTTTTGCTCTTGATTATTCAATCTTCAAAGTTTTTGGATGTACTTTCTTTGTTCTTCGTCCTCATACTAAACGCAATAAATTGTCAACTCGTTCAACTATGTGTACCTTTTTAGGATACGGTGTTGGACAAAAAGGATATAGATGTTTTGATCCAATTACTAACAAACTCTATCTCTCTCGCTATGTTGTGTTTCTTGAACACATCCCTTTCTTCTCTGTTCCAACTAAGGCTCATGACATAACTAGATCTAATCTTCTTCATATCAATCCTTTTTTAGATGATATTGATGCTAGTAGTATTGCAGATAATAACATGCTTTCAGAAAATGATAACAATGAAGCTCCCTCTTCTCTCATGCCTCCTCAAGCAACTTTTGAGACTGTAGACCTTCCACTATCGCCATCACCACCACCACCTCCTCCACCACCTTTACGTCATTCCACATGCAATCATAAATCCAAAAAATTACCATATTTTGCATATTCTTGTTATTCTTCATCTTTTACCTCCTTTTTTTCTTCGATCCATAGTTGTTCTAAACCTTCTTCATATAAAGAGGCAATTCTTGATCCTCATTGGCAAGAGGCGATGGATGAGGAACTTTCCGCTTTGCAAAAGACAAATACTTGGGATTTGGTTCCTCTACCTTATGGTAAGAGGGCTGTTGGTTGTCGTTGGGTATATAAGGTTAAAACTAATTCTGATGGATCTATTGAGAGATACAAAGCTAGATTGGTCGCAAAAGGGTATTCTCAAAAGTATGGCATGGATTATGAGGAAACATTTGCTCCTATTTCTAAGATGATAACTGTTCGCACTTTAATTGCTGTAGATTCAGTTCGTCAATGGTCTGTCTCTCAACTTGATGTTAAGAATGCTTTCTTGAATGGAGATCTTCAAGAAGAAGTTTATACGGAACCTCCTCCTGGTGTTTCACATGATTCTGGATATGTTTGTATACTAAAGAAAGCATTGTATGGTCTAAAACAAGCTCCGTGAGCATGGTATGAGAAATTTTCAATTGTTATATCTTCTCTTGGCTTTATCTCTAGTCATCATGATCCTGCTCTCTTTGTTAAATGCACTAATGCTGGACGTATGATCTTATCATTGTATGTTGACGATATGATTATTACTGGTGATCATGTACAGGATTTTCTGTATTAAAGACAGAGTTAACTAGAAGATTTGAAATGAAAGATTTGGGTCCATTAAGATATTTCTTGGGTATTAAGGTAGCACATTCACCAAAAGGATATCTTCTTTCTCAGTCAAAATATATCACAGATATTCTTGATTGAGCTAGACTTACAGATAATAAGACTGCTAATACTCCCACTGAGATTAACGCGAAGTTTTCTCCTTCTGATGGAAGTCCTTTATCAGATCCTACTTTGTATCATACTATTGTTGGAAGCTTGGTATACCTTACTATCACACGTCCGGATATTTCATATGTTGTTCATATTGTTAATCAGTTTGTAGCTTGTCGCACTACAGTTCATTGGGCCGCTGTTCTTCGCATATTGAGAAATGTTAGAGGTACTATTTTCCATAATCTGGTACTTTCTTCTACTTCCTCCTTGGAGTTGTGTGCATAGTCTGATGCTGATTATGGTAGTAATCCAACTGATCGTAAATCAGTTACGAGTTATTGTATTTTTTTGGGAGATTCTCTTATATCTTGGAAGAGTAAGAAACAATCAATTGTTTCTCATTCTTCAACTGAAGCAGAATATTGTGCTATGGTATCCACTACTAAAGAAATTGTTTGGTTACGTTGGTTACTTGAGGATATAAGAGTATTTCTTTCTCAGCCAACTCCTATGTATTGTGATAATAAAAGGGCAATTCAAATAGCTCGCAATTCAGTATTTCATGAAAGAACCAAGCATATCGAGATTGATTGTCACCTTACTTGGCATCATCTTGAGAAGCGCACGATCACCTTACCTTTTGTACCATCTTCTTTGCAGATTGCAGATTTCTTCACCAAGTCACATTCTGTTTTTCGTTTTCGTTTTTCTAGTTAGCAAACTCTCGATGCTCATAGCAGCTGCATCGTGAGTTTGAGGGGGGATGTTAGAGGTAATAATAAAATATGTTGCCTTTTATTTGGATTGCATTAATTATGAGTTATATTAGGCATTGTAATGATTTGGGTCTACATTTGGTATAAGACCCAAATATAATCTAGAATATTCTGTTCTAGAATGCTCCTTTCTCTTCTATAAGTAGAGCCAATGTTTAGCATTGTAATAAAATGAAGCAACAAAGTAATATCAAATATTTTCTATGTCTTCTTCTTATTTTCTATTCTATTTCATGTGATCAATAAAATTATCAAGCAGCTCCCCAAGTTGGTTCCCATTTTGGCTAGTGGTAAACAAGTGTAATATGACCATGTCTTTCAAATCATAGCTCAAATTGATATGTGATTTTGACCTAAGTGCATGTCTTGATCTTACGAACATTTTACAAGTGCTTCAACCATATTTTTTAACAACTCCTACATTGCTTGTAATATTTCATCTTTGTAACTATCTGATGACGTCTTTAATATTTTGTATCAATCACTCTTTTTTATACTTCTTGATGTTTTTCCATTCACCACATAACAAAGGAAAATGCTTACAACAATATGATGATACACCCACTTTCATCCATTAAAAGAAGAAATATGCACACACATCCATATGCAGTATGAGAGTTATTGAACAGACCTAGTGCCAAATGTGTGTGTATATGCATCCACGAGCAACCACTAGCAACCACTTGCATCCGTCAAACATAACATATCTCAAAAACATGTTTTACATCCATGGGATTCCTACTTAAAGGTTGAAGATTCGATCAATAGGATATATTCATATGATGGAAACAAACATGGATTATAGCTTTGGAAAAGAAGTTAAGAACATACCCTTGAAAAGAAAAGGGTATGAAGCGCGAATCTTGGCTTCAGTATTCCAAATTGCATCCTCTTGGTTATCACCCCACTTGACTTTCATCAACTTGACATCTGGGTTGCGTATCTTCTTAACCTTCGATCCAAGAATACGGGTAGGAACTCGTGTGACTGTCGCCTCCCATTCCACCTTTGCTTCCTCAAGCATACCCGGCTCAACTACTTCTGCGGTATTATGCAAGCACTTCCGTAAATGAGAGACGCGAAAAACAACATGAATGCCGGACAATCTCTCTGGTAGCCTTAATGTATAGGTCCTTTGGCCAATCCTTCCTGTTATGGGGAATGGCCCTATAAATCTTGGTGCCAATTTCCCTACGGATCCAAAGCGAACCACATTCCTCAAAGGTGATACCTTGATGAAAACTATGTCTCACACCTCAAACTCAATGTCAGTCCTTCTCTTATCTGCAAAGGACTTCTGCCTATCCTGAGCTATCTTCATGCGTTGTCTAATAAGATCAATCTTTTCTGAAATTTCTCTAATCATATCCGGTCCAAGCAAAAGTCTTTCTGTAGATTCCCACCAACAAGTTAGTGACCTACAAGGTCGTCTGTACAATGCTTCGAAGGGTGTCATGCTAATACTAGCTTGAAAACTTGATCGGTGGTTTTTGTTGTTAACACAAACTGTGATTTTATTTTACCACAAGCGCACGGCGTCTGTTGTAGTGTTTGTGCGAGTACGGGTCGAATCCACAGGGAGCTGTATAATTTACTAATGTTTATTTGAATTCTAGGCGAGTTAGACGAAATTGAGTAATTGATTTGAATAGTTTAGAATAAGAAATTGCTAGAATAGAAGAGAGACAGACTTGTAGAGAATATTTAAGATCTTTGAGAATTAGAGATGAGATCTATTAACCTCTTGGCGAACCAATTGATCTCAAGAAAATAAAATCAGAAAAATCGAAAACCCAATGCAAGCAAGAACATAAATTGAAATAAAGTTAAAGAGAACACAGAGAGAAAAGAGTAAATAAGAATTTAATAAAGAAGAAATATTACAGAGAGCAAAATAAAAAGAAAACCAAATTTTTATTGCTGAAATAGAGGTTTGATTACAAGAGAACAAAATAAGAGAAGAGAAGAAAAACCTAATTTTGATGCCCTAATGGCATTAATGCCAAGATAGCCTAAACTAACGCTAAGTAGGGGTATTTATAGTGCTCCTTGGATCTAGATCTAAAAAGAAGATTTTTGTAGGAGCTTTTACTTGGTCTTCCTTTATTTTCTCCTTCTTTATTGTTTTTGAAATCTCTTTCTTTGTATTTCTAGGAGCTTCTTGCTTAGCACATTCTAGAAACTTTTGAATTGATCTTTTTGTAGATGCTTCTTGATCAAGCTTATTCCATATTCTTCTAGAAGCTTCTTTCTCTAGAATATTCTAGAATCTTCTCAAGTTGTCCCCTTTTAAATGGAATTTCTTCTCATTTTGAAAATAAAGCACCTGCCATAAACACAATTAAAAAGATCGAGTAATACTGTCTTATAATAATAAAATGCATAATTAAGCAATGTAAAATTTACACAATTTGATGTTCATCAAATACCCCCACACTAGAACTTTTATTCGTCCTCGAATAAAAACCTAACTAAATTTATTAGCCACACTTTCGTAGGGAATCACGATTGCATTTAGCGTATGCAACAAGCCTTTAAACCCCTAGGTGTCCCTAGTAGGACGAGTTGTGTCTCATGAGGTTTTTCAGCGGATACTACCCACAAAATCCAATGCAACATGGTATGCTATTAATGCAACTATATGAATGAAAAGAATATATGTAAAACATGATGAATCGGTTTGTTCTAAATAGTTACAATATTGTAGCATATAAATGCACTAGTCAAAATCAAGAAATTTAAGTTCATCACCTAACAACAAACTTCAAATAAAAATCAAGTTTTCATCACATCAGACTCTAGCTTGCTAATATTTATGTTAAAACATGGTGAAATTATGAAGTTCTTTTTTTCATGATTATCAAAGTTTGCAAAGTGATATTTCTGTTTTCACTTGTATAACAATTTCAAATCGATAAAACTAAGAGTATGCTTTGATTTCATTCACTTATCCACTCTTTTTATTTATATTTTTACTTAATGATACCACATATTTTATTTTATTTTACTCATACACCTAACCCATGGACCAAGGTATACCATCCATGCACTGCCTTTCGGGCTTACGTGAGAATGGAATAGAGCTTAGCGGATTGTGCAAGCCGACTCTGACATTGTCAGTATAGGTCGGTGATCCTTAGGTGCCCAATTCATAAAATGAGACCAAGGTATACCTCTCATGCACTACCTTTCGGGCTTACGTGAGAGTGGGACAGAGCTTGGCGGGTGTGCACACCAACGCTAGATGTACTAGCAATGTTGGATACCCTTGGTTTATTAATTATTATTATCATTATCACTATAATTATTAGCTAAGAGAGAATAATGCAAAATCATTTTAGCACCTCTTCATTATATAGATTTGAAAACTGTTAACTTGTGTATTCTAGAGATAACACTTTTTAAACAATGACAATAAATAACAAGCTTCGTAATTTCCACCTATGAATCAACCTGCATATTAGCTTACTATTATCTTCTGTGATTTGCACTTTTCATCTTATTTTCCATCTGAAGCTAATGATTCACAAAAATTTCCATCCAATGACTATTGCAATATATCACCCTACTGTATATATTTATAATAAACCGATTTTTTTCCAACTAAATGTTATGTCTTAAATGCGCATGCTTAAAATAAATGTGATTTTACATGCAGAAAAGAAAAAAATGAGTGCAACTAGGAAAAACATGTAAAATTAAAAAAAATGAATGAATGCAATATGAGTCTCCCCCCACACTTAAATTCAACAGTGTCTTCACTGTTCATAACATTTTCTAAACTTGAAGGACAATACCCATAAATGGATGCAATGGAAAATGATTTGTAATATAAAATGCAATGTACGGATATGTATAAATGGATTGTGTGTAAAATAATATATATGTTTACGATGAATGCGATGCATATATTTCCACCACCTTTTTCTTCCGCACTTGGTTTTTGTATTATTTGTTCCCCCTACACTATGCTTAGGTACATTGCTTAATAAGAAACTTCTTTTCACTAGCATCTCATTTTTATACCTAGATTTATAGTTAATTAGATTGATATCTAGGTATCTTGTAAATGTAGATTTGTCCAACCAAGCTTTGTGCATGATGTGATTCATATACTCGACAAATTTATCGGTGTAGTACTTTATAAATAAGTGACCGTGCACAATTGTAGATAAATTAGTAAAATCAAGAGGTGATCCATGATCATGTTGAATATCAAGTGCCTTGTTAGTTGACATTTTGATATTCTCAACAAGTTCAAAATTAATTTTGGGTTCATCTTCACCATTAGCCTCATTAGTGTAATTTTCTACTTCACACACTAAGCTCTCACATTTTTCCTCTTTTGCAATTTCTTCAAAAATTAAATTTACCATCGTTTGAGAATTCATTTTCAGACAGTCCAATAAATTTGAGTTCACCAAATTCCACACCAGCAATAGCCTTACCGTTTTTAAAATTTCCAACCTCAAAATATTTGGTTTCCATCTCATTAGTGTTAGGTAAAGGGAGATCGAAATTCAAAACTAAATCTTGTTCTTTAAAAGAATCAAAATCCAAATCTATCTGTGAATTTTTAACAACTTCATCAGGATTTTCATTTTCAATTTCATAAACGGTTGTTTCAAAATTATCATTGCAAATAAGATTTTGATTATTGTTTGGCTTGCTCACAGAAGGGGGAAGAATGTTATGAGTGCCACCTTTCGATAACGGTTGGAAGAGTGGTAAGTCAACAATTGAAGACATCATATTATTGAAAGCACTGAAATCTTTGATATTATCAATTTTCTTACTTGATCTTAAGGTAAAAATTGAATTTATCGAGCTTAATTTTTCATCCTCACTAGAATTCACTCCCCAAGAATTATTATATTTAGGTTTTACTTCCACTTGACTTGATAATTTCTCATTCTTGTTATCTATGGACAAGTTCTTTACCATTTTCATGATTTGATTGCATTTATAATCAGTTTCTCTTCGAATTTCCTTAATTAGTCTTTCAGGAAGAACATAGCACTGTGGCTGTTGAGATGGTTTTGATGTGTTTCTACGATGTGGAGGTATATAAGTTTGACTAGTAGAACTCTTACCTTGAGGAACGAATGTTGGATTGGGTATTTGAGGAGGTTGAGTATTTTGGCTCGTTGAACAAAAATGTGAAGATCTTGCAAAATTATTTTGATTTGACCACGACAAATTTGGATGCTTCCTCCAGTTAGAAATATATGAAGGATTAGTTGGAGCAAAGGCGTTCACTTGTTCTTGAGAATACAGAAGTAGCTCTTCTTTGACTAGGTAGTCATTGGTAAAGAAGTGGGAGGTGTCTACTGCGTGTACTCCTCTAGGATTTGTATGAATTGATTTCCATTGATGATCTTTATCGGCATATTCTTCGGAAAAAACCAAAGCTTCCTCGCTTGATTTATCCAAAAATTTTCCACAACACATAGTTTCAAGTTGAGTTCGAGTTGGATAATTAAGTCCTTCATATAATATTTGGCATAATATGTGTTTTGGAATTCAACGATGAGGACAACTTTGTAATAGTTGGTTGAACCGTTCAAAATATTGGAAAAAGGTTTCCCTTTCATTTTGCGTGAATTGATGAATTTCAATTCTAATTTTTTGAGTTTTATAAAAAGGAAAGAACTTTTTTATGAATATTGTTTTGAAATCATTCCAATTATAAATAGAAGGTCGTGGAAGAGACTTAAACCACCTTCTAGCGCTACCTACTAGAGCAAATGGAATCAATCTAAGTTTAATGGATTCATGTGAAAGTTGTTGCATTTTTATTGTGGATGTATATAATTCAAGATCATCAAGAAATTCATATGCATTTTCAGAACCAGTAAACTTAGGAATGCCTTGAATGAAAGAATTTTTTAATTAAAAATTATTTCCTTCGTTCGGAGGAAAAATTATAACTGGAGGTTGTGCAGTTCTAACTGGGTAGCATTGTTCTCTTAACGATAAACCTCGACGTGGTCGTGGTTGTTGAAAATTTTGTTGGAAAGGAAAAACTGGATTTTGATTATTTTGATTTTGATTATTAAAATCCATTTCGTTATGCCTAGGTGATTGTGGTGCAGAACCGTGATTACTCATTGATGTCAGTTGTTCAAGGGAAGTAGTGTTACGTCTTTCTAACCGTTTTCGATCGTTTCGAAACCACGTTCGCATAAACAACAATTTTATTTTTTAATTTGTTGTCAAGTTAAAATTACTGACAACCACCAAAATAAATAAGAATTAAAAGTTAAAATACTCACAGTGGTTATAATGCCGACGTCGTTTCTCTTGAATTGACCTCTCTTGTGTCAAATTGATCGGCTTTCTGTTTTGGACTTTCAAGCGAGATTGCTGTTGAAGGCTTGGCACAGTTCAGGTCTGGTGTGACTTTCCTTGTGTAGTGATTTGTGGCAAAGCGAGCTACTGCGAAACAAGAAAAAATGTTGTTTTTTTTAAGTTTTATGTGAGAAAAAAATAGCAGAATAATAGAAAAAAAAAATGTTTTTTTAATGAAAACAAGAAGTAAACTAGGAAATGAAAAGAATTCGTTTTTTTTTCTAAGTAAAGAAAACAGAAACAAAAGGCTACTAACAAGAAAACAAAGGAAAATAAGCAATTAACAGAAAAAATTGACTTTTTTTTCAAAGTATGATAAAAGGAAACAAAAACTACTAATAACGAAACTAAGCGACTAAATTAAAGGGAAAAAATGATTTTTTTTTAACTCTACGAAAATTGCAAAAGATTGGAAAGAACTAAAATAATTGGAAAACTACAAAACTAAAAAAATGATTTTTTTTCTTTTTAATTAAATAAAAGGAAGCAAAGAAAAATGGAAAACAAAAATCTAAGACTTCTAATAAGAAAACTAAGTGACTAAACTAAAAAAATGATTTTTTTTTACTTTTCAAATATGAAGAAGAAAAAAAAACAAAGAACTACAACTTAGTAGAAAATAGAAAACAAAGTGCAAATTAAAAAAAAAACTAACACAAATCGAATATTAAATAAACACTAGGAATTATAAAAACTCCCCGGCAACGGCGCCAAAAACTTGATCGGCGGTTTTTGTTGTTAACACAAACCGCGATTTTATTTTACCGCAAGTGCACGGCGTCTGTTGTAGTATTTGTACGAGTACGGGTCGAATCCACTGGGAGCTGTATAATTTACTAATGTTTATTTAAATTCTAGGCGAGCTAGACGAAATTGAGTAATTGATTTCAATAGTTTAGAATAAGAAATTGCTAGAATAGAAGAGAGACAGACTTGCAGAGAATATTTAAGATCTTTGAGAATTAGAGATGAGATCTATTAACCTCTTGGCGAATCAATAGATCTCAAGAAAATAAAATCAGAAAAATAGAAAACCCAATGCAAGCAAGAACGGAAATTGAAATAAAGTAAAAGAGAACACAAAGAGAAAAGAATAAATAAGAATTTAATAAAGAAGAAATATTACAGAGAGCAAAATAAAAAGAAAACCAATTTTTATTGCTGAAATAGAGGTTTGATTACAAGAGAACAAAATAAGAGAAGAGAAGAAAAACCTAATTTTGATGCTCTAATGGCATCAATGCCAAGATAGCCTAAACTAATGCTAGGTAGGGGTATTTATAGTGCTCCTTGGATCTAGATCTAAAAAGAATATTTTTGTAGGAGCTTTTACTTGGTCTTCCTTTATTTTCTCCTTCTTTATTGTTTTTGAAATCTCTTTCTTTGTATTTCTAGGAGTTTCTTACTTAGCACATTCTAAAAACTTTTGAATTGATCTTTTTGTAGATGCTTCTTGATCAAGCTTATTCCATATTCTTCTAGAAGCTTCTTTCTCTAGAATATTCTAGAATCTTCTTAAGTTGGCCCCTTTAGATGGAATTTCTTCTTATTTTGAAAATAATGCACCTGCCATAAACACAATTAAAAAGACCGAGTAATACTGTCTTAGAATAATAAAATGCACAATTAAGAAATGTAAAATTTACACAATTTGATGTTCATCAAAATTGTTGTTGTATGCAAACTTTACTAAAGGAAGATGCTCTTCCCAAGTCACTCCGAAGTCTAGGATACAAAGCCTTAAAAGATCTTCAAGGACTTTATTCACCCTCTCTGTCTGTCCATCGGTCTGTGGGTGATAAGCGGTGCTCATGCACAATTATGTACTTAATGCCTCTTGTAAGCTTCTCCAAAACTCATTGGTTAAAATGGGATCACGATCACTTACGATACTGGAAGGTACTCCATGAAGACTGACTATCTCACGAATGTAAACTGCTGCCAACCATGCTGTCATCCTCTTACTCTTTACGGGAATGAAATGAGCGCTCTTAGTAAGCCTGTCTACTACAACCCAAATACTGTTGTTGCCTTGATCTAGGGAAACCATCGATGAAATCCATAGAGTCGCTCCCCAACTTCTAATGTGGGGCCTCCAAAGGATGAAGTAAACCACCGGGCTTCTTTTGCTCAGCTTTGACTCGCTGGAAAATAAAACATTGAGAAACAAACTCTACCACATCTTTCTTCATCCCAGCACAAAAGAAAACCCTCTTCATATCTCTATACATTTTATCACTGCCTGGATGTATAGTCATCTTGGAATGGTGGGCTTCCTCAAGGACTGTCTTCAACAGAATCCCAATACGGGGAACACAAAGCCTTCCATCTCATCGCAACCACCCTCTATCATCAGTGGAATATCTACTGAGGTGACTAGAAGTCTCCCATTTTCTAAGTCTATCCAAAATATCTACTAGCTGTGGGTCATCTTGCTGCGAAGTCCCTATCTGATCCAACAGAGTAGGTCGCACATCTAATGATGCCAGCAAACCAGGTGTAAACTCGGTGAAGGGTCTGAAATCAAATGTCGATATGTACGCCAAGCTTTTCCTCTCCACAAACTGAGGACTAAATGTCATCCTCTGCCTACTCAATGAGTCTACGACCACGTTACCCTTGCCGCGGGTATAAACAATCTCAAAGTCATAGGATACTAGGAACTCCATCCATCTTTGCTGCCCTAAATTCAGATCCTTTTGCGAGAACAAGTACTTGAGAGATTTATGATCGGTATACAATTCGAACCTCTCTCCTAGTAGATAATGGCACCAAGTCTTAAGCGCCAATACTATGGTAGCTAAATCCAAGTCGTGGGTAGGGCAGTTCTTCTCATGAACTCTTAGCTGTCTACCTCCATAACATACTACCCTTCCCTCTTGCATCAGAACCGCACCAAGCCCTATACCACATGGATTAGTGTATACTGTAAACATTCCGTTCCCATCGGGAAAGGTCAATACTGGGGTTGTTGTCAGAGCCCTCTTCAATTGCTGAAAAGCATCATCATAATCAACACATATGTGAAGCGAGCCATCCGCCTTAGTAGCGAACAGCACCAGAGCACCCCATTCAGATATGCATCGCCTAATAAATCCTTTCTCATCTAGCTCCCTATTTTCTTGCTAAGCTCCCTCCTTTCCCTTGGATCCATGTGGTGCACAAGCAATGCAATTGGCTTTGCATTGTCCACCAAGTATATACGGAAATCAATCTCGCGCCTCGGAGGTAATCCCCTAAGCTCCTCAAAAACATCAGGATACTCACAGACTACTGGCACTGATTGTAGATCAACGATAGATGCATCAAGCGACTCTAGGAAACTGAACATGACAGACCCTTTAGGGTGACAAGAAATCTCGAGGGTCCTCCCATGGCAAGTCAAAAGTCTACCAACCCTCCTCTCACAATCCAGAATGGCACCATACATGGTAAGCCAATCCATCCCAAGAATCAAACCATAGCCCATGAACCCAAGCACATATGCGTCGCATTCGAACTCAACGCGTAACGCAGATATTCTCAAACCCCGACAAATCATCGACAAATGAGCCATACCTCCAATGGGGTTTGAGACAACAACGGGATCTGAAAGCATGCTAGTACTAAGGTGCGGGACTTAACCGTAGAATCAGATATAGAAGAATGCAAAGCGCCAGAATCAAAAAGAGTTCTAATTGGATGATTGGAAGGAGAGATCAAACCTTCAATGAAAACTTTCGTACCTCTATCCGGCACACTAGCCACGAGATCATGCACTTGCCCTCTAGAAGATCCTGTCCTTGCTTCTTCGGGCACTCCTTAGAAAAGTGTCCGACCTCTACACAATGAAAACAAGTGTTGTTTCTTTTCTTGCAATCCTTAATCACATGACCCTCTCGTCCACAATGATGACATTTCCTCTTATCTTGAGCTTTGTCGTTCTTACCGCCCTTCTTTTGTTTCTGTTGTTCTTTCTTAGGCCACACTTTCTTGTTTTGTGTTTCCTCAACCTTAGCTTCTTTCTTTTCACCTTTACCCTCCCTCATGCATCAATTCCATATCAACAAGGTTCTCAAAAGTTGCTCCTATCAGAATATGAGACATAGCTAACCTATGGAGGAGTTCATTCAATCCTCTAGCAAACCTCAAAGCCTTCTTGTGTAGGGTATCCACTAGTTCCAAACCAAATCTTGCCAATTGATTTAGCCGTGCTCCCTTGCTTAAGTGCCAAAAACCTTTCCATTTGCATACTTTGCTCGGCTTGAGAAAGAAACTTCATTCCGAGTCTTTATCAGAAATCATCCCAACTCTCCACTGGACGTCCTGCATGTGTTACTTCCAACCAAAACGAGGCTTCATCTTTCAACAGCCAGGTGGCGAACTAAATCTTCCTACGATCATCAACTTCGAAATTTCCAAACAAATCCTCCATTTCATTGAGCCAATTCCTTTCCCCCACTAAAGTCTCGGTTCCTTTGAATGGCTTCCCGCACGTAGCACGGAAATCTTTGCGTATCTTAGAGTAGTTATCAACACGTGGAAGAGGAGGTGGAGGAATAGAGGATGCTGCTGGGGGAGGAACGTTTGCTTGACCACCGGCAGGCACCGTGATTCTAGATACCTACGGAACCAGCCTGGTATCGTGACGCCCTCAGGAATATTAGGTTCCCCAAACATGCTGAAAAGAAAAGGAAAACGGATTCAAACAGAGAATTAAAAGATATTACATATGGCTTTGGGGAAGATGTTTTTCAAAACAAACTTTTCTTTTAAAAATGCTTTCTTCTAAAACCTCTTGAAAACAATTTTCAAAATCTTTTACCTGATCTGGTAACCTTCAGCTCAGATACCAATGTGACACCCCACATCCGTTAATGTCACTCATTAAGAGAATGCATTAAGTTTCGTGAAGCGTTATAGGTAAACAGAAACAGAAACATTACAAGACAGATGTAAAATAGCCGCGGAATTTAAAACTTTATTAATCATAATGCATTGTGGTTCAAAACATAGTTACATCATAATTCTAAAATACACAAAACCCAATACATCAACTTTAAACTTCTGTCTTGTACTAAAATCATCTAAGTACAATAATAAAAGAAGCATAGTTCCCCATAAATATAACCATGTAAAGAAAGTACGGAATCAAAGAACTACATCTAGTGGCTCCAAGAAAAATGAAAGAAGAATCCTGGTCAAGCTTGAGTAATCCTACCCTGAAAAACTTGTGGGGGGAATGGAAGAAAAAGGAGAGGAAACAAAATAGGTCAGACGTAAAGTCTGTCGAGTCCAGTAACTTTTAGCATATAAATAAGTAAAATTATCATGATAGGCATACAAACTGGATAAGAGAGATATAGCATATAAGGTAGGTATGACAAGGTAAACAGAATAAACTGAACAGAACGTGCAATGCACTTCCTTACTACTTTTCTCTTTCTCTGCACCAATACTAGTATAACGGTAACATGATGATCCCAATAAGCATAAGATGGTAGACTTACGTGTACTTTTAGTGAGAAGTTTTAACACCATACAATACAGGTAGCCCAACAAAACTGATGGGTGTTATCCCCAAACGATAATAATGGGCTCCTAAACAGACGTGACTAGATGTACCCAAATTAATACCCCAATCGATCGGCTCCCTAGCCCTTGTAGATACCCTGTGCTGACCCCACAGTAGGATGTATCGCTTCCTAAAGTGGCAACCCCGATACAAACAAGATGCACAAACATATCTACAGATGTCACAACATCTTAATCCTCCCTGGTCCGGACCCGTGCACGCACTTGACCCCATTGGAATGCGCCGCCCACACCTTCTCTCAAGTGACCTCTTACAACCAGCTTAGTAAGCGTGCCTTGATCCCGACCTAGTTCGGGGTTTCCTATTTGATACCGATATAGGTTACTAACTGATATCGGTCCTACATACAAGATGATACAAGCTTCCCCCTAGGCTTGTATCCCCATTACTAGGTTTTCCACAGGTTATTCCTACTAGTTTCTCAAGATTGCATAACCCTTAGTAGGTTAAGTTTGTGGGCCTATATGTACAAATATTACCCACCAAACCAAGTGTGAAAACCCGTAACTTCCCCGGTAAAGGAAAGCGTCGGATAGTTCGAGAACAAACCACAACAGAACGCATACAGAAGAACATTTCATTGTATATTACAACAGTGCATCAGAATACAAGAATATACTGAGTATAAATGAATATTACACAGAAATATCAGAGATTTAAATTACATTTAAACACATAGCAGCAGAAAATAATACAATAAACAACTAGAAGAGATATACGGATACAAAGCTTTCCGGATATCGTTCCAGCTGTAAACCAGGATCCTGTGAATATAAATCTGCAAAACCAAAACTACTAGCTGCCCGTGTCAAAATAGGGGCACCCAGAGTTTAGGTTAAAACAATAAACTCCAGGTCAGTCATGGGACTGGTGTGAGAACTAAAACAGTTAATCTTTATTTTCAAAGTAAGGTAAATCAAGGGACCACGCCGTATAACACGGAACGGGTTTCCTCCCAAGAACACCAGTGCATATAAGTAAACAACGCAATGCTTTTCTAAAAATGAAGCTATTATAAGACCCAGGTCCCATCACACAATGCGACGCAGCCGAGGATAGGGTTTTTCCCTTATAATAGCCAAACATGCTTAGTACGTTTAAAACAAATCATTTGATACTATAATAAGTGCATAGTGTATAAAACAACTTCAAATCATAAGTATCAATCATAGGCGGCATGGGTACCATATATCATGTCGCCATATATAGGTTTACAAATAAAACCGCAAATGTCACGTATTTGGAAATTGGATTTCCGTCTATGAACCGAGGCAAAAGATAGTCCTCAACCGATTCGAGACGCTCTAGCCCATGTCTCAGGATCAGAGCTCGAGTGACCCTTGGATCGTCAGGGCCAGTCCACCGATGTGGATTAAACTTAAACCCTGAACATGCGTCTCCCCACCCTTTGGGGTGTCAATGAGCCAACGAATGACTCCATCGGTTCGAGAACGACCGATCAATCCGAGGCGCCTCGCAACAGCAACAACCACATAAGTCAAACTCGTCAGGGCGTGTAAAACCACTGACGCCACTTCTAACTAGAAAGAAACGCATGCCCTCCCTGAGGTCTGTCTCCCGTTTTTGGTTCATACCGGGTGTGAAACTCGCGAAGTAAACGTTACACAAAGCTACGCCACAAAGGCCGTGCTTTGATCATCACCACCAGACTTTGCTTTTCAACAGAAGCCTCGATCAATTGCCACTTAGGCATGCCACACAGGCAATTTACTCCATGCGTTTGATATCCATCAATATATAACCCCTGAGCTCGTACGTCTCAAAGAAGGGCGTTAAGCAAGAGAATAAATTCTCCGCCGCCAAACAGATATATGTTTAATAGAGATCAACCACACGGACTAAAATCCAATGTCAGACACACAGTCCATTTACAAGTCCGTTCTGGGTCTGAACGAAGCCGGAGGCACCTAGTACCCCGCATATCCATCGATCTCCAAGTATGTCTGGACGATCACTAACTGTTTCCATCTTCTTGGGTGTACAGCCCAATCAAGATCATCAGTAATTACCCAAACGACGTGAAGACCTCCGGTCTTCGACCATCGTCTTCATCTTCGACTTATCGTCGTATCAGTTATTCAGAATGGGATAAACCCGGTCTTTCCGAATAACTCGCGTACATATTATAAAAGTGTTACACAAACACAACATACGCCTCATTCCAATCCATCAGTCACTAACCGTAAATTAAACAAGAGAATAATTCCCCAAATATTAACCCCGAAGGCCGAAACCAACATCAGATCAATATCCAGAAAACCATTCTGCTTGGCTAACCGACAGTTAGTTTCTAAATTTCACATTCATAGGAAAAGGTTCCCATTAATTTTATCCAAGATAAATTCCTTGAATTTATTCTTTATTCTATTTTTTGAATATCAATTCAAACTAGTCGGGATTAGCGAACCTTACCGAAGTAATCATTTGCTTTAATTTCCCCATCCCAATCTATTTATCCCATGAAGTAAAACTGGTAATACTTCATATCTAACACCACAGTGTTATCGGTAAATTCAATTACCATTTCACGTTCAAATCTAATTAAAGATTTAACTATCGCCTGGAGCAAAACTGGTGATACTCCATTTCGATTATTTCAATCTAATTAAAGATTCATTAAAACTCCACTTAGTTTTAATCTTCGACTGGGTTAAAGAATCAGTGTCATTTAAAACACGGTTCACGATAAACCCAAAATCACATTCCATTAATTATCGGGTTAAAGAACGAGTGTTATTTAAAACACTGTTCACGAAAAACCCAAAAATCAATATCAATTCAATTCCAATTAAATATTATTTAATTGGTACACTTCATTAAATCTAAATAAAAAGATTTAATCTTTTCTCAACTGGGTTCAAGAACAGTGTTAGTGAAGACACCATTCACGACAAACCCAAATCACATTCGATATTCAATACAAGGCTCTGAATAGAAAATATATCGGCTTATATTCAATATCGAATTCTACGACTAACAAATGTCGTATTGGAAATAACGATATAAATATATATATCTTTCAAATTTCCATAACAACACCTGTATAATCACGAATTCCAACATCGAAATATTCCGAAGACAATTTCGATTCAAATCCACTCCAATGCAATCATTGGAAATTTTGGTTATTTTTAAAACCCTTTTTAAATTCAATTTATTTATTTAAAAATAAATAGAATTATATTTCTAGTTCAAAACTAGTTCATTTCGATAAAAATCCATTTTTATCTTTTCAAATATGGAGTTTTTCATCCCAATTCTTTCTAAATCATTTCTTATGATTTCACACAAATTATTGCTATTTTTAATAATTTTATCAAGGCCCGTACAGTCGATTTCCATCAATGGCCATCGAACTGCACTTACAGCGACCTTTTTCGAATTTGATTTGGACATAATTCCAAATCAAACCGTTAGATTTCAAATTTCTAATATTCGTTAGAAAGCTCTTTTCGATACGAACCCAACGGTTCCGGTTTTAGGAGAATCCGACGGTCGGATCTCCCGTAATGTCCGTTTGAAATCAATGGTCGAAATTCACGAACTACCGCGGCGCGGCGCGTTCTATTCAGGCCATTATATTATATATATAATATATATAATATATATTTCGTCGATTTCTATTCAAAACGAATTATATAAATAGTTTTAAAATCCTTTCAAAACCTATTTCAACTTCCATTTCAATTCAAAGCAAAATTGAATTCTTCTTTATAAATTCGTTTCAAAATTCATTTCTATTCAATTCAAATTTCAATTCAATTTGAATTCATTTCAATTCAAATTTCAATTCAATTTGAATTCGTTTTCAATTCAATTCGTTTCGAAATCGTTTTCAATTCAATTCATTTCGAAATCGTTTTCAATTCAATTCATTTCGAAATCGTTTTCAATTCAATTCATTTCGAAATCGTTTTCAATTCAATTCATTTCGAAATCGTTTTCAATTCAATTCATTTCGAAATCGTTTTCAATTCAATTTATTTCTCGATATTCATTTTAAAATGAATAAAATCGATATAAATATCGTTCACGTCAAAATGGCGTCAATCTAATCAACACGGCTTCATATATTCCTATTTTCAAATATTCTATTTCAAATATTTCTTTTTCAAAATAGTCGTTATTATCAAAATATTTCGTTCAACACATGACCAATCTCAATGAATGAGTACTGTCAACACATGAACTTTTATTTTATATTGATAAAGATGTAAATTTTAATATTAAAATATTTCGTTCAACACATGACCAATCTCAATGAATGAGTACTGTCAACACATGAACTTTTATTTTATAATATTCTTTAATTTTCAAATTGGAATGAGGCCCAATCAATTACCATATAAAGTTAATTATATGGATTTTCACACCACACATGTATATAATAACATTGAAAAACGATCAACCATCAACCAAAGTGCACTACACTGTATAAGCATCAAATAAAGATATCTAACGCTTATAACAGCCTGTCAATCAATCGATCGACATATTTACTCAATCAGGATGAGTGAACTTCAAATTTCATCCCAACACCCGTGTGGGGTTTCAAACAATCAAACACAGATTTTATTTGTGCAGTTGGGCGATGTGTAAAATTTATCGACCCAATCAATATCAGTCAAATCAGTGTATATACAAACAAATCGGCCGATTTGTTTATAACTATTCATTTTTTCACATTCACGTTAAAACTATATTTTTAACGATAAAACATTTTATTTCAACCTATGAATTTCTATTCAATTCATTTATTCAATAAAATGATCTTTTTTTTTCTAACATATTTTAGAAAATTTCGGCGGCATAACGGCACGATGCTAGAAACGGGACAAGGCCTAGCCTTATCCCCGGTCTAGTGAAGGCCCACGCCATTCACACATCAATCAAACAATTTATTTCACCAAACAGTTCAATTTCAGATCAAATCATCCAACTAATCTACGCAACCAAACAAACAAGTCCATGGTTTGTGGACGATTGTGTCGGGTGCTACTAAGCACCGTCTGCATCCTAGTATATATATATAACTAGAAATAAAATTGAAAGGTGAGAAATTCTCACATATAGCTATCCAAGCTCCACGGCACTTCATTGATAGAAATCTTCATCGCTATCACCTTTTTGTTGCTTTCGCCCGTATTCTATACATATGTAAAAATCGAATTTTTATGATGCTATTCAATATATAAAAATATGATTTTTACTTCGCCTTTCAATATATAAAAAATCTGATTTTTACTTCGACTTTCAATATATAAAAAATCTGATTTTTACTTCGACTTTCAATATATAAAAAATCTGATTTTTACTTCGACTTTCAATATATAAAAATCTGATTTTTACTTCGACTTTCAATATATAAAAATCCTATTTTTCTATCGAAGTTCAATATATAAAAATATATAAAAATTCTATTTTTCTATCGAAGTTCAATATATAAAAATTCTATTTTTCTTTTTCGTTATTCAATATAGAAAAATCGAATTTTTACTATGCTATTCAATTTCATAACTTTTTATCTAAAAAGGCCGAATCTTTTCAAATATAAAGATTGAATCTTTTTACCGCTCTAACATATGTGTAAAAATCAAAAATTTTATAATAGTGAATACATAAAAAAAACACATTTTTAACATCAATGTTATTTATATATCGAAGTCACGTTTTCAAACTGGAACAAGTTCATATGAAGATCATATTTTTCTATTTCTAAGAAACAATACTTTTCTATTTTTAAAAACAATACTTTTCTATTTTTAAAAACAATACTTTTCTATTTTTAAAAACAATACTTTTCTATTTTTAAAAACAATACTTTTCTATTTTTAAAAACAATACTTTTCTATTTTTAAAAACAATACTTTTCTATTTTTTAAAAACAATACTTTTCTATTTTTAAAAACAATACTTTTCTATTTTTATTTAAGTAATTTTATATATATATAAATGCACTTACTGTTTATTGTGTCCACTAACCTCGAACTGCTCCAGAACTAGGGTTACAAATTTATCGGGAATGGAGGCGCCGGAATATGATCGGAGGCGTCCCCCTGAAGCTCCGTCGAGCCCTCCACTTGTGCGCAGACCGCTGGCGAACTCGGCTCCATGATGGCGCTAGGAAACTGCCTCGAACCTCATACTTCCGAGCTCCAAATTCCACCTCGATAGACTGCTAAAATCGATCACCTTAGATCAGCACGGAGATATCTTTGAGTAGAATGGTTTTTGTTTATAGAGTTCTTGAATTGAATGAAAGGATTGAGAGGTTTTAAATAATTTCATTTGGAGCTCGCTGATCGTCCAGGAGAAGGAAGCGGTGGATTTAATTTTGGGTTGACCGCGTGAAAATAAATGAAAGCTAACCTAGGGTTTTGACCCCTTTAATTTATATTTATATTTTATATATATATTTTTTTATTTCCAAAAATGTTTGTTTATCGTTACGAATTCGAAATCAAACCCAACAACTGTTGACCCTAGCTAAATACCCCTGTTTCGAACCCAATGGGATATATTTCGGAAGCCCATTCGATTGTTTCAGTCAGTTTTTCTTCAAATTAAAATATAAAACATTCAATATTAGATATGAACGTACATTTTAATTTACCAGGGCCACATACGGACTCTAAAAATTCCTGAAAAATTAATTCTAGCTTCGTATTGATGATACGGTCCTAACAAAACTAGTTTCGTCGAATTCTGAGACCATTTGAAAAATGGCCATTTTCCAGTCGATTAAAATCAACTGAAACGGGTCAAATGCGTTTTCCTTTGCCACGCTCACATATTGATTCGAAAAATTATGAAATTTGGAATCTAGCAATAACTCGACATCACGGACCCAACAAAAGTGGTTTCGTCGAAATCCGAGGTCATTTGCAAAATGTCCATTTTTAAGGGCCTGAATTCCATAGCGACTATTCAGAATTTTCAACTGGACATATCTTTTGATCCCTGCCATGAAATTTTGATTTCTCGGATTCGTTGGAAAGATATTCACTATTAGATCCTAATGTTTTTGGTTTCACTAAAATCCGGATTGTTTTGCACCCGGTACATCCAATTGAAGTTTGAAATCGAATTATCGAACTACCGCGCCATTTTCAATTCTATTTATAATTATATATAAATATTTATATTCTAACGACGACGCGTATAATATATACGTTCGAATTATATTCAAAATAAATTTCTCGTCGATATTATTTAAAATAATCTATTTTAAATATTCAAAATTCACTAAAATTGCCAAAATAAAAATTTTAAACTGGCCCAGATTTTCGGGTTGTTACAATCTCCCCCACTTAAAACTTTTCGTCCCCGAAAAGGAACAAAGTCGAAAGTGGTTTGATTAATCAACTCTACGTTTAATTTGGCTTCCATTCTCCAACTTTTCAGTTTCTGAGAATTTTCAAAATCTCAAAAATTTGGCTAACACCCTAAATTTTTGAAAAATTTCGCCATAACCTCCCCTGCAATGGGAGCATCGGGGAATTTCAAATAGCTTCCCCGGTCCTTCAGATCTCAAAAAGAAAAAGAAAAAGCCAAGCGGCTAGCCAATAGGCTCACAAAATCATCATCACCCAAACAAAACAGGAAATTATGTAGTAAACATGTACCTATTTGTCGGGCAAACAAATTTTATTCTCTGCTCTAGCCTCCTTGCTATGACCTGTTCAATATAAGTATATGTATATGCAAACAAATGCGACCAAATTTCAATACAATTCAATATTTGATTTAATTAGGCTAAATGGCTAAAAATTATCAAACAAATAAACATACAACACAAACATCAATCAATTAGTGAATTAGAGTTTCAAATTCATAATTTTGATATATAGTCAAAAATCTCATTTTTGATGCCAAATCACAACAATAAGTTCTAACTATATTAGTTTTGGTTCTCACACCAGTCTAATGGAAATATATAGATATCACACCTTCGAAACACGTATATAAATATTGATAATGCGGCCGCATTACCAAAATTATCTCCGGGCGACTAGAGTGTGATTCTATATCTATCCAGTATATTAAAATTTCAAATACACGCGGATCAGACGTATACGCAAAATCTACATATACTGGATTGTCCACATCAATATAAATAAATAATCAAATACGAATAATTGATTTAAATTTTCAAAACAAAATTTGTTTTACTTTAAAAATATACTCTTCACACTCGTTCTAGGATACTACTGATCCTATCTCTAACGAGCCATTCTCATTGGATTTTACTGATCCAATATCTGATGAATTCTTTCGTATGGTTCTAATGTGTCTTGTTCTCTGCTTTGTAAACCAAAGCTCTGATACCAACTGTGAAAACCCGTAACTTCCCCGGTAAAGGAAAGCGTCGGATAGTTCGAGAACAAACCACAACAGAACGCATACAGAAGAACATTTCATTGTATATTACAACAGTGCATCAGAATACAAGAATATACTGAGTATAAATGAATATTACACAGAAATATCAGAGATTTAAATTACATTTAAACACATAGCAGCAGAAAATAATACAATAAACAACTAGAAGAGATATACGGATACAAAGCTTTCCGGATATCGTTCCAGCTGTAAACCAGGATCCTGTGAATATAAATCTGCAAAACCAAAACTACTAGCTGCCCGTGTCAAAATAGGGGCACCCAGAGTTTAGGTTAAAACAATAAACTCCAGGTCAGTCATGGGACTGGTGTGAGAACTAAAACAGTTAATCTTTATTTTCAAAGTAAGGTAAATCAAGGGACCACGCCGTATAACACGGAACGGGTTTCCTCCCAAGAACACCAGTGCATATAAGTAAACAACGCAATGCTTTTCTAAAAATGAAGCTATTATAAGACCCAGGTCCCATCACACAATGCAACGCAGCCGAGGATAGGGTTTTTCCCTTATAATAGCCAAACATGCTTAGTACGTTTAAAACAAATCATTTGATACTATAATAAGTGCATAGTGTATAAAACAACTTCAAATCATAAGTATCAATCATAGGCGGCATGGGTACCATATATCATGTCGCCATATATAGGTTTACAAATAAAACCGCAAATGTCACGTATTTGGAAATTGGATTTCCGTCTATGAACCGAGGCAAAAGATAGTCCTCAACCGATTCGAGACGCTCTAGCCCGTGTCTCAGGATCAGAGCTCGAGTGACCCTTGGATCGTCAGGGCCAGTCCACCGATGTGGATTAAACTTAAACCCTGAACATGCGTCTCCCCACCCTTTGGGGTGTCAATGAGCCAACGAATGACTCCATCGGTTCGAGAACGACCGATCAATCCGAGGCGCCTTGCAACAGCAACAACCACATAAGTCAAACTCGTCAGGGCGTGTAAAACCACTGACGCCACTTCTAACTAGAAAGAAACGCATGCCCTCCCTGAGGTCCGTCTCCCGTTTTTGGTTCATACCGGGTGTGAAACTCGCGAAGTAAACGTTACACAAAGCTACGCCACAAAGGCCGTGCTTTGATCATCACCACCAGACTTTGCTTTTCAACAGAAGCCTCGATCAATTGCCACTTAGGAATGCCACACAGGAAATTTACTCCATGCGTTTGATATCCATCAATATATAACCCCTGAGCTCGTACGTCTCAGAGAAGGGCGTTAAGCAAGAGAATAAATTCTCCGCCGCCAAACAGATATATGTTTAATAGAGATCAACCACACGGACTAAAATCCAATGTCAGACACACAGTCCATTTACAAGTCCGTTCTGGGTCTGAACGAAGCCGGAGGCACCTAGTACCCCGCATATCCATCGATCTCCAAGTACGTCTGGACGATCACTAACTGTTTCCATCTTCTTGGGTGTACAGCCCAATCAAGATCATCAGTAATTACCCAAACGACGTGAAGACCTCCGGTCTTCGACCATCGTCTTCATCTTCGACTTATCGTCGTATCAGTTATTCAGAATGGGATAAACCCGGTCTTTCCGAATAACTCGCGTACATATTATAAAAGTGTTACACAAACACAACATACGCCTCATTCCAATCCATCAGTCACTAACCGTAAATTAAACAAGAGAATAATTCCCCAAATATTAACCCCGAAGGCCGAAACCAACATCAGATCAATATCCAGAAAACCATTCTGCTTGGCAAACCGACAGTTAGTTTCTAAATTTCACATTCATAGGAAAAGGTTCCCATTAATTTTATCCAAGATAAATTCCTTGAATTTATTCTTTATTCTATTTTTTGAATATCAATTCAAACTAGTCGGGATTAGCGAACCTTACCGAAGTAATCATTTGCTTTAATTTCCCCATCCCAACCTATTTATCCCATGAAGTAAAACTGGTAATACTTCATATCTAACACCACAGTGTTATCGGTAAATTCAATTACCATTTCACGTTCAAATCTAATTAAAGATTTAACTATCGCCTGGAGCAAAACTGGTGATACTCCATTTCGATTATTTCAATCTAATTAAAGATTCATTAAAACTCCACTTAGTTTTAATCTTCGACTGGGTTAAAGAATCAGTGTCATTTAAAACACGGTTCACGATAAACCCAAAATCACATTCCATTAATTATCGGGTTAAAGAACGAGTGTTATTTAAAACACTGTTCACGAAAAACCCAAAAATCAATATCAATTCAATTCCAATTAAATATTATTTAATTGGTACACTTCATTAAATCTAAATAAAAAGATTTAATCTTTTCTCAACTGGGTTCAAGAACAGTGTTAGTGAAGACACCATTCACGACAAACCCAAATCACATTCGATATTCAATACAAGGCTCTGAATAGAAAATATATCGGCTTATATTCAATATCGAATTCTACGACTAACAAATGTCGTATTGGAAATAACGATATAAATATATATATCTTTCAAATTTCCATAACAACACCTGTATAATCACGAATTCCAACATCGAAATATTCCGAAGACAATTTCGATTCAAATCCACTCCAATGCAATCATTGGAAATTTTGGTTATTTTTAAAACCCTTTTTAAATTCAATTTATTTATTTAAAAATAAATAGAATTATATTTCTAGTTCAAAACTAGTTCATTTCGATAAAAATCCATTTTTATCTTTTCAAATATGGAGTTTTTCATCCCAATTCTTTCTAAATCATTTCTTATGATTTTACACAAATTATTGCTATTTTTAATAATTTTATCAAGGCCCGTACAGTCGATTTCCATCAATGGCCATCGAACTGCACTTACAGCGACCTTTTTCGAATTTGATTTGGACATAATTCCAAATCCAACCGTTAGATTTCAAATTTCTAATATTCGTTAGAAAGCTCTTTTCGATACGAACCCAACGGTTCCGGTTTTAGGAGAATCCGACGGTCGGATCTCCCGTAATGTCCGTTTGAAATCAATGGTCGAAATTCACGAACTACCGCGGCGCGGCGCGTTCTATTCAGGCCATTATATTATATATATAATATATATAATATATATTTCGTCGATTTCTATTCAAAACGAATTATATAAATAGTTTTAAAATCCTTTCAAAACCTATTTCAACTTCCATTTCAATTCAAAGCAAAATTGAATTCTTCTTTATAAATTCGTTTCAAAATTCATTTCTATTCAATTCAAATTTCAATTCAATTTGAATTCATTTCAATTCAAATTTCAATTCAATTTGAATTCGTTTTCAATTCAATTCGTTTCGAAATCGTTTTCAATTCAATTCATTTCGAAATCGTTTTCAATTCAATTCATTTCGAAATCGTTTTCAATTCAATTCATTTCGAAATCGTTTTCAATTCAATTCATTTCGAAATCGTTTTCAATTCAATTCATTTCGAAATCGTTTTCAATTCAATTCATTTCGAAATCGTTTTCAATTCAATTTATTTCTCGATATTCATTTTAAAATGAATAAAATCGATATAAATATCGTTCACGTCAAAATGGCGTCAATCTAATCAACACGGCTTCATATATTCCTATTTTCAAATATTCTATTTCAAATATTTCTTTTTCAAAATAGTCGTTATTATCAAAATATTTCGTTCAACACATGACCAATCTCAATGAATGAGTACTGTCAACACATGAACTTTTATTTTATATTGATAAAGATGTAAATTTTAATATTAAAATATTTCGTTCAACACATGACCAATCTCAATGAATGAGTACTGTCAACACATGAACTTTTATTTTATAATATTCTTTAATTTTCAAATTGGAATGAGGCCCAATCAATTACCATATAAAGTTAATTATATGGATTTTCACACCACACATGTATATAATAACATTGAAAAACGATCAACCATCAACCAAAGTGCACTACACTGTATAAGCATCAAATAAAGATATCTAACGCTTATAACAGCCTGTCAATCAATCGATCGACATATTTACTCAATCAGGATGAGTGAACTTCAAATTTCATCCCAACACCCGTGTGGGGTTTCAAACAATCAAACACAGATTTTATTTGTGCAGTTGGGCGATGTGTAAAATTTATCGACCCAATCAATATCAGTCAAATCAGTGTATATACAAACAAATCGGCCGATTTGTTTATAACTATTCATTTTTTCACATTCACGTTAAAACTATATTTTTAACGATAAAACATTTTATTTCAACCTATGAATTTCTATTCAATTCATTTATTCAATAAAATGATCTTTTTTTTTCTAACATATTTTAGAAAATTTCGGCGGCATAACGGCACGATGCTAGAAACGGGACAAGGCCTAGCCTTATCCCCGGTCTAGTGAAGGCCCACGCCATTCACACATCAATCAAACAATTTATTTCACCAAACAGTTCAATTTCAGATCAAATCATCCAACTAATCTACGCAACCAAACAAACAAGTCCATGGTTTGTGGACGATTGTGTCGGGTGCTACTAAGCACCGTCTGCATCCTAGTATATATATATAACTAGAAATAAAATTGAAAGGTGAGAAATTCTCACATATAGCTATCCAAGCTCCACGGCACTTCATTGATAGAAATCTTCATCGCTATCACCTTTTTGTTGCTTTCGCCCGTATTCTCTACATATGTAAAAATCGAATTTTTATGATGCTATTCAATATATAAAAATATGATTTTTACTTCGCCTTTCAATATATAAAAAATCTGATTTTTACTTCGACTTTCAATATATAAAAAATCTGATTTTTACTTCGACTTTCAATATATAAAAAATCTGATTTTTACTTCGACTTTCAATATATAAAAATCTGATTTTTACTTCGACTTTCAATATATAAAAATCCTATTTTTCTATCGAAGTTCAATATATAAAAATTCTATTTTTCTATCGAAGTTCAATATATAAAAATTCTATTTTTCTATCGAAGTTCAATATATAAAAATTCTATTTTTCTTTTTCGTTATTCAATATAGAAAAATCGAATTTTTACTATGCTATTCAATTTCATAACTTTTTATCTAAAAAGGCCGAATCTTTTCAAATATAAAGATTGAATCTTTTTACCGCTCTAACATATGTGTAAAAATCAAAAATTTTATAATAGTGAATACATAAAAAAAAACACATTTTTAACATCAATGTTATTTATATATCGAAGTCACGTTTTCAAACTGGAACAAGTTCATATGAAGATCATATTTTTCTATTTCTAAGAAACAATACTTTTCTATTTTTAAAAACAATACTTTTCTATTTTTAAAAACAATACTTTTCTATTTTTAAAAACAATAATTTTCTATTTTTAAAAACAATACTTTTCTATTTTTAAAAACAATACTTTTCTATTTTTAAAAACAATACTTTTCTATTTTTAAAAACAATACTTTTCTATTTTTTAAAAACAATACTTTTCTATTTTTAAAAACAATACTTTTCTATTTTTATTTAAGTAATTTTATATATATATAAATGCACTTACTGTTTATCGTGTCCACTAACCTCGAACTGCTCCAGAACTAGGGTTACAAATTTATCGGGAATGGAGGCGCCGGAATATGATCGGAGGCGTCCCCCTGAAGCTCCGTCGAGCCCTCCACTTGTGCGCAGACCGCTGGCGAACTCGGCTCCATGATGGCGCTAGGAAACTGCCTCGAACCTCGTACTTCCGAGCTCCAAATTCCACCTCGATAGACTGCTAAAATCGATCACCTTAGATCAGCACGGAGATATCTTTGAGTAGAATGGTTTTTGTTTATAGAGTTCTTGAATTGAATGAAAGGATTGAGAGGTTTTAAATAATTTCATTTGGTGCTCGCTGATCGTCCAGGAGAAGGAAGCGGTGGATTTAATTTTGGGTTGACCGCGTGAAAATAAATGAAAGCTAACCTAGGGTTTTGACCCCTTTAATTTATATTTATATTTTATATATATATATTTTTTATTTCCAAAAATGTTTGTTTATCGTTACGAATTCGAAATCAAACCCAACAACTGTTGACCCTAGCTAAATACCCCTGTTTCGAACCCAATGGGATATATTTCGGAAGCCCATTCGATTGTTTCAGTCAGTTTTTCTTCAAATTAAAATATAAAACATTCAATATTAGATATGAACGTACATTTTAATTTACCAGGGCCACATACGGACTCTAAAAATTCCTGAAAAATTAATTCTAGCTTCGTATTGATGATACGGTCCTAACAAAACTAGTTTCGTCGAATTCTGAGACCATTTGAAAAATGGCCATTTTCCAGTCGATTAAAATCAACTGAAACGGGTCAAATGCGTTTTCCTTTGCCACGCTCACATATTGATTCGAAAAATTATGAAATTTGGAATCTAGCAATAACTCGACATCACGGACCCAACAAAAGTGGTTTCGTCGAAATCCGAGGTCATTTGCAAAATGTCCATTTTTAAGGGCCTGAATTCCATAGCGACTATTCAGAATTTTCAACTGGACATATCTTTTGATCCCTGCCATGAAATTTTGATTTCTCGGATTCGTTGGAAAGATATTCACTATTAGATCCTAATGTTTTTGGTTTCACTAAAATCCGGATTGTTTTGCACCCGGTACATCCAATTGAAGTTTGAAATCGAATTATCGAACTACCGCGCCATTTTCAATTCTATTTATAATTATATATAAATATTTATATTCTAACGACGACGCGTATAATATATACGTTCGAATTATATTCAAAATAAATTTCTCGTCGATATTATTTAAAATAATCTATTTTAAATATTCAAAATTCACTAAAATTGCCAAAATAAAAATTTTAAACTGGCCCAGATTTTCGGGTTGTTACACCAAGATTTACTTAACCCTCCCACTGATTCAAGCAAGTTTACTTAACCCCTACTCAAGTTAACAAGTTCATGTAATCCTTAAGGATCAAAACAGGTTAAGTATTACAAGTTCACTATCATTTCCATTTATGGTTATAATGAGCTGGACCTCCCACATTAAGCCTACAACTTGTGGATGTTGGATATGTCGGTTGGGTCCGGGCAGACTTCCTTCGCAAGTCGGACTTAACCTCGTGTCTTAGCACGTTACATGTTTATACACTTAGACCCCTCACATTAGATTCACCGTTTGTGGTTGTTGGATATGTCGGGTCGGTCCTAACAGACTTCTACCACAAGTGTAATCTAACCTCATGTCTAAGCGCGGTTACAGTTTCTTATTACTGTAATTCTTGGCATTTCATTCTTTAATTATCCATATTTCATTACAGGTTTTCATGCCCCTTTTCCAAGTCATATTCATCATTAACCATATTCCCTCAAATTAAGATCTAAATCACAATTTGATTTATGCCCCAAATCCATATTTGTGTATTTAATTCATGTTATGCCCCAAATTTCCCAATACAAGTTATGTCTCAATTTTTAACGTTTTCCCTTCGTTCCCAATTTTGCATGTACGCATATTTCAGCGGTATGCCTAGGCTCGAAGGTAGTCTAGCTATTAAAAAAAGAGAAAATAAGAAGGGAAGGGAACAAAAATAAGCATAATGACAAGATGGACATACGGTGATAGAAATAGGCAAAGAAACTGAATAAGCATATAGTGACAAAATTGGGCATAATGACAAGATAGGCATATAAGAACAAATCCGATGAACATGTGATACTAGAACCGATTATGCATAATGACATGATCATAAACGTACATGATGAGATCTAATCGGTGAATTAGACATACAAATAATGATAGATCTGACATGATTCAATTAGTTACAAGCTTAGATCCAATTTTAACATGTCAAGATTAACTTAGATACACAGGTTATAACAGATCTGATATGATTCAAATAGTCATAGGCTTAGATCCAATTCATAATATGCCAAAATAAATTTTAAGTGTTTATATCCAAAAATAACGTAGACTCACCGTGATTGGATCTAAGAAATAGAGAAGCGTAATTGCAGATGTTGACAGATCTTTAAATTGAATGACTTAATTATTGAAGAAGAAAGGCTATTTCAATCTAGGCAGAGGTAATATCTAGTTCTCCATTGTTTTTGGTGTGTAAAGACAATGAGAATGGGGTCGTATTTATAGCCTAGGGTTCACTAATGTAGTCAGAAAACAAGTCCACGTACGCAAAAATGAATTTCGCCTGGATTTAGGGGTTATCGACATGGTTGTCGACACCCCCTTATGGTGTCGACCCATGGGTCGACACCCCTAGGGTATGCCAACCCCCAACGGGTCCAATTCCCTCCCAGACTTCCCACTTCTGATTTTTGAACTATTTTGAAATTCCAGGCTTAATTTATTTATATATAATTCTCTTACGCTTATACAAACTTCTAACCTTAATAACTTATTCATATGATGTCCATTTTACGCAATCTCGTAGTCTATCTCAAGCAGAATTACGAGACAAACGTAATGGCATAGTCCATTTTTCTTAATTCCCAATATTCAATTAAGTATACTTTAATTAATCATTTTAATGTGTTATAAATTATGGGGTGTTACATAAGTTGAGACCAATAATGACAAGTTTAATTTTTCATACCATCAAAGGAAGAATCAATGAAAAACTAAGTACAAAAACTATTTTAATCAAATGAAAATGCAATAAGAATGTTATTATCACTTCTATAAACAAAATAATATCAAAAAAAAATTTTTTCTTTAGATTATCATTTGACTTTAGAACAAAGTCATTTTCTTTATAAAAAAACAAATAGATAAAACATAAATATTAAAAAATAATACCTATTGGTACTATAATTTATCCTCACGCTGATATTAAAATCGAAATAATTAATTTCATAACATGTTATAATTTGGCATCATATTTCCAAATAGACTATTGGAATATACATCATTAAGAAAAAACCAAATGACAAGCGATTTAAAACACGAATAAAACAACAATGCAAAAAAAAAAAAAACACAGTTGTCTCTGCCTTCCATATTTGCATAGAATATTGGAAAAAACTAACACAACAATAAAACAAATTTCAAACTAAAACAAAAGAAAAATGGAAATAGAAATATTCTGAATCAAAGAATCAAATGCTGACAGAGATGAGTATCAAAGCAGAATAACTAGGCTCGATCCAAGGTGTAGGCAACCTAGGCCTATGCCTAGGGCAAGTCTGTTGAAATTGATGATTCAAATATTTGTAGAGAAGGAAAGAAATTGATTGATTGTCAATCAATTAATTGGCTCGTATATGGAAAGATATAAGAGGAAGTTTTCTTTTGTGGAAGAAAAATAACAGGCCAATCAATCAATTAATGAAGAATCAATTTACTTAGGTAAAGAAATTGAGACCATGACTGCGCCAACCATTTATGCTCCAATCAAATCAAGGAAGATATTTTATTTATTTATCTTCGCCTAGAAACCTCTCTTATTTATCTCCAAGAAATCCCTTTATATAAATAGGGGTCATGTTATTGTATGAATACAAGCAATCCACCATTAATCTTCTCTCTATTGTAATCTTATGTACTCATTTCTTCATTGAGAAATAAATGTTGTTGGGTCTCCATGGACGTAGGATATTCATATCTGAACTATGTTATATTGGTGTGTCCTTTCCTCTCTTTTCTGTTTTTGTTCTCTCTATAATTTGTGCCACTTGATTTTTTTTTTTTTTTGGCATTGTTGAAATTGTTGATAGACTAGAACATTGGGTTTATTCGTATTCCGCTGCCCAAATCTCTGATTTTGCACTACAGATTGGTATCAGAGCTAGTTGTCATGTTCAAAGACTTTTTCAGCCACGTCAAATTCTGCAAAGAATAACGGTGGTAGAAGCGCTACTAATTGTGGAGTAGCTAGATTTGATGGAAAAGGGGATTTTGGCACATGGAAGATGAAGATGGAAGAGGTGTTGAAGAAAGAGAGGATATTTAAGGTTGTCTCAGATCCAGAGAAATTGAAGAAATTAGCACCTGAAGAGATAGAAGAATGGGAAAAGAATGCTCTTACTACCATCCAACTTAGCCATTATGATGAATTACTTAGAGAGTTTTCTCATGTGAAAACTGTTAAGGACACTACTACAAAAGTGGGCATATTCGACACTATTTTACTGTGGCCGTTGATCAAAAAAGCGTTGCAGTAGCCCCTTTTTTCAAATAGGCAACACCAGGGGGGCGTGGCATCCGCGACCGTTGCATTAGCCATCTAAGGCAACGCTTTAGCACATCTACTGCCACAGAAAGAAAGTGTTGCGTTATAGACGTAATGCAACACTAATTGTACATAATGCAACATTATTCAGCGTTGCTTGAAAATTAGTTAGATCCTGGGTACCAGGTCACGATAGCGGCGGCCACGTCAGCTTTCCATGTCAGCTGCCACCGTGTCACACGACACGTCAGATCTCCACGTCAGCTGCACACGTGTCACATGCCATGTCAGCTGTGGCGTTTACGTGCCACGTGGACTTACTACTATTTTACGTAATGCAACATCACTATATTATGGAATGCGACACCATTATCTTGAAACACGACATCAGGAAAAAAGCAAATGCAACAGTAAAAGAAGGCAAATACAATGCTTTAATTATAAATTTTGCAATATCAGTTTTTTACATAGAAGAAACACATCTGTTACATTCATCATCACATTCAAACCTTCAATACATACCGCCTTCAATACATCCGATCAAATATATAACACATACGATCAAATACATAATTTAAAAGTAGTAAAAGTGCCAACACATACCACCTTCAATACAAGTGCCAATAAATACGATTAGTGTGCATTCTACAAAGTAACAATGCCATGAACCAGAAACTGTATCTCTATGTCATTTCAGGTCCTCCACTTGCCGGCTGTATCTCCCCACGTCATTTCAGATCCTGCAATTTGAATTTACAAGTTATTAATTTGATAAGTGCATATGTGCTGTGTGCATGCATCTGTGCATTTGGCCATCTAATTAACTTATAAATCTTAGTGAGTTACGCATACAATTATAACAGTTGACCAATCAGCATTGGTCACTACGTGCCACCTCATCAGAAATAGAATTGAGTATGCTTCGTCTTCTGTGCAAGCATTTCCAGTTCACAGATCTGCCTGACACCATCCATTGGGTCCCTCGCACATCCATTCCAGCGTCAGAACATCATCTCCTCCATATCCCCTAAACCCCAATCTTCGAAATTTTAAAAAGAAACAAAAACAATGGACTCGTCTCTATACATCACAGCCACTGTTATTAAGGGACATTGGAATTTCAAAGCTGTGCAAGATGTTCTTAAGGTGGCTCTCAATCATAATTCGTGGCCTATACGGGTAATACCCAACAACTCTTTTCTAGTATCATGCCCATCGTACAGAATTCGTGATCATGCCCTAGTGTTGAAAGTTTTTACAAAACCTGGTGGTGCTATTTACCTGCAATCATGGTCTGATGAAGAATTTGAGCCCTCACCAGCGTTAGAAGTGGAATCATGGGCTAAAGTTGATGGCTTTCCCGAGTTCCTAAAGAGTAATGTTCCTGCTGTTGAAGAAGTAATGAAGCCAATGGGACGTGTGCTTGCAATTGACGACTGTTACTGGTCTCAGTATGACCATACATCTTTCTACCTGAAAATGCAATTTTATGAAGGCATTGGCAATATAAATACTTTTGCTGCTCAAATCAATAACAAGGTTTACTTCATTAAGGTTCAGCGCTGTACCCATGCTCATCCTGGGACAAGGCCTGAACTTCTTTTTGTGAGCAATAGGGAGGAAGAGGTGGTTCCATGTTTGCATCATTACGGATGGGAATGGGAAATGGATTCAGATGAAAGATTTAATGCAATGATACAAGAAGCTGCTGAGCTACCCCCCTTGCCAAGCTTATTTCCGGAAGTCGCCCATGACATACATGTTGATAACCAAGCCCCAATGAATCAGAGGAATGATCAGTGGGTAGATATAGAAGTTGATCAGGAATTTGACTGGCCAAACTACCTCACCCCTTGTCCTGATGCTGCGGGTCCATCACATGCGGCTGCTCACTTCGGACCGGCTCTCCCACAGCCGCAAAGCCCTAACGAATCAGTTGGAAGTTCCACTGCCCCGCAACCCTGATCTGGTATGAATTGATGCTACTATAATTTCATTTTTTGGATGTGTATATATTAAGTTAACTTTATGATACTTTTGGATGTGGATGTGTATGTTATTTTTTGGATGTGTATGGTATGAACTGATCAATGCTGCCTTATTATACTTGTGCGTGTGTATATACTTGTACGTGTATGGTATGAACTGATCGATGCTGCCTTATGATACTTGTGCGTGTGTGTATACTTGTGCGTGTATGGTATGAACTAATGTGTATTGTATGGACTGTTGCTGCCTTATAATACTTGTGCGTGCGTGTTAGATACGGGTATTTGTATCACAAAACCGCAGTGCGACACATGTATTTGTATCATAAAACCTCAAGCATACAGTTGTATGTCATTTTTTGGATGTGTATGGTATGAACTGATGCAAAACTGAGCATATGTTTCCAAAATCGAAACATTGAAATTGGTAGTTTCCAAAATCAAATGGAAAATACCTGTGCGTGTTATAAGATACGGGTGAACGACTCGTCCGGATCGGGAAATTGTTAGCCTCAAGCACACCGCAGTGCAAACACACCGCATTACTACACATGTATATGTATCACAAAACCTCAAGCATACAATTATATGTCAGTGTAAATGAACGCAAAGTGCAAATCACTTTCGACTGTACAGTCCCCATTCCTTAACTAGCTCGATCTCTATAATAAACCAATGTCTTTTTCATGCCAATAGCCCGGTTCTCATGGTTTATTGCTGGGTACAATTTTCGAATAAACCTCAGCATAATCCCAAATCCCAAATCAAGGGTCAAAGCGCAACTAATTACTCATAATCTAATATTTCATCGACTAATCACTCATAAGCGAACGGGTTTCCCTAAGTTTGGGATGTCCAAGCAACTAATTACTCATAAGCGAATGGGTTTTCCAAAGTGTAACAAATGTACTACTTACTAATTACTCATAATCCAATCTATAATAATCGTAACTAATTCACAGTGCTATACAAACTGAACCTGAGTGAAAAAACTGGCGATGTCAATGCCCTGAGCAATCAAAGCTAGAAAGCATTTCAAAGCTTCAACCTTTTCAGAATAGAATTTGCTGTCGAGGAGAGGAGTGATACTGATGTGAATTTAGGTTTAAATTTTTGTCAATAGTAAAAAGGGGGAAAACGATTAGATGATAGAGAAAAAAACAATTTCGTGAAGGGAGAAGATCGCGCCAAAATTTCGTCAAAATAATGCAATGACGTGGCTGTCAATGATTGGATGATGGCTATCGTTAAGATCATCAGACCAACAGATGGTTTGAACCGTTGGATTAATCTTGCATCTACGGTTGGGGTTTTAATATATTGATAAGGCGGATCGCTGAGCTGGATTATATATATGTAATGCTACGCTTTTAACTGGTGTTGCACGTCAAAACACTAGAATTCCCACCGCAACAGTGCACTCACATATAATGCAACAACATATGAATATTGTTGCAGAAGATCAAAGAAAGCATAGCTTTCGCCACACTTTTCATGCAACGCACACAAATTAGTGTCGAATATGCCCACTTTTGTAGTAGTGGGAATCGTGGGTTGCTCTTCAGAGAAAGTTCTATGACAGGTCTCTCACCAACCACATCATCTTACAACAACAACTTTATTCTTTCAAAATGAGGTCTGAAACAGATGTATTTGCTCATATAGATTCCGTCAACACACTTGTCATGAATCTTCGAGCAGCAGATGTAAAGATTGAGGATGAGGCATAAGTTGTTATTCTTTTATGTTCTTTACCTGCGGAGTATAACACTTTTGTTAACTCTATGGTCTATGTTCGTCTATTTGCTTGGAGGATGTGAAGACAAATTTGCATAATGAGATGTTGAGAGGAAAGCTAGCATGCATGAGCATGGAGAATGATTCCGATAGCCTTGTTGCACAGAGAGGAAGAAGTAAAAGTAGACCCAAATACGTTGGAGATAGAGCTAAGTCCAGATCTCGGTCAAGAGGAGCCCGGAAGGGAGTTTGTCATTATTGCAGAAAACCAGGATATTATATTGCAAGTTGCCTCAAGTTGGAGAATAAAAACAAAGTTGTTCCCTAAAAGGATCCAGCATCTACAGCGAAGACATCAGATTTAGATAATGATCCTGACACTTTTACAGCTTCCGCCTCTCCAGTGAAGAGTACTATGTGGATTATTGACTCGGGAGCATCCTATCACATGACACACGATAGGCACTCTTTTTCCACTTATCGTCAGCTTGATGGAGGAGAGGTTCTCATGGGAAATAATTCTTTTTGTCGCATGATTGGTATTGGAACAGTAAAAATCTGGATGTTTGATGGTGTTGTTCGTACTTTATGTGATGTCAGGCATATGCCTGATTTAAGGCGTAGTTTGATCTCTATTGGAGCATTGTGCAAATTTGGCTTAAAATGTGTAATAGAAAAAGGTTCATTAAAAATTACAAATGGCTCATTGATAGTAATGAAAGGGGTAAAAGGTGGAAATCTATATTTGCTAAAGGGAACAACTGGAGACTGCTTCGGTTATTGATTCAGTTGATTCCGATTCTACCAGATTGTGGCATTTTCGTATGGGTCACATTGGAGAGCGCAGTTTAGAAGTATTGAGAAAACGAGGCTTGATTGATGGTGTTCATCATTCAAAACTTGACTTTTGTGAAGGACGTGTACTTGGAAAGCAAACGAAGGTTTCTTTTGGCATTGTAGAGCATAAGTCTAAAGATGTTTTAGAGTATGTTCGTACTGATGTTTGGGGCCCCGCACCATGCCTATCTTATGGAGGAGCTAGTTATTTTGTTTCATTTATGGATGATTTTTCTAGAAAAGTATGGGTTTACTTTATGAAGTCCAAAGATGAAACTTTTGATAGGTTTCAAAGTTGGAAATCTCCTGTTGAGAAGTAGTCTGGAAAGAAAGTGAAGGTTCTTCGTTCAGATAATGGTGGTGAATTCAGTTCTCAAAAATTCATCAAATTTTTCGAGTCTGAGGGAATCAAAAGACACTGCACCACACCAGGAGACCCTCAGTCAAATGGGGTTGCAAAGAGAATGAATCGTACTTTGTTGGAAAGAACTCATTGCTTACGGCTGACTACGGGATTAAATAAGAGATTTTGGGCAGAAGCATTATCTACGACGGTTTTCCCTATCAACCGCACACCTTCTACCACCATAGATATGAAGATTCCTAAAGAAGTATGGAAGGGAGAGCCTGTATCATATTCCTTTCTCAGAGTGTTTGGTTGTCTAGCTTATGTGCATGAGAGCAAAGGGAAGTTGGATCCAAGATCTCGCAAGTGTATTATTCTTGGCTACAAAAAAGGAATTAAGGGTTATAGGATGTGGTGTCCTACTGCTCAGAAGATTGTTACTAGCAGGCATGTTACATTTGATGAGAAGGCTATGTTGAAGGTGGAGCCTTCTTCTTCAGTTAATTATGATGTTGAGAGGACAAATTCATAATACCAAACACAAGGCAGATCATCAGACTTCCATACGAGTAAAAATAGTGATTCCGATGACACTGTGGTTGATAGGGAAGAGACAGAAGATCAATCTCAAGGTGGAGCTCAAATTCAAACTCGACCTACGAGAGAGAAGAAAAAACCTATGTGGCTTGATGATTTTGTGGGACTAAGCATTGAAGATATTGACTTTGATGACATGGCAGCTTAAGCATTAAGCATATTTCATGATGAACTAAGAGACTACAGAGATGCCATTAATTTAGTTGATAGCTCCAGTTGGTCAGTAGCAATGGAGGAGGAGATTGATTCATTGCACAAAAATCACACTTGGGATTTAGTGCCACTTCCTTCCGGCAAGAGAGCAATTGGATGTAAATGGATTTATAAGGTGAAAGATGGCGCCAATGGTGACTTGAGGTACAAAGCAAGATTGGTGGTGAAGGGTTATATTCAGAAGAAAGATGTGGAGTTTCATGATATTTTTTCTCCAGTTGTTAGACACACTTCCATTCGCATTCTTCTAGCATTGGTTGCTCACTTCGATATGGAGTTGGAACAACTAGATGCCAAGACAACATTCTTGCATGGTGATCTTGAGGAGGACATTTACCTACAGCAGCCAGAGGAGTTCATTGATAGCAGCATGCCAGGTCATGTTTGTAAACTTAACAAATCTCTTTATGGCTTAAAACAGTCTCCTAGACAGTGGTATAAGAAATTTGATAAGTTTATGATCTCACATGGTTACTCTAGAAGCTTTAAGGACCAATGTATATATTTTAGAAAATGTAATGATGACATCATCTGTTTATTACTTTATGTCGATGATATGTTAATAGCGTCTAAGAGCATGTTTAAAATTTCGGAGTTGAAGATGGAGCTCAGTAAGGAATTTGGGATGAAAGATTTGGGAAACGCACAGAGAATTTTCGGGGTGGAGATTCAAAGGGATAGAAAGCAAAGAGTTTTGAGGCTTACTCAAACTCAATACATCGAGAAAGTCCTATCTCGATTTGGTATGGAGAATGCTAAACCGGTGGCTACTCCATTAGACTCTCAATTCAAGCTATCCAGATATATGTGTCCCACACTGGATGAAGACAAAAGAGATATGCGTAATATACCTTATTCTAATGCTGTTGGTAGTCTCATGTATGCAATGGTGTGCACGAGATCAAATTTGGCCCATGTAGTTGGTGTTGTCAGTCGATATATGTCTAACCCAGGTAAAGAGCATTGGCAAGCAGTGAAGTGGATACTTAGATATCTTCGTGGCATTTCTTCAGTTGGCTTGTTATATGGTGGAGTAGATGGAGACATCTCTCTTAGAGGATACTGTGATTCAGATTATGCTGGGGATAGAGATGGATGGAAGTCTGTGTCAGGCTATGTTTTTACACTTGGCATAGGCCGATTTCGTGGAGGTCAAAGTTGCAGTCTATCGTAGCTTCGTCGACTACCGAAGCAGAGTTAATATCGATTATGGAAGCAACAAAGGAAGGATTTTACTTACTTTAGTTGTTGAATGATCTTTCATTGACGCAGCAGACAGTGGAGCTATTTTCAGACAGTCAGAGTGCGATTCATCTTGTCAAGAATCAGGCTTATAATTCACGGACAAAGCACATTGATATTAGAGGTTTCTTTCTTATGCTTGAGGAAGAACAAAGCAAGATCAAACTATTGAAGGTGGTTACTTCGGATAATCCTTCAGATATGATGACCAAGTCACTTCCAAAGGACAAGTTTGAGCATTGCTCAAACTTGATTAGTTTGCTTCCTGTTACTTGAGCGCCATGGGGTGCCAGGCCCAACAACTTCTATGTTGATTGATGAAGATGAGATGATGAAGAAAATTGTCATATTTCAATCAAGGTGGAGTGTTGAAATTAATAATTCAAATATTTGTAGAGAAGGAAAGAAATTAATTGATTATCAATCAATTAATTGGCTCGTATATGGAAAGATATAAGAGGAAGTTTTCTTTTGTGGAAGAAAAACAACAGGCCAATCAATCAATTAATAAAGAATCAATTTACTCAGGGAAAGAGATTGAGACCATGATTGCGCCAACCATTTTATGCTCCAATCAAATCAAGGAAGATATTTTATTTATTTATCTTCACCTAGAAACTTCTCTTATTTATCTCCAAGAAATCCCTCTATATAAATAGGGGTCATGTATTGTATGAAAGCAAGCAATCCACCATTAATCTTCTCTCTATTGTAATCTTATGTACTCATTTCTTCATTAAGAAATAAAAGTTGTTGGGTCTCCGTAGACATAGGATATTCATATCTTAATCACGTTATATTGGTGTGTCCTTTCCTCTCTTTTCTGTTTTTGTTTTCTCTATAATTTGTGCCACTTGATTTTTTTTTGGCATTGTTGACAGACTAGATCATTGGGTTTATTCGTATTCCGCTGCCCAAATCTCTGATTTAGCATGCAAAGTCATGGGTGAGAGCAACAAGTTTTTTATTTTTTGTATATTAGTAATTTAGTAAAGAATTCACTACAAAAATATGTTCAATTAGGGACTGCAAATTAAGAACTGAATATTTTCAGTTTCTATTTAAATACCGATCAATAACATAAATAAATCAGTCATTGATTCTATGAATAAAAGACTGAAAAGAAGTTTTTAGTCTGTTCCTATGAGTCCAAACTACTTAATGACCGAACTTTCGTCTTTACAGCTTAACAAAATATTTAAGATTCAGCGTTTTGGTAACTACATAAGCAATGGTTAAGACTTATACTTGTCCTAAATCCAATGGCTATGTTTAGTGATCTGTAAGATAAGATAGCTTTTTAATGCCTGCCTCAGAATTAATAAATGATAAATAGAACATGTCAGTTCATCTCCTTCGTTTAAGGCCCATAACCAGACAGGTTCTCTGCCTTTCACTATTAACGCATGCACATCCTTCTTTTACTAAAATTAACCCATCACTTTTCTCAACTTACTCTCCATCAAATCGCAGTTCATCAGCAAATGAATAATGACATGGACATACCAAAAGTGAAAGCAAAGAATGTTGCACCTCGTCCTGACGTGTGTTAGGAGATATTGGTAATGGTGTTAATGCATGCGCTGCTAATTTAGTTAACATTAAACCTCCTGCTCAGATTACTAGACCTGCTACAAGAAGTTTTGGGGTGCAAATTCTTTCGAATGCTCAAGCTAATGCCACTGATGAGAACAAGAAGAAACAAGTAATAAATATGAATGGGGAAGAAGAAGCAAGAAAAGCCAGAGCCGCAGAAAGTCCTAAGCCTAGCAAACCCATAGTCATGATCGAGATCAGCCCTGTACCAATGAATCATCTTCTCTTAAAGAGAGAACACCAAGAAAGAAGTACAAAAAGAAGAAAACTCACACCATGAGCTCAGTGCTCGCTACCCATAGTAAAGCTGCTTGTGAGATTCCTAAACTGCCGTAAGATATAATTATGGACATTATGGGTCCGTCTATTCACACCCCTATATTTGCTCTTCCCACCCCAATAATTTAAAAAGAAAAATCACCCCCCATTTTTTACTCTTTCCACCCCGTTTATACCCAAATTACCCATGTTTTCTTCATTAAATAAAAATTTACTTATCACATCTGCCCTGAGATTGTATCTTTTGTATGTAGCTAAACCATCAAAATTTCCCCAGTAATTGCGGAATGGATGTATCTTTTGTATTATTCTCCCAGTAATTGCTAAAAGTGTATGATTGGTATCTAAAAATCTGAATCGATGTATCTTTTGTATGTATGAAACTCAGATGAGTTACAATTGGTGAATGGATTTATTTTTTAATGGAAGATGAAGGGTATAATTGGTATTGAATTTTTAAAAAATTTATCCGGGTGCGAAGAGCAATTACCGGGGTGGAAATAGGCGGAGCCGGACATTATTGATGCCTTGGACAAAGACAATATATCAGATGGCTGTTGTGGATTAGAGAGCTCTACAAGTTTATAAATTGGCGGAGAACTCAAACAGGCCTCAGAACCACATGGGTTCTCAAGTGGAAATCAATGAGAAGATGAAGGCAATAGTGGGAGATTGGTTGATTGAAGTGCATCATAAGTCTGAGTTGATGTCAGAGACGCTTTATCTGAACTGATTATCACGTTGATGGTGCTATTATATATGTTACCATTGCACGTAGGAAGGGAGTTTTTCCATGTTAAAAAGAAAAGAAAAAGGTATTGATATGGTGAAGCTTCATTGGAGACCGTGGAAGATTAGCTTGCAATCGCTTGTCCTAAGGCAGATGCAGAGGTTATTGATCTGCGTTTGCGCTTTGGAGTGAGAGGACACTTGTCCATTTTACAACGTTGAATGAGCATTTGGCACATATTCCACTGTTTAGCAGCTGCGTACTTAATTATGTGATAGACCTTAAATCTTGTATTTGAGTATTAAGTGTATCTTGTTTGTACTAGTCAACGTGGATTGTGTATTCAGTTTTTGATCAGGAAAGTTTCTTTTGAAAAGGTATGTATTTAGATGCCATTTGTACAAACTAACATAGATGTTAATAGATCTAGCAACAAAGAAAATCATATATACATATAAACTAATTTATTATATCCTATTTGCAAATAATATTAAAATTTGTTGTTATTTGAATTTAAATTTAAGACTGAATACATACTGAATTTCAATCTTTAGAGTTCAGTTTCAAAAACTTTTAAAACCGAAACATCAGTCTTTACATTTTTAAGATTGGACTTTTCAATCATAATTTTATTTAAGACATTACATTTAAAGATCGAAATTTCCGTCTTTGTTCAGTTTTTGAATATAGTCTAAAGACTGAATGGTTACGTTAGTTACCGAAAATTTCGGTCTTTAGTTGACTTTTTTTTTGTAGTGATTATATTTGATTGCTCGAATGATTGAGTGGTTTGTTCGGTCTTGCTCAAGTTAGAACAGCTCGCCCTTAAGAATAATATAGGCTAACACAAGGGGTATGTTTTTCTTTTCTTTTTTGAAATTTTATAGTATTTAACTTGGGATAGGACAGAACGGTAAAATAGGCCGATCTTGAGAACAACCATATCTAAATTTGAAAATGACAAGAATGTGAAATGAAACCATAGATATAATTAGGAAGACGATGAAATTCACATTGGAAAATAGAGCAGGGATCAAAACGAAAGTTGCAAAAGTACTGGAATCAAAAAAGAGAATTGAACAAGCTAGTGGCCGTTGGGACTCAAATGAAACTTGAACGTTTTTGTCGTTGAAAATAATATTAATGGTTTGCCCTAATTAATTCTAAAAGGCTTTTAAAATTGTACTAGAAAGTATTTTCCATGAAAAAAAAGCATCGAAAGCGTGGGCAAAATGGAATCGATTTTGTAAAAGTCAACCATAGAGGCTAAATTTCATGTGTGTGTAAATGGAAGAATATTCTATACGATAGCATGGAGAACAAAGGCTTAAAAGAATAAAAGATGATCTATTAAATAATAGTAAAGCAAAAGAATTTCAAGCTCTCTCCTTGATTTTCTCAATTCTCTCAATTCTCCTTAATTCTCTATTTTATCTTTATTCATCTTAAAACTCTCCAGATATTTTGAATTAAATTTGAAATTTAACCTAATACTCTATGCTATAATTTCTATTTAGCGAATTTCATTTAGGCGGCGCAGAAGCCTCCTCAACATTTCGTGAAATGAGCAGTCGCAGTCAGTCGCAGATTCCTTCTATTTTCGTGGTCCATTCCTCTTTACTTTTCCCTTTAATTATTTACTGCTAATTTTGACGGATGCTTCCCTCTGGCTTTCTTTTCCGCAGTTCACAATCGATGGCTCCAAATCGATAGTCAGGTTTGTTATTACTGTGGCTAACCCTAATTTATAAATTTAGTAACTTGTGGTTTTTATTTTAACCATGTTTCCCATTTCTAATTTCTTCTTACATGCACCTTTTACCTAACCTTAATTTCAAGTTGGGGCTACATCAAATTGCCATGGCGGGTCAAATTAAAGAGGCAAACCCATCATGGCTTTAGGATTATTCCAGTAATTGTTACTCATGCTATACTCGCCGGTTACAAGACTTTCCCCACCGTTCTTTTATCGCCAGCTATCTTCCACTTGCTCAGAATTATTTAAGGTGGTGGTTTATCCAGTCCATAGGCTCTTCGCTTTTTTATCTAATTAACCATTGCATTTCAAGTAAAAATTCCTTTTTTTAGTTTATATGATTAGGTCTGTTATGCATCACCAAACTTGATTCTTCCTGGATTTTCTGCACTGATTCATCATGTTCTTTCTTATACTAAGTTTTTCCTTTAATTTTTTTAATTTACTTGAAGCTACGGTTGAATCTTTTCGCGGTGGATTACGATTATAGAAGTGGCATAGACAGTGACCGTTTTGAAAAATTCTCCAGTGGCTTAAGACATGGTAGTAGTTGTAGGATGATGTTGGTTTTCTTAATTTTTGTGCACAAAAGATTTTTATTACATGAGTGCTCTTTCTCTGTTTTCTACCAGAAATCATGAATTCTTTCTTCTATGAGTACCGTGTTTTTTCTTTTAACAAGTTGGATGGATATCAAATAATCATATTGCATGTATGACATATTAGGCGTTCATCTTCTTTAAAAGAGAAATTGCTCTGTGCTTTAAGCCCATTGTTCATAAGCTTTCATATACATTTTATGTTATGAATGTTATCTTATGTGAATAATTTAGGTCATTCCCTTAAGATTTTAAATTTTTGCTTTGGCATTTTCATTTAGCAGTCTGCCTTTGTCACTTTGTATAATAAATAACTTTTCTCCTAAAATTTATAATAGGATTAATAATTCAACGTTTGTTACTTGGTCAATGTGTATTTTCCTTCATCGCTGCCTGCTGTCAAGCCTTCAGCTATATATGGTTTGTATTATTGGTACAGTAAATTTACTTCATTTCACATGATTTTATTTGATTTTTACTCCATTCTACAGCTTCACACAAGGAAATAAATATTTATTTATTTGCCATGAATCGAAAATCCATAGCTAATGAAAATAGTAATATTTGTATTGACTTAAAAATCAAGAAACTACAAGAGGTAATAAGTGACCTACATAACAGTTTCAATATTAATGCATGATGAGCATGTAATTTTCCTACAACTTATTATCTTTTGCAAAAATCATGTATGGTTCAGATATAAACCAATTAATCACAAACAAGTTACTCATATTATCATTTAAGCGCTTTGGTATTTCAACAATAAAAAAAAACTACTTAATAATTTTATACACATATTATGCTGTAAGATGTGACTTTTCGTCCTTTTTTATTTATGTTAAAGATGATTTACTGTTAATTCTATACATGAAGCAAATTTTTGATTTTTGATTTCACTGCTGTATTTACAACTTATCCTCTTTCCGTATCTTCATTCTTTTTTCGGAATTGGTTGTTTTGTATTTTATGACAGAAGATGAAAAAAATTAAAATGCTTAGTATACTTCTTCCTATTCGTCCTCGTGCATGGTATTTATGCGCCTCATGCCTACAACTGTTACTTACCATTAAAATCATTTTAAGCAACAATAATATTTTTTTCCCTTTTATATTAGGTATGTCTAATTGCTTTTAAATTTACCTAATGAGATTGTTTTGTATTTGATTATTGAATCATTACCTTATAGGTTTTCTAACAAAAATTTATTCCTTTATTTCCTCGACTATTTGCAATGTAGTATTGTATAGTGCTAATCGTACTGTGTTATGTGCTATATATTGGTTTTACAGTATATTGAATAGTATTTTAGGACTGGGCTTTTAATATTTTTTCATGTTTTCCATACGAAGTCTTTTGTACTTTTATCTATTACAGTAGTGAGAATATTCAAAATATTAATAGGCAATGGAGATAAAAATTTTCAGTGTTTCTTATATATTAAATTTTACTGCTTATATCTTTTTGTCCCTACATATTTTACTACTACTTTTGTTTCAAATCATGCTTATTTTCCTCAGGTACCTGCATTCAGTTGTGGTTTTCCCCCGATAAAATAGCGAAATGTCTTGCAAGAGCAGAATGTTTACCTCCATTCAGGTGAAAAAAAATCTTTATTTATTGGTTGTTATACCACTCCCTCTCTGTTTCCATTTAATTTGATGTTAGGCTAGACCTACTCAGTTTTAGTATCTTATGTGTTTAAAAACATTACCGTGTATACAGATTTAATTTAATTTTAGTTTGTAAGCAATATGATAAATATGTTAGCTGATGTGATTTGATTAAAATCAAATGCATCCCTTCCTACCATAAAGCCTTTCTACAAATTATTCCTGGCAGCTATCAGTTCCAAATACTTTTGGCATTTTATTTTGTCTGATCATGCAAGCTATCCCTACAATCATCAATATGCTCATTCCTTACAAATGCTCCAAGTAAATATATTTACCTTTTTATTCCTGTACTTATGTGATAATGATGTTGGATGGTGTGTTTCATCATCCCTCTTTGTTAGCTTCAATTTTCTTTTCTCTACAGTTTGAGCATATGATAATTCTTAGTGTTTGTTTTGTTTTTTGCTAGATTTTAATTGATAGTTTTATGGCTATACGATTCCAAATAGAAATATGATATTATATGTTAACCAAATGGGCTGTCAGTTAAGTTGTTGCAAAAACATTGAATTTAACACATATGCATTTTTGTTATGTATTATTTTGGAATACACAAAACTCCATGTCCGTTATTTTTTGTTATTTCTATACTACCTCGAATTCCTACATAGAATACCGTGCAAACGTTTACAACAGTTATATATTCTGATATGAAAAATGCATTTTGTAGGATAAAAACTGACAGGGGCCTGCCAAATTTAATGTTAAAGGACAAGAAAGTAAATATCGATTTTATTAAAAGGTCTTAAACAAATATCAAATGACATAGAAACTAGAAGGTTCTGTAAATCATGACTTTGCAACTTAAAAGAGAACGGTTATAGCATTTTGGGAAAGGATGAAACTGTAGTTAACAAGATGTTTTTTGTTCAATATTATATCATAAAGAGAATTATGCATAAAAAAATTCGACAAGGTTACTACCAGATTGTCCTTTGTTTTCCATATGATTACTGATTAATTGTCCGCTGTGAATAAAGTATTTTAAATCATCGATATTTTGTGTGATCTAGATTACATATAGCACAAACTAAATTAGTTTAAAATTTATAGCAAATAAAACGAAAATAAACATTGTGCCACATCTTTCCAAAAAATTATATATTTGTGTACTTGATGTGTGAACAATATGTCTCTCTGGTTTATTTTGCCGTGTTGGGATGTTTTGGAAAATATTTCAACTGCACTTTATAGAGACAAAGCACTGAAATGTACTCAATATGGAATAACGGGTGCTACAACTGGGTGTGCCCTGTTGGTGTTACAAATGGATGCTGTGTTGATCGCTGCCCAAAAACATATCACTATTGGCTACTTCGTTGCTGATTTCAATACTTCGACGATTTCATCTTAGTAGGTATTGTATTTTTTTTCTGTTATTAATAATCATTAATCGTATAGGAAGGAGTTAATCGTCATGAGTTTTAAATTTGTTTTGACTTGGTTTTCTATTTTCTGTGTTTATACATCTATGAAGAATTCACAACGAATTAACAATTTTTTATTTTTTATTTTGGGTTTGCTTTATTCCATGTTACTGTTAAATATCTACAGTCTTATATAATTCTCCCATTTATTTTTTATTTTGGACATTAATTTATCAAAAATATCGGTGAAAGCCTATTTTACTACGGAAATAATTTTTGGGGAAATTGTATTAGTAACAGTTGTATGCAACTGACTCTCTTAATATCGATATGTTAGTACCACAAAATTATGGTAGCAGCAAAAATACCTGAAATATGAATTTTAGTCACTTCTATAATTTGAATTCTCAATTGTAACTTAATTTTTGTTTGCAACGGCATATAAAAAGTCTTTTCCTATCCAAGTAAAAATTTGGAAACGTAATATGTTAAGGATAATTTGAAACTTAGAAAGACAAAGTTAGCTAGCTACAAATAAAGTTAGGCAGCTACATGCCAACATTCTGAAAATTGTGTTTACAACTTCAAAAGTCCAATAATTTTGTCTACATCATAGTATGAACAATAATTTTAGCAATAATGGCTGCATCTGAGCGAGCAGGTGTTTGCATATTATTATATAGCATGTAATGGAAATATAATTATGTATTTAATTTTATTTACTTTTTTGCATCCATATATGACATTAAAAACTTAGTTTACAGGATTACACGTTATTAAAAATAGATGGCCAAAACATTACGGGAAAAGCGCTTAACAGGAAGAAAAGGTTCCAATGAGCACAATCGTTGCTTCACTGTAAAGATCACTTACACTTGGAAATATAAGACACTTGCACATCATAAGATTGCTTGGCTTTTATAGAACAAACATAGAATCACTACAACATAAAACAATTTTCGCAACAGGCAATATCTGTTGCAGTAGGGCTATTGCAACAGGCCTGCGCCCCTCGCTATAGCCGAAGTTGCAATAGGTCCGCAACAGATTTTGCCCGTTGCAATAAGAAGTTGCGGTATACTTTTTTGCAACAGGCTTTTACAGTTGCAACTGACCCTTTTACAACAACAAATGACTGTTGCAATATAGTATAATACAATATTATGCCTGTTGCAAAAGAATTTTTCACAACTGTTTTTGTCTGTTGCTATTGAATCTTTTACAAAATGTTTTACAATTTCAACTATTATAAAATCATGATTTCATGATTTAAAATACATACAATTTAAATACTAGCTCAAAGATAATACTAATCTAAAATATTTCATTAAACATTCACAAAATTTCAAATTTTATTACAATATCTGTAAATACAAGCAAAAACAATACACTGACAAAGATGATTACAGACATATATATCAACATTTCTCGTCAAGATTACAATTATTTTCAATATAAATTGATCAAAAACTTAACAATACAAGCATTAACTATTACTCTTTTTCGCTGGCAAATTATCGGATGGACTAAAACCTTCATCTATCCTGCACTGTATATACATAAACACACACATATATATACACACCAAGTTAAACAAAATAGTAAAATTGAAAATAAAACCATCAAAATAAAAATAATACCTCATTGCATTCTGTATTGAACTTTGACTTGTTAAGAAGTTTTATCTTCATAAATAATCTAAAAAGAAAATACACTATCAAATTTTTGATCTGTGAGAAACATAAAAAGGGCAGAAAACACAACAAATAAAAGATAATGCATCGGAAATAAACGATAATGCGCTATATGTTAATACTGCAAATAAAAGATAATGCGCCGGAAACTTACTATGTAGTGTATCACAAGTAGTCTGATCGATCCCATATAGTATTTAACTGTTCAGTGATCCTACCCTTGTGAGTATATTATTGTTAAAAGACTCACCTTCCAAGAAAAAGCCACAAGCCATTGCATTTTCATGGCCAAACTTTGAGCTGTTACCTGCACATGAGTGCGTATAATTAAAACATTAGCATATTACAAGCTGCAATATAGTATGTTGTATGAGTACGAGGCTCGCTGTTATTGCCTTCATTCCATTCTTTTTCCTCGTCATAAGCTTATTTAGAGTGCACTTCTTTCTCTGCCACATCCTCAGGATCGAGCTCTTTATCCAAATTAATTTTCCTTCTGAGTATAGCGTTCTTCAAAAGCTTAGTGCTAGAAGGCTGACAGCTCATTTTATTCATACACGAGTCCTTCAAGTGCTTCTTCATCTTCACATTCTTACACGAAATCACAGGAGAAGAATCACTGCATTTTGATAAAATCAAAATCTTTGTACCGTTTGAATCAACATAAATATCACCAACATTTCCTTCTCTTGCATTATTGACCTGTGGAACTGTTCTTTTGGTTCCAAATCTCATGCCCTTAGCACTATCGTTAGATGCATTACCATAAATACCATCGTTTGCATGAACAGCATCATTGGCATGATTAATTACATCATTTGCAGGAATAACATCATTTGTATGGTTAATTGCATCATTTGCATGATTCACGCTATTAATGGGTATTGTAACAGCAAGAGCAGCAGCCCAATTAGTTCCATTTCTTAGATCAAGATCTTCAAGTGTGCAAATTTTAATCGTCTTGTATATATCAACTATCAACCTTTTCTTCTGTGCATTAACTTTAGGCCTCAAGATCAATCTGGCTTCCTCTCTAGTTTTAGTTGACTTAGTAGAAGAAAGGCATTGATCTATGTGAGCATTCAAAGTCGTGTTTGAAGATGAAGTAAATGTTTTGCAAGCAGGACAAGCTTTTGAACTCATGGAAGTGGACATGTTATTCGAATCCAGGACTTTTGATCCACACTTGCGCTTTAGGTGTTCTTTGCTTGAACTCAAAACAACAAATGAGTCTAACGTTGATGATGAATCTAGCTCGCCGGCTTTGTTTCTGGAAACTCCTTCATTCGAAACTACTTTTTTGTCTTTGAGGCAATATCCAGCTTTCATTATACTAGAAGAAGGTTCAAGCGGTGGCAATATATCATTGATGACGTTATCAATGCAAAGTTGCAAGAGTTGTTCTCGGAAAAGCCAGTTACTTCATATATCTTTGCTTCGAGACTTGAATACATATTTTCTTATGGAGAAATTAGACAGATGTGCCCGAACATCATGACTAACATCACTACTTGGATCTATTTCTTTGCTAGAATTAGAACAGGAAGGATGTGAAGAGTTTACAAAGGATAACATCTGAAGCAAGAATCACCTTTGTACCTTCTACCTCAAAATATGAAGCTTTCTGATAAATAAACACCAGCATAACCAAAGATTATTTGAAAGAAGATTTATCAACTAAGAATGCCAAACAGTTCCACTGAGAACAAAGAAGGCCCTCTTTTTGCTCCTTCCGCTGATTATTGATTTAATATAGCCTTAATTTGCTAATTAGGAGCATAAGATGAAGAAAGATAAAAACTTTACTAATTAAATTACATAGAAATCAAAGAAGACTCAAACTTTATGTGAATCCAAGTAGAAGAAGCTTTCAAAATCAAAGAAAAAACTGGTAACGGAAAAAATGGAAGTGAGAAAGGGAAACTTGTTGTAAGCATTCATGACTTGATCACATTTTGTATATCCTATACAATTAAACTAAGTGACAGTTACAAAAATAGGCCATCGGAAAATTTGTTCCAATGAAACATCACTTATTATGAAAACACGACAGTTTTCCGTTTTTGTACAGGTGCATTTTTAGAATGCGCACATACAAATTTCTAAAGAACATACGAACGGATCTGTCCATTGATTAAATTTAAAATATTAAATTACTCTTGACATAAAATTACAAGCACTCATGGAAAATGTTACACACACCTGACTGGAAATTGGAATTGCACGTATAGGCGCAGCAGCAATAGGAAAAGGTTACTTTTCCGCTCTCTTACGCTTTCTCGATCGGCCATAAATATTTCTCAGTTCAGCAACATCATCTGGGCGGTTGACATCAGCTACAAGTGCCTGTGTCCATATTTATTGGTCAGTTATATACATCAACCTAGCCTCATAAGCACTATACTATATAAACATATTTCCTTTGGTACTGCTTTACAATTCCACTAAAATAAACCACATAGAAACCAAATCCAATAGAAACCAAATCAAAACAGTAGTATTCAACAGGGAATCAGGAATTCCATCATCCCCAACAAAATAAGAATAAGCAGCATCATAGAAGTGCATGTCTTCATAGAAAACAAGACATAAACATCTGAGAGAACAGAATTAATATAACCATCTCAAATTGAATTATGAGAAACAAACTAACTTTAAATGATTGGCAGCATATTCCTAAATTGAATTCTAAGAAATAGTATTAACATAATCATCTCAAGCCATGATACATGCTGTAGCATTTTAACAAAAAAATATAAGACATCTTTTTTGACCAAAAAAACAGAATCTACGAAATTACTTCTTAATTGAAAGAATTTTAAACAAAAAAGAAAACTGCAACTTTTTAAATCTGAACGATCAAGAAAAGGAGGAAGAAGACAATTAGTTAACAATGATCAGGAAAATCTTTTATGGCCAAAAACGCTACACTTAAAACACCAAATCGGAACTCTGCAATCGGCATCTCACTTGTTCACACTAAATCAATTACACAAGTATTTACTGAAGCATGTTTTCTTTCATGCCTGCTCACTTGTTCACTCTAAAAGAAACAAAAGTTCATAAATTTGTTTAACTATTACCCCTAGTCACCACTTACCTCGCCTTCTTTCCCTACGCTGCACCACTTCAAACACCAGAGCAACCTTGCTTCTCTCGTCATCGCGAAATAATTCCCAACATTATTATAACTCCAAACGTCATCATCAACAATCAAGAGCGACTAAAACAAGAGGTAGTCGTGTAATTAAGTGAATTGGGAAGGAGTCGAACGAATATGAAGGGCAGTAGGCTGGATTGGAAGAGCGAAAAAGGAGGGAGGCGAGATTTAGGAGGAAAGAACTAGGGCATTCGTGTATGGAGAGAAAGGAAATGATTTTGATTTTAGGGTTGGGGATTTTTGACAGATTACCAGTTTAACGTGGATGAGGTGTTTATTGTTTAGATAAAAACAGAAGGCGGGCAAATGAAAAAGGAGGGCGGGCATATGAAAAAGCAAGGCGGGCAGATGAAAATCAAAGGCGATACGTTTTAATTTTCAACGAGATTGTATTGCAACGAATACTAATAGAAAGCGATATAATTGCTAAAAATGTAGGTATCGCAACCAGGAAATGTCACTTGTAAAAAATATAGTTATTGCGACTGGAAGAATAATACAATTGCTAAAAATATTTTTGTTGCAACTGGCACAGAAGCGTGGTTTTTAATCATTAAATAAATTTATAGTTATTGAATTATTACTAAATATTAACTGTAATTTACTAGTTATTAATAATTAATTGCAATAAGTTTTTAAATATAAGAAATAATAATTGATTATTATATTAACTAGTAACTATAAATTATTTAATCCTCTATTACAATAATTACAATAATAGTAATATTAATCAATTATCGTTTATTTATTAATTATGAATTTATTAATTATTTAATTATTAGTTATACCTATTCATATTTCAACTTAATTATTAATTTTTATCCATTATTTTTTTATTACTAACTAATTATTATTTTATAATTATCTAATAATTTTATTATTTTTTAATATTTAATTATTATAATTTGTTTATTATTAATTATTATTATTTGATTATAAATACTAATAGTAATTACTAAATAATATAATTTTTAATGATATAATATTAATTATATTTGCTAATTATTAATTATATATAATGTATATATGTATGTATGTATATATATATATATTAACTATTATGCTTACACTTCTTATATTATAACCGAATATTACTTGTGGAAAAATAATTTTTAAAAGTACGTTTTTTGCAAGTGGGTTTACCTGTTGCAAAAAAATTACAGTTATCGCAACTGGTGAAAACAGTTGCTAAATATATATTTTTTGCAACTGGTTTGAAAGTGTAGTTGCAAATAATATGTCTATTGCAACAGGAATGAAAGAGCAGTTGCTAAAAGTATGTTTTCGCAACAGGCATGAAAGCGCTGTTGCGAAAAATATGCTTTTCGCAACAGAAAGGAAAAGCCTGTTGTTAAATCTTACCTATTGCAACAGCTATGAAAGGTCTGTTGCTAAATATCATTTACTGCAACTGACATTTAAGGCCTGTTGCAAATAGCTAGTTGCAATAGGGTATTTTTCTTGTAGTGAATTGTGCTGTTATATGACTACATGTGGAGTAGGAGTTTATAAGGGATGTTGCACAGAATTAAAGGAGCATATTTAGGCCTAAGATCGCTATAGAGGCGGCTTTTGAGTTGTGCTATCTACGCTATGATAGCATGTCTTTGATACTTCACAAGGATGCTAGGTGTAACAATGTATTGCTGGACTGACCTATGCTGCTGATTTTGGGCTTGCTAAGCTTTTGCAGAGGATATGCATTCATGTGCATGTCTTCCATTGCTATAGTTATGGTTTTATTGCTCAATGCATTTCTATTAGTAAGTATTTGTATCGTTGCAATGTATTTGGTTTACTGATTTGATAAGTACATTGATGTAACATTTAATACACATGTACATGTACAGTATGCATGCACACTTAGGATGGACGAGAAGAGTGATGTGTATAGTTTTGGAGTGGTGCTTTTGGAGTTGGCAAAGAAGAAGGGGCCCATGGACGAGTCCGATTTTGTTCACATTTTTTAGCAAGTGTGAACAAAACACTCGGCTCCTATTGGAGGAATTCAGGGGGGTCCATGTGTGACCCACCTGATTCCTCCAATAGGAGGAAAGTGTTTTGTTCACACTTAAAAAAAAAGTGTGAACAAAATTCTATTCGCCCATGGACATGAGACCAGGTGGATATAGTTAGATGGGTACGTCAGCAATGATGGATATGATTTACAATGTTGATTTTTATATTTCTTAGATCAGGAAAGTTACGGAGTTCGTGTGATATGGCCACTGTATAATTTTACATTGTCGTCCACTGTTTTATGTTGTATGTTGCCCAAATTAAGTTATTATTTGTAACGCTTTTGCTTTATTATTTTTCTTATGTGTATTACTATTGTTAATCAAATATTTTGTGAATTTAAGTCGACATTCATCCAATGCGAATACGAGCTGCGTGTGTTTATGCTATTTAACGTACATCATGTGGACCATATTTTCCCAATATTTGATGCAACCATATATAGTTGTAACATTTGTTGCTTTTCTACATGGCGTGTACTCGATCACTTTTTTTTGGATTGGGTACTAAGACTGTGATCTTTGAATATATTTTGGTTTTGTGTTCGGAACTTAATTAATAATGTGTTTGGTTCAATCCGTTTCAGTGTGTTTAAATTTGCAGGATGCATAAGCATATGAATGTGATGTGACTTTAACAATTACGACAAAGATGACACATGACATTTTTATAGGAAGATGTAAAGTAACCTTTCCATAATTTCCAAGTTCTTTTGGTTTCATGAGTAGGTTTTTATTCTATGTTCAAGAATGATGGATAATATAATTGTCTGTTCCGAAATTATAAGTTGATAATAGCTATGAATTTGTTTCCACTTATGGATTTATTTGATTTACATTATCTTTTATTGCTCAAGGAGCATGGGTTAGCATACGAAACATTTGAGATGATTTAAAATAATTAATATTTTTCTTTGTTTAAAGAAATAGTGATATTGTATTTTTTAGCGAGCGTATGAATTTGATGCATTTGGAAAACTAAGCGGGTTATAAATGTTATGTTAATTAAATTTAATTTTAAACTTTTATTAATTTATAAAATTAATAACTTTCGTATGTTATTTTTATTTGAGAGACAGTTTTGTGCATTACAATCGTGTCAAAGAGTTCTACATTATTGAGTTTGTTTGAACTAAATCCAAACCATTATAATTTTTAATTGATTAATTTATTTTTGCAAATTATTGAGATGTATAAATTATTAAAAAAACAAGAAATTAATTAAATTAAAAATCATAATTTCTAAAGCTCACTTAAATATACATCCGTAGCCCCAAGCTTATTCTCCGTGCATTCAGTTTTCTCATTTAAACATCCCGCTTAAATAGACCGTTCAAGTATTCCGTTTCAGTTTGTCCCAAAGGTAACCATAGTCTATGCGAAGCATCTGTTGGGTTTGTCATCTTCTATTTCACGTGAACACGTATGACTAACATGCTTAAAATACTTCGTCTTTCCCTGATGTTTAAATTTCATCCACATGTTTAATTATAATGTCATTATGTTTATAACCATCATTTTATGAAGGTATCATTATCACTCAATATTATATTGGTATATGTTTCATATGTTACTAGGCACTAATCTATCATTAACATTGTAAATGGTAATGGTGTCACTCTGCTACTATGCATTATTTGGTTAGTAAGTTATCTATATGTAAACCCGAAAAATACTTATTAGTTATTAGTTTATGGTGAATTGCTATATGTTTGCCTAATAATCACAGGGGTATTATGTGTATTGGCATACGTTTTGTTTCTACTACTGTTAAAAGGCAATTTCATAAAATAAAACTAGGATAATTAGTATGTCTGACATAATTTTTTACATGAAGCCAAAATGCCTTTATTTTGCACTTTTTTTGCAAGAGTAATTGCAAGAATTAATAAAGTGGACTGTATTATAAATTTTAAAGCATGAAATTTACAAATATTGTTATGGTTGGAGCCGATTAATTCATCCAGAAAGATTCGACTTTACATTCGGTCTTATTGTCGTGAGGTGGAGTTGATGAGCTCTCCCATAAGGCTCTTGCAAGGATATATCAAGAAAAATCTATAAGATAAGGCTATTGTAAGTTGCAGGCGCTACGCAAGACTCCATCTTAAGGCAATTTTAATTAATGGAAGAAAAAGTATGGACACAACAACCAGTTGTCGCCTAAGCGGAATATAGAGTAGAAGATTGTTCTCTTTTCAAGTTATTGTACTCTTTTTGGTTTCCTTCTTTTTTGTGTTGAAGTGCAAACACTGTTTCTTTTTGAAATATGTTTTGGTGGGAGTATGGAATTTATTAGAAGTTGTAATGCTTAGCTTCATAATCTATGATACATTCCGTTAAATGCTTTGTCAGATAAATTACTCCTTGAAGTCGAAAAAAAGAATTTAAGCCTATTGAAACTATTATATATGCTAATTTAATTTGACACGTGCAACAAATACCTAGACATAAACAAACACGCAAATATGCTTTATGGTCATTATGTTGGTTTATATTCAGGGTTTGACTTCATAATAAACTTCTTGAGTTCATGGTTATTGCCACATTTTTTTTATAGGTTGCATTAGTAAATATGTGGGATTCTTCAACTTTCATTTTATTCCTGCAAATTAATTTGTAGTATGGTACGGATGTAAGTGCCTAGCTTCATTTTATAGATTACCAATATATAGTATAACATTAGTTAAAATAAGGAGGTTATTGCCACAAAACTATTAGGCCTTTTATGATTGTATAGACCTTAGTTGAGTGTACCCTGTACCAAGTGAGAGAATGGTAAAATTTGCATATTATTTCTGGGCTATATATCTATTAAATAATAGTAAAGTAGAAACATTTAAAGCTCTCTCATTAATTATAGGTGTCTTCTCTCTTCTCCTTAATTATCTCAAGATATTTTATTTTTAAATTAGTTTTTCACTTTTCACTTACTTACTATTTATAACAAATTATTTTACTTCTTCTGTTATTTTATATTTTGATATGAACATCTCAAAATTTACACAATTATTTATCGACGGTTAGCTCCTAACATTTCATATTTAAGTTCATGTATTCAAATTAATTACAAAACCCAAAGTTTAAGAAAACTTAATTAACTAATATTTCTTTTAAATACTAAAAATGATAAAATTATATTTTTTATTTTCGGAAATACCTACATGTCAAATTTTCTATAATCATTTAAATCTTTTATAATATTTTACACAATATTTTACAATTAATTATATAATACTAAAACTATTTAAATAACTTTTGCAAACTATAATTTATTGATTCAACTAATAGATCACATCTTTATTAATAATTCTCTTGGAACCACGAACTTTTGGTCCGACCGTGAAGTTCCTAAAATGCCCTTACGTAAGAATCTGCATGAATATCGGGACATACCTTTTGAGCGCATTGATCATTTTCAATTAAATCATAAATCATGCATTCATTAATAGCATTAACTCATAATGATTTTTGGTTATTAATTAATAGAATTATGGTAGGATGATGCATCTTTATTAATAATTCTCTTGGAACCACAAACTTTTGGTCCGACCGTGAAGTTCCTAAAATGCCCTTACATAAGAATCTGCATGAATATCGGGACATACCTTTTGAGTGCATTGATCATTTTCAATTAAATCATAAATCATGCATTCATTAATAGAATTAACTCATAAAGATTTTTGGTTATTAATTATTAGAATTATGGTAGGATGATGCATTCTTTATATGGCAAAAACAATGCATTAACTAATAGAATTATGGTAGGATGATTTAATTTGTAAAACGCTGCATTCCTCTCTTTTTAGTCTAATTACATTTGATTTGTATAATTACTTTATATGGCCTATGTCATTTAAATATAATTGGTAGAGTATATATTTTATCCAGTTTTCATAACAGTAAACTAGCGAAATAGTGCACTGTCGACATTGTATATATTTTATCCCATTCCTAAAATGCAATGTCGAAATAGCATAATGAGTCAATTCGAAAAAGAAAAAAATACTAAGAAATATCATCTCGAATACACAGCAACTTCCATATTTGAATGGTTCCGAAATTCTCAAAGCTATTATTTGATGTGTCACCCGGATTTGCGTTCAATTTAGACCAGGTTTGTAGGCAATTATTTGATGTTCCAGAGAATACCATGTTACCTATAAATACCAGTTGCTTTACCTCTTGCTTTTATGTCAACGTCACTTTTCTTTACAAATCTCTCCTTCCTCGGATCTAATTCTTTCTTCTTGCACAATTTTTATGCTACTTTTGAAAGCCTGACAATCAAATTGGTCCAACTGAGCAACCTCTAAGTCACCTTTGCATATAAGTGCAGGTATGATTTTATTTTTACAACGTAAATTAATCGCTGAGATCTATAATCACAAATCTATAAGCAATTTTATATCAGGTGATTTTTTTTCCAACCAAATAGTTTCTCATTCAGCAAGCTCAGGGAAATGATACTTTGCACCGATGGATTTGCGCCCAATCTATCGGCTATGCAGGTTTGCTATTCTATTTTATATAATCCGCTGGAACAATTCAATCATTATTTTATAAATTTATTCATCTCATTTTGTTAATTCCACCTTTGATATAACACACTTTATCCAATTCTTCTAGACGGAAGTCAGAACTTTTTTTAAAATTTTCCACAGGTTCAATTTGTTTTTTTGTTTTTTGTTTTTTTTGATATAATGAGCTATCCCTTTTGATCCCACCATCGATACTCTATTCTTTGGAACAACAGTGAAATAATGTAAGTCAACCACAGTATTTAGAGTCAGATGTATACCTCAAACCATATATAATATATACAGATATCGTCGTCGTTTGTGTGTTTCAGATTTTACATGGCCGATTCAATATGTTGGTTACAACTCTGAAATGGGAGATATAGTATCCTTCCAAGCCAATGTCAGTTTATGCAACTATATGGGATGGATCGATATGAGAGATGCATGTGGTTTTCAGCTCTTCTCCATGAAAAAATAAAGATGGAAATAACTTATTTAGAAGTTTGTATATTTGAGCTGTCCAACGTCTGTCCCCACAAGTGTTTAAAACAGAAAAAATTGTTTTATTTTTGGAAAAAAATGTTTATATAGTTATTGTTCAACAAGAAAAATATATATTTTCATACAATGCTTTAAGTAGAAAACTCATTTGAAATGAAATAGACCTCAATGTTACAAATTGTATTATATTTAAAACTTCACTTTCGTTTATGCTATTTATATGTCAATTTACTATTTAGTGATTTCTATTTTTTTATTTTTAGTGACAATATAATTCACATTCAAATAAATATATAAAATACACAAACATTTTAGAAATAATAATACACGCGCGGAGCGTGTGCCGTCATCACGCGTCGAGCGCATGCCGTTACCACGCGCGAAGCGCATGCCGTGACGCTCGTCAAGATTAATCATATTAACACTAACAAAAATGAAATATATATATATATATATATATATATATATATACAAGCACGTCAATCACCAAACTTGAATTGTACACATAAATTAAGTATCACAAGTTCAAAGTTGAACTCATTTACGTTAATATATTTACCGTGTATTGCATTGTAATATTAATGTCAAATGCCTACATTTTAAAATTTACTTAGTTATTTACAAAATACTGCATAGTATCATTTAACATTGTACGTTTCAGTCAATATGTTTGAACTAATTAAGTGGTTTTGATTTTAACAAATGAACTCATTCAATAAATTGTTGTTAATTCATCTAACGTTTCCACAATCATTTACTGAACCTTCTCAAACTTTTTCGTGATATTTTGTATTTCAATCTATGTGTCCAAACTACTCATGAAATCTTAAATTCTAATTATTCAAATAATCTTTAATTCATCCATTTTTCAAACAACTCTTAAAAATATACGTCAATTTTTCTAACAGCTCTTAAAACTCATGAAATCATATATTATATCATAATTTTTTCTTAAACATCAATAATTCCACAATAAATTTATAAATATTTTTGCAAATTTCTTTTTAATTCTTCCTGTTATGTTATACATTTAAACTAACTTCGTAATTTTACATTTAACTTATTTAAACAAATTCTATTAAATAATATTTGTTAATTCATCAAATAAATTACTAACATACATCAGTTTCAACGTGTATGTCTATATTAACAAAAATAAAAAATAAAAATCTCGAATATACATACATATTGTTTGTGTAAGTTATAGAATATGAATCACACATAAACAATAATAATAATTTTAATTAGTAAATTATGTCTGTGAAAGTTTATATGACCACAAAAAATAGACACAATAAATCTCCATCATCACATCCCCCGCCCCCCCCCCCTTCGATTTTCATCCTTGACATAAAGACAAACTAATATGATGGCTCAGATTTTGGATCCTCCAATTTATATCAATTTATTTTATCTCACTAGCCGCTTTCTTTATGTATTTTACATCAAAATTTATTATATATTGCATAACAGAGTTCTCATTTTAACATTAAAATAATAAATACTATTTTTATAATAATATCGTGTGCAACGCACGGGTTACACACTAGTATATCTAATTATAAAAGAAGGGAAGGAAAACACTTGATAAGCTTATTATATACTACCATTCCTCTCATATTAATCAGCAATTACAATTGATCCAACACAAAGGAAGAAATGGGTAAAAGATGAGTAATAGCTGAATTTCATGATACGATGCTGTGGAATTGCATTTCCAGTCTGTTTTAAGAGCATGCATAACTTGAAGAGCTTATAGCTGTGTTATGCATAATTAATGTGTTTTCTATCTTTTCCTTCACTTGCGAACAATTCCATTCATCCTTCTGAAAAAAGCACAGAGAAAAAAAGTATGCTATTATGTTAGTATTGTGTATTGCAATTGTTTAATGCTGTAACAAATCTATTTGTATAAGGTCAGCTATACAACGAAACTTCTTTTGTACTTCAACATCAGCTGATTTGACGACGTATTGATGAACTTCTAAAAAGGAAGAATGTGAACGCCATTCAGCGCGTGAAAAAGACCTATTGTGTTATATAACCATATGTGTGCTTATCATATATTGTACCTTCGTGCATGTGTTTTTCATTTAAAATTAATTCATTAAACATGTGTTGAATGTGAAACTGCTGCAAAGTGTTAGGGGAGGAATTGACTGGTGTATGAATGTTATGAACTAGTAGTGTTCAATCAATATTAGTTAGAATGTAGAAGTTAAATTATGCATGTGAAAATATGAAAATTACTCAGCTATACAAAAATGACACAAACTAGCTTAATTAATTGCCCTAAGTATTTCGAAAACTACTTACACTCTTTAGTAACAAACCGAAAACCAGAAGCTATCATATAGTATTGACATATCAAACGGTTGTTGCTAGGGGAATTCATTTCTAACTAATTAGCAGTTATAAACAATCTTCTTTCAAAAAATAAAACATTAAAACTTAAAATTTCTTACAGTAAATTCTAAAGGTCGAAAGGCATGCAGAATACCTCAATTATTCAATATATTTAGATGGACAAATCGGGAAAAGATATAAAACAGAGAAAAATTGGTACCTCAACTAATATTGTGTGCAAAATACTGCCGCAAGTAGTAGTGACATTTGCACTCAAGATGTTGAGGTTGATGGACTCAAGGAGCTGGCACAGTGCAGCCATGGTTCCCCTATTCTTGTTGCATGTTATGCTTATCACCATTGACTTCCCTTCTATCTCCCTCACCGTAATCTACAAGCATTTCCCCCAGATTCAAATATAGTAATATGTGGCTGATCAACAGTGAATTAATCAAATTAACATGGCAAGAGAATTTTAATTAACATACCTCAGTAACATCAATTCTACTCATAATTCTCCCTTTCCCAACGCTTAAACTTTGTTTTCTTTGTGCCTTGTTAAATTCTAACTCGTTCATCTCCATTAAGATCTTCTTTTCTTGCTCTTGCATTTCTTGAATGCATTCAATTGCATCCTTGATTATTGATGCCTTGTCCATCTAAACCCGAACAACAATATGTATTCAACTACGTCATTAGCTTGTCAGTGCACAATATGTGTAACAATTAAGGTTAGAACATACATACCTTAGAAATATTTGGGACTACAGTACGAAGAGCATAGAGTTTGGCATTGAAATCTCTTCTCCAGTTTCTTCCCTTTTCTATACTCTTTCTTTCATTAATAGTGGAAGTTGAATAGTTGGCTGTTGCACCTCCAGGTGTGCTTGATGCATTGCTTAAGAAGATATGGTCCATTCCCCAACTAAATATATAACCAAACTAATATCAACATTTGCATGTTGCTTGAGATATAATTAATTGAATGAACTGGATGAAGACAATGCAGTTAAACATGTACCTATCCACCTCCTGATAAAACCTGCTGGTTTCCCAGTAGTTAGCATACTCATTTTCAATTTCTTCCATACCTACTTCTCCTTTACTGTTGGACTATAAGCAGAAGCAGCAGTGCTTCCTTTAGCTTGTGTAAGTGTGAGTGAACTAAATCAGTTATTATCCAATGACGTTATATATATAGGTACGTAAATTGCCACAAAAACGAGTAGTACTTTCTTGTTTTGGTATTTTTAAAGTTTAAAGGTATCGATTAAGAAAACGCACGTTATATACAAAGATCTTAAATAGATATCAACGTCACCGCGTTGGCATGTGACAGCTGCATGGATAATAACCATGTAAATGCCGATCCCACACGAATATCATCCGTTCATTCATATGAATATTTTCTGTAAAGAGGAATTCTGAACCACGGATTGGGTACAATCTTGGTTTTCTTTTCTCTCTAAATTTTTTCCACGTAGGAGGACAGGTTTTAGATTTACAAAAATGTATTCGGTTTGTTTAAATTTTGAGCCTACAATTATGTTTTCAAGTTTAACTTCCATGCAACTAAACTCAAATTTATGTCAAAAAGAAAACTAAGCCTGAGAAATCCATCGGAGAAAATGGTGTCTTTAACATCACTGCTGCCATATTCGAGGCCGAGCAGAAATTTGAGGCCTTCATTTTGTAGTTCTCTACAGATGCTTCCTGCCGATGTATAACAGCCGCAAATTGCCATGAGATCAAGTTTTGAAAATGAGGAAAAAAGATAAATTATTATCGTCCAGATTGCACAGATTTGTGGTATTAGGACGGAGAGCGTGCGCACTCCCACATATGCGTGTGCGTGTGGGCATGCACCCAGATGTAATTATTACAACTACTTCATTAAAAACCTAGTTTGAACAAGAGTAGCTCAGTCCAAGAACCAAGAAAATAAAGTGCATCATTGTTGTTGAACAAACATAAGCATGTTAGTACAAAGCGATAAGTTACAAGTAAGTGTTACCGAGCACTATGAAAACCGGTCGGCTCTATCAAAATAAGTTACAAATAATACAATTGATCATCTAATTTAAAACAAACTACATTTACTGGTTTGTCGAGAGGGAAAATGGCACAACATGCAAAAAAGAATTGAAATATAGAGATCTAATGATTAGAAGTAAGAGCACGGAGAAATTTTGTTGTGGTTGAGCAAATCTGAAACTTAGATCAGCTGAAATGTAATTGCTTAATGAAAAGAGTAAAGTAAAATACTTCATTTTATACGAATCTCTCAAAGAATACATCAGACGAAGTCAATACTTATGTACAAAATACTCGGCTGTTGACTAAGCCCAACAAAAAACAAAGAACAAGCCCAAACTAAAAATAACCAAGAAAACAATACAGTAAAACTTTCAAGATTGACCTTACTAGAAGAAGGCCAATCTTGAGATAAACTTTGACACACCATTCAAAGTTTATAAACCAAAATCTTGTGTTGATCAGCACCAAGCGGCTTCGTCAGCAAATCAGCGAGCTGCAATGAAGATTTGACGTACTTTGTCTCTAAAAAACCTGATTGCACTTGCTCTCTTACGTAATGAACATCAAGTTTATGATGCTTTGCCCTCATATGTTTTGTTTTCTCATGGAAGCATGGGTCTTTTGCAATATGCATTGCAGACATATTGTCACAATGTAAACTGATTGGAATTGGTATCAACACACCCAAATTTGATAACAGTCGCTCAATCCATACAATTTCACTTGAAGTATAACTCATACTTCTATATTCCGCCTCCGTACTACTTTTAGACACAACTTGCTGCTTTTTAGTTTTCCAAGAAATTAAAGCTTGACCCATAAAAGTACAGTATCCTGTCAATGATTTTCCGGTGTCTGCACACATCCCCCAATCAGCGTCACAATACACAGTGATTGTAAAATCTGACTTTGCTGAAAAATTCAGGCCTAAGTTAATTGTTCCTTTCAAATACTTCAGCACAGATAAAGCAACATCAAAATGAGGTACACGTGGAACTTGAAGGAACTGACTTAATTGCTGGACTGAGTATGAAATATTTGGTCTGGTTAAATTCATATATAAAAGTTTACCAATCAACCATCGATAAATTTATGGATCCATTCATCTCCATCAAATTTGCTAAGTTTAAGACCTTTTTCCATAGGAAACTAAACAGGCTTGCAGTTTTCAACATTATAATCTCGCAATAGATCTAAAATGTATTTTCTCTGATTAAGAAAAATACTAGGTGATGACCTTGAAACTTCAATACCAAGAAAGTATTAATATCACCTAAATCTTTGATAGTAAAGGCCTGATGTAAATCTGTCTTTAAAGTCGAAATCATAGAAACATTGTTTCCAGTTATTAGAAGATCATCAACGTAAGACACTACTATAAGAAAAATACTCTGCTGCTTGAATGTGAATAATGAATAATCTTGCTTAGATTGAGTGAAACCCCATTTGACTAAAAATTTGCTCAATTCTTGGTTCCAACATCTAGAAGCTTGCTTTAAACCGTAAATAGACCTTTTTAATTTGCATACCTGACCTTGTGAAGCCTTATTATATCCAGTAGGAGGAGACATATATACTTCCTCTTCGAGATATCCATGCAAGAATGCACTATTAATATCTAACTGTTGAATGCTCCACATTTTTGCAGCAGCTAAAGCCAAAACAATCCTGACTGTAGTTAACTTTGCTACAGGGCTAAAATTGTATTTGTAATCTTTTCCAGATATTTGTTTGTCTCCCCTCGCAACCAATCTTGCCTTATACCTGTCCACTTCACCAGATGGTTTAAATTTTGTTTTGAAAACCCATTTACAAGCAATTGGCTTTTCACCAATAGGAAGTTGTACTAATTCCCATGTAACATTATCTTCTAATGCTGTTAACTCGGTTTGCATAGCCTTAACCCATTCTGGATGATCTTTAGCTCTATTGTAAGAGGATGGTTCAAAACATGATAAAACATTTGCAAGACTATTTAATTCTTTACTATGCAGATGTGATAATGACGGTTCAGTGAAGACATTAAAGGATACTGAATCATTATTTTGCATATTAGCAACATGCCTTATAGGAAATTTTCTAGTAACATAATCATCATATCTCTTAGGTATTTGACATATTTTCGAAGAAGCTCTAACAGGTAAATTTGTTGAATTATTAGGTAGAGAGGATATTTGATTAGGATCAGGATAATTTTCATTATGAGTACTGTCAGGACAAATATTGTCAGTAGAAGAAGTAGACAATTGCTGATCCATTTGAAGATTAGATTGTGGAGATTGAACGCAAAAATCACTTTGATCTAGAGCTGGATTTACTAGTGCAGGTGCAGGATTTTCAGACGAAGAAATTGGATGTGGAACAATAGCAGACTTGAATTTATAAGGAAAGACATTCTCAATAAAGTGTCCATCTCTGCTGTAAACTACTTTATGAGTGTTAAAATCATAAAGTTTATATCCTTTTTGTCCACTAGGATACCCAATTAAAATACACTTCTTTGCTCTTTCATCAAATTTATCATGTAACTTTTGAAAAGGAAAACACAAGCATTCTATAACTCGTAAATGTTCATAGCTAGGAGTCTTGTTCATCAGTACTTCATATGGGGTTTTACAATTTAAAACAAAACTTGGCATTAAATTTATAAGGTAAGTAGCAACAAAAATGCAATCACCCCAAAATTTATAAGGCATACCAGTGTAAAATCTGATTGTTCGTGCTGTCTCCAATAAATGCCTACACTTTCTTTCAACACGACCATTCTGCTGAGGATTTCCAGGTATAGATCTTTGATAAATTATCCCTTTTGATTCAAAAATCTGTCTGCATTTTTCTTGAATGATTTATGTTCCATTGTCAGACCTGATAATTTTGATCTTTTTTCCAAACTGAGTCAAAGCATACTCAATAAAACTAGCAATAATCGAAGCCACTTGAACCTTTGAATGAAACAAATAAGTCCAAGTATTTCTAGTATGATCGTCGAGAATAGTCAAAAAATATGTTTCAACACATAATGTTGGTCTATGATATCTACCCCACAAATCAACATGAATTAAATAAAATGATGAATCAGCATACGAGTCAGAATGAGAAAAGGATAATTTATGATGTTTTCCTAACACGCATGCTTCACAAGAAAAATCTTTATTAAGTAATTTGCCTAATACAAGAGTTTGAAAGTATTTCATTTTGCTAATAGAAGGATGACCTAACCTGGCATGTAAAGTATCAATACTAGGTTTAGTACAAGAAGTAACTGAATTATTGATCGAAGCAAGAAAACAAGAACTAATAGAACATTCTGAAAACCTATGTGAAACGGAGACAAACACAATTTGTAAAGACCAGAGATCCTTGATCCAACAGCTTGAATTTGCTTTGATTCAAGGTCCTGAAAATAGCAAGAAGAATGAGCGAATTTTGCAACAATTTTATTTTGATCAAGAAGTTTTCCTACAAATAAGAGATTATTTTTAAATGTAGGAATATATAGAACATCATGTAACTGCAATTTTGGATTTAAAATCACAGTACCAGTATGATTAACAAGGATAGTCGAACCATCAGGCAAACTAACTTTAATAGGATTTTTAATTTTCTTTAGTGAAGTAAAACATGTTATGTTAGAGGTCATATAATCCATGGCACCACTATCTAATATCCAAGAATTCTGATCATTCAATTTTATACCACCACTTTCAGTTCCTGTATAACAATTACCTGCATAGTTGAATGCAGATGCCAATGGATTGTCTTGAATTTGTGAAGAAACATTTGATTCATTGACCATCTTCATTACTTGCGTATATAAAGCAGATACCAATATTGGATCGAACTGTTCCCTTTCAGAACTGGCAATATTAATAACTGCATTGGAAGAATTACCAGATTGAGAATGAGCTCCAAGTACACCTTGATCAGAAGAAGCTTCAGCAACATTAACATTCTTTTGAGTTGGCTTTGTCTTCATAAATCCTTCTTTTGGCCATCATTCAGGATATCCAATAATCTTGAAACATTGCTCTATCGAATGACCCTTTTTCTTGCAATTTTCACAATACAACTCGCTTTTCAGTCTTTTATTTTCCCTTTTAAAATTCTGAGAACCTGGTTTAAAAGAATTCTTCACAACATTGAAAGCACTCATCTCAGGTTGAATAGCTGCTTTTTCTCCTATTTTATTCTGATGTTCGACTTGTTGCAAGATGTAATACGCCTTATGAACTAAGGCAAAGGATCTGAACTCAAAATATTTGTCCTCACTTGATCATACTCTTTCGTGAGACCAGACAGTAATTGTATTAATTTGTTTCGCTGCTCATTCTCAAGCATTTTCTTCAGAATTCCACACGAACAATCCTTCAAAACTCCACAAGTACATTCTGGAAAGCCTTCAAGCATTTGTAATTGATCCCAAATAGTTTTCAACTTACCATAATATTCAGCAACACTTAATTTATTCTGAAAAGTGGATGTTAAGCTTTGATGCAACTCGAATAATCTTGGTGCAGTCGTTTGCCTAAATCTTTCTCTCAATTCCTTCCAAAGTTGCACAGAAGAATCATAGAACATGAAGCTTTCTGATAAAATTTTGTCTATGGAATTCAAGATCCAGGACATTACCATATAATCATTCCTGATCCATTTCTGATAATCATTTGATCCAGTAATCGGCATAGGTAAAGTTCCATCCACAAATTGCAATTTATTCCTAGTAATTAATGCCATTCGAACTGTTCTCGACCAGTTGAGATAATTCGAACCAACTAAGATATGATTTCCGAGTTGCATACCAGGGTGATCTGAATTGGAGAGATAATATGGATTGTGGAAATTGATTGCTTGTATTCCTTGAGGAAGAACGCCTGAATTAGTCGAATCCGATCCATCAGTTTTCATTGAAAATAGAAGAAAAAGAAATTAGAAGAATAAGAGAAATTAACAAACGAGAAAAGTCAGATCTGAAATCGCCTTCAGCTCCAATACCATGAAAAGGGTAAAGTAAAATATTTAATTTTATCCGAATCTCTCGAAGAATACATCAGACGAAGTCAATACTTATGTATAAAATACTGGGTTGTTGACTAAGCCCAACAAAAAACAAAGAACATGCACAAACTAAAAATAACCAAGTAAACAATACAGTAAAACTTTCAACATAACCATTACATTATTCTACACTTAAGAATTTTAGTTACATGTATGAAGGCCTTACTAATCTAATAGCCTAGCTAGAATTGAAAAAAATATAGTTTCCTTGGTGACTAGAGAGAGTTTAAAGAAACAAGATGAAGAAAGCAAGTGCCAAAACTCCTTTCTCAATTGCTCGATGTCTTTAATTAAAGAGAGATTATCCAACGGAAATTAAACGCTAGATCTCGATATACTATGGCCAACTTCAGATCCGAAAATATAAGAAAGGAAGAGTTGTCCAATAGGCCAAAAATTCATTATTGTAGTGACTGAATCGGAACTGACTTGTTTTACAAATTGCAGGGTGCTGACGTCAAAAAGTGGTTATTTCATGGTCAACTCCCAGATAAACCAAATCACAAACTATCACAATAAATTCAATCATAGAAAATAAAAATAAAATGTAACACGCGAGTCTATGTCCACTCCATGCAATCTTTTATTACATTGTATGATTACATATTACAGTTAATTTTTTGTCAGAATATAGAGAAAAGAAGTGATTTTAAGCCTTCAACAATATCCTTACTTATTCGACCAGCCTAGAGAAATAAACCCAACCAAAGATCTTCTCTTCAGTCCAGAAATGATGTATTTATAAGTACTTCAAATCTCGGATCGATATGACCATGTGTCAGCAGATCCGACCATCCAGAAGTTAGCAGACTGCTCCTTCAGGTTGTGGAAGACGCCGACCACCTCTCATGTCGATTACTCTGATCAAAAGACCAAGCCAGTGTTCAGTTCGACATGTCGAACCAACCTGGGTTCAACATAATCAAGTCGAACTGATGCCAATCCTTCTTCTTGCTTATTTCTTAATCCCATGCCAAGCTTGATCGAGCCAAACCACATGATATAGAGTTGAGTGAAACCATGCGGAGCCGAGCCGAAGTACACCGACTCAAAGTGATGTTGTGGGTGAAGGTTGACTTGACCTCATCGATCTGAAGCCCAAGTATCCCGTGCCCTTAACTTTGAGTGTTTTTTCATTCATTTTATGTGAGTTTAAGCTCTCTTGAGCCTATGTCCAAATTAATCCTAAACATTCTGAAAGCCGAAAAACCATGATGTGACTGCCTTACCAAAAGACAGGTCAACACAAGGCACATAACTCCTTTCTTTTATCATTTATCTTCGAACTATTGCACTCCTACAACTTTTCCTTGGAAATCATGTTGTTTTTTGAGAGGTTTTGATAGATTTACTACTTGTTTTCCTTCTTTTAAAACTTCCTGCGAGTTACTCACGTATTCATTAAGAAAGAAGCTCTATGATGATCACTCAAGCCAATAAACCATGAGTCATAGTTCTAACATCAACAACGAAACATGAAAACATCTAGATATTGTAACGGCGCGATTTTCGACCCTCCGAAAACCGTGTCATTATTGAAAGAAATTAGAAGATGTGATAGAAAAGATAGAACTAATAGAATAGAAGAATAAGAAGTTATTAGAAATCTCACAGCGGAATTTAAAAATACAAATACATTACATCATAGGGTCTGATACATCATAATACATCAACAACTTACATCATCATAGTACATTCACATAATAATACATCATGATATGGAAATACAAATCTAACTGGATACATAAGTGTAGTTAAAACTACTAGACTTGTCCTGCAACTTGAACTTCGTAAGGTTCCATTTGCCTGAATTACTTGACTACTCATAATAAATATTATGAGTACCCAAGATTTTAGGGAAAACACAGAAAATAAACTCTGAGTAAACACAGTTAAATAGATGTAAACAGGGAAATAAGGAATAAGGTGTTCCGTTATTAATAGATTCAATTACTTTAGAAATCTTAAGACCAATCCATAACTAATATATGGAAAACGACCCTTGTATTTTAAATATCAAAACGTTTGATATTTATGATAGTATTTATCAAATAAATAATCATCTAGTGAATCGCTTGCATCTCACGTTCACGTACATAGAATAAAATCTAAAACCGTCGAGCGCTTATTGGAATTTGGTTTCTAACTGACAGGGTATGGGAGCACCCACCGATCAGTGTACTCTAGAGAGGATACACTGGGGGTTCAACAAGAACATCCTGCAACCCGGCCACACATGACCGTCCACTCATTTAGCTTGAGTGTAACAAATATATTACCACCTCCACGGTTGGGAATGACCCACCGATTACCGAAGGTAACAGAGGTGAATATAGATTTAGAAACAAAAGGAATTACTCTAGATGGTGATAATATACCCTGCTTGGGTATGACCCAACTAGCCATGCTGCCTAGCCCAACTATTGTCTTTCCGGATTGTGAGGTTTGAAGTCACGTTTACCGTTTCACGAATTATTCTTCAACGACTTTGAATGTCACACCGTCCTATCTGACAGATCACTCATTTGTTTCCACAAATATATTCTGGGTATAAGGCTAAAGAAACGAATCTCTCCGCCACCAACATAATACACTTATGTAAAGTCGATGTGTAAAATCTGATTGATATACGTTGTCAGACATCCGACTGTTCGGATCTGTTCTGGGATTTAACAGACCGTAGATACTATTTTGAAATAGTCCTTGCATTCTTCATCTTTATCGATTTCCGGTATACGTCGTAATATTCGAGTCGAAGTGGAAATGTGAATTCCGGACTCTTCGAAACGATGTACAAAATATCTTTTATAGTCGATAATTTATTATCAGCTTACTGTCTTTAATTCAGTTGCACATCCAGTATTTATAATTATATATACAGTATAAAATTCTTTGGTTCATCTCTGCATATCTTAAATATCATTTACAATTGTATAGTTGAAGTGTGTGCGTCGCACACAAGTTGTTATACAGTTTTTATCATTTTATTGATGTATAGAAAAAGCCCGTGCTTCGCGCACAGTATTTTACCTCGCGTACCATCGACGTTGAGACGATGTTCTATACTCCGGTTTTGATTTGTCAAATATTTGTTTTCCTTTATTTAAAACTTAAATAAATTGTTTTATAATTTATTTAAATTAAATTATCTTTTAAAAACTCAAGTTCTAACTCGACGAACTTCTTCGAACAACTTCAAATTCTGGGACTTCACTGTCGTCTTGACCGTTCCACTTGCCTTAGTCACTTTTAAATAAAAACTCTATTTTTATTTAAATTAATTAATTACTGATTAATTATCTTTAATTATTAACTTTAATGAAAATTGTTTTAATTAAATTCTTGCATTTAAAAACCCTTTTCTTTCTTTTATTTCCATCTCTGGTCTGTTCTTGCTCCAACGTGCACGGCTGTGCACGTGCACACCACCACCCGCCACCGTATCGCCGCCGAACCACCACCCACAAATTCCTTTGCCACCACCGATCATCCTCGACCAGTCACCACCACCGCCAGTTGCCTCCTCCTCCAAAACTACCTTCTACGTTTAAAAACCGAAACTGCTTCGAAAAACACTCCACCTAAACCGACCTCGACCCGCCTCCTCCGACCACCGGAGCACCTCGCACTACCGCCGTCAGCTCCGCTCAGACCCAACGCCGCTCCACGTTCATCCCTGGCCAACTCGCACGCCTGTGGGGCCCGCACGTCACCTCCAATCCGACGAACCCATTCTGCCATTTAAAAGGTAAATCGAGCTCGACAGCTCCAACCACTCGATGGAAAAATCATGTGGCATTTTTCTCGTATTCCCCGATGTGTGCAGCTCCTCCATGCACCACGCCCCGATCATCAACGTCGCCTATCGCCGGAAATTGGTCAAAGTACCAATTTCGATCATCTCGATATATCTCCTTCGTCCCAACGTTAAAAATCATGAAATTACTTTTAAAAATCATCATTTTCTTTGTTGATTACATCTATAACCCTGTAATTAAGTTTCACGACGTTTGAATTTTCGGATAGAAATGTAGATGACAGAGTACTGCTGTTTTCTTGCATTCTTTGTTTTTAAAACAAAGTTAGTTTAGTTTTGTTCTTGCTGATATATGTATATATATTATCGTATATAAGTATAACATATACAAATGGTTGTGTACTTGTGATTCATGATCAAACAGCTTATAGTTTCATATAACAGAGGTTTTGTTTTTGACAGTAACCAAAACTGTCTTGCTTTCTTTGATCAAGTAGGTGATGAACTCATTTATAATTCAAACAACACATGTATACATATATATAAAATGACATGAACTTGATATACTTGCAACTACATTGGTGTCCAAACATTTATGAACTTGCATTGGTGACATATGAAAGCACACACACACACACAAACAGTTTTACAGTGACTTGAAATCATGACATTAGTGAGGTTTACTCACTTGTAAATTAGCTCCTGAATCCTTGCTTGAAGTTTGATATAATTCCAGCAAAGACTTGTGTTTTTAGTAAAAAGAAAATGCATGCAAATGGGTTGGTATTTATAGGCAAAGTCTCTAAGTTTTTCTACAGCAAGTTCTCTACCTACCCTCTCCTTCTCTCTCTTGTTTGAATAGCCAAGATATGTTACAGCAAAAGGTAAGTACCCTTCACCAAAACTTCTTCCTACCAACCCTATTTGATCTCCTCTCCACGTACAAGAGTTATGCTTTGCATTAAATGCAAAGCTTGCCTTCATTAAATGCAAACTCAACCCTTCTTGTCAAACATGCTTAGATATTTTGTTGCCCTCATATTTTTCGCAGATATTATTTGTAGGAGATGATTAGGTGATTGTCTCACCCCTTAGCTACTTCTTTGTCATGTATTTTGGACCTTGATTTATTTTGTTTTAACTCTTTTTACTTAATTGATTTTGTGTATACTTATATGTATATATAATCATGGCCAAAATGTACATGTATCCCTTGTCCTGTTTTCAATTCTCTCACATATATATTAATCTTCTTAAATTTGTATGTTTGGTTATGCTATCTTTGATGCTAACTTTAATATTTAGTTAGCAAATAGGTTTAGTTACACAAGCTTGTGTTGCCAACATTCCCACACTTTCCTTAGTTAGGAATACATATTTTGTATCATTCAAGACTAATCATACCTTATATATATGTCAAGTTTGAGTGTATTCATATATGTATATAAATACATATATGTGATCATACACAATTTAGTTTTGTTAAGCAATCCAAATATATTTAAATTTCCTTATTAAAATAAATATCAGATGCGAGAAAAATCCAGCCATTACAGACTACCCCACTTGAAAGAATTTCGCCCCGAAATTACATAAGAAAGATAGAAAGTTTCCAGAAGAAAATATTTCATAAACTGGTTGCTTTAGTACACATACACATACGACTAGTTCTATACTAACACTAGTCTCGATACATACAATAATACTAGACTTGACTACTCAAGTTCTAAACTGCCCCAAAATATACATACGTAACTATCCTCCTCCAGACTCTGTCCTACTACTCGTCGTCAGAGATATCTATTATCTGTGCGACCTCCTCGTCATCAGATATATTAAGGACCTCAACTACGTCCTCTGCATCAGTCTCCTCCTCGTCATCCTCTATATAAATCAGACCCACTGGTGGTATTAAATATAGCCTCACCACGGGATATCCATACTCACCGAATACTTGTACTCCTCCTCCTGCCATGCGAAACTCGACGAGAACTTGTTCCAATCTATTCCATATTTCTGTCCTTTGGGCTACCTGCTCTTCTTCGTCAATGGACAGTCTTTCACCATGTGTCCTGCTTGCTGACAGTTGAAACAGATATTCTTCACTACCATCTCGTTCCTCCGATTCTGGTTCTGATTCTGTTGCTGAGGTTTCTGTTGCTGCCTCGGGTATTGCTGGGGTTTTTGTTGCTGTTGTGGGTATTGCTGGGGTTTCTGGTTCCCCTTTTGTTTACAGAATCGTGCAATGTGTCCCTTTTGCTTGCAGTTGTGACACACCGCATTCTTAAATTTACCTTCCACAGTCTGTTGCCCCGTCTTAGCTTGGCCCTGATTAGCATTCCAATCTGGGTTGACCTTTCTTTTCATGACATTCACCCCACTCGTCTCCCCAGTCTGGATCCTCGCTCCTGGTTTCTTTGTATCTAGTGCTTCATATCTGAGTGCTAGGTCTACTAGTTCCACAAATGGATCCTTCAAATGTCCCATCATCCTTCCTTGCAGATTATCTCTAAGACCAGCAACAAACATCTCGTTCTTTTTCAAAAGAGTATTTATCAGCTCCGGCCCAAAGATTGAAAGTGCGTTGAACTGGTTTTCGTACTCAGCGACAGACATGCTTTCCTGCTTTAAGTCAATGAAGTCTCGGTACATCCTTGTCCTTCCAGTAGCAGGTAGATACTAACCTTCAAAAGCTTCTTTGAACATGGGCCAAGTAAAGTTTTCCTCAGGAGTGTTAGCAGTCTGGGCATCCCACCATATTGCTGCGGCTCCTTCCAGATTCCATGAAGCTAAGAGACGCTTATGCTCGTCATCCAACCTCAGTCCTTTAAAAATCTTCTCACATGATCTAATCCATGCTTGGACTCCGACCGGTGATTCAGTACCTCTGAAAATCTTTCCTCCCAGAGTTGTGTAATTCTTACAGACCATAGCAAAGTTAGGCTGAGTTGGTGCCCGGATTACTTCAGTATTATCCACTTGGGTCTGGTTAACAGTGTGTCCGTTTGTCGTAGTTGGTCCGCTTGCTCCTCGGCCTCTTCCTCCACGAGAACTCATTTTCAACTCCCTGAGTACACGGATTGAAAATTAATGACTCATCGGAAAAATATGTCAAGGGATTACCTAAGTAACTACGATCTACCTATAATAAAATATAGTTTTTAGTAGAAATACGCTCTCTCACTATTCCAAAGCCTAAATGTTTCCGAAGAACATAGGCTCTGATACCAACTGTAACGGCGCGATTTTCGACCCTCCGAAAACCGTGTGATTATTGAAAGAAATTAGAAGATGAGAGAAAAGATAGAACTAATAGAATAGAAGAATAAGAAGTTATCAGAAATCTCACAGCGGAATTTAAAAATACAAATACATTACATCATAGGGTCTGATACATCATAATACATCAACAACTTACATCATCATAGTACATTCACATAATAATACATCATGATATGGAAATACAAATCTAACTGGATACATAGGTGTAGTTAAAACTACTAGACTTGTCCTGCAACTTGAACTTCGTAAGGTTCCATTTGCCAACCTGAATTACTTGACTACTCATAATAAATATTATGAGTACCCAAGAGTTTAGGGAAAACACAGAAAAAAAACTCCGGGTCAGTCAGGGGACTGGTGTGAGTAAACACAGTTAAATAGATGTAAACAGGGAAATAAGGAATAAGGTGTTCCGTTATTAATAGATTCAATTACTTTAGAAATCTTAAGCCCAATCCATAACTAATATATGGAAAACGACCCTTGTATTTTAAATATCAAAACGTTTGATATTTATGATAGTATTTATCAAATAAATAATCATCTAGTGAATCGCTTGCATCTCACGTTCACGTACATAGAATAAAATCTAAAACCGTCGAGCGCTTATTGGAATTTGGTTTCTAACTGACAGGGTATGGGAGCACCCACCGATCAGTGTACTCTAGAGAGGATACACTGGGGTTCAACAAGAACATCCTGCAACCCGGCCACACATGACCGTCCACTCATTTAGCTTGAGTGTAACGAATATATTACCACCTCCACGGTTGGGAATGACCCACCGATTACCGAAGGTAACAGAGGTGAATATATATTTAGAAACAAAAGGAATTACTCTAGATGGTGATAATATACCCTGCTTGGGTATGACCCAACTAGCCATGCTGCCTTGCCCAACTATTGTCTTTCCGAGTTGTGAGGTTTGAAGTCACGTTTACCGTTTCACGAATTATTCTTCAACGACTTTGAATGTCACACCGTCCTATCTGACAGATCACTCATTTGTTTCCACAAATATATTCTGGGTATAAGGCTAAAGAAACGAATCTCTCCGCCACCAACATAATACACTTATGTAAAGTTGATGTGTAAAATCTGATTGATATACGTTGTCAGACATCCGACTGTTCGGATTTGTTCTGGGATTTAACAGACCGTAGATACTATTTTGAAATAGTCCTTGCATTCTTCATCTTTATCGATTTCCGGTATACGTCGTAATATTCGAGTCGAAGTGGAAATGTGAATTCCGGACTCTTCGAAACGATGTACAAAATATCTTTTATAGTCGATAATTTATTATCAGCTTACTGTCTTTAATTCAGTTGCACATCCTGTATTTATAATTATATATACAGTATAAAATTCTTTGGTTCATCTCTGCATATCTTAAATATCATTTACAATTGTAGTTGAAGTGTGTGCGTCGCACACAAGTTGTTATACAGTTTTTATCATTTTATTGATGTATAGAAAAAGCCCGTGCTTCGCGCACAGTATTTTACCTCGCGTACCATCGACGTTGAGACGATGTTCTATACTCCGGTTTTGATTTGTCAAATATTTGTATTCGTTTATTTAAAACTTAAATAAATTGTTTTATAATTTATTTAAATTAAATTATCTTTTAAAAACTCAAGTTCTAACTCGACGAACTTCTTCGAACAACTTCAAATTCTGGGACTTCACTGTCGTCTTGACCGTTCCACTTGCCTTAGTCACTTTTAAATAAAAACTCTATTTTTATTTAAATTAATTAGTTACTGATTAATTATCTTTAATTATAAACTTTAATGAAAATTGTTTTAATTAAATTCTTGCATTTAAAAACCCTTTTCTTTCTTTTATTTCCATCTCGGGTCTGTTCTTGCTCCAACGTGCACGGCTGTGCACGTGCACACCACCACCCGCCACCGTATCGCCGCCGAACCACCACCCACAAATTCCTTTGCCACCACCGATCATCCCCGACCAGTCACCACCACCGCCAGTTGCCTCCTCCTCCAAAACTACCTTCCACGTTTAAAAACCGAAACTGCTTCGAAAAACACTCCACCTAAACCGACCTCGACCCGCCTCCTCCGACCACCGGAGCACCTCGCACTGCCGCCGTCAGCTCCGCTCAGACCCAACACCGCTCCACGTTCATCCCTGGCCAACTCGCACGCCTGTGGGGCCCGCACGTCACCTCCAATCCGACGAACCCATTCTGCCATTTAAAAGGTAAATCGAGCTCGACAGCTCCAACCACTCGATGGAAAAATCATGTGGCATTTTTCTCGTATTCCCCGATGTGTGCAGCTCCTCCATGCACCACGCCCCGATCATCAACGTCGCCTATCGCCGGAAATTGGTCAAAGTACCAATTTTGATCATCTCGATATATCTCCTTCATCCCAACGTTAAAAATCATGAAATTACTTTTAAAAATCATCATTTGCTTTGTTGATTACATCTATAACCCTGTAATTAAGTTTCACGATGTTTGAATTTTCGGATAGAAATGTAGATGACAGAGTACTGCTGTTTTCTTGCATTCTTGGTTTTTAAAACAAAGTTAGTTTAGTTTTGTTCTTGCTGATATATGTATATATATTATCGTATATAAGTATAACATATACAAATGGTTGTGTACTTGTGATTCATGATCAAACAGCTTATAGTTTCATATAACAGAGGTTTTGTTTTTGACAGTAACCAAAGCTGTCTTGCTTTCTTTGATCAAACAGGTGATGAACTCATTTATAATTCAAACAACACATGTATACATATATATAAAATGACATGAACTTGATATACTTGCAACTACATTGGTGTCCAAACATTTATGAACTTGCATTGGTGACATATGAAAGCACACACACACACAAACAGTTTTACAGTGACTTGAAATCATGACATTAGTGAGGTTTACTCACTTGTAAATTAGCTCCTGAATCCTTGCTTGAAGTTTGATATAATTCCAGCAAAGACTTGTGTTTTTAGTAAAAAGAAAATGCATGCAAATGGGTTGGTATTTATAGGCAAAGTCTCTAAGTTTTTCTACAGCAAGTTCTCTACCTACCCTCTCCTTCTCTCTCTTGTTTGAATGGCCAAGATATGTTACAGCAAAAGGTAAGTACCCTTCACCAAAACTTCTTCCTACCAACCCTATTTGATCTCCTCTCCACGTACAAGAGTTATGCTTTGCATTAAATGCAAAGCTTGCCTTCATTAAATGCAAACTCAACCCTTCTTGTCAAACATGCTTAGATATTTTGTTGCCCTCATATTTTTCGCAGATATTATTTGTAGGAGATGATTAGGTGATTGTCTCACCCCTTAGCTACTTCTTTGTCATGTATTTTGGACATTGATTTATTTTGTTTTAACTCTTTTTACTTAATTGATTTTGTGTATACTTATATGTATACATAAGCATGGCCGAAATGTACATGTATCCCTTGTCCTGTTTTCAATTCTCTCACATATATATTAATCTTCTTAAATTTGTATGTTTGGTTATGCTATCTTTGATGCTAACTTTAATATTTAGTTAGCAAATAGGTTTAGTTACACAAGCTTGTGTTGCTAACATTCCCACACTTTCCTTAGTTAGGAATACATATTTTGTATCATTCAAGACTAATCATACCTTATATATATGTCAAGTTTGAGTGTATTCATATATGTGTATAAATACATATATGTGATCATACACAATTTAGTTTTGTTAAGAAATCCAAATATATTTAAATTTCCTTATTAAAATAAATATCAGATGCTAGAAAAATCCAGCCATTACAGATATCGACCTTAAAGAGGGTTATATAGAACTTCTTTCTTAAGACAATTCATACTCCAGCTTCTAAGTCCATTCCAAGCTTGTTTCTAAGTTTTTGAACCATTCCATCAACATCCTGATGTTTACATTCATCTGAAACCATTTCTTAAAAAGATGGATAACACTTGTCCCCCATAATATGTACTTGTTATAAGCAAAGCATGCTCCGGAACAAGATAAGCATACATGATTGTCACATAAGTCCATTGGTTATCGAAGAGATACTTAAAAGCATTGTCCTTGTTCCATGGATTTCCATTCAACTACTCCATATAATGAACGTTTTGTTCTTCATGCTAAGGATATGATCTGTACTCTAAAGATGTTCCACACGATAACCAAATATGTACCACCTCTCTATGACTTTCCTCCCGTTTCCATTTTGATTTAGATCCAAAATTCTTGTCGATGCCGATCTCTTTTGGTTTGTGCAGAGATGAAATGATGGGTCAATTAGTATTATAAGTATCTATCTCTTATGATTTTTTTTCATGCTTCTTTACTCCTCTTGCTTAAGCATCCTAGTGCCGAGAAAAGGCTAGACCATTTCCAAATTCCACAAGTGCAAAATGAAACTACAAGAAACATATCTTTAGAGACGGCTGTAAGTTGTGGTATCTGGCAGCAACCATCGATAACGATGGCTTCGTCATGGTATTAGCGACTACTAAACTATACGTGTGTTAGTTTCATATGGAATCACGCTCGGTTGATGTTAGCTGTCGCAACCTTGGAAATTTAATATGATGCAAGCCGTCGTTAAACTATAATACAAATTTTGCAATTTAGCTTTTCAATTATCCAGACATACATAATTGTTTATATCTCTATCTGCATCATATACAATACATACAAAACCCATTTTCAAATAAGATAATACCTTATATAACGCATAATATTATTAATATGTGTGTGTATCACGTAATATCGCATATATTATACATGACCAGCTTTATATCAAATATGTAACAACCCAAATTTTTAAGCCTAATTAATTTAAGTTATATTTTTGAATTTAATATGATTTCCAAGATATGATAAGCTAAATTTGATATTGAGATTAAATTTTTTCAAATTTAGAGCAATTAAAAAATTTGTTAAAAAAAGAATTTTTGTCAAAATAAGAATTTTGTAATTTGTCAAAATTAATTTGATTTGATCATTTGGGAATCTAGATTAAATTGATTTTAATTTGAATTTTAAATGAGATTTGAAAAAAAAATAACCTATTTAAAGTGATGGAATTCAACGGTAAAATACATTGACAAAACATGTCAACTTTTGTCAAAACTGGCTTTGATCAAATATTAAAACTTTGTCAAAAATGAGATTTAATAAGTTGACAAATTAAGTTGATTTAGACATTTGAAAATTTTAATTTGACGATTTTAAGGTAGATTTTGAATTTAATTTAATAAATAAAAATAGTTGTTCAAAACTATAAAATATAACGGTGAAATATATTTTGATAAATATTCATCGGCTTTTGTCAAAATGGTTTGTTTGAATTCGTATTGAAAAAACCATTTTAAGTATGATCTTTTTCAAATAAATTATTTAATAAAATTATTTTATTTGAGTTCTTAAGTAACATAAGATCATCGAAATTCATCGAGTTTAACTAGTTTTGTCGTCGATTGATTTGAATCGACAAACATTGACTTAAGTTTGTTGAATAGCAAGAATTTGCAACATAGCACTTGCAACACTTAGGAAAAGTGTGAAAAAAGGTGTGACAATTCCTTAGGAATATCCTAAAGCACTTTCCACTTATGCTTTTTCGAAGCCACACTATAAGAAAAACCACTTTCAACCGCAATCGAAGATAGCGTTTTGGGTGCAAATGCTGTCAAATTTTGGTCCCTCTAAATTCACTACTCAATGAAATGCTTCCGTTGATTTCAACACTGGCTGAAACGCTGATGCAACATGTGTGATAAAATATTTACCCAAATCAACGCGCACGACTAACATCCCGCCTCCACTTTCATTTCCCTCTGCCTAAAAAATTTACTTTCCCTCTTCCTCCAATTTCATTTCCCTCTTTCGATTCATTTCCCGGGTTTGATTTCATCTTGCGGTAAAACCCAATTTTATCATTTCATCGTTCCTTATTTCCCTTCCTTAGTTCCTCTTGTTTAGGTACTTCGATCGATTTAGTTATAATTTGTCTTTTGTATATTTAATTCGATCGATTTAGTTTTCGATTGATTTAATTATTTGTCTTTCGATTCGATTGATTTAATTACTTAGTTCTTGTACATTTACTTCGATCGACACTTATTAGTGAAATCTATAGTATATGTCGGACAACTTAAATAAATTCCTGTAGTTTCATACATCGAGAAAAAAAAATCAATAGCCGAGTGCAGTAGATTCAATTAAAAAGCACTTAACTTCTCATTATGCAGTTGAAAGTGTTAAGGTTATTATAACATTTTTGGTAATTTCATAACTAAAACTAATCTTAAATAGCTAGAGTAGCTATTTTTGGTTGTAATTAGCAATACGAACTTACAATTGTAGGTTTTTCTTTTATAGTTATATGTTATAGGTCTTTATTTTATTTAACCAAATATATATTGCTTGAATAACAATGATCACAGCATTAACAAATTCGATCACAGCATTAACAAATTCATTCATTACTGTTTTGTTATTCAATATCTCCACTTCTGATTTTAAAATGGAACAAGATTAAATTAGCGTTGGTTAGAAAACATTTTTGATACATTCTATAAACACTAGAATGCCAGTATGTATGGTTAAATCCACTGTTTGAAACATATTTATAAAATGCCAGTGGAGGCGGGCGACCCCACTGGGCCTTAAGTGTGTCCGTCATTGATAAGTAATGATTTGAGTATGTGTGAATTGCAACTAGGGAGTTTTGCACATGAGTTGTGATTAACCATTTGTTTATAACCTTTTTGCTATTTGTATTTTAGATACTTGATTTCATACACATTATATATGACGATGGACAAAGATTGGTTGCGTAAACATAGATGTTAGTCGCTAATTATATTAAACTTTCAATTTGACATTCTCTGAATACTGATAATATAAAGTAACACCTGTTTTCAATTTTATTTACAGAACAAGTAGAGAGTATGGCCTAGGTATTCGAAAATTTGTGCTTAATGCCAAAAAGAATTAGGAGATGTTGAGCACCTGATTATAAGGGGAATGGATCCTAAGTTTGAAGGTGGTATGTGGTATAATCATGGCGAGCAAGTGACTGTTGAAAAATCGGTTACAATGGGTGAGACGTATGACTTACTCAAAGCAATTCACTATGAAGATGAAGATTATTTCAATCATACTTTTTTTTATGATGAAAAAGATAAGGATGGTGCACAAAAGCAGTATGATGATTTACTTAAAAATTTGGAAGATGCTGAAACCCCACTGTATCTTGGTTGCACAGACCATACAAAGTTATCTGCCATTACTACTTTGTATAATTTTAAATACGATACCGGATTATCTGATACTGGTTTTGATAAACTTCTTAACGTCCAACATATGTTTTTGCAGAAGAATAATGTACTCCCCAAGACATTATATGAAGTAAAAAAGTTTCTAAAACAATTTGATATGGGATTTGAAAAGATTCATATGCTTGTGAAAATGATTGTTGTATTTTTCGTAAAAAGAACAAAAATTTAAATAAATGTCCGAAATGTGTTTCTTCATGATGGAAGATCAATTGGGATAGAAAAGAGATTATACAAGGTATCCTGGTTAAGGTGTTGAGATATTTTCCAATAATTCCAAGATTGAGAAGAATGTTTAGATCTGAAAAAATAGCAAGTGAATTAAGATGGCATTTCAAAAATAAAAGTAGTGATGCAAAGATGTGACATCCTGTAGATTCTGTAACATGGATCATGATTGATGAAAATTGGAAAACATTTTAGCCGATCCACGTAATATTAGACTTGGTCTTACTACAGATGGCTTTAATCCATTTTCTATGTTAAGCTCCAAGTATAGTTGTTGGCCGGTAATGCTTGTGACTTATAATTTGTCACCTATGTTGTGCACGAAGAAGTAAAATATCATGTTAACACTTTTAATTCTAGGTCCAAAACAACCAGGAAATGATGTTGATGTATATCTGGCACCATTAGTAGAAGACTTGCATTACTTGTGGAGTAATGGAGTAGAGACATATGATGCACTAAGTAAGACACTTTTTAACTTGAAAGCTGTTTTATTGTGGACGATAAATGATTTTCTAGCTTATGGTAATCTTGCTGGATGTCGTGTAAAGGGTAAAAAAGCGTGCCCATCATGTGATGTCAACACTTATGTCGTGTAAAGGGTAAAAAAGCTTGCCCATCGTGCGTGTTGATGTGTGTACAGCAGTGTATCATCATCCATGTCAATTAATATATGTCATTTTGATGGAGCATGAGCAATAATATAGAAGCAAATGTAAGTTGTACGATTGGGGTGGATGCAAAGAATTGGTTGCCAAAGGACGAGTGCATCTACCCCTGTGAGCAATTTTCCTAAATTTGTTACATAATATGTTTATATTCCTAGTATCTTTTTTTAAGAATTTTTGATTATGTATCAACAAATATCGATTATATGATAGAGTGCAAATTTCCCAGTGAATGCCAAATGCAAGATCTATGAAGGCGTAACTCATTTATGGAATGCTTATCAGATGCTTTTAGTTCGATGGTAGCATGGCATGATGCGAATGTTAGACTGGATTCAACTTTTACGTAAGTTTCACAACCTTTTGTGTGTATACGAACCCGTCACTAACATTTAATATTCCAGTTTTTACGTTTGTTTGTGTATTTCATATACTTAGTCTGTATGTGCACTCAAAACATGCACTTGGGTTATAATGCTACAGCAACAAGTAAACACTCTCCATACTGTTTTGAACCTAGGGAAGTAGATTCAATTAAAAAGCACTTAACTTCTGATCATGAAGTTGAAAGTGTTAAGGTTATTATAACATTTTAGTTATTTTCTTAACTAAAACTAATCTTAAATAGCTGAAGTAGCTATTTTTGGTTGTAATTAGCAATACGAACTTACAATTATAGGTTTTTATTTTACAGTTAGATATTATAGGTCTTTATTTTCTTTAACCAAATATATTTTGCTTGAACAACAATGATCACAACATTAACAAATTAATTCGCTACTGTTTTGTTACTCCATATCTCCACTTCTGATTTTAAAATGGAAAAAAAAATTAAATTAGCGTTGGTTAGAAAACATTTTTGATACAGGCTACAAACACTAGAATGCCAGTATGTATGGTTAAATTCACTGTTTGAAACATATTTATAAAATGCCAGTGGGGGCGGGCGACCCCACTGAGCCTTAAGTGCGTCCGTCATTGCATACACACCTTTTCACTCGGGTCAGACCGAGTTTGTTTCAGGTATTATTCTCCCTTTTGGTTGTAGCGGTTACATGATGCTTCCTTTTTAGGATCAAGTCATTTACTTGGGATTGTCAGCTTTCTTATGAGGCATTATCAAATTGTATATTCTTTGCTCGATGTATATTGAGTGGTCATCATACCACTCTAGTACTGTATTAAGATGCATCATTGTATGTGTAAAAATTTGTATATCTACACTGTTCTGTGATGAGTTATTCATTTAGTTATGGTGTTTTGTTCTGATTGATCCATAGCCATATATAGCTTTGTATTAATTATTTATTGAATATGTCGATCCACTTATGTTGAAAAAAAATAGATAGCATTTGTCGATGTGTTCAATAGATAATTAAGACTAAGTTATAGTTGGTCGCCCCTAACCAGCCCTATTCTCCGCATTAGCAGACAGAGTTATTATCTAATTCTCTTTGTTATTATGGGTCTCGGGGTGGGGTATTACGTAATTTGGAAACACCTTTTAATCCTAGTTGATTTTCATGTCATCTCTGTAGTTTTGGCACTTTTTTGCATCTGAAAGTGCATCTTATGGAAAGAGAAAATTGTTTTACTTAAAGAGAGCAGAAAAGTCTAACATAAAAATTGCATGGACATACAATTTCCTTTTGTCTGAAAATTGGTTATTGATACTTGAGGTTTAAGTGGGTTTAGTGATTTTTTTGTTATGGTTGCTATTTTCTGCTATGTAAATGTATGTGGTGATGCCCAATGGTTGACATGTGAGTCTTGTTCCTGTTTATGTAAGTGCAGTCGCGAATTGTATTGCCATATTGTTGCCATACTCTATTGGTGACAAGAAACTGCTTCGGCTTGCTGAATTGCTAAGCCAAGAGTGGATGTACCCGCGGCTTGCTGCTCCGAAACAGCAAGCGCAAGCTCGCTGCTTCAAAACAGCAAGCCATGGCTTGCTGTTTAGAACCAACAAGCTCAGGCTTGCTGTTCCAGCAAGCTATGGCTTGTTGTTTCGAAAAAACAACCCACGAATACATCCACTCTTGACTCATATTATTTTGCTATAATTTATTGATTGCAGATATATTAAAAATAGATGTTTAGTTCATATTATTTTGCAGTAGGTATTATAAGTTAAATATGTTAATTTTTATTTGATCACTAACCGTTAAATTTCATCCTTGTAGGTAGGTGAAGAATAATGTTGATGCAACGAATGCAAGGATGTTTTCTTGAAGTTTATTTTGGTATCTGTGTAGTAAGTTTATTTTGTAGTAGGAAAGAATTTTATTTCGGTGGTGGATTTGTAGTAGGAATGCACATGATGTCTTTATTTACAAACTTTGTTTATGGTTGTGTTCAATTTCACTAATGGAAGAGACTACTAGTCGTGTTTTTATATAATTATTTTTCATTTAATTTTTTGGTGAAGCAGCTAAACTATGATAATAGTACAGTTTAGGGTAATGATATGTGTGCAAATGTAACATCATGATATGGATGTTGTAATTTTAGCACCAGAAGGCGACAACATAAACAAATTGTTGTGCAAATGTTAGTGATGTCGTTTCAAAAACGCTGATAAAACCTTATTAACTTTTTACAGTGCATGACAAACGCTATTCAAAAATTAATAACAGCATTTAATATATGTTGTGCATATTTCTACAACACAGATGACATGCTGTGTAAATATTACTAACAGTATTTCATGATTGCTGATAAAAGGAGAGGGAACTTTTTTACAGCGCGTAAAAACACTGATAAATATTAGTAACTGCGTTTAAAATTAGTTGTTGAAAGTCTAAATGTGATGTTGTACATTTTTTGACAACATGTTTCGAACGTTGTCTGTTTTTTAAAAACAACAAGCAAAATAAGCGCTGTATGGTATATTAGCAACTAGTTCAAAACGCTGTAAAACATGAAATGCAACAGCGTTTATTCTACCGATGTTGAAAAGCATGGGCCTACGATAACATGTCGTTATACATTGTTCATCAAAATGCTATAAAATCGTACAACAGCGGTTCTGGGACGCTGTTAAAAGCATTTTTTGGTGTAGTGCCATGTGCTAAAGCCCATGGTTTTCCCTTGCCAATTTGCACTTAGGACCCTCCTCTGTTCCTATAAGAAGGCACCTAAACCTCTTCCATTTCATTTCATTCTCTCCTTTCTTTTCTCCTTCTTCCTAAGCTTGGTAGCCATGGTGTAACGACCCGCATTTTTCTGGTAATTATTTAATTTATTTAAAATATGGGTTTGATTTAAATAATTGAATTTAACGATTTATTTAAGAATATATTATTTAAATAATAAAATAATATATTAAGTTTCCAAACCGTCAGAAAATGTTGAGTTGGCAATATAGTGTGAACTGGCAGTTTGGAATAGTTGAATATTAGTCTATATTAAATTATATTGATGATTTCGGCTAAATGACGACGATGAATATATATAGTTTATAATTTAATTAAATAACGAGCTGCAGCGGCGCGGTAGTTCGTGTTTTGGCGTTTTGAACTTTAATTGGCTGTACAGGGCCCAAATTAAGTCGGATTTCTATGAAATAAGAAACATTGAAATCTGTTGAACTATATCTACCTAACAGAAGTGAAAAATCAAGATTCCGCGTTATATATTGCGAGTTATGTCCAAATTAAATATTCAGGAAAGCAGCGGCGTAATCGTTTATCGACCGTAACGGTTTATTTGAAATAACTCCATACCGGATTCGAATTTGGACAAGGTTCTTTTGAGGCGTAGTTATAATTTTATTTTTAGAATTTTACTGTAATTTTTAATTAATTAAATATGCAACTTTTTATTTGGAGTATTTTGCACCCTTAAGCAACGAATGTGGGTTTTCACAATATAAGTCAATCTACCGGTATTATTACATTTTTGGGACCAGAGCACATCACTCATTTAAATGGTATTTTTGTTTCTGTCCATAACTGTCCCTAAGTGAAAAGAATATTTCATAGTGGGGTACGCTATGTTTTTAACTTAAAACAAACTAAACTGAATGGTTAACTGGTCAAACGGACTCGAAATTCAACGAAACAAGTTTCATACGAAACCTTAGGAAGAGGTCTAGTGAAACGTCAAGGCCTCATATTTTTAGGATTTTTTCTGGAATTGTTAGGAATTATTGCTCGGTGTTTTTCATCGATATTTTCTAAGGGATTTTCGCAAACGATGTCGGAATTCGACGAAACCTGTCCCATTGGATCCGGAATATGTTTTTATGTTAGGAATAGGTGTCCTTATCTCGATTAAAGATTGTATGTAGTGGTTTTTAAGCTGATTTCTCCATGACAAAGTTGTGTACATTAAATTATTATTAAATCATCCCACCCATCATATGTTCACTTTGCAAAGTGTCCAGCAACATGCGCTCAAACCAATTTCAAAGGTTGCCTTGCGTTCCAAAAAAAAAAAAAAAAAAAAAAAAAACGTTGGTGGACATGCATCTTGATGCATGCATGACATGCGCATGCAGGTATTGGAGTGGGTGCATGCATGCTCTTAGGCCTAACATTCAGCAAGAGGGAAAAAAAAAAAAAAAAAACCAAATCTACTGGCATTAAATATCTCTCTGCAAATGTTTGTCCTACCATGTCAATTGGAACATGCCAGCACTCTTTTCCTGAAACCATTCATTTATTTGAATGGACCAAATGAAAACGACATGCATGAGCCTTGCCGACCAAGCCACCCTTCATACCTGCTACATCTAACATATAGCCGCAGACCTAAATATACATATATATTTAAAATAGTTAAACCGTGGCCACCACGTTTTCCCATCTATAAATACACAGCCGACCTACTCTCGACATTAGCATATACCGAAGGATTTTGACGTTGTTCCTATCTCCTCCACTTCTCTTCTATATATACACAATATCGCCTTCGTTCATTTCAGCATTTGAAACTCAGGTTTTCCCACAGCAAACAAAAGAATCGAGACAAAAACAGATAGTTATATATATAATAAACAACGAAAAACAAAATTTTCTCCTTCCATTAAGCGCCGCAATCATCCTCATCACTCACACACTTTGGATCCGGTCACTGGAATTTGCATAACACGAGTTGTGTGGGGTCCTGAAGCAGTAAGCAAGACAGGGTAACGGAGTTAAAGGACGTCAGGGTCAGCTTCATGTCATGGGGGTATCACGGTGAAAATAGTTTGTTGTTTCCTTTATAGCCGAGACTTGGTGGTGTGCGATGCATGTGAAGGAGAACAAGAACTGAGATGGTGGAGTGTGTGATGAGGGTCTGAACGAGAGGATCGGTTTTAGTATGGGGGAAAATAACACTATGGCGAACTGTGAGTGCTGAGGAGTGGTTATAGTGGCAACAAAGAAGTGAACTGTGAATAAGGGGGAGGCTTGTATACATGAAATAGGAAGGCTACAGAAAGGAAGTAAAACAAAGTGGAAAAAAAAAAGAAAAAAAAAAAAGAAAAAAAGAAAGAAGAAGTAGAAGGTAACGAGTTTTAAGGGGAGAGAAGAAGGTCCGTGGCGATGCATGTTTTAGCATACGGACGGAAGAAAGACGGTTACGTGAATGGCAAGGGGACGGGGTACGGATGTTTTGCCGAAGGAAGCCGGGTTACTGCATCAATCAGAAAGGTAATTAACGCAATGATTAGGTGTTAATTAGATAGTTAATTAATTTTTAAGAGTATAAGTTATTTTAACAACGTGTGATTTATTCGTTCGTAAACAGAATCGCACAGAACAAGTCACGTTGAAATCGCGGCAACGAAGAGTACGCAGTCTAGCTGGGTTTGTTGGAATTGAAAGCGATGAGAATTTCATTAATTTTAAACGCTTGTTTAAAATTAAATGAACAACGCATGAACCGTCAAATCCGGAATAAAATGGTGAGTTAATTCTCACACTTTTCTGGACTACTATGATGTGATAAATCCATTAAAAAAATAAATACTGGTTGATTGGCTGCATTGGTTGCTTATGGTTGATTAGATGATTGTTTGTTTTATTATTGCTGTTAAGTTATTTATTTAAATGTGATAACCATCTGTGATGCAGAGAAGAACAGGTTGGAGGGATCCGACCGGATTCCTCAAAATAACTTGTGTGTGTTGTTTATTTTTATACTGGTTGCACATGAACTGTTTGAACCCCAAGTGACATCAAAACCTATTGTCTGTTGATGGTTGAATTGATGTGACCGTTGATGTGATTTTTAATCAGTCGACAGTGGTTGGCAGTGAGGGTTTAAATCTATAGTTTTCAAAACATCGTTTTGTCGTCAGGCGAACAAACGCAGTTTCAAGTTATAAAATTTATTTTATAACTGAATTAAATCTTTGGGGTTTATTTTATTTTATTTTATCTTTAATGAATAAGAAGTTTTATAAAAATATTTATAATTAGAATCATGTTTTACAAACATGATTATTTATTAGTTATACAATGAATTTTTACGCTGTTTACGAACAGTAAAGTAAGGAGCTAGTATATGAATCAGTAAACTAAATAGATGTTTATACAATAAGCAAAGTGATGTTTTTAAATAAATTAAAGTATTTATTTATGTTATATGGAAAAATGTTTATAATTTTCCTTATATGTTTATAATCAGTTTAAATAGAGATTTTTAATACTGCAGTCGAAGCTAACATACAGTTAGTGAAAAGAAATAATTGTTTTTACAAAACAATTAACCGATGTTTTAAATTAATTAAGTTATTTAATTAATTTAAGAAGAGAAATTGAATAGAAGTCAGATAGCCACTTAACTGAGGGTTATGGTTGGCAGGAACCAACTGTTTATCCTGTTATTTATGAACTGCAGTCATTCGTGAACTGCAGTCAGGAACTAACCTACGGGTTAGTGAAATGAAATAATTGTTTTTATAATCAAATAACTGATGTTTTAAATTTATTAAGTTATTTAATAAATTTAAGGAAGAAATGATAACGTAAATCAGTTAATGGTTAACTGATATGTACGGTTGGCGAAAATCAACCGTTTAAAATTGGAATTTGACGATTGTGTCAATTTGTTTTAAATTGATCAAATCAAAGGGATTGACATTTAAAAGACTTGAAATTTCCTTTAAAATAATATAAGTTATGGATAGATTAGTATGAAAGGGATTTGAATTTATTTCAAATCGTATAAACAAGATTTGTAAATATGGGTGCAACCTAAGGCGTACATTTCCAATCAGAGTTTTGCTCAATTAAGAAAAAGAAATTAATATGAAAAGTGGGTTTACAATGGAAAGAAAATGGTTTATAAAACCAAGATAAATGGAAATGGGAATAACATATTGGATTATTGAGATGGTTTGACATTGGTTTTAAATTATAAGCTTTTATCTATCTTGAGATAAGAACGTTGTCGATCAAGGTCTGAGAGGTAATTGGAATACCCCAACTTGAACGGCTCCGCTGTTATCGAGAGATGATATTTGTTTGTAATGTATAGAGAAGTGATTATCGAGATGTTTTGCGATAAATGGAATTTATCATTTATTTAAAACAAACTTTTAAAAATGGATTAGCATCGGAAGGAATTGAATCTAATTCAAATCGTATAAACGAGTATGAAAAAGGGGTTTTACCCAAAACAAGGATTTTAAAACAAGCGTTCACCTGGGAACGAGATTAAGCGAAGTGGTTTAATCATGATAAGAAAGGGATTTTGGTAATTAAATATTTGTCGTTGATTGAATAAGAATATAACGATATGAAAATGATAAAGGGAAAGGGAAAGTGGATTTATAGAACTATAACCAGGATTTCAAATCAAAGAGAAATTCAAAAGGGTTTTGAGGTAAGTATACGATGTTAACGACCAAAAGAAATAAAGGATGATTTATAAAAGATGGCATTATTTCCAGACAAAGGAAATAAAAAGAGAAGCTTGGTAAATATGTTGTTCTAAAGCGAGTAGCGAGTAATGTTTTCAAGTAACGAAACCCATAAGAGTTTTGTTAAGATTAAGTTATGAAGTCGATTACAAGAAATCGATAAATTGGTTTTTATGAGATATTTCATATAAAGGACCTGAGCTGCCAGTCCACTGAGATACACTGTTATGATTTGATAGTTAAATCATCGACTATCAAAATTTGGCCTTTTATCGATTGTTGGTACGGAAAGACCGGGATCGAATTTATATTCGGAAACCATTCCGACCAGCAAATACGTAACGTCGAAGATATCAGAAGATGGTCGAGATGGAGCATTGAAGACCGTTGATCTTCATGAGCGGAAGAACTACTCGTTGGATTTCTAAAGGTCGCTCCCGAAGATATTTTGACTTGTGATTCTGTCGTGATTGAAATCTTCGGATTGCAAGGACTTCTCGCTACTGATCTATAGGGTGATACCTAGGATGCAGTAGGAGAGTGCCTTCGGTTCATCCTGATCCTGGATGACTTGTATGGATGGATGTCTGACAGAGTATTTCCAGAAAGGTCATGTACATTGATTTCTCCAGCCGTACCAAGAGTGAAGCAGAGAAGGAAACTTCTTTAGCTGACACGTAATGTATTGTTGTAGACGTCAATTAAGTGATTTCGATGGATCTGACAATGTGGCATTCGAAGTGAACCTGATGTGATGGTAAAGCGTAGCCTCAAGCCTCATCAACCGGGAAATGACAAAAATCGGGCAGGCAACATGGCTGTGTGGGTCGCTCCCATTAGGATGTATAATCACCTATCTAGAGAAATTCCTTTTGCTTCTTTAATCTATCGATGCTGTCCCTTTTCAGGAGACGGTGGTTTGAGCCCAACCGTCGGTGATATACATTCGATACACTCAAGCGAAATGAGTGGTCGGTCATGTGTGGGCCGGGTTGCAAGACGTTCTTGTTGAACCCAGTGTATTCGCCTCTAGAGATACACGTTCGGAAGGTGGACCCATACCTTGTCAAGTTGGAATCCAATATCCAATAAGCGCCCGCGGTTTTGGTTTGTATACTATATATGGGGAGCGTGAGATGCAAGCGTTCCTCTAAATTGATATTTACTTGTATTTAGACACTATGATAATATCAGAAAAAGATATTGATTTTAAAAACGTTTTGGGTTATAGTAAGGTAAAAACCGTCCGTGTTTATGTGTGGATTGGTCTTACTATTATCCTTTTATTTCAGAAAGGATTTTCAAAAGTTAAACAAGTTGTGTGTGCTGTGAATTTATTACTGAAAGTATTCCAGACTGACCCGGTGTGTTTTTGTTTTAAATCAAATGTGCTCAGGTCAGACCAAGCATATTTACAGGTTAGGTTCCGCTACAAGTTTCAGAGTGGAAGCAGGAGGGTTCACCGCTAGTTATACAAAGTATTTCCGCTGTGATTGATGCATGTTTACTCTGATAAATGGTATGTATATATACGGTCTTCTTTTCAAAGAGATTTGTCATATTATCTTTACTCGTTCCGCTGTGAGATTCTGATGTGTTCTTCTTTTTTCTTCTATTCTAAATTTCTTTCTTCCCATTCCTCATCCTCTAACTTCTTTCTATTAACAGTTTGGGGTTCGATACTTGGATTTTTGACAAGTAATACTGGATTAAGTATTGTTGTTGAAAATTCGAGCGTCGAATTTTCCCGGGCCGTTACACATGGCTTCCAAGTCCTCTCTCCTCCTCCCCTCCTTCTTCTTTGGCCATGAGCTACCTCCTTCCTTGTAATGACCCAGTAGAAATTCAATGCTCGAATTTCAACAATAATACATAATTCCATATTACTTGTCAAAACTCAAGTATCGAAAAACACTAGATAGTTGATAGAGAGAAATTAGAGTGTAAGAAAAGAAAGAAGGAAATGTTAAAATAAAAGAAGAAGAAGATAACAACACCGAATCAGAATCTCATATCACAGTGGAATAACATATAATATGGAAATAAATCTTTCTAAAGAACTTCTATAAATACTTACATTCGTTAGAGTATAGTAGCCAACCAATATACCTGGACAGTTATAACAACCCGTCCTTATATACAACACACAATGGAATAAGCACTAATACGCATGGGATCCTCCAACATGTCTTCTGAAGATCGTAGCATCCTAACCTGAATCTGTAAAACTCGGTCTGACTGGAGAAGTATCATCCAACTGATTTAAAGTTAAAAATCCTTTAGAAAGAAAAGGATAATCATAAACCAATCCACACATTTTTACCTTACGATAACACAAGACATTTTTGATACCAGAATCAAGCAATATTGTAATAGTGTTTATATTAAATAAATAACTATCTAGTAAAATGCTTGCATCTCACACTCCGCATACATAGTATATAATCAAAAACCACATGGCTCTTATGGGAGAATGGATTTACGACTATGACAAGGTATGAGACCACCTTCCGAAAGTGTAACTCTAGAGAGCAATATACTAGGGTACAACAAGAACATCTTGCAACCCGACTACACATGACCGACCACTCATTCAACTTGAGTGTATCGAACACCCTACGGCCACAGCCATCGTATTCTGTAGAGACACAGAAACATAAGAAGAACAATAACGAAATTTTCTGTAGATGGTGACAATACACACTAATGGGAATGACCCACATAGCCATGTTGCCTTGCCGAATTTTGTCATTTCCCGGTTGACGAGGCTTGAGATCACCTTTTAAATAACATCACATTAATTCTTTGAATGTCACATCGTCAGAACCATCAAATCACTAATTAATGTCCACAAATGCACTCTTGGTGGTAAGCGAAGAGAAGTTTCCTTCTCCGCCACTAAACTTGATATATTTGTAAAAGTGAAAATTAGTACATCATCCTTAAAAACTTTCAAAATATAAATGGCCTCCCTCCCATGTTTTACTTTCAAAGCGGGTCCCTAGAATTTGAGTTACGTGTTTTTGCCAAAAAATTTGTGCGTTGCCATATAAAAAAAAAAATCTAAAATGTGCAAATACTCCCAGAAGACCACAGAAATTTAAAAATACTTGCATGTATATATATATATATATGCAAGTGTATGCAATATTTGCATACATGTATGCAAGTATTCCTGAAGAAGTTTACACTGAAAATCTGAGTGAATACTTGCATCCATATATGCATGTATTCTGTTTTCTTGCTTACATGTATGCAAGTAAAAATGAACTGATATATATGCCTACAGATTGTTGCATATATGTTTGCATTTATTCTGAATTCCTGCATGCATGTATGCAAATAAATATGAACTGATATTCATGCCTACGGATTGTTGCATACATATGTGCAAAAATTCTGTATTACTTGCATGCGTGTATGCAAAAAAGTTAACACAGATGCATAAATGAAATAGTTTCACAGATGTGTGCAAGAATTTCAAATGTTTGCATGAGTTGATGCAAATTACTGAAGTTTCGTTGTTTTTTGTATTTTGATGCGGTTTTTTGAATTTTTTTACGATTACGTGTTTTATTTAAATACAAATGTTCGTGATTTTTATATATGTTTTATTTTTTTAATGAATTTTCGAAAAATAGGGATGTAATTTATAGTAAGTTTTGGATCGGATATGAGCCTAATTTTGAAACTTAATAGGGACCTGTGCCAAACGCACCCTTTGTAAACATCGACGTACGTGACAGTTAGGAAATACTCTGTCATAAATTCGTCCATACAAGTCATACAGGAACAAGATGAACCAAGGGCACTCTCCTACCACATCCTATATGGGAATCACCTCAAGGATCAGTAACAAGTTCTTGCAAATCCATAGATTTCAATCACGAAAGAATAACTGTCAGAATATTTACAAGAGCGACCTAGAGATATTCAACTAGTAGTTCTTCCGCTCATAAAGATCCACAGTCTTCAATACTCCATCTCGACTATCTTCTGATATGTTCCACGTTTTCGTATTTGATGGTCGGAATGATTTTCGAATATAAATTCGATCCCAGTCTTTCCATCCCAACAATCATATTGGCCATACTTGATAGTCCGTAATTTAACTATCAAATAAACAACCATGTAACCATAAAAATTGAATAAATTCACTGGTTGGGTATATAGCATCACTTGGCCTCCTTAATTTACCATAAATATTTCAATAATCAGAACATAACATTTTACCTCTTATTTTAAATATAAGAGTATTTTCAAAAAGTCGTTTAGTTTCCACTGCTTAGGAAATGTCTTATAATCGTATCCAAATTTCCATGGTAAATATCATTTTGCAAAACGTTTGCTATAATCATTATTCATTGCCTAAAATTGGATAAAAAAGTTCCCTTTTAAAAATTATGCTTATTAACCAATTCAGTCTAACTTAACGTTCGTAAAAACAACGTTATGAATTTCATTTCCAATATCATCACCCTTCCTCAAAATATTCATCTAAACTCAAGGAACCCCTTTTCTTAGCATATCCATTTCCATCCAATAGATCGCATTTACAACTCTTTCTATATAATTCCAATTATAAATGTATCTCCATTTATAACTTTACTTTTAGGGAAATCGGTACTATTTTCATTTATTTGTAAAATAGTGCTATTTACTTAACCGAATGATATAAGTATAGTCACTTTTAAACATGGCCAAACAATGTTAATTTATACGTTGTTTATTCGACAATCCAATAGTTCCAATTACATTTCAAAATCTTGCAAATTAAATTGAAATATTCCTCTAATGGAAATAATAAAATATCTTCAACATCTTCTACCATTACAAACTAATACCATCCCTAGATAAATGTATAATCGTTCAAGTTGGGGTATTCTATTTACCTCTCAAACCTTGATCGGCAACGTTCTTATCTTAAGCTAAATTTGAGTTTGTATCTCTAAAACCGATATTAATTCTAATACCAAAACAAATCTCTTTCCATTTAATTTAAATATGGTTTTATAAAACCTCACTTGCACTTGGAAACCTCCTTCCAATTATAGTCACTTTTACTTAATTTATTATTAAGTAAAACTTACCAAACACAATCTCCATTGGATTTTAAATTTCCTTACTTCATTTTCAATTTGGATTTATACCATACTTTGTTTACCAAAATTCTTTATACCAATACATTAATCACCTTCTTTTGAAATTCTCATTTCAATTCCATTCATTTTACTTAATTTAGTAAATTTTATTTAAAATATTCGCATTAGCTTACAATCTCTTTTATAAACGTTCATATATAAACTTGGGTTTACTATACCATTCTTATTTACAATACTTTTTATAACTTGGATTCCATGATTCATTTGTCGAATCTTTACACAAAGTGGCTTATTATAGATTAACTTGTTTTAATATCAGAATCTCGTTAACATCCTCCCTTAATATTTTGAAATCCTTTTTTCAATTTCCAATCGTTTCCACTTAATTCAAATATTAAGTAAATGCTCATTTTAAAACCATCTCACTTGGATTAACTTCTTTTGTAAGCCCAATTTATGAAACTAGAATGTTATAAAATCCCCTTTCAAAACCCTTTTCAAGATTTAATTCAAGTCATATTTGGAAATCATTCTTACTTAACGTATTTAAATCATCATTTAGATTTAAGACTCCTTAATAAAATCCATTTCTATTTTGGATAAAAATCTGTTTATCATATTCTCTACATAAACCCACTAAACCACTTATCATAGTACTAAACTTGTTTTTTTTTTACTAAAATCCATTTACCATATTCTAATCCCTTAGCGTTATTGGCTTATCACACTTAAATCAAAACCATACAAGAAATACTACATATTTTCTAACTTATGAAAGGGAGGTCACACTTAAATCAAAACCAGAATTTGAATTTGAACCTGGAGTGCTATTTAGAGTCTTACAAAATCTAGACTCTATTACTATATTTATCTTGAACTCTTGAAATCTTGAAAGCTTGATAACTCTTGATTCTTGAATCTATCTTGAAATCTGAATCTCTTGAAACTCTAAAACTACACAGTCTTCAGTACTTAAGTCCTGTATACAAATCCTGCATATATATGTCTATATATTCTAGATAGAGATGTTAGTATATATTTTATAATCAATGGTAATCGAAATAAGGTTGTTGTCATCAAAACTCCATTCTCTAACAACAAGTTGAAGGTGGAGCATCCTAAAGAGTAAGCAAAATTCTTGCACGAAAGGGTAACAAGTGATACATGCCGAATATTTTGGCTTCTAAAAGAAAGGGAGACTGCTTTGAGACACGTATTTCGAACCGAAAATACACTTTGTGCATAGTAAAAAAGACATCGAATTGTGATGAAAAGTTTTTAATTATGAAGGGAAGAACTTCGGGTTAGAGGAAAGTTTCATAGCAAAAGAGGGCTTTGAGTAGGAGAAATAATGCTTCAAATCAAAGAAGCGCTTCGGGCGTACAAAGGAAGTTTTGAAAGAAGTACCAGTGCTTTGAGCCTTGAAAAAAGAACTAAGAATTGATGGCCTTGAGCCATAGAGAGAAGTTCGAATAAATATTTAATAGAGCCACATATCTTGCTTCAAAGGAAGATCAATATCGAAAACACTAGTCTAAGAAAAATGCTTCGAAATGACTTTTTCATTAGCCAAAGTAAGAAGGATAAAAGGCTTTGTAATATCAAACTACATCACAATGCACTTCAAATGCTTAGAGGCACTTGGGAAAATGAAGTTTAAAAACCTAATTGTCCTACACTTAAAACGATCCCATACGAAAACAAACGTGGAGTAACGCCCATAGCCCAAGGCCATTTGAAGAATTATAAGGCAATTTGAAGTAGAGTAGCTTAGATGCAACAAAGAGTGTTTCGAATAGGATTCTTCGAAGAAAGTAAGAGAAAGCTTCGAAGCGGCCTAGGTATTCGAGGCAAATGATGTCGAAGCAACATGGAGGGTTGAAGCTGAGCATCGATCCAAAGTACCTGTTACCCATCTTTTCGAAGGCCCCACTTATAAATTGGGGTAGGATAACACCACCTAAGGAGTCGATTATCCTTTCTCATTATTTCTAGTTCCTTTTAAATATGATTGTTGTAACCTTGGATTTATTTATAAAAAAAAATCCCAATTCATCATTGTAACATAACTTGACATAATAACGATTACAATATTTCTTTTTCTATGCCTATATTCTTGACAATGAGACATGCACTTTGTGAAACCATGCATATTTTGGACTTATGTGACTATGACATTGGGACAATGCTTATTTTACTCAATATGATTTGGACTCTTAGACTATGCATAATGGACTAATGTGACTATATCCTTTTTACTTGGCATATCATATATATTTTTCAGGCGTTAAGAACAAAAAGAATTTCCTAGCATATCCATATATGATTTGAGTAGCATACATCGGATCCAACCTAATCTTGAACAGCAAGCATATAGAGTCATGATATTATCTCATGAAATGGTAAATTTTTTATATCCTATCCTTATTTCTTGAAAGTTATGTGAAGTAGGGTGTTTTGTGTTGAGTCCAGGTATTTCGAATGACCCACATCTGGGCTTGAGATATCATAAGCATGCTTATGGTCAAATAAAGTAATGATATCTCACGACCGATAAAGTTACGATTCAAAGTCGAGGCCTCAAGGATGATTTGTGAGGATGGCCAATTTCCAAGAAATACTTTCTTTGTATGGCTTGATTCGAAATAGCTTGACCTATGTTTATTCGAAGGCTCAAAGCCAAACCTTGTAAGTTAACTCGAAATAATAAACCTTCGAGATAGAAGGGGTTTAGAACAATTCATAGGGATTTCAAGAAGTTATTTTAATGGCCAAAAACTTTAGACTATCTTTTGGCTAACTAATATATTAAGGAATCAAACACCTTTATGATTAATAAGATCGATTATCGAGTTAGATATGAGCAGTACATTACATAATTTCCCTATTGGATACCCTTAACACTATCTAATTAAGTAACAACATGGTGTACGATCATTGATTAAACCGATGAAATCAGCGAAAACTGTTCATTAGAATAGAGAGAAATGAAGAATGAGGACGAAAGCTTTTAAACACTGGCAAAAGAGACCAATTCATATTTCCTCAAATCTATGTGCCCCATGTAACCTTTAAATCAACTTCGTTTATTCTATTGAATTAACTAATTAGTTAACTAAATGCATCTGAAATGAATGGTAATGATTAAGTAAATAGGGGTACACGTAGTTTGGAAAAAAATTAATTCTTCCATTAGAAGAAAGATGCGAGGCAGGAGAGGACAAAATCATTTGTTTTTGTTACCATTTTAATATTTCATTTGTAATTCAATTATATGTAATGTGTTAATACCATTATAATTACACCTTTAGGCTTTGTAACTTTAGTTCATAATTTAATCATGTCACTTAAACTTATTTATAGAAATACAATAAATTTAATATAATGTGTCAAAATTTTCCACAAATGGTACATCGACACACTAGTCTTGTTTCTAGGTAAATCAATGTGGAGATGATTTATATAATCATTGTATGATGCTCAATATGTTTGCTACTAGCTTGTATATCTTGAAGAGCTTATTGTTGCGTATGCATAATCATCATCTTTTCAATCTTTTTCTTTATTTGACAACAGTTCAACTCATTTATCTACAAATAAAATAAAAAATACGGAAATATAAGTTTGCTTAAGTATACTATTTATGATGAAACTATGTGATTCATCGTTTTTATATGGTTACTCTATTATTGAAATAACTAATTTTTGAAGTAGTTTGATCTACAAAGAATTGAAACTAATACCAAAACACAACTTACATACAATTCAAACAATTATACGAATAATTAGCTTTGACATTTTGATATATCCATTCAATTATGTCTTGCAATTCTATAATTTTGTAATGAAAAGTTATATCTGGACAACTACTTGATCATATTTTCTCTTTTGACGATATCATTGCATAAGCTGAAGTGAGACATTGCAAAACTTATATTAAAGAGGAATATAAACAAAAATTTATCCCCGAAAAAGACCCAGTGTTATGCTCTATAACAACATCCTTAAGATCACATGCACCTTTATTTTTATTTCATTTTAAACTATATAAACATCAAGCATGTGCAAAATGCGAATGGCAATGCAATAAGCTCACTCAGTCGGGGCATGGTAGTTTGTATGAGCTAGCGTGTACATAATTAATTATTAAGAAGTGAGATTATGCACCGTGTGTAAAAAATAAGATTTGATAAATACCAATAGCTAAACAAATACAAAGCAAAAGGGAAATTTTTACCTCCACAAATAAGGTATGCAGAAGATAGCCACATAAAGTTGTGTTATTTGTGCTCATTATACTAAGGTTAAGAGATTCAATGAGCTCGCACAATACGACCAAGGTTCCTTTCTTCTTGTTTCATGTTATACTAATCACTATCGACTTCTCTCATGCTTCTCTTATCTTAATCTAGATTGCCACCACTGTTTCAAATCTTTAAAATATCACCAAGATCTCGTTTTAGGCTCCTTGTGAAAGGAAACAACAAATCTCGCTATAAATCTCGTTTTGGATATATCACCCGAGATATTGCGGTATCTAAAGGTATATCGACCGAGAAAAGATACTGAGATATCACTCGGGATCTTGATTTTTCTAGTTAAAATGTAAACTTGTGCCAAAACCAAAACAATAATTAAGAAAACTCAAATCCAGCCATGATAATTTCCTACTATTTTATATTTTGCATGTTAAATGAGCATATCATATATTCATATATGGCCTACAATGCTTATGATTTTGATATTCTTAATTTTTTACCGGCATGCAACCTGTGAAATTATGTATTTTATGTTCTACTTATGTTATTTTTTTTTATGTTTTGAATCCTTTTTATGTTCTTTTTCTAACAACAATTCATGTTTATGGATCATAAGTTATAAGCACTATTCTATTTATACTGTTTTATTTTTTTATTTTAAGTATATTATGATTTATGAATATGAATCTTCTTCAATAATTTAAGAACGATGAGGTGATTTTGCAAATCAAGTTTAAGTTGCTATTTTTATAATGACATTCATGATAATTATTGTCTAAAAATATCAGTTTTTAACATATCATATACCCCGAGATCGTTTCGATATGAGCTTTCAGATTCGAGATGGAAATTCAAGCTAAACACTCGAATTAGACTGATCTCATCCGAGATCTCTCCCCAATATGAGATCAACTCTCTAAAATCGCCAAGATGAAACGTGACCGATATCCGAGATTTAAAACCTTGATTGCCACATATTTGAAACATTGAATAAAGCATAGTTCAAATACTAAATGAAATCAAAATAGCCCTATTAATCTTCTCTGTAACTCCAATGATGCCCATATTTCTCCTTTTTGGAATACTACTGTAACGACCCGCCTTTTTGCCTGGTTCTTGCCGGTAATTAAACCGACTCAAACCGTTCAAAAAGACGAATTGTTATGGGTGCATACATATATTGAACAAAATAACAGAATTTTTCATTGCGAAATACAATGTTACATCAGAGTTACATAGAATATCAGAATTACAACACATACAGCGGAAGAAAAGAAAATATACTCTCAGCGGAAGAAAATCGTATGATATAGCGGAAGCTCCAAACTCCATCGTGTACTCCAACTCAGAAAGCGCTCCGAACTTTGCTCCAGCGAACTAAAATTGCAAAACTAAACTACTAGCTGCCCGTGTGAAAGTTTATGGGCACCCAGAGTTTAGGAAGGAACAATAAACTCCAGGTCAGTCGTGGGACTGGTGTGAGAACTCGAAACAGTTATCATTAGGTTCATTTTAAAGTTGGGAATTTCACCGGACCACACCGCTAATGCGGAACGGGTTTACTCCATGTGAACACCCGTGCATATAAATGCGCAATGACCTTTGAAAATGAAGCTATCATAAGCTCGTCCCACATCACACAATGCAAGCGCACACCAGATGGGCGAGTTTTATCTTATGATAACCAAACATGCTTTCATACATAAAAATCCTCTTTCAAAAACATAATACATATATATATATATAATGTGGAAAACATTTCGCAAATAAATGTATTAATCCTAGACGGCATAATACCCCATAATATTATGTCGCCAGATATATATATATATATATATATATATGCAATCAAAATCGTATGGCTTGTATTGGAGATTTGGGTTTCCAACTTAATGATTCCTGGCACGAAAGATCAATCGGAACACAAATGAAATGTAATCAAGGGTTTTTCATCCAGACGCGGACACCAATACAAATCGCGAGGTAGATCAACGGTTTTCGACCAGACGCGGCCCCCCGAACATACCCTATTCCATAAGTCATAAGTGGTTTCCCACTGCTGCAGCGGTCATCATCAATTCATATATATACACAACCTAACCGCCAGTTTCTCATCATCCGGGGTGTGAGGTTTGTCGATGTCACGTCATACACAAAGCTATGCTTCGATAAGCCATTCTTTGATCATCACTAGCTCGTTTCATAACTTGGGTATGTCACATTGACAATTCACGACATATCACTGATTTCAATCAATGCATACCCTCTAAGTTCATATGACTTAGAGATGAGGATAATATATTGCCACAAATCCAATATTCATTAAAGGAAATCAGTGCTATGCATTCAATTTCAATGTCAGACACACCATCCATACAAGACCGTTCTAGGTTTGAACGAAACAACCCGAAAATACTTAAATTTGTTCAGGTCTCATGCAACTCACATCTCGTATCGGGTGGCCTACCCAACCGAGACATTAATCAACAATCAATCTAAACAATTTAAATATTCCCGGTCTTCATTCGTCGTTTACCAAGTCTTGAATTGCTTCATAACGTCGTATTATTACTTGGAATGGTTTTCGAACATATGCTCGATCCCGGTCTTTCCAAGTAATAAGCGTACTTTAGACAGTAGCTATGGTTCACACAGGCTTTTCAATTCGAATCTCCTTCCACATAGTTATCAATTCATTTACAACTAAAGATTTGAATTTCTATAATTTCGTACATCTCGTTATCATCTTAAATTCTTCTTTGAAATCAAAGAGTATACCTTCGCTTCAATTTCTTACTTTTAATTCCCTCGGATCGAAGATTTTGACTAAATTCCGATTACGATACGAATTTCCACAACTCAATCTTATTTGGTTTCAAGAATGGTACTATTGAAGATATGATTCACGACTGAACCCAAATCAATCGTCATTGAATCATAAATTACGCAGAAATTTTATCCACTTATATTCGATATAAATTCTCATAATCAACGAGTACTATAAGTAGAATAACGATATAATAATATCTTTCAAATTCCCCAGATAGTATACATTTACATCATGAGGTTCATACCAAATATCGAAGATTATTTCTATCTAGCTTATTTAAATCAAGGTGAGAACCCGTATCTTAATTGAAAGGTTTATTCAACTCTTTGACATTAGATCTGGATAGAGATACCATCAACTTATCTTCAATATTAATTTCCATATCCAACTCATATTATAAGCGGAATAACGGTGAATTACCTTTTAAATTCCTCAGATAATAAGAGTTCTCATTTACCGAACTAATATCAAACATCCGAAGATTTATCTCCAACCATATCCAATTATTTAGTATTAAAAACCCGTATTAGTATCAATCTAAATTCCATATAAAATATTTATAATACTCTTAAACCTTTGAAAACATTCCCCAAATCATTACTTACAGTTCGGAAAATCGTTTACGGGTTAAAACGTCAAAATAGATTGTTTTCGAAGAAAGCGTTACAATAGCATTCCAAAAGTGTTACAAAAGCGTTACAAAACAGTTATCTTAACTATTTTGATCAAAATATCGTTTATCTTAGCCAAAACTTAAACTTTACAATTGAAAACACCTTTTCATAATTTGTAATGATTTTACAAATTTTATCCATATTTTTAAATAATTTAAAAATAGCTGCTTATAGTTATGGGCAACAATTGTTCTTACATCGATCTTTTCCAAAACGGTTTCAAGCATAACTTGAAAATTATAACTCGAATTTAAAATCTTCTTTCACTCATTTGAAAGTTCTTGTTTATATAAATCAAATGTTTTACGTTTCATGGAAATCCGATTTAGATTGCAAAAGTTATAAGCGTTTAAAGTTTGCATCTAAAATACGTAAATTTTCTTTATGCGACAAGCTCTATTTTTACCATAATAACCATTATTCTACAATACTTCAAATTATCTTACAAAAACATTATATACTTATATAACCCATTTAAAATCATTTAAATTTACTTTCCAAATTAATTTGGATTTAAAATTCAACTTTAATAAATTCCAATTCATTTCTGAATTCGAATAACTTCAAATTTACCTTCCCATTCGTCAGATCAGTTAGGGAGAGCAGGAAACTTCATTTTCCCAACCCAAGCCTAGACACTATCCTCTCTGTCATCCTAGAACGTTCTGGTGTATATTATATTACTAATATAAAGAGATATCGTTCATATTCAAATTTCAAAATCTCATTTCGAATTTAAATTGAAAATAATATATTTTACCAAAACTGGTTTCAGATAGATATAAAGATCGTTGTACAGAATCAATACATAATTCAAATCATTTCCAATCCTAATTCAATATTTAAAAAGTTAATGTTTAATCCAAAACTAACAATTTAAATATTATTTAATGATTAAATAAAATCGTACCTAGGAAGGAGATTTTAAATCGATCACCCATATATTTTCACAACTACGGGGTGTGTGTGTAATATCATGCAATATATTTATCCAAATGAACCATATGACCAGATGGATACGAATTCATTCATCACAAACAAACAGTTTAACTGTGCACAAGCGTTACGGTCAATAACGCTTACCAGTGTTCAGTGTATTATCTAACTACATGCACATCCATTCACATAATAACATCCATCACACAATCATCATCAACAAATTTTAATTATCCCAGCTAATTATAATTAACTAATTTAAACAAATAATTCTAAATTAGAAGTTCTCACCTAACAACTCTCCAAATCTTCACGGTAGGCGAGCCTAGTTGAGTGAATCATCGGACAGTATTTCGGCGCAGTGTCTTCTTCACAAAAATATGTATAATATAATATACACTAATCTCTCTTATATTATAAGAGAAGGAGGAGAATGACAAACTTTGGCAAGGTGGTGGTGGAAAGGAGGAAGACTTATGCCATGGAAACCCTGGCCATAAGCTTTAAGAAGAAGAGAGAAAGAAAACAAGTGAGAATGAATGAAAAAGTGGAAGGAAAGGGTGGTATCTATAGGAAAAGAGGAGTAAGGAGAGAGTGACACATCATAGGACATGTGTATTTCATGCATGGAATGTTGCATGCAAAATTACAAGTGTCTTAACACTTGTAAAAAGGAGAAGGAATGTGTTTTTTGGTAGCATTTACCTTAAACGTTATGAAAACAAAAAGCAACGCATAATACTAATGTTATTAATTTATGTTATCTTTTGACAAATCCGATCGAACGACAAATAATATCAGTAAATCCAACTTATTAATAATCATTCTTGTAAAACCATAAAATAAATTTTCCTTTACTAAATTCATATTTTACAAATCAATATTATCAAAATTTGAAAATATTATTACTTAAACATAAATCTTATAAATTAAATATAATTTTTTAAAAAAAAAGTTTTTCTTATACAAAGTCATATTTAATAAAACAAAATACTTGTTCAATATTTATATTCAATCCTTATAAAAATCAATTTATATTTAGAAAATCAAAAATTATATAAATAAAAATCCAAATCAAACTTAGTTAAATTTCTTGGAATGTTACAACTGCTGCTACACTACTTCAAGCCGTAGAGAGAATTTTCAAATAAATGTTTAATGGAGCCGAATATATCTTGCTTTGAAGGAAGAACAACATCGAAGACATTACGGAAAGGAAAATACTTAGAAATGACTTTTTCATTAGCCAAAGTAAAAAAGTATGAAAGGCTTTGTAAGATCAAACTGCATCATAATGCGCTTCAATAGCTTAGTGTCATTTGGGCAAATGAAGTTTAGAATCTTGATTGTCCTAAACTCAAAACGAACGCATACGAAAAGACCATTTGAAGCACTATAAGACATTTCAGAATATAGAATCTTTGAAGCAACGAAAAGTGTTTGGAATGGGATCTTTCGAAGTAAGTCAAAGAAGGCGTCGAAGCGACCTAAGACTTCGAGGTAATGATGTTGAATCAACATGGAGGGTTGAACTAGAGCACCAGTAAAGGAGTTGATTATCCTTTCTCATTATTTCCAGTTTCTTTCAAACATAGCTGTTGTAACCCCAAATGATTGGATGAAAAACCTCATCTCGTTATTGTAACATTACTTAACATAATGCGATACACTTTGCCTTTTTCTATGCCTATATTATTGACATTCAGACATGAACTTTGCGAAACCACACAAATTTTGGACTTATGTGGTTATGAAAATGCTTATTTTACTCAACATGGCTTGGACTCTTGGACTCTTGGACTCTGAACTATGGAATAATATAACTTATATCCTTTTGACGTGGCATAACATATAATTCTTTTGGACCTTAAGAACTAAACGACTTGCCTAGGGCTAGCACATCCATATTTGATTTGAACGGCATACATCAGATCAGACCGAATCTTGAATAGCGAGCACGTCGATTCATGAGTTTATCTCATTAAATGGATCGTTCTTTTATATCCACTCCTTATTCCTTAGAAGTTATGTGAAGTAGGGTGTTTCGGGTAGAGCCCAGGTGTTTCGAATTACCCGCATCTAGCCTCAAGATATCATAAGCACGGCATTGTAGGCTTGTTCGATTTGGTCGTTATAAATGGCAAGTGATTAACAGTTACGGCGATGAATATGATGTTGTGATCGAAGGTTCTGCTGTCACCTGTACATGCAGAATCCCACTTCTGCAGAAGATACCATGTGCTCATGTGATGGCAACTTGTTCAGCACAAGATTTTGGTAGTAATTTAGCACATCACGATTTTGCTAGTGAATGGTACTCCGTCGAAAGTTATAGAGCTACATACGACCCAGAGTTTAATCCAATACGCGATAAGAAATACTGGGACCCGTACAACGGTCCACGAATACTGCCTCCGACTATCAAAAGACTAGCTGGACGACCCAAATCAACGAGGTTTAAAAATGTTATGGACGAGCATCAAACACCCAAAACAAACAGGTGCAGCAAATGTAGATCGCTGGGCCATAAAAGAAAGCGGTGTACTTCAACAGCCTAAACTGGAGATGTTTGTTTGTTGATGCGATGTCAGTGTGTTGCATTTCGTGTATCTGTATTTCTTATGTTTCGAACTTATCTGTCCTTAACCAGACTTTTATCTCTCTTGTATTTGAATATTAGAATTTGGGATTTGTTTTACGTTGTTTGGTTAAGCTATATATACTAATTAAATGTCGTGGTAGTTTGAAGTTTAACGTTTACACCTACATTCGAATATATAGGAATCGTTATACGTCGGTTTTCATTGAAACAAAAAACGATCGAATCTATAGAACTATATTTCAGTAATGAAACAAAAAAATGGGAATTTTATATTATAAAAATCGAGTTAAGTCCAAATCAAATTTCAAGAAAGTCGCTATGGAGTTTAAAACAAAAGTGTACAGGCGAGTTTCCAAAACGCGCCTTTGGGAGAGTTTCCAAAACGCGCCTTCATTAATACAAAACATGTCTATTCCTGTAATTACTTTCAAAACAAGTCTGCTTGCGTTATACAATTCTGAAACAAGCCTAACATTGTAAACGTCCAAGTAAGAATGAGGACGAAAGCTTTTGAACACTGTAAAAGAGAACTGTTCATATCTCCTCAAATCTATGTTCCTCATATAACCTTAAAATCAACATCATTTATTCTATTGAATTAAATAAATAGTTAAATCAATGCATTTCAAATAAATGGTAACGATCAAGTAAAGAGGGGTGCATTTAGTTTGGCACGGAACTTTGATTCTTCTATTATAAGAAAGATGCAAGGCAGGAGAGGGCAAAGTCATAGATTTTTTCCACCATTTTAATATTTCATTTGTGGTTCGATTAGTCGTAATGTGTTAATTCCACTATAGTTATACCTTTAAGCTTTGTAAATTTAATTCGTAATCTAATCATGTCACTTAAACTTATTTACAGAAATACAACACATTTAACATAATGTGTCAATTTTTCCACAAAGGGTATAGACACATAGTAACTACAATTCTGGATAGATCGACGTAGAGATGATTTATATAACCATTGCATGATGCTTAGTCTGTTTGCTAATAGCTTGTATTTCTTGAAGAGCTTACTGCTGCGTTATCATCATGTTTTAATCTTCTCCTTCATTTGAGAGCAGTTCAACCCATCTGTCTACAAATAAAATAAAAAATACAGAAAAAGAAGTTTGATTTACTACGCTATTTAAGTTGAAACTATGTGATTTGGGGATTTCATCATTTTTTATATGGTTATTTTAATATTTAAATAATTAATTTTTAAATAGTTTGATCCACAAAGAATTGCAAATAATATCAAAACACAACGTGAGCAATTCAAACAATCAAAAGAATAATTATTTTTGACATTTTGATATCTTCATTCAATTAGGTCTTGCAATTCTATAGTCCTGTAATGAAAAGTTAGATGTGGGACAAATACAAAGAGCTTATCATGTGCATACACTAAGATCAACCACTTATGTGGTACTCGCGGATCAAGCTAGGTGCACTAGGGAAGGTTTTACGACTCTGGTAGGTATAACCTCTTGAACAAATTCAAAAAAAAAAAAAAAAAATTAGATGTGGACAACTACTAGATCAAATTTTCTCTTTTCACGATATCATTACATAAGCTGATGTGATCAGTTGTTAAACTTATATTATAGAGGAATATAAACAAAAATCTCTACCTGAAAAAGGCCCAATGTTATGCTATATAAGACCATCCTTAAGATCACATGCACCATTATTTTTATTTCATTTTAAAGTACACACATTAAGCATGGGTAGATTTGAAAGGCAATACAAAAAGCTCACTCCATGGGGACATGGTACTGTGTATGAGCTGTGTGTATTCAGTTAATTATTAAGAAGTGAGATTATGCGCAGTGTGAAAAATTAAGAGTCGATAAAGATCAGTGATAAACAAATACAAAGAAGAGGGGATTTTTTTACCTCCACAAATAAGGTATGCATAAGACGGCCACATACAGTTGTGATATTTGTGCTCATTATCCTAAGGTTAAGAGACTTAATGAGCTCGCACAGTGCAACCATGGTTCCTTTCTTTTTGTTGCATGTTATACTTATCACCATCGACTTCTCTCATGCTTCTCTTATCTTAATCTACATTGCCACATAATTGAAACATTGAATAAAGCTTAGTTTGATATTGAATCAAATACTAAATGAAATCAAAATAACCCAGTTAATTACCTCTGTAAATTTAATGGTGCCTATGTTTCTCCTTCTTCCAACACTACTGCAACACTGCTTTTTTGGAGCCTTGCTTAATTCCAATTCATCAATCTCAATTGCAATCCTTTTTTCTTGTTTTTGCAAATCTTGAATGTATTTGACTGCATCCTTTATTACAGATGTCTTGTCCATCTGAACCCAAATCATAATATTCAACCACTATTTTTAGTTAACCCACCATCAATACACAATTTGTATTGTTTTACGTGGTAGCACGTGTTATATATAAATACCTTGGTTATATTTGGAACTAGGCCGCGAAGGGCGTATAACTTATCGTTGAGCTTTCTTCTCCTGATTTTTTCCATTACTATGTTCTTTTCAGCATTAACATTGGAAGTAGAAGGAGGAGAGTTGTTTGTTGTTCCTTAAGGCGAGCTGCTTGCCACATAGTTTAGGAACACATCATCGATTCCCCGACTACATGATGTTTACAAAATTAACATCAAAATTTACATGTAGCTTAAGAACTAATTAAATAAATTGGATGAAGCAGATATAAGTATAGATATATATGTACCTATCGAGCCCTTGATGAAATTGCTAGGTTTCCCAGTAGTTGGCATACTCCAAATTTAATTCATCCATGATTACTTTTTGTCGTTGGACTATAAAAGGAAGCTATATAACGAGCTCTAATTTTTTGGGTGGGCATGAACCGCACCACTATACGAAACCGTCCAGACCATATCGCAAAAATGATACGAAAAACCGAACTGAATCATCACTCTAAGGCAAATAACCCAAACCAATCTTACCGACAATGATATAGTTCGATTACGGTTTGAATGGTTGACATAACCGTATTAAGCTGAACCGAACTGAATACCTACACTAATAATCTTTATTTTAAAAATATAACTAATTCCTGTCGAATTTTTTATTTTAACGGCGTATATTCTATTTTTAGCATATGTTTTTGTTATATTAATAATAATTGTTATCACAAAGAATTTTTTATAGTTTCAACATAATAGTTTCCATATCAATTTTTTTGGATAATGCTAGTTATAATCTTATTTGAGTTATCTTACTTAACGTTTATGCATTAATTAACATTGATGCTTTGTTAATGTAATAAAACAATTTTACTTTTCATTAAACGTAAAACTGAAGTATTCATACAGTTAAAAACTAATCTTTCAATTCAGGATTAAACTATGCGTTTTAACCTTTAAATGACAACGTCACACAATTGTAAATAGATTGATGATGGAAGTAATTCTCTTATTTTATGTTTAATACGAGTTCAAACCATACAAGAACAAAACTAGACTGTATTACAATAAAACCGAACCATTTGAATGATTAATACAATGGTTTATGTTTTTGATCAACCGTTTGATGCGGTGCAGAAGTGGTTTGGGCTCCAAACTGTATTAGGTCGAACCACGCCTACCCCAAATTTTCTTAGTTATTTTAAGCGAGGGTGAGCTAAATTAGTCAGTTATTATCCAAATGCTTTGTAATATAGGCATATACCAACAAAAATGAGTGAACTGTTTATTGTTTTAACGTTCAAACGTTTCCATACAAAAACGGATGTTTCAATCTAGACTTTAACGAAAGGACAGACATGTCTAATTGGGTTCAACGTCACCGCGTCGTCATGGGACATGCACATGGATACTATTGGATACACGTTCAAATTATGGAATGAACATTTAATTTAATGTACTGTAATAAGGATTCCGGTTATCAAAGGAGGCAATAAATATTAGGGGTATTTAGTTTAAAGGACAAGTTTCAAAAAAAATTAGATCAAAGGACAACTAAGTTTCATAAATAAATTAAGGACAAAGGCCAAATTTTATTATGCAACATAAGGTTCACTCTAACTCTCATTATTAATCTAATTAATTTATAAAATAAAAAACACTCCTCAAAAATGAAAGAAAAATATATGAATATGAAATTATTTTTGTCAATTTATGTTATTGTAAACATATAAAAAGAATCAGCTCGGAAAGCTAAATGAATATAGCTTTATAACTTAAAAATATAGCTTTATATTGTATCATCCAAATATAGAATTAAATCATTTTAAAGCTAATCTCATTTATACCATAAAAAAGCTATACCGTCAATAACGAAGCTATATGCATTTAGCATTCCGTCCAGAATTTTCTAATATTGTTTGTTCTTCCATATTTACAGCAAAAAAACATTTCATAATTAATTTTTATTATTTTTTAATCTTATAATCACAGAAAAATATTTTTATATTAATTTTTATTATTTGTGAAATGCCAACACATGTCCTTAGTTTTAAAATTTTTGGACTTTTTCCAATTAAAACATGAAAGTAGTCCTTAATTTACATAGCAAAAGTCGTTTGTCCTTTGATCTAATTTTTTTCTAAAATGTGTCCTTGAAACAAATATCCAGTAAATATTACAAGGCATGGTTCATACACGCGGACCACATCTATTGGGTTTTCAGCACTCCTTTTATTTCTTTGTTTTTGTACATTTTGTAAGCGCACATGCTGTGTTTATACACACACACACACACACACACACATATATATATATATATATATATATATGGATAAATTGTGGCACAATTGATTTGCACCATTGGATCACCACCTGAATTACACATCTCCATATAAAGAAAAAAAGATCCAACGGTTGAGGGTTTGCGTCTCTCTGTTTGTGTCTAACTTTGTGTTCAAATAGTAGCCACATATATATATATATATATATATATTTCCCTAGGATTTAGAAAATTTAATTGATTGTTGGAAAATATTTCTATGTCTCTGTCTAAGTCAATTATTTCTTCTAATTGAGCTTGTGTATTATTAGTTCTTCTTAACTTGTTATCAATCCAACCTATGGATGATAAACTATTTGATTCTATTGGTCTATCTGTTATTGTCCTAGATGGTCTTGTAAAAGATAATCTTCTATTATTCATATTTGGTCAAATAACCTTTTTATTAGGATTGCTTACTTCTAAATTCAAATAGATGAATTTTTTATAATTCATGTTTTATTTTGAATTGATTGGGCCAAGTAATCTTTTAAGCTCTGATACCAATAAATAGGACAGATATAAATAGATATAATGATTTATAAAAACCTTGTGCATAGACCATGGTATATGAAATCCAATTCTTCAAAGAAATAAGATTTAGTCATTTCATGTAATGGTATATCCAGCATATCTAGCATTTCTACTAGATATGCTATAGTACCAATTAAATATAAAGTCATATCTATAAAGAGTTCTAAGATATTAGTAATAATATGTAGAATAGAGTAATTATATGTTTGCTTTAGAGGCATTTAGTAATAGCATTCAGGTGAATAGTATTTGTAAATGAATAGTAATAATGCATATGTGTGCTATAGAATTATGCTATAGATAATGTCTAAATTTTTGTTGTGGAGTACTTGTTTTTATTTTCTGTCTGCTTATGTAGAATAATACTATGTTGATTGTGTAATCTAGTATTTTTTCTGGAATAATACTCTATTTTTTTACCTTAGTGGCAGCTTGTAGGTTAAACCCAAGGGTGCACTAAGTGGATGTCTAAACTGGGAATTAGGAACTCCCTCTATTCTCCGAGTCTTCTAATTTTTGGTTTAGGATCCTGTAATTTTTCTGTCCTACCATGTTATTGATCATGATACAGATCCATATCAAAATCATAATCATAATCTGTGGATCTGTTTCTTTCTTCTTGTTGTTCTATAAGATTTGTCCATTCTCGATGAAACGTATCTAAAAATCTTTGGCTTAAAACTATATTTTTGTTTTGTGTTCTATTAAGATAATGAAAAATATCTACTTCATTCAGTACTTTTAGTAGGTTTAAGCAAGAGTCTGTTAAATCTACGAGTTCAGTTGTATATTTGTTTTTAAATATGTTTGCAATAGTGTACTGGTCTTTCTCTGTTAAGTCTGTATTTTTTAAGACGAAAATTATTTTTGTAAGAAATTCTTCTTCTAAATGATTTTGTAAAAATTCCATTAGTAAATTCATAATTTTGCTTTGATGATTTAATTTGAACAGGAAGACATGAATCAGAGAATAATAAGTAAAGCGGGTACTATCACGGTATTTTAACATGGATTAGTGTTTGTTAAAACTTCCAGGATACTCTTAGTATAACAAATTCTCACCTTTTCACTCTAAGAACAGCTTCCCCTAAATGGCTAACGTCCTCATGACTAATGCCTTAAAGAGGTTACTTAGTTCCTTAAACAAGCTTACGTCTTTTGAATTTTGTTATAAAGAATAATTCTGAACATAATAAATAAAACACTTAAGCATGTAAACATTTAAGATAAAGAGCGTACCGAGGCCGCTTTACTTTTCTTCTTTGATCCACGCCTTATATGTTTAGTTCATGTTTCCATAGATTGCCATTAAAAGATATATGAACAGAGATTGCATAAGAAATTTTTATTTCACTCTTAATGCTTACAACTTATTTTACAAACTTGGATGCCCCTTCTTACAAGATATGGGTGCCATTTTATAGCTATATGCACCCGGTTACACACATAAAATAAACACACAGCTGTCTACATACAGCTAATAATATTACAGCATATATCTCCACTTCTAATTTTTTATTCTACCATGTGTGCTCGTTGGTCATATTATATCTTAAAAGTATCTTCCCACTATGAAGCTTCGTGGAGAATAATATGGAATGTCTTTCCACGTATGTCCTTTGTTTAGGTAGATCAATTAGTGCTTGTCACATTATAGCTTTTCACCAATTAGTGTTGTCACATCATGTCGGGGATTTCATTTTTCATTTCTATCTCTTTGCTACTAGTAGATCCATTGTCTTCTGGAAGCTTTGTTTGTAGTTTTTTGTAGATATTTATGGTGTTGGGCCTGGGATGAAAGATGTCAAAAGGCCTATATTCTGGGCCAAATTCTTCTATTTGTCTTGATATATATATCTTTGTTACTTGTGATTCTGCATATAGCTTGAAATTTGTTTTGTCTGTGTTGTCCCAATTTAGGTTTCTTCCTATTATGTAGGCACGATACCTTCATAATGTTGTTGTTCATTCATTTTTGGTGTAGACTTATCTGTTAGCTCCGTATGTTCTTCCCAAATCGGAAAATCTAATCAAAGTTTTCTGCTTTGATTTTGATTATATGTCTTGATGGGTCTATTATGTCATTTCCATAATGAGGAGGGACTGTTGTAATCCCAAGATGTAGTTCTGTATCAAGAATCTCTGTGAAATAATCCGTGATTGAATTGAGCGGTTCTGGCAAATCTGTCTGATGCCATCCATTTAGGTATAGTTCTTTGATGAATCCGTAGTTCAGTAAAGTGGCAGGATCCAGAGTGAATTTGTTGTGTACTAGACATTTGTATTGTGAGAGTCTCAGGCTTATAAGAGGCATGGATGCAATTATTGTGCACCTGCAATCGGTGGAAAAATCTTTACAATCTGTAAATTGTTTTGTCCATGGGATATTTTGGTTTTTTATTATTTCCCATGTAATCTTAAACCCAGGGATTTTCTGTGTAGAGATCTTTGTCAATAATGAATAGATTTCTTTGTATGTGGTGGCATTTTGCTCTTTTGTGGTCTGTAGGAAATGTATTTCTCTGTTGAAGGTTTCAGGAAAACAGATTGTCTTGTTTTTTGTTTGTGTTGGAGTAATCTGTGGAATACGACCAAGCTAGACCATTTTTCCCTTTTGTACTTCTTTGGCTGTTATTGTTGCAAATGATGTCTTGGGCCTCAGGCTCAATTCTGTTGGGGTTAAGTCTTCTTCTTTTATGTTTACTCCTGAAGCTATAATTTGTAATTGTTTGATGCTGTCTGAGACTATGTAGTCTTTTCCAAGCTGTTTTTCTATAGCTTCCTTTGCTGTCTCATAATTATAATAACCTTTGAAAATTGGTATCCCATACCTGGGGAGTTGTTCAAGTTCTTTTAGTCTTGGTATCATTTCTTCCCAAGAGATATATATGCCTGCACTTGGTCCATTAAACAGGCCATAATGTGTGAATTTCTTTTTCTCTTTGCTTGTGAATATGTCAACAAGAGTGTATAAGATACTGAGTTTTCTACTGTTGTCTGCTTCTGTTGTGGATAAGTTCCATATGTTGTCACATATAGACTGTTGTTCTTCAGTTAGATGGACATTTGTGTTGAATCTGTTTTGTTTGTATGTCTTCAGAAATAACCCGCTATTTGTCATTGGTTTTGTGTGAGACATTTTTGTTTTGTCTTCCCTGTTTAAGAATCACAATCTTCAAGAATATCAATAAACAGTCTTGATAATTTATCTGGTAGTATATTTAAGTTACCTTTGATATGTTCCCAAATGATTTGGGCACCACAATTTAAGACTGCATTTTTGAATTTTAACCATCTATTATTTATTATGCTTTTTTATTTTTTTACTATTTGCATATTTTACTATGGATTCACAGTCTGTTCTGATGTTATTACCTTTTGTGATATTATGAAAAGCCTGAATGATTCTAAAATATATATTATTGCTAGTATTTCATAGTCTAATGAAGTCATATAACCCTTTTCTTTATATGTTCCTGAAGTGTATCTACAAATTTTTTCAGTAGATTTAGGGTCTGTTTTGTGTTTTTTACTTAATAATATTCCTCCCCATCCTAAGGAGGAGCCGTCGGTTTCTATGATTAAATAGTCAGTGGATAAAGGTAAGGTTAATGGTTTTAGGTTTTTTGCTAGTTCTTTTACCTTTTGGATTTGTTTTTTGTCTTCATTATTAAATTCTCTTTTGCCTTTGGGGCTTGCTTTATTATATAAAGGTCCACTGTATTTGGATAAATTTTGTATGAATGGTCTAGCATAATTTATTAATCCTAAAAATGACTGTAATTGTTTTAAATTTTCTATTTTATCTGGAAATTCTAATATTTTCCTAGATATATGTGGTTGTAATTCTATTTGTCCTTTTCTTATTTTTACTCCTAGGAAATCAATTGTATTTTTAAATAATTCAATCTTTCTTTTAGAAATTATTAGTCCATGGGTGTCAAAAAGTTTAAGTACTGTATATAAATGTGAAATGTGTTCTTTTTTTGTTTTTGAAAAAACTAGTATATCATCTATATATACGCATGTAAATTTACTACAATGTCTAAAGATATTATCCATTTTTCTTTGGAATATTTGTGGAGCATTTTTTAGTCCAAATGGCATGACGAGCCATTCATAATGTCCTTCTGAACAAGTGAAGGCTGTCCAAGGTATTGATTCTGGATGCATTTTTATTTGCCAAAATCCTGATTTTAAATCAAACTTGGAATACCAATAGTTATTCTGTATTTTGTTGATTAGTACATCTTTATTTGGAATGCAGTATCCGTCTTCATTTGTATTGTCATTTAATCTTGTGTAGTCCATAACCATCCTACTTTGCCCTCTTTTTCTTTCAGATTCTTTTTGTACTATAAAGGCTGATGTTCTATGTCTAGAATCTGTCTTTCTTATAATTCCTAATTCGTTTAAAATGTCTATGTGCATTTTGAATTCTTCCATCATCCAGTTATCATATTTGGGTGATCTAGTTTTAATTGTAATATCTGGATTAATTATATCTAGTTTACAATAAATAGAATCTTTTTCCCAATATTTTAATGGTTTTTCTCCAATGATTTCTAATTTTTCAAGTTTGCTAATAATTTGGTTTATGTCATCAGTACTTAGTAAAATCTTACTTAATTTGTTTGGGTTTATTAAATCTAGAGTAAGTTCTAAGCTTTCATATTCATCATATTTCATTTCTTCATTTTCTGCATTAGTTTTTGTTAGTTCGTTTTCTTTTATTAGTAAATTGCATTGTTCTGGTACTGGGCAATTTCAAATTTTTTTATTATTATTGTTATCTTTGTTATTTCCGCCATGCTTTTCTATTGCATATTCTGATAGTATTGGGGTTAATGTAGTCTTTTTTGAAATTTGTAAATAATCTTTGTTAAATGAAAAAGATCCATTATCACTTAATAAGAAATCTAATCCTAGAATTAGTTTTATTCCGTCTAAGTTAAGTTCTAGAACCCATATTTGTTTTATATTATATTGTGGTGACCATTCATCACAAGTATTTGTAAAACTTACATTTATGTTTTTATTATATCTATACATATTTTTGTAGTTCCGTCAAATTGCATACTTTGTTTTGGTTTTTCTGCTTTCGTGACATGTTTTAGAGGTATTATACTAGAACATATAGTTGAACTAGTAGCTCCTGTATCTATAAATGCTAAAAATTTTATTTCAGTTCCTTTTATATTTACTTTTGTTGGAACTCTTAATTCTTTCATATTTCCTGTATTGCATATTAATGGAATATTGATTGGTATATCAATATTGTTTAGATTATTATATGTGATTAATTCTTCTTCACTAGTTGTTATAGTTTTTCCTTTATCAATATTATGTATTTTTATTTTTATTTCCTCAATTTCTAAATCAAAATTATTTATCCTTTCTTCTAGGATTTTTATTCTTTCTTCGTTTATCTTATTTCTATCTATATATATTATCTTGTTTTCTCTTGGTGGTTCTATGTTAAATTTATTTTTTACGCAAATTTGACATATTTCCATGGTACATTCTGTACATTTATATCTTTTGTCAAATGCAGGATACCAAGGACAAAATTCACATTTTGTTGTATCTATTCCCATTCTAAATTTGAAGTTATGGGTACATATATCTTTATTAACCATATTAAACATATATTCATTTGGTGTGTTTTCTTCAAAATTTGTTAATTCATTAATTAGTTTATAATTTGCTGAACTTATTTGTTCTTCTTCTTCTAATCCTTCTAGAGATACTATTGAATATATTGTTGATGTTTCTGAGACATCAGAAGCAATTTCTAGTAAGTCTTCTTTAACTGAATCAACAAGATTTGATTCTCGTGTAAAAAGATTATGTTTTTTTGGACATGAAGAGGATAAATGTCCTGTTTGATTACATGCAAAACATGTAATGGTATTTGTATATGTTTTTCTGAGGTTGTATTTCCTAACATGTTTTTCTTTATTTAGATAAGGTTTTCTAGCATTTGATTTTCTAAGATAATATTTTTTAGCATATCTTTTCTTAAATTTGGGTTTATTATCTATTTTGTAATTTCTTGTTCCATATTGTTGTGGAGTATATATTTGTCCACAAAATCCATAGTTTTTCTGTTTTAACTCTCTTTGGATTTGTATATACGTACATTTCTTTTTTAATTCTGAAATTATATGCGTTATTCTTATTCCTATGTTATCATATCCTTTAGGAAGATTTTCTGGTTTATCTTGGTAACATTCTATCCAAGACCTATGTATTTCTTTTCCTAAATCACCTGGTAATTTGGAAAACAGTCTATTTCCTATTTCAGTACTGTAATAATTTCCTGAAATTGTTGCATAATGTAAAAATTCTTTTAGGAAATTTATTATGTATTTCCAATCTAGTAATTGGATTTGTTCAAGGTCACGCATAGCTTCTTGTTGTCTAATAGTTGTTCCTGTATTTACATCTCTTCCAGTTATTATCCTATGTATTGAATAGGCAAAATTATATATATTGCTTCCTTGTGCTACTAGAACGTTTATTTCATCTGGAAAGTTTCTCTTATATGCTTCCCATATAGCTTTAGCTATGTCACCTAAGTAATTCTCTACTATTCTTATCATTTCTTCACCAGAATTAATATTCGTATGTCTTGCTGTATAGTCTCTTGCTATAGCAGCAGTCCATTGTTCTAGACAAGTATCTAGCAACTGTGGATGACATTCTTTTACATTTAGGATAACTGAGTTATTTTTGAAAAAGGACGTTTCATTTGGTATTCTTTTTCTGGCTGTTCTTATATTTTTGTTTTCATTTGTGTACGGTTCAACTTGTTGTCTAGGTGGTTGTCCTACATCGTAAGGCATTGGTTGGTCTTGATTTCTATTTGGATATGTTATTCCTGAACTAGCAGTTTGTTCATGGTCAACTAGCTCCATGTGTTCAGTGAATTCTGATATTATATCTTCTAGAATACTGTGTTCTATGGTTTCTTTATAGTCTCCTCTTGAATCTTCTAAGAAATCATCAAGATTATGTATTTCTCTTGTCCTTATGTTATTCTCGTCATCTATGTAAACAAATGTATTTTCATTTATTTGGTTTGTTGACCTTAAGGTTTGTTCTAATTCATATATTTCATATGGTTCAAGAACCATCCCTAATTCTTTTGGGTGTATTATTTTATCCATTTATTCTTTTGTTTAATTCTTCTGTTTCTTCATCAGTTTCAATTTCTTGTTGGTTTGATGGTCCATAGTCTCTGAATCTTATGGACATGGATTTGTCTAAATTATTATATGTTACAACATCATTTGGTTTTAATGTTGTTGTTGTGTTATTAGGATTTTCTATTTTCCATTCATGACCAGCAAGAATAGAAGAGTCTATTTCCATTGGTTTTATAAAACTTATTCCTGTGGAGTTTAAGGTTTCTATTACCTTATCTAATCTTATTTTTATTTTTGGTGTATATTTGGACATACATTTTCCCAAAAATGTTATATCTAATAAAATATTTTTTCCTATAAAGTTTTCAAATCCTTTGGATTGTATTATTATTTTTATATGTTTGTAAAAATCATTTATTGTCATACTAAAATTTGGAGCTATGTAAACAATACCTATATTATTATTCATATCTACTTCCATCATTCCAAATATAGCTTTATCCATATCTTGGTGTCTATCATCAATTAGTATTAACAATAGTTTTGTTCCAACTTTTTGTCTAACTAATCCTCTTATACCTATGACTATTAGTCCTAAGTGGATTAATTTATATTTCTGGATTTTTAGTTCTTTTATAGCCTCTTGTGACATTAAACTTATTATTTGTTGTGTTCCATCTGGGATAGAAAGTATTTCTTCCCTATGGTGTCTGTATAGTCCTGTTACTGTTGTAAATAGTCCTGTTCTATAGATTTCCCTAAGATTTAGAAAATTTAATTGATTGTTGGAAAATATTTCTATGTCTCTGTCTAAGTCAATTATTTCTTCTAATTGAGCTTGTGTATTATTAGTTCTTCTTAACATGTTATCAATCCAACCTGTTGATGATAAACTATTTGATTCTGTTAGTCTATCTGTTATTGTCCTAAATGGTCCTGTAAAAGATAATCTTCTATTATTCATATTTGGTCAAATTTTTTATACATAAGGAAATTAATTTTAGTTTTTCTACTTGTAATATGTGTTGTGGGATCATTTGGTCCTAAATTCATCTTATGTAAGCTTTCTGTAAGCTTAGTTATTTCGTATTCTTGTTCTTTACCATTTTTGTCTATATCAAACATTTGTTTTTGGACATTGTCTATTTTGTTCTGTATTTGAGTTAGCATGGCTATTATTATATTATTTTGCAATATTTGTATCTTATCGCTTTTTCTTGAGACTTCATCTTTGTTATATCCTACATTTATATTTGGGTCTGTGAACTTGTAGTTTGCTTGTACGAATTTAACTGCTTCTTGATAATATTTGTTTTCGTAACTCATTAACTTAATATTAAGTTATTTATTTCTTCTAACATTTTTTCAATTTGTTGTATCTGTAAGTCAAATTGTTAACATTCTATCCAAGACCAATGTATTTCTTTTCCCAAATCACCTGATAATTTGGAAAACAGTCTATTTCCTATTTCAGTACTGTAATAATTTCCTGAAATAGTTGCATAATGTAAAAATTCTTTTAGGAATTTTATTATGTATTTCCAATCTAGTAATTGGATTTGTTCAAGGTCACGCATAGCTTCTTGTTGTCTAATAGTTGTTCCTGTATTTACATCTCTTCCAGTTATTATCCTATGTATTGAATAGGCAAAATTATATATATTGCTTCCTTGTGCTACTAGAACGTTTATTTCATCTGGAAAGTTTCTCTTATATGCTTCCCATATAGCTTTAGCTATGTAACCTAAGTAATTCTCTGCTATTCTTATCATTTCTTCACCAGAATTAATATTCGTATGTCTTGCTGTATAGTCTCTTGCTATAGCAGCAGACCATTGTTCTAGATAAGTATCTAGCAGCTGTGGATGACATTCTGTTACATTTAGGATAACTGAGTTATTTTTGAAAAAGGACGTTTCATTTGGTATTCTTTTTCCGGCTGTTCTTATATTTTTATTTTCATTTGTGTATGGTTCAACTTGTTGTCTAGGTGGTTGTCCTACATCGTAAGGCATTGGTTGGTCTTGATTTCTATTTGGATATGTTATTCCTGAACTAGCAGTTTGTTCATGGTCAACTAGCTCCATGTGTTCAGTGAATTCTGATATTATATCTTCTAGAATACTGTGTTCTATGGTTTCTTTATTGTCTCCTCTTGAATCTTCTAAGAAATCATCAAGATTATGTATTTCTCTTGTCCTTATGTTATTCTCGTCATCTATGTAAACAAATGTATTTTCATTTATTTGGTTTGTTGACCTTAAGGTTTGATCTAATTCATATATTTCAGATGGTTCAAGAACCATCCCTAATTCTTTTGGGTATATTATTTTATCCATTTATTCTTTTGTTTAATTCTTCTGTTTCTTCATCAGTTTCAATTTCTTGTTGGTTTGATGGTCCATACTCTCTGAATCTTATGGACGTGGATTTGTCTAAATTATTATATGTTACAACATCATTTGGTTTTAATGTTGTTGTTGTGTTATTAGGATTTTCTATTTTCCATTCATGACCAGCAAGAATAGAAGAATCTATTTCCAATGGTTTTATAAAACTTATTCCTGTGGATTTAAGGTTTCTACTACCTTATCTAATCTTATTTTTATTTTTGGTGTATATTTGGACATACATTTTCCCAAAAATGTTATATCTAATAAAATATTTTTTCCTATAAAGTTTTCAAATCCTTTGGATTGTATTATTATTTTTATATGTTTGTAAAAATCATTTATTGTCATACTAAAATTTGGAGCTATGTAAACAATACCTGTATTATTATTCATATCCACTTCCATCATTCTAAATATAGCTTTATCCATATCTTGGTGTCTATCATCAATTAGTATTAACAATAGTTTTGTTCCAACTTTTTGTCTAACTAATCCTCTTATACCTATGACTATTAGTCCTAAGTGGATTAATTTATATTTCTGGATTTTTAGTTGTTTTATAGCCTCTTGTGACTTTAAACTTATTATTTGTTGTGTTCCATCTGGGATAGAAAGTATTTCTTCCCTATGGTGTCTGTATAGTCCTGTTACTGTTGTAAATAGTCCTGTTCTATAGATTTCCCTAGGATTTAGAAAATTTAATTGATTGTTGGAAAATATTTCTATGTCTCTGTCTAAGTCAATTATTTCTTCTAATTGAGCTTGTGTATTATTAGTTCTTCTTAACATGTTATCAATCCAACCTGTGGATGATAAACTATTTGATTCTGTTGGTCTATCTGTTATTGTCCTAGATGGTCCTGTAAAAGATAATCTTCTATTATTCATATTTGGTCAAATTTTTTATACATAAGGAAATTAATTTTAGTTTTTCTACTTGTAATATGTGTTGTGGGATCATTTGGTCCTAAATTCATCTTATGTAAGCTTTCTGTAAGCTTAGTTATTTCGTATTCTTGTTCTTTACCATTTTTGTCTATATCTAACATTTTTTTTTGGACATTGTCTATTTTGTTCTGTATTTGAGTTAGCATGGCTATTATTATATTATTTTGCAATATTTGTATCTTATCGCTTTTTCCTGAGACTTTATCTTTGTTATATCCTACATTTATATTTGGGTCTGTGAACTTGTAGTTTGCTTCTACGAATTTAACTGCTTCTTGATAATATTTGTTTTCGTAACTCATTAACTTAATATTAAGTTTTTTATTTCTTCTAACATTTTTTCAATTTGTTGTATCTGTAAGTCAAATTGTTCTTTTAAATTCATTATTAATTCTTTAGAATGTATTTCAATATCTTTAGGCTTATTTTCTTCTATTAAATTTTTGAGTTTAATAATATCATTTTTATTAGGGAACTCTTTTAGTTTTATAACTTTAAATTTTTCTGTGAGTTGTTTAAGGATTATTTCAAAACAGTCTATTTTATGTTGGTTAGTTTTCAAGTAATCTTGGTTATTTGATATTTGTTTTAGTAATTTATTTTTCTCAATTATTCCTTCAAGGACTAATTGCATCAGGTTATAGTGTTTTTCATTATAGAGATTTAAATTTTCACTTAATTCTATAATTAAATTTGTAATTGTGTTCATATGTTCGGATTCTGAATGTACTTTATATGTATACTTATTATCCTTTATATAACATATGTGTTTTTGTTTGTCTAAGGTAATAACCTTTTTATTAGGATTGCTTACTTCTAAATTCAAATAGCTAAATTTTTTATAATTCATGTTTTATTTTGAATTGATTGGGCCAAGTAATCTTTTAAGCTCTGATACCAATAAATAGGACAGATATAAATAGATATAATGATTTATAAAAACCTTGTGCATAGACCATGGTATATGAAATCCAATTCTTCAAAGAAATAAGATTTAGTCATTTCATGTAATGGTATATCCAGCATATCTAGCGTTTCTACTAGATATGCTATAGTACCAATTAAATATAAAGTCATATCTATAAAGAGTTCTAAGATATTAGTAATAATATGTAGAATAGAGTAATTATATTTTTGCTTTAGAGGCATTTAGTAATAGCATTCAGGTGAATAGTATTTGTAAATGAATAGTAATAATGCATATGTGTGCTATAGAGTTATGCTATAGATAATGTCTAAATTTTTGTTGTGGAGTACTTGTTTTTATTTTCTGTCTGCTTATGTAGAATAATACTATGTTGATTGTGTAATCTAGTATTTTTTCTGGAATAATACTCTTTTATATATATATATATATAAGATCAAGAGTGCATGGGGAAGCTGGTTAATGATGACACACGTTCTTCGCCTGATTTCATTATGCGTAAGCTTTCCCCCATCCATAACTTCGTCATTTAATTCTATCTGATTTTCTCTAGACAACTTTCAACGAATTCCTATTTTGATTTTCGTTGATAAGCCTTCAGAAACTTTATTTTCTTTTCACAATAAAATCCAGATCACAAATTTACTTTCAATCGCAAAAATCGTAAGGTTTCATGCCAGATTCACGCGATTCTCAGTATAAATTTCAATGGAATTATTGTTTCTGTTGATAAGCCTCCTATTCTATTTCCACTTCTTATCATAAATCGAAACGCAGATCTATTTTTTCCAGATCTTGCTCACATATTCATAAAAATTACGCCTGATGTAGCTTTGTGTCACCAACCGTCAAATCGACTATGGGATTAGGCAAATTTTTTGAATTACGGCGAATCAGGACATCCGAGCTCTTGGGTTCTGGCATCGCCGACGCTAGTTTATGTTTCCAAGTTCTCAATCCGATTTGTAGGTAGTTTGAATTTTTGTTTGCAATAGTCAGTGGGTTTTTGATGTCTTTATAGTTGCTAGGGTTCTGGAATTTTAATCTTATGTGGAGGTTGAGATCTGTTTGTACCTCGGTTTTTGATGTTACAAAGCATTAAGCAAGATCTTTATTCATGTTTGTTCAAATGGAATATATTTTGCCTGATTGTAGTCCTCAAATGATGTTTCCCCAGATAAGTAATTAGGAAATTACCGCATTCGTTTACGGTTATCAGTTGTGTTGGGTAAACGAGTGATTATTTGAGGAGCGATTGTTTCATATGTTGTTAACTGTTGGGGCTTAGTGACTTCATCTAGAGAAATATTTCTGCAGTTTAAACTCCAATCCAGTTTCACTAGTGTTAATCAGTATTTACCCTGTTAACCAACCTCATTTGTACCTGTTTAAGAGATTGCAAAACAAAATTTGGATATTGGTTGAATTGATAGATGATATTCGTTGAGTGTTTAATAGTAGTTGGTTTATCAGAAAACTTAGCTTATATACTTTGAACTGCGCAATGTTAATGGTCTGTTAGCACAAGTATTATATGGTTTTCACTTTCTGTTAGAAGCTGCTAGTGGTGTTAACAGTAAGATTTTCCTACAAACGCCTTTTCGTTCAATTCATGGGTTTAAAATGTAAAGGTTTAGAAACAAGTTCTACAAGTGGTGGTACGTTTCAACTGGTGCTTTCAGGTTTTCCAGTTCAACATGTAGTTGTGTGTTTATCCACATATTCATTGATCAATCATGGAGTAATGTTTCTGTGGGATAACTCATGTTCAGAAAGTTTACGCAGTTTCATAATTTTATGGAGGTTGAATACCTGCCAGTCGTTGAACCACAAGAAGAAAACACCGGCTATGGCGACTGCACTCAATGTAGGTCAGACACATTATTCATGCATTCAGGTGTTAAGTGCTAGTGCATCATTTTATGGGTGATGATCTGTTAATGATCATGCACAAAAGGAGCCCTTGGCTCGGGTGAGGTGCAGCGAATTGCACTTAAGTGGGATGGAGGCCTCATCATGGGATGAATTTATGTTAGAAGGGTTTTTATTTTCTTGTATTTTCTGTTTTTTACGCTTTTGGTTTTATGTTTGTAACGGTTCATATGCTAACCTGCATTTTGTACTGTTTCTTAGTAGATATAAAAGCGAACCAATTTATATATATATATATATATATATATATATATATATATATATATATATATGATCAAGAGCACCCAAAATAGTGCAACACCCTTACAACCCTCTGATTTCCACCATACATTTCTGTTTCTTCGTACTTTCACTAATTCTTTCTCCCCCGACTAACTTATTTAATTATAAATATGTGACCACCATTGAGGGGTGATGTGCACGTAAATATACATATTTATTCACACATTTATTATTGTTTAGTTTAAATAAACGTCATATGTGGGTATTTTATTGCAATTAAACCATAGTTCAATTGATTTCAAAATAACATACATTCATCATCATTCAAAGGAAAAATGGTCATTTTTGTGCTTATGTTATTTTTAAAATTTTTACTTGGACATTTCTCATTGTTTTTGTAGAAATATTGGTGCATATGGAAGAGGGCTTCATGAAGATTTATATGCATACAAAGTAATGAAGAAATAATTCTCATACATAATCATGGAGGACCCCACTTACTACACTTAAAAGCTAATGGACAAATTAGTGGATTTTAAAGCTTCAGGCAAATTTGATGACGGATTAATTAAAGCTTGATGATTACTCGGTGGCCACACTTCCAAAAGGGCATTCTTGGTAGCACACTAAAAGTGAATTAGGGTTTTACTCATGTATAAATAACCCATGTATGTTGATGTAAAAAGAATCTTGGATTTTATTTGGTTTAGAGTGGAGGCCGAAATCAAAACCTCTATTTTTCTTCCATGGCTTCTTAGCCATTTCTCTTATGTAATTCAGTTTTATGCAAGTAGTTTAGATCTATTTTGGAGTTAATTAGTTATTTCTTTTGTTTTGTTCATATTTATGTTGAAACATACATATATTGATTCGATAACACATATGAGTAGCTAATCTCTTTGATTTGGGGGCAGTGAAGCTCTTTAGCTTTATGTAAGTTCAACATTTGTATGATTTGTGATCTCTAATTTGTGCTTCATGCTAGTGGATGTTGACGTAAGTTAATATAAGTGATTTTGATAGTCTATGATTGTTGATAACAAAATAGGCTATGCTTAATCAATGTAAGCACAAATTACATCAATATTTGCTAAGTGGTTATTGATTTTGAAATGAAAGTAAGAATAAAATTGGATGGTTTATAGTTCTATTAATTGTTCATAAGCCATACTTAAAATAATTTTTTTGCTTTATTTCATTTTCATGAGAATCATAAGTGGTTTAAATGCTGCATTTATGTCACTTAATGGAGATCATAGATCGTACGTTTGTTAATTTGCATAAATATGAGAGGGGGGATTTACCTCTAAATTGCTTTCATTTCATATTTAGCTCTCAACTTAGTTCAAGTGTTAATTAGTTTTTGTTAGTTAAATCAATCTGAATTTTGGTTTAATTAGATAGAACAAGATTGAAATTACTTCTTTCCCTATGGATCGACTCGTATTCACCACATACTAACAATTGTACGTCGTGCGCTTGCGGTTTATAATCACGATATTTCGTGCGATGGATTTCTAATTCATAGAATATTCGTCATCGACAAGTTTTTGGCGCCGTTGCCGGGAAAAGTTAATGAATTTTGATTTTATTTTTCGAATTAATTTTGTTGTTCTTCTATTTTTTTTTGTGTGTATTTTGTGTGCTTGTTTTGTCTTAGTTTAGTTGTGTTTATTTGGCTTTAGTGTTCATAAAAAAATCTTGTTGTGTTTTTTTTAATTTTCTTGTGTTTGTGTGTGTATTGAATTGTTCATTGTTTGTTTTTGGTATGTGTATTTGTGTTTTTCTTCTTTTTTTTTGAAAAAAAATTAACACTTGCCTTTTGTTTTCAATTTCTTTCCTTCTTTCTTTAAAATTTGCTCCCTTTCTTTCATTAATTTCTTTCCACCTTTAATTCATTTTCAATTTTTAAAAATAAAAAAATCTTTCCATTTTACTCTTTTATTTCTTTCCTCTCTTTGATTTCTTTCCAAATTTCTCATATTACTTCTTTTAAAATTAAAAAAAACAAATAAAACTTCTTGCCAATTTTTCTGCAATTACTTTACCTTTTTGTTTCAGTTTTTCCCATCTATCTCCTTCCCTTCTTTGTACAAATTCTATCTTTTCTTTACAATAATAAAAAAAACCAAATTATTGCTTTCCTTTTCCTCTCTCAGTAATTTTCTTTCCCTCCTTTGCCTTACATTCCCTAACTCCTTTCCTTCTTTTCTTTCCAGTAATTAATTAAAATTATTTCTTTCCAATTCTTCTTTTCTTTCCTCTCTGGTAATACTGCTGCTTTAAATTCTCTGCTAATTCACAATCTTCTATTTCATCACTAGTATATAACTCTCCACCCAAGCCATCTGAATTTCATTTTTCTACCTTCTCCATATAATTCCTACCAAATACCCTATAAATCTACCAACTACATTCACTAGCTTCTTCTCTACCGATCACCATGTATACCGATGCACAATCCCTCTGCCGCACCATTTCAAACCAAGCATCCCCCTCCAGTCACCGCTCCTTACCACCTTCAACACTTCTGCTCTCAAACAACCGAACCAAAAACAAACTGAGCTCCACACAATTCAATCCAAAATTTCAAAACCCCAATTCGCTACCTCCAAATCGACCTCTACTCGACTCCCAAAATCCAATCTTCCACCGCTTCCAATTTGTATGGTAAAGTATTGAATTGTGTTCGAGAAATCGCGATTTGATTTTAAAGATTAAAAAAAAAGGAATTCACAATTTGATTTTAAGAAAAAGAATTCGTCTGGTACGGTTCCACTTACATTGTCTTAAATCGGGTTTATGAATCTCCGTTTTTTACCTTTGGGTTTATTAGGTTGCATGCGATCTCTATTCTCATCTAATTTCATTTTTAGTGTGGCGATTTTTATTGCCTTGTAAGTTCTTACTCAGCCGACCATCATTTTCTTTGTCTTTTGTGTTCTTTGAATTTTTGTTTTGATTTTTCTTAAGCTATTATCTCCGGTATATCATTGAAAAAAACGTTTTTTAATGGGCTTCGATTTGTGTAAGTTGCGAGTAGGCTGTTTCACTTTTGAGCAATTTAATTTGATAGGATTTTTGATTTAGTTTTTATCTTATTTTCTTTTTCTTTCACAAAAAAACACCAAAAAAGGAAGAAAAAAATCGCTTGCCAATTGTACATATATCGTCTTCATTTTCAGGTTGCAGAAAATCTCAAGGAGGACTACTTGCTCAAAGACTGCTCTGCTTTCTTTGCTTGGGATTGCTTTGCTTGGCTCTACTCTCTCTTGCTTAAAAAAATTACCGCTAAAAAAAAAATTGCTAATCTGCATGCATTGGTATATGTTTTCATTCCTTGTCTTTATTTTATTTGCATTGTTAGTTGCTTGCACTTACATTTAAAAAAAAAACAAAAAAACAAAAAAAAATTCATTTGTAGCTGCATTGTTAATTCACGTTTAATTTATATTTTGCATTCATCTTATTTTGTTTTTATTTTTCTAAGGACACTGTTATATTTTGACAACTTGATTTCTTTTGAACGATTTATTTCTCGGTGTCTAGACTACGGCAGAGTAATAACCATTTATAAATATTACGGTGATTCGTAAGTATTATATCGATTGTTCCTCTGAAGGTACTTAAACCTTTGGCTGCATTGCTAGGGTGATTCCTAGTGCACCAATAACTCCTGTCCGTTAACTGGCTGAGAATATTTTTGTTGAAATTAATCTAACCACGTCATTATATAATTTTAGAAATTTGTAAATAAGTAATTTGCATTCATATAGTTGCATTAGGTTCATGCATATTTAAAAAAAATTCAAAAATTCAAAATCTGAAGGAAAAAAACAATTTTCTTTTGTGAATATTTCTTTTTCTCTTACAAAAAAAAGGGCTTTCTTGAAAGTGTCCCAATTTCCTTGTTCCTACGGATTTTACGATAGTTGTGAAAATCAATATAATCCATATACTTTTACACCAAATTCATATGGATATTGTAATAACAACTATGGTACAAACAATGTGGATTTTACCCCACCAACCTTTCAAAATTTTCAAAACAATCCTAATTTTGCACCACAAAATTTTCAAATTGACGATCAATCCTCAACTCTTGAAACAAAAATTGAATCTTTACTTGAAATGAGCACACAACAAAATCAAAGAATAAATGAATGGTGTACTTCATATTTGTGCAACAATTCAAGTCATAATTTTCAAAATAATCAAAATTCAACTTCAAATTCAAATGATTTTGATTATAACCCTTGTCAATCCAGTTTCGAACTCCAAAATGAATTGCAAATTTCAAATGAAATGTGAATAATTTTTCAAATAGTTTTGGTAATGGGAATAATTTCAATTGTTATGCAACTGGAATTTTTTGTTCTCAACAAATTCAAATTGAAAATTCTCATGTAAATAATTATAAATTTGATTTTGTTGAGCAAATGAATGAAATTCACGATAATCACACGAATTTGTTATTTCAAGACTACTTGAATTGTTATGAAAAACAAAATAATCAAAACCGAACGTGTAACGAATCGAATAATAATCCACCTTTACCCACAATCGACGATTTTCAAATAACAACTTTTGAAACTGAAAATAACAATCTTAAGAAGTTGTTGAAAACACGGTAATTGAGTTGGATTTCAATTATTTTGAGAGGGTGGAACCAAATCTCAAATTTGATATTCCTTTTTCTGAAAATAACGACATTCAAACAACATCTTTGGATTTTGAAAAAGATACATGCACTGAAGCCATTGATAATTCACCAAAGGAAGACGAGTTTGATTAATACTATTTTCTTGGACTTTTCGAAAGGGAGTTGAGTTTTAAAGAGGTATATTTGAATCACCATTTTGATTTTGAAATCGATATTTCAAAAGAATTTTCCAATGACAATTTCGAAATTCAGTTTGGTGAAAATAAACATGAAATTCGATTCATTATTCAGTCTATCCCAAAAATCATCAAAAACAAAACAACTCATTCGATTTTAAATAAAGCGACATTTGTTTTTCCAAATCTACACTCACCTTCAAAATCTTTTATGATTCGGTTTTTCAAGCTTAAGTCGTGTCTCTCATACTTGAAGAGACAAATGAATCGGTCTTTAGAAGACTGTTTCATTTACTTTTTGTCAATATATTTTCTGATATTCTGTAAAAAAAAACTTTTCTCTTGTAAATATAAGTCATATTTTCAAAATTTTCATGCTCTTTCCATTTGGGTTGACTGTGGAGACATAGTCCAAATCAAGTGTGGGGAAATTTCATATTTATTTTGGTTTTGCATAGAATTTTCCTATCTTTTTTTCATTCAAAAAAAGAAGAAGAGAATTTCACATTTCTATTTACTTTTAGATAAGACATGATGGAGTTATCATATAATTTTGGTTGTTCGATTTAAATGTTTGGAAATTTACTTCTCCTAACGAATAATGAAAGGAAAGTTTGAATTATGAGCAAATTTGGTGTAATTGGTATATAGGGAGATTCGTAGGTGATGAGTATGAAATATTTTCTGAATTGTAATCCGATTAAATGAATGGTTGATTTAGATTACTTGCGATAACATTTTAGATCTTTTAAGTGAAGTTGTCCTAGGATATTCTCTCTTAACTCTCTCTTATAAAAAATATAAAAAAGAAAAGAAAAAAGAAGTGTATATATATATATAATAATCCAAGGGTATCCAACATTGCTAGTACATCTAGCGTTGGTGTGCAAACCCGCCAAGCTCTTTCTGACATCTTATTAACAAAGTCAGCGTCAATATACCTTGGTCTTATTTTATGAGTTGGACAACTTAGGATTACCGACCCTCATGTAAGTCGTAATGCAATGTAGGGATGTTATACCAAGGTATTTGTAATTAACAATAATGTGAATATTTTTTTAATAAAGAGAGAGTTAGCACTTGGAATCAAAGCACACTCCCCACTTACTTGACCTAACTTGTTAACAAAAAGGAAGTTGAGATGTCGTTATACGACTGTTGATATCGATTATAGAATTCATTTCATATTTGCACTATGTTTCTACCAAAACAACTGGCCAAGCTGGAGGAGTTTATGACGATAACATGACTTTTGTTTGAACTTTTGATTAGTAATGGAATCAAATTTCATAGTGACGACCCAAATTTGTGTTAACTCATTCGTGTAAAATTTAAAAGTAAATTATCCATTTGTAAATATTCGTTTAAAAACTTGCATTCATATTGTAAATATTTTCAAATTTAGCATTTTTTACATACTTGTTGCTTTTGGATTTTGTGGGTAATATCCGCTGAAAACCCTCACGAGACAACACTCGTCCTACTGGGGACACCCAGGGGTTTAACGGCTTATTGCATATGCTCAATGCAACCGTGCTCCTTACGAAACCGGATTTAGCTTAGTCTTTCAGTTTATTCGAGGACGAATAAAAAGGTAAGTGTGGGTATTTGATGTGCACGTAAATATGCATATTTATTCACACATTTATTCTTGTTTAGTTTAAATAAATGTCATATGTGGGTATTTTATCGCGATTAAACCATAATTCAATTGATTTCAAAATATCATACATTCATCATACAAAGGAAAAATGGTCATTTTTGTGCTTATGTTGTTTTGAGAATTTTACTTGGACATTTCTCATTGTTTTTGTAGAAATATTGGTGCATATGGAAGAGGGCTTCATGAAAATTTATATGCATACAAAGGAATGAAGAAATAATTCTCATACATAATCATGGAGGACCCCACTTACTACACTTAAAAGCTAATGGACAAATTAGTGGATGTTAAAGCTTCAGGATAATTTGATGATGGATTAATTAGAGCTTGATGATTACTTGGTGGCCACACTTCCAAAAGGGCGTTCTTAGTAGCACACTAAAAGTGAATTAGGGTTTTACTCATGTATAAATAATCCATGTATATTGATGTAAAAAGGATCTTGTATTTTATTTAGTTTAGAGTGGAGGCTGAAATCAAAACCTCTATTTTTCTTCCATGACTTCTTAGCCATTTCTCTTATGTAATTTAGTTTTATGCAAGTAGTTTAAATCTATTTTGTTGTTGTTAATTAGTTCTTTCTTTTGTTTTGTTCATATTTATGTTGAAACTTACATGTGTTGATTCGATAACACATATGATAGTTAATCCCTTTGATTTGGGGGTAATGAAGCTCTCTAGCTTTATGTAAGTTCAACATTTGTATGATTTGTGATCTCTAATTTGTGCTTCATGTTATTTGATGTTGATGTAAGTTTATACAAGTGATTTTGATCGTCTATGTTTTGTTGACAACAAAATAGGCTATGCTTAGTCAATGTAAACACAAATTACATCAATACTTGCTAAGTGGTTATTGATTTTGAAATGAAAGTAAGAATTAAATTTGATGGTATATAGTTCTATTAATTGTTCATAAGCCATACTTAAAATAGTTTTTTTTGCTTTAGTTTCATTTTCATGAGAATCATAAGTGGTTTAAATGTTGCATTTATGTCACTTAGTGGAGATCATAAATCGTATGTTTGTTAATTTGCATAAATATGAGAGGGGATTCACCTCTAAATTGCTTTCATTTCTTATTTAGCTCTCAACTTAGTTCAAGTGTTAATTAGTTTTTGTTAGTTAAATCAATCCGAATTTTGGTTTAATTTGATTGAATAAGATTGAAATTACTTCTTTCCCTACGGATCGACTCGTATTCTCCATGTACTTGCAATTGTACGTCGTGTGCTTGTGTTTATTATCACGATATTTCGTGCGACAGATTTCTAATTCATACAATATTCGTCGTCGAACAAGGGGCAAAGGGGTGCCATAAAATAGGGGTGCCCTGGAACTCCCTCATATATATAGGATCAAGAGTACCCCAAATAGTGCAGCACCCCTATAGCCCCCTGATTTCCACCACACATTCTTGTTTCTCTCTCCTCCCACTTATTCTCTCCCCCTAACTTATTTAATTATAAATGTGTAGCTACGGTTGGGGTGCGAATGGGGTGTCAAGAAAGAGGGGTGTCATGGAACCCTCTTTATATTAATATTAATATATATATATATATATATATATGTGTGTGTGTGTGTGTGTGATTAAGAGAACCCACATTTAGTGCAACATCCCTATTAATCTCTGATTTCCACCACATATTTATGCTTCTCCTCCTCCCACTAACTCCCCCAAAACCTATTTAATGAGCGGCTATAAACGGAGTGCATTAGGGGTGCTCCCAATGTGCCATTTAGCGATCCAAGGACTGTTTGTGGAGTCGATGGATGAGGGCTAGGTATATTAACAAACCCAATTTTTGGGTCGTGCCTATTACTGTTAATTAGTCTGGTACTATGAAAGCGATCCTTAGACAACGCAATTTAGCATGCATAATCATGAATAAGGCCATCGCGAATGGAGAATCTACTTCGCTATAGTTTGATCCTTGGATCATTTATAAATCCTTAGTTGATTGCCTAGGATGAAGCAGAGCTCATGTTAATGGGACGCTAAAAATACGGTCAACTGTATTATCAGAGATAATATCCTGTAACCAAACCTATGAACGGAGATAAGCGAAGCTGCTACTAAAATCAGACATGTGAAATTACACACATCACATAGTGAGGATTACTGGGAGATAGTAAATAAAGACACGTTTAGTTTTTCTAACGTGGGGGATGCAATTCAGCAGCATGCGGTCATTAATAAGGATTTCAATCTCATATGGCACAAAACTATTGCCCATAGATTCATGCATACAGTTATTCCTCATACTTAGAGCGTCTGCCTACTACTGATCGTTTACAAATGTGGGGATTAGATGTAGACCTAACTTGTAGTTTGTGTTCATATGACTATGAAAATCACATCCATTTAATTGTTCAGTTTGAGTATAACTCTAACCTATGGAGGGAGCTGAAATGCAAGTTGTAGCTGAGTTTGGAATCACCCAATAATTTGAGACAGCTTATTGCCTTACTTCTACAGAAGTTATCGATGCTTTTTACTGCGCAAGATTTAGTTTTTACTGCTACTTTCATGCTGATCACCATCTATGGCTCGAAGGAAATCACCGAAGATTTGAGAACAAATTTTGTATTCTTGCAAAGCGACTTAAACTTATAGAGATTGATGTTCGATTACAGCTAGCATGGGCAAACTTCAGAGTAGTAGAGATGTGGTTCGATTGTAGAGGAGATGGGGAATCGAACTTGATGACCTAGGGTAGAGGCGGCAGCCACAATTTAGGGCTTTTTATTTTTCCTATATTTAAAAGTGTATTGGGTGCATTTGTGTAGTCAAATGGTCACTAAGATGAAGTGCTTAATCCATGTTTCTTATGTACTTTGATGTACTGCGTACATGTGTAAAGACCCACCTTTTCCGTACAGTTTAAACCAACATCTAACAACCCATGTCAACTTGAATTACGTAGAAAAAGCATATTGTTAATAGAAAGAATTTAGAGGGTGAGAGAAGAAAGAAATATTAAAATTGAAGAATAAGAGGATTAGAGTCTCACAATGGAATGAAAAAAAATATATAATAATTGACAAAACTTTATTCAAATGGGAATTGTTTATATATATTACAATATCAGAGTACATCACATACCAATACAACTCACACAGCAGAATAAAACTAGTACCAGAAAATATGAGATTATGTATCGACTCCAGCTCCTCTTCTAAAGCTCCAAGCGAAACCTAACCTGATAATATACTCGGTCTAACCCGAGCACATTTGAAGCAAAGCAAAATTCACCCGGATCAGTCTGAAATACTATCAGTGGTAAATTCGTATAGTAAACAACTTGTTAAACTTTAGAAAACCCTTTTCGAAAGAAAAGAATAACAGGGCTAGCTGAATTTAATACCTGTGTGGTTGCTTCTGGATTAGTCGAACCAGTGCATTTCGGCATGTATTATACATGGAGAAGTGGTGAAAGTTGAAAAATTAATTGTAAATTGGACAGGGTGCTCACAAATTCTGATTGTATTAACATGTTTTCTGATATGAAAGTTAATGTGCTACCTTCGTCTACAAGTGACCATAGTCCTATTCAGGTTAATCTTATGCCTCATGTGGACAACGGCAAAGGGAGCTTGTTTAGATATGTGAATAATTGGAGGTTTGTGGATGGGTATAATGATTGTTTCAATTTTGACATGTTGCAATAGCATAATGAATCTCATATGTACCACTTTGTACAATTTCTTAAATACTCAAAGAAGCATATTAAAGAGTGGAATAGGACCAGACCAAAAGAAAACGATCACATAAATGGCATTGAAAATAGATGTGCTGAGCTTTTGTAGAAGATTGACGATGGAGATGACAGTGACCATACGTGGAGACTTTATGTGCAATGTCAAAGTGAATTGAAAGAAGCAATGAAAATCAAAACAGTGGAGCTAAAATAGAAAGCTAAAGAAAAGTGGCTAGCTGATGGAGATGAATGCACAAAATTTTTGTATACAAAAATGTCTGTAAGAAGAAATTCTAACTTTAACTTTCAAATTTTTGATCAGGTTGGTAATTACTTGATGGATCTATCAAAGTTTGAAGATGAAGCATGCAAATATTTTACAGAACTATACAATGACGATTGTCCAAATGACTTACCCTATGTTGTGCCCAGAAGAACTCTCAATAACAATGGCAGAAGGTTGATGTGTAGAGCCATCAATGAAGCCGAAGTCACTGCTGTTGTCAACTCCATCCACTATGATTCCTCCCCCGGTCCCGACGGGTTCAGGTCCTGCTTCTATGGCACCCACTGGAGCAACGTGAAAAACAAGGTCATATCAGTAATAGATGAAGCATTCCGGACAGGAAAAATTCTAAAAGAAATTAACCACACTTTCTTGTGTTTGATTCCAAAGATTGATAAGCCTACTAAAATTGCATATTATAAACCAATTGCTTGTTGCAATGTCTTTTACAAAATATTGAGTAAAGTTGTAACGACCCAGATTTTTCGTCGATAAATTTTAAATATTTAATATAGTTTTAAATATTGAATTTATAATATAAATGGTATTTTATTCGATTATCGATTAAATAATCGAAATACGATTTAATTTGATAATTATCGAAATACGAGAACTAAACAATTTAATTCAAAGGTAAAATTGAATCGAAACAGTTTAGATGATCAATGTATATATACGATTTAAATATGAACAATGATAATTGAAATTTATTTTTAAATTTATTTGTTTTGAATTTAAATTGATTTAATATGGCTATTTTAAATATACGTTCAAATTAAATTGTATAATCTATTTCATGAAATTCAGAATAGTGAATAACGTTGGAAACATCGGTCGTTACAGTTGAATAGCGGTTCGGGAATTCGAGTTAGGGACCACAAAATATTTTAAAGAAAATAAAAAAAATATTTTCTATCAGCCGTCCTACCTATATTATTACGTTTCGCAGACCTAAGGAGTTAATCGCGCAGTAAATTTTCTTCTTCTCGAGCTGTATAATCTGTCTCCCATGTTCGATATCAACAAAACATGAAATTAATGGCCAGTACTTTCTGCTCCCTGTTCTTCCCTATAAAACAACGACTACTTCACTGCTTTTACCATTTGTTCCTCAGTTAAAACCGAAAGCTTCAATGAAAATAAAAATGGCCGAGCTCCATGATTTCAAATCAAAAATCCAAAAGCAATCGCGAGTTCCACTCAGCGCGATCCCGAACCGTGGCAGATCCTGGAGCTCGATGATGTAAGGGAGACGCTCGCGAGTTCAACAAGGAAGCAAGCGATGACTTGGAGGCTCGATTTCTTCTCTGTTGAGCGAGCTCGAAGTGCGATTCAACGATGGGAGCAGTCGATGTTGATTTTGGGTGCTTTTGAAGACCGCGATGGGTCAACGCTGATCTAGGCCGAAGTCGCAGGTGAAGAGAAGGGTGCGATGTTGGTTCAGGCGGTTGCGATGGCAGTTTGATGGAAAGAAGTGCTGCTCGTGAAGTGAACTTGGTCTTCGACAATCAGGAAGGGGGTGCGAGGCTTGTTATCACGATTTGGGTTTTTCTGGAGTTCGTGAATTTGGTCAGTGACGTGAACAGTAGCGTGGAGCATCGGAGTGGTATAGGAGGGGTTTGCAATGACGTTGAGGATCAACTACAGCAGTTGGCGATTGGGCTGATTTTCTATTAGGAAAGGATCAATGATTTCTGTTCGAGATTTGTTTCGCCATTAGTCGAGATAGGAAGGTATACGTTTGTTTTACGCAATTTATATACATAGATTAATTTATTTATTTACTTAGTTGTTAATAAAATTGAATAAATGTTTAATCAATAAGTAAAATTAAACAATCATAGGTACGAAATAAGTTGATTCGAGATAAATCCAGTAGAGACGATTCAAGTAGATTCGTAGATGCAAAAATGGGAAATTTATCTGATATTTGGCAAACGAAAAATCACGGTGAGTAAATCTCACTCACCTTTATTTATAATTATTTTTATTTCGTAAAAATAATTATTTGTTGCTCGTTTGGATTTTTCTGGTTGTTTTATATATATTAGTTATTTAGGCTATTATATATATATTGGGTTGATTGTTTGGTTGGATTCCCGCAGTCTCATTAGCGGATGCCCGCAGTTTCATAGCGGATGATTACCCTATACGCCCCACGCTATGATTAGTGGATGACCTTCTATACCGCGATATTCTGCCACGAAGCAGAATGGGTATTATTTATGTGCTAACATCTGTGGATGCAGGGAAACAGGTTGGAGGAATCCAACTGGATTCCTCAAAAAATATATTATCTGTTTGTTTGTTGTTTGTTTGATTTCATATATATTCATATATGATGTGTTAAAAACCAAATGATTGAAAATTGGGTGATTTGATTGTTTTAAATATCACTGGGCTAAGTGTTAATTTATTTAAAATATCGTGGAAGGATATTTGAGATTTAAATAGAATTTGAATTTTAAATAGAAATAAAAATATAAACTTGTTTCTTTTAAAAATAAAACAAGTAGTTCCTTTATAAACGAAGTTTATAAATAGTTCTTTTATATCGAAGTTATAAATGAAGTGAAGAGAATTATCATTTGATAATTCAGAAATAGAAATACAAGTGTGAAATTGGAATTTGAAATGAAATTTCAAAATAGGATGTGAAAGGAAATTTTTAAATATATAACTCAAATGAAATTTGAGTATAACATTTGAATTTTTAAAGGAGTTTAAATATTTGAATTTTAAAAGGAGATTGAATATTAGAAATTCAAATAGAAGTTCAAATAGAATTTGAATAGACGAAATTAGAATGGAAAATAGAATTTGAATTCAAGGAATTAAAATAAAATTTGAATTCAAAGGAATTCGAATAAAGGAATCCAAATAGAGATTTCAATGTAGAATTTCAAAATAGAATTTGAAATATAGTATTTCAAAGAAGAATTCAAATGTGAAATTTGCATAGAGATTTGAATGGAATTTAAATATGAAATTTGAATTGAGATTTGAAATAGAAATTCAAGTAGAAATTTGAATATGAGATTTCAAAATAGAATTTGAAATAAACTTTGAAAGTAGGATTTCAAAGTAGGATTGAAATAGGATTTCAAAATAGGAAATCCAAATAGTTTCGAAATGGAATTTGAATTCAAGGGAATTCAAATGAATTTGAATATTAGAAATTCAAATGGTGTTGAAAATGAATTTGAATATTAGAAATTCAAATGGTGTTGAAAATGAATTTGAATATTAGAAATTCAAATGGTGTTGAAAATGAATTTGAATATTAGAAATTCAAATGGGGTTGGAAATGGAAAATGAAATTTGAATATAAGAGATTCTAATTGAATTCAAATAGGATTTAATCTATGGGATTTGAATACGAAATTCAAATGGAATTTTAAACTATGGAATTTTGAATCTAGAATTTAAAAAGGAGTTTGAATATTTGAATTTCAATAGAATTCAAATATAGAAATTGGAATATAGAAGTTCCAATGGGATTTAAATATAGAGTTTGAATAAGGGAATTCAAATGAATTCAAACATGGAATTTGAATATAGGGAATTCAAATAGAAATTTAAGTATTGAATTTGAATATCAAATAGAAAAGGAATTGGAATTTGAAATATAGAATTCAAAAGTGAGATTGGAATTTGAATCAAGGAATTCAAATAGAGTTAAATAGAGTTGAATTCATTTTAAAGAAGTTTAAAAAGTTTATATATATAAATATAATTAAAACGAACTCGCCGCAGCGCTGCAGTTCGTAAAATAGCGATTCGAACTTCAATTGAGCATACAGAACTCAATTGGGGTCGGAATTCTTCGAAACAAGAAACGTCAGGACCGATTGATAATAGTTTTCTAATGAAGGAGAAAAATCTGAATTTCGTCGTATATATTTTGAGTTATATGAAAATCAAATTTTCAGAAAAACAGCGCCAGAATCGTTTTAAAACCATAATGGTTATTTAATGTTATAAAAGGATTTTAAGCGGAAAAAATCCGAATTGTCTATTTAGAAAATTTCAGAGTTGAGTTGTAAAATATATGCGAATTCAAGTTGTGTAAATGAATATGATTTTTGAAACAGAAACCAGATTTTGATTTATTGAATAGAATTAACTAAATGGAATAGAAATTAGTTAATGAGATTTCAAATGGATATTGGGGTTTGAATAAGTAAACCCGATTTGAAAATTTATATTCGAAATAGAAAAGAGAACTAGAATTGAAATCGAAATTCAATTTGGTTGTGGACGAGTTAAATATTTTGTTTGAACATGTTATGTTCAACAAAGAAGTGAAATAGGCAAAATGACTAATTAAAGAATAAATGGGCGAAACTGAATTCAAACGATTAGATGGTATTGAATTGAATTGAAAACAGGTGAACATGTGTAAGCAGGTTTGATATGAAGTATATGAAGATTTAAATTTATGTGCTCGACAAAAAGGTACATGTTTAATTCATATATGAGATTTTATGCGCCGTATCGGCAAGCCGCTTGGCTTTTCCTTTTTCTTTTGATTGAGGAAGATACCGGGAAGCTATTTGAAATTTCCCGATGCTCCCGATACAGGGGAGGTTATGGCAAAATTTTCCGGAAATTTAAGGAGTTAGAATATTTTTAAGATATTTTGATAATTTGAAATCATTGTATCGACGTATAGAATTCGATAAGGAAACAAAAATCAAAAATCGAATATTGTAAACAAAAAGAGAAATCTATAAATTAGAAATAGAAAGCGAACTTTATACATGTTTTAAAAATGAACAATTGGGTTTTATAGTGTGTATTCGAGGTAAGTGGTTTCGCCGTTTTGAAGTTGAGGATGTTTTCAGTTAAGGTCTGAGAGGTAATTTTACCCCAACTTAATTGATTTCATTTTTAATGGATAAATAGCAAGATCCAGTCTCGAAGAGAAATGTTTGAAAAAGAGTTAGTTGAATAAAATATTTTGGGTTGTTGTAACAATGTTTTACACAACATTCGTTTTAAACCCAAGTGATGGGAATTTTGGAAATATAAAAGTAAATATTTCCTGAGTATAATTAAAATAGTCGGATTAGAGATAAGTGATTGAAATTGTTTTCAATTGCAAATAAAGATATTTTCAAATATATAGAAAATAAAAGAAGGCGATATATGGAAATGTTTTCCAAATGGCATAAGAAACCAAGATGATTATTGAAAATATTTGGTTAACAAATATTGATAGGGAATGGAGAAGATATTTAATTAATGAAATATTAATTAAAGAGCCCAGTGATTTGTTTGATATGTTTGGATGAACACTTGTTTTTATTCGATAGTTAAATCACAGACTATCGAAGTTTTGACCATCGTTGTCAATATGGAGAGACCGGTTGGATTATTATCCAAAGAACCACTCCGTATCGGCATAAGCGTTGCGAACCAAGTATGCTGAATATATTGAAGACGGAGTGAAGTGCAAGGGCTTTTCTATTAAATAGAAATAGTGCCTTCGGTTTCGTTCAGTCCCAGAACGAACGTAAATGGACGAATGTCTGACAGAGTATTTCCAATGATCAAATGGGTTGGTCTGTATGAGTATATATGGTTGCAACAGATTTATCCCTTAGCATAATATCCAGAATATTTGTGCAAACTCAACTAGTGATTAACGGATCTGACAATGTGGCATTCAAAGTGATTGTGCTATCAATGAATGGTAAGTATTCGTAGCCTCAGGCCTCAACAACCGGGAAAGGACAAAAATCGGGCAGGCAGCATGGCTATGTGGGTCGCACCCATTAGGGTGTATAATCACCTATCTAGAGAAATTCCTTTTGTTTCTTAATCTATCGATTCTGCCCATTCGGGAAACGGTGGTTTGAGTCCAACCGTTGGTGATATACATTCGATACACTCAAGCGAAATGAGTGGTCGGTCATGTGTGGGCCGGGTTGCAAGATGTTCTTGTTGAACCCAGGTGTATTCGCCTCTAGAGATACATCATCGGAAGGTGGTTCCATACCTTGTCATGTTGGAAATCCAATCTCCAATAAGCGCCATGCGGTTTTTGATTTTATACTATGTATGTGGAGCGTGAGATGCAAGCGTTCTGCTATTTGGTTATTTACTTGATGTAGACATTATTATAATATCATGGGATTTGATATCAAAATGTTTTGGGTTATAGTAAGGTAAAAACCGTCTGTGTTTATGTGTGGGCTGGTCTTACTATTACGTTTTCTTTTGAAAGGATTTTCAAAGTTAAACAAGTGGTTGGAGTTTACTCACACCAGTCCCATGACTGACCCAGAGTTTATTTTGTTTTGTTTTCCCTAAACTCTTGGGTGCCCAAATTTGTACGGGCAGTCAAGTAGTCAGGATTTCACAGATTCAATTGGAGGAGCTGGGAGCAGGAGGCTTCACCGGTTAGATATAGGCTATCATATATTCCGCTGTGGACCTTGTTTGTATCTGGAAACAGGTGTTATAACTGTTCCAGAAATGACTGTTGTACTCTGATGATGGTATGTATATCAAGTTACTGATTTGTATTTCAAAAGTTATGTTATATAATATATTTTATTCGGTCCGCTGTGAGTTTGTGATCTTCGTTTTCTTCTATTCTAATATTTCTTTCTTTCTATTTCTCATCCTCTATCTTCTTTCTATTAATGGTTCGTATTTCTGTGTTATTTGGGTTGGACGTGTGTTGTATTTAGTCAACTCAGATAGCACGGATTTGCGGGTCGTTTCAAAAGTCATTTGCAATAGGATGAAAAAAGTGTTACCAGACTTGATAGCGGAATGTCAAAGTGCTTTCATTAAAGGGAGAAACATTTCAGAAAATTCACTGCTGGCGCATGAACTGATTAGAAACTTCAACAAAAAAGGTGCGGACAAATTTTGCCTGAAAGTGGACCTCCACAAAGCATATGATAAAATAAGTACATTTTATTATTCACATGATTAAGGCTATGGGGTTTCCAAAGAAGATTGTTAGACTTATTTCAGAATGCATTAATTCACCTACTTTCTCTATTTTGATTAATGGTGTTCCCAAGGGTTACATTACTAGTAATCGAGGCATAAGACAAGGTGACCCTCTGTCTCCGTACCTTTTTGCAATAGCTATGGAGTATTTCTCTCTTCAGATGGAGCTTGAAGTACATAGAAAGACAATTTTTCCAGTTCACAATTTTCAGCCATCTATAAGCCATCTGCTATATGCTGACGATTTGATTGTGTGTATTAAAGCAACAAGTACTGCAGCCCATACAATTTTAAATTTTTTTGATAACTTAGAAAAATTTGTGGGTCTGAAAAAGAATGAGCAAAAAACCAAATGTTATTTTAACAAATTTTGTCGTGCCAAAAACTATGTTCTTGATATTTTGAAAGTAAAAGAAGGTGCTCTTCCTGTCAAACACTTGGGTGTTCCATTATCATCGAATAAGATTACTGACAGAGAATGTGCATAATTAATCTCTAGAATTAGAGAGAAATTGCAAGGTTGGAATTCTAAATTACTATCTTTTGCGGGACGTATTGAATTGGTTCATACTGTAATTCAAGCGAAGGTGAATATTTGGCTACAAACATTTCAATTACCTGACACTTCGATAAACAAGATTGAGCAAGTTTGTGCGGACTTCATTTGGAAAGGTAAATTCCATAAGATCAAATATCATGATTTATGCAGACCCAAAGATGAAGGTGGAGTTGGCTTACGTAAAATTACAGATATGAGAGAAGCTTTTACATTGAAACAAGGATGGAAAATAATAGCAGATAATGGACTGTGGTCTAGATGGATGAGGAAGAGATATATCAAGGATAATTTCTGGACAATGGCGAGTGACAACAATGCTTCTGCCACATGGAAAGCAATTCTTCAAATGAGACACAAACTTACTAGTTGTTGTGAGATTGAATTTGCAAATGGTAATGAAACTGACCTATGGCGAGATCCTTGGATAAAAGGAAAAATTTTAATAGATATTTGGGGATGGGACACTTTTTCTGCTTACGGATGTCCTAATCTAAAGGTGAACAATATCATACATTCAGGCAGATGGAATTGTGATAGTATACCATGTACAGAAGATCAAAAAAACCACATTGAGTATATTCCTCTATATGTTGATAGAGAATTTGACTTATGGAAATGGGGTACAGGTAAAGAATTTTCAATCAAAAATGCTTGGGATGTGTGCAGAAACACACAGATGAAAATCAAGTGGCACAATGTAGTTTGGCACAGACTAATTCCACCCAAGATTTCTTTCACGATTTATAAAGCTTTGTTACATCATCTTCCAACTAAAGACAGACTTCGAAAATGGGGTATACTTAACAATGATTGCGTTTTATGTAATGAATAAGAGGAATCTCATAGTCATCTGTTTTCAACTGTGCTTACATGAAAGGGGTACTGAACAGATTACGTACCAAACAAAAATTAAACTTGGGTAACAGTGTTGAACATTTACATTCAATAATAGATTACCTGAGTGAGAATTGAACGGGTGTAAACTTTATAAGTGAATATAGCAGCGTTGGCTTGGCAACTTCCATTTGGTGGTTATGGAAGGAACGAAACCGAAGGACATTTCAAAGCAAACAAAGGTCGGAGGAAGAAATTAGTAAGCTAATTGAAGTAGACATGAACTTAATTATGAAATCGAGGAAGAAAGGACCTACGTCAGATGAGGCAATATCACGGTTTGCATGTGGAAGTTCGGATCAAGTGGGAAGGCCGGTATCTCGTATTGAAGCTGGAAACCATTTTCCGCCATGAATTCTTCATCAAACTGATGAGCGCCGCCATTATTGGTCATTTTGGGAATGTTTAAAGCTCGAAAGGGTTTAATTGGGGAATGACAGTTGGTTGGTTGCTGATGTACTTGTGTAATTATCTAATTTCCTTAATTGTTTGTATGTTGCGTTGTCAAGTTGGTGTAACGCAATCTCTTTCTTGGGCTGGATTAAGCCTTAAATAAAGTATACCCATTTTCCAAAAAAAAAGAAAAGAAAAACAGTAAGACCCCATACATAAACACAAACGGTTTTTACCTTACTGTAACCTAAAATAATTTTTTATATATCAAATCTAGTAATATTATAAAAGTGTCTATCAAATCACAAATAAATAAACAAGTAGAAAAACGCTTGCAACTCACGTTCTACATATTCATTATAGAATCAAAAACCCCAGGGTGCTTATGGGAGATTGTATTCCAACTGTGACAAGGTATTGGACCACCTTCCGATCAGTGTATTCAAGAGAGGATACACTGGGGTTCAACAAGAACATCTCGCAACTCAACCACACATGACCAACCACTCATTCATCTTAAGTGTATCGAACATATTGTCACCCACGGTCAGTACCGTCATGACAGTTCCTCGGAGATACAAAAGCGAAAGAAGAATGAAATGATTTTTCTCTAAATCAGTGACAGTATTCCCTGTTTGGGTACGACCCAACTAGCCATGTTGCCTGCCCGATTTTTGTTATTTCCCAATTATGTGGCATGAGGCTACGTTTACCTTCTTAGAACATCTGGTCACCATTCATTTTGAATGTCACATTGCCATACCCGTCAAATCACCAATTGATCTTTCCAAAAATATTACGGGTATAAAAGCTAAGAGAAACGAATTCCTCCTCCACCAGATGTAATACCTTGAAAACATTGCCTTATGTGATCCGTTAGGCTATTAGACATTTTTCCATACAAGTTTTCCTGGGTCTGGACAAATCAAAGGCACTATCCTGTAAACAAAACAACCCTTGCATTTTGCTTCGTCTTCATACATATCCCTGCAAATTAGTTTCGTACGCAACGTTGATTCGAAGTGGTTTTGGGTCTAGATACCATCCCGGTCTCTTCGAAACAACACATCAAAAAAGGCCAATAATATTCCATTGATAATATGGTGTTTTAACTATCAATCTCAAAAATGTAGGGTCAAGTATATTGGCAGCTCGGGTCTTATTATTCCAAATTATTCGTTAAGACAATTTGTCAATCTTTGAAATCATTTCATCAATTTAAAATCGATTTCATTTTACTTATCTCGACAAAACAGGTTTGTTTCCGTTATTTGGAAACAATAACTCTTTTTAACTTTTTTTTAAGCAATCATATTTACCCAATTCCCCTCTTTACTTTTAAAATATGGCTATATTTTCTTATAACACATTTCATTTCCTTTGTTTTGGAAATATTGGCATATATTATTAACTCAATGATATACTTTCAATTTCCAATTCTGATATAGTTAAATAAGGTCATATGACATATTTATTATCATATAAACTAACTGGCTTTACCAAACTTCACTTTGAAGATTTCCATTTATAACTGACGCTTATGGAAATATATACTTATATTCCAAATATTATTCTCCAAATCCAACCCAAATTAACTCTTCCCATTTCTTTTGGAAAAACATCATCTTTTACTTGATATTGAAAACATACCATTTCTCGAAAATAGTGCTATATATCTTATCAAATGGTATAATTACAAATTACATTTCAATTCTAGAAATTATACATTCTCTGGTTTTTAAAACCAAATAATTTATTTCAGTGTCTCGCCAATAACGTTACAATATTGTTTCATTTCAATATCTCGCAACAAATGTTGCAATGTATATTTAATTCAAATCTCGCAATTAACGTTGCAATATATTATATTCAATTCAAATGTTAAATATTTAATTTAAACCATCGCATTAACTCAAAACCCTTTTATAATTTTGCTTATGGAAACTTGAGTAAAATCCCTTTATAAATTTCTTTCAATCCTCATCGCACTTTATTACTTCTTAAATAACTTCGTTTAAGAAGAAATCGCCTTAAATATAATTAACTTCGCCGTTTACTAAAGCAAAACTAGTTTACTTTATGAAAATTGGGTAGTTAATCATTTATATTAAACAATCATCAATAATCTTTAAAACATTTGTACTGGAAAAAGTAAGTTATACCTTTAAGAAATCTTACTTAATTCAAATAACTATTTATTAAACTATTTTAATTATTTATATGCTGATAAAGATAGTCTAATGATCACTTTAAGAAAAAATAGTTGACTTGGTCAACTTCAATCCATCAGTTAACTCATTACCTGATTTACATAAATTCTTCCACTTAGATTAATTAATAATAATATAATTAATCCAATAATATCACTTAATTGTTTATCTTCGACAGTTATCTCAAAATATTAACCCGTAGGTTAGTTACTACTTAAATTGCTTATAAAAATCATTTGAACGTAAAAACCATTCATTTATATTTTATTTTATAAATACCAACTATAAAGTATAAATTATCTAATCGAACTATTATTTTAATATAAAATATAATTTAAAACTCAGTTTCAGCTATAAAAATAAATTTTATAACTGAATTTCATCAATTTGCTTGACGACAAATCAAAATTTCAACACAAAAGTGTATTCTAGGCTATTTACTGTCAGTCCCCCAATCAATACTGTCTATTGATTTAAATCACAACAAAATTGAATTTCAATTCAAATTCAACATTCAAACAGATTTTCAATGTGCATGGGGTTCAATCAGTTCATATATAAACAATATAAAAATAAAAAACACACATAATATTTGAGGAATCTGGTCGGATCCCTCCAATCTGTTCTTCTCTGCATCACAGCTCGTTATAGCAATTAATAATATCATATAAGACAGAAATTTAATTCAATGGCGTCGATATAATTAACATCAATCAATAACAACCAATAATCAACCTTACCGCCGACACCACCGTGGCCTACTCCCGCTACACCAGTGACCTCGCTTCAAAGTTCACCCCCATTCACCAGAAATCTGCTATCCCCAATCCAAGTTCAACGCTCTAAAACACCACCACGACGTCTATAGATGACCGGTCCACCACGCTTGAGTCCGCCTCTAGCCCATGCACCATCGACCTTCACAATCCATCCCCCCTCGTCGCTTCAATCAATTGAAAAACCCACAAAACCGTTCATAGCTTCCAGAAAATGTGTTCTCTAATCAACTTCATATTATGACCGCCGCAAACTTCTACTAGAGTTAACGTCGACCATCCCACTGACCTTCCCCCACCGAGGACACCCACCGCTATCAACAACGATCCCCCAGACATTGTCATTCTCTAGAAATTTCAATTTAACCTGAGAATGCTTCTACCCAGTTCACAATGCCCCGGCCACCTGACACCACCTCCCGCCACCTTTGGGTGCGCCAGCCTCCACCCCACAAACTTCCTTCATGGTGCTCGGCCTGATAGCCACTGTTGGCGTGAGGAATACTTTCCCTTTTGCTGCTGTTCGAAATGCTTCGAACATGAAGCTGATTCCGTCTTCTCCAGTGATTCAAGAATTAAGGATTATGAGTTTTATTATGTTTTGGAAATTAATTTTGATTTTATAAAGTGTGGTGAAGAAAATGGAATCATCGGAGGAAAGAACATAAAGTTTATTTTTGAGGAATTAGGGATTACATAGGGGCGGCTTGATTTATATAAGTGTGGTAAACAATATTTTATTTTTGATTTGACTTACGATTTTTCTATGAAGGGACTAACGATTTTTATTTCTGTCTATCGCCAATTCTGATCGAGTTTATTGATTACCATGATTACCTACAAACTCCGTTCCTGATGAAAATGGACGTCATGATATAATTTGACGTTATGATCCCAATGAATCTTATTTCGTTGAATTCTGCATCTGTTTGCTCAAATGGCTCTTGTTTAAGCTCAAATGATCGTTTTATTTGCATTTAATTTTGCTGCGTTTACAAAATAACTCCAATTAGAGTGAAACTCGAAATCTAGCAATAATTATTCATTACGCTCTTAATAAAATTTGTTTCATTGAAAACGAAGGTTGTTTGAATAAAGTCCTTTTTAAGGGCCCAAATTTAAGAATACCTCAATATAATAATATTAAAATATTACAATAGGTTAGACCTGAGCAGAATTTCATATATCTTCATAATAATATACTACGAATTGAGTTTCAAGCGAAAACGATATTAAATAAAATAAAAGTCCTTTATTTTATAAGTCGTTATAATTTTATAAGAGATTTCATAGCGACTATTTCAAAATTTGATTTGTCCATAAAACAAAATCTACAACATGAAAACTCGTTTTTTTCTCTTCCATTAGATAAATATTATCAAATAGATTAGGATGTTTCTTGTTTCGAGAAATTTCGACTTATATTGGTTCATGTACAACCGATTAAATTTCAAAACGTAATATTACGAACTATCACGCCGCTGTAGCTCGTTTATAATAAAATTATAAAATATATGTTCAAATGTCGCTTAATAAACGAATATGTTAATACATTTCAGAACCAAACAATATTAAATCCTTTTAAATTTCCATTTCAAATTATATTTCTAATCCAATAAAATTCCGACCATTCCAGAATTTAAATTATTATTTTATTATTTATTTTAATGAAATAGATAAAACCATTAATATTCAAGCTATTAAATTTGAAAACAATATTTAAAACCATTATTAAATATAAAAATAAATGTTTAAAAATCTAGGCCATTACATTCCCTCCCCCTTAAAATAATTTCATCCCCGAAATTACTAAGAAAGGAAGAATGCTACAAACTCAAGAATTTCAAACATTCAACTAGTTAAAATATTCTGTTACACTTCCTGAATTTCCATTTTAACTAGCCCATTTAGTTTCTATAGAAAAACCCAAATTAAAAATTTTCAAAAATACTGAAAATATTCGAACACCTTAAATTTTGGAATTTTCTTGGCAGAATCTCCCTTGTACGAAGGACTTCTGCAATATTGCAGGAACAAAAAATGATGTACATCGACCGGCCCACATGGCTAGAAAATCAAATTCAAAACCGAAATCAAACCCAAAAGTTTTATTATTTTGTGTAGGCGTACCTTTTTGTGAGCGTTATTATGCAATAAGTGATAAGATATACTCGAGCTTAATGAATTATTATGCAGCTGTTAAACAAACTGGATTCAATCAGCTCTAGAATTTTCTTGGACAGGTTTAAAGAGGGATTATTCTCTGCACCTGTTCTTAACTCGGATGGAATTCCTCAATTTTCATAACCATGCCAATTAAATTCATCCATCACACACAAGTCAATTCATATGAATTTTATTTATAATCAACTATTTATCAATACATTTGGATGCATCAATCAAATTCTTATATATCTTCCATTTACTTGAATTTATTGCATTCCATTCAAATTTATTAACTTGAATTCAACTCAATGGATTTAATTCGTTTATTCTTGATTTGTAATCAAGTTTATTTTATATTTCTACAATCAATTTTAACCATAAAATCAAGATGATTTCAAAATATTCTATTTGAGATTTATACACAAGTCAAATTCTTATTGACTTGTTTAATTTTAACTCACATAAGAAATTTTAAATTCAATTCAAAATAATTGAATTTTAAACCCACTTTCTTAAATAAATTGCCATTAACAAATTTTACAATGGTAGAAATTTATCAGTTAGAAACTCAAAAATGAATAACGATAATGCTGTATTGCATTATCAGAATTATTTTCTAGCCATTGAAGTGATTTCAGTGCTTAATCATTTTTAAAATATATTTAAAAACAATTTCTATCCAAGAAACCTTCCAAAGTTATACTATATTACTTTATAATACCTCAGAAAATATTTTTCCAAATATCTAGGATTTAAATTCTCAATATTTGTCTGAATTCAATTTTAATTCAACAAATTCAATCTGGTTATAAATAATCATCTCTTCTCATTTGATTATAATAATAATAACAGCCAATCACATCAATAATTTTCAAAAAATTACTTTTTATCAAAATATAATATTGGTAAAATTATTTCATTTTCCCATCTTTTAAAACAATATTTGTCAATTTGCCTTGTTTAAGTGTCTATAAATCCCGATCGATCATGTCAGCTAAACGCATTGATTTGGAATTTATATACCACTTAACAGGTCAACCAACACAATATAAGACCAATTTTTTTGATACAAATGTACAATACTTTCTGTCATATATATACTCAAACTCAATCTAGGATATTACTAATCCTATCTCTATTGAGTTATGCCACAGATCCATGGTTACTACTCAACCTTCAGCTCTGATACCACTTTGTAACGACCCAGTTTTTTCGTACAGTTTAAGCTGATATCAAACAACCCATGTCAGCCAAAATTGCACAAAAAAGCAGATCGTTAATAGAAAGAAGTTGAAGGGTGAGAGAAGAAAGAAAGGAATATTAAAATAGAAGAATAAGAGGATTAGAGTCTCACAGCGGAATGGATAAAATATAATAATCGACAATTCTTTATTCAAAAGGGAATTGTATATATAATTACAATATCAGAGTACATCACATATTAATACAACTCACACAACAGAATAAAACTAGTACCACAAAATACGAGATTACATCTCGACTCCAGCTCCTCTTTGGAAGCTCCAAGAGAAACCTAACCCGATAATATACTTGGTCTAACCTGAGCATATTTGAAGCAAAGCAAAATTCACCCGGATCTGTCTGGAATACTATCAATGGTAAATTCATATGGTAAAAAACTTGCTTAACTTTAGAAAACCCTTTTTGAAAGAAAAGGATAATAGTAAGACCAGCCCACATATAAACACAGACGATTTTTACCTTACTATAGCCCAAAACAATTTTTGATAAATCAAATCCAGTGATAATATAATAGTGTCTATCAAATCACAAATAAATAACCAAGTAGCAGAACGCTTGCATCTCGCACTCTGCATATTCGTTATAAAATTAAAAACTTTGGGGTGCTTATTAGAGATAGGGTTACAACTATGATAAGGTATGGGACAACCTTCCGATCAGTGTACTCTAGAGGGGATACACTAGGGATAACATCTTGCAACCTGACCACACATGACCGACCACTCATTCAGCTTGAGTGTATCGAATATATTGTCACCCACGGTCGGTACCGACATGGTTGTTCCCAAGAGATACAGAAGAGAAAGAAGAATGAAATGAATTTTCTCTAGATCAATGACAATATACCCTACTTGGTTGTGACCCAATTAGCCATGCCGCCTGCCTCATTTTTGTCATTTCCCGTTTGTAAGGCTTGAGGCTACGTTTACCTTCTTAGAACATCTAGTCACCATTCACTTTGAATGCCACATTGTCATACCCCTCAAATCACCAGTTGTTCCTTCCAAAAACATTACGGGTATAAAAGCTAAGAGAAACGAATTCCTCCACCACTAGACGCAATACCTTGAAAAGATCGTCTTATGTGATCCGTTAGGTGTACTATGTCAGACATTCGTCCATACAAGTTGTCCTAGATCTGGACAAATCGAAGGCACCATCCTGTAAACATAACAACCATTGCATTTTACTCCATCTTCATACATATCCCTGCAAATTAGTTTCGTACGCAACGTTGATTCGAAGTGGTTTTGGGTCTAGTTCGCATCTCGGTCTCTTCGAAACAACACGTCAAAAAGGCCAATAATATTCCATTAATAGTTTGGTGTTTTAACTATCAATCTCAAAACAGTACGGTCAAGTATATTGGAAGCTCAGGTCTTACTATTCCAAATCATTCTTTAAGACTCCTTGTCAATCTTTGAAATCATTTCATTGATTTAAAATCGATTACATTTTTCTTATCTTGACAAAACAACTTTGTTTCCGTTATTTGGGAACAATAACTCTTCTTAGCTTTTTTTTAAATAATCGTATTTACCCAATTTCCCTCTTTGCTTTTAAAATATGGCTATATTTTCTTATAACACGTTTCATTTCCTTTGTTTTGGGAATATCGATATATATTATTAACTCAACGATATACTTTCAATTTCCAATTCTGATACAGTCAAACAAGGTCACATGACATATTTATTATCATATAAACTAACCGGCTTTACCAAACTCCACCTTGAAGATTTCCATTTATAACTGATGCTTATGGAAATATACATTTATATTCCAACTATTAGTCTCCAATTCCAACCCAAATTAACTCTTCCCATTTCTTTCAGAAAAAAATAGTATTTTACCTGATATTCAAAACATATCATTTTTAGGAAATAGTGCTATAATCTTATCAAATGGTATAAATATAAATTACATTTCAATTTGACCAATAATGTTAAATTATACACTGTTTGATTTTTAAAACCAAATAATTTATTTCAGTGCCTCGCTATTAACGTTACAACATTATTTCATTTCAATATCTCGCAACAAATGTTGCAACGTATATTTAATTCAAATCTCGCAACTAACGTTGCTATATTTTATATTCAATTCAAATATTAAATATTTAATTTAAACCATCGCATTAACTCAAAACCCTTTTATAATTTTGCTTATGGAAACTCGGGTAAAATCCCTTTATAAATTTCTTTCAATCCTCATAACAATTGATTACTTCTTAAATAACTTCGTTTAAGAAGAAATTGCCTTAAATATAATTAACTTCGTCGTTTACCAGAGCAAAACTTGTTTACTTTACGAAAATAGGGTAGTTGATCATTTATATTAAACAATCATCAATAATCTTTAAAACGTTCGTACTGGAAAAAGTAAGTTATACCTTTAAGAAATCATAATAAATTCAAATAATTATTTATTAAACTATTTTCATTATTTATATGCTGGTGAAAATTGTCTAATGATCACTTTACGTCAAAACAGTTGACTTGGCCAACTTCAATCCATCAGTTAACACGTTACTTGATTTAAATAAATTCTTCCACTTAGATTAATTAATAATAATATAATTAATCCAATAATATCACTTAATTGTTTATCTTCAACAGTTAACTCAAATTGTTAACCCGTAGGTTATTTACTACTTAAATTGCTTATAAAACTCATTTGAACATAAAAACCTTTCATTTATATTTTATTTTATAAATATCAACTACAAAGTATAAATTATCATTTAATATAAAATATAATTTAAAACTCAGTTTCAGTTATAAAAATAAATTTTATAACTGAACTTCATCAATTCACTTGACAACGAATCAACGTTTCAACAAAATAGGCGTGTTCTAGGCCATTTTCTGCCAATCCCTCAATCCATACTGTCTAATGATTTAAATCACAACAACATTGAATTTAAGTTTAGCGTCTACATCCAAACAGGTTTCCCACGTCCATGGGGTTCAATCAGTTCATATATAAACAATATAAAAATAAACAATACATATAATATATGAGGAATCCGGTCGGATCCCTCCAACCTGCTCTTCCCTGCATCACAGCTTGTTATAATAATTTATAATATCATATGAGACAGAAATTTAATTCAATGGCGTAAATATAATTAACATCAATCTATAATAGCCAATAATCAACCAATAGCATCCAATCGATTATAAATTATAATTATATGAATTTAACACATCACAGAATTCCAGAAATGTGTGAGAATTAACTTACCTTTTATTTTTGACTGATGAATTCAATGTTGTTTTGTTAAATTTTAAATGAATGTTTAAAATTAAACAAAATCCAATTTCATTTGAATATGTCTGAACCTGCTTAGCAGTGTAGTCCTCTTTGCCGCGTCTCCAGCGAGTCTAATTTTGTGAAATTCCGAGATCGTATGAAATAATTATCGCAATTACACGATTTATATATTTATGTATATACATGGTTATTTAAAATAAGCTAAATTATTGATTAATTATTAATGATTACCATTTTACTCTCTAATCCACGTCATACAGTTCTCATGCGCTTTCTCCAATTGTTGTTCCTCAATCCCGATCCGTCCTCTGACCTTTTACTTTTAAAATGATACATATACATACTAACTAAATTTTGTAATTAATTTTAATTACTCAACTATCAGTAAAATGTCATTTAACCATATTTAGTCATTACCATTAATTTTTCTTTGCCACATCGGCATTGCGTAACGTGTTTTCTTCCCATCAGAATTTCTCCCCCCTGACTATTCTTGTTCTCCTATAACTCGATGACCCAAAAGCATTCCAACGTCGCTGGCCATCACCGTAGCCAACCTCACCCTTACCGCCAACACCGTCGTAGCCTACTCCCCCTTCACCAACGACCTCGCTTCCCAGTTCACCCGTATTCGCCAAAAATCGGGTAACCCCAATCCATGTTCAATGCCCCCAAAACACCACCCACCGACGTCGATAGATGACTGGACCACCACGCCCGAGTCCGCCTCTTACTCATGCACTATTGACCTTCACAGTCCATCCCCCATCGTCGCTTCAACCGATCGAAAAACCCACAAAATAGTTCATAGCTTCCAGAAAATGTGTTCTCCTATCAACTTCATATTACGACCATTGTTGACGGGCAAAATTTTCGCATGCCAACACCCAATGTGTGAGTGTAAACAATTATCAGAATAAGCAGTAAATAATGTAAATGCATGGAGACACAGATTTTATAGTGGTTCGTCACTAACGCCTATGTCCACTTTATAATTCTCATTCATCATATCCTTGACCAATTACAAAAGATGTTACAACATTTGTGTACAAAGCTATATGTATGATGAACTTTGAATGAATTGCCCTTCTTCTTCTTCGTTGGAAAGCGTTGACTTGGTCAACTATGGGCAAGGTAACTTTAATGTCCAAAAGGTCTAGAGGCGGTGTAGCAAGGCTTGCTAGTGCTCAAGTGTTGAAGGAAAACATGCATGCCATGTTTTAATTATTTACCTCATCTCCCATGGCCATGTTGGAGGTTTTGGAAGCCATTAATGAGTTTTTGAAGCTCTTAAGGTCTAAAAATTCCAAGGGAGAAGGATCCATTTGAAGGCCAAGGCTTGGGGTATTTATAGGAAGGAGGTTAGGTCGAAGTAGGTGAGCAGCGGGGCCCATAACAGTAATTTTCGCACCCAGAACGAGCCATGTGCAGGAAATTCGCACCTCCTGGTGCGGCATCGAAATTTCGCACCCATGCCATGTTGGAGGCTTTGGTAGGGTTCGAAATTTCGACTCTACAGGTGGGGTCCGAAATTTCGACCCCACAGATGGGTTCGAAATTTTGACCCCACTAGTGGGGTGCGAAATCTCGACCCCACTGGTGAGGTGCGAAATTGATAGTGGATGAGGCGAAAATCCTACTATCGAGGGAGCCGAAGTCTCTGAATGTGAAGTGAAGGAATCTATTGGGCCCGGATGATCACTTGACTAAGAATCCATTGGGCCCGACAGGGGCCATCTAATAGAGGCTTCGGGTTTCCATGTGTTTGCGGCGCGACTTCGACCCAACTGCTTTGTGCTTTTTGACGCTTGAGCGCGTCGTTCGCCAAATACTTAGCATGTGACAGCTTTGACAAAAAAGCATGTCAACAGCTGCCACAAACGTCTGCGGAGTTAACATCGACCATCCTACTGACCTTCGCCCACCAAGGACACCCACCGCTATCAACGACGATCCCTCAGTCACTGTCGTTCGCCATAAATTTCAGGTTAAACGGAGAACGCTTCTACCTAATTTCCGATGCCCCGACAGCCTGACACGACCGCGCTACCACTGTTGGGTGCGCCAGGCTCCACTCCACAAACTTCTTTCACAGTGCTCGGCCTGATAACCACTATCGACGTCAGGAGAACTTCCTCATTTGCTGATGTTCGAAATGCTTCGAACATGAAGTCTAATCGCACTAATTAAAACTCCCATCAAGCTGAAGATGTCTTCTCCAGTGATTCAAGAATTAAGGATCACGAGATTTTATTATGTTTTGGAAATTATTTTTGATTTTAGAAAGTCTGGTGAGGAAAATGGAATGACTTAAGAAAAGAAAGAAAAGTTTATTTTTGAGGAATTAGGGATTGCATAAGGGTGGCTTGATTTATATAAGTAGGGTATACAATATTTTATTTTTCATTTGACTGGCGAGATTTTTATGGAGGGATTAACGATTTCTATTCGTGTTTATCACCAATTCTGATTTCGTTTACTGATAACTGTGATTATAGAAAAACTCCATTCGTGATGAAAACGGACGTCATGATTTAATTTGATGTTACGATCCCAGTGAATCTTGTTTTGTTGATTTTCGAGTCTGTTTGCTCAAATGGACCTTGTTTAAGCTAAATTGATCATTTTATTTGCATTTAATTTTTCTGCGCTCACAAAATAACTCTAATTGGCGCAAAACTCTAAATCTAGCGATAATTAATCATTATGGTCTTAATACATTTTATTTTGTTGAAAACAGAGGTTGTTTGAATAAAGTCCCTTTTTAAGGGTCCAAATTTAATTAAAATAAATCAATTTAAAAATACCTCAATGTAATAATATTAAAATATTACGATTGGTTATACCTAAGAAAAATTTCATGTATTTTCATAATAAGATACTCCGGACTGAGTTTCAAGCCAAAATGATATTAAATAAAACAAAAAACTTTTATTTTTATAATAAATCATTATAGTTTTATAAATGAATTTCATAGCGACTATTTTAAAATTTGATTTGGACATAAAACAAAATCTACAACATTTAAACTCGATTTTTCTCTTCCATTAGAAAATATTATTAAATAGATTCAAATATTTCTTGTTTCGAGAAATTCCGACTTATATTGAATATTGTACAACCAATTAAAGTTAAAAATGAAATATTACGAACTACGGCGCCGCTGCAGCTCGTTTTAATAAAACTATAAATTATACGTTCAAACGTCGCTTAATAAACTAATACGTTAATATATTTTAGAACCAAACAACATTAAAACCTTTTAAATTGCCAATTCACATTATGTTGTAAATATAATAAAATTTCGACCATTCCAGAATTTAAATTATTATTTTATTATTTACTTTAATAAATATACAAAACCATTAATATTCAAGCTATTAAATTTGGAAACAATATTTAAAACCATTCTTAAATATAAAAATAAACGGTTAAAAATCTAGGCCGTTACAACATGAGTTTTATTATTGGGACCTTTTCCTTACTACTCTGGTAAGGTTTTTCAAGGAGGTAAACTCTTTATTCGGTTCTTCAGCTTCATTAGTAAAGAACCTATTTTCAATGTATGTATGTATGTACGAGGAGTGTTTCAGGGTACTCCTATTTTGTAGCACCCTTACCCGTTTGGGAGCTACACCAATCCAAATCTAATAAGAATTTGTAGATGTTCAATCCATATATATATATATATATTATCATCTATTCAAAATTTGGGCTCATTCCAACACTCGTAACATTTTCAAAATCTTAGCGTAATTATTCACCGTTTAAAATTTAAACATCAAATATATCATTCTACGAATGTCGGAATGAGCTCAAATTTTGGATAGATGGTTATATATATGTATATATATGTATATATATATACATATATGGTTGTGCGTGAGTGCAGCCGTGCGTGGGCGCTCACACCCAAATAGTGCTAGCACCCCTTTGGTCCCCTTGTTTTCCATCACACATCAGTTTTTCTCTCCCTCCACTACCTTATTCTGGTATAAACGAGTGGATATAACTCAGGTGGAAATGGGGTCCCAAAAAATTGGGGTGCCATTGAATGCTCCTCATGTGTGTGTGTATTACTTCATATGGTAGTTTATCTAATCATTGTTCAACATTCAAGTTCTTCAATACAAAAGATTATTCAGTCTCTTCCATGGTATCAGAGCAAAAACAGGCTAAGGACAACATTATTTTCTACAACAAAGAAACAGATAACTACAGAAATCATCAACAAATCATAAGAGAAAGGGATTATTATTTCACTCCTCAAAAAGAATTCATCATCGAAGTGTTTTACTATTCTCTTGATCGTGTACATTGTTCTATCAGTGATTTCTGTTACGTTGATTGTGCCTCGCCAAGAAGCAATCAGATCAAAGTCTTCATCTCCCCTCCATCACTATATCATTTTCTGTTACCACAATCAGAATTAGAGTTTCTTTGTCGATCTGACCGTATTTCTTGCAACAAGTCTTGACTGTAGAATTCTGCAATGCAAAGAGTTGAGTTCTTTTGAACAACCATGGCCAGTGACGATGATTGCATCACCTCCGCCTACTCCATAAATGAAGCCTGCAAGTTTTCCACGTTTGTTTTCACCCTGATCAATCCAATGAGTTATGGCATCCCCATCCCTCTCGATGAAGATAAGTATATACTATGGAAATATCAAGTCGAAACCGCTTTAAGAGGCTATGACCTTCAAGAATATGTCAGAGGTGTGTTAACCATGCTGGCAATAATGACTGCAGATAGTGAAGGGAATATTGTTATAAATCCAAATTATATAAAATATACAAATTAGGATAGTTTTCTATTTTCAATTAGTGCAAACAATTTATCTCAAATTATGGGGTGCAACACATCGTATGAAATTCGGTTATCCATCGAGCAAATATTCAATTGACAATTATCAGATTGAGTTGCACATTATATAAGGGAATAACAAAACTCAAGAAAAGATTGTATGAGCATAAGAGATTACATAATTGATATCAAGAATTTATGCAATAAACTAAGTGTTGTTGGCCACTAAATATCCGATTGTGGACAAATTTTGGTCATTATAAACAGTCTGGATCAAGAAAATGAGTTCTTGATCACTTATATCGCCACATAGAAAACATTACGTGATATTCAATTTGTTAATTCTGCTCTTTTGGTTTATGAAGGCAGAGTTAAGCAAAGAAAGTTAATGCACGATGAGTACTCTGTCTATTTTAACTCAAGTTGAAGAAATAAGTCACAACAAAAGGCACGATTTAACAAACAGAGACAAAAAAACCAAAACCAAAGGGGAATCAGCCTCAAAGAGGTCGTGGTGGAGGAAGATAGAACAACAATAATCGTATAAAGCATTAAATTTGTGAAAAGTTTGTTCATGTGGTTAGCAAATGTTATTTTAGATTCAATTCAAAGTTTAATGTCACACAGTAGAACCAATCACAACAGAGAGGACCATATGCCAACTTAGCACAACCGAACCCCCAAAACAAATGCAGTATTGATAACACAAGAATGGGAGAATGGAAATGGTGATGACTCAAGCAAATCTGATGATGTCAACATTGAAGATCGATGACCAGAGACTCATGTGCAACTAACCACATCACAAGTAATTTCCAAAATCTCAATCTAGAAAACAAGAACTACCCAGGTACGCAAAAATTACATAAACGCAATGGTAAAGACATAAGTATTTCACATGTTGTTGGTGGTTAAGTAAATGCTAAAAAGAAACTCTATTTAAACAACCTATCAAGAGTGCCTAGTATAAATAAAAACCTAATTAGTATTTCACAATTATCAAATGACAACAATGTGTACTTTGAGTTTCACCCAAAGTTATGTGTTGTAAGAGACTTACTAAGTAAAACTAAAGTTATGTGTTGTAAGAGATTTACTAAGTAAAACTATATTATTATAGGGTAGTCTGCACAACAGATTGTACAAATTCAGCAACATCAAATCAAGAAATGCCACTGATAATGGAATTTGGTGCAACGGTACTAATGTTGATAGTATTAATGTTGCTAATAGTGATAATGCTAACAATGTCATTTCCAATGTTATTAATGGCAAAAGTGGTCATAATGATGGTAGTATCATTCCTAATATTCATAATGATAAAAGTGTGTTTGATTCATGAAATTATAGATTGGGTCACCCATCATTAAAGTTGTAAAACATTAATGGATAACAAAATTGCTTGTGAAAATTTAACTGTGTTATACTCATGCACATACTGCTAACTCGGCAAAAGCTACAAGTTATGCTTCAGTAGTTCTAAAACTATCTATAACAAGCCTTTAGAGTTTATAATTGCTAACATATGAGGTCCAGCACCATTGAGCTTCACTCAGAGTCATAGGTATTATCTCTCTTCTCTTGATGCACATGCGAGATACATTTGAATTTATTTTCTCAAGGCAAATTCAGAAGCATATTACATGATAATACAGTATATAACTTTTATTGAAAATCAGACCAACTACAGTGTTAAAATTACGCAAACTGATGGGGGAGGTGAATTCAAACCACTCAAGAAATATTTCCATGGCATGGAAATATTTCACAGGATAACATGCTTATACACATCTAAATTAAATGGTCTAGTCGACAGAAGCATAGACACATTGTTGAATCTGTGCTTACACTTGTATCATAAGCAACATTACCAATATGATATTGGCATGAAGCAGTTTTCTACTTTAGTATATCTCATTAATAAATTGCCTACGAAACTTCTAAATCATATAAACCCACACGAAAAATTATTTGAAATAAAACCAAACTACATGCATTTGAAAACCTTTGGATGTTTACGCTTTCCCTGCCTTAGACCATACAACACACACAAATTAAGCCTAAGATCTAGCCCTTGCACCTTTTAAGCTATGTTATCAACCAAAAAGAGTATAAGTGCCTAGATGACAAGGGCATGATTTTCATATCGAAACATGTTGTTTTTAATGAGTTCATTTTTCCTTTAGCAGAAAAGAATGATAAACAACAACCAAAACTAAAAACACCAGTATAAAAATGCTTGAAATAACATCTCTATCTAAATGGTTTGACAAGGTTAGAGTGAAGTCATATCAAAATCTATCAAATCACAAACAACCAACTATCTCAACAACCAAGTATGACTACAGTTTAAGTGATTCACATGCACACTCTATTTTTCATCCACGTGAAAGATAACAACATGATGAAGGGACTAGAAATAGTAGCTATGTTAGAAGTAGTAGTGAGACTGATTTCACCAACAACTTGTCATCTAGTGACCATGAGCATCAGAATCAAACCAATATTGGACATCACATGATCATTAGACCCAAATGTGGGGCAATTAAGCCCAAAGCCTACACTGCATTAACTAATAACACAGAACTAGTGACATGTGAGGATGTTGTGAGTGATAATAAATGGAAGAATACTATAGACAGTGAATACTATGCATTAATAAAGAGTGGTACACGGACTGTTGTTGACCCTCCTAAGCAGAAAAACATTGTTGGATGAAAATGGAGCTATAAGATTAAAAGGAATATTAATGGAATCAGCATAGACAAATACAAAGCAAGACTCGTGGAAAAATGATACTAACAACAGTTTTGATTTGACTTCAGTGAGATCTTCTCATCGTTTGGCAAACCCACAACCGTTCAAATAATCCTAAGCATTGCTTTATATAAACAATGAGGAATAAGGCAGTTTGATATTAACAATTCTTTTATCAATGGTGAACTACAAGAGGAAGTTTACATGCAACAGCCAAAAGGTTACAGCACTGGAAATGAAAAGAAAGTATGCAAGTTACACAAGGCCATTTATGGATTAAAACAAGCATCCAGAGCATGGTATGAGAAACCCAAAATGACTCTAACTAGTTTGGAATTTTATCTCACTAAGTCAGACAATTCACTATACATGAAAGACACTAGGCATTCCACTACATATGTAATGGTATGTATATGTGTATGAGATATTGATTACAAGCAACAACAATAAAGAAATAAATGGAGCACATGCAGACTACATATATAAAACAGTAGAATAACTTGTAGAAGAATAAGTAACTTAGCAGATTATGAAGCTACTAGTTACAAAAATATCAAAACAAGATACATAATATCAAATTCATAAAATAATACGTAAGAAAATATGAGATACATAAATGCTTAGTATATAAACAAATGATAGAAGCGGAATAACTAAATCACTAAGGCCGCAATAAGAGATGGATAATAAGCTGATCCTCCAATAGATCTCCAGCGCTAAAAAGATGAATTGCCAAAGTAGAACTTCTCAGTCTAACCGGATCATCAAGTCAAAAATAAAACATTTGAGTCAGGATTAACATTCTTAATAGTAAATCAACTTAAGTGGAATACTCAAATGAAATGCACTAGTAATTTAAAGGATGTTTAAGAATGGTCATCCTCTAAGGATCCGCTAAACTAGATATCATATAACGTAATATGTTGTTATAATTGTATCTGCGGTAAAAACACTATTGAGAATACTGCAAGTAGGATTACCATTATTACCCTTACACTATTTATGAACATTGTATACAAAACACCAGTTAGGCAATCGATGGATAGGGATGCACTATTATACGATAACGTCAAATCAAAATCATAGAGGGCTAGATCAGAATAATATGACAAGGCACAAGAAGCAATACGCAGAGTAGGATTCTACCAGTTGCACTCTCGAACCGATGGTAATGCTGTGAAAACCCGTAACTTCCCCGTAAAGGAAAGTGTCGGATAGTTCGAGAACAAGCCACAACAGAATGCATACAAAAGAACATTTCATTGTATATTACAACAATGCATCAGATTACAAGAATATACAGTATAAATAAATATTACACCGAAATATCAGAGATTTAAATTACATTTAAATACATCGCAGCGGAAAATAATACAATACACAACTAGAAGGAGATATACGGATACAAAGCTTTCCGGATATCGTTCCAGCTGTAAACCAGGATCCTGTGAATATAAATCTGCAAAACCGAAACTACTAGCTGCCCGTGTCAAAATAAGGGCACCCAGAGTTTAGGTTAAAACAATAAACTCCAGGTCAGTCATGTGACTGGTGTGAGAACTAAAACAGTTATTAATCTTTATTTTAAAGTTAGGTAAATCAAGGGACCACGCCGTATAAAACGGAACGGGTTTTCTCCCAAGAATACCAGTGCATAAAACAAACAGCGCCATGCTAAATAAAGAAAAATGAAGCTGTTATAAGACCCAGATCCCATCACACAATGCAACGCAGCCGAGGATAGGGTTTTCCCTTATAACAGCCAAAGAATGCTTGATAAGTTTAAAACAAATCGTTTGATACTATTATAAGTGCATAGTGTATAAAACCACTTCAAATCATAAGTATCAATCATAGGCGGCATGAATGCCCCATCCCACTATGTCGCCATACTAGGCTCTACAAATAAAACCGCAGAATCACGTATTTGGAAATTGGGTTTCCATCTATGAACCGAGGAAAAAGATAGTCCTCAACCGATTCGAGACTGCCTAGCCCGAGTCTCAGGATCAGAGCTCGAGTGACCCTAGGAGCGACAGGGCCGGTCCACCGATGTGGATTAAAATGCCTGAACACTACGTTTCCCCGCCCTTTGGGGCGTAAATGAGCCAACTAAATGACTCCATCGGTTCGAGAACGACCGATCAATCCGAGGCGCCTCGCAATAGCAACAACCACATAAGTCAAACTCGTCAGGGCGTGTAAAACCACTGACGCCACTTCTAACTAGGAAGAAACGCATGCCCTCCCTGAGGTCCGTCTCCCGTTTTTGGTTCATACCAGGTGTGAAACTCGCGAAGCAAACGTTACACAAAGCTACGCCACAAAGGCCTTGCTTTGATCATCACCACAAGACTTTGCTTTTCAACAGAAGCCTCGATCAATTGCCACTTAGGCATGCCACACAGGCAATTCACTCCATGCGTTTGATATCCATCAATATATAACCCCTGAGCTCGTACGTCTCAGAGAAGGGCGTTAAGCAAGAGAATAAATTCTCCGCCGCCAAACAGATATATATTTAATAGAGATCAATCACACGGACTAAAATCCAATGTCAGACACACAGTCCATTTACAAGTCCGTTCTGGGTCTGAACGAAACCGGAGGCACCTAGTACCCCGCATATCCATCGATCTCCAAGTACGTCTGGATGATCACTAACTGTTTCCATCTTCTTGGGTGTACAGCCCAATCAAGATCATCAGTAATTACCCAAACGACGTGAAGACCTCCGGTCTTCGACCATCGTCTTCATCTTCGACTTATCGTCGTATCAGTTATTCAGAATGGGATAAACCCGGTCTTTCCGAATAACTCGCGTATATTTTAAATAAGTGTTACACAAACACAACATACGCCTCATTCCAATTCATTAGTCACTAACCGTAAATTAATCAAGAGAATAATTTCCCAAATATTAACCCCGAAGGCCGAAACCAACATCAGATCAATATCCAGAAAACCATTCTGCTTAGCTAACCGACAGTTAGTTTCTAAATTCCACATTCATAGGGAAAGGTTCCCATTAATTTTATCCAAGATAAATTCCTTGAATTTATTCTTTAGTCTATTTTTGAATATCAATTCAAACTTGTCAGGATTAACGAACCTTACCGAAGTAATCATTGGTTTTAATTTCCCAATCCCAACCTATTCATCCCATGAAGTAAAACTGGTAGTACTTCATATCTAACACCACGGTGTTATCGGTAAATTCAATTACCATTTCACGTTTAAATCTAATTAAAGATTTAACTATCGCCTGGAGTAAAACTGGTGATACTCCCTTCTCGATCTTTTCAATCTAATTAAAGATTCATTAAAACTCCACTTAGTTTTAATCTGTGACTGGGTTAAAGAATCAGTGTCATTTAAAACACGGTTCACGATAAACCCAAAATCACATTCCATTAATTATCGGGTTAAAGAACAAGTGTTATTTAAAACACTGTTCACGATAAACCCAAAAATCAATATCAATCCAATTCCAATTAAATATTATTTAATTGGTACACTTCATTAAATCTAAATAAAAAGATTTAATCTTTTCTCAACGGGGTTCAAGAACAGTGTTAATGAAGACACCATTCACGACAAACCCAAATCACATTCGATATTCAATACAAAGCTCTGAATAGAAAATATATCGGCTTATATTCAATATCAAATTCTACGACTAACAAATGTCGTATTGGAAATAGCGATACAAATATATATCTTTCAAATTTCCATAACAACACCTGTATAATCACGAATTCCAACATCGAAATATTCCGAAGACAATTTCGATTCGAATCCACTCCAATGCAATCATTGGATATTCTGGTTATTTTTAAAACCCCTTTTTAAATTCAATTTATTTATTTAAAAATAAATAGAATTATAATTCTAGTTCAAAACCAGTTCATTTCGATAAAAATCTATTTTTATCTTTCCAAATATGGAGTTTTTCATCCCAATTTTTCCCAAATCATTTCTTATGATTTTACACAAATTATTACTATTTTTAATAATTTTATCAAGGCCCGTACAGTCGATTTCCATCAACGGCTATCGAACTGCACTTACAGCGACCTTTTCCAAATTTGATTTGGACATAATTCCAAATCCAACCGTTAGATTTCTAATTTCTCATATTCGTTAGAAAGCTCTTTTCGATACGAACCCAACGGTTCCGGTTTTAGGAGAATCCGACGGTCGGATCTCCCGTAATGTCCGTTTGAAATCAATGGTCGAAATTCGCGAACTGCCGCGGCGCGGCGCGTTCTATTCAGGCCATTATATTATATATATATAATATATATAATATATATTTCGTCGATTTCTATTTAAAATGAATTATATAAATAGTTTTAACATTCGTTTCAGAAGCAATTTCAACTTCCATTTCAATTCAAATCAAAATTGAATTCTTCTTTATAAATTCGTTTTAAAATTCATTTCTATTCAATTCAAATTTCAATTCAATTTGAATTCATTTCAATTCGCTTTCAATTCCATTTGAATTCGTTTTCAATTCAATTCATTTCGAAATCGTTTTCAATTCAATTCATTTCGAAATCGTTTTATATTACATTCATTTCGAAATCGTTTTCAATTCAATTCATTTCGAAATCGTTTTATATTCAATTCATTTCGAAATCGTTTTATATTCAATTCATTTCGAAATCGTTTTATATTCAATTCATTTCGAAATCGTTTTTATATTCAATTCATTTCGAAATCGTTTTATATTCAATTCATTTCGAAATCGTTTTATATTCAATTCATTTCGAAATCGTTTTTATATTCAATTCATTTCGAAATCGTTTTATATTCAATTCATTTCGAAATCGTTTTTATATTCAATTCATTTCGAAATCGTTTTATATTCAATTCATTTCAAAATGAATAGAATCGATATAAATTGTTTACGTCAAAAAGGCGTCAATCTAATCAACACGGCTTCATAAATTTCTATTTCCAAATATTCTATTTCAAATATTTCTTTTTCAAAATAGTTGTTATTATCAAAATATTTCATTCAACACATGACCAATCTCAATGGATGAGTACTGTCAACACATGAACCTTTATTTTATATTGATAAAGATGTAAATTTTATTACTAAAATATTTCGTTCAACACATGACCAATCTCAACCGATGAGTACTGTCAACACATGAACCTTTATTTTATATTGATAAAGATGTAAATTTTATTACTAAAATATTTCGTTCAACACATGACCAATCTCAATGGATGAGTACTGTCAACACATGAACCTTTATTTTATATTATAATATTCGTTATTTTCTAAATTGGAATGAGGCCCAATCAATCACCATATAAAATTAATTATATGGATTTTCATACAACACATGTATATAATAGCATTGAAAAATAATCAACCATCAACCAAAGTGCACTACACTGTATAAGCATCAAATATAGATATCTAACGCTTATAACAGCCTGTCAATCGATCGATCGACATATTTAATCAATCAGGATGAGTGAACTTCAAATTTCATCCCAACACCCGTGTGGGGTTTCAAACAATCAAACACAGATTTTATTTGTGCAGTTGGGCGATGTGTAAAATTTATCGTCCTAATCAATGTCATTCAAATAGGTGTACATAAACAAACCGTCTGGTTTGTAAATGAATATTTTATTTTATTCACTTCACGTTAAAAATTATATATTTTTAACGATAAGACATTTTATTTTAACATATGAATTCCTATTCAGTTCATTCTCTATATAAAATGATATTTTTATTTTCTAACATATTTTAGAAAATTTCGGCGGCATAACGGCACGATACTAGAAACGGGACGAGGCCTAGCCTTATCCCTGGTCTAGTGAAGGCCCACGCCATTCACACATCAATCAAGTCTATTCATTTCACCAAACCATTCAATTCAAACCAAATAGTCTAACTAATTTGCAATCAAACAAACAAGTCCATGGTCTGTGGACGATTGTGTCGGGTGCTACTAAGCACCGTCTGCATCCTAGTATATATATATAACTAGAAAATTAAATTGAAAGGTGAGAAATTCTCACCGATAGCTATCCAACCATATCGACTCTTCTTTTGCAGAAGTCTTCGTCGTTCTCGCCTTTTGCTACTTTCGTTGACCGTAGCCACTACATACATAAAAATCGAATTTTTACTTCGTTGTTCAATATATAAAAATCACATTTTTACTACCCCGCTCATTTAAAAATAATATATTTTTTTTATACTCCTATCCTATAAGAATTTTTTTTTTTATTCAGCTAAAGATCGCATTTTTTTTTCACTTCTACGAATCGAATCTTTCCGCAGAAAAAATCTCAACTTTATATATGATAAAAATCAGAACTTTATACAAAATAAAAATCAGAACTTTATATAAAATAAAAATCATATAACTTGAATGGTGCAGAATCGAAGCAAAGAAACTCACCTCCTCCACGAAGCAGGCGCAACAGATTTCGAGGTGAAAAGGAGGATGAGCCGAACTTCCAGCAGCTCGCGACTTAGTGAGGTGGGGGTTCGAACTCGCGGGCGTCGAGGGGAGAGGGTATGGCTCGCGGTGAGGGGGAAAAGGCGACGCGCCTGGTCGGAGAAGGGGAGGGAAGTGGCGGCTTCGATTACTGAGGAGGGGTGCGCGGCAGGCGGCTCTTCGAGGGTGGCGGCGTCGATCGCGCGAGGGGGGGGGCTCCGTCTGTCTCTTCTTCTTTTTTTATCTGAGAATTCGATTTCGAAATAAAGGGGGGGCCAGAAGTATAAAGGAGGAAGGGGAGGAAATTATATATTTTTTTATTATTATTTAATTATTAAAAAGTTGACTTTCACATACGACCTCTAAACGAGGTCCACCACCTGTCGTCCATAGCGTTTTACCCCCATTCCGAACACAATGGGATATGTATCGCAAGCTGATTTGATCGTTTCGATTAGTTTCCGTTGAATTTACATTTAAATCACTATATTGAATTTTAAACGTACTTTTCAAATTACCGGGGTCACATAACAACTCTATAAATTCCATAAAAATATTTTCTAGCTTCGTATTGACGATACGGTCCTAACAAAACTAGTTTCGTCGAATTCTGAGACCGTATGAAAAATGGCCAATTTCCAGTCGATTAAAATCAACTGAAACTGGTCAAACGTGTTTTCCTTTGCCACGCTCACATATTGATTCGAAAAATTATGAAATTTGAAACCTAGCAATAACTTTACATCACGGACCCAACAAAAGTGGTTTCGTCGAAATCCGAGGTCGTTTGCAAAATTCACATTTTTAAGGGCTTGAATTCCATAGCGACTATTCAGAATTTTCAACTAGACATATCTTTTGATTCTTGCTTCAAATTTCGATTTTTCGGATTCGTTGGAAAGATATCATCAATTAGATTCTAATGTTTTTGGTTTCACTAAAATCCGGATTGTTTTGCACCCGGTACATTCAATTGAAGTTTGAAATCGAATTATCGAACTACCGCGCCATTTTCAATTCCTTTTATAAATATATATAATTATTTATATTCTAACGACGACGCGTATAAATATATACGTTCGATTTATATTCAAAACAAATTTCTCGTCGATATTATTTAAAATAATTCATTTTAAATAAACAAAATTCGCTAAAATTGCCAAAATAAAAATTTTAAACTGGCCCAGATTTTCGGGTTGTTACAATCTCCCCCACTTAAAACTTTTCGTCCCCGAAAAGGAACAAAGTCGAAAGTGGTTTGATTAATCAACTCTACGTTCGATCTGGCTTCCATTCTCCAACTTTTCAGTTTCTGAGAATTTTCAAAATTTCAAAAATTTGGCTAACACCCTAAATTTTCGAAAAATTTCGCCATAACCTCCCCTGCACCGGGAGCATCGGGGAATTTCAAATAGCTTCCCCGGTCCTTCTAATCTCAAAAAAGAAAAAGAAAAAGCCAAGCGGCTAGCCAATAGGCTCATAAAATCATCATCACCCAAACAAAACAGTAAATTATGTAGTAAACATATACCTATTTGTCGGGCAAACAAATTTTATTCTCTGCTCTAGCCTCCTTGCTATGACCTGTTCAATGTAAGTACAAGTATATGCAAGCAAATGCGACCATTTTTCAATACAATTCAATATTCGATTCAATTAGGCATAATGGTTCAAAATTAGCAAACAAATAGGCAAACAACACAAACATCAATCAATTAGTGAATTAACGTTTCAAATTCATAATTTTGATATATATAAAGAAAATCATGTTTTGATGCCAAATCACAACAATGTATTCTAGCTATATTAGTTTTGGTTCTCACACCAGTCTAATGGAAATATATAGAAAATCACACCTTCGAAACTCGAACAAAAATGTTGATGATGCGATCGCTATCATCAATATCATCTCCGGGCGACTAGAGTGTGATGCTATATCTATCCAATATATTAAAACTTTGAATATACGTTTGCAAGGCGTATATGCAAATTCTTTATATACTGGACTGTCCAAATCAATACAGATAAATAATCAAATACGAATTATTGATTTTAAATTTTCAAAACAAAATTGGTTTTCATTTTTATTTTAAAAATTTACTCTTCACACTCGTTCTAGGATACTACTGATCCCATCTATAACGAGTCATCCTCGTTGGATATTGCTAATCCAATATCTGATGAATTCTTTCGTATGGTTCTAATGTGCCTTGTTCTCTGGGCTTTGTAAACCAAAGCTCTGATACCAACTGTGAACACCCGTAACTTCCCCGTAAAGGAAAGTGTCGGATAGTTCGAGAACAAGCCACAACAGAATGCATACAAAAGAACATTTCATTGTATATTACAACAATGCATCAGATTACAAGAATATACAGTATAAATAAATATTACACCGAAATATCAGAGATTTAAATTACATTTAAATACATCGCAGCGGAAAATAATACAATACACAACTAGAAGGAGATATACGGATACAAAGCTTTCCGGATATCGTTCCAGCTGTAAACCAGGATCCTGTGAATATAAATCTGCAAAACCGAAACTACTAGCTGCCCGTGTCAAAATAAGCGCACCCAGAGTTTAGGTTAAAACAATAAACTCCAGGTCAGTCATGTGACTAGTGTGAGAACTAAAACAGTTATTAATCTTTATTTTAAAGTTAGGTAAATCAAGGGACCACGCCGTATAACACGGAACGGGTTTTCTCCCAAGAATACCAGTGCATAAAACAAACAGCGCCATGCTAAATAAAGAAAAATGAAGCTGTTATAAGACCCAGGTCCCATCACACAATGCAACGCAGCCGAGGATAGGGTTTTCCCTTATAACAGCCAAAGAATGCTTGATACGTTTAAAACAAATCGTTTGATACTATTATAAGTGCATAGTGTATAAAACCACTTCAAATCATAAGTATCAATCATAGGCGGCATGAATGCCCCATCCCACTATGTCGCCATACTAGGCTCTACAAATAAAACCACAGAATCACGTATTTGGAAATTGTGTTTCCATCTATGAAACGAGGCAAAAGATAGTCCTCAACCGATTCGAGACTGCCTAGCCCGAGTCTCAGGATCAGAGCTCGAGTGACCCTAGGAGCGACAGGGCCGGTCCACCGATGTGGATTAAAATGCCTGAACACTACGTTTCCCCGCCCTTTGGGGCGTAAATGAGCCAACTAAATGACTCCATCGGTTCGAGAACGACCGATCAATCCGAGGCGCCTCGCAACAGCAACAACCACATAAGTCAAACTCGTCAGGGCGTGTAAAACCACTGACGCCACTTCTAACTAGGAAGAAACGCATGCCCTCCCTGAGGTCCGTCTCCCGTTTTTGGTTCATACCGGGTGTGAAACTCGCGAAGCAAACGTTACACAAAGCTACGCCACAAAGGCCTTGCTTTGATCATCACCACAAGACTTTGCTTTTCAACAGAAGCCTCGATCAATTGCCACTTAGGCATGCCACTAAGGCAATTCACTCCATGCGTTTGATATCCATCAATATATAACCCCTGAGCTCGTACGTCTCAGAGAAGGGCGTTAAGCAAGAGAATAAATTCTCCGCCGCCAAACAGATATATATTTAATAGAGATCAATCACACGGACTAAAATCCAATGTCAGACACACAGTCCATTTACAAGTCCGTTCTGGGTCTGAACGAAACCGGAGGCACCTAGTACCCCGCATATCCATCGATCTCCAAGTACGTCTGGATGATCACTAACTGTTTCCATCTTCTTGGGTGTACAACCCAATCAAGATCATCAGTAATTACCCAAACGACGTGAAGACCTCCGGTCTTCGACCATCGTCTTCATCTTCGACTTATCGTCGTATCAGTTATTCAGAATGGGATAAACCCGGTCTTTCCGAATAACTCGCGTATATTTTAAATAAGTGTTACACAAACACAACATACGCCTCATTCCAATTCATTAGTCACTAACCGTAAATTAATCAAGAGAATAATTTCCCAAATATTAACCCCGAAGGCCGAAACCAACATCAGATCAATATCCAGAAAACCATTCTGCTTAGCTAACCGACAGTTAGTTTCTAAATTCCACATTCATAGGGAAAGGTTCCCATTAATTTTATCCAAGATAAATTCCTTGAATTTATTCTTTAATCTATTTTTGAATATCAATTCAAACTAGTCGGGATTAACGAACCTTACCGAAGTAATCATTGGTTTTAATTTCCCAATCCCAACCTATTCATCCCATGAAGTAAAACTGGTAGTACTTCATATCTAACACCACGATGTTATCGGTAAATTCAATACCATTTCACGTTTAAATCTAATTAAAGATTTAACTATCGCCTGGAGTAAAACTGGTGATACTCCCTTCTCGATCTTTTCAATCTAATTAAAGATTCATTAAAACTCCACTTAGTTTTAATCTGTGACTGGGTTAAAGAATCAGTGTCATTTAAAACACGGTTCACGATAAACCCAAAATCACATTCCATTAATTATCGGGTTAAAGAACAAGTGTTATTTAAAACACTGTTCACGATAAACCCAAAAATCAATATCAATCCAATTCCAATTAAATATTATTTAATTGGTACACTTCATTAAATCTAAATAAAAAGATTTAATCTTTTCTCAACGGGGTTCAAGAACAGTGTTAATGAAGACACCATTCACGACAAACCCAAATCACATTCGATATTCAATACAAGGCTCTGAATAGAAAATATATCGGCTTATATTCAATATCAAATTCTACGACTAACAAATGTCGTATTGGAAATAGCGATACAAATATATATCTTTCAAATTTCCATAACAACACCTGTATAATCACGAATTCCAACATCGAAATATTCTGAAGACAATTTCGATTCGAATCCACTCCAATGCAATCATTGGATATTCTGGTTATTTTTAAAACCCCTTTTTAAATTCAATTTATTTATTTAAAAATAAATAGAATTATAATTCTAGTTCAAAACTAGTTCATTTCGATAAAAATCTAATTTTATCTTTCCAAATATGGAGTTTTTCATCCCAATTTTTCCCAAATCATTTCTTATGATTTTACACAAATTATTACTATTTTTAATAATTTTATCAAGGCCCGTACAGTCGATTTCCATCAACGGCTATCGAACTGCACTTACAGCGACCTTTTCCAAATTTGATTTGGACATAATTCCAAATTCAACCGTCAGATTTCTAATTTCTCATATTCGTTAGAAAGCTCTTTTCGATACGAACCCAACGGTTCCGGATTTAGGAGAATCCGACGGTCGGATCTCCCGTAATGTCCGTTTGAAATCAATGGTCGAAATTCGCGAACTGCCGCGGCGCGGCGCGTTCTATTCAGGCCATTATATTATATATATATAATATATATATAATATATATTTCGTCGATTTCTATTTAAAATGAATTATATAAATAGTTTTAACATTCGTTTCAAAAGCAATTTCAACTTCCATTTCAATTCAAATCAAAATTGAATTCTTCTTTATAAATTCGTTTTAAAATTCAATTCTATTCAATTCAAATTTCAATTCAATTTGAATTCATTTCAATTCGCTTTCAATTCCATTTGAATTCGTTTTCAATTCAATTCATTTCGAAATCGTTTTCAATTCAATTCATTTCGAAATCGTTTTATATTCAATTCATTTCGAAATCGTTTTCAATTCATTTCGAAATCGTTTTATATTCAATTCATTTCGATATCGTTTTATATTCAATTCATTTCGAAATCGTTTTATATTCAATTCATTTCGAAATCGTTTTTATATTCAATTCATTTCGAAATCGTTTTATATTCAATTCATTTCGAAATCGTTTTATATTCAATTCATTTCGAAATCGTTTTTATATTCAATTCATTCCGAAATCGTTTTATATTCAATTCATTTCGTAATCGTTTTTATATTCAATTCATTTCGAAATCGTTTTATATTCAATTCATTTCAAAATGAATAGAATCGATATAAATCGTTTACGTCAAAATGGCATCAATCTAATCAACACGGCTTCATAAATTTCTATTTCCAAATATTCTATTTCAAATATTTCTTTTTCAAAATAGTTGTTATTATCAAAATATTTCGTTCAACACATGACCAATCTCAATGGATGAGTACTGTCAACACATGAACCTTTATTTTGTATTGATAAAGATGTAAATTTTATTACTAAAATATTTCGTTCAACACATGACCAATCTCAACGGATGAGTACTGTCAACACATGAACCTTTATTTTATATTGATAAAGATGTAAATTTTATTATTAAAATATTTCGTTCAACACATGACCAATCTCAATGGATGAGTACTGTCAACACATGAACCTTTATTTTATATTATAATATTCGTTATTTTCTAAATTGGAATGAGGCCCAATCAATCACCATATAAAATTAATTATATGGATTTTCATACAACACATGTATATAATAGCATTGAAAAATAATCAACCATCAACCAAAGTGCACTACACTGTATAAGCATCAAATATAGATATCTAACGCTTATAACAGCTTGTCAATCGATCGATCGACATATTTAATCAATCAGGATGAGTGAACTTCAAATTTCATCCCAACACCCGTGTGGGGTTTCAAACAATCAAACACAGATTTTATTTGTGCAGTTGGGCGATGTGTAAAATTTATCGTCCCAATCAATGTCATTCAAATAGGTGTACATAAACAAACCGTCTGGTTTGTAAATGAATATTTTATTTTATTCACTTCACGCTAAAAATTATATATTTTTAACGATAAGACATTTTATTTTAACATATGAATTCCTATTCAGTTCATTCTCTATATAAAATGATATTTTTATTTTCTAACATATTTTAGAAAATTTCGGCGGCATAACGGCACGATACTAGAAACGGGACGAGGCCTAGCCTTATCCCCGGTCTAGTGAAGGCCCACGCCATTCACACATCAATCAAGTCTATTCATTTCACCAAACCATTCAATTCAAACCAAATAGTCTAACTAATTTGCAATCAAACAAACAAGTCCATGGTCTGTGGACGATTGTGTCGGGTGCTACTAAGCACCGTCTGCATCCTAGTATATATATATAACTAGAAAATTAAATTGAAAGGTGAGAAATTCTCACCGATAGCTATCCAACCATCTCGACTCTTCTTTTGCAGAAGTCTTCGTCGTTCTCGCCTTTTGCTACTTTCGTTGACCGTAGCCACTACATACATAAAAATCGAATTTTTACTTCGTTGTTCAACATATAAAAATCACATTTTTACTACCCCGCTCATATAAAAATAATATATATATTTTTTTATACTCCTATCCTATAAGAATATTATATTTTTTTTATTCAGCTAAAGATCGCATTTTTTTTTATTTTTTTTTCACTTCTACGAATCGAATCTTTCCGCAGAAAAAATCTCAACTTTATATATGATAAAAATCAGAACATTATACAAAATAAAAATCAGAACTTTATATAAAATAAAAATCATATAACTTGAATGGTGCAGAATCGAAGCAAAGAAACTCACCTCCTCCACGAAGCAGCGCAACAGATTTCGAGGTGAAAAGGAGGATGAGCCGAACTTCCAGCAGCTCGCGACTTAGTGAGGTGGGGGTTCGAACTCGTGGGCGTCGAGGGGAGAGGGTATGGCTCGCGGTGAGGGGGAAAAGGCGACGCGCCTGGTCGGAGAAGGGGAGGGAAGTGGCGGCTTCGATTACTGAGGAGGGGTGCGCGGCAGGCGGCTCTTCGAGGGTGGCGGCGTCGATCGCGCGAGGGGGGGGCTCCGTCTGTCTCTTCTTTTTTTTTATCTGAGAATTCGATTTCGAAATAAAGGGGGGGCCAGAAGTATAAAGGAGGAAGGGGAGGAAATTATATATTTTTTTATTATTATTTAATTATTAAAAAGTTGACTTTCACATACGACCTCTAAACGAGGTCCACCACCTGTCGTCCATAGCGTTTTACCCCCATTCCGAACACAATGGGATATGTATCGCAAGCTGATTTGATCGTTTCGATTAGTTTCCGTTGAATTTACATTTAAATCACTATATTGAATTTTAAACGTACTTTTCAAATTACCGGGGTCACATAACAACTCTATAAATTCCATAAAAATATTTTCTAGCTTCGTATTGACGATACGGTCCTAACAAAACTAGTTTCGTCGAATTCTGAGACCGTATGAAAAATGGCCAATTTCCAGTCGATTAAAATCAACTGAAACTGGTCAAACGTGTTTTCCTTTGCCACGCTCACATATTGATTTGAAAAATTATGAAATTTGAAACCTAGCAATAACTTTACATCACGGACCCAACAAAAGTGGTTTCGTCGAAATCTGAGGTCGTTTGCAAAATTCCCATTTTTAAGGGCCTGAATTCCATAGCGACTATTCAGAATTTTCAACTAGACATATCTTTTGATTCTTGCTATCAAATTTCGATTTTTCGGATTCGTTGGAAAGATATCATCAATTAGATTCTAATGTTTTTGGTTTCACTAAAATCCGGATTGTTTTGCACCCGATACATTCAATTGAAGTTTGAAATCGAATTATCGAACTACCGCGCCATTTTCAATTCCTTTTATAAATATATATAATTATTTATATTCTAACGACGACGCGTATAAATATATACGTTCGATTTATATTCAAAACAAATTTCTCGTCGATATTATTTAAAATAATTCATTTTAGATAAACAAAATTCGCTAAAATTGCCAAAATAAAAATTTTAAACTGGCCCAGATTTTCGGGTTGTTACAAATGCATAACTATAACTACCGCTGACCTTGAACGACACTTCTATAATTAAAGGGCTCCAATCACGTCACAGAGTAATACATGGTATGGAAGAATTATGTCCGATAAGAGGTGCTACCTCTATTAATCACGGTACGTCTCCTGTTTCGTCATTTTGATTATGGCTCAAAGTTCAAGGCTACCCGCATCGTTCTCTTACTTCACTCCAGTAGCATTCTCCAAAACAACCTACTTCATTCTGGATTTCCCACCACATGCACATTTTTAAAATGGTATCGACATTGACAGAGAGTATGTTGATGCCGACTTCAGTCTCTTTAACAACCAAACACTTATTTCACACTATGGTCATTTATTTTTGGAAATCGTGCTTGAAATATCATAAATCAAGTAATAGCAATATAGATTTATATTCAAATAATTATGTTTAACTATTTCAGTATCAAAATTCATATTAAATCAATTACTATTTGGATAAATTCAATACTAAAATTTCATACTTACAAAATGGTTTATTTGCGAAATTACATTTTGGTTTCACACTTCTATATCTTAAATGTTGTTATTTAAAGTCTTTATATTCAACATTTCGGACTTAACAGCTTGGATTGGAAATAGACTTTAATTTAAAATAGTTAATATATAAAATAAACATATTTAAAATAATTATATTTGTACAATATAATTAGATTTAAAATAAATATTAAATATACAATAGTTAATTTAAGATAAAGTGGTGTAATTAAAATACTTATATAAAGTATAATAATTAAGTTAAGTATAATTAGTTATATTAAAATAATTATAGAATAATAGTTAACTTTATATGTTTGACATAAGATAATATAAATTTCAAAAAGAATCCAAAATAGTCCAATTCGAACCATATATCCATAATTTCAAAGTTCAACTTATTATCAGTTTGGATTTTCAAAATTTCCATTCAATCAGTTTAACTTTAAACAAGGTCTTCTTGAATTCAATTTGTTTTAAAATAGTGTTCAATTTCGGTTATCCAGTTTATTCTTTAGATTCAAGTTACCTTCAAATCACATTTTAATAAAGTTCAAAACCCATTAAATCTAAAATTTCAATTTAGTTGATTATAAATATATAAATTCAATTATATTAGGTTCGAACATCTACATAAAGAATTATTATCAAATCAATTTATTAATTTTCCTTATCATAAAGAATTCAAATAAATCCATTCATTATTTTTCCAATTCGCATTGTAAAACCGGTTTATCTTAACTTGGTAAATTTCATTTTTTTCAAGTCATTAAACAAAACAAGTTATCATAAATTTCTAACTTCCTATTTTAAACCTTAATATATTTATATTTTATAAGATTTATATTTTTATATATAATTTCAAATTCAAATAATATTTGTACTATATTAAAAGATTCATTAATTAACTTACAAAATAATTTTAATTATTTAAATTTTAATAGTAAACAATATTATATTTAAAAAAAAATATTTTAAAACATATATTGCCTTACATATTAAAATCTTATACATATAATTTTATTTCAAAAAACAAAATTTAAAGATTTATAAAAAATAAGTTTAAATAAATTCTAAATTAGATTTCAAAATACATATATTAGAATATATTTATAAATTTAGACAATACTAACAAAATTGACTAATGATAATCGTATATAATTTTCTATCGAGGTCGAGTAATACGAATATATATCATTTCAATCCATATAATTTAAATTTCCGAGTTTATATCATTTCAACCTGCATCCCAATAACTCAGTTTCAATTTGTAAATCTATGTAGTGGTTTTGGTACATATAATTTCAACCCATTGTGATTTTAAAAATCTACAAATAACTTGTTGTGTGGGAACAAAATAAATTTAAATTTTCAAATAACGCATATAAATCAGCACATATCATAACAAGCAAATTTGTGTCATATATGTCACAAACGTGCATGTCACATATGCAAAAATTTATAACAAACAAATCAGGTTTTCTAGAGAAATGTTTACATTTCATATGATATTTCAAACTGTGCCAATTCACTAAATAAAATGTTACTCATGAGTGAGGAATTCTGACCTTGCATGGCAAATAAAAAAGGAGGATGACGTAGGATGATGCAAACACGAATACAAAAAGCAAGATTCCCAACTCCAACTACCATGGCACATATATAATCATAAATCAATATCCCAAAAAATTTAAGTTAAGAGAGTAGATGGGTTTTGGCTAGGGAAGATGGATCTAGATTGAACAAAATTTACAAAACTGAAAAAAAAAAAAGATTGATCATTTTGAAATTTTAATTATGAGTAGTTAACCTCATAATCTGGAAAAGTCACAAATTGAAAAGTTATTGCAAATTATTTTCTCTTCAATTTTAAAGAAACAAAACTTGTTTTCATTAAAATTTGAAGAAGATACGACCAAAACATCAATAAAAAAATTCAGGCTAGAAATCTGGGTCTAAAAATGTGTCTAAAAGATTCATGATTTCAAAATAGAAGACTTTGAAATCTGAAAAGCGTTCAACATAAAAGTTGTAGATAATTCAATTCTTCCCTATCTGTAAAAAGAAAAATGATGATTTGGATTATCTAACAGGAAGTTATGATCATGAGAACACATGTCAAATTTCTGATCCAAAAAAGAAAGTCACAAAGAGAGGAAAATTATTGGACCTAGGTTTTTTGGGTTTGGCTGAGGCTGTTCAAGTGGGGCCCGCTAGATGGCGGTAGATAGCCGTCGACCATTCGCTTTTAGGTTATACTGGAGGTCCTAGGTGGCAATGGTGGCTAAGAGGAGAAATGACAAACATAAAGAAAAACAATAATGGTTGGAAATTCTAGATTTATGTTTTAAAGACTTAAATTTAAAAATTGAAATTAGAATAAAGGGAAGAGTGATTTAAATATAAAATAAATTACAAAAATATTTTTTTGTGCCTTGATTTGATTTTAGATGGAAAGGAGTTTACAGAGGGAAAAAATCTTTTGAGGAAAAAGAAAAAATTCGATGAATGAGAAAACGAGGAGTTTAGAAAGAAAAGTTCTGCATTTTAATTCTCTCAAAATTTATTCAAATTTCAAAACTTAAATTGACTACGATATGGTAAAATGAAAAATATTTCCCAAAAAGCCAAAGGAAGGCTATAGTAAATAATTCATAAAAGAGAAAGAGAAGTACGTTATTTCTGTTTGTTCGTGAGAAGGGGAGTTATAGAATATTAAGCGACAATTTAATAAAAGGTGTTCTCACTAATTCAATACACCCATCCAGATTCATTACTGTCGTAAATACCACTGAGAATGCAAAGGAAGATATAGATGAGGTACATATTAATACAGACAAATATACATATGACAAACATCGTCCGTTTTGCGCATTTTTACAGTTAAAACGCGAATTCTAGACAAACGAAATTGAATTTTAACGAAATGAAAAGTGTTAACACTTAGAATTTGATTTAGATTCATAAAAAATTAGTTCTAATTTTTTAAACTTTTAAATTTTCAGATTGAATTCAAACTTTAACCAATTTTTACAAAATTGACTTTTTTGGAAAATTTTATATTTTAACCGATTTGACAAATTAAAATACTCAAAAACTCTAAATTTTTATTTAAATTTAATTTTAATAATTTACTTGAATTCAAATGACACAAATTGAGTCGATTTGACAATTGCATTCTTATTTGAAAGTTATTTAATTTCATTATTCAAATGGTACTTATTTTTATTTGAACACAAAATCAAATTCACTTATTTCACAATAATTAAGAATAAATTGGAATTTTAATTATAAATTTTAAATTTAAATTTTAAATTCCAATCAAATCTTTCAAAAAAAAATTGGTTATTACAAAATATATGTTTGGTACGTTTGTTTGAACAGTTATGTATAAATGTATATACTATGCATATATATTGTATATGTATAATGTTATAAATAAAATATCAATATTTTATATATATTACAGTAATTTACTTATCCAAATATAAGTAAGTAAACTAAAATATTTTTTTTCTACAAACAGTGAATAATATATGTATATATTTATATGATAATAACAAAAGTTTTTTATTTAATATATATGAACACAAATATATTTAATACACATATTTTGATTAATAATTATTAAATATAAGCATTTTATACTAAATCTTAAGTCATGCGCACGTCTTAGAAATAATATTTTAATAAATTCATTTTAGCTAAATGTTCATTTGAAAATTTATTAAATATTAACAAAAATAAATTTTCAAAATTTCAATTTTTAAATTTCTAATAAGCTGTAAATGATATTATGAATTTTTTCTTCCATATTTTTCAGTTTAAAATTATTTTATATTTATTTATTTTTTATTTACTAAATTAAACAACAAATTTTCAAAAATTGTCAAACTTTTTCTTATTTTTCTTTGGCAAGAGCTTATATCTTGTTGGTACAAATTTATAAAATTCTAAATTTTATTTTCATAAAAAAATTGAATTAATGTAATTTATTTATAAAGTAAATAATTCGGATAATATTAAAAAATACCGAACCACATAGAAGGGCCGCATAGTACAAAACACTATTTTTTACTATAGAAATTGCCATTACTATAACACATTATACATAAAATTTTACAACTTATGTTAGCCATGGTATGATGTTGTATTTAACTATAAACAATATATATGCATATTACTTTATTATATAAGGTTTACATAAAGTTGCACTGACCTGAACATATATAAAAAACACATTTTTCGAGCATAGTTTTATTCATTCATATATCCAAACTACCTTTGGGCAATAGAAGTGCATATCAGAATTATCAGGTGTTTAACATTTTATGCATAGACATTCGTATATGATAAAATTAATATGCAAATAGCTTCTAAAATTTTAGTGGTAGACATCGCTAAACCAAAGAGTTCGCTTACTAATGACAAGACCGCTTCTTCAACACTAGATTTAGTTGCATTTGCTTCTTATGGATATAAAACATGAGCAAAGGAAGATAAAGAGAGTGCTGTAGTTCACATCCCTATAAATGAGATACTTCCATAACCATCAGATCTGCAACCGACTAACATTCCACCACCTACGACTTGGACAAAATCAAGAGCGGAGGCAGTAAGAGGGTCAAAAATGCAGACAAACGTTTCGACTAATGTTGATTTTTAGTTTATCTAATCGCTTCAGGAAAATAATAAAAATAAATTTTTTCCTCAAAAATATTGATAGTATGGCATTGAGGAAATAAAAGAACGCAATGATAGTCTATGTCCTTGGTAATTGACCTTTACTCAAACAATTCATAGATTATTTGGAAACTTTTGGGAGATCATCCTGCACTTTCGACGTTTACTATAAATTGAATGGTTTATAGTGATTAGATTTGAAAGATATGTTTACTAAAAATAATTCAGAGAGACCATCGGAAACATCAGCTATGTTTGCTTCAGTTTTCTTCTTCTTTGGTGGTTTGCGGCGTTCTGTTGTCTTGTGTCCCTTCTTTCTATAGTTATGACTCGAGCCCCAAAACTTCTTAGACTTATTAGGATTGTTTCACGTTTTATTTTGGTGAGCTTCTCTATCTTGACAACATTAGCCTTTTTTGACATGTTGTAAGAAGTCATTTTCTCTTATTTCATGTTATCCCCTATGATCCTCAATATGACTACAAGTTCTTTCATGGTCATCTCTTTGCGCCTGTGCTTCAGGTTGTTTCTATAATCCTTTCATAATAGGGGAAGTTTTTCTAGTAGTAGCGACCTAGAAGAATTCACTGAGTGTCATTTCATCATCATTAAGTTTATGGATGATGAAGTGTGTTCTTGGATCTGATTGATCACAGTCTTCCCATTAAACATTTTGAAGCGGAAGACTTTCCTGCTATGAACTTCTTCATTTCTGCATCTTCAGTTTTGTACTCTTTTCCAAATCGTCTACAATTCTTTCGACATCGACGTAGTGCAGTCAACATTGTACAGACCATTGTCAAATCCATTAAGGATATAATTTTTGCATATAAAGTCAGAGCTCTTCTATAGATTTAGGGCTTCTTTTTTTGTAGCACTGGATTTTAAGTCTGCAATCTTTGGAGACTCTTTATTTAGGTACTTTGCAAGCCCTAACATCGTTAGATAAAGCATCATTTTTGCTATATCTTTTGATGTCCACTCTAGTGAACTTCTCTAGTCCTTCAACATGAGATAGCACCATTGATTGAACCTTTGTTGCTGGCTGAGTCACAGTTTGTGTTGGCATGAAACTGTTGCTTTTTCGAGACATCGTCTCTTATAATAGCAGTCAATAGTAAAAAAATTTGTTTCAAGATTGTTACAGAAATTACAAAAATATGTAACAAATCTGTTACAACTATGTCATATAATTTTTTTCCAGATACTATCCAAAAACTATGTTTATCAATGTTATAGAAAACTAAATGCAAATAATTTGCAAAAACTATGTTTACTTATATTACATAAAAATGTTTGCAAAAAACTACTATGATGATCTTGCACAACTATTGTAAAAGTATCAGTGAATAAATAAGCATGGTACATTTTTGTTTGTCTGATTCTGGGATAATCTATTTCCCTATGACAATATTGCTTCCTCTTACCGCACAAAAGGTTAATAAGCAATTCCTTTTCAAGATTAAGAAGATCAAATCTAAAAACTGCACTAGAATTTGAAGAGGACGAAAACTCAAGAGAAGCAGTTAAGAATATAGTTTGTGGAAAAGGAGATGAACAATATTCCAAGTAATTGATTTTTTTATCCTGTTCTGTTCCATCTCATCCTTTATATAAGTGTGTGGGGATCATTTCAACGCTTAAAAAGACTGTGACCCTTTTATCAAATGGTGCGACCATTTTATCAAATGGTGTGACAATTTTATTAAATGGTGCGACCGTTTTATTACTGTTTCCCTTTGAATTTGAATAGAAAAATAAAAAATTGTCTAGCCTGAACAGTCAAGCCAAACCAGCTGTCAATGCCAATTGTAAAGTGTTAAGAGTCTCTAATACCCCTCAAACACCTATTCGTCCATGCTTTAGATTCGGGTTATGGTTAATGTTTAGGCGCTAGCGTGCACACTTGCGGGGTGGTGCGTTGCACCCTCGCTAAGATGTCTTTGATTTCATGTATCTCTTTATCTTGTGGAGTTTATAATAATGTCATCATCTTTGTATATAAAAATATAAAATTTATTAAATACTAAAATGTAGAACTATTAACATTCTAAGTCATTCAATAACTCTCACTTTTCTACGCATTCACATTTCCTTATCTAATAATCATTCTTTTCCAACACTAATTAGAGTAAGGATGCTTATGTCGGAAGTGACCAGCCTACAACAAAAGTTGTAAGTGGATTTAAAAAATATTCCTTTATTGAATTTATTGTTGAAGTATGCGATACTATATGTGGATTAAAGAGGACGAAGATAGCTTCGAGTCGGAGGTGACCGTTCACAAATCGGATTTCGCACGAGAAAGTTATGAGCTGAAAGGTGCAAGTTGTCAGTAGGCTGGTGCGACAGACGTCTATCATGGGGTATGACAGACGTCTGAGTTGTCAGGGTGGATTTTTCCAAGAGTTTCCACAGACATCTGTCATCCCCACGACAGCCGTCTGAGAGGGACAAACGTCTATCAGAGCCTACGATAGATGTCTGAGCTGAGTGTTGAAGCCCAAATAATCCGCTGCGAGGGACAGATGTCTGTCACTCCCCATGACACACGTCTGACGAGTGTTATGGGCTATTTCGGGCTGGAGAATTTGGCAACTGATTTGTGAAGACTTGGGGGCAATTTGGGTAATTGGCCCATCTCTATATAAGCTATTTTTCTGGTTTTCAAAGGTAAGCTTCTTTGGATAATTGAGATCAAGGGTTTATTCTCAAGGGATGAATTATGGTTTATAAATTGATTCCAGTTCTTCAATTCTATTCTCCTCAAACTCATTTCTATATTGAAATATAGTGATCATTGGATCAATCTCTTGTATTCCTTTCATCATGGTAATAAAATACTCTCTCCAAAGTGGATGTACACTAACAAGATGTTAGTGGAAACACTATAAATCCTTGTGTGATTTATTTTTGCTACTTTTGTCATTAGTTTCTTGCTTGAGAATGGAATTTGGATTGTTCGTGATTGGTTGATCATTGTGTATGACTAGAGTTATTGTTTTGGTTGTTTTTGCAATTTTAACAATGGTCTAGTCTTCTGCTAGCGCTTTGTGGTTTAGATATCGGATTCGAGTGGTATTGAATCGGATTAATCACAATGATTACAATAGTTGGTATCAGAGTTGTTTGGTGCTTGTTAGGTGTTTGTGAAAATGTCGGATATGGATAATAGCTCGGTAAGTCCTTCAACTGGAAGTTCGGATAGTGTGGCGCCTTATGTACGGGGTTCGTATGCAGCATCGGGTTCTCAATTGGTAATTGATAAGTGGAATGGTGATAATGACTTTGAGAAGTGGCAATGGAAAATGAAAGCGGTTCTTAGGCGGAATCGGGTGCACCGAGTAGCATTTGATACTCACTTATTGCCAAGTGAAATCTCGGATGTGGAGAGAGAGAGGAGATGAAGGAATGGGCTTACACTACTCTTCAACTTGCTATGGGGGAGAATGTGATCTCCGAAATTGGTGGTGGAACGACCGCTAAAGGTATTTGGGACAAGTTGGAGGAACTTTATATGAAGAAGTCACTCACTGACCGTTTGATCTTGTTGCGTACATTTATCACCTTCAAGATGAAGAAGGGTATTACGCTTAAGGCACATTTGAATGCCTATGATGACTTGCTCATTAATATGAAGGCCATTGATTTGAAGATTGAGGTAGAGCAAAAGGAGATGATATTATTGTGTTCGTTGCCGGACCGTTATACGAGTTTCTCAAATAGTTTGATCTATGGTCGGGATACTTTGACTCTAGATGATGTCAAGACGGGTCTTCTTAGTGAGGAGTTGAGAGATCAAATGAACGAGATGAGTGAGGGTAGTGGTGCAGCTAGTAGTGGTCACAGGTTGTTTGTGGAGAAAGAATAGAATGTGAAGAAAGGAAACCGGGGACGTTCTAAATCAAGAAAGCCCGGTGGGAGAGGTAAATCGAAAGAGAGAAATGGAAAGTGCTTTATTTGCAAGAAACCGGGACATTGAAAGAATGAATGTCCATACAACGATAAGAAGGAGGTAGCATCTTCATCCGTAGCGGTGGAGAGTGGGGATGGTGAGATAGATGAGAATGTGTTGACAGCGGTAGCAACGGGTGTTTCGGGTAACGAATGGGTTCTCGATTCGGGTGTGTCGTATCATATGACGCCAAATAGAAATTGTTTTTCATCCTTTGAAGTCAAAGAGGGAAATGCAATTGCTATGGGAAATGGTTCTATTTGCAAGTCGATGGGTAGTGGCTCCATGCAAATAAGGATGTTTGATGGAGTAGTTCGCACGCTCACCAATGTTCGCTATGTTCCGGGACTTAGGAAGTCACTATATCTTTGAGGAAATTAGATTCTCTAGGATGCAAGATCACTATCGAGAATGATTGCTTGAAGGTTTCGAAGGGGGTACTTGTGGTTATGAAAGGTACTAGGACCCATGGTATATATTTGCTTCAAGGTGTGATCGTAGGAGATGAGACTTGTGTGGGTGTTGATAGTTCTCGTGACTTGGATGCGACACGGTTGTGGCATTTGAGATTGGGTCAAATCTCGGAGAGGAGTTTGGATATTCTTCGGAAGCGGGAAATGATCGAGGGTGAGAGTTTCAACAAACTTGAGTTTTGCGAGGAATGTGTCATGGGGAAGAAAACAAGGGTATCATTCAATGAAGGCAAACATGACTCAAAGGAGGTTCTTGAGTATGTTCATTCGGATGTTCGGGGACCGACACCGGTTGCTTCTTTGGGAGGAGCAAGGTATTATATTTCTTTCATTGATGATTTGTCTCGAAAGGTATAAGTGTATGTCATAAGGCCAAGTCGGAGGCATTTGCTAAGTTCAAAGTGTGGAAGGCTCTTGTTGAGAATGAGAGCGGTAAGACTTTGAAGGTGTTGAGGACCGACAATGGCGGCGAGTATGTTTCCCGGGAATTCTTGGAGTTTTGTAAGCACCATGGAATCTGGCGACATTTTACTACACCGAGAGATCCGCAATCTAATGGAGTAGCGGAGAGAATGAACCGAACTCTAGTTGAGAGAGCTCGATGCTTGAGATTGACATCGGGGTTATCTAAGGGATTTTGGGCCGAAGTTTTGTCAACCGCGGTGCACATTGTGAATCGAATTCCATGCTCGGCCATTGATAACAAAATTCCGAAGGAAGTGTGGAAAGGGAAGAGTGTTGAGTTAAGATATCTTTGTGTGTTTGGTAGCCCAGTTTATGTGCACGATCCGGAGAATGATAAGCTTGAAGCTAGAGTATTCAAAGGGGTCTTGCTTGGTTTCACGGACGGCGTGAAAGGCTATCGGATTTGGAATCCGAAAACAAAGATGGTTATTAATTCTTGTCATGTCACTTTTGATGAGTCGGCTTTATTCAAGGAGAATGAGAGCCCATCGGATGTTCCGGATTTGGTTCATAGTGAATCAAAGGAGAAGGAAGTCATTCCCATATTCCGTCCAAGTGGTAGTAGAGTTAAAGAAGCTCGTGGGGTTGAAGCGGTTGATGAAACATCACATAGTCCACATGGTTCCTCTAGTGATGTTGGTGGTGTACATGATACTAGAGAAGTTTCGACTCAAGGTGGAGCCGAAAGGGGTTTGGGTGATAGTATTGCTACTCGGGTTGGTCGACGTGCAATAAGACCTCCCGAAAGATATGGCTATTGGAACTACCTTATCTTTTGTGCTTATTTGGACTATGCTCTCAATGTAGTTCAAGCTGAGCCGATGGACCTTGATGACGTCATGGAGTCGAGAGAGAGCTCGAAGTGGATTTGCGCCATGGAGGAAGAGATGCAATTGTTAATGAAGAACTAAACTTGGGATTTGGTTCCACTTCCTCAAGGAAACCGTGTTATAGGGTGCTAACGGATTTACAAGGTGAAGCATGATGGAAGGTACAAATCAAGGTTGGTGGCAAAGGGGTTTGCACAAAGGAAAGGAAAGGAGTATGATGAAACTTTTGCACCGGTGGTACGTCATACTTCTATCCGGGTTATACTAGCCATAGTTGCTATCCATGACTTGGAGTTGGAGCAACTTGATGTGAAAACTGCCTTCTTGCATGGAGACTTGGATGAAGACATCTACATGGAGCAACCGGAAGGGTTCGTTGTAGATGGTAAGTCTAAAATGGTTTGCAAGTTGAAGAAATCACTTTATGGGTTAAAGCAATTGCCTAGACAATGGTACAAGAGATTCGATCATTTCATGCTTGAAAGTGGATTCCATCGAAGCATCAAGGATGCTTGCGTATATTTCAAGAGGTTGGGAAATGATTGTTGGGTGTATTTCCTCTTGTATGTGGATGATATGCTCATTTCTTTTAAGGATAAAAATGAAATCAACAAGTTGAAGATGCTTTTGAAATCCGAATTCGAAATGAAAGATCTTGGAGAATGTAATGACCCGCATTGGCAGAGGTGTTATAATTAATTTATTTAATTATATAAATGGTGAATTAAAGGATTTAATGGTCATGGAATTAAATAACTGGGAATATTTAATTAAAATAATAAATTAAATAATATATTTAATTCAGAAATAATCAGAATTATTGGAAATCACAATATTCTGTGAACGGGGTCATCCCTTAGATTTAATTTAGATTAGAGTTGAATTATATTGACGAATATATTCAATCGACGACAGTTTGAACGTATAATTATATTATAATTAAAATCGAGCTTGAAATGGCGCTGCAGTTCGCGATTTGGCGATTTGAACTTCAACTGAATGTACAGGATTCGTTTTAAGCCGGATTTCTGTGAAACAAGAAACGTGTGGAGCTGGTGGAGTATATCTTTCTAGAGGAAGAGAAATATCGGGATTTCGTCGTGTAGATTTTGAGATATGTCCAAATCAAATTTTAGAAAAAGTCGCTGTAGAATTCCTTTATAATTTATAAAGGAATTATTTATATTTTAAAAAGGAATTTCATTATAAATCGAATATTGATTTAATCAGGATTTAAATATCAAGCTGTAAATTCAGTTAGAGATATACTGGAGCTGTATGGTATTCCACTGTGAATATATACGATAATATAAATTTATTAATATTTAATTTAATTATATTTAAATATATTTATATATTTAAATGGGTCATTCAGAGCTTTAAAAATAGCCGGTTTTGCAAACGAAGTCGGAATTCGACGAAACCAGTTTCGTTGGATCCACAATATCAAATATTTGTTAGATTTCCAGTTTCGTGATTTTTAGAGTCACTGTGTGGCCGTACGGATTTTTAGAGTGAGAAACAGTCAGTATTTCGACGGTTAAAAATACGCTGTGTGAGCATACGGAGTCGGAATTCGACGAAACCAGTTTTGTTGGGACCGTAATGTCGAACTATAGCTGCATGTCCAGTTTGGTGATTTTTGGGTATCATGTGTGATTACAGGAATTTTCAAGGACAATATAAAACTGAAGTTGATTATAAATGAATTTAATAATCAAAATAAAATATCTAAAATCCCAACCCTTATAAATACCACTACCCTAACACACTAGACCCTAAATCATTTTCCCCGAAAGTCAACAGAAACAAGCACCACCAGTGTTCTTCATTTTTCAGAAAAGCATGAGCTTGAAAAATCCTCCACAAATCAAATAAAAATTTATTAAATCCAAACCAAGTGTTTTTGGAATCCTGAAGCCCTGCTCTTCAAACTTATATTACCATTGTGGAGTTCGACGTTAATTTGCTGGGTTGCGATTTTCTTCATGGTAGTTCTAGGGTTCAACTGTTTGTGTAATCGAAGAAGAAGTAGGTCGTTCTGAGTTCGTTTTTGGGTCTCTAGTCGCATTTAGCATCTACCGTGAGTGATTAGGGGTATTCGATCAATGAAAGTGACGATTGCTATCACTGAAGTCCGGCGAAAACTACAGGTCGCGAGCGAGGAGAGTGATCGAGTTGTACAGTCTGGGTAAGGGTAGATGGAGAGGCTCGAGGGGAGAATTTTAATGGTGTTGGTTTGATTTTAAAAGAAGTATGTTTGGTGCATGGATTTTTAGAAAATCGGTTGTGATGAGAGGAATACTGGAAATCACGAACTGGAATTTGGGGAAGAAGGCTGTCAAGATGGGTGCGGGTTCTAATAATTTGGTGGGCTGGTATCGTGTAAATGGGCCGAGGAATTTTACAATGGGGTGAGGCCCAAAAGGGATTATAGCTTAAAGTTTTATTTAGTTTTAAATAGTGTTAACTTCTAAAATTCGTATCTTATTCATATGAAATCAGAATCACGAACCGTAACTTACGTTTGGATCGTATGGACGGACACTACACATTGAGACTGACCGGGAGTGGAGTGGAGCTCGTATGAATTTACAGCAAAATAAATTGTTTGATTCAAATCAAATAACAGTTTATCGTTCTTTAACGATGAACTGCAAATGTGAGTAAAACTCACCAACTCTGAACAGTTATATTTTTATAATGTATTTTTAGAACTTTTAATCATCTGTTGATTGCTGTGTGTTGGTTGATTGATTGGACTGCTAGTCAGTTAGTGAAAATTTTATAAATATATATATATATATATATAAACCGTTAAATATTTATATATTGATTCTTCTATCAGAATAATGTATATTGAACTGAAAGTGATGATAATCATATTGTGTAACATCTGTGGATGCACGGAAACAGGTTGGAGGAACCCGACTGGATTCCTCAACAGTTATTTTATTGTTTTTCATATATTGTTATATGATGTGATATATAATCTATGGGCGATTATATGTGCTTGGACGATATTGAACATCGTGATTTGGTATGATTGAATACCATAACATACCGAAATGTTGATAAGGAGATTTTCAAAGTGATATTGAAAACAGAGATATTTATAAATTGGAATATTTATAAATAGGAAATATCTATAAATTGAAATATTTATAAATAGGAGATATTTAGAATGGAAATAATTTCAAACCATTTTTTTTCTTTTTTTGAATGGAAAGGCCTGTGTGGCGGGTTTGGGGATTTTCCCGATGCTCCCGTTACAAAGGAGGTTATGGCGAATTTTTCAGAGAATTTAAGGAGTTAGAATATTTCAAGAATAAATTTGAAAAGGGAATATTTGTAAACCACTTACAAATAGAATGAAAAAGGGAAAACGTTATAAAGCAGAAACCGTTATAAAGAGGAAAACGTTATAAAAAGGAAATCATCTTTAAAGTGTAGAACCGTTATTGAAAAGTAAATCTTTTCAAATGAATAAAACGTTGTTAAAAGGAGTTAGTCGAATATAGTATTCGAGAAGAGTTAATCAGTAGAGTTAACCAGTTCAGTAGAGTTAACCAGTTCAGTAGCGTTAACCAGTCCAGTAGAGTTAACTAGTTCGGTAGAGTTAACCAGTTCAGTAGAGTTTACCAGTTCAGTAGAGTTAACCAGCCCAGTAGAGTTAACCAGTTCTGTAGAGTTAACCAGTTCAGTTAGAGTTAACCAGGTAGAGCTAACCAGGTAGAGTTAACCAATTAGTGTTAATCAGTTAAAATTAATTGATTAGAGTTAAAACGAACTAGAGTTAATCAAATATAGTTATTTGAGATAGAGTTAGTCAAACATAGTATTCAGGGTAAGTTTCTATCTCGTACGACTGCTAGCGAAATTCGCAGGGCTGTAAATAGCCTAAGGCGGTCGGATGTTTCCTGAGGGAGTCAGGTGTAACCATTGTGATAGCTGCGATCTAGAGTGAAGCGAATGGAGTTAAATCGAATATAATTTATTCGATAAGAGTTAAATCAAGTTAAGTTGAATAAGTCGAGTTAATCAGTTAGAATTAATCAGTTAGAGTTAATTAGTTAGAATTTACCAGTTAGAGTTAGAGTTAACCAGTTGGAGTTATCCAGTTAGAATTGTTCAAATGGAGTAAATCGAGCAGAGTTATCAAATATCACTTATTCGAAGTAGAGTTATCGAATATAGTGTATTCGAGAGTAGAGTTATCGAATATAGTTTATTCGACAGGAGTTAAGTGAAAAGAGTAAATCGATTAGAGTTAAACCAAATAGAGTTAATCCAATAGGGTCAGTCCAAAAGAGTAATCGATTTGAGTTAAATCAATAGAGTTAATCGAATATAGTTTATTCGAAGAAAGGTTTTCGAATCTAGTTATTCGTAAGAGAAATCATCAAATATAGTTATTCGAAGGAAGGAATTATTGAATAGAGATTTATTCGAAAAGAGAGTTATGTAAGGAAGTTGTTAAAGATTAAAAGATAAACTTTGACCATTTCGATGTTAAAACGTTGTTTCAGTTAAGGTCTGAGAGGTAATTATACCCCAACTTGATTAACTTCCTTCTTAACCAAGGAATGGTAAGGTTTGATCGTGAAGAAGTTTGGAAATGTTTTCCAAATAAGAATCAGAAATGTTTTCTGAAAATAGAAGATAAGAATTTAAAACATATGGAAACAGGAGATAAGTAAATTAATGAATGAAAGAGATAAATGTTAAATGATAATTGACCGATATAATTTCCAATTGGAAATAATATCGTTGTTTGCACACTTGTTTTTCTTTGATAGTTAACTCACAGACTATCGAAGTTCTGACCATTTTAACGTTGTTAATATGGAGAGACCGGTTGGATTATTATCCAAAGAACCACTCTGTATTGGCATAAGCGTTGCGAATCATTTACGCCAAAGAAAATTGAAGACAGAGTAAAGTGCAAGGGTTGTTGTATAAATCTTAGATAACAATGACTAAGATGGATATACTGAATAGTGCCTTCGGTTTGTCCAGTCCCAGGACAACTTGTATGGACGAAAGTCTGACAGAGTATATCCAATGGATCGCGTAAGTTGATCTATTCAAACGTATTCACGTTTGGTGGAGGAGGAATTCGTTTCTCTTAGCTGTATACCCGTGTTATTTTTGGATAAATCAATTTGTGATTTGGCGGGTATGACGATGTGACATTCTAAGTGAATGAGGATGACTTGTGTGGATGAATGTATGACAGAGTATTTCCAGAAAGGTTACGTACATTGATTTCTTCAACCGTACCAAGAGTGGGAGCGGAGAAGGAAACTTCTTTAGCTAACACGTAATGTACTGTTGTAGACGTCAATTAGTGATTTTCGATGGATCTGAAAATGTGGCATTCGTAGTGATTCTGATGTGATGATAAAGCGTAGCTTCTAGCCTCATCAACCGGTAAATGACAGAAATCGAGCAGGCAGCATGGCTAAGTCGGTCGCACCGAAGTAGGGTGTATAATCACCTATCTAGAGTTTCATTTATTTCTAAAAATCTATTGTTGATGCTGTCCCATTCGGGAAACGGTTGCTGATCCCAGCCGTTGGTGATATACATTCGATACACTCAAGCGAAATGAGTGCTTGGTCATGTGTGACTGGGTTGCAAGATGTTCTTGTTGAACCCAGTGTATTCCTCTCTAGAGGTACACTAGCGAAAGGTGGTTCCATACCTTGTCATAGTTGGAAATCCATTATCCAATACGTGCTTGCGATTTTGATCGTATACTATATATGTAGAACGTGAGATGAAAGCGTTTCTGCTAGATTGATATCTATTTGTACTTAGACATTATTATAATATCAGAATGATATTGCTTGTCAAAGATGTTGGATTATCATAAGGGAAAAACCCGTTCCGTATTCACGGCGTGGTCTTATGAGATATCATATACATGTTCAACTGTTTAGACTGTTTTACTCACACCAGTCCCATGACTGATCCGAAGTTTACTTTGTTGTTTTCCCTAAACTCTTGGGTGCCTAAATTTGTACGGGCAGTCAAGTAGTCGGGATTTACAGATATACTTGGAGATCTTGGAGCAGGAGGTTTCAAGATTTTATAGCTATTGTTTTTTCCGCTGTGTTGTAAGTGTTGTATTCTGATAAAGTGCTATTGTATACATAACTGTTATATTTCAAAGTTATGTTATATAGTATATGTTATTCGTTCCGCTGTGAGGTTCGTGTTACTCTGATGTTGAGTTCTTCTTCTTCTTCTATTCCAAGTTTCTATCTTATCTATCCTCACCCTCTAATTTCTTTCATTAATTACCAGGATTTTTCGATGTTTTGGTTATCGACATCGAGCTTATGTCGATAACCAAAGTCACCGAAAATCCGGGTTGTTACAGTTGGTATCAGAGCTTAAGTTAAGAATTACTTGGCTCTGTGGCGTGACTCGGTAGAGATAGGGTTAGTAATACCTTAGATTGAGTTTGAGTGTATATATACGAGTGCGTATTTGTAATTTGATATAAAGTGGTTTTATATTGTGGAGATTTATTGGTTGAGTGGCTTATGAATTCTGGTCGATCAGTTTGATCCATTGTATCGGTAGGGATTTCTGAACACTCGAATACGATGAACCAACATGATATATTTTGAAATTTACATAGTATAATTGGTTGTGTTAGTTGTTAGTATAATCGAATAAGATTATAAAAAGTGAATTGGTTATGTAAATAACTGATCAGAATTCATATAAGTAAAGTATATAAAATAAGATGAATTAAATATGAATTTAATTCAGAGTTGGAATTAAAATAAGGAAATTTTAAGTTCTTGGGAGATTTTGAGATGTTTTCAAAAAGGGATGTATTTAGTAAGGGTTTTGAAATGATATAGTATTGAAATCACTTGGGTCACTGGAAAATAATTCCGATGATGACTGCGCAATATCATCGGTGTGATTTTCGAGTTGGTGGATTACTGCCAAAGATTTTGATTAGAATTGTTTTGAGAAAACAAGTTGTTTAGAAAATTCAAAGGTTTTGAATTGGCGGTATGATTTCAAATTGATTTGAAATTTACCCAGGAATTTAAGTTCTAGAAATTAAAATTTAACTTGTGAAGTTAATTCGAATGGGATGGTAAAAGTAAATAATAAACCAGTATTTAACTTGAGATGATAGGTTAAGAAAAACTGAAGTGATTAGAGAATAATCTGGATTTGAAATGATAAGTTGAGAGTTTGGAATTTGAAACTCGAATTTGAAATTGAATTCGGCTTGAATAAGCGAATGATTGTGTTAAGAATAACTTGGTTGGAGTTGATTGGGATGGCATTTGTATATGCCGAGTTGATAACAGATGGTAGGGAGATAATGAAATGCCCGACAAAAAGGTACAAGTTTATATTTGATATGAGTTTGGAATTCATGAGCCGAATTGGCAAGCCGCTTGGCTATTTGATTTTCTTTTGGGTTGGAGAAGGCCTAGAGAGGCAAGTTGTGATTTTAACAATAGGGTTGTACAAAGGAGGTTATGGCGAAATTTTCCGAAAATTTAAAGTGTTAGAAAATTTTCAGAATTTTTGAAAATTTTAGTTAGTCGGAATGGATAAATATTTTTGTCGATATTAATTGGTTCAGTTGAAATCAGAAATAAGGGGTAAACAAATCTTAAGAATTCCAATAGATAGGGTCGTCCTCTAACTTAGCAATTTCGAGGAAGAAATTATTTTAAGTGGGGAAGAATGTAATGACCCGCATTGGCAGAGGTGTTATAATCAATTTATTTAATTATATAAATGGTGAATTAAAGGATTTAATGGTCGTGGAATTAAATAACTGGGAATATTTAATTAAAATAATAAATTAAATAATATATTTAATTCAGAAATAATCAGAATTATTGGAAATCACAATATTCTGTGAACGGGGTCGTCCGTTAGATTTAATTCAGCTTAGAGTTGAATTATATTGACGAATATATTCAATCGACGACAGTTTGAACGTATAATTATATTATAATTAAAATCGAGCTTGAAATGGCGCTGCAGTTCGCGATTTGGCGATTTGAACTTCAACTGAATGTACAGGATTTGTTTTAAGCCGGATTTCTGTGAAACAAGAAACGTGTGGAGCTGGTGGAGTATATCTTTCTAGTGGAAGAGAAATATCGGGATTTCGTCGTGTAGATTTTGAGATATGTCCAAATCAAATTTTAGAAAAAGTCGCTATAGAATTCCTTTATAATTTATAAAGGAATTATTTATATTTTAAAAAGGAATTTCATTATAAATCGAATATCGATTTAATCAGGATTTAAATATCAAGCTGTAAATTCAGTTAGAGATATACTGGAGCTGTATTGTATTCCACTGTGAATATATACGATAATATAAATTTATTTATATTTAATTTAATTATATTTAAATATACTTATATATTTAAATGGGTCATTCAGAGCTTTAAAAATAGCCGGTTTTGCAACCGAAGTCGGAATTCGACGAAACCAGTTTTGTTGGATCCACAATATCAAATAGTTGTTAGATTTCCAGTTTCGTGATTTTTAGAGTCACTGTGTGGCCGTACGGATTTTTAGAGTGAGAAACAGTTAGTATTTCGACGGTTAAAAATACGCTATGTGAGCATACGGAGTCGGAATTCGACGAAACCAGTTTTGTTGGGACCGTAATGTCGAACTATAGCTGCATGTCCAGTTTGGTGATTTTTGGGTATCATGTGTGATTACAGGAATTTTCAAGGACAATATAAAACTGAAGTTGATTATAAATGAATTTAATAATCAAAATAAAATATCTAAAATCCCAACCCTTATAAATACCACTACCCTAACAAACTAAACCCTAAATCATTTCCCCCGAAAGTCAACAGAAACAAGCGTCGCCAGTGTTCTTCATTTTTCAGAAAAGCATGAGCTTGAAAAATCCTCCACAAATCAAATAAAAATTTATTAAATCCAAACCAAGTGTTTTTGGACTCCTGAAACCCTGCACTTCAAACTGATATTACCATTGTGGAGTTCGACGTTAATTTGCTGGGTTGCGATTTTCTTCATGGGGGTTCTAGGGTTCAACTGTTTGTGTAATCGAAGAAGTAGTAGGTCGTTCTAAGTTCGTTTTTGGGTCTCTAGTCGCATTTAGCATCTACCGTGAGTGATTAGGGGTATTCGATCAATGAAAGTGACGATTACTGTCACTGAAGTCCGGCGGAAGCTACAGGTCGCGAGCGAGGAGAGTGATCGAGTTGTACAGTCTGGGTAAGGGTAGATGGAGAGGCTCGAGAGGAGAATCTTAATGGTGTTGGTTTGATTTTAAAAGAAGTATGTTTGGTGCTTGGATTTTTAGAAGATCGGTTGTGATGAGAGGAATACTGGAAATCACGAACTGGAATTTGGGGAAGAAGGCTGTCAAGATGGGTGCGGGTTCTAATAATTTGGTGGGCTGATATCGTGTAAATGGGCCGAGGAATTTTACAATGGGGTGAGGCCCAAAAGGGATTAAACCTTAAAGTTTTATTTAGTTTTAAATAGTGTTAACTTCTAAAATTCGTATCTTATTAATATGAAATCAGAATCACGAACCGTAACTTACGTTGGGATCGTATGGACGGACACTACACAATGAGACTGACCGGGAGTGGAGTGGAGCTCATATGAATTTACAGCAAAATAAATTGTTTGATTCAAATCAAATAACAGTTTATCGTTCTTTAACGATGAACTGCAAATGTGAGTAAAACTCACCAACTCTGAACAGTTATATTTTTATAATGTATTTTTAGAACTGTTAATCATCTGTTGATTGCTGTGTGTTGGTTGATTGATTGAACTGCTAGTCAATTAGTGAATATTATATAAATATAAATATAAATATAAATATAAATATATATATATAAACCATTAAATATTTATATATTGATTCTGCTATCAGAATAATGTATATTGAACTGAAAGTGATGATAATCATAATGTGTAACATCTGTGGATGCAAGGAAACAGGTTGGAGGAATCCGACTGGATCCCTCAACAGTTATTTTATTGTTTTTCATGTATTGTTATATGATGTGATATAAAATCTGTGGGCGATTATATGTGCTTGGACGATATTGAACATCGTGATTTGGTATGATTGAATACCATAACATACCGAAATGTTGATAAGGAGATTTTCAAAGTGATATTGAAAACAGAGATATTTATAAATTGGAATATTTATAAATAGGAAATATTTATAAATTGAAATATTTATAAATAGGAGATATTTAGAATGGAAATAATTTCAAACCATTTTTTTTCTTTTTTTGAATGGAAAGGCCTGTGTGGCGGGTTTGGGGATTTTTCCCGATGCTCCCGTTACAAATGAGGTTATGGCGAATTTTTCAGAGAATTTAAGGAGTCAGAATATTTCAAGAATAAATTTGAAATGGGAATATTTGTAAACCACTTACAAATAGAATGAAAAAGGGAAAACGTTATAAAGCAGAAACCGTTATAAAGAGGAAAACGTTATAAAAAGGAAATCATCTTTAAAGTGTAGAACCGTTATTTAAAAGTAAATCTTTTCAAATGAATAAAACGTTGTTAAAAGGAGTTAGTCGAATATAGTATTCGAGAAGAGTTAATCAGTAGAGTTAACCAGTTCAGTAGAGTTAACCAGTTTAGTAGAGTTAACAAGTCCAGTAGAGTTAACCAGTTCAGTAGAGTTAACCAGTTCAGTAGAGTTAACCATTCCAGTAGAGTTAACCAGTTCAATAGAGTTAACCAGTTCAGTTAGAGTTAACCAGGTAGAGTTAACAGGTAGAGTTAACCAGTTAGTGTTAATCAGTTAGAATTAATCGATTAGAGTTAAAACGAACTAGAGTTAATCAAATATTGTTATTTGAGACAGAGTTAGTCAAACATAGTATTCAGGGTAAGTTGCCATCTCGTACGACTGCTAGCGAAATTCGCAGGGCTGTAAATAGCCTAAGGCGGTCGGATGTTTCCTGAGGGAGTCAGGTGTAACCATTGTGATCGCTGCGATCTAGAGTCAAGCGAATGGAGTTAAATCGAATATAATTTATTTGATAAGAGTTAAATCAAGTTAAGTTGAATAAGTCGAGTTAATCAGTTAGAATTAATCAGTTAGAGTTAATCAGTTAGAATTTACCAGTTAGAGTTAGAGTTAACCAGTTGGAGTTATCCAGTTAGAATTGTTCAAATGGAGTAAATCGAGCAAAGTTATCAAATATCACTTATTTGAAGTAGAGTTATCGAATATAGTGTATTCGAGAGTAGAGTTATCGAATATAGTTTATTCGACAGGAGTTAAGTGAAAAGAGTAAATCGATTAGAGTTAAACCAAATAGAGTTAATCCAATAGGGTCAGTCCAAAAGAGTAATCGATTTGAGTTAAATCAATAGAGTTAATCGAATATAGTTTATTCGAAGAAAGGTTTTCGAATCTAGTTATTCGTAAGAGAAATCATCGAATATAGTTATTTGAAGGAAGGAATTATTGAATAGAGATTTATTCGAAACGAGAGTTATGTAAGGAAGTTGTTAAAGATTAAAAGGTAAACTTTGACCATTTCTATGTTAAAACGTTGTTTCAGTTAAGGTCTGAGAGGTAATTATACCCCAACTTGATTGACTTCCTTCTTAACCAAGGAATGGTAAGGTTTGATCGTGAAGAAGTTTGGAAATGTTTTCCAAATAAGAATCAGAAATGTTTTCTGAAAATAGAAGACAAGAATTTAAAATATATGAAAACAGGAGATAAGTAAATTAATGAACGAAAGTGATAAATGTTAAATGATGATTGACCGATATAATTTCCACTTGGAAATAATATCGTTGTTTGCACACTTGTTTTTCTTTGATAGTTAACTCACAGACTATCGAAGTTCTGACCATTTTAACGTTGTTAATATGGAGAGACCGGTTGGATTATTATCCAAAGAACCACTCTGTATTGGCATAAGCGTTGCGAATCATTTACGCCAAAGAAAATTGAAGATGGAGTAAAGTGCAAGGGCTGTTGTATAAATCTTAGATAACAGTGACTAAGATGGATATACTGAATAGTGCCTTCGGTTTTTCCAGTCCCAGGACAACTTGTATGGACGAAAGTCTGACAGAGTATATCCAATGGATCGCGTAAGTTGATCTGTTCAAACGTATTCACGTTTGGTGGCGGAGGAATTCGTTTCTCTTAGCTGTATACCCGTGTTATTTTTGGATAAATCAATTTGTGATTTGGCGGGTATGACGATGTGACATTCTAAGTGAATGAGGATGACTTGTGTGGATGAATGTATGATAGAGTATTTCCAGAAAGGTTACGTACATTGATTTCTTCAACCGTACCAAGAGTGGGAGCGGAGAAGGAAACTTCTTTAGCTAACACGTAATGTACTGTTGTAGACGTCAATTAGTGATTTTCGATGGATCTGAAAATGTGGCATTCGTAGTGATTCTGATGTGATGATAAAGCGTAGCTTCTAGCCTCATCAACCGGTAAATGACAGAAATCGGGCAGGCAGCATGGCTAAGTCGGTCGCACCGAAGTAGGGTGTATAATCACCTATCTAGAGTTTCATTTATTTCTAAAAATCTATTGTTGATGCTGTCCCATTCGGGAAACAGTTGCTGATCCCAACCGTTGGTGATATACATTCGATACACTCAAGCGAAATGAGTGGTCGGTCATGTGTGGCCGGGTTGCAAGATGTTCTTGTTGAACCCAGTGTATTCCTCTCCAGAGGTACACTAGCGAAAGGTGGTTCCATACCTTGTCATAGTTGGAAATCCATTATCCAATACGTGCTTGCGATTTTGATTGTATACTATATATGTAGAACGTGAGATGAAAGCGTTTCTGCTAGATTGATATCTATTTGTACTTAGACATTATTATAATATCAGAATAATATTGCTTGTCAAAGATGTTGGATTCTCAGAAGGGAAAAACTCGTTCCGTATTCACGGCATGGTCTTATGAGATATCATATACCTGTTCAACTATTTAGACTGTTTTACTCACACTAGTCCCATGACTGACCCGGAGTTTACTTTGTTGTTTTCCCTAAACTATTGGGTGCCTAAATTTGTACGGGCAGTCAAGTAGTCAGGATTTACAGATATACTTGGACAGCTTGGAGCAGGAGGTTTCAAGATTTTATAGCTATTTTTTTTCCGCTGTGTTGTAAGTGCTGTATTCTGATAAAGTGTTATTGTGTACATAACTGTTATATTTCAAATTTATTCTATATATTATATGTTATTCGTTCCGCTGTGAGGTTCGTGTTACTCTGATGTTGAGTTCTTCTTCTTCTTCTATTCCAAGTTTCTATCTTATCTATCCTCACCCTCTAATTTCTTTCATTAATTACCAGGATTTTTCGATGTTTTGGTTATCGACATCGAGCTTATGTCGATAACCAAAGTCACCGAAAATCCGGGTTGTTACAGAGAAGCAAGGAAAATCTTGGGCATGGAAATTGGAAGGGACCGAAAGTGTTTTGAGTTGAGATTGACTCAAAAAGAATACATTAAGAAAGTGCTTTGCCGGTTTAGCATGGGGGATGCAAAGGCGTGAAATACACCTTTACCTTTGCATATGAAGCTTTGGGAGAAGGGATCACCTATCGGGGATAAAGACAAGGCTTATATGGCAAAGGTGCCCTATGCAAGTGCGGTTGGTAGTTTGATGTACGCCCTGGTGTGTACAAGACCCGATATTGCAAATGCCGCCGGGGTGGTTAGTCGGTATATGGCTAATCCGAGGAAATCGCATTGGGGAGCCGTGAAGGCTATATTGAGATACCTGAAAGGCACAGCATCTCATGGTCTTGTTTTTTGCGGTAGTGATGAGAGGAGTTGCAAGTTTGTTGGTTATTGTGACTCGGATTACGCCGGTGATAGGGATCGAAGGAAATCAACTTCCGGTTATGTCTTCACACTTGGCGGGACAGCCATTAGTTGGAGATCAAGATTGCAAACCGTAGTTGCATTATCCACTACGGAGGCGTAGTTGATTGCCGCTATGGAAGCGACCAAGGAGGCACTCTACTTGAAGCGATTGTTGTGTGACTTGGGTTTCGAACATGAGAGTGTTGATGTTCGATGTGATAGCCAAAGTGCTATCCATTTGGTGTTCATCTCACGGACCAAGCATATTGAGGTGAGAGAGTCATTTCTTGTAGCCATGGATGAGGGTAAGCTAGTATACCTTCGGAAAGTGCACACAAAGGATAATGCGGCGGACATGTTTGCTAAAGCATTGCCATATGGGAAGTTCGATCATTGCTCGAGTGCCACGGGGTAGCAAGGTTGGGGAGAGTGATTTTGTTTGTGCTTGATGGAAAGGAATAGCGGTGAGGATTGGAAATCTATCTTCATGGTAAGTACTTGCTTCACTCCCGAGTACATTGTCTTTTCGTGAGACTAGTTTAGGAGTTGAATGTTTTCAACACTACATTGGCGGGTAAGGGCTTTTCCTGAACTCGTTAATGTGGTACAATGGGTGGTGGCCATGCCGAAGCTCATTGGGAAAACATTCAAGCTTGCTTGGTAGAAGGTAGAATGAAATGCTTGAGTGCATTGGAGTTTGGAGTTGAGATGGTTATAGTATCGAGGTGGAGTGTTGAAGTATGTGATACTATATGTTGGATTGAAGAGAACGAAGATAGCTTCGAGTCGGAGGTGACCGTTCGTAAATCAGAGCTCGCACGAGAAAGTTATGAGCTGAATGGTGCAAGTTGTCAGCAGGCTGGTGCGACAGACATCCGTCGTGGGGTACGACAGACGTCTGAGTTGTCAGGGTGGATTTTCCCGAGAGTTTCCATAGACGTATGTCATCCCCACGACAGACGTCTGAGAGGGACAAACGTCTATCAGGGCCTACGACAGACGTCTGAGTTGAGTGCTGAAGCCCAAATAATTCCCTTAGAAGGATAGGTTTCTGTCGCTCCCCATGACTTACGTCTTAAGAGTGTTATGGGCTATTTCGGGCTGGAAAATTTGGCAATTGATTTGTGAAGACTTGGGGGCAATTTGGGCAATTGGCCCATCTCTATATAAGCTATTTTTCTGTTTTTCAAAAGTGAGCTTCTTTGGATAATTGAGATTAAGGGTTTATTCTCAAAGGATGAATTAGGGTTTATAACCTAATTCCAATTATTCAAATCTACTCTCCTCAAACTCATTTCTATATTGAAATGTAGTAATCACTGTATCAATCTCTTGTATTCCTTTCATCGTGGTAATAAAATACTCTCTCCAAAGTGGATGTACACTAACAAGATGTTAGTGGAACCAATATAAATCCTTGTGTGATATATTTTTTCTACTTTCGTCATTACTTTCTTGCCTTAGATTGGGATTTGGATTTTTCGTGATTGGTTGATCATTGTGTGTGACTAGAGTTATTTTTTTGTTGTTTTTGCAAGTCTAACAATGGTTTAGTCTTTCTCTAGCGCTTTATGGTTTAGATATCGGATTCGAATGGTCTTGAATCAGATTAATCACAACGGTAACAACATTTATATTAGGTTTATGAAGTCTAGTTTATTTAGAACAATTATAAATATTATATAAATAAATTTCTTTCTTTAATTTAAATTTGTGAATTATATAATTTTGCTTTATTTATATATCGATTTTGTGTGATACACATATATACATGTGCGTATATGTAAGGTATTGACACATGCAAAATGTAGCATGCCCATGTATGGATGTTGGTACTTACATCACAATAGACATGTAAACTCATCTAATATATAAAATCAAAATTGAATTCTCTTCTAAAATCATGCACAGTGTCTTTAGGTTTTTTGCGAAGACAACCAGGACATCATCAACGATTAATTTTATTGCAAACCCAATAAAATACATAGATTATTCACATCCTTAAGACTAGGCACAAAAAATGATCATTACTCAAATTTCTAATGAAATCTCTATTAAGTTGCTCAAATTACAAGAACCATGCATTTTAAAAACACAACTTTCTTTTGAAGAAGAGCCAAAAATAGTAATTATACTACAGAACAATTCTTCAAAAACACTAATTCATATCTCTTTCGATTTTGATATGCTGCCAATTTTTTTCTAAAATCATCAACTCGTCGAAACATAAACCAATCAGAAATTGATAACTTTGAATCTCTGTCCAACATACCTTTAAATAAAATTTGTTATGTCAGAACACGAATATCCCCTAAACGATGAATAACTGGGAAGATTAAATTAAATCGAAATTGAACTGTAACCATTATTTTTCAACAAATAAATCCTAACCTTAACAATAAAAGTGAAAAAATTGCGGTTTTCTAATATAATCAAAGATAAATTATATTTTTACGATAAGAATCTATATGAACAAAAATTATTTATTCTCAAGCATGTACGAAATTTCGATGCAAAATGAGTAAGCTAAGATTAATAACGACAAATGTAATTCTTCAATTCGTAAAAAACAATCTACGGTGCTGAAAGTATCATCATAAAATATAAGCACAACAAGAAGGTTATTGTCATTATTGCATACCAAAGACATTAATGAAAAATATTTGCTTCAAATTATCATTTTATTTTAGAACGATATCATTTTATTTATATTACAAGAAACATAAAAAAATAAAACAAAAATATTAAAATGTTATTCACTGACATTAAAACTGGTACAATACCTGTTCCTCACAGTGATATTAAAACGAAAACGTAATTAGTTTCATAACATACGAGAGATAGTCATCGCTGAACAAAAACCAAATAAGAAGCGATGTAAAACACATAGGTAAATAATGTTGTATAAATTTGATGAAAAATATAAAAGAGATGTTGCTTCCTTCTAATTTTTGTCATAGAATATTGAAAATCTAACACAATAACAAAGATGAATTTCACACAAAAAAGGAAAATTAGACTAGATATGATTTGAATCAAAGAATCAAAAGTCGACGGCGAAGAGCACTCAAAAAAAAGTAACCATGCCTAAATCAAGAAATGATCAGGTCGATAAAGGAAACAAGAGATGCAATCGGTATGAAGAAGAAATTCAAATTACATAATACAGAAATGATCAAGATATGAGTAAAATTTTAAACTTGCAAACGTATAAGAATAAGAAAAACCTAGAACAAACGCATGACTATTAGAGGTCAAATGGAAACTTGAACATTTTCGTCATTGAAGATAAAAATATCGACATCCTAAATTTTAAGAACGTTTAAAATTGTCCTCAAGAATATTTTATTCAATAATTGAGGTCAAACATACGTAAGTGTAAACGAAGGAATCTTATGTCATATGTATAGTAGCATCGAAAACAAAGACATAGATGGTAAACCGTAGGAAGAAAAACACATAGTTAGCAATTATTTCTACCATCCCTATCATACTAATTACAATCAATCTGATGTAAGGAAGAGTTAGGTAAAAGGTGAATAATAGCTGAATTTCATGACCTGAGGTTGTGTTTTCTATCTTTAGGAGCATGCGCAACTTGAAGAGCATATAACAACATCATGCAAAATTATTGAGCTTTCTGTCTTTTCCTTCACTTGTGAATAACTCCACCCATCTTGAAAATAGCCCAGAATAGGAAAGTGGGTAATTTTTGCTAGGACCACGTATTGCAATCATATAATTGTTGCAACAAGTCAAACTGAATAATGTCAGCTAAAAAATCAAGCTTCTTTTATATTTCAATGTAAGCTGATTTGATCTATTGTAGAACGTGTAAGAAGGAAGAATGTGAACATATGTCAACACGTGAAAAAGACCCTATGCGTCATATAACCATATATTCATGTCTTATATCCTCTGCCTTCATTTGTGTTTCAATTAAAATTAACTCATTATGTAACAAACCGGATCTCGACAGACTGATTTTTTTTTCAAAAACCCAATACATCGAAACCTGTGTTGGTTTGCTCTGGTATCCTGCAGAAAAAGATAGAGACATAATACATATCAGAGTTCGGAAAACATCTCACAGCGGAAGGAACAAAAAGATATAATCAAAACATAGTTTTACCTTAATAATAATACTACATAGCCGGTATCCAAAGCTATAACATCTCTGTCTCAAGCCTAACCTGCAACTGTGTTATGAAGAGGTGGTCAGAACATAAGTTCTATGTGAATGAATTTAAAGCACACACTTTGGATAATCCTACATATACCGTTCAGTTACATTTTCTCATTTATTAGGTTATTGGTGTCAACAGCGCTCCACGCTTACACACACACTCGTGACCCATCTACTCCCTAGTAGATTAACCTAATATAATATATATGTAGCTACCCCTAAATTAAGGTACACCCCATGGTACCCCACTCGCACAGTCCTCACCGTATCATCGCATGAATATACAGTCCCTCGTCCTACGTCCGAGTGACATACGGATCTCTGTATATGACGACGCTACGTTTGCATGGAACCATTATAACTATGTTACGTAGGCGTAATGACTGCCATCATTGAATAATGCCCTCTAGTCTACGATACACCACCCAGAGCAGACATGTGTACACCTAGATTTTCCCACGTACGTATCACCAAACGTATTCGATGCCTAACCCACACACCTATCATGTGTGCGTGCCTGAGTTCCGTGGCAGGGCCACACACGGAACTCAGTTGGGAGCTTTCCTTATATTTGTGCAGGCCCGCCTTTAAGAGCCTCTCACACAAATATCCCTAGGGTCTGTTTTTCTGTGGTGGCTATGGCCCCACCTTAGCCTCTCCCTTAAACTAGTAAAGACTACAAGAGCTAAGCGACAAGCCCCTAAGCAATCAATCTAAACATCCATGTGGCATCTACCCTCAACCACCGCCTCGATAGTGAAAGGTCAATGGCCTCTTGGGTTTAGATCTAGTCTTTCCGCATCTCACTGACAGGTTCTAGATGACCTATATTATCTTTGTTGGTCCTGACCCTCCGCCTCCGAAGTGAGGCAGCCGCCGAGCTACCCTTAATGTCACCACGTCACAGCATTCTGACTGTCCCTACTTGTGCAGTCAAGGCCCACCCACCTGATAGTTACGCGCAGACCAAACCTCTGTGAGCACAGTCCGAAACTACACCACCATAGAGGACTACCAGGAGCACCTTTAACGTCTCAAGAAGCCGCGTGCTTCCCCTTCCAGTCCGTCGGAGCCGCGAGAATAATCAGATTAACGTGCGCTCCCCTCGTATCTTACGACACCACAATGATCTACCCCATTTGTTTATTCATCCTCTAACATACGGACTATCCTGAGCACCTCAGTTTACTGTGTCATTAGATCCTATGTCTAATCATCAATTACGCACTTGCTCCTCCTCGACAGATTTCCCATTAACTTGGTTGTTTCCATTTTTCCTTGACTTCTTCTTCAAGTTACCAAGTTTCTTTTGCTTATTAACCTCATTCATAACTTAATTGATTTAAGTTCGTTAATAAGCCTACAATATGTTATTCTCTATATTGTAATTCAATATTCATGTCCCATCTCATGGTTGTCATAACATGTTCTACTTAATTTATAATTAAGTACATCTTAATTTACATATTTTCTGTCATTCAACATTTATGATTAAATACAACTTACTTATCTCCAAAAGTTTGCCTTCTTCTTTCTCATTTAATCATAATCTCGTCGTACACCGTCATTATAATTTATCATGATTTACTTATTAACTTTGTTCTCATAACTAAGGTTTACAAATAAGTTTCTCTTTTCTTTCATATAACTTATGTTATCCTCATTTATGGATTTATTCTTATTCTCGCTAATTACTTAATCTTCGATTAAGTACAACTTTATTACATAAGTTATTTCATCTTCCCCTATCATTCATTATAACTTACCTTATTTCTTAAGTTATAATTCCCACTTGTCCCTAGGACAAGCCTATCTATTATCTTTCCTATTCTTATTCAAGTCCATTCCTAATAGGTTGTTACCATCCCTCATTTTGGCGTTAATTAAGATTTACTATATCCTTCCCACTTCTTTAACGAGTTTACTTAACCCCTACTCAATTGAATTGGTTTATAATACCGCTACAGATTTAATTAGATTAAGTATTCCAATTTAACAAATTATCCATGCTACCCATGTTACCCACTTAACCCCTTTTATTATATCCATGTCAACCTTACATTTGTCGTCTTGGTTAAGTGTTAATTATTATTTATTATGTCCGTAAACGCGCAAGACCTCTCACATTAGATTGTCGTTTGCGGTTGCTGGATATGCCAGGCTGTTCCGGGCAGACTTCTACCGCATCCGAATCTAACCCCGTGTCTTGACACCATTACGGGTCCAATTTCCACCTAAGACCTCTCACATTAGATTACCGTTTGCGGTTGCTGGATATGCCGGGCGGTTCCGGGCAAACGTCTACCGCAAACCAAATCTAACCTTGTGTCTTAGGCATACAAGTTCTTACTTTAACTTATACCCATAATTCAAATCTTGGATTATAATATATGTCAATTACCCATAAACCCCCAATTCACATTTTTGCTTATAATCCCCTGAATAGATCATGCCTATAATCCCAATTCAACTTATAATTCCAATTCAGCTTATAATCCAAATTTCATATTCACAATTCCAATTTGATTTATATACATAAATCCCACCATAGTTATATTCATAATTCCAAGCATAGTTATGTCCATAACCCCATTTTAAGTTATGCCCCAAACCTCTCAATCCCATGTTATACCCAAATCAACTTTTTACCCTTTTTTGTTCCCAATACTGTTTCAATTGCATAAATCCACAATAGACATAGGCTCGAAGATAGCCTAGCTATAAAAATAAAAATAAAAATAAAAGGGGAAGAAAGAAAGGAGGAAAACAAACATAGGCATAAACGACTGTTCATAATAACAAGTTAAATATACGATGATAAAATTAGGCATAGGTGAATTCTAGATCTGATCTACAAACTATGGTGAACTGATATGATTCTAGTCCAAATCTTAGATCCAATTACTTATTAGGTATTTTAATCTATAAGTACCACAAACTCACTTTATCGGATTAGCTCTTCAATATGTCTATTATGTGTGTAAATGGGGAGTGGCGAACGATAGATCTACTATTATACAAAAAATGTATTTTAAATCCACTCACCTTGATTGGATCAGAAGAAGAGAATTAGGCTTTGTTGTTGTAGACCTATACTTTTCTTAATCCCTTGCTTTGATTAGATCTAAAAGCGGGTTGTATTTCTTGAATCACTGATCTTTGATTTCATCTAATCTTTTGTTCTAAGAAAAGGTTTGGAGAGGAAGGAGAAGAATAGGCTAAGAGCCATTGTTTATTTTTGCATAGAATTGCTTCAGGAAGAAGAAGGATGAAAAGAGAAGAGTTCTGATGTGGTCTTAGAAAGTTTGAAGGTTAGGGTTAGGGTTAGGTCTTTATTTATAGGCGTAGAAGAAGGCCCTGAACCATCGGATTAAGTCAAACAAAATCCGAGTCGCTCACATAAAGAAAAGACGTCACAGCAGAAAATTCAGATTTAGGGGGGTGTCAACACCCATGTCGACACCCCTATAGGGGGTGGACACCCATGTCGACACCCCTATAGGGGGTTCGATACCCATGTCGACACCCCCGGGGGGGTCGACATCTTAGAGCGGGAATTTTCCCGCTCAGCCTATTTTGGCTGATTTTGAATTTCGTACCCATTTTTGACTTTCTAGACCTATTTCTGAAGTATTGAACCTAATATATATATATATATATATATATTCTTCCTGCGCGTATACAAACTTCAAACCTTAATAACTTCTTCATATGGTGTCCGATTTACGCAAACCAGGTGTCACATTCTCATTATTAAATTAATTACCCTTTATTTTCTAGACGGACGCAATGGCGATGTACGTTTTACTTAATTCCCATTATTAAATTAATTACCCTTTATTTTCTCATCTTTTCTATTACATACATTGTTATCGCATTAATTTCCCTACTCTTCAATGTATGAATTAATTTCAATTGTACATTACCATTATTTATACATATCCATGCATATATATATATATATATATATACATTTTAATTATCTTAAAAAAATGCGGGGTGTCACATTCTCCTACCCTTAAGAAATTTCGTCCCCGAAATTTGATAGGGATTAAATAGATAATCCCTCGCCTAATAACCATCCATCATGTGTGCATCCAATTTTTGCAAACATTGTGCACATGTCCAAAGTGAAATACATCATAGTAATGCATGTATGCCTAAGCATACCTCCTATATGCATGCAAATTTTCAAAAACTCTTTTTAAAACATGATGCTTACCTCCTAAATATACTTGCATTTCTATATGAATGCAAAATTTTTGAAAATCATAATATTTTTCACCCAAATTTTCCCACTCTCTTACAGAATAAGAGCATACTTCATCCAATAGTTGCATCCAAAATCCTACCAACCATCAATAAATCCAAAATTTAGAAAAATATAATTTTCTAAATTTGATTTCTTATGTTACAAAAATGTATAAAACGGAAAAGTTCACTTCTTTCGTTTTTCTTTTATGTACCTTTTCTAAGTGTACTTGGATTTTATGTAACTACTCTATGAAGAAATCCTATTTTCCTATCCAAGCACAACTACATAAGAAAATTTTCTCTTTCTTTTTCAACTTATCTTGGAAAAAGATTTCATTCTTATTCGTCTTTTCTTAAGATTTTCATTTTCTTTTCCCGTTACATTTGTTGCTTCTCTGAATTCATTGTTTTCTTTTTATTTAGGCTATTTTTCTTTCTTAGCTTATTTTACTTAATCCCATGATTTAAGTTTATTTTCAAATAAGCCTTTCCATTATCCTACACAGCTACTACTAAGGGCCAAGAATCATAAAACTATTTCACTAAAGAAAAGTCCAACCATAAACCCTCAATGCCCACTTGCCCTTCTTATCTAGTACTTACTACTAGTCCTTGCTGTGTATTACTAGCCTATACTTTTTTCTCTCAAGCAACAATCCTAGGCTTTACAATGCTTATGCATTCTATGGGAATTTTTTATAGTTCAACAATAGCTTTTCTCTGACCGTAAATTGGTAAGAGAATAACTCCCAAAGTATCAACCCCTGAAGACCGAAATCAACATCAGATTGATACTCAGAGAATCACTCAACTCAACCAATCTCCAGTTGGTTCCAATTATTTAATTTCTTATCTCAATTCTTTCTTGGCATTATTCCTTACATACTCCATTCTTTTTAAAACATGGTTTTGCCTCATTTTTTTCATAACATTTTTCTTCCAAAAATTAAAAGTACTAAAACTTTATTTTCTTTTCCAAAACTTACTTTTGCCAAACCGTAAAACATGTTGCAAGATGAAAATGCAAAACATTTTTTTTCAAATCACAAAATTGGAGTAGACAAGGATAACTATTGGGTTTACGTTGTTTCTACTTACAATGTTAATTTGGCTGCTATCTATAAGGTGCAAACATTTACTATATTCTTACTCTCTACAACTTATTTTGTCTACCCAACAAAATTTCTTCTTAAAACAATAAACAAAATTTATTGTCAACCAAATAGAGATTTCAAAACTTTCTTTTACAAAATGCAACATTTTTTATGCTTTACTTTTTAATCCTTTCATATACTAAAATATGAAAACTAGCGAGCCATACATGCTCTATAATATGCACCTTTTTCATAGAAATCATTATTTTACAAAGTATATCCCACTTTACTTTAAAACCCAATATGCATTTTTCAAATATCAAAAATACTTTTAAGATTTAAACTTGAAAACACCACAAACTCTTTTGCCAAAACTTTTATAATTTCAAGTTCTTAAAAGTTAACAAATGGGTTAGACTCAAAGTAGGTCTCCAACACAACTTGGCATTCCTAGACACTTTCAATTCTCTCAACTATATATATTACTAATCCATTTTCCGCTTTCTAACCTTTTTCTAATTTATAAGGTTTCACTTCTATGCCCACTAATCTGAAATATTAACATTTCAGTTTCTATTTTATGGGATACTTTCTTTTTCCAATACCAAATCATATAGTACACTTCTAACTAAACCACCTAAGGGTCTCAAAATTTCTAGGTTCATTCCTTTAGTGCACAAACCAGTACCCCAACTCTTTCCATATTTTACTCCTTCTATTTAGTAGGCTCCTTATGGATCTAGGTTTATATATATTTATATTTATATTTTTGAAAATACAAATATACTAACTCATTATCTCCCTAAAATCCCTAAACCGAAGCTCTGGTACCAGTGTAACAACCCGGATCTCGACAGACTGATTTTTTTTCTTCAAAAACCCAATCCATCGAAACCCATGTGGGTTTGCTCTGGTATCCTGCAGAAAAAGACAGAGACATAAAACATGTCAGAGTTCGGAAAACATCTTACAACAGAAGGAACAAAATATATTATAATCAAAACATAGCTTTACCTTAATAATAATATTTCCTAGCCAGTATCCAAAGCTATAACATCTCTGTCTCAGCCTAACCTACAACTGTGTTATGGGGAGGGGGTCAGAATATAAGTTCTGTGTGAATGAATTTAAAGTACACATTTTGGATAATCCTACATACACCATTCAGTTACATTTTCTTATTTATTAGGTTATTAGTGTCAACAGCGCTCCATGCTTACACATGCACTCGTGGTACCCATATACTCCCTAGTAGATTAACCTAATATAATATATATGTAGCTACCCCCAAAATTAAGGTACACCCCATGGTACCCCACCTGCTCGGTCCTCATCGTATCATCATAGGAATATACACAGTCCCTCATCCTACGTCCGAGTGACGTACGGATCTCTGTATATAACGACGCTACGTCTGCATGGAACCATTATAACTATGTTACATAGGCGTAATGACTTCCATCATCGAATAATGCCCTCTAGTCTACGATATACCACCCAGAGAAGACATGTGTGTACCTAGACTTTCCCACATATGTATCGCCAAATGTATTCGATGCCTAACTCGCACACCTATCATGTGTGCGTGCCCGAGTTATGTGGCAGGGCTACACACAGAACTCGATCGGGAGCTTTCCTTATATTTGTGCGCCTTTAAGAGCCTCTCATACAAATATCCCTAGGGTCTATTTTTCTATGGTGGCTATGGCCCCACCTCGGCCCCTCCCTTAAACTAGTAAGGACTACGAGAGCTAAGGACAAGCCCCTAAGCAAACAATCTAAACATCCATGTGACGTCTACCGTCAACAACTGCCTCGATAGTGAAAGGTCGATGGCCTCTTGGGTTTAGCTCTCGTCTTTCCGCATCTCGTTGTTTGCCGATGACTGGTTCTCGATGACCTATACTATCTTTGTTGGTCCTGACCCTCCGCCTTGAAGTGAGGAAGCCGCCGAGCTACCCTTAATGTCACCATGTCGCAGCATTCTGACTACCCCCTACTTATGCTGTCAAGGTCCACCCCCCCTGATAGTTACGCGCAGACCCAACCTCTGTGAGCACAGTCCGAAACTACACAACTATAGAGGACTACCAGGAGCACCTTTAATGTCTCAGGAAGCTGCGTGCTTACCCTTCCAGTCCGACGGAGCCGCCATAATAACTTGCGCTCCCCTCATGTCTTACAACACCATGATGATCTACCCCTTTTGGTTATTCATCCTCTAACATACGGACTATCCCAAGCGGCTCAGTTTACTGTGTCATTAGATCCTATGTCTAATCATCAATTACGCGCTTGCTCCACCTCAACAGATTTCCCATTAACTTGGTTGTTTCCATTTTCCCTTGACTGCTTCTTCAAGTTACCAAGTTTCTCTTGCTTATTAACCTCATTCATAACTTAATTCATTTAAGTTCATTAATAGGCCTACAACATGTTATTCTCTATAATGTAATTCAATATTCATGTCCCATCTCATGGTTGCAATAACATGTTCTACTTAATTTATAATTAAGTACATCTTAATTTACATGTTTTCTGTGATTCAACATTTATGATTAAATACAACTTACTTATCTCCAAAAGTTTGCCTTCTTCTTTCTCAGTTAATCATAATCTCGTCGTACACCATCATTACAATTTATCATAATTTACTTATTAACTTTGATCTCTTAACTAAGGTTTACTAATAAGTTTCCCTTTTCTTTCATATAACTTATGTTATCCTCATTTATGGATTTATTCTTATTCTCGCTAATTACTTAATCTTCGATTAAGTACAAATTTATTGCATAAGTTATTTCATCTTCCCCTATCATTTATTATAACTTACCTTATTTCTTAAGTTATAATTCCCACTTGTCCCTAGGACAAGCCTACCTATTATCTTTCCTCTTCTTATTCAAGTCCGTTCCTAATAGGTTGTTATCATTCCCCATTTTGGCGTTAATTAAGATTTAATTTATCCTTCCCACTTCTTTAACAAGTTTACTTAACCCCTACTCAATTGAATTGGTTTGTAATACCGCTACTGATTTAGTTAGGTTAAGTATTCCAATTTAACAAATTAGCCATGCTACCCTTGTTACCCACTTAACCCCTTTTATTATATCCATGTCAACCTTACATATGTCATCTTGGTTATGTGTTTATTATTATTTATTATGTCCGTAAACGCGCAAGACCTCTCACATTAGATTGCCGTTTGCGGTTGCTGGATATGCCGGGCGGTTCCCAGCAGACTTCTATCGCATCTGAATCTAACCTCGTGTCTTGACACCATTACAGGTCCAATTTCCCCCTCAGACCTCTCACATTAGATTACCGTTTGCGGTTGTTGGATATGCCGGGCTGTTCTAGGAAGACTTCTACTACAAACCAAATCTAACCTCGTGTCTTAGCTTATAAGTTCTTATTATAACTTATACCCATAATTCAACTCTTTGATTATAATATATGTCAATTACCCATAAACCCCCAATTCACGTTTTTGCTTATAATCCCCTCAATAGATTTTGACTATAATCCCAATTTAACGTATAGTCCCAATTTCATATTCATAATTCCAATTTGATTTATATACATAAATGCCACCATAGTTATATTCATAATTCCAACCATAGTTATGTCCATAACCCCATTTTAAGTTATGCCCCAAACCTTCCAATCCCATGTTATACCCAAATCAACCTTTTTCCCTTTTTTATTCCCAATACTGTTTCAATCGCATAAATCCGCAATAGATGTAGGCTTGAAGATAGCCTAGCTATAAAAATAAAAATAAAAATGGAAGAAAGAAAGGAGGAAAACAAACACAAGCATAAACATCTGTTCATAATAACAAGTTAAATATACGATGGTACAATTAGGCATAGATGAATTCTCGATCTGATATACAAACTATGGTGAACTAATATGATTCTAGTCCAAATCTTAGATCAAATTACTTATTAGGTATTTTAATCTATAAATACCACAAACTCACTTTGTAACGTCCCGTATTTTACGGTATAATAATTAATTAATTTAATTATATAAATAGGGATTGAGAGATTTAAATGGTCATTGAATTAAATAATAGTGAATATTTAATTAATATAAATGGTAGAATAATATATTTAATTTCTGAAATAGTCGAAAATAGTAGAATTCACAATATTGTGTGAATTGGGCTATTCAAAATATATATTTCAGTTTGGAATTGAATTTGAATAATGAATATATTATTTAAACGAAGTTTGAACGTAGAATTTATAATATAATTATAATCGAGCTCAAAATGGCGCGGCAGTTTGCTATTTGGCGATTTGAACTTCAATTGAATATACAGGGTCTGTTTTAAATCGGATTTCTGTGAAACAAGAAACCTTCGGAGCTGGTGAAGTATATTTTTCTAATGGAAGAGAAAAATCGGGATTTCGTTGTGTAGATTTTTATTTATGTTAAAATCCAATTTTAGTAAAGTCGTTATGGAATTCCTTTGAAATTTATAAATATATATATTTATATTATAAAAGGATTTTAAATATAAATCGAATATCGATATAACTGGGAATTTTGAAATATCGAGTTATAAATCCAATTGGAGCTGCTTGATATTCTATTGTGAATATATACGATAATATTTATTTATAAATATTAAATTTAATTATTTTTAAATATATTTATATATTTAAATGGGTTATTTAGAGCTTTAAAAATAGCCAGTTTTGCAAACGACCTCTGTATTCGATGAAACTAATTTTGTTGGATCCGCAATATTAAATTATTTCTACATTACAATTTTCGTGATTTTTGGAGTTAGTATGTGGCCGTACGGATTTTCAATGTAAAAAACAGTCAGTATTTTGACGTTTAAAAATATACTGTGTGAGCAAACGGAGTCGGAATTCGATGAAACCAGTTTCATTGGGTCTGTAATGTCAAACTCTAGCTACATATCGATTTCCATGCTTTTTGGGTATCATATGTGATCATACAAATTTTTAGAAGGCAAATATGAATAGCGATAGCTTAAATTCTAATATAATAATCGATTTAAAAATTAATTAAAATATCTTATAAATACACATTCACCCCCAAACCCTAATACACTTTTTCCCTGGTCAATTTGTCTCCCGCCGTCATCTCTTCTTTGTCTAATAATGATATCATGTGTTAGAAAAATTATAGAAATTGAAAGGGAAAGTAATAAATCGTGAAACTTAGATTGTTGTGATCCTTGAATCCTCCTCTCCACACTGGTATTTTTTTATTGAGTTCGAACATCCTTTTCTGCTATGGAATGTACATAGTAAAGCTAGGGTTCATGTTTGTGGGTTTTTAAAACATCGATTCGTGAAAAGAATGTTGGATTCATGATCAGGGTGAGGAGGTGCATCATCTGACATAGTTTTGTAAGAATCCGTCTTGATAAATGTTGCACTACTGTAGTAGTGCTCGAGATCCTCCATAATGCGATCCGCAGTAATGGTGATTCGAGTTTCGTATGTTTGAGTTGAGGTTGGAGAGGGTTGAAGGAGAAGAATTTTGGTGATTTTATTGTGATTTTTAATGTTGAGATGGTGAATTGAAAGGAAGAGATGGTGCTTGACATTTTGGCAATGGCCATGAGTCCTTCGCAACATGTAGAAGACGGGAGGGAGGAGTACAGGGTATTTGTGGGGCTGGGCCAGGCTTTAACGTGAAGTGTTAAGTAGAGTTCTCTTTGAATTCGACAGTTTCTTTGGGTTTAGGTTGAAGAACGGAAGCGCTGGTCGATGCAAAGGTTTGGATGCCATTTTGTTTTCGTGAATTACAAAGAGGAGCGGTCTGTTTGGGGAAGAAAGAAATTTCGGTGCGGGTTTAAGTCTGTTGGACCGGATAATTAAAGGTTAAGCCCAATGTGAATAGTTAGTTTATTTTAAATTTAAATTAGTATATAAACTTTAAAAATGCATAACTCTCTCGTATGATATCAGAATTTTGAGCGGTCAGATCCTTGGTATCATATGGACGAGCGCAACACAATGAAACTGATCGGGAGTGAATTGGAGCTTGTTACAATTTATAGCAAAACAAATTGTTGGAATCAAATCAAAGATTATTATTCGTTATTTAACGATAACTGTCCATTGTGAATAAAACTCACCAACTCTACCAGTTCATATTTTTATAACGTATATTTAGAACTGATAGATGATGATTGATTGCTGTGTATTGACTGTTTGGTTGAACTGCTAAGTAATTGGTTGAAATTATAGATCCGGTTATATATATATATATATATATATAAATCGATTATGTTTAGCAGAATATTTCATAGTGAAACGAAATTGATGTTAATTATATTGTTTAACATTTGTGGATGCAGGGAAACATGTCGGAGGAATCCAAATGGATTCCTCAACATTATTTTACTGTTTTTCATATATTGTAATATATGATGTGATATAAAATCTATGTTGATTACGTGTGTTGAATGATATCAATCATTGTTATTTGGGTATTTTAAATATCGTAAGAAATACTGGGATGTAGAAAAGGGTATTTTCAAAGTGTATTTTGAAAATGAATTATTTACATAAAATCAATGGATTTTATATATAAAAGGAAAGGGATTTTATAAAAGAAAATTATAAAATCAAAAAAGAATAGAAAAGGAAATATTTGTAAAACAAACATAAAAGGGATATATTTGTAAAACAAATAGAAAAGGAAATATTTCTGAAATGAATTGAGAAAGATATATTTGTAAAACATTTACAAATTGAATAGAAAAGGGACATATTTGCAAAACATTTACAAATAGAATTGAAAGGGATATATTTGAAAAACATTAACAAATAGAATTGAAAAGAATATACTTGTAAAACATTAACAAATATAATAGAAAAGGGATATATTTGTAAAACATTTACAAATAGAATTGAAAAGGAATATCTATTTGTTAAATAAATAGAAAAATAAAAGTAATATATATTGGGAGAATAAATAGAAGGATAAAAAAAGAATATTTATTTAGAAAATAAATAAGATATCATAAAAGGAAATAGAATTAAAGGAGTTAGTCAAATATTAGTTATTCGAATAGAGTTAATTGAATTAGAGTTAGTCGGTTTAGAGTTATTCGAATATAGTTTATTCGAAGAAAGAGGTTATCGAACATTAGTTATTCAAAGAGAGATTATCGAATAACAGTTTATTCGAAAAGAGGTTATCGAATATTAGTTATTCGAAGAGAGATTATCGAATAATAGTTTATTCGAAAAGAGGTTATCGAATATTAGTTACTCGAAGAGAGATTATCGAATAATAGTTTATTCGAAAAGAGGTTATCGAATATTAGTTATTCGAAGAGAGATTATCGAATAATAGTTTATTCGAAAAGAGGTTATCGAATATTAGTTATTCAAAGAAAGGTTATCGAATAATAGTTTATTCGAAAAGAGGTTATCGAATATTAGTTATCGGAAGAGAGATTATCGAATAATAGTTTATTCAAAAAGAGGTTATCGAATATAGTTTATTCAAATAGAGTTAATGGAGTAATCGAATATAGTTTATTCGAATAGAGTTAAAAGAGGTTATCGAATATAGTTTATTCGAATAGAGTTAAAGGAGTTATCGAATATACTTTATTTGAATAGAGTTAAAGGAGCTATCGACTATAGTTTATTCGAATAGAGTTAAAGGAGTTAGTCGAATATTAGTTATTCGAATAGAGTTAATTGAATTAGAGTTGTTCGGTTTAGAGTTATTCGAATATAGTTTATTCGAAGAAAGAGGTTATCGAATATCAGTTATTTGAAGAGAGATTATCGAACAATAGTTTATTCGAAAAGAGGTTATCGAATATTAGTTATTCGAAGAGAGATTGTCTAATAATAGTTTATTCGAAAAAAGGTTATCGAATATTAGTTATTCGAAGAGAGATTATCCAATAATAGTTTATTCGAAAAGAGGTTATCGAATATAGTTTATTCGAATAGAGTTAAAAGAGGTTATCAAATATAGATTATTTGAATAGAGTTAAAGGAGTTAATAGAATATAATTTATTCAAATAGAGTTAAAGGAGTTAATCGAATATAGTTTATTTGAAACAAGTTAATCGAATATAGTCCATTCGAAAAGAGTTAATTTATTAGAGTTAATCCAATAGAGTTAATCAAATAGAGTTAATAAAATAGAGTTAATAGAATAGAGTTAATCAAATAGAGCTAACTGATAAGAGTAAATCGATTAGAGTTAATCGAATAGTGTTAATTGAATAGAGTGAATCAAATATGGCTATTCGAAGAGTGATTATCGAGTATAGTTTATTCGAAGGAAAGATTATTGAATAGAGATTTATTCGAAAGAGAGTTACGTAAGGAAGTTTGTTAAAGGTTTAAAAGGTGAACCTTGTATGTTTCGAAGCTATAAATGTTGTTCAGTTAAGGTATGAGAGGTAGTTATACCTCAACTTGATTGACTCCATTTTTAACTAAGGAATGATTAAGGTTTGATAGTGAAGGTTAGTTAAGTAGATTTAGCTAATGAAGGTAATGGTTTGAATTGGCATACCGGTTTTTTATTTAAACATATGTTAAAATCCAATGAATGAGTTTTGGAAACATTTTCCAAATAGAACCAGAAATATTTTCTAATCATAGAAAATGAAAATGTTGGATGATAAAGGATACTGGAATGATAGTGATACGTGAAATAAGGAATGGAAATGTTTTCCAGTAGTTAATACGTATATTTTCTAAATTTAGAAAATAAGAATTTATGGAGATATGGAAATGGGTAACTGAATAAATTAATGATAAATTAATTTAAAAAGAGAAAAGGTTGATTGATGATTGATCGGTAAGATTTCCATTTGGAAATACGACCGTTGTTTGAACATGTGTTTTTCTTTGCTACTTAACTCACCGACTATCGATGTTTTTGACCATTTTTCCATCGTCAATACGGAGAGGCCGGGATCAGATTCATGACCTGAAAACCACTCTGTATGGACGTTAGCGTTGCGATCAAGTATGATTAAGACAACTAAAAACGGAGTTATGCAAGGGTTGTCCTGTTTACAGAATAGTGCCTTCAGTTTGTCCATTCCCAGGACGACCTGTATGGAAGAATTTCTGACAGAGTATATTTAATTGATCGCGTAAGTTGATCTCTTCAAACGTATGTACGTTTGGTGGCGGAGGAATTCGTTTCTCTTAGCTATATACTCGTTGTATTTTTGCGGAAATCAATTTGTGATTTGGCGGGTATGACGATGTGACATTCAAAGTGAATAAATTGTGATCTGTCAAAGATAAGCGTGGCCTCTAGCCTCACAACCAGGAAATGACAAAAATCGGGCAGGCAGCATAGCTAAGTGGTTGGCTGCCAATTAGGGTGTATTATCACCTATCTAGAGATATTCATTTCATTTTATAATCTATTGTCGATGTTGTCCCATTCGTGGCCGGTTAGGCACATGGCCCCGCAAGATGAGAGTTAAGAAAGCAAGTCAAGGAGTTGCTTGAGAAGAACTTCATTAGACGAAGTATATCTGAATGGGGAGCGCCGTAGTATTTACTACCAAGGCAGATGGTTCTCTTCGACTTTGTGTTGATTATCGTGAGTTAAACAAAGAGAATAGACAACCATTGCCAAGGATCGATGATTTGTTTGATCAGCTTGTAGGAACATCTGTTTTCTCTTGATCTTGCTACTGGATTCCATCAGCTCAGAGTAGCTGAGGATAGTATAGGCAAAACTGCGTTCAGAACTCCAGATGGATTCTTAGAATGGCTGGTCATGCCATTCGGTTTGACTAGTGCACCCTCCTACTTCGTGGACTTGATGAGTAGGGTGTCTAGGGAGTTCCTGAACGAGTTTGTGGTAGTCTTTGTAGACGATATCCTGACTTTCTTAAAGAACGAGGAAGAACATACTAGACATCTCAAGGAGGTGATGGATACGCTTAGAGCGCTTCAGTTGAAAGCCAAGTCCTCCAAATGTCATTTTGGAGAAAAAGGAGTTAGATTTCTTGGGCACATAGTTTCTAAGCAAGGCTTAGTGGTAGATCCTGCTAAAGTGGTCGCGGTTCAAAACCGAAAAACTCCGACGAGGACAATTGAAGTAAGAAGTTCTCTCAGTTTAATTAGTTAGTTAGCGTCCCTTGAGCTTAGACCTACTCTTCTGGATCAAGTAGGGACTTCACAGAAAGAAGACCCGCAGTTAGTCAAGATCATGGACAAGTTGATTCGAGGCGAGATGGTAAGTCACCTCGCTATAGATGACAAGGGATGGCTAAGACGCGATGAGAGAAAGAAGGTTCTTGAAGATGCACATCACCCGAGGAGGTGGCCGAGTTTGTCCCAAGGTGCATGTTGTGCCAACAGGTTAAAGGCCGAGTCATAGAAGCCCGGTGGGCTATTATATCCATTGGAGGTCCCTGCAATGGAAGAGGGAAAAGCGTCACGAAGGATTTCGTGGATGGACTGCCTAGATCAAGAAAGAGAATAAGAGCATGTGGGTCATAGTAGGTAGACTCACGAAGAGTGCTCATTTCACTCCGGTAAAGAGCGAAAGGACTGCATCATAACTAGCGACAGTTTTCTTTAAAGAAATAAAGCGGTTGCACGGGGTTCCCTAAAGGATAGTTAGTAACCATGACTCAATTTTCACTAGCCAGTTTTGGAATAGTCTACGGGAAGTCATGGGCAAGTGACTGAATCTAAGTACGGCCTATCATTCACAGGCGGATGGTTCATTTCGTTCAAGCATGAGTTATAGAAAATCACGTTAGTAAGAGCAATTGGCAACGTGGATTGGTATTTTCAAGAAAAGTTCTGCTGCGTGGAATACTTTATAGTAAGTAAACGAGATCCAGGATTCACTGGTGAATTTTGGAGAGCTTGCATGAAACCATGAGGTCATAGTTATGTTTAAGCCAAGAATGATATAAGAGTTAGTGAAAGAGGAAGACGAGAGGCGACAATGAAATGGGTTCCAACTCATATTTGGAAATAAGAGTTAAGAAGCTAAGAAATCATGAGGTGAAAGACGGTCAAAGCATAGTGGAGTCAAGCTCAAGGAAACGTGACTTAGAAGACTGGAGGCTAGATACGCGCATCATATCTCTTTTTAAGAGCATATCCTTGATCCTTGTTTTCCTGTGGAACTTACTCGCATGTTATCTTTTTATGTATATCCTCTCGGTCCCATTCTCGGTCCTATTTCTGTTGGGAGGTATGACTTATTGGCTAGTAATACATGTCAGGGTTTGAAGGGGTCCGTTAGGTTGACTAAACCTTTTGGGCTTTTATAGAATATGGGTTGGGTTAGGAAGGGATTTCTTGTAATCCTAACTCTCATCTTGTGGGTAGCGCAGAAGGCTGCTGATGCAGTGCAAGGGAGGGGATCAAGTGGTTTGTGGTAGGGATGGTAAGGAAGAGGAGCTAAAGAGGTGAGTGCGGGTATTTTTAGTTTGATGAATCATGAAGTAAAAGGGGAGATAAGTTGAAGGATTGAAATTGATAATGGCCATTAACAGTTCGAATATCACCATGAGGAAGAAGAAGGATTCTTGGAACGGGTTTAAAAGGTATGGGATGGAAGTCATGTGGGGCGGAAATGAAAATGGGGTGAGGCCCGTGTTATTTAATTGTTAATAATTAAAGTTTAATTTAAATGTAATAGTATAGAAACTTTGTATTATCAATAACTAGTGCATACATGATCAAAATCATACGAAACAAGATCCGACAGGATCGCATGGACGGTGGCTTCACAATGGAACTGACTGGGAGTGAGTTGGAGCTCATTACAATTTATAGTAAAATAATTTGTCCGTCTGAATCAAGCAATAGTTATCGTTACTAACGATGATCGTCCAATGTGAGTAAATCTCACTATTCTGATCAGTTTATATTTTTATAACGTATTTTTAGAACTGATAAATATTGGTTGATTGCTATGTGTTGACTGTTTGGATGAACTGCTAGTCAGTTGGTTAAAATTATATATATATATATAAATCGTTAAATATATGTTGATTTTGTTATCAAAATATTTCATATTGAACTGAAATTGATGTTAATTATATTGTTTAATATCTGTGATGCAGGGAAACAGGTTGGTGGGATCCAACTGGATCCCTCAATATTTATAATACTGTTCTTTTCATATATTGTAATATATGATGTGATATATAATATGTTGTTGATTATGTGTGTTTGGTTGATATCGATCATTGTGAATTAGTATTTTAAATACCTTGAGAAATACTGGGATATAGAAAAGGGGATTTTCAAAGTGTATTTTGAAAATAAATTATTTATATAAAATCAATGGATTTTATATATAAAAGGAAAAGGATTTTATAAAAGAAAATAATTATAAAATCAAAGGAGTTATAAAAGAAATATTTATTTGTTAAATAAATAGAATTGAAAAGAAATATTTATTAGTCAAATAAATAGAATTGAAAAGGAATATTTATTTTTCAAATAAATAGAATAGAAAAGAAAAATATTTATTTGTTAAATAATCAAATAGAAAAGTAAATATTTGTGAAAACAAATAGAAAAGGAAATATTAGTGAAAACAAATAGAAAAGGAAATATTTATGGAAACAAATTGGAAAGGAAATATTTGTAAAACATTTACAAATAGATTAAATGGAAATATTTATTTAGAAAATAAATAGTGTTATAAAAGGAATATTTACTTAAGAAGTAAATAGAAGTATAAAAGGATTATTTATTTAGCAAATAAATAGAATTAAATAAAGGAAATATTTGTATGAAATAAATATAAACAAATAGAAAAGGAAATATTTGTAAAACAAATAAAAATGGATGTATTTGTAATCGAATAGAGTTATCAAATATAATTTATTCGAATAAGAGAAAAATTGAATATGAGTTATTCGATTAGAGTTAATCGATTAGAGTTAAATCAACTTAGAGTTATCCAAACAGAGTTAATCGAGTTAGAGTTAGTCGAGTATTAGTAAATTGGAACGAGAGATTTTCGAATAGAGTTATTCGAAAGGAGATATCGAATATAGTTATTCGAAGAAATGAGATATCGAATATAGTTTATTCGAAAAGAGATATCGAATATAGTTATTCGAAGAAAGGAGTAATCGAATATTTGTTATTCGAAGTGAGTTAATCGAATATAGTTTATTCGAATTAGAGAAAATCGAATGTAGTTATTCGAAGAAAGGAGTTAACTGAATATAGTTTATTCGAAGAGAGATAATCGAATATTAGTTATTCGAGGAGAGTTAATCGAATATTAGTTATTCGAAGAGAGATAATCGAATATTAGTTATTCGAGGGGAGCTAATCGAACATAGTTATTCGAGGAAAGGAGTTAATCGAATATAGTTTATTCGAAGGAGTTAATCGAATATTAGTTATTCGAAGAGAGATAATCGAATATTACTTATTCGTGGAGAGTTAATTGAATATTAGTTATTCGAGGAGAGTTAATCGAATATAAGTTGTTCAAAGGGGGTTATTCGAATATTGGTTATTCGAAGGAGTTAATCCAATAGAGCTTAGAGTTATCGATTAGAGTTATTGGATAGAGTTAATGGAATAAAGTTAAAGGAGTTATCGAATACAGTTTATTCGAAAGGAGTTAATCGAATATAGTTTATTCGAAAGGAGTTAAGTGATAAGAGTTTATGAACTAAAGTTAATCTAGTTAAAGTTTATGGAGTAGGGTTAATTGATTTGAGTTAACCGAGATGTATTTTGGAGTTAGATATTTCAGAAGTAGGGATTATAACGCTATATTTATAACCAATGTTTTTCAATAAAGAAGTGGATTCGTAAATAGAATCTGAGAGTTATGTAAGGAAGTTTGTTAAAGATTAAAGGTGAACTTTGTCTATTTTGAGGTTAGAAATGTTGTTCAGTTAAGTTCTGAGAGGTAGTTATACCCCAACTTGATTGGCTTCGTTTTTAACTAAGGAATGGTTAAGGTTCGATAGTGAAGGTTGGTTAAGTGAATTTAATTAATGAGAGTAATGGTTTGAGTTGACATAGCGATGTTGTATTTAAACATCTGTTTGAATCCAAATGAAGGTGCTTGGGAAATGTTTTCCAAATAAGAATCAGAATTGTTTTCCAATGAGTAATAACGTAAATTTTCTAAAATTAGAAAATAAAAATGTTGAATATATGGAAACAGGAAATAAATAAATAATGAACTAAAGAGATAAATGTTCAATGATGATTGATCGATATAATTTCAATCTGGAAAATAATATCGTTATTTGCACATGTGTTTTTCTTCGATAGTTATCTCATCGACTATCGAAGTTTTTGACCATTTTTCCGTCGTCAATACAGAGAGACCGGGATCGGATTCATTACCTGATAACCACTCCGTATGGGCATTATCCTTGCGAATCAAGTATGATGAAGATAACTGAAGACGGAGTTATGCAAGGGCTATCATGTTTACAGAATAGTGCCTTCGGTTTGTCCAGTCCCAGGACAACCTGTATGGAAGAATGTCTGACAGAGTATTTTTAATAGACCACGTAAGTTGATCTCTTCAAACGTATATACGTTTTGTGGAGGAGGAATTTGTTTCTCTTAGTTGTATACCCGTTGTATTTTTGGGAAATCAATTTGTGATTTGACGGGTATGATGATGTGACATTCAAAGTGAATAAATGTGTGATCTGTCAGAGATAAGCGTGGCCTCTAGCCTCACAACCGGGAAATGACAAAAATTCGGGCAGGCAGCATGGCTAAGTGGTGGCTGCCAAGTAGGGTGTATTATCACCTATCTAGAGATATTAATTTCATTCTATAATCTATTGTCGATATTGTCCCATTCGGGAAACGGTTGCTGATCCCAACCGTTGGTGATATACATTTGATACACTCAAGTGAAATGAGTGGTCGGTCATGTGTGGCCGGGTTGCAAGATGTTCTTAGTTAACCCAGTGTATTCCTATCTAGAGGTACACTATCGGAAGGTGGTTCCATACCTTGTCATAGTTGGAAATCCATTACCCAATAAGTATTCGTGGTTTTGATTGTATACTATATATGTAGAACGTGAGATGAAAGCGTTCTGCAAGATGATTATTATATTGTGGCTGATAGACACTATTATAATATCAAAAAAGTTTTGAAATAAAAGATCATTGTTTCTTTCAAAATGATTTGAAAATTAAATCAAATTGATTTGGATTCTCATAAGGGAAAAACCCGTCCCATTATACGGCGTGGCCTTATGAGATATCGTTTCATTGCTCAAACTGTTTTTAAATTGTTTTACTCACACCAGCCCCATGACTGACCCAGAGTTTTGTTTTTGTTTTGTTTTCCCTAAACTCTTGGGTGCCCAATTTTGCACGGCCAGTCAAGTAGTCGGGATTATACAGATATACTTGGAGAGCTTGGAGCAGGAGGCTTCAGGATTATATAACTATTGTTATTTCCTCTGTATTGTAAGCGTCGTACTCTGAAAATGTTACTATATACATATACTGATTTTATTTTAAAGATATGTTATCTATTATATGTTGTTCGTTCCGCTGTGAGATTCGTGTTACTCTGATATTGTATGTTCTTCTTCTTCTATTCTAAGTTTCTATATTATCTATTCTCACCCTCTGTTTTCTTTCTATTAGTTTTCTGGTTTCCAGTGTAATTAGGGTTGGACTTGTGTTATTTAGTCAGCTCAAATTGTACCGGAATTTTGGGACACTACAAAATGGATAGACCCTTGTCTCTTCGAGAACAATGTTACTCCACTAGGACTGTTCAACCTTATGTTATCGTGTTTCCACCGGTTGAAGGAAATTTTGAGCTTAAACATTCATTTATTCGAGGGGTTCCAAAATTTACTAGGTCTGAAAATCCTTGTGAATTTTTAAGTGAATTTGAATTGTATTCATCCACAACTAAAATGTAATAATTATCTAATGAATCAATCAAGCTAAGGCTAGTCCCATTCGCACTGCTTGAAAGCGCTAAAAGATGGCTAAATTCTCGTCCAAAACATTCCATAAGAAGTTGGCATGAATTTGTTAATGTATTCTTGAAAAAGTTTTTCCCTTTTAATAAAACTCTAAAAATCCGAACAGAAATAAATCAGTTTTCCCTTTAGGAAATTTTTTTTCTAAATACTTTGAGAGATTCAAGCCCTCATCATGCTATTCTCAAACATAACTTATGTCAAATTGCATATGAAGGGCTAAAATACTAAACTCAAATACAACCAGAATCAATGTGTGGAGGAGAATTTATGTCTAAAACAGTCGATGAAGCTTGGGAATTCTTAGAAGAATATTCTGAAAAGGACATGCAATGGGAGTCAATTCGTGTTCCCATTCATAATTCTACTAGAGGAGTGCATGTCGTGGACAATTCATATTTCCTTAGAAACTCAAACTCCTCAAATCGAAGGACGACCCCATTATTACTCTCAAGATCAAGTAAATGTCATAGCTCAAAATAATCCTTATTCATCCACGTATAACTCTAGTTGGAGAAATTATCCAAATTTCTCGTGGTCTAATCCCGATAATGTCACGAATCCATCTTCGAAATACCAAGACCCAAATTTCAATCATCAAACTTCTTAAGTTCCATCTCAAACCATGCTTTTGAATCAACCATACAGGCATTCTAACTCTCAATCTCCTTCATCTTCTCAATCTCCTCAAGAAATTGTCCGATTGGAGAAACAAATAAACAATCAAGATGCAAAAATTGAACAAATGATGAATATGGTGAAGGAACTAATGAAAAGTAATGAGAACTTGCCTAGTCAACTTGAGGTGAATCCAAAATATAATTCTCATACTATGAACTCTTGTGAGTAGGAAAACCATAATTCGGTCAACTTGTTCATCATCCTTAGGTCTAGACAAATGATTTACAATAATGTCAAAAATCCTGACAATCTTTTGATTTCAAATCTAATCGAAAATATTGACTCTCCTCCGATGGAAACCAAGGCTAATTCTTCTGAACATTCCAAATCTCCCTTTTCTTCGAATGTCGGCAACCCCAACAACCCATCTTTTATACTTTTATTTCCTTCACTTCCCGTGTCAACACCTTCTTCTCCGAATGACCAAGATTCTAAAACACGACAAGTCGACATGATAGAAACCGTTGTTGATGACACGATAGATTTACCATTTCAGAAAGTCTCTCATACTTCAATAGAATTGTCCATGATGTCTTTCGAAGAACTTTTCGAAGATGAACTTAAACTTCTAAATGACGAGAATGAATATATGGAACGTCTCAAACACAATCGTAATTCCATATCATCAAAAGAAATTGTGGTTAAACATTCAAATTTATAGGATTATGGTAATTTTCATCTGAATGATATAAATCACTGTCGCAACCAAATTTGCATAGGGAAGAATTTGAATTCAGAAGTTATGGAAATGCCTCTTGTATCTCAGAAATCAGATATAAAATCAACATACATCATTTTCGATAGCGGCAAGTGTGGGAGGAAAAGGAAACCTCATTTTTCGCATAACACTCATCATCATCATAGATATCATTCTACATATGATTTTCATTCACATATAGTTGTTAAATTGCATTTCATTTTACAAATCAATTTGCATTTGATCCACCTTTGGGTACTATCTTTCAAATTTAGAAAAAAATTACAGTGTGAACACTGTTTAGATCTAGTGTGGGGGGAGTCTGCATTGCATTCTTTTGATTTTTCTTTAATTTTTCTCTCTTTCTTTTCATGTAGGACCATCATACATTTTAGTTCGTAGTAACATGCCATTTTTTTCTGAAACATGACTCATTTTAGATTGATGCAATAAAATAAATTAACAGTTGTTAGTCAGTTGATAGTATTTTTTTCTCTTAACTATGATCAACTAAGAAATATAATGAAAAGTTGAATATTGAGGGATATTAGTGTAACTGGTATGTACGGAGATTCTTAGGTGATGGCCATGAAGTTTATTCTTAATTGTAGTCTTTGTTTAATGAGTGGAGGACTTAAAATACTTATATTGACTTTTCGAATCTTTAAAACTAAGTTGTGTTAAGCTGAATTCGCGTAACTCTCTCTTGTTCTTCTATTTTCAATAATAATAATAGCAATCCAAGTGTATCCAACATTGCTTATATATCTAGAGTTGGTGTGCAAACCCAGCAAACTCTATCTGACATGTTGTTGACAAAGTCAGCGTCCGAATATCTCGGTCTCATTTTACGAGTTGGACACCTAAGGATTACCGACATGTTGTTGACAAAGTCAACGTCGGTCTGCACAATCTGCCATGCTCTGTCCTAACTCTCCGTTAGTTTGGAAGGCAGTGTATGGGTGGTAAACCTTGGTCTTTTAAGTTAGGTGTATGTAATTAATCATAAATTTTAACTTTTATAGAGATAGAGAATAAGCGATGATGCCCAAACATTTCTTGACCTTATTGATTTGACTAGCCATACAAAAGGATATTAGAATACCACTTCACAAACTGTGACAAGCAAGCTAAGAATTTATTTCATGGATGCACTATGTTATTGACCGAACTAACTAGCCAAACTAGAACTTAACATTTGAAAACATGATTTATATTGAAAATTTGTGACAAGTTGAGGTATCTAAAATAAAATCAACTGACTAGAAATTGTTAATTTAATTGGTTGTACCACTTTCCTGAAACAAGTCGTGGTTTCATTTTTTTTCATTTGGCCTAAGTCCTCTGCATTCATGTAGCTACATTAGAGCCATAGCATATTGCATTTGGATTTTGCGGGTAATATCCGCTGAAAACCCTCACGAGACACCACTCGTCCTATAAGGGACACCTAGAGGTTTAACAACTTGTTGCATACGCTCAATGCAATCATGTTTCCTACAAAAGTGTGACCTATCTAGTTTAGCTTTTCATTTTTTTTCTTTCTTTTTACTCCAGGACGAGTAAAAGATAAGTGTGGGGGTATTTGATTAGCATAGAAATATGTTTATTTTATGCTCTTATATCTTATATTTTGTAAATAAATATTACTTTAGGTGTTTTTGTGTGTTTTACAGATTGTCAATTAATGTCTCCTTCATTTCAATTAAAAGCCAATTGCAAAGAAAAGCTGCTTCCTTATGCCAAGACTATCTCAATCCCAAAGGAACTTGTAGCTCATTGGTAAAGGCATAGAAATGTTTACAAAGAGACCTGAGTTCGATTCCCGACATGCCCTTTTTTTGCTGAAGAAAGGAACATTCACACTGCCTCCTTTGCTCTGAAGAATATATGGAATAGTGATATGTTATATATATATATATTCATATGTATATATATAGTATATGCACTATTGAAGATTTTAAGGAATAATCATATGTCTCTTAAATCAAATCATTCATTTTCAACTTCCATATAAAAGAAGATTTGAATGAATTACTACCAAAGAAAATCCAATCAAGCTGCCATATGTCAATAATCAAGGAGGGAAATTTGCATGGAATATCTCAACCACTATGCCATATCTTTTTTATTTGTAAACATATTATTTTAAAGAATTCATTTTTGGCCCAATTTATTCTGATAGAGGAGTCTACATCCCTATAAATGCACATGTTATCCATTGTAAAGAAAAGCCATTATTCTGTATTTTGTTCTTCTTCATCAATAAAGTTTTTCTTTCATTTTTCTGCAGTTTTTTATTTTCTTAGCAATTAGTGTTGTCTACACAATTAGATTTGATAGAGCACTATTTGTATTTTTCATTATTTTCATTAGTGGTTGACCGTCTGATTAGATTCAGCGGTAATCCTAATTTTATTTCCTGTTTGTTATTTTAAATTTCTGCAATTTTAATTTCTGTTCATTTTATTGCTTTCCAAGGTCATATTGAATTGAATACAAGTTTGGTTAGATTCAGATCTGATTCAATTCAATAATAGTTTTATTGTTTTTTCAACCCAACCTCCAAATTTCTTCTAGCTCGCCCAAGAAATTATATAGATAATTTCTTTTAATTTACCTCCATGTGATTTGACTTGCATATTACATGATCTGTGCGCTTGTAGTATTTATTTTAAAATTCGCGCTTTTCTAATTCATAGAAAGCGACGATCATAGCCACTTTCATTATAACAAATAATGAATACATGAGAAAACGGGAGCTAGACATTTTTTCTAACTACTACATATCTGGTTTGAAGTGCCAGAACACTAACTTATGTATAGTTAATTTAAACAAACAAATATATCTAGATTTATTTCTTTACGTATCTAGAGATTTATGAATTTCAAGGATATGCATAAAATGGAGATGATTTTGTAATGTTGGAAATGATTTAATTAGTTGTTTTGATTAATTCGTTTAAACAATGGGTATATCATGATTAATTCTATTCCATATATGATGATTTTTGGTTTTCAAAGTTACATATTAAATTGTGAGTGAATGATGGAAATATAAATATAGAAATGGTTTTGCAACCAAAATACAGTTTAGTTAGTTGATTTTAACTAATCAATTTAAACAAATGAACATACCTTAATATAGCATATACCTTACCTTTAGATTTATTAATTTCAAGTTATGTATTAAACTGTAAATAAATGACAAAAATATCAAAATGTAATTTTTTTACAATGTTGGAGACAATTTGATTCTAATTATATCAATAAGACAATCTTATTGATAAACGAAATATATGTAGATAAAAATACGGTACTAAAATGTCGTCATGGTAAATGGAAATCTGAGCCATACTTTACATTTCCATAATGATTTTTTTTATTAGTTTGAATTTTAATAATAGGTAATATGTTTGAGAAATTTATTGGATGTAAAAATTAATCTATGGGAACGGGAATAAAATGTAAGAAAATTGAAATAATAAGCATTAATTTGCATATTCAACAATATCATTATTATATAAATGTATTGCACCACGAAGTTGCCTTCAAAGTTGCACCTTTTAGGGGGACTAATGAGAATAGACGAATGGAAAAATTAAGAGCAACAATAAGGGAGTCTAAAGAAAAAACTGCAAGAAGCTTATTAATTTATTCCAACATATAAATATTTTAAATTTATAACAAAAATATAATTAGTTGCATTTATTTTATATATACTAATAATAAAGCAGGTGATAGCACCATTAATGATGATTATTTATAGCAATGCTTTTGTGCTATAAACTAATCACTATTTTTAAAAATATATCAGTAAACTACACACTATAAGTACTTATAATCGTGGAAAACAGCCGTATAAAAGATTAACTTTTGACATTATTTTTGTGTAATAAATAAGTCATTAATTTCTACAACATGTAGATATTCAATATTTACTAAACCACTATAATTATTGCGTATGGTAGTTTTTAGCCGCCAGTGAAGTCTATTTCTTTCGTAGGGCATTTCTATAGTATTTTGTTTGAATATCTCATTTACACATTTTTGGTAAAATCTAATTTACTATCGGTGGTAATAATAATTATTTACACCAATTCTTTTCGCCAACATCGTTTCGCATTATGACTTGTAAAATTTGGCTTTAATGAAAATTCTAATATTGTCGACATTAAACTAGATTAGCCCGAATACATGATCTTGGGTATAACAATAGAAGTTAATTTTTAACCTCACTAATTTAAATCATTTGTTTTGCAATGGCGACCACCCTAACAATGGTGACCTACCCTCCTCCTCCTCCTATCTCTTTCGTCCCTTCCAAATACCGAGCCAATTTGCAACACCACCTTCCCAAACCCCCTGTTCCCCCCTCCCCCCCCCCCCCGATCTCAACCTACACCGCCATTGTCCTGACCCAAACCACCATCGTCCAAACCCAGACCCTCCACACCCTTATCCACATCCTTATTATCTCATTTCCCACCCCTCCCATCTCAATCTAAACCAACCCTGTAAGTGTCTCGACCTTCATCGCCCCCACTTTACTATGCCCAACTGGTGACCACGTCAGCACCATCATCATCCATTCTGTCTAACCCACTAACAACCAAACAGCGAAGGTACTTGCATAAATTCGAATCGGTCAGTAACACAATAGATTTTTAAAAATGAATAGTCATTGTCTGAAATGTGCGGGAAAGGGACACGTGGTGTGCAATTGCAGGGATGCAAAGATTTATTATTATTGTAGTTTTTTCTGGACATTCGTGCATTCGTGTCCCTAGAATTTTTTGTCTTCTGTGCAAAAAGGAAAGTCGCATCAAAACCCTATTTGTCGTTATACTACGCGGTGGGTCCCCAAATCTTCTCAAATTATTACCAATATTAAAAATCGAATCTCTCTAATAATGCCATGTCTTCACCTCGATCCTCACAAGAAACCAGTTCAATACCATCCCCTCATCATTTACAAAAGATAAAACCAGTTTCTAAAAAAATTTATTCCATGGAGGACAACTCTCTTTACATCACTGCTTCCATCGCCACTAGCTACTAGACACTCAACACTCTTCGCCTCACCCTCTCCTCCAAATTCCAGCATGACGACTGGGTTGCCTGGATTATTTCAGATATATGTTTCCTCGTTTGCAGCCCAAATCATGAATTTTATGCCTGCGCTCTCGACCTTGGTACACTTAGGAAAGCTGCTAGCTCTGGCACTCTTCTCCTTCGCCCTTGGTCAGAATTTTAACAGAACGCTTTACCCAACCTAGAACCAACCTCCTAGGACAGAATCGAAGGCTTTCCCAAATTTCTTCTGAATAACATTTAGTTAGTTCGAGACGCTCTGAAGATGGTGGGCCGTGTTATCGAACTTGACAATTGTGACCATTCCCACTTTGATCATCACCATCTTTCTCTAAAATTGCAATTTTATGTTGGTGTTGACACTCCATGCACTATTTTGAATCATATCAATGACTCAGAGCACCTGATTAAGGTTGAAAGTTGGGAACCCCCCATTATAGTTGTAGATCAGAAACAATTCTTTTAGGACTTGACTATGATAGAGATATCAAATGCTTTTATGGTCGTGTTAACACTAAAGATATTGATCCAAGTTATCTGCTCGGCGTAATGGGTTATGAAGCACAATCATCTCCTCCACCACCTCCTGAGAATCCACGTGAAATCATCCTTGACTACTCTCTGGAAGTGATAGGTCCGATAGGCGGGGAAGCATGGCCACACGCCCCATAGCAGCCTTTATATGACTACGATTTTAAAGTTCAAGGAATGCAGTAGTCTCCTCTACCGTCGTCTGATGATCCGCTTACTCCTTATGTCTCCCAGTCTGCTGAACCGAGGCTCACACCAACACTGGTTCGCCGAAGTTCAAGACTCAGCCAGGCTAGATCACTCCCAGGTGGATCGAGTACCTTTTTCAAAGCTGTGGTTTTCTCTACTTAAATAAAAGTTTAAGTAAAAGACTTCACGTTGCATGAGTGTGAGTTTGCGCGATGAACACTACACTACCATGTAAACACTTGAATTTGAGCGTTTAAGTTATTCCCTATGAAACTGATTTCCTGGAATATTAGAGGATTGGGAGACCCTTCCAAAAGCCGAGCAAAAAATTCTATTACATCCCCGCATAGAATTGATGTTCTCCTCTTCTAAGAAATCAAGATTAGCGACCCCAATTCAACCCTAATCAGAAAATTGGGTGGCCTTTTCTTGCCAGGTTGGGCGCATACTAATGCCTTAGACTCTAGAGGCAGATTAATCACAACCTGGAATGAATCCACATGGTCTCATCATCAAACCATCTCTTCTCCTATAGCCTTGCATGTATCCCTTCGCCATCTACCTTCTAACACTATTTACTTTTTTACTAATATATATGGACCACATGATGCTAATGAACAGTCTGAGCTATGGCTGAATTTCTTAGAATACGCTGCCCATGTTAATGGACCATGGGTGATCGAAGGAGATTTCAATACCACCAGAATTCCCTAGAAAGAAATCAAGAAAATCTCTCTCAAGACTCAATATTTTTTAACTCCTTCATCAAATCATATTCGCTCGTCGACCCACCTATCTATAATCACCTATTTAATTGGCCACACTGTAGACCTGCACCCTCTCAGGCTAAGCTCGATCGTTTCCACTTCAACGTAGCCTGGGATGATCTTCACCCTCTCTCCTTAGTTAATGGCCTAGATACTATTATCTGTTATCAATGTCACCTTCTTCTTGATTCTGGTTCCTCACCTTCTTCCAAAAGACCATTTAGATTCGAGCGTCTATGGGTGCTCGAACCTTATTTTGAAGTATTCATCAAACTGGCTTGGTCGCAACTGACTTTGTGCCAATCTTCCATAGAAAGGGTTGTTTTTACACTTAGATCCCTATGAAAAATTATCCGACCTTAGGCTAAAAATATCTAGAGTTCTCTTCGCAGACGAATCTCGGCAGCTAAGGTGGATATGTTAAATCTCAACATTCCTGAAGAATCTCGTCCTTTAACAAGCGAAGAAACTCATCATTATAAGGAACTGGAAGCAGAACCAGACAACCTCATTAAGCATGAAGAAACTGGATGGAAGCAACGTTCAAAGCTAAATGGGTCGAAGAAGGAGATAAAAATACTGCTTATGTAACTCAATCGACTGGCCAATGGTCGAGCAGATTTACCTTCATTTCAGAAATTTAACATAATAACACCACTTATACCAATCAATCTAACCTCCTTCGCCTCTTTACCGATCTTTACCGCAATCTTCTTGGAAAAGACTCTTCCAATCTTCCTTTTATTGACTGGAATCGCCTATATCCTAACTCGCATCCCATTCAAATTGATCACCCTCTTTCAGAAGAAGAGATTTGGGCTGCTCTAAAAGATATAACAGATGACAAGGCTCTAGTTTCGGATGGCTTTGGACCTTTCTTCTTTAAGCGTTTTTGGCCCACTGTCAAAATTGATATATTAGAGATGTGCAGTGAATTCCAATTTGATCTGATGTTTATTGCACGCCTTAACTATGCGAATATTGTCCTCCTCCTGAAATCAATAGGCTCAACAACGCTTTCATCTTTCCGCCCCATTAGCCTCCTAAACACTACTTTTAAGCTCATCACTAAAGTTCTGGTCAATCGTCTTCAGTCGGTAATTGCCACTGTAGTTGGAGCGGAACAATATGCATTTATCTTTGGTCGTAACATCATAGATTATGTAGCTACCACTCAAAAAGTCATCTCCTTTTCTCACCACACATCGACGCCAGTGTACTATTGAAACTAATTTTTTTTGAAAGCCTTTGATTCGGTTAATTGTAACTTAATTCTCGAACTTATGGCTAATAGAGGCTTCTCTCATAAATGGTGTAACTAGATTAAACATATGCTTTGCACCAGCTTCTCCTCCATCAACGTTAATGGTGAACTGGGTGGTCTAATAAAATCTGCATGTGGCCAAAGACAAGGAGACCCACTCTCACCTCTTATCTTTGTAATCATTGCTGACGTTTTCAATCAAATGGCCAAACTATCCATCAGTGATAATTACTTCGCTGCCATCAAACACTCTGATTCAAACTAGATATCCCCAACTTATAATTTGCTGATGACACTATTCTCTTTGCCTCATCTGAACCTACTTACTTGCACTGCCTTAAAGTTCTCCTATATATTTGAACTTGTCTCCAGTCTATCCATTAACTTTCGCAAAAGCTCTGTCTTAGTGATAGGCAATTCCATCCACCTATGCCCACATATCTCCGGCCTCCTCAACTGCAACCTGGCCCACTTCCTGATCACTTACCTTGGCATCCCATTCTGTCCTACTAAGCTTAGAAAACCTGACTGGCTGGCTCTCCCTCATAGGTAAAATTGAAACTAAACTCTCTACTTGGAAAGCAAAGTCCCTCTCTGTTGCAGGCCGCCTTATGCTCGTCAACTCCATTCTTTCTGCAATTCCTTCCTATTGGATGTCGTTTCATGAACTCCCGTGTTGGGTAATCAACATAATCGATTCGTTAGAAGCTCTTTTCTATGGAATGGAAGCAAGATTGAAAGATTAGTCAATTGGAAAACGGTTAGTCTTCACCATGACCATGTTGGTTTAGTTATCATTAACCTCAACTCTTTTAACATGGCACTTTAACCAAATGGTTTTGGAGACTTCTCACTCCAGACAATTTCATTTGAAAAGATTGGATACTGTCTCTTCATTACCACTCAAACCCTAACCTTGCTCTTCATTTCCCTCCTTATCCTAACATTCTCTATTATGGTATGGCATATCTCAACCCTTCCCCACATTAAAAATCTTTTTCATGTTAATATCGTCAATGGCAATAATTACCTATTTTGTCTTGACATTTTGCATGATAACCTTCCTCTTTCCTGCTCTTTCCCTAATCTTTTCCCTCATACATCTCTTCATGGACTAATTGTTAAGCTCACTTCAGACTTAGGCCCAGCGTGCTTTTTTCCTTCTTCTCTCTTCGATCTTGATACACTATCGGAATGTCTAGAGGCACAAAATCTACTTCTCTCCCTGAACCTTTCTGACTTGCCAGACTATTTCAACTGGGCCTTATCTCCTGCCAAGGTTTTCACTATGTCTACATGTTATAGTTTCCTTAAACATCACGGTCGTCTCTTCTCTTTTGCAAGACTCTGGAAATGTCATCTTCCTCCTCACTTATTATTCTTTGAATGGTGCCTTATCCATGTCCGTATCAATACAAAGGACAAACTTCGATGCTTCAACTTTCCTGTACACTCCTCTTGCATTTTATGCTCTCTACTTAATGAATCTATTCACCATCTTTTCCTTGATTGTGATTTCACCTATCCTATTTTTGCAATAACCAGTTCTCAGCTTCAACCCTACGATCTCCTCCATTTACGACTACTGGCAGTACAACACCCCTAATCATCAAGTGGATATTTTCATTGCTATTTACAATTGGTATAGTTGGAAAGAGCGTAACGCAGTTGTTTTTAGCAAACCTAGAAATAATTTTACTATCATCTGTAAATGCATTACACATTTGTTTCATGCTGGTCCAAGTTCAACGCACTCACCACTATTCAGACTTGCTCTCCCCTCGATGGCACATCAAACTGAATCACAAGGAAGCACTAATGTGGATTGGATTGCAAGGGGACTCCCCTGATCAACTTCTTGTAGTACTTTTGTGGTTGTTTAACTTCGCTTCTATGCGTATATTATCAACTTTCTGTATGGTTATGACGGTTGGAAACTTTGGTGACCATCTCTTGGTCTCGAACATATTATTTTGGCTACCGATATGGCTTATAGATCGGATATGTTAATTATTTATGTTATCTAATCGGTTATGCATTTTCACTTTGCATAACCGTTCCACTCTACAAAAATTTAACCTCACTGTTCTTGCCAAAAACTTGAGAACTTTCCCAGATACCCTGATATGACCGCACCATTGAGTTCTATAATGACCCGCTTTATCGATCAAGTCGATAATAAACTAAACTCAAATTATTAAAATAGCAGATTATTATTGCTATGGGGTTAAATATAAAAATCAACCTAGACAAATCATGGACATAGAAAAGCAGAATATCTCGTAGAGGAATAAATAAAATAGTAGTTCATGAAGCTACTAAATACAAATTTTCAAAATTTATACATAATATTAGAGTTACAAAATTTAATGCAGCAGAAGTTTAAATACAATGGATTTCTAATATAGAAAAATGAATACTGACTTAAACAGATAGAGGAGGCGTCTTCAACAAGACTCCGGCTCTGAAATGTGAAATATCAATACTGTAATACCCGGTCTGACCTAAGCAATAATGCAAAAACAAAAATCTTGGATCAGGACTAACATTCTTATGTAAGTGAATCAACTCATGTGAAATTTTCAAATGAAATGCTCAATAACTCAAAGGATGTTTGGGATTCCCATCCTTTAAGGATCTGTTAAAGTAGATATTATGTAATATAATACGCTATTATAATAGTGTCTACGGTAAATATAATACTGACAATACCATGCAGGATTACTTTATACCGTTTATAATACCATAGTTTATACATATACCGTAAAGTCCACCATAAATTAGCGACTATCAGAGAGCACTCCATAGGTATAGTGCAAATCAAAATCGTAGGGGGCTCGATCAGGATTATATGACAAGGCACCGAGGCTATACCTAACGGTAAGATTCTATAGGATTGCAGAACCAGGCTTGTGGTAACGCATAAACGCAACTACCACCCACCTAAGACAATACTCCCATAGTCAAATGCATTCCTAATCAATTATAGAGCAAGAGATATGGTATCGAAGAAGCATGTCGGTTAAGAGGATCTAACTCAATTAGCCTGGGTATATATGATTCCTGTATTACTCATTTTAATTATGACCCAAAGGTTAATGTTATCCATCATCGTTCTTTTACTTCATTCTAATAGTGTTCGCCAAACCAACCTACTTCATTCTGGATTCTCAACGGTAACTAGTATTGACAAAGAGCAGGACAATATCTAACCCCGATCTCTTTAACAGCCAAACATTTACATTTTCACACCATGGTCATTTATATTAGAAATCATATTTCAGTGTCATAAACCAATTTTACTTCAAGTATTGATTTCTTTAAAATCATTTATTCAAAACCATTAAGTATTAGATTCGGTTTCGTTCGAATTTCATATTATCAGTCGTTTCATTATCAAGTTCTAATTTAGAGTTTACATTTCTATTTCACAAATATCATCATTGTTTGAAATCTGAATCCTAAATCAACTCAGATAAATGGCTTAGATTGGAAATAACCTTTATTAAAATAGTAAAATAGATTTGAAAATGTTTTAAATTTAAAATAATAGAAATATTTATAATTTAGTTTAATACAAAAATTATTTATTAAAAATATTTTTTATTAAATTAGTTATAAAATTTCAATAGTTAAACTAGATAAATTAGTTTTATTTAAAATAGTTATAAAATTATAATAGATAAATATAGTATAAATATAATAATCCAGTTCCTACCAAATATTCATATTTCAAAATTTGGCTTAACATAATTTCAAATTTAAATTTCCATTCAAATTAAGCTAAATTAAACTAATCCAAGTTTCAAATTTTGGGGTTTGCAATTAAGATCGGAATCCTAAACCATTACTTCAATTTGGTCTAAAAATTAATTCTAAATTCAATTTGTTTCATCATATTATTCAAAACAACTCTCGTTGTTTGATTTTCATGTTAACTTCTTAAGTCAAATTCTTCAACTTAAAATTTTATTAAATTAACAAATTTTGTATTTAAATCCGTAAATCAAATTCTTTCATTCCTTTCATCCAAATAAATCTTAAATTGAATTCTATCTTTAAATTAAATTTATTATATTACATTAAATCTTAATATTACATCAATTTAAATTTTAAATTAAATATTTTAATGGGTCAGTTTGTCTTAGGTCCCTAATAGGTTTCAAAATTCAGCTCAAATCCCTGCCTTAAATTTTTATAAATTATGTCCCTATTTTTCGTAAATTCATCAAAAACTAAAAAAAATCCATGTAAATTAATAATTAAATTCAACAAGAATCATCATCAAATTAACGCATAAAAAACAAAATAAAAATAAAAATCATGAAACTGCAGTATATTGCAGCAAATAATGCAATAATTTGCAATTGTTGCTGACATTTCAACAACTATTGAAGTTATTGCATCAAACTCCAGTTTTATTGTTGAAATATCAGCAATAATATGTAATAATTGCTGCATTTGATGCAACATTTCATCTGCCGCCTATTTTCCCAAACATACACAATTTTAAAACATTGTTGCTTATATTTCAGCAGTTATAAGCAATAATTGCAGATATATCAGAACATATTCATAAGACTTCATCAGCTTTAACATTGTTGCAGGTATTTCAGTAATTAAACACAATAATTGCAGACATTTCAGCAACAATTCGTAAGCCTTGCAAAATTATTCAACTTTATATGCTGACATATCAGCAAGAATATGCAATAATTGCAGACATGTATGCAATAATTCATCCTGATTTTCAACTGAAACTTAGGATGAATTATTGCATACCTCTGAGCATTTATTGAGTATTACTGGTGAGTTTGCAGATTTTTTTCAGGTTGCTCCGATTGTTATTTGCAATTTTTTATTTTTTTATAGTGCAGCGCCTAAAATTGGTTGAAAACACATAAGGGCTGAAAAATAGGGTCCCGCTTTGTATTTAAACCTGGGGGAGACCGTTTGAATTATGAAACATTTTCGAGACGTGAGCCTTATTTTCACTATTTTAAAGCTAAATAAATCTTTTATATTAAATTTAAAACAATTTAAAATAAATTAACATATTAAATTAAGTTATATTATATTAAATTAGTTTACACTATAAAAATTTAGTTTAAATTATATTTTAACTTTGAATACTAAATCTTAATTAGATATATAAATTACTTCCGAACAAAAATTTCATTAAATCAACATTAAATTAAGTTCGACAATTCAAGTGTTCTATTATATGGTCAAGTGAATCGAGTATGTATCATTCAACCTATTTAGTTAAATTTTTAGGTATATATCATTTCAGCCCGTAGTCCAATTCAATATCAAAAGGTATAAAGACTCGGTTATATATCATTTCATTCCATAAAGATTTTTCTGAATCTATAGGGAACTTGCAATGTGAGAACATAAATTAAAAACATAACAATATAATATGCAACATAACAAGTTCATATCATGTCATTTATGTCAATAAAAGTTAAGACATATCATACATGTCACAAATAAACATGTATCACAAAATAGCACAATTTCATGTCATGAATGCAAAATTTAATTTAACATAACACTCATGGAAATAAAAAAATCCTAACATTTCAATTTAACTATTCGCATGTGCTGAATAATGATCTCACAAAATGTTAGTCAAGTGTGAGGTAAACTCACATTTCGCTGCACTGAACGGAGACGACAAACGAACGGAAACGAAAAGCAAGATGCACAAATGACATGATATGAATAAATTGAAAATGACATAAATGAATTCACAAATCCATACCAAGTAAGTATAAGAAGAGACCGGAGGGGTTTAGGCTAGGGAAGGTGTATTTTAATTGTCACAAAATTTACAAAATAGATCAAGACTTTTGACATTTCTAAAATAAATTTTTGGATATGTTAACCAATGAATTTGTAAAAGTGGTCAACAACAAAGTTTTAGGGAAAGAAATGAAAAACTGGATTTGGATTATTTTTTAGGGAGAAAACGTTAAAATAGTGGCATACCATTTTCAGGTCAGAATTCTAGATTCGAAAATAGGTTTGGAAAATTTGTGATTTCAACATAGAAAAAAATAGTAAATCAATTTTTTTGTCAAAATGAAAGTTGTAGCTCTTTCAATTGCACTGTATTTGAGAAAAATAATGGATTTATGTTACCTATGAGAAGTTATGGATGCGGCAAGCCAGGGTAAAAATCTAAAAAAATAAAAATTATAGAATAGGTTATGGGTTTGTGGATTTTTGGGTGTGTGGTGCAAACAGCGAGTGCAGTAGCGCTTAGGTGGTTCTAGACGATGGTTTAATGGTGCAAGAGCTAGGCGGAGGCTGGCTTGGAAGTTAGTGGTAGGGTTCAATTGCTAGGAATGAAGAAACAAGGGGTTTTATACAAAGAGGAAAGAAATGAGATCTAGGTTTTAAAAAGATCAAGACTTTTGTAAAGAGGTGAATTAGATTTTAATAAAATAGTAATTAGAGAGGAGATTGTAAATTAAGTTTTAGGATTTTTTTTAATAGAGATGTTTAGGAATTTACTGAGAAGAAGAAAGATCGAAGAGATGAGATGGTGATAAAGTTTAGGAAATAAGAAATAAAGAGGAGAATGAGAATCAGAAATTTTGTTTTGATTTGAGAATTTAAATGGAGAGGGAAACCATGAAAATTTTCAAGAAGAAGTTTACAGGAAAGAGAATTGGGGAAGAAGAAGATAATATCTTTGTGAAAAAGAAACAAGAAGTCCTGAGAGGAAAAATAAGTATTATACCTTTTAAAATTCTTTTAAAATTCAAACATAAATATTAACGAGTTGTGACGTGACAAAGCTTTCCCAAGGATCCAAATGAACATCTCAATAAAGAGCAAAAGAGGACATACAAGTATGAACATACAAAATGTCCGATTGCGTGTTTTACACAATGTAAATCTCATATTTAGAACAAATGAAAGCTGATTCCAACGAAACTAAAAATGCTAGACAAATTATAATTCCTAGTAGAATCATAAAAAAAGAAATTGTTGAATTTCAAAAATTTTAAATTTTCAATTCAAACCCAAATTTTGACTAAGTTTGACCAAAATTGACTTTTCAAGAAAAGTTTCATCTAAATATTTTTTGCAACTACATTACTCAATAAAACAAGTTTATTATTCTAATTTAAATTTTAAAATTAAAATTAAAATTAAATAATAATATAAATCAAGGTGACTCAACAATTAAGGTTTGCATTAACTACCATTTAATTCTCATTGTCGAATTGACTTACTTATGTTCTTATATAGGAGTCCAATTCATTTATTTCATATAATTCAATATTAAACTAAATCTTAAATTTATTTAAACTTACATTTTAGTTAATCCATCAATTTTTTAAACTTCAGGTTCTTACAATCTCCCTCACTCAAACATTTTCATCACCGAAAAGGAATAAGGCAGGGAAAAAGTAATCAATTAATTTATAATATTTTAAAATCAAGTAATGCATATCTGTCAACTTGCTTATTAATATTGAAATATATCTAAATTAAGGTTAAGATATTTGCTGAAGATTTCAATATGTTTCAAGCGTTCACTCAACGTCTCATTTAGAGATATATATCTATCTCACTTTTTAAACCTGAAAATAAATACTGGTAATGCCATGGTCATCATGCATGTCATTTTTAAGCAACTGAAATGCGATTATATATACATCTAGTACATACAGGATTTATATGTATGTTAACTAGATGTATGTTCAAAGTCTTTACGTAGTTGACAGTCCAATCTTAACGTCAAGTACAATACTTTAAACTTTTCATTAAAGTGAACGCATACATTTCAAATCATTCATCTATTATATTTCAAATGGGAAAAATTATATGTTTCTCCCACTCATTTATTTATTAAATTTTAACTTCTATCCTTTGTCAAATATAACCAACTTAAAATTTGTAAATGTAAATCATATAACATTTCAAAGAACATTTCAAAACATATGTAATATTAACATATATTAGCCTTTACTTAAGTTACATTTGTTTAACGCACAATTCATACTTAAATCCATAATAAAGTTTATGCTATAATTCCATTTTATTTAAGTTCTCAAGTTTTATTTACCATTAAGAATACTATATTTCTTATTTATATAAGTATACAATCTAGTTCATGTTCAGTTTATTTAATTAAATCAAATTCACATCATTATTATTCTTGTTACCTTTAATATAACTAAAAATTAAATTTATTTCAACCTTTCTAGGTTCAACAATATTTGTAAATGACTAAACTCAAGTCAAAATGGACAATAGTAAGTTTTATTAGCCTTGCAACATGTCAAAAAATTAAATTTCCTAAACTGTACTTGCAAAATCCAATTTTCTTCATAAGTCCAATTGATATTATATATTTCATGATCATTATTTTTATTATATTCACAATAAGCGGATTCTATCTTTTCATAAACATCTTTCTAAATTTGATTAATATTCCAATTTTATTTGTTTGAATCAAGTTAATGTTTCATACTTATTAATGTTATCATGTTTGTGAAACACAATTAACATTATGCTTATTAAGAAATTATGATAATTTCAGAATCATTTAATATAAAAATTTACATTCAGTAAACCCCATTTATTTACAGTTAATCATCTTATAAATCATATTTGTGCTGATTTTCCAAAAATAGCATCTTTAAGATTCAAATATTACATTTCAAAATATTTCATTCCATCGTTAATGAACTAATGATTATTACACTAGTTATGAACACATTCACTCATTAATTCAGAATATGAGTTATACTTAAAATTTCATCAGTTATTTATTCTGTTAGGTCAAAGATAAGTATGAACATGAGCCAAAAGTTGAACCAACAAATGAACCTAACCAACAGGAATCTACCATGGATGGAGACTCAAATTAAAATAAATTCGGGAATAACTAGGATTTTTGGAGCTATCAATCATAAATTTCCTAAGATAGATTCAGAAAAAGGACCGAGATTAGCTAAGGAAATTATAATCGAATAGACACCTATAAAGGAAGATGAATTCCAAAAGGAAACTTTAAGAAAGAGACTAAATTTTATATCAAATTTCTATATCTAAAAATACTTTTAAATACATTTAAAACCAATTATACTTTTCAAAACATGCTCTCTCAAGACTGATTCTACTCATTTAGGGTACAGCTACCCTATTCTCTAATGAGTTTTAACCTCATAAGCTAAGGTTTTCTCATACCAAAGCTCTAATACCAACTGTAATGACCTACGTTTTCAATCTTTTTGAGTCGATAATAAAATCAACTCCAATCATTCAAATAGTTGATTATTATTGCTAGGGGGTTAAATAAAAAAATCTGTTGCGACCCGAGATTTCCGACACTCGAATCTTGACACCAATATATTATGTGCCCAACACACAAGTACCGAAAACCCCAAAAGGCTATAAGAAATAAGTTAGAGGGTGAGATAAGAAAGAAAGTTAGAATAGAAGAATAAGAAGAAGAACAAACACAACACAAAGCCTTACATCGCAGCGGAACAAAATATAATATATATATATATAATCTTTATTGAGAGCTTTGAAATAAAAACTTACAATCATCAAAGTACATCAATACATCTGGACAGTTATAAATATCTATCCTCATACACAACATACAGCGAAATAAACTCTAGATATCATACGTCTGAATACTTCCAACTCGTCTCTGGACTTCATAGCATCCCATAACTTGAACCTATAAAACTCGGTCCAACCCGAGTATTGACAAATGCCAGATCAGTCTAGTGAACTAGAGTGAGGAAAACTCGCTAAGTTTATAATATCAGCAAACTTAATTTTAAAGTTAACAAATCTTTTTGAAAGAAAAGGATAATCGTAAGACCAAATCCACACATAAATACAGACGTTTTTTACCGTATGATAAGCCAGAACATTTCGAAATCAATATCTTATTCTGATATCATAATAGTGTCTAAATACAAATAAATAACAATATAGCAGAACCTGCATCTCACGTTCTACATATATGGTATACAATCAAAACCACGGGCACTTATTGGAGATTGGATTCCGAATATGACAAGGTATGAAACCACCTGGCAGAGTGTATCTCTAGAGGGGAATGCATTAGGTTCAACAAGAAAATCTTGCAACTCGGCCACACATGACCGACCACTCATTTCGCTTGAGTGTATCGAATGTATATCAACAACGGTTGGGAGCTACCCAACGTTTCCCGATAAGGGACAACATCAAAATAGATTAAAGAAGGAAATGAATTATCTTTAGATAGGTGATTATACACCCTAATGGGAGCGACCCACTTAGCCATGCTACCTGCTCGATTTCTGTTATTTCTCGGTTGAAGAGGCTTAAGATTATATATTCCTTTCAGAACATTTGGCCACCATTAACTTTGAATGCCACATTGTCAGATCCGCTAGAAAATCACTAATTGATTTCCACAAAAATACTCTGGGCGTTAGCTAAAGAAGTTTCCTTCTCCACCATCAACTCAATATGTATGAAGAAATTAACATACATGACTCCTTTGGAAATACTCTGCCAAGAACTCGTCCATAAAACTTGTCCTGTGTAACAACCCGGAAATTCTGAGCCAATTTAAAATTTTTATTTTGGCAATTTCGATGAATTTTGAATATTTAAAATGAATTATTTTAAATAATAACGACGAAAAATTTATTTTGAATGAAGTTAGAACGTATATAGTTGTATAGATCGTCGTTAGAATATAAATAATTATTTATAATTATAAAAGGAATTGAAAATGGTGCGGTAGTTCGATAATTCGATTTCAAAATTCAAATGAATGTACCGAGTGCAAAATAAACCGGATTTTAGCGAAACCAAAAATATTTGAATCTAATTGAGAATATCTTTCCAACGAATCCGAAGAATCAAAATTTCATAGTGGGAATCAAAAGATATGTCCAGTTGAAAATTCAGAATAGTCGCTATGGAATTCAGGCCCTTAAAAATGGGAACTTAGCAAACGACCTCGGATTTCGACGAAACCACTTTTGTTGGATCCGTGATGTCAAGTTATTGCTAGGTTTCAAATTTCATAATTTTTCGAATCAATATGTGAGCATGGCAAAGGAAAACGCGTTTGACCAGTTTCAGTTGATTTTAATCGACTGGAAAATGGCCATTTTTCAAACGGTCTCAGAAATATGACGAAATTATTTTGGTTAGGATCGTATCGTTAACACGAAGCTAGAAAATATTTTTCGGGAATTTCTAGAGTCTGTATGTGGCCCCGGTAGATTAAAATGCGCGTTCGAATTCAATATATAGAGTTATATGTTGATTTTGACGGGAACTGATCGTAAAGGTCGAATCAGCCTACGATACATGTCCCATTGTGTTCGGAATGGGGGTAATGTGCTAGGGACGACAGTCGTTGGGTCTTGTTTGGTGTTCGAACAAAAAGTTAACTCTTAGGGAAGTAAATTAATTAAATAACTAATTATAAAATAACCATACCTTACCTTTCCCTCCTCTCTCCTATACTTTTAAGATCCAACCCAAAAAAAAAGGGGAAAAAAGGAGGAGCCGCCCGCCGCTCCAGTCCCCTCACCGTCTATGGCGGAGCGCTATCCTCCCCCGCGTTGGTCGCGCCTCCCCCTACTCAAGCGCAGTCGCTCCTCCCTTCTCTGAACGACGTGACCCCCCTTCCTCCCCTCTTTCCAATCAACAACGCCCCCCCCCCCCCCAAAACCGTACCTCCCCTAGCCGACAACCATCTGACCGACGCCGCCCTGACAGGCCCACCTCCGGTGATTGCAGCACTGAAACCCCCCTCCTTCCAATAAAAATGTGAGCTTTTTAATTTATTTTATTTACTTATCTATTTTTCTTGTTATGATAATTAGAAGAAGATTTTCATATATGTATCACATTGGATTAAGCTTGGAAAGGAGAATTTTTATAACATAAAGTTTTGATTTTTATATAAACAAAGTTTGAATTTTTATATAAACAAAAGTATGATTTTTATTTGAACAAAGGTTTGGTTTTTATTTGAATAAAGATTCGATTTTTCTAAAAGAAAAAGATTCGATTTTTAGTGTTATAAAAATCTAATTTATATATATATATATATATAACTTCGTGTTATGGACGAGATGTTTAAACATGTAAAGACGATATTTTTATACATATAGTGAGGTAAAAATATGATTTTTATATAGTGGCGATAATAAAAATATAATTTTTATTTAAACAGCGTGAAAAGAACTACATATGAATTTCAAGCAGATCCAAACGGTTCAGCAGTTCAAAAGCAAAGCACAGCGGAGTGGAACCCTCTGTGAGAACTTCTCCCCTTTTAATTTTGTTTTCTAGTTAATAACATATACTAGGATGCAGACGGTGTTTAGTAGCACCCGACACCCGTCGTCCACAGACCATGGACGGCTTGTATGCTTGTTTGTTTGATTTTGATGTGTAGTTGATTGTGTGATGTGAAATGAAATAAAATATTTATATAGTTAAAATATTTTATAGTTGAAAATAGAATTTTTAACGTGTATTTGAAATGAAATAAATATAAACAAATCAGACGATTTGTTTATATACACACCTTTGACTGATATTGATTGGGACGATAAATTTTACACATCGCCCAACTGCACAAATAAAATCTGTGATTGATTGTTTGAAAACCCCACACGGGTATTGGGGTGATATATGAGATACACTAATCCCAATAATTAGTTGTATGTCGATCGATTGATTGACAGACTGTTATGAGCGTTAAATATTTATATTTGATGCTTATACAGTGTAGAATGCACTTTGGATGATGGTTGATTATTGGTCATTGTTGATATATACATGCGTTGTAAGGAAATCCATAGAAATAAAATCTATGGTAATTGATTGGGCCTCATTCCTGTTTTGAAAAAGAAATATTTGAATAGAAATATTTGAAAAAGAAATATTTGAAATAGAATATTTGAAAATAGAAATATATGAAGCCGTGTTGATTAAATTTACGCCATTTTGACGTGAACAATATTTATATCGATTTTATTCATTTTATAATGAACATCGAAAGTGATTTCAAAATCTGATATTGTGAATAGAAATGAATTCGAATTAAAATTGAATAGAATTGAAATTGAATAGAAATGAATTCGAATTGAAATTGAATAGAAATGAATTCGAATTGAAATTGAATTGAATTGAATTGAAAACGAACTGAAATTGAATACAAAATCGATTTGAATTGAAATCAATTTGAAATGAATTTAAAACGAATTTGTAAGGGAAAATTCAATTTTGATTTGAATTTGAAAAAGAAGTTGAAATCGTTTTGAAAATGAATTTAAAACGATTTATAAAATACGTTTTAAAAGGGAATCGACGAAGTATATATTATATATATTATATTATAATATAATGGCCTGAATAGAAAGCGCCGCGCCGCGGTAGTTCGTGAATTTCGACCATTGACTTCGAACGGATATTACGGGAGATCCGACCGTCGGATACTCCTGAAACCAAAACCGTTGGGTTCGTATCGAAAAGAGCTTTCCAATGAATTTTAGAAATTAGAAATCTAACGGTTGGATTTGGAATTATGTCCAAATCAAATTTGGAAAAGGTCGCTATAAGTGCAGTTCGATGGCCGTTGATGGAAATCGACTGTACGGGCCTTGATAAAATTATTAAAAATATCAATAATTTGTGTAAAATCATAATAAATGATTTGGGAAGAATTGGGATGAAAAACTCCATATTTGAAAAGATAAAAATAGATTTTTATCGAAATGAACTAGTTTTGAACTAGAATAGTAATTTATTTATTTTTAAATAAATAAATTGGATTTGAAATGGTTTTGGAAATAAACAGGATTTCCAATAATTGAATTGGAATGGATTTGAATCGAAATCATCTTCGGAATTGTTCGCTGTTGGATTTAGTGATTATACAGATATTGTTCTGGAAATTTGAAAGATATATATATATATCGTTATTTCCAATACGATATTTGTAGGTCGTAGAATTTGATATTGAATATAAGCCGATATATTTTCTATTCAGAGCCTTGTATTTAATATCAAATGTGATTTGGGTTTGTCGTGAATGGTGTCTTCATTAACACCGTTCTTAAGCCCAGTTGAGAAAAAGATTAAATCTTTTTATTTAGATTTAATGAAGTGTGCCAATTAAATGATATTTAATTGGAATTGAATTGGTATTGGTTTTTAGGTTTATTGTGAACAGTGTTTTAAATAACACTTATTCTTTAACCCGATAATTAATGGAATGTGATTTTGGGTTGTCGTGAACGGTATCTTCAATAATACTGTTCTTAGACCCAAGAGAGTTAAGAAAATCAGAAACTAAATGGAGATTAGTTAAGTTGAATGGTTTCTGGGGTATTGATCTGATGTTGGTTTCGGCCTTCGGGGTTAATACTTAGGGAATTGCTCACTTGCTAATTTACGGTTAGGGATTGATAGAAATGTTATATGATTTTGGGGTTTATCGTGAACCGTGTTTTAAATGACACTGATTCTTTAGCCCAGTTAAAGATTAAAACTAAGTGGAGTTTTAATGAATCTTTAATTAGATTGAAAAGATCGAGAATGGAGTATCCCCAGTTTTGCTCCAGGCGATAGTTAAATCTTTAATTAGATTGAACGTGAAATGGTAATTGAATTTACCGATAACTCTGTGATGTTAGATATGAAGTATGACCAGTTTTACTTCATGGGATGAATAGGTTGGGATTGGGAAATTAAAACAAATGATTACTTCGGTAAGGTTCGTAAATCCCGACTAGTTGAATCGATATTCAAAAGGAGATTAAAGAATAGATTTAAAAGAATTTATCTTTGATAAAATTAATGGGAACCTATCCCTAAGAATGTGAAATTTAGAAACTAACTGTAGGTTAGCTAAGTAGAATGGTTTTCTGGGGTATTGATCTGATGTTGGTTTCGGCCTTCGGGGTTAATATTTGGGGAATTATTCTCTTGCTAATTTACGGTTAGTGACTGTTGAATTGGAATGAGGCGTATGTTGTGTTTGTGTAACACTTGTTTATTATATACACGAGTTATTCAGAAAGGCCGGGTTTATCCCATTCTGAATAACTGATACGACGATAAGTCGAAGATGAAGATGGTGGTTTAAGACCGGAGGTCTTCACGTCGTTTGGATAATTACTGATGATCTTTGTAACACCCCACCTCCGCCAATGTCACTCTTGCAAGCGCACTAGCTTTGGAGGGGCGTTAAACGAGGTAAACATGCATGCAGATATCACAAGACATAACATATAATTAAAAGCAGAGTAAACAAAGCAGCGGTTAAAAACTAACATTTCAAAACCATAGTCAAGTTACATCAAAGTACTTGGTCATTATTTTCCAACTACAACAAGTCTAGAAACATAAACTGAAAACTGGAAATAACATAAAGTAAACTATCCCCAAAGTAGAAGTACTAAAGTCATAGCAAGCTCAAGTCCAAACCGTACATGAGCTGTCAGAAAAGCAAGCCAAAGATCCAAGCTAGGTGCTAGTGTTCCCACCCTGAGAACCTGGGGGGGGGAACGGAAGAAAAGAGGCGAAAGAAAACGGGTGTGTCAAAAAGACTGGTAAGTCCTACCTACTATTAGCATAAAAACTAGTAAAGTTAACTGGAAATGTAAAGCAGAGGTGAAATATAGGATGATAACTGACATGGTGAAAGATTAACAAGATAGATCAAGTGTGGCATCGCATATACAAGGTTAAGTTTTTGCACCAAGTGTACTAGTATTCCAACCCATGTCAAGTATAAACAAGAAGTGATCCCTTGGCCCAATCTTGGCCCAATACCACGAGATGACCTAAATCAAGGTCCAACAACACGGTCTAGTCGATCGGCTCCCTAAAAGCCTAACTCGTCAAGTGTCGGTGTCATACGGCTCAATCTCGAAGTGTAGTCAAACTGTACTAGGTCCACCCTAGGGTGTATCAAGCCCTAGGGTGCCAACCACGGACACACATCAAGCACGCACAGTCTAAACCTACTGGTGCCCGTGTCTGCTTCTTCAACTCCGGACTATGTGCACGACCATAGTCTGCCTGAACCTACACCGACGCACCTACTCAGCCGTCGTTTTGGTCGCTTACATGTCAGCCCAGTAATCGTGCCCCACCCTAGCCTAGTCCCTAGGGTATCATGATACAACCAAGAGGGTTACTGGTGAAAAGGACCACGTAACTAGGGTTTCTAACGGGTTAAGCGTGGTTAACCCTATCCAATCAAGTATCAAGTCGATTAAGTATACCCAAGGTTCATGACTTAACCCTATCAACCCATCGTGTTTAATTGGTTAAGTATTCAAGTGGTCCATGACTTAACCCTATCATGTGGCATTAATTAATTTAATGCACCCAATCTCTCACATTAGACCTTGTTGTGGTTACTAGTTAAGCCGGGCGGGTCCGGGTAGCTTTACACCACAACTTAGTCTAACCTCGGGTTTCAAGTGCGACATGACCAACTACTCGCATTGGGTCCTATTGCTTGTAGCCACTAGTTAAGCCGGTCGGTTCTGGGTAGATTTATGCTACAAACTCAACCCAACCTCGAGTTGGCCATTCTCATGTTTTCTAGAAGTCATGTCCAAGTTCATATTCATGTTTCAAGCATAGTCACATGTCATATTTCGTGTCATCTTTTCAAGTCATGTTTTTATGTCATTTTAGTTTACCCATAACGTTTCACCATCGCATGCAAGTTCGCAAAAACGCAAATAGATTTCGAAGAGGGAACTTAGAAGCATGACATAATTAATAAGGCTTGGCCACAAGTTAAACATGGTGGCATATGAGGCAAATGTGTTCATAAACTTGCATATTACATTATAAGCCTCAAAACATGCATGATATCAACTTTAGCAAAATAGGTGAAACATGGTCATAAATGACATAGGATGATAGCTAGTGAATCGCATATAACATCATATGCAAGATAACATAAGGGTTATGAGAGTTTCTATGTTGCTTTATGCAACATTCCAAATCAAAGCTCATAGCTTTCTATGCGCAAAGTCAAGGTGATAGCTTTACAAACATGCATAGAATAAATTTATGCATAACATGATAGAATCAAAGCACAAATCATACTTAGGCCCAAACTCAAACTTGCAACATGTCATATTTAACTTCATAGTTAGAATCTAAGAGTAGAATAGGGCTTACAATGCTATGAAGACATATAAAATAAAATAAGATTGAGACGAAGCCATTAGTAACTCTAAAAAACCCCCCAAATAATAAGCTCCAATGAAAAACCCTTGAGAAATAAGAAGAAGATCCTTCCTTTGATGAAGAAAGATTGAACTTTGGCCTTGAATCAAACTTATAAACTCTCAAACAAGCTTAGAAACTCTCATATGAATGAAGATGGAGACTATGACAAGAGGGTGGAGGCCATGATTAAACATTTTGGCATAATCTAGTTGTAGGATTGATTTATGATGGTTTAGGCTAGGTATTAGGGTCCTTTTATAGAAGTTTAGGTTAGTTTAGGCCATAGGATAAACCCTAATTCAGATCTGAGCCTTTAAAATCCGTCACAAGCCTCCAAACATGTCTTGAGGAACAAGTCATGTGCACCCAGGCCAAACTGGCCGACCACCCAAATCGATAGGGGTGTCGACTGGGCAGTCGACACCACCTGGGGTGTGTCGACTCCCAAGTCGACTCCCCAGTCGACTTGGGGGTGGCGGGAATTTTTCCCTCCTGCTCTGCTTGGCTAAATTTGAATTCTGAATTCAAATTTGAACTGTTTTTGAACTTGAAATTTTCTGAAAACTTTGACGGGCCATAACTTGGTCATACAGACTCCGATTTTCGAAAACTCGCACTCTATTTCGCTTATTTTTCCGAGACGAACACAATGGCACAGCCCGTTTCCCTTGATTCAGATTTTATCATTTAATTCTGCCTTGGTTTATGTTATAACATGTTATTTAAAAATACGGGTTGTTACATTCTCCCCTCCTTAAAGGATTTCGTCCCCGAAATCTTCAAATTAGGAAGAACATATCCTACCATCCATCATCCTTCTACTCAAAACATCATCCACGTGCAGTCATTGTCCTTAAAAGATTCTAAATGTCGTATGTTCATATGAGAAAGGTGTGTGTATATGTACTTATCTAATGCGAAAATCAGGCGGTTACTGATTCAGTTAACCTCCTTAATGCAAAGTATGTTAGTGAAATGAGTCCATATGTATGCAAATTCCTAGCATGATTTATAATATCTACATGAGTGCACATAACGTTCATCCATATGCAACATCCACGTGATAGAATAACAAGTTTCAGTCATGAATAAGTACAAGCACTCATGCATATGCAATATGAAAGTGTGTGAGCCGATCTTAGTGCCTAATGTGTATCATGCATCCACGAGTATCCACTTGCAAACACTTGCAACCACTTGCAAACATCAAGCATAACATGTTTCAAAAACATGTTTCATCCAAAAGGGTTTCTACCTAAGGTTCTCATGACAAGGTTAACGAGATAACAAGATAAACATGGATAGCAAAAGAAAGATATGCTAACTAGGAAAAGAGATTGAGAATGTACCCTCAAAAAGAAATGGATAAAGCCCACGCATCTTCTCCTCGGTTTCCCAAGTTGCATCCTCTTCGGCCTCACTCCAGTGAATCTTCACCAGTTTGACTTCTCGATTTCTCAGCTTCTTGATCTCCGTTCCCAAGATACGAATCAGTGCTCTCCTCAAGGTTGCCTCTTTCTCTATCTCCACGTCTTCAAGAATGCTAGGTTCAACCACCTCAGCGGACTCATGTAGGCACTTTCGGGGATGCGAGACATGAAAGACATTATGCACTCCGGCCAGCTTCTCGGGCAGTTCCACCTTATAAGCCATCTTCCCAATTCTCTCTATGATAGGGAAGGGTCCTACGAACCTTGGTGCCAGCTTCCCAACTGCTCCAAAACGAACCACATTACGCAAAGGAGAAACCTTCACGAAAACCATATCTCCAACTTCGAATTCCAAATCTGTCCTTCGCTTGTCAGCATAGGATTTCTGCCTGTCTTGGGCCGTTTTCATCCGTCTTCTCACCAATTCAACTTTCTCGGAGGTGTCCCGTATCATATCGGGCCCAAGCATAAGTCTATCCGTTGTCTCCTACCAACAAGATATTGACCTACACGGCCTCCCATACAAAGCTTCAAATGGTGCCATCCCTATGCTAGCTTGATAGCTATTATTATAAGCAAACTCTACAAGAGGGAGGTGGTCTTCCCAAGTACCACCAAAGTCAAGCACACAAAGCCTCAGAAGATCTTCTAGCACTCTATTCACCCTTTCGGTTTGGCCATCCGTCTGGGGGTGATAGGATGTACTTAGATTCAATCGCGTACCCATCGCTTCTTGCAAACTATTCCAGAACTGGCTAGTGAAGATTGGGTCACGATCGCTAACTATGCTAGAAGGAACTCCATGCAATCGCACTATCTCTCAAAGATAAAAAGATGCTAGCCATGATGCGGTCCTCTTGCTCTTCACTGGAATGAAATGAGCACTCTCCGTAAGTCTGTCAACTATGACCCATATGCTCGTATTCCCTTTCCTTGACCTAGGCAATCCATCCACAAAATCCATAGAGATACTTTCCCACTTCCATTGCGGGACCTCCAATGGATGTAATAGCCCACCGGGTTTCTTAGACTCGGCTTTCACTTGTTGGCACACCATGCACTTTGAAACATACTCTGCCACATCCTTCTTCATTCCAGCCCAAAAGAAAATGCGCTTCATATACCTATACATCTTATCTCCTCCAGGATGTATAGTCATCTTTGAGTGATGCGCTTCTTCGAGAACTTTATGCACCAAGTCTCCCACTTGTGGAACGCATAGCCTTCCATCACGCCTTAGCCAACCCTTGTCATCAATAGTATATCTAGCAAGGTGACTAAACGTCTCACCACGAATCAACTTGTCCATGACCTCGACTATCTGCGGGTCTTCCTTCTACGAAGTCCCTACTTGATCAAGAAGTGTAGGTCTAAGCTCAAGAGATGCTAACGAACCCGTCATCGACTCAACAGCCGTTGTGAAATCAAAGGTTGCCAAGAACTCCAGGCTCTTCATCTCCACAAACAAGGGACTCAAAGTCAACCTTCTTCTGCTTAGCGCATCTGCTACAACATTACCCTTGCCAGGGGTATAAGCTATCTCGAAGTCATATGATGCCAAGAATTCCATCCACCTTTGCTGCCTTAGATTCAGATCTTTCTGCGAGAAGAGGTACTTGAGCGACTTGTGATCAGTATATAACTCAAACCTTTCGCCTAGAAGATAGTGGCGCCAGGATTTGAGTGCAAAGATGATCGCCGCCAACTCCAAATCATGAGTGGGATAGTTCTTCTCATGAACTTTAAGTTGCCTACCCCCATAACATATCACTCTTCCTTCTTGCATCAGAACAGCACCTAACCCCGTGCCACATGCATCGGTGTATATGGTAAACATCTTACCGCCATCGAGTAATGCCAAAACTGGAGCTGTAGTAAGGGCCCTCATGAGCCTTTGAAAAGCAAGCTCACACTCTAAGTCCCATGCAAAGACTAAGTTCTTCTTCGTCAACTTAGTAAGAGGGGCTGAAATCTTAGCGAAGTCCCTGATGAACTTCCTATAGTAGCCCGCCAGACCAAGAAAGCTTCTTACTTCGGTTGCATTTCTAGGAGTCTTCCAGTCTTGAACTGCAACCACTTTCGCGGGATCCACCGCTATGCCTTGCTTAGAAACTATATGTCCAAGAAACCGAACTTCCCTTCTCCAAAAATGGCATTTGGAGAACTTGGCTTTCAACTGATGAGCTCTAAGCATATCCATCACTTCCTTGAGATGTCTAGCATGTTCTTCCTCATCCTTTGAGAAGATCAGAATATCATCCACGAAGACAACCACAAACTTGTTAAGGAACTCCCTGAACACCCTACTCATCAAATCTACGAAGTAGGCGGGTGCATTAGTCAAACCGAATGGCATGACAAGCCATTCAAAGAATCCATCTGGAGTCCTAAACGCAGTCTTATCAATACTATCCTCAGCCACTCTAAGCTGATGGAATCCGGTGGCTAGATCGAGCTGAGAAAAAATAGAAGCACCAATAAGCTGGTCAAAGAGGTCATCGATCCTCGGTAACGGGTGCCTATTCTTCTTTGTCAGCTTGTTCAGCTCTCGATAATCAACACATAGACGAAGCGAACCATCCGCCTTAGTAGCGAACACCACAGGAGCACCCCATTCAGAAATGCTTCGCCTAATAAAATTATTCTCAAGCAACTCCTTGATTTGCTTACTGAGCTCTCTTCTTTCTCGCGGGGCCATGTGCCTAACGGGCAATGAAACTGGCTTGGCATTATCAACAAGATAAATGCGGAAATCTATCTCTCGTTTAGGGGGTAACCCCTTAACCTCTTCGAAGACATCAGGATATTCTCGGACCACCCTTACAGATTGCAGATCATCGATGGACGAGTCAAGAGATTCAAGATAACATAACATGACGGGATCCAGCGGGTTTCAAGAAATCTCTAGGGTATTACCGAGGCGAGTCATGAGCCTCACCACCCTATGCTCACAATCGAGAATGGCTCCATAACTGGACAACCAATCCATGCCCAAAATCAACCCGTATCCCGTGAACCCGAGAACATAAGCATTACACGTGAATTCTACGGTCAAGATAGAAATCCTCAAAGCCATACAAATCATAGATAGATGGGCGGAACCCCCAATTGGATTTGAAACACTAACGGGATCCTCAACTAGACTAGTACTTAGGTGCAAACTTTCAACAATGTCAGAAGAAATAAAAGTATGCGATGCGCCGGAATCAAATAAAGTGCGAACAGGAAAATTAGAAATGTAAACAAGGCTTTCTACAGAAATACTACCTCGGTCCTGAACTAGAACAGTGTTGAGAGCATGCACTTGCCCTCCAGAAGGTCCTGCACACTGAGTCTGCCCTTGCCCTTGTCCTTGCTTCTTGGGGCAATCTTTGCTAAAGTGTCCAGTCTCTCCACAATGGAAGCATTCGCCCAACTTCCTCTTCTTCTTCCTACAATCTTTGGCTATGTGCCCAACAATCCCACAGAAGTTGCACTTTCTTGGGTCCTTTGCCTTGTTGTTGTTGGCCTTATTACCCTTGTTGTTCTTGTTGTTCTTGTTGTTCTGATTGCTCTGATTTCCTCCCCACTTGGAGTCCGTCTTCTTGGTTTGAGACTCATTAGGCTTGACTTCTTTCTTGCCATTCTTACCGTCTCCTTGAAGCAATGCCATGTCCACTAGGCTTTCAAAAGTGGCCCCCATGGGTATATGAGACATGGCTAAACCTTGTAATGGCTCATTCAACCCTCGTGCAAAGCGTAAAGCCTTCTTCTGGGGAGTATTAACCATGTCCAAACCGAATCGAGCAAGCTGGTTAAACGTATTCACATACTCCCTCACTGTCATGTCCCCTTGCTTCAAAGATATAAACTTCTCCAATTGCAGATTCGCCTCAGCAGATGATAGAAACTTAAGCCCAAACCTCGTCCTAAAGTCGACCCAAGTCTCTATAGGCCTAGTAGCGTTGGTGACCTCCCACCAATAAGCAGCTTCCTCTTTCAATAGCCATACTGCCAACAAAACTTTTCTACGGTCTTCCACATCAAAGATGGCGAAGAGATCTTCAGTTTCTTTCAACCAATTTCGCGCCCCAACAAAAGTCTCCGTCCCAATAAAATTCTTGCCACCCATCGCCTTAAAGTCTTTGCAAACCTTTGCGAAATCTGCTTGTGGACGCTGAGGAGGAGGAGGAACCTCAGTTACGGTGGGAGTGTTTGCTGGGCCCGCATCGTTGGCCCTAGCCTCCAAGTACCTCCGGAACCATCCGGGTATGGTTACTCCCTCGGGAAGGTTAAGATCGGCCATGCTGGAAAAGGAAAAGTTAGATTTAGAATGAGGAAACAAAGGATAGTGTTAATGGCTTTTGGGGAATAGCCTTTTAAAATAAACTAGACTTTTCTTGGAAAATACTTAATTGGTTTTGAAAATAGTTTTTCAAAAGGGTTTTAAAACTTTTGTCCGGTCTAGTAAAACCTTATGCTCCGATACCAATTGTAACACCCCACCTCCGCCAATGTCACTCTTGCAAGCGCACTAGCTTTGGAGGGGCGTTAAACGAGGTAAACATGCATGCAGATATCACAAGACAGAACATATAAGTAAAAGCAGAGTAAATAAAGCAGCGGTTAAAAACTAACATTTCAAAACCATAGTCAAGTTACATCAAAGTACTTGGTCATTATTTTCCAACTACAACAAGTCTAGAAACATAAACTGAAAACTGGAAATAACATAAAGTAAACTATCCCCAAAGTAGAAGTAGTAAAGCCATAGCAAGCTCAAGTCCAAACCGTACATGAGCTGTCAGAAAAGCAAGCCAAAGATCCAAGCTAGGTGCTAGTGTTCCCACCCTGAGAACCTGGGGGGGAAACGGAAGAAAAGAGGCGAAAGAAAACGGGTCAGTCAAAAAGACTGGTAAGTCCTACCTACTATTAGCATAAAAACTAGTAAAGTTAACTGGACATGTAAAGCAGAGATGAAACATAGGATGATAACTGGCATGGTGAAAGATTAACAAGATAGATCAAGTGTGGCATCGCATATACAAGGTTAAGTTTTTGCACCAAGTGTACTAGTATTCCAACCCATGTCAAGTATAAACAAGAAGTGATCCCTTGGCCCAATCTTGGCCCAATTCCACGAGATGACCTAAATCAAGGTCCAACAACATGGTCTAGTCGATCGACTCCCTAAAAGCCTAACTCGTCAAGTGTCGGTGTCATACGGCCCAATCACGAAGTGTAGTCAAACTGTGCTAGGTCCACCCTAGGGTGTATCAAGCCCTAGGGTGCCAACCACGGACACACATCAAGCACGCACAGTCTAAACCTACTGGTGCCCGTGTCTGCTTCTTCAACTCCGGACTATGTGCACGACCATAGTCCGCCTGAACCTACACCGGCGCACCTACTAAGCCATCGTTTTGGTCGCTTACATGTCAGCCCAGTAATCGTGCCCCACCCTAGCCTAGTCCCTAGGGTATCATGATACAACCAAGAGGGTTACTGGTGAAAAGGACCACGTAACTAGGGTTTCTAACGGGTTAAGCGTGGTTAACCCTATCCAATCAAGTATCAAGTCGGTTAAGTATACCCAAGGTTCATGACTTAACCCTATCAACCCATCGTGTTTAATTGGTTAAGTATTCAAGTGGTCCATGACTTAACCCTATCATGTGGCATTAATTAATTTAATGCACCCAACCTCTCACATTAAACCTTGTTGTGGTTACTAGTTAAGCCGGGCGGGTCCGGGTAGCTTTACACCACAACTTAGTCTAACCTCGGGTTTCAAGTGAGATATGACCAACTACTCACATTGGGTCCAATTGCTTGTAGCACTAGTTAAGCCGGTCGGTTCCGGGTAGATTTATGCTACAAACTCAACCCAACCTCGAGTTGGCCATTCTCATGTTTTCTAGAAGTCATGTCCAAGTTCATGTTCATGTTTCAAGCATAGTCACATGTCATATTTCGTGTCATCTTTTCAAGTCATGTTTTTATGTCATTTTAGTTTACCCATAACGTTTCACCATCGCATGCAAGTTCGCATAAACGCAAATAGATTTCAAAGAGGGAACTTAGAAGCATGACATAATTAATAAGGCTTGGCCACAAGTTAAACATGGTGGCATATGAGGCAAATGTGTTCATAAACTTGCATATTACATTATAAGCCTCAAAACATGCATGATATCAACTTTAGCAAAACAGGTGAAACATGGTCATAAATGACATAGGATGATAGCTAGTGATTCGCATATAACATCATATGCAAGATAACATAAGGGTTATGAGAGTTTCTATGTTGATTTATGCAACATTCCAAATCAAAGCTCATAGCTTTCTATGCACAAAGTCAAGGTGATAGCTTTACAAACATGCATAGAATAAATCTATGCATAACATGATAGAATCAAAGCACAAATCATACTTAGGCCCAAACTCAAACTTGCAACATGTCATATTTAACTTCATAGTTAGAATCTAAGAGTAGAATAGGGCTAACAATGCTATGAAGACTTATAAAATAAAATAAGATTGAGACGAAGCCACTAGTAACTCTAAAAACCCCCAAATAATAAGCTCCAATGAAAAACCCTTGAGAAATAAGAAGAAGATCCTTGCTTTGATGAAGAAAGATTGAACTTTGGCCTTGAATCAAACTTAGAAACTCTCAAACAAGCTTAGAAACTCTCATATGAATGAAGATGGAGACTATGACAAGAGGGTGGAGGCCTTGATTAAACATTTTGGCATAATCTAGTTGTAGGATTGATTTATGATGGTTTAGGCTAGGTATTAGGGTCCTTTTATAGAAGTTTAGGTTAGTTTAGGCCATAGGATAAACCCTAATTCAGATCTGAGCCTTTAAAATCCGTCACAAGCCTCCAAACATGTCTTGAGGAACAAGTCATGTGCACCCAGGCCAAACTGGCCGACCACCCAAATCGACAGGGGTGTCGACTGGGTTGTCGACACCACCAGGGGTGTGTCGACTCCCAAGTCGACTCCCCAGTCGACTTGGGGGTGGCGGGAATTTTTCCCGCCTGCACTGCTTAGCTAAATTTGAATTCTGAATTCAAATTTGAACTGTTTTTGAACTTGAAATTTTCTGAAAACTTTGACGGGCCATGACTTGGTCATACGGACTCCGATTTTCGAAAACTCGGACTCTATTTCGCGTATTTTTCCAAGATGAACGCAATGGCATAGCCTGTTTCCCTTGATTCAGATTTTATCATTTAATTATGCCTTGGTTTATGTTATAACATGTTATTTAAAAATTAGGGTTGTTACAATCTTGATTGGGCCGTACACCCAAGAGGAGGAAATCAGTTACTGGTCGTCCAGACGTACTTGGAGATCGATGGATATGCGGGGTACTAGGTGCCTCCGGTTTCGTTTAGACCCAGAACGAACTTGTAAATGGACTGTGTGTCTGACATTGGGTATCATTCTGTGTGACTGATATCGGTTGCATAGAGTGGTTTGCCTGTGTGGCATGCTAAGATGCAAATGATCAGGGCTTCTGTTGAAAAGCAAAGTCTTGTGGTTGATGATCAAAGCACGGCCTGTGTGGCATAGATTTGTGTAACATTGATTCGCGACCCTCGCACCTCGGTTGTGAACCAAAAACGGGAGAAGGACCTCAGGGAGGGCATGCGTTTCCTTCTAGTTAGAAGTGGCGTCAGTGGTTTTACACGCCCTGACGAGTTTGACTTATGTGGTTGTTGCTGTTGCGATGCGCCTCGGATATATCGGTCGATCCGGTACCGATGGAGTAGTCATTCGTTGGCTTACTCACGCCCCGAAGGGCGGGGAAACGCAGTGTTCAGGAATTTTAATCCACATCGGTGGACCGGCCCTGACGATCCAAAGGATTGACCGAGTACTTGCCTGAGGGGCGGACTAGAGCGTCTCGAATTCGGTGAGGACTATCTTTTGCCTCGGTTCACAGATGGAAATCCAACTTCCAGTACGTGACATTTCGATTTTAGTTGTAATCCTATATATGGCGACATAGTGGGATGAGGCGCTTATGCCGTCTATGATTGATACTTATGATTTGAAGTTGTTTTATACACTATACACTTATTATAGTATCAAAAGATTTGTTTTAAACGTATCAAGCATTCTTGGCTATTATAAGGTAAAAACCCTATCCTCCGGCTTGCGTTGCATTGTATGATGGTACCTGGGTCTTATAATAGCTTCATTTTTCTTTATTTAGCATTGCGCTGTTTGTTTTATGCACTGGTGTTCTTGGGAGGAAACCCGTTCCGTGTTATACGGCGTGGTCCCTTGATTTACCTAACTTTAAAATAAAGATTAATAACTGTTTTAGTTCTCACACCAGTCACATGACTGACCTGGAGTTTATTGTTTTAACCTAAACTCTGGGTGCCCCTATTTTCCGCACGGGCAGCTAGTAGTTTTGGTTTTGCAGATTTATATTCATAGGATCCTGGTTTACAGCTGGAACGATACTCGGGAAGCTTTGTATCCGTGTATTACTTTCAGTTGTGTTTTGTATTATTGTCCGCTGCTATGTAATGTATTGTAATCTCTGATATTTTCTATTGTGTAATATTTATTTATACTCTGTATATTCGTGTAATCTGATGGAATTGTTGTAATTAACAATGAAATGTTCTTCCGTCTGCGCTCTTTTGTGTGTTGTCCTCAACTCTATCCGGGATTTCCTTACCGGGGAAGTTCGGGTCATTTCAGCTGGTATCAGAGCTTTGGTTTACAAAGCTCAGAGAACAAGGCACATTAGAACCACACGAAAGAATTCATCAGATATTGGATTAGTAATATCCAATGGGATGACTCGTTAGAGATGGGATCAGTAGCATCCTAGAACGAGTGTGAAGAGTATTCTTTTTTAAAAATGAAAACAAGTTTTGTTTTGAAATTTAAATCAATTATTCGTATTTGATTATTTATTTATATGAATTTGGACAATCCAATATATAGAGATTTTGCATATATGTCTTGCAAACGTGTATCTGAAGTTTTAATGTATTGGATATTTATAGAATCACACTCTAGTGCCCGGGGATAATTCTGGTGACGGGGCACCATCGCCAGTATTTATTTTCGAGTTTCGAAAGTGAGATTTCTATATATTTCCAATTGATTGATGTGAGAACCGAAACTAGATAGGGCTTATTGTTATGATTTGGCATCAAAAATCTAATTTTTGGACTATATATCAAAGTTATGAATTTGAAATGATAATTCACTAATTGATTGATGGTTGTGTTGTTGATTATTGGTTGATTAATTCAAATTTGTACCCTATAACCAAATTGAATCAAATAGTGAATTGTATTGAAAATTGGTCGCATTTGCATGCATATACATGTACTTACATTGAACAGGTCATAGCAAGGAGGCTAGAGCAGAGAATAAAATTTGTTTGCCCGACAAATAGGTACATGTTTACCATAATTTACTGTTTTCTTTGGGTGATGATGATTTTATGAGCCGATTGGCTAGCCGCTTGGCTTTTTCTTTTTCTTTTTGAGATCAGAGGGCCTGTATGGCAATTTCGGGATTTTCCCGGTGCTCCCGGTGCAGTGGAGGTTATGGCGAAATTTTTCGAAAATTTAGGGTGTTAGCCAAATTTTTGAAAAATTTGAAAAGTTCTTAGAAACTGAAAAGTTGAAGAACTTAAGCCATAAAGAAAATAATGAAAGTTGAGTTGATTTGTTAAACAACTTTCGGCTTCGTTCCTTTTCGGGGACGAAAAGTTTTATGTGGGGGAGATTGTAACAACCCGGAAATTCTGAGCCAATTTAAAATTTTTATTTTGGCAATTTCGATGAATTTTGAATATTTAAAATGAACTATTTTAAATAATAACGACGAAAATTTTATTTTGAATGAAGTTAGAACGTATATAGTTGTATAGATCGTCGTTAGAATATAAATAATTATTAATAATTATAAAAGGAATTGAAAATGGCGCGGTAGTTCGATAATTCGATTTCAAAATTCAAATGAATGTAACGGGTGCAAAATAAATCGGATTTTAGCGAAACCAAAAATATTTGAATCTAATTGAGAATATCTTTCCAACGAATCCGAAGAATCGAAATTTCATAGCGGGAATCAAAAGATATGTCCACTTGAAAATTCAGAATAGTCGCTATGGAATTCAGTCCCTTAAAAATGGGAACTTTGCAAACGACCTCGGATTTCGACGAAACCACTTTTGTTGGATCCGTGATGTCAAGTTATTGCTAGGTTTCAAATTTCATAATTTTTCGAATCAATATGTGAGCGTGGCAAAGGAAAACGCGTTTGACCAGTTTTAGTTGATTTTAATCGACTGGAAAATGACCATTTTTCAAACGGTCTCAGAATATGATGAAATTAGTTTAGTTAGGACCGTATCGTTAATACGAAGCTAGAAAATATTTTTCGGGAATTTTTAGAGTCTGTATGTGGCCCCGGTAGATTAAAATGCGTTCAAATTCAATATATAGAGTTATATGTTGATTTTGACGGGAACTGATCGTAAAGGTCGAATCAGCCTACGATACATGTCCCATTGTGTTCAGAATGGGGGTAATGTGCTAGGGAAGGCAGTTGTTGGGTCTTGTTTGGTGTTCGAACAAAAAGTCAACTCTTAGGGAAGTAAATTAATTAAATAATTAATTATAAAATAACCATACCTTACCTTTCCCTCCTCTCTCCTATACTTTTAAGATCCAACCCAAAAAAAAGGGAAAAAAAAAGGAGGAGCCGCCCGCCGCTCCAGTCCCCTCACCGTCGATGGCGGAGCGCCATCCTCCCCCGCGTTGGCCGCGCCTCCCCCTACTCAGGCGCAGTCGCTCCTCCCTTCTCTGAACGACGTGACCCTCCTTCCTCCCCTCTTTCCAATCAACAACGCCCCCCCCCCCAAACCGTACCTCCCCTAGCCGACAACCATCTGACCGACGCCGCCCTGACAGGCCCACCTCCGGTGATTGCAGCACTGAAACCCCTCTCCTTCCAATAAAAATGTGAGCTTTTTAATTTAATTTATTTACTTTTCTATTTTCTTGTTATGATAATTAGAAGAAGATTTTCATATATGTATCACATTGGATTAAGCTTGGAAAGGAGAATTTTTATAACATAAAGTTTTGATTTTTATATAAACAAAGTTTGAATTTTTATATAAACAAAAGTATGATTTTTATTTGAACAAAGGTTTGGTTTTTATTTGGATAAAGATTCGATTTTTCTAAAAGAAAAAGATTCTATTTTTAGTGTTATAAAAATCTAATTTATATATATATATAACTTCGTGTTATGGACGAGATGTCTAAACATGTAAAGACGATATTTTTATACATATAGTGAGGTAAAAATATGATTTTTATATAGTGGCGATAATAAAAATATAATTTTTATTTGAACAGCGTGAAAAGAACTACATATGAATTTCAAGCAGATCCAGACGGTTCAGCAGTTCAAAAGCAAAGCCCGGTGGAGTGGAACCCTCTGTGAGAACTTCTCACCTTTTAATTTTGTTTTCTAGTTAATAATATTGTTGACACATTTTTTGGCAAAAGCCGTCACACATGGAATTCCTGAATGATAACATGCTCGAGCGATGGATACGACGTCAGAAGACATTGAGAGATTTGGTCAAGATCACATCCTCAACATAAACAGGCCCGAAACTCCTATCAGACGACCTCTTTTGGGCCCGAAAACAGCGATTACAAAGTTGAGCTCGGTAACATTTGTAGATCTCTGAGTTAGCTTCAGTTTGAGCTTCGGTTTGGCTCAATCGGACTTACGGTTTGAAAGTTATGCCCGTTTCCGTAAACTGGTGTAAACTGGCAATTTGCTGGATAAAGCAACGAAGCATCACACGATCGAAATATGGATCACGCACCCTCGGATCGTCCCTCATCGGATCGCCCCTCATCGGATCGTCCCTCATCGGATCGCCCCTCATCGGATCGCCCTCCTCAGACCACGAACCGTCCGTGGTACATCTCACGATCTGACCCGATCGCCAGCACTTCACTCCAGCTTCACTATGCCGCTCACGACCAGACTCGGCTCGTGATAGCCATATCACGATCCGACCCATGACCACGATCCGACCCCATGATCGCGATCCGAACTTCCGACCTGCAGATACGCTCCCTGTTTTGACCTATTCTCATGCCACATCTTGCTCCTATTATCCTGGATCGTGTGCCACGTACCCCACCACGATCCGATCCCTGCACCTGCTCCTGCGCAGCTTGTTCTGACCTATTCTCAAGGCTATTTTCACTCCAACATGCATGGATCTGATTACACATGTCACATGACGATTTGGAGATGATGTCTGGACGTTTTCCACCACTTTTAGAGATTTTTGGGATGCGTGCCATGTGTCCCATGAACCGCCTTCAGGAAACAGCTATAAATACACCATTTGAAGGCATTTTCAAGGATCTTTTGGCCATTCTTCTTCACTGCTTCCACCATTACTGAAGTGCAAGGACTTTGCACCTTCATACACTGAAATTCTTATCTTTTCAATACAATTAACACACGAATTGTGTGTCTACATGTAACTGATTCTTGTAATCTGTCAGTATAACAATAAGATTATAAAGTGGACGTAGGCTACATCTACAGCCGAACCACTATAAAAACCTTGTGTGTCTCCTCTTTATTTAATCTTTTCTGCATTTTGTGATCTGCGATCTGCATTTGGGTGTTAGGCCCAATTTTCGGTCTAACATTTTGGCGCGCCAGGTAGGGGGGCACACAAAAACTTCAACTTCTAGCTTGAAAGGAAACTCAATGGCGAATAAAAGGAAGAAGACTGGAACTTCTTCTCATGCCGATGATGCTGATGCTGAAGGCACAAGGAACGAGGCAAGCCAGGAAGCTTCCTCTCATGAAGACCCATCAGCATACCTGACTAGAGACGAGATGGATGGAGTTCTCGCTGAATTGAGGACCCAGATGGCAAGGCAGGACGATCTCCTCCAGAAACAACAGGAAATGATCAACCAATTCTTCGCTCGGATGGATGGAAGGCCGAGCAACGCCCAAATCACTGGAAACGAAGCCATTGACGCGGCTCGAGTATCACCCGGACTCGGGGGCAACCCCCTCATTCAACAGTAGAACTCGTCTCATGATACACCTCTGCACCGCGACCCAGATCGTGGAACACTACTAGGCTCACGAACCGATCCCAACGACTCGCTCCCGCCTGCTCAACAACAACCAGTTCGTGACCTACCTCCTGGACCCAGTCGGATCGCCCCCCTACTCCACGATCCGGCCTCACGAGCTGGACTTCACGAACCTACCTCACGAACCGTCCCCCTCGAACCGGGTCGGGTCGCTCTACTCGATCCACGATCCGCGAGCCGCGATCCCCAGGCGATAGCTAACCAACTTCCATCTTCTCCTGCATTCAACGCTAGGGGCACCAGCTCTGATTTTGGTAGTTTACAACAGCTTTTTGAGGGCAATCGACTCGCTGATCTCATTCAACGCCTCTCGAGAGGCCGCACCTATCAGAATGACGTGGACGACGTCAATCACAATCCGTTCACTCAGGAAATCAGGAATTCACGCAATCCCCCAGATTTCAAACTTCCACAACTGGAGCCCTACAACGGCAGGACAGATCCTACCGTGCATCTGATGCGTTACAAACGGCATATGGAAGTTCAATCGGCATCAGAAAACATCATGGCTAAATGTTTTCCCCTCTTTCTGACTGACATAGCCGCCATGTGGATTCGGCAGCTGTAAACAGAATCGATCAGCAGTTGGAACATGTTGGTCGCACGCTTCATTGAACAATTTCGTGTCCACATCGCACGACCCAAGAACATCATGTCACTCACCACAATCAAGCAGAGGCTCAGAGAAACTCTGCGTTCATTCCTGGAAAGATTTAACGTTGCAGCAGCATCAGTTGATCGTCCTGAACCATCGATGGTACTGATGGCAGCAGTATCTGGCGTTCTAGATAATTCGGAGTTCAAAAAGTCTTTGTACAGAGATCCACCACGAAATCTCGGCGAATTCTACCTTGAAGCAGATAGATTTCTGCGGGAAGAAGATGCAACTTCCGAGAAGAAAACCCTCGAAGTCAACATGCTCGGAGATGGAGAACCACCCAATCCGGGAAAAGGCAATGACAAGGGTAAAGGAAAGACCCCTGCTACAAATGATCGTAATGCTCCACCCCGGAGAGGGTCCAGATACGACAAATACACTGAACTGAATGATACTCTGAGCAACATATACATGGATATAGGAGGTGCTGCCTCCTATCCAAGACCTCCCAAGAGGGAGCCGACGCTAGCAAAATGCAATTCTGGCAGACATTGCATGTTTCATGACATAGACGGTCACAACACTGATGACTGCAGACATCTGCGAGATCTTATTGAGGATCGGGTCAGACGAGGAGAGCTACCCGAATATGTCACTCGACCAACAACGCCTACACCTGCGTTGCCACCACCTATTCCCCAGAGAGGGAACGATCCTGGATCGAGCAATCGCGGGATTATCATTCGCTGATCCCACTCAGCGGATCTTTTCAGTTTGCTGAACTCCGGTTCACAGTTCATGTTTTTAGGTTTTTAGGCGACTTCTCGCCCTCCTTTGTTTTCCCTGCATGTAATAAGAGCCGTCACATCAGCCCACACGCACGGAACCTACTTGTGGTCTCCAGTCGTGTCCGGCAAACGACCGCTGCGTTTTCATGAATTAGCAATAAGCATTGAGCTCCGGCTCCCAACTGGATCCGTCCAGTACAAATATGAGCTCTGGCTCCTAACTAGATCCGTCCAGTATAAACAAATCTTCATGTGCTTTTCCTTGGTCGTCTTACTCCGGTAAGGCCGTCTTGGGGCATTCATGTGCTTTTCCTTGGTCGTCTTACTCCGGTAAGGCCGTCTTGGAACTTTCATGGCATTTCCTTGGTCGTCTTACTCCGGTAAGGCCGTCTTGGAACCTTCGTTGCTTTTCCTTGGTCGTCTTACTCCGGTAAGGCCGTCTTGGAACCCTTCTAACATCTCTCCGGATGGTTTACTCCGGTAAGGCCATCTAGGAAATATTCTTGCATTGTTTGTTTTATCTTCTTGCAGGTACAAACTCCTGGTCTTCTTGGATTTCTCTGGCCTTAATACGATCCCGTTTGATCGTCGGTTTTCTGGCCTTAATACGATCCGGCGTGATCGTCGCATTCTGAATTTGGATTTTTCAGATTATCCAGAACACATCTTCCTTCAACCAGCAAGATATGTTCTGGGGGGCAAACGTGTTGACACATTTTTTGGCAAAAGCCGTCACACATGGAATTCCTGAATGATAACATGCTCGAGCGATGGAAACGACGTCAGAAGACGTTGAGAGATTTGGTCAAGATCACATCCTCAACATAAACAGGCCGGAAACTCCTATCAGACGACCTCTTTTGGGCCCGAAAACAGCGATTACAGAGCCGAGCTCGGTAACATTTGTAGATCTCTGAGTTAGCTTCAGTTTGAGCTTCGGTTTGGCTCAATCGGACTTACGGTTTGAAAGTTATGTCCGTTTCCGTAAACTGGTGTAAACTGGCAATTTCCTGGATAAACCAACGAAGCATCACACGATCGAAATATGGATCACGCACCCTCGGATCGTCCCTCATCGGATCGCCCCTCATCGGATCGCCCTCATCGGACCACGAACCGTCCGTGGTACATCTCACGATCCGACCCGATCGCCAGCACTTCACTCCAGCTTCACTATGTCGCTCACGACCAGACTCGGCTCGTGATAGCCATATCACGATCCGACCCATGACCACGATCCGACCCCATGATCGCGATCCGAACTTCCGACCTGCAGATACGCTCCCTGTTTTGACCTATTCTCATGCCACATCTTGCTCCTATTATCCTGGATCGTGTGCCACGTACCCCACCACGATCCGATCCCCGCACCTGCTCCTGCGCAGCTTGTTCTGACCTATTCTCAAGGCTATTTTCACTCCAACTTGCATGGATCTGATTACACATGTCACATGACGATTTGGAGATGATGTCTGGACGTTTTCCACCACTTTTAGAGATTTTTGGGATGCGTGCCATGTGTCCCATGAACCGCCTTCAGGAAACAGCTATAAATACACCATTTGAAGGCATTTTCAAGGATCTTTTGGCCATTCTTCTTCACTGCTTCCACCATTACTGAAGTGCAAGGACTTTGCACCTTCATACACTCAAATTCTTATCTTTTCAATACAATTAACACACGAATTGTGTGTCTACATGTAACTGATTCTTGTAATCTGTCAGTATAACAATAAGATTATAAAGTGGGCGTAGGCTACATCTACAGCCGAACCACTATAAAAACCTTGTGTGTCTCCTCTTTATTTACTCTTTTATGCATTTTGTGATCTGCGATCTGCATTTGGGTGTTAGGCCCAATTTTTGGTCTAACAAATATATACTAGGATGCAGACGGTGTTTAGTAGCACCCGACACCCGTCGTCCACAGACCATGGACGGCTTGTATGCTTATTTGTTTTATTTTGATGTGTAGTTGATTGTGTGATGTGATGTGAAATGAAATAAAATATTTATATAGTTAAAATATTTTATAGTTGAAAATAGAATTTTTAACGTGTATTTGAAATGAAATAAATATAAACAAATCAGACGATTTGTTTATATACACACCTTTGACTGATATTGATTGGGATGATAAATTTTACACATCGCCCAACTACACAAATAAAATCTGTGTTTGATTGTTTGAAAATCCCACACGGGTATTGGGGTGATATATGACATACACTAATCCCAATAATTAGTTGTATGTCGATCGATTGATTGACAGACTGTTATGAGCGTTAAATATTTATATTTGATGCTTATACAGTGTAGAATGCACTTTGGATGATGGTTGATTATTGGTCATTGTTGATATATACATGCGTTGTATGGAAATCCATAGAAATAAAATCTATGGTAATTGATTGGGCCTCATTACAGTTTTGAAAAAGAAATATTTGAATAGAAATATTTGAAAAAGAAATATTTGAAATAGAATATTTGAAAATAGAAATATATGAAGCCGTGTTGATTAGATTTACGCCATTTTGACGTGAACGATATTTATATCGATTTTATTCATTTTATAATGAACATCGAAAGTGATTTCAAAATCTGATATTGTGAATAGAAATGAATTCGAATTGAAATTGAATAGAATTGAAATTGAATAGAAATGAATTCGAATTGAAATTGAATAGAAATGAATTCGAATTGAAATTGAATTGAATTGAAAACGAACTGAAATTGAATTCAAAATCGATTTGAATTGAAATCAATTTGAAATGAATTTAAAACGAATTTGCAAGGGAAAATTCAATTTTGATTTGAATTTGAAAAAGAAGTTGAAATCGTTTTGAAAACGAATTTAAAATGATTTATAAAATACGTTTTAAAAGGGAATAAACGAAGTATATATTATATATATTATATTATAATATAATGGCCTGAATAGAACGTGCCGCGCCGCGGCAGTTCGCGAATTTCGACCATTGACTTCGAATGGATATTATGGGAGATCCGACCGCCGGATTGTCCTGAAACCAGAACCATTGGGTTCATATCAAAAAGAGCTTTCCAATGAATATTAGAAATTAGAAATCTAACGGTTGGATTTGGAATTATGTCCAAATCAAATTTGGAAAAGGTCGCTATAAGTGCAGTTCGATGGCCGTTGATGGAAATCGACTGTACGGGCCTTGATAAAATTATTAAAAATATCAATAATTTGTGTAAAATCATAAGAAATGATTTGGGAAGAATTGGGATGAAAAACTCCATATTTGAAAAGATAAAAATAGATTTTTATCGAAATGAACTAGTTTTGAACTAGAATAGTTATTTATTTATTTTTAAATAAATAAATTGGATTTGAAATGGTTTTGGAAATAACCAGGATTTCCAATAATTGAATTGGAATGGATTTGAATCGAAATCATCTTCGGAATTGTTCGATGTTGGATTTAGTGATTATACAGTTATTGTTCTGGAAATTTGAAAGAGATATATATATATATATATCGTTATTTCCAATATGATATTTGTAGGTCGTAGAATTTGATATTGAATATAAGCCGATATATTTTCTATTCAGAGCCTCGTATTTAATATCAAATGTGATTTGGCTTTGTCATGAATGGTGTCTTCATTAACACCGTTCTTAAGCCCAGTTGAGAAAAAGATTAAATCTTTTTATTTAGATTTAATGAAGTGTACCAATTAAATGATATTTAATTGGAATTGAATTGGTATTGATTTTTGGGTTTATCGTGAATAGTGTTCTAAATAACACTTATTCTTTAACCCGATAATTAATGGAATGTGATTTTGGGTTGTCGTGAACGGTATCTTCAATAATACTGTTCTTAGACCCAAGAGAGTTAAGAAAATCAGAAACTAACTGGAGATTAGTTAAGTTGAATGGTTTCTGGGGTATTGATCTGATGTTGGTTTCGGCCTTCGGGGTTAATACTTAGGGAATTGCTCACTTGCTAATTTACGGTTAGGGACTGATTGAAATGTGATATGATTTTGGGGTTCATCGTGAACTGTGTTTTAAATGACACAGATTCTTTAGCCCAGTTAAAGATTAAAACTAAGTGGAGTTTTAATTAATCTTTAATTAGATTGAAAAGATCGAGAATGGAGTATCCCCAGTTTTGCTCCAGGCGATAGTTAAATCTTTAATTAGATTGAACGTGAAATGGTAATTGAATTTACCGATAACTCTGTGGTGTTAGATATGAAGTATGACCAGTTTTACTTCATGGGATGAATAGGTTGGGATTGGGAAATTAAAACAAATGATTACTTCGGTAAGGTTCGTAAATCCCGACTAGTTGAATCGATATTCAAAAGGAGATTAAAGAATAGATTTAAAAGAATTTATCTTTGATAAAATTAATGGGAACCTATCCCTAAGAATGTGAAATTTAGAAACTAACTGTAGGTTAGCTAAGTAGAATGGTTTTCTGGGGTATTGATCTGATGTTGGTTTCGGCCTTCGGGGTTAATATTTGGGGAATTATTCTCTTGCTAATTTACGTTTAGTGACTGATGAATTGGAATGAGGCATATGTTGTGTTTGTGTAATACTTGTTTATTATATACGCGAGTTATTCAGAAAGGCCGGGTTTATCCCATTCTTAATAACTGATACGACTATAAGTCGAAGATGAAGACGATGGTTGAAGACCGGAGGTCTTCACGTCGTTTGGGTAATTATTGATGATCTTGATTGGGCCGTACACCCAAGAGGAGGGAATCAGTTAGTGGTCGTCCAGACGTACTTGAAGATCGATGGATATGCGGGGTACTAGGTGCCTCCGGTTTCGTTCAGACCCAGAACGAACTTGTAAATGGACTGTGTGTCTGACATTGGGTATCATTCTGTGTGACTGATATCGGTTGCATAGAGTGGTTTGCCTGTGTGGCATGCTAAGATGCAAATGATCAGGGCTTTTGTTGAAAAGCAAAGCCTTGTGGTTGATGATCAAAGCACGGCCTGTGTGGCATAGCTTTGTGTAACGTTGATTCGCGAGCCTCGCACCTCGGTTGTGAACCAAAAACGGGAGAAGGACCTCAGGGAGGGCATGCGTTTCCTTCTAGTTAGAAGTGGCGTCAGTGGTTTTACACGCCCTGACTGTAACACCCCACTTCCGCTAGGGTCACTCACAAAGGGAATGCACTAGCTTTGGTGGAGTATTATCTAGGTAAACATGCACAGAAATATTACAAGACATAACATATAAAAACAGCGGAAGAAAAACCAAATTTCATTACCTCATAAAATTACAAGGTCTAGAGCCTTTTACATCAAAATGCCTTTAAAAGCCATTACATTGGAAACCTGTCTTGCAATAGTTAAAGAAGCATAAAACCATAGTCATAAAATATTCCCCAAGTAAAACGGTAAAGCAGCCATAGCCAAGAAAAATCCGAGCCATACATGATGACCTTGAAGCAGAAGAAGTCCGAGCTAAATAACATTATTTCCTCCCTGAAAACCTGGGTGAGGGGGGAAACGGAAGACAAAGAGGCGAAAGAAACGGGGTCGGTCATAAAGACTGGTAAGTCCTATCTACTTCCAGCATAAAAACAGGTAAAGGTAACATGACATGCATAAACTGAAAGTAAACATAAGGATGATTACAAGATAGACAAGCTAAACTAAGGTAACAGGATGAGCTACTGTATAGAGATAAACTACGGTCACTATGCATCAAGTATAACTTCCCAAGGTTCTATCGAGTATAACATCCAAGGTTCTATCGAGTATAACATCCCAAGGTTCTATCAAGTAATACACCCAAGGTTCTATCAAGTATGTTTTCCCTGCACCTTCCGTACTAGTATCCCAACCCGTGTCATGTGTTAGCTACCAAATGTCCCTCACCCAATGTCATGAAATGATCCATGCCAACCTAATGTAGGTTTTCCCAGCTCGTATGTTTCTTTCCATGTATATGTTTAGTCCTTTGCCGTAAATCCTACGGGCTTCCTCACGTAGTTCTATACTACTTCAACGTAATTCCATTATCCTTGAAATCGTCTGGACTGTCACCCTTGATCTAGCTGTGTTTTCTTACCATGAATTCTCGAATGTTTGGCTAGGATTTATGCCACCTAGGACCACAAGGGATTACGCTACCTACTAAACGTTTTCGTAACTCGGTTTGGATTTAAGCCACCTAGGACCACTAGGGATTACGCTACCCGTCAACCACGCCCCTTTTTCCCACGTATGTATCGTGAATCGTTTTTCCATGTCTATATGCACATGTATCTCAATGTGCCATCCGAGTCCCGAGCCAGGGCTAATCAAGAAATACAGGACTCGGTCGGGAGATTTAGGTTATCTGCCGATGCAGATATCAAGGTCTGCTTTTCTACCGGTGGTTATGGTCCAACGTGACCCCTCCCTCAACTACTGAAAGGCAATCCAAGAAAATCATGCACGAGAACTATACTCCGGCCACCTATGCCCCACTTTCCTATTGGCCCTCCTCACCCATAACTAGATAGCAAGTATATGGTCTGTTGGGAGTTCTCTGCCTTTCCGCATACGTACACGATTGACTAAAGATGGTAGGTAGTCGACGACGTGTTATCACAGGGCTAAACAAGATATCGCCGACTCCACGCTAATCCACCCCAGTCTTTAGGTTGCTCGCACAGCAACCAAGGCATACCCTTGGTTCTTCTACCGCAGACCTTAACCTCTGTGAGCCCAGGAGGATCATCTTCAACCTCACAGAGCGATACCAAGAGTACCCTCACATCCCCTGAAGCTACCGCTTCGTCACCCAGTTCGCTGGAGCCTTTATCTAAGTCAGATAAACATTCGCTCCTCCTCGTGTGTTCGTTTTAAACGATGACCTACCGTATCAGGTTACTCATCTATCTGTGAACTGGTCCAATTGTCTTGACTAATGATTATTACTTATTTATCCTTAACTAAGGTTTATCACTTAGTTTCCATTCCCGTTATCCTTATTAACTACGATTTCCCACTTAGTCCCCTGAACTAGGGTTTTGTCTAATGGGTTAAGTGTTGTCATTCGAGTTCATGACTTACCCCGCCCACGAATCATGTCAAAATTGGCTAAGTATTCAAGTTCAAGGCTTATCCCTACAAACCATGTGTCAAGTTGGTTAAGTATATCAAGACGTTCATGACTTAACCCTAGATTATCGTGTCAGATTGGTTAAGTATGGATTAACTTAACCCTCTCAAATTTACCGTGTCAGATTGGTTAAGTATAGGTTGTCTTAACCTCACCAAATTACCGAGTAAAATTGGTTAAGTGTAGGTTAACTCAACCCCATTAAATTATCGAGTCGGGTTGGTTAAGTATATTTAAGAGGTTCGTGACTTAACCCTATCAAATCATCACGTCGGATTGGTTAAGTGTAAGTTAACTTAACCCCATCCACTAGTCGTATTTATAATGGTTAAGTATCATTCTTGTGGGTTTACTTAACTCTACCACGCATCGCGTTATCCCAGTCGGGTGCTATCAACCCATTTAGGTTAAACTAACCCATCCGCTAATCATGTTATATGGTTAGGTGTCTTTAAGAAATCAAGTCCGGTCTTACTTAACCTACCCATTCATGTCTTATTGGTTAAGTGTCATTAGTCAAATTAACTTAACCTTATCATGTGGCATTAAGTAAATTAATGCACTCCAACCTCTCACATTAGACTTTGTTGTGGTTACTGGTTACGCCGGGCGGGTTCGGGCAGCTTTACACCACAACCTAGTCTAACCTCGGGTTTTGAGCGCGATATGACCAACTTCTCACATTGGGTCCTATTGTCTGTAGCTACTGGATTTGTCGGGCGGTTCCGGGCAGATTTATGCTACAAACTCAACCCAACCTCGAGTTGGCCACTTTCACGTTTTCCTACTTATCATGTTCATGTCAAATTTAGGCTACGACAAAGTCCACGTTTTACACATGTGCCCATTGTCCCCTTACTTAATTCATGTCAAATTTCATAGCCCATCTCACGTTTGCCTAAACTACCCAAGGCGTATTCCCAATGCAAGTGAAAGCATGTCAACATAGTAGGAATAACAACATATTGGCCTCAAATCATGTATGATAGCATAAAGGGATTGGCCTCAAACATGCATGATAGCATAAAAGGATTGGCCTCAAGCATGTATAATAGCATAAAGGGATTGGCCTCAAGCATGTATGATAGCATAAAAGGATTGGCCTCAAGCATGTATGATAGCATAAAAGGATTGGCCTCAAGCATGTATGATAGCATAAAAGGATTCATCGTCATAGGCATGTAAATGGTCATGAGGGGTTTAGGTTCTTTTACATGCATAAGCCCCAAGTCATGTTCATATGAATATTCCACAAGCCAAATGGTTCTAAGGGTTCATGCCAACATTCCAGAAGTAAAGATTCAATCTTGCATGATAAACTAAGTCAAACACAACATGAGTGGCATGATTTAATCACTAAGAAATAGCCCAAAGTCATAGGTTCAAGAAAGAGGCAAGACTAGGTTCACATAGACTAGCATACTTAGGTTTCATCTCATTTTATCCCATGTCAACATTAGAACTACCGTTTAGATCTAAAAGTAGCTAGAACCTACAAAGTATGGCTAGAGGATTAAGAGCAAGAATCGTCATAGAATGGTGTTGAGATGGTGCTCTACTTCCTTGATTTGATGTAGAAAGCTTGCTCCTTTGTCATGGATCTAGTTTGAAAGCTCAAGCCTTTAAAGTTGGAGATGGAGGCCATGATCAAGAAACATTTGGGCAGCACTTAGTTGTTAGGATGGTTTTTAGTGAATTAGGCTAGGTCTTAGGGTCTTTTTATAGAAGTTAGGACTAGTTTAGGCTATAGGATTAACCCTAGTTTAGATCTGAACCACTGAAAATCGTCACAGGCCCCCAAACCAGAGCCAAGAGACCATGCAGGTGCACCCAGGCCAAGATGGCCGACCAGGGGGGGTCGAATCCCACGTCGACACCCAGGTCGACTCCCCAGTCGACCTGGGGGGGGCAGGTCGACACCCCAGTCGACCTGGGGTAGGGAGGGAAATTTTCCCGCCCAATCTTCTTCCTGGCTGAATTTGAATTTCTGTTTGAATTTTGAATTTTTCTGAAATCTTCTATGGGCCATATCTCGGTCATACGAACTCCGATTTACGAAATTTCGGACTAGTTTCCAACCAGAATTCCGAGACGAACGCAACGGGGCAACCCGTTTCGCTTGATTCTTAATTTATAATTTAATTCTGCCTTGATTCTTGTCTTAACACGTTATTAAAATTCGGGTTGTTACACTGACGAGTTTGACTTATGTGGTTGTTGCTGTTGCGAGGCGCCTCAGATATATCGGTCGATCCGGGACCGATGGAGTAGTCATTCGTTGGCTTACTCACGCCCCAAAGGGCGGGGAAACGCAGTGTTCAGGAATTTTAATCCACATCGGTGGACCGGCCCAGACGATCCGAAGGCTTGACTGAGTACTTGCCTGAGGGGCGGACTAGAGCGTCTCGAATTCGGTGAGGACTATCTTTTGCCTCGGTTCACAGATGGAAATCCAACTTCTAGTACGTGACGTTTCGATTTTAGTTGTAATCCTATATATGGCGACATAGTGGGATGGAGCGCTTATGCCGTCTATGATTGATATTTATGATTTGAAGTTGTTTTATACACTATACACTTATTATAGTATCAAAAGATTTGTTTTAAACGTATCAAGCATTCTTGGCTATTATAAGGTAAAAACCATTCCTCCGTCTTGCGTTGCATTGTATGATGGGACCTGGGTCTTATAATAGCTTCATTTTTCTTTATATAGCATTGCGCTGTTTGTTTTATGCACTGGTGTTCTTGGGAGGAAACCCGTTCCGTGTTATACGGCATGGTCCCTTAATTTACCTAACTTTAAAACAAAGATTAATAACTGTTTTAGTTCTCACACCAGTCACATGACTAACCTGGAGTTTATTGTTTTAACCTAAACTCTGGGTGCCCCTATTTTCCGCACGGGGAGCTAGTAGTTTTGGTTTTGCAGATTTATATTAACAAGATCCTGGTTTACAGCTGGAACGATACTCGGGAAGCTTTGTATCCGTGTATTACTTTCAGTTGTGTTTTGTATTATTGTCCGCTGCTATGTAATGTATTGTAATCTCTGATACTTTCTGTTGTGTAATATTTATTTATACTCTGTATTTTCGTGTAATCTGATGGAATTGTTGTAATAAGCAAAGAAACGTTCTTCCGTCTGCGTCCTGTTGTGGCTTGTTCTCAACTCAATCCGTGATTTCCCATAAGGGGGATTTCGGGTCGTTTCATCCTGGGACTGGACAAACCGAAGGCACTCTCTTACCACATCTGATGAATTACCCTATGGATCAGTAGCGGGTAGTCCTTGCAATCCGTAGATTTCATTCACGACAGAATCACTGTCAAAATTTCTCTAGGGATCAGCTGGAGAAACCCAACAATAGTTCTTCCATTCACGAAGATTTACTATCTTCAATTGCTCCATCTCAATTAGCTTCAGATTTCTTCTTCGTTTACGTACTTGTTGGCTTGGAATGGTTTTCGAATATAAATACGATCATGGTCTTTCCGTACCAACAACGCGTTAGGTATGATTTTGATACTCATTCATTTAATTATCAAAACAAACAAACATAAAAATAAAATAAATCCATTGGTTTATTACACAGCATCACTTGGCCATTAAAATAATATACTAGTTTTAAAATATTAATATTCTCAAAGCATTTTATTTATGTACTCGGAAAAATATCTTAAAACCATATCCAATTTTCCAGTTAACTTCCATTTCAAAACATTTATAATAACATTACTCATTTTCCACAATTGGGAAATTGATTCAACTTATCATTCATAAAAAAATCGTTACAAAATCCCCTTTTGTTTCGATATTTGAACTCCATCATCGCCCCTTACCTTTTTAGAAAAACCCCATTCTAAATTCCATCGCCTTTACTTTTGAAAATATCGTTATATTTTCACAAATCCCTTTTATTTCTTTTATTATGGAAATATCATTTCATATTCTCAAGCCCCTTCTAATTCCCTTTTATTTTGGAATCCCATTATATATATTTCCAAATTCTTCTAATAATGTTACACTATTATTCTTCCAAAATAAATTACTTCTAACCCTTCACCATTACAACTAATATCATCCTTCGATAATCCTGAAGCCGTTCAAGTTGAGAAATTTTAATTACCTCTCAGACCTTGGTCAACAACGTTCTTATCTTAAGATAGATACCAATTATAGTACCAAAACCCGATATTCAATATAAAAACCAATACCATTTTAGTTATACAGCCTCATCTCTTATTAAATATAACGAATCCAGATCGTATCTTTATGATTCAACTCGCCTAACCATTTAAATCCAGATCGTATCTTTATAATCCACTCATGAGCCATATTAATAACTCGTTCCATTGATATATATAAAAACTTGGATTTTATAACTTTTTCTAACTTGGATTTCATTGAATGCAATTAAATATAATTCAATAAGAGTTAAATAAAAACGTTGATCATAACTTATATTGTAAACCTTAAATTGCTTAAATATTCATTAAACTATAAACATGGCTTTAAAACTTCACAACCTTCCATTTCTAGATTTTACATTCCAAAATATCATTTCGATTATTATTAAATAACTAATAATCAAGTTTCAACATTTATCAGAATAAAACTAGGTAACTTCACCATTAACTATTCCCATAAAGTATATAAACTAATTTAATAAAACAATCTCAGTTAACGCAGCCTCTAAACATGATTTATTCGTTAATCAATTCCACTTAGCTCTTTCCATTTAAAACTAATTAACAATACAATTAATTAAAATAATTCCATTTACTTCGATTATTATTAAATAAATAATAATAAATATCAATATAAACCCATTCTAATTGTTAAGTTAATTCTGCTCACTTACATATCAATCCTATTAGTATAAGATTTGGATTAATAAAATTGTTTAATAATCACTTATAACTTAAATAAATAAATAATAAACATTTAGTTCCTTTTACAAAATTCTGTTTAAAATAATAGATTTTAAAAATCGATCTTTAGTTATAAAATAAATTTTATAACTTCATTTTTATCGATTTTCCTAACGGTAAATCAGTCTTTATAAAATAGTGTATGTTTGGCCGTTTGCTATAAATTTCTCAACCAATGCTACATATTGGTTTATCACAAACAAATGTTGAATTGGTATTCAACAATCAATATTCAAATCAATAATCCCATCATATTGGTTGATTGGTTCATGTAACGATCATATGCAAATAAAAAATCAATTCAAGTGATAGAGGTAAACCGATAATAATAATTCAAGCATCCAATTAAATTTGAATACGTTTATATTGTTATGAACATAACCAACAAGGTAAGTTACTTCTATTGGAAATAATTGTTAAAAATAACGATGTCATTTCATTTAAATTAAATAACATTTAATTTAAATGGTCGATATAACAATATTTAACAAAATCCAAACAATCATCAAATCAACCAACAATTAGCAAACATGGCATGCAAATAATAAACTCAATTTATAATAATTATAAGTGGGGGAACTGGATGAGTTTAACTCGCCTTGGTATTTATGTCGATTAAACACTTGTTTTTAACTAAATTTAACTAACGTTTAATACGGTTGCTTCCCCTCTTGACCAGACCAGCTCCACCTTGAAGCCTTTGTCGTCGCGATTCCTACGAGACCAACCATGTTAGATTCTGATAATGTACAATCAAGATATTAAATTAATAAAGTTTGCAAAGAAATTTATTTAAATTAAACTTTTAGTTTTTTTAAAGTAAATGGGCCACTAATCAAATCAATTCAACCCACATTTAATCTAACCTCCACGCAATTGTATTGTTTATCCCCTCCCCAACCTTAACTTCCTGAATCATTCGCCATTACCATTTTTAATTTTTGTTTTGGGCTTCAGCTTTCTTTTTTTATAAAAAGAACTGATGGCCTAAGCCAAAACGAGATACGCTAAAAAAAAGAATACTCCAACCAGGCAACATAAAGAACCCAATTACCCAACTGTACAAAACGCGATCCCCATCATCATCTTCCAAAAGCCAATTAAAAAAAATCTATATCTTTCCTTTTACTGGAAACACCACCCCATCCTTAAACCGCCGCCGCCGCCTCCTGCCAACACCGTACCCCACCAGACCGCAACTGTCGTGTCCCTCACTGATTACCCTACCTCCTTCGACCACCCTCGTCGCCAACTACCCACATAAGCCCTCCCATCAACAGAAACACAGGCACAGTTCCTCCCTGGTCAACCTCAAACTACTCTCAACCACCATACGTCAAAAAAGCTCACGGTACCAGCAGATCGCACGTCCCCCATCTGCTCGCCCAGTGTCAACTCACTTGCCATATCAATCTTCAACCTTGTGAACACCACCCACATCTTTCCCTCTCCACCTCGCTTGCGTCGAACCCGTCATCTTTGGTTTCAATATATACATGCAACTTGTAACATCCAGCGGCACTTCCTTACAAATACGAATAGTCAGCGTTGTTTTTACTCTGTATGAGTTTGTTTATATATATATATATATTCTATTTCTTTGTGGCGCAGATATGAACTGGAAGAAATAAAGTTTCTCATTTTGGGTCCCTTGGTAATAAGGTGTTCATCGTATTCCTGGAGAGAACAAAGAAATGGAGGCATGGTATTCCACTGGACAAAAATGAAGGGTGGACGTGCTATTTATATCAGGGCAAGAATGGGTTAAGAACCAAGTCTTTTTTATAGGCTGCGTATGCTTTAGGTTCTAGCTTGGGTTTGTGTTGATATTTCTCTTCATAGTTGGTGATGTATAGCCATATAAGAGCTACAATGTTTTCTCTTTGGTAGATGGTCGCATGTGGGTGTGTATGCAGGAGAATTAGAGTAGGGGAAGAGAGTAGTTATGGTATTTGATGGTCATGTGTTACCACCGATTATAGGTTGCATCATGTGTTATCACTTCTGTTGTTTACATCAATAAATAGTTGTGTGATGTCCAGTTGCATGTGCGTGTAGGTATAGTGTAGGGCTGTTTGCTTATAGGCTGTAGTCTACGTGAGAGTACATTTTAGGGTAGGCAAAATAGTCAAGGCAAGTGGAATTAAATGGAATAAGTAATGGTAGCTATTATATGGAGTAGGTTTTGATTACACACGGTTACCGCTGTTCAATATTGATCGTTAAGTTCGCACCGATAAACACAATCTCCAAAAATTATGAAAATGGATGCCATGGTATAATTTGACGTTACGGTCCTAGTGAAACTAATTTCGTTGAAAACGGTCTCCGTTTGCAAAAAATGGCACTAGTTAGATCCCAATTTATTCATCGATTCACTTTTAAATTTCATCTACCGACAAAACAAATCCGTTTGGTTCCAAACTGGAAATCTAGCAATAATTAATTATACGTATTCCGATGAAATTAGTTTCAGTGAAAATGGAGATCGTTTGAAAAACAGGTATTTCTAATGCTTACATAATATCGTTAAAAATATAAATAAATTAAAAACAATTATAAAAATTATAATTATCATATATATATATATATATCCAAATAAAATAATATACAACTTTAAATTCAACTAATATAGAATTATAACTTAACATTACCATTTCAAGCTAAACGATATTTGAAATACATAGAAATTCGCTTTTAATTTCATAAATAAACGTTATCATTTATAAACGATTTCCATAACGACTATTTTAAAATTTGAATTGGACATAACTTACAATATATAAGCCTAAATCTCAATTTTTCTCTTTCATTAGAAAATTATAAACAAATAGATTTAAACGTTTCTTGTTTCACAGAATTTCGACTTAAAACGGATTATTTATATTCGCTTGAAGTTCAAACTCAAATTTACGAGCTACCACAGCGTTTCGAGTTCAGTTTATATTATGTATAAATATAAAAGTTTGATCGTCGTTTTATAGAGGAAGTTCAATATTAAAATCTACTAATATTTCTAATATAATAATTTAAACCAATTTAAATATTCGCATTCAAATAATCGAAAATTCGGGTCGTTAAAGTCTTCCCCCTTAATAGAAATTCGTCTCTGAAATTACTAAGTAAAATGAATGATCCAAATCCAATTTAATTTCAAAATAAATGTATTCAAACCATATATATAAAAGTTATTGCCAAAAATTTCTAAGTTTTAAAATTTCCGGAAAATTCACCAGCACCTCCTCTGTAATGTTCGATCCAAACAACTACAACTTGCCACTCGGGGCCTCACATCGACCAAAAGAAAATAAAAGCCAAGTGGATACCCAACTTAGTGGAATAAAATCAATCACCAAATCAATAATATTAAGGTTTACCTATTTGTCGGGAAATTAATACTCTAATCTCAAAGCAAAGCAACTATCAGTTCTTCCTTCTCCAATCCTGCATTATATCTCGATATATAATGCAAATAATAGATACATGATTTAATCATTTCTATTTTATTTCATATTTAATTCCATTCAGATTAGTTATACTAAAATTTGTTACTCGGTTTTCATTCAGTTGTTGATGAATTTAATTATTCAATCAATCTAACATCCAGTAAACAATCATCCAATAAATAATCAACCAACATAACCAAATCATTCTATTTTTAACTTATCTTTAAGTTAACTTCTAATTTATTTAATTAGATATTTAAATTCTTATTCACCAATTCTATATTTTATATTCCCTTCTGGTTTTATTAAACCATTCCAATTTATAATTAAATTTGAATTCCATTCAAATCATCAAAAAACCAATACCTCAATAATTTGATAAAATTATTTCTTTTCTATACGGAAATATGGTTTGGGCAAAATTATTTCATTTACCCACTTTACGAAACAATATTGCATCAATTACCAGTTCAACTTGAACCAATCAAACAACACAATGCAAAACATTTGTAAATAAAATTTACAAATACGCTCTCATATATACACACTCAAGCAACGACCCGGAAAATCTGAACCAATTTAAAATTTTTAAATTGGCTAATTAGGTGAATTTAAAATAATTAGAATAAATATTTTAAATAATAACGATGAAAAGTAAGTTGGGAATCAACATTGAAAATGAATATAATTATTTCTAATTATAAACAAGGCCTGAAATGGCGCGGTAGTTTCAATATTTGAATTCAAACTTTGCCTGACTGTACCGGGTGCGAAACAAAACGGATTTCAGTGAAACCAAAAATATTTAAATCTGTTAGTGAATATCTTTCTAACGAATCTGAAAAATCGAAGTTTCATAGCGGGAAGCAAAAGTTATGGCCAAATGAATTTTCAGAAAGGTCGCTATAGAGTTTATATAGCCCGTGAAAATGGCCATTTTGCAAACGACCTCGGAATTCGACGAAACCACTTTTGTTGGATCCGAGATGTTAAACTATTGCTAGGTTTCAAATTTCATAATTTTTGAAGCTAGTATGTGAGCGTGGCAAAGGAAAATGTGTTTGGTCGATTTTTGTTAAATTGGATCGACCAGAAAAGGGCCATTTTTCAAACGGTCTCAGAATTCGACGAAACTAGTTTTGTTGGGACCATATCGTCAAAACATAGCTAGATTTATTTTTCGGGAATTTTTAGAATCAGTATGTGGCCCCGGCAAATTGAAATGTACGTTCAAATTAAATATTTAATGTTTTATATTTTAATTTGAAGGAAAACTGACTGAAACAGTCGAATGGGCCTACGAAACATATCCCATTGTGTTCAGAATAGGGGTAAAATGCTGGGGACGACAGTCGTTGGACTTGAATTGTGGTTCGTGGGTGAAAGAGGGTATTTTCGAAATTTAAAAATATATAAATAAATAAAATCTCATTCGTCCACCTCAAACCTTCTCTCTCCCCGACGCCTGAAACGAACGGCGGAATTCCTCAAAACCTTCTCTCTTCAAAAACTCCACATCCATGCAATAAAATCGAATGGCCCTGTTGGCAATTTTCTAGAGATTTGTGCAAGCTTTAAATCCATATAGGGTTTGCATTTTTTCAAAGTATATTTGGGGAGAACCGAGCCCCCAAAGTTGTGAACTTCATCGCGCCGCCGAAGCTCCAATCTGCCACCGAGTGGGCCCACTTCCCCCGGCGCCTGAGCGCCTCTCCTCCCCCTTCGACACTGCGTAGCCCGATCCTCTTCAAGCTTCATGAATTTCGAGTAAAATCGAAACCTAGTTTTGAACAAAACAGCTGAGGTACAGTTTGAATTATTTTAAACTATATTATAGCAGTTTAAAGCATTACAGTTTTTGATTTCACTGTAAAAATCATATCTTTTTCGTTTGTTGACGAAATTCAGTGAAACAAGAGACAGTGGACTCGTGTGGACGTCTTCTACATTCTAGAAGAGACCGCATATTTTTCTGAGCCTTCTGCTATTTTTGGTGGAGTGGAACCCAACGTGAGATTTCTGAATTATAAACGATATGGAAAACGGCAATGTATAAATTATATTGTCGATGTATGAGTTATATAAGCGTTGTACACCTCATGTTTAAGCGTTGTATAAGTTGTACGGTCGATGTATAAGTTATATATGCGTTGTAAAAATTATATATGTGTTGAATAGAAGTGAAATATACTTATATAGATATATATATATATACGCCCCTCGTCCACAAACCATGGACGATATTTATTGGTTGTAATAGTTGTGAAAATTGGTTGATAGCGAATGGTTGATTAGAATTGTTTGTGGTTGAAATTGATTGATTATGGTTGAAAAATATCCGTTTGTGGTTGAGAATTATTTGGTTGAAACCACATAGGGTTAGTTTGTGGAAATGGAAAAAAATATACATGCCGCCTGCGTGCGAACTAGATGCGTGAAATCCCCATTGTCAAAAGCTGCGAGGCTTTAAGGTAGAGCGAGGAGTAGTACTAGGGACGGCCCCGGTTTTAACTACCCTACCGTTATGCTGTCGAAATTTTGAATAATATTCATGTGTTAGAATTATTTTCATGTGTTGAAACTATATTCGTGTTTTGAATAGAAAACCTTCATGTGACGAATAGAAATTCATTCGTTGAATAGAAATTCATGTGTTGAATGGTATTCGTGTTTTAAACAATTTGTTTTAACAATAAAAATCACATTTTTATTTTATATATACGAACTATAGAAAACCTTCATGTGTTGAATAGAAATTCATGTGTTGAATGGTATTCGTGTTTTGAAATAAATTGTTTTATAATAAAAATCATATTTTTATCATCTATATGAACTATATAAAATAGTCGTGTTTTGAAATAAATTGTTTTATAATAAAAATCATATTTTTATCATCTATATGAACCATATAAAATAGTCGTGTTTTGAAATAAATTGCTTTATAATAAAAATCATATTTTTATCGTCTATATCAACTATATAAAATAGTCATGTTTTGAAATAAATTGTTTTATAATAAAATTCATATTTTTATCATTTATATCAACTATATAAAATAGTCGTGTTTTGAAATGAATTGTTTTGTAATAAAAATCACATTTTTATTATATACATGAATTGTTAAAAATAGTGAAGTGTTGAAATAATTGTCGGTTGGATAAAAATATCATTTTTATCAAATGTATGAAAAGAAAATAGTTTTGAAATCGAAGAATCGATTATATTTATATATATAAATATAATTAAAATATATCGAATAACGAAGCTGCAGTTCGTGCTTTGAAACCATCATTTCAAATGAATAGGGCGGGAGATCCGACCGTCGGATTTTCCCGAAACCATAACCGTTGGGTTCGTCTTGGAAATATCTTCCCAACGATACCAACTTTGTGAAAATCCAACGGTTGGATTGTCTGGAATGTTTAATTCTAATCTGAAGAAAAACAGCACCAGAATCGATTGTATTTATATATATATATAAATATAATTAAATTAAATCGAATAACGACGTTGCAGTTCGTATTTTGAAATCGAAACTTCAAACGAGTGTACCGGGAGATCCGACCATCGGATTTTCCCAAAACTGGAACCGTTGGATTTGTTTTGAAAAGATCTTTCCAATGATATAAAATTTGTGAAGATTCAACAGTTAGATTTTCAGATATGTGTAAATCAAATCTGAAGAAAAACAGCGTCACGGCCGCGTTATGGCCCGAAGTGTCGTTTGAATAAATTGGCTATAAATAAATAAAAATAGCGATAAATCGTTATAAAATATTATAAACGATATGGAATGTGAAATTTAGAAACTAACTGAAGGTTAGCTAAGTCGAATGGTTTCCTGGGTTTGACCTGATGTTGGTTTCGGCCTTCGGGGTTAATATTTGGGAAACCGTTCTCTTACTGATTGACGATTAGTGACTAATGAATTGGAATGAGGCGTATGTTGTGTTTGTGTAGCACTTGTTAATTATATACGCGAGTTGCTCAGAAAGACCGGGTTTATCTCATTCTAAATAACTGAATTGGCGATAAGAAATCGAAGATGAAGGCGGTGGTTGAAGACCGGAGATCTTCACCTCGTTTGGATGGTAACTGATGTCCTGATTGGGAGGCATCCCGAAATATGGATAATGAGTGGTGATCGTCCAGACGTACGTGGAGATCGATGGGTATGCGAGGTATATAGTGCCTCCGGTTTCGTTCAGACCCAGAACGGACTTGTAAATGGACTGTGTGTCTGACATTGAAATTCATTCTGTGTGATTGATAGCCATCAGTTGCATGGTGTGAATTGCCTGTGTGGCATGCTAAGGTGCAGTGATCAAGGCTTCTGTTGAAAAGCAAAGTCTTGTAGTGATGATCAAAGCACCGCCTGTGTTGCATAGCTTTGTGTATAACGTGAATTCGCGAGCCTCACACCCCGGTATGAACCAAAAACTGGAGAGGACCTCAGGGAGGGCATGCGTTTCCTTCTAGCTAGAGGTGATGTCGGTGCTTAAACTGGCTGACATATACATATTATTTTGACCTGTGTTGTTGTTGCTGTTGCGAGGCGCCTCAGAATTATCGGTGACTATGTGAAGCCGATGGAGTCATTCGTTGGCTCATTTACGCCCCAAAGGGCGGGGAAACGTAGTGTTCAAGCATTATAATCCACATCGGTGGACCGGCCCTGTCGCTCCAAAGGCTTGCCTGCGCGCTTGCCTGAGACATGGGCTAGATTGTCTCGAAGTCGGTAAGGACTATCTTTTTCCTTGGTTCATGACGGAAGTCCAATTTCCAAATACGTGACTGTGCAGTTTTGATTGTATATCTATATTTGGCGACATAGTTGTATGGGCCATTAATGCCGTCTATGATTGATACTTATGGTTTGAAATTGTTTTTGAAATAAATAAACACTAGTAATAATATCAAATTCCTTTGTTTTATTCGTATCAAGCATATTTTGGCCATTATAAGGTAAAAACTCTATCCTCCATTTTGCGTTGCATTGTGTGATGGGAACTGAGTCATATAATGGCTTCATTTTTATAAAAAGCATTGCGATGTTTAAATGATTTATTTGTTTTAAAGCGCTGGCAATCCAATGGAGTAAACCCGTTCCGCGAAAGTGGTGTGGTCCTGTGATTAGCCATATTATAAAATGTGTTAAATAGATTTCTCATACGAGTCCTATGACTAACTCGTAGTTTGTTTCACTTGCAAACTCGGGTGCCCCTTTTTCTACACGGGCAGCCTTGTATTCAGGTTTTATCTGGTTCTTTCTGGATAGCTGGAACTGAAGATGGATTCTATCATTTATCTCTTTTTATGTTGTTCAGCTCCTATTGTACATATTATGTTTGTTTCCGCTTTATGTATAGCTGAACTGTATTTGTACTAAGTATGATCCTGTATATTGTGTAACTCTGATGATTATGTTTATCCAGTGTATTCTGTTGTACATTATTTGGTGCATTTATTTATTTCTGTTCTGTTATTATCTGTTTATGTGTTATATTCCAAAGATTACCCTTGCCACTATGGATACGGGGTTTGGGGTCGTCACAACGTGGTATCAGAGCTTTGGTTAAGCTTAGTGCTGGAATATAACATATTAACGAACTCGTCAGAAATAGAACCAGTAGTGTTCTAGGACGAATAACTCATTACAGATAGGATTAGTAATATCCTAGTATGAGTAAAGCAGAATTAACTATAACCCAATAGACACATTTACATTTGAAGTATATGTTTCTATGTTTCAAAATACCTTTTCTGTGACCTGACACTTGATCTGCTATTTGCAGAAGTACTTGAAAATGAGTGTCAGAAACAGGAGGAATGCAGAACCCGATCTAGAGGCTCTATTAAAGAGATATCGAAATCTGGGCGAAGCACAATTTTCGGTCAATGAATCTATAATTCAAACTCAAGCTTGGATGAGTTCTGCTGAAAGAATTTTTGAACGTATCCAGTTGAGAGATGATCGGAAAAGATTAGTAGCATCCTGGGCACTCAAAGAAGAAGCTTTAATCTGGTGGGAAACAATCACTAAGGATAATCCAGAAGGTGATATCACCTGGGATAGGTTCAAAGAGATTTTCCTAGAAAGATTTACTCCTCCTGAAGCAACTGAGCGATTATGTGATGAATTTTCTTATCTGATACAAGGAGATATGACCATTCCAGAATATCATAAGAAATTCAACGAACTTCCTCATTTTGCTCCTCATCTAATTCAGAATACGAAGAGAAAGAATCTGAGATTTATTAACGGGCTTCAAAGAAAATACCAGAATAAAGTAATGGGGCATGTGAAGCTTCCTTTTTCAGAAATGATATACATGGCTTATCAGTATGAAGATCTCCATAAGAAAGGTATGTTGCGCGACGAAGAGGAAGTCAGTCTGAGTAACAAAGAAGAGTTTGAAACTGATAATCCTAAGGCCAGTAAGATGTCTGAGGTCAGTGAGAAGCCCAAAGCAGGAAAAGGGTTAAATCTGAGAAAGAATCAGTAACGACCGTCATATGCAATAACTGCCATAAGCAAGGACATTTGCACGGAAATTGCAGATCTTTAAAGAAACTAAAGAAGAATGAATCTAAATCCGAGAACAAGTTTCAAGAGATTAGAGAGTGTAATTTTTGTCATCAGGCTGGTCATATAAAGAGAGATTGCCGGATGTTGAAAAGGACCAAAGCACATGTAAATGAAGTGGCGGAAGTACTTGCATCTTCATCCGGTCAGGAAAGGCCTGATGTTTTAGAAGGAGCGCTTACTATCAAAAACATTCCAGTTAAAGTATTGTTTGATATAGGCGCGTCATGAAGGTTTATTGCAAAGAATGCAGTTAAGAAGTTAGATTTGAAATTGAGAAAGCTCAAGGACCCCATCACTGTGCATAACCCGGTTTGGGGTTCTCTCGATATTAGCTGGAATTGTGCGTTGTCTGTCTCCTTTTCCTGTTATAAGTTCCCTACCATCTCTATCGTCATGAATTTTACCGAATTCGATCTTATTTTGGGATTGGATTGGTTAACCAAATATGAGGCAGAGGTTAGATGCGCCGAGAGAGTTGTTAAGGCAAAGGCCCGGTCAGGGAATTATATAACCATACCATGCGAAGGTCCGAATTCAAATAGAAAAGACTTTTGGTCTGCTCTTGATGTTTCTCCTGCTCAAATAGAAAATATCCCTGTAGTCACAGAGAATATTCCCGACCTCATCAAAGATATTCCTGTCGTAAAGAATTATGGAGATGTGTTCGAGGAAGTTGTCAGCTTACCTCCGCAGAGAGAAATTGATTTCAAGATCGCTTTAATTCCGAACGCAAGGCCAGTAGTGCACGCTATTCAAAGAATGACCTTGAAAGAGAAAGAGGAATTGGACAATCAAACTCGACAGCTTGTATGGAAGGGTCTGATCAGGCCTAGTTTCTCTGATTGGGGAGCAGCAGTGGTGTTTGTCCCAAAGTCTGACGTTACTCTGCGACTATGTGTGGATTATCGTGACTTGAATAAGTAGACAATAAAGAATAAATATCCATTGCCGTGAATCGATGACTTATTGGATCATCTGAATGGAGCACAAGTATTTTCAAGGATGGACCTAGCTATAGGTTTCCATCAGCTTTGTATTGCCGAAGAATGTGTTCCTATGACAGCATTCAGAGGTCCAGACTTATTCTATGAGTGGTTGGTAATGCCGTTCGGCTTATGTAATACTCCAGCATACTTCGTCGATTTGATGAATAGAGTGTTCATAGGGGTTTTGAATAAGTTTGTTTAGGTCTTTATTGATGATATTCTAATCTTCTCTAAGTCAAAGGCCGAACATGAAAAACATTTGGAGCAGATTCTAGAAATTCTTAGAAGGAATGTATTGAAAGCCAAACTGTCCAAATGTATATTCTGGCAAGATGAAGTAAAGTTTCTGGGCCACGTCGTATCAAAAGAGGGAATTGCTGTGGATCCAAGTAAAATCACCGCTATTCAAAATTGGAAATAGCCTAGTACTCCCACAGAAGTCCGAAGTTTTCTTGGATTGGATAGTTATTACCGGAAGTTCATTAAAGATTTTTCGAAGATATCTAGTCACTTAACAAAGCTTACAAAGAAGCACTCAAAGTTCAAATGGACTCCAAAATGTGAGGAGGCTTTTGAGGAGCTAAAGTTAAGATTAAAAACTGCTCCAGTATTAACGATAATTGACGGCAATTAGGACTTAAAAGTCTGGACAGATGCCTCTAGAGAAGGCCTTGGTGCAATGTTAATGCAAAGAGGTCAAGTGGTTGCTTATGCTAGCCGTCAACTGAAGCCACATGAAAAGAATTACGTTACTCATGATCTTGAGTTGTTGGCTACAGTATTTGCTTTGAAAATCTGGAGACACTATCTTCTGAGTGAGAAATTCGAACTGTTTACAGATCACCAGTCGTTAAAGTATCTGTTCACCCAGAAAGACTTGAATCTGAGGCGGCAGCGTTGGCTAGAGTTCCTTGCAGCATATGATTTTGAGATTCTATACACTCCAGGGAAAGCCAATGTCGTGGCCGATACGTTAAGCCGAAAGAATGTAATGATCGCCAGTTTTATTATTACGACTTCCTTGATTGACAAAATATCTATTCTTCATAAGGACGATAATTTCATTAAGGATATGATCAAAAGGATTCAGAAAGGCGAACCCTCGTGTTTTCAACTAGATAATAATGGGACTCTTAGATTGAGAGGAAGGATTTGTGTTCCCGACATCCCCGAGTTAAAAAGGGAAGTGTTGGACGAGTGTCACAAGTCCAAGCTGAGTATTCATCCTGGTGTGGCCAAAATGTATAACGATCTCAAGCGAACATTCTGGTGGAAGGCTATGAAAAGGAACGTTTCAATATATGTTAGCCAATGCCCTACTTGCCAGCTAGTCAAAAGCGACCAACAGAAACTGGCTGGATTGTTGCAACCGCTGGACGTTCCAGGTTGGAAGTGGGAACATATTTCCATGGACTTCATAGATTGTTTGCCCTGAACCAGAAAAGGAAATGACAGTATTTGGGTGATCGTAGATCGCTTCACGAAGACCGCCCATTTCATACCTGTCAGATCGAACAGAACTGCTCAGAGTCTGGCGCAGATATATTTCAAGGAAATTGTTAGGCTACATGGAGTGCCACTCAGTATAGTTAGTGATAGAGATCCAATATTTACTAGCAAATTCTGGGAGGCATTTCAAGTAGAACAAGGAACGAAGCTGAACTTGAGCACCGCTTATCATCCTCAGACAGATGGTCAGACTGAGAGGGTGAATCGTATTTTAGAAAATTTATTGCGGGCGTGTGTTCTTGACTTTGGTGGATCATGGGAAGACTATTTGCATTTGGCTGAGTTCTCCTATAACAACAGCTACCAAACGAGCCTGATAATGTCACCATTCGAAGCATTGTATGTAGACCGTGCCGATCCCCTGCTTGTTGGGTCGAACCTGGTAATAGGCTTGTATTGGGACAAGATATGATCAGCGAAGCTGCCGACAAAGTCGATTTCGTTAAGAAACGATTACTCGTCGCTCAAAGCTGACAGAAGAGCTATGCTGATTCGAGAAGAAGGGATTTGGCTTTTTCTGTTGGTGATTATGTGTATCTATGGGTTTCTCCGATGAGAGGAGTGATTCGATTTGGCAAAACTGGGAAGTTGTCGCCCAGATTTATTGGTCCATTCCATATACTTGAACGGATTTAACCCTCGCTTATAGAATTCAATTGCCTGATTGGTTGCCTGGAGTACATGATGTATTTCACACATCTCAACTTCGAAAGCATGTTCATAATCCAGACTTGATCGTGGAAGAAGCAGCGCAACAGGATATTGAAATTACTCCAGAATTAGCTGTGAGAAGAGAGCCGCTAAAGATTATCGGCAAAGAAACCAAAGAACTGAGGAACAAGAAGGTTCACTTAGTCAAAGTGCAATGTAGTGGAGATCCGCGAGATTATACTTGGGAAACTGAGGAGAGCATTCAGAAAGCCTATCCTAAGTGTCGAGTGGATATCTCTGATTGACTCCGGTGCAAGGTACATTTACCATACTTTGCATTACCATTTAGTTCTCTACTTTGTTGTTATTTTCTTTCCATGGATAGTCTGAATGATTTTAAAAGAATATAGGGATTGATTAGTACACTTTTGAAACGTTAAAAATAAAATTGATTGTTGTTTGTGTGGTGTGATAGTGGATTTGATTAATTAAATTATTAGGACGATAGTTAATTTAATCAATAAGAGAATGAATGGTAGAATTTATTCGATTAAATCACACATTGAACTGATTTAAAAATAGATAGAAATATATACATGTGCATTATATATGTTTGAACAGGTATATGGATTAGCTGTTGATTAAATAATTTAATTGCGTGCTCGAGAAATAGGTAAACCTTAATGAGTTAGATGCGCAATTTTATTATTATATCAACTCCTGTGAATGCCATTAGATGCGGAGTGCTGGTTGTTTTGTGTGAAATAATAAATGTCGCCATAGGATAGTAACAATTAATTTTGAACTACACTACATGGCATACTTCTCGACGATAGGCATACTTCATCATATACCACATAAGCATTTGGAGCTTGTGTGACGAGGTTGACGATTTACCATACGAGCGAGAGGCTTGTATGGCAATGACTATATATTACAGGTTGAACTGATGACTGATATGGACCATATAAAATTGTAACGATAAATTGCCATATTAATAAAAACCCCACACGGGTATGGAGTTGACAATAATCACGTCTCTCTAGTTATTAGATATGGCACACGGATTATTTATTTCCCACATGGGACGAGGTGACGAGAATTTATTCTCTGGAGCAATTAAAAATACACACCCCCTCAGGCTTTGACAGGGTGACGAGAATTTATTCTCTAGAGTTATTATCTATACACGCTCCCCTGTAAACACCAGAATATATCACTATAAATATGTGCATGCTTTATAGGATTTATTGGGTACCTAATACGGCCCAATAAATTTCCAAACCCCTCCCCGTACAAAGGAGGTTATGGCGAAATTTTTCGAAAATTCCTGGTGTTAGCCAAATTTTTGAAGAATTTGAAAATTCTGAAAAACTGAAAAGTTTGAGAACGGAAGCCAAACTGGAAGTTGAGGTTATTAATCAAACCACTTTCGACTTTGTTCCTTTTCGGGAACGAAAACTTTTAAGTGGGGGAGATTGTAACGACCCGGAAAATCTGAACCAATTTAAAAAATTTTAATTGGCTAATTAGGTGAATTTAAAATATTTAGAATAAATATTTTAAATAATAACGATGAAAAGTAAGTTTGAATCGACATTGAAAATGAATATAATTATTTCTAATTATAAACAAGGCCTGAAATAGCGTGGTAGTTTCAATATTTGAATTCAAACTTTGCCTGACTGTACCGGGTGCAAAACAAAACAGATTTGAGTGAAACCAAAAATATTTAAATTTGTTTGTGAATATCTTTCTAATGAATCTGAAAAATCGAAGTTTCATAGCGAGAAGCAAAAGTTATGGCCAAATGAATTTTTAGAAAGGTCGTTATAGAGTTTATATAGCCCGTGAAAATGGCCATTTTGCAAACGACCTCGGAATTCGACGAAACCTCTTTTGTTGGATCCGAGATGTTAAACGATTGCTAGGTTTCAAATTTCATAATTGTTGAAGCTAGTATGTGAGCGTGACAAAGGAAAATGTGTTTGGTCGATTTTTGTTAAATTGGATCGACCAGAAAAGGGCCATTTTTCAAACGGTCTCAGAATTCGACGAAACTAGTTTTGTTGGGACCGTATCATCAAAATATAGCTAGATTTATTTTTCGGGAATTTTAGAATCAGTATGTGGCCCCGGCAAATTGAAATGTACGTTCAAATTAAATATTTAATGTTTTATATTTTAATTTGAAGGAAAACTGACTGAAACAGTCGAATAGGCCTACGAAACATATCCCATTGTGTTCGGAATGGGGGTAAAATGCTAGGGATGACAGTCGTTGGGCTTGAATTGGGGTTCGTGGGTGAAAGAGGGTATTTTCGAAATTTAAAAATATATAAATAAATAAATAAATTCTCATTCGTCCACCTCAAACCTTCTCTCTCCCCGACGCCTGAAACGAACGGCGGAATTCCTCAAAACCTTCTCTCTTCAAAAACTCCACATACACGCAATAAAATCGAATGGCCCTATTGGCAATTTTGTAGAGATTTGTGCAAGCTTTAAATCCATATAGGGTTTGCATTTTTTCGAAGTGTATTTGGGGAGAACCGAGCCCCCAAAGTTGCGAACTTCATCGCGCCGCCGGAGCTCCGATCTGCCACCGAGTGGGCCCACTTCCCCCTGCGCCTTAGCGCCTCTTCTCCCCCTTCGACACTGCGTAGCTCGATCCTCTTCAAGCTTAACGTATTTCAAGTAAAATCGAAACCTAGTTTAGAACGAAACAGCTGAGGTACGGTTTGAATTATTTTAAACTATATTATAGTAGTTTAAAGCGCTATGGTTTTTGATTTCACTGTAAAAATCACATCTTTTTCGTTTGTTGACGAAATTCAGTGAAACAAGAGACAGTGGACTCGTGTGGACGTCTTCTACATTCTAGAAGAGACCGCATATTTTTCTGAGCCTTCTGTTATTTTTGGTGGAGTGGAACCCAACGTGAGATTTCTGAATTATAAACGATATGGAAAACGACGATGTATAAATTATATAGTCTATGTATGAGTTATATAAGCGTTGTACACCTCATGTATAAGCGTTGTATAAGTTGTACGGTCGATGTATAAGTTATATATGCGTTGTAAAAATTATATATGTGATGAATAGAAGTGAAATATACTTATATATATATATATATATATATATATATATATATATATATATATATATATATACGCCCCTCGTCCACAAACCATGGACGATATTTATTGGTTGTAATAGTTGTGAAAATTGGTTGATAGCGAATGGTTGATTAGAATTGTTTGTGGTTGAAAAATACCCGTTTGTGGTTGAGAATTATTTGGTTGAAACCACATAGGATTAGTTTATGGAAATGGAAAAAAATATACAAGCCGCCTGCGTGCGAACTAGATGTGTGAAATCCCCATTATCAAAAGCTGCGAGGCTTTAAGGTAGAGCGAGGAGCCGTACTAGGGATGGCCCCGGTTTTAACTACCCTGCCGTTATGCTGCCGAAATTTTGAATAATATTCATGTATTAGAATTATTTTCATGTGTTGAAACTATATTCATGTTTTGAATAGAAAACCTTCATGTGATGAATAGAAATTCATTCATTGAATAGAAATTCATGTGTTGAATGGTATTCGTGTTTTAAACAAATTGTTTTAACAATAAAAATCACATTTTTATTTTATATATACGAACAATAGAAAACCTTCATGTGTTGAATAGAAATTCATTCGTTGAATAGAAATTCATGTGTTGAATGGTATTCGTGTTTTGAAATAAATTGTTTTATAATAAAAAACATATTTTTATCATCTATATGAACTATATAAAATAGTCGTGTTTTGAAATAAATTGTTTTATAATAAAAATCATATTTTTATCATCTATATGAACTATATAAAATAGTCGTGTTTTGAAATAAATTGTTTTATAATAAAAATCATATTTTTATCATCTATATCAATTATATAAAATAGTCGTGTTTTGAAATAAATTGTTTTATAATAAAAATCATATTTTTATCATCTATATCAACTATATAAAATAGTCGTGTTTTGAAATGAATTGTTTTGCAATAAAAATCACATTTTTATTATATATATGAATTGTTAAAAATAGCGAAGTGTTGAAATAATTGTCGGTTGGATAAAAATATCATTTTTATCAAATGCATGAAAAGAAAATAGTTTTGAAATCGAAGAATCAATTATATATATATATATATATATAAAATTAAAATATCTCGAATCACTAAGCTGCAGTTCGTGTTTAGAAACCGTGATTTCAAACGACTAGTGCGGGAGATCCGCCCGTCGGATTTTCCCGAAACCATAACCGTTGGGTTCATCTTGGAAATATCTTCCCAACGATACCCACTTTGTCAAAATCCAACGGTTGGATTGTCTGGAATGTTTAATTCAAATCTGAAGAAAAACAGCGCCAGAATCGATTATATATATATATATACAATTAAATTAAATCGAATAACGACGCTGCAGTTCGTATTTTGAAATCGAAACTTCAAACGAGTATATCGGGAGATCCGACCGTCAGATTTTCCCAAAACTGGAACCGTTGGATTCGTTTTGAAAAGATCTTTCTAATGATATAAAATTTGTGAAGATCCAATGGTTAGATTTTCAGATATGTGTAAATCAAATCTGAAGAAAAACAGCGCCACGGCCGCGTTATGGCCCGAAGCGTCATTTGAATAAATTGGCTATAAATAAATAAATAAAAATAGCGATAAATCGTTATAAAATATTATAAACGATATGGAATGTGAAATTTAGAAACTAACTGAAGGTTAGCTAAGTCGAATGGTTTCCTGGGTTTTGACCTGATGTTGGTTTCGGCCTTCAAGGTTAATATTTGGGAAATCGTTCTCTTACTGATTGACGGTTGGTGACTAATGAATTGGAATGAGGCGTATGTTGTGTTTGTGTAGCACTTGTTAATTATATATGCGAGCTGCTCAGAAAGACCGGGTTTATCCCATTCTGAATAGCTGAATCGACGATAAGAAATCGAAGATGAAGACGGTGGTTGAAGACCGGAGATCTTCTCCTCGTTTGGATGGTAACTGATGCCTGATTGGGAGGCATCCCGAAATATGGATAATGAGTGGTGATCGTCCAGACGTACGTGGAGATTGATGGGTATGCGAGGTATATAGTGCCTCCGGTTTCATTTAGACCCAGAACGGACTTTTAAATGGACTGTGTGTATGACATTGAAATTCATTCTGTGTGATTGATAGCCATCAGTTGCATGGTGTGAATTGCCTGTGTGGCATGCTAAGATGCAGTGATCAAGGCTTCTGTTGAAAAGCAAAGTCTTGTGGTGATGATCAAAGCACCGCCTGTGTGGTGTAGCTTTGTGTATAACGTGAATTCGCGAGCCTCACACCCCGGTATGAACCAAAAACGGGAGAGGACCTCAGGGAGGGCATGCGTTTCCTTCTAGCTAGAGGTGATGTCGGTACTTAAACTGGCTGACATATATATATTATTTTCACCTGTGTGGTTGTTGCTGTTGCGAGGCGCCTCGGAATTATCGATGACTATGTGAAGCCGATGGAGTCATTCGTTGGCTCCTTTACGCCCCAAAGGGCGGGGAAACGTAGTGTTCAGGCATTATAATCCACATAGGTGGACCGGCCCTGTCGCTCCAAAGGCTTGCCTGCGCGCTCGCCTGAGACATGGGCTAGATTGTCTCGAAGTCGATAAGGACTATCTTTTGCCTTGGTTCATGACGGAAATCCAATTTCCAAATACGTGACTGTGCGGTTTTGATTGTATACCTATATATGGCGACATAGTGGTATGGGGCATTAATGTCGTCTATGATTGATACTTATGATTTGAAATTGTTTTTGAAATAAATAAACACTAGTAATAATATCAAATTCCTTTGTTTTATTCGTATCAAGCATATTTTGGCCATTATAAGGTAAAAAATCTATCCTACGGTTTGCGTTGCATTGTGTGATGGGAACTAAGTCTTATAATGGCTTCATTTTTATAAAAAGCATTGCGATGTTTAAAAGATTTATTTGTTTTAAAGCACTGGCAATCCAATGGAGTAAACCCGTTCCGCGAAAGTGGCGTGGTCCTGTGATTAGTCATATTATAAAATGTGTTAAATAGATTTCTCATACCAGTCCCATGACTGACTCGTAGTTTGTTTCACTTGCAAACTCGGGTGCCCCTTTTTCTACACGGCAGCCTTGTATTCAGGTTTTATCTGGCTCATTCTGGATAGCTAGAGATGAAGATGGATTCTATCATTTATCTCTTTTTATGTTGTTCAGCTCCTATTGTACATATTATGTTTGTTTCCGCTGTAGACATTTATGTATAGCTGAACTATATTTGTACTAAGTATGATCCTGTATACTATGTAACTCTGATGATTATTTTTATCCAGTGTATTCTGTTGTACATTATTTGGTGTATTTATTTATTTCTGTTCTGTTATTATCTGTTTATGTGTTATATTCCAAAGATTACCCTTGCCACCGTGGATATGGGGTTTAGGGTCGTCACAACTCAACCTCTAATCTAGGGTATTACTGACCTAATCTCTATCGAGTTAAACCACAGAGCCAAGTTTATTCCTTAACCATTTTCTCTGATACCAAATGTAGCAACCCGGGATTCCCGACACTCAAATCCGACATTAATATATTCTGCACCCAACAATCAAGTACCGAAAACCCCAGAACGCTATAAGAAATAAGTTAGAGGATGACATAAGAAAGAAAGAAAGTTAAAATAGAAGAGAATAAGAAGAAGAATCAACACAACACAGAGCCTCACATCGTAACACAACACAAAGCCTCACAACCCGATATTCAATATCAAAACCGATCCCATTTTAGTTATACAACCTCATCTCTTATTTAATATAACGAATCCAGATTGTATCTTTATAATTCAACTCGCCTAACCATTTAAATTCAAATTTGGGTTCTCAATCTCTATTTCCATTTCAAACCTTCTTCAATCCCTAACTGTAAGTTAGTAAGTAAAAAATTCCCTAAATATCAACCTCGAAGGCCAAAACCAACATCCGATCAATACTTAGGAAATTATTTATCTCAACCGATCTCTAGTTAGATTCCAATTTCTTAATTTCATGTCCTCAACTTTTATCCACTCATGAGCCATTTAATAACTCGATCCATTAATATATATAAAAACTTGGATTTTTTAACTTCGTCTAACTTGGATTTCATTGAATCCAATTAAATATGATTCAATAAGAATTAAATAAAAACTTCGATCATAACTTATATTATAAACCTTAAATTGCTTAAATATTCATTATACTATAAACATGGCTTTAAAACTTCACAATCTTCCATTTCTAGATTTTACATTCCAAATTATCACTTCGATTATTATTAAATAACCAATAATCAAGTTTCAACATTTATCAGAATATAACTGGGTTACTTCACCATTAACAATTCCCATTAAATATATAAACTAATTAATAAAACAATCTCAGTTAACGCCGCCTCTAAACACGATTTAATCGTTAATCAATTCCACTTAGCTCTTTCCATTTAAAATTAATTAATAATAAAATTAATTAAAATAATTCCATTTATTTCGATTATTATTACGATTATTATTAAATAAATAATAATCAATATTAATATAAACCCATTCTAATTGTTACGTTAATTCTGCTCACTTACATATCAATCCTATTAGTACAAGAATTAGATTAATAAAATTATTTAATAATCACTTATAACTTAAATAAATAATAAATATTTAATTCCTTTTATAAACTTCCAATTAAAATAATAAATTTTAAAAATCGATCTTCAGTTATAAATTAAATTTTATAACTTCATTTCCATCGATTTTCCTGACGGTAAATCAGTCTTTATAAAACAGTGTATATTTGGGCCATCTGCTATAAATTTCTTAGCCAATACTACCCACTGGTTTATAACAAACAAATGTTGAATTCATAGTCAACAATCAATAATCCCATCATATTGGTTAAATGGTTCATGTAATGATCATATGCAAATAAATAATCAATTCTACTGATAGCGGTCAACCAATAATAATAATTCAAGCATCCAGTTAAATTTAAATATGTTTATATTATTATAAAGTAACCAACAAGGTAATTTACTTCTGTTGGAAATAATCGTTAAAAATAACGATGTCATTTCATTTAAATTAAACAACGTTTAATTTAAATGATCGATATAACAATATTTAACAACATCCAAACAATCATCAAATCAACAAACAATTAGCAAACATGGCATACAAATAATAAACCCGACTTATAATAATTATAAGTGGGGAACTGAGAGTTTAAATCACCTTGGTTTATTATGTCGATTAACCGCTTGTTTTTAACTTAAATTAAATAGACGTTTAATTTAATTAAAAATTATGGTTGTTCCCCCTCTTGACCAGACCAGCTCCACCTTGAAGACTTCATTGTCATGATTCCAAGGAGCCCAACCATGTTAGATTCTGATAATGTATGATCAAGATATTAAATTAATAAGTTTGCAAAGCAATTTATGTAAATTAAGCTTTAAGTTTTTTAAAGTAAATAGGCCCTTACCCGAATCAATTCGGCCCACATTTAATCTAACCTTCATGCAATTGTATGGTGTTTCCCCTCCCTAGCCTTAACTTCCTGAACCATCCGCCGTTACCCTTTTTTGGTTTTGGGCTTCAGCTTTCTTTTTTTCTTTTTTAATAAAAAAAACTGATGGCCCAAGCCCAAATGAGTTCCACTCAAAAAAAAGAATACTCCACCTAAGCAACATAAAGAACCCGATTACCCATCTCTACATAACGCGATCCCCATCATCATCTTCCAAAAGCCAATTAAAATATCCCATTCTTTCCTTTTACTGGAAACACCACCTCATCCTTAAACCGCTGCCACCTCCTCCTGTCAACACCGTACCCCACTTGACCGCAACCATCGTGCCCCCCATTGAGTACCTTGCCTCCTTCGACCACCCTCGTCGCCAACTATCTATGTAGGCCCTCCCATCAACAGAAACACGGACATAGTTCCTCCTTGGTCATCCTCAAACTGCTCTCAACCACCATACATCAGAAAAGCTCACGGTGCCACAAGATCGCACGTCCCCCACCTACTCGCCCAATGTTACCCACCTGCCGTATCAATCTTCCATCTTGTGAACACCACCCATGCCTTTCTCTCTCCACCTCGCCTGCGTCGAACCCGTCATCTCCGATCTCAAAACATACTTGTAACATCCGACGGCACCCCCTCGAAAATATGAATAACTCAACGTTGTTTTCACTCTATATGAGTTTGTTTATATATATATATACATATATATATATATATTCTATTTCTTTGTGTCGTAGATATGAAATGGAAGAAAGAAAGATTTTCATTTAGGTCCTTTTGTAATAAGGTGTTCAGTCTTATTCCTGGAGAGAACAAAAAAATGGAGGCACGGTATTCAGCTGGACAAAAATGGAGGGTGGTCGTGCTATTTATAGCAAAGCAGGAATGGGATAAGAACCAAGTCATTTCTATAGGCAGCGTATGCTTTAGGTTCTAGCTTGGGTTTGTGTTGATATTTCTCTTCATAGCTGGTGATATATAGCTATATAGGAGCTACAATGTTTCCTCTTTGGTAGTTGGTCGCATGTGGGTGTTTATGCAGGAGAATTAGAGTAGGGGAAGAGAGTAGTTGTGGTATTTGATGGTCATGTGTTGCCACCGATTATAGGTTGCATCATGTGTTATCACTTCTATTGTTTACATCAATAAATAGTTGTGTGATGTCCAGTTGCATGTGCGTGTAGGTATAGTGTAGGGTTGTTTGCTTATAGGCTGTAGTCTACGTGAGTGTACATTTTAGGGTAGGCAAAGTAGACAAGGCAAGTGGAATTAAACGGAAAAAGAAATGCTAGCTATTATGTGGAGTAGTTTTTGATTTCACATGATTACCGCTATTCAACATTAACCGTTAAGTTCGCACCGGTAAACACAATCTCTAAAAATATGAAAATGGACGTCATGGTATAATTGACGTTACGGTCCTAATGAAACTAATTTAGTTGAAAACAGTCTTCGTTTGTAAAAATGTCGCTATTTAGATCCCAATTTATCCATCAGTTCACTTTTAAATTTCATCTACCGACAAAACAACTCTATTTGGCTCCAAACAGGAAATCTAGCAATAATTAATTATACGTATTCCAATAAAATTCGTTTTGGCAAAAACGAAGATCGTTTGAAAAACAGTTATTTCTAATGCTTATTAATATCGTTAAAAATATAAATAAATTATAAAACAATTAAAATAATAATAAATTATTATTATCATATATGTATAAAATAATATATAACTTTAAATTCAACTAATATGTAATTATAACTTAACATTACCATTTCAAGTTAAACGATATTCGAAATATATAGAAATTCCCTTTTAATTACTTAAACAAACGTTATCGTTTATAAATGATATCCATAGCAACTATTTTAGAATTTGAATTGCACATAACTTATAATATATAAGCAGAAATCTCAATTTTTCTCTTTCATTAGAAAATTATAAACAAATAGATTTAAACGTTTCTTGTTTCATAGAGTTCCGACATAAAACGGATTATGTATGTTCAATTGAAGTTGAGCTATCGTGACGTTTCAAGTTCAGTTTATATTATATATAAATATAAACGTTTGATCACCATTTTATAGACGAATTTCAATATTAAAATCTACTAATATTTCTAATATAATATTTAAAACCAATTTAACTATTCGCATTCAAATAATGTAAAATCCGGGTCATTACAAAATCATCATATAATCATATAAAAATCACAAACATAGACAAAATAGAATATCTCGCAGCGGAATAAATGAAATATAATAGTAGTTCATGAAGCTACAAAATACAATCAAAATTTATAAATAATATCAGCATTGCAAAATTTAATGCAGTAGATTTCAAAACAAATGGATTTGTAATATAGAAAAAGGAATACTGACATAAATAGATTGAGGTGGCATCTTTAACAAGTCTCCTACTCCGAAAGGTGAAATCTTAATTATGTAACATTCTATGCGAACCAAGCAATAATACAAAAACAAAACATTCGAATCAGGACTAACATTCTCATGCAAGTAAATCAACTCAAGTGAAATGTTCAAATGAGATGCTCAATAACTAAAAGGATTTTTGGGATTCCCATCCTCCAAGGATCCATTAAACTAGGTATTATATAATACAATATATTATTATAATAGTGTCTACTGAAAATATACTATTGATAATAGCTTATGTGCGATTACCATTATTACCCTTACATGTTTATAAAACCGTAGTCTATACAGATATCGTAAAGCCCACCGTAAATTAGTGGCTACCGGAGGGCACTCAATAGGTATAATACAAATCAAAATTGTAGGGGGGGTCGAATAGGATAATATAACAAGACACTAAGGCTATATCCAACAGTAGAATTCTACCAGATTGCGGACCTAGGCTGGTGGTAATGCATAATCGCTACTACCGACCACCTCAGACAATACTCCCATAATCAAAGGTGTAACAACCTGGAATTTTCGGACCAATCGAAATTGTAGAAAATCCATCCTTTCAAACCAAATTGGCAGCTAACATTTTATTGATAAACATGTAAAATGACACTGAGTGCATTGAAAAAACAATTTTAATAAATAGCACTTATTAGAATATTCATCTAATTCACCGGGTGTGCTTAAAAATGAATTATACAGAATTACCATAAATCTACCATTATGCAACTCTGACGAGATGGACGTAGATACTAATTCCTCCACACTTGATAAATATGAAAGTATGGCTTAAAATTTTAAACATGAAAGATGCACCAACACAAGATGTAATAAAAAATAATAAACAAAAAATATTTTATTATTATAGCAGTTGCATCACTACCACCTGTGAGTGCCTACGTACCTTTATCTAATTAGGTGAGCAATTAGATACAAGATCAAGCCAACGTAGTTCTTTTTTACACAAAACATTTAAAATCAATATTTACTTCCAAAATAGTCTTTATGTCAAGTAAGGGTAAAACCCTTTGTATATACTCATTTTGAAAGACATTTACATATCTCTTGCAGAATTTCCTTTCGAAAGACAAAGCTCTTCTATTTTAATAATATTCAACTTCTTTATGCTCAAACTCCTTCATAAACAATCCCAAACCACCGTTATATCTCTCTAATATATGTTTGGAAAGATCTTAAAAATTAAAGTGAAATAGTTAAGTTAAACACCATGTATACCTCGTTTAATCGTTCAGACTAAAAAAAGCTTTTTAAAAAATGCTATAGAAAGAACTAGTACAATCTAAACCACTTCTCGCTATAGCAACTTTCTTAGTATACTTAATCACCATGAAAAGAAATACTTTAAAATATTGTTCTACATAATCATAAAAATTCGTCAAGGTAAGGCATTTCAGTAATGCAATTATAATGACTTTTGCTATAAAATCACACGAATTCTATGCCTGTGCCCAATAATCCTTTTTGTTCATGTTTTCAAGACCTTGTAAAGTCATACTAAGTCATAAAATCCTAAATCATTATGTGTATGTGTTGTTTGCTTGACAAAGCAAAGATCGTAAAATATAGCATGATGAAGTCATCTGCAATACTAATTTAAACACAAGCATAAGTAATTAGTAATTGTTTAGATGATGAGCTTACTCACAGTAATTCTGGCTAACTTCATGCAAAAGCTTCGTAGAATATAAATATAGTTCTTAGCATCAACTAAAAGCACGAACATGTCTTTCTCGAATCATCGCAAAGCTCACATCAACTTACAAATTGCTCTTGGGTTTGACCCATTTTGACCCTCACTCACATTGAATTAGCAGACCAAAATTTAACATTTTGTTAAGGATGGCATGAAGTAACTCCAGACCAAATTTTGGAAGATTTAGAGCAATAGATATTTAGTTAATAATTTCGAAAGTGGAATGATCAATTTTGTGTCTAAAGCAGAACCAACCAAAACACTTCACTTCCAAACTGGTTTCCGCCTAAGCTACTCTTTAAATTATCAAAAGTGATATACATAAAAGTTGTTCATCATTAAAATGTTTTTATAATGAAGAAAAGTTGAGGTAACTTGGCCAAGTAAATCAAAAGTTATGGCCTCTGAAAGTGAACCAACTATTCCTGGCTTGAAAAACATAATGAATCCACTTACTTCTCACTGAATTTTCCATAAGCTATACTTCGATTTTGGAAAAATGGTTAAAACAAAAGTTGTTTGGTTTTGAATAATCTTTCAAACAAAAATGAACCAAGTGATTTTGGCTAGAGAGTTGAAAGTTATGGCTTAAAGACTGAGAGTAGTGAAAATAAAACATAGGCCAAAAAATTACTTCGCTTTCATGTAAATTTCAAAAATCGTCTACCTAAAATCTTAAAAAGTGATCTAAGTAGTTCTTCCATTTTCAAATAGCTTTCCAAAAAAAGACTCACTCAATTTGGATGCACAGTTTGGATGATATGACCGAAATAAGTAGGAGGATTTTCTTGATGTCTGCCTTTATCAATATGGCCAAGCTATTCATAACACTTCTCAAGGATATTTGGTCTTTTTGACCTTTAACACTTGTCCATTATTATTCATGAAAAAATTAGGGTGGTAACACATGCCTCCTTAGGTGTCATGAGATTCTTCTATACTTGGTCACCTAAGAGGGTTATGTGTCCTTATCTCTCTTTTTTAGCTTACATAAGAAGCTTCTTATATTAAATTCATTTTCCTTAACGTGAATACATACATCCATGTTCAACAACCATGCTAACATAATATATAATGTATGTTAGAGTAAATGAGAATGTTATAAACTTTTTGATAACTTTTGGTCGACGAAAAGTCAGGAATTTAATGAACGACTTCCGGTCACATTTTCAATTTCACATCGAACTAAATATATTTTTTGAGTTGGTTTTAAAAAATTATTTCATTATCACTCTTTATTATTTAAAAGAGCTTTATTTTAGTTACAACTCAACATTTTGATATTTAAAATTTATTAAATATTCATATACTCAAGCGGTAAATTTTCGAGCTGTTTCATTCTTTCCACTTTTAAAGGAATTTCGCCCCTAAAATTCTATGTTATACTTAATCAAAAAAAAGCCAAATATTCCATGAAGGAAACTCTATGTATCCAGGGCCTTTTTTTAGTGTATAAAAACAATTTCATAAATTGAATTTTGGAATTACAGTATAAGACATACCTAGATATTATATGATTTGAACTTCTCAATTTGTTAGCAACACTTAACCAATCCTGTAGGCTATACTGAATCAGGTCCTCCATAGTTTCTTCTTGTGCCCAAATTCAGGATCATGTTCATTTTAATCCACATTGATACCCTGTCTCCTTCTCGTGAATATATACTCAATTTGGAGGGGATTCTAGAGCCTTTTTCGTTGGGTAGTGTTGATCATCAAGTAAAAACATACTCTCCTTGTATGGTACCTATCCAAATGTACCAAAAAGTAATCGTGGCGGTCGTATTTATAAGAATCAACAATTTTATCATTAATTAAATTCGTCAGGATAATATTACATCTAAGTTCAGACGATATTAAAAAATATTCTTAGATGATAACTATGAATATATCAAACAAGTTAGCAGTAGCATTTTTTATATTAATTGCTTTCGTAAGAAATAGGATCTTACTCATCTAAGTGGATCTATACCATGCACTTAATGTAGGATATTTCATCGTATTCCAGCCACTGTCGACTCATCATCATCAAGTTAGGATGTACTATCCATGTTGCGGTATCAATCTAAATGTACCACAGAGTAATCACGACACTCTTATTATAATAATTTCCAAATAGACTTCCAAATAATATATTCAAATGAGTCAAACAAGTTTTATAAGAAATTGTTTGTCAATACTAGAATCATATTCATCAAAGTGGATCCAAGATACACACTATATTTTGGATATTTTATCCTACTATGATCGGCGCCCCCTCACTAAATAGGGACGTATTCTGTTGGCTCAGTACCACATATAGTAATAGTCATATTATCAAGATCTATTGTCTTATACCGCACATCATCATCATCCGAAAGTAACCATCATATTGCAGCCGACATCCCCTCACCAAATAGGGATGTACTCTACTCGGCTCAATACCAACATAGAGTATTAGTGCACCACCCAAGATCTAATGTCTTATATCGCACATCGTCATCGTCATTCGAAGATAACCACCACTGATGAAATAATCCATAAAAATAATTCATATGTATAAGCAAAATATTCTCTCAAAGTACTTTTTTAATTTGTAATTAATACCCCGACATAGATAACCATTTTCTTTTGAAAAAAATCCACACTCTCAACTTCAAAAAACCATCCGTAAGGTTAAGTTTAAGTATGAACCTTTTTTTGTATCCCACATCAATCTTTTCAAAGTGTTAGATGTATCTCAAAATCTTATATGTCTCACTAGTTACGACATTTGCATTGAATGACATCAACCTTTTTTTTCGAACACATAGTTATTTTCCCAAGCCCATTTAATTCCTTCCTCAACAAGCTGTTATTCTACATTCCTTTTAAGCCACTACATTGCATCCATTTCATGCTACTATATACCTCCCTTTATAAGCCACTTCATTCATTTCTTTGTTACTTTATAACTAGTCATATGCACTTACAACTTTATTAAACCTCTCTATGTGGTGCTTAATAATGAATCAATACATTATTCTTATTTGTATAAACACTAAACAAAAGTTAAATACAAAATAAATACTACTCATAACTCTAGTTAGAGGAATGGTGCCTTACCCGATCCAGTTTTATTTATCAAATTAAGGTAGCTTCATTTCAAAATTTCTAGGATGATTTTCTAATCTTATGTGAAGTTTTATTTGGGCACCTAAGCTAAGCTCTGATACCAACTTGTAAATACCAAGAATTTTCGGACCAATCGAAATTGTCGAAAATACGTCCGTTCAAAACAAGTAACAACTACCATTTTATTTGATAAATATGTACAATGACACTAAGTGCAATGAAAAACCAATTTTAATAAATATCACTTATCATAATATTAATCTAGTACTTTGGGTGTGCTTAAATAGGAATTAAACACAAGTACCATAAATCTACCACTATGCAATTCTGATGAGATGGACATCGATATTCATTCCTCCACACTTGATAAATTTGTTAGTATGACTTAAAATTTTAAACATGAAAGATGCACGGACACAAGATGTAATAACAAATAATAAACAAAAAATATATATTTTATTGTTATAGCAATTGCATCACTACCACTTATGACTGTCTATGTACCTTTATCTAATTGGCTAAGCAATTAGATATAGGATCAAGCCAATGTAGTTCTTCTTTACACAAAACATTTAAAATCAATATTTACTTCCAAAATACTCTTTATATCAAGTAAGGGTAAAACACTTCGTAAATACTCAATTTGAAACACATTTATATATCTCTTGCAGAACTTTCTTTCAAAAGATAATCCTCTTCTATTTTCAATAACAGTTAACTTCTTTATGCAAAAACTCATTCATAAACAGTCTCAAACCATATCTCTCTAATATATGTTTGGGAAGATCTTCAAAAATTGAAGTGAAATAGTTAAGTTAAACACTATATGTACCTCGTTTAATCTTTCAAACTCAAAAGGCAGCGTTTTAGAATATGCTATAGAAAGTTCTAGTACAATATAAACTACTTCTTGCTATAGCAGCTTTCTTAGTATACTTAATCATCATGAAAAGAAATAATTTAAAATATTGTTGTACATAATCATAAAAACTCGTCAAGGTAAGGCATTTAGGTAATGCATTTATACCGACTTTTGCTATAAAATCACACATATTCTATATCTGTGCCCAACTAACCCTTTTTGTTCTTGTTTTCAAGACCTTGTTAAAGTCATACTAATTCATAAAAATCCTCGATCATTATTGCGTATGTGTTGTTTGCTTGCCAAAGCAAAGATCGTAAAATATAGCATGATGAAGTCATCAGCAACACTAATATAAACACAAGCATAACAATTAGTAAGTGTTAAGATGTCGAGTATACTCAGAGCACTCCTTGCTAACTTCGTGCAAAAGCTTCATAGAACATAAATATAGTTCTTACCATTACCTCAAAGCATGCAAATATCTTCCTCGAATAATCGCAAAGCTCACACCAACTTACAAATTGCTCTCGGGTTTGACACATTTTGACTGTCTTTCACATTGAATTAGCATACCAAATTTCAAAAGTTTGTTAAGGATGGTATAAAGAGACTCTAGACCAAATTTGGGAAGATTTAGAGCAGTATGTATTTAGTTAATAATTTTGGAAGTGGAACGATCAATTCTGTTTTTAAAACAGACCCAACCAAAATACTTTACTTCCAAATTGGTTTTCACCTAAGCTACACTTTGAATTATCAAAAGTGATAATCATAAAATTTGTTCATCATTAAAATATCTTTCTAATGAAGAAAAGTTAAGGCAATTTAGACAAGTAAATAAAAAGTTATGGCCTCTGAAAGTGAACCAATTATCTCTGTCTTGAAAAACAGAATAAATAAATCCACTTAATTCTTATTGATTTTTCCATAAGCTACATTTCTATTTAGGAAAAATGATTAAAAAAAAAGTTGTCTGGTTTTGAATTAGTTTCCAACAGAAAAGATATTTGGGCTAAAGAGACTAGGCTTAAAGGCTGAGAGTAGGTATTTTTGAAAATAAAACATACGCCAAAAATTACTTCACTTTCATGTAAATTTCAAAAATTATACACCTAGAATCTTAAAAAGTGATCTAATTAAAAGTTCTTCCATTTTGAAATAGCTTTCAAAAAAAAAGAATCACTCAATTTGGATACACGGTTTGGAAGATATGACCAAAATAAGTAGGAGGATTTTCTTTTTGTTTGCCTTTATCAAAATGGACATGTTATTTATAACATTTCTCAAGGCTATTTTGGTCTTTTTGACCTTGGGCACTTGTTTATCATCATTCATGAAAATATTAGGATGGTGACACATGCCTCCTTGGTGTCATGAGATGCTTCTACACATGGACACCTAAGAGGGTTATGTGTCCTTATCTTTTTTTATTTTTCTTTAGCTGACATAAGAAGCTTCTTATATTAAAATCATTTTCCTTAGCATGAATGCATACATTCATGTTCAACAACCATGCTAACATAATATATAATGTGTGTTAGCATGCACAAGAGCGTTACGACCTTTCAGACAAGTTTTAGTCGATGAAAGGTCGAAAATTTGATGAACGACTTCCGGTCACATTTTCAATTTCACATTGAAAAAAAAATATTTTGTAAACTGGTTTTTAAAATTATTTCATTATTACTCTTTATTATCTAAAAGAGCTTTCTTTTAGTTACAACTCATTATTTTGATATTTAAAAATTATTAAATATTAGTAAATCCATGCGGTAAATTTTCGGGTTTTTACAAAAGGTACCTCTGATCAATTATGGAGTAAGGGATATGGTATCAAAGAAGCATGTCCGCTAAGAGGAGCTAACTCAATTGGCCTGGGTATAGCTCTTTTTTTAGTCATGTTAATTATGACCCAATGGTTAAGGTTATCCATCATCGTTCGCTTACTTCATTCGAGTAGCATTCGCCAAACCAACAAACTTCATTCTGGATTCTATACCACATGCATAGTTGTTTAAGTGGTTCCTAGTATTGACAACGAGTATGTAAATATACGACCCTGGTCTCTTTAACAACCAAACGTTTGCATTATATATAAAAATGGGTTAATCTTGTAATATTAAATCAATGGCTCCCAAAAAGAACAGTGGTACAGTCACCTCTCCCTCCTCGGTTACAACATCACCAAGGAGAACTAAGAGCCGATCTGGTGGAAAGAGGCCGCCCCCGCCAGCGGTGAAGCCTGAGGCTAAGAAATCAAAGAAGGGTGATGCCGTGGTCTCCAAGAAGAAGACCCTGAAGAAGACCAATAACGCAGAGGTGAGTGGTGATAAAGCGGAGAAATAGGCGGGGGCTGTCATTATAGAAGCTTGCAAACAATGCAACTCTTTCAAGACAAGAGCCATCACTGTGAAGAAAAGTTTCGAAAGTGATATGTCTGGCATTGAAGTCACGATTAATCCTGATAAGCCACACAGAGGATATTTTGAATTCATAGTGCTAGGGATGAAGTGTTTATATCCCTTCCAGATATGGAGCGACCATTTAAGCCAATGAAGGACCTAGGCATCGGGAAAGTAGTAAAGGATATCGTGAAGAAGATTAATGGCGTGTAACATTGAAATGATTTTTATTATTAGCTATTTTTAGTGTATCGTATTTCAGTCTTTTGAGACAGGAATTATTGGTTCTACTTTCTGTGTAGGATGTTATATCACTTCACAGTGTAGGATGTTATATCACATTGTGAAGTGGTTGTCTGCATTTTTCTAATTTGGTTTAATAACAGAGGCCATTAGTGGTCATTATACTCAGATGGCTAAGTTGGCATTTGTTGTAAAAAAACCAAACGTTTATATTTTTTCACACCATGGTCATTTATATTACAAATCATATTTCAATATCATAAATCATTTTTACTTCAGGTATTGATTTCTTTAAAATTATTTATAAAAAACCATTAAGTATTGGATTCAGTTTCGAATTTCAAATTTCATATTATCAAACAGTTCATTATCAAGCTCAAATTTCGAGTTTTATATTTCTATTTTACAAATATCATTATTACTTGAAACCTTAATCCTAAATCAATTTGGACAAAATGGCTTGGATTGGAAATAGACTTTATTTATAATAGTAAAGCAGATTTGAAAAATGGTTTAAATTTAAATTATATATAATTATTCTATTTAAAATAGTTTTTATTAAAATATACAGTTATAAAAATTTAATATTTAAAATAGACAAAGTATTTTATTAAAAATAGTTATAAAATTATAATAAATGAAAAAATGTTTAAATATAATAATCCAATCCGTACCTAATATCCATATTTTAAAATTTGACTTAACATAAATTCAGGTTTAAATTTCCATTCAAATTAACTTAAAATAAACTAATCCAAGTTTCAAATTTTATGGTTTGCAATTAAGATCATAATTCTAAACCATTAATTCGGTTTGGTTCAAAACTTAAATTATAAATTCATTTTGTTTCGTCATATTATTCAAAACAACTTTCATAGTATGATTTTCCAGTTAATTTCTTAAGTCAAATTCTTCAACTTCAAAATTTATTAAATTAACAAATTTTCAATTAACATCTTTAAATCAAGTTCTTCCATTCCTTTCTTTTCAATAAATCTTAAATTGAAATCTTCCTTTAAATTAATTTATTATATTAAATTAAATCCTAATATTATAACAAATTAAATTTTAAATTAAATCTTTTAAAACAAAATAAATCTTTTATATTAAATTTAAAACATTTCAAAAAATTATTATATATATTATATTAAATTAGTTTACATTACAAAATTTAAGTTTAAATTATATTTTAACTTTGAATATTAGACCTTAATTAAATTTATAAATTACTTCCAAACAACAATTTCATTAAATCAACATTAACTTAAATTTGTAAATTCAAGTCAAATATTTCAAACATAATTTAAATGGATATTTAAGTTATAATCCAAAATCAGTACATACTTATAAATTTCAGGAAATAGTTGTATTTGACCAATAGTGTCCATATATAATTTTCTATCCTATAACCAAGTGAATTGTGTATGTATCGTTTCAACCTATTTAGTTAAATATCTGGATGTATATCATTTCAACCTATATTCCAATTCAATATCAAAGGGTATAATGATTCAAGTATGCTTCATTTCAACCCATAACGATTTTCCTAAATCCAGCGGGAACTAGCAGTGTGGGGACATAAATTAAAAACATAACTAATATGTAACATAACAAGCTCATATTACGTCATTTGAATCAATAACAGTCAAGACATGCGATACATGTCACAAATAAACAATGTCACAAAATAACACAATTTCATGTCATGAATGAAAAATTAATTTTAACATAACAACCATGCAAACTAAAACAATACTAACATTTCAGTTTTGCTATTCACATGTTCTGAACAATACTCTCACAAATTGTTAGTCAAGTGTGAGATAAACTCACCTTTCGCAACACTGAATGGAGATGACAAACGAACGGACATGAAAAGCAAGATGCACAACTCTGATTATGATGATAGCTACATATTCTGTAGCACTATGTCATAAATAAATCAAAATATCCATACCCAGGAAATTTTTAAAGAAGAGAGTGGAGGGGTTTTGGCTAGGGAAGATGAGTTTTGATTTTCACAAAATTTACAAAACAGAACAAGAATTTTGACATTTTTAAAATAATTTTTTGGATATGTTAACCACTGAATTTGTAAAGTGGTGAACAATAAAATTTTAGGAAATTCTTTTCCCTTCATTAAAAAAAAAAACTGAGTTTAGATTATTTTTGCAGACCATTTTTGGGTCAGAAATCTGGATTCAAAAATAGATATGGAAAATTTGAGATTTAAATACAACAAATTATGAAACCTGAAAAGTTGTCAATATGAAAGTTGTAGCACTTTCAATTCCACCTAATTTGAAAAATGAAAAAGGAAAAGAAAAAGTGGATTAAGGACTTTTATGAGCAAGTTATGGCCGCCGGAAGATAGGATAAAATATGAAAAAATAGAAACTTTTGTAACAGGGTTTGAATTTGGGTCATGGGCGTGCGGTGCGACCAGCAGTGCAACATGGCTTAGTTGGTTCTAGGTGTTGGTTTGGTGGTGCAGATGCCAGGTGGAGGCTGGCTTGGTGGTTGGTGGTAAGAAGGAGGAAACAAAGGGGCTTTATGCAAAGATGGAAAAATGAGAAATAGGTTTTGAAAAAACTTGACTTTTGTAAAGAGATGAATTAGATTTTAAAAAAATAGTAATTAGAGAGGAGATTGTAAATTAAGTTTTATGATTTGTTCTGAGAGGGTTGTTTAGGGATTTGTTGAGAAGACTGAACAAAAATAGGGTGATAAGGTTTAGGAAATAAGAAATAAATAGAAGAATGAGAATCAGAAATTTTGTTTTGATTTATGAATTTAGATATAGAAGGAAACCATAAAAAATTTCAAAAAGAAGTTTCCTGATAAAAGAATAGGGGAAGAAGAGGAAAAGATTATCTTAATGCAAAAGAAATAAGAAGTCATGATGAGAAAAATGTGTATTATAACTTTTTACTGTTTTTTAAAATTCAAAAGTAAATATTAATGAGGTGTGAGGTGGCAAAGCTTTCCCAGGTAGCCAAATAAACATCACAATAAAGAGCAAAAGTGGACATGCAAGTATGAACATACAAAATCTCCGTTTGCGCGTTTTACATACTGTAATTCTCAGATTTAGAATGAACGAGAGCGGATTTTGACGAGATGAAAAATTCTAGACAACATAGAATTTAGAGTAGAATCGTAGAAAAATAAAAAACTTCAAGTCTCAAAATTTTTAAATTTTCAATTCATATTCAAATTTAGACTAAGTTTGACCAAAATTGACTTCTTCCAAAAAGTTTAATTTAAATAGATTTAGCAACTATATTACCCAATAATACAAGTTTATTATTTAATTTAAATTATAAAAATAAACTTGAATTCAAACAATAATATAAATCAAGGTGACTCAACAATTAAAGTCTACATTAACCATCATTTAATTCTCATTATCAAATTGTCTCTACTCTTGTTTGTATATAGGAGTCCTATTTATTTATTTCATATAACTCAATAATAAATAAAATCTTACAATTATGAAAACATAAATTTCAATTAATTCATCATTTAAAATTTTTCAAAATTTAAGGTTCTTACAAGTAGTGTTTCAAAGAACCAACTCAACCTCGGTTCGACCATGTTAACCTTCGACCTTGAAGCGTCACGGTTCTGAAAATAAAATAACCTTGCACGTGCATAAACCCACGGCTTAACCTCAAAATCATTAAAAAAATATCCTAGTCCAACCTCTTTGAACCTCAATGTTGTTAAAAATTGAGAAAAAAATTGTCATTTTACCTTTATTTTTTTAGTATAATCAATTTAAAAAGTAACCACATAGTAATTTTCACCAAAATATTTTATTATATAATTTGTTATTAGCGTACATTTTACGAACTATTGTTGAACTAATCCTCTTTCATTATAAAAAAATAAGTAAATTTACAAGTTTGTTATAAAAACTTGTTATATAATTGTTCCAATAAGTATTTGTAGTAAAATGCTAAATAATAATTTTTTTTAAATATCAAATAATGATTGTAATTGGTATTTTTTTACTATATTTGAAATAATTTTATGTTTAAGTCAGAAAAATAAAAATAAACTATCGGCACAGTTCTCATAGTTTGACTGATTAAACCACAAGAATCTTTGAGCTTGCACCAATACGGTTTGACTCATGGTTCGCTCTTCACAACTATGGTTACAAGTTCCTCATCATCAGCTACCTTATAACCATTTTTGATTGCCTCATCCAATCAAATCATCATCGCCATATTCTCTTTACCTAATTTCAATAAATTTTGACCATATATGTTCGATCAAACTCAACCGTAGCGTTCCCTTCACTCATATTTCGGGTTAATCAGACTCAGGCATGACACTCAATTTACTCCTTCACTAAACAACAATGCCACAATGGATTATGGTCATCCTACCACTATCGTTTTACCATTGGATCAAGGCATGAAATCAACATTGTTGAACGACTGGTGCATTTTATGACCAATCAGTAAATACAATCGACAAAAGAAAACCTCAAATCGATACTTGCCATCCAGGACTTTAATTTCTATGTTTAGTACGTCGACTTTGAAACATTATTATTACTTCTCGATTTATAGGATCAATCATTCACTGATTACAAATAATAGTAATCACCTTCTTAATCATTTAGGTATGCCATACATCTTATTCTTAATATTATATATATATATATATATATATATATAAAATAAAAATCATGTTTAAATTATTCATTTTATTATACATTGATGTAGAACCATAAATGATGAATTACTACATTCGATCAATATATATCCAATAAGCAAAGTTCCACTCTTCGATCCGTTTATCCTCCATAATCGATGTGAATCCCCATCTTCGTTATTTTGAAATTGTTTACCTATAGGCATTAGAACTACAAATTTCATTACAGCTTTGATTTGTTGGGGGTAACGCTCTTCATGGTAATCAGGTTCACATAATAATACATTTATCTATACTATACTATTAAAGATGAGTTGTTTTTAGATGGCTCTCAAGCCTCCCTTCAATTTCTATCAGCACTGAATGTGAGCACGGCACGTGTCTATTATTTACCGAATCGTCTCTCCCTTTTCTCATATTCCAATTTCTTTTGCCTTTTCTCCTTCGCTTTCTCAGCCACCTTTTTCCTTCCCTTCCTCTATGTCGTTCCTCTTCGTCTTACCTTGCACCTCTTTCCTTCCCGATGCCTTGATATCATTTTTACACACGTAGTTTACATCATGAATATCTCTTTCCCTTCATCGTCCACTTTTTCTGTCTCAACCCACCGATTTTTGACTTAACAAACCCAAAATTACTTATCATGAACATTACCCCTTTTGCCAATTGTCTCTTCTCAAATTTATTTCCTTCGAATTTGCCATCGTTGCCTTCATCATATTCTATCAACAACGTATCGATTATGCATCTGCAGAGAATATTATTACGTACTCCTCTCCTTCTTACCCAACTTAGGTTTAGTTCGATCTGTTCCATTATATCCAATCACTCGCTTTGGAAAACCATTTCATCGCTTCTTCTCATCTCTCCTCTTAGCCCTCACAATCCCTATTGACTTAGTTATCATTCTACGTTCCATCACCTCAACGGTCAATACCCTTCTGATTTCACTTGCTTTTCTCCATATACCGGGTAATTTAGTTTCTACGTCAAAGCTACTTTGTTATGGGAAATCGATAATTTTTGACACTATTCCTCCAGATCTATCTTCGTGTGTTAATCGATTGTGGAAATCATGTCGTAATTATTAGGTTATCCTTTTCCTTTCAAGAATCCAATTTTGGTAGGATAAAAAGTAGCACTGAAGGTAAAAATTATTGTACTTAAGTTCATTTTATACAAATGTCTCCCATAATTTAATCTAATTGTCGTTGATTGAATGGATATGTCAGGATAAAGTACTACCGAATTATGTTTATGTTCTACACCTTGAACGTTAAAACAATTTGTTGCTTGAGACTTTTAGTTAGCGCCCAGTGTGTTCACTCCAACAACTAGCATTTTAATCGGTCTTAAGCCATAAGCAGTCATAAGACTCAACAAGTAGTCTAAAATTTAAAATTTAAATTACTGGAGTGAACACACTGGGCGCATGTGTATTTATATTGTCGTTGACTCAACAAGTAATCTAAAATTTAAAATACAAAATTTTAGCATAGTTATCTCAAACGATAATTCCTTTATTATATTGAATTCGATTTTATGGCGACTTCAGCGTTGTCCTGACATTAAAGACGTTTTTCATTCTACTTTTCAGTTTACCTTTTATTTGCAAGTGGAGATAGTAAAGTTTTTTTTTATAACATAGTGTTAAACACTTTGTGTTTTTTCTGTTAAATTTCAGTGGTTATTGATGTATATAATTATTTTATTGTTCAATTCCAAGTTGGCTATTTTTACTTAATAGTTGCTGAAATGTATTCCATTTGCTCATGCTATTTCATGCCTTGATTTAATAATATTTGACTTCTTATAGTTTACATTTGTTTACATCTTAAACTAGAAGAAATTCAACTGCATTACTATAGGCATTGGCAAGGAGCAGGCAAAAGTTTGAACTACATATTGCTATATGTGATGCATGGATACAAGTCAATACCAGGTAAATAACTTTGCATATTTGAAATTTATCAATAAACTGAAGAAAGAACAAGGATTGTGAAATGCACAACTCATTTTACCAATTAATCAAAAGTGCTTTTAATAATGTTATAAAAAACTTCATTATTGCAAATCTTCTTTCGTGTTCAAATTTTATTACTAACTTGACAATTCACTGCCAAATTTTCACGTCAAACCTAATTTTTCATATATACATGTATTTCCTTTATTTACTAAGATATTATAGCAAGTGATGCATATTTTATTAGTAAAGTCTATAGAATTATATGCTAATATAATGGAAAATATATTTTCCTTATACAGTAAAATGAGAGTTGTACATATACACATAAGGTTTGTTAGCTTAAGAAAGATGCGTAACATAACAAAGATGTGATCTTAAATAGTTCTGTTGCAGATATTTTACTAAAATTTTCGAAACAGAAATCCCTTTAAGCTTTGAATTTGTTAACTCCTTTAGTACGGTATTCTAATGATTTCCTTAGTTCGATACCTATTCCAAAATGATTTTATCCTTTTTTATAACTAGGTTATTAGTCTCAATTGTTAACAATATTATTCCCATAACTTTTCTTTTATGTTTATTCACGATGTTTCTTCAAAACATTGACTCATGCTTCAAATCATAGAAGAAATTAAAGATACGACCCACGATAGTTTGAGTTTAGGTGAAAAAAAAAATATTCAACATAAATCTGCATATATGATTTACTTCCATCCATATTTTGATAATTTGAATTAAAGTATTACATAGGATCTTCCCCTGACTTCCGCATTCCATATAAAGGCCAGACAAATCCAACAACTCCCAATTTGTGTATGATTTTGTTTCTCAATAGCTTCTCCCTTATTTAATTCATTTATTTTAAACTAAACTTCATAAATTATATAAATTTAAATTATCATATTTGATGGAGAAAATGTGCAGTTTAGTTAGTTTGAAATTTCGAACACATATTTATTTCTTCATTTAGGTGGTCAGTGATATTATAAATGAATAATATCATGTTTTCCAGTTTTCAACATTAAGTTAAGTTTTCTTTATCTTGGTACATTCACGACCATTACCACAGCATTTAGCAACAATATATCTGTCTTTGTTGTTGAAATGATTTCTTGCAATATCTATTTCTAATTTGGTATATAAATGGATTACTTGAAATTTAATGACATCTCCATGACCTTATTGTTTTTCTGCTGCTTGAAGCGTTGATGCAACATGTTTGTCGTCGTTATTAGGTGTTTTAATTTACCATACCAAGAACAATTTCCGTAGGGTCGGGATTAGAAATAAAAAGAGGCTTGCAGCTTCAACCCTTCCAAGTGATGCCTACTCTCTTTCATGTGAGGCAATAAATTGGCATGCACCTCAAACATTCTCCTTTCAATAAGTATTTGTAAAATTAGAATTCTTGGGTTCAAAGGTGTCTAAACGGATCTTCATTCATTACAGCCAACACATACGCATCTAATTTTTTCGCCACCATTTATTGCTTGATACAGCTAAATTTGTAATGTTTGCTTACTGGCGTTTGTCTGATTTGGCATTGTGATGGTATATCTTATTAAACTGTTTATACCGTGGCTAAAGCGATGAAAACTTGAAGACGGGTTCTTCTGGTAGTTCATACATGTTGATTTCTTTTTTGGCTTTTTCTTATAATTTATCAACTATGGCATCATTTCATCTGTTATAACTTATAAGTAGCGTCAATAATACTCTATATTTCAAATTATATGTTGTTGCAAACAGCAGTAATTGGGATGAACAATCAAAATTTTATATTTTTCATATAACCATATCTGCAACTATTTATATTTAATTATAATTTCCTTTTCCACATACACTGCAATCAATACGTTTTTTAGTTCAAATATTTTCCATTAATATTGATCCTTTTGATGTAGCCGAAATCTAACCATCAAATATTGACATATATGTCATGTTGATGCCATATAGTTTTCTTTATGTATATTACTATCTAAGTTTTTTAATTGAGGATCGAAGAACTAACAGATACATTTTAGGATTTAAAAAATGATGTACCTTAAGTGAAATCGCGGCAGTTGGTTTGTTCCCGTCTTTGTTGAACTGAAAATCAATATTTGAATTTATATCATTTTAGCTTTAACTGAAAATTCCAATCATTCTTATTTCATTTATCTATTATATAAAATTATACCATTTATTTTATATAGTCTTGCTGATAATATTCAGACATATTTTTGTTTAGTTTTTGAGATAATCTGAACAATCTTCTACACATAAGGTAATTTGTAAACTTTCAGTAATCAAGAAATATAGAGTAAAATATTCAAGGCAACATAATTAATACATGATAATGCTTTATAATTAACCATATTTTAGACTAGCCATGTTGTTAAAATAATCAAATATGGCTTATCTGTCAGTCATGTTCATATGTTTTATGGATGATAGTTACAATATTCATTTCATTTAGTTACTTATCATAGTCTTTGTTTTGGCATAATAAAATAGATTTAACTTTACTAATTAAGATGTCATCATCACCATGTAGATTTCATAATAATGGTGGTACATCAAAATGAATTGATCATGTTCTGCTCATTTCCTTTTAATTTTTGAAATTTATTTTCCAATTTATTGTTGATGTCCTTGCCTATTTTGGACTATTTATAGAGCACTGAAACAATTTTGTTTTGCAGTTCAATCATTGCATTCATGATTCTAAAATGGGCATCTGTCAAAACTTCTCTTTCCAATTAACTATAACCTAATATCATTCATTATGCAGCTTTCATTTTCTTTCCCAGTATGAATATTTCATTCATTTATATGCTCATTAGTTTAAAATTTTTACCCCTTAGTTTTCTTGACTTATTTCTTAGAAATATTTCCTTTTCCCATATTTAATACAATTTTTAATACTTTTCTTCATGTTTTGAAAGATCGTCGATGAATTCATCTCATTGGTTGTCCACATGCAAATAATAGTTACTTATAACTTTTTTTGATTATCATGTGTCTCATCATTTTTTCCGTAACTTATTTTCATACAATCTTTAAAAATAATAATTTAGTATTTCATATTTCATTTTGTTAGATTCATTTATTTTTTTCCTATCTCATTACGTAAGTATGAGATAAGGTTTGTCTTTGAGTTTTGATTAGGTAATATCATCTATATTACTAACTACTATCTCACATGCCCGCACTGATTATATTTTTGTTTCTGCATCTCTTTAGATTACTAAATTATTACAAGTTGCAAAAGACTAAGGCACCGATCCAATCTGGGTTTTGAATAGAAGGATGGTTTGAAGCAGGTTGAGGCGAATGCAAGGGAGTTGTAGACTAGAGAAGCGTTGAGTACTGTATTGTGCATAGGTTGGCTGACCTGGTGTTGATGATTTGATTTGCATAGCTTACTTCTGTACATGAAGAACTAACCAAGCTCCTGTGGTATTTCTCTATATAGTCGGATACTTTTCAAGTATAGAGTACCCAAATCCTTTATTATGTATATAATAATAAACATTAGAGGTGCAGGTACATTAGATTTTTCGAGGTTCAGGAAATGTGTTTTATGTATTTGAGTATATGGAGCAGACTATTGTATTTCTACATAAATAGTTCATCCAGATTTTGAAACTTGGATTAAGTGTTTGATATTATATAATTAGTGTTGCTACCGGTTATATGAATCTGTGGGAAAGTCACTAAAAGAAATCCATGTTGTTTAGAGTAATAAGGTTTCTTATGCACACCATAATTTCATGCGTGTATGCCTGTAATGGAATTTTTTTTTAATGTGCATGAATTAGAAGATGTAACCATTAGAACCTCTGTTATAACTTATAACCAAATAAATAAATCAAAAATTAGGAAATAGGTGTGATTTTTTTTTAGGGAGAGGCAAAACAAATTTTGCCCACAAAAATAGTGCAAGCATTAGTTTTTTCGATAACTTTATGATGTTCATTTGATTTATGGAGTATAAGTTCTATTGTTATTTGTTGATGGTTAGTTATCAGTTTCTAATTTTTGATTCATTCTCTTACCGATCTTAGATGTTTTTAGCTTATTGATGTCATTATTCTTTTGTATTTTGCTCAATTAGTATTTGAATACTATTAATTTTGTAGTACATCATCCAACTATAACCTTAACAAGTATGAAAATATAATAACAAAAACCAATATCACTTTACTATTAATTGCTTTTCAATCTACTTCTAAATTTTATAAAATTTAAACTACACCCGTGTGCGAAGCACGAGTTCACACTAGTTTTGAATCTGATTTGGAGAATTGATTATTCATTTGAGGATTAAAGCTTTATAACAAGAGATAAGATTTTTAAAGGAACATAAATAAAGTTAAGGATTTATTCATAGGAACAAAACAACAACATATTTCGGTTAAAATTTCCAAATTGATATATTACAAAAATTGCTACTGCTCTGGACCTTCCTAGATTTTGGTCTTTTATGAAAATATATGTTTTCTCAATGTAGAAGACATTATGCATGCAACAAGATGCGTCCCAGAACATGTTTTCGATTATTGAATTTTATTTATTTTAATCATGTTTGAAAAAATACAATTCTTCCCATTAAATTTATTAGTCTGAATATTAGGCTCAGATCCTTAAAACCAAACTTAATGCACAAAATTGTTGAGAATTAATCTCAAGCATTTTAGCCAAGTTTTTTGGAATAGAAAGAGTCAAATCTCCATTATAGCGTGATTAGTAATAATTCAAATTTATGATCCTATTTTTATTGAGAAAGCTTTTAAAGTTGCTATTATTTAGGAAAAGATAATTTTCCATAAATATTTAGATTTTTCCTAGAATATTGCAAATCTAGAATGGTCCATTGTATGCTATAAATAGAAGAGCTCTCCCCTCATTTGGATCAGGCAAAATGTGAACAAAAAAAAGTAATAAAAAATAGAGTTTTTATTTTCCTGCAGTGTTTGTTTTCTTCTTCTGTGTTTGCTATAATTCTCAGAGACTATCCAGTAGTTCATATAGTTAACAAATTGGTATCGGAGCTAGACAAATTTTCAACAAATTGGCATCGGAGCGCCAGGTTGAAACTATGGCATTTTTATTTCTTTCGACGTTTGTTCTCACAAAAAAAAACTTCGAAGAGTGGAGTAACAAAAAGAAAGAAGAATTGATCTCCAAAGGATTATGGGAGATTGTTGAGTGTGGCTACGACTGGCCAAAAGATGTTAAAATTATGACGGAGAAAGAGAGAGACATTTACAAGGTCGAGATGGAAAGATCATCAAGCCCGTGTTGTTATGTGTGAGAACGTTGATGAAGAAGCTTTCAACCATATTATTGGAGAAAAATCTGCAAGAGACTCGTGGAAATTACTGAAAGAGGTGTACGCAAACAATGAGGCCCTAATGGCAAATAAAGAAGACGAGGCTGATTGTATGGCTCTGAAAAGAGTCGAGCAGGAGGAAGCTGTTGACAATCAAGAATTCGCTGAGGAAGTCATTGGGAAAGTGGATAATGATGAGATTGCTAATGACGATGATACAAAAATTGATGATATAATGAACGTAGAAGAGGCAAGACAAAGAGCAGCCGCTGAAGCAATTGCAAAACAAGAACGGGCAGCTGTTGATAAAGCAAATGCTGAAGCACGATTGCATGCAGAAAGAGCCGCGGTTCAGAGGGCTGCCTCAGAAGCAAGAGAAAGTGATACAAACCAAGTTGAGGAGGTACTAGCAGTGAACAAGAAAGAATGTAACGTATTTGATAGCAATTATGATGAGGACGAACCTGATGATGTAGAAGAGATTCAGGCTGATGATGTAGAAGGCGAGTATAGAAGTAACACTAATGATGATGCTGTTGAGAAAGAAGTGAATTTGAATGATACTGAAGTTGGGCTTGATGCAAATAATGCCATGAATGTTTATAGGGCGGTTGAATCAAATGAAGTAGGAAAAGAAAATACAGTTAAAGTTGAAGAAAGACGTGACCAGGTAAGGTCTGCTATTGATTTGAATTCATCGGACTATGACAAACAGAAGCTGCAAGAGCGATTGGCAAAGTTATCTGGTGGCGTTGCAATTCTAAAAATTGGAGGAGCGAGCGAAGCTGAAGTTAGTGCGAAGAAGGATAGAGTTACCGATGCCTTGAATGCAACTAAAGCTGCTGTGGAAGAGAGAATTGTGCCTGGAGGTGGTGTTGTCTTGCTGTATGCATTCAAAGAACTAGCGAACTTGCAGACGGCTAATTTTGACCAGAAAATTTGTGTTCAAATCGTTCAAAATGTTTTGAAGATGCCAGCATATATTATTGCTGTGAATGCTGATCAAGTAGAAGGTGCGGTTGTTGTTAGCAAGCTTTTGGAGCAGGATCAAGCTGATGCTGCTAAAGGTGAATATGTTGATATGGTAAAGGCTGGTATTACCGATTCATTGAAAGAGATCAGAACTGCATTAGTGGATGTTGCAACTGTTTCTTCACTAATGACAACTACATAAGCCGTGGTGGTAGAGCAACCTGAAGATAAGAAAGCGAGAAAAGAAGAGGAACTGATGAGAAAAAAGTTTAGACGATTACTATACTTCTACCAAAACATGTGAGATATAAAGGAATCAAAAGTCTGCAATCGAAGAATCCAGTTTACCACGAAAGGAGCAAGCACATAGATGTTCGTTTTCATTTCATCTGGGAGCATGTCAAGGAAAAGGATGTGCAACTGAATCATGTTACGAGTCGTGATCAGGTAGCAGATATCTTCACCAAACCGTTGCCAAAATTGTTGTTCGAAAATTGCAAGACGATGATTGGAATAAAGGGTGGTAGATGCTTGAGCTTAAAGGAGGGATTTGTTGAGAATTAATCTCAAGCATTTTAGCCAAGTATTTAGAAATAGAAAGAGTCAAATCTCTATTATGGCGTGATTAGTAATAATTCAAATTTATGATCCTATTTTTATTGAGAGAGCTTTTAAAGTTGTTATTATTTAGGAAAAGATATTTTTTCATAAATATTTAGGTATTTCTTAGAATATTGCAAATCTAGAATGGTCCATTGTATGCTATAAATAGAAGAGCTCTCTCCTCATTTGGATCAAGCAAAATGTGAACAAAAAAAGTAATAAAAAAATAGAGTTTTTATTTTCCTGCAGTGTTTGTTTTCTTCTTCTGTGTTTGCTATAATTCTCAGAGAATATCCTATAGTTCATATAGTTAATAAAATGGTATCGGAGCTAGACAAATTTTCAACAAAAATTTCATTCCCAAACAAAGATTGCAAATTTGGTCCCTAGAATATAGCTATTGAAATTTACATAAGATTATGCAATTATTCAATGAATAATTACGGACATTTATGCAATTGTATTTAAAAATTGCATAACTTTTCGTGGGTATTTCCGCAATTTTTTAGTGAATAATTGTTGAAATTTCTGCAACTTTTTTAGTGAAAAAATATGGAAATTTTCGCCTTTTTTTGATGAATAATTGCTAAAATTTCAGCAAATTTTTGGAAAAAATTATTGAAATTTCCGCAGCTTTTTTGTTCAAAAATTGCGGAATTTCCGCAAATTTTTGTTAAATAATTACGGAATTTTTCGCAGTTTTTGATATACTTGCATTAATATCTACAACTATTCATTGAATAATTGCATAAATTATACAACTATTAGTTAAATTATTACTAGGGATCTAGTTTACATATCATGTCTGGCAAGAATGTTTTGTACATTTAAAAACTTAATAGGGACTTTTGTCAAACTGCCCATTTATTATTTAATTTTTAAAATATGAGGTGTAACCCCTCAGTTCTTTATGTATCAATTCAATTGAAACACGTAATACTTACAAAAACGGAAATAAAAACCTTTTTGTATATGGTTTCTTTTTTTCTTTGGATATTAGTGTATTAAATGGTGCATAGCTATTAAAAAACTTGAAGTATTTTAATTTGCCCGAACTTATGTATTTGTGCAAATGGGTGATCGTTTTATTTTTGTAATGATTACTTGTTGGAAAAACCATAATATTCCCCCTCCCCTTTCGTTTCCCTCTCCCAATAAAAGAGAATGCACTATGAGAACAATCTATTTTTTCATAGTATACAAGTTACTAGAAATAAAATTATTTTTTAAATAAAATTTCTAGGAAGTGATCTATGTAATTCTACAAATCTTTTGAACTTAAGAGCACAAATTTGAAATGTTGTTTAAATATATAACCGCATCAATTATTGGTCGTATATAATCATGTTAAAATTCACTTTTAAGGCGGTAATCTCATGCATGATACAAAAACTTTTATAACTTGCTCAATATTATTCACCCATCTATTCCACCTAATAAGTATCAGTATTTTCCATTATGATATTAAGCGTCGGTCTTGTCTTAATCCTTCGGTAATTCAATATGATAATCATGAGTACCTCTACACTATTACGTCGTTTACATTTGCTTCATGATCCGGCAAAAGAGAATTCAGTTTTTATCTGTACACAATATAGTTATTAGATCTAAGTAGTGAGAACTAACTGATCTTCTTTCTGTGGTAGAACAGTTTTCAAAAATGTAATGTATATCTGTACCATTCAGAAAAAAATTCTATCAAGTGGACTTTTATGTTGTGGTTAGGGAGTCCAAAATTTAATTTGCGTTGTACTGAGAAAACGTATTAAACATTGATTCCATAATTTAAACGTGCTTCCAAAAGAATCCATTCACATGTCCCATTCCAACGCGGTGACGTTGACCTCAATTAAACAGGTCTGTCCTTTTGTCTAAGTCCAAATCCAAACATGAGTTTTTTGTGTGGAAACGTTTTGAATATTAAAACAATAAACACTTTACTCGTTTTTGTTGTTATATGCATATATATATACGAAGTACAAACCATCTGGATTGTAACTGACTAATTTAGTTCACTCTCACTGAAGCAGCCACCAAGAAAACAGAGCTCAGTATATACTTAAACTTCCTTTCCTTTTATAGTCCAGCAGCAAAAAAGCAAGCATGGATGAAGTAGATTTCGAATATGCCAACTACTGGGAAACCAAGCAGTTTTACCAAGAGCTCGATAGGTGCAAATATATCTCTCTATACTTATACCTGCTTCATCCAATTTATTTAATTACTTCTTTATTAGTTGCATGTAAATATTGTTGATATTAATTTTTTTAAAATATTTAGCTGGGGAATAGATGATGTTATCTTAAACTACGAGACATCAAACAGCTCACCTGAAGGAACAACAAACAACTCTCCTTCTTCCACTTCCAATGTCAATGCTGGAAAGAACATAGTAATGGAAAGAATCAGGAGAAGAAAGCTCAATGATAAGCTGTACACCCTCCGCAGCCTAGTTCCAAATATTACCAAGGTATTTATATATACAAAAACAGCATATAAATCAATACAAAATGTGTATTGATGGTGAGTTAACTAAAAATAGTTGTTGAAGTTCAGATGGATAAGGCATCCATAATAAAGGATGCAATCGAATACATTCAAGATTTGCAAGAACAAGATAAAAGGATTGCAGTTGAGATCGACGAATTGGAATTAAGAAAGGCTCCGAAAAAACAGTGTTGCGGTAGTGTAGGAAAAAGGAGAAACATGGGCACCATTGAAGTTACAGAGGTAATTGGCTGGGCTATTTTGATTTCATTTACTACTACTTGAGTCAATATTGAACTATGCTTTATTCAGTATTTCAATTATGTGGCAATGTAGATTAAGGTAAGAGAAGCAGGAGAGAAGTCGATGGTGATAAGTATAACATGCAACAAGAAGAAAGGAACCATGGCCGTACTGTGCGAGCTCATTGAGTCTCTTAACCTTAGAATCATGAGCACAAATATCACAATTGTATGTGGCAGTCTTCTGCATACCTTATTCGTTGAGGTAAAAATCTACCCTCTGCTTTGTATTTGTTTAGCCACTGGTATTTATCAGTTCTTGATTTTTCACACGGTGCACAATCTCACTTCTTAATAATTAATTGAGCATACAATAGCTCATACAAACTACCATGTCCTTACAGAGTGAGCTTTTTTTGTATTGCCTTTCGCATTCTACACATGCTTAATGCGTGTATAGTTTAAAATGAAATAAAAATAAGGGTGCATGTGATCTTAAGGATGTTGTTATATATAGCATAACATTGGGTCAGCTTATGTAGTGATATCGTCAAAAGAGAAAACCTTATCTACTAGTTGTCCACATCTAACTTCTCATTACAGAATTATAAAACTGCAAGACATAATTAAATGGATATATCAAAATGTCAAAACTAAGTATCATTTTGATTGTACTCATGCTGTGTTTTGATAGAAGTTCCAAAAATGTTAGTTTGTTAACACTAGTATGAACAAAACACCACTTTTAATCGGAGGAAATCAATGAGTTAATATGAAACCCTCTGATTTGCACCAATAGATGAAATTTCGGAATCACACAGTTTCAGCATAAATAGCATACTAAATGAAACTTCTGTTTCTATTTATTTTATTTTATTTGTAGACAGATGAGTTGAACTGTTCTCAAATGAAGGAGAATATCGAAAACGTGATGATTATGCATAACGCAGCTATAAGCTCTTCAAGATATACAAGCTATTAGCAAATAGATTGAGCATTATGCAGTGATTATATAAAGCATCTCCAGATCGACCTGTCCAGAATTGTAGTTGCAGCACTAGAGTGTCTATGTATCGTTTTGTGGGAAAAAAAATAGACACACTATGTCAAATGTGTCGCATATCTGTAGATAAGTTTAAGTGAAATGATTAGATTACGGGCTAAAGCTATAAAAGTTAGGTAGCGTTTGGTTTATTTCATATTTTGAGTTTGACAAATTCTATCTGAATCCAAGAATTTGTTGAGTAAACCCAGCAAATCTGAAAACCAAGATGAACCCAGTATTTTGCTGAGTTCACCCATGTATTATTTTAAAAAAGACATTTTTACCCTCTCTCGTAGGGGCACTACGAAATTTTATAGTTTACCTCGTAGATACCTTACGAGATTCTTTACCTTACATCGTAGAGTCCCTACGAGGTAAAGTGAGGAATCCCGTAGGGGTTCTACGAAATAGAGTAAAGAATTTCGTAGGGGCTCTACGAGGCATGTTGAAAATTGAAGAAAAAATAAATTGCAAAGCAGGGGCGGTTTTGTTATCGTTTTTTCTGTGTATACTCAGCAAATTCCTAGGTCTCAATAGAATTTACCTTTGAGTTTTTAGTTTTCTGCGTTAATAATGAAAGTTGCGAAAATTTGAAGTATAATGAAGATGGCGAGTCAAAGACGGAGGGAGTGACGAAGGAGACCGCGATCATTTTTCATAATATGTGTGCATTGTTCGTACGTTTATACGTGCTAAAATTCAAAATTCAAAATTATAAAGAAAACGCACCCTAAAGTATAGCTTTAATGTTATCAACACATCACTAATAATCGAACTACAAATTAAATATTAAGGTGGTAACAAAAATCTATGACTTTGCCTTGCGCTGCTTCACATCGTTCTTCTATCGGAAGAATTCCAAACTATACGTAATGCATTGATTTAATTAATTAATCAATTCATTAGAATAAATGACGTTGATTTCAAGGTTATATGGGGCACAAAAGATTTGAGGAGATGTGAATTGATCTCTTATACTGGTGTATGAAAAGTTACGTCCTTATTCTTCCTTTTTCTTTGTTCTTATATGTAGTGCTCGCCTCAACCATTGATTTTATTGATTTAATCAATGGTTGTACACCTGGTCGTTATTTAATTAAATAGTGTCAGGGGTATCTGCCAGGGAAATTAAGTAATTTATTACTTACAAGTTACATCTAACCCGAAAATCTTGTTAAAAATAAAGATATTTGATTCCTTTAATATATTATAACGAAAATACCAAGCACAGTCGCTTTCTGAAACTCGTGGGCCTCACAAAAGAGAAACTGTGGGACCAGCTAAAAAAAAGAATTAAATCTTTTTTTAGTCTCCCTGAATTCCTTTTGAGGGGTCCGCGACTGTGCTTTACAGTCGCCTAAAGCGACTGTGCAAAGCACAACTCAGATTGTAATATCTTGGTATTATTTTTTTTATTAACTAACTTATAGTATATTAATTAAACTAAAATATTTATAAAATAAAATATTAACCGGAAGCAATTATTATACGTTTTAATCCCGAAATTTTATCACATTAAAATAACATATTGGTTTAATTATTCATAGCCCATGTTACAATAAAGACCATCGGTTCATCCATTAATACTGTAATACATAACACTCTTTAAATATTAGGTAGTAAATTGCTCATGGCCATTGGAACTATTAATTGAAAATTGGTTCAATACCCAAAATCCAAGATGAAAGCCACAAACCATTGAAAAGTAAACAAAAATGTAAAAAGGAGGAGAAAAGACACGTAATTTTTACAATGGTCTGGCTTACTTCGGCCAACGCCCGCTTCATTTAGTTTTTATTATGAGGTGCTTGCTAAATCTTTCCGAATTATAAATAGTTAGTCCCTGAATCTAAGTGACAATTGAGTTTTATTAGAAAGCAAATATTAGAGTATACTGTTATTTTCTCATTCCTCTTCTTTTGTATTATTTCGGTAGGTGGGTATTTAACCGCTTGTATTTTGGGCCGAAGACCATTATGAATTTGTTGGATTTCTCCGCTATATATAGCCACGTTACCTATACAAAATTATGTAATATCAAAATGACTCTCTGCAATAATACTTACAGCAATTCTTTTTTGTTTAATCTCTTCTCCAAAACAAATTATCAAATCACAAAATACATAGATTTTAATTTGGTATCAAAGCCACTTATCATTTGCCTAACGACATTCAAATATATTTGCAGTGGATGTGGTGTTTTTACCCATCAGAAAAGCTTCATTATTTGGGTATTCTCCCATCTGAGTTTTCACTCACCTTTAAGAGTAAATACGGCACAAATTATCAGTGCCACACCTATCTTTCGAATTAGGCTGCGGTTGATCGTCTGCACATTATTCTTATTTACTACAGTATCAGACACCGGAAGTCAATCCAAGGAAATCAAGAAATCATCAAAAGCAGTCGAGTGTCTCGCTACAAAATCATTGAGGAAGTGTAGTGAAGCAATTTTTTACCACATCATAAATTATTTCTTACTGCTCTTACCTGATTTTGCCATTTCTTTCCTTTACTGATCATCTTCGGCATCTGACCTGCACTGCTTTCGAGTTTTCATCATCTTTGTATCATTTGTTTTGCTATCAGCATGGGAGACGAATCAAGATCTACTAAATCCGCATTTGGAATCAGCCCAGAGAATCCAACAGACTCATCTATACAACAATTGGTTAAAACCGTTGTTAGGCCTCAAAGTCAACTAGTTACCATTCATCTAGAAGAAGATGATTATCTAATATGGAAATTGCAAGCCGTAATTGTTGTTCAAGGATATAGCTTAGAAGGATTCATTCTTGGAACTACTGTCATATTAGAAAAGTTCATCAACGATCAGAATAACAGAACAATGGCAAACGAAGTATGCATTCAATACCATAGACAAGATAGATTAATAAGTTATTGGTTATTATCATGTATAGAAGAAAGTTTGTTGCCACTGGTAATTGGCTGTAATTCTTCAAATGATATATGGACAAATACAGAAAAAGAGTTTAATAATCAATCATCTATGCGTAAATATTTCACTACAAATGAAAGCTTCAAAGTATTCGAATGGACAATCAAAGTATGAGGGAATACATTTCTAAATTCCAGAAATTATGCGATTTTCTCAATGCTACTGTAAATAAAGTCCAGAATTAAGATCAAGTGTTATACTTATTAAATGGTTTAAGCGATGAGTATGAAGCAGTAGTTGCTGTTATAACATATCAAAAGACTCCACCACTAATTAATGAGGTTTATTCAATCGTATTATCTCATGAGGGAAGAATTAGCAGTAAAAAAATTCAAGAAACTGTGTATAATGTCAATCTAGCTACTGGTACAAACCAAAGAATCAAGCCAGTAATAAAAATTGAAACATCATACTGGAGAGGAAATAATTCAAATAGAGGAAGAGGTAGAGGCAGATGGAACAATGTAGCAGACCTAAATGCCAAATCTGCAAAAAAAAAAAAGTTGGTCATATAGCCCTGAAATGCTACTACAGATACAACAACAATTACTCGGCTAACCAGAATCAAGGAAACATTAATCACCCAAGTGCAAATGTTGCATAGGTCAACCAGGATGCCAATATGAATGACAACTCACACATAAGCAACAATAAAAGTGATACTGCCAAACTGGTATCTTGATTCTAGTGCAACAAACCCTATCGCACACAATCTAGACAACTTAAATCTTGGATGCAAGACTACAGAGACAATCAATCTATCTCAATGGATAATGGTAAGCATATTCAAATTATCATATTCGTACTGCCTGTATTAAAGGTAAAAATAGTTATACATGTACAGTTTGTTTAGAGTCCCAAAAAATACTAAAAATTTAATCGGTGCATCTCAATTTGCTAGAGATAATAATGTCTACTTTGATTTTTTTTCCTAAGTACTACTTGGTTAGAGATATTATAACTAAGAATATCATTTTATAGGGTGATGTCATTAATGGATTGTACAAGTTTAATTCTTTTAGGTGCCACAATGATGTTAATAAAGAAAAATGTTTTGCTGTCAATGAAAGAAAGAGTTGTAACTTGAATGAAATGGAAAATGCTGCTAGCATGAAAGACATTTTTGACCTTTGGCAGTGTAAACATGTACATCCAAGTACAAAGACTATGACACCCTACCCGGAGACCCACCATAACAAAGAGCATTAATGAGTAATGTCCTCTATTAGAGTGGAGAATAAGGCCACATAAGGGTGACCATCCGTAATTTCATATTATAAAAGTATTGAAAACGTCGATTTAGTGTATAAAATTTTCTTTTATTTTCCCAAGTGGATCGAAATACCTAACATCCCTAATAGGAAACTACAATGGCAAGGATCATTTCAGAACAATATACAATTCAGAATAGATCACAGAACAGGTACATAATGATACAATCACTGAATACATATACACGTGCTGCATCCCAAATGATTATAAAATATAAATACAACAAGGTCAAATGGAACAACTCTACAATAACTCGAGAATACTAATAAACAACTATACTAAGTCTTCAAAGATAGTTCATGCTATATTCAGCGTATCTTGAATCAACAACAACTGAATCCTGATATAACTCGGTCTGACCCGAGCAGTAACACACATGACTCAGCCTAGTTTACAAATCATTAATAATACAGCAAATGAAATATGATGTTTAGATAATAATTCCTTTATATCCCAAAAGGAACTATATAAGCTAATACAACAAATGGTTAATGGGATGCCTAAGGCTTAACAGCCTAAAGGACACCAGGGAAAACATAAGCAAGCACCAAGCAGAATTTTATCTTTATTAAAGTAGTGTTAGTCTTCTAGCTAAGCACCCAAGGTATTACAACAAGAGGAATCATCAACACCAACAAACAACATATAAACTTGCACAAAAGTTTGCTTGACCCAAAGGCGATCAATATATAAATGAATACCAATAGCCCTAAGGCCATAATTGGTTTTAGCTTTAACGAACCAAAATAAATAGGACCCAACATCAAATGTAACAATCCAATAAATCACAAAAATAAGGGTCCAAAGCTGCAAAGTGATATATCAAATATGTTAAATATATATTAACTAAATAGCAAATAGAAAATTTCTAAACCTTTAAATGAAGCAACATTTACTGAATTTAGAAGAGAATTAGGCATTTGCTCTTTAAGCGTAATAAAGTAATTAAATATAAATATAGAATAAAATATAATAAAAATCAAAAAATTAAAAATATATGCATGTTGACATACATGTTTCTACATGTCGACATATAACGGCTATATTTTAAAAATTAATTCCCACTAAAAAGTAGTTACAACCTATATTTAAACTCCTAATATCGAAAGTTCTTCTTCTCATCTTCATTTTATCTCTGTCTAAACTCTGAAATAAAATAAATAATGGTCTCTTCTGATAATACAAACCAAAACAACACCATTTCCTTTTCTAGACCCTCCCCTGGTCCATGTCAACATATTACGCTTGCAAGAGTGATGAAATGGGAAGAATCTCTGAAGGATACACTGCAAATATTGATTGAGATTCAACTTCTACAAATAAGGACGAATAGACAACAAGAGAAATAAGGAAATATTATAAGAAATGCACAACGGTTTGTGATGGATAGTCAATCTTATCCTATTATCGTCGAGGATAATAATCAAGAAACGCATATGGAAGAAGAAGAAGAAGAAGAAATGGAATAAGAAGAGGAAGAAGAGACGCTAAACGAAGACATGGATGAAGACGAACAAGTTATTTGTGTAGGCAAAGTGTATTTTGACAAAGATGGGAATGTGATTGAGCAAATGGGGAATTCTGTCTTCATTGTCCCCATTGCCCAATTCACAAATCCCCGATTGTTAAGAAACACTAAACGTTTAAGAAATTTCATATATTTACGTTCGTAATGTACGTAAATACGTATTACGACTATTTGGGTTGCTTGTTTGGATTGTTTGTAAATATTATTTGATTGCTTAGTTTATACAATGTTTGTTTTGGTTATTCTCCTATTTAAGTTTGCTTAAAAGAATTACATTATTGTAGTAATAAAATTACGGGGGAGTTATATATACAGAATTAATCACTAGGATTATTCTAAATATAAATAGATATATAATTTTTTGTTGATGACAAAAGGGGAGAAACTATAAAATAGGTATAGTTTAGATAGGCATAGTTTAAGCAGGAGTTAGAAGGAATTCATGGTGAAAGGGGGAGTAACTGAAGAATCAGTTTGGCAGGTAATATCAGGTATGAATATTTTATAAACCGAGGTTGCCATCATAAAAAAACGAGAAGATTGTTGGAGAATGGAATTCTTATAATGTTTTGATGACAAATTTGTTTCAATCATTATCGTTATTGATTATAAAATATATATACAAACACTTTTATCCATAATATCTTTATAATAATAGGAATACTTTAGAATGGTGAAGCTTTTTGAGAATGCCAAACAAACCCTTTGTGTGATAATACAGGTCAATAGGACAGCCCAAGAAAATGAGGGCATACACGTCGTTTCGCCAACCATGTTTTCCAACCCATTCCACTCACTGCGGTTATTCAATTGGTCTCCCATTTTCTCTTTTATTTTCTTCCGCCTTCCACGTTTCTCATATTACCGTCTTCTTCTTTTCTTCTACGCTCCTCCCTCTTGGTGAACCCTATCTGCTATGAATTTACCATCTACAACACCTTCCAATACCTCCACCAACAAGTTGCTTCTTAGATCCACAAGCTTCCACCGTCGTCGTGTAGCCGCGCCAGATCTAAGCTCAACCTACCTGATCCCTTCTATTTTAACCTCCTCCAACCCTTTCCTCCCAAGATCTACAAGCTTCGATCATCTAGATGTACCGGTCGACGTCCACGCTTAAGCTCCCCCTACCGTTACGTTCACACCTCATCCTCCCACGCTGTCTTCTTCGATCGTCCAATTTTCAAAGCCGACGCTTAGGCATTTCCTCCACACATGGTTGATTTTCGAGAAGAGTCTTCAAAGTGATACTCGCGTTGCAACTCCTGCCAAAGTTTCTGCTTCTAAGTAAGTCTTTTATTTACTAGCCAACTCAACTTCTGCAATTTCCATTATAATTCGCATATTAACAACACTTATTTCGATTATCGTTGATTTTACAAGCTATTTGCTATAAACTTATAATGGTCTACTTTTCAAGTCCAGTTTGGATTTTACACTCTTTTCTCCTTATTCTGGAATTTGATGACAATGAGAGTTGCTGATAGGTACTACTGGCATGACCAACATCTACGTCGAGAGAAGATATATCCTAGATCGGCAGGTACTTTTCACGTCCCTTAGATCTAAAATCAAGTACTACTAATCTTTGAAAATATTTGCTCTTTCTCGATGAGAATGATTTGGGTACCAGTTTTGTGCAACTTTTTGTTGGCTATTTATCATTTTCTGTAAATTTGTCACCCAGGTTTTCATTTACTATCTGGAACCGTAAGACCCCAATTGCCAGCTATCATCCTCACTATCGATTTTCACCAACTTTGACAAAATCTTGAAATTTATTAACTTTTCCTTTGCAGCGGTAGATTTTGAAGATGCTGTGGAGGTTATTGTGCTTTGCTAAAATATTATGACTGGCCATTCCTCTTTTACATATTGGTTCTACGGCGCTGGACGAAGTTAGATCATGATGATGCATAAATTGGATCGTAAGTCCTTTTCTCTTTTTAACATTGTACGCTATCAGTGTAATACAAATTTACTATAAGTAGGATCGGTGCTAATGTTATAGAGGCATATAAACATCCCATGAATCTCAATGAAAATACTCAACTACATCCAAAATTAAAAGGGGTTTAAGTTCAATCTTTCCAGGTGTTGTTGGTCCACTGTCTATTGCCATATTTCCATTTATTACTTCTAATCATAGATTCTTACCAAATGTTTCAATAATTTATAACCATTTCTCATTCTCAATTTTTAAACTTTTCTTTCCGTTTACTTCCTGACTTTGGTTTTCTTTTCTTTCCAACTATACAAAATTCACATGTATATGTATCCTTTGTCTTATATTTTGATTTTTTCTTTGCCCTCGGATTATTTCTGGTCGGATTTGATTGCATTGCATAACTTACTAATTATGTAATTATCATTTTTTATGATTCATGTTAGTTATCCACTATAAACGTGAATTATTTCAACATTCAATTTTCCCACTCTGATCATAGATTCATAATATAAATTTCAATATTTTATAACCATTTTCCCATGCTCAATTGTGCAACTTCTCTTCAATTTATAACCATCTTCCCTCTATTCCCACGTTCTCACCTCCTTCACATAGGGTTTATTTCTCCTTCCAAAATCAATCCACTGATCTGGTAACATTTTATTAACTTTGTGTACAATCAAATAATATAAAAAGACGATGGGATGAAGATATATTTAATACAAAACTCTTGGCGAAGGGATGAAGATCAATTCTAATTCCAGACTTCAGATTTAGGTACTTTCTACTGACTGTTTTCTCTTAATTGAGCATAAAGTCGGCCATAGTTTAATTTCCAACCATAAGATACTTATGTTATTCTTCCTTCTTCAAATCTTAGAATCTTCAAGCTTTGGGTTCAAATTTGAACTCAGATCGTGAGCCCGAATAATTTAATTTGAAGTCTGCCGAATCTAAAGTATGGAAAGTTATTGGCACGAAAACATTATCGACTCGATTAAGGACCGAGTTGCTATGAGGTGACAATCGTTGCTTTCACTGTGTAATGAAAGGTCTGAAATTTCATACAAAAATGAAAACTTATTTTTTTCACTTTTGCAGACAACTTTGAGGCATTAGTTGAATTTTAAACAAGTTTCCAATGGTGTAACAACGAGATAAAACCAAGCGCTTTCGATTCGATAAGAGAAGTAGGGCTTCTTACAAAACGTGAACCATTGAAGGAGAACAGGTTGATGTTGTTTATGTAGGTGTGAAATCTGATTCATTCTCGAACTGCAAAACATGGTAGGTATTCTCCTCTTGCTGTATTTGTAATTCTAATTTAACCTCCAGACAGAAAATCATTAGTGTGTTCTTCCAATCTTCCTTTGCTTTGAACTATATCTACTTTAGCATCAAAACTCCATTTCGGATTATATTCTACAAAATTTGGTTTTAATTTCAGGGGTTGTTGGCTTTTACTTTGTGATGTGCTTTACACAAACTACCTCTAAAGTTTGGGTAATTGTTCTTCACTTTATGTCTTTTGCTATTACTTTCCATTTATTTGGTAACCACTATATTCAAAATATTGCTGCTTGCAATGGTGACGTTGAATCTTACCATGCAACATAAAAAAAAATAAAAATGAAACAATGGGCCATTTAATAGCAATAGAATTTAATAAAAAAATCAGAATTTACAAGTTATTTAACAATAACAATATCAAATTTTACAATGTATTTTTATTTATTTATCAGTATACTTGGTGCATAATCACAGTATGAAATTAACATAAACAAAAAATTTGCATGATCATTTCCTTTACTCAACAATACCGATTTCATCTACCGTTTTATTTCTTACTATAATACAGTCCTAAAGAAATGGATGATTATCAATTGCAAATATAATCAAGGAAAATTTTGTTCAACTGTCAATATAGAAATCAAATAAAGAAACAGATCTTATTATTTGAAAAAAAAATACCGCGATATACAATAGCAAACAGAAGAGGAATAAAAGAGAATAAGGTTTTCTTTATTTTTATTATTTCCAGTTTCGGCATATATACATAAACAGATTCATGCACTCCTTAGGATCAGGATACTTATTTTGATATGGTTCAAATGCATGAAAACAACATTTGCATGTAGAATAGCTCAGATGAGTATATCTCAGACTCTCCAATCTCAAGCCAATCATAGGAGAATCCATAATTGAGAGGTTGATTGAAAGGTTATGTTGGTACCAACCGTAAACAAATCTGCCTCAACTCCAACACAAATTTATGGTAAGGAATATTAAGCAGCCATATCGTATTTAATATTAAATAATTTTACGTTTTCTTTTAATTTGTCTTTTTGATGTTTGACTTGGGCTGAACTTTAGGGAAGAACTCCAGAAATAGTTCGCAGCGGAGTTCCCTAGCAAAATGCAAGTTTCAGCTGTGAGTAGTTGCTATTCATTTGTATGGTTTGATCTATATCTTTGTTGATTGGTTGAATTTTAATTCGGATTAGTTACAATTTTTTATTTGATGAAATAAGCAGGTAAAGGAGCAGGCGAGAAGTGGAGATCCATGTCAGCTGTTATAAGTTACGTGTGAGCTTTCATCAACCCTGATCTTTATGTAAATTTTGTTCAATACTATGATCTCTGTTTATGTGTGTCTACATCATATATATGTATATATCATTAGCTTTTTTCCACTTTTACTATCTTTGAATACACACTTTATAATGATAATATAATATAATATAATATGTGTGCTAACTTGCTGCACTTTCTCAGTTTGGATTGAGTTACTTCTTGATTAAAGGAGCTCAATGATTTTTCAAATGACAAGTAAAACTGGACTACAGAAAACCAAATTGACTTGGAAATCATTTTGTTTGATTTTTGTTTATTTGCTATTCAACTGTATTAATATATGAGTGATTTACAGGTTTGAACATTTAAGATAATACATACCCCCAATGGAGAGAACTGGGATGCAGATGTTGGAAGTTTTTTTTTGTTTGATTAGCTGAAGAGTTCTTTGATATGAAATATAATAAACCTTTTATCTAAACTGTTGATAAGTGTTTGTACCTCTAAAGTCACCACATGAGAACTGATTACACATTATACAAGATGTATAATAACAGTATTCATCACTATTGTATTTGTTGAACATTTTATTTGCTTTCTCTTAAGAGTATCATTTCATTTTAGCTTCAGTGTCACATTATGTAAAATTAAAGCAGCAAATAGGAATGCAACAGAACATGGTGTCGGGTTGAAATAGCGTCATTTTTCTTAAATACACGCGCAAAGCGCGTGCCTTTGTACTGGTGTATATATATATATATTGAAATTGGGTTTACTTTTATTACTGGGCTTAATTCAGCCCAAAACGAGAACAGTGGCCCAAGACCACGTTACAAAACACAAAACAGCGTATGCCACATCCGACAACGCACAACTTTAGGATAAAGTAACTACAGACGAGAATAATCCATAAAGTTCTTATCACTTTCTCCTAACCCTTCGTTTTCTCTTCATCATGGCGGCTGGAAAGAGAAGTAGGTTGTGCCTGTATCTCGGCGTAGAGCCCATGGCGGCCACCTATCCTCGCCTTGCCTTCCGTCTCCTTCAGGTTCCGTTCTTATGGTACTTCTTTGACCTCTCCTCATCATTGCAATTTTGAGATCTTGTATGGCAAATTTGCTAACCAGATATGGTGTTTTCTCTTTTTATTTGAAAATTCGGTTGTTCCTCTCCTTCCAAATGCTCCAAACAGCAACTGTAAGAGCGACAGTGTGCACTTCGGGTACTTGACGTACGCTTTGCTTGATGACTTCAAGGTGAGCTACTATTTGTTGGATTTGAGTCTCTGTTTCTGTGTAATTTATGAGATTCCTGCAATTTTCCCAAACTTTAGTTGAAAAAGGGCAGTTAAAAAATAAGTGTTCATGATTTTCCTGTGAACTGTTGCAAAGAACGCATGTGTCTTCAGTAATAAGTTCCCATTTGAGTTGTCGGTCCCTAGCTGGCAGTCTTCCCATCATCACTTTGTAAGTGCAGTTAGCCATTTTTGGCACATTGGTTTTGCTCCAGATGATTTTAGCCCAGCTTTTGATGGAGTTTTTAGGTCTAATGTCCTCCCAGATCTGTCTAATGTGAAAAGCATTGCCTGACCATGTCCACATATCATAGTTTCGATCCTCATGTATTTGCATGTTCTCTATGGTGTTTCTTTGGGCTAGGGAATAGGGAATATTGAGGTTCCAGTGGTTATGCTGAATGATTGTGTTCACATTAACCTCTGGGCACCTATACGCTGAGTATGTATCCCAACCAAACATATCTATGAACGATTTGCCATTCACCCATGGGTCTCTCCATAAATGTGTCTCATTCCCATTGGCTATATCCCTCCTGCAATGCTTAGCCAGAGTGTCTCGTGCTCTAAGTATTGCCTTCCATGTTGATGATGCATTGTTATCCTCCTTCATGGTCCAAAAATTTGTAGTATCATATTTAGAGCACATCCATCTAGCCCACAGCCCTTCTTTGTTGATAACTTTCCAAGCCTGTTTCAGAGTAAATGCCTCTCTCATGACTTTGATGCTACGTAAACCCACCCCTCCTTCAGTTTTGGGTCTGCATAGCAGCTCATAACTTATCTTATGGAGTCTCCCTTTCCATATAAAATCTGCACAAACTTTTTCAATCTTCTCAATCGATGCATCAGGTAATTGGAATGTCTGCAGCCAAAAATTGACTTTAGCTTGAATGACTGTGTGAACCAGCTCTATTCGACCAGCAAATGAAAGTAATCTAGAGCTCCAGCTATATAATATGTCCCTGATATCACTGATAAGTCTTGTGCACTCCCTGTCAGTTATTTTGTTGGATGATAGGGGCACCCCCAAGTACTTGACTTGTAGTTCCCCTTCCTGTACCCCCAACATGGCCAGAACAGTTGCTTTTTTCCTGCATGTTTTATTAAAATAGCATTTGGTCTTCATTTCATTAACCTTTAGCCCACCCCAAACCTTTAGCTGTTCAAAAATCTCCTTAACTTTGCTAGCAGCTATACTACTTGCCTTGATACAAATCAGCAGGTCATCTGCATAGAGCAGGTGACTAACACTTGGTTGTACATTTTGGATAGCCTGGATCTTCTTCTCATGACATGCCAGCTCCATTTGCAAGGTGAAAAACTCCATAGCCACAGCAAAAAGGTAGGGTGAGAGAGGATCACCTTGCCTTATGCCTCTGTTGCTGCTGATGAATCCTTTAGGGACCCCATTAATGAGAATAGAGAAGGTAGGAGTACTAATACACTCACTGATAATATTTAAGATTTTGTCAGGAAATCCCATACACTTTAGCATGTGCATAATAAAGTGCCTGTTGATCTTGTCATATGCCTTATATAAGTCAACTTTCAAGCACATCCTATCAGCCCCTTTTTAGTTAAAATTTCTGATTAGTTCATGTGCCAAAAGAGAATTTTCAAAAATACTACGACCCTTAATAAATGCACTTTGGCATTCTTCTATTAAGTCTGGTAGTATAAGTTTCATTCTATTGCAAATAATCTTACTGATGAATTTTTAGATGACATTACAGCATGCTATAGGTCTATAGTCCACAATACGAGTGGGGTTTTCACATTTCGGGATAAGACATACGAATGTGTGGTTGATTTCTTTCAGAATCTTACCTGAATCGAAAGATTCCTGTATTGCTGATGTTATATTGTCTTTCAGATTGTCCTAGTGGATTTTGAAGAATTCAGAACCAAACCCATCGGGCCTAGGCGAATATGGATGGAGCAAAGAGCAGTCCAGACCTCTCTCTCAGTCACAATGTTCAGCAGCAGCCTCCTCCCAATGGCATTGACCAACCTTCTGCTTATAATGTTAGGTAACTCCATTTCAGTTGTCTCACCATTATATAGGTCTTGAAAATAAGTGATGGCTTCTTCCTCAAATTTAGCCAAGTTTATGCTGCTATTTCCATCCTGATCATACAGCTGTAAGTTATAGTTTGTGTTTTTACGAACTGTCATCTTTGTGTAGAAGAATTTAGTGCATTCGTCTCCTTCAGTTAGCCACTTTTCTTTTGCTTTCTGTTTTAATTCGATGGCTTTTATATGCAAGCAGTCCTTTAGTTTGGTTTGGGCTTCATAGTATTGTCTCCACGTGTCATTTGAATGATCCCCCCATCAATATGCTGAAGCAAATCTTCATTTAATTTTTCCAGCCTTTGTAATTCATTATGGGCCTTGGGCCTTACTTTATTCCAAAGCTTTAGTCTCTCTTTGGCCTTCTTAAGGAACTTAATTAGATGGTACAAGTGGCAATCATCAGCCTGGGTGATATCATCAGTGTTGATCGCTTCTAAATATCCCTCAAGCATATGCCACTCATTTGAGTATCTGAATGGTTTGCCTTTGTCATTACCATCATTGTTCTTCAAGAGAATATGTAGAGGATAATGGTCACTAGTAGAATTTGGTAGAATGTTCACTTTTATGTCTGCAAACTTGGCCAAACATTGTACATTGATTAGTGCTCTATCCAATTTGCATGCAATTTTCTTAACCTCTCAGCTTTTCCACGTGAATTGCAGGCCTCCGTGGATGGGTTCCACAAGCCCAGCTGCCACCAAACAATTGTTGAATTATGACAGCTGTGTAGCTCTCAAGGTAATACCACTTTGTTTTTCTTCTGCTCTGAGAACAGCATTGAAATCCCCCATGATTAACCAAGGCTCAGTTATGTTTTTGGAGAGGCTAATCAGTTTTTGCCATAGTAAAGTCCTTTGACTAGCTAGATTGCTTGCATACACAGTAGTGATGATAATGTTGAGTCCCCCTTTATTTATGGCTTTAGTTGTTAATTGCTGTTCATCTTTATCTAAAACCTGCATACTCCATACTTCTATAATCCAAGCGACCAAAATTCTACCTTTAACACCCATGTCATTGTTGTTAACCAACATCCATTCATCACCGAGTAGTTCATCAAAGTAACTCATCATCATTCATCTTACTTTCTAAGATACCCATTATTGAAGGACAAATTGTTCTTCGAAGATTATAGAGGTCTAAAGTTCTGGTATCATTGTTTAGACCTCTCACATTCCAACTTATGATTGACATTTAGATTTGAGGGCATTACTCCTCAAATTCTTAGGAGACACAGCTTGTGGAAACAAGCGCTTACCTTTCTGTTCCTCTGTGTGAAATTGTCTGTCATATTTGTCATTGGGTTTTGTGTAGTTATCTCTGCTTGCACTATCTTCTTCTACTGTTGTGGTAAGGTTAATGTCTAACCTTTTCAGTTCTTCAATCGTTCCAGGAACCTGGTCTTGTGGATTGGACAAAATGTCATGGTTTTCTGCCTGATCGAGCTTAGCCTGTGTCTGGTCCACCTCCTGCTGCATTTGTTCCTCTCGGCACGTCGGTGCCACGTCAGTGACTGTTGTAGTTTGTCTGTTTGTAAATATTTGTAAATTAACTAAACTAGCTGGGCTAGGTACAGGCATGGGGTTGCCTTTAGTTTCGTTTTGTTGGGTTGTCACTGCCATATTCGCTACAGGTTTTTTTGCCATCCACACTTCATGAAAGTTGGTGGAGCACTGGCTTTCTAGATGGCCAAAGCACTTGCACGTGCAACATATGGGTGGTAAGTTCTCATATTCCACCTACTAAATGTAGATGTTGCCTTGTGCATCTTTTTCTCTCACCTGTTTTTTAAGTTCAACGTCTGCTCTGATTTCCACTAGCACTCTTGCATATTTTAATCTCTTTATGTGCTTGGTACATTCATCCATTGATAATGGATTGCCAACCAGACTAGCCATTTTACTAATGCCTCTGGTATTCCATAGGGCGAGCTCCAGATTGGGCAATCGAATCCAAACTGGATGAGTGACAAGCATATCACGCTCCAGTTTAAGATTTGGTTACCATCTCTTAGTGAAAATCAGTTTGCTATCCATGAACCATGGTCCATTATTCTGCACATTTTCACAATCAGTCGCGTTCATGAATTTGATCAAGTAGAATCCATTCTCTCTTGCATACACGTTCCAATTACCTGTAGGCTTCCACTCCCTTCTAATATAGGCATTTAAGTGAACATAATATGGACGTTTACCAATCAGGCAAATGTAAATGGAATTTGTCCACATGTTGTTCGCCTCAGCTATGGTTTCCACATCTAGCACAGCATATTCTCCTTCCTCATCCATATCCGCGTCATACTTCTTAACCCCACCTTCGATTCTTGTGTTACCTGCCAGTGCTTCAGCCCAGCTTCGACTACCTGCCTTAAAACTGAGAGTTTGTGCCGCAGCCTTTCCACCTCCACCAGATGCGTGAGATCCACCACCAATGACCTGTTTTGCAGTTCTGGCTTTCCTATTTCTGACCTCTTTCCAACCCTGGTCGTCGTTTTCTTTGTGGTTTGGGTTAGGGTTTTGAGAACCCTGAGAGGCGGCTGCCATTTTTAATTATATCCGACTTATATATATATATATATATCTATGTATGTATGTATGTATATACATGATTTATATGCAGAAACAGATATTGAAGACTGTATAGTTTAAAAGATTCAAGATTTCAAAGGAGAATCAAGACTCATGAGTATCAAGATATCAAGAGTTCAAGATTATCAGAGTAATAGAGTTTAGTTAGTTTGTAAAAACTCTGAATAGCACTCAAACTCTGTTTTCAGATTATGTATTTTCAAATTGATTATAAAACTATTTTCAAAATTGATTTCAAATTCTTCTCAACAATGATTTTTTAAAGATTTATGATTTCAAATATATATACATATATATATACACTTTCTAAGTTTCTTATGTATATAATTGTATTATATAGTTTTATACCATATATATATATATATATATATATATATATATATATATAGTTTTTAAATAACATGTTTAAATTATGATTGAAAATTTATATTATAACAACTAGTTTTGTTTCAAGAATTTCCAAGATATATATATATATATATTGGTTTAAATATTTTAACAAATGATTTGAAATTCAAAAATATATATATATATATATATATATATATATATGTGTGTGTGTGTGTGTGTGTGTGTGTGTATACATGTGTGGGTGTGTGTCGACATACATGTTTTTACATGTTGACATATAACCGTCATATTTTATTTAAATTTAGAAGTTGTGTATCTTCATTTTAAAAATTCAGAAACGGTTGTGTCTCTTGGAACACTATATAAAAGCCTCATTTTCGAAATTTTTCATAACTTATCATCTCCTTCTTCCCTACTTTATATACCAACATTATTCTTCTTAATTTTCTAAGTTTCTACACTTATAATTTGCCGATTTCAATACAAATCATATCATTCTTCTTCTATTTTCAATCTTCATCAAATACTCTTTGTTTGAAGTGCTAGTCAAGAGTTCTAGGGCAATTGCAATCAGAAATAGGAAGGATGTGTTTCTTGTAGCCCTGAAATCAAGGAAAAAGATATGGTGTGTTTCTTGTAATCCATAAATCAAGGAAAAGGAGCGGTGTCTTGTAGCCGTGAAATCAAGAGTGTTGTTATAACTGATATTGATAAAACTCTGCACAACCTAACGTTGTGCAGGACTAGATGTAGGAGTAATCCGAATCAGTATAAAATTCGGTGTATTATTTCCTTTTCTGCATTTATTTATTTTATATCTGCATTTGTGATTGTTTCTATTGTGATATTCATTTTGTGATTCATATAGTTGTTTGAGTAATTATTTACTGGTTAAGATTTCTATAAATTCTTTAAAACACTATTCGCCCCGCCCATCCAATGTTAGTTTTGCCTTAAGATCCTTTATCCTCATCCTTAATAGATCCTTCCATTGTTCACAAACTTTTCTTAACACATGTTTCATTTTCTCGTTGATGTGGTGCTCAGTTTGAAATAATAAGGATATTGTTATTCGCACTCCAAATTTGATTAAGGAATGAATCAATTTTTTTTTTTTTTTTTTTTTTTTAATTTACTAAGGGAAAGGACATTAGAAAGTAACTCCCCATAAAACAAATTATCATATGACCAAACTACCCTTACCTTGGTTATTAGCCTAATTGAACCGAGTTTTGTTAGTGGCACTTAAAAATGGTTAGGGAGGATACATATGAAATTATGCAAGATTTTGGCGTATTTATTCACGGAATTCGGTTGGGTTTGGTTGAGTTTCAATTTTAAATTTGGCAAAAAGCCATCGAAAATGAAAAAAAAGTGATGGATGTATACCAATTTTTGTTTTTGACAGTGTCCTCCTTTAACCATTTTTGGAGTGTTTAGTAGCAATTCCATGGAAAAAAAGCGATTCAAAGAAGTAAAATATGGGTATTTTCGTAAACTAATTTTTGTGTTCAGTGCGCTTGTTAACAATTCTAAACATGACTGAAGTGCTCTTAAAATTGACCACCCTTTAATCAAATTTGAAATGCGAATAACAATGCCAAATAATAAAAAAATAAACATGTTTTAGTTTAGGTAACATTTTGATTCAAAAATAAATCCTTTTTTTAGTTTGTATTCAATTCGATAATGCGTTTAATTTCTCAGCAATCAAACAAATGCAATTCTCAATCATTTCAATATTTTTAACTATCATATTTCTTTATTAATTTTTGTTGCCATGTACACTGTACATCGAGTGTAATTCAATACAATGTAACTATCCCGATATCAATAAAACTCATTCCAATTTCATTTTTCAATTCAGTTTAAACAGTTGTAGATCTTTTTATGCAGCAGTTGTTATCTGGATTGAAACATTGTCATGAGATGGATATATTGCATTGAGACATCAGAGGCTTCGAACTTGATTTATTGATAAACAAGGAATGCTAAAAATTGCTTTTTTTGGCCTTGCATACTATTACGGTCCAAACAAGAAGAAACCTTTAAATAGTAGGGTAGTGACTTTGTGGTATAGGGCACCTGAACTGCTTTTTGGTGTGAAGATTATGCGGTTGGTTTGCGGAGAGTTTGTTGGCAGATGAATTATGGCAGGCAGAACAAAAGCATGTTGTTCATTTATAAAAAACATGTCCCATTCCAACGCGGTGACGTTGAAGTCTGTCCTTTTGTCTAACTAGTCTAAGTCCAAATCCAAACATGAGTTTTTTGTGTGGAAACTTTTGAATATTAAAACAATAAACCACTTTACTCGTTTTTGTTGGTATATGCCTATATATACACACAAAGTACAAGCCATCTGGATTGTAACTGACTAATTTAGTTCACTCTCACTGAAGCAGCCACCAAGGAAACAGAGCTCAGTGTATACTTAGCTCCCTTTTATAGTCCAACAGCAAAAAAGCAAGCATGGATGAAGTAGATTTCGAATATGCCAACTACTGGGAAACCAAGCAGTTTTACCAAGAGCTCGATAGGTGCAAATATATCTCTCTATACTTATACCTGCTTCATCCAATTTATTTAATTACTTCTTTATTAGTTGCATGTAAATATTGTTGATATTAATTCTTGTTAAATATTTAGCTGGGGAATAGATGATGTTATCTTAAACTACGAGACATCAAACAGCTCACCTGAAGGAACAACAAACAACTCTCCATCTTCTACTTCCAATGTCAATGCTGGAAAGAACATAGTAATGGAAAGAATCAGGAGAAGAAAGCTCAATGATAAGCTATACACCCTCCGCAGCCTAGTTCCAAATATTACCAAGGTATTTACATATACAAAAACAGCATATAAATCAATACAAAATGTGTATTGATGGTGAGTTAACTAAAAATAGTTGTTGAAGTTCAGATGGACAAGGCATCCATAATAAAGGATGCAATCGAATACATTCAAGATTTGCAAGGACAAGAAAAGAGGATTACAGTTGAGATAGATGAACTGGAATTAAGCAAGGCTCCAAAAAAACAGTGTTGCAGTAGTGTTGGAAGAAGGAGAAACATGGGCACCATTGAAGTTACAGAGGTAATTCACTGGCCTATTTTGACTTCATCTAGTGTTTGATTCAATATTGAACTATGCCCTATTCGTTGTTTCAATTATGTGGCAATGTAGATTAAGATAAGAGAAGCAGGAGAGAAGTCGATGGTGATAAGTATAACATGCAACAAGAAGGCAGGAACCATGGCTGCACTGTGCGAGCTCATTGAGTCTCTTAACCTTAGAATCATGAGCACGAATATCACAACTGTATGTGGCAGTCTCCTGTATACCTTATTCGTTGAGGTAAAAATTTCCCCTCTGCTTTGTATTTGTTTAGCCACTGATATTCATCAATTCTTAATTTTTCACACGTACAGTGCATAATCTCACTTCTTAATAATTAATTGAGTACACACTAGCTCATACAAAATACCATATCCCTATGGAGTGAGCTTTTTGTATTGCCTTTCACATTCTACACATGCTTAATGTGTGTAGTTGAAAAAGAAACAAAAAAAAAATGTGCATGATGTTGTTGTATAGCATAACATTGGGTCTTTTTCGACATAGATTTTTTTTTTTTTTTTTTTTTTTTTTTTTGTTTTGTTTAATATTCCCCTGTAATATAAGTTTAGAAACTTATCATATCAGCTTATGTAATGATATCGTCAAAAGAGAAAATCTTATCTAGTAGCTGTCCACACCTAACTTTTCATTGCAGAATTATAGAATTGCAAGACATGATTGAATGGAGATATCAAAAATATCAAAACTAATTATTCCTTTGATTATTTGAAAATTAGTAGTTTCAGTTCTTTGTGGATCGAACTATTTCTAAAATTAGTTACTTAAATACCAGAGTAACCATATAAAAAAGATGAAATTCCCGAATCACATAGTTTCAGCGTAAATATTATACTAAACCAAACTTCTGTTTCTGTATTTATTTTATTTTATTTGTAGACAGATGAGTTGAACTGTTCTCAGATGAAGGAGAAGATTGAAAACATGATGATTATGTATAACGCAGCAATAAGCTCATCAAGATATACAGGCTATTAGCAAAACAGATTGAGCATCATGCAATGATTATTGTTAAGATGTTGAAGTTGATTTTGTAATAGTTTTAATAGTGTTTAGTTGTAACTTGTAACAGTAGTTTTTGGGTACTAGTTTGTTTCGGTAGTGGGAGTGTACATATTTGTTTCTGCTGTAAAACAGAGACAACTTCCTTTTAATAAAAAATAACTAGGTTAGTCCCGTGCAATTACACGGTTATCTTCAACCAAATATCTAAATAACACCGCACCAAATGACTGGCACATTATAAATTACTGTTTATTAACCTAGTAAACAATACCATCATATAATTCCTATAATGAAATTAATAAGATACTGGTAACGGAAAGAGCCGCAAAAAGAGTAAAATTATGAAGTCAAGTATTATTCATTTAGGCAGATTTCAAATAGCATCTTCAGTAATGATTCAAATTAGTAGGAAAACAATACTAATGCAACTTTTTGTTACTATAAAATTTAATTTTGTGGGATAAATCTAAACTTGTTTGTTATTGTGCCCTTACGACGATATATAGTTATATTAATATTAATATTAATTTAATGAAAAATTCATTAAACCAATACGTCGATTTTTTTTATTTTTTTTTTAAAAGTTTAACTATCCGACAGTTTGTCTTTTTTTATATACTTAAGTTTGTTAACGTTCACAGCAAAAAGAGTCAACTTGCAAATTCTTAGTAAACTTTGTTTTATAACTTCAAATCATTCTACAATTGCGAAAAGATTAGTCCCGTGCAGTTGCACGGCTGCCTCCAATCAAACATCCATGCAGTACCGTGCCAACTGGCAAATTGCACATTGCTTTTTAACTTAATAAACAATAACATGGTATAAATCCTAGAATCAAATTCATATGCTATTTGCTAACACGAAGATCTACGAAAAAAAGGGAAAAAGAAAAAAAAAGAAAAAAAAAATAACTGCTGACATATGCTTTTCATATTACATATAGAGACTTTAATATAATTTAAAATAATCGAAATTGTTATATCTTGAAAGTTGCGAATACAATAAAACATTAAGGTAAATAATTCTCGTACAGGTGCACGGCTGCCTTCAATCAAACATGCATGCAATACCGCACACTTAATTTGATGGCATTAGTTAAACGTGATTGCTATTGTGCGCTTACTACGATATATTATTGTATTCATACTGCGTAAATTTAAAATTTCTTGACTCGATACATTAAAAATTTTTAAAAAAATCAACCTATCCATGCAGCACTGTTTTCTTGTGTGCTTTTTTTTACTCTAGTATGTTAACCTCTACAGCAAAAAGAGTCGGCTTGCAAATTCTTATTACATGTCTTTATAACTTCAAACCATTGTACAAATGTAATTTAGTTAGCTTGACACTATTCTCGCCAGAATTTTTATTTGGGAGAAAAAGAATTCGCACAAACATATGGAAATGAAAGTAATATTTTATTTAGCTATGTAAATTTATAATTAAATATCACATAAAATAGGCAACACTTTAACTTCAATAGCAGTCTGCTTACCAACGCATAGACCAATTCTGTAACATACTCATTAAATTAGAACTTCTTGTATACAACAGTGGCTTTACCTTTGAAAAAAAAAAGACAAAACAGTAATAACAATGATGAAGGCTTCAGTTAAATCAGAGAGCAACTTTACCATATAATATGCATGTAATGTTACAGCAAATCCTTGACCATATAAATAAAGGCCAATTAGAAAAACTTGGCACATATAAGCACAAAAACTCGTTCTACAATTGATATGTTACGGAAATGAACTTACTTTCAAGTTTCATGATAATTGATATTTGCTTAAGTGCTTTACATAATACATACTATGCATGCAACACACTGTGACAATTGACAATTATAATGCAACACACTAAGCAATCTCATACAAATATTAAACCTTAGATGGAATGCGTTTACTACAATTGACAATGCATGCAATACACTGTGCAGCTCCTCCCTTCAACCAATCTTTCATGCCTTTTCACCAAGCTCTTTCGGTCAAATTCATTCAAAACAATTCACAAATTATAATGCATCTCCCCACTACTATTTCTTCTTACTCCATGTCCAGCATATACATGGAAACAACCTGCCATCAACAACCTACACATGGGTTCTTTCATCATCAAAAAAATGTTGTTTACTCTGGTTTTAATGTACGAAACTGGTTTTAAAACAGAATACCAATACACTTTAAAACTATGATACATGTATTGAGACATTGGTAAGTACATTAAAAAAAAAAAAAAAATTATAATCGTACCTATTAACGTTTCAGATAGCCAACACCTGGAACCAACATGTACCATAGTTTTTATGCCTTTCAAATTATAAAACTCAATTGTACCTGAAACTCTTTTTTTAGAACTTGAAGAATAGTCATATTCATTTGTAGCCAGACAAATTACAAAAGTAAATTTTATGTTATCCATATTTAAGTGACTTAGATGTCACAATATTCTAAATGATGTCAATGAAACATATGATTTAGTAATCTAAATGTGGTTCAAACTGTTACCGTAAAATATTTTGGCAAAGTATATATCTTATAAAAAAAGTATCATTGCTCAAGGGAAAAAAACTTTGATGGTATTTTCACATAAAATTGAAGAGTGTAATAACAGAAGGGAGCAATATTAAATAGTATGAGAGCTTAGTAAAATGACAAAAGGTTAGAACTCACAAATGGAAATAGCAAGCACAGAATACACATGTAGGCATCATAAATCAAGGGCAATCAAGACATGAGATAAAGCAAGTCGATGGTACCCAAGTTAGCCTACTTCTAATGTCTATTCGAGAAATGAAGTGAAAATTGAACAATATTATGACAAAAAAATATGCCTAGTATTGGTTTAAATGTTCATTAGTATTATTTTTTATTACTTCAAATCCAAAAGCTACTGTTAAGGGGGAAAGGATACAGTTATGAACCATGGGTTGACATATCTTATTTTACTGGCACATGGGAGTATGCAAAGAATTTATTTGTTCAATAATGGATGCAATCAACCAAGGAGTCATTCATTTTTGATGCTTGGTAATCAAACGGTGTGTGAATTCACTTACCTCAACAGGAATCAGCTGAAGCAGTTGGTCGTACTCGTTTAAGCTCATGCGACTGCAAATAAGAAAATAGTGTAATGTATTAAAAAAAAATCTAGTGTACATTAGAGGCACAGTATAAACCACGTTCCAAAAAAATCTTATCTTCATATAATCCACAGTTATATTCTATGCGACTATCATCCTTATTATTTACTTTCACAATTCATATAATATTGTTTTAATGATACTATGCTACTATCATTCATTTATTTTTGGTATTTTTTGAAATTTAAATATGTATATAAACCATGCCTGATGCAACTGTTTGAAATATTACGTAAATATTTTTATATATTGGACAACATAAATTCTTTGAAAAATACTGGTTCCCTATTAAACTACTATATGGGTAGGTAAGATTGATAATAACCTGGTATCAGGACAGTTAACTGAGAAAAGAAAAAGAAAAGAAATTGCACCTGAGCTTAGTTAATATCTGAAATATACATAATTTTATTTATTAGAGAAGATTCAAATGTATGGATAGGATATTTCCCGATCACCTAATATCAAAAATACCGGTTCCCTATTAAACTACTATATGGGAAGGTACAAATTTAAAACAACTAAGAACAAAAAAACCCAAAAATCGAACATAAAAAATGATGAAAACCTCTACAAATATTAATGACTATATAGAAGTCACCTTAAGTTACAGTAAAATTGACAGGCTTAAAAATGGAATGCTAAAAGAATTGTCTAGAAGATTATCTAAACAGTTCAGATATTTTATGCACCATCATCTATTGACATGATTCATCATTTTGAATGAAGTTAAATACCTATTAAACTAAGTATTTTGAACTATAATTTTTTTTTGAAACATTATAATGAGCTAAAATGACATCTACAACAAATTATTAAGTAAGAAACATACCAAGTCAAAATTTAACAAAAGCTTCATTTATTTGCATTCTATATATATTTCTTTCAAATACAACTGCAAAATATGAGTGTAGACCACAGGAACATGTGGTGTTTCTATTGTTCAAAATTAAATATCTCGTTCCATTATTTCTATTGTTCAGCTCCTTCAATTGTGCGAAACACGGGTAAGAAATGGAAGATGAAGGCTAGCGATAATCAACAAAAAAGAAATTAAAAAAGGGAAAATGCACAAATCATGAAAACTACATTAAAAATATTAAAATTAGCATGCCTAAAATTGTATAATATATTAAAATCTAAAGTGATACTAAGATTACTTATCTGCAAATAAAGTAGTTAATCCTTTTATTTAGTGTTAAGAAATAAAACAAAGGAATAAATTGAAAACAAAAGTGAAAACTACTATGCATGAACTGCATTAAAAACCAAATTAAATGAAGTAGGAAAAAAAATCAATTCCAAAAAATGGAAGAGAAATACCATAGATATAAGGAACATTAAAAACTAAAAAAATTCATTTGTAAACATTAAATACCATAAGGTTATGTTTATGAGAATATAAACCCAGTGGGCATATTATAAGTAATCATTGCAGACAAAACCACTGAACTATTAATTTGTAAATCCAAAGTTACCAATTTCAATGATAATAAATTATAAAATAACGACAAAGCCTGAGTCATTTACACAAAATTAAGAGGTACTTCAATACATACGTGTATTTCTTTTTGTTAAAGAAATGATGAAGATAACCTGAGAAATGATGAAGATAACCTGAGGAAAGATGGAACAAACAATAGGATTCAGATAAAAGAAAAATCATAAACAATTCCATTCCCAATAATATTCTTGGAATAATCATTGGCGCTTTTATCATTTCTTCTGTCAAGCCATAATTTGTAATATTAATCCCCTAATCCAGGAAAATTACGTGTCATTGTACAAATGGGACAAAAAACATATTTGTAATTAGACAAAAACAGAATTAGAAATAACCTCAATCCAGGTAAGTCACATGCATGAAAGCAGGAACATTTTCTGAAATCGACGAATTAGAAGCAAGGAACAACCATGTACAACAAAATAATAATAAGTGTTAAAGAAACATACATGTTAAGTCCTTCTAAAACATTGCTATCCACTTCCATATGGAATTCGCCCCTCTGCTACCTGCAGTGATCCATGTAAAATGATCATGCCATTGTTAATACAAACATCCTATAAGCCAGCAATAAAAAAATTATATTTTTTATTGCATTGTTAGATGTAGACCTAGGCATTACAGTGTTGATTCTAGCAGGTAAACATAATCAATTCCACTAATTTAAAATTATCATATCAAGCTAATGAAAAATTACATATAAATATTGACCCTAAGGTTCTTCAAATAATTTAGCCAAAGATATCAATGAAACTTACCAGGTAACATTGTTGTACCTTGAATCAAACACTATCTTTCAAACTTAGGGTTTCAAAGTATAGCAAAATAAAAAGTATAAACAGAAAAGGAAAGGAAAAAAATTAGTGTTTTATTTTATAAACAATTACCCGGCTTGACTTTTGAAATCATCGAGGCGAGAAAGCACGGCCTCCCTAAATTTCAATTTCCATCTCTTCTTGTGGATTTTTTGCCATTATCTTTTCTCTAGCAGCCGCAACGATTACCCTGCCTCCGTAGCTTTTCCATTGCGATTTATTGATGCGATGGCGGATATTCTTGGTGGTGGCAGCGTCGTCGTCGTTGATGTCCTCCAACGTCAACTGAAGAGGAATTCGTGATAAGGGCTTGCTCTTTTTTAGGGCCTAGGGCATCAGATGTAGAGGTTTTTCTTCAAAACTGGAAGTTTGAAGTTGTGGAGATGCAATCTTTATTGAATAGAAGAAAGAATTGAAGAGGAAAGAGAGCAGTGACGTTTAAATAAATCTGTTGGGATGGATTTTCTGGACGAAAGGCTGTGGAGACCAGCCTTGGAAAGAGAACTCACTAATTATGAGCTTTGGAAAGGGAGATCAGTAATAATTAAAGCATACCGTAGATTATTCCAGAGTAGTCTTTCGTTGGAAAAGTAGGTGTTGGGTGCACATCTTGAGGGAATTAGAGGGAGTTTTTTTCTTTTTCTTTTTAGTGTGCAGGGAAAAAAGGCAGTTTAGGAGGGATTTTTTTTGGGGGGGGAGGGGGGGGAGGGGCAGTTTTGGAGGGAAAATAGCTTTGCTTTAGTATTATGTAAGAAGTTTCATTTCCCTCTTTTTAGTTTTCTTCTCTTTGAAATTTCTGTAGATCCAAAAATTCTTCATGGTATCGGAGCGATTTTTTTAGTCGATTAATTCACTAAGCTTCTGCTATCGATTACTTGAGTTTTCCCTTTGTCTACAAATCTCTAAACCCTAAAATAGCGAATGATGATGATTCTACTTCTCAGAATAATTCCTCTACTCTTAATTCATCCGGAATTAGTTTTAATGATCCTTACTACCTCTCTAATGTCGATCATCTAGGTATGTGCTTGGTAGTCATGTTCTTACTGGTCCAAATTTTCCGAGTTGATGTAGAATTGTTAAAATGGTACTAATAGCTCGAAATAAGTTTCAGTTTGTGGATGAATCTCTTCTGAAGTCTGCCGACGCTGCTGTGCCTTCTCTTCATCTTCACAATTGGATCGGAAACGATTACATGATGATGTCGTGGATTTTAAATTCAATGGATAAAACTTTGACTGAGTTTTATGTTTATTCGTTCTTCTCATCAATTGTGAAAAAAATTGAATGAGAGATTTGGCCAAACTATTGCACCAAGGATGCTTGAGCTGCATAAAAGTCTTACTTTAACTCAGCAAAATGATAATTCAATAGCCGAGTATTATGAAAAATTGAAGAGTGTTTGAGATCAGCTACAGTTAGTAGAAAGATTTCCTGAATGTTCGTATGGAGCAATGAAGAATTGCGTTTGCGGATTTTTTGAGATTGACCAAAGGAATAAGTTGATGCAGTTTCTCTTGGCTCTTAAAAAAGATTTTGATCAGGTAAAGGTAAATATACCTAGTTTTGATCATCTTCCAAATGTGCATAAGGTGTACTACACTTTACAGCAAGTTAAGCAACGAAATAAACTTAACAATATTACTATTGTGAATGAGATGAGTGTTTTTCAAGTTCAAGCCATAAAAACTTCTCCTAAGCCTACTTACTTATCAAACTGTGAGAAAGATGTTAATAAGCAGAAAAGTGAGGTTATATGTGAACATTGCAAAAAGAAAGGGCATATGATTAATCAGTGCTTCAAACTAGTTGGTTACCCATAATGGTTACAACTTTGAAAGGAAAGAAAAATTCGAAGATGGTACAGTAAATGTACATGATAATGGTGAAGGAATTCTAAGAAGAGGACCACAAGAAACTAAAGAATCAAGCACATCAAACAAGGTTGTCGATCCTGTTATGATGTCTTCTGCTCTTTACGATGAAGTCTTCAAGATGATCCAACAAAATTCTAAAGCAACTACATCTGGAGATAATCCTCTATACATTGTTGTCAATTTTGCAGGTATAGTTACAACTTCAAATGTGAATTGTGTATTCATGAAATTTGATTGTGATAGTTGGATCATAGATATAGGAGCAACAGATCATTTGACATCTAATTTGGCATATTTTGCTTTACTAAAAGCTTAATAATCCAATAAAAATATCATTGCCTGATGGAACTATTAAAATGGTTATATATGTTTGCACGGTAGACCTAAATTCTAAAATAAATCTAAAAAATGTCTTTTATATTCCTGAATTCAAACGTAATTTGCTATCTATTGGCATATAGTTATATGATAATCATCTAATTGCAAAATTTGAAAAAAAAATCATGTTATTTTCATGATCCTTCAACTAAGAAAGATTATGTTGTTGGATCAAGGCATTTTTGGTTTATACAAAATCTTCTTCAAATTTTGTTTCATGCAAATCACTTGGTTTTTTTGAACTTATTATTACTAATACTTCGTTTTCTTATGCAAATAATACTATCACTGCAAATGTAAAGCCCAATGTTGATCTTATTTACGCTAGACTAGGTCATATTTCTGCAGATCATATGAAACATGTGATAGTTTCCATTTCAGGCAACAACGATAGTAATATTTGTGATTTTAGTTGTGAAGCTTGTTTTTTGGATAAATATCATAAGATGTCTTTCTGAAATGGTTTCATATGCTAATGGTTCTTTTGACATGATACATACAGATCTTTGGGGTCCATGTTCTCGGCCTTCTTTATCTGGTTCTAAATATATTTTGACAATTCTAGATGATTATACTAGAACCACCTGGACTCATTTGATTCATTCAAAAACTCAAGTGTGTACCGTTATTATTGCTTTTCTTGAGTATGTTCAAGCTCAATTCAATAAGAAAGTGAAAGTCATCAGGAGTGATAATGAGACTGAGATTATTCAAGAATCATGTAGAGTTTTACTTGCAAAGAAAGGAATTATTCATCAAAGAAGTATTCCAGGAAATCCTCAGCAATATAGTAGGGTAGAAAGAAATCAGAAATATCTTCTTGAAACTGCTAGAACTATAAGAATTTACGTTGATTTTCCTTACAAAATTTGGGGTGATTGTTTCTTGGCTGCAACTCATATCATAAATTTGTTTCCTAGTTCTGTTTTGAAATGGAAAAGTCCTTATGAGTTACTTATGAAGAAGCAACCTGGTTATGGTTATTTGAGAGTAATTGGATCCCGACATTTTTTTGCTCATAAATTATCTGATAAGTTTGCTCCTATATCAAAGAAGTCCATTTTATTAGAGTATCCTTATGCTTAAAAAGGATACAAATTGTATGATCTTAATACTCATAAAGTGGTTCACAGTAGGAATGTTATTTTGTTGAAAATTGTTTACCATTTAAAGACGACCCAAATATTATTCTTCATCCGTTTCTTCTCCTATTCAAAATTATGATCCTCAAATTACTGAACCAAAAACCTTAGATTTCTTCCAGACCTAGTAAATTGCCTAAGAAATTTGAAGATTTTGTTATGACAAAACCAGTTACAAGAGTCATTCAAAAATTTTAGCCTGACATTTCTGTTTCTTTTAATGGTTTTGCTAAACCATGCCTTTCTCATTTGGATAATGAAAATTTACATAGCTTGAATAATGTGTTGATAGCCTCTGAGCCTTCTTCTTATAATCAAACAAAGGATCATCCTAAATGGGTAGTGCAATGAATAAAGAGTTACAAGCACTTGAAAATAATAGTACATGGGAGGTAACTAATTTTTCTTTTGGTAAAAAAGGCTACTGGGTCTAAATTGGTTTATAAAACTAACTTAAACCAAATGGAGATATTGAGAGGTGTAAAGGCAGAGTAGTTGCAAGAGGTGATAAGCAAATATCTGATAAAGATTATAAACACGCTTTTAGTCATGTAGCAAAGTTAGTTACCATTAGATTGATCTTGGCTATGACTACAATAAAGAAATGTGATATTCAACAATTGGATATCAATAATGTTTTTCTTCATGGTTAGCTTGATGAAGAGGTGTATATAATTCCTCGTTTAGCTTATAAAAAGGTCAAACCAGGTCAAGTTTGTAAATTTAGAAGATCAATATACGGTTTGAAATATGCAAGTATATGCTGGAACAAAGAATTAACTAAATTTTTGGTTGAATGGGGATTTACTTAATCTAAACAAGATTATTCAATGTTTTTCATGTACAAAGGTGACTCTTTTACAGTAATAATCACATATGATGATGATTTGTTATAAACTGGAAATGATACTGCAGTGATGAATAAGTTGAAGAACGATTCGCATAAGACATTCACAACCAAAGATTTAGGCACGTTGAAATATTTCCTTGGAATAGAAGTTTCAAGATCACAATTTGGTATACTTTTAAATCAAAGGAAATACATTTTAGATATGCTTCGGATATTCAAATGGAAGGATGTAAACCTGCTTCTTTTCCTATGAAAAAGGGAAGCTCAGACTTACTGATAACGAATTATTAGAGGATCCTGATATTTTCAGAAGGCTCATTGGTAAATTTCTTTATTTAAACCTTACTCAACCTGATATTTCATTTTCTATTCAACAATTAAGTCAATTTTTGACTACTCCAAGAGTAGCTCATTATACAACAACTATTCATATTTTTAGATATCTTAAAGGTACCTTAAATCTTGGCCTATTCTTTTCTGTAAACTCAGATTTAATATTGATAGCTTATAGTGATGTTGATTGGGTAGTTGTCCAAATTCATAGAGTTCCTTAAGTGGTTATAGTATTTTTCTTGGTAATTCGTTAATTTCTTGGAAAACAAAGAAGCAAAAGTCTATGTCTAAGAGCATACAGAATCATAATATAGAAGAATGAGTTATACAACTAGTGAAGTTGTTTGGCTTAAAGGATTGCTAAGTAAATTAGGTATAAATGTGCGTACTCAAATCAGTTTATATCGTGATAATATTTCTGCTCAACACATTGCTGAAAATCCAGTTTTTCCCGAGAAAACAAAACGCATAAGAAGTAAACATCATAGGTTGGATGATCATTATGTCAGAGAACATGTTCAAACAAATTTTATTCACTTCAAGCATGTGTAGTCTTCAATGCAACTTGCTAATATCGTGACAAAACCTTTGGATGCAGATCCGCATAAATTCCTTTCTTCTCAAATTGGTTTGGTGAATCATGTTCCTGTTCAAGATTGGCCTTGTTATTCGAGACCTAGTCCATCTTGAGGGGGGTTGTTAAGATGTTGGAGTTGACTTTGTAATAGTTTAATAGTGTTTTGTTTGTAACAGTAGTTTTTGTGTACTAGTAATTCTTTCGATAGTGGGACTATATATATTTGTTTGTACTATAAAACGGAGACAACTTCCTTTCAGTAAAAAATAAAGTTTCATTTCCCTCTTTTTAGTTTTCTTCTCTTTGAGGTTTTTGCAAATCCATAATTTCTTCAATTATACAAAGCATCTCCACATCGATCTATCCAGAATTTTAGTTACTCCATTTGTGTGCCTATGTAACATTTATGGAAAATTTTGACACATTATGTTAAATGTGTTGTATTTCTGTAAATAAGTTCAGGTAACATGATTAAATTACGAACTAAAGTTACAAATCCTAAAGATATGACTATAATGGTATTAAAACATTATGAGTAACTGAACTTCAAATGAAATATTAAAATGGTGACAAAAATCAATGACCTAGCCCTCTCCTGCCTCACATCTTTCTTCTAATGAAAGAATCAAAATATTATACCAAACTACATGTACCCCTCTTTACTTGATCGTTACCTTTCATTTCAAATGCACCGATTTAACTAATTATTTAATTCAATAGAATAAATGATGTTGATTTCAATGTTACATGGGGCACCTAGATTTGAGGAGATATACATAGGTCAAGCCGTTTCAAATCGAGCCATACAGAGCAAATATACATAGGTCAAGCCATTTCAAATCGAGCCATACAGAGCAAGTATTTCTTCGAAATTGGCTATCCTCACAAATCATCATCGAGGCCTCGACTTTGAATCGTTCTAATTTCTTTTTGTTTTGAATGGTTTACTTTTGAAGAGTAATTTTATCAATCGTCAGATATCATTACTTCGTCTAACCTTAAAGCATGCTTATGATATCTAAGGCCAGATGTGGGTCATTTAAAACACCTGGACTCGATTCGAAACTCCCTACTTCATATAACTATTATGAAATAACTAGAGGACCTAAAAGAATTATCCATTTCATGAGATAATCTCATGATTCTATAAGCTTGCTATTTAAGATTCTATCTGATTTGATGTATGCTATTCAAATCAAATATGGATATGCGAGGTAAGTCGTTTAGTTGTTGAGGTCCAAAAGAATTATATGTTATGCCAAGTCAAATGGATAAAAGTGTTATTAGGTCATTGCACACAGTCTGAAATTACTAGTCATATTGAGTAAATAAGCACTGTCCTTTTGTCGTAGTCACATAAGTCCAAAATATTTGTGGTTTCACAAAGTCCATGTCTCGGTATTAAAAATGTAGGCTTAGAATAAGGCAAAATGTAACTGTCATTGTGCAACTATGTCAATTTATGTTACAACAATGAAATGGGATTTTTTTTACCCAAATCTTTTCGAGGTTACAACAACTATGTTTGAAAAAATTTGAAAATAATAAGAAAGGATAATCGACTCCTTTACAGGTGTTATTATACCCTTATATGTAGCTGAGGGCTTCAAATAGATAGGTAACAAGTAATTTGAATCCATGCTTTGCTTTAACCCTCCATCTTGCTTCGGCATCATTTGCCTCGAAGCCCTAGGCCACCTTGAAATGTTCCCTCACTTACTTTGATAGTTCTTGTTTCAAACACTCTTCGTTGCGTGAAAGCTTTTATATTTCAGATTGTCTTATAGGGTTTAAAAATGTCCTTAGTCCTTTGGCTTTTGGCATAGATAATCTTTGTTTTTGTATAGGAACATTTTAAGTATAGGACAATCAAGGTTTCGGACTTCATTTTCCCACATTACTCTAAGTAATTGAAGCGCATTGTGACACAGTTGATATTACAAAGCCTTTCGTCCTTCTTACTTTGGCTAATGAAAAAGTCACTTCGAAGCATTTTTCTTTTCCTAATGTCTTCGATGTTGTTCTTCCTCCGAAGCAAGATATATGTGGATCCACTAAACATTTATTCAGAACTTCTCTCTAGGCCTTTGACCACCACTATGTGGTTCCCTTTTCGAGGCTCGAAGCACTGAAATTTCTTTCAAAACTTCCTTTGTATTCCTAAAGCACTTCATTGATTCGAAGCAGGATTTCTCGTGCTCGATGCCCTCTTTTGCTTTGAAACGTTCCTTTTTAACACGAAGTTCTTCCCTTCATGTATTGAAACATTCTATCACAATTTGATGTCATTTTTATTATGCTTAAAGCATCTTTCTAGTTCGAAATATCTGTCTCAAGTTGTCTCCCTTTCTCTTAGAATCCAAAATATTTGGGGTGTAACACTTCCCCCTTTCGTGCAAGAAGTTTGCTTATTCTTTAGGATGAGCTCGACATTTAACTTATTGCATGTTCTTTCCATTTAATTACTGATATCATTTTCCCTAAAACGCTGAGCAAAAACTTAAAAAAATGTCATAGTTCATTTTGAGCTAAATTGTGGTCTCTGCAATTTATCATCATTATAAATAAATAAAAACGAATCAATAGTTGGAATTTCTTTTTGTATGTTCAGCCCAAAGTCACTTCATCGAGCATGATTAATTTATGAATCAGAAATTGATAAGCTTAACACATTTTTTATGCACCTTAACCTGATACGGTCAATTTGATTATCCTAAATCTTTAGAATTAATCTTCAAAACCCCTTTTATTTAAGGAAGGGAATTTCCTTATTTGGGGACATTTGACCGAGCTTGAAATAAGCATTTCTATGATAATGTTTTATTTGGGGAAAATTAAATAACTTGGCTTCCAGAATCGTTTTTTCTGGGGTATAAAACAAATTTGACCCTCAAAATCCTTAATTTAGGGAAATGGATTTGGCTTCCTTTAACGATCTACCTTTCTATTCAAAAATCCAACTTGCCCATCAATTTATCGACGCAAGAAAAAAGGGATGGGTTCGGGAATAAGGTTTGACGTCTTCGAATATGAGCACGACCAATGAATAGATAAGAAAGGATGAGTACGGGTTGAGGAAAACAAAACATATCAACAAGCAAAGGGCTATTATTTTATTTCAAACATTCATTCTATCAAATTATTCCTTATTCCATATTATTTCATTTGCAAATTCAATTTATACTTCACGAACATGAATATGTCCTTATTTAAATTTTCCCTTATCCATTCCAGTTTATATTTATTTATCAAAACGGTTTGTTAAATTTTATCCAAACATTTCAAATGTTTATCTAAACAGTTCCAAGTATTTCTCGACGTTTAGATCAGAACTATACAGTCATCCCATTTTCGAAACTCGAAAATAAATGTCTGTGATGTCGCGATCATCCCTAGAATTATTTTCAAGCGACTAGAATGTGATTCTAAATGTATCTAGTAAATAGTGGACTTCATATATACGTTGATCAGGCGTATACTCAAAATCTGTACATACTCATAGTCCAATCGCAACGTCGAGTAAAATACTCCAAAACTCTTATTATAAGTTATATTTCAAAATAATTACACTTTTCAAAATGATTTATTTAATTTCAAAATAAATTATATTTTCAAAATTATGCTCTCTCTTCAATAATTCTTGTGTCAATTCCACTCATTCTAGAGTGCTACTCTATCTCTAATGAGCTTTTAAACCCGATAAGCTAAGCTTTGTATAACCAAAGCTTTGATACCAACTATAACGGTCCGCTATTTTTAAATCAAATCCAGTACTTAGTATAAAGACATGCGTGTAACTGAAAGACACAGCAGCAATAAAGCGAGGGAACATATGGATTAATATGCAAACATGTCGTTCATTACACTCATTGGTCGCACCTGTCTGTATTTGCATATTGATCCATATGTTCCCTCGCTCTATTACTGCTTTGTATTTCAGTTACTCGCATGTCTTTACACTAAGTTCTGGATTTGATTTAAAAATAGCGGACCGTTACACTTCCAAAATCCTTTATCCGGGGAAAGAAAACATAAATTGGTTTGTCTCCCAGAATTCTTTATCTGGGAAAGGAATTCAAGCGAATTTATTTCTTATAATCCTTCATCTAGGGAAGTGAACTTCTTTGTTCAAAGAAATGAATTTGACTTCTTAAAATGAAACATAAATTAATTTGTCTCCCAGATTCCTTTACTTAGGAGAATACTAGTTTCTAAACAGATTAGGGATTTGTTTTGATGCTTATAAAGGGTTTTCCACCTGTCTGCCACGAGTTCTCTAGTGAGGCATATAACAGACTGAAGGCTCATCATCTTGAGATGGAGCCAAGGGTTTCCTCTCTATGGGAGGTGCCCGGGCGCTGTCCAAGTCATTGCCTTACATAGTAAGGACATCTTTCATGTTTACCAGGGAAGCTCCGGTAAGGCGTGTAGCGGCACTAAAGGTTCATCACCTTGAGTTTGTGTCAAATGTGTCCTCCCTGTAGGAGGAATCTGGACATAGTCTAAGGCTTTACCTTACTTGATAAGGGATTTTGACTTGTCTGTCAGAGTGTGCTCAGTAAGGCGTATAGAGGTAAAGAATGCTCATCACCTTGAGTGTGTTTCAAGGGTTTTTCCTTTTTTCTTTTGGAGTATGCTTTAACATTGGTCAGGGATATTATGAAATTCGATCAGTTCCCCAACATTTTATAGACCTTATGTTTTGATCTGATGAACTAATCCTCATTTATTGTCCTTAGGCTTACTGCTTTGTTGCACACATGGATTTCTAGTATATGAGTACAACTCAGTTGAATTTCCTTTTAAATGTCAACAGTTACTTCATCATAATTTGAAACATTTTAAAACCTCTCTTGCAGGCTTGGCATACATATCTTTGGGCAGTTATGTGTTCTTATCTTGATTTCACTTTCAACACTTTAGTCTCTACTTGGTACCAGGAAATTCAGCATTTCACACTTTTAGAAATATATTTCCATTCGGCCGACCTAGTTTTTATGTTAGAGGAAAAATAACCTTGTGAATGACTAGTAGACCTTCCCAACTTGCTCCTAGTGGCCCATAGCCTACTTTTTGGTGTTCGACATGATCTTTTGAAGAACTAATTCTCATTCTTGGAAGGAACTTTCCTTCACTTGTGAATTATAATATTAGGAAATCCTCCTTTGATATTCGATTTTCTAGACGCTAGCTTCATCTCGTAATTTGTTAATTAAATCTGTAAATTCTTTATTTATTTATTGAGTAGAATTAAAAGCATATGTAATTCTTCGATAAGAAGGTACTTCTATTTCCATGGGAAGCACGACCTCCCTTTCGTAAGTTAGAGAATATGTAGTATTCATTGTTAAGATTTTGATTGAAATTCATTAAGCCTATAATAGTAATGGGAGTTTATCTACCCATTTTCCCTTTTCTTTGCCTAATCGCTTCTCCAATATAGTTCTGATATTTTGGTTGGTTTCCTGATGGCACTATTTATTCTTGGATATGCTACATATGAGAAACTCCTTATAATTCTATTTTGATCACGAAATCAGGTAAATTCTTTGCTTTCAAATTATGTACCTTCATTGGATATTATCTTTTGAGGAAGTTTGAATCTAGTGATAATACTCTTTATTACATATTTTGAAACGTTTCGTGCCATTATGTTCGATAGGGTTCTCCTTCTACCCATTTAGTCAAATAGTCAATTGCAACTACCGTGAACTTGGCTTCCCCTTTTGAAATGAACAATGGTCCTATTAGATTGATTCTCCAAATAACGGATGGAAATGGGCTTAAGATTGTAGTCAATCACTTAGAGGTTGATGGCGGATTTTAGAAAAATTATGGTGTTTATCACACTTCTTAACATAATCAATTTCATGTCCTTCCATTTATGGCCCATAGTATCCTTGCTGCATTACCTTCTTTGCTAATTTTATGCTATATGAATGATCTCTACAAAACCCTTTATGATCTTCCTTTAATAATTGTAACCAAACCTTTGGATTTACACATAATATACATGGAAGTGAATATAGCTTGTAATAAAATATTCCTCCTTGTATGATAGAAGCCGACGCTTGATGCTTTAGCCTTCTTGCCTCGTTTTTGTCAACCGGTAACTCCTCACTTGTTAAGTATTCGATGATGGGCTCCAACCAAGTATTTTCATAGTCTTCACTAGCTTGGTCATGGGATAGATCATTCATGGGAATAGGTATATTTTCTCTTTATTGCGTGGGATAAAGTAAATAATATTAGTTATTTCTTGGTTATCTCCTCATTGATATTCGAATGTTCTCGATACACAACAAACACTATTTTAGCTTTTTGGTGCCCCTCTTTAACTAGCCAACTTAGCCAAGGAGTCAGCTTCATGAGGTAATCTCATGGTTTAGTGAACTTGCCTTTCAAGATACTATCTGATCTGTTATATGCCATTCAAATCAGATTTGGACAGGCTAGGCAAGTAATTCAATTCTTAAATTCCAACAGAATTATGTGCTCTGTCAAATCAAAAATATATAAGTCATATTGGTCCATTATGCACAATTTAAATGCCTAAGTCATATTGAGTAACATATAAATAATTCCAATGTCGTAGTCACATAAGTCTAAAGTATGCATAATTCCAAAAATTCCACATCACAATGTCAAGAATATAGGCATAATCAAAGGCAAAGTGTACTCGTCATTATGTTAAGTTTCCTTTATAATAATGGAATCAGATTTTTTTTCTCAAATAAATTTATGGCTACAACAACTATGTTTGAAATAAATTCGAAATCATGAGAGCAGGAAATCATAAAATTGACCCCTTTACTTGTGTTATCCCACCCCTATTTATAGGTAGATGCTTCGAACAGATGGGTAGCACATACTTCGAATCCATGCTTCTCTTCAACCCCTCGACATTATTTTTTCTCGAAGAATTAGTCTGCTTTGAATCTTTCTCTAACTTACATCAAAATATCATGTCCTAAACACTCTTCGTCGCTTTGAAGCTTCTTTATTTGAAATTTTCTTATAATGCATCGAATAAATTGCGCTTTTCTCCACCTTTGTCTTCATATGGAATCACTTCGAATTTACGGCGATCAAGGTTTTGAACTTTATTTTCCTTTGTGATTCGGAGTGATCAAAGCGTATTGTGACGCAATTTAATATTATGAAGCCTTTCATCCTTCTTACTTTGGTTGATGAAAATAACATTTTAAGCATTTTACTTTTCTTTATGTCTTTGGTATTGCTCTTCCTTCGAAGCAAAATACATATAGCTCCATTAAACATTTCTTCAATGCTTCTCTCTATAGCTTAAGGCCACCATTTAATGGTTCCCCTTTTGAGGCTTGAAGCATTGTACCTACGTTCAAAACTTTCTTTATATGCTTGAAGAGCTTCTTTAATTTAAAGCAATCTTTCTCATGCTTGAAGTCTTTTTTCCTTTGGAACGTTCGTTTTTTACTCAAAGTTTTTCCTTTATGAATTAAACCTTCTATTTTATTTTGAGGTCATCTTTATTTTTCTCGAAGCGTCCTTTTGGTTCGAAATACTCGTCTTAAAGCAGTACTGTTGGAAACAATGGTTCGACTGAGTCGTGGACTAGGTCACTTTCTTGAAGACGTTTCGGCGATCTACTCAAGGTGCAAAGTAGTTCGTACTATTCGCCGCCGCCTCTGGGATAAAACAGCCTCTTCCTTGTTTTTCTTTCTATATCGAATCATTTGCACATATGAATCCGATTCAGTTTGCACTCAAAAAAAATACTACTCAAGTTTATTTTTCTTTCTTATTTTTTTGTAAAAGAATTGTGGAGGAGAAGATAGAAAAATATAAATTTTTTCTTTCTATGGAAGAGGAAAGAGGGAGTTTCTTTTTATCAGAAGAGAGCAAAGAAAAAGATTGTTCTATTTTCTGATGGTCTTTCCTATTCTTTATATAGACTATAAAGGAGAGTAACATAAACTACGTTAGTGGGGGGATGAATGGACCATAATCAATGCCATTATTAAAATAAAAGAAACGTTCAAAAAATTGCAATTTTTAACATGTAAATTGCGTACATTTCAAATGAAATGAATGACAATAAATATTGATTTATTATCATTCAATGCAATATTCAAATACCATTTCTTTTCCTTTTTGTAACAGCTCTATAAAAAATAAAAGGTCACATGCATGTATGACCGTTGCTGTTCAATTATAGTAATGGCTCATAAATACATTTACATATATGTAATTATATTACCGTTAGAGAATTTCAACGGATCTATTACATTAATTGCATTACAATAATGGCTCAAATATATGTTACCGTTATTAACTTACAACGGCTCAATTTGTATTTATTCTTAATTAATATTTTTTAATAAATTCATAAAATGTTCCAACAATCCCCCACTTGAATTTCTTAAAAAATATTTTTGAGCAGTTCATTAAAAATACATAAGATTGTGCATAAGCAAAGATGTCATCCGACTTGAACCTTTGCATAGTGAATAAGATTCAGTTTTTACTAGAGTGACACGTAGTCTTGAACTCTATTCCTGACATCAAACCACACACAACCTTTCTAGAGTGCAATCAAATAAGCCCGTGCATTTATGGCCATGCACGTCTATCCCAGTTTAGTGAACGCTCTAGGAATCTTGCCCAAAACTCCATAGGAAACGGCCACATTTCCACATTCACATAGGTGAGTCTATCAAGAGTACTCCTGAAGGTATGTACTCCACTCCAAATAGAGTATAGATCTCATTAAGAGTTTCTATTAACTCATCCTCTAATCACTTCAGGAATACATGCTACTTAATATATAAATTTAGCATGTTCATCTACTATCACTACACAACTTGTTTTTACCCATTGAACCTAGTTCTTGGGATCTCCAGTCATTTAGGTTGGGTTACCATTGTGTGTGATTCCACAATCTCAGGGCAATAGTCCCATTCTCTTAGAATCATTAAGGACTTTCTTTCTCGTCAGTCCTTTCGTCAAAGGATCTGCCAAATTATCATCACTTCATATGTGATGGTCTCTAACAATACTGTGCATACGACTGTTATTTCTTACCGTTGTAATATCGGTTTTGTCCTTCTTTCAATAGTCGTCAAATTTTCATCACTATGTATGTGATGTTCTCTTACAGTATTGTACTTACGACTGTCGTCTTATACCGTTGTAATAACGGTTCTGCATTTTTTTTTGCAATAGCCGCGGAACTATCGCAATAGATTACACCACGGTGTCAGTTTTTCCATATGGAGATCTCCACTAGCAGATTTCTTTAGTTCTCTGCTTCTTCACTAGTTGTGGCTAGTGCTATTATCTCAGTCTCTATATAGTATACTGAGTCAAAATAATATGTTTCCTTGATTTTTTTTTTCAAGAAACAACTACTCCAGCAATGCTAATATTTAGCCACTGGTCACTTTTTAATCATCAGATTAAGTATTCCAGTTTGCATCGAAATATCCTTCAAGTATAGCTGGAAACTTTTCATAATGTAATCCAATGTTCATGATTTATTTTAGTTGTAATCCAAGGCTCATGGTTTATTTTAGGTATCTCATGACCCTCTCAATAACATGTTAATGCTCTATACTAGGTCTACTGATAAACCTGCATAATAATACCACGACATTGGCAGTGTTGGGTCTAATACAATCATTGGCAAACCGAAGGCTGTCAATGATGCTCTCGTAGTCATACTGTCTTACACCTTCACTAGTGTTTTTAAATAGCTTTACACTAGGACCATATGGTGTTCATGCAGGTTTACAGTCGAAGTAATTGTATTTCTTTAGAATCTTGTCAAAATAATGAGATTGATCCAAAGAAAGTCCTTTTTGAATCTAGTAATCTTAATACCATGGATTCCATTCGTCTAACTTAGATCTTTTATATCGATGTTGACACTTAGTAAGGATTTAACAATGTTTATGGCATGAATGTTTGACCCAAAAATAAAGTGGTCATCTACATATAAACATATAATAGTACAAATGTCATTTTCAGATTTATAATAAATGCATTTGTCACTTTCATTAACTTTAAATCCATGTGGGATTATGAAGTTATCAAAATTTTCATGCCATTTCTTATGTGTTAGTTTTAAACCATATAATGATTTATCTAATTCACAAATTTTACGTTCTTGACCATGAACTATAAATTATTCAAATTGGCCCATATAAATTTCCTGTTTCAATTCATCATCTAAAAAAATGCAATTTTTACATCCATTTTTTCTTCTTCGAAATTATGCAAGTGAAGTAATGCTCAAATGGATGTAGTTCCAATTACAGGAGATATGATGCCAATAAATTATATATCTTTCCTTACATCATTTACCTATTAAATAGGCTACATATTTATCAATTGTGCCTTCATATTTTAATTTCCTTTTAAGCACTCGTTTATTCTTCTAGATTTACACCAAGTGATAAATTCACTAAATGTCAAGTCTTATTAGATTCGAAAGAATCTAACTCATCATTTATAGCCTCTTGCCAAAGAATTGGAATTTAAGTAAGATAGGCCTCTTAGAGGTTTTAGGGGATTCTATTTTAGAGTAAAAGAACAAAAAATATGAATCAAGATCTTTTGCCTTTCTTTCTCTTTCTATATTTATTATTAAGAAAAATTAACATCTATTTAGGGCGTTACAAAAGCAGGAAATTTGCAAGTCAGATTAATACCTAAATAAATGCTATTCTCGAATAGTTGAAAGCAACCCCCACTATTAAAAGAAACCCTCACTATTAAGAGAAACTCCCACTATTTTTCTCAAATTAAAAACTATACTATATGATTCTTCATCTATACATTCATCCAAAGTCATTTGATTACATGACTACTTAATGAATGTTCGTTATTCATTCAATAAATTTTTTCATTTAATGACATCTTTATAAATGTAAATGCATTTATTGTTAAATAAATGTCATTCAATTAATGTTATTTCCTGTAACATTTTCTAAATTCGCATTTAATTAATGTCAACTTTTATTAGTGACATTTTTTTTTTAAATTTATGCATATAAAGTATGTCAATATATTATGACGCAAAAACTTGTTCATCAAATTAATGTCAATTCTCAATGACATTATCAAATAACATACGCATTTTATTAATGTCAAATATTTAGTGACATTTCCAAATAATATATGCGTTCTATTAATGTCAATTCCTACTGACATTTTTCAAATAACATACGCATTCTAATAATGTCAAATTTTTAATGACATTTTCAAATAATATATGCATCAATTTATTTTGACATTTCCAAATAAATATATGCATTTCAGTAATGTCAAAATTTTAATGACATTTTCCAAATAAGTATGCACTTAATTAATGTCAATTTATAATAAAGATATTTTCAAAATTTGCATTCAATTAGTGCTTATTCTAATGACACTTTTAAAACAAATTCCCTTTAATTACTATTGTTCATAAGTTGTAAATAACAACATCGGAACAATCATCAATAAATGTAATATGATACTGATTTTGTGTATAAGCTCATTAATTCAATTAGCTCTCACATGAAATAAATCTGAAATTCAGATTTTCTAATAAAAAGAAATCTTCCAAAATCATCATATATGATCAAAAGTAAACAATTAATCTTATACCAATATTTAAAGTCTATTACAACTTCAAATTCACTAATTGAGTTTTACTATAATGTTAATCACCGATCAAATGTGATTACTCTCATTCATTATATCATTAAATGTTGTTTAATAACATTTATCATACAATTAAATGTTCAATTACAAACATTTTATTGCCTCATTTAAAATTCTCTAAACAAGAAGGACAAATTTCTAAATATATGCTTCTTGTAAAAGTTTTTTCCTTTTACTAATTTCACTGATTAGTAAACTATTAATATGCACCTTAATAAATCATACAAGCACTTTCACACGGTTCTCTAAAACAGTTGTTTTAGCTTAACATGAATGAATATAACATCACAATCTTTAGTTAACAATATAATTATATTTATATTGTTTTCTTAATCTCAATCAATCTTTGACCAAATTTATTCCGTTCAAAATCAATTTTAGGACTTATAAGATTAACTATTGTTTTCCAATAGTCTCCTAATTGATTTTTCTTAATTAGCAAGTCGATGCATAATCCAAAATAATAATAATAGATAAATTCTTTTCAAACTCAGAGCAGTTTGTCAATTATAACAGCAATATAACTTTTCATATAAAGTCATACCTTTGGAGATGATCTCAAAAGCTATTTCAAAGCTTATGTGATGCATCTCTACTAACCATTGAAAAATTGAAACTTGGATGAAGGGGCATCATCGTCAAGATTTGCAGTCGAAGCCATTGTTTTTCGGGTAACGTCTTCAAATTGTTGGAAACAATGGTTCGGCTGAGTCGTGGACTAGGTCACTTTCTTGAAGACGTTTCGGCGATCTACTCAAGGTGCAAAGTAGTTCGTACTGTTCGCCGCCGCCTCTGGGATAAAACAGCCTCTTCCTTGTTTTTCTTTCTATATCGAATCATTTGCACATATGAATCCGATTCAGTTTGCACTCAAAAAAAATACTGCTCAAGTTCATTTTTCTTTCTTATTTTTTTGTAAAAGAATAGTGGAGGAGAAGATAGAAAAATATAAATTTTTTCTTTCTATGGAAGAGGAAAGAGGGAGTTTCTTTTTATCAGAAGAGAGCAAAGAAAAAGATTGTTCTATTTTCTGATGGTCTTTCCTATTCTTTGTATAGACTATAAAGGAGAGTAACATAAACTACGTTAGTGGGGGGATGAATGGACCATAATCAATGCCATTATTAAAATAAAAGAAACGTTCAAAAAATTGCAATTTTTTACATGTAAATTGCGTACATTTCAAATGAAATGAATGACAATAAATATTGATTTATTATCATTCAATGCAATATTCAAATACCATTTCTTTTCCTTTTTGTAACAGCTCTATAAAAAATAAAAGGTCACATGCATGTATGACCGTTGCTGTTCAATTATAGTAATGACTCATAAATACATTTACATATATGTAACTATATTACCGTTAGAGAATTTCAACGGATCTATTACATTAATTGCATTACAATAATGACTCAAATATATGTTACCGTTATTAACTTACAACGGCTCAATTTGTATTTATTCTTAATTAATATTTTTTAATAAATTCATAAAATGTTCCAACAAGTACTCCTTTCTCTTAGAAGCAAAAATATTTGGGGTACAATATTATTGACATTATCAATTAAGTAATGACGTTTAGTATATTAAATAATATTTTCTCTTATAGTAATTATTATACATTTTAGTTCAAAAAAATTATCACAACAAAATAATATACTAATGTAAACATTCCTGACCAAGTTACGTTGTTTCGAGAAAGAACAACGATTCATCCATTAAGACCACATTACTTAACATTGTTTAAATGTTAGGTTGTAAATTACTTATGACCATTAGGGTCATTAACCCAAAAATTAGATTAATAGCCAAAACCTAAGAAGAAAGTCACAAACTAGTAAAAAAGTAATTAGAAAGGGGAAAAGGAGGAAAGAAGGCACATAATTTTTGCGACAATTTGGCCTACTTTGGCCTAAGCCTACTTCAATCAGTTTTATTATGAGATGCTAGTTGGACCTCTTTGGATTACTAATTGTTTATTCTTAGATCAAAGTCACAATTAAATTTGAAAGAGATAAAAGGTGAAGAAGGTAAAGAAAATCTAGCAGAGTAATGGGAGTGTTCTCTCTTTGGAAGTCAAAAGACCATTGTCTTATTGGATAAGCAGACGTTTATATACGAATTAGGTAGGTGTTAAGCTAGAAGCCCAACAGTAACTAAGTTCAATAGAAGAGAGTCGTGTCTCCACGATAAGCCGCACAACATGATGAAGACTTGGTGCCAACCCATGGTTACAGGGTGGGGCCAAGTATAAATACTTAGCTATATCTTACCAAACTCTTTTGCATGCCATTCCTCTTATCTAGTCGAGTTATTTAACCTACCTTCCATTTGTCCATAAGTTGAATCTTGCGATCACCTAGATGTTCATCTTCTTAGCTTTACATACTTTGTCAAGTCTTATGGTAGTACACATCTTTTAATGTTCACTTGAGCATGAAATATTATAGTAAAGTGTTAATAATTAAAAGCTAGGGAAGTCATTAGGTTAGATAGGATGAGTTAGATCTGACCCATATAGATGACCCAAGGATGGGTTTGCTAAGTGTTAGAATAAAGTGATAATAATAAAAAGCCAGGGAAGTCATCAGGTTAGCTAGGTTGAGTCAGATCTGACCCATATAGATAACCCAAGGTAGAGTCTTACATTTCGCTTCAATCTAAGTCCAACTTTTTCCAAGATGTCATTTGCCTCTTATAAGTGCACATGTTAAGTATCAAATCACTTCTGTTTTATGTGAATTCCCAAAGTTCAATTAAAACTACATTAGTCAAAAAAGAGGTTAACACTTGCCTACTAGAAATAAAAGGGGTTAAAACTACTTTAGTCTATTTTTTTCATAGTATACAAGTTAATAGAAATAAAATTATTTTTTTAAATAAATTTTCTAGGATGTGATCTATGTTATTCTCCAAATATTTCATACTTACAAACACAATTTGAAATGTTTTTTAATTGTATGGCGGCATCAATTATTAGTTGCATATGATCATGTCAAAATTCACTTCTAAGACGATAAACTCATGCATGATGCAAAAACATTTATAACTTGCTCAATATTATTCATCCATCTATTCCAACAATTAAGAATTGATATATTTGTAACGATGTTAAGGTATTGGTCATGTCTTTATCCTTCGGTAATTCAATATGATAATCGTGAGAACTTCTACACTATCATGTCATTTACATTTGCCTCATGATCCGTCAAAAGAGAATTCAGTCTTCATTTGTACACAATATAATTATTATATCTAAGAAATATGGACAACTAATTGATCTTCTTTTTGCCGTAGAATAGTTTTCAAAGAAGTAATGTATATCATCCAGAAAAAAAATCTATCAAGTGGACTTTTATGTTGTGGTAGGGAGTGTTAACTTTTAATTTACGTTGTCCCATTCATACACATGTCGCATGACAACGCGATGATGTTGACCTCAATTAAACATGTCTGTCCTTTTGTCATAGTCCAAATCGAAACATGAGTTTTTTGTGTGGAAACACATTTGAATATTAAAACAATAAACACTTTACCCGTTTTTGTTGATATATGCCTGCATATACAAATTACAAACCATTTGGATTTGTAACTAACGATTTTAGTTCACTCTCACTGAAACAGCGGCCAAGAAACCAAAGCTCAATGTATATAGCTTCCTTGTATATTCCAACAGCAAAAAGCAAGCATGGATGAAGTAGATTTCGAATATGCCAACTACTGGGAAACCAAGCAATTTTACCAAGAGCTCGATAGGTGCCAAATATTACTTATACCCGCTTCATCCAATATTTCTAATTATTTCTTAAGTTGCATGTAAATGTTGATATTAATTTTATAATATATTTAGCTGAGGAATAGATGATGTTATCTTAAACTACGAGACATCAAACAGCTCACCTGAAGGAACAACAAACAACTCTCCTTCTTCTACTTCCAATGTCAATGCTGGAAAGAACTTAGTAATGGAAAGAATCAGGAGAAGAAAGCTCAATGATAAGCTATACACCCTCCGCAGCCTAGTTCCAAATATTACCAAGGTATTTATGTATGCACATACAGTAGATAAATCAATCCAAATTGTTCATTGATGATCAGATTACTGAAAATAGTGGTTGAATATTATGATTTGGGTTCAGATGGACAAGGCATCCATAATAAAGGATGCAATCGAATACATTCAGGATTTGCAAGGACAAGAAAGCTTAATGATAAGCTATACATCTATTTGGTCTAAGGTTTTTATTCTAATTGTGAAAAGCACAGAGCAGAAGACTAATCTACCCCTTCCATCAATCTCGATCATAGGATTACGGGTCTCGAACCAGATTGCTTGTTGTTCATTATGGTGGATGGTAGTTGCCTTATCTACACCATTATAGTTGGGTTTCTGACGTATTTCTATAGCTAATTGCTTCGTATTAGCATATCGATCAAGTAATGCAACAACCTGCATTTTACGTATCAGAGGATTGTAAATTATTTTTATTTAATTCCCTGAGAGTAGGATCATTCTCATATTTTTTTATATGTTGTTTACGGGGATGTGAGACATGTCCATAATTTTTACCAATTTTCTTTATAACCATTTCCCCCCGCCAGTTTTTTACAAGACATAACTTTTAATTGGGATCGAATCAAGTGCTGAGATCAATTTCATTGGAAAGGAAATGATGTTGCCAATTCCGTAAAGTGGTCATATTAAAGATCTGGTTCAAAAGTTTGGGAGAAATCACTGTTTTAGTGCTACACATTTTCTGTTCAGGTTTGGCTAGTCATTAATGAGTTGTTTTGGTGTGGCCCGTTAGTGGGCTAGTTTAAGGCTATAAATAGGGGGTTAGAGGCATGGAGAGAGGGTTACTTTTCTTCATTCTCTAATTTGGTTAAGCTTGTGATCCTCCTTGCTCAATCAAACACACTTTTCCTCCATTAAAATTTTAGATCTACGCAAGAAGATTGAGGATCTACATCAAGAAAAGCTAGATCTACATCAAGTGAAGGAAGATCGCATCAAATTAAGAGGTTTGAAGATCATTCTTCATTGTCCGGATTAGGAATTTAGTGGCTTCAAGTTAATTTGAAGAATTGGTAAGTGATAAGCATCTTTCACGGGGATTCAATCAAGTATATGGGTTGTTTGATCTTATTTTCTTCATTTTAAGTTGTTTTCACCAAGATCTACATCATGGTAAGTATATTTTCAATTCAATTCAGCATAGGATCTAATCTCACAACTTAAACCGGCAATTCTTATGTCAATTCATATGTTTATGGAAGTTTATATCAACTCTTTTGTTTATTCATTTATTTATCATGATTTGGTGAGTTTCATATGGTTGTATGATGAATAATTTTCATTTAAGTGTTGTTGATGGTTGAATCGGATGGTCTTGTTTACATCAATGTTGTCGTTGGTGGTAGACTGGTCGAGATTGCAGATAGATTGGTCAAATTTAGAGTGGGGTCATTTTTGGATAGGTCGCATGGCTTGTTGCTTAAGAAATGATGATGGGTCATTGAAGGGCTTCGGGTCATTGGGGGGCATCGGGTCATTCGAAGCTAGGTCGTTGGCTTTAGTTCGGAGAGGCACCAGTTCGTGGCAAAGTTGGATCATGGCTTAGGAAGCACAAAAGGAGGTGGATCATTTGGCTTTGGGAAAGTTAGGTCTTTGGACCTTGAAAGCCTTTGGGTCGTTGGACCTTGAAAGCCTTCGGGTCGTTGGACATACATGCTGAGGTGGGTTGTTTGGGAAGTGGGACGACCCGATTGAGTCAAGTCGTTTGGCTCTAGATCGTTTGTGTCATGGAGCGGGTCATTGGACTTATGGGTCGGCCAAAGGAATGATAGATTGATCTCATTGGGTGTCTTGGTGGGTCGCATCAGGGGTTCTATAGAATGACGCAACGATGGGTTGGAGGAAGAGATAAATGACCCGACTAATATCGACTAAATGTAGTTGTTATTTTGGTTTGGATATGTATGTAGCTTCGAGTTATATTCAAGCAGGAATGTCGAAGTGTTGTGATGTGTTCGTTGATCGTCGAAATGCAACAAATGTGAAGACGACTCAAGGTGGTGAGTTTGTGGATAATGGTTGCTCGAGAAGTGGCCTGAGCTTATGAATAGTCATCAGGTTGGATGGCTAGAGATATCGAAGGCTGAGGAATTATTGTTGTTGTAGGTTCTATCAAACTCAAAGCAGAGGTATAATAGGGATGCCCAAATGACTAGAAGCGGTTGGTCAAGTACCCTGGACAACACGACAGACCTAGATACGGGCACGGTAGGGTATGGAGTTTTGCTAGAACCAGGGTTTACCAAGCCCTTGATGACAAGGTGTTGAGCCGGTCATACGATTAACGATGGTTTCAAAGCAAGATTGGAAGTGATAGCCAGAGTCATGGATGATGATTGTTTGCTTGTATCGTTTTGTGTAGATTAGTCGACGTCGAAAAGAGATATCTCTTGGGTGCTTGTCTGATGTTGGTTTAGGCCTTCTAGGCTTATTCTTAGGAGATGTCAATATCGATTAGGATGGTCTACGCTTGATAATTAGTTGCCATGAATGCACTATTTATTTATAGTTGATTGTTGTAAAGATTATCACAGTAGGATGTGGGGAAGACGGGTTAGGTTCTTCTCTGTTGATATTGGTGGATTAGTTGATTAATCTGCCTATTCTCATATACTATTGATTATGTTAAATAGCTGTTTTATCGCTCATTAAGACTGTTGTCTGACGTAAGGTTCTATATTTCCTCTTATTACCTTGGATTGTTCATCCAGTTGTGGATGAGCAGACTAAGTAGCATGTAACAGATGATAGATCTTGAAGAGGACGATGCTGTTGAGCAATGATGAGTAGGAGGCTAGCGTATTATTTTATACTATCTAGTATTTGTTGTTTTCTGCTGTTTGACGTATTCTCTGGGTGACTTATGGTGAGGCTCATTGTGCAGATTCTTATAGTGTAATCCAAGGTTGTATATATATATATTTCATGGTGATATGAAAAAGTTTAAAATTTTGCTCAATTCTGCTTCACTATTATTGCCTGTTGTATATGTTCTATTATATTTTATTCACGCGCTGTGAGTTATACAACAAGTTCCGCTTGTGTTATCTTACCCTCACGCTACCAAAGCTTTTGGTAGCGTTTTAAAGAACGCTACTACAGGTCACACAACTAAAAGTATGTTTCTTTTTGTGGCGTTTAAATAAACGCTGCCAAATGTTTCATATAACTGCGTTTTAAAACCTCTACTAAAACTTTTTGTTACATTTATTTTATGTCACTATGAATTCAGGTGGTATTTTTGCATTTATATCTGTAGCGTTTCTGAAATGCTACTAAAAGGTATTGATTGTTTTGTAGCATATTTTAAGTGCTACTATATACTTTTGTTGTCTTATATTATTTGCAGCATCCAATTATATAGTAATCGTATTAAAATCAGCAACAATAGTATAATTATCATATTCAAACAAATAATCATATAATCATCATATTCAAATAATTAAAAATACGTTAGTCATATAAGTATTATTCATAACCATTTAGACAATAGTTTGACAAAATGAACAAATTCCTATACCATAAGCATTCACAAAAAGATTACTCAACATATACTAACTTATATCATAATACATATAACGATTGAAGTCATGTCCATTGTTGCTGATAGTCTTACTTCGGAAAAGCTAATTACCTGTAAACAAGTTCGATAATCAACAATAAGAATTTGCCATGAATTATTAAGTAACATTCAAAAAAATATTTAATCATTTTTATTAAAACAAACACAAACAATCAAGCCATCCAAGTATACTAAAATTTACAGGATTACCATAAAAGTCCGACTTTGCTCTCTTTGAAAGTCCAAAGCCTGCACAAGTATAAGCACATCATATAGTCAAACAATCTTACATTTATATGTAAAACTTTGCTAAATTGATTATATTATAATCATTTATCAAATATAGTTAATTTAAACTAAGTTAAATTTATAAACTTGTTTAATTTTTAAAAAACTAAGTTAATTTTTATTAACTTATTTAATTTTTATTAACTTAGTTAATCAATTATTATTATTATTATTCGGTTAACTTAGTTATATTATTATTATAAACTTAGTTACTTACAAATTTAGTTAATTCATCATCAATATTATTATTTATAAAACTTTGTCAAATTATTTATCTTATTATTATTATTTAAAATTTAGTTAACTTAAACATAGCTAATTTTTATTAAATTGGTTAACTTAATTAATTTTATTATCGCTATTACTATTAAAACTCAGTTTACTTAATTATATTACTATTACTATTATTATTATAAACTTAGTTAATTTTTATAACTTAATTAGTTCATCATAATCATTATCATCACTTCAGGCCGCAACCCTTACACGAAATGACCAGACACCCCGAACATAATCTTACTTCCACCATTTAAACTCTTCAACCACATAAAACTCTTTAACAACCCAAAAAAACATGCACAAGCATGCACTTAATCTTAACTCTACTACAACCTGACAACCATTGTTTCCCGCACTTCACACAAACTGTTATTCACTTCCGAGCCAATATCTTTGTCCTTACAAATAAACTGCTTGTTAGAGAACCCCGAATTATCACAAAACCAATTGGCAATGTGAAGGGTGAACTCATTATAGTTATACATGATTCATTTTACAAAATCCCCAATGTGGGACTTGTCTCAACACGCCCCCGCACGTGTGGCATATCATGAGCCTAACACATGGACCTTTATATTGGGTGACGTGGATAAGTGTGGCATTGTGCGCACGAATTAAACCCGCTCTGATACCATGTTAGAGAACCCCGGATTATCACAAAACCAATTGGTAATGTGAAGGGTGAACTCATTATAGTTATACATGATTCATTTTACAAATTCCCCAATGTGGGACTTGTCTCAACACTGCTCCTATCATCGCCTCATTTCAGCGCAACAACCGACTGCATAAATGACATCAACCATGATAGTTTTTAATACAACTAGAAAGTTGTCAAATATGATCTTATATTTTTTTCATGTCAGACAAAAAAAGGGAATAAAGAGAGAAAGATAGTTGTATACATACCAAACTGACCTTGTCATATTTCCCAAAAGTAGCACACAAAGTTTGCCTTGTTGGAAACATTTAATTTCACTTTCTGATGTACTAGTGAACATAAATCTGGTGGATCAAAAATAGGTAGTAATCCAACAAATTTCCAAGGCCTACCTGGACTCTCTTTTGATTTCTCAGGAACTTCCTGTATGTTATAAGATCAAACATGATAAAAAGTAATGAATCAATAATGAAATTAATTGGATACACATGATAATTATATGGTGATTATTGAAGAAAACCCGTCATGCCACAGAGAGAGACCGAAGTCCTCATAGATGATTCAGTTATTGTTTTAACCTGTTCAAACGCATCTTTACTTGCACGATGCCAATCGTCATTAGCATCAATGCATGTAAGAGAAGTTCTTTTCTGAAATGGGTTAAATGGTAGAAAATGCACTCCTCTAATACCCATTGTTGCCTATAAATACAAAAAGAAAATTATCAACAAATGTTTCGCTGGACATGATAATAAAAGATATATTGACGAGAACTGATGAAATAATTTATACCTCTTCGGGGTCAGAAAGCATTCCAACTAGCATCATGATTCTCAGTTCTTAAAGCTCTTGCTTCCAAAATCATCACATTATCTTTTTCTATACCATTTGCAAATGCTTCAATAAGATTTGTATCAATGCTTAATCTATTTAGAGCCAATGTTCCAGTTTTATCACTACATAGCACATCCATTCCAGCTTAATTAGAATTAATATGGTTAATGAGTAGTATGGTTCATACTGGGTTAATATGGTTAATGAGTAGCTAAATATTAGTATTTACAAAACATAGATTAATTAGAATTAACCATATTAATTCGGGTTAATGTTTTATCTCAGTGTTATGGTTAATGAGTAGCTGAATGTTGTGCTCATATCTCCAGGTATTACAAAACACATAATTGGTATATATGCACATTAACGAATTGAGTTTGAATAAAAAATATCTATAGTAGCTTAATGAGTAGTATGTTCATACTATTCAAAAAATATTAGTATGGAATTTGGGTTAATAGTGATTGAGTTCATACTGTCCAATCCAAATAGCTTTTTTGTAACATTATCAACATATATAAATACTGATCATTATCTTAATTGGTGACAATTGTGGCTTCATATTTGTCTGACTGGTGTTATATGTATCGAAAGTATGTTAAAACTAGGATGTCTCTACTTTCTGTCCTTAATTTAAATTACTTTTTTTATTGCAAAAATTATAGTCCTGTTTCTATTTCATATTTTAAACAATATGACTTGTGGTGTGTTAAATCTAAGATCTACTTTCTATTCTTAAAGTAGGTTATGTCTTTTTTGCAAAAATTACAACCTCATTATTATTTTACTTTTTTAAACAACATAATCTCCATGCCTTAGGATAACAGAGAGCAAAAAATTGAAAATATTTTCCAATAATCATTATGACAAAAGGCATTACTTGGGTTTAAACCAAATAACTATGAGATGATTAAATAACACTAATGCTTTTTCGTTACCCAAAAAGCAACTGACTGGTTTTCAACTAACTAATATTCGATCACAAATAATTTAACACATCTACAATATACGTACGAAACTACTAAATTACATTGATTTTTATAACCGTAGGCAACTCCATCTAACTATCGTGGTTCTATTCTTCTGCGTAAACATATCTCTTAAGCTGGAACTGACATAAAAGGAAAAATAAAAATTACTCTGATCTGCTCCATCCTTTCCAACACTTTATGAATAGTTAATCACATGGATGCACTATATGAATAGTTAACCAACACACTTATCATCATTAAATGTAGGTTATGTTGGGGGAACTTTAAAATAACAGCGAGATGGAAAGCACAAAAGGGGAAAATTTGATTTGTCCCATATCATGAAATGTAAGTGTGTTTGCCATTATATATGTAAATGCATTACATATGATATCAAAAGAAAGAAGAGAAGAGGTGAGACATGAAGCATGACATTGGCAAGGACATTAATATTTAGAATGTCAAGAGATGGGCCTTGGGGCTCTTGGGTCCCGTGAACAGATGGGCCTCGAAATGCCAATATGCTTGTGTAGAACTGTTGTATTTTTGCGCGCGTAGAATTCAAATTCGTAACATTTCAGAAAAGTTGCAAATGAACGGGCACGTCTATTCATCATTCAAAATTGCAATGTTTCTGAATCGTTGCAAACGAATGGCCGCGTCTGTTCATTTGAGATTGCAACGCTTCTGGACTATCGCAAATTATTGGGTGCGACTATTTGAATTCAAACAGCCATAACCGTTGGAAAACGGTTGCATGTCTTCGTTTCCTATAAATAGGCAACCCCAAATTCAGTTTCTACAACTCGAATTCATTTATCTTCTCCTTCCTTTTGCTTTTTTATGCCATTAGTATATTCTTGAATCTCTGCCAAATTCTTGAGTAAATTATACGAGTTATAGTTATGTTGGCTATAACTCCTTCATCTTGTCACTACAGTGGTCAAATCCAAGATAATGAATCGCCGTGTCTATGCAAACACGCCGATTAAAAGATATTTGATATCTGCTCCGTTGTATCTTCAAACAGATTTGCCATTACTCGTGCACATAATTAAGAGTGCAAATACTGTTTTGGGATAGCGATCACCACATCGTGCCTCGGGGATTTGTGTATTCATAAAGAGATCCGGCAACAAATTCGATAACCAAAAATCTAAAATAGTTTCTACAATGGCTCCTCACAGCCTCAAAGAGTTCGCCGCTGATTTCGCAAAATTAGAGCACTTTGATGGTGTCAATTTCCTACGCTGGCAGAAGAAGGTGCATTTCTTATTGGCGGGTATGAAAGTTGTTTATGTTTTGACTACGCCAAAACCAGCAGAGACAAAAGATGAAACTATTGCATAGACATGAGATCGGATCAAACGAGAACAAGATGATTATATTTACAAAGGCCATATCTGTAATGCGATATCGGACACACTTTTTGGTATGTACTACAACAAGGCAACTGCAAAAGATGTTTGGGATGCATTAGAGGCGAAATATCTGATGGAAGACGCAACAAGTAAGAAATTTCTAGCCACCAAATATTTTAATTACAAAATGACTGACGATCGTTCAGTAGTAGAGCGATTCAATGATATCATACACATACTTAATCAGTTCAGTCAACATAAGTTAAATATGGATGAGTAAATTAAGGTTTCCTCGACAATAGACAAATTACCCCATTCTTGGAAAGATCAGAGGGAACTATTGAAATACAGGAAGGAGGATATTAATCTAGACAGCCTTGCACAATATTTGCAAGTTAAGCAACAACTGAGGCAAAAAGATGCCCAAGATGAAAAGTTGTTGATACATCAAAGGTCCATATAGTGGAAGAAAAGCAAGCAAACAATGCTTCGAATAACTCTTCTAAAAAAAAGAGGAAAGGGCAGAACAACAACAATTCCCAAAATCATAACGAGAAAGGAAAAAAATGGTGGTTGCCACTTTTGTGGTAGACCGAGACATTTAAAAAGGGATTGTCTCAATCTAAAAAAGAAAAGTTTGTCGCAGTCATATCAGAAGTGAATATGATTGAACAAGACGATTCTGGCGCTACTAAGCATGTCTGCATTGACAAGAATCAATTCAAGAAACTAGAACCAACTAAGATGAAGATTATCTTTATATGGGAATTCACCAAAGGCAGCGGTCAAAGGGAAGGAGATTGTGGATTTGGAATTCACATCCCGAAAAGTTCTGACATTAAATGATGTATATTATGTACCTAAAATTAGGAAGAACCTTGTATCGGGAAGTCTTCTCAATAAGTTCGGTTTCAAACAAGTCTTTGAGTCAGACAAATATGTGTTGACCAAAGGCGGAGTATTTGTGGGACAAGGGTACATGTGTGATGGTATGTTTAAACTGAATATTGATAATTAATAAAAGTATGAATTTTTCTTACATTGTTGATTCATTTTTGTTATGGCACAATAGATTAGGACATGTTAATAATAAACGCATGCTTGATATGATATCTTTGAATCTAACTCCCAAACACCAAAATGATATGCTAGATAAGTGTAGGATATGTTCATCAACTAAGATCACTAAAAAAACATTTCCTTATAAACCAGAAAGTATGACAAAATTGTTACAGCTTATTCATAGTGATGTATGTGATATACATAGTACTCCTACTAGAGGAGGAAAGAGATATTTTGTCACATTTATAGATTATTACTCTAAATATTGTTATGTCAATCTTATGTATGCTAAAAGTGAAGTATTTAACTCATTTATTACTTATAAAACTGAAGTAGAAAACCAATGTGATGCTAAAATAAAAACATTTAGGTCTGATAGGGGTGGTGAATATCAATTTCCTGAAAATTGTGAATCAGTAGGAATTAAACATGAGACAACTATTGCTTACACTCCACAACAAAATGGAGTGGCTGAAAGGAAAAATAGAACTCTTACTGAAATGGTAAATGCGATGTTGTGTAATTTCGGACTAAATACCAGTTTCTGGGGAGAAGCCTTACTTACTGCATGTTACATTCTAAATAGAATACCTCTTAAGAAAAGTAAAGCTACTCGTTATGAACTTTGGAAGAAACAAAAACCAAATCTTGATTATTATCGAGTCTGGGGATGTAGAGCTATTGTCCGGTTACGTGAACCAAAAATCAGGAAATTAGGACAAAAAGCTATTGAGTTCATATTCTTAGGATATGCTCAACATAGCAAAGGATATAGATTTCTACTAATTGAACCTTATAGCTCTATTGAAATAAATACAGTAATAAAATCTAGGGACGTGGTGTTTTATGAGAATAGATTTACATCTGTTCAAAATAAACCGATTCATGAAACGGTGGAGGTCAATTCACCTATTGGTGAAATGGTGGAGGTTAATTAACCAATTATTGAACCTGCAGAAAACACTAATGAAAATATCAATGAAAATGGTGATTCTCTTAGGAGAAGTAAACGTAGAAGGATAGAGAAATCTTTTGGACCAGATTTTGTCGTAGATTTGGTTGAAGGATCTACAAATAATGTAGAGCATCAATTAATGATATCTACAAATATAGAATCTGACCCTTTAACATATGCTGAAGCAATGAAATCTCAAGATTCATCATTTTGGCAAGAAGCCATAAATGATGAAATGGATTCTATTATGGGAAATAGAACATGGAAACTAGTAGATTTACCTCCTGGTTCTAAACCAATATGATGTAAATGGATATTTAAGAAAAAGTTATAAGAAGATGGCACAATCGAAAAATTTAAAGCTAGATTGGTTGCCAAAGGATTCACACAGAAAGAAGGAATATATTATTTTGATATGTATGCCCCATTAGCTAGAACTTCAACTATTAGGGCTTTAATTGCATTAGCTTCTATCTATAATTTTGAAATTCATCAAATGGACGTCAAGATAGCATTTTTGAAGAGATATATATGTCTCTACCAGAAGGTTTTGTGATGCTTGGACCAGAACGTAAAGTATGTAAACTTATTAAATCACTTTATGGTCTTAAACAAGCACCAAATCAATGGCATGAAAAGTTTGATAAAGCTATTATTTCTAATGGGTTTAGGATTTTTGAATCTGACAAATGTGTCTACAACAAGTTTCTTTCAGGTAAGGTGTAATTATATGTCTTTATGTGGATGATATGCTTATATTGGAACAAATACTTGAAGTGTTGAAGAAAATAAAAGATATCTATCTTCATGTTTGGACATGAAAGATATGGGAGTAGCTGAAATGATTCTTGGAACAAGAATCATGAAAACTAAAGATGGGTTATCAATTACCCGGTCTCATTACATTGAGTAAATTCTAAAAAGGTTCAATCTATTCGATTGTAAACCTATGTCTACTCCATTTGATCCAAATATGCAGTTATACACTAATACTGGAAGAGCTATAAGCAATTGGAATATGCTAGAGTTATTGGAAGTTTGATGTATGCAATGACATGCACACGACCAAATATTGCCTATGCTATTGGCAAAATGAGTAGATATACTACTAAACCTAGTCACATCCATTGGAATGCAATACACATAATTTAGAGTATCTAAAAGGTACCATAAACTATGGTATACATTACAACGGTTATCTGAATGTAATCGAAGGATACACAGATGCAAGTTGGAACACTGGAAGTGAAGATAATAAATCAACTAGTGGATGGATATTCACTCTTGGTGGGGGAAAAATATCCTGGGCCTCAAAGAAACAAACGTGTATTGCTGATTCAACCATGGATGCTGAGTTTATAGCACAGGCCTTTGGTAGTAAAGAAGCGGAATGGTTAAGGAATATATTATTAGAAATTCTTGTTTGGCCAAAACCTATGCCACCAATATCTGTGCATTGTGATAGTCAATCTACATTATCACAGGCATACAACAAAGTTTATAAAGGTAAATCTAGACATATTGGTCTAAAGCACAGTTTGGTTAGGCTAATGCTCACTGAAGTTGTAAATACCATAGATTTTGTGAGATCTAGCCAAAATTTGGTAGATCCATTTGATAATGGAATTGCAAGGAACTTAGTGATAAAAACATCACAGGGAATGAGTTTAAAGCCTTACAATACAATCGCCAATGAAGGAAACTCAACTCAAAATAATAAATAAATTTGTTATCTTGAGTTCAAAGAGCAAAAGTACTTCATATGTTTGTGGTTGGAAGCACTATAATATTTAGTCTGAAAAACTAAGTATTATCATACATTCCAAGGAAAGTTCTTCATACTTAATGACGAAGAGAGGATGTTTTGCTTAGAACTTAATAGGTTTATAACAGATATACTGTTGAGGTGTGTGTTATAAGGCACTTCTAATAAACCTACATATATGAATGCAACGAAGGCGGTGCCGCCTTCTGCGAGATTTTGGCTTGATCTCTAAGGGCATTTCATGAAAGAAGATGCTGACCCAAGGCCAATCAACAAATCGAGCATACGTACTATCTGGATAAAATGAAAATGAGTGTGCGATAATCATATCCAGTAGATCATATAGGATCGATGTTTCAGTGCTTAGTCAACCAGTCCATCCTGATATGCATTGATGGGTTTTCACTATGTATAGATTCAAGTTTGTAAGATATCTATACTTACGCATAAATTTTCCTATAAATAAATGATAAGAGGAATTTATTTAAAATTTGATGGAGGATTGTTGGAGGAAATTTAAAATAAAAGAGAGATGGAAAGCACAAAAGGGGAAAAAATTTGATTTGTCCCACATCATGAAATGTAAGTGTGTTTGCCACTACATGTGTAAATGCATTACATATGATATCAAAAGAAAGAAGAGAAGAGGTGAGACATAAAGCATGACATTGGCAAGGACGTTAATATTTTAAAATGTCAAATGATGGGTGTAACACCCCAAATTTTTAATGACATTAAAGTGAATAAATTAAATAATAATTAATTTAATATTCAGAATTAGGGGAACAAACTGCACTGTTGCATCCATCTCGAAATTCTAGTCAAGATAGACATTTGGTTTGCATCAAAACGGATACCGTATGAAGAAGTTATAAAGGTTTTAAGTTTGTATACACAAAGAAATAGTTTATATACACGCATGAGTCAGAGGTGAGTTAGAGTTAAGTCAGAATTCTATCTAGAGGATTCAACTTCGAAAAATTCCTCTGAGCGGCAAAATTCCCGCTCTAGAGGGTCGACCCCCCTAGAGAGGTGTCGACCTGGGGGTCGACCCACCCAAAGGGGTGTCGACACCCCTAGGGCTGACGTGGCACTCGGTTTCAGGGGGTGTGACCCAACTATATATACGTGTCCTATTTCTTATACGTTCTTCATTGGAATTCATGGAGGCCATATGCTGCTGGAGTGCGAACTGAACCATTTTCTACAACAACTTATTCTACAAATCCAATTCAGAAATTCTAGATCCATTCTTCCTCAATTCTCTAAACCTAACGCTATGAGTTCTAGTTGTTTTTAGGTTTAGATAAATAAAAGTATATTTTGAAAGACTATGAAATGGATATGTTGTAAAGTATGATTCTGTGTTAATGTGAAATCCTATACTATGTCATGACATACCTATTTTCCTAGATCTAATAAAATTGTGATTATTTGATTATGTTGCTTATATGGATCCTAACTAGTAACCATGTTATGGTGGATGTACATCTATTAATTTGGACAGTTGTAACATTACTTAGATCTAGATCTTTATGTTAATCACGTTTCACCTGTCATATTGTAATTCAATGAGATATGTTGTAAACTTGACATGTGAATCCATCTTTAGATCTAAATATGTTACTATGTCACCCTAACTATGCTAGATCTAAATAGTTGGACACCTTATGGTTAATTTAGATCTCATTATGTTGCGTTGACATCATAGCTATCACAAGTTCATCAATTTTATGCCTACCTTGCCATGATGATTACACGACCATTCACCTTGTTATCATACCAGTTTATATTTATGTTTATGCCAAGATATGTTGAAACTATCGCCTTCGTCATATTCCCATTTCATTGTTGTAGCTAGGCAACTTTATAGCCTAGATGCTGCCAAAATACGTACGAATACGTTAGACATGAAACAGGGAAAAAGGGATTATAATTGGCATAATTTGTGTAATATTTACATGAAATGGGACATGTAATTCAAATGGGGAAAACATAGAAATAATTACCTATATTGACATAGGTGGACTTGGATTAATTTGGAATGTTTAGTAATTTACAATTAGGAATTGTAAATTGTACTTATGACACGAGGTTAGGTTACATTAGTGGTGGAAGTCCGCCCAGACCCGACTGACATATCCAACAACCACTGATGTTGAACCTACTGTGGGGGTCGAAGTACGCAAATACGAATTGGGCTAAGACATGAGGTTAGGCCCAACTATAGAATAAGACTGCCCGGACCCGACCGGCATATACAACATCCACATGTTGTAGACCTAATGTGGGAGGTCTAGCCCGTTATAAAACCATAAATGGGCATGGTAAAGGATTGGACTACTTAACCTAATTTAATCCATAATGATTGTATGACTATGAACTTAAGTTAGGGTTAAGTAAAATTGGATGGGTAGTGGGTGGGTTAAGTAAATTAGAGAGAGTGGGTAATATTTACGTATAGGCCCGTTAACTTAACCCAATAAGGTTGTGTAATTAAAGACACCTAGTGGTATACATAACCGGTAGATAATGTAATAAGGTTATGTAATTAAAGACACCTGGTGGTATACATAACCAGTAGATAATGTGATGAAGTTATGTAATTAAAGACACCGTTTAGGGTAAGCATAACTGGTATAAGGCTATGTAATTAAAGACACCTAAGGGTATAAATTGTCGGTGGAAAACCTAGTGGGGATACAAGACAAGGGGGAGAGTTTGTATCATATTGTGTGGCACCCATTTCAGTCGGTAACCCGGAGTTGGTATCAAGTAAAGAACTTCGTACAAGGCGGATAAGGGGCACACTTACTGATTGATTATAAGAGATCCAAACGAGACGAATGGTGTGGGCAGCACAAATCGACCGGGGACATGTGCGTGCATGGGCCGGGCAGAGAGGGCTAAGACGACCGTGACACCAATAGATATAGTTGTGCACACCATGGGTTGCCACTTTAGGAAGTGATACCTCCTACTATGGGGCCAGCACATGGTATGTACAGGGTAGGGAGCCAATCGATTAGGCTAGTGGTTAGGGTATACTTGGACGTATGACCTAAGCCTATCAAATCATAGTGGAAGGGATCATCTCATTTCAGTTATACTAGTAATAACGTAGAGTAATCATTAGTGAGGCACATGCACCTTATCTTGCTTACCTTGTCACACCTGCCATTTATGTAGTGATCTCTCTTGTCCACTTTTTATGCCAATCATGCTGCTTTTATTTATCTACTGGCTAAAAGTAACGACTCGCCATACTTTATGTCTGACCCTGTTGTTTCTCCTTTTTTCTTCCATTTCCCCTTCCCTAGGTTCTCAGGGAGGAAACACTCAGACTTAATCAGGAATCAGATATCATCTTGCTAGGAGTTACTTTTGAAGTATGGCTCAAGTTCTTGCCTCTACTATGGCCTAACTTTTTTAATTGGTGGAATGATGCTTTTTATTTACTTATGTACTCTGAAGGTGCAAGACAGAAGTTATTTTATTGTAATCATTTTTGTGACTTATGAAATTGTGGACCATGGTATTATGACTTATGCTTGAAATAAAAGTTTAAATTTTCCACTGCTACCTTATTTGTATTTGTCTTGTAATTACTATGTGTATGTTTACCTATAGCGCTTCACGAAACTTAATGCATTCCCCGAGTGAGTGACATTAACAGACGTGGGGTGTCGTACTTGGTATCAGAGCTGAAGGTTACCAGATTAGATAAAAGTTTTTGGAAATCATTTTCAAAAAGTTTTTAAAAGAAGAGCATTTTCAAAAGAAAACTCTATTTTGAAAAAAACATTCTCTAAAAAGCCGTATGTAGTATCCTTCGGTCCTTTATCTAAATTTCTTCCTTTTCCTTTTTTCAGCATGTCTGGGGAACAAAATATACCTAATATCCCAGAGAGCGTCACAATACCCGGATGGTTCCATAGGTATTTGGAGGCCACGGCACCTGCCGAAGGCCAAGAAAATATTCCTCCCCCAGCTGCACTAGTCATTCCTTCTCTTCCTTCACCCTCCAAAAGCTGAGAACTTTGTCAAGATCTGCAAAGACTTCCGACCTATGGGAGGAAGGCCATTCCATGGGAACGAGACATTCGTAGAAGCTCGAAATTGGATTAAGGAGACCGAGGACTTATTCATAATCTTTGAAATGGAGGACCGAAGAAAGATCTAGTTAGCTGCTTGGCTATTAAAGGACGAAGCCTCATTTTGGTGGGAAATCACCCAAACTTAACGTCCGGCGGAAACTTGGGAAGATTTTAGACAGAGATTTGAAATGAAATTTCTTTCCCCAGCTGAGAGAAGCATCAAGATGGAGAGGTTCTTTACTCTCAAACAAGGAAATTTGACTGTAAAGGAGTATGTGAACAAGTTAACTAGCTGGCAAGATTCGGGCTAGAGTTGGTAGACACACTGCACAAAAGGGCTTTGTGATTTGCTAAAGGATGGAATGAGCTCTGCGTGGTTTAGCTTTGTCCTATATTCCAATGGGGGCCACCTTTGAAAAGCTTGTTGATATGGCCCTAATGCATGAGGAGGACAAGGGAGAAAAGAAGGAAACAAAAGCTGAGGGACATCGCAGAATAAGAAGGTGTGGCCCAAGAAGGGGCAGCAACAACAACAACAGCAATAACAGCAGAAGAAAGGATGGAAAGATGATAAAGGCGAGGATAAGAGAAAATGTCACAATTGTGGAAAGGAGGGTCACTTGATCAATGATTGTAAAAGAAGGAAGGCTGGTTGCTTTAATTGCGGAGATGTCGGACACTTCACTAAAGAGTGCTTGAAGAAACAGAGATCGCAGGGACAGGGGAAAAGAGCAGGGACTTCTGGAGGGCAGGTGCATGCTTTCGCGATCAGTGCTCCTGAATGAGGTAGAAAAATTTCTGTAAAAAGTTTAGTTTCTCTTTCAAACCATCCAGTTTGAACACTATTTGATTCTGGTGCTTCACACTCGTTTATATCTAGTTCTGTTGTTGAATCTCTGCATTTAATTACTAGTATGGTAGTAGATCTCGTAGTTGTTTCAAACCCCATTGGTGGTTCAGTTCATTTATTGATGATTTGTCGGGGTTTGAAAATATCTGTGTCAGGCATCGAGTTTGAATGTGACGCGTATGTGCTCGGGTTTATAGGCTATGGGTTTATTCAAGGAATTGATCGGCTTACCACGTATGGGGCCATTCTGGGTTGTGATAGGAGGGTTGTTAGACTCCCGACTTGTCATGGGAAGACCCTCGAAGTTTCTTGTGACCCTCAAGGGTCTGTTTTGCTTAGCTTCCTAGAGTCTCTAGATGCATCCATAGATGATTTGCAAACTGTTCCGGTGGTTCGAGATTATCCCGATGTTTTTGATCAACTTCCGCATATATCTGATGGACAATGCAAAGCCAGTTGCATTACCAGTGCGCCACATGGCTCCAAGAGAGAGGAGGGAGATGAGTAAGCAAGTAAGGGAGCTACTTGGGAAAGGCTTTATCGGACGAAGCATATCTGAATGGAGTGCTTCAGTAGTATTCGATACTAAAGCGGATTGTTCACTTCATCTGTGTGTTGACTATAGAGAGTTAAATAAGCTCACCAAGAAGAATAGGAACCTGCTTCCGAGGATTGATGATTTATTTGATCATCTTGTTGGTGCCTCGGTATTTTCTTAGTTGGACTTGACTACGGGGTTCCATCAGTTGAGGGTGGATGAGGACAGCATAGATAAGACTGCTTTCAGAACTCCAGACGGTTTCCTTGAATGGCTAGTTATGCCTTTTGGGTTGACAAATGCACCTGCCTGTTTTGCTGATTTGATGAGTAGGGTGTTTTGGGAGTTCCTAAACAAATTCGTTGTAGTCTTCGTTGATGATATTTTGATCTTCTCCAAGAATGAAGAAGAGCATGCCCAGCATTTGGGAGAAGTTTTGAAATTCTCCGTGACCATCAGCTAAAAGCAAAGTTCTCCAAATGCCATTTCTGGAGAAAGGAGGTGATATTCTTGCGGCATGTAGTCTCCAAAGAAGGGATAGCTGTAGATTCCGCCAAGGTGGTTGCAGTGCAAGATTTGCAGATTCCTAAAAATGCAACCGAGGTGAGAAGCTTTCTTGGGTTGGTAGGTTATTATAGAAATTTCATTAAGGACTTCATGAAGATATCAGCCCCTCTCACCAGGCTGACAAAGAAAAATTTGGCATTTTCATGGGACATAGACTGTGACGTTGCTTTCAAACGACTGAAGAGGGCTCAGACAACAGCCCCAGTCTTGACCTTGCCTGATGGAAGTAAAGTGTTTACTGTTTACACTGATGTGTGCGGTATAGGGCTTGGTGCGGTTCTGATGCAAGAAGGGAAAGTAATATGTTATGTGGGTAGACAGTTAAGAGTTCGTGAGAAGAATTACCCCACCCATGATCTAGAGCTAGCTTCCATAGTATTCGCGTTAAAGACGTAGTGTCATTATTTACTTGGAGAAAAGTTCGAGTTATACACCGATCATAAATCTCTCAAGTATCTATTCTCACAGAAGTATCTAAACTTAAGGCAACAACGGTGGATGGAGTTCTTAGCTTCATATGATTTTGAGATTGCTTATACCCTTGGAAAGGGTAATGAGGTGGCAAACGCACTAAGTAGGCAGAGGGTGGCCTTGAGTCCTCTGTTTGTGGAAAGAAAGAACTTGGAGTTCATATCAGCTTTTGATTTTAGACCCTCCATCGAGGTTTTGCCTGATTTATTTGCATCCTTAGAGGTACAACTGACTCTTGTGGATCAGATAGGAGCATTGCAACAAGGTGACCTATAGATTCTAGACATCATGGATAAGTTTAGAAGAGGGGAGACTTCTAGTCATCTCAGTAGGTATGCCAGAGACGAAAAGGGGTAGTTGCGACGAGATGGAAGGCTTTGTGTTCCTCAAACAGGAAGCTTGATAAAGGTAGTCCTATAAGAAGCCCACCATTCTAAGATGACCATTAATCCAGGTGGTGATAAAATGTACAGGGACATGAAGAGGGTTTTCTTTTGGGATGGGATGAAGAATAATGTGGCCGAATTTGTTTCTCAATGTTTAGTTTGCCAGCAAGTCAAAGCTGAGCAAAGGAAGTCTAGTGGATTACTTCATCCGTTGGAGGTTCCACAGTGGAAATGGGAGAGCGTCTCTATGGATTTCATAGATGGTTTGCCTAGATCGAAGAAAGGTAATAACAGTATTTGGGTGATAGTGGATAGACTCACTAGGAGCGCTCACTTTATTCCAGTTAAGAGTAAGAGGACGACATCATGGTTGGCAGCAGTTTATGTTCGAGAGATAGTTCGTCTTCGCGGAGTACCTTCCAGCATCGTAAGCGATCGTGACCCCATCTTTACCAGTGAATTTTGGAGGAGCTTGCAAGAAGCATTAGGTACACAGTTGTATTTGAGCACCGCCTATCATCCTCAGACTGACAGACATACAGAGAGGGTGAATTGGATTCTAGAAGATCTTTTAAGGCTGTGTATCCTAGACTACGGAGGGACTTGGGAAGAACATCTTCCTTTAGTAGAGTTTGCCTATAATAACAGTTTTCAAGCTAGAATCGGAATGGCACCCTTCGAAGCATTGTACGGACGACCCTGTAGATCGCCAACTTGTTTGTGGGAATCTACAGAAAGATTATTACTTGGACCAGATATGGTAAGAGAAACGTCCGAAAAGATTAACCTTATTCGATGGAAGATGAAGACAGCTCAGGATAGGAAGAAGTCCTATGCAGACAAGAGAAGGACTGACATCGAATTCGAAGTGGGAGTATCACCTCTGAGGAATGTGGTTCGCTTTAGATAAGGATCGAAGTTGGCACCTAGGTTTGTGGGACCATTCCCCATAACCGAGAGGATTGACCAAATGGCCTACAGAGTAAGGCTACCATAAAATCTATCCGATGTTCATGACGTTTTACATGTCTCTCATTTGCGGAAGTGCCTTCATGACACTGCAGAAGTTGTTGAGCCGAGCATGTTGGAAGAAGTCGAAGTGGAACGGGGGGTGATAGTCAGACGAGTCCCTACCCGTATTCTTGGGTCAGAGGTTAAGAAGTTGCGCAATAAGGAGATCAAGTTGCTAAAGGTTCAATGGGGAGATAACCCAGAAGATGCGACTTGGGAGACCGAAAACAAGATTGATGCTTCGCACCCTTTTCTTTTCGAGGGTATGTTCTTTGCTCCTTTCCTAAGTTTTATCAGTGCTTGTTTCTGTCAATAGAATATATCTTATCCATTGTATTTTCGAACTTTAGATAGGAATCCTAAAGATGTAAAAATGTGTTTGAAACATGTTATGTTTGATGGATGCAAGTGTTTGCTAGTGGTTGCCTGTGGACACATATACACACACATTAGGCACTAAGATCGACTCATTCACTCTCATACTGCATTTGGATGTGTTTGCACTTCCTTTTCTTTTATGAATGGAAATGGATGAGTTAGCATATGGATGTTTCATTTGGACAGATGAACGTGCATACATATAGAACTTATATGGTACAATAGGTTTATTCACATACATATTGGATTCATGGCACTAACATACATTGCATTAAGGAGGTCAATTGAATCAGTAGACCGCCTGATCTTCGCATTAGTGTTGGGACATATACACACACCTTCGAATATATTCATATAAGCATTAGAAATCCTTAAGGACAATGGATTCCAATGATTGGTGAATGAGTAGATGGATGATGGATGGTAGGATATGCATTCTTCTCAACTTAGAGATTTCAGGGACGAAATCCTTTGAGTAGGGGAGAATGTAGCACCCTGAATTTTTAACGACATTATAGAAAATAAATTAAATAATAACTAATCTAATATTTAGAACTCGAGGAAACGGACTACACCATTGCGTCCGTCTCGAAATTCTGGTCAAGATAGACATTTGGTTTGCGTAAAACGAACACCGTATAAAGAAGTTATGAAGGTTTTAAGTTTGTATACGCACAGAAATATTTCATATACACGCATGAGTCAGATGTGAGTCAGAGTTGAGTCATAATTCTATCCAGAGCATTCAAATTCGAAAAATTCCTCTAAGCAGCAAAATTCCCGCTCTAGGGGGTCGACCCCTAGAGGGGTGTCGACCTAGGGGTCGACCCCCCTGAAGGGGTGTCCACCTAGGGGTCGACCCACCCACATGGGCGTCGAGACCACTAGGGCTAACGTGGCACTCGGTTTCAGGGGGTCTGGCAGCTGTATATACATGTCCTATTTCTCATATTTTCTTCACTGGAAGTCATGGAGGCCATATGCTGCTGGAGTGCAAACCGAACCATTTTCTATAACAATATATTCTACAAATCCAATTTAGAAATTCTATATCCATTCTTCCTCAATTCTCTAAACCTAACGCTATGAGTTCTAGTTGTTTTTAGGTTTAAATAAATAAAAGTATATTTTGAAAGACTATGAATTGGATATGTTGTAAAGTATGATTCTGTGTTAATGTGAAATCCTATACTATGTCATCGCAGATCTATTTTCCAAGATCTAATAAAATTGTGGTTATTCAATTATGTGCTTATATGGATCTTGATTTCTAACCATGCTATGGTGGATGTGCATCTATAAATTTGGACAGTTGTAACATTACTTAGATCTAGATCTTTATGTTAATCACCTTTTACCTGTCATATTGTGATCCACTGAGATATGTTGTAAACCTGACATGTGAATCCATCTTTAGATCTAAACCTGTTACTATGTCACCCTAACTATGCTAGATATAAACAGTTGGACACCTTATGGTTAATTTAGATCTCATTATGTTGCGTTGACCACATAGTTGTTACAAGTTCATCACTTTTATGCCTACCTTGCCATGATGATTACATGACCATTCACCTTGTTATCATACCAGTTTATGTTTATCTTTATGCCAAGATATGTTGAAACTATCACCTTCGTCATATTCCCTTTTCATTGTTGTAGCTAGGTAACTTTATAGCCTATGCCGACAAAATGCGTACGAATACGTTAGAGAGAAAACGGGGAAAAAGGGATTATAATTGGCATAATTTATGTAATATTTATATGAAATGGGACATGTAATTCAAATGGGGAAAACATAGAAATAGTTATCTATAATGACATAGATGGATTTGGATTAATTTGGAATGTTTAGTAATTTACAATTAGGAATTGTAAATTGTACTTATGACACGAGGTTAGTTTACGTTAGTGGTGGAAGTCTGCCCGGACTCGACTGACATATCCAGCAACCGCTAATGTTGAACCTAATGTGGGAGGTCTAAGTACGCAAATACGAATCGGGCTAAGGCACGAGGTTAGGCCTAACTATGGAATAAGACTGCCCGGACCCGACCGGCATATCCAACATCCACATGTTGTAGGCCTAAAGTGGGAGGTCTAGTCCATTATAAAACCATAAATGAGCATGGTAAAGGATTGGACTACTTAACCTAATTCAATCCATAAAGATTGCATGACTATGAACTTAAGTTAGGGCTAAGTAAAATTGGATGGGTAGTGGGTGGGTTAAGTAAATTAGTGAGAGTGGGTAATATTTACATATAGGCCCACGAACTTAACCCAATAAGGTTATGTAATTAAAGACACCTAGTGGTATACATAACCGGTAGATAATGTAATAACGTTATGTAATTAAAGACACCTAGTAGTATACATAACCAATAGATAATGTAATGAAGTTGTGTAATTAAAGACACCCTTTAGGGTAAGCATAACTGGTATAGGGCTATGTAATTAAAGACACCTAAGGGTATACATAGTCAGTGGAAAACCTTGCGGGATACAAGACAAGGGGGAGAGCTTGTATCATATGTGGGACCCATTTCAGTCAGTAACCCGGAGTTGGTATCAAGTAAGGACTCCGTAGTAGGTGGAGAATGGGCACGCTTACTAATTGATTGTAAGAGATCCAAACGAAACGGATGTTGTGGGCGGCGCAAACCGACCGGGGACATGTGCGTGCATGGGCCGGGTAGAGGGGGTCAAGACGACCGTGACACCGGTAGATATGGTTGTGCACACCATGGGCTGCCACTTTAGGAAGTGATACCTTCTATTGTGGGGCCAACACAGGGTATCTACAGGGTAGGGATCCGATCGATTATGGTAGTGGTTTGGGTATACTTGGACGTATGACCTAAGCCTACCAACTCATAGTGGAAGGGATCATATCATTTCAGTTACACTAGTAATAACGCAGCGTAATCATTAGTGAGGAACGTACACCTTATCTTGCTTACCTTGTCACACCTGCTATTTATGTAGTGATCTCGCTTATCCACTTTATATGCCTATCATGTTGCTTTTATTTATCTACTGGCTAAAAGTAACTAGACTCGCCAGACTTTATGTCTGACCTTGTTGTTTCTCCTTCTTTCTTCCGTTCCCCCCAGGTTCTCAGGGAGGAAACACTCAGACTTAATCAGGAATCAGATATGATCTTGCAAGGAGCTACTTCTAAAGTATGGCTCAAGTTCTTGCCTCTGCTATTGCTTAACTCTTTTAATTGGGGGAATGATGCTTTTTATTTACTTATGTACTCTTATGGTGCTAGATAGATGTTATTTTATTATAATGGTTTTTGTGACTTATGAAATTGTGGACCACGGTATTATGATTTATGCTTGAAATAAAAGTTTAAATTTTCCGCTGCTGCCTTATTTATATCTGTCTTGTAATTATTCTGTGTCTGTTTACCTATAGCGCTTCACGAAACTTAATGCCTTCCCTTAGTGAGTGACATTAACGGACGTGGGTTGCCACAATGGGCCTTGGGCCTTAGGGCTCTTGGGATCTCGTGATCAGATGGGCTTGCGCAGAACCATTGTTTTTTGCGCGTGCAGAATTCAAATTTGTAACACCTCAGAAACGTTGCAAATGAATGGACGCGTCTATTCATCATTCAAAATTGCAATGCTTCTGAACCGTTGCAAACGAATGGTCGCGTCTGTTCATTTGAGATTGCAACTGGACTGTCGCAAATCAATGGGTGCGACTGTTTGAATTCAAACAGCCATAACCGTTGGAAAACGGTTGCATCTTTTCATTTCCCATAAATAGGTTGCCCCAAATTCAGTTTTCAACAACTCGAATTCATTTCTCTTCTCCTTCCTTTTGCTCTTTTCTGCCATTACTATATTCTTGAATCTCTGCTGAATTCTTGAGTAAATTATACAAGTTATAGTAATGCTGGCTATAACTCCTTCATCTTGTCACTGCAGCATTCAAATCCAAGATAGTGAATCGCCATGTTTGTGCAAACACACCGATTAAAAGATATTCGATATATGCTCCGTTGTATCTTCGAACGGATTTGCTATTACTCGTGCACATAATTAAGAGGGAAAATACTGTTTTAGGATAGCGATCACCACATCGTGCCTCGAAGATTTGTGTATTCATAGATAAAGAGATCCGACGATGAATTCGATGACCAACAGGTTGATGTGCAACTACGAAAGATTATTTAATACCAAATAATACCTGATTGGCGTCACCTATGCCAACAAGTTCAACAATTGGTCCCTTGCCCATTGTGACGTCAGTGAAATCTTTTTTGTTCATTCTAAGGCTCTTTAATTCTTCAATTTGCTAAGTCAGAATATTGGCTCCTGTTTTTACTTCATATAATACTTCTCAAGGAACGACCTATATCATAAAACCTTAGCCAATATATAATTTTCTTTTGTGATGTTATCAAACTTGCATTATATGCATTTTAAAAAGTTCATGAAATTATTATTATTTTTGTATTTCACAAACACTCTTCTCCTTATTGTTGAATTAAAAATATATTATGTGTAGAAAATCCTCACATTAAAGAAGCTGCAGCTTCATTTGTCATTAATAATTCAGGCAACATCATTTATGATAAACGATTATGGAAGATTCAACATGTCACCTAAATCAACAAAACCATGATAAAGGAGCACCCAAATTAATGGAGTAATTATGTTTATGGATTTATTTGTTATGTTACAATAGAATACAATTTTGTTCACATCCTTTTAAGGATGTGAACAAAACACTTCCCCCTGATTGGTGGAAATCAGGGAGACCCATATGGGACCCCCCCTGATTTCCACCAATGGGGGCCGGGTGTTTTGTTCACATCCTTAAAAGAATGTGAACAAAATCGGACTCGTTACAATATTCCATTGTAATCATAGTTCATTTTCCCTAGACCGATAAACATCTGCCAGTGAGATGATGGCCAGTTGCTTAATATTCCCATGGCACTATAGTAATAACTTGATTATACATGCCTCTTTAATCACCTATACTTTTATAATACAACACATCTACTTCACAAACTCAGATTCTAAAACCCATATCCAGTTACTTCTATTAGCAATATAGAAAATAAAAATCAAGATAAATAATAATGGGAAATCGCGTAGTTCATGAAAGCCGGATGAAACAAAGATCAAGATGATCCATCATCAAGAATAAAGAGATAGAGAAGACAGTGAAGCACACATAATCAAGCTAGTGATAAGCAAACAAGACTTAAAGTAGTTATTAGAAGAGGAGGGGATAAAACTTAAAGATATGATGTCTCAAATTCGAAAAAAGCCAAGACAAGATTACATCAGAAATGACTAACCACCAACACCATCTTAAGTTTCTGTTTTCTTTTTATTATCCAACTACTTCTGATTAGAACATATTTTATATATAAAATACAATTAATAAGGACACCATTGTATAAGTTCAGTTTCTCCTTTCTTCACTTTTCCGTGTGAAGCAAAGGTCAAGAAATCAATGAAGAATATAAAATTACCGATTAATGATATTTTATAGTTTAAAAATCTTCTATCCATTTATTCATGGTAGAAATGATTAAAATCCAAATCAACATTCTTAATTGAATTACTTTAAAAACTGAGAAAACAACTGATTTTAAACATTGATCCAAAGGTTTCAACTGTAAGTAAAGCACATAACAAGGTAACATAATTAAAGATAAATATCATCTATTGTTTTGCCATATTTATTGCCCTAAAAAACCATGAAATAAAAAACTGTTAAGTGTATAACCTATTTGTGCTTCATCCTCTGTTCCATCATGATTCTTTTCTGATAAAGTTATTATACTATTATCTTTTTAGTTTTTCTTCCACTCGATGTTTTCATGTCCTTCCCAACTCTTGCACTTAGTAAATTATGATAATAGTAGGATGTTCATAAAGTTTTCCAATGTTTTTTGCTGAAAAACAATAACATTAGATATACTGCACAGTTTACTACGAATATGTAAACCTTAGCTAATTAGTACTAAATAAAAGCACACAGTTCACTATTACATCTTGAATTCAAGTAATTAATAACTTTCCATAAAGAAACTTAGCTTATACAGCTTGTAAAAAAAGTATTTTGAAGGTTGTGGCCACCACTGAAAGTTAGCGGATGAATGACATGAGATCCCTTATGTTTCTTAAGAAACCACAGTCCTAAAATTGTAACTGCAAGCAACAACATATACATGAATATTATTTAAATTATAATGAAAAACTAACAAGTTTATTAAAAAGCTTTTGAATAACAAGGAAATATTACCCCAAAAAAATGTCTCTTAAAAGAATGATAAGAAATGCTTTTCCGATGTCTGAAAATTTATTTATTAACTTATATCCCGTGAACTTCAGCAAAGCCACCTGGACACGTAAAAATGAAAGAAGAGTGAATTAACTGGAAATAAAGCTGGAAACCTGAATTGATAAGTTGGCGGTTTTCTTTAAAACAAATATAACTAACTATAATGACAATGATGGATTAGAGGGACGGACTTTTTAGTCTCCACTTGTTTATGCACCATGGTTTGAATGATTTTTGCAAAGTTGCTTTATATAGTTGATCTTCTATCCATATATTCATGGTACAAATAAGAGTGGCTTTTGGATTTGAAAGTATTGGAATTGCATGAATCATGGTAACAGTACAAAACAACAAATATGAGTATCTTTTCCTTCTAAAGACGGGATTAAGAGACATCTTACTTTGCTTTTATTTGAGTATACGAGAACGAATAAGGAAATCCCATGCAGCGTATCTGACCAAATATTTGCAAATGCTCTCTAATTCTCAAGCCTCCACATGTCTCTTAATTCTATCTTGATATTTCACGAGTTTATAATGGGTGTAAGAATAAATTTATCAAGAAATTTACATAAAAGTAAATTCATAATAATTGTTCATCGTGAAGGCATAACAAAATATTAGTTGCATGAATGATTCACTTGTTATATCAAGAAAAGGATTATTCGAATTTCGTTGAATATGGTAAGACATTAAAGAAACATCATGGCATGCAAAAGAGAGTATATAATTAAACACGATGTAGTTACGCTTTGAGTCGTAGCTCTAACCATAACTCCTCATCAGAAAGAGAAGGAGATTTACTGATTTCCATTTCCAACTGAAATCTTCCTTTCTCAACTTTTATTTTTTTTAACAATTTCTAACTTCTGACTTCTTAATTACATCAAGCATCTTAGCAGTAAAAGGTACAGTCTTCACATGCCTGTTTGAGAAACTTGAATCAGAGTACACCGACTCTTGTTAAGAATTGTTACACATTAGAAACAATATAGGCATGTTACTGAAGTTCTCACACTATATATGGCAAGGATACTTGATATGTTTGTAATTGGGTACCGTTAACAAATTGATGAAACTTATATCTTTATTGACATTTACAATAGGTTAACAAAATTTTGATCTGACTGAGAACTTCCCTGAATGCTCTTAATATATGCATACGGGATCAAAAGTTCAAATCCTAATCATTGTAAAACCTAAGTCCCTATATTTATTGGAAAGTTTGAAAAATTATTAAGCGCGTATTTTTGAATCCCAACGACAAAAAAAAAAATTATATGTTTAATTTCCTCCTTTTTGTAATATTTTTCCATTCTCGATATCAATACATCAAAATTCATTCTTCGTTTATTTTGTCTAATGACACTTTCGATTGAATGATAATTCATATTTTAATTTTTGTCTAATTTAGCATACTTTTAAAAAAATCATTTTTAAATATTTGAAAATAAAAACAATCTCGTTTAATCCTACCATTTTGTAAATAACCTTTTGCTATGACATTCATTTTCTTCTGAAACTAAAAATTTATTAAAAAATAACAGTGGAAAATTAAAGGTTTTTGCATGTCTTAATATCTATATTGGATAAAGAAAAATTAGGAACGGGTTGACCATCTTCCTCGCATTAAATTTGATTTTAACAAATGAAAAGTCTATGCTTTTGACTGAAATGGACTGAATCATCCCCTTGAACCACCATTCACAATATCATTCGTCGAGAAATCATTAACAGAAGGAGACAACACTTAGCATTCAGTCGAACCAGTAGCCAAATCACTATGAAACCCATTAGCATTAATTTGAGAAAAGGAAATACCGCCTGGCTGAAAAGAAAGATCGTGAACAATATGATTTAATTAGAGAATGATAGATACGTAGAAGAAGAATTCTGCCCAGCCACATCAGCCTCAAAACATCATGATCCAACATCATACAATCAAGTGAGCTACTGTAAGGAGGAGCATTCAATAGAGAAGCACATTCTTCGCTTTTAGAACAATCTACTATGAACTCAACAGAGTCTCCCTCCACAATATCTACAGAGGGATTCAAACTACTCATAGAGCCAGAAGCATAAGAAAAACAAGATTGTAAATTTATAGTTGAATTTAAATATTAAAATGAAAAAAATCATAAAATAATTTAAGACCATATGTTTTTTCAAAAAAAAAAAACTGTCTAGACAAAAATTTCTAAGTTTGAAGAACACCAAACAAAACAGAAATCCATGTTTCAAATCAAGAGGAGTTGGTAAAAGGGGGAAAAATCAACTGTCAATAGGTTCAGAAAACATTGAATAAAGATGTTGAATTAAACGTGTCAAAATGTAATAATAATTTCACAAAGAGATAAATAAATACCATTATCTTTATCCAAAGATAAATAGTAAGAGAAAATATTCGTTAAAAGCAAGAATTTGAGACAGAAGAAAAAATTATGCTTCTATGAAACTGAAGAAGCAGGAAATGGGGAAGAGATCGATCAATAAAACAAGAACAAGAAAATCGTTTATGCACAAATAAACACATTTAAAACACATTGTAGGTTCTTTGCATACATAAGATCTATGAGATTTTCCACCACATATATAGCATCAATTGATGAAATAAAGAACACACAAAAACTAAGTTAGCAGTGGAAATAGGAGTACTAAAGAAACTAAAGAATATGGTGAACAAACTTTAGATTTAAATAACGCCATACATCATAGAGCATACGTAGGATTAACTAACTAGGAATCAAATATGTGGTGAGAAAATTTCTATTTGAATGAGGCAACAAAGAATAATACCTTAAAATCAGCATATTACAGATGAGAGCATAGATCAGCATAAATCAACAAATGATAGAACCACCAAAACTGTAATTGATTCCAAAACACATCGATTAAGAATTAGGGTATCATCTGATGAAGGCTTCAATTTTCAACGCTGTGAGGATTGTAAGAGCAGAAGTCGATTTTAATATTAGCGAAAAGTAGCAAGATTGGGGAAAGTATTGTGCGATTTGCGGATGAAGGTATTGAGAATGGTGTAATAGTAAACATGGAAGGCAAAACTTCGTATGAAGACAATAAACATTGACACAGTGAAGACAAGAAATTAGGGGAAGACGAGGAGGAAAATAATTTAGGTTTAGGCGGAAAAATGAAAATAGAGGAGGGAAGTCGAACGTAATGGGAGAGAACTGGCAAACGTAACAGGTATTTTAGGGAACGTTATACAAACGTAATCATAACCTCTAAATACAAAATTAAAATTCACATTGGTTACATTTACTTATCAAACTCAACCAATGAATATAACCATATGCATATTTTCTTGTAGTGCCTGATGATCATTCATTGCTGCCTAGCATATCTTTTAGCCCATTACTTCCCTTATTAAGTGCAAGTGTTGTGGGCGATCATCGCATTTGGTATCAGAGCTCCGGTTATTGATTTTAGCCAAAGTTCAAAGACGTAATTACGTATGAGAGACATATTGTAGAATTATGATGAATGTGTACTATATATTAGTGTATAGTATAATGGCATCTGAACTCCATTTGCAGTTTTTCTCATATATGGAATAATCATTGTATATTACAGATTTAGAATGAGTCGTCGACCATTGAGACAAGCTGCTAGGTAGGAGAGTGTTCCTATAGGGGGTAATGGCAGCATACAAACTACCCAACTATGCTCAAGGCCATGATGGTAGTGATCATGAGGAGGGTACCCGCTCAGGAGAAAACTGCGGTAGATGTAGGAGTTCTAGTGCAGGTGCCTAGGGTTGTGGACTTCGCGATACTATGCAAAGACTTCACCACTATAGGAGGAAAGCCGTTTAAGGGAACAAACCCGATTGTCGAGATTTAAGGGTGGCTTGATATTTGCATTCGGATCTTTGGTGACTTGGGAATTGATGATGTTACGAAGCGCAAGCTTGCATTGAGACAGCTACAGGGCAGAGCTATGGATTGGTGGAACTCTGTTACTCTAAAGACTCTGGAAGATGAGATTTCATAGGAGCAATTCCAAGTCAATTCTGAGATAAAGTTTATTTTTACCGTCTAGAAGTCTATTTTGTTTAAGAAGTTTGTCGAGCTTAAGCAGAATGGTCGACCAGTGTTGGAGTATGTTTCTGACTTCGAATCTTTGTAGAAGTATACACGTTCATATGTCGAGACTCCTTATAAGAAGAACAGGAAGTTTGTCATGGGCTTGGACCAGTATCTTGAGAATCAGCTAGTTGATCATCTAGATGACACTTATGAGAAGATCGTCGAGAAAGCTCTGAGACACGAGAGTTTTTTTTCCTAAGGAACAGACTGCTGTTGCAGCTAACGAAGAACAGAAGCCACAACAGGTGGTAATTACAAAAAAGGAAGCAGCTGCAACAGAAAGGGAAAGATGGTCAGAAAAAGTAGAAAGGTGAAGTGACTTGCTTTAACTACTGCCAGAAGGGTTAATATTCCAAGGATTGTAAGAATCCAAAAGTTAAAAGGAAGTGCTTTAAGTGTGGAAAGCCCGGGCATGATAAGAAGGATTGTCCAGAACTAACTAAGGGTAAGCTGGTTGTGAAGGCATATGCTTCAAAAGCTGCCATCGTCTTCAAGGGATCCTACGGCAGAGGAGAAAGGAAAGAGTGTCGTCGTTCAAGGTATTCTTTCTATTAGAGATGTTTCAGTTCATGTGTTGCTTGATACTGGAGCATCTCATTCATTCATTTGTAATGAGCTTATGTGCCGCTTGGGTTTGAAACCCGAGATTTGTGATAGACCTTTGATCGTGACTAATCCAGTTGGGGGTTCGTCCAGTTTTTGTATGATTTGTCGTGGTCTAGTGAAACGACCCGAACTTCCCCGATAAGGAAAGCCTGGATTGAGTTGAGGACAAGCCACATCGAAACACAAACAGAAGAACATTTCATTGTGTATTACAACAATTCCATCAGAATACAAGAATATACAGAGTATGAATAAATATTACACAGAAAATATCAGAGATTAAAATTACATTTAAGTACATCGCAGTGGAAAAACAATACAAAGCACAACTGAATACAGATACACGGATACAGAGCTTTCCGAATACTACTTCAGCTGTAAATCAGGATCCTGTGAATATAAATCTATAAAACCCAAACTACTATCTGCACGTGTCATAAATAAGGGCACCCAGAGTTTAGGTTAAAACAATAAACTCCAGGTCATTCATGTGACTGGTGTGAGAACTAAAACAGTTATTAGTCTTTATTTTTAAAGTTAGGTAAATCAAGGGACCACGCCGTATAACACGGAACGAGTTTCCTCTCAAGGATACCAGTGCATAAAACAACAGCGTAATGCTAAATAAAGAAAAATGAAGCTATTATAAGACCCAGGTCCCATCACACAATGCAACACAAGCCGGAGGATAGGGTTTTCACTTATAATAGCCAAACATGCTTGGTACGTTAAAACAAATCATTTGATACTATTATAAGTGCATAGTGTATAAAACAACTTCAAATATAAATGTATCAATCCTAGACGGCATGGGTACCATATATCATGTCGCCAATACTAGGCTCTACAATCAAAACCGCAAATATCACGTATTTGGAAGTTGGATTTCCATCTGTGAACCAAGGCAAGGGATCGTCCTTACCGAATTCGAGACGCTCTAGCCCGCCCCTCAGGAACAGCCGCAACTTCCCCTTGGATCATCAGGGTCGGTCCACCCGATATGGATTATAATGCCTGAACACTGCGTTTCCCCACCCTATAGGGTGTCAATGAGTCCAATGACTCCATCAGCTCCACATAGCCACCAATATATCTGAGGCGCCTCGCAACCCAACACCACATAAGTCAAACTCGTCTGGGCGTGTCAAACCACTGACACCACTTCTAGCTAGAAGGAAACGCATGTCCTCCCTGAGATCCTTGTCCCATTTCTGGTTCACAACCGGGGTGTGAGGCTCGCGAATCAACGCTACACAAAGCTATGCCACACAGGCCGTGCTTTGATCATCAACCACAAGACTCTGCTTTTCAACAGAAGCCTTGATCATTTGCATCTTAGCATGCCACACAGGCAAACCGCTCCATGCAACCGATATCCATCAATCACACAGAATGATATCCAATGTCAGACACACAGTCCATTTACAAGTCAGTTCTGGGTCTGAACGAAACTGGAGGCACCTTGTACCTCGCATATCCATCGATCTCCAAGTACGTCTGGACGATCACTAACTGATTCCCTCCTCTTGGGTGTACGGCCCAATCAAGATCATCAGTAATTATCCAAACGACGTAAAGACCTCTGGTCTTCGACCACCGTCTTCATCCTCGACACATCGTCGAATCAGTTATTCAGAATGGGATAAACCCGGTCTTTCTGAATAACTCGCGTATATAATAAACAAGTGTTACACAAACACAACATATGCCTCATTCCAATTCAGAATATTCTTTTATTCAAATATTGTTACACTTTGGGAAAAGTTCCCATTAATTTTATCAAAGATAAATTCTTTAAATTTATTCTTTAATCTTCCTTTGAATATCAATTCAAATTAGTCGGGATTAGCGAACCACACCGAAGTAGTCATTTATTTTATTTCCCAATCCCAGCCTATTCATCCCATGAAGTAAAACTGGTAATACTTCATATCTAACACCACGGTGTTTTCGGTAAATTCAATTACCATTTCACGTTCAAATCTAATTAAAGATTTAACTATCGCCTGGAGCAAAACTGGTGATACTCCATTCTCGATCATTTCAATCTATTTTAAGATTCATTAAAAATCCACTTGGTTTTAATCTTCCCAAAAATCAGTATTAATGATTATTTAACTTGGGAAACCATATCCTGTCTTTAACTGGGTTAAAGAACCAATGTCATTTAAAACACGGTTCACAATAAACCCAAAATCACATTCCATTCCATTGCAATTTATTTTATTAAATTGGAAAACTTTACTTTGGAAAACCTCCTTTAAATCTTAACAAAAGATTTATAAATTCCAAATCACATTTCACTGTAAATCGGGTAAAGAACAAATGTCGTTAAAACACAGTTCACGATAAACCCAATTCCCATTTGATATTAAATATAAGGCTCTGAATAAAAAATATATTGGCTTATATTCAATATCAAATTCTACGACCAACAAATATCGTATTGGAAATAACGATATAAATATATCTTTCAAATTTCCATAACAATATCTGTATAATCACGAAATCCAACATCGAAATATTCTAAAGACAATTTCGATTCAAATCCATTCCAATTCAATTATTGAAAATTCCGGTTACTTTTAATACCCTTTCAAATCCAATTTATTTATTTAAAAATAAATAAATTATTATTCTAGTTCAAAACTAGTTCATTTCGATGAAAATCTATTTTTATCTTTTCAAATTTGAATTTTTTCATCTCAATTCTTCACAAATCATTTCTTATGATTTTACACAAATTATTACTATTTTTAATAATTTTATCAAAGCCCGTACAGTCGAATTCCATCAATGGCCATCGAACTGCACTTACAGGGACTTTTTCCAAATTTGATTTAGACATAATTCCAAATCCAACCATTAGATTTCAAATCTCCAATATTCATTAGAAAGCACTATTCGATACGAACCCAAGGGTTCCGGTTTTAGGAGAATCCGACGGTCGGATCTCCCGTAACGTCCATTCGAAGTCAATGGTCGAAATTCGCGAACGGCCGCAGCGCGGCGCGTTCTAATCAGGCCATTATATATATATATATATATATGTTTCGTCGATTCTCTTTTCAAACATATTTTATAAATCGTTTTAAATTCGTTTTCAAAACGATTTCAACTTCATATTCAATTTCTAATCAAAATTGAATATTCCATATCATTAATCTACAAATGATAATATTTTCATAATTTTATGTTTTGAAATCACTTCCTTTTCTATAATCACTATAAAAACGAATATAATCAATATAAATATCATTCGCGTCAAAATGGCGCATATCTAACCAACATGGCTTTATATATTTCAATAACTTCGTTATTCTATTCAACAAATGAATATTTTCTTCAACATATGAATATAAATTTTATTCAACACATGAATTTTCTTTCTATTCAACACATGAATTTTCTTTTATAATATTCCTTATTTTCCAAATTGGAATGAGGCCCAATCAATTATCATATAATGTTAATTATACGAATTCTCTACAACACATGTATATAATAGCAACGATAAATCATCAACCATCATCCAGAGTGCATCACACAACTGCATAAGCATTAAATATAAATAATTAACGCTTACACAGTCTGTCAACCCATCGATTGACGTACAACTAAACAATTGGGATTAGTGTACGTCAAATATCATCCCAATACCCGTGTGGGGTTTCAAATCAACAAACATGGATTTTTATTTATGCAGTTGGGCGATGTGTAAAATTTATCGTCCCAATCAATATCAGTCAAATCGGTGTACATAAACAAATCGTCCGATTTGTTTATAAATATTTATTTTATATACGTGTTAAAAATTATATTTTTAACAATAAAATATTTATTCAATCCACATCGCACAATCAATTTTCACAGCACATCAATCAAACAAGTCATCCATGGTCTGTGGAAGACGGGTGTCGAGTGCTACTAAGCACCGTCTGCATCCTAGTATATATTTCAAACTAGAAATTAAAATAAAAGTGAGGAGTTCTCACCTTTGGGTTCCACTCCGCCATTCCTCATTTCTGAACGGTTTGAATTCTAATTCATTTCCAATTGGTCCCATCACAGTTTGTTTTCATGCTGTTCATATTAAAAATCACATTTTTAATATGATGTTTATATATATAAAAAAAATCATATTTTTACATCGCTACTTCGTTATAAAAAATTACATTTTTATATCGCCCTTCTTCTAATAAAGATTATATTTTTATAACTCTACCTAAATAAAAATCATATATTTATTCTATATAAAAATCATATCTTTATTATGCTATCATATAGATGAAAATCCAATCTTTATTCGCTATTAAAATCTCATCTTTATCGCGATAAAAATCTCATCATTCTCGCTATAAAAATCTCATCTTTCTCGCTTTCACATGAACAAAAATCATAACCTTCTCTAATTAAAAATCTAAATTTTTGTAATTAAAAAAAATCAGAACTTTAATCTTATAAAAATATGAACTTTAAACTTATAAAAATATGAAATTTAAACTAACGTAAATAAATAAATCAAACTCACAGTTTTTCGGTTGGTAAAGGGGAGGGTTATCTGCACGGCCGGAAGTGAGGTGATGGCATCGGAGGTGCACTGGCCGGTGGGGCCTCAGCAGTGGTGGCGGTGCGGATTTTCTAGAAGGGGGGAAGGGGTATCGAATTAGAGAAGAACGGAGGGGGAAAGAAGGTGGCGCTGTCAGAGGGGGTTGCAACGTGGGGGTGGATAGTCGGCGACAGGGGAGCGGCGGTGCAGTAGGGTCAGGGGCGAACGGAGGTCGTGGGGTGTTGACTTAGGCGCGGGCTTCAACTTAGAGGAAGAGAGAGAGGGGAAGAGGAAGGGGGAGGCGCTCTGGAGGCCGGTCGACGATGGAGGAGGGAGCGGCGGACGATGGTGGCCAGGGAAGGGGCATCGCGGTTTTTGAAGCGTTGACCAGAAGATTGGAGAATGAGGTCTTTGACCGTATAAAGGAGGGTATATAATATAAATTTTAATTTCTTTTTGAATTTTAAAACGTAACTTTTTTATTTGAACTCGAAATCAAACCACCGATTGTCGTCCCTAGCTAATTACCCCCATTCCAAACATAATGGGACATGTCATGTAGGACAATTTCATCGTTACGATCAGTTTTCATTAAATTTACAATATAAATAAATATAACGGTCAATATTGATTTTAAAGTACATTTCAATTTACTGGGGCCACATACAGACTCTAAAAATTGCAGAAAAATTATTTCTAGCTTCGTATTGACGATACGGTCCTAACAAAACTAATTTCATCAAATTTTGAGACCATTTGAAAAATGGCCATTTTCCAGTCGATTAAAATCAACTTAAACTAGTCAAACGCGTTTTCTTTTGCCATGCTCACATATTGATTTAGAAAATTACGAATTTTGGAATCTAGCAATAACTTGACATCCCGGATCCAACAAATGTGGTTTCATCGAAAAAAGAGGTCGTTTGCAAAATTTCCATTTTTAAGGGACAGAATTCCATAGCAACTATTCTGAATTTTCAATTGGACATAACTTTTTATTCCAGCAATGAAATTTTGATTTTTCGGATTCGTTGGAAAGATATTCTCAATTAAATCCTAATATTTTTTGTTTCGCTAAAATCCAGTTTATTTTGAATCCTGTACATTCATTTGAACTTTGAAATTGAATTTTCAAACTACCGCGCCATTTTCAATTCCTTTTATAATTAAAAATAAATATTTATATTCTAACGACGATTCAAATAAATATATACGTTCTAATTCTATTAAAAATAAATTTCTCGTCGTTATTATTTAAAATAATTCATTTTAAATATTCAAAATTCACTAAAATTGCCAAAATAAAAATTTTAAATTGGCTCGGATTTCTGGGTTATTACAATCTCCCCCACTTAAAACTTTTCGTCCCCGAAAAGGAACGAAGCCGAAAGTTGTTTGACTAATCAACTCAACTTTCATTATTTTCATTACAGCTTAAGTTGTAACGACCCGAAATTCCGGTCCAACTTGAGCTGACCAAGTAACACAACTCCAACCCCGATTACACTGGAAAATCAGAAAACTAATAGAAAGAAATTAGAGGGTGAGAATAGATAAGATAGAAACTTAGAATAGGAGAAGAAGAAGAACACAACATCAGAGTAACACGAATCTCACAGTGGAACGAATAACATATAATATATATAAGATAACTTTGAAATATAAATTTGTACTTGAATATACATCATTATCAGAGTACAACACTTACAACACAGCGGAAATATACAATAGCTACATAATCCTGAAGCCTCCTGCTCCAGCTCTTCAAGTATCTGTAAATCTCGACTACTTGACTGCCCGTATAAAATTGGACACCCAAGAGTTTAGGGAAAACAAAACAAAATAAACTCCGGGTCAGTCATGAGACTGGTATGAGTAAAACAGTTTAAAATAGTTCAAGAAAGTAAATGACATCTCATAAGACCACGCCGTATAACGGAACGGGTTTTCCCTTATGAGAATCCAAATATCTTTATATCAAAAACCTTTTAATATTATAATAATGTCTGTCAACCACAATATAATAATCATCTAGCAGAAACGCTTTCATCTCATGTTCTACATATATAGTATACAATCAAAACCGCAAGCATGTATTGGGTAATGGATTTCCAACTATGACAAGGTACGGAACCACCTTTCGCTAGTGTACCTCTAAAGAGGAATACACTGGGTTCAACAAGAACATCTTGCAACCCAGCCACACATGACCGACCACTCATTTCGCTTGAGTGTATCGTATGTATATCAATAACGGTTGGGATCAGCAACCGTTTCCCGAATGGGACAACATCGATAATAGATTTTTTAGAAGTAAATGAAACTCTAGATCAGGTGATTATACACCCTAATAGGTGCGACCTACATATCCATGTTGCCTACACGATTTCTGTCATTTCCTAGTTGTGAGGCTAGAAGCTATGCTTATCTCTGACAGATCACACGTTTATTATAATAACCCGCAAAATCTGAGCCAGTTTAAAATTTTTATTTTGGCAATTTTAGCGAATTTTGAACATTTAAAATAGATTATTTTAAATAAAATCGACAAGAAATTTATTTTGAATAGAATTCGACGTATATATTTATATACGTCGTCGTTAGAATATAAATATTTATATATAATTATATAATAGAATTGAAAATGGCGCGGTAGTTCGATAATTCAATTTCAAACTTCAATTGAATGTACCGGGTGCAAAACAATCCGGATTTTAGTGAAACCAAAAACATTAGGATCTATTTGATAATATCTTTCCAATGAATCCAACAAATCAAAATTTCATAGCGGGAATCAAAAGATATGTCCAGTTGAAAATTCTGAATAGTCGCTATGGAATTCAGGCCCTTAAGAATAGACATTTTGCAAACGACCTCGGATTTCGACGAAACCACTTTTGTTGGATCCGTGATGTTAAATTATTGCTAGGTTTCAAATTTCATAATTTTTCGAATCAATATGTGAGCGTGGCAAAGGAAAACGCGTTTGACCAGTTTCAGTTGATTTTAATCGACTGGAAATTGGCCATTTTTCCAACGGTCTCAGAATTCGACGAAACTAGTTTTGTTAGGACCGTATCGTCAATACGAAGCTAGAAAATATTTTTCTGCAATTTTTAGAGTTAGTATGTGACCCCGGTAATTTGAAATGTACGTTTAAAATTCAATGTAGTGATTTAAACGTAAATTTAACGGAAACTGATTGTAACGATCGAATCTACCTACGATACATATCCCATTGTGTTCGGAATGGGGGTGAAACGCTATGGACGACAGGTGGTGGGCCTCGTTTAGAGGTCGTATGTAAAAGTCAACTTCTTTGAAAATAAAATAATAAAATAAATAAATAAAAATATATATAACCCTTATCTTCCCTTGGCCCCCCTAAAATCGATTACAGATAAAAAAAAAGAGAACGAAGACGGAGGAGCTGCCGCTCCTCCGATCGACGCGCCGCCGCTCCCCTGGTGTGCCGCCGCCGCTTCTTCCTTCCCCCTCCCTCCAGACGAGCGCCGCGCCCCCCCTCCATCTTCCCCTTCTTCTCCTTCCTCCCCGCGACCGACTCCAGACCCGACCCCACAGCCCGCACCACCAACCACCGCCTCGCCTCACCCCCCTGGCCCAACCTTCGCCTGCTGCGACTCCCTCCCCTCTTTTCCCCTTCAAATTCGAGTCGTGACCCCCCCTCTAGCCCGCTGCCCAGCCGCCTCGGGCCGACCTCCGACCATCGGTGACAACCGCGACGCCCCAGCAACCTCCCGGACGACCTGCGCCAACCAGTGTTGGTCTGAATCCCCTCCTCCCATCTGAAAGGGTGAGTTTTATTAACTTTTATTATTTATTTTCTAAGAAAAATATAATCTTTACTATATAAAGGATGTAAAAATATGATTTTTGTTTATGTAGTGAAGTAAAAATATAATTTTTACATGATAGAAATATTAAAAATAGCATCTTTATATGTGTAGCAAAATAAAGATAGATTTGAAAAGACGATATTTTTAGATTTGAAAAGACGATATTTTTAGAAAATATAAAAGGCAGGATTTTTAATATGAGTAGTGAAGTAAAAATATGATTTTTACTTCGAGAAAAAAATATAATTTTTATAATGTAGAAGGGAGAAAAATATAATTTTTAGATTATATTTGTAAAGGTGAAATCTTTATTTTTTGTAAAGGTGAAATCTTTATTTTTGTAAAGGTGAAATCTTTATTTTTGAAAAGGCGAAATCTATATTTTTGAAAAGAAGAAATCTTTATATTTGAAAAGGCAAAATTTTTATATGGAGAATAGTATAATAAGTAGAAAAAAATTCGATTTTTATATATTGAATAGCATAGTAAAAATTCGATTTTTTTTTTAAATATATGAAGTGATTATAAAAATATGACTTTTAAATTGAAAGTGAATAAATAAAAATGTGATTTTTATTTTAAAGACATCAAAATATAAAGATGTGTGATTTTTATATATGTAGTGACTACGGGCAACGAAGATGATAAAAAGGCGAGAATGAAGAAGATTTCTATAAATGAAGTGTCGTGAAGTTGGATAGCTATTGGTGAGAACTTCTCACTATAAATTCTTTTTTTTTCTAGTTATATATATATATACTAGGATGTAGACGGTGCTTAGTAGCACCCGACACCCGTCATCCACAGACCATGGATGGCTTGTTTGTTAAATTGTTTGGTTGTGTAGTTGGTTAGATTATTTGATTTGAATTGAATTGTTTGGTGAATTGAAATTGATTTGATTGATGTGTGAATGGCGTGGGCCATTCACTAGACCGGGGATAAGGCTAGGCCTCGTCCCGTTTCTAGTATCGTGCCGTTATGCCGCCGAAATTTTCTAAAATATGTTAGAAAAATAAAAATATCATTTTTATAGTGTAAATGTACTGAATAGGAATTCATGTGTTAAAAGAAAATATATTATCGTTAAAATATAATTTTTAACGAGAAAGTGAATAAATAAATATTTATAAACAAATCGGCCGATTTGTTTATATCCACTAATTTGACTGATATTGATTGGGTCGATAAATTTTACACATCGCCCAACTGCACAAATAAAATCTGTGTTTGTTGATTTGAAACCCCACACGGGTGTTGGGATGAAATTTGGAAGTTCACTCATCCTGATTGATTAAATATGTCGATCGATCGATTGACAGGCTGTTATAAGCGTCAGATATCTATATTTGATACTTATACAGTGTAGTGCAATTTGGTTGATGGTTGATTATTTTTCAATGCTATTATATACATGTGTTGTATGGAATCCATATAATTAACATTATATGGTGATTGATTGGGCCTCATTCCAATCGGGAAAATAATGAATATTATAAAGGAAAATTCATGTGTTGAATCTATTCATGTGTTGAGTGAAATATTTTAATAATCAAATTCACATCTTTATCATATTTACAATTAGAATCTACTTCTCAGTAGGAGTCTAATTAAAAATCAAACGATAGATACCATAGTTTTATAAAATATTTTACATAACAAAAATAGTGATGTGTTGACAGTACTCATGTGTTGAGATTAGTCGTGTGTTGAAAGAAATATAGATTCATGTGTTGAATGGGATAAATATTCATTTGTTAGATAGAATAAAGAAGTTTTGAAAAATATAAAGCCGTGTTGATTAGAGATGCGTTATTTTGACGCGAACGATATTTATAACGATTTTATTCGTTGTATAATGAATATTGAAAAGTGATTTCAAAATTAAATATTTTGAAATGAAATTCAAATTGAATTAAATTGAAATTGAAATTTAAAACGAACTGAAATTGAATTGAAATCAATTAGAAGGTAAATTCGAATTGAATTGAAATCAATTAGAAGGTAAATTTGAATTGAATTGAAATCAATTAGAAGGAAAATTCGAATTGAATTGAATTGAGACGAATTTGAATTTGAATTGAATTGAGACGAATTTGAATTTGAATTGAATTGAAATGAACTCGAATTGAATTGAAATCAAATCGATTTGAAATTGAAGATGAAGTTGAAATTGTTTGGAAACGAATGTAGAACTATTTATAAAATTCGTTTTAAAAGGAAATCGACGAAATATATATAATATATATATTATATATATATATATATAATGGCCTGAATAGAACGCGCCGCACCGCGACAGTTCGTGAATTTTGACCATTTATTTCAAACGGACGTTGCGGGAGATCCGACCGTCGGATTCTCCTAAAACCGGAACCGTTGGGTTCGTATCGAAAAGAGCTTTCCAATGAATATTAGAAATTTGAAATCTAACGGTTGGATTTGGAATTATGTCCAAATCAAATTTGAAAAAGGTCGCTGTAAGTGCAGTTCGATAGCCGTTGATGGAAATCGACTGTACGGGCCTTGATAAAATTATTAAAAATATCGATAATTTGTGTAAAATTATAATATGTGAATTGGAAAGAATTGGGCTGAAGAATTCCACATTTGAAAGGATAAAAATAGATTTTTATCGAAATGAACTAGTTTTGGACTAGAATTAAAATCGATTTATTTTTGAAATAAATAAATTGAATTTGAAAGTGATTTTAAAAATAATCAATATTCCCAATACGTGAATTGGGCTGGAGTTGAATCGAAATTATCTTCGGAGTATTTCGATGTTGGATTTGATGACTATGCAGATATGGTTATGGGAATTTGAAAGATATATTTTATATCGTTATTTCCAATACGATATTTGTTGGTTTCAGAATTTGATATTGAATATAAGCCGGTGTATTTTCTATTCAGAGCCTTGTATTTAATATCGAATGTGATTTGGGTTTATCGTGAATCGTGTTTTAGATGACATTGGTTCTTTAACCCAGTTAAAGGCAAGATGTTGATTTTTGAAAGAATTAAGACTAAGTGTAGTTTTAATGAATCTTTAATTAGATTAAAATGTGAATTGATAATTTAAATTATCAAATCTGAAAAGTGGTCGAGAGTGGAGTATCACCAGTTTTGCTCCAAAGCGATAGTTAAATCTTTAATTAGATTTGAACATGAAATGGTAATTAATTTTACCGATAACACCGTGGTGTTAGGAATGGAGTATCACCAGTTTTGCTCCATGGGATATATAGGTTGGGATTGGGAGATAAAATAAATAATTACTTCGGTGTGGTTCGCTAATCCCGACTAGTTTGAAATGATATTCAAAGGAGGATTAAAGAATAAATTTAGAAGAATTTATCTTGGATAAAATTAATGGGAACATTTCCCTAAGAATGTGATTTTGTGAATAAAAGAATATTCTGAATTGGAATGAGGCGTTTGTTGTGTTTGTGTAACATTCGTTTATTATATACGTGGGTTATTCAGAAAGGCCGGGTTTATACCCATTCTGAATAACCGATTCGACGAGATGTCGAAGACGAAGACAGTGGTTGAAGACCGGAAGTCTTCACATCGTTTGGGGTGATTACTGATGATCTTGATTGGGCTGTACACCCAGGATGAGGGAATCAGTTGGTGATCGTCCAGACGTACTTGGAGATGGATGGATATGCGAGGAAAGTGCCTCCGGTTTCGTTCAGACCCAGAACGAACTTGTAAATGGATTGTGTGTCTGACATTGGATTTTATTCTGTGCAGATTGATCTCTATTAAATATACATCTATTTGGCGGTGGAGAATTTATTCTCTTGCTTAACGCCCTTCTCTGAGACGTACGAGCTCAGGGGTTGTATATCGATGGACATCAGTCGCATGGAGTGAATTGCCGGTGTGGCACGCGTAAGTGGCAATTGATCAAGGCTTCTGTTGAAAAGCAAAGTCTTGTGGTTGATGATCAAAGCACGGCCTGTGTGGCGTAGCTTTGTGTATAACATGAATTCGCGAGCCTCACACCTCGGTATGAGTCAAAAACGGGATAGTGACTGCAGGGAGAGCACGACGTTTCTTTCTAGCTAAGGTGGTGTCAGTGACCTACCAGCCCTGACATTTATATACTTTTCACCTGTGTGGTTGTTGGATACGAGGCGCCTCGGATATAGGTCTGTAAGGACCGGGAAACGTGTGTTCAGGAATAACTAATCCTCAAAAGTAAGAGAGGACCGGCCCTGAAGATCCAAGGATCAGAGTGGGGTCCTGGGACATTTGCTAGAGTGTCTCGAACGCGGAGAGGAGCTTGCCCCTTGCCTCGACTCATGATGGAATCCAATTTCCAATACGTGTGTTTCGGTTTTATTTGTAGAACCTAGTATGGCGACATAGTGGTATGGGTCATTCATGCCGCCTATGATTGATATTTATGATTGAAATTGTTTTGACACTATACACCTATAATAGTATCAAATAATGTGTTTTAAACGTATCAAGCATGCTTTGGCTGTAATAAGGTAAAAACCCTATCCTCCGGCTTGCGTTGCATTGTGTGATGGGACCTGGGTCTTATAACAGCTTCATTTTTCTTTATTTAGCATTGCGTTGTTTGTTCTATGCACTGGTATCCTTGGGAGGAAACCCGTTCCGTGTTATACGGCGTGGTCCCTTGATTTACCGAACTTTAAAATAAAGAATTATAACTGTTTTAGTTCTCACACCAGTCACATGACTGACCTGGAGTTTATTGTTTTAACCTAAACTCTGGGTGCCCCTATTTTCCACACGGGCAGCTAGTAGTTTCGGTTTTGCAGATTTATATCCACAGGGTCCTGATTTACAGCTGGAACGATGCTCGGAAAGCTCTGTATCCGTGTATCACTTTCAGTTGTGTTTTGTATATTTTTCCGCTGCTATGTAATTTATTGTAATCTCTGATATGTATCGAATGAAAATTATTCATTTATACTCTGTATATTCTTGTATTCTGATGGAATTGTTGTAATAACAATGAAATGTTCTTCCGTTTGCGTTCTATTTTGTCTTGTCCTCAATTCTATCCGTGCTTTCCTATACGGGGAAGTTCGGGTTGTCTCATTTATTCACTTTGAATGTCACATCGTCATACCCGCCAAATCACAAATTGATTTCCCCAAAAGTACCACGGGTATTCAGCTAAGAGAAACGAATTCCTCCGCCACCAAACGTGAACACATTTGAAGAGATCAACTTACGCGATCTATTAGATATACTCTGTCAGACATTCTTCTATACAGGTCGTCCTGGGACTGGACAAACCGAAGGCACTATTCAGTACATCAATCTTAGGCAATCTTTACCGAAGATTTATACAACAACCCTTGTATTTTACTCCGTCTTCAATTATCTTTGGCATATATGATCCGCAACGCTTATGCCAATACAGAGTGGTTCCTCGGATAATAATCCAACCGGTCTCTCCATATTAACAACGTTAAAATGGCCGAAAAGTTCGATAGTTGGTGAGTTAACTATCAATGAAAAATAGGTGTGCAAACAACGATATTATTTCCAGATGGAAATTATGTAGATCAATCATCATTTAACATGTATATATATATATATATGTATATATATATTCACAATTCCTTATTTTCCATTGTTTATTTACATATCATTATCATCCCACATCTATCAGACTCTAGCAATAAACTAACAAGAGAACAACTTCCTAAGTATAAACCCCGAAGGCCGAAACCAACATCAGATCGATACTCAGGAAACCATTCAACTTATTAATCTCTAGCCAGTTTCTAATTTCTGTTTAACTCCCTTTTGATTAACTATGTTCGATTAACTCCTCTATTTATTTTCCCAATAAATAATCCTTTATTCTATTCTATTTATTTACTTAACAAATAACTATTCCCTTTTCAATTCTATTTATTTAACCAATAAGTATTTCTTTTATCTTTTTTATTTATTTTCTAAATAAATATTTCCATTTAATCTATTTGTGAATGTTTTACAAATAATTTCCTTTATTCTATTTATTTTCTAAATAAATAATTCTTTATTCTATTCTATTTATTTTCTAAATAAATATTCCTCTTTATAAAATCCTATGATTTTATAAATACTTTACTTTCAAAAATATTTCATTTTATAAAATCGGTTGATTTTATAAAATTCCTTTATTTCAATATACATTGAAATATTTCTTTTTACATCCCAGGGTTTCTTACGGTATTTAATATACCAAACCACAAAGATCGATATCATTTAAACACACATAATCAAACAAGTTATATATCACATCATATATTACAATATATGAAAACAGTGAAGTAAATGTTGAGGAATCCAGTTGGATTTCTCCGACTTATTTCCCTGCATCACAAATGTTACACAATATAATCAACATCACTTTCAGTTCAATATGAAATATTCTATTAACAGAATCAATATTTGATTTACGGTTTATATATATATATATATTCCTCTAACTGACTAGCAGTTCAATCAAACAGTCTACACATAGTCAATCAGACAATTTTTAACAGTTCTAAAAATACAACATGAAAATATAAATTGTTCAGAGTTAGTGAGATTTACTCACATTGGACGACCATCGTTAATAACGATAACCATCGCTTGATTCGAACAGACAATTTATTTTTTACATATTGTAACGAGCTCCAATTCACTTCCTGTCAGTTCCTTGTTGTAGCCGCCGTCCATACGATCCCAACGCAACTTACGGTTCGTTAATCTGATATTGTATGACCAAGTTATACATTATATAAGTTTGTACTCTATTTTAAATAAAAATAAACATTGGATTTAAAACTTTAATGGGCCTTACACCTTTTAACCAACCCAACACCCATCAGTTTTTAACCCGCTTTATCCCCTTTCTTCCTCTACAGTTCGACCGTGAGCTTCAGCTCTTCAATTCACCATTCCCGCTCGTTCAATCATCAACCACTCTTCCAATACTTGGTAAAATCACAAACTAATATTATCATTGAATTTCTCAACACAATCCCTATCCGCTCAACCCCTTTTCCTACCACTCGACCTCCCCTTTCATTTTGCGTCGTTCCAGCCTAGTACGAAGTACTGTGAAGACTCCAAACACAATTTGAACGAAATCTTGCCCAAATTTCACCAAAGCTGCTCCTCCATCTCACGAATACCAATATCACCTTCGAATTCCTTAAAACGCCTTCAAACTCCCAAAATTTGGAACCCTAAACTCCACTGGAAAAAGACGGGTGATGCAAATGAACGTCGCACTGGAAGAAACAAATACCATGCTGAAGAGAGCGGCTCCACGAATCCATCTATATGTGTGATAGGATTTATAGATTTCCATTTGATTTTCTATTGAATTTTGAAATGCTTAGATCTTCACGTTTTTAAGTTCTGAGAGTGGCGGCTTATAATTTTATCTTATATGGAGGACGAGGATTTTGTGTGGTTTAAGAGAGGGGTGGGTGGCTAGTTTAGGTTCACAGACAAATATTTTATTTTATTTTATAATGTCATACTAGTCTTTAAAAATCCCTGTGATCACTCATGATAACCAAAAATCACGAAACTGGACATGCACCTTCAGTTCGACATCACGGACCCAACGAAACTGGTTTCTTCGAATTCCGACTCCGTTTGCTCACACAGCGTATTTTTAACCGTCAAAATACTGATTGTTTTTCACTCTAAAAATCCGTACGGCCACACAGTGACTCTAAAAATCACGGAACTTGGAATCTAACAATAATTTAATATTGTGGATCCAACAAAATTAGTTTCGTCGAAAACCGAGGTCGTTTGCAAAACTAATTATTTTTAAAGCTCTGAATAACCCATTTAAATATATAAATATATTTAAATATAATTAAATTAAATATAAATAAATTTATATTATCGTATATATTCATAGTGGAATACCATGCAACTCCTATTGGGTTTACAACTCGATATTCCAAATACAGTGTTACATCGATATTCATTTATATTTAAAACCCCTTTTAAAATATAAATAAATCGATATAAATAATAAAGGAATTCCACAGTGACTTTTCTAAAATTTGATTTGGACATAAATCAAAATCTATACGACGAAATCCCGGTTTTTCTTTTCCATTAGAAAAATATACTTCACCAGCTCCTAACGTTTCTTGTTTCACAGAAATCCGATTTAAAACGAACCCTGTACATCCAGTTGAAGTTCAAATCACCAAATCGCGAACTGCCACGCCATTTCGAGCTCGATTTTAATTATAATATAATTCTACGTTCAAACTGTCGTTTATATAATATATTCGTTATTCAAATTCAATTCAAAACTGAATTATATAAATTTGAATTGCCCAGTTCACACCATATCTCCATTTCAGCCAATTCTGATTATTTCAGAATTAAATATATTATTTTAATTAAATATTCCTTATAATTTAATTAAACGACCATTAAATTCTCTAAATCACTATTTAAATAATCAAATAAATTAATTATTATATCGCTGAAAAATGCGGGTCATTACATTCTTCCCTACTTAAAATAATTTCATCCTCGAAATTGCTAAGGTAGGAAACAAACTCTATCGACTGGTTAGAACTTATTTGTTCACTTCTTAACTCCAGTTGCAACAAACCAATTTATTTCAACTGGAATATTAATTAATTCTCATTATCGAAAATGTTCAAAAATCCTGAAATTTTTCTAACTACCTAAATTTCTGAAAAATTTCGCCAGCACCTCCTTTGTACTGGTCAATAGGTCAAACTCCAACTCGCCTCTCTGGGCCTTCTCCAATCCAAAAGAAAATCAAACAGCCAAGCGGCTTGCCAATTCAGCTCATAAATCTCATGCTTATATCGAATATAAACTTGTACCTTTTTGTCGGGCATATCAACTCTATCACTTTCACCTGCTGTCAATTCAGCGGATACAAGGGTCATCCCAATCAAATTCCAATCTGCTTTTATCCACAACACAACCATTCGTTTATATCTGAGCCAAATATCATTTCAACTCGAGTTTCTTCTCGATTCCCAACTCTTAACTTGATTGTCACATTACACTTCAAATTTGAATCTCACAATCCAATTTGTCTTGATATCATTCTAATTCAATATCAGTTACCACTTTGTTGGCTTTACTTTAATTCAAATTTGCTTTCACAAATTTCTGTTTAATTTGTTCTTAATTCAAACAATATTCTTCTTGGGAGTTTTAAAACAGTTTACCTTTTAAAATCAAATTTTCCTTTTTGAAATTCAACACAACTTGTTTTAAAACAGTATCTCTGGTAGTAATTCGTCACTTACAACTCGAAAATGAATATTGATGATGCAGCTGCCGTCATCAGAATCTATTTTCCAGCGATCGAAGTGAGTTCAATACTATAAAACCATTTCTAAACATTTCCACTTTGAAATTCATTTCAAAATATAATTCACACTGCTTGTAAAACAATTTAAAATCTCCTAGGATCTTAAATTTTCCTTATTGTTAATCCAAATCTATTTACAAACACTTACCCAATTTTCCAGAATTTTATTTCAATTTCTGGTTTAAATTTCAGATTTAACTCATCTGATTTCACGTATTTCACTTATATGAATTCTGATTGGTATTTACATAACCATTTAATTTATAATCTTACTCGAATATAATAACAACCAATATATCCACTATATTCTAATTTTGAAATATATATATCTTCTCTATATCAAGATATACCTTGGGTAAACTTATTTTAATTTACCCTCTTTTCAAAACATATCGTGTCGACCCATCGTATTCGAGTGTTTATAAACTCCTACCGATACAATGGATCAAATTGGTCGACCAGAACCCGTAAACAACTCAACCAATGAATCTCCACAATATAAAACCACTTTATATAAATACGCACTCGTATATATACACTCAAACTCAATATAGGGTATTACTAACCCTATCTCTACCGAGTCACGCCATGAAGCCAAGGTAATTACTTAACTTAAGCTCTGATACCAACTGTAACGACCCGAAATTCCGGTCCAACTTGAGCTGACCAAATAACACAAGTCCAACCCCGATTACACTGGAAAATCAGAAAACTAATAGAAAGAAATAAGAGGTTGGGAATAGATAAGATAGAAACTTAGAATAGGAGAAGAAGAAGAACACAACATCAGAGTAACACGAATCTCACAGCGGAACGAATAACATATAATATATATATGATAACTTTGAAATATAAATTTGTACTTGAATATACATCATTATCAGAGTACAACACTGACAACAGCGGAAATAAACAATAGCTATATAGTCCTGAAGCCTCCTGCTCCAGCTCTTCAAGTATCTGTAAATCCCGACTACTTGACTGCCCGTACAAAATTGGACACCCAAGAGTTTAGGGAAAACAAAACAAAATAAACTTCGGGTCAGTCATGGGACTGGTATGAGTAAAACAGTTTAAAACAGTTCAAGCAAGTAAATGATATCTCATAAGACCGCGCCGTATAACGGAACGGGTTTTCCCTTATGAGAATCCAAATATCTTTATATCAAAAACCTTTTGATATTATAATAATGTCTATCAACCACAATATAATAATCATTTAGTAGAAACGCTTTCATCTCACGTTCTACATATATAGTATACAATCAAAACCGCAAGCACGTAATGGGTAATGGATTTCCAACTATGACAAGGTATGGAACCACCTTTCGCTAGTGTACCTCTAGAGAGGAATACACTGGGTTCAACAAGATCATCTTGCAACCTAGCCACACATGACCGACCACTCATTTTGCTTGAGTGTATTGAATGTATATCACCAACGGTTAGGATCAGCAACCGTTTCCCGAATGGGACAACATCGACAATAGATTTTTAGAAGTAAATGAAACTCTAGATCAGGTGATTATACACCCTAATAGGTGCGACCTACATAGCCATGCTGCCTACCTGATTTCTGTCATTTCCCGGTTGTGAGGCTAGAAGCTACGCTTATCTCTAACAGATCGCACGTTTATTCACTTTGAATATCACATCGTCATACACGCCAAATCACAAATTGATTTCCCCAAAAATACCATGGGTATACAGCTAAGAGAAACGAATTCCTCCGCTAGCAAACGTGAACACGTTTGAAGAGATCAACTTTCGCGATCTATTAGATATACTCTGTCAGACATTCTTCCATGCAGGTCGTCCTGGGACTGGACAAACCGAAGGCACTATTCAGTACATCCATCTTAGGCAATCTTTACCTAAGATTTATACAACAGCCCTTGCATTATACTCCGTCTTCAATTACCTTTGGCATATATGATCCGCAACGCTTATGCCAATACGGAGTGGTTCTTCGGATAATAATCCAACCGGTCTCTCCATATTAACAACATTAAAATGGTCGAAAACTTCGATAGTTGGTGAGTTAACTATCAAAGAAAAATAGGTGTGCAAACAACGATATTATTTCCAGATGGAAATTATATCGATCAATCATCATTTAACACACACACACACACACACACATATATATATATATTCACATTTCCTTATTTTCTATGTTTAGAAAATATATATTATTAACACTGGAAAACATTTCCATTGTTTATTTACATATCATTATCATCCCACATCTATCAGACTCTAACTATGAACTAACAAGAGAACAACTTCCTAAGTATAAACCCCGAAGGCCGAAACCAACATCAGATCGATACTCGGGAAACCATTCAACTTATTAATCTCTAGCCAGTTTCCAATTTCTGTTTAACTCCCTTTTGATTAACTATGTTCGATTAACTCCTCTATTTATTTTCCCAATAAATAATCCTTTATTCTATTCTATTTATTTACTTAACAAATAACTATTTCCTTTTCAATTCTATTTATTTAACCAATAATTATTTCTTTTATCTTTTCTATTTGTTTTCTAAATAAATATTTCCATTTAATCTGTTTGTAAATGTTTTACAAATAATTTCCTTTATTATATTTATTTTCTAAATAAATAATTCTTTATTCTATTATATTTATTTTCTAAATAAATATTCCTCTTTATAAAATCCTATGATTTTATAAATAATTTATTTTCAAAAATATTTCCTTTTATAAAATCGGTTGATTTTATAAAATTCCTTTATTTCAATATACATTGAAATATTTCTTTTTACATCCCAGGTTTTCTTACGGTATTTAATTTACCAAACCACAAAGATATATATCATTTAAACACCCATAATCAAACAGGTTATATATCACATCATATATTACAATATATGAAAACAGTGAAGTAAATGTTGAGGAATCCAATTGGATTCCTCCGACCTGTTTCCCTGCATCACAGATGTTACACAATATAATCAACATCACTTTCCGTTCAATATGAAATATTCTGTTAACAGAATCAATATTCGATTTACGGTTTATATTTTTTTTCCACTAACTGACTAGGAGTTCAATCAAACAATCTACACACAGTCAATCAGACAATTTTTAACAGTTCTAAAAATACAACATGAAAATATAAACTGTTTAGAGTTAGTGAGATTTACTCACATTGGACGATCATCTTTAATAACGATAACCATCGCTTGATTCGGACGGACAATTTATTTTGCTATATATTGTAACGAGCTCCAATTCACTTCCCGTCAGTTCATGTTGTAGCCGCCGTCCATACGATCCCAACGCAACTTACGGTTCGTTAATCTGATATCGTATGACCAAGTTATACATTATATAAGTTTGTACTCTATTTTAAATAAAAATAAACATTGGATTTAAAACTTTAATGGGCCTGACACCTTTTAACCGGCCCAACACCCATCAGTTTTGAACCCGCTCTATCCCCTTTCTTCCTCTACAGTTCGGCCGTGAGCTTCAGCTCTTCGTTTCACAATTCCCGCTCCTTGAATCATCAACCACTCTTCCAATACTTGATAAAATCACAAACTAATATTATAATTGAATTTATCAACACAATCCCTATCCGCTCAACCCCTTTTCCTACCACTCGACCTCCCCTTTCATTTTGCGTCGTTCCAGCATAGTACAACGGTACTGTAAAGACTCCAAACACAATTTGAATGAAATCTTGCCCAAATTTCACCAAAGTTGCTCCTCCATCTCACGAATACCAATATCACCTTCGAATTCCTTAAAACGCCTTCAAACTCCCAAAATTTGGAACCTTAAACTCCGTTGGAAAAAGACGGGTGATGCAAATAAACGTCGCACTGGAAGAAACAAATACCAGGCTGAAGAGAGCGGCTCCATGAATCCATCTATATGTGTGATAGGATTTATAGATTTCCATTTGATTTTCTATTGAATTTTGAAATGCTTGGTTCTTCACGTTTTTAAGTTCTGAGAGTGGCGGCCTATAATTTTATCTTATAGGGAGGACGAGGATTTTGTGTGGTTCAAAAGAGGGTGGGTGGCTAGTTTGGGTCCACAAAAAATATTTTATTTTATAATTAATACTAGTCTTTGAAAATCTCTATGATCACTCATGATACCCAAAAATCACAAAACTGGACATGCACCTTCAGTTCGACATCACAGACCCAACGAAACTGATTTCTTCGAATTCCGACTCCGTTTGCTCACACAGCGTATTTTTAACCGTCAAAATACTGACTGTTTTTCACTCTAAAAATCCGTACGACCACACCGTGACTCTAAAAATCACGGAACTTGGAATCTAACAATAATTTAATATTGCGGATCCAACAAAATTAGTTTCATCGAAAACCAAGGTCGTTTGGAAAACTGGTTGTTTTTAAAGCTCTGAATAACCCATTTAAATATATAAATATAATTAAATTAAATATAAATAAATTTATATTATCATATATATTCAAAGTGGAATACCATACAGCTCCTATTGGGTTTATAACTCGATATTCCAAATCTAGTGTTACATCGATATTCATTTGTATTCAAAACCCATTTTAAAATATAAATAAATCGATATAAATTATAAAGGAATTCCACAGTTACTTTTGTAAAATTTGATTTGGACATGAATCAAAATCTAGAGGACGAAATCCCGATTTTTCTTTTCCATTAGAAAAATATACTTCACCAGCTCCTAACATTTCTTGTTTCACAGAAATCCGATTTAAAACGAACCCTGTACATCCAGTTGAAGTTCAAATCGCCAAATCGCGAACTGCCGCGCCATTTCGAGCTCGATTTTAATTATAATATAATTCTACGTTCAAACTGTCGTTTATATAATATATTCGTTATTCAAATTCAATTCTAAACTGAATTATATAAATTTGAATTGCCCAGTTCACACCATATCGCCATTTCAGCCAATTCTGATTATTTCAAAATTAAATATATTATTTAATTATTATTTTAATTAAATATCCCTTATAATTTAATTAAACTACCATTAAATTCTCTAAATCACTATTTAAATAATTTAATTAATTAATTATTATATCGCTGAAAAATGCGGGTCATTACATAAGTTCTTCAACTTTTCAGTTTCTACGAACTTTTCAAATTTTTCAAAAATTTGGCTAACACCCTAAATTTTTGAAAATTTTCGCCATTATCTCCCCTGCACTGGGAGCTTCGGGATATTTCAAATAGCCTCCCATGGCCCTCATCAATCCAAAAAGAAAAAGAAACAACCACGCGGCTAGCTAATCGGCTCATAAAATCATCAAAAACCCAAGAAATACAATAAACATGTACCTATTTGTCGGGCAAACAATTTTATTCCTCTTCTCTAGCCTCCTTGCTATGATCTGTTCAATGTAAGTACATGTATACATATGCAAATGCGACAAATTTTCAATACAATTCACTATTTGGTACAATTTGGCTAAATGGTCCAAATTTTAATTAATCAACCAATAATCAAACAACACAATCAGCAATCAATTAGTTGATTAGTTTTTCAAATTCATAATTTTGATACATAGTCAAAAAATCACATTTTTGATGTCAAATCACAACAATAGACCCTATCTAATTTTGGTTCTCACACCAGTCAATTGGAAATATACAAATATCCCCCCTTCGAAACTTGAACATAAATACTGGTAATGTGATCACAATTACCAGTATCATCCCCAGGCGACTAGAGTGTGATTCTATATCTATCCAGTATATTAAAACTTCAAATACACACGGACCAGATGTATACGCAAAATCTTTATATACTTGATTGTCCAAATCAATACAAATAAATATTCAAGTACGTTGAATAAGGTTTAAATTTTCAAAACCAAGTTTATTTTCATTTTTATTTGAAAACCAACACTCTTCACACTCGTTCTAGGATATTACTGATCCTGTCTCTAACGAGTCATTCTCATTGGATATTATTAATCCAATCTCTGATGAATTCTTTCGTTTGGTTCTAACGTGTCTTGTTCTCCGAGCTCTGTAAACCAAAGCTTTGATACCACGATGAAACGACCCGAACTTCCCCGGTAAAGAAAGCCCGGATTGAGTTGAGGACAAGCCACATCGAAACACAAACAGAAGAACATTTCATTGTATATTACAACAGTTCTATCAGAATACAAGAATATACAGAGTATAAACAAATATTACACAGAAAATATCAGAGATTAAAATTACATTTAAATACATCGCAGTGGAAAAACAATACAAAGCTCAACTGAAAACAGATACAATGATACAGAGCTTTCCGGATACCGCTTCAGCTAAAAATCAGGATCCTGTGAATATAAATTTGCAAAACCCAAAGTACTAGCTGCCCTTGTCGTAAATAAAGGAACCCAGAGTTTAGGTTAAAACGGTAAACTCTAGGTCAGTCATGTGACTGGTGTGAGAACTAAAACAGTTATTAATCTTTATTTTTAAAGTTAGGTAAATCTAGGGACCACGCTGTATAACACGGAACGGGTTTCCTCTCAAGGACACCAGTGCATAAAACAATAGCGCAATGCTAAATAAAGAAAAGTGAAGCTATTATAAGACGCAGGTCCCATCACACAATGCAAAACAAGCCGGAGGATAGGATTTTCCCTTATAATAGCCAAACATGCTTGGTACGTTAAAACAAATCATTTGATACTATTATAAGTGCATAGTGTATAAAACAACTTCAAATATAAATGTATCAATCCTAGACGGCATGGGTACCATATATCATGTCGCCAATACTAGGCTCTACAATCAAAACCGCAAATATCACGTATTTGGAAGTTGTATTTCCATCTGTAAACTAAGGAAAAGGATCGTCCTTACCGAATTCGAGACGCTCTAGCCCGCCCCTCAGGAACAGCCGCAACTGCCCCTTGGATCGTCAGGGTCGGTCCACCCGATGTGGATTATAATGTCTGAACACTGCGTTTCCCCACCCTATGGGGTGTCAATGAGTCCAATGACTCCATCGGCTCCACATAGTCACCGATATATCTGAGGCACTTCGCAACCCAACAACCACATAAGTCAAACTCGTCAGGTCGTGTCAAACCACTGACGCCACTTCTAGCTAGAAGGAAACGCATGTCCTCCCTGAGGTCCTTCTCCCGTTTCTAGTTCACAATGTGGTGTGAGGCTTATGAATCAACGCTACACAAAGCTATGCCACACAGGCCATGCTTTGATTAACAACCAGAAGACTCTGCTTTTCAACAGAAGCCTTGATCATTTGCATCTAAGCATGCCACACAGGCAAACCACTCCATGCAACCGATATCCATCAATCACACGGAATGATATCCAATATCAGACACACAGTCTATTTACAAGTCCGTTCTGGGTCTGAACGAAACTGGAGGCACCTTGTACCTAGCATATCCATCGATCTCCGAGTACGTCTGGACGATCACTAACTGATTCCCGCCTCTTGGGTGTATGGCCCAATCAAGATCATCAGTAATTATCCAAATGACGTGAAGACCTCCGGTCTTCGACTACCGTCTTCATCCTCGACATATTCAGAATGGGATAAACCCGGTCTTTCTGAATAACTCGCATATATAATAAACAAGTGTTACACAAACACAACATACGCCTCATTCTAATTCAGAATATTCTTTTATTCAAATATTCTTACACTTTCGGAAAAGTTCCCATTAATTTTATCAAAGATAAATTCTTTAAATTTATTCTTTAATCTTCCTTTGAATATCAATTCAAATTAGTTGGGATTAGCGAACCACACCGAAGTAATCATTTATTTTATTTCCCAATCCCAACCTATTCATCCCATGAAGTAAAACTGGTAAAACTTCATATTTAACAACACGGTGTTATCGGTAAATTCAATTACCATTTCACGTTCAAATCTAATTAAAGATTTAACTATCGCCTGGAGAAAAACTGGTGATACTCCATTCTCGATCATTTCAATCTAATTTAAGATTCATTAAAACTCCACTTGGTTTTAATCTTCCCAAAAATCAATATTAATGATTGTTTAACTTGGGAAACCATATCCTGTCTTTAACTGGGTTAAAGAACCAATGTCATTTAAAACACGGTTCACGATAAACCCAAAATCACATTCCATTCCAATTTATTTTATTAAGTTGGAAACCTTTACTTTGGAAAATCTCCTTTAAATCTTTACAAAAGATTTATAAATTCCAAATCACATTTCACTGTAAATCGGGTTAAAGAACAAATGTCGTTAAAACACAGTTCACGATAAACCAAATTCCCATTTGATATTAAATATAAGGCTCTGAACAAAAAATATATAGGCTTATATTCAATATCAAATTCTACGACCAACAAATATCGTATTGGAAATAATGATATAATTATATCTTTCAAATTTCCATAATAATATCTGTACAATCACGAAATCCAACATCGAAATATTCCAAAGACAATTTCGATTCAAATCCATTCCAATTCGATTATTGGAAATTCTGGTTACTTTTAAAACCCTTTCAAATCCAATTTATTTATTTAAAAATAAATAAATTATTATTCTAGTTCAGAACTAGTTCATTTCGATAAAAATCTATTTTCATCTTTTCAAATTTGGAATTTTTCATCTCAATTCTTCACAAATCATTTCTTATGATTTTACACAAATTATTACTATTTTTAATAATTTTATCAAGGCCCGTACAGTCGAATTCCATCAATGGCCATCGAACTGCACTTACAGCGACCTTTTCCAAATTTGATTTGGACATGATTCCAAATCCAACCATTAGATTTAAAATCTCTAATATTCATTAGAAAGCCCTTTTCGGTACGAACCTAACAGTTTCGGTTTTAGGAGAATCCGATGGTTGGATCTCGCGTAACGTCCATTCGAAGTCAATGGTCGAAATTCACGAACGGCCGCAGCACGGCGCGTTCTATTCAGGCCATTATATATATATATATATATATATTATATTTCTTCGATTCCCTGTTAAAACGTATATTATAAATCGTTTTAAATTCGTTTTCAAAACGATTTCAACTTCATATTCAATTTCTAATCAAAATTGAATATTCAATATCATTAATCTACAAATGATAATATTTTCAAAACGTTATATTTTGAAATCACATCCTTTTCTATAATCATTATAAAAACGAATATAATCGATATAAATATCGTTCGCGTCAAAATGGCGCATATTTAACCAACACGACTTTATATATTTCAATAACTTCGTTATTCTACTCAACAAATGAATATTTTCTTCAACACATGAATATATATTTTATTCAACACATAAATTTTCTTTTATAATATTCCTTATTTTCCAAATTGTAATGAGGCCCAATCAATTACCATATAATGTTAATTATATGGATTCCCTACAACACATGTATATAATAGTAATGATAAATCATCAATCATCATCCAGAGTGCACCACACAACTGCATAAGCATTAAATATAAATAATTAACGCTTACACAATCTGTCAACCCATCGATTGACATACAACTAAACAATCGGGATTAGTGTATGTCAAATATCATCCCAATACCCGTGAGGGGTTTCAAATCAACAAACACATATTTTTATTTGTGCAGTTGGGCGAGGTGTAAAATTTATCGTCCCAATCAATATCAGTCAAATCAGTGTACATAAACAAATCATCCGATTTGTTTATAAATATTTATTTTATATACACGTTAAAAATTATATTTTTAACTATAAAATATTTATTCAATCCACATCACATAATCAATTTTCACAACACATCAATCAAACAAGTTATCCATGGCCTGTGGACGACGGGTGTCGGGTGCTACTAAGCACCGTCTGCATCCTAGTATATATTTCAAACTAGAAATTAAAATAAAAGTGAGGAGTTCTCACCTTTGGGTTCCACTCCGCTATTCCTCATTTCTGAACGGTTTGAATTCTAATTCATTTCCGATTGGTCTCATTGCAATTTGTTTTCACGCTGTTCATATTAAAAATCACATTTTTAATATGACGTTTATATATAAAAATTCATATTTTTACATCGCTACTTCGTTATAAAAGATTATATTTTTATATCGCCCTTCTTCTAATAAAGATTATATTTTTATAACTCCACCTAAATAAAAATCATATTTTTATTCTATATAAAAATCGTATCTTTATTATGCTATCATATAGATAAAAATCCAATCTTTATTCGCTATTAAAATCTCATCTTTCTCGCTATAAAAATCTTATCTTTCTCGCTTTCACATGAACAAAAATCATAACCTTCTCTAATTAAAAATCTAAATTTTTGTAATAAAAAAAATTAGAACTTTAAACTTATAAAAATATGAAATTTAAACTAACGTAAATAAATAAATTAAACTCACAGTTTTTCGGTTGGTAAAGGGGAGGGTTGTCTGCACGGCCGGAAGTGAGGTGATGGCGTCGGAGGTGCGTTGGCCGGTGGGGCCTTAGCAGTGGTGGCGGTGCAGGTTTTCTAGAAGTGGTGGAATGGGATTCGGATTAGAGAAGAACGGAGGGGGAAAGAAGGTGGTGCTGTAAGAGGGGGTTGCGGCGTAGGGTGGATGGTCGGTGATAGAGGAGCGGCGGTGCAGTAGGGTCAAGGGCGGAGTGAGGTCGTGGGGTGCTGATTTAGGCACGAGCTTCAACTTAGAGGAAGAGAGAGGAGAGAGAGGGGAAGATAGGAGGCGCACTGGTGGCCGGCCAACTATGGAGGAGGGAGCGGCGGACGATGGTGGCCAGGGAAGGGGCGTCGGTTTTTGAAGCGTTGACCAGAGGATTGGAGAATGAGGGCTTTGACTGTATAAAGGAGGGTGTATAATATATATTTAAATTTCGTTTTGAATTTTAAAAGGTAACTTTTTTATTTGAACTCGAAATCAAACCCACCGACTGTCATCCCTAGCTAATTACCCCCATTCCGAACACAATGGGATATGTCATGTAGGCCAATTCGATCGTTACGATCAGTTTTCATTAAATTTACAATATAAATAAATATAACGGTCAATATTGATTTTAACGTACATTTCAATTTACTGGGGCCACATACACAGTCTAAAAATTCCAAAAAAAATTATTTCTAGCTTCGTATTAACGATACAGTCCTAACAAAACTAATTTCGTCAAATTCGGAGACCGTTTGAAAAATGGCCATTTTCCAATCGATTAAAATCAACTAAAACTGGTCAAACACGTTTTCTTTCGCCACACTCACATATTGATTCAGAAAATTATGAATTTTGGAATCTAGCAATCACTTGACATCCCGGATCCAACAAAAGTGGTTTCGTCGAAATCAGAGGTTGTTTGCAAAATTTCCATTTTTAAGGGCCAGAATTCCATAGCGACTATTCTGAATTTTCAACTAGACATAACTTTATATTCCCCTTATGAAATTTTGATTTTTTGGATTCATTGAAAGATATTCTCAATTAGATCCTAATATTTTTGGTTTTGCTAAAATCCGGTTTATTTTGAATCCTGTACATTCATTTGAACTTTGAAATTGAATTTTCAAACTACCGCACCATTTACAATTCCTTTTATAATTAAAAATAAATATTTATATTTTAACGATGATTCAAATAAATATATACATTCTAATTCTATTCAAAATAAATTTCTCGTCGTTATTATTTAAAATAATTCATTTTAAATATTCAAAATTCACTAAAATTGCCAAAATAAAAATTTTAAATTGGCTCGGATTTCCGGGTTATTACATCTAGTGTTGTCGAGTCATGGTTTCTCCTTTGTATCTGATTGCTTTGTTTTGAACTTCCATGGGTTTGGCATCATCTTGGGTATGGACTGGTTTAAGAGGTATGTGACAAAAGCGAATTGCGAGAAGTTGGAGGTGACAGTTGGGAATGTGGAAGCGCCAATGGTTGTGATTCAGTGTAAGCCAGAAGATGGTATCTTCATGAGATATTTGTATTCGCTTCTGTTAACACGGGAAGACTTGTCATCTGTTCCGATCGCAAGTGAGTTTAAAGATGTCTTTGATAAGGTCAAAGGGTTGTCACCGCATCATGAGATTGAGTTCTGAATCGATTTGGTCGAGGTGTTAGACCTATCATCATGCCTCCTAGGCGGATGGCGCCTAAGGAACAGTGAGAGTTAGAGGTGAAAGTACATGACCTTTTGGTAAAAGGATTCATTCGGAGAAGTGTGTCCGAACGGGGTGTGCCAGTTATGTTTGCAACCAAGGCAGATGGATTTTTGAGATTGTATGTGGATTATCGTGAGCTGAACAAGGTGACTAAGAAGAACAAGTATTCATTTCCGAGGATCGATGACTTAATCGATCAGCTTCATGAGGCCAAGGTATTTTCTCAGATGGATTTGGCAATGGGATTCCACCAGTTGAGGATGGCAAAGGATAGTGTGCCGAAGATAGCTTTTAGGACACCATTTAGTTTCTTCGAATGGTTGGTAATGCCATTTGGGTTGACTAACGCGCCAGCGTATTTCGTGGATCTTATGAACAGGGTTTTAGAGAACAGTTGAACAAGTTCGTGCTTGTATTTGTGGATGATATTCTTCTTTACTCCTAGAAGAAGGAAGAGCATAAGACACACTTACAAGTTGTTTTGGAAATCCTGCGAAAGCATCAACTGAGAGCTAAGTTTTCGAAGAGTCACTTCTACAAGAGAGAAGTGAGGTTCTTAGGCCATGTTGTTTTTGAAAATGGGATAGCGGTTGACCCCGCTAAGGTGGCAGCAAACCATGACTGGGACAGACCCAAGAATGTGATGGATATTTGGAGTTTCCATGGGTTGGCGAGATATATCGTTGTTTTATGAAGGATTTCTCCAAGATAGTTGCACCGTTAAAAGGACTGACGAAGAAGGATCAAGTGTTCACCTGGGATGTAAAGCGTGAGAAAGGACTCGGAATCCTAAAAGAGAGACTGACGAGTGCTCCTATTTTGACCATTCCAAGTGGGAATGAAGAGATGGTGGTATACACCGATGCATGCGATACTGGACTTGGAGCAGTGCTGATGCAGAAGAATAAGGTTGAGAACTATGCAAGTCGACAACTGAAGATGCACGAAAAAATTTATCCAACTCATGATTTGGAATTGGCAACACTCCTGTTTTCTCTGAATATGTTGAGACACTACCTGTTGGGAGTTTGATTCGAGTTGTTTACGGATCGCAATTCATTGAAGTATTTTGTAACACCCTGTATTTTCTATGAACATAAAAGTAGTAAAACAATGTATACATAATTTTTAAAAGAAGAATTAAGGAAAACGGGATATGCCATTGCGTTCGTCTCAGAATTCTGCTTGAGATAGAGTCTGAGTTTGCGTAAATCGGACTCCGTATGAAGAAGTTATGGCCTTCAGAAGTTTCAGAAAATTTAAATTAATTAAAACAGCTCAGATTTAAGTTTGAAATTCAAATCACACACCGAGGCTGGGCGGGAAATTTCCCGCCTAGGACCCAGGTCGACCAGGGGGTCTACTTGGGGGTCGACCTGGGTCATATAGGTCGACCCCCTCTTATTTCCAGATCCGAGGACTGTTTCATTTTTCTGCATTTGGACGCCCGTTCTGACCATATTCGTTGATCCCTATGCTATTTAAACACTCCTAAACCCCACTTTCTCTCCACACCAAACCATTGTAATGCTATGCTGCCTCATTTCTAATTAAAATAAATCAATGGCGTCTCTACTCTGCTGAAACCTAAGCTAGAACTAGTGCTTCTTCTTCTTCCAATCTGAATAGGATAAAAAGAGAACAACTACAACCCTTTTTCTTTTAGAATCCAACCAAGGTGAGTAAAGTTATTTATAGATATGAAATTTAATTATGATCTTGACATGGTTATAAATCTGAATTTGAGATTATGCATATTCTTGTTTATCAGATCTGTTTTTCTATGTAGATCAATCTTATTAATATTATAGTAACTATTATATATCTCTTCCTTCCTTCTATTCTATAGCCAGGCTACCACGAGCCTGAGCCAAATCTCATAAGAGATTGACGCACGAACGCTAAATTTGGGAAAAACAGTGAATGATGCATAATTAGACATGACTTATTTGTGACTGATATGAGAAAAGAACATCTGTTATAATTTAAGATCTAGATCTGGGCATACTATATATGATAGTCTGTGATTTGGAAGAAGGAGAATTATTGTGTATATGACTTAGGCGCAAAGATCTATATTATAACAGGATAACTGTTAAATGTGAATACGCCTAAATGGGAATTTTGGATATTTGGCATACGCTGAAATCAAAGGCTATAATTTGGAATAATTCATATTTTATATCATGATTTGGGGTTCTTAGAAAATATTCTGCAATGTGTAAATTTAACTAAAATTTGGGGAATATTATATTGTGAATTATGACCATAATTTGGGCATGTAAAATTAGGCTTAATTTTATGATTAGGTGAAGTATGTCAATGGAATTTTAAGAGATGATTAAATCTGTTAAATTGCCTAATCTGCTAAATCTGTTGAAACTGAATAAGGTAATTTTGGGTATGAAAATCTATAGACTCGATCTAAAATTGAGCAAAACAAGTTAATAGAACTTTGAATAATCTGTTGTAACTTGTAAAGAAGTTTAATTTGTTGAATTGGCATAATTAGTCTGATATTGGCTTAATATGTGAATGAATACTTTAGCTAAAAATAAAGAATGCTGAGACACGAGGTTAGACTCTATTTGCGGTAGAAGCCTTCCCGGACCCAACCGGCTTAACCAGCAACCGCAAACTGTCAGTCTAATGTGAGAGGTCGTTGACATAGCTAAAAGATGCTTAGACACGAGGTTAGGTCTGGCTTGCGGCAGAAGTCTGCCCGGAACCGCCCGACACATCCAGCGGCCACAAGCTACCGGCCTAATGTGATAGGTATGTGCATTAGTAATTAATTAATGCAAATTTAGGATAAATATGATGCCTAAAACATGTTGGGTGGATAAGATTAAATCAACTGGACGGGTGAATCTAATAAATCCGTTTCGTAAATCTGTAGGCCCAATACAAGGTTAGGTGAAACAATCTGTAAATCTATTAATCTGTATATCTGATCCGTTAGTCTGAAAACTTGTTAACCTGTTTGTCTGATCTGAGAACTAGTTAATCTGAACTTTGTACATCTGAAATCTATAGGCAAGTTAATATGAAAATCTGCTAGTCTGGGGACACAAGGCTAGGAGGGTTAATTACTTGTGTCATCTATTGTATGGACCCATTTTAATCAGTAACCCTTTTCTTGTATCAAAACTATGAACAACACTATAAGGGGTCCGGGCACGCTTATTGAACTAATTGTAAGAGTTCACTCTGATAATGGCGAGGGGTGTTGATGACGCATTCCAACCGAGTCATGTGCATGCATGAATCCAGTCTGCTCTGAGGATGTAACCATGACATCTGTAAATCGGTCTGTGTCTATAGGTTGCCACTTTAGGGAATGATACACCCTTCTATGGGGCCTGCACAGGGTATTTATGTATTAGAGAGCTGAACGCTTGGGGTAGAATTTAGGGTACACCTAGTTCTGTCTGTTTCTGTTGGTATACCTTCTGTCTTTGTTGGGGTGGTAAAGGCTCATTAGTTGGGGTGGTAAAGGCCCATTATTAGCTATCTGTTTCTGTACCTTCTGTCTCTGTTGGGGTGGTAAAGGCCCATTATTAGCATTCTATTTCTATACCTTCTGTCTCTGTTGGGGTGGTGAAGGCCCATTAGTTGGGGTGGTAAAGGCCCATTATTAGTATTTTGTTTTTGTACCTTCTGTCTCTGTAGGGGTGGTAAGGGCCCATTTACTAACATTCTGTTTCTGAAGAGATTATTTTGTTTCTGTTTAGGTTTAGACATTAGGTTAACACCTAATCCTATTATACTAATTATTAGTGCAGAGAAGTAAGATATAGGTAAGAAGCATATCTTGGTCTATATCATTTTGTTTCTTCCGTTTAACTTAAGCATACCTGCTACTCCTGTTGCTGTAATCTCTCATCCAGTTTTATTTACATGTCATGATACTACTATCTATTTATATGCTGAAAGTTACTGGACTTGCCAAACTTTATGCCTGACCTCGTTTGTTTTCGCCTTTTTTCTTTCTGTCCTCCCCCCCCCCCCCCGGGTGCTTAGGGTGGAAACATAAAAGCTTGATTCATATCCTCTCTGCTTGAAGTGCTTGAAGTATTGCTTGGATTTGACTCTACCTTCTTATGGAAGTTTATGTTGGGGATTATGGTTTTAAAATTTTGCATTCTGAAGGATTTTAGTATAAGACTGATACTTGCATACTTGGGTTTTGGTATTGTGGTTTTGAAAGATATAACCAAACTTATTTCTGTTCCTGCTGTAATAAAGTTATAAAATTTTCAAATACTACTTTACGTATCTGTCTTGTAATATTCTGTTCTTTTTATTTATAATGCTTCATGGAAGTTAATGCATTCCCTTTGTGAGTGACATTAACGGACATGGGCCGTTACACTTGGTATCAGAGCGGAAGGTTACCAGATTTGATAAAAAGTTTTTGAAAACTATTTTCAAAAAGGTTTTAAAAGGAAGTATTTTAAAAAGGAAATTTTATTTTGAAAAACATAATCCCTAAAAGCCATATATCTTTCTTTCGATTCTTTGTTTCGAGTTCCTTCCTCTTTCCCTTTTGAATCTCTTCCTCCACGTATAGATGCTTTTTTTAAGATGTGTAAGGACTTCCATCGGAAAACTGCTTCATGGGACTGAGACGTTTGTCGCGGCTAGAAGTTGGCTCAACGAAGTGGAGGACTTGTTGGTCCCTTTGAGATAGACGATGGGAGGAAGGTTCAACCAACTTCTTGTTTTAAAGAAGGATGAAAAGTTTGAAGATAAGAAGGAGAAAAAGTGCTTTACTTGTGGAAGCTTGACACATCTGAACAAGGATTGCAGAAAGAGGAAGGGCACTTGCTTCAACTGTGGTGAGATGGGACACTTCACTAGGGACTACCTGAAGAAACGAGGGTAAAGGCAGATGACAGGACCTACTTTTGAAGGGCAGGTGAATGCTCTCGTGGCTGGTGGATAGGATAGAGATAGGAAAAATGTCTGTAGAAGGTTTAAATTTCCTTATTTGATTACTGAGTTAAAACAATTTTTGATTCTGGCATTTTGATTATGTAATTGAGACTAACTAGTCTTGTTTTTGATCCCGCTATAGTCTCAAACCCCATAAGGGTTACAACTCATCTGTTTGTGGTAGGTTGGGGTTTGAGGGTATCTGTGTTGGGCATTAAGTTGACTATGACGCATACATTTTGGATTTTGTGGGATATAGTGGGGTTTTATCATGCTTAGTTTCCTAAGAATCATTTGATAATATGATCTGTACCAGTAGTCTATAAGTATTTGAATATTTCTGAAAAGGATAGGGTTTTTTACTTGAAGCGTGAAGTAGATTTCCAGTTTTGACATTGTTTAATGGGAGTAATTCTCTGAGTATCAATCTGTTAGACCAAAAAGTGGTTCTAACACCCAAATTGATTAAAAGCAAATGAAATGAGATAAAAATGAAAATGAGCACACAGGATTTATAGTGGTTCGGCGAAGAAGTGCCAACGTCCACTTGTTTTTCACTATTTTCAATGATTCAGTTGCAAATACAATGAAATACTCACTTGATCTCTCTCACAACTCACTCACAATCACTCAATTGTTTGAAAACAAATAATGAAAGAAGAATTGGATTTTCCGGGATTGCTGGAATTCGGGTTATGAAGGTGGTTGAACTCTCGAAATGCCCAAAAAAAAGATCCTTTTCTTTGTCTCCAGACGGGGTATTTATAAGTGTGAATTTGCTCAAAACCCGATCCGGATCGGAGCCACGTGTCGTCCATCCCATTAGCCTCGGGTTCGGATGAATTATTGTGTTGACAACGCATCAGAGTAACGAACGTTATGGGCAGGAACTGGTCATAGCCGATCCGGATATCCAGGCGCTTTTGCTGGAGAATGATATGGAAAATGGGCTCGGGTCGGAGACACACATATAAGGGGTTCGGATCGGGATACCCGATCCGACCCGGATTGGCTTGGAAGCAACGCTCTCTCTTCTTTAATTTGCTCCGCTCCACTCCGATCTATTTCTGTGGCAACCGGGTGGCTTTCCGATCAAATTGAGACTATATTGCCCTCCGATCCGAATAGCTATGCCTTACCAATTTTCTCAGCAACAGTTCACCGATCCGAACAGAAGATTTTATCCGACCTGAACCGATACGTTGCTCTGACCCGACCCGAACGATTGCAGCTGTCCGATCTAGGCTGTAGTGTCTTCTCCAATCCGAAGCGAAGTCTTCTAATTAAAAATGCTCTTCAATGTCTGATATCTTGACTTTGTGTTGCCTAGTTCACAAAGTAGGCTAACACTTTGCCCGCTCAAAGGATGCTTCTGTTGGAAATGGAGCATGCTTTGATTGCTGTTGCACGACGCCTTCATCCTTCCCTTTGAATTCACATGCCAAGCTGTCGTACTGCATCCCGTTCGGTTCGGATTCCGACCCGAACGGATTTCTGGTTCGGGTTCCGACCTGGACGGATCTTCTTCTTCCTATACTCTGCAATGGATTAGTGGACCAAGCTGCGTCATTGGGCTTTTCGAGCCGGTCCGAGCGGGAATACGAATAGTCATCTTATTTTTTATATAAATTTACTTCACTTTTCTTCTTTTCTTTTATTCACTGTTCTTGCTCAACCGAACCGATTCCACGTCGAAACCCTAGTCTTTCCAAAAAAATTCAAAATTCTCGCTTCAATCTTTGAACCAAATACATAGGTAGTCTTACAATCTCGAATCTCGTTGCCATAATTGTTTTTAATTTACATTCGCAGTTTAGTTGAACGATTCTAGCAAAGTACTTGACTAATTCCATCGCCACGGCTTCCTTCATCCTCCGCCTTCGTCGTTGATGGCATCGACGCCATTTCGAGGCGTTGGTGGAGGGTGTTGAGATTCGTCCTTGAATACTTGAGTGCTTAAGCACTCGATTTTAACTAAGGCTTGGGATATCGAGTTGGGTTCGCTACTTAAGAGGAGGAAAAGGAAGGAAATTGAAGGAGATCGGTTCGGGTGGGGAACAGTAGGAGAAAAAGGGAAAGAGAGAATTTCACAGAACCGGACCGGGTCGGAGCGATAAGGCAAAGAAATGGGATTTAACTTGTTTGACCGGGTCGGATCGGACCTATGAATAAAATGGAGGTCAAGACTTATGCGCTTGGATCGGACCGAGTTGTGAAACAAAAGAGAGAATAGGTGTATGGTCATTCAGGTTAATCCGACCCGCCCCGAAAGTCAATCCCCGAACCGATCCGGATATACCTCTCTGAGTGTGAGCCTTTGCTTTAAGCTGACATGTGACCTTGCCTATCCGATCCGAACCTGATGTATACATCCGAACCGAAGACTACTCAATCCAAAGCACAAATTTTTGTCCAACTATTTAAAACAATGCTAGATATTACTTCCAACTTCATGAACAGTTAGGATAGTGCCTTGCGGACATAAACGAACATTAAGAACTGCTCTGACTATCACTTTCTCTTCGAAGTTTCGTCTTACATTGTTGCACCTTTACTTTGCATTTCTCACATTTGCTGCACACATTTTAGTTCACACACATGCACAGCGGGGTACGGGCTAATTTACTCTAATTCGTGCTATTTCTTCTTCAATAGTTCTATGACAATGAGACCCAGACGCTCTTCCAGACTAGCCGAGAGGAAAGAAGCCCCGGAAACTTCTAACATAACCACTCTCGAGGATATATCTTCTCCTTCGGATCCAGAATGGGACAGTGAGGGTCCAGACTACGGAGTTGAAAATCGAGAAAGCAACGAGGTGTCTTCAGAGAATGAAGTTTCTCTGGGTTTTGTGGAGGAAGGAGGGATTGGTGACGACCGAGCCCCGGATGAATTTGAATCGGCCATTATATTGGAATCACCTCCAGACTCCGTTGAATCAACAATCGACAACGATCGACTTGTCCGAATTTGCTTAAAGTACGGGATAATGAAAAGGGACACTCTAGTGCCTTCACGCTCTGACCGTCCCCACAACCCTCCAGAAGGATATATGACGGTCACTCGATTGATGTGCATGGTCGGCGCCGTTCCTCCATTCTCTCCCTTCATCGTTGACTTTTTAAGACAAATTCGGATTGTCCCCATGCAGTTGCATCCCAATTCATATGCCTATTTGCACACCTTGTACATAGCATATCGTGAAATCTTAGGCATAGAGCTCACGTTCGATGACGTTCACTTCTTCTATAATTTCAAGCATCGGACTCGAGAGACTCCATCTTTCTGCTACTTTGAGTCAGTTCCAAAAAGGAAGATAATCTCAGCACCATTCAGCAGTAAAGCTGGAGATTCCAGACTAGAATGGTTCTACGTGAAGCGACAGCCTGGATGCGCCAGGAGGTGGACAAAATCAAGTAAAGCACTGATTTTCTAAATCCGGGCTCTATACACTTGAATCAACACCTTAACTTGTTTTCCTTTTCGTTTGCAGTCGACAATCCCCAACAGATATCAGATCAGGCGTTCTTTGATCGGATGCACCGACTTCTTAATGGCGATCAGAAATTCTTGACTATCGACGAAGTCCTTAAAGACGAATACCTTCACTTTCATGGGCTGTTATCCGTCTTTCGTAGCATCGGTCATGGGACGGCTCCATATGCATACATTCCTCCAGTGGAGGTAGTCCCAGAGACAGGAGAAGGCTCAGGAGTTCCTACAGCGCCTCTTCAAACTTCACCTTCTCCATCTTCTACACAAGATGACGAGTTGGCTAATCTGGCCGAAGAGCATCGTGAGGGATATACTGCCCCCGAGGAGGCTACTTCTCTGGAAAAGTCAAAATCCTCCCAAGAGTCGCCGCTGCATGCTTCCGAGGGGGATGTCCCTAGTACTGATGAGCAAATATTTCAGGGTTTGGGGGATCTCCCCTTACCTGAGACTATATACACTTCAGAGGATTTCAGGAAGGATCCTTTAGTCTTCACCTCTTCTGAAGAGACCACTCCCGCTAAGGCCAAAGAGCCTGCCCGTACTAGTCTAGCTTCAGACTCGGGTTGGTTGGGGGAAAACACACCACTTAGGATACACTTTATATAACGGCATTAGCATTCATTGCACCTCTTTCTTCGTGAATCCATTAATTCTAAATTTCGTTTGTTTTATCGTGCAGGTACGATGTCTCGATCCTACTACGATATCAGGAAGCTTCGTCGCAGCATGTCCAATCCTCCTCAGGATGTCGAGTATGATCGCCGGGATGATCGTGGTAGGGAGGAGAGAAGGCCTTATGATCCCTATCGTTCTCGACCCTCACGTTCTCGCTCACCAGTTCGGCCGGAACAAGAGAAATACAAGGGTTATCAAAGCCGTAGGGAAGAGGACAGACCACCATCTAAAGACTCCACTTCGTCCCATGAAAAGCGCAGTAGGGAGAGAACTCCTCCAAAAGAAACTGGGTCTCGAAGTAAGCACAAGGTCCCTGCTACTAAACGACCTAGGACAGACAAAGAGACTACCGAATCCTCTTCACACAGGGACACCGAATTATCAATTCCCGCTCCTCCCCCACTAGATGCGGAAACTGCAGTAAAGCGGGCATATTTAGAGGAGCAATTTCCCGAGCACTACTTCGAGACTTTGACTTTTTTACCTGCCCTTGAACCTATTTCTTCTAAGTGGGCAGATGAGGCCAAAGCAAAGATTGATGCGGTGGAAAAACAGTATACTGAGATGTTCAAATATTCACGCAATCTTTCTAGAATCATCCGAACTCTAATCACAAATACTGATTCAATGCAAAAGACCGCGGAGGAGGATGCTAAGGCCTTAAAATCTCTAGGAAAAGATTTAGAAGACACTCAAGCTCAGCTAGCTGTCGCTCAAAGGGACGCTTCTAACTTCAAACAACAATTCGAGGACATGCAAAAGCGTTATCATGACTTGCTTGAATCTCACACTCAGGAGCGCTCTGAATTAAAAAAGCAAGCTGACGAGGCCAAGTCAGAAGCTGCTAAGACACGCCTTGCTTATGCTGAGCTTGAACGGAAAAACGCCGAGTTAGCAAAGAGGAGTGCTGAATTAGAAAAGAAGAATGCCGACTTGGCTTCAAAGCTGTTGGAAGCAGAGAACAGGGCTGCCCTGGCCGAGGGCAATCTTTAGTGTGCTATTAAATCTGCGGAGGAAGCCCGCAAACAACTGTCAGAGGCGGAGGCCGATATTCAGGGTTTCGGCGAATTAATGATTGAATTCTTCGCACATATCATCCGTCGCCGAAACATTTCTTGGATCGAGGATTATCCATCCACTCTAGTTCAAGTATGGAATCAGATCGTCGAGTGGGAAAAAGAGGAACTTAAGGTCGATTCCCTCGATGAAGATAAACTAATGGAGAAATACTTGAGGGATGATGAACCGGAGCGCCTAGCCGAAGGGCGCCGCCTCATTGCTGAGGCCATGGAAGAGGAGAGACGAAAGTCTAAACAGAAGAATGTTCTCGGAGCTGGTTCCTCTTCTTCTGCCCCTGCAACTTCTGAAGTAGAGGGGTATGATCCTGAAAATCGGGGAATTGCCCGAACAACTCTGCTATCCCCTATTCCTGAAACAACACCAGAGGTAGTAGTCACCCCTGCCGAGAGGTCTTCAGAAGGTATCCCTAACTTTTCTCCTCAATTTGCTAAGGCTATTTCTACCTTTCGCCACATGATTGAACAATCGATGAAAGACCCATTGTTTTCGCCTGAGTTGATAACTGTTGCTTCTCATTCTGTAGGTGTTGAATCATCCGAAAAGACAAATGTGACTCAGGGAGCCACCGCTGGGGCAAAGCCCGCAGAAAAGGCCAAAAGAGGGGAAGACAAGGCTGCTTCTATAGACTTGGGAGAAGGAAGTGAGCCGACTAAGGCCGCCACTCCCCATGATGAAGAAATGATAGCGGCTTTAAGGGATGATGGCGGCGACGGGGGTCAGGAAGAGGAACCGGAAGTTGCAATAATCGGGGAGTCAAAAAGTGCTGATGACGTTTCTTTGGCTGCAATGAAAGCTGATCAAGACAAACGCTTGCAATTAAAAGCCGAAGAACTAGACCCTGAAGCCCTCAAGCCCCTCGCAGTCGTGGATGCGGGATCAAGGTTAGTTGTTAAGCTCTCAACTAGATCTATTACAGAGGAACTCGCTAAAAAATCTTCTCTTGATTCCAGCGCCCCGCCCTCCGGGAAGAAGTCTACTGGCTCTAGCACCGCTTCTTCAGGAAAAAGGAAGTCAAAACGAATCTTGACGGAGGCTGAGAAAGAAGCAAAGGACGCGGAGAAAGCCGCCAAGAAATCCAAGGCTCATTCAAAATCTAAATAGTGGATTGCCTTGTATCGTTTTAGCATTTAGTGAACCAATAATTGCTGCTACAAGAGTAGCTCCTGCACTTTCTTTTTTTGCTATTTTCCTGTACAAATTCATTCATTTGTAAATAAAAATAACTCATTTTCTGCAATGTTTGTTTGTTAGTAGTTCTGCACTTATGTAAAAATGCATGTCTATAGTTATGAAACGAAGTTGTGGAGGGGGAAAATACACGTATACATACGTGTCCCCAGTCAATTCCCACAAATTATTCAATGCTTAATTAAGCAATCTGAATGCTCCCGACTCTCTGACGGGATAGCACTTCCTGTGTCGTCAGTACCTGTCGTTTTTTCTGGCATTTCTTTTATACTCTCTCTCTTTCTCTTGAGAGTTAGAGTTCGAGCTCAGTAATCTATTCATTCCCCGGTCTTTCAACGGGGAAAGATTTCTTTCTCAGCGCTCAGTCGGAGACGCTTTTATACTCTCTTTCTCTCTGGAAAGTTAGAGTCAGGAGAAGAATTTCTTTTTCAACGCTCAGTTGGAGACGCTTTTATACTCTCTCTCTCTCTGGAGAGTTAGAGTTAAGAGAAGAATTTCTTTTTCAGCGCTCAGTCGGAGACGCTTTTATACTCTCTCTCTCTCTTTGGAGAGTTAGAGTTAAGAATGTCGTTTTCTTATTCTTTTATGTCTTATCGCACAAATAGTCGTTGTGCTTCTTTTTATGTCTAAACTGTTTTCAACCTTTTTAGGCTCTGAGCCATCCTGTATTTTATAATCGCAACAGAATAACTGATGAATGTAGATGCATAAAAGTAAATAACACACAATATTTTTATAGTGGTTCGGCTAAGTCGTAGCCTACATCCACTTTATAGTTTTCATTCATATCGTCAGATTTTTCCCAAGGCAAGTCGTGCCTTATTACAAAGTTCATAAGAAAAATAACACAAAGTTCAGCATTTCTAATCCAAATATCGCATTAAGTGTTGGGCATTCCATGCTCTGGGGACTTCTTCGCCATCTACGGTCGTTAACTTGAAGGTTCCTTTTTCAAGTTTCCGTTGGATGACAAAGGGTCCTTCCCATTTTGGACCGAGGTGAGGAAGGGATGGAAAGACTCTCTTTAGCACCAAATCTCCTGGTTCAAAAGTCCTGAGGCGAACTTTTTTGTCGTAATAGCGTGTCATCTTACGTCGATGTCTTGCCGCACGCAAATCTGCTTCGTCCCTTTTTTCTTCGACTTCATCAAGAGACTCAAGTAAGAGTGCCCGATTCGTCATCGGGTCATAATATGTCACCCTGTGGGAAGGAACTTCCAGTTCAACTGGAATTACAGCTTCTGAGCCAAAGGAGAGAGAGAAAGGGGTATGACCGGTGGCCGTTTTAAATGTTGTTCGATATGCCCACAAAGCTAGGGGCAATTCGTCAACCCATTTTGCCTTTGCGCGCTCTAACCGTTTCTTGAGGATGGATTTTATTACTTTGTTTATTGCCTCTACTTGCCCATTCGATTGCGGATAGGCAACTGCAGTATATCGTTTGTCTATCTTATACTTCTGGCAGAAATTTCTGAATTCAGTACTATCAAATTGGGTTCCGTTGTCAGTTATAATCGTCCTTGGGATCCCGAACCGGCATATAATATTTCTGACCACAAAACTTATCACCTTTCTTGCCGTGATCTTGGTCAAGGGCTCAGCTTCCACCCACTTCGTAAAATAGTCCACGGCCACTATTGCATACTTGGCTCCTCCTTTAGCAATTGGTAGAACTCCAATGATATCAATTCCCCACGTGGCAAATGGCCAAGGACTCACCATTGATTTAAGTTGGGTCGATGGTGCCTTGGGGATTTTGGCGAATCTCTGGCACTTATCGCAGCGTCGTGAATAATCAGCTGCATCTTTATTGATCGTAGGCCAGAAGTATCCGTACCGCAATATCTTCTTTGCTAAAGTTTGACCTCCTGTAGGATCTCCACACTCACCTTCGTGTACTTCTCTTAGTACACGCTTGATGTCGTCGTGTGCTATACATCGTAACAGGGGCATAGAAAATCCTTGCCTATAAAGAGTATCATCTTGTATGACATATCTGGTAGCTTTGCGAACTACAGCTCTTTTCTCACTCTTCTTTGATGGGAGTGTCCCATTCTTAAGGAAATTCTTAATTGGAGTCATCCACGACTCCTTCTCTGGTTCCGCTTCAAAAGCGAATTCAATTTCCATTGACTCAAAGCTTGGCGATTCCAACGTCTCAATTGGAATTACTTCAGTCTCTTCTGGATTGTCAGAACTAGCCAGCTTTGCCAGCCTATCCGCTTTCTGGTTTTCAACTCTGGGAATGTGTGTTATGTTGTACCGCTCTAAGCTATTCAATAGCTCTCTCACTTTCTTGAGGTAGGCGATAAGTCGAGGTCCTCGAGCCACAAATTCCCCTCGCACTTGGCAAACAACAATTTTAGAATCACAGAATATGTCTAACATTTTTACTCCGAGGTCCTTAGCAAGCTTCAGCCCGGCAATCAGGGCTTCATACTCAGAGTCATTGTTAGTCGCCGAAAATTCTAATCGCAGGGCGTAATATAACGACCGTCCTTCGGGAGTGACTAAGACGATTCCAGCTCCGGACCTTCGGTCGTTCTTGGCTCCATCTGTATATAGTTTCCACGGATCTATCTTTAACTCATCCTCGGACTTAACCACTCTGTCGTCGATTACTTCCTCCTCTGGAATGGTGAACTCTGCAATAAAGTCTGCTAGAGCTTGCCCCCTGATCGACTTTCGTGGTTGAAAATTCAAATCAAACTGACTTAGTTCTATGTTCCATTTGATCAACCTTCCCGACGCTTCGGGTCTATGCAACACCTGCCTTAAGGGCTGGTCGGTGTATATGGTTATTGGATGAGCTTGGAAATAGTGACGAAGTTTTCGGGATGCGATTAGGAGGCTGTAAGCAAGCTTCTCAATCTTTGGATAGTTGCGCTCTGCCGCTGCTAATTTCTTGCTTACATAATACACTGGCCTTTGTATTTTGTCTTCTTCTCGAACCAGGGCTGTGATGACGGCGTGAGCCGAGACTGCCAAGTAAACAAACAATTCTTCGTGATCTACGGGCTTTGATAAAATCGGCGGTTTCTCTAGCAGTTCCAATAAATTTCGAAAGGCCTCAACACAGTCCGGAGTCCACTCGAAGTTCTTCTTTCCTCTTTTAATCAAATCAAAAAACGGAACACATTTGTCTGTGGCTTTGGAGATGAATCTACTCAGCGCCGCTACTTTCCCTGCAAGACTTTGGACGTCTTTAATTCTCCTCGGCTCTTTGATATTTCTAATCGCTGTTATCTGGCTAGGGTTGATTTCAATTCCTCGGGAACTCACAATGAAGCCAAGGAACTTTCCCGATGCCACTCCAAATGAGCATTTCAGAGGATTCAATTTCATTCGGTACTTTCGCAGGATACCAAACATTTCCGCCAAGTCTTGCGTATGGCTAGAGGACTGTTTCGATTTGACAAGCATATCATCCACATAAACTTCCATAGTTTTTCCTATTTGATTATAAAACATTCTGTTCACCAAGCGCTGATAAGTCGCTCCAGCGTTTTTCAATCCGAATGGCATTACAACATAACAATATAATCCCAAATTCGTAATGAAGCTCGTATGTTCTTGGTCTGGTACGTGCATAGGAATTTGGTTGTCTCCAGAATATGCGTCCATGAAAGAGAGAAGTTCATGACCTGCTGTCGAATCTACAAGCTGGTCAATCCTGGGAAGTGGGAAACTATCTTTTGGGCAAGCTTTGTTTAAATCTGAAAAGTCAATGCACGTCTGCCACTTTCCGTTTGGCTTCTTTACCAAGACGGGATTCGATATCCAGTCAGGATATGTCGAATCTCGAATGAATCCATTCTGCTTCAACTTCTCTACCTCCTCTTTGAGAGCAGCCGACCTCTCTGGGCCCAGCATGCGTCTCTTTTGCTTCACAGGCGGATGTTTCGGGTTTACATTCAATTTGTGACTTATAATGGATGGCGATATCCCACACATGTCAGCATGGGTCCAGGCAAACACGTCTAAGTTTGCCTTCAAGAAGTCCGTTAGTTCTTTAGCTCGACGTGGATCCAATTGAGAACCAATTTTCAAAACTTTTGTCGGATCAGCTTTATCAATGGGAATTTCCACTGTCGCTTCATTATGAGTTGCATTCCTAGCCTCTGGTTCCTCGTCTTTTCTGGGATCCAGGTCTTCAGGCGTTCCTTTAGGCAACTCCTTTGGGGTCAATCTCTCTAATTGCTATGCCGAGCCCCCCTTTGAGGGAGACGAGGCATCTTTACTCTCAACGTTAAGTCCTTTCATCAACATCTTTAATTCGGCTACGTAGCAGGCCCGCCCGGAAACTTGATCCCCTCTCATTACTCCAGTTCCGGCTTCGGTTGGGAACTTAAGTAACAAGCACCAAGGGGCGATACAAACTCTGAATTCAGCAAGGGCAGGCCTCCCCAAAAATGCATTATAAGGAGAATCTACGTCCAATACTACGAACTGAAGCATCCGCACTCTTCTACGTTCTCCTTGCCCCAGGGTCACGGGCAACTCTATGTATCCCATGGGAGCTGTCGACGCCCCGTTGAAGCCTCTGATCCATCCTTCACATGGCTTCAAATCTTCAGATTCAAGCTTCATCTGATCAAATGACTTCTTAAACAAAATATTAATGGAACTTCCGTTGTCTACTAATACCTTATGAACCAAGGCCGGCCCAATGGTGGTAGTAATAACCAACGGATCGTCAGTGGGTGACTGGATCCCAGTATTATCTCGGCTGCGGAATACCACGTCGTCAAACATGGTTTTCTGTTGTTTTATGGGGGTGATATCTTCCAAATCATCACCTTCATTCACGTCTAGATGCTTGGAAGCATTTACATATTGATCCATTGATCTGAAACTTCGGATTGCCGGGTGAGGTCCGCCCACTATGGAGTTGATAACAATTCCTTTACCTTTCTGCTGCGCTGTAGGCTTGGGAACAGGTAGAATCTGTTTTGGAGCCTGCTCTCCTTGCCCCTTGTCCCTCGGGGCAACCTTATATTCATCCAACTTCCCTTCACGCAGCAGCTTCTCAATTACATCCCTCAAATGCCAACATTCATTGGTTGAATGCCAATGAGTTCCTTGAAACAAACAAAATTTCCCTGTCGCCATTTCTTTCTCGGTCGAATCACGAGGTGGCGGTCTTTTGTACTGTAACACATTGTACGTATCCAGGTAAATATTTTCCAAGGTGTCGTTCAATGGTGTATAATTCTCGTAGGTCTGGAATCGGGGTCTTTTGTTAGGATCGCTTCCCCTATTTCTGTTTCTTCTGTTACCGTTCGGATTACGGTTATTGTTGTTATTACCCCCGCTTCCAGCATTGTTGTTTCCACCCTTGTTTCCCACATTTACTTCAACCTTGCCAGAACTTTCCCCAGACTGCTTCACGGCGATATTACTTTGCACATTTTCTTTTGAAGCCATCTCAGGCTTTCTCTTTCGGTTTGCCCTGGCCTCCTCTCGCCTTAGATAAATATCGGCTTTTTCGTAGAATATCTCTCTTGTGGAGGGTGTTTTCCCAGAAAGATAATCTCCGAACTCGGATTCAGGATCGACTCCTTCCTTCAATGCTATCAGAATAGTGGGCTCATGCGGGTCATTGACCTCGGTCACCGCTTGGTTAAAACGGTCAAGATATGCCCTCAAAGACTCTCCTGGTGCCTGCTTGATTCTCGATAATTCAATAACACTTTTGGACTTTCGGGCATGGAGTCGGAACTGGTTCATAAAACGCTCGCTTAGTTCCTTGTATTTCGAAATCGAACGAGGAGGAAGTCGGGTAAACCAGAACAGCGCCACATCTTCTAAGTAGATTGGGAATGCTTTGCACTTCACTTCATCAGGGGCAGCGGCAGCATTCATGAGCCACGAGTATCGCATCAAATGCTGTCCCGGATCAGTCCTTCCGTTGCACTTGTCCATCTGTGGCAAGTTAAAGCGTCGGGGAAATTGGAAGTCGAGGATATCGTCGGTGAAAGGAGTATGGCTTCGCTCAATGCCATAATCTTCATTTGTATAGTTCCGGCTCTCGGACATGATCTGGCGAACCATTGCCTGCACATCTGCATTAGTTAGGGGCCGCTCAGGTTCCCTGGCCCTAGTATCCGAGTTCCTTCTGGGCTCTTGTTCAGGAGATGCCCTTCTTCTTCGAGCTGCCTCTGCTCGATTCCGTTCCCTACGCTCCCGGTCGATCTCGGGAGGAGGGGACTGGAGTCTTTGCCCCCGAGTGGGGTCATTGTTTCCTAGCGCTCGTGCAATATCCTCACGAGATCCCAAAGATCCAAATGTCAGCTGCTCCACGTTCTGAGGTCGTTCGAGCGGCCTTCGTTCACGGGGCCGCTCTTCCTCGGAAGATGAAGATTGATCCACTGGTGTGTGACGAACCGGTGATGGAGTTCTCTGTCGACGGAGTTCACTAATCTCCCGACTCATGAGCCTCATATTTTCCTGCATCATGAGATTAGTGCGTTCGTGGACTTTCATAGCCTCCCTTGTGCTCTCAAGCATGTCAAGTAAGCGCGAGAAATCTCCTTGAGTGATGGGCGCAGATGGATTGACCTGATCACTAACCCTGGTGGCTGGAATCGGAGCATTCGTAGGGACTCGAGTAGAGGTTCCAGCTTCACCAAGCGTCGGGTCGGATCGGAGGTAGGAGGTCGGGTCGGTTCGGAGCTGGGGGGCCTGGTCGGATCGGTACGTGGCAAGCTGCTCGGGTCGGTTCAGATTGGGGGAATGCACTACTTCAGAATCTCCTACCCGGATCGGATCGGAGCTTTCCCCCTGTTGGCGGTTCGGATGTCCTACATTGGTTCTTCCTACTGCTGAACTCTGCCCCCGAGACCTTGTTACAACCGCATTTTGCTGATCTTCGCCAGCTCCATTTCCTCGACCAGACAGAACTTCTTTGCCTTTTCCTTTGGCCATGATTCTTTGACAATCACTTCAACAAATATAAAAGAGTGGATAAACTTAAGGATTAACTTCTTTGAACTCAACGGTCCAAAAGGTAGAAAGAAATCCCGGAAAATGAAGAATTCAGATGAGTTCAATTCTCAGTGAAAGCACCAAAATGTTAGACCAAAAAGTGGTTCTAACACCCAAATTGATTAAAAGCAAATGAAATGAGATAAAAATGAAAATGAGCACACAGGATTTATAGTGGTTCGGCGAAGAAGTGCCTACGTCCACTTGTTTTTCACTATTTTCAATGATTCAGTTGCAAATACAATGAAATAATCACTTGATCTCTCTCACAACTCACTCACAATCACTCAATTGTTTGAAAACAAATAATGAAAGAAGATTTGGATTTTCCGGGATTGCTGGAATTCGGGTTATGAAGGTGGTTGAACTCTCGAAATGCCAAAAAAAAAAGATCCTTTTCTTTGTCTCCAGACGGGGTATTTATAAGTGTGAATTTGCTCAAAACCCGATCCGGATCGGAGCCACGTGTCGTCCATCCCATTAGCCTCGGGTTCGGATGAATTATTGTGTTGACAACGCATCAGAGTAACGAACGTTATGGGCAGGAACTGGTCATAGCCGATCCGGATATCCAAGCGCTTTTGCTGGAGAATGATATGGAAAATGGGCTCGGGTCGGAGACACACATATAAGGGGTTCGGATCGGGATACCCGATCCGACCCGGATTGGCTTGGAAGCAACGCTCTCTCTTCTTTAATTTGCTCCGCTCCACTCCGATCTTTTTCCGTGGCAACCAGGTGGCTTTCCGATCCAATTGAGACTATATTGCCCTCCGATCCGAATAGCTATGCCTTACCAATTTTCTCAGCAACAGTTCACCGATCCGAACAGAAGATTTTATCCGACCCGAACCCATACGTTGCTCTGACCCGACCCGAACGATTGCAGCTGTCCGATCTAGGCTGTAGTGTCTTCTCCGATCCGAACCGAAGTCTTCTAATTAAAAATGCTCTTCAATGTCTGATATCTTGACTTTGTGTTGCCTAGTTCACAAAGTAGGCTAACACAATCTAATGTTGATTTCGGTCTTCGGGGATGATACTTAGAGATTTATTCTCTTAACTGATGTCTAATGGGAACAGAACTTTTGTTTTAATTGTACTTGCTTCTATCACTTGGCTGTATCCTATCGATCGAGTCCTCGACCTTTAGGTAAAAACTAATGGGTGTAAACATGTGTTTGAGACATGTTATGTTTGATGGTTGCAAGTGGATGCAAGTGGTTGCTCGTGGATGCATATACACACACTAAGAGCAACTCCAACAAAGTATTGGATATCCAAAATATTGAAATCCATACTCAAAAACTCGTCCAACAGAGTATAGATTATCCGATCAGTTCGGATCTGGGTAATGAGTTCCGAAATCTCGAAATTGCCCACGCGGTTGTTCAACAAATGCGCAAACACACACGCTTGTTAAACAAGCGCGTGGTTATCAACGGATATATTTTGCGCGCTTGTTGAACAGACGCGGGGAGGCCAACGGCTTGAATTTGCAACGACTTGATTTCAAACACTACAAATACACAACCCCTCATCTACTTTCCTCCACATCAACTCTTCTTCTACCACATTCAAACTAACTACAAAAATGGTTACTGATTTTGATGTCGACGCCGCAAGAATTGAGTTTGAAACTTTCGATGTACAAGATCAAAGTCAACCGTTTGGTGGAATGCTAACTACTTCAAGTTGGAGTGCTAATGAAGACTACGATCTTTGCTACATATACTGCTCACTTTCGCTAGATCCTGTCCGTGGTGCCGATCAAAGAGTTGAAACATTTTAGGGTAGAATCACTAATGCATACAATAGGAAGAACATGGATCGGAATAGAAGTGTAGCTTCCATCAAAGGACGTTATTGCAAAATAAATCGTCAAACTCAATGTTTTGATTCACAGATGTTCAAGCTGAAGCAGAGTAACCCAAGCGGATTTGGAAGTGATACTCATATGGTAATAATTGTTTACTTTTTTTTTGTACTTTAAATCCTAACGTTGTAGTAAAAGCTTCATATTATTGATGCAGAGAATTGCCGCAAACAAGTTATTCAAACAAATATATAAACCAGATAGTAAACAAGGACCTCATTTCTACCAGTTCATGCATGTGTATGACCTACTGGTTAATCATGTGAAATGGAAATCTTCACTTCAGAAAACAGTCCAAGACGTCCAATCAAGCTGTAGTCGTGGGAAAACTTCAAGATTTGGAGACAGTTGTAGTCCCAGAGATTCGTAGGACAGTGCAACTATGGGTTTAGAAGAAGATGTTCACCTTACTGCTGAATGATATGATAGGCCCGAAGGATCCAAGGCGGCAAAGAAAAAACAAGTGGCAGGAGCGAATGAAGGCGAAATCAGAAAACTGTTAAAGGAGTCTAACGATATGCTTATGAGCGCGCTCCAGAGCAGAAGCATTCACCACTAAGAAAGGCTTGACGCAATTCATCAACTTGTTGACACAAAACGACGAAAGGAGGAAGATGCACTCATGTTTATGGATATTTCGCAAATGGATTTCAAACTCCATTTTAAATTTCAAACTCCATTTTAAACTCCATTTCAAATTTAAATTTCAAAATCCTTTTTAAAGTTCAAACTCCATTTTAAACTCCATTTATAATTAAAATAAATTATACCATGTCAGAAAAAAATACTTCATTGCCAAAAACGTGTAATAAAAAACATGGCAGACATAACACCGTCCAGTCATACAAACCATGTCACATGATATATAACACAAAAAATATACAACCATGTCACCATCAACAACACATGTAATACAAAACATGTCAGCAATACCAAAAACATACAATCGTGATGCTGCATGAATCCTCAGTCAATAGGCATAACATCGCTACCTGTCCCATCAGAACTGTCATCATGAGCGTCATCAAAAGCATCATCCATATGTGATCTATCACCAGTACCCTGCTGCTGTAACTGAGTCTGTAGGGAAGCAATCTGGGCCTCGTACTGAGCCTGCTGCTGTGCCAAAGCTCCGTGTAAACTCTGGTACATCAACTGTGTGTACTCCAATGTCATACGCTCATAAGCAGCCAATATCCGTCTATCATGGTCCATATATAGCGAGTACTGTTAATGAGACAACTTGTGTTACATAATTTGAGTTTTTATAATGCAGTCGTATACCATTATTACTGTATAACTCTTACGTACCTGATGTGGATGATACAAACCGGCTGACGGTACTCCGGGAGGGTCAACAGCTGGATACTGCAATGGAAACTCTACAATCTGACCCTGTACGTCGTACGCCCTAAAAATGTGTGGCGGAGGGTCCAACGCACCACCCTGCGTGAACTGAGATGATACAGGCGCAAAGGTAGGGGGATGCACCGGGAATCTGCCTGCTACTGAAGATGGCCCGATATGGTCGGAGTTCAAACCCCGAATATAGTCTGGTAAAGCATAAGCACGTGGCGCTACTCGAGCCCAATAGGCATCAAAATCTCCGGGCACTGTAAAAGACTCACCGTCCACCCAGCCTGCAGCCCTCATATCCGCAACATATGCTGATCCTACCTGTATATTCCCGAACATCTGATCCCGTGGGAGTGGATCAGAAGGAATGCGCTCTAACCCGTATAGCTGCAGCCAACATCGCTCCCCCAAATACCAAATGAAAGGGCATGTAGGCACCTGTAAGCATACCCTACGCCTCGAAAGACTACAATGGAAAATGAGGGGGTGGTCCTGCTGAGGAGCCATAAAATCTACATACGTCTGCCATGGACGTCGAATAATGCCACCCCGCTCCCTCAAATCAATCTGCGTGCGCGCCTCCATAAGCTCGTTATACACACCCTGTGTAGAACGAGCTAGATGCATAGCAGGACCCCATCGTCGTAATCTCGGAAAGTATATGTAAGGTGTACTGATGGCCTCATCAATAAGTCGGGGGTGCATAACCGCCATGTACTCGTAAAACCAAAATGGGAGAATATACCAGAAACCGTACAGCTGCTTGCAGCGTTGTACGGCGTAGAGATCCAAAGCCACATACAAATAGCCTAATATCGCCGTACCCCAGTCAAACGAATGTAGCTGCTCTATGTCTACAAGGCTAGCCAAAAAACCAAGTCTAATAGTCCCCCTGTTGTTGCTAAAAAAGGCGGAACCAAAAAGGTGTAATAAAAAGGCCCTGATAACGGGAGTGTGCATAGCCTGAGTGCATTGATGTGCAGTGACATAGCTATACAGAGTAGGTAAGCTAACGGCTCCTGAAGAAACGGAATGAGGCTCTAAACCCGGTAACTACTCGGAATAGCTATCAAACTCCTCAAATGATACATCAAAGGGAATGGGGTGACGACCTGGACGACCAACCTCGATGCCCGTGAGGACATAAAAATCCAAAGGAGTAAGCCCTAACTCAAAATCAGGGAAGTGAAATGTGTGTGTAGTAGGCCACCATCGCTCACTGATAGCCTCTACAAGGCATCAGTCAACATGAGCAAATCTAGGTAACTCTAAAAAGGAGCCAAATGGTGAATCTAAAAGTCTAACTACTATAGGCTCGGGTAACTACTGAAAAAGTGACGTACTACGTGACCAACTACCTCGCATAGCAATATGTCGAACCTAAACGTATGTAAATTTGTTGTAAACATATAATATTAAACAGCATTTGTGTATATTAAGAATGTTGTACGTAACGGAGTTATAAAATTATACCTGAGGCGTCGCAACAGCAACATGCACTCGGTGTACAAATGTCGCAGGCATATCGTGCAATACTCTAAGGCTCTCGGCAGTCACGGTGGCATCAGGTGGGGCATGGACTGGTCCGACAGTAGGATCTGTCGGAGGATGGCTGACTCGTCTACCAGACGTAACTTGACGTGGTGGCATTTCGTCGTAGAAACTAATTAAAAAAAATTAAAAGGAGGAATTTTTTTTTACAAATGAAAAAATGGCCATTTGCGCCTGATATAGGCGGAAATATCCACGCGCCTGTTGAACAAACGCGTAGGCTCTACGCGTTTGTTCAACAGGCGCGCGCTTTTTTTATTGTGGAGCCGGATTTAAAAAATCCACGCGCCTGTTGAACAACCGCGTATGTCCACGCGTTTGTTCAACAAGCATGTGGACTTAAAACTGTTGCGATTCCCCATTTTCCGGAGTGTAGATTATCGGATTTTGAAAATCCACACTCCGGATTTGTTGGAGTTGCTCTAAGCACTAGATCGGCTCAAAAGCACTCTCATACTGCATATGGATGTGTGCGCATTTTTCAATTTTTGTGGATGCAAAATGATTGACTAATCACATGGATGTTGCATTTGGATGAATGGTTATGCAATCATATAGAAATGATGTGCATCAAATAGGATTTCTTGCATACATAATTGGACTCATGGCACTAACATAAATTTGAATTGAGGAGGTCAACTGAATCAGTAGATCGCCTGATCCTTGTATTAGATAAGGATATATACACACACTTTTGCATATGTTCATTCAACATTAGAAGTTTTCTAAGGAAAATGGATGCTTGTGGATGATGCTTGAGTAGATGGGTGATTGGATGGTAGGACACATTCTTCTTGACTTGAAGATTTCGGGGATGAAATCCTTTAAGGAGGGGAGAATGTAACACCCCGTATTTTCTGTGAACATAAAAGTAACAAAACAAAGTATACTTAATTTTTAAAAGAAGAATTAAGGGAAACGGGCTATGCCATTACGTTCGTCTCAGAATTTTGCTTGAGACAGAGTCCGAGTTTGCGTAAATCGGACTCAGTATGATGAAGTTATGGCCTTCAGAAGTTTCAGAAAATTTAAATTAATTAAAACAGCTCAGATTTAAGTTTGAAATTCAAACCACACACCCGGGATGGGCGGGAAATTTCCCGCCTAGGACATAGGTCGACTAGGGGGTTGACCTGGCGGTCGACCTGGGTCATATAGGTTGACCAGGGGGTCGACTTGGGAATCGACCTCCCCCTATTTCAGGATGCGAGGACTGGTTCATTTTTCTGCATTTGGACGCCCGTTCTGACCAGATTCGTTGATCCCTATGCTATTTAAATACCCTTAAACCCCACTTTCTCTCCACACTAAACCATTGTAATGCTATGCTGCCTCAATTCTTGTTAAAATCAACGGCGTCTCTACTCTGCTGAAACCTAAGCTAGAACTAGTGCTTCTTTTTCTTCCAATCCAGGATTAAAGGAGAATAACTACAACCCTTTTTCTTTTAGAATCCAACCAAGGTGAGTACAGTTATTTTCAGATATGAAATTTAATTATGATCTTGACATGGTTATAAATCTGAATTTGAGGTTATACATATTCTTGTTTATCAGATCTGTTTTTCTGTTTAGATCTATCTTATTAATATTATAGTAACTATTCTGTATTTCTTCCTTCCTTCTGCTCTATAGCCAGGCTACCAAGAGCCTGAGCCAAATCTCATAATAGATTGACGCACGAACGCTAAATTTGGGAAAAATAGTAATGATGCATAATTAGACATGACTTATTTGTGACTGATTTGAGGAAAGAACATATGTTGTAATTTAAGATCTGGATCTGGGCATACTATATATGGTAGTCTGTGATTTGGAAGAAGGAGAATTATTGTGTACACAACTTAGGCGCAAAGATCTATATTATAATAGGATAACTATTAAATGTGAATACTCCTAAATAGGGATTTTGGATATTTGGAATACGCTGAAATCAAAGGCTATAATTTGGCATAATTCTTATTTTATACCATTATTTGGGTTTTTTTAGATAATATTCTATACTGTGTAAATTTAACTAAAATTTGGGGCATATGTTATATTGTGAATTATGACCATAATTTGGGCATGTAAAATTAGGCATAGTTTTATGATTAGGTGAGGTATGTCAATGGAATTTTAAGGGATGATTAAATCTGTTAAATTGCCTAATCTGCTAAATCTTTTGAAACTGAATACGGTAATTTGGGGTACGAAAATCTGTAGGCTCGATCTAAAATTGAGCAAAACAAGTTAATAGAAATTTGAATAATCTGTTGTAACTTGTAAAGAAGTTTAATTTGTTGAATTGGCATAATTAGTCTGATATTGGCTTAATATGTGAATGAATACTTTAGCTAAAAATAAAGAATGCTGAGACACGAGGTTAGACTCTGTTTGCGGTAGAAGCCTGCCCGGACCCAACTGGCATAACCAGCAACCGCAAACTGTCAGTCTAATGTGATAGGTCGTAGGCATAGCTAAAAGATGCTTAGACACGAGGTTAGGTCTGGCTTGTGGCAGAAATCTGCCCGGAACCGCCCGACACATCCAGCGGCCACAAGCTACCGACCTAATGTGAGAGGTCTGTGCATTAGTAATTAATTAATGCAAATCAAGGATAAATATGATGCCTAAAACGTGTTGGGTGGATAAGGGTAAATCAACTAGGTGGATGAATCTAATAAACCCGTTTCGTAAATCTGTAGGCCCAATAAAATGTTAGATGAAACAATCTGTAAGTCTGGTAATCAATATATCTGATCCGTTAGTCTGAAAACTTGTTAACCTGTATGTCTGATTTGAGAACTAGTTAATCTGAACTTTGTACATCTGAAATCTATAAGCAAGTTAATCCTAAAATCTGTTAGTCTGGGGACACAAGGCTAGGAAGGGTAATTACTTGTGTCATCAGTTGTGTATGACCCATATCAATCAGTAACCCTTTTCTGGTATCAAAACCGTGACCCAACACTATAAGGGGTCCGGGCACGCTTACTGAACTAATTATAAGAGTTCACTCTGATAATGGCGAGGGGTGTTGATGGCGCATTCCAACCGAGTCATGTGCATGCACGAATCCAGTCTGCTCTGAGGATGTAAGACACCGTGACATCTGTAAATCGGTCTGTGTCTATAGGTTGCCACTTTAGGGAATGATACACCCTTCTATGGGGCCAACACAGGATATTTATGTATTAGGGAGTCGATCGCTTGGGGTAGAATTTTGGGTACACCTAGTTCTGTCTATTTCTGTTGGTATACCTTCTGTCTCTGTTGGGGTGGTAAAGGCCCATTAGTTGGGGTGGTAAAGGCCCATTGTTAGCATTTTGTTTATGTACCTTCTGTCTCTGTTGGGGTGGTAAAGGCCCATTATTAGCATTATGTTTTTGTAGCTTCTGTCTCTGTTAGGGTGGTAAAGGCCCATTATTAGTATTCTGTTTCTATACCTTTTATCACTGTTGGGGTGGTAAAGGCCCAGTCACTAACATTCTGTTTCTGTAGAGATTATTCTGTTTCCGTTTCAGTTTCTGTTTAGACATTAGGGTAACATCTAATCCTGTTATACAAAGTATTAGTGCAGAGAAGTAAGATATAGGTAAGAATCATATCTTGGTCTATATCATTATGTTTCTTCTATTTAACTTAAGCATATCAGCTACTCCTATTGTTGTTGTCTCTCATCCAGTTTTATTTACATGTCATGATACTACTATCTGTTTATATGCTGAAAGTTACTGGACTCGCCAGACTTTATGTCTGACCTTGTTTGTTTTCACCTCTTCCCCCCCCCCATAGGTGCTCAGGGTGGAAACATAGGAGCTTGATTCATATATTGTCTGCTTGAAGTGCTTGAAGTATTACTTGGCTTTGACTCTACCTTCTTATGGCAGTTTATGTGGGGTTCATGGTTTTAAAATTTTGCATTCTGAAGGATTTTGGTATAAGACCGATACTTGTGTACTTGGGTTTTGGTATTGTGATTTTGAAAGATGTATCCAAACTTATTTCTATTTCTGCTGTAATAAAGTTATAAAATTTTCAAGTACTACTTTAAGTGTCTGTCTTGTAATATTTTGTTCTGTTTACTTATAATGCTTCATGGAAGTTAATGCATTCCCTTTGTGAGTGACATTAACGGACATAGGCCGTTACATATTTTTTCTCCTAAAAAGATTTAAATCTTTGGCTGCAACAGTGGTTAGAGTTTGGGCATCGTATTATTTTGGTATAACTTATACTCATGGTAAAGGTAACGCAGTGGCAGATGCGTTGAGTCGAAGACACGCAAATTTGGGAGCGATGTTTTCGAAATGGAAGCACCTCAAGTGCTTGGCAGGATTTGATTTCATACCACAGTGTGAGTTGGAACCTGAAATATTTGCAAGCTTATTGATAAGACTTACTCTCATCGAAAGGACTGGCGAGAGCCAAAAGCGTGATGCAAGGCTTGTTGAGACTATCCAAAAGTTGGAACCAGAGGATAAGGAATTCGAAGTCTATTGAGAAGATTGGCTTCGAAAGCAAGGATGACTGGTTGTTCCTGATACCAAAAGATAGAGGGATGAGGTTCTGAGGGAATGTCACCGCTCAAAGTTGACAATTTGTTAACCACGTTATCCAAACACGGTTCAAGAATCGAGTTAGCCACGTCAACAACATCTCCAAGTCTGGTCGTGCATCTCGGATCGGACATGCAAGCATATCGGGTAGGTCAAGCAGTTCTGATAATGCAAGCCTGCTCGGTCAGTAGCTCTCCCATTTTTGATCGGTCGGCACTAAAATGACATATGGGTTAGTCATATCTTAATGCATGGATCAATTTGATGCGCACAACCTTTTATTCAATTGGTCTGCTCCAGTTAATATATACAAAATGTCTTGATAAGCTTGCAGTATGCATATATGAATGGCCATATTTACAACAATGGACCGGTCACTTAAATAACATGAATTGCTATATTATTTCATTGTTCGCGTCATGTCTGATATGCTTAGCACCATGGAACAAAATATGACTTGGCAGTAATGTAACTTCATGAACCTTACGTCCATCTACATGAATAACAAACTTCATGTAATTGAGCATACGTGGCAAGTTACTTTATTATGTTGGGACAAAACTTGACCAGCTTGCACATGAAACGTATATGCATTGAGTATATGAATACAACACACTCTTTGAAATTAAACATCAGTGTATCTGAGCAGCTCGGTCGAGCAGCGCGTTTGTGTCATGCACTTTTGGTCATGCAGAGCTTCTCCGGGTCAAGTAGTGATACTGCATGTTGGGTCGAGCATAGCTTCTAACAGTGTTCAAGCAGTGATAACGGGTCGAGCACCCATTCTATGATATATTAATAAGCTGCAATAGTATCACAGATAAGAACAATAGTGGCAATGTTGTAATATTTGTTCCATATTTTGAACTGTGCATGCAGGAATAAATTAGGCTGATCATCTGAATGCCACGTGGAATGGGTTTATTATGAATTGGAGCGTCGCGCATTATTTTTCTACTCAATCAAATTTGGATACCACGGTGGCAATGGTATAATTATTTGGCTTGCACATGTATCAGCAGAATAAAGGGGTCGGTCACACGTTTGGGTCGCTCGCTTACTCCTGATCACACATACTTTTTGGGTCGGACAGACAGCTGGCTCCAGCTGTCCAGTGGCATTTTCATAAATACTTCCACGAACGACCCAAACCCTACACACCCTAATTACAACACTGCCACAACCCCCAAAGTAACCTAAAAATAGCCCACTTTTCCATCGATCAAGGGACCGATTTTTCCACTCCGAAGGGTTGCCCAAATCACTTCTCCACCACTATCAAGCACTCATAGCTCCATTAATGGCTTCTCAAGCTCAATCCATCATCTTTCAACAACATATGGATCAAATCTTCTCCAAACATCATTAAAAATCTCTCAAACACAATCTAGTGATCTCCAACTACCATTAACTCTCTCCAAAGCCTAGCCAACACAAGATCATCATGGATCCAGTAAAGATCATCTAAGTGTCTAAATATACTCTACTACCATCACAAATCAAAAGTTATCACCGATTCCTTCGCAAATCCAAGTGAAATATAGAGTGAAAAGAGAGGAAAAAGTAGAAGATCATTGTTAAAGAGAGAAATACTTGTGTGTGTGTGTGAGAGAATGAATGTAATGAGAGAGGATTCATACCTTGTATATTCCGAAATGATAACAAAAGTCTCTTCCATAGTGGACGTAGGCCGTCTCTAGGCCGAACCACTCTAAAAATCTTCTTGTTTTTTTACTACTTTTCATGATTGTGGCTCCATTTCCCAATTCTAACCTTTTGGTGAAGTATTGTGAAAACACCTTTGGTGTAGTGGCCATTTTTTGGTTACAACATTTGGCGCCTACCTTGGGGCCACGTTCATACCCCTCTCAAGCTTAAGAGCCTTGCATTAAGCCTGATTCTACTATAGATTCTCTAAATCTAAGATCTGGGCCAAGTAACGAATTCTCTTCAAAATTCAAATCCATGTCCATGATAACGGATAAGTCTAAGAAAACTGCAAGTAAAACCATTAGAGAAAACAACAACATTGCTAACAATGAAGTTACACCACTTACCAACCGCTTTGAAGTTGAAGAAAGCTCAATAGGTGGGACCGGAGTAACTGAAGCTGAGCTGGATGCCATTGTCTCCAATTTAAACCAATAAATGGAGACTTCAAATAAAGCTTTGATGGATGATAATGGTTCTTTGATGGAGAAAATGAATGCTCTTCTAAATGCTCAAGCAAATCCAGCTCCTCCTCAGATAGTTCATGTCAACCTTGAAGAGAACACGAATTCGACAGCTTCTAATCATAATTATAATGATAATATAGAAGGCCTTGATGAATGGGAAAGCGTTAAGAACGAAGTTGAGGTTGAGGATTCAAAGCCGAAAGCTAAAATCCACTACGATTAAAATGCCCGATGAGTTGCAAGTCCCTCCAAGAGGGCACCTCCCCATAATGGAGGCAAAAGACCTAGATCCTTTAATCGCGATCGCTCGCCAAGATGGGCATCCGACATAGAGATCGAAGTTCACTATGCGAAACGCCACAACTCAAAGGAGTATATTGCGGATATGGTAAAGCAAATCATAAAAGATAGCAAGGATCGCAATGACAGTATAAGATAATGGGACTTCTCCTCCAGTAAAAATTCGTCCACTAAAATGATCCATAAAGCCGAGTACCCTAAAATGTTCACTCATCCTACTCTACCTCCATACAACGGGACTTCTGAACCGAATCACTTCTTGTACAAATATAAGTGGCATATAAATGCAGCCAAAGTGACAGACGAGATCTAGTGCATGTGCTTCCCTCTCTAACTAAAAGGCGTGGAATCATTATGTCTCACAAGGCTACTGCCAAAATCCATTGACCGATTTGACGGTTTGACTCTAAAGTTCAAAGAGCAGTTTAGGCTTCAAGCTACGAAGTCTAAGGATGTTATCTCTTTGACATCAATGAACGAAATCTAGGAGAGTCTATTAAAGAATTTCTCAAGAGGTTCAACGCTGCTTTGTCTGAAGTAGGGAATCCTGAACCCCGCATAATCTTGATGTCTCTAATCAGCGCCATAGATTAGAAAAGCGATTATGGAAGATGGATTAAAATGAAAGAACCAAACATGCTTAAAAAATTCTATAAAAAAGCAGAGGAGTATGTGGGAGTGGACAATAATCCTGTGCCTCCTCAGATTATTGATGCTAACCAGTTCCTTGAAGCTCCCAAAAATGCTGCTACTCAATACAATCAAAAGAATCCTAGAGGTCAAAAGAGAGGAAATGACGGGAAAGATAATCGAGGTGGCAAGAAAACTCGCTTTTTTACACCCTCTGAGTTCACTCCTCTGAGTAATACTCTGGAGAACATATACCTCGCCAGCAAAGATACAAAACCCTATCAAGAACCACCATCTCTGAATATCTCCAAGAGAGCTTCAAATTCTGGAAAATTCTGTCGATTTCACAACCAACCTGGATATGACACTAATGAATGCCGACACTTGAAGAACCTCATCGAGGAGCTGATTAGGAAAAATAGGATACAATAGTATATCAAAGATCCCAAGCCTCAAATTCTGCATCAACGCTTCAAGGGAAAAGTGCACTCATAAATCAAACCGGTCAAAGTAATGAAACTCCAAAACGAGTTAATGCAAGGCCAGTCATTTACTGATTACCGTTAATTGGTATTTCAATCTAAACGGCTCAGAATAAGCGATCATCATCGCCACATCATTATTTTCATGCTTTACTTCATGTTGTATTCAAAATTCTTGTTAAACTGTCTGTAATCTTTTACAAGCGCTGTACTGAACAATTAGCTCATCATATCTACCTGAATAAATTCCTTGCTTGCAAAATTGTATGTCAAATCAAAACTTTCTTAAAAGATGTGTAATAACCCAGAAAATGTGAACCAATTTAAAATTTTTAAATTTGGTTATTACCAAAGAATTTGAATAATTGAAATAGCCTATTTCAATAAAATGGAAAATTGGGTATAGTATTGCAGTTTGAAATTTTGAATACAAACTTTGTCTGACTGTACCGGGTGGAAAATATAATGCATTTTAGCGAAACTGAAAATATTTAAATCTGTTTATGAATACCTTTCTAATGAATCTAAAAAATCGAAGTTTCATAGCGGGAATCAAAAGTTATGGCCAAATGAATTTTCAGAAAGGTCGCTATATAACATATATAGCCCCTGAAAAGTTATATTTTGCATACGACCTCGGAATTCGACGAAACCACTTTTGTTGGGTCCGGGATGTCAAACTATTGCTAAGTTTCAAATTTCATAATTTTTGAAGCTAGTATGCGTGCGGGGTAAAAGAAAATGTGATTGGTCAATTTCTATTAAAATGGGTCGACCTAAAAATGGTCGTTTTTCAAACAAGCTCAGAATTCGACGAAACTGGTTTTGTTAGGACCGTATCGTCAAAACAAAGCTAGATTTATTTTTCTGGAATTTTTCGATTCAGTTTGTGGCCCTGGCAAATTGAAATGTACGTTCAAATTAAATATTGAATGTTTTATATTTTAATTTGAAAAATAACTGACTGTAACAGTCGAAATGGCCAACGTAACATATCCCATTGTGTCCGGAATGGGGGTATTTAGCTAGGGGCGACAGTCGTTGGGTTTGATTTCGAGTTCGTTTGTAAAAACACTATTTAAAATTTCCTATAAGGCTTCGACCAATAGGATTTTTCCTTTATAAAAAAAAATATCGCAAGAAACCTTAGCTGCCAGGCGATTTGGACGTTCCTCGTTGGCCCGTGCTTCTCTTCCATTTTCCGACCGCCACCGCCACCTGTAGGCCACGCCACCACCGCCGTTCGACAGCCCCTCCTCCCCTCTCCACATCCGACCAAACGCCGCCCTCCACCTTCACCTGAATCGCCTGAACCACGCCGAGGAAGTCGCCGCCTTCCTGACGCCGCGCCGCCTTCCTCCGACCACCGAAGGGGACCGCACCACCACCGACTGGCAGCTGGTTCGTAGCTCTTCCACGTGGCACCACCTGATCGAAGCAACGATCGAAAGATTTCACGAATTTTTCAACCCTAGCTTCAAATCAAAAATAAAGGTACGACCTTTATTATTCTGAAATGAAAATAACACTATAAAGCGTTGCAAAACTTTGAAAAATAATATCTTTTTCGTTCTTTAACGAAATTTGATGAAACAGGAGACACCGTGACCGCAAGGAGGCTCTCTACATTCTAGAAGAAGCCGCGGATTTTTCTGATCTTCCTACGATTTTTAGCACTGCAATAACCAATGTGAGAAATATAAACTAAATTGTGTGAATGGAATCGCGCTGTATAAATTATATAAGCGAAGTGTAAATTATATACGCATTGTATACCTCATGTACATGTGTTGTATAAGTTATATTAGCGATGTATAAATTATACAAGCGTTGTATGAAACATATATGCTTTGAATTGTGATGAAATGCAAGTGAATTATAATATAATATATATATATACTCCCCTCGTCCACAGACCATGGACGATATTTATTGCTTGTGATTGACGTGATATTATATGGTATGAAAATGGTTGGAAATAATTGTTTGTGGTTGATATTGTGGTTGAAAAATACCTTTGTGGTGGAAAAATACCCTCTTGTGGTTGGAACAAATTAGAATAGGATTGTGGAATTGAAAATAAAACATGCCGCCTGCGTGCGAACTAGATGCATGATCCCCATTGTCAAAAACCGCGAGGTTTTAAGGTAGAGCGAGGAGCCGTACTAGGAACGGTCCCGGTTTTAACTACCCTACCGTTATGCTGCCGAAATTTTCTGAAATATACATGTGTTAGAATAATTTTCATCCGTTGAAATAAATTACATATGTTGTAGCGAATATTCATGTGTTGAGTTGCAATTCATTCGTTGAGTTGAAATTCATGTGTTGAATATTATTTGAAATTAAACTAATAGCTTTAGCGATAAAAATCACATTTTTATATATATACAAACTATAGCGAATATTCATGTGTTGAGTTGCAATTCATTCGTTGAGTTGAAATTCATGTGTTGAATATTATTTGAAATTAAACAAATAGCTTTAGCGATAAAAATCACATTTTTATATATATACAAACAATAGAGAATATTCGTGTGTTGAATTGAAATTCGTTCGTCGAGTTGAAATTCATGTGTTGAATGTTATCGTATTTTAAAATAAAATGAATCGACAATAAAACTACATTTTTATTTTGAATATGAAGTATTAAAAACATTCACGTGTTGAATAAATATTTTTGATGATAAAAATATTTCTTTTATCATGTATACGCTTTGATAAAAATACACACGTGTTGAAATAAATAATAGTTTGCTAGAAATATTATTATTAGCTTTGTTCTGCATATATATACATGTGTTGAACAGAAAAAATGGATTAGCTGTAGAGTAAAGAAATTATTTGCGTGCCCGATAAATAGGTAAGCCTTGATGAGTTGGCTGCGCAATTATATTTTTATATCAACTCCTGTGAATGCCATTGGATGTGGAGTGCTGGTTATTCTGTGTGAAATAATAAATATCGCCATAGGAATAGTGACAATTAATTTTGAACTACACCTCCTGGCATACTTCATCATATTCCACATAAGCAATGGGAGCTTGTGTGACGAGGTGGAAGATTTACCATACGAGCGAGAGGCTTGTATGGCGATGATTATATACTACAGGTTGAACTGATGACTGATATGGACTATATAAAATATAACAATAAATTGCCAGATTAATAAAAAACCCACACGGGTCTGGAGTTGACAATAATCACGTCTCTCTAGTTATTAGATACGGCACATGGACTATTTATTTCCACACGGAAACGGGGTGACGAGAATTTATTCTCTGGAGTGATTATCTATACATGCTCCCCTGTAAACACCAGAATATATCACTATAAATATGTGAATGCTTTTTAGGATTTATTGGGTACCTAACACAGCCCAATAAATTTCCTAACCCCTCCCCGTACAAAGGAGGTTATGGCGAAATTTTTCGAAATATTAAGGCATTAGTGAAATATTTGAAGTGAAAACGAAGTTGGAAATATAGAATGAACTATAATTGGAATTATAGAATGAACTATATTTATATATATATATATATATAAATATAATTAAAGGGAATCGAAGCCGTGCAGTTCGTGTTTCGGAATCGTAATTTGAAACGATTAGTACGAGAAATCCGACCATCGGATTTTCCCGAAACCGCAACCGCTGGGTTCGCCTTGGAAATATCTTCCCAACGGCACCAACCTTGGAAAAAACCAACGGTTGGATTGTCCGGAATGTTTAATTCAAATCTGAAGAAAAACAGCGCCAGAATCGTTTATATTTATATATAAATATAAATATAAATAAATTAAATCGAATAACGACGCTGCAGTTCGAATTTTGAAACCGTAACTTCAAACGACTAGTGTGGGAGATCCGACCGTCGGATTTTCACGAAACTGGAACCGTTGGGTTCGCTTTGGGAATATCTTCCCACTGATATAGAATTTGTAGAGATCTAACGGTTAGATTTTCCGATATGTGTAAAACAAATTAGGGGAAAAACAGTGCCACGGCACGACCTGAAACGTCGTCTAAATAAATAGGGCCATTTTTAAATAAATAAAAATGGCGAATAATCGTTATAAAATATTATAAGCAACATAGATTGCAAATAAACTAATTGGGCTTGAATAGTTTGATATTTGATGGTTGTATGTGTTTGACATGAAAATAACACTAAAGAACTGAAAGATGGATGTCGAATAATATAACCATGGAAAGAATCGATTTAAATTCTAATTACGTGAATTATTTGAAAAGGCCGAGCTAACCCTCATTTCAAATAACTCATCGAGCGATTCGACTTGGAAAATGCAAAGACGATTCAAGACCGACGATCTTCGTATCGGTTGGATGGGCGCTGCTGAGGTTCCTGACCGCAGTAGCTACCAGAAAGGGACGGAAGTAGTAGCCGTCTGAACGTATGTGTTGATTGGACGGATATACGAGGGATTTGACGCCTCCGGTTTCGTTCAGACCCATAACGGACTTGTAAATGGACTGTGTGTCTGACATTGGATTTTGTTCTATACTGATTAATCCCTGTTAAATATATATCTGTTTGGCGGCGGAGAATTTATTCTTTTGCTTAACGCCCTTCTCTGAGACGTACGAGCTCAGGGGTTATATATCGATGGAAATCAATTGTATAGAGTGGACTGCCTATGTGGCATGCCAAGATGCTGTGATGAAGGCTTCTGTTTCAAAGAATAGTCTTGTGGATGATGAACAAAGCACGGTCTACGTGGCCTGGCTTTGTGTATAGCGTGGATTCGCGAGCCTCGCACCCCGGTATGAGTTAAAAATGGGATACGGACTGCAGGGAGAGAACGACGTTTCTTTCTAGCTATGGTGGTGTCAGTGACTTACCAGCCCTGACATATATATCTATTTTTCACCGATGTGGTTGTTGGAATGCGAGGCGCCTCGATTATAGGTCTTTAAGGACCGGGAAACGTGTGTTCAGGAATAAATAATCCTCAAACGTAAGAGAGGACCGGCCCTGAAGCATCCAGGGGTTACCCAGAGTGTGTAGTCCTGAGGCATTCGCTAGAGTGTCTCGAAGCAGAGAGGAGCTTTCCCCTTGCCTCGACTCATGACGGAAATCCAATTTCCAATACGAAATAACGGACTCGATTGTAGAACTAGTATGGCGACATAGTGGTATGGGGCACTTATGCCGTCTATGATTGATATTTATGATGCTATTCGCTTTTGAAACATATATGCACTAGTAATAATATCAATTGATTTTGCTTTATACGTATCAAGCATATTTGGCCATTATAAGGTAAAACTCTATCCTCCGGCTTGCGTTGCATTGTATGATGAGACCTGAGTCTTATAATGGCTTCATTCTTTTTAAAAAGCATTGCGTTGTTTTAAAAGAATTTACTTTGTTTTAAATGCACTAGCAATCACTGGAGTAAACCCGTTCTGCGAAAGTGGCGTGGTCCTATGATTTGCTTATTACTGTTGTTTAACTGTTAAATAGATTCCTCATACCAGTCCCCATGACTGACTCGTTGTTTGTTTCACTTTGCAAACGCGGGTGCCCTTATTTTCACACGGGCAGCCTAGTTCACAGGTGAAAGGTTGTTTTTGGCTCTGCACTGTTGCATAGAGTGCATTTTGGCTCATGGCGAGGCTGACTTCACAGAGAAGACTTTGACATTTTCCGCCATTATTGTACTTGTATTATGATTCCGCCTCTGGCGATGCAGACTGATTTACTTTCAGTACTTATTATCATATGTATATGTACCGCCTTCGGCGATGTAGACTGATACCCTTATTATGTCTCACTGCATGTATGTATTCCGCCTCTGGCGATGATGACTGATCACTCTCCTTTTTACTAAGTTATATCCTACGCTGTGATATTCTGATGTTGTTACATGTTGTGATTCCGCTGTCATATCCATGCGAAATTATTCTATTTATTGTTTCTGCTATTATCTGTACTCTGCTATGATGATTAATGTGTTATATTCCAATGATTATCCTTAATACCGCCCCTCGGATTTTGGGATCGTCACAGTTGGTATCATAGCTTTGGTTAACCTTAGTACCGGGAACTAACACATTAAACACCTCGTCAGAATAGAATCAGTAGTGTTCTAAGGCGAGTAGCTCATTAGAGATAGGATTAGCAATGTCCTAGAATGAGCTAAGCAGATTAGCAAAACAATTTGATCAGTACATCATTACCTTTCATTATATTCCCCTGCTTTATCATATATGAAAATTATCAAATCTGTGAGCTTGACTCTTTTATTACTTATACTATATTCTCTTTGATGGCTACACAAGCAGCAGCTAGAGGAGGCCGTGGAGGCCGAGCAGGAGTAGCAGGAGGACGGGGAAATATCCCCGTAGTTATGGGAGGCCCTATTGTTCAGCCACCAGCACCCGAGGACTTCGAGCTAGACAGAGTATCGAAGAGGTATAGGAACCTTGGGGGAAAACCTTTTTCTGGCACTGGTACAGTGACAGAGGCTATTGCTTGGTTGAAGACCTGTGAAAAGATCTTTGAAGGCATGGGTTTGGGAACCAACAACAAAGCACGACTAGGTATTTGGCTCCTACAGGAGGAAGCAGAGCTGTGGTGGGATGCCATCACCTCAGAGGATGCAGCAGGTACTGTCAGAACCTGGGAGCAATTCAAAACCATGTTCAACGAGAAGTTTGTACCTAAACAGGCTTTAGAGAGGATGCGAGAGCAGTTTGCTAATCTCCAGCAAGGAGATCTCTCTATCCAGGATTACCTCAATAAATTCAACCAGTTTTCGCGCTATGCTCCAGAGCTTATTATGACCAACAAGGCAATGAAAAGAGATATCTCATTATATGTTAGCAGATGCCCCACTTGTCAGCTAGTTAAGAGCGATCAGCAGAAATTAGCTGGACTATTACAACCATTAGAAATTCCAGGATGGAAGTGGGAGCAAATTTCGGTGGACTTCATTGATGGCTTTCCTCGAACTAAGAAAGGAAACGACAGTATATGGGTAATCGTAGATCGCTTCACGAAGACTGCCCATTTCATACCTGTCCGATCCAACAGAACGGCTCAAAATTTAGCATAGATTTACTTCAGACAAATAGTTAAACTACATGGAGTACTGCTCAATATAGTCAGTGATAGAGATCCCCTGTTTACTAGCAAATTCTGGGAAGCATTCCAGACATAATTGGGATCCAAATTGAATTTAAGCACCGCTTACCACCCTCAGACAGAAGGCCAAACTGAGCGGGTGAATAGAATTCTAGAAGATTTACTGCGGGCTTGCGTTATTGATTTTGGAGGCTCATGGGAAGATCACTTACATTTAGCCGAATTCTCTTACAACAATAGCTATCAAGCAAGTCTGGGAATGTCTCCATTTGAAGCATTATACGGTAGACCGTGCAGATCTCCCGCATGTTGGGTAGAACCTGATAACAGACTTGTGTTAGGGCCCGATATGATTCAAGAAGCATCGGATAAAGTCGACTACATTAAGAAGCGATTGAAAACCGCACAAAGCCGACAGAAAAGTTATGCTGATGCGAGAAGAAGAGATTTATCATTTGCCGTTGGCGATTATGTTTATTTAAGAGTTTCTCCAATGCGGGGAGTAATCAGATTTGGCAAGACTGGGAAGTTGGCACCGAGATTTATTGGTCCCTTTCCTATACTTGAACGGATTGGAACTCTTGCATATAGGGTTTCATTACCTAATTGGTTGCCTGGTGTACATGATGTGTTCCACGTGTCTCAACTCAGAAAACATGTTCATGATCCAGATCTTGTTGTGGAAGAAGCAGCACAACAGGATATAGACATAACTCCAGAATTAGCACTCAAAAGAGAGCCATTAAAGATAGTTGGCAAAGAAACTAGAGAGCTAAGGAGCAAAAAGATTCATTTAGTCAAAGTGCAGTGGAGTAGTGATCCTAGAGACTGTACTTGGGAGACTGAGGAAAGCATTAAACAAGCCTACCCCAAATGCAGAGTGGACATCTCTGACTAACTCCGGTGCAAGTTACCTTTACAATACTTTGCATTTACAGTTTATTTCCTACTTTGCTATTATTTCCTTTTCGAGGACGAAAAGTTTTAACTGGGGGAGATTGTAATAACCCAGAAAATGTGAACCAATTTAAAATTTTTTAATTTGGTTATTACCAAAGAATTTGAATAATTGAAATAGCCTATTTCAATAAAATGGAAAATTGGGTATAGTATTGCAGTTTGAAATTTTGAATACAAATTTGTCTGACTGTACCGGGTGGAAAATATAACGGATTTTAGCGAAACTGAAAATATTTAAATCTGTTTATGAATACCTTTCTAATGAATCTAAAAAATCGAAGTTTCATAGCGGGAATCAAAAGTTATGGCCAAATGAATTTTCAGAAAGGTCGCTATATAGCATATATAGCCCCTGAAAATTTATATTTTGCATACGACCTCGGAATTCGACGAAACCACTTTTGTTGGGTCTGGGATGTCAAACTATTGCTAAGTTTCAAATTTCATAATTTTTGAAGCTAGTATGTGTGCGGGGCAACAGAAAATGTGATTGGTCAATTTCTGTTAAAATGGGTCGACCTAAAAATGGCCGTTTTTCAAACAAGCTCAGAATTCGACGAAACTGGTTTTGTTAGGAACATATCGTCAAAACAAAGCTAGATTTATTTTTCTGGAATTTTTCGATTCAGTTTGTGGCCCTGACAAATTGAAATGTACGTTCAAATTAAATATTGAATGTTTTATATTTTAATTTGAAAAATAACTGACTGTAACTGTCGAAATGGCTAACGAAACATATCCCATTGTGTCCGGAATGGGGGTATTTAGCTAGGGGCGATAGTCGTTGGGTTTGATTTCGAGTTCGTTTGTAAAAACACTATTTAAAATTTCCTATAAAGCTTCGACCAATAGGATTTTTCCTTTATATAAAAAAAAATATATCGCAAGAAACCCTAGCCGCCAGGCGATTTGGACGTTGCTCCGTGCTTCTCTTCCATTTTCCGACCGCCACCGCCACCTGTAGGTCGCGCCACCACCGCCGTTCGACAGCCCCTCCTCCCCTCTCCACATCCGACCAAACGCCGCCCTCCACCTTCGCCTGAATCGCCTGAACCACGCCGAGGAAGTCGCCGCCTTCCTGACGCCGCACCGCCTTCCTCCGACCACTGAAGGGGACCGCACCACCACCGACAGGGAGCTGGTTCGTAGCTCTTCCACGTGGCACCACCTGATCGAAGCAACGATCGATAGATTTCACGAATTTTTCAACCCTAGTTTCAAATCAAAAATAAAGGTACGACCTTTATTATTCTGAAATGAAAATAACACTATAAAGCGTTGCAAAACTTTGAAAAATAATATCTTTTTCGTTCTTTAACGAAATTTGATGAAACAGGAGACACCGTGACCGTAAGGAGGCTCTCTACATTCTAGAAGAAGCCGCGGATTTTTCTGATCTTCCTACGATTTTTAGCACTGCAATAACCAATGTGAGGAATCTAAACTAAATTGTGTGAATGGAATCGCGTTGTATAAATTATATAAGCGAAGTGTAAATTATATACGCATTGTATACCTCATGTACATGTGTGTATAAGTTATATTAGCGATGTATAAATTATACAAGTGTTGTATGAAACATATATGCTTTGAATTGTGATGAAATGCAAGTGAATTATAATATAATATATATATACTCCCCTCGTCCACAGACCATGGACGATATTTATTGCTTGTGATTGACGTGATATTATATGGTATGAAAATGGTTGGAAATAATTGTTTGTGGTTGATATTGTGGTTGAAAAATACCTTTGTGGTGGAAAAATACCCTCTTGTGGTTGGAACAAATTAGAATAGGATTGTGGAATTGAAAATAAAACATGCCGCCTGCGTGCGAACTAGATGCATGATCCCCATTGTCAAAAACCGCGAGGTTTTAAGGTAGAGCGAGGAGCCGTACTAGGAACGGTCCCGGTTTTAACTACCCTGCCGTTATGCTGCCGAAATTTTCTGAAATATACATGTGTTAGAATAATTTTCATCCGTTGAAATATATTACATATGTTGTAGCGAATATTCATGTGTTGAGTTGCAATTCATTCGTTGAGTTGAAATTCATGTGTTGAATATTATTTGAAATTAAACAAATAGCTTTAGCGATAAAAATCACATTTTTATATATATACAAACTATAGCGAATATTCATGTGTTGAGTTGCAATTCATTCGTTGAGTTGAAATTCATGTGTTGAATATTATTTGAAATTAAACAAATAGCTTTAGCGATAAAAATCACATTTTTATATATATACAAACAATAGAGAATATTCATGTGTTGAATTGAAATTCGTTCGTCGAGTTGAAATTCATGTGTTGAATGTTATCGTATTTTGAAATAAAATGAATCGACAATAAAAATTACATTTTTATTTTGAATATGAAGTATTAAAAACATTCACGTGTTGAATAAATATTTTTGATGATAAAAATATTTCTTTTATCATGTATACGCTTTGATAAAAATACACACGTGTTGAAATAAATAATAGTTTGCTAGAAATATTATTATTAGCTTTGTTCTGCATATATATACATGTGTTGAACAGGAAAAATGGATTAGCTGTAGAGTAAAGAAATTATTTGCATGCCCGATAAATAGGTAAGCCTTGATGAGTTGGCTGCGCAATTTTATTTTTATATCAACTCCCGTGAATGCCATTGGATGTGGAGTGCTGGTTATTCTGTGTGAAATAATAAATATCGCCATAGGATAGTAACAATTAATTTAGAACTACCCCTCCTGGCATACTTCATCATATTCCACATAAGCAATGGGAGCTTGTGTGACGAGGTGGAAGATTTACCATACGAGCGAGAGGCTTGTATGGCGATGATTATATACTACAGGTTGAACTGATGACTGATATGGACTATATAAAATATAACGATAAATTGCCAGATTAATAAAAACCCCACACGGGTCTGGAGTTGACAATAATCACATCTCTCTAGTTATTAGATACGGCACATGGACTATTTATTTCCACACGGAAACGGGGTGACGAGAATTTATTCTCTGGAGTGATTATCTATACATGCTCCCCCGTAAACACCAGAACATATCACTATAAATATGTGAATGCTTTTTAGGATTTATTGGGTACCTAACACAACCCAATAAATTTCCAAACCCCTCCCCGTACAAAGGAGGTTATGGCGAAATTTTTCGAAATATTAAGGCATTAGTGAAATATTTGAAGTGGAAACGAAGTTGAAAATATAGAATGAACTATAGTTGGAATTATAGAATGAACTATATTTATATATATAAATATAAATATAATTAAAGGGAATCGAAGCCGTGCAGTTTGTGTTCCGGAATCGTAATTTGAAACGATTAGTATGAGAAATCCGACCATCGGATTTTCCCGAAACCGCAACCTCTAGGTTCGCCTTGGAAATATCTTCCCAACGGCACCAACCTTGGAAAAATCCAACGGTTGGATTGTCCAGAATGTTTAATTCAAATATGAAGAAAAACAGCGTCAGAATCGTTTATATTTATATATAAATATAAATATAATTAAATTAAATCGAATAACGACGCTGCAGTTCGAATTTTGAAACCGTAACTTCAAACGACTGGTGTGGGAGATCCGACCGTCGGATTTTCACGAAACTGGAACCGTTGGGTTCGCTTTGGGAATATATTCCTAGTGACATAGACTTTGTAGAAATCCAATGGTTAGATTTTCCGATATGTGTAAAACAAATTAGGGGAAAAACAGCGCCAGTGCCACGGCACGACCTGAAACGTCGTCTAATTAAATAGGGCCATTTTTAAATAAATAAAAATGGCGAATAATCGTTATAAAATATTATAAGCAACATAGATTGCAAATAAACCAATTGGGCTTGAATTGTTTGATATTTGATGGTTGTATGTGTTTGACACGAAAATAACACTAAAGAACTGAAAGATGGATGTCGAATAATATAACCATGGAAAGAATCGATTTAAATTCTAATTACGTGAATTATTTGAAAAGGCCGAGCTAACCCTCATTTCAAATAACTCATCGAGCGATTCGAATTGGAAAATGCAAAGACAATCCAAGACCGACGATCTTCGTATCGGTTGGATGGGCGCTTCTGAGGTTCCTGACCGGAGTAGCTACCGGAAAGGGACGGAAGTAGTAGCCGTCTGAACGTATGTGTTGATGGGACGGATATACGAGGGATTTGACGCCTCCGGTTTCGTTCAGACTCAGAACGGACTTGTAAATGGACTGTGTGTCTGACATTGGATTTTGTTCTATACTGATTGATCTCTGTTAAATATATATCTGTTTGGCGGCGGAGAATTTATTCTTTTGCTTAACGCCCTTCTCTGAGACGTACGAGCTCAGGGGTTATATATCGATGGAAAGCAATCGTATAGAGTGGACTGCCTATGTGGCATGCCAAGATGCTGTGATCAAGGCTTCTGTTGCAAAGCAAAGTCTTGTGGATGATGATCAAAGTACGATCTACATGGCCTGGCTTTGTGTATAGCGTGGATTCGCGAGCCTCACACCCCGGTATGAGTTAAAAACGGGATACGGACTGCAGGAAGAGCACGACGTTTCTTTCTAGCTATGGTGGTGTCAGTGACTTACCAGCCCTGACATATATATCTAATTTTTACCTATATGGTTGTTGGAATGCGAGGCGCCTCGATTATAGGTCTGTAAGGACCGGGAAACGTGTGTTCAGGAATAACTAATCCTCAAACGTAAGAGAGGACCGACCCTGAAGCATCCAGGGGTTACCCAGAGTGTGTAGTCCTGAGGCATTCGCTAGAGTGTCTCGAAGCGGAGAGGAGCTTGCCCCTTGCCTCGACTCATGACGGAAATCCAATTTCCAATACGAAATAACGGACTCGATTGTAGAACTAGTATGGCGACATAGTGGTATGGGGCACTTATGTCGTCTATGATTGATATTTATGATGCTATTCGCTTTTGAAACATATATGCACTAGTAATAATATCAATTGATTTTGCTTTATACGTATCAGGCATATTTGGCCATTATAAGGTAAAACTCTATCCTCCGGCTTGCGTTGCATTGTATGATGGGACCTGAGTCTTATAATGGCTTCATTCTTTTTAAAAAGCATTGCGTTGTTTTAAAAGAATTTACTTTGTTTTAAATGCACTAGCAATCACTGGAGTAAACCCGTTCCGCGAAAGTGGCGTTGTCCTGTGATTTGCTTATTATTGTTGTTTAACTGTTAAATAGATTCCTCATACCAGTCCCCATGACTGACTCGTTGTTTGTTTCACTTTGCAAACGCGGGTGCCCTTATTTTCACACGGGCAGCCTAGGTCACAGGTGACAGGTTATTTTTGGCTCTGCACTGTTGCATAGAGTGCATTTTGGCCCATGGCGAGGCTGACTTCACAGAGACGACTTTGACATTTTCCACCATTATTGTACTTGTATTATGATTCCGCCTCTGGCGATGCAGACTGATTTACTTTCAGTACTTATTATCGTATGTATATGTACCGCCTTCGGCGATGTAGACTGATACCCTTATTATGTCTCACTGCATGTATGTATTCCACCTCTGGCGATGATGACTGGTCACTCTCCTTTTTACTAAGTTATATCCTACGCTGTGCTATTCTGATGTTGTTACATGTTGTGATTCCGCTGTCATATCCATGTAAAATTATTCTATTTATTGTTTCTGCTATTATCTGTACTCTGCTATGATGATTAATGTGTTATATTCCAATGATTATCCTTAATACCGCCCCTCGGATTTTGGGACCGTCACAAGATGATTTCATATTGCAGGTCTTCTATCGAGCGCTTGTTCCTGTAAAATCTGACAAAACATAGCGACCCCAACAACACTAATCCAGGCATTAAATACTGCAAAGACCAACATGCAAAAATGCAAAAATAGAAAAGCACCGCCTTGAAAAGTGAATGGGAAGAGTCGCCAAGATTCAAATAGCGAGCAAGCGCCACGACAAAAAAATGAGAGGGTTGTAACTTTTGTCAAAAGGGCACTCTCCTGAATTAGAGATCCAAGGCCTCAGTTCCTAAATTGAGATGGCTTGCCAAGTCAAGTATCCGACAAAGGAACTGGCACCAGCCCCACGAAACGATATAATAAGAAAGAAACCCTACAATAAGGAAAACGGTTTCCTAGTAAAGCGAAAATACCTCCCCTAGCCGGGGCACAAAATATAAAGATCCTCCCTAGCGGGGGCACAAAATAAAAGATCTCCCTGAGCGGGGCCGCTAAATTCAAAAACCTCCCCGAGTAGGGGCATTAAATCCAAAGACCTCCCCGAACGGGGGCATTAAATCCAAAGACCTCCCCGAGTGGGGGCATTAAATCCAAAGACCTCCCCTAGTGGGGGCACAAAATATAAAGACCTCCCCTAGCGAGGGAACTAAATAAAAGACCTCCACGAGCGGAGGCACTAAATTCAAAGACCTCGCCGAGCAGGGGCTTTCAATCGAAAGACCTTCCCTGATGGAGGAACTAAATAAAAGACCTCCCCTAGCAGGGGCATTAAATCCAAAGACCTCACCTAGTGGGGGAATTAAATCCAAAGATCTCTCCTAACGGGGGCACAAAATATACAGACCTTGAACTAAATAAAAGACCTCTCCAAGCAGGGGCACTAAATTCAAAGACCTCCTCGAGCAGGGGAATTAAATCCAAAGACCTACTAGAGCAGGGGAACTAAATCCAAAGACCTCCCCAAGCGGGGGCACTAAATTCAAAGACCTCCCTGAGCGGGGGCATTATGCAAAGACCTCCCCGAGCGAGGGCATTAAATCCAAAGACCTCCCCGAGCAGGGGCACTGAATCCAAAGACCACCACGAGTGGGGGGCACTAAATTCAGAGACCTTCCGGAGCGGGGGCACAAAAATATAAAAGCTTCTCCAAATAGAAGTAATAAACCATCCAGTAAAATCAAAATTTCTATTGTATTGACAAAGCTCAGAGGCTCTATGCATGATTGGCAAACTCAAATAGCTTTTGCTGAGAAAGTAGAAGCTTCTAGCATGTCAACCACAATCAAGGAAACTCGACAGGCTGATCACATCGAGCTCTTACGATACGTGATGACCTATGGTACTGAGGCAACACAACCACATAAGAGTTGAATAATGCCAAAAATACCATGGGTCCATCACGACATTGCAACAAGCCAGAAACCGGTATACTCTCATCAAAACGGCCAATATATTGGGCTTAATCTTGTCTTCAAAATGGAGCATTTGAAAATTTTGGCAAAGTCGGTATGCTCGATATTTCAATAAAACTCACCGCACCAATAGAGATCAACCTGGGAAACCTGATTAGAATTTCTTAACGCAAAGGCTTCGTCATTTGCAAATCTCCTACTATAAATATCTCACAAAAAACCCGACGATATTTTGCTTCAAATATGAAGATAAGCGATGCTTAAAAGGCAACTCTATGAGTATGGTATAGTTCAAATCTAATAGAGTAGCAGTGCTTCTCAAGGAATTGAAGATAATATCCGTCAACAGTTTCAATGCGAGATATAAAAAGGAGATTGAGCAATAATAATGCACCGGGGAAAGCCTTCCCGAAACGGAGATTCCAAATTTTATATATCCCAGGATGATCCATGGTGTCAAAGCAAATTCAAATTTCTAAATCTAACTAAGTTACTGCAACAAGCTAGAAAATAGACATTCAGCAAATTCTTCTTTCTCTGGAAATCTTGCGACAAATTTAGGAATGCCGAAATAAGTGCACGCATGATTAAAGACATATTGAGTTAGCACAAAAATGGCATCTTTCCAACAAATTGTCAAAAGAACGAGAAATAACCAAAGACTGATCCACTTACAATCCAAAAGCTGTAGTCGCCCTAATTTCAGAAAACTCAAATTGAAATTTCCAATTTGAACAGGTGGCATGAAGCATATAAATTCAACTAACAAGTTCTGTATATGGATCATTTGGAATCAACAAGTCAAAGGATCAAAGCGTGATTCGCCATAGCGAACAAAAAGCTACGATTAAATATCAACGCATATAAATTAAAAATTCGAAGCATTCAAGTGCCTGGATACATTAACCACGTTATCCAAACGCGGTTCAAGAATCGAGTTAGCCACGTCTAAAACATCTCCAAGTCTGGTCGTGCATCTCGGATTAGACATGCAAGCATATCGGATAGGTCGGACATATCGGGTTGGTCGAGCAGTTCTGATCATGCAAGCCTGGCCGGTCAGTAGCTCTCCCATTTCGTCGGTCGGCACTAACACAACACATGGATTGGTCATATATGAATGCATGGACCAATTTAATGCGGGCAACCTTTTATTCAATTGGTCTGCTCTAGTTAATATACACAAAATGTCTTGATAAGCTTGTAGTATGCATATAAGAATGGCCATATTTGCAACAATGGACCGGTCACTTAAATAACGTGAATGACTATATTATTTCATTAGTCACGTTAGGTCAGATATTCCCAGCACCATGGATCAATATATGACTTGGCAATAATGTAACTTCATGAACCTTAAGTCCATCTACATGAATAACAAACTTCAGGTAATTGAGCACATATGGCAAATTACTTTATTATGCTGGGACAAAGCTACAACAGTTGGCACATGAAATGTATATGCATGGAGTATATGAAGACAACGCACTCTTTGAAATTAAATAGAAGTGTATCTGAGCAGCTTGGTTGAGCAACGCGTTTGGGTCGTACACTTTCGGTCGTGCAGAGCTCCTCCGGGCCGAGCAGTGATACTGCATGTTGGGTCGAGCATAGCTTCTAATAGTGGTCGAGCACCCATTCTCTGATATATTAATAGCTACAATAATATCACAGATAAGAATAATAGTGGCAATGCTGTAATATTTGTTCCTATATTTTGAACTATGCGTGCGAGAATAAAATAAGCTGATCATCTGAATGCCACGTGGAATGGGCGTATTATGAAAAGGAGCATCGCACATTACTTTCTTGCTCGTTCTAGTCTGGATACCACGGTGGCAATGGTATAATTATTTGGCTCGCACATGTCTTAGCAGAATAAAGGGGTCGGTCACATGTTTGGTTCGCTCGCTCACTCCTGGTCACACATACTGTTTGGGTCGGACAGACAGCTAGGAACAGCTGGCTCCAGTTGTCCAGTGGTATTTTCGTAAATACTTCCACGAATGACTTGAACCCTACACACCATAATTGCAACACTGCCACTACCCCCAAACTACACCTATAAATAGCCCGCTTTTCCACCATTCAAGGGACTGATTTTTCCACTCCGAAGGGCTGCCCAAATAATTTCACCACTCTCAAGCACTCCAAGCTCCATTAATGGCTTCTTAAGCTCAATCCATCCTCCTTCAACAACAAATGATCAAATCTTCTCCAAACTTCATTAAAAATCTCTCAAACACAATATAATGATCTTCAACTACCATTAACTCTTTCCAAAGCCTAGATCCAACACAAGATCATCATGAATCAGGTAAAGATCAGCTAAGTATCAAAATATACTCTACTACCATCATAGTCAAAAGATCTCACCGATTCCTTCGCAAATCCAAGTGAAATCTGGAGTGAAAAGAAAGGAAAAAGTATAAGAACATTGTTAAAGAGAGAAATACTTATGTGAGAGAGAGAATGAATGTAATGAGAGGGGATTCATACCTTGTAAATTCCAAAATGATAACGCAAGTCCGTTTCATAGTGGACATAGGACATCTCTAGGCCAAACCACTCTAAAAATCTTCTTGTTTTTTACTACATTTCGTGATTGTGGCTCCATTTTCCTAACTCTACACTTTTGGTGAAATATTGTGAAAATACCTTTGGTGTTGTGGCCATTTTTTGGTTACAACACGATTCATTCTGGTGGTAACAAGATGTATCAGGACATGAGGCGAGCCAACTACTGGGAAGGTATGAAGAGGGATGTTAGAAAGTTTATTTCCAAGTGTATGAACTTTCAGTTAGTGAAAGCTGAACGGAAAAGGCTGAGTGGATTGGTTCAGCCGTTGGAAGTTCCTATATGGAAGTAGGAGCAGACATCAATGGACTACCTAGAACCAGGGTAGAAAACGAAGGAACTTGGGTCATAGTGGATCACTTGACCAAAAGTGCAAGATTTATTCCTATCAAATCAACTAGGACAACATCGAAGTTGGATGAGATTTATATAAAATGGATGGTTCGATTCCATGATATCCCAAAGAGCATAGTAAGTGGTCGAGATCCATTGTTCACGAGTGGATTTTGGAAGAGTTTGCAAGAGACTTTGGGAACTAAATTGTGTTTGAGTACGACTTATCATCGCCAGACTGATGGTCAAACCGAGAGGGTTAACCGAGTTTTGGAAGGTCTCCTAAGTGCTTTGTATTGGCTTTTAGGAGATCATGGGAAGACCATTTGCATTTAGTTGAGTTTGTGTGCAACAACAACTACCACTCGAGAATTGTGATGGTACCATACAAAGCATTGTATGGTAGACCATGTAATTCTCCGGCATGTTGGCTAGAAACTAGAGATAAGTTGATACTTGGGCCAGAGATGATCAGAGAGACATCAGATTGTATTGAGATCATTCGACAACAAATGAAGGCAGCCCAAGATCGTTAGAAGAGTTACGTCGATAAGCGCTGAAAAGATTTGGAATTCGACGTTGAGGATATGGTTTTCATGATGATTTCGCGATTGAAGAATGTTGTTCGGTTCGAAAGCAAAGAAAAGTTAGTTCCAAGGTTTGTTGGAACATTCCGATAGTCGGGCGGGTTGGGAAGCTCGCGTATAAGTTGGAGTTACCCGAGAAGATGTCGAATGTGCGTAATGTTATTCATGTGTTATTTCTATGGAAGTGTGTGCATGATTCGAATGTGGTGGTGTCTCCGAAACAGTACGAAGACTTAGAAGTTGAAACCGTAGTTACGAGACCACGTAAGCTGCTTCACGTTATAGGGAATGACACGAAACAATTTAGGAGGAAGTCAGTTAAGTTAGTTCAGGTGCAATGGTGTGAGGACGATGACGATTGAACATGGGAGACGGAAGAGAGTATGGAAACGACCCATCCAGAACACTTCATCGGTATGATCCATTAATGTCGTGTTACCTTACGTCATTATAACTTGTACTATCGTTGTTAGAATTCCACATGCTAGGTTAAGGCTATGGATGCATGGCTTAATGGATGCTAGTTTGGGTGGTAAAATTGTCTAATCGTGGATGATAGTCATGCATAATGGTTTTGGTTGCTTGTGTTTGCTTGGAATTTCGAGGGCGAAATTCCTGTGGGGAGGGGGGATGTAATAGCCCGCATTTTACGTATAGGACGATCGTAAAATATTTCTGTTTAATTCCTTGAGGGTTGGAACATTCTCTTGTTTTGATATATTAGTTATGGGGATGTGAGACATGTCCATAATATTTACCGATTTTGTTTGTGACCATTTTCTCTCTGTCAGTTTTGTACAGGCGATAACTTTTGATTGGTATCAAATCTGGTGCTGAGATCGATTTCATTGGAGAGAAAATGGTGTTGCTAATTCCGTAGAGTAGTCACATTAAAGATTTGGTTCATAGGTTTGGGAGAAATCGATGTTTTAGTGTTGCACATTTTCTATTCAGGTTTGTCTAGTCATTAATTAGTTGTTTTGGTGTGGCCCATTAGTGGGTTGGTTTGAGGTTGTAAATCAGGGGTTAGAGGCATGGAGAGAAGGTTAATTTTCTTCATTCTCTCATTTGGTTGATCTCGTGATCCTTCTTGCTCAGTCAAATACACCTTTCCTCCATTAAAATTCTAGTTCTACGCAAGAAGATTGACGATCTACATCAAGCAAAATTAGATCTACATCAAGTGAAGGGAGATCGCATCAAATTAAGAGGTTTGAAGATTATTCTTTGCTGTACGGATTGGGAATTAATGATTTCAAGTTAATTTGAATAATTGATGAGTGATAAGCATCTCTCACGTAGATTCAGTCAAGTATATGGGTTATTTGATTTTATTTTCATCATTTTAAGTTTTTTTTTTTACCAAGATCTACATCATGTTAAGAATATTTTCAATTCAATTCACCATAGGATCTAATCTAGCAACTTAAACTGGTAATTCTTATGTCAATTCATATGTTTATGAAAGTTTAGATCCACTCTTTTATTTATTCATTGATTTATCATGATTTGGTGAGTTTCATATGATTGTATGATAAATAATTGTCGTTTAAGTATTGTTGATGGTTGAATCAGATGATTTGGATGAGTTATTTGCATCGATGTTGTCGTTGGTGATGGATTGGTCGAGACTGGAGATAGATTGGTCAGATTTGGCTCGAGTCGTTTTTGGATAGGTCACATGGCTTGTTGCTCAATAAATGATGATGGGTCGTTGAAGGGCTTCAGGTCATGGGGGCATCAGGTTGTTTGAAGCTAGGTCAGGTCGTTGGCTTTAGTTCTGTAATGACCCGCATTCTACGTATTAGAGGATCGTAGAATATTTATTTTATTTTCATATGAAGTCATGTAGTCGTGCAACTTTGGGAAATGACTACAAGGGTCATTTCCCACATTCACGATTTTTGCCGAAGTTTAAATGACCGTTTTCCCCTAGTGAATCTTGTTTCTCCTATAACTTTTGATTGGTAAGGAGTTTTGACCTGAAACCACTTCCATTGGATTCAGATGATGGTTTCTCATTCCGTAGAGTGGTCACATTAATCAAACAGACTTACCATTTGGGAGATATCGCTGAAATAAGATATGAAGACGGAAAAATAGCCTAAATGGGCTTAATAGGGTGATTAGCAACTGTCATTAATTATTGGCTAAGGCGAGTGATTAACATGTTTATTCACTAATTATGGCTAATTAGGGGTGATTAGTGATAATTAGCGAAATTATAACTGAGAAAAATATGGAAAAATATGCATAAATTCTAAAATAATATTTTATTTCGCTGGTATGAAATTGGGTTAATTTGGATTAAGTTTGCTAATCATATAGTTAAACAGGGTTAAGGGAAAAATCATAGATTTGAGTATGTTTGATCTACAATAGCCTATGTAATTGATGTTTTAATGTTTTTGATTGATTCTATATGTTGCTACTACTGTTTGGTATGTTTAGTGATTGCATAAGAAAGTTAAAATGGTCGAAAATGTCGTCGTGAGGCATAAATAGCTTGATGTAAGAGGTGCAGAAAATGGGATCGGATCGGGCTCGTTACACCCGAGCCGACCCGCTCGCACTCGAGCTCTACGAGCCGCCTGCTCGTGCCAAGAGGCCCGACCCCGAACCGCGACTGCACTCACGAGCTGAGCCGACTCCGATGAAGTAACAACAAACGAACCGATGGAGGGCTCGACCCACGAACTGGTGGAGGACCAGACCCGTCCCTGATGAAGTAGCCCGATCCGACCCCTATGAGGCAGCACGACCCAGAGGAGCCTCACGAACCGACCCGAACTTAGATGATGAGCACAACCTGGGAAGGTATCACGACCCGAACCGAAGTGTGGACTCTGAACCAAACCAGATTAACTTCGACCCGACCAAAAACCTGAGATGCAAAGGAAGTCCAAATGAGAAGTTATTACTTAGGATCCAGATGGGAACCGACAAGTTAACTTCTAGAGCTGGACTTTGTTATGGGATGTGTGCAAAGAAGTTATCGATATCTATAACTTTGGTTCACCATTGAGAGAGGGGGCATATAGATGAACTAGAGCCAGGGCTGTGTGGACTGGTTAACCCATTAGGGTTATTGACTATGGACCGTTGCAGTGGGGTCAGAGTAATACTTGCACGGAGTGGGACTCCGTCATAGCCCCAAAGGGAAAAGTGGTCGTAGCAATAGTTGTACGAAGTGGGACTTCATCATGGCCCTAACGGATTTGGTGATCAAAGCGGTGGATATCGTATGCTTTATGCACTGAGTGAGAGATGTGAGGATGATTGCTATGTTCGATGTTTGCTATCACCATGACACGTACACTTCCATTTTACATTCTATGTTAGTGTTACCTTAGAGTATTATACATCTTGTTGTGCTAACTCTTTAGTTGCAGGTCCAGGTCAGGTATGATTATTTATACCTATTTTTTTTACTATGCTGCTATCTCTCATACCATACTTTCGTCTGACCTAGAGTTTTATGTCTCTTCTTATTACTCTGGGTGCTCCTAAACGAGCAGACTAGAGGCATGTTAAGTGGTTATGCACGAGTAGCTGTCCGGAGACTAGCAAGAGGCTTCCACTTACTATATACATATATTCTCCCTATTTTGTTGTTGGTCACTGCTTTGGGCATTAGTAGTGTACCTCTTTCATTTCCTTTTATAGACAGTATTTTGAAGTTGTAATAATGGTTTGGATCATAAGTTGTATTTTGGATTCCACTGCTATGATGGATATGGTTTAGTTTTCAGCTTATGTACTATCTCGCCGGTTTTACATCAAGTTATGTTATTATTATATTTTGTTCCATGCGCTGTGAGATATACTATGGGTTCTTAGTGATTCATCGTTTCAAACCCTTTCTTTTGACGATTGTCCCGTGCCAGTCGGGTGTTGGCACAACGCATTTCAAGGGGAATGTCTGATGGCGCGGGGCGGTTGTCATAATTTCGGAGAGGCACCAGGTCATGACAAAGTTGGATCGTGGCTTGGGAACCACGAAAGGAGGCGGGTCATTCGACTTTAGGAAAGTCAAGTTGTTGGAGCCTTGAAAGCCTTCGGGTAGTTGGACATACATGTTGAGGCGGGTCGTTGGGGAAGTGGGATGACCCGATTGAGTTACGTCGTTCGTGTCATGAGTGGGTCGACCGAAGGAATGATAGGTTATTATGCCCATGGGGTGTCTTGGTGGGTCGGGTCGTGGGGTCTATAGAACGACCTAATGATGGATCGGAGGAAGAGGTGAACGACCCGACTAATATCAACCAAATATAGTTGTTATTTTGGTTTGGAAATGTATGTGGCTTCGAGTTATATTCAACCATGAATGTCGAAGTGTCGTGATGTGTTCATTGATCATCGAAATGCAACAAATGTGAAGACGACTCAAGGTGGTGAGTCTGTGGATAATGGTTTCTCTAGAAGTGGCTTGAGCTTATTAACAGTCATCAGGTTGGATGGCTAGAGATATCGAAGGCCGAGGAATTATCGTTGTCGTAGGTTCTAGCGGACTTAAAGTAGGGCTATAATGGGGACACCCAAAAGACTAGAAGAGGCTGGTTGAATACCCTGGGCAGCACGACGGGCCTAGATACGAGCACATTGGCTTATGGAGTTTTGCTAGAACCAGGGTTTACCATTAACCCTTGATGGACAGTAAGGTGTTGAGCTGGTCATACGATTAACGATCATTTCGAAGCAAGATTGGCGGTGATAGCCAGAATCATGAATGCTGATTGTTTTCTTGTATCATCTTGTGTAGATTAGTTGACGTCGAAAGAGATATCTCTTGGGTGCTTGTCTGATGTTGGTTTAGGCCTTCGAGGCTTATGCTTGGAAGATGTCGATATCGATTAAGACGGTCTATGCTTGATAAATGGTTGCCATGAATGTACTGTTTGTTTCTACTTGATCGTTGCAAAGGCTATCAGTGTTGGATGTGGGGAAGACGGGTTGGGTTCTTCTCTGTTGATTTTGGTGGATTAGTTGATTAATCTTCTTATTCTTAAATCACTATGCTATAAACGGCCTAGCGCAACGCAAAAAAATTATTGGTACAGTCCTAAAAAATGTTGGCATAAGTCTTTGGCAACATTTTTGGGGTGATGCAATTTTCGTCGTTGCCTTAGACTTCAAAGGCAACATTTTGGCCATCTATGACAACATAACAAATATTGTTACAATATTCCCCCTATCTAGGTCTATAACAACATCCTTAGGCGTCTGTAGCAACATTCCAAAATGTTGCTGTAGATATTTATATTAATTTTTTAAATATATATATATATATATATATATATATATATATAATGTATATCAAAAAGGAGAAATAAATGCTACTATACATAATTAAATATTTCAAACATAATTTTTATTCAAATAAATAATTTATTTCAACATTTGAAATAGTACATATTTCTAACTCCACTATTTACAATTCACTGTTAATAACATAGTCAGTCACATACACAGATATTCCTTACTACATCACACAGTTAACTCATTACATATGCAGTTTCAATTTATACAAACACTAACACTGACAAATATATGCCGAGACGAAGGCGAGCCATGCTCCAAGCCGAAGGCGAGCCATCAACGGGTCCGGGCGCAGCGCCAGTGGGGGTCCAGGGATCCATAGTTCCGGCGCCGATCGAACAAGTGGGCACCGCCCGATTCATCTGATTTCGAGGACTAAGCCTTCTTTGAAATGACTTTTTTTTTGTTTCAAACTTCCACTTCTGTAACATTTACAACTGATACCTGAAACAACACAATTTGAGATTAAATTTAGGCAAAATATGTTGTACATGTCTCAAACCTATCCATTAGAATTGAACGGGAAGATAGACATGTGTTGAGATCATATGATCACTGAACTGCATTATAAACTGTATTGTGTCACAGTACTATAACTTTGTTAGATTGTATAACATATTATGATGAGTTCTAGTCTCCTAAAAACAACAAGATGTATGGATTTCAACAGACTAAGTTAATGGAAAATAATCTAATAACCATATAAACATTAACAAAAAACAATCACCTTTTACTGATTCATGGCTAGTTTCAGTCTAAGGCCTTTTAGCATGAAGAATCTCAGTCTATCTCTGTCAGCACAGCTCCACAGTGCAAGAACCCTAGTTTGGCATAATCATCCTCTCACTTCTCTAACATTTTCTTCAATGAATTGCCTTTGACAGCCATCTTCTAGCAACTGAAGGCCAACATATCGGGTTACAACATAAATCAGAAAATCACAACCAAATCAGGGTTACATATCTAATTCCAGACATTTATTTCCAGAAATTTAATTTCAGTCGAGATATACATCACAAAATTAAATTGCAAAAAGTTAGAATATTTCAAGCTCGACAAAATCGGATCTACAAATCACAACCAAATCTAATGTTGAAATCAAAGATTATTTAGGGATTCGAAACCTTATAAATTCACATGAATTCATCACAGGTAAAAGTGGGATTAAAATCGAACAGCAAAACAATAATCAAAAGTAAAAGGGGCAAAATCACATACTAATTTAAGAGATCGATTTCATCTCAACAAGAACAAGATCAAAAATTATCGGAGCACTGGTAGCATTCGAGAAATTGATGATGGGTGGAGAAGTTGTAATTCGAAGAAATCAGAGCTGAAGTCGCGATTTGTTGAAGAGGGCAAAACCCTTGTTTTTGATCGGTCATTAATGTAGAAGCCGACTGTATTTTTTCTCAAGTGAAAATAGCGTGAATTATTTTCCAATGGAAAAATGAAAATTAAGGGCAAAGAAGCTGAGGAGATGAAGGTTAATCAGAATGACGCGGATCAGTAACGTGGACCGTTGGATCGTGTTAATGCGTATCGCCATGTAGGATATGGAAAGGCTATTATAGCAACACTGTATAAAATGTTGCATCGTGTCACACTTGTTTATCTGGAGAAACACATTTTTATGTCTAAAGTAACATCAAAAATATAACATTGCAGTAGGACCAAAATAGTACAGCTATTTTTACATTTTGGCTGACAGCACCTTGCAAATTCGTTGCATTAGGCCGTTTATGGCGTAGTGTATACTTTATTGATGATGTTAGATAGCTTTTTTATCGCTCATTAAAACTGTTGTCTGACTTTATGTTTCCTCTTATTACCTTGGGTTGTTCATCCGGTTGTAGATGGATAAACTAAGTATCAGGTGATATGTGACAGATCTTGATGAGTACGATGCTGCTCAGCGATGACGAGCAACGGGCTGGCGTGTTATTTTCTACTATTTAGTATTTGTTATTTTCCACTGTTTGATGTATTCTATGAGTGACTTGTAATGAAGCTCAATGCATATATTCTTATAGTGTAGTCCAAGGTTGTAAGGATATTTCAAGGTGATATGAAAAAGTTTAAGATTCTGCTTCACTATTATTGCCTGTTGTATATGTTCTATTATATTTTATCCTTGCGCTGTGAGTTATACGACATGTTCCGCATGTATTATCTTACCTGATGAGCGTCATACCTGCCTGACACGTCTTTCAGTGCATTACTTCCCTTTTTAAGTGTAGAAGTTGTGGGCGGTCGTCACAACTTAGGCAAATATATGCAATCATCGGTGTTATGTACATCCGACTCATGGACCAAGCAGTACAATCCAGATCTCATCATCCATTAAGTAGGTTGCTTTCTAATTGGTTGTTAATAGAGGATGTGTTGTTAGCTTCTCGATATATCATTTTTATCGATTCTGTTTGTTAAGAATAATAAGAGAACTTCAGTTCTCCATAAATCATGCCAATTCCCTATCGCCATCATTAGCTTTAGGTACCATTTGATTTATGAACTGGACAGTTTATGTTCGCGTCTGCGTCTGATGCGTCAGACGCGTCCACTGTGCGGCCCACACGTTTGCCCCTTCAAGACGAATGGTTGAAAATGTGGCTTTGGTGTCCGATGCGTCCGACACGTCAGACGCACGTCTGACGCGACGAAATTTCCAGAACAACCGATTTCTTCCCCTCCATCTATATATTTGATCATTTTCTTCCCTTTCCATCATCAAACCAGCACCATAACCGAAAATATACAGTCCAGTCACCATCTACTCGTCGATCGTTTCAGGTTTTTGCATTTATTTTTATATTATTTAGCTTCTTTACTACCATATATGTTTTATTCGTAATTTTTAGGGTATTTTTTTAGGAATGGCAGGCAGTCAACCTTCATCTACCCGTTCTATCGCCGAATGGAACAATGACCTGACTAATGCTTTCATCGACGTGTGTATGCAACATCTCAATTCCCGTTCAGCTCCTTCACGTTAGTCTGGTGCTGGTTCTTCTCGTTCAGCTCCTTCGCGCATGGACCGAGGGGAGCTTATAGATTTATGCATGTCCGTACGCCATGAGAATGATGACTATCAGGAGTGGGAGGTGGCGGTTATTCTGTCAGAGCATGACAGATTGGACCACAACCCTTTTTATTCTCTGCTTTACAAGCCCGCACAGCTTAGGGGTTGTGTTATTCATTTTGTTAGGAAGCTGAGGACTGGACAGATGTGATGTTTTCTTTGATGTGGGTGTTGTAGTTGTGTTGTTTTATTTTGTGATGTTTTATTTGTGGTTATGTTGTGGTTTGTGATTGTGTTGTGATGTTTTCTTTTATGGTTGTATTGTAGTGATGTTTTTTTTTAAAAAAAAAATGGTGTTGTAATGCGTTGTACTGCCTTTTGGATTTTGCAATTTAAATTCTGCAATTTCAATTCAGTAATTTTTATTCTGCAATTTGTATTCTGCATTCTATTATGCTGTTCGATAATATACACACAAAAACACAAACATAAACATAAACGTAAACAATAAAATAATATAAAAAAAAAACAATTATAAATTTGCCCCTTTCAATTTGCCCCTTTCGTAAAAAAAGGATTCCCCGTTCGCAAAATACTCCTTTCAAATTCTTTTTCCAAATAACCCTTCCCGTTCAAAATCAAACGGACCCTTACTCTTTCCAAATAACCCTTTCCGTTCAAAATCAAACGGACCCTTACTCTTTCCTTTACCCTATCTAAATCTTATTTTGAACTGTCCTATGCCTTTAGCAACATTGATCCCATTAAGAAGGTATTTTTTTATCATGATATTAAGTGTATTGGTCATGTCATAATCCTTCGGTAATTTGCTATGATAATCATGAAAACCTCAACACTATTATGTCATTTACATTTGCTTCATGATCCGGCAAAAGAGAATTCAGTCTTCAATTGTACACAATATAATTGGATCTAAGAAATATAGGCAGAACTAATTGATCTTCCTTCTGCAGTAGAACAATTCTCAAAAATGAAATATATATCATCCTAATTTTTACATTTTCAAGTGGACTTTCAAGTTGTAAGGACAAACAACTTTTAATTTACGTTGCACTGAGAAATGTACTAAATATTGTTTAAACAACAATGACATGCAAATCAAATTATTCAATTTCAAAAAAAGAAACCTTGAATTCTTCAATTTCACAATTCTATATATTTCCCACTATGTCTGTAACATCATCATAAGAATCGTACGGCTCTTGATGATCATCCGGATGTCTTTTAGTCTTTGTAGCCCGACCGCTAACCAATCTTGTCATAGATCCTTCCATTGTTCACAAACTTTTATTAACACATGTTTCATTTTCTCGTTGATGTGGTAGTCAGTTTGAAATATTCAAAAATAAACCTATTTTAATTTGGGTAACATTTAATTCAAAAATAAATCTTTTTAGTTTGTATTCGATTCAGTAATGCGTTTTCTTAACAATCAAACAAATGCAATTCTCAATCATTTCAATATTTTCAGCAATCATATTTCTTTATTAATTTTCGTTGCAATGTACACTATATATGAGTGTAATTCAATACAATGTAACTATTCCGATATCAATAAAATTCGTTCCAATTTCTATTTTCAATTCAGTTCAAACAGTTGCAGATCCTTACTCGTTTTTATGTACAATAAACGACTTTACTCGTTTTTCTTGGTATATATGCCTGTATATATACAAAGTACAAGCCATCTGGATTGTAACTGACCAATTTAGTTCACTCACACTGAAGCAGCCACCAAGAAAACAGAGCTCAGTATATACTTAGCTTCCTTTTATAGTCCAGCAGCAAAAAAGCAAGCATGGGTGAAGTAGATTTCGAATATGCCAACTACTGGGAAACCAAGCAGTTTTACCAAGAGCTCGATAGGTGCCAAATATTACTTATACCTGCTTCATCCAATTTTTCTAATTATTTGTTAAGTTGCATGTAAATGTTGATATTAATTTTATAATATATTTAGCTGAGGAATAGATGATGTTATCTTAAACTATGAGACAAGCAGCTTACCTGAAGGAACAACAAATAACTCTCCTACTTCTACTTCTAATGCTAATGCTGGAAAGAACATAGTAATGGAAAGAATCAGGAGAAGAAAGCTCAATGATAAGCTATACACCCTTCGCAGCCTAGTTCCAAATATTACCAAGGTATTTATATATGCACAAATAGTACATAAATCAATACAAATTGTGTATTGATGATGAGTTAATTAGTGAAAATAGTGGTTGAATACTATGATTTGGGTTCGGATGGACAAGGCATCCATAATAAAGGATGCAATCGAATACATTCAAGATTTGCAAGAACAAGAAAAGAGGATTGCAGTTGAGATCGATGAATTGGAATTAAGCAAGGCTCCAAAAAAGCAGTGTTGTAGTAGTGTTGGAAGAAGGAGAAACATGGGCACCATTGAAGTTACAGAGGTAATTAACTGGGCTATTTTGATTCCATTAATTAGTATTTGATTCAATATTGAACTATGCCTTATTCGGTGTTTCAATTATGTGGCAATGTAGATTAAGACAAGAGAAGTCGATGGTGATAAGTATAACATGCAACAAGAAGGCAGGAACCATGGCTGCACTGTGCGAGCTCATTGAGTCTCTTAACCTTAGAATCATGAGCACAAATATCACAGCTGTATGTGGCAGTCTTCTGCATACCTTATTCGTGGAGGTAAAAATTTCCCCTCTGCTTTGTATTTGTTTAGCCACTGATCTTCATCAATTCTTAGTTTTTCACACGGTGCACAATCTCACTTCTTAATAATTGAGCACACAATAGCTTATACAAACTACCATGTCCCTACAGAGTGAGCTTTTTGTATTGCCTTCACATTCTACACATGCTTAATGTGTGTATAGTTCAAAATGAAATAAAAATGCGCATGTGATCCTAAGGATGTTGTTATATAGCATAACATTGGGTCCTTTTCAGGCATAGATTTTTGTTTATATTCCTCTGTAATGTAAGTTTAGCAACATATCACGTCAGCTTATGCAATGATATCGTCAGAAGAGAAAATCTTGTGTACTAGTTGTCCACATCTAACTTTTCATTACAGAATTAAAGAATTGCAAGACATAATTGAATGGATATATCAAAGATTCAAAATGTCAAAACTAATTATTCTTTAGATTGTACTCATGCTGTGTTTTGGTAGTAGTACCAATTCTTTGTGGATCAAACTATTTCAGAAATTGATTATTTAAATTATAGAGTAACCATATAAAAATTGTATAAATAGTATACTAAATCAAACTTCTGTTTCTGTATTTTATTTGTAGACAGATGAGTTGGATTGTTCTCAAGTGAAGGAGAAGATTGAAAACATGATGATTATGCATAACGCAGCAATAAGCTCATCAAGACATACAAGCAATTATCAAAACAGATTGAGCATCATGCAGTGATTATATAAAGCATCTCCACATCCATCTGTCCAGAATTGCAGTTGCTGCACTAGTATGTCTATGTACCGTTTTGTGGAAAAAAATTGACACACTATGTTAAATTTGTCGTGCTTTTGTAAATAAGTTCAGTGAAATGATTAAATTACGAACAAATGAGAAATGTCGGCTAAACAATCTGGTTTCAGCATTACAAAGAAAGCGGTTTCAACGGTTTTACAAAGACCACAAAGTTCAGTGCATCCATGAGCAGGCCTAGCCGCCTAAGCCCATTTGTTTTACATTAGCCATGTACTGCTGATTTATTAATACACAGAGAATTGTAACATTGTACATAATTCAATTCTCTCATTTCTGAAGTACCTTTGTATAATTTTCAAGTCGATCAATAAAATCTGGAAACTTTGTTCCTGCAGTTCTCAAATCTTTTCATGGTATCAGAGTGGAAAAGCTTAACAACAGATCAAAACAAATAGAACTGAAGAAACCATGCAATATACTCATCAGCTAAATTTCATCATCTGGGTATATCCTCTTATCTGCTTTTATACTCATCATTTAAGAGGTGATTCGAGATTAAATTCATATGCCTCGCCAGGGAAGAATCTTTGACTGCAACAAGAATCCAATACTATCGAATCAAAGCAGAAAAGAGAATTCAGAAAGCAAATTCAAATCATCAAGAATTCAAGAAAACAATTCACGACAGTGCCATATCAGAAAATCTTATCAAAAAGGCCAGTCATCTCCTGAAATTCTCTGATTTGCATACCTGACTCGAATTATTACTCATCATTCAACATTTTGTAATCTGCATCTAAATTATGTTATGCCTATTTCTTAGTTTCTAATCTTGATTCGTCTGCAACAATGGGTGATGAGTTATCATCAACAGCTTCAGACCAACAATCGAAAGCAACAAAACACTGCTGGCTCATCTATAGAACAACTAATCAAGACCATCATAAGTCCACAAGGTCAACTTATCACAGTCAAGTTAGAAGAAAACTGTTAAAAGTTATATTGGCGCTTCAAAGTTGAGGAGTAATGAAAAATAATAATAATAATAAGTCCCACATCAGGAAATACTCAATAGAAATACTCAACTAAGATCCTGGATTGGATAAATATTAGGAAGCTATAGTTCACATTAACCAATTGGTTTTGTGAACAAACTAAGTAGCTATCCAAACTATGGATTTCCAACAAAAACAATTATTTGTTGTGGAAATTCCAAGTTAAAACTGTCATTCAAGAATGTGGTCTTGAAGGATTCATTTATGACACATTGTCCATTCCACCAAGGTATATTATTGATCAAGAAAACAATACTGTTAGCAATGAAGAGTATGTAAAATATAACATACAAGTCAAATTAATAAGTGCATGGCTACTTTCATTGTAACAACCCGTATTTTCAATAACCTGTTATAACATAAATTGAGGCAGAAATTAGTTCTAAAATCTGAATCAAGGGAAACGGGCTATGCCATTGCGTTCGTCTCGGAAAAATACGCGAAATAGAGTCCGAGTTTTCGAAAATCGGAGTCCGTATGACCCAGTTAAGGCCCAATGAAGTTTTCAGAAATTTCCATGTTAAAAACAGATTTAAATTTTAAATTAAAAACAAGGATTAGGGCTAATTGGCGTCAGGCGGGAAAACTCCCGCCCAGACCCCCATGTCGACAGGGGTCTAAGGGTGTCGACTGCCCTGTCGACAGCCCTGTCGACACGGGGTGGCCGGGCAGTTTTGCCTGGCGCACCATTTTTGATTTGGGCTTGGTCTTGTGGCTTGGTTCTAGAGAATTCCTAAATCTAACGGACCTAAACTAACCTAGGGTTAATCCTAGAGCTAAAAACACTCTAATCTTCTATAAATAAGCCCCTAATCCTACCCTAAAACCCCATTATTCATTCTAGCAACCAAACTATGTCAAATTGGATTCTCAAATGGCCTCCACCTAAAAACCCTAGCCTCCAACCTCTTCATGAATCATTCCTATGAAGATTATGATGTTCATACAAGCATTTCTAAGTTGTATGAATGATCATTAGCTTGCATACATCATCAAGTTGCAAGCTTTATTTGCTAAGCTAGAGTTTTTGGGATTTTTGTTAATTGGAGCTTTGTTTTGGGTTTTTATATGCTTGCATAAAGGGCTTCTCAATCTTTATTAGTAGATTTGTGTCTTCATAATATTTGTAAGCCCTCTTACCTTCATTTTAGAAACTCTAAAGTTAATATGTGATGAAAGTTGGGATTTATGCATATTTAATAAGTTATGCATGCTTATGCGAGTTCACTATGCTATGTTATGCATGTTTAATAAGTTATGCATGCTTATGCGAGTTCACTATGCTATGTTACACATGTTTGATAAGTTATGCATGTTTATGCAAGTTCACTATGCCATGATTTGCAAGTTTAACAAGTTATGCATGTTTATGCAAGTTCACTATGTCATGATTTGCAAGTTTAACAAGTTATGCATGTTTATGCAAGTACACTATGCTAAGTTATGCAAGTCCAACATGTTATGCATGTTTATTATGATATGAAAGATTCATCATGTATGTTGTGCCAAGATTCCTCTTTCTATCCTTTGTGCGTTATGACGAATATGTAAGCGATAGAATGACGTGGGGGGTTTTGGGTAAAACTTAAAATACATGAAAATAGAAGATTGGGAATTTACCTATTAAGTTAGGTCTACCCCTTGGGAATTTACCTATTAAGTTAGGTTTACCCAAGTATTTGTTAAACTTGTAATTATGTTTTGAAAATGAAGTGGACATGACACTTAGAAAACATAAGTGTGGCCAACTCGAGGTTGGGTTGAGTTTGTAGCGTAAACCTACCCGGAACCGACCGGCTTAACTAGTTGCTACAAACAATAGGACCCAATGTGAGAAGTTGGTCATGTGTACCTTGGACCCGAGGTTAGACCAAGTTGTGGTGTAAAGCTACCCGGACCCGCCCGGCTTAACTAGTAACCGCAACAAAGTCTAATGTGAGAGGTTAAGGCACAATTAAATTAATTAATGCCTCATGATTAGGGTTAAGTCATGGCCCACTAATACTTAACCAATTTTGGGGGTACGAGGGATTAAATGGGGTTAAGTGGTGAACTGTTGGTTACACTTAACTAATTTAATCCATGATTAGTGAGGGGTTAAACCACACTTAACCCTCTTAGAAAACCCTAGCAACGTGGTCTGTTCCAGCAGTAATCCCAGTTTGGTATCATTCACAACCCTAGAGGCTAGGCTAGGGCGGGGCACGATTACTGGACTGATGTAAGCGACCAAAGGGACGGCTGAGTGGTACAGCGGTGCGGGTCCAGGCGGGCTACAGACGTGCACGTAGTCCGGTGTTGGACAAACTCGAGGCACGGGTACCAGTAGGTTTAGACTGTGCATTATTGCTTAGGTGTCTGGGGTTGACACCCGAGGGCTTGATACACCCGAAGGTGGACCCAGTACAGTCTGACTACAACCATATGTGGGCCGTATGGACACCAACACTCGACGTGTTAGGTTTATAGGGAGCCGATCGACTAGACCGTTGGGCTGGACCTTGTATTAAGGTCACCTCATGCAATTGGGCCAAAGTTTGGGCTGAGGGATCAATACCTATTATGTTAGTTGGCTAGTACACTGTGGTGCAAAGCTAAATCTTCTTTATGTAATGACACCTTTATCTATTGCCAGTATGTTCATCTCAGTTTCCATCATGATGTTAACTTTATTAGTTTATAGACTGATCATAGTAGGGCTTACCAGTCTTTTTGACTGACCTGTTTTCTTTCGCTTCTTTTCTTCCGTTTCCCCCCCCCCAGGTTCTAAGGGAGGGAACAGTGGTGCTTAGCTTGGATCGCTTGCTTGTTCGCTGGATAGCTCATGTATGTCTGGACATTGAGCTCGCTATGGTTTATCATCTTTATTTTGGGGATAGCACTATGTATTTCAGTATTTCTGTTTATGTTGTACTAGACATGTTTATTTTGGCAGATGACTTTATGATGTACTAGACTTGATTTGAAATGGTTTGAAAATCTTCCGCTGTTATTTACTCTGCTTTACATATATATTTATGTTCTTGTTCTGCCTTGATATATCATTATGCATGCTTACCCAGTTCTAACGCCCCTCAGAAGCTAGTGCCCCCGAAAGAGTGACCCTAGCGGAGGTGGGGTGTTACAAATTTGGTATCAGAGCATATGGTTTACAAGAAAGAACAAAAAGTTTTTTTTTTAAAAAAAAAAAGACTTTTGAAAAACTATTTTCAAAACAAGTATAAAGTATTTTCCAAAGAAAAGTCTAGTATTTTAAAAGGCTATTCCCCAAAAAGCCATTAGCGTTATCCTTCGTTCCCTTGACCTAATCTTATCTTATCCTTCGTTTCAGTATGGCTGAGGATCTTGCCATCCCCGATGGAGTAAACGTACCACTCTGGTATAGGAGACTTCTAGAAGCTAGGGCGGCAGCCGGCCCCGCAAACCCTACTCCCACTCCTCCTCCTGTAGTTGAGAATCCTCCTCCTAATGTCCCTCCTCCGGTGGTTCCTGTTCCTCCTCCCGTTGCTAATGTTCCTCCTCCTCCAGTTGCTGAGGCTCCTCTTCCTCCTCCTCCCTCTCAGCATCCTCAGGTTGAGTTCACGAAGGTTTGTAAGGACTTCAAGGCGATGGGAGGCAAGAATTTCCTAGGCACGGAATCTTTTGTTGAAGCTAGGAATTGGCTGAAAGACACTGAGGACTTGTTTGCTATCTTTCGGATTGATGACGAAAGGAAGATCTTATTGACAGTGTGGCTTTTGAAGGACGAAGCAGCCTATTGGTGGGAGGTCACCAATGGGACGAGGCCTGTCGAGACTTGGGCCGATTTGAGGGCTAGATTTGTGGCCAAGTTTCTATCTTCTGCTGAGGCGAATTTACAGATGGAGAAGTTCATTTCATTAAAGCAAGGTGATATGTCTGTCAAGGAGTATGTGAACAAGTTTAATCAGCTGGCCCGTTTTGGTTTGGATATGGTGAACACTCCTGAGAAGAAGGCTCTTCGATTCGCTAGAGGGTTGAATGAGCCGCTGCAGGGTCTGGCGATGTCACATATTCCGCATGGGGCTACTTTTGAGAGTTTGGTCGATATGGCTCTACTCCAGGGAGATGGAAAGAAAGAGGTCAAGTCGAGTGATACTCAAGCAAAGAAAGCTGATTCTCAAGGTAAAGGCAATCAAGGTGGTCAAAGCAGTCAGGGGAATCAGAGCAAGAACAAGAAGGGGAACAACAACAAAGGCAAGGGAAAGTGCAATTACTGTGGTGCGCCTGGACACTTTGCTAAGGATTGTAGGAAGAAGAAAAGGAAGCTTAGTGGTGGATGTTTTTCCTGTGGTGAGACTGGACACTTCAGCAAGGAATGCCCGAAGAAGAAAGGACAGGCTGGACCTTCAGGAGGGCAAGTTCATGCTCTCAATACCGCTCCAGTTCCCGATCGAGGTAGTGTTTCTGTTGAGAACCTTGTTTATGTTTCCGATCTTCCAGTTCGTACCTTGTTTGATTATGGTGCATCACATAGCTTTATTTCATCTGATCTTGTTGATAGTTTGCACCTTAGTACTAGCTTAGTGGATGATCCCGTTTGTGTTTCGAATCCCATTGGGGGTTCTGCTCATCTATCTATGATATGTGAGGATCTGAGGATCTCTATACTCAGTGTAGAGTTCTTGTGTAGTGCGTATGTTCTTGGTTTCAGGGGATACAGATTGATATTGGGCATGGATTGGCTGTCCAGATATGGAGCCATTCTTGATTGTGAGCATAGGGTTGTGAGGCTTGTGACTCGCCTTGGCAACACCTTAGAGATTTCATGCAATCCGAAGGATCCCGTCATGTTGTGCTATCTTGAGTCTCTCGACTCGTCAGAGGAAGCCCTTCAGTCTGTAAGGGTGGTCCGAGATTATCCAGATGTTTTTGAAGAAGTTAAGGGGTTGCCCCCTAAACGAGAGATTGATTTTCGCATTTATCTGGTGGATAATGCTAAGCCTGTTTCTTTGCCCGTTCGGCACATGGCTCCGCGTGAGAGACGGGAGCTCAGCAAGCAAGTAAAGGAGTTGCTTGAGAAGAACTTCATCAGACGAAGTATATCCGAATGGGGAGCGCCTGTGGTGTTTGCTACTAAGGCAGATGGTTCTCTTCGACTCTGCGTTGACTATCGAGAGTTGAATAAGCTGACTAAGAAGAACAGACACCCGTTACCAAGGATCGATGATCTCTTTGACCAGCTTGTTGGTGCTTCTGTTTTCTCTCAGCTTGATCTTGCTACTGGATTTCATCAGCTCAAAGTGGCTGAAGATAGTATAGACAAGACTGCATTCAGAACTCCAGATGGATTCTTTGAATGGCTTGTTATGCCGTTCGGTTTAACGAATGCACCCGCGTATTTCGTGGACTTGATGAGTAGGGTGTTTCGAGAGTTCTTGAACAAGTTTGTCGTGGTCTTTGTGGATGATATTCTGATCTTCTCCAAGGATGAAGAAGAGCACGCGAGGCATCTTGTAGAGGTGATGGATACGCTTAGAGCGCATCAGTTAAAGGCCAAGTTCTCCAAGTGTCACTTTTGGAGAAGGGAAGTTAGATTCCTTGGGCATATCGTATCCAAGCAAGGCTTAGCGGTGGATCCCGCTAAGGTGGTTGCAGTTCAGGATTGGAAGACTCCAAGGAATGCAACCGAGGTGAGAAGTTTTCTAGGTCTTGCGGGTTTTTACCGGAAGTTCATCAAGGACTTCGCGAAGATATCCGCTCCTCTTACTAAGTTGACGAAGAAGCACTTAGTTTTTGCTTGGGATATGGACTGTGAGCTTTCTTTTCAGAGACTCAAGAGAGCCCTTACCTCAGCACCAGTTCTAGCTTTACCCGATGGTGGTAAGATGTTTACCGTGTACACTGATGCTTGTGGCACGGGATTGGGCGCCGTTCTGATGCAAGAAGGCAGAGTTATATGTTTTGGTGGTAGGCAACTTAAGGTGCATGAGAAGAATTATCCCACTCATGGTCTAGAGCTGGCAGCGATAGTATATGCACTCAAGGCTTGGCGTCATTATCTTCTGGGAGAGAGATTTGAGCTGTATACTGATCATAAGTCTTTGAAGTATCTCTTTTCGCAGAAGGATCTAAACTTGAGGCAGCAAAGATGGATGGAATTCTTGGCGTCCTATGATTTTGATATAGCCTATACCCCTGGCAAGGGGAATGTTGTAGCAGATGCGTTGAGTAGAAAAAGGTTGACACTAAGTCCTCTATTTGTTGAGATGAAGAATTTAGAGTTCTTGGCAACCTTTGATTTTTCTTTGACAGTTGAGTCGATGACCGGTTCTTTAGCATCTCTTGAGCTCATACCTACCCTTCTAGAACAAGTTGGGGCTTCACAGAAGGAAGACCCTCAGGTAATTGAGATCATGGATAAGCTGATTCGAGGGGAGACATCTAGTCACCTTGCTCGATATTCTATAGATGATAAGGGTTGGCTGAGGAGAGACGGAAGGCTTTGTGTTCCGATGGTGGAAGACTTGGTGAGGAAAGTTCTTGATGAAGCACATCGCTCCAAGATGACTATACATCCGGGTGGAGATAAGATGTATAAGGATATGAAGCGCATTTTCTTCTGGCCTGGAATGAAGAAGGATGTGGCAGAGTTTGTCTCTAGATGTATTATTTGCCAACAAGTTAAAGCCGAGTCTAAGAAGCCCGGTGGGCTATTGCATCCTCTAGAGGTCCCGCTATGGAAGTGGGAGAGTATTTCTATGGACTTTATTGATGGGCTTCCAAGGTCAAGGAAAGGGAATACGAGCATTTGGGTCATTGTAGATAGGCTTACGAAGAGTGCTCATTTCATTCCGGTGAAGAGCAAAAGGACCGCATCTGGACTAGCATCAGTATATCTTCGTGAGATAGTACGACTACATGGAGTCCCTTCCAGCATAGTCAGTGACCGAGACCCCATCTTTACTAGTCAGTTCTGGAACAGTTTGCAGGAAGCTATGGGCACGAGGTTGAACCTGAGTACGGCCTATCACCCACAAACGGATGGTCAGACAGAAAGGGTGAATAGGGTACTTGAGGACTTGTTGAGGCTTTGCATTCTGGATTTTGGTGGTACTTGGGAAGACCATCTTCCTCTTGTTGAGTTTGCATATAATAACAGTTATCAGGCAAGCATAGGGATGGCACCATTTGAGGCTTTATATGGGAGACCGTGCAAGTCACCCACATGTTGGTGGGAGACTACAGATAAACTTATACTTGGGCCTGACATGATTAGAGATACATCCGAGAAGGTCGAGTTGATTAGAAGACGGATGAAGGCGGCCCAAGACCGACAGAAATCCTATGCTGATAAGCGAAGATCTGATTTGGAGTTTGATGTTGGGGATATGGTTTTCGTAAAGGTTTCTCCTTTGCGGAATGTGGTCCGATTTGGAGTTGTTGGGAAGTTAGCACCGAGATTTGTTGGACCCTTCCCTATCATAGAGAGAATTGGGAAGATGGCTTATAAAGTGCAATTGCCCGAGAAGCTGTCCGGAGTGCATAATGTCTTTCATGTCTCGTATCTCCGAAAGTGCCTACATGAGTCCGCTGAGGTGGTTGAACCAAGCATTCTTGAAGACGTGGAAGTAGAGAAAGAGGCAACTTTGAGGAGAGCTCCGATTCGTATCTTGGGGACGGAGACCAAGAAGCTAAGGAATCGAGAGGTCAAGTTGGTGAAGGTTCAATGGGGTGAAGCCGAAGGAGACGCAACTTGGGAAACCGAGGAGAAGATGCGTGGGCTTTATCCATTCCTTTTTGAGGGTACACTCTCAATCTTTTTCCTTTGTTAGCATATCTTTCTCTTTGCTATCCATGTTTATCTAGTTATCGTGCTAATCTTGTCATGAGAACCTTAGGTAGAAACCCTTTGGATGAAACATGTGTTTGAGACATGTTATGTTTGATGGTTGCAAGTGGTTGTAAGTGTTTGCAAGTGGTTACTCGTGGATGCATGATACACATTAGGCACTAGATCGGCTCACACACTCCTCATATTGCATGTGCATGAGTGTTTATGCTTATTCTTGGATGAAATTTGTATGCCATCACATGGATGTTGCATATGGATGTATGATTGAGCACGCATGTAGATATTATACATTATGTTAGGGATTTGCATACATATGGATACATTTCACTAACATATTTTGCATTGGTCTTTGCATTAGATAAGTACATATACACACACTTTTGCATATGTTCATACAGCATTTAGAATATTTTAAGGACAATGATTGCTCGTGGATGATGCTTTGAGTAGATGGATGATTGGATGGTAGGATACGTTCTTCCTAACTTGAAGATTTCGGGGACGAAATCCTTTAAGGAGGGGAGAATGTAACAACCCGTATTTTCAATAACCTGTTATAACATAAATTGAGGCAGAAATTAATTCTAAAATCTGAATCAAGGGAAACGGGCTATGCCATTGCGTTTGTCTCGGAAAAATACGCGAAATAGAGTCCGAGTTTTCGAAAATCGGAGTCTGTATGATCCAGTTAAGGCCCATTGAAGTTTTCAGAAATTTCCATGTTAAAAACAGATTTAAATTTTAAATTAAAAAAAAGGATTAGGGCTAATTGGCGTCAGGCGGGAAAACTCCCGCCCAGACCCCCATGTCGACAGGCATGTCGACAGGGGTCTAAGGGTGTCGACTGCCCTGTCGACAGCCCTGTCGACAAGGGGTGGCCGGGCAGTTTTGCCTGGCGCACCATTTTTGATTTGGGCTTGGTCTTGTGGCTTGGTTCTAGAGAATTCCTAAATCTGACGGACCTAAACTAACCTAGGGTTAATCCTAGGGCTAAAAACACTCTAATCTTCTATAAATAAGCCCCTAATCCTACCCTAAAACCCCATTATTCATTCTAGCAACCAAACTATGTCAAATTGAATTCTCAAATGGCCTCCACCTAAAAACCCTAGCCTCCAACCTCTTCATGAATCATTCCTATGAAGATTATGATGTTCATACAAGCATTTCTAAGTTGTATGAATGATCATTAGCTTGCATACATCATCAAGTTGCAAGCTTTATTTGCTAAGCTAGAGTTTTTGGGATTTTTGTTAATTGGAGCTTTGTTTTGGGTTTTTATATGCTTGCATAAAGGGCTTCTCAATCTTTATTAGTAGATTTGTGTCTTCATAATATTTGTAAGCCCTCTTACCTTCATTTTAGAAACTCTAAAGTTAATATGTGATGAAAGTTGGGATTTATGCATGTTTAATAAGTTATGCATGCTTATGCGAGTTCACTATGCTATGTTATGCATGTTTCATAAGTTATGCATGCTTATGCGAGTTCACTATGCTATGTTATGCATGTTTAATAAGTTATGCATGCTTATGCGAGTTCACTATGCTATGTTACACATGTTTGATAAGTTATGCATGTTTATACAAGTTCACTATGCCATGATTTGCAAGTTTAACAAGTTATGCATGTTTATGCAAGTTCACTATGCCATGATTTGCAAGTTTAACAAGTTATGCATGTTTATGCAAGTACACTATGCTAAGTTATGCAAGTCCAACATGTTATGCATGTTTATTATGATATGAAAGATTCATCATGTATGTTGTGCCAAGATTCCTCTTTCTATCCTTTGTGCGTTATGACGAATATGTAAGCGATAGAATGACGTGAGGGGTTTTGGGTAAAACTTAAAATACATGAAAATAGAAGATTGGGAATTTACCTATTAAGTTAGGTCTACCCCTTGGGAATTTACCTATTAAGTTAGGTCTACCCAAGTATTTGTTAAACTTGTAATTATGTTTTGAAAATGAAGTGGACATGACACTTAGAAAACATAAGTGTGGCCAACTCGAGGTTGGGTTGAGTTTGTAGCGTAAACCTACCCGGAACCGACCGGCTTAACTAGTTGCTACAAACAATAGGACCCAATGTGAGAAGTTGGTCATGTGTACCTTGGACCCGAGGTTAGACCAAGTTGTGGTGTAAAGCTACCCGGACCCGCCCGGCTTAACTAGTAACCGCAACAAAGTCTAATGTGAGAGGTTAAGGCACAATTAAATTAATTAATGCCTCATGATTAGGGTTAAGTCATGGCCCACTAATACTTAACCAATTTTGGGGATACGAGGGATTAAATGGGGTTAAGTGGTGAACTGTTGGTTACACTTAACTAATTTAATCCATGATTAGTGAGGGGTTAAACCACACTTAACCCTCTTAGAAAACCCTAGCAACGTGGTCTGTTCCAGCAGTAATCCCAGTTTGGTATCATTCACAACCCTAGAGGCTAGGCTAGGGCGGGGCACGATTACTGGACTGATGTAAGCGACCAAAGGGACGGCTGAGTGGTACAGCGGTGCGGGTCCAGGCGGGCTACGGACGTGCACGTAGTCCGGTGTTGGACAAACTCGAGGCACGGGTACCAGTAGGTTTAGACTGTGCATTATTGCTTAGGTGTCTGGGGTTGACACCCGAGGGCTTGATACACCCGAAGGTGGACCCAGTACAGTCTGACTACAACCATATGTGGGCCGTATGGACACCAACACTCGACGTGTTAGGTTTATAGGGAGCCGATCGACTAGACCGTTGGGCTGGACCTTGTATTAAGGTCACCTCATGCAATTGGGCCAAAGTTTGGGCTGAGGGATCAATACCTGTTATGTTAGTTGGCTAGTACACTGTGGTGCAAAGCTAAATCTTCTTTATGTGATGACACCTTTATCTATTGCCAGTATGTTCATCTCAGTTTCCATCATGATGTTAACTTTATTAGTTTATAGACTGATCGTAGTAGGGCTTACCAGTCTTTTTGACTGACCTGTTTTCTTTCGCTTCTTTTCTTCCGTTTCCCCCCCCCCCCCCAGGTTCTCAGGGAGGGAACAGTGGTGCTTAGCTTGGATCGCTTGCTTGTTCGCTGGATAGCTCATGTATGTCTGGACATTGAGCTCGCTATGGTTTATCATCTTTATTTTGGGGATAGCACTATGTATTTCAGTATTTCTGTTTATGTTGTACTAGACATGTTTATTTTGGCAGATGACTTTATGATGTACTAGACTTGATTTGAAATGATTTGAAAATCTTCCGCTGTTATTTACTCTGCTTTACATATATATTTATGTTCTTGTTCTGCCTTGATATATCATTATGCATGCTTACCCAGTTCTAACGCCCCCCAGAAGCTAGTGCCCCCGAAAGAGTGACCCTAGCGGAGGTGGGGTGTTACATTCATCCATTAGTCCAAGTTTGATATCATAAGCAACTGGATGCAAATCATAAAATGAAATATGTACAAATGTAGTGAGAAACTTCAACTCACAATCTGTTGCCAAAATAATGCGCAAAAGAAGACTCTTGCACAATTCAAGAAAGGGCGGCAATAGCATGAGAGAGTATATCCTAGATTAAGTCACTTTGTGATCTACTGTATCAGCATGCCATAAAATGCTAGAATCTTAGCAGGTATCAACCATATTCAACGGATTGAATGATAATTACAAGGCAGTGGTTGCCTTAATTTAATTCCAAAAGGTACCCCTAATGGATGAAGCCCATTCTATATTACTATCATAACACAAGAATCAAGAATAGAAAGAAAAAGACCACAAGAATCAGATATGTCTATTAACTATGCCTGCAGCTACAAAAACAAAGATCAAAGACAAAATCAGACCACACAAAGAGGTGGATTCAACAACAGACCAAGAGGCAAAGGCAAGGAAAACCAAAACTATACTCATATCACCTTGTAATGAGCAGAATAGTGATATGTTATGTTGCCTTATATATTATGTATAAGAAATAACACTGAAGAAATGTAGAACCTTTGTATTAATTCTCAGCAATGATAATGTTTGTATACAAAGTACATATTTATATATGTAAAGTAACAGCTGACATTGGGAATTAAGACAGAAATGAACACAATGGGTACAGACCCATTTATAATGTACATAGCAGGTAACGGGATATGAAGATTTACATTTCTCCATACCCCTACCCCCGCAAACCCTATTATCGTAAATAGGGTTTGAGAATCGAGAATGGCTACCGCTCTCAATCGCCATGTCCTTGCTTCTGCCTTTGTTTTGTTCCAATCTATCCTCACTTTTATCCTTATTACGTCTTCTTCTCCAAATTATAGTTTTGTCTTGAGTTTTTTCTCTACTTTCACTGCAGGTAGCTGGAGGCTAGAAATCTTTGGTGTCAAATCTGTTCATATTGATGGAATCTGAAGTGTCTTTGACAGATATGTGCAAAGGTTGATATTTTGCTACTGATTCATGATTTGAAGTTGCAGATCTGTTGTATTTTGCTCCTAGGGTTTGAACCTTGCTTCTGCTGCTTCGAAGTTGAGGGCTTTCGATTTCAGCAACACACAACTTGTCTCTCAGACCTTCAAATCTTGTTCTGGACAGCGGCTTGGTCAGAACATCTGTTATTTGGTAAGTTGAAGGTACGTGATTAACTTGAAGCTTGTCTCTTTGCACTAATTCCATTACAAAATATATATCTAGTTCAAAATGCTTAGTTCTAGAATGCAACACATGATTTGCTGTTAGGGCTATAGCACTCATGTTGTCACACCACACTGTTGTCTTTGCATTCGAATTGATTTTTAACTCGCTGAATAATGATTGAATCCACATTATTTCTGCTGTTGTACTTGCAACACTACGGTATTCTGCTTCTGTACTGGATCCAGAGACAATACTTTGCTTCTTAGCACACCATGATATTGGATTTTTGCCCTAAGTATATGCAGTAACCACTTGTGGATTTTCTGTCATCATGTTCATTTGCCTAGTCAGCATCTGAATAGGCATTAATATTCAAATTGTTGCTTGTTTTCAGTATTAGTCCCTGATTGATTGCGCCTCTTAAGTACCTTAGGATTCTTTTAACTGCTTTCCAATGATCACTTAATGTCTTTTGCATGAAATGACTTGCCTTGTTCACACTATATGATATGTTTGGTCTAGTTATAGTGACATATTGTAAGACTCCTATAATGCTTCTGTATAATTTTTCATTGCAAGTGGGTTCATCTTTTTCCTTGCTTAAGTGTAAGTTGGTTATCATAGGTGTAGGCAGTGGATTAGCTTTGTTCATGTCAAATCTTGCTAGAATTTCTGCAATATACTTTCTTTGACTCAGTTGAAGTTCATTGTTCTTATTTCTGCTGACTTCAATCCCTAGAAAATATGATAGTTCACCCAGGTCCTTAATTGAAAACTCACTATTCAATTGGTTGGTGATGTTTCTGATTTCATTATTACAATTGCCTGTAATTATGAAATCATCTACATAAATTAGAACATAGGTCACTGTATTGGCTGCAAACTTTATGAACAGTGAGTTATCTGATTTTGCTGAATTGTATCCAAATTTTGTTAGTGTTGCCTTTAGCTTGTTGAGCCAGACCCTGAGTGTCTGCTTTAGCCCATAAATAGTCTTGTTTAACTTGCACACAATGTTGTTGTTTGATTTTTCCTTTAGTCCCGGTGATAGTTCCATATATACCTCTTCTTGTAAATCATCATTCAAAAAGGCATTATTAACATCAAGCTGCTTGATGGTCCAATTTTTATACAAGGTTATTGTTAAAATAATTCTAATTGTTGTTGGCTTCACAACAGATGAGAATGTTTCACTAAAATCAATTCCCCACTGTTATGAATAACCTTTAGCCACTAACCTAGCCTTGTACTTAGAAATTGTACCATCAGCATTTCTCTTTATTCTATAAGTCCTCCTACACCCAATGATATTTTTATTTTTGGGTGTTTGAACAAGATACCAAGTTTGCTTCTTAGCTAAAGCATCCAATTCTTTCTACATAGTTGACCTCCACTTATCATTCAACTTGGCTTGTTGATAAGTGGATGGTTCAGTATCATTAAATTCATTAAATTTAGTAGACGGTTACGGTAACGGTTACAAAATTTGTCAACCGTTAACAACGGTTGCGGTTACGGTTGGAGGTAAAATTGACGGTTGCCGCAACCGTAACACCCCTAATATTAGTGTTTAAATAGATGACTTTCCAACTTTATTATTCATTTGTTTGAGTATACGTAAAACTTGATTATTCGCATTTTCACTGTTAATAAGTATGTGCGGTTCTTGGCGGTTCGATCGGTCAGATCTTCAAAACCTTGAAATTTAAGTTCTCACGGTTTTACTTACGGTCCGATTATGAAAATTTTTCTTTAAATAATAGGGTAGTGACTTTGTGGTATAGGGCATCTGAATTGCTTTTAGGTGTTAAGATTGTGCGGTTGGTTTGCGGAGAGTTTGTTGGCAGATGAATTATGGCAGGCAGAACAAAAGCATGTTGTTCATTTAAAAAAACATGTCCCATTCCAACGCGGTGACGTTGAAGGTCTGTCCTTTTGTCTAACTAGTCTAAGTCCAAATCCAAACATGAGTTTTTTGTGCGGAAACGTTTGAATATTAAAACAATAAACGACTTTACTCGTTTTTGTTGTTGGTATATGCCTATATATATACAAAGTACAAGCCATCTGGATTGTAACTGACTAATTTAGTTCACTCTCACTGAAGCAGCCACCAAGGAAACAGAGCTCAGTGTATACTTAGCTCCCTTTTATAGTCCAACAGCAAAAAAGCAAGCATGGATGAAGTAGATTTCGAATATGCCAACTACTGGGAAACCAAGCAGTTTTACCAAGAGCTCGATAGGTGCAAATATATCTCTCTATACTTATACCTGCTTCATCCAATTTATTTAATTACTTCTTTATTAGTTGCATGTAAATATTGTTGATATTAATTTTTGTTAAATATTCAGCTGGGGAATAGATGATGTTATCTTAAACTACGAGACATCAAACAGCTCACCTGAAGGAACAACAAACAACTCTCCTTCTTCTACTTCCAATGTCAATGCTGGAAAGAACATAGTAATGGAAAGAATCAGGAGAAGAAAGCTCAATGATAAGCTATACACCCTCCGCAGCCTAGTTCCAAATATTACCAAGGTATTTATATATACAAAAACAGCATATAAATCAATACAAAATGTGTATTGATGGTGAGTTAACTAAAAATAGTTGTTGAAGTTCAGATGGACAAGGCATCCATAATAAAGGATGCAATCGAATACATTCAAGATTTGCAAGAACAAGAAAAGAGGATTGCAGTTGAGATAGATGAACTGGAATTAAGCAAGGCTCAAAAAAAGCAGTGTTGCAGTAGTGTTGGAAGAAGGAGAAACATGGGCACCATTGAAGTTACAGAGGTAATTAAATGGCCTATTTTGACTTCATCTAGTGTTTGATTCAATATTGAACTATGCCTTATTCAGTGATTCAATTATGTGGCAATGTAGATTAAGATAAGAGAAGCAGGAGAGAAGTCGATGGTGATAAGTATAACATGCAACAAGAAGGCAGGAACCATGGCTGCACTGTGCGAGCTCATTGAGTCTCTGAACCTTAGAATCATGAGCACGAATATCACAACTGTATGTGGCAGTCTTCTGTATACCTTATTCGTTGAGGTAAAAATTTCCCCTCCGCTTTGTATTTGTTTAGCCACTGATATTCATCAATTCTTAATTTCTCACACGGTGCATAATCTGACTTCTTAATAATTAATTGAGTACCACTACCATCTCCATATGGCGTGAGCATTTTTTGTATTTCCTTTCACATTCTACACATGCTTAATGTGTGTATAGTTTAAAATGAAATAAAAAATAAAGGTGCATGTGATCTTGAGGATGTTGTTATATAGCATAACATTGGGTCTTTTTCAGGCATAGATTTTTGTTTATATTCCCCTGTAATGTATGTTTAGCAACATATATATCACATCGGCTTATGTAATGACACCATGAATAGAGAATATTTGATCTAGTAGTCGTCCACATCTAACTTTTCATTACAGAATTATGGAACTGCAAGACATAATTGAATGGATACAGCAAAATGTCAAAACTAATTATTCTTTTGATTGTTTGAATTGTACTCATGCTGTGTTTTGGTTGTTGTTCCAATTCTTTGTGGATCAAACTATTTGAAAAATTAGTTATTTAAACAATAGAGTAACCATATAAAAATGATGAAATTTCCTAACCACATAGTTTCAGCATAAATAGTATTCTAAATCAAACTTATGTTTTTGTATCTTTTATTTTATTTGTAGACAGATGAGTTGGATTGTTCTCAAGTGAAGGAGAAGATTGAAAACATGATGATTATGCATAACGCAGCAATAAGCTCATCAAGATATACAAGCTATTAGCAAACAGATTGAGCATCATGCAGTGATAATATAAAGCATTTGCACATCGATCTGTCCAGAATTGTAGTTGCTGCACTAGTGTGTCTATGTACCGTTTTGTGGGGAAAAAATCAGGACATTATGTTAAACCCACAAAGCTCAGTGCATCCATCAGCAGGCCAAAGCCCATTTGTTTTGTTTTAGCCATGTACTGCTAGCATATTAATTCAATTCTCTCATTTCTGAAGTACCTTTGTATCATTTTCAAGTAGATCAACAAAATCTGAAAACTTTGTTTCGTCGATTCTCAATTTTTTTTTATGGTATCAGAGTGGAAAAGCTTAACAGCAGCTCAAACAAACAGAATTGAAGAAACTGTGCAATATGCTCATCAGCTAAATTTCATCATCTGAGTATGTCCTCTCATCTGCTTTTATACTCATCATTTAGAAGGTGATTCGAGATTAAATTCATATGCCGTGACAGAGAAGAATCTCTGACTGCAACAAGAATCCAATGCTATCGAATCAAAGCAGAAAAAAGAATTCAGAAAGCAAATTCAAATCATCAAGAATTCAAGAAAACAATTCACGACAGTGCCATATCAGAAAATCTCATCAAAAAGACCAATCGTCTCCTGAAATTCTTGTAGGATAATTTCCAATCCAGCCCTAAACCCATCAATTCAAGGGGAATCAAAACCATAAATAAACAGAGATTGCGGAAGCGTATCAGAATCCAACAAAGTTATTCAATAAAGGTTGGACCTTCCAAGAATACAGTATCTCTTTTTCTTCTAAATGTTTCTCACCGACGGGGAAGAGAGAAAACATAAGAGCGTACTGTTTCTCGGAGACCGAACCGCTTTTTATTAACTGATAAAAATCAGTTATTTTATATTTACAATTTAGCCTCTCATTAAATTATAAATACCTCTTATTATGTACCTTTATAAAATAACATACAATTACATATATGTGCCCGCATACGATTTTTAATCCAACAATTCTCTGATTTGCATTCCTGACTCGAATTATTACTCTTCATTCAGCATTCTGTAATCTGCATCTAAATTCTGTTATGCCTATTTCTTACTTTCTAATCTTGATTCATCTGCAACAATGGGTGATGAGTTATCATCAACAGCTTCAGACAACAATCAGAATCAACCAACACTGTTGGCTAATATGTAGATCATCTGTAGAACAACTAATTAAGACTGTGATAAGTCCACAAAGTCAACTTATCAAAGTCAGGTTAGAAGAAAACAATTATTTGCTGCGGAAATTCCAAGTTAAAACTGTCATTCAAGAATATGGTATTGAAGGATTCATTTATGACACACTGTCCATTCCACAAGTTATGTTACTGATCAAGAAAACAATACTGTTAGCAATGAAGAGTATGTAAAATATAACAGGCAAGTCAGATTAATAAGTACATGGCTACTTTTATCCATAAGTCCAAGTTTGATATCATAAGCAACTGGATGCAAATCATAAAATATATGTATAAATGTAGAAAGAAACTTCAACTCACAATCTGTTGCCAAAATAATGCACACAAGAAGACTCTTGCACAATTCACTACAAAAAAATTGTTTATTTGAAACTCTCATATTTTGTTACTAAACAGTTGATTTTGTCTCTAATTTAATGTCGAGACCCATTTAAAACAAATAGCACTCGTCTCTAAAAAACAAGTGTCAAAATAAATTGAGACAACAAATATTCGTCTCTGAAATATTAGAGACAACGTTAGTGGTCTCAAACAAACATCCACATTAGGAACATGTTTGAGACAAATTTGTGTGTCCCTTGTCAAACAGCAAAGACCATATTCATGGTCTCAAAGCAGTCATAATATTACGGCCATCATAATGTAATTGGAGCTAATATATTGAACCTACTACTATTTCAATTTCATCGCAGATCAATGAACAAACTAAATATAATGTCAAACTCAACATATACGAAGAACATATAAGAAGACTGGACATATTTTCAGAACATGCACAACAAGAAACAACCAATAATCCTTTGTTGGAAACAAGGGTACAGAAGATCTAAATTACATATGACTTAAACAAATATTTTTGGGTCGTATTCAACTATAAACAAATCCAAACAAGAAACCGAAATAAAAGTATAAAACAAAAGGCTGTACTTAGCATGCTCGGTGTTTTGAGAATCCATAAGCAAGAAACATTCATGCATCATCTTCATACTGAGATTGAACGCTTCAAAGAGGGTCCAATGCATGATTGTTTCCAAGTAGATTATGATTGATCTGATCTTGCATTACAGGCCTCAATAGCTGCATAAAAAAATCCAACTTGTTCCGAAATGTCACCAAAAGTAAGTTGAAAATGCACGTGCATTGTTTGACATTTTTCGAGTGGTTACCGATGAGAATTTGTTTGTGCCAACTAATAAACTAATTGAGACGCCTGACCTAATTGCTGCAAGATACGGGTAGAAATTTACCCACGACTGTTGCTTCATGCTTTGGAGAATAACTCATTAGTTGAACCACGCAAGTTTGTTAATGTTAGTTGCACTTTTTATCTATAATCGCTTTAATCTCTTATGTTAATGACGTTCCAGTGGACACAACAGCTTGTTCTTCAATTGCACGGTCTACTAACAGATTGAAAACTTCTGTGCAATATAGAACCTGTATCAACTTAAGATGCTCCATAAATTCTTCCTCTTGCAACACACCTTCAGATGGCTCTACCTATAGTCGAGAATTCCATACATTTAGATCTTGCAGCTCAGCTTTTTTCTTCATATAAGTTTCCTGAAAATGTTAAAATTGTAAGCTCAAATGAAGCTTTTTACTTTTTATTTTCATAAATTCTTAAAGTAAAATAAAACTAGTTGTACACAACAATTGGTTATTCAAACAACACGCTGTGATTATCACAAAAGCAGAAGGAACAGTAAATTTTTTGATGATCATGCTCGATATTTTATTTTCTCAGACTGTGTCATGCTTAACACATGTTTTCCATATACTAAATTTTGAATATTACAAGGAAATTATACTTGTTAGTTCATCATATGTTATATAAAAATGATATTAAACTACCTATGTTATTTTGTCAACAGCAATAGAAAATCTTACCATTGGTCCCATTTTACTAAACTAGAACACTGGAAAACATATTCATCGTTTTAAAGGGCTTGTCATTGTCTCAAAGGAATTTTATAGAAAAAAGGGGTTGGTGGATCACAGTAAACATCAACGGAGGCAAGAAAATTGAAAATGATGATTTATATTACCAAGTAAGAGTTCTCCATTCTCTAATTCTCAAATTTTGTCTTTTTTATCTCCATTAAATAATTAAAGTTTAATGACGTTTTCTATGTCAATATCTGCGACTAAAGATTAAAAGGTTTTTAAGTCACATGTCTTAGGTGTTTGAGGTGTGCGAGGCGTACGCTTTACGCGTTTTGTATGCCTCAAGTTGTTGAAGTGTAAGCTTTAGTGGTAAAAAGTCTTTTGGAATAAGCCTCAAGGCATTTTATCTTTTATTTATTCAAGGTGGGCCTTGAGGCGTGTACCGAGACATCTTTTTTAAAACAGTGGATAGAAAATAAAACTAGCATTTAAATTTTTTGTAAAGCAACAACGAACTGTTTATTATAGTAATCAGCTACATTGTTGTGGAACGGTGCTATTAAAGATGACATTCATGAATAGGTGGTAATTTGAATGTAAAACTACTTTATTTCTTAATATATTTTATTCTGTAGATGAATATGTAAATAAAAGCTTAAATCCAATTTTTATGAAGCACATAAAAAATATATGTGCATGAGTTAAAAATAATGAAGATAACTCGAAGGTAAATAAATAAACACCAATGATTATATTAAAAAAACTATATAAATGGCCAACAAATGAGATCCTAATTTTGTAAGTTACTAGTAGGCTTTGCTTTAGTCAACAACTTTAAACGCAGTTCCATACAGTGGACGTAATATTTCAAGTTAAACTACCAATAATCATATCTAATCTTCATAAATGTGATTGATAGCACACATAAATACGAATTTTATATGAATGAGTATCACATATGCATCAAATCAAACTAGAAAAAAAAATAAGTTTACTATGAACCACTTATCTTATCTTCTTACTATCAATAAGCAGACATCTCGAATAATGAGTTCAAAGTCATGTGCAGAAGTTATAATTTTTTTTATATACCAAAGAACTTCTCAAGTTAAGTGGTTCAAACTCATATTGTTTCCCACCACATGACCATTATGGAGAAGGACAAACTTTATAGAAAAAAAAAAAGTAGGCTAAAGAACACAAAGTTTCCTTTTTATGCTGAAGGACAAACATTGAAGAAATTAATCTGAAGGAAAATGCTAAATACAACTAGCATTATATTCAGTTTTTACACTATCGAGTTGCAAGTTACATCGAGAATTATACTCAGTTTTACACTGTACAAAATGCTAGCTGTATTTAGCCTTGTCCTACAGCCTAATATTTCAAAATTTCTCCATTAGCCTAAAAAAAACTTTGTATCCTTCAGCCTAATCTTTGTCCTTATGCCCATTTTTCACTATTTAATATTTGCATTGTTTGAGTTGGGCATTAACAAAAATGAGAGTGGATGATCGTTTGAGAAGTTGAAATGACTTTAATATCTGCTTGGTCATTTACTTAAATTACAATAATTATAAATTTTTTTAAGGCTCCCATATAATATAATAAGAGCTAGTGTGAATGGTGTTAGTTCTAGAACATAATATAGTCCATATTTTACGCACAAAAGAATATTTAAAAGATGAAAAGAAAAACTTGCCTCATCTTCATAGTTACAAATCATACAATGGCCAACAATGAATATTGTAAGCAAACTAACAAATTAAGAGTCCTTGCATCATGTAGAATCTTTAAGTAATGAGTACATGTACCATGTATACGATATATATCAGTTGTAAAATTGCTTAAAAGAAAGAAGATTGTATAAAGTTCATTTATCAAGACTTTAAAATCTCTTAACCATAGTAGTTAAGGTGCTAGGGCGCAAGCATTGAGCCTCTGGCTTTTTTGAGCCTTGGGCTTTTTTGTGTGTCTTTTATATGAGTTTGATCTGCTATTTTACTAACTACAAATTAATTTTTAAACCATATTTTATAATTCATTTGATTATTTACATATTTTATTAATAAGATTTAAATTTTAAACCATATTTTATAATTAGTTGAACAATCAAATTTTTTATTTAACTATTTATAAACAAAATTTAGAATTTAGCCCAAAAAAGGCCTCAATATGCAAAAAAGCGCAAGCCTTGAGCCTTGGGCTTTTTTGCGCTTAGGCGCGCCTAAGCGCATGCCTTGATAACTATGCTCTTAACACATTAAGCTGCTCACATAAATCTTAAATCATCAGCATTTACATTACATACTTTGATAGTTAAATTTGAGCATAACCTACAAAAGGAACTGGCAATGTAAATAGTAGGAAAAAGGGACCAGACTATAGGCTAGATTTATCAAATCCATATACTCTTGCTACAAACATGAGATATTGGATCAATGTGATTTGAACAAAATAAACAAGCAAAGTTTCAAATATGTTTGAAACAAGTCCATTTCCACTTTCAAGTCGTCGTAACCTGCTCAAACATTTTTAAGTTGTACTTAGATCAAGCTAAATACACGCAATTTGTAATGAAATAAATGAAAATATTTGTAAAAACAAAACATGGTTTCAAACGAGCTTAAGTTGCAGCTAGACTATCAACAAGTATGAAGGAAACTCAATGATAGAAATAAAGCAAATGATCAACAACAATAAAAATTGTTGGTAAAAGAGCAGAGTAGCAAGAAAAATTAGATCGGACACAAAAGTAATATATTTACCTCACTTGGAACGCAAGCCCAAATGCAATGTCCAGGTTCTCCTATTCCTCTTTTGGAAATTGAGGTAAGTTATTTAGCTACTGTTAAATTAGAATAAACGAAACGTAAACAGCTTTGCAGTTAAATTTACATATCCTAAGCCCTAGGCATTCATAGGTAGTTTAGTTCAAAAACTATCAAAATTGGATTCCAATAATTCAATAATTCAGGACCATGGAATAAGGTTGAATTGTGTAAACTATCTCTCAATCAATATTTCCAGCATAACTTGAATAAATGCGAATTACTATGTCTTAATTGAAAATCAAATCATTAAGAACAAATAAGCGCATAATTTATTGAAGTAACCATCAAAGGATAATCAATTAAACTATAACACTTTCGAATCTAATCAAGTTTATACCTTTATGAAATAATTATGGAAAATTGATATAAATTCATGGATAGATTTGGAAAGCTTACCCTTTGTTTCTTCAAAGATCTTCCACCTGAGTAAATCGACAGCAAAAAATAGCATCGATTTTTTGTAGAAGAAGAGGATTTAGGTTTTTTTTCCCTTTTTTGAGGAGGAATAATCACGTTTATTGTCGACACAGATAATAAGAGAACGGAGTGGTATATGAGAGAACGGAGTGGCATATGGGCTTGCCTATTTTCAGACCCACTAAAGACAATCAATTAGTCTATTGTAAACCCGTTTGACACATAAAATTTTTGTTCCTGAGTAGACCCGAATTTAAAACAGAAATATTTTTGGTGTTTAATAGTGGTCTTAATTTTACCTTTTTGTTGTAGTGATTCAAGAAAAGACAGCAATAGCATGAGAGAGTATTTATCCAAGATTAAGTCACTTTGTGATCAACTGGTATTTGCCAGAACCTTAGCAAGTATTAACCATATTCAATGGATTGAATGATAATGACAAGGCAGTGGTTGCCTTAGTTTAATCCCAAAAGGTTACCCTCCCAATGGATGAAGTCAATTCTATATTACTATCACAAGAAGCAAGGATAGAAAGCAAAAGGCCACAAGATGTCAAGAACCAGATAGGTCCATTAACTATACCTACAGCTACAAAAACAAAGATCAAAGACAAAATCAGGCCACACAAAGAGGTGGATTCAACAACAGATCAAGAGGCAGAGGCAGGGAAAACCAAAACTATATTCATATGACCTTGTAATGAGCAGAATAGTGATATGTTATGTTGCCTTATATATTCTGGATGGCAGGCGACCATAGAGTCTCATCAATTAGCACCAATATTCTGCCCTTGCTTCCGGTTTCGTTATTGTGAAGCCATGTCCAGTTAGATTGTAGTATACTTTTCAAATTGTCAATGTGACATGTACTTAGTTTATTTTCCACTAAGCCTAGTATAGCAAGCTCGTGGAATTTTAGAACTTTGAATGCAGCAGTAATTTTATCATCCGCATTCATTTCCCTAATGTTCCATGATAATGCATCTATTAAGGGATGAGGAGGAGAGTTATTAGAGAGGAAAAATTGCAATTTTTATTGATGCAAAACATGATACAAAGAGCACATATATATAGTGCTATGAGCCCAACGGCTAGTACAAAATATACCAAATATGTATGAGCCTAATGGCTAGTATTAAATATACCAAGTATGCATGAGCCTAACGGCTAGTAGATAATGACAAAGCATGCTAAATATGATAAAAACGTGTTCACACTATAACGGTTCTATTGTAACGACTCTATTGTCTTCGTTATGCCCTCTCAGTTCGAACTAGGGTTTCCTTGCTCATTCTGGCTTCCGCCTGCACTGATAACGCGAAGTTCCTCTCTCATTCTGATAAAAAATTTGGTCGAAAGGGCCTTTGTGAGAGCATCTGCTCTCTGATAGTATGCGAGCACATGACATATTGCAAGTCTTCCTGATTGCATTCTTTCTCTCACAAAGTTGAGATCAATTTCAAGATGTTTCGTCCTTGAATGTTGAATAGGGTTTAGAGATAAAGATACTGTGCTCTTATTATCGCACCAATGACCGGCTTTCGCCTTGGAGTGAAACCAAGCTCCTCCATCAGTGATTCTATCCACATGATTTAGGCTGTAGCGCTTGCCAGTGCACGGTACTCAGCCTCTGTGCTAGATCTTGATGTGGTCTGTTGTTTCTTCGTACACCAGGAAATGATATCGGAACCGAGGTAAACGCAGTATCCTGAGACAGACTTTCGATCGTCAATATCGTTGGCCCAATCGGCATCGCTAAAGCACTGTAAGTTAAGTTCCTTTTCTGAATTTAGGCGTATGCCGTAATATTTTGTGCCTTGTAAGTATCGTAACACTCTCTTCAATGCCATCCGATGTTCTGATAAAGGGTTCTGCATATATTGACTGAGTTTAATGACGCTGTAGCATATGTCTGCTCGAGTAATAGTTGCGTATTGTAACGCTCCTATTATGCTTCTATATTGTTTGGCATTGTCGACACTACACCATATCAGCAATTTCGCAACCCTCCAATGCGGTAATTTGCAACGGCTTAGGGCCGTTGCTAATTTGCAATGGCTTAGGGCCGTTGCAAAGCTCTCTAAATGTACGTTCATCGCGTTCTACTTTCCGTAACGGCATCAAACCATTCTGAATGCAGTACAAATTCTATACAACCCCCATTCTCAAACTACTACGCCTATCCTTCTTCACAAAACATGCGGCTGTAAATAAAGCTTTAACCCTAGTCTTTAAAATTTTCAATCCAATTTCCAGATCTAAGATCTAATTTCGATCCAGTTTTCAGATCCAGTGTCGATCTAGTTTGAAGACCCTAATCGCAGCCGTTTCTGAAATAAGCTTATCACCTACTCTCGAAATCTGTAGTCGATCGACTCAAGGTGTGCAATTGGATTCGATTTTGGTACGTGCTCGTTAGGAATCATTTTTAATGTTTTTTCTATGATTAGTAGTTGAGTTTAGGAATCCCAATTGCACACTCGTAGACTAGTTTAAGGAGGCACAAGCTGGTCTCATTGTTGACGTTGGATTTGATTATTTTCTTGTGTTATTATTGACAAACTCCGAGCATAATTAGGAATGTTGATTATAGGTTGCTATGGAAGGTTTCAATTGGTGCCAGGTGAGCTGCCTTTTCCACTGCAAGCAACGTACCTTTTCAATTATTATATATGCTCTTATCTACTTATGCTTAGATTCACATTAATATAACCTGTTAAACCATATCTTATGTGAATACTTAATTCTGAAGTACTCACGGTTGATAAAAGCATGTAAATTCATCATGGCCAAAGAAAGTTCAATATTTTCTAAGGTGGTAAAGGAAAAAAAAATCATAGATGTCTGTCACCTTAAGTGGTTCTTATTTCAGAATGCCTAATTTTCTCCTCTACTTTTTTATTGCATTAAATTGTCTTACATTAGATTGTCTTTTTCCTAGGTGAGCACAAGCACGATATTTTATTTGCTTATGTTTCCTGTTAAAGTTTTAAGCAAACAATAAGATATAACTCTTATATTGTACCATGTGACTTGGGGATAAATTTAATCATAAATGAATCGAGTTTCCCAGCATTCATTTATGTTATATACAATAAAAATTTTACTTCTTTCTATAGTTTTGGTGTTGTTTTCTTCATTGAATGCTCTTCTATTGCCGAAAGGAGTGAACTTTGAAGGTATTTTTAAGATTTCTATCATGGGTTTGGTTAGTATTTTTATTACTTTCGGTTGTCTCTGAAAAATCAGCGGTATTTTTTTCTCTCATTTCAATTGAGTTTTTTTTTTTTTTTTAGTTCAAGCTTTAATAGGTATTAAAGCAAACTTAAAGGTCCGCATGGTGTTCTTAGTAATTGGGATCATGATTCAGTTGATCCTTGCAGTTGGACTAAGATCAGTTGTTCGCCTGAAAATTTAGTTACAAAAATGTACGTTCTCATTATTTATCATTTTTTTGGGTTTCATTTTTGGAAATAATATGTTGATATTTTGCAAAAATGATGCTTATGCAGAGCGATTCCTAGTCAAAATTTATCAGGTACATTGTCTCCGAGCATTGGCAACTTGACAAACCTTGAGATTGTGTAAGTTCTTATTAGCCATTTTAATGCTGCAGTAACTAAATGCCAAAACTTTTCCCATGTTATATCATAATACAGGTCTTGATTTTTGGCTAATCTATATATTCATATTTATAACGTAATTACATATGCTGAAATTAGCTAAGTTACTAAAATATCTACGCATTTATCTGCACGCCTTGCATTTTCAAAATAAACCTGCTTATAATGTGAAATTAATCTAATTAATTTTCTTTTAATGTGGTGGAAAAAAAAGTGCCCAGTTAGTACATGATAATATTTATGTCCACTATGCTTCAATTTGCAACATGTATTGCCAGCCAAGGGACTCTCTAAAGTTTTGACCAACAGCCATGCAAATGCTGATAAAAATAAGAAAAATGCGGTTGTCCATATGACTGCTCAAAGTATGAAATATAAGTTTCAAAATAGACAATCTCGGACGTATACAATTTTGTGTACACCAAGTTTTTGGTATAAAAGTATTGGACTAGTATTAATAAGACCAGGAATAATTGCTCATGCATATTTCTTGTTTTCACTGCATGAGATAATAAAGCCAGGAATAATTGCTCATGCATATTTCCTGTTTTCACTGCATGAGATAATAAGACCAGGAATAATTGCTCATGCATATTTCCTGTTTTCACTGCATGAGACAATAAAGCCAGGAATAATTGTTCATGCATATTTCCTGTTTTTACTGGATGAGATAATAAGGCTAGGAATAATTGCTCAAAGATATTTTTGTTCTTTTGCCTATATATTGCTTTGTATTTGTCAGTACTGTATGAATGAAATCTTTGACAATATCTCTTCTTCTCTACATGGTATCAGAGCTCTTCTAAACACTCACAAATAAGTGCTGCCATGTCTCTCAATATATAATTCTACAAATCAAAATCTCCTTGCAGCTGCTACCATAACCCCTTCTCAACTCAATTTTCAGATTCCTCCTATTAGCATCAAACTAGACCGAGAAAATTATTCACTGTGGCGTACAACAATCATTTCAGCCCTTGAGACCTTCGATCTTGAATCCTTCGTCTTATCTTCTAATTCCCCACCCGAGTTTCTTCCCACTCCAGATGGTGCTGTGTCCACCAATCCAAATCCGGCATTTCTCGATTGGAAAAAACGAGATCGTTTTGTCTTACTTTGGATCAAATCAACCCTCTCTGAGCGAGCTCTGTCAATTGTTGCTCGCTGCTCCACCTCTTACACGGCATGGCTTGCTCTTGATCGCTCTTTCCAAGCGCAAACTAGGGCCCGTCGCATGGCCATGAAGACTCAGATTCAGTTGCTTTCCAAAGGAGCATTACCCATGATCGAATATATCGAAAAGAAGCGCGCCATTGCTGATTCTCTTGCTGAGAATCTTCATCCAGTTTCAGATGAAGATCTCATCAGTCATATCCTTGCAGGCCTGGACTCTTCCTATGCTCCATTTGTCACTGCCTTCATGATTAATTCTGAAAATTCCTCTGTCGATGATCTGGTTGGACTCCTGCTTCAGGAGGAAGCTCGCTTGGATCATGAAACTACCAGCCAGGCTGCTGCTATTCTTCCTACTCCCACAGTGCCTCCATTAGCCAACACTGCATCCCGTCAATCAAATCGTTCTACCCCACATAACACATATCAAAGCTCTTTCCCCTCCAATTTCCGTGGTGGTGATCAGCAAAGACGTCATCTTCAATGCCAGATATGTGGTCGTAAAGGACATGAAGCCATTGATTGTTGGCATCGAGCTAATCAAGCAGATTATCCATCTCGTCGTCCCAATCCTAGAGCTCGGAATCGGCATGCCAACATTGCAAATTTCAACAGTCCATCTGCCTTGGACCCTTCATGGTACTTCGATTCGGGTGCAACTGATCATGCCTCTCCTGATGTGGGCAAATTGACGATCTCTGATGACTACAATGGCGACGACAAGCTTCAAGTTGGTAACGGTAACCAATTATCTATCTCTCATATTGCTTCTCATTCTTTACCTAATTTGCGTTTGCCAACCGTCTTAGTTGTCCCTGCCTTAACCAAAAATTTACTATCTGTATCCAAATTAACTAAAGATAACAATGTTTACATGGAGTTTTGGCCTCATTTTTGTTGTGTTAAGGATTTTCAGGGCAGAATCATCCTCCAAGGGCGAGTAGATAATGGTCTTTATAAGTTGTCAGTACCTCCTAATAACCGTAAGATGGCGTTGACTGGTGTTCGAACCTCCTTGGCTGGTTGGCACAATAGGCTTGCACACCCTCATCAACATCTACTGCGGCGTCTTGTTTCTGATTTCCAGCTTCCTGTCACATCAAATAAACCTCCCACAATGTGTGAGCCATGTCAGTTAGGCAAAAGCCATAGATTTCCTCTTTTAAATTCTCATGTTTCATCTGTTAAACCTTTTGATTTAGTGTATTCTGATGTTTGGGGTCCGTCTCCCTTATTTTCAATTAATGGAAATCGTTATTTTGTTCTTTTTATTGATGATTGTTCTAAATACGTTTGGATATATTTTCTTTCTCACAAATCACAAGTTCTATCTACATTTATCCCATTTCGTTCGATGATCAAAACACAATTTCAGTGTGACATTAAACGACTTCAAACAGATTGGGGGGGTGAGTATCGTAATGTATCCGCTTTTCTAAAAATATGTGGAATTGAACATCGTATCTCATGTCCATATACACCCGAACAAAACGGTGCCGTTGAGCGACGGAATCGCATCATCGTTGAAAAGGGTCTAGCACTCTTAGCTCACTCCTCCCTTCCAAAACAATTTTGGGAACATGCTTTCAAAACTGCTACATACTTACATAACAGAACCATCACACCACTACTTGCCTACAAATCACCATACACCATTCTCTATCATAAAAATCCCGATTACACCTTCCTCAAAACATTCGGATGTCTGTGCTATCCTTTCCTTCGCCCATATAACTCTACCAAAATGGATTTTAGATCATTGCCATGTACCTTTCTTGGTTATAGTACATCTCACAAGGGATACCTCTGCTATCACAAGCCTACGTCTCGATTGTATGTGTCTCGATATGTGGTTTTCAATGAATCAATCTTCCCATATGCCTGTGATTCTCAATGCGTAGCTCCTCCATCATCTAGGCCAGCCCAGGAGTGTGTCAACACCAGCCTTCTTGATCATCTCACCTCAATCGACACTACATCATCACCGCCTCCTAATTCTCTACAACCTCCAATACAAACTGCTCACACTCCCATTCCTCAACATACACCGTCACCACCTCCTAATTCTCCACAACCTCCCATACAAACTGCTCATGCTAACACTCCTCAACATACTTCATCACCGATATCCACATCTCCAAATCCACCTTATCAACGTCCCACTCTCAGCTCACAAGACAAACAATCATATCCTCGTCATTACCGTCCAGCAGAAAATAACCAGCACTCCATGGTTACTCGAGCCGCCACAAACTCCCTCAAACCGAAAGCTTTTTTATCCTCCATCTCCATTGACCAACAAACAGAACCCCGCACCGTTTCTCAAGCCCTTCGTATCCCATGTTGGCAAACTGCAATGAAAGCGGAATTTGATGCACTTATGAGAAATAGAACTTGGTCACTTGTTATTCCTCCTTGTAATGCTAATGTTGTGGGTTCTAAATGGATTTTCAGGATTAAAAGACGGTCTGATGGATCGATAGAGCGTTACAAAGCTCGCTTGGTGGCGCAAGGATTTAGTCAAGAGGCCGGTCTTGATTTTTTTGAGACCTTCAGTCCTGTAATTAAGCCTACAACAATCCGTTTGGTGTTGTCCATTGCGCTCTCTCATGGTTGGTTAGTTCGTCAATTAGACATTGACAACGCTTTCTTAAACGGTGATCTGTCAGAAGTAGTTTACATGGTCCAGCCACGTGGTTTCGAAAACCCTTCTCTGCCCAACCATGTATGCAAGCTACACAAAGCCTTATATGGGCTTAAGCAAGCGCCTAGAGCATGGTTCACTAAGCTGAAAACTTATCTTGTCTCACATGGGTTTAGAGCTTGTCAGTCTGATACTTCTTTATTTGTGAGTGTCACTCCTTCAGCTACTATCTATGTGCTAGTGTATGTTGACGATTTAATCGTCACGGGTAGCAGCCCTTTTTTGGTTCAGCAGTTCATCCAAAACCTCCATCAGTGTTTTGCTCTCAAAGATCTTGGTGCTCTAAATTTCTTTCTTGGCATCAAAATTCAGCAAGACAAAACAGGTATCACACTTTCTCAAGAGGCCTACATCAATGATATTCTAGCTCGTTGCAAAATGCAGGATGCTAAACCCATTTCTACCCCGGCAGATCCATCCTCCAAGCTTGAACTAGCAGGTGAAGCATTCTCTGATTCTAAGCTTTACCGACAGGTTGTAGGTTCTCTTCAATATGCAATCATAACCCGCCCCGACATAGCTTATTCCGTCAATCGGGTATGTCAATATATGCATGCTCCGACAACATCGCATTGGCAAGCCGTGAAACGGATATTACGCTATCTCAAAGGAACTATTACTCACCATCTGCACTTTCAGCCTACCAAAGCAACATCACTTCTAGCATATTCTGATGCAGGATGGATGTCAGACTCTGATGATAGTCGTTCTCAGTATGGATTTGTTGTTTTCCATGGTACTAATCTAATCAGTTGGACATCTCGGAAACAACGGGTTGTAGCCCGATCAAGCACGGAGGCGGAATATCGGTCACTTGCGTATACTTCAGCTGAGCTTATCTGGATTCAACAACTTCTTAGAGACCTTAATGTTTATCTTCCAGACCCGCCTACTCTGCTATGCGATAATGTAGGTGCTTTGTTCATGTCCAAAAATCCGGTCATCGGTACACGCTCAAAACACATCCGACTGGATTTTCACTTCGTTAGAGAGCAAGTTGAAGCTGGTGATCTTCGTATCAGTCATGTTTCATCTGTTGATCAGCTGGCGGATGTCTTCACCAAGCCTTTAAGCAAAGATCGAATATCTCAGTTACGCTCCAAGCTTCAAGTTCGTCCCTCGCTTGAGCTTGCCGGGGGGTAATAAGACCAGGAATAATTGCTCATGCATATTTCTTGTTTTCACTGCATGAGATAATAAAGCCAGGAATAATTGCTCATGCATATTTCCTGTTTTCACTGCATGAGATAATAAGACCAGGAATAATTGCTCATGCATATTTCCTGTTTTCACTGCATGAGACAATAAAGCCAGGAATAATTGTTCATGCATATTTCCTGTTTTTACTGGATGAGATAATAAGGCTAGGAATAATTGCTCAAAGATATTTTTGTTCTTTTGCCTATTTATTGCTTTGTATTTGTCAGTACTGTATGAATGAAATCTTTGACAATATCTCTTCTTCTCTACAAGTATGTGCTTCAGGTTTGTTCCAGTTTCCTATATGCACAATTTTATACATATTGAAGTTTTATTTATATATGTATTAGTCTATATGATTATATGTTTAACTTTAAAATAATTATGAGGAACTTCAAATATACATACTACACATTCAAGGTGTACATATTTTGGAAACATGGACACTTTGCCTTAATTTGTTTTTCATTTTATATCACCTTTGCCTTGAATTTGTACACAATGCTGGTCACGCCCTGCCATTTAAAATTTCAATGCTAGTTTGACTACTGCAAGCTACACGTGCTTTTTAGTGTCTTTTGTTTCTGATAAAACTATAAAAGTCATACACCAAAGCATGTTGCCTTGATTTATATGTTTTTGTCAATTCACTTCCATGTTGCCTTGATTTATTTGCTTATGCCAGTTCACTTCTAACATGCCCCTGCCATGTTAAAATATGAGCAAGCATTTATGAATTTGAGAAAGCATTCTTGCTTTCATTTAATACGCCTGTCCTTTTTATTTTTCTTTGAATTGTTGCACCCAAAATGTCTATTGCACTTTATTTCTTGTTTGATTTGAATCCTTGCTACCTACACATGTTTACTATAAAACAATCTTGCTTTGAATTTCTGCTGGTTGTATCAATCTGGGAAAGCATGTTCAATGTGTTTTAGTAGCCTTAAGTTGACATCATTTTGTAAACAAAAGCAAGTAAAAATATATTAGCTTACTTGCCTGTACCACATTCTCATTTTATATATCTTTATGAAACATTAAATGCTTATACGTGTTTTTTTTTTTTGGCCTGATATAATTTTGTATTGCAACGTATGCATGGTTTTCAAAGAGATGCAGTCTATGAAACTTAATGAAATGCTTGCACATGCTAAATCTTGTAGCTTGTTGACAGGCTAATTTCACATGTAAAAGCATAGGCTTAGGTTGCCTGTAGCATACGATTTCTTTTGTAAATGGGTTTCATTTTGTGGTAGCTGCACATATGCATGTGCTTCATGTGCATGTTATGCATGCTTGACTTTGTATATAGCTTTTTATTAAACACATATTAATATCTATAAATTTTGAATGCACATATTCTTGTTTTTCTTTACCCTATCACTTTGTATATAGCTAAATTCTAGCCTGGTTGTGATAAGCTATCACTTATTTTTTACAGTGTAGTCTAGTCCAGTTTTGGTTGTCTCCTCGCAGCGCTTCAGCCCTGTGTTTATACACTTCCGCCTCGTTGCACTCTTGCACCTGGGCCTTGTATGCGTTAACTTTCTAATTCCATACCTTGTGTAATTGCCATTTAGTGTTGTTTCCGTGTTCGGTTCTCTGCCTAGCCTTGTCCTAGTGCATTATTTCATCTGTTGTTTAGATAACCTTTTGTATATCCTTAGTCCTACTTCCTATGCATTACGTGATTGTTGTTCATAAAAAGGTCATTAATGCAGAAAAAAATGATTGAAATCTATTGGTTGTTTATTTGATAGAGAAAAGAAATATATGTTAAACCAAGACTACAGGACTTACTAATAATGCTGTAATTTATGATGAAAGGATCCAAATTAGTTATTCTTTTTGCTGTTAATTAGATAATAACATAAGAAATAATTTTGGTGTTTATGACCTTATGAAATTTTGTTATTTGTGGTGGTTGTTTGTACAGTGGATCTTATACTTGTTTTCATCCTACGCAAGAGAACATGCCTTGGTTTCTTTGCAAAAGAGTTTCTGGTTATCTTTCCCTTCACGTGCAACAACTAGATGTCAAATGCAAGACTAAAACTAAGGTTTCAATTTTTTTATCCGATCCTAATGAATTTTATATTAATTTTTTATTTTGGGGTCCTGACTAAATAATTTTTAATTATTTTATATGCTACACAGGACAATGTTTTTGTTAATGTTGTTGCATCCATTTACTATCATGCTCTGGCAGACAAGGCAATTGATGCATTTTATAAGCTGAGGAGTACAAGGTTGCAAATCCATGCTTAGTATTTGATGGTATGTGATCTTTAATTCTTTGTATCAAATTGTAGCACGCTGTGGTGTTCCTTAAAATTTTGGGTGTGTCTATTAACACCCCGTTATTTTCACTTTACCCCCCACTAACTAGAAAATAGAATATGAACCCCATCATTTGCTCCTCCCACTCCGTTTAATCCAAAAATGTCCTTATTTCAGCGTCGATTTATTTGAACAATACCATATATACCAATGGTTTATTGATTTATTGTTTAGATCTTTGCAATTTCAGTATACTGCTAACATACTCAAAATGCATAATGATACACACATCGTTGATAGTACAGTTTTTAAAATTTTAATAATTTTTTAATCATTATTTGTAATTTCTATCTTTATTTTTTTTATAAAAATCATGTACAATGCTGATTATGAATTTAATTATAGTTTGCAATTTATCATCGAACACCCATATATAGTTGGTATTATTATTTTTTAATCATTTTACAATATTAGACAAGATATTTAATCAGCTGTTAAAGGGTAAATTTAGAAATAAAATTTAAATATTTTAGTCGGGGGGTGAAGAGCAAAAAATGGGATGCGAATAGCCGGACCCCAAATTTTTTTTGCTATGAAAAAATTGATAAATTTGATGTATGTGTTGTAATTTTGTGTATGTGCGTTTGGTGTATGCATGCGGGTGCATGCAATTCGCAACCTCAGTGACATACAGTTCAAGAACAAAAAAAAAATTTGAGTTAACGCATTTACACAGGTTTAAGAAAATAAACAGTAAAGAGAACAACTGGCAAAAGATGAGTTTATTTTCTTAGACACTAATACCAGTGACATACAGTTCAAGAACCAAAAAAAAAAAAAGAATCAACGCATTTACACAGGTTTAAGAAAATAAACAGTAAAGAGAACAACTGGCAAAAGATGAGTTTATTTTCTTAGTCACTAATACCAGTTTATAAGTTTAACTAATCTTTTTTAGTTGTGATTGACATTTCAATGTTTCATTACAGTACAATCAATTATTGCAGGGTATGTTGAACGAGAAGAAATCAGAATGTTGACAAAAAAGGGAATAGCATAAGTAGAGAAAAAAGAAGGATAAGGATATAGTTAACCATTTGCTAAACAACCAAAAAGTTGGTAGCGGAAGCGCTGAGAATTTCCTAATACATGTTTCCTTTGTACTCGAAGGTAGCTATTGTATGTGTGTAGTCTTACGACTATATGCCTCGTGTGCTATAAAGTTGTTTTAATGAAATTAAAATGTATTGTAATATTATAATATTATTTTGGTTACTGATATTGGACTTTGTAATGCACGGTAAAATTATAACTTTAAAGTTTGTTTATATTGAAAATATCGTTTGTTGACCATTGTATTGAACATGAAATGTTGTGATTTTATATCAAATATGCAAAAATCTGTATTGAATATGAATTGCAGGAAAAGACCCAGAAACTAGTTTTTTTTTGAAAATTTTCCATATAGCAACGGCTTAAAACCGTTGCGAAACCTAACTTTGCAACGGACTTAAGCCGTTGCAAAATAATATTTCGCAACGGCTTATGTCCGTTGCAAAATTTACTTTCGCAACGGCTTAAGTCCGTTGCGAAATTTTTGCAATGCCCTTTTTCGCTACGGCTTAAAGCCGTTGCAAAATTCATTTGCAACGGCTCAAAGCCGTTGCAAAATGATGTTTATGGGGTAGTGGTAGATGCTAGTAGTTTTAGGTTACTAATCATAGGCGTAGGTAATGGGTTTGCCTTGTGCATATTTGCCCTTTGCAGTATTTCAGTGACTTAATTTTGTTGGGATAATATTAATTCACCATTGTTTTTCCTAATCACTTGTATTCCAAGATTTTTTTTATTTCCCCCAAGTCTTTAATGGCGAAATTTTGATCCAGCTTGTGTACGATTTTGTTTATTTCTTCGCTGTTGTCTCCTGTTATTAGCATGTCGTCAACGTATACTAGAATGAACACAGTTCCATGTATGCCCTTCTTCATATATAGAGAATTGTCCGATTTAACTTGTGAGAAACCCATGTTAGACAAAGTTGACTTTAGCTTTTCATACCAAGCTCTCGAAGCTTGTTTTAAGCCATATATTTCTTTGTGTAGTTTGCATACTTTATCACCAGTACTATATCCTTCAGGCTGTTGCATGTATACCTCTTCAGTCAATTCCCCATTCAAAAAAGCATTATTGACGTCTAGTTGCCTCACATTCCATCCTTTGTTTAGAGCAATGGTCAGTATAATTCTAATGGTTGTGGGTTTTATGATTAGGGAAAAAGTTTCATTGAAATCAAAACCAAATTGTTGCGCGTAACCTTTTGCAACCAGTTTGGCCTTGTATTTGTCAATAGATCCATCTTCTTTTCTTTTTATTTTGTATGTCCACCTACAACCAATCACATTTTTGTGTTTTGGTTGAGTCACTAAGCTCCAAGTGTTGTTTTTTATGAGAGCTTTATATTCAGTGTCCATTGCCTCCTTCCATTTGTTTGATCTTATAGCCTAAGTGAAATTCAATGGTTTGATCTCACTAGCAGAAATATTATATACTTTGGGTTTGAAGATGCCTCTCTTTGACCTGGTGATCATGTGATGTCCAGCTGATTGTGGTGGTGTTTGCTGCTGTGTATCATTGTTGCTGGTAGTGTCAACATGGTTGTTGTTTTCTGTATCTTCACTATACTGCATGTTTTGATGTATGTTTGTATCTTATGAGTCATTGTGTGTCTCATTGGTTTTCTCATTTGTTCGATCCATAGTTTCTTCCTGGGTGTTTAAATTGCTTGTGCGTTGTTGCTCCTCATTTCTATCAATTCAAGGTGGTTCAGTAATGAATGGCTCGAACCGTATGTTATTGTTTATGCTTTGTTCCCCATCCTTTTTGCCGATTTGCTTTTCTGCATAAGAAAACTTGTTTTCATCAAATATCACATGTCTAGAAACTTATATTTTTTCAATTTTGTCCATGCACTTATAACCTTTTTGGTTTTGTGCATACCCGATGAATGTACATGGGCTTGATCTCATACTTAGTTTATGATTGTTATAGTATCTCAAACATGGAAAACATAGACACCCATAGGCTTTCAGAAAACCATATTCTCGTCTAACATTGTGTATCATTTCATGAGGGCTTTTATTGTTTAAGACTTTGGTTGGCAACTTGTTAATGAGGAATACAGATGTGTAGAAAGCTTCATTCCAATATTTCATGGGTAATGAGCTTTGTGATAACAAAGTTAGACCAGTCTCTACTATGTGTCGATGTTTTCTTTCGACTAAACCATTTTGTTTGGACGTATGCGGGCAAGTTAATCTATGTTTGATCCCTCTTTTGAGAAAGTAATTGGTTAGAGGTTCAAACTCAGCTCCCTTATCTGTCTGAACAACCTTAACAGTACTGTTCATTTGTTTTTCGACATGAGTTATAAATTGCATAACTGTATTGCAAGCTTCTAATTTAGTTTTCAGCATGTATATTCAAGTATATCTAGAATAAGCATCCACAAAAGAAAGATAATACCTGTGTCCCTGATATGAATTTAGAGGCGCGGGTCCCCACAAGTCAGCGGCTATAAGTTCCAGTGGCTCATTATAGCTGGTTTCAGAATCACTAAAAGGGAGCTTGTGGCTCTTGCCGAGTTGGCAGTGCGTGCATGTGTCTTTGATAGGTACATTTTTATAATGAATGTTATTATTACGCAGAACAGTCTTAACAGTTTCCAGATTAGGATGTCCTAATTTTACATGCCAAGAATTAATCACGTTACATTCACTGCTATTATTGTCATAATCAACGTTATTGCAACTATTCCTAATATAGTCATTGTCACTACTAGCATCTACATTATTGTACCAAGATTCTCCACTTGAGTTTGCAGTCTTGAATTTGTATAAACCATCGTACAGGTTACTTCGAAGTAATATTTCATGATTTAGGGAATCTTTAACTAAAAAAACTTAGGATGAAATTCAAAGTAAACATTAGTGTCATTGGCAAATTTTGATACACTTAACAAATTTTTATTAATCGTAGGTACCCGAAGAAGATTGTTTAATTTGAGTTGTCTTTTCCCAAAGATAGTCCCTTTGCCTATGTGTGTGATACTAGCAGTACTACCATTACCCATATGCAAATTTCTCATACCTGAGTGATTTCTGCTCCCAATGTTTAAATTTTGAAGATTGTTAGTTATGTGGTGAGTCGCTCCTGAGTCAGGGTACCATTCTTCGAAGCCATTGTCTTCATTTTTTACTTCATCATCATCTGCAGCATTATGTCTTCGGTTTGCGTTATTATTATTTTGAGTTGAATTCCCTGTTGTTGCCATATTTGCTTGTGCTCTTCTTTGTGAAGAGTAATTTTGGCTTGCCTGTTGTCTATGTCTGAATTATACCTGAAGTAACATTTGTTCGCCATGTGACCAAACTTTTGGCATATTTGACATTTCACACGATAGTTGTTGTTATCTCCTTGTATCTGCTTATTTCTGAATGTGGTATAATTGGCAGAGAACTTATTTTGTGCTGTTTTTCTTTGGTCGATTCTGCCTTCATGAGCAAGGAGTGTGGATCGAACGAACTGTAAATCAGGTAAGGTTTGTTGTGTGGCTAGCACAGTTACTAGAGATTCGTATTCTTCATCTAATCCACCAATAATAAATAGGATTTGCTCATTGTCGCTGATCTTATGGCGAACAACATTTAGTTTGTCACATAGATTTTTAATTTTTCCTAAGTATTCTTTCATGTTTGCCTCCTTTTTTCTAGAATTTTGTAATTCCCTTCTATATTGCATTATTCTAGCAGCTGATTGTGAACTGAAAATTTGTTCAACTGTTTTCCATATTTCATAAGACGTGCTACATCCAACTATTTGTGATAATATATTCGAACTTACTGACGATAGGAGCCATGAGGAGAGGAGGCTGTCTTGTTTTTGAAACTTTGTGTAGTCTATGTTAGGCACAATTTCTCCTTCCGAATTGGTTATCGTCACTGGTGGGACTGTTATTGTCCCATTAATGTACTGCAGTAAATCATACCCTCTTAAAGCGATCTCTACTTGATATTTCCATAGAATGTAATTGTCTTCGTCTAGAGATGTGGTGATAATTTGGCTTTTTGGTTTAATCAGGTCATGATGGTTAGGTGGAGCGTTGTACCCCATACTTCCTGAAACAGTGGAGGTTACTTCATTGTTGTTGGCCATAAAACAAAAAAAAACTTTCTGCTTGATGATTAAGCCTTTCCGCAATTTGGCTCTGATATCATAATAAGGGATGAGGAGGACAGTTATTAGAGAGGAACAATTGCAATTTTTATTGATGCAAAACATGATACAAAGAGCACATATATATAGTGCTATGAGCCCAACGGCTAGTACAAAATATACCAAATATGTATGAGCCTAACGGCTAGTATTAAATATACCAAGTATGCATGAGCCTAACGGCTAGTAGATAATGACAAAGCATGCTAAATATGATAAAAACGTGTTCGCACTCTAACGGCTCTATTGTAACGGCTCTATTGTCTTCGTTAGCATCCATTTACCCTTTGAGCTGGTCCTTGTAAATCTTTTGGGAGGAACAACTGTGGATGCGATGGATTTAATTACAGTCTCACATTTCTTCTTATAGTCAGGATTTTCCGTGATCACGGGGAATACATTTTTTCCTATTATGCTTGGACTTCCAATTTCTTATATATTTTATGCTATTGCAGTTATGAACGTTTGTTACTGGGATGCTTGATTTCTTCTTCATTTAACAAAGTTTTGTTATTTCGATATTTGATGAAGTTTCGTTATTGAGACACGTGGTTTCTTCTTTCATTTCATGACGTTTTGTTATTGAGAAATTTGATGAAGTTTTGTTGTTGAGATGCTTGATTTCTTCTTCATTTGATGAAGTTACATAATCAGTTGATTGTGACTTATATAGAACGTTTTGTGTACTTGAACTGGGTAGCATTGTTGATCAATTCATACAATGTTTATTGCCTTCTCTTTTTTTGTGTTTATAGGTTTGTACGTGTTCAAGCTTCGTCTATCACCGTATTATGTAATTCATCAATAAAAAAAAAATAGAGCAGTGGACGTCAGATGATGTGGGTACATTGGAATTTATTCAGTTAAATTATAGTAGATTGTGCATTTTCCTTTGGAGTGAAACTTGCATTAGCGTGATCCAAATTCATTGTTGTATTTTCTTTTCTGTTAAATTTTGGCTTGTATTTAAACATGTACTAGATGTAGAACTTTCCTATAAATTTCTGAAGTATTTAAATCATGCTAAGAGCATCTTCAATGCTAAGGTTATTTTGATGTAAAGTGGATTACAGATCATCAATGGACAATGTATTTTAGTTTTATATGTCCAATGCAATTGTAATTTGGATATATAGTCTGACGTGGTAAAAATAATATTACACATTATAGAACAAAATGTCTAGTTTTAGACATTAAATTTGACAATGTGAGACATTCCACGTCAGCAGTTAAACCTCCACGTCAGTGGTTAAACCGCTTTTCTTTGCTGAACGTGACTTTTAGTTTCTGTCTTATATGCAAATATAGATTTTCATGCTATTTGCATTGGAGTTACCTATTTAATTTATTGTCATGCAAACTAAATAGTAGTTGCTATGTCGGCAACATGTGATAAATTACTAGTTACACGTGGCCTTGAAATGAAATTACTTAGGGGTTGGGGTTGGAGATGCTCAAAGGGCTTGAATTTATTGGCTGTCGTTTCTTCATTGTATTGCATGCATTTTCCAAGTCCCCGCGCAGTTTACAATTTGAACATGGTTTTAGTTGCTGCTCATATCCCAGTTGGACATTGTCAAGTTCTCGGTATGTAGTTCCATCTCCACAGAAGACGGGTATTGAAAATTTATACCGACTTCAACTAGTACTCCCCGTCGCAGTAGTCAAATCCATTATAACGGGAAATCCCAAAACGCTTGCTATTTGGCTAGTTCCTGCTGCATTCCAATATACTAATTTCAAGTCTTTCAGCCGTGCTCGAATTGGAATAGTCAGGAAAACATCCTTAGTTAAATTCAGACCAGGTCTGCAAAGAAAGGGCCTTAACTAGTGGGATATGCACTATTAGAAACATTGCAAATTTCAATAGGATGGGACGACGGTTCCAACGACTTATTTTGCGACGGCTTTCGCCAGGCCGTCGGCGGCCGTCGGAAACCGTCGAAAATAAATGAGATTAGCTTCGGGCTAGTACGCCTTTCTTTCTCATTCCTCCAAAACCCAAACATTCACAGCACAGAAGTAAAACCTAACCACCCCCAAAAGTGAAACTTTCACCATAAATCTTCGATTTCTTCGCGTATAATCTCCCCCGACTTCATCTCTAACATCTTGAGGAAGCAATTTGAGATAAAATCTCTTTACTTACCTAAAAATCAAAAAAATTCATAAACCTACTTATGTTTTAAATCGAAAATTAGGAACAATTATTGATGGTAATTGGTTCCAATAGCATAGTAAAGGGTAATAGCATGTGCATATTTCATGTGATATATTGAAATTAAAAATTTTATGTGCAATGTTTGCGTGTTTGTGAATATATGTCATGTAGCTTGGTTTTTGCCGTTGTATAATTTAGGATATTTGTGTACATATGCGTCGTCGTGCACAAACTCTTTGTACTGCAAGTGATTGGAGAACCTTCATATCAAATATGTTTGGTTCAGTTTGCTAGAATGGTACATTGGATATATCTTGTACAAGGTACATGATATTTTGTGGTACAATGTAAAGAGTGCTTTAGCCTTTATGCCTCATTTAACTATCGTAGTTCATGTATTCCAAATAAAAAAGTGCTAAAATCCTTATGAGGGTTGAATCCTAATTTTGGTGAGCATAAACTCTTTTTAACTGCGAGGTTGTGTTGTCACCTTAGTGCATATTTACAGTGCAAGATGAATATTTGGTTAATGGCAATTCAACAAATGATGGTTAAGTGAATGGGTATCCAGTTAGCATCCTCCAACATTTTGAACAACATGATTGAATTTGAACGTAAGATTTTATCTTTTATTTTATCTAATTAATAAGTTACTTTTAGCTAATAATTAAAGAATTATAATTATTGTAAATAATTAAAAAATACAAATACAAAATGTTGACATTTAGGAGTCGGAATGCGCACATCTAATTGACTATTATCCCTTGAGTGTTTTCGGCCCCATCCGATGGGTGTTGTACATGATCACTATATAAATAGTTGTTTTTTTCAAATTAAAAAACGGCTGTTTATATTCATCTGGTACAATATTTGTTGGATTTGTCCTTGTATTGGATAAGTTATAAACACAGTAAACATTTACATTTTGTATACTACTTCGTTCCAAAAAATTCACAAACTTTCGGTTTAATTTTTCTTTTTGTTTCCTGCGTACATGTGTACAAAATGCAGGAAACAGAAGGGAAATGCTACCGAAATTTTGTTGAATCGTTTGAGACGAAGTAGTATACAATTGTAAATGTTTACTTTGTTTATAATGGGAAGTAGGATGCCTGACCATGTAAAAGAATTGCAATAAAAAAAAGTGCCAAATTAGTTTTTTTTTTCCAACTTAATGAAAATGTTATTTGCTTTCGACCGTTATATATACGTACATTTTATGATCATAATTAATAACTTTATTCGAATTTGAATTCTTGTAAATAAATATTAATTTTTGAACTTGTGACTAAATTTCTCAAATAATAAAAATGATTGATTATTCTGTTGATCGGAGGAGTTGGATGTACCAAAGAAGAGGACAGAGAGGTTCAATAAAAGAACATTTTTATAATGGTATAAATGTCTTTGTTGAATTCGCTTTAAGTAATAACGGAAGTGATCCTGAAATTCGTTTTCCGTGTAGCAAGTGTAGACATTTGAAATATTTGTTACCCGATGTTGTGAAAGTCCATTTGTACAAAAATGGGTTCGTACCCGAGTATTATTTTTGGAATCGTCATGGAGAAGTTGTATCGAATACTCCTGTAGAGACTGAGGTAGAAAGTGCTGTTGATGAAAATGTTAGTACGACCCGTATTGAAAATATGGTCGAAGACGCAGCACGATCAATGTTTCCTATGATTGCAGTGGACGACGATGATGAAAATGATGAAGATCCGAATATTGAAGCTAAGAAAATTTATGATTTGCTGAATCATGCTAAGAAACCTATTTGGGATGGTTGTAAAAGCGTCTGTAATGACCCGAAAATCCCCTTGCGGGAAATCGTCGGTTCACTAACTTTGGGCGTATAACAAATCAGAACAAATACAGAAGAATATTATAAATATTATAATAATGTTCCATCAGAGTACAGAATATCAGAGTACATTGAATATAATACAGCGGAAGATTAAATTGCAATAAATGTAATACAATACAGCGAAAGACTATCATTGCTCTAGACACAACTTTAAGCTTCGATCCAGAATCCTGCTCAATATATTTGCAAAATAAGCTACTCGATTGCCCGTGCGGAAACGAGGGCACCCGAATTTGCAAAGTGAAACAAACTACGGGTCACTCACGGGACTGGTATGAGAAATCTTTACTTAACTTATCTAATAAGAAGGCTAATCACAGTACCATGCCGCTAACGCGAAACAGGTTTACTCCATTGGATTGTCAGTGCATGAAATAAAGTAAATCGTTAAACAACGCAATGCTTTCTAGAAAAATGAAACCATTATAAAACTCAGATCCCATAGCACAATGCAACGCAAGCCGGAGGATAGAGTTTTACCTTATAATGGTCAAAAATGCTTGATACGATAAAAATGGATTTGATATTATTATTAGTGTATATATGTTTTAAAAAACATTTCAATCATAATGTATCAATCATAGACGGCATAATACCTCATCCTACTATGTCGCCATACTAGTTCTACAATCAAAACCGCATGATGTCGTATTGAAAATTGGGTTTCCATCAAGAGTCAAGGCTAGGAACGATCTCCTTACCGATTCGAGACACTCTAGCAATGTCTCAGGATCCCCCACAGTGAACCCTTGGATATAGCAGGGCCGGTCCACAAATAACGCTAGTGGATTGGCAATTCCTGAACATACGCTTTCCAGTCCTATTGAACCTATAATATGACCATTGGCGACCAAATAAAAATCCGAGGCCTCGAAAATCCATCATCCACATAAGTAAATGTCAGGGCGTGTAAAACCCTGATAGCACTTCTAGCTAGAAAGAAACGTGTGCACTCCCTGCGTTCCCTTGCTCCGTTTCTGACTCTTACCGGGGTGTGAGGCTCGCGAGGTCACGCTATACACAAAGCTATGCCAAAATAGGCTATGCTTTGATCATCCCACGAGGCCCTGCTTTTCAACAAAAGCCTCGATCATTTGTATCTTGGCATGTCACATAGACAATTCACGTTATGCGATCGATAACTACCAATATATAACCTCTGAGCTCGTACGTCTTAGAGAAGGGTGTTAAACAAGAGAATAAATTCTCCGCCACCATAGATATATATTAAATTGAAATCAATTAAATTTACGTGGAATGAAATTCGATGTCAGACACACATCCATTTACAAGTCCGTACTGGGACTGAACGAAACCGGAGATACCTTATTCCGCCTCCCGTATGTCTAATACAGAAGTGAGGTGCTCGCGTATCCGGACAACCAACAAGTACGTCCGAACAAATTACCACTTTTAACCATTTACTAGGAGCGACCCAGTGCTAGGCATCAGTAGTCATTCATTCGATGTGAAGATCGTCGGTCTTCAATCACCGTCTTCAATATCTTCGACTTTTAATCGTCATAGTAATTATTCAGAATGGGTTAAACCCGGTCTTTCCGAATAACTCGCGTGTATTTATAATTAAAAATCAAGTGTTGTAAAGACACATCCAACGCCTCATTCCAATTCAAAATATTCTTCTAATAAAATATTCATATTATTAGGGAAAGGTTCCCATTAATTTTATCAAAGATAAATTTTTTTAAATTTAATCTTAAATCTTCTTTTTAAAGATTTAACAAACTCCAATTTGATTTTAATATCAAAATCATTACTTTATGAATATTCAATTTTAAGAAATTAATCTTATATTTAACTGGGTTAAAGAATCAGTGTCATTTAAAAACATTGTTCACGATAAACCCAATTCACATATCAATTATTTCAAATACTAAATTTTGAAACACTAATAATCTTAGTCAAAAGATTTATTCTTTCATACGGGGTTTAAGAACATTGTTATTTAAGACACCATCCACGACAACCCAAAATCCAATTCTTTTATTACAATACCTTTTAAAAGTATTCTTTATTTAAAAGAAATTCTTTGTTTAAAATATTCTTTATATATAAAAGATATTCTGAATCGGAAAGTGACTCAATCATTTACCATATAACTTCGGTCTTATGGATTTCATACATCGTATGTAAATGACAACAAATGATAAATAGTCATCAAACCATCCATTCAACATCCAGAGTGAAGTTCACAACTGCGTGAGCATTAAAATGGAATAATAACGCTCATCGCAGCCTGTCAATCTATCGATTGACATACAAATAAATATTGGGACTAGTGTATATCAATTATCATCACAATACCCGTGTGGGGTTTTCAGCCAACAACAGTTCATATAAATAAATAATTGGTCAATGAATTTAACCAATTCTAATACTGCTAACATGTTGATGATGATGAACAAAACATGATAATTTATTCCTAAGGCCGAAATGAAGTATATTTGACTCGCATTATTTCTTATACATGTCTAATGCCTAATAAATGTAATTTATTTATATGACATTATTGCTGATGGCAAATGAAAAGATAATTCTCATTTCCTTTATTTGTATGCAATTCCTATCTTTAATTTTTAACGATAAAAAGAAATTGTTTTATTTGTGTATGTTTTCGGTATATAACCCGACACATTAAATTGCAAAAACATTCTAATGTATACATTAACATATAAAAATTTCACTTTAGTTTACATACAAATTCTAAGGTGTGTTGTGATAATATAAATGATTCTTCATTTAACATACAAATGCTAATGTATGCTTTGCAAATAAAGAAGATTCTTATGCTTGCATATAAATTCTATTATATGTTATGCAAATAAAATTGATTATTATATTTCATATAAATTCTATTTCAACAAATGTACAAGAAGTGATACATCCATTTTGCTGATAATTCTATTTTACCAAAATGAATATTTTTGTTTATAACAAAATACTATTTGTGTTTAACTCTTTTATTTAACCCAAAAATGTGATTTTTGTGTTATTTCAAATCTAATTAACAAAAATATAATTTTTTTTTCAACAATCATATTTAACAAAATGTAACTTTTGTTTCAACTATTGTATTTCTGACAAAAAAAAAATATTTTTGACAGAAATAAATATTTTGGTTCAACTACGCTATTTGGCCAAAAATGTTCATTTGACCAAAAAAGTGTATTTTGATTCAACTAGCCTATCTTGACAAAAGTATATATTTTGACAAAAATATATGGTTTGCTTTAACTAATCTATTTTGATAAAAATGAATATTTTGACGAAATGTATATTTTGATTAAACTAATCTTTTTCAGCAAAACAATAAAGATAACGACTTTGTTTTGTTGACAAATTTATTTCAACAAAACAATAAGAATGATAACTTTGTTTTGTCGACAATTCTAATTCAACAAAACAAATGAAAGTAACATATTTCTTTTGTCAAATCTAATGTAACGAAAATGACAATGTTTATTTTAACCATTACAGTTTGACAAAAGTGGCCAATTTGTTCTAACTATGATAATTTTGACAAAAACGACAAATTGGATTTTAACTTTGGTAATTTGACAAAAGCGACAAAATAGTTTTCAACTATTATAAATTGATAATGATGGCAAATTGGGTTTAACTATTTTAATTTGATAAAAGTGAATGTTTTTGTTTCATTCTTTTTAAGTGACAAAAATGAATATTTTGTCTCATTACTTTTAAAATGACAAAAGTGAATATATTTGTCTGAATCTTTTAAAATAAAAAAATTGAATAATTTTGTCTCATTCTATTTAAATGATAAAAATGTATCTTTTTGTTCAATCATTTTAATGAACTAAAAATGCCTCATTCTTTTTTAACAAAAATGCATATTTTTGTATTGCAACAAAATGACAAATGAAACTTATCTTTCTATTTACTCTTTTTACTGAAGCTAAGATGACACTAAAAATATATCTTTTAATTCTAATCTTTTAATTATAATCTATGATGACAATAAAAACATTTTATTTAATTTAACAAAGTTACAACAAAGATGAATTCTTTTTATCATAATCTTTTTATTTTCTCTAATTTAAAAGTAAAAATGATACTTTTAATCCTGTTCTTTTATTTACATCTAAAATGTAAATAAAATGTAACTTCTTAAAACTATGCTTTTATTTGCATATAAAATGCTAATAAAAATGTAGCTTTGTAAACTATGTTTTTGTTCACACCTAAAATACAAATAAAATGTATCTTCATGTTTTATTTGCATCAAAGAATGCAACTAAAATGCAACTTTTAATTTCATGTTTTATTTGCATCAAAGAATGCAACTAAAATGTAACTTTTAATTTCATGTTTTAACACAAATGTTAATTTTATTTCAACTAACAAGTTTTAACACAAATGTTATTTATTTTACAATAATCATGTTTTGACAAAAATGTTATTTTTATTTCAATAATCATATTTTATTTAAGTAACATGATTTTAACATAAATGACAATTTTATTTATATGATATGATTTTAACTAAATGTCATAACCAACAAAGATGACTATTTTTATTTTAACCAACAGGTTTGACAAAAATGACTATTTTTGTTTTATATAAAATGACAACAAAAATGATACTTTCAACTCTTCTATTTTTATTGCATATCAAATGACAACAAAAATGATACTTTAAAAAGCATTCTTTTAATCACGACTAAAATAACAAAATAATTGTTTCTTTTGGGTCAGTTCATTTTACTGCAACTATCTTGACAATAAAAATGTTATTTTCTAATTCTATCGTTTTTGTTATGACTAAATTTATAGTAAAAATATACCTTCCTATTTTCCTCTTTTTCTAGTAATCTAAAGTGGCAATAAAAATGCAACTTTAAAATCTACTCTTTTTATTCCATATAACATTACAATAAAAATGCAATTCTAAAATCTATTCTTTCTATTGCCTCTAATTTGACAAGAAAAATGTTTCTTTAACATCTATACTTTTTATTGTCTAAATTTTGACAATAAAAATATTTTCTTTAAATCTAATTTCACAATTAACATAAATGTTAATTACCACCATCTAATAAACAAATGATAATATAATTTGAATCTAATTTTATAATTAACATGAGTGTTAATTTCAACAATCTAATAACAATGATAATTCAGTTTGAATAACAGACATGATACACACAAATTCATTCAGTGATTCACCACAATACAACACAATTAACATTTCAATAAATATATACATGACACCACATGAATTTTATATAGAATGAATATAAATTTCACAATAAAATAAATATTTAGTTTTAATTTAAAAATAGAAATCTCATATCGATTTGTCTGAAATTTCAACATGGCCGGTTTTAGATCTGGTTTGTTCCATCGTCTAGATCTCGTCTCTACGAATCCAGCGCATTTTATTTCGTCTGATTCTGAGCTAAAATGAACAAGATATGAACGTTTTACTGTTAATTACTTTAATAGGTAATTAATTAGGGAATTAATTAATTATTTAAACTTTCTTCTTCTACCCGACACCTTTAGAAACCCGCTCCACCCATACTTCAACGTGAAACTTCCACCGTCGCACCCACACCGCCTCGCCAGAAGCCGATCCGACCACTCCACAACCACCGCCGCCACGCGAGCCACCGGCGCCCAGAAGGAGGACCAACTCGATGCACCCCTGCCACTGGAAAACGAGCCCAACCGCCGCAAGTTTGGAGCTCCGCCCTGGCCACCCCGATTATCCATTTCCGATCACGCCCGTTCACTTTGAAGAGCTTGAGATGCTGATCGAATTTGCCCTTATAAGTCTTTCGAATTGATGTGTGGATTTGTAGAAAAAGAGGGATGAAAATCAGACATTTTTAGATGTTCAAACCAAGGGGGTGGCGGCTCTGTTATATGATAGAATTAGGGTCTCATTAATTTGGGTTTTTATAATAAAATATTAATTTAATTCATTAATTCGATGTTAAAGGCCATTAATTCTTTTCAGATCCAATTTCAGCCCGACGAAAATTGTTCCTAGGCAAATACCCACGTTCCGGATGTAATGGGCTAGGTCCCGTCAGCCCAAACGAATGTCTTCAGCCTGTTTTATTTAATTTAATATTTAAATCATTTATTTAATTAATTCAATCTTACATTTAAATTCACCGGGACCACATACGACCTCCAAAAATTAAAGAAAAATTATTTCTACCTATGTTTTGACGATATGGTTCTAACTAGACTAATTTCGTCGAATTCTGAGACAGTTTGAAAAATGGCCATTTTTTGGTCGATCGAAATTGAATGTAACTGACAAAACACATTTTCTTTTGCCACGCTCACATGTTAATTCTAAAAATTATGAAATTGAAACCTAGCAATAATTTGACATTCCGGTGCCAACAAAAGTGGTTTCGTCTAAAACGGAGGTCATTTGAAAAATGACTATTTTTAATATTAAAATATATATATATATATTTTATAGCGACCTTTCTGAATTTTAAGCTGGACATAACTTTTGATTCCCGCTATGAAATTTCGATTTTTCGAATTCGTTGGAAAGATAATTTTAAATAGATTCTAAAATTTTTGGTTTCACTAAAATCCGATTTAATTTGCATGCTGTACAGTCAGTCAAAATTCAAATTTAAATTTTCAAACTACCGTGTTATTTCTAACTCCTTTTATAATTAAAATAAATATATTCGTTTTAACTTTGATTTAAATAAATTTCTCATCGTTATTATTTAAAATAAATTATTTTAACTATTAAAATTACATTTAAATTTATTGGTTCATAATTTGTGTGTTGTTACAATCTCCCCCACTTAAAATCTTTTGGTCCTCGAAAAGGAACGAAGCTAAAAGTCGTTGATTTGACCTATTTGATTTTTATTCTTTTATTGATTTTAATAATTTTATTAGTTGATCAACTTTTCAAATATATATATATATATATATAACTTTCATATATACAAAATTTTATTTTCTAAGATCGGATTATATATAATCACAATTACGTTAATAATAAACTTATCACTCTAAACTCATTCTAGGGCATTTCTAACCCCATCTCTAACGAGTTTCTCATTCTAGGATGCTACTGATCCTATCTCTAAAGAGTATTCTTATTGGATATTACTAATCCAATCTCTGATGAGTCTTTTGTTCAGTTCTAACGAGTTATACCCCAAAGATTTGAGCTAACTGGAGCTCTGATATCGCATGTAACGACCCGAAAATCCCTTTGCGGGAAATCGTCAGTTCACTAACTTTGGGCGTACAACAGATCGGAACAAATACAACAGACTATTATAAACATTATAATAATGTTACATCAGAGTACAGAATATCAGAGTACATTGAATATAATACAACGGAAGATTAAATTACAATAAATGTAATACAATGCAGCGGAAGACTATCATTGCTCTGGACATAGCTTTAAGCTTCGATCCAAAATCCTGCTCAATATATCTGCAAAATAAGCTACTTGATTGCCCGTGTGGAAAAGAGGGCACCCGAGTTTGCAAAGTGAAACAAACTACGGGTCAGTCATGGGATTGGTATGAGAAATCTTTACTTAACTTGTCTAATAAGACGGTAATCACAGGACCACGCCGCTAACGCGGAACGGGTTTACTCCATTGGATTGCCAGTGCATGAAATAAAGTAAATCGTTAAAAAACGCAATGCTTTTTAGAAAAATGAAACCATTATAAGACTCAGGTCCCATCACACAATGCATCGCAAGCCGAAGGATAGAGTTTTACTTTATAATGGTCGAAAATGCTTGATATGATAAAAATGGATTTGATATTAATATTAGTGTATATATGTTTTAAAAACATTTCAATCATAATGTATCAATCATGGACGGCATAGTACCCCATCCTATTATGTCACCATACTAGTTCTACAATCAAAACCGCATGATGTTGTATTGGAAATTGGGTTTCCATCAAGAGTCAAGGCTAGAACGATCTCCTTACCGATTCGAGACACTCTAGCAATGTCTCAGGATCCCCGCAGTGAACCCTTAGATAAAGCAAGGCCGGTCCACAAATAATGCTAGTGGATTGGTAATTCCTGAACACCTGCTTCCCGGTCCTATTGAAACTATAATATGGCCATTGGCGACCAAGTAAAAATCCGAGGCCTCGAAAATCCATCATCCACATAAGTAAATGTCAGGGTGTGTAAAACCCTGAAAGCACTTCTAGCTAGAAAGAAACGTGTGCACTCCCTGTGTTCCCTTGCTCCATTTCTGACTCTTACCAGTGTGTGAGGCTCACGAGGTCACGCTATACACAAAACTATGCCAAAATAGGCTATGCTTTGATCATCCCGCGAGGCCCTGCTTTTCAACAAAAGCCTCGATCATTTGCATCTTGGCATGTCACATTGACAATTTACGCCATGTGATCGATAACTACCAATATATAACCTCTGAGCTCGTACGTCTCAGAGAAGGAAGTTAAGCAAGTGAATAAATTCTCCGCCACCACAGATATATATTAAATAAAAATCAATTTAATTTATATGGAATGAAATTCAATTTCAGACACACATCCATTTACAAGTCCGTTCTGGGTCTGAACGAAACCGAAGACACCTTATTCCGCCTCCCGTATGTCCAATACGGAAGTGAGGTGCTCGGGTATCCGGACAATCAACAAGTACATCCAGACAAACTACCACTTTTAACCCTTCACTATGAGCGACCCAGTGCCAGGCATTAGTAGTCATCCATTCGATGTGAAGATCGTCGGTCTTCAATCACCATCTTCAATATCTTCGACTTTTAATCGTCATAGTAATTATTCAGAATGGGTTAAACACGGTCTTTCAGAATAACTCCCGTGTTTTTATAATTAAAAATCAATTGTTGTAAGGACACATCCAATGCCTCATTCCAATTCAGAATATTCTTCTAATGAAATATTCATATTATTAGGGAAAGGTTCCCATTAATTTTATCAAAGATAAATTCTTTTAAATTTAATCTTAAATCTTCTTTTTAAAGATTTAACAAACTCCAATTTGATTTTAATATCAAAATCATTACTTTATGACTATTCAATTTTAAGAAATTAATCTTATCTTTAACTGGGTTAAAGAATCTATGTCATTTAAAAACATTTTTCATGATAAACCCAATTCACATATCAATTATTTCAATTACTAAATTTGGAAACATTAATAATCTTAGTCAAAAGATTTATTCTTTCATACGGGGTTTAAGAACAGTGTTATTTAAGACACCATTCACGACAACCCAAAATCCCATCCTTTAATTACAATATCTTTTAAAAGTATTCTTTATTTAAAAGAAATTCTTTGTTTAAAATGTTATTTATATATAAAAGATATTCTGAATCGGAAAGCGACTCAATCATTTACCATATAACTTCAGCCATACGGATTTCATACATCGTATGTAAATGACAACAAATGATAGATAATCATCAAACCATCCATTCGACATCCAGAGTGAGGTTCACAACTGTGTGAGCATTAAAATGAAATAATAACGCTCACCGCAGCCTGTTAATCTATCGATTGACATACAAATAAATATTAGGACTAGTGTATATCAATTATCATCCCAATACCCGTGTGGGGTTTTCAGCCAACAACAGTACATATAAATAAGTAATTGGTTAATGAATTTAACCAATTCTAATACTGCTAACATGTTAATGATGATGAACAAAACATGATAATTTATTTCTAATGCCGAAATAAAATATATTCGACTCACATAATTTTTATACATTTCTAATGTCTAATAAAATGTAATTTATTTATATGACATTATTACCGATGGCAAATGAAAAGATAATTGTCATTTTCTTTATTTGTATGTAATTACTATCTTTAATTTTTAACAAATAAAAAGAAATTGTTTTATTTGTATATGTTCTCAGTATATAACCCGACACATTAAATTGCATAAACATTCTACTGTATACATTAACATATAAAAATTTCACTTTAGTTTACATACAAATTCTAAGGTATGTTGTGATAATATAAATGATTCTTCAATTAACATACAAATGCTAATGTATGTTTTTGCAAATAAAGGTGATTCTTATGTTTGCATATAAATTCTATTATATGTTATGCAAATAAAATTGATTATTATATTTCATATAAATTCTATTTCAACAAATGTACAAGAAGTGATACATCCATTTTGCTGATAATTCTATTTTACCAAAATGAATATTTTTGTTTATAACAAAATACTATTTGTGTTTAACTCTTTTATTTAACCCAAAAATGTGATTTTTGTGTTATTCCAAATCTAATTAACAAAAATATAATATTTTTTTCAACAATCATATTTAACAAAATGTAACTTTTGTTTCAACTATTGTATTTCTGACAAAAAAATATATTTTTGACAGAAATAAATATTTTGGTTCAACTACGCTATTTGGCCAAAAATGTTCATTTGACCAAAAAAGTGTATTTTGATTCAACTAGCCTATCTTGACAAAAGTATATATTTTGACAAAAATAAATGGTTTGCTTTAACTAATCTATTTTGATAAAAATGAATATTTTGACAAAATGTATATTTTGATTAAACTAATCTTTTTCAGCAAAACAATAAAGATAACGACTTTGTTTTGTTGACAAATTTATTTCAACAAAACAATAAGAATGATAACTTTGTTTTGTCGACAATTCTAATTCAACAAAACAAATGAAAGTAACATATTTGTTTTCTCCAATCTAATGCGATGAAAATGATAATGTTTATTTTAACCATTATAGTTTGACGAAAGTGACCAAATTGTTCTAACTATGATAATTTTGACAAAAACGACAAATTGGATTTTAACTTTGGTAATTTGACAAAAGCGACAAAATAGTTTTCAACTATTATAAATTGATAATGGTGGAAAATTGGGTTTAACTATTTTATTTTTATAAAAGTGAATGTTTTTGTTCCATTCTTTTTAAGTGACAAAAATGAATATTTTGTCTCATTACTTTTAAAATGACAAAAGTGAATATATTTGTCTGAATCTTTTAAAATAAAAAAATTGAATAATTTTGTCTCATTCTATTTAAATGATAAAAATGTATCTTTTTGTTCAATCATTTTAATGAACTAAAAATGCCTCATTCTTTTTTAACAAAAATGCATATTTTTGTATTGCAACAAAATGACAAATGAAACTTATCTTTCTATTTACTCTTTTTACTGAAGCTAAGATGACACTAAAAATATATCTTTTAATTCTAATCTTTTAATTATAATCTATGATGACAATAAAAACATTTTATTTAATTTAACAAAGTTACAACAAAGATGAATTCTTTTTATCATAATCTTTTTATTTTCTCTAATTTAAAAGTAAAAATGATACTTTTAATCCTGTTTTTTTATTTACATCTAAAATGTAAATAAAATGTAACTTCTTAAAACTTTGCTTTTATTTGCATATAAAATGCAAATAAAAATGTAGCTTTTTAAACTATGTTTTTGTTCACACCTAAAATACAAATAACAATGTATCTTCATGTTTTATTTGCATCAAAGAATGCAGCTAAAATGCAACTTTTAATTTCATGTTTTGTTTGCATCAAAGAATGCAACTAAAATGCAACTTTTAATTTCATATTTTAACACAAATGTAAATTTTATTTCCACTAACAAGTTTTAACACAAATGTTATTTTTATTACAATAATAATGTTTTGACAAAAATGTTATTTTTATTTCAATAATCATATTTTATTTACGTAACATGATTTTAACATAAATGACAATTTTATTTATATAATATGATTTTAACTAAATGTCACATTCAACAAAGATGACTATTTTTATTTTAACCAATAGGTTTGACAAAAATGACTATTTTTATTTTATATAACATGATAACAAAAATGATACTTTCAACTCTTTTGCTTTTATTGCATATCAAATGACAACAAAAATGATACTTTAAAAACCATTCTTTTAATCACAACTAAAATGACAAAATATATGTTTCTTTTGTATCAATTCATTTTACTGCAACTATCTTGACAATAAAAATGTTATTTTCTAATTCTATCCTTTTTGTTGTGACTAAATTTATAATAAAAATATATCTTCCTATTTTCCTCTCTTTCTAATAATTTAAAGTGGCAATAAAAATGCAACTTTAAAATCTACTCTTTTTATTCCATATGAAATTACAATAAAAATGCAATTCTAAAATTTATTCTTTCTATTGCCTCTAATTTGACAATAAAAATGTTTCTTTAACATCTATACTTTTTATTGTCTGAATTTTGACAATAAAAATATTTCCTTTAAATCTAATTTCCCAATTAACATAAATGTTAATTACCACCATCTAATAAACAAATGATAATATTATTTGAATCTAATTTTATAATTAACATGAGTGTTAATTTCAACAATCTAATAACAATGATAATTCAGTTTGAATAACAGACATGATACACACAAATTCATTCAGTGATTTACCGCAATACAACACAATCAACATTTCAATAAATATATACATGACACCACATGAATTTTATATAGAATGAATATAAATTTCACAATAAAATAAATATTAATTTTAATTTAAAAATAGAAATCTCACATCGATTTGTCTGAAATTTCAACATGCCCGATTTCAGATCTGGCTTGTTCCATCATCTAGATCTCGTCTCTACGAATCCAGGGCATTTTATTTCATCTGATTCTGAGCTAAAATGAACAAGATATGAACGTTTTACTGTTAATTACTTTAATAGATAATTAATTAATTATTTAAACTTTCTTCTTCTACCCGACACCTTAAGAAACCTGCTCCACCCATACTTCAACGTGAAACTTCCACCGCCGCACCCAAACCGCCTCGCTAGAAGCCGATCCGACCACTCCACAACCACCGCCGCCACGTGAGCCACCGGCGCCCAGAAGGAGGACCAACTCAGTGCACCCCTGCCACCGGAAAACGAGCCCAATCGCCGCAAGTTTGGAGCTCCGCCTTGGCCACCCCGATGATCCACTTCCGATCACGCCTGTTCGCTTTGACGAGCTTGAGATGCTGATCGAATTTGCCCTTATAAGTTTTTCGAATTGATGTGTGGATTTGTAGAAAAAGAGGGATGAAAATCGGACATTTTTAGACGTTCAAACCAAAAGGGTGGCGGCTCTGTTATATGATAGAATTAGGGTTTCATTAATTTGGGTTTTTATAATAAAATATTAATTTAATTCATTAATTCGAAGTTAAAGCCCGTTAATTCTTTTCAGATCCAATTTCAGCCCAACAAAAACTGTTCCTGGGCAAATACCCATGTTCCGGATGCAATGGGCTAGGACCCGTCAGCCCAAACGAATGTCTTCATCCTGTTTTATTTAATTTAATATTTAAATCATTTATTTAATTAATTCAATCTTACATTTAAATTCACCGGGACCACAAACTACCTCCAAAAATTACAGAAAAATTATTTCTAGCTATTTTTTGACGATACGGTTCTAAGTAGACTAATTTCGTCGAATTCCTAGACCGTTTGAAAAATGGCCATTTTCAGGTCGATCGAAATTGACTGTAGCTGATAAAAACACATTTTCTTTTGCCATGCTCACATATTAATTCTAAAAATTATGAAAATTGAAACCTCGCAATAATTTGACATTCCGGTTCCAACAAAAGTGGTTTCATCGAAAACGGAGGTCGTTTGAAAAATGACTATTTTTAATATTAAAAAATATATATATGTATATTCTATAGCGACCTTTTTGAATTTTAAACTAGACATAACTTTTGATTCCTGCTATGAAATTTCGATTTTTCAGATTCGTTGGAAAGATATTTTTAAATAAATTCTAATATTTTTGGTTTCACTAAAATCTGGTTTAATTTGCATCCTGTACAGTCAGTCAAAGTTCAAATTCAAATTTTCAATCTACCGTGCTATTTCTAACTCCTATTATAATTAAAATAAATAAATTCGTTTTAACTTCAATTTAAATAAATTTCTCATCGTTATTATTTAAAATAAATTATTTTAACTATTAAAATTCTATTAAAATTTCTAAAATAAAAATTTTAAATTGGTTCAGAATTTGCGGGTTGTTACAACGACACTCAGTTATCGGTAATCACAGAATACACTGCAATGAAGTCAAAATACAACATCACTGAAGCTGGGTTTACAACTATTGTACAAGCTGCAAAAAGGCATGTGCCACCAGATAATTTAATGTGTGAAAATCACTATGAAGTTAAAAAACTTATGTCAGCATTTTGTTTACCTTATCAGAAAATAGATACATGTTTAAAAGGATGCATGTTAATTTGGAAAGATGACGTAAAGCTTAGAAATTGTAAAATATGTAATTGAGAAAGATATAAACCAGAAAGAAGAAGGGAAAGGAAGTTTCATTCAAACGTATACATTACTTACCCACTACTCCAAGGCTTCAAAGATTGTATTCATCTTCTGTAACTGCATCTCATATGACAATACTGAGTGGAATGTGTTAACGGAGCTTAGTTCATTTTACAAAGAGCTTTGTTCGACTACTTTAAAAGTGGAACGTTTATGTAAATTCGAAGTAGATATTCCAATATTGCTTTGCAAATTGGAGAAAATATTCCCGTCTGTTTTTTTAATGTAATGGAGCATTTACCTATTCACCTTCCAACTGAAGCACGACTTCGAGCTCCCGTCCAATATGGATGGATGTATCCATTTGAGAGGTAAATATAAACATGTGACCCATTAATTTAATTGCACTTAAAAATATGAAATAATGTAAATTAATTTTGTGTATATATCTAAATCATTTGAAGAAAAAAGTGATACAAAAAGTACGAGTCGAAGGCTCGATATGTAAATCTTACATTGAAGAAGAAGCTTCGTTTTTTCATCTCATTATTTCAGTGATCATGTGAATATATCATTTGAAAGTGTTCCTCGAAACGACGAAGGAGACGAACAAGAATCATCTCAAACAGTTTTTTTTTTCTATTTTTCGACAACATGGTCGACCTTTCCGGAAATGTGTAGATGTATGGCTAGACGATAAAGATCTTCATGTAGCACACACTTATATTTTTCTAAATTGTGCTGAAGTTGCACTGTTTGTTTGGTAGGTAATCTGAAATCCCAGTTAGTGCTTTATTCATTTCTACATTTTTGCTTTATGTATAAAATTTTATTTCTACTTATAGCATTTATTAATGTGAACATCCAAATAGGGATATTGGTAAAGAATTTTTTGCTTGGTTTACAAATTATGTTTATGAACCCAAAAATTGTGTTGTTTATGAAGGGTTGAAATATCTTGCAATGGGAGCAAAAAGATTGGTCAAGACATATCCAATACATTTTTTTAATGGATATAAATTTAACACCAAAGAATACAGTGTTGAAAAATCAACGAACAATACAGATGTATTTGTTAAAGGCAGTGACGATCCTGAAAATCACATTAATGATTTTTATGGCATTTTAATACAAATTTTGCAACTGACATATTTCTCATGACCCGCGAAGGAGGTGTTTCTATTTAAATGTGATTGGTTTAGCACTGTTCCAGGATCTGGGATTAATGTGCATAAGGATTATAATCTGGTTAAAATAAAGCATACATCACACTGTTACAAGTATGACCCTTTTGTACTAACCAAACAAGCATTTCAAGTTTATTACGCTTCTTACCCGTCTCTAAAAAGGGATAAAGAAAATTAGTCGACATTTTTTAAAACAAAGGTCAGATTTACGTTCTATGGGAAGAATATTCTAGGTGAAGGAGCCTATCAGGAAGAACTCGAAGAGAACAATGAAATACTAATTGAAGACGATCATGCAGATTTTGGACCTCTGGTCGATGAGACAAATGTTTTAGTAGAACCGTTTGAGAGTACAGAGGAAGATAATGTAGAATCTGAGACCGAATCTGAATCAGAAGAAGATGATAACTGATGTGGATCATGATGAGTATTATCTGTCTAGTTGTAATGTAATTATGGAGTATACGACGTACATTCTGCAATTCATGTAACTCTGTTTAATTTTCTAATATTACGATCATTTTTTTACATCTTTTATGTCATATGCAATTCATGTAACTCTGTTTTTCCTATTTATCTTAAATCGTGCAATGTAATATGTTACTCCTTGGAATATGAGACCCAATGAAATACAGATATAAACAATTTCATTATGTTTTATGTCATTTAATTAGCAGCTTACATCGTTTGTGTAAGTTAGCCGTAAAATAAATTTGAATATGATGTTATTGTTATATTTTAAAATAACTTGTATGTGACATGTATGTCATCTAGAGGGAATTCTTCGGAAGAGGGTTCTGGATCGCAACCCTCTAAGCGTCCAGTCATCTCCTTGGTCACTACGAGTCCAGGGTAAAAATTAAACTTTATTTAGACTGTTAAATATTTTTTACTATAACTTATGTATATCAGATTTAACGCAGGGTTTTCGATCTACAACCTTCGAAGGTTATTTTGGACGTTTCGAGAGCTGCATATAGGGCTCGGATGTCTAGATTTTTGCCAAACTGGGATCTGATCCGACCTCACTACAGGAGGTCATTTGGCAGGATGTGCTAGTAAGTATTTTGTTATATACTTTTTGCATTTTAATTTCTTTAATCGCCGATATACTGTACATGGTTAATAGTACTGTTAGTTTAACGTGAAATACAGGCTGAGGTAGATATAGATACGCATGATTTAGAGCTGGCTCAGACGTACTGGATGCACAAAATGAGAAAAAATTATAAAGATGCCATATCAACAATGAAGAAAAGCATGAAAAAACCTCCAAGGATAGGAGCAGCCGTTTGGGAAGGATTTCTAAAGTATTGGGAAAGTGATGAAGAGAAGGTTAGTGTACTAATTGTTTTTAAATATAAAAAATATTTACTCGACAAGTAATGTATCAAATTTTGGATGAACAGACGGAGTCAGAAAGAAACAGTTCGAATCAAAATAAAAATCCAGTCATGCATCGAGGAGGATCGAAGTCCTTTCAGTAGTATCGACAGGAATTGGTATTTTTTTTAAATGCGACTTATACAAAAATTAATATGCTATATAATTTTGAAAATGTAATGATTGCATGTAATAATCAAATTCCCGAGGCTGAGGGGCAGGGACCAGTCTCATATATGGATGTGTTCACCCGTACACATTAACGAAGACAATAGAGCCGTTACAATAGAGCCGTTAGAGTGTGAACACGTTTTTATCATATTTAGCATGTTTTGTCATTATCTACTAGCCATTAGGCTCATGCATACTTGGTATATTTAATACTAGCCGTTAGGCTCATACATATTTGGTATATTTTGTACTAGCCGTTGGGCTCATAGCACTATATATATGTGCTCTTTGTATCATGTTTTGCATCAATAAAAATTGTAATTGTTCCTCTCCAATAACTCTCCTCCTCATCCCTTAATATGGTATCAGAGCCAAATTGCCGAAAGGCTTAATCATCAAGCAGAAAGTTGTTTTTATTTTATGGCCATCAACAATGAAGTAACCTCCGCTGTTTCAGAAAGTATGGGGTACAGCGCTCCACCTAACCATCATGACCTGATTAAACCAAAAAGCCAAATTATCACCACATCTCTAGATGAAGACAATTACATTCTATGGAAATATCAAGTGGAGATCGCTTTAAGAGGGTATGATTTACTGCAGTACATTAATGGGACAATAACAGTCCCCCCAATGATGATAACCAATTCGGAAGGAGAAATTGTGCCTAACACAGACTACACAAAGTTTCATAAACAAGACAGCCTCCTCTCCTCATGGCTCCTATCGTCAGTAAGTTCGAATTTATTATCACAAATAGTTGGATGTAACACGTCTTATGAAATATGGAAAACAGTTGAACAAATTTTCAGTTCACAATCAGCTGCTAGAATCATGCAATATAGAAGGGAATTACAAAATTCTAGAAAAAAGGAGGCAAGCATGAAAGAATACTTAGGAAAAAATAAAAATCTGTGTGACAAACTAAATGCTGTTGGCCATAAGATCAGCGACAATGAGCAAATCCTATTTATTATTGGTGGATTAGATGAAGAATACGAATCTCTAGTAACTGTGCTTGCCACACAACAAACCTTACCTGATTTACAGTTCGTTCGATCAACACTCCTTGCTCATGAAGGAAGAATCGACCAAAGAAAAGCAGCACAAAATAAGTTCTCTGCCAATTATACCACAGTCAGAAATAAGCAGATACAAGGAGATAACAACAACTATCGTGTGAAATGTCAAGTATGCCAAAAGTTTGGTCACATGGCGAACAAGTGTTACTTCAGGTATAATTCAGACACAGGTAGACAACAAGCAAGCCAAAATTACTCTTCACAAAGAAGAGCACAAGCAAATATGGCAACAACAGGGAATTCAACTCAAAATAATAATAACGCAAACCGAAGACACAATGCTGCAGATAATGATGAAGTAAAAAATGAAGACAATGGCTTCGAAGAATGGTACCCTGACTCAGGAGCGACTCACCACATAACTAGGAATCTTCAAAATTTAAAAATTGGGAGCAGAAATTACTCAGGTATGAGAAATTTGCATATGGATAATGGTAGTACTGCTAGTATCACACACATAGGCAAAGGGACTATCTTTGGGAAAAGACAACTCAAATTAAACAATCTTCTTAGGGTACCTACGATTAATAAAATTTTGTTAAGTGTATCAAAATTTGCCAACGACAATAATGTTTACTTTGAATTTCATCCTAAGTTTTGTTTAGTTAAAGATTCCCTAAATCATGAAATATTACTTCGAGGTAACCTATACAATGGTTTATACAAATTCAAGATTGCAAACTCAAGTGGAGAATTCTGGTACAATAATGTAGATGCTAGTAGTGACAATGACTGTATTAGGAATAGTTGCAATAACGTTGATTATGACAATAATAGCAGTGAATGTAACGTGATTAATTCTTTGCATGTAAAATTAGGACATCCTAATCTAGAAACTGTTAAGACTGTTCTGCATAGTAATAACATACATTATAAAAATGTACCTATCAAACACACATGCACGCACTGCCAACTCGGCAAGAGCCACAAGCTCCCTTTTAGTGATTCTAAAACTAGCTATAATGAGCCACTGGAACTTATAGCCGCTGACTTGTGGGGACCCGCGCCTCTAAATTCATATTAGGGACACAGGTATTATTTTTCTTTTGTGGATGCTTATTCTAGATATACTTGGATATACATGCTGAAAACTAAATCAGAAGTTTGCAATACAGTTATGCAATTTATAACTCATGTCGAGAAACAAATGAACAGTACTGTTAAGGTTGTTCAGATAGATGGGGGAGCTGAGTTTAAACCTCTAACTAATTACTTTCTCAAAAGAGGGATCAAACATAGATTAACTTGCCCGCATACGTCCGAACAAAATGGTTTAGTCGAAAGAAAACATCGACACATAGTAGAGACTGGTCTAACTTTGTTATCACAAAGCTCATTACCCATGAAATATTGGAATGAAGCTTTCTACACATCTGTATTCCTCATTAACAAGTTGCCAACCAAAGTCTTAAACAATAAAAGCCCTCATGAAATGATATACAGTGTTAGACCAGAATATGGTTTTCTGAAAGCCTATGGGTGTCTATGTTTTCCATGTTTGAGAGACTATAACAATCATAAACTAAATATGAGATCAAGCCCATACACATTCATTGGGTATTCACAAAACCAAAAAGGTTATAAGTGCATGGACAAAAATGGAAAAATATATGTTTCTAGACATGTGATATTTGATGAAAACAAGTTTCCTTATGCAGAAAAGCAAATCGGAAAAAAGGATGGGGAACAAAGCATAAACAATAACATACGGTTCGAGCCATTCATTACTGAACCACCTTCAATTGATAGAAATGAAGAGGAACAACGCACAAGCAATTTAAACACCCAGGAAGAAACTATGGATCGAACAAATGAGCAAACCAATGAGACACACAATGACTCAGAAGATACAAACATACATCAAAACATGCAGTATAGTGAAGATACAGAAAACAACAACCATGTTGACACTACCAGCAACAATGATACACAGCAACAAACACCACCACAATCAACTGGACATCACATGATCACCAGGTCAAAGAGAGGCATCTTCAAACCCAAAGTATATAATATTTCTGCCAGTGAGATCGAACCATTGAATTTCACTCAGGCTATAAGATCAAATAAATGGAAGGAGGCAATGGACACTGAATATAAAGCCCTCATAAAAAACAACACTTGGAGCTTAGTGACTCAACCAAAACACAAAAATGTGATTGGTTGTAGGTGGACATACAAAATAAAAAGAAAAGAAGATGGATCTATTGACAAATACAAGGCCAGATTGGTTGCAAAAGGTTATGCGCAACAATTTGGTTTTGATTTCAATGAAACTTTTTCCCCAGTCATAAAACCCACAACCATCAGAATTATACTGACCATTGCTCTAAACAAAGGATGGAATGTGAGGCAACTGGACGTCAACAATGCTATTTTGAATGGGGAATTGACTGAAGAGGTATACATGCAACAACCTGAAGGATATGGTACTGGTGGTAAAGTATGCAAACTACACAAAGCAATATATGGATTAAAACAAGCTTCGAGAGCTTGGTATGAAAAGCTAAAGTCAACTTTGTCTAACATGGGTTTCTCACAAGTTAAATCGGGCAATTCTCTATATATGAAGAAGGGCATACATGGAACTGTGTTCATTCTAGTATACGTTGACGACATGCTAATAACAGGAGACAACAACGAAGAAATAAACAGAATCGTACACAAGCTGGATCAAAATTTTGCCATTAAAGACTTGGGGGAACTAAAAAATTTCTTGGAATACAAGTGATTAGGAAAAATAATGGTGAATTAATATTATCCCAACAAAATTATATCACTGAAATACTGCAAAGCGCAAATATGCACAAGGCAAACCCATTACCTACGCCTATGATTAGTAACCTAAGACTATCTAAGCATAAAGGAGAAGCTATCGACAATGCCAAACAATATAGAAGCATAATAGGAGCGTTACAATACGCAACTATTACTCGACCAGACATATGCTACAGCGTCAATAAACTCAGTCAATACATGCAGAACCCTTTATCAGAACATTGGATGGCATTAAAGAGAGTGTTACGATACTTACAAGGCACAAAACATTACGGCATACACCTAAATTCAAAAAAGGAACTTAACTTGTAGTGCTTTAGCGATGCCGATTGGGCCAACGATATTGACGATCGAAAGTCTGTCGCAGGATACTGCGTTTACCTCGGTTTCAATATCATTTCCTGGTGTACGAAGAAACAACAGACCACATCAAGATCTAGCACAGAGGCTGAGTACCGTGCACGGGCAAGCGCTACAGCCGAAATCATGTGGATAGTGTCACTGATGGAGGAGCTTGGTTTCACTCCAAGACGAAAGTCGGTCATTTGGTGCGATAATAAGAGCACGGTATCTTTATCTCTAAACCCTATTCAACATTCAAGGACGAAACATCTTGAAATTGATCTCCACTTTGTGAGAGAAAGAACGCAATCAGGAAGACTTGCAATATGTCATGTGCCCGCATACTATCAGAGAGCAGATGCTCTCACAAAGGCCCTTTCGACCAAAAATGTAACAACCCGAAAATCTGGGCCAGTTTAAAATTTTTATTTTGGCAATTTTAGCGAATTTTGAATATTTAAAATAGATTATTTTAAATAATAATCGACGATAAATTTATTTTGAATATAATTCGAACGTATATATTATATACGTCGTCGTTAGAATATAAATAATTATATATAATTATAAATAGAATTGAAAATGGCGCGGTAGTTCGATAATTCGATTTCAAACTTCAACTGAATGTACCGGGTGCAAAACAATCCGGATTTTAGTGAAACCAAAAATGATAGGATCAAATTGATAATATCTTTTCAACGAATCCGAAAAATCAAGATTTCATAGCGGGAATCAAAAGATATGTCCAGTTGAAAATTCTGAATAGTCGCTATGGAATTCAGGCCCTTAAAAATGGAAATTTTGCAAATGACCTCGGATTTCGACGAAACCACTTTTGTTGGGTCCGTGATGTCGAATTATTGTTAGATTCCAAATTTCATAATTTTTAGAATCAATATGTGAGCGTGGCAAAGGAAAACGCGTTTGACCGGTTTTAGTTGAATTTAATCGACTGGAAATTGGCCATTTTTCAAACGGTCTCTGAATTCGACGAAACTAGTTTTGTTAGGACCGTATCGTCAATACGAAGCTGGAAAATATTTTTCTGGAATTTTTAAAGTTCGTATTCAACCCCGGTAATTTGAAATGTACGTTTAAAATTCAATATAGTGATTTAAATGTAAATTCAACGGAAACTGATTGTAACTATCGAATCAGCTTGCGATACATATCCCATTGTGTTCGGAATGGGGGTAAAACGTTAGGGACGACAGGCGGTGGGCCTCGTTTAGAGGTCAAAAATAAAATTTGCTTTTTAGTGATAAATTAAATAAAATTAAAAAAAAAATCCTTATCAGCCGACCCCCCCCTTATCCGTTCATTTCAAAACGAAACGGAAAAAGAAAAAAAAAAAACGCTGCCCTAGCCCTTCGACGGAGTCGCCGCCACCGACGTCCCCCCCCTCCACTGCCTCCTGCTGCCTCCGCCTTCCTCGATTCCCATCCCCCTCCTCTTCTGAATAAACCGAGCCCCCTCCCCTATCGCGAAGCACCCCCCCCCTTGGATCGATGCACGCAGACCCCCCCAGTCCCGAACCCGCAACCGAGCCCCCCCAGCAGCGGGACGACCGCCGACGCCCCCCCTTTTCTTCGAGATACAGTAAGTTTTTTTTTTACTTTATTTTATTTTTATTTTAATCTGAAAATTTCGATTTTAGAATTTAAAACTGATTTCGATTTTAAAAGATTAAAAACTGATTTCGATTTTAAAAGATTTAATTCTGATTTTAGAAAAAGATTTAATTCTGATAAAAGAAAAAGGTTTGAACTTCAAAAAGAAAAAGATTTGAACATCGAAGCATAATAAAAATTCGATTTTTATATATGGAATGGCGAAATAAAAATATGATTTTTATATATTGAACTTTGAAATAAAAATATGATTTTTATATATTGAACTTCGAAATAAAAATATGATTTTTATATATTGAACTTCGAAATAAAAATATGATTTTTATATATTGAACTTCGAAATAAAAATATGATTTTTATATATTGAACTTCGAAATAAAAATATGATTTTTATATATTGAACTTCGAAATAAAAATATGATTTTTATATATTGAACTTCGAAATAAAAATATGATTTTTATATATTGGATAGCGAAGTAAAAATTCGATTTTTACATATGTAGAGAATACGGGCAACGAAGATGACAATGGGCGAGAATGGCGATGATTTCTATTAAAGAAGAGTCAAGATGATTGGATAGCTATCTGTGAGAATTTCTCACCTTTCAATTTCTTTTCTAGTTTTATATATATACTAGGATGCAGACGGTGCTTAGTAGCACCCGACACAATCGTCCACAGACCATGGACTTGTTTGATTGGTTGCATAAATTAGTTTGATGATTTGATTTGAATTTGATTGTTTGGTGAATTTGATTGATATGTGAATGGCGTGGGCCTTCACTAGACCGGGGATAAGGCTAGGCCTTGTCCCGTTTCTAGTATCGTGCCGTTATGCCGCCGAAATTTTCTAAAATAAGTTAGAAAAATAAAAATATCATTTTATTTAAAGAATGAACTGAATAGAAATTCATATGTTGGAATAAAATGTTTTATCGTTAAAAATATAATTTTTAACGTGAATGTGAATAAATAAATATTCATTTACAAACCAGACGGTTTGTTTATGTACACCTATTTGAAGGACATTGATTGGGTCGATAAATTTTACACATCGCCCAACTGCACAAATAAAATCTGTGTTTGATTGTTTGAAACCCCACACGGGTGTTTGGATGAAATTAGAAGTTCACTCATCCTGATTGATTAAATATGTCGATCGATTGATGGACAGGCTGTTATAAGCGTTAGATATCTATATTTGATGCTTATACAGTGTAGTGCACTTTGGTTGATGGTTGATTATTTTTCAATGCTATTATATGTGTGTAATGTATGAAAATCCATATAATTAACTTTATATGGTGATTGATTGGGCCTCATTCCAATTTGAAAAATAAAGAGTATTATAAAATAGAAGTTCATGTGTTGACAGTACTCATCCATTGAGATTGGTCATGTGTTGAACGAAATATTTTAGTAATAAAACTTACATCTTTGTCGATATAAAATAGAAGTTCATGTGTTGACAGTACTCATCCATTGAGATTGGTCATGTGTTGAACGAAATATTTTAGTAATAAAATTTACATCTTTATCAATATAAAATAAAGGTTCATGTGTTGATAGTACTCATCCATTGAGATTGGTCATGTGTTGAACGAAATATTTTGATAATAACAACTATTTTGAAAAAGAAATATTTGAAATAGAATATTTGAAAATAGAAATTTATGAAGCCGTGTTGATTAGATTGACGCCATTTTGACGTAAACGATATTGATATCGATTCAAAACGATTTCGAAATGAATTGAATTGAAAACGATTTCGAAATGAATTGAATTGAAAACGATTTCGAAATGAATTGAATTGAAAACGATTTCGAAATGAATTGAATTGAAAACGATTTCAAAATGAATTGAATTGAAAACGATTTCGAAATGAATTGAATTGAAAACGATTTCGAAATGAATTGAATTGAAAACGATTTCGAAATGAATTGAATTGAAAACGATTTCGAAATGAATTGAATTGAAAACGAATTCAAATTGAATTGAAAGTGAATTGAAATGAATTCAAATTGAATTGAAATTTGAATTGAATAGAAATGAATTTTAAAACGAATTTATAAAGAAGAATTCAATTTTGATTTGAATTGAAAAGAAAATTGAAATTGCTTTTGAAACGATTTTTAAACTATTTATATAATTCGTTTTAAATAGAAATCGACGAAATATATATTATATATATTATATATATATAATATAATGGCCTGAATAGAACGCGCCGCGCCGCGGCAGTTCGCGAATTTCGACCATTTATTTCAAACGGACATTACGGGAGATCCGACCGTCGGATTCTCCTAAAACCGGAACCGTTGGGTTCGTATCGAAAAGAGCTTTCTAACGAATATTAGAAATTAGAAATCTAACGGTTGGATTTGGAATTATGTCCAAATCAAATTTGAAAAAGGTCGCTGTAAGTGCAGTTCGATGGCCATTGATGGAAATCAACTGTACGGGCCTTGATAAAATTATTAAAAATAGTAATAATTTGTGTAAAATCATAAGAAATGATTTAGAAAGAATTGGGATGAAAAACTCCATATTTGAAAAGATAAAAATAGATTTTTATCGAAATGAACTAGTTTTGAACTAGAATTATAATTCTATTTATTTTTAAATAAATAAATTGAATTTGAAAAGGGTTTTAAAAATAACCAGAATTTCCAATGATTGCATTGGAGTGGATTTAAATCGAAATTGTCTTCGGAATATTTCGATGTTGGAATTCGTGATTATACGGATGTTGTTATGGAAATTTGAAAGATATATATTTATATCGTTATTTCCAATACGACATTTGTTAATCGTAGAATTTGATATTGAATATAAGCCGATATATTTTCTATTTAGAGCCTTGTATTGAATATCAAATGTGATTTGGGTTTGTCGTGAATGGTGTCTTCATTAACACTGTTCTTGAACCCAGTTGAGAAAAGATTAAATCTTTTTATTTAGATTTAATGAAGTGTACCAATTAAATGATATTTAATTGGAATTGAATTAATATTGATTTTTGGGTTTATCGTGAACAGTGTTTTAAATAACACTCGTTCTTTAACCCGATAATTAATGAATGTGATTTTGGGTTTATCGTGAACAGTGTTTTAAACAACACTTGTTCTTTAACCCGATAATGAATGGATTGATTTTTGGGTTTATCGTGAACAGTGTTTTAAACAACACTTGTTCTTTAACCCGATAATTAATGGAATGTGATTTTGGGTTTATCGTGAACCGTGTTTTAAATGACACTGATTCTTTAACCCAGTCACAGATTAAAACTAAGTGGAGTTTTAATGAATCTTTATTTAGATTGAAATAATCGAAATGGAGTATCACCAGTTTTGCTCCAGGCGATAGTTAAATCTTTAATTAGATTTGAACGTGAAATGGTAATTGAATTTACCGATAACACTGTGGTGTTAGATATGAAGTATTACCAGTTTTACTTCATGGGATGAATAGGTTGGGATTGGGAAATTAAAACCAATGATTACTACGGTAAGGTTCGCTAATTCCGACTAGTTGAATCGAAATTCAAAGGAAGATTAGAGAATAAATTCAAGAAATTTATCTCGGATAAAATTAATGGGAACCTTTCCCTATGAATGTGAAATTTAGAAATTAACTGTCGGTTAGCCAAGCAGAATGGTTTTCTGGATATTGATCTGATGTTGGTTTCGGCCTTCGGGGTTAATATTTGGGGAATTATTCTCTTGATTAATTTACGGTTAGTGACTAATGAATTGGAATGAGGCGTATGTTGTGTTTTTGTAACACTTATTTAAAATATACGCGAGTTATTCGGAAAGACCGGGTTTATCGCATTCTGAATAACTGATACGACGATAAGTCGAAGATGAAGACGATGGTCGAAGACCGGAAGTCTTCACGTCGTATGGGTGATTACTGATGATCTTGATTGGGCTGTACACCCAAGAAGATGGAAACAGTTGGTGATCGTCCAGACGTACTTGGAGATCGATGGATATGCGAGGTACTAGGTGCCTCCGGTTTCGTTCAGACCCAGAACGGACTTGTAAATGGACTGTGTGTCTGACATTGGATTTTAGTCCGTGTGATTGATCTCTATTAAATATATATCTGTTTGGCGGCGGAGAATTTATTCTCTTGCTAAACGCCCTTCTCTGAGACGTACGAGCTCAGGGGTTATATATTGATGGATATCAATCGCATGGAGTGAATTGCCTGTGTGGCATGCCTAAGTGGCAAATGATCAAGGCTTCTGTTGAAAAGCAAAGTCTTGTGGTCGATGATCGAAGCACGGCCTTTGTGGCGTAGCTTTGTGTAACGTTTACTTCGCGAGTTTCACACCCGGTATGAACCAAAAACGGGAGACGGACCTCAGGGAGGGCCTACGTTTCCTCCTAGCTAAAAGTGGCGTCAGTGGTTTTACACGCCCTGACGAGTTTGACTTATGTGGTTGTTGCTGTTGCGAGGCGCCTCGGATTGATCGGTCGTTCTCGAACCGATGGAGTCATTTAGTTGGCTCGCTTACGCCCCAAAGGGCGGCGAAACGTAGTGCTCAGGCATTTTAATCCACTCCGTGTGGACCGGCCCTGACGATCCAAGGCTTGCCTGCGCGCTTGCCTGAGACTCGGGCTAGGCAGTCTCGAATCGGTTGAGGACTATCTTTTGCCTCGGTTCATAGATGGAAACCCAATTTCCAAATACGTGCCATTTGCGGTTTTATTTGTAAACCTATATATGGCGACATAGTGGCATGGGACGCTCATGTCGTCTATGATTGATACTTATGATTTGAAGTTGTTTTATACACTATGCACTTATAATAGTATCAAATGATTTGTTTTAAACGTATTAAGCATTCTTTGACTGTTATAAGGGAAAACCCTATCCCCCGGCTTGCGTTGCATTGTGTGATAGGACCTGGGTCTTATAACAGCTTCATTTTTCTTTATTTAGCATTGCGCTGTTTGTTTTATGCACTGGTATTCTTGGGAGGAAACCCGTTCCGTGTTATACGGTGTGGTCCCTCGATTTACCTAATGATTTAAAATAAAGATTAATAACTGTTTTAGTTCTCACACCAGTCACATGACTGACCTGGAGTTTATTGTTTTAACCTAAACTCTGGGTGCCCCTATTTTGACACGGGCAGCTAGTAGTTTTGGTTTTGCAGATTTATATTCACAGGATCCTGGTTTACAGCTGGAATGATATCCGGAAAGCTTTGTATCCGTATATCTACTTCTAGTTGTGTATTGTATTATTTTCCGCTGCTATGTATTTAAATGTAATTTAAATCTCTGATATTTCTGTGTAATATTTATTCATACTCTGTATATTCTTGTAATCTGATGCATTGTTGTAATATACAATGAAATGTTCTTTTGTATGCGTTCTGTTTTGTCGTGTTCTCAAACGATAGGGCGTTTCGAGCGGTCTGGGTCGGTTTAGCGACTGGTTCGGACCGAGCGAAATTCCTTGCCGTCACAGTTGGTATCAGAGCTTTGGTTTACAAAGCTCAGAGAACAAGACATATTAGAACCATACGAAAGAATTCATCAGATATTGGATTAGTAATATCCAACGGGAATGACTCGTTAGAGATGGGATCAGTAGTATCCTAGAACGAGTGTGAAGAGTATATTTTTGAAAATGAAAACAAATTTTGTTTTGCAAATTTAAATCAACTATTCGTATTTGATTATTTGTTTATATTGATTTTGGACAATTCAGTATATAAAGAATTTGCATATACGCCTTGCAAACGTATATTCAAAGTTTTAATATATTGGATAGATATAGCATCACACTCTAGTCGCCCGGAGGTGATATTGATGATAGCGATCGCATCATCAACATTTTTGTTCGAGTTTCGAAGGTGTGATTTCCTATATATTTCCATTAGACTGGTGTGAGAACCAAAACTAATATAGCTAGAATACATTGTTGTGATTTGGCATCAAAACATGATTTTCTTTATATATATCAAAATTATCAATTTGAAACGTTAAATTCACTAATTGATTGATGTTTGTGTTGTTTGTTTATTTGTTTGATAATTTTGAACTATTATGCCTAATTGAATCAAATATTGACTTATATTGAAATTTGGTCGCATTTGCTCGCATATACATATACTTATATTGAACAGGTCATAGCAAGGAGGCTAGAGCAGAGAATAAAATTTGTTTGCCCGACAAATAGGTACATGTTTACTACATAATTTACTGTTTTGTTTGAGTGATGATGATTTTATGAGCCTTTTGGCTAGCCGCTTGGCTTTTTCTTTTTCTTTTTGAGATCTGAAGGACCGGGGAAGCTATTTGAAATTCCCCGATGCTCCCGGTGCAGGGGAGGTTATGGCGAAATTTTTCGAAAATTTAGGGTGTTAGCCAAATTTTTGAAATTTTGAAAATTCTCAGAAACTAAAGAGTTGGAGAATGGAAGTTAGATCGAGCGTAGAGCTGAATAATCAAACCACTTTCGACTTTGTTCCTTTTCGGGGACGAAAAGTTTTAAGTGGGGGAGATTGTAACAACCCGAAAATCTGGGCCAGTTTAAAATTTTTATTTTGGCAATTTTAGCGAATTTTGAATATTTAAAATAGATTATTTTAAATAATAATCGACGATAAATTTATTTTGAATATAATTCAAACGTATATATTATATACGTCGTCGTTAGAATATAAATAATTATATATAATTATAAATAGAATTGAAAATGGCGCGGTAGTTCGATAATTCGATTTCAAACTTCAATTGAATGTACCGGGTGCAAAACAATCCGGATTTTAGTGAAACAAAAAATGATAGGATCAAATTGATAATATCTTTCCAACGAATCCGAAAAATCAAGATTTCATAGCGGGAATCAAAAGATATGTCCAGTTGAAAATTCTGAATAGTCGCTATGGAATTCAGGCCCTTAAAAATGGAAATTTTGCAAATGACCTCGGATTTCGACGAAACCACTTTTGTTGGGTCCGTGATGTCGAATTATTGTTAGATTCCAAATTTCATATTGTAACAACCCGTAAAATGCGAGCCAGTTTGAAAAGTTTATTTTGGCAATTTTAGCGAACATTGATTATTTAAAATGAATTATTTTAAATAATATCGACGAGAAATTTATTTTGAATTGAAATTTGATGTATATATTATATACGTCGTCGTTAGAATATAAATATTTATATATAATTATAAATAGAATTGAAAATGGCGCGGTAGTTCGATAATTCGATTTCAAACTTCAATTGAATGTACCGGGTGCAAAACAATCCGGATTTTAGTGAAACCAAAAATAATGGAATCTAATAGTGAATATCTTTCCAACGAATCCAAAAAATCAAAAGTTCGTAGCGGGAATCAAAAGATATGTCCAGTTGAAAATTCTGAATAGTCGCTATGGAATTCAAGCCCTTAAAAATGGACATTTTGCAAATGACCTCGGATTTCGACGAAACTAGTTTTGTTGGGTCCGTGATGTCAAGTTATTGCTAGATTCCAAATTTCATAATTTTTCGAATCAATATGTGAGCGTGGCAAGGGAAAACGCGTTTGACCAGTTTTAGTTGATTTTAATCGACTGGAAAATGGCCATTTTTCAAACGTTCTCAGTATTCGACGAAACTAGTTTTGTTAGGACCGTATCGTCAATACGAAGCTAGAAAATATTTTTCTGTAATTTTTCGATCTAGTATGTGACCCCGGTAATTTGAAATGTACGTTTAAAATTCAATATAGTGATTTAAATGTAAATTTAACGGAAACTGATTCAAACAGTCGAATCAGCCTACGATGCTCATTCCATTGTGTTCGGAATGGGGGTATTTAGCCAGGGGCGGCAGTCGTTGGGTTAGAATTAGAGTCCGTATGGATTAGTGGGTATATTCCGAATTAAAGAAATAAAAATAAAATAAAATATATAAATATTATCCAATGAGAAGGGCGTTGACCAAAACACTCCAGCAAAAAACCCGATCCCCTCCATTCACGAATGACGGAAGCACTTCATCTCCTTCCCTCCTCGATCTCTCTCCAATCCCACAATAAAACCATCGATTCTTAGTAGAAATTTATAGAGGATCTTCCCCTCCTCCAATCCATACTAGCCTCACCCCGTATCGTGTGGTGTACCTCGAGAATCACGCCCCTAAAGTCCATCGCTTCGCCCTCGATTTCCGACCCAGATCCGACTTCGAGTTCAACGTGGTGGTAACCCTGGGATGCGCTTCTCCTTGCTCTTCGGCGAGGTGGTCTCTGATCAGGCCAGCGGCGATCCTGGTGGCGGCAGTCTTCAACCCTAATTTTGAAGGGGTTCACCGCATACCTGAAGAAGATGCGGCCTTCCTATGTTAATCGAAGGTGATTCCTTTTGTTATGAAAACATTATTTTTAATCTGTTTTATTTATAAAAAAAAATATTTTAGAAATATAAATAGCATTTAGTTTCAGTATAAAAAAAAAGGAGATAACAATCTTATAAAAATGTAATTTTTATATTGATAACATGGTGTTAAAAATGTTCCTTTTAAAGAGATTTTTAAATATGGTTTTATATATAACCTTGTTTTTAAAATATGGTTTTATATAGATAGCTTTGAAATAAAAATCATTTTTCAATTTATATAACGGTTAAAATATTATTCTTTAGGATATAAATAATATTGTTTTAAAAAAAAAAATATAAGGTGTTATAAAAATATAATCTTTATATAAATAGAAAATGTAAATTTTTATACAGAAAGCAATATCGATATAAGGATTTGATTTTTATTATATGAATAACAATTTAAAAATATAAACAACATTATAAAAATATGATTTTTATATATTGAACATCAAAGTAAAAATATGATTTTTATATATTGAACGTCGAAATAAAAATAGAATTTTTATATATTGAACTTCGAAAGAAAAATATGATTTTTATATATGGAATAGCGATGTAAAAATTCGATTTTTACATAGGTAGTGAAAGCGGACAACGAAGATGACGAAGATGCGGTAGCGATGAAGGTTTCTATCAATGAAGTGCCGTGGAGCTAGGATAGCTATCGGTGAGAATTTCTCACCTTTCAATTTCATTTTCTAAGTTATATATATATACTAGGATGCAGACGGTGCTTAGTAGCACCCGACACAATCGTCCACAGACCATGGACTTGTTTGTTTGGTTGCATAGCTTAGTTATATGATTTGATTTGAATTTGGTTGTTTGGTGATTTTGATTGATGTGTGAATGGCGTGGGCCTTCACTAGACCGGGGATAAGGCTAGGCCTCATCCCGTTTCTAGTATCGTGCCGTTATGCCGCCGAAATTTTCTAAAATAAGTTAGAAAAATAAAGATATCATTTTATTGTATAAATGAATTGAATAGAAATTCATAGGTTGAAATAAAATGTTTTATCGTTAAAAATTATAATTTTTAACGTGAAGTGAATAAATAAATATTCATTTACAAACCGGACGGTTTGTTTATGTACACCTATTTGAATGACATTGATTGGGTCGATAAATTTTACACATCGCCCAACAGCACAAATAAAATATGTGTTTGATTGTTTGAAACCCCACACGGGTCTTGGGATGAAATTTGAAGTTCACTCATCCTGATTGATTAAATATGTCGATCGATTGATTGACAGGCTGTTATAAGCGTTAGATATCTATATTTGATGCTTATACAGTGTAGTGCACTTTGGTTGATGGTTGATTATTTGTCGTTGCTATTATATACATGTGTTGTATGAAAATCCATATAATTAACATTATATGGTGATTGATTGGGCCTCATTCCAATTTAGAAAATAAAGAAGAATATAAAATAAAAGTTCATGTGTTGACAGTACTCATTCATTGAGATTGGTCATGTGTTGAACGAAATATTTTGATAATAACAACTATTTTGAAAAAGAAATATTTGAAATAGAATATTTGAAAATAGAAATTTATGAAGCCATGTTGATTAGATTGACGCCATTTTGACGTGAACGATATTTATATCGATTTTATTCATTAAGAAATGAATTGAAGTGAAAACGATTTCGAAATGAATTGAATTGAAAACGATTTCGAAATGAATTGAATTGAAAACGATTTCGAAATGAAATGAATTGAAAACGATTTCGAAATGAAATGAATTGAAAACGATTTCGAAATGAAATGAATTGAAAACGATTTCAAAATGAAATGAATTGAAAACGATTTCGAAATGAAATGAATTGAAAACGATTTCGAAATGAATTGAATTGAAAACGATTTCGAAATGAATTGAATTGAAAACGATTTCGAAATGAATTGAATTGAAAACGATTTCGAAATGAAATGAATTGAAAACGATTTCGAAATGAAATGAATTGAAAACGATTTCGAAATGAAATGAATTGAAAACGATTTCGAAATGAATTGAATTGAAAACGATTTCGAAATGAATTGAATTGAAAACGATTTCGAAATGAATTGAATTGAAAACGATTTCGAAATGAAATGAATTGAAAACGATTTCAAAATGAAATGAATTGAAAACGATTTCGAAATGAATTGAATTGAAAATGAATTCAAATTGAAATGAAAGCGAATTGAAATGAATTCGAATTGAATTGAAATTTGAATTGAATAGAAATGAATTTTAAAACGAATTTATAAAGAAGAATTCAATTTTGATTTGAATTGAAAAAGGAAGTTGAAATTGCTTTTGAAACGAATTTAAAACTATTTATATAGTTCGTTTTAAATAGAAATCGACGAAATATATATTATATATATTATATATATAATATAATGGCCTGAATAGAACGCGCCGCGCCGCGGCAGTTCGTGAATTTCGACCATTTATTTCAAACGGACATTACGGGAGATCCGACCGTCGGATTCTCCTAAAACCGGAACCGTTGGGTTCGTATCGAAAAGAGCATTCTAACGAAGATTAGAAATTTGAAATCTAACGGTTGGATTTGGAGATACGTCCAAATCAAATTCGAAAAAGGTCGCTGTGAGTGCAGTTCGATGGCCATTGATGGAAATCGACTGTACAGGCCTTGATAAAATTATTAAAAATAGCAATAATTTGTGTAAAATCATAAGAAATGATTTGAGAAGAATTGGGATGAAAAACTCCATATTTGAAAAGATAAAAATAGATTTTTATCGAAATGAACTAGTTTTGAACTAGAATTATAATTCTATTTATTTTTAAATAAATTGAATTTGAAATGGTTTTGATGATAACCAGAATTTCCAATGATTGCATTGGAATGGATTTGAATCGAAATTGTCTTCAGAATGTTTCGATGTTGGATTTCGTGATTATACAAATGTTGTTATGGAAATTTGAAAGATATAGATATATATATCGTTATTTCCAATACGATCTTTGTTGGCCGCAGAATTGGATATTGAATATAAGCCGGGATATTTTCTATTCAGAGCCTTGTATTGAATATCAAATGTGATTTGGGTTTGTCGTGAATGGTGTCTTCACTAACACTGTTCTTGAACCCAGTTGAGAAAAGATTAAATCTTTTTATTTAGATTTAATGAAGTGTACCAATTAAATAATATTTAATTGGAATTAAATTGATACTGATTTTTGGGTTTATCGTGAACAGTGTTTTAAATAACACTTGTTCTTTAACCCGATAATTAATGAATGTGATTTTGGGTTTATCGTGAACCGTGTTTTAAATGACACTGATTCTTTAACCCAGTTAACGATTAAAACTAAGTGGAGTTTTAATGAATCTTTAATTAGATTGAAATAATCGAGAATGGAGTATCACCAGTTTTGCTCCAGGCGATAGTTAAATCTTTAATTAGATTTGAACGGGAAATGGTAATTGAATTTACCGATAACACTGTGGTGTTAGATATGAAGTATTACCAGTTTTACTTCATGGGATAAATAGGTTGGGATTGGGAAATTAAACAAATGATTACTTCGGTAAGTTTCGTTAATCCCGGCTAGTTGAATCAAAATTCAAAAGAATAGAATAAAGAATAAATTCAAGGAATTTATCTTGGATAAAATTAATGGGAACCTTTACCTATGAATGTGAAATCAGAAACTAACTGTCGGTTAGCTAAGCAGAATGGTTTTCTGGATATTGATCTGATGTTGGTTTCGGCCTTCGGGGTTAATATTTGGGGAATTATTCTCTTGATTAATTTGCGGTTAGTGACTGATGAATTGGAATGAGGCGTATGTTGTGTTTGTGTAACACTTATTTAAAATATATGCGAGTTATTCGGAAAGACCGGGTTTATCCCATTCTGAATAACTGATACGACGATAAGTCGAAGATGAAGACGATGGTCGAAGACCGGAGGTCTTCACGTCGTTTGGTTGCTTACTGATGATCTTGATTGGGCTGTACACCCAAGAAGATGGAAACAGTTGGTGATCGTCCAGACGTACTTGGAGATCGATGGATATGCGGGGTACTAGGTGCCTCCGGTTTCGTTCAGACCCAGAACGGACTTGTAAATGGACTGTGTGTCTGACATTGGATTTTACTCCGTGTGATTGATCTCTATTAAATATATATCTGTTTGGCGGCGGAGAATTTATTCTCTTGCTTAACGCCCTTCTCTGAGACGTACGAGCTCAGGGGTTATATATTGATGGATATCAATCGCATGGAGTGAATTGCCTGTGTGGCATGCTAAGAGGCAAATGATCAAGGCTTCTGTTGAAAAGCAAAGTCTTGTGGTTGATGATCGAAGCACGGCCTTTGTGGCGTAGCTTTGTGTAACGTTGATTCGCGAGTATCACACCCGGTATGAATCAAAAACGGGAGACGGACATCAGGGAGGACCTACGTTTCTTTCTAGTTATGAGTGGCGTCAGTGCTTGAACTGGCTGACGAGTTTGACTCATGTGGATGTTACTTATTATTACTTGCTGAAAAGCGAGGCGCCTCGTGATATCGGCTTCGGCTGATGCTTCTGGTCGGCTGACGGGCCAGGCTTACGCCCCAAAGGGCGGGGAAACGTAGTGTTCAGGCATAATAATTCACATCGGTGGACCGGCCCTGACGATCTAAAGGGTCGATGCGCTCTGACCCTGTGGCTCGGGCTAGAGAGTCACAAATCGGTAGAGGATCTTGCCCCTAGCCTCGGTTCATACTATAAATGATAACCCAACTTCCAATACGACATTTGCGGTTTTGATTGTAAACTTATATATGGCGACATAGTGTTATGGGCCATTCATGTCGTCTATGATTGATACTTATGATTTGAAGTGTTTTATACACTATGCACTTATAATAGTATCAAATGATTTGTTTTAAACGTATCAAGCATTCTTTGGCTGTTATAAGGGAAAACCCTATCCTCGGCTGCGTTGCATTGTGTGATGGGACCTGGGTCTTATAACAGCTTCATTTTTCTTTATTTAGCATTGCGCTGTTTATTTATGCACTGGTATTCTTGGGAGGAAACCCGTTCCGTGTTATACGGCGTGGTCCCTTGATTTACCTAACTTTAAAATAAAGATTAACTGTTTTAGTTCTCACACCAGTCACATGACTGACCTGGAGTTTATTGTTTTAACCTAAACTCTGGGTGCCCCTATTTTCGACACGGGCAGCTAGTAGTTTTGGTTTTGCAGATTTATATTCACAGGATCCTGGTTTACAGCTGGAACGATATCCGGAAAGCTTTGTATCCGTATATCTACTTCTAGTTGTGTATTGTATTATTTTCCGCTGCTATGTATTTAAATGTAATTTAAATCTCTGATATTTCTGTGTAATATTCATTTTTACTCTGTATATTCTTGTAATCTGATGCATTGTTGTAATATACAATGAAACGTTCTTGTATATGCGTTCTGTTGTGGCTTGTTCTCGAACTATCCGACGCTTTCCTTTACGGGGAAGTTACGGGTTTTTACAGTTGGTATCAGAGCTTTGGTTTACAAAGCAGAGAACGAGACACATTAGAACCATACGAAAGAATTCATCAGATATTGGATTAGTAATATCCAATTAGAATGACTCGTTAGAGATGGGATCAGTAGTATCCTAGAACGAGTGTGAAGAGTATATTTTTAAAATGAAAACAAATTTTGTTTTGGAAATATAAATCAATTATTCGTATTTGGTTATTTATTTATATTGATGTGGACAATCCAGTATATATAGATTTTGCGTATACGTCTGATCCGCTTGTATTCAAAATTTTAATATACTGGATAGATATAGATTGACACTCTAATCGCCCGGAGATGATTTTGATGATGGAGCTCCATCATTAGAATTTATGTTCGAGTGACGAAGGTGGGCTTTCTATATATTTCCTATTGACTGGTGTGAGAACCAAAATTTGATAGGGCTTATTGTTGTGATTTGGCATCAAAAATCTGATTTTTGTATATGTATCAAAATTATGAATTTGAAACTCTAATTCACTAATTGATTGATGTTTGTGTTGTTTGTTTAGTTGTTTGCTAATTTTTAGCCAATTAGCCTAATTGAATCACATATTGAATTATATTGAAATTTGGTCGCATTTGCTTGCATATACATATATATCATTGAACAGGTCATAGCAAGGAGGCTAGAGCAGAGAATAAAATTTGTTTGCCCGACAAATAGGTACATCTTTATTACATAATTTCCTGTTTTGTTTGGGTGATGATGATTTTGTGAGCCTATTGGCTAGCCGCTTGGCTTTTTCTTTTTGAGATCTGAAGGACCGGGGAAGCTATTTGAAATTCCCCGATGCTCCCGGTGCAGGGGAGGTTATGGCGAAATTTTTCGAAAATTTAGGGTGTTAGCCAAATTTTTGAAATTTTGAAATTTCTCAGAAACTGAAAAGTTGGAGAATGGAAGTCTGATCGAACGTAGAGTTGATTAATCAAACCACTTTCGACTTTGTTCCTTTTCGGGGATGAAAAGTTTTAAGTGGGGGAGATTGTAACAACCCGTAAAATGCGAGCCAGTTTGAAAATTTTATTTTGGCAATTTTAGCGAACATTGATTATTTTGAATTGAAATTCGACGTATATATTATATACGTCGTCGTTAGAATATAAATATTTATATATAATTATAAATAGAATTGAAAATGGCGCGGTAGTTCGATAATTCGATTTCAAACTTCAATTGAATGTACCGGGTGCAAAACAATCCGGATTTTAGTGAAACCAAAAATAATGGAATCTAATAGTGAATATCTTTCCAACGAATCCGAAAAATCAAAAGTTCGTAGCGGGAATCAAAAGATATGTCCAGTTGAAAATTCTGAATAGTCGCTATGGAATTCAGGCCCTTAAAAATGGACATTTTGCAAATGACCTCGGATTTCGACGAAACCAGTTTTGTTGGGTCCGTGATGTCAAGTTATTGCTAGATTCCAAATTTCATAATTTTTCGAATCAATATGTGAGCGTGGCAAGGGAAAACGCGTTTGACCAGTTTTAGTTGATTTTAATCGACTGGAAAATGGCCATTTTTCAAACGTTCTCAGTATTCGACGAAACTAGTTTTGTTAGGACCGTATCGTCAATACGAAGCTAGAAAATATTTTTCTGTAATTTTTCGAGCTAGTATGTGACCCCGGTAATTTGAAATGTACGTTTAAAATTCAATATAGTGATTTAAATGTAAATTTAACGGAAACTGATTCAAACAGTCGAATCAGCCTACGATGCTCATTCCATTGTGTTCGGAATGGGGGTATTTAGCCAGCGGCGGCAGTCGTTGGGTTAGAATTAGAGTCTGTATGGATTAGTGGGTATATTCCGAATTAAAGAAATAAAAATAAAATAAAATATATAAATATTATCCAATGAGAAGGGCGTTGACCAAAACACTCCAGCAAAAAACCCGATCCCCTCCATTCACGAACGACGGAAGCACTTCATCTCCTTCCCTCCTCGATCTCTCTCCAATCCCACAATAAAACCATCGATTCTTAGTAGAAATTTATAGAGGATCTTCCCCTCCTCCAATCCATACTAGCCTCACCCCGTATCGTGTGGTGTACCTCGAGAATCACGCCCCTAAAGTCCATCGCTTCGCCCTCGATTTCCGACCCAGATCCGACTTCAAGTTCAACGTGGTGGTAACCCTGGGATGCGCTTCTCCTTGCTCTTCGGCGAGGTGGTCTCTGATCAGGCCAGCGGCGATCCTGGTGGCGGCAGTCTTCAACCCTAATTTTGAAGGGGTTCACCGCATACCTGAAGAAGATGCGGCCTTCCTATGTTAATCGAAGGTGATTCCTTTTGTTATGAAAACATTATTTTTAATCTGTTTTATTTATAAAAAAAATATTTTAGAAATATAAATAGCATTTAGTTTCAGTATAAAAAAAAGGAGATAACAATCTTATAAAAATGTAATTTTTATATTGATAACATGGTGTTAAAAATGTTCCTTTTAAAGAGATTTTTAAATATGGTTTTATATATAACCTTGTTTTTAAAATATGGTTTTATATAGATAGCTTTGAAATAAAAATCATTTTTCAATTTATATAACGGTTAAAATATTATTCTTTAGGATATAAATAATATTGTTTTAAAAAAATATAAGGTGTTATAAAAATATAATCTTTATATAAATAGAAAATGTAAATTTTTATACAGAAAGCAATATCGATATAAGGATTTGATTTTCATTATATGAATAACAATTTAAAAATATAAACAACATTATAAAAATATGATTTTTATATATTGAACATCAAAGTAAAAATATGATTTTTATATATTGAACGTCGAAATAAAAATAGAATTTTTATATATTGAACTTCGAAAGAAAAATATGATTTTTATATATGGAATAGCGATGTAAAAATTCGATTTTTACATAGGTAGTGAAAGCGGACAACGAAGATGACGAAGATGCGGTAGCGATGAAGGTTTCTATCAATGAAGTGCCGTGGAGCTAGGATAGCTATCGGTGAGAATTTCTCACCTTTCAATTTCATTTTCTAAGTTATATATATATACTAGGATGCAGACGGTGCTTAGTAGCACCCGACACAATCGTCCACAGACCATGGACTTGTTTGTTTGGTTGCATAGCTTAGTTATATGATTTGATTTGAATTTGGTTGGTTGGTGATTTTGATTGATGTGTGAATGGCGTGGGCCTTCACTAGACCGGGGATAAGGCTAGGCCTCGTCCCATTTCTAGTATCGTGCCGTTATGCCGCCGAAATTTTCTAAAATAAGTTAGAAAAATAAAGATATCATTTTATTGTATAAATGAATTGAATAGAAATTCATAGGTTGAAATAAAATGTTTTATCGTTAAAAATTATAATTTTTAACGTGAAGTGAATAAATAAATATTCATTTACAAACCGGACGGTTTGTTTATGTACACCTATTTGAATGACATTGATTGGGTCGATAAATTTTACACATCGCCCAACAGCACAAATAAAATATGTGTTTGGTTGTTTGAAACCCCACACGGGTCTTGGGATGAAATTTGAAGTTCACTCATCCTGATTGATTAAATATGTCGATCGATTGATTGACAGGCTGTTATAAGCGTTAGATATCTATATTTGATGCTTATACAGTGTAGTGCACTTTGGTTGATGGTTGATTATTTGTCGTTGCTATTATATACATGTGTTGTATGAAAATCCATATAATTAACATTATATGGTGATTGATTGGGCCTCATTCCAATTTAGAAAATAAAGAATAATATAAAATAAAAGTTCATGTGTTGACAGTACTCATTCATTGAGATTGGTCATGTGTTGAACGAAATATTTTGATAATAACAACTATTTTGAAAAAGAAATATTTGAAATAGAATATTTGAAAATAGAAATTTATGAAGCCATGTTGATTAGATTGACGCCATTTTGACGTGAACGATATTTATATCGATTTTATTCATTAAGAAATGAATTGAATTGAAAACGATTTCGAAATGAATTGAATTGAAAACGATTTCGAAATGAAATGAATTGAAAACGATTTCGAAATGAAATGAATTGAAAACGATTTCGAAATGAAATGAATTGAAAACGATTTCGAAATGAAATGAATTGAAAACGATTTCGAAATGAAATGAATTGAAAACGATTTCGAAATGAATTGAATTGAAAACGATTTCGAAATGAATTGAATTGAAAACGATTTCGAAATGAATTGAATTGAAAACGATTTCGAAATGAAATGAAAACGATTTCGAAATGAAATGAATTGAAAACGATTTCGAAATGAATTGAATTGAAAACGATTTTGAAATGAATTGAATTGAAAACGATTTCGAAATGAAATGAATTGAAAACGATTTCGAAATGAAATGAATTGAAAACGATTTCGAAATGAATTGAATTGAAAACGAATTCAAATTGAAATGAAAGCGAATTGAAATGAATTCGAATTGAATTGAAATTTGAATTGAATAGAAATGAATTTTAAAACGAATTTATAAAGAAGAATTCAATTTTGATTTGAATTGAAAAAGGAAGTTGAAATTGCTTTTGAAACGAATTTAAAACTATTTATATAGTTCGTTTTAAATAGAAATCGATGAAATATATATTATATATATTATATATATAATATAATGGCCTGAATAGAACGCGCCGCGCCGCGGCAGTTCGTGAATTTCGACCATTTATTTCAAACGGACATTACGGGAGATCCGACCGTCGGATTCTCCTAAAACCGGAACCGTTGGGTTCGTATCGAAAAGAGCTTTCTAACGAAGATTATAAATTTGAAATCTAACGGTTGGATTTGGAGATACGTCCAAATCAAATTCGAAAAAGGTCGCTGTGAGTGCAGTTCGATGGCCATTGATGGAAATCGACTGTGCAGGCCTTGATAAAATTATTAAAAATAGTAATAATTTGTGTAAAATCATAAGAAATGATTTGAGAAGAATTGGGATGAAAAACTCCATATTTGAAAAGATAAAAATAGATTTTTATCGAAATGAACTAGTTTTGAACTAGAATTATAATTCTATTTATTTTTAAATAAATTGAATTTGAAATGGTTTTGATGATAACCAGAATTTCCAATGATTGCATTGGAATGGATTTGAATCGAAATTGTCTTCGGAATGTTTCGATGTTGGATTTCGTGATTATACAAATGTTGTTATGGAAATTTGAAAGATATAGATATATATATCGTTATTTCCAATACGATCTTTGTTGGCCGCAGAATTGGATATTGAATATAAGCCGGGATATTTTCTATTCAGAGCCTTGTATTGAATATCAAATGTGATTTGGGTTTGTCGTGAATGGTGTCTTCACTAACACTGTTCTTGAACCCAGTTGAGAAAAGATTAAATCTTTTTATTTAGATTTAATGAAGTGTACCAATTAAATAATATTTAATTGGAATTAAATTGATATTGATTTTTGGGTTTATCGTGAACAGTGTTTTAAATAACACTTGTTCTTTAACCCGATAATTAATGAATGTGATTTTGGGTTTATCGTGAACCGTGTTTTAAATGACACTGATTCTTTAACCCAGTTAACGATTAAAACTAAGTGGAGTTTTAATGAATCTTTAATTAGATTGAAATAATCGAGAATGGAGTATCACCAGTTTTGCTCCAGGCGATAGTTAAATCTTTAATTAGATTTGAACGGGAAATGGTAATTGAATTTACCGATAACACTGTGGTGTTAGATATGAAGTATTACCAGTTTTACTTCATGGGATAAATAGGTTGGGATTGGGAAATTAAACAAATGATTACTTCGGTAAGTTTCGTTAATCCCGGCTAGTTGAATCGAAATTCAAAAGAATAGAATAAAGAATAAATTCAAGGAATTTATCTTGGATAAAATTAATGGGAACCTTTCCCTATGAATGTGAAATCAGAAACTAACTGTCGGTTAGCTAAGCAGAATGGTTTTCTGGATATTGATCTGATGTTGGTTTCGGCCTTCGGGGTTAATATTTGGGGAATTATTCTCTTGATTAATTTGCGGTTAGTGACTGATGAATTGGAATGAGGCGTATGTTGTGTTTGTGTAACACTTATTTAAAATATACGCGAGTTATTCGGAAAGACCGGGTTTATCCCATTCTGAATAACTGATACGACGATAAGTCGAAGATGAAGACGATGGTCGAAGACCGGAGGTCTTCACGTCGTTTGGGTGCTTACTGATGATCTTGATTGGGCTGTACACCCAAGAAGATGGAAACAGTTGGTGATCGTCCAGATGTACTTGGAGATCGATGGATATGCGGGGTACTAGGTGCCTCCGGTTTCGTTCAGACCCAGAACGGACTTGTAAATGGACTGTGTGTCTGACATTGGATTTTAGTCCGTGTGATTGATCTCTATTAAATATATATCTGTTTGGCGGCGGATAATTTATTCTCTTGCTTAACGCCCTTCTCTGAGACGTACGAGCTCAGGGGTTATATATTGATGGATATCAATCGCATGGAGTGAATTGCCTGTGTGGCATGCTAAGAGGCAAATGATCAAGGCTTCTGTTGAAAAGCAAAGTCTTGTGGTTGATGATCGAAGCACGGCCTTTGTGGCGTAGCTTTGTGTAACGTTGATTCGCGAGTATCACACCCGGTATGAATCAAAAACGGGAGACGGACATCAGGGAGGACCTACGTTTCTTTCTAGTTATGAGTGGCGTCAGTGCTTGAACTGGCTGACGAGTTTGACTCTTGCGGATGTTACTTATTATTACTTGCTGAAAAGCGAGGCGCCTCGTGATATCGGCTTCGGCCGATGCTTCTGGTCGGCTGACGGGCCAGGCTTACGCCCCAAAGGGCGGGGAAACGTAGTGTTCAGGCATAATAATCCACATCGGTGGACCGGCCCTGACGATCTAAAGGGTCGATGCGCTCTGACCCTGTGGCTCGGGCTAGAGAGTCACAAATCGGTAGAGGATCTTCCCCCTAGCCTCGGTTCATACCATAAATGATAACCCAACTTCCAATACGACATTTGCGGTTTTGATTGTAAACTTATATATGGCGACATAGTGTTATGGGCCATTCATGCCGTCTATGATTGATACTTATGATTTGAAGTGTTTTATACACTATGCACTTATAATAGTATCAAATGATTTGTTTTAAACGTATCAAGCATTCTTTGGCTGTTATAAGGGAAAACCCTATCCTCGGCTGCGTTGCATTGTGTGATGGGACCTGGGTCTTATAACAGCTTCATTTTTCTTTATTTAGCATTGCGCTGTTTATTTATGCACTGGTATTCTTGGGAGGAAACCCGTTCCGTGTTATACGGCGTGGTCCCTTGATTTACCTAACTTTAAAATAAAGATTAACTGTTTTAGTTCTCACACCAGTCACATGACTGACCTGGAGTTTATTGTTTTAACCTAAACTCTGGGTGCCCCTATTTTCGACACGGGCAGCTAGTAGTTTTGGTTTTGCAGATTTATATTCACAGGATCCTGGTTTACAGCTGGAACGATATCCGGAAAGCTTTGTATCCATATATCTACTTCTAGTTGTGTATTGTATTATTTTCCGCTGCTATGTATTTAAATGTAATTTAAATCTCTGATATTTCTGTGTAATATTCATTTTTACTCTGTATATTCTTGTAATCTGATGCATTGTTGTAATATACAATGAAACGTTCTTGTATATGCGTTCTGTTGTGGCTTGTTCTCGAACTATCCGACGCTTTCCTTTACGGGGAAGTTACGGGTTTTTACACATAATTTTTAGAATCAATATGTGAGCGTGGCAAAGGAAAACGCGTTTGACCGGTTTCAGTTGATTTTAATCGACTGGAAATTGGCCATTTTTCAAACGGTCTCAGAATTCGACGAAACTAGTTTTGTTAGGACCGTATCGTCTATACGAAGCTGGAAAATATTTTTCTGGAATTTTTAAAGTTCGTATGCAACCCCGGTAATTTGAAATGTACGTTTAAAATTCAATATAGTGATTTAAATGTAAATTCAACGGAAACTGATTGTAACTATCGAATCAGCTTGCGATACATATCCCATTGTGTTCGGAATGGGGGTAAAACGTTAGGGACGACAGGCGGTGGGCCTCGTTTAGAGGTCAAAAATAAAAGTTGCTTTTTAGTGATAAATTAAATAAAAAAAATAAAAAAAATATAATCCTTATCAGCCGACCCCCCCCCTTATCCGTTCATTTCAAAACGAAACGGAAAAAGAAAAAAAAAACGCTGCCCTAGCCCTTCGACGGAGCCGCCGCCACCGACGTCCCCCCCCCCTCCACTGCCTCCTGTTGCCTCCGCCTTCCTCGATTCCCATCCCCCTCCTCTTCTGAATAAACCGAGCCCCCTCCCCTATCGCGAAGCACCCCCCTCCCCCTTGGATCGATGCACGCAGACCCCCCCAGTCCCGAACCCACAACCGAGCCCCCCAGTAGCGGGACGACCGCCGACGCCCCCCCTTTTCTTCGAGATACAGTAAGTTTTTTTTACTTTATTTTATTTTTATTTTAATCTGAAAATTTCGATTTTAGAATTTAAAACTGATTTCGATTTTAAAAGATTTAAAACTGATTTCGATTTTAAAAGATTTAATTCTGATTTTAGAAAAAGATTTAATTCTGATAAAAGAAAAAGGTTTGAACTTCAAAAAGAAAAAGATTTGAACATCGAAGCATAATAAAAATTCGATTTTTATATATGGAATGGCGAAATAAAAATATGATTTTTATATATTGAACTTCGAAATAAAAATATGATTTTTATATATTGAACTTCGAAATAAAAATATGATTTTTATATATTGAACTTCGAAATAAAAATATGATTTTTATATATTGAACTTCGAAATAAAAATATGATTTTTATATATTGAACTTCGAAATAAAAATATGATTTTTATATATTGAACTTCGAAATAAAAATATGATTTTTATATATTGAACTTCGAAATAAAAATATGATTTTTATATATTGAACTTCGAAATAGAAATATGATTTTTATATATTGAACTTCGAAATAAAAATATGATTTTTATATATTGAACTTCGAAATAAAAATATGATTTTTATATATTGAACTTCGAAATAAAAATATGATTTTTATATATTGGATAGCGAAGTAAAAATTCGATTTTTACATATGTAGAGAATACGGGCAACGAAGATGACAATGGGCGAGAATGGCGATGATTTCTATTAAAGAAGAGTCAAGATGATTGGATAGCTATCTGTGAGAATTTCTCACCTTTCAATTTCTTTTCTAGTTTTATATATATACTAGGATGCAGACGGTGCTTAGTAGCACCCGACACAATCGTCCACAGACCATGGACTTGTTTGATTGGTTGCATAAATTAGTTTGATGATTTGATTTGAATTTGATTGTTTGGTGAATTTGATTGATATGTGAATGGCGTGGGCCTTCACTAGACCGGGGATAAGGCTAGGCCTTGTCCCGTTTCTAGTATCGTGTCGTTATGCCGCCGAAATTTTCTAAAATAAGTTAGAAAAATAAAAATATCATTTTATTTAAAGAATGAACTGAATAGAAATTCATATGTTGGAATAAAATGTTTTATCGTTAAAAATATAATTTTTAACGTGAATGTGAATAAATAAATATTCATTTACAAACCAGACGGTTTGTTTATGTACACCTATTTGAAGGACATTGATTGGGTCGATAAATTTTACACATCGCCCAACTGCACAAATAAAATCTGTGTTTGATTGTTTGAAACCCCACACGGGTGTTGGGATGAAATTAGAAGTTCACTCATCTTGATTGACTAAATATGTCGATCGATTGATGGACAGGCTGTTATAAGCGTTAGATATCTATATTTGATGCTTATACAGTGTAGTGCACTTTGGTTGATGGTTGATTATTTTTCAATGCTATTATATGTGTGTAATGTATGAAAATCCATATAATTAACTTTATATGGTAATTGATTGGGCCTCATTCCAATTTGAAAAATAAAGAGTATTATAAAATAGAAGTTCATGTGTTGACAGTACTCATCCATTGAGATTGGTCATGTGTTGAACGAAATATTTTAGTAATAAAACTTACATCTTTGTCGATATAAAATAGAAGTTCATGTGTTGACAGTACTCATCCATTGAGATTGGTCATGTGTTGAACGAAATATTTTAGTAATAAAATTTACATCTTTATCAATATAAAATAAAGGTTCATGTGTTGACAGTACTCATCCATTGAGATTGGTCATGTGTTGAACGAAATATTTTGATAATAACAACTATTTTGAAAAAGAAATATTTGAAATAGAATATTTGAAAATAGAAATTTATGAAGCCGTGTTGATTAGATTGACGCCATTTTGACGTAAACGATATTGATATCGATTCAAAACGATTTCGAAATGAATTGAATTGAAAACGATTTCGAAATGAATTGAATTGAAAACGATTTCGAAATGAATTGAATTGAAAACGATTTCGAAATGAATTGAATTGAAAACGATTTCGAAATGAATTGAATTGAAAATGATTTCGAAATGAATTGAATTGAAAACGATTTCGAAATGAATTGAATTGAAAACGAATTCAAATTGAATTGAAAGTGAATTGAAATGAATTCAAATTGAATTGAAATTTGAATTGAATAGAAATGAATTTTAAAACGAATTTATAAAGAAGAATTCAATTTTGATTTGAATTGAAAAGAAAATTGAAATTGCTTTTGAAACAATTTTTAAACTATTTATATAATTCGTTTTAAATAGAAATCGACGAAATATATATTATATATATTATATATATATATAATATAATGGCCTGAATAGAACGCGCCGCGCCGCGGCAGTTCGCGAATTTCGACCATTTATTTCAAACGGACATTACGGGAGATCCGACCGTCGGATTCTCCTAAAACTGGAACCGTTGGGTTCGTATCGAAAAGAGCTTTCTAACGAATATTAGAAATTTGAAATCTAACGGTTGGATTTGGAATTATGTCCAAATCAAATTTGAAAAAGGTCGTTGTAAGTGCAGTTCGATGGCCATTGATGGAAATCGACTGTACGGGCCTTGATAAAATTATTAAAAATAGTAATAATTTGTGTAAAATCATAAGAAATGATTTAGAAAGAATTAGGATGAAAAACTCCATATTTGAAAAGATAAAAATAGATTTTTATCGAAATGAACTAGTTTTGAACTAGAATTATAATTCTATTTATTTTTAAATAAATAAATTGAATTTGAAAAGGGTTTTAAAAATAACCAGAATTTCCAATGATTGCATTGGAGTGGATTTAAATCGAAATTGTCTTCGGAATATTTCGATGTTGGAATTCGTGATTATACGGATGTTGTTATGGAAATTTGAAAGATATATATTTATATCGTTATTTCCAATACGACATTTGTTAATCGTAGAATTTGATATTGAATATAAGCCGATATATTTTCTATTTAGAGCCTTGTATTGAATATCAAATGTGATTTGGGTTTGTCGTGAATGGTGTCTTCATTAACACTGTTCTTGAACCCAGTTGAGAAAAGATTAAATCTTTTTATTTAGATTTAATGAAGTGTACCAATTAAATGATATTTAATTGGAATTGAATTAATATTGATTTTTGGGTTTATCGTGAACAGTGTTTTAAATAACACTCGTTCTTTAACCCGATAATTAATGAATGTGATTTTGGGTTTATCGTGAACAGTGTTTTAAACAACACTTGTTCTTTAACCCGATAATGAATGGATTGATTTTTGGGTTTATCGTGAACAGTGTTTTAAACAACACTTGTTCTTTAACCCGATAATTAATGGAATGTGATTTTGGGTTTATCGTGAACCGTGTTTTAAATGACACTGATTCTTTAACCCAGTCACAGATTAAAACTAAGTGGAGTTTTAATGAATCTTTATTTAGATTGAAATAATCGAAATGGAGTATCACCAGTTTTGCTCCAGGCGATAGTTAAATCTTTAATTAGATTTGAACGTGAAATGGTAATTGAATTTACCGATAACACTGTGGTGTTAGATATGAAGTATTACCAGTTTTACTTTATGGGATGAATAGGTTGGGATTGGGAAATTAAAACCAATGATTACTACGGTAAGGTTCGCTAATTCCGACTAGTTGAATCGAAATTCAAAGGAAGATTAGAGAATAAATTCAAGAAATTTATCTCGGATAAAATTAATGGGAACCTTTCCCTATGAATGTGAAATTTAGAAATTAACTGTCGGTTAGCCAAGCAGAATGGTTTTCTGGATATTGATCTGATGTTGGTTTCGGCCTTCGGGGTTAATATTTGGGGAATTATTCTCTTGATTAATTTACGGTTAGTGACTAATGAATTGGAATGAGGCGTATGTTGTGTTTTTGTAACACTTATTTAAAATATACGCGAGTTATTCGGAAAGACCGGGTTTATCGCATTCTGAATAACTGATACGACGATAAGTCGAAGATGAAGACGATGGTCGAAGACCGGAAGTCTTCACGTCGTATGGGTGATTACTGATGATCTTGATTGGGCTGTACACCCAAGAAGATGGAAACAGTTGGTGATCGTCCAGACGTACTTGGAGATCGATGGATATGCGAGGTACTAGGTGCCTCCGGTTTCGTTCAGACCCAGAACGGACTTGTAAATGGACTGTGTGTCTGACATTGGATTTTAGTCCGTGTGATTGATCTCTATTAAATATATATCTGTTTGGCGGCGGAGAATTTATTCTCTTGCTAAACGCCCTTCTCTGAGACGTACGAGCTCAGGGGTTATATATTGATGGATATCAATCGCATGGAGTGAATTGCCTGTGTGGCATGCCTAAGTGGCAAATGATCAAGGCTTCTGTTGAAAAGCAAAGTCTTGTGGTCGATGATCGAAGCACGGCCTTTGTGGCGTAGCTTTGTGTAACGTTTACTTCGCGAGTTTCACACCCGGTATGAACCAAAAACGGGAGACGGACCTCAGGGAGGGCCTACGTTTCCTCCTAGCTAAAAGTGGCGTCAGTGGTTTTACACGCCCTGACGAGTTTGACTTATGTGGTTGTTGCTGTTGCGAGGCGCCTCGGATTGATCGGTCGTTCTCGAACCGATGGAGTCATTTAGTTGGCTCGCTTACGCCCCAAAGGGCGGCGAAACGTAGTGCTCAGGCATTTTAATCCACTCCGTGTGGACCGGCCCTGACGATCCAAGGCTTGCCTGCGCGCTTGCCTGAGACTCGGGCTAGGCAGTCTCGAATCGGTTGAGGACTATCTTTTGCCTCGGTTCATAGATGGAAACCCAATTTCCAAATACGTGCCATTTGCGGTTTTATTTGTAAACCTATATATGGCGACATAGTGGCATGGGACGCTCATGTCGTCTATGATTGATACTTATGATTTGAAGTTGTTTTATACACTATGCACTTATAATAGTATCAAATGATTTGTTTTAAACGTATTAAGCATTCTTTGACTGTTATAAGGGAAAACCCTATCCCCCGGCTTGCGTTGCATTGTGTGATAGGACCTGGGTCTTATAACAGCTTCATTTTTCTTTATTTAGCATTGCGCTGTTTGTTTTATGCACTGGTATTCTTGGGAGGAAACCCGTTCCGTGTTATACGGTGTGGTCCCTCGATTTACCTAATGATTTAAAATAAAGATTAATAACTGTTTTAGTTCTCACACCAGTCACATGACTGACCTGGAGTTTATTGTTTTAACCTAAACTCTGGGTGCCCCTATTTTGACACGGGCAGCTAGTAGTTTTGGTTTTGCAGATTTATATTCACAGGATCCTGGTTTACAGCTGGAATGATATCCGGAAAGCTTTGTATTCGTATATCTACTTCTAGTTGTGTATTGTATTATTTTCCGCAGCTATGTATTTAAATGTAATTTAAATCTCTGATATTTCTGTGTAATATTTATTCATACTCTGTATATTCTTGTAATCTGATGCATTGTTGTAATATACAATGAAATGTTCTTTTGTATGCGTTCTGTTTTGTCGTGTTCTCAAACGATAGGGCGTTTCGAGCGGTCTGGGTCGGTTTAGCGACTGGTTCGGGCCGAGCGAAATTCCTTGCCGTCACAAAAAATTTCATCAGAATGAGAGAGGAACTTTGCGTTATCAGTGCAGGCGGAAGCCAGAATGAGCAAGGAAACCCTAGTTCGAACTGAGGGGGCATAACGAAGACAATAGAGCCGTTAGAGTGTGAACACGTTTTTATCATATTTAGCATGCTTTGTCATTATCTACTAGCCGTTAGGCTCATGCATACTTGGTATATTTAATACTAGCCGTTAGGCTCATACATATTTGGTATATTTTGTACTAGCCGTTGGGCTCATAGCACTATATATATGTGCTCTTTGTATCATGTTTTGCATCAATAAAAATTGCAATTGTTCCTCTCCAATAACTCTCCTCCTCATCCCTTAATACACATGCCATCGAGCGTCTCGATTCAGAAGGGAACACCATATACACATGGCATGACGACAAGTCTAGGAAGAGTCACGTAAGATTTCAATATATGTAGAAGTATTTGTGGTAATTGTTAAATTATAATAATATAATATATCATGATATTAATTTTAGATACATTCTTATTTGGTCATGCAGGAGAAGTTTATGGAGCAACGTCAGTAGTGTCTAGCTGAGACTGGACAGAAGCAGCTCACTACCGACAAGGAGGACATCATCTTCCAGTCAGTGTTGGATCCAGTGATTCGAAATAGACGTTATGGATTCGGAAATCAAGTGGTAAAGGCTTTTTGCCTTAATTTAATTTTTAGTTTAGAAATAAAATTTAGATTAGTGCAATGTTCCATCAAACGTCATTCTACTCTTCACTTTGATATAATTACATTGTACATACTTGTCAAAACGTGGGGAAACACTCATTCCTAATAGTGCAATGTTCCATCAAACATTTAACAACTTGCACTAACAATAACCAATTAATCAACAATTAAAGTAATGGCTGATGCTCTTTGTTTTATAGATTTTGTGGGGTTCATTTGGTTTTACCTTAGTTTAATTTTCGCTTGGTATTTAATAATTAGATCAAATATGAGTATTCCATTTTGGTTATAGTTAAATCATTATATGTTAATCATCAAGCTACCATAGTACATGATTAAAAGATTTTTAAATGATTGTTGTAGTCCACCAGTCAACAGGCACGGAGTAGACAGAGTAGAGCTGACAACACAGAGATCGAGGAGCTAAGAGCTTGGGTGGCACAGCTTGAGGATCAGAATCGTCGTCAAGCCATTGAGACGACTCAACTTCTAGATCGGCGCTTAGTGGAGTTTGCGCAACAGTATGGGTGCTTCCTCTCATCAGCCGGATCTGCTGAGGATGACGATGAAGAAGATGACGATTAGTGATGGTTAGATAGGTATGTTTTTAGTTGTTGGGGTATATGTACATATATGACTGGGTTGCTATGACTATGGTATGGGTATGACTTTGGTTTGTATGTATCATGACGGTAGACATGTTTTGGTATGGTTGATCTTGTAGACTTGCTGTATGTTTTGTTGATGTGATGGTAACTTATGTATTTTGTACGTATTTATGTTTTTTTTTGTTTTCCATGATTTTTTGGTAGATATGTTGTGTTTTGCATGAACTTTTGATTGCTGGATTATAGACTGATGGTCTAGTATGATGATTTGATATAAATGTGTGCTGGAAGGCTAAATAGTAGCAGAGATACAAAAAAAATATGCAGGATTTCCGATGGCTTCTGGGTTCATGAATGTACAACGGTTTCCGACGGCCAGGGACGACCGTCGGAAACCGTTACCAATGGATTCACGCCGTAGGAAACGTCAACAACGAGTTGTGTCGATAGCCTTCGAAAATCCTGTTTACCGATGCCTTAATTTGCAACGGGGATTTCCGACGGCTACCGATGGCTGACAACCATCGGAAATTCGTATGTTTCTTGTAGTGATGATAGTAGCTGAAACGATTGAAGACATCACTTGGTGCAATTCCCAGCAAAAATTTGAGGCCAAGTTTATCTTAGAGGTAGATATGGCGTTACTCAACACCCATACCAAGGTAGAAATTGAGGAATCTAAAAAGAATATCGAGAAAACACATTCAAAGGAGAAGCATAAGAATGGAGATGGAAAAAATGGACATGGTAGAGGAAAGAATCTGGATATCGTATGCAGTTGTTGTAACTTGTAAGTTGAGAGGTCACATTGCTATGGACTATAAAGTAGATTTTGCAAAGGTGAAATACATCTGTTGTGATCAGTTTGGACATGTGAAGTTGGGATTTCCAGCTTTGTGAATGGAGAGCCAGGTGCTGCAAATAGTTAGTCCGTGAGGCCTACGTACTTGAACCAATCCCGAGTCCCCACTGTTAGCGCACTAACAGTTAGAGCAAATGAAAATGAAAATGCATCTTCCACATTTACTACGGAAGGTGCGTTACTTATTTTTGACTTTCCCCTTCGTGCCCTATTTGACATTGAAGCATCACAATCATTTATTTGAAGTATGGTTAATAGACTAGAATTCAAGACCCACGTTGTGCTAAACCCATGGTGGTATTATATTCCATTGTGAAGCGGCCTACTTATCTACGTAGACGGAGCCAGGATTATACTCTGACCCGGACTAAATAAAAGAGATGAAAAAGAAATAGAACCAAATAATATGAAAATTTGCAAGTAATAGTCCATGAATGGATCAAAGGAGCAGCTGTTTGATAAAGGGAGACTATGATGTTGAGTTCTTTCATGTTGCTTCAGTGAGAAAGAAAAGATGAAACAAATTGTAATTTTTACTTGTTGGCCAATATGGTTTCTAATTTAGTGGATTGAAATATAACACACCTAGTATTTATTTTTGGAAAAGAGCACCCAAGATGTAGCATAGGTAATCATACATGTAAATCTGCCCCTACTGATCTATGGTTTCCCAGAATTCAAATTGTTGATTCTAATGTAAAATATATATGTAATGCTTTTGTGCTTGTTTTTTTTGGGGTATGGAACAGCTGTCGTGATATGAGATAGTGCTAAGTTGTGACGAGATAGTGATTCACATAAGAAGTGGACCTAGTTGTATATTGTAAGCCCAATGAACCTATGATGTTGAGTTACTTATACTTGTTGGATCTGTCCCAAGGTGAACTAGCATCTAGTCCTATCGCTTTGAGATTTCGAGACGTATTTGTAGGGATTGTTAGTCTTCCTCCCCGGGATCAAATAGAGCTTCGTAAGCTAGTTGTATTACTCATTAGGAAAAGAGCACCACAGGAAAGAAAGGAATTAGACACCTAAGTTCCTAAATTTCTATAAACGAGGTTTATATGGAGAACCACATATGAATGAAGAGCACCAGTGGTGCTTGCTACAACGAAGATGGATCCTTAAGGTTGTGTCTCAATTATCATGAGCAGAACAAATTAACGAGGAAAAATATATATCCATTACCATGCTGGAATAAGAGTATTTCACAGGTAGATCTCGCTACAGGATTTTATCAACTTAGAGTGTCTAAAGAAGGCACGTCGAAAAATGCATTTCGCACTAGAGGGTTTTTGCGAGTGGTTAGTCAAGCCTTTCAGGTTAATCAATGCCCAATTTATTTCATGGATCTTACAAGTCATTTTTTTTGGAAACTTCTCAATAGATTTGTAGTGGTATTCACTACACCAAATCATTGATTTTGCAACACTTAATATTTTTTATTTCTAACACTTACCGGTGTTAAAAGACACCAACAACACAAAAGTGTTATAATACTCGAAAAAGTGTTAGCAAAAATAAGCAACCCTTATGTATAAATTTAGTTGTGATTCCGAATATACATAAGTGTTACAATGATTGATAAATTCACGAAAGAATCTTTAATAAGGGAGTCTTATGTAAACGTCCACGCTCAACAATTTTTGGCCGCATAACTTTCAATAGAATTTAAAGTTTTCTCTACTCGCTAAAACCTCGTCGACTTCAACATCAACTACCGACGACGACTTCAATATATACTGGATTGACATTATTTGGTGTCTCTTTCCACATCTTCAACAATTCATAGATTTATTGGATCATTCGGTCGACTAGATTGACATTGTGCGGCCACAGTACTCACGACTGCTAGATTAACGGATTTTGATCAAGGAGATGCACTCGTAGATGAATTTGAATCTGAATTGAAGCTTGGATGCTTATCCCTCTTTTCTGCTCAAGCATAATGTCATTATTTGTGAGTAGGTCATTTATGACCACATTTGTAAGTTGTTTGTCATTTCTGATTCTATTTTTTTATTAAAACTGGAAATTATATAGGTAGATGAAGAGAGGAAGCATTTATATGGTTGGGATCTTTGTTTCCCTTGTTAGCCAAAGTCACAAAACTTTGCTACAGATTTTTATACGCTTGTGGCATGTACGGTAAACAAACTTTATTTTTCTACTTATGATAGGATTCCAAAAGAACAGACAAGTGAGTATCAACTAACGGCTCTATCTCACAAAAAAAAACTTTAATTGGGTAACAAATTACTTCTTGTATATATAGGTGTAGACTATACTTCTAGAACCAATTTGCACCGATTGGATTTGAACTAGCAGATGATGAATTTGTACTACATGTAGAAGGAATGGCTAGCATTAAGAGAAAGGTTCGGCATAAATGAGCAACTAGCTAGTTAGGTACGTTGCGTTAATTTGTTCATAGTTTTTGTTTAATCTTATTATGAAAACTATTTATTTTACCCTTGAAAATTGAATTATACTATGTTTTGTTTGGCTTTTAAAATTTGTAGATGAATAAATTCATTTAATTCAAACGTGCTATACTGTATGTAACTTGAACTTCTTTACATAATCTACATTGCAACATGCGTAATTATGAAATTTAAACTTACAGTCAGAAAATAAAATATGACCATGCCATAAAAAACGTTGTCATGTCCCAACTTGACATATAGCTGTGGAGTTTTAGCATTTTTGCTATATCTAGTTGAATCTATAGGTTCAAAATCAAAAAATTAAATTAGGATTAATAATCACTTATGATTTCTTGTTTGATTTTAACTCAAAATTTACAATTGTTATGAAATAGCAACGGAGTAGTTTGTAAAATTACTTACTTGTTTGATCTCATTACCACTGCAATTAAATGGATTTACCCAACATATATGGATTTGATCTCATTATCACAATTAAATGGCCACTTATTATATTCTTGCTTTTATTGAAATTTTATCTGCGGATTTACCCCAACTTTCTACTCTTAAACATCATGTTGATTAGTCTATGTGCTAATCGTAAAGCGGGGCACTTGATGTCTTTGTCACTGAATCTTTGTTCCTTTCTATTGTTTCTTCATTATATATCTCTTGTTAATGTTTCATGTTTATGCTTTTGACAGGGATGCGTTGTTGAGATATTTGATCTAAAGGCTTTAGGGAAAACAAATAGCTCTTCATGCACTATCTACAACACAAAAATGCAGGTAATGCTAATATCATTGCTAATCTTTGTTCCTTTCTAGTTAATTGGTACACTAGCATTCTAATTTTCTTGGTTATTGCGGGTTCGTTGAAATAGTAAATAACTCAATTTTAATAAGGAAATAATTCTAACTGAGCATACAACTCAAGGATATGAGATGGTTCCTAGATGCACTTTGTCAATACAAAGAAAACTTTATGTCATTATTATGTAGTTTACTGTGTAAAAAAAATTTAATGTAAAATGTTTTTGTTTTTTATGGTAAAGCTACATTGTTTTTGAATGAATAAATTGTACTAATTTCAATTTTTTGACAATGTTTACAAATTTCAAGCCTTTATTCATTATCTTTGGACAATATTTATTAATTTCAATTTGTTTAATAATGTTTGCTAATTTCATGCTTTAATTAAAGATCCTTTTGTTAATTTTCACTAATGTCAAACATCAATTAAAGTTACCATTCTTTTTACACATTATTAATTGAATGGTTAAAATGTGGATTGACTTTGATTAATTAAAATTGATTTTCAAACCAGGTTTTCCTACGGTAAGAGACCCAAAATCAAATTCTCTGTGCCAATAAATTTCGGTGAAATTATCTGATTTGCCCGACAATTTATTCGATGCCAAAATAACGAGCCGCCTGTTTTTCTCCGTTTCTCCTTTGTTTTCTCACCCAATCTCGTCTACTTCTCCCTAAAATCTCGTTTTATTTACTCATCCTTCTATACTTCTTCTCCCCCAGTCTCGCCTACTTCTTCCCAAGATCGATTCATTTTTTGATCAAATGATTTTATTTCTTAATGTAAGAGATTGATTTTGAAATCAATCTTGGCTTTGATTTCAAAATTGATTTCGATCTAGATTTCGTAATCGATTTCAATCTAGATTTCGAAATCGATTTCAAGATCCAGATACTTTTATTATTTTACACATATAGGTCAAGCTTGATTTCTAGATCTGAAGAAATTGGACAATGGGATGATGAAAAGACCGACTTATCAAAGCCTGGAAGAATAGCAATAAGACCGAAGAAAAGAAAGGTAATTCAGAGACTAGCAACAAAGTATGTCAGTTTCTAATAATTTTCAAGTGTGCTATAAAATCATTTTGTCCAATTAATGGTGTGTTACTTTTGAAGCAGTGTGCCACAACAAGTGAAACTTCAGTTGAGAAAGAGTATAACAAAGGAAAGGGAACTCTAGCTAAAGGTGAAGGTGAAGAAGAAGATGAAGAGAATGTAGATTTAATAAGTGATATGCCAGTTACTAACTGTTTATCAGTACAAAGAGAAAGATAAAAGGGTGGATGGAAACAACTCTTCTAGAGCTGATATAACATCAAGTGGTAATTCATTCAATTTCAACATCAACATTGGGCGGATTTTTATAACTAATATTGATTTATTTGTTTAACATTTATTAACATGCCTACTATTTGATTAAATACATATTTCGATTTAGAATTTTCTTTTTAGATAATGATTTTAATGATCATGATGATGATAAATCTCGAGATGATGTTGTAAAAAGTTTGTAGTCAGAATTTAGATGGAGTAGAACTGTAGTTTTTAGATAGAAGTTAGAATATATGGTGGTTGGCCTACCAAGATTAGCTTAAAATATGTTTAGTAACTACTGAAATAGATGACATATTTTATGTTATCACATGGTTATGCTTCTTTCTCAATTTTAATAATTTTTGTGTAACATTGGGTATGAAGTTGAATTCATTGTCAGCTCTAGCTTTCAGTTGCAGAACATATAAAAGAATCCATTTTAAAAATAAATACAATCATTAATCATAGTACACTAGTATGGCTGCGTTGCACACTCTAATGCAGTTTCTTTAAATATTTTTCCTTTTATGTTCCTTTTCTTAGCGCGAAGAAATGAGAAAGATAGCATTGGGTATTTATACATGTGTGGTCGTGCGGTGATATAAGTGGTTGTCGATGTAAATCTGTAGATGACGTTATTAAGGTTAAGGATAATATGGAGTTGAGTTCAGGGATGATTTTTAAACTTCTAATGTTGCTAGCGTTAGTTATGAGGATAGGTATGAAACTAGTAACTAAAAAATTCAAATCTGAAAGCTGATATTCATATATAAGGCATCTCTTTAGAGCAATGTGAATTTGGGTACACAGAGGCAAATGTATCCCATCATTATTCTATTCTGCTTTTATTCTTTTTTCTTTCTGATGAAGATGGTGAAATCAAAACAACCATTAAAACTTGTTTAAGTGAACCAAAAGTACATTTAAAAAAAGAATGGTGACAACACTGAACCATGAATAATGATGGTCAATCGGTTGGTATCGATCGGTGGATTTAGATAAATTCTGTAATCTTCTCCACTTTTAAATGCATTTGTCAATATCGTCGTTCATCAATTCAAGGCTTAGTTTTAATTTGTGGTCTAAGACCAAAATATATCGGCATTTGACTGAAAATTGAGAATGTCCATGATATTGAATAATACCATACATGCAAACATTACGGATTACAATTATGTTTTTTAACTTTATCATCTCAAACAATAATGATTACTAAATTGACATAATGCTTATAATTTGACATGTTGGTTTCAAACATTATCCGTGTATTGTTTGTTTAATAGTTTTTCCGCTATTTTTTGAAGATTGGCCTGTCTAGAAGTAATGGTTTGGCTTGAAAAATCACAGTTAGAGATATAAGAATGCGTCATCATCTTGATGCATATTATATTAAATACCGAACCATGAATTTGAAACAATAAGCATCTTGCAAGTCTGATACACACTTAGAAAGCTGAAGCACTAACCACAGCGCTTACCGTCGCTCGAATAAAGTCATTTATCACATTTGTAACAACGAATCATAGATCACGAATGACGTGAAGTTATTTTTTTGAGGTGCTAAAGCATCTTTTGCTTCATCCATTGTTGATAATTTGGCAAATAAGCATGAACTGTTACATCATATTTGTATCGGATTAAAACGCATGTCATATGCAACATGATTCTTATGTATGTAAAAAAAAGGATAAGGTGGTCATGAAATGTGTACGCTAAATTGCTCAGATCTATTAGACCAGGGTGAGGTAGGTTAATCATGAAATATTACTTTTGTTTTAGTGCTTTAAATTCAATACCAGAAAATGAATATTTTTGTGGATGATATGAATTTATACTTGAGTATCCTGGAATTGGTTTGGGGAAGAAAACTTTCTTTCTATGCCAAATTGTAATATTCAATTTAGGTGGAATTTGATATTTTTATACTGTTTTGCTATTCGCATCCCGCTTTACACTAGGGGCCACCAGCCTCGTTTGGTTGTTTGCCGCCGAACAACGAACTCCTAACAAATTACACTGTCTGGCGGCCGTTTATGGCCGACGAACGTGAAGGTGGTCCGGCCGGTTACAGCCGAACAAAATTGTGTGGTGATCGAAAAAGGGAAGTGGGTGCGAATATCAGTACACTTTTTATATTCTAGTCTTTGTATTTACTGTAATCCAGTGGCAACCATCTCATATTGAACTTCTTTGTGCCTTTTCAGGTGTTGGAAGCATGAGATTTTTCATTGTAGCTTCTGGGTACATGGAAGTGTTAAATAATCCTTTCAAATGAAGAAGTTTTTCTGGTTGTAACCGCTTCTGCAGTATTAGGGACATATCAACCTGCTTTCGGTTTAGCAATTATCAAACTACTATTTGATTTTGTTGTTTAATAATTAGTGCTTTAAAAGGTATTAGAACCTTTAGAATTAAGTGTATTATTCGATACCTATTTTTATCTAGCATCTAATATCATTTTTTGGTCAAAAGTCTGCTGTAGGCACAACGAGCCTACCAAAATGCTGTAACAAATGGCGTATAAGTTCTTCTGGAATCAATAGTTTCTACAAAAGGATTTTTTTTGGATTTGGCCCCCTTTTATAAACTTATAACACATTTAGCCTTGTTTGAAAACTTATTACGGTCGTAGCCTGGTTTTTGTCACATCAGTTGAAAACAGTTATTTAACATAGCGTTATTTGAAATAACGCGTGAAGCGTTATTCAAGATAACGCAAACATGTTTTTAAGTTTAACCCCCGTGATTCTCTGTAGAACACATGAGCGTTATCTTAAATAACGCTAGCGAGTGTTATCTTGAATAACGCATATGTTTAGCGGTAATCATTTTTGGAAGAATAGTTTAATGCGTTATTTAGAATACCGCTTTAAAGCGTTATCCTAGATAACGCAGATATAAAATAATTGTGTGCTAAGTCTTACAGTATCCTTTTGCGTTATTTCAAATAACGCTTCACGCGTTATTTGAAAAGACGTGCGACGTATATACAGTCACCTGAGAGTCTCTTCCTCCTCACTTTTTCTTAAAACCTATTTTTTCAAAACTGAAAACCCTAAGCTCCTAACCCTATTTGCTCAACCTAACATCAAAATTTAGGGTTTGTTGATCGAAATTCATCGCCATGGCAAGCTCATCAACACAAGAAGCTCCGAAAGGTAAAAATTTCCTCAATTTGTTGATTTCTTATAAAATTTAGGGTTTGTCCATGATTGAGGAAACTTGTGAAATAGCTTGTAATTGCTTTAATGGGTTCAATGTAGTTGAAATTATATAGGTTTCAACATTGATTTTGGTTTTTTCGCTACATTTGTGTAGAGATTGTTGAGATGGAACCGGGACCTGTAGATGAAAGTGTCCTATATTTGCAACACAGGCATAGATCGAGCAATAACGCCTTGATGGCGGTATGTATATATGGTGTTTGTATGTTGGCCTAAAGTGTTTTTTTTGTATGCATGTCTTACATTGTATGTTAAATTTTATTTACAGGGAAAAGATCCCGTTAAGATTATAGATCACACAGTTTCCGTCGGCACGGTGACCTCCGCACATCCAGAAGTTTTGGCCTTGCTTGATCGCGCTGGATTTCGACTAGTACGCAGGTTGAAATACGTTCAACTCGATCGTTATCTCATCACTGCCTTAGTCGATAGATGGAGACCGGAGACATCGACATTCCATTTTAGAGGTGGAGATATGACCATCACTTTAGGTTATGTGGCGGTCCTGCTAGGCTTGCCGATTGATGGCGCTCCTTTGAGGACTCAAGAGGCCGGAGACTACATGGAGATGTGCCAGCGGCTTTTAGGTATTACGCCTCCCGCCGACCAGTGGATGGGAAATGAGCAAATTATAACTAGTTGGTACAAAGCACAGTTTGAGCATGACATTCCACATAATGCCACGCAGGAGCAGATAGAACAACGTGCTAGAGCTATCATACTCTGGATCATTACTCAACGCCTGATCTGCGATCATTCTAAGACTCGGGTGTGGCTGAAATGGTTGCATTTTATTGAGGATTTTGATCAGTGTCGGCAATATTCTTGGGGCAGTGCGACATTAGCATACACATATACGGAACTTACCATGACAGTTTTGTTTGAGAGCCCTTATATGGGGGGTTGTCCTTCTTTGATACAGGTACTTTATTTTCGTACGCTTATTTGCTTCTTAATTTTGTTTTTATGCATGTCATGTTTCTTTATTAAATTTCTTTGTAGCTATGGTCATGGACGTATCTTCCCCTTGGTAGACTTGAATTAAAGCAACCCAATATTGATATGCCTTTGCCTTACGGGGCTAGGTAAATTTAATCCGTCAATTATTTATCTTATATGCATTAACTTATTTCCTTTGTCTCTTACCAAGTCACAATTACAGCTGGGTTGGAAAGAAGAGCACTGCGTCGACTCCGAGGCGTAATCTAGCTTTCTATCGCAATGAGCTCGACGAGCTTAGTCCGGATGTTGTTACATGGACCCCATACGCCCAGGATTTTGAACAGCTTCCGGCCTTATGTACCGTGTCTTTCCATCTATGGACCGCCCGTGTACCCATTATATGTTTGAACGATGTAGCATATCACCTTCCTGACCGGGTGATGCGCCAGTTTGGACTTAGACAACATCTTCCTAAACCAGCCCCACATTACAGGATTAACTTAGAAGTACCTGGGGAGTACGAGGCGGCCATTGAGACATGGAACCATCGGCACATGCACACGTAGCAGCAGCGGGAGTTCACCTTGTCGGACGAAGAGTATTACACATGGTATTGGCAGATTACCCGACGGTATATTCTTCACAGCGTGCAACCTCTTGGTGCCGTAGTGGAACCGTACACGCTTAGAGCTCCTCTTGAGAGGAATGTGGTATGAAAACCGTGCTAACAAATGTAATTTTTTATTTTTTTGGCAAGTTTGAGTTTTATGTAAGTTAACTTATAAAATGCAGGCGGATGGGGTGTATCGGGCTATAGAAATGGTTGATGAGTTATCTCATGATGCTCCCGAACAAAGCAAGGGAAAATGCTTTAGCATAAAGCACATTTTGCAAACAATTTTGGGAAAGAACAGGCTTGCAAGACCAGCACCGCCTCCTCCACCTCCCCCAGCTCAAGCTTTAGCACCCGTAGAAGCTTCGGAGGCACAAGAAGTCCGCGACATTCCTCCGCCGCCAACTACTAAGGTTACGCCTTGTCGTTACACGGAGTGGATTGATCCTCCATTATGTCGAAGAGGCCACGAGTATGCCCTGGAGATGCAAGAAGAGAATGCACAACTAAAGACCGAAATTTACCGAATGCGGGAAAAATATGACTCACTGGAGTCCACCATTCCTAGATATCCTAATGAGTAATGTAACGGTCTTGGTATCGTTTTATGTAGCATTCGAATGTATGGTTATATGCAGTGTTCTAATGTATCGTTTTATGTAGCGTTCGAATGTAGTTGTAATGAGTAGTGTATTGGCGTTTAATGTTGTATCATTTCATTTTTCGTACTATCGTATAATGTTACCACTAAGCCAATTCTCCAAAACATATTTCATTTACGTAATACAACCAAGATAAATGTTACCACACACATAAAACAACAGGATAAATAGTTACGACATATGTCTTATACATAATAAAACCAAATAGAAACATACGCAATGTAATAAAACAGGATAGGTAGGTACTACATAACACTTAGTAAAGTCTATGTCACTGTAGTACAACGGCTCTTCTTATGACCATTTACTCCACACTTGCTACACCTATTAGATCTAGAAGACTGCCCCTCGTCCATGGTGCCTTTAATTCTAGTAGATCTAGGTTGGCCCGGTGCTCTCCGAGCTTGTGGGGGAAAAACCATATGTCCTGAAGGTTGCGGCCAATAGCGCTTGTCACGAATTGGATGAAACTCAGGCGTGTAGGTCGCATGATAACTTTGAACTTTGTACCAGTTGGAGGCGAAGTCGTGATGAGCTCTTTTGGCCCCATTTTCCACTGCCGAACATGCAGCCATAACATGTGCGCAAGGTAAGTGCTGTAGCATTGGTATGTTACATGTACACGAACAAGTATTACCCTCTATCTTTACTGTAAATTCATCACCGTGGTAGTGTATTACAACCCCATTCATATTCGCCGAAGCGAACTATTCTGCAACGTCTTGCTTCTTCGGCTCTTTCAGCTATTTTTGCCTCCCACTTTGGGGTTAATTTGCATAACGAACCAACAACATTTTTCCGCCTATTACAGAAATAATCCACCGATCTATAGAAGGTACGTGCAACCAACGACTTAACTGGAAGCGATCGTGCACCTCTTAGCACACCGTTGAAGCTTTCAGAAGCATTTGTCGTCATTACATGAAACCTTCCGCCATCGTCTTTAAACAAAGCCCAATTTTCCACTTTTCCTCCCAAACTTCTCTCAATCCAGTTATGAGCTCTTACGTTGGCCGTCTTAATTTCCTCCCGAAGCTTACGATACTCAACCTCTTCTGATGCACATGCCGCCGTGTAGAATAAACCAGTTAAACGTTGATCTCTATAGCCGGCTTTTTGAAAATTTGCTTTTAGATGCCTCGCGCAAAATCTATGCTTATGTGGCTATACCCATCTTTCCTGCAATGCGATAGGGATTCCTTTCATTCTATCAGATATGAAAGTAATACTGCGATTGTTTACACTATGTATAAACCGTCTCATACAGGAAAAAAACGAAGCCCAAGATTCAGCCGATTCGGACTCAACAATGGCATATGCCAACGGATAGAGCTAATCATTTGCATCCGTTGCAGTGGCTACGAGTAGTGTACCTTTGTATTTGTCATACAAATGGGTGCCATCGATACAAAGCAATGGACGACAATGTAGAAATCCTTCAATGGAAGGGCCAAATGCCCAAAATGCACGTTTAAATACACCAACTTCATCTGTTAATATATGGCTTACACTACCGGGATTTGATCTTCTAATTTCATCAAAATATGGCTGTAACAGCGAATATGACTCCGCCCAATCCCCATAAACCATAACAATTGCCTTGCTCAGAGATCTCCAAGCTTTCATATAACCAATCTTAATAAAAAATTGTTCTTCAACCAACACTTGAACTGTTCTAGCTGATATGTTTAAATCAGACTTCACAAAAGGCATGATCTTCGAAACCAGAAATGTTGATGTCGCTGGGCGATTGCTTGAATTGACCGTTGGATTAACGCAAGTATGCTCCCCTCTATACTTCTTAACAACCCACAACCCAGTCTGCGATTTTTTGGAATCAATTGCATGAATTCTCCACTGGAAAGTATCGTCGATATTGCAAATGGCAGTATACATTTCTTTGTTGGACCTAATGGGCTTAAAAGAAACAGCATGTAAAATGGACCACTCACTTAGTTGTTGTAGAAATTTAGCTTTGCTCTCAAATACAAGACCAGGTATAAAGCCACTTTGAATGCAGGAGGACGAGAATAATTCTCCCCTACTTTGCAAGTCCTCGACAACAGATCTGGCTAACATTTGCGCAGTACACATGTCCTCATCAAGGGGAATCTCCATCGCAGGTTCGTCATTACCCCCATCTTCTTCATCATCTTCATCATCCATCTCTTCAGCTCCGAAGTCAAAGTTCAACGAATCATTATTTACTTGCATGCTGTCAAACCATGCGTGATTGTTATCGGGAATCGAAGCAACCGTCATGTTGTCCAAAGCAGGTCCAGGGTTTGTTTGTAGGTCTACAATTCCATCTACTTGACTCGCGTCATCGCATGCATTCTCTTCGAACAGCGATTGCTCTTCCATGAAATCCTGCGGACAGCTGCATCATGAAAATATTGCACTTTGAACAAACACTTAAGCATGACTCAAATAACAATTCATTTATGAGAATACTTACTCCTGACTCATATGATATAACTCAGATGGCGTTGGCTGCAACGGTTCTGCTACTTGTGTAGACGGTCCAACATTACTTTGTGTATGGTGGTAATAAGGACCAAAACTACAAAATATATGTCGGGCATTAACAACAATTGGGAGAACCAAAATATAACATGTTTAGAAAACCTTTTAAGTTGGGCTTACCTCTGCGTCGCGCATCCAATACTTTCCTGCATGGGAAATGGAAAGCTAAAATGCGGGTTCTGTGTATAATACATATGCGGGGGGTACGCATAGAACATTTGATGTTGTCCGTACCCTGAAACGTTAGAAGGAGGAATACTATTTGGTGATGGGATTAGATGAGTTGGACGGAAATGTGCCACTCGAATGGGTCCTGAAGCAGCAGGTGCTTCTACCACTAACTTTGTCGTTTTCACAACAAATAACTCTATAGTCTTACAAGCAGCAGAAAACATTAACTCCACATCACCATCGTCAGCAATTTTAATTGCCTTAGAACCAGAATCAGTCGGCCAGTTGCATACTAACTCAATATCAAATTGCTCTACATTAATCATTGTTGACTTGAATATTGAGGCTTTTAATTGCTGCAAGTTACACCCTATCAGAACTTTTACAGGTTTGAAAGATCCACCTTCGTATTTCCCACACTTTCTATCATCAATAACCAACTCACCATCAAAGTAGCATAGAATCGCAATAAACTTAGGAGCCATTCTAATTTACAATAACATAAAAGAATATATTACCAAAAGTTATAGATCCAGAAAAACTAAGATTTAGGGTTTTGAAATTCAAACCTAGTGATGAATCAAACGATGGAGAATAGAGTCCAGTTGACGTAAATCTGAAATTGCTGCTAGATCAGAGCTAAAATTAATGATTTGTTTAATTTTGGAATTTGATTTACGGTATTGGGTTTCTTTTTTTCAATATGTAGAAAGTAAAAAAGTGAGGAGGAAGAGACTCTCAGGTGACTGTATATACGTCGCACGTCTTTTCAAATAACGCGTGAAGCGTTATTTGAAATAACGCAAAAGGATACTGTAAGACTTAGCACACAATTATTTTATATCTGCGTTATCTAGGATAACGCTTTAAAGCGGTATTCTAAATAACGCATTAAACTGTTCTTCCAAAAATGATTACCGCTAAACATTTGCGTTATTCAAGATAACGCTCGTTAGAGTTATTTAAGATAACGCTCCTGTGTTCTACAGAGAATCACGGGGGTTAAACTTAAAAACATGTTTGCGTTATCTTGAATAACGCTTCACGCGTTATTTCAAATAACGCTATGTTAAATAACTGTTTTCAACTGATGTGACATAAACCAGGCTACGGCCGTAATAAGTTTTCAAACAAGGCTAAATGTGTTATAAGTTTATAAAAGGGGGCCAAATCCAAAAAAAATCCTATTGTATATTGTGGGCATCTAAACATAGGTTCATATTGTTGGTACAATGAATAAATACCCAAACAACAAAACGAAAGTTACAGTAAGCATCGTTTTATTGTTCTTAGGTTGTACTTTAGCACCAATCTCATTATATCAACTTATATTTCATTATTTACCTTTAGATTTAGAGATAACGTACTATGTTGTTCTTAAAATGTTAACTTATATTTGATTATTCATCTCCATATTAAATGGGGCATACTGTGATGGTTATTGATTAAAACACAATAGATGGTTCTATGAGCACTACTTTTCTCCATTCTGCCTGCGGTGCTACTTTTCTCTTCCCCAATTTTGAGGTTTTTACATAAATTCTATAAGCATTTCATGTGTCTGTCGTAGCTGAAAGAGATGACATTTAATTCATGTATCTAAGTACTGCAATTAAGCGATGAGTATCATATTCAACACCAAAGTGGACCTTTTTCTTGTTCATACTTATAGCAGGTTTGGCAATAACCTTATTCTAGATGATTCTACCTTCTTGCCTACAAACTAAACCTTTTAAGGCATATAAACAATGTCACCTTTTGTCTTTTATAAAATTTAGACAAAAGTGAAAATACTGATTAGTCTAACTTAAATTCGTTTTTCCTATAATTAAATATCCAACCAATTTATAAGTAAGAAACAAATTGTATGTTTTTGAGTAAATAAAACAAATATGCAAAAAAAAAAGTTTTACAGTCTAGTTAATAATTACCATATAATATATAAAGAAATATATGAAATGAATTTAGGTTTCTTGATATAATATGATAAATTATCAAGTTTGTTTTTTGAGCAATTAAGTATTATTTAATTATCGGTTCTCCATAGTGGTTCGGTTGTGCTAGTGATTTATAGCTTAATCTATAAACTATATATTTTACAACCTAATGGTTATCTTGGATCAGTTGATTTTCTGCATGTATTACATTAGTAAAAATAAAGCAATAAATATTTTTGTTTTAATATTACAAAACCTAACGGTCGGTTTATCCACCGTTGTGCGGTAATACTAGTATATGATACCTGGTTAATTTTATCATCAATCAATTTGTTCTATAGTTTATTTTCCAAAGATCAACTTTTGTAGATTTTTGTTATTTTTGTTGTCTCTACGTAAAATTTGGCTAAATGTATAGAAAGTGTGTTTATAGATTGGAGATGGGCTATAGTCATGGTAATGTTAATATAAAATCAAGTTATAAAATATTATGGCATAGAAAATGAAGAAAAATAAGATTATAGTATTCACATCATTTGAAATGTAGATGGTCTGCATAGATTTAATTTATAGTAGATATACTATATTTATTCGACTATATAGAACTGTGTAGAAAGTAAATAAAACCATTAAGGAAATCTCAATGTGAATACTATATTTGTATTATTTGAAATATAGCGCATAGTTTATAACGGTTTTACCTTAGTTACCTCAAATAGTGTAAATACAGTACTATGTATTCTTAATTCATTGCTGTATTAAAAAATAAATTGAGCTAATAATAACTAAAGGGATTCTCACATTTGCACGGTTGTACCATTTACTAGTAAAAGTATACTTCTGTATCATTTGGCCTAAGATATTTTACTTCAATAAAAGTTTGGAATTCAATTACGTTCAATTAGCTTGCAATCACTTAATCAGACCAAACTTACTAATCAATAGTTCAGAAGCAATAATGTATATTTCAAAAGACCATGGTTATTAAGAAATAATGTATAGTTTAGAAGCAAACATCAATTGATTTATCTAAAATTAGCTGGCAGCATATATGCTTTCAGAGAAAAGCTTGGTTCATTCGTCCACCATAAAGGGCTTCAATTTTTTGTTTAATCAAATAAGCATCAACATCAGCATGGGATAGGAAATAATTATAATGGGGTTTATTAGTAGTTAGCTTACTACCATGTAGTAAATTTTTCTATGTATGCTTTCTAGTAATGCACCATTTATATGTTTAGCACATGAATGTTATAAAAAGAATTTTATTTAAATATGTGTGGTGCTACATGTTGGAGCAACAACCTGTTTAATCGAAGAAGAGGAGAGTAGATGATTTTATTTAGAGGAAGAATACTCCTTATAGTTCTCTTTATTTCAACTTCAATCTTCCTTGCCTACAACAAAAATGACCACCACTATATATATAGTGGACTAAACACCCGTACACATACTAATAGACACCATTCCACTAATAGACACGACCCTTCGTAAATAGACACGACTTTTCACTAATAGACACAATACTTAATAAACATGACTCTTGAAACTAAAAGACATAACTAATCACAAACCAACACTTTTGACTCTTTTTTCATTTTTTAAGAATAAAACATTAATGTTTACCCAACAAAACTCCCCTGTAAACTTAAATGCTTCTTCCATCCGTCATGCCAATCATTTTGTTGCATTTATTGAGAAATACTTTCGGCAGTGGTTTTGTAAAGATGTACGCATCTTGATCCTCACTTGTCACATGCACCAGTTACACATTTCCTTCTTTCACATGATCTCGGATAAAGTGAAAACGAGCATCGATGTGTTTGCTTCTTTCATGGTTCACTGGATTCTTTGCCAACTCAATTGCTGATTTGTTGTCAACATGAATCACGGTTGCACCAAGTTGCTTTAGCTCCATCTTACTTAACAAATTTCTAAGCCATATCGCATGACATACACATGAAGATGCTGCCACATATGCAGCTTCGCATGTCGAGAGCATCACGATTGGTTGCTTCTTTGAAAGCCAAGTAAACGCAGTATCTCCCATAAAGAACACATATCCCGAGGTACTTTTCCGATTGTCTATGTCTCTGCACCAATCGCTGTCGGACTAGCCAACCAACTTGTAATCACCTATCTTTGAGTAGAACAATCCGTGTGACACCGTTCCTTGTATGAATCGTAAGATTCACTTCAGCGCCTTCCAATGTGAATGAGCCGGCTCCTCCATGAACCGACTTACAATTCTGACACTTAATGATAGATCCAGCCTTGTGCATGTGAGATAGCGAAGGCTTCCTATCAAACTCCGGTATCTACTCACATCAACACGTTCTCCTTCATCGAACTTTAAAAGTTTTGCACCTGGTTCCATTGGTGCTGATACCGGGGTGCAGTTTTCTATCTTGAACTTCTTCAAAATCTCTTTTGCATATGCCTTCTGTGATATAAAAATTCCCGTCTCTACCTGTCTAACCTCCAATCCCAAGAAAAACTTCATCAAACCTAAATCTGTCATCTCAAATTCCCATGTCATTGTGTTCTTAAATTCTTCTATCATTTCATCATTGTTACCCATAAAAATGAGATTATCGACATAAAGAGCAACAAATAATATATTACCTCCTTTCTTCTTTACATAGAGGGCATGCTCTTAGGGACATTGCTTGAACCCGTTCTCCTTGAAATATGAGTCGATACATGTATTCCATGCCTGTGGTGCTTGCTTCAACCCATAAAGCGCCTTCTTCAATTTTAGCACCTTCTTCTCTTCTCCGACTTTCGTGTACCCGGGTGGTTGTTCGATGTAGACGTCTTCTTCAAGCACACCATTCAAGAATGCCGACTTGACATCCATTTGAAATATTGGCCATCTGAATTGAGCAGCTTGTGAAATGAGCAATCGAATTTTCTCCATTCTTGCAATAGGAGCGAATATCTCATCATAGTCGATTCTTGCTTTTTGCTTGTATCCCTTCGCAACAAGTCGCGCCTTGTACCATTCTATCTCGCCTTCAGCATTCATCTTTTTCTTGAACACCCATTTCACACCAATGGGCTGACTTCCTTCCAGCAATTCTGCAAGCTCCCATGTTTTGTTGTGGTTAATCGCCTTAATCTCCTCGTTCGTGGCAGCTTGCCACTTCTTGTCTTGAACCGCCTCTGCAAAACTGATATTTTCAGCATCAGACAAAAGACATATAAGGTGTACCTCATTTGTCGAATCATACAAATCTTGTAAACTTCTTATTTTTGGTTGTAGTGGTTCATCTTCACTGTCAGTGGTTTCAGGGTCTGTTGATATACTTCTGGTGCAATGACTGTTGATTCTCTAACTTCTATAACAACCTCCTTTGAATTGTTCCAGTCCCACTCACTTGCTTCGTCTACTCGCACATCACGACTCACCATCACCTTCTTGCTAATCGGGTCGAGCAGCTTGTACCCTTTTGTCTTCTCATCATACCCAATGAAAATATACTTTTTGCTTTTGTCTTCGAGCTTCGTTCTTCGTTGACCTGGTACGTGTGCATAAGCCACACTACCAAACACCCTAAAATGAGAAACTGTTGGCTTTTTTCCGCTCCAAGCTTCTTGTGGTGTTTGATCATTTAACTTCACATGTGGACATCGATTTTGTACATAAATGGCACACTGTACAGCCTCTACCCAGAGTTCCTTCGGCATCGTCTTACTTTTGAGCATTGATCGAACCATGTCGAGAATAGTCCGGTTCTTCCTCTCGGCCACACCGTTTTGTTGAGGAGAGTATGGTGAAGTTAAAAATCTCCTTATGCATTGCTCCTCGCAATACTCCATGAAAGCCGCCGAAGTATACTCGCCACCTCTATTGGATCGTATGACTTTGATGTGTCTACCAGTTGCCTTCTCCACCATCACTTTGAATTTTTTGAACACCTCGAATGTCTCGGATTTTTCCTTCAAAATATAACCCCAAGTTTTTCGTGAGAAGTCATTGATAAAAGAAATAAAGTACCTTTTACCGCTGAAGGATTCGGGGGTGATTGATCCACATATGTCGGTATTAATCAACTCGAGCATATGTTTAGCTTGATATTCTACATTCTTTTGAAAGGAGGTTTTTGTTTGCTTGCCAAGCACACAATCTTCACAAAGTTTTCCCTCATAATCCATGTCTGGCAGTCCGTGCACCATATCCTTCCTTGCTAACTTCTTTAGACCACCATGATATAGATGACCAAAGCGAAGATGCCACAGCGACGCCTTGTCTTCTACGTTGACCCGCAAACATTTTTCCTGCACACTTCTCAATTTCAGTTTGTACATCCGATTTCTTCCCGTCTCAACTTGAGCAACTAGTCGCCCTTCATTGTTCTTCAGCTGTAGTACTTGGTTTTTCATGAATACCGAGTATCCCTTCTCCATGAGCTGCCCCCATGCTCAAAATATTGCTTTTAAGGTCAGGTACATAATAAACATTCTCAATTGATCCTTCTGTGCCATCTTTTTGTAAATAATGAATCGTACCTTGGCCTTTTACTTGGATCTTTGATGCGTCTCCAAATGAAACGTGTCCAGCTTCAACCTTTCGCATCCCCCTGAATAGGTGCTTGTGCTCGCACATATGGTTACTAGCACCTGTGTCAAGATACCACTCCATGTCGCTGTCGGAGACACTACTACAAAACAGGTCACTTGCATTGGTTGTTTACCCCCCTTTTGCATCGGTTCAGCAACCGATGCAAAAAACCTAAAATTGTTGCATCGGTTGAACAACCGATGCAAATAAGATTTTGTTGCATCGGTTGTTAATAAGAACCGATGTAAAATAGGGAGGACGGGCTTAAAAATCTTCTTTTTTATCATCGGTTATTACTAATAACCGATGCAAAATAAAATGCTTTTGCATCAATTTTACTAACAACCGATGCAAATGTCAGCTGAAGTAAAAATAATAATAGTACCGTTTCAGGTTCTAAAACCTGAAGCAATATTAAACCATAATGATACTTTCACTTTATTTAGCTGTAATATAACCAAAAAAATCAATACGGTAGCATCTTAAATACGCATACTTCAAATTACAATCACTCGTATATTTAAATATCAAATATTCATAATAAGCACACTAGAATCAATGTTAATAGTTTATAACACCATACTCTAAAAACCAACATGTACTACAATAAAATAATATAAATAACAATATAATAATGTGAAGTGCACATTCACACTGCCCCAAGAACACTTACAAACCGAACTTGAGTGGCAAATAACCATTTCTTTACTTGATACGAATTTCTTCCAGCGTATGCTTCTTCAAAGTTTAGCATTGATCTTCACCCAAAGATTAATAATATAAAGTAAGTTATAAACCAAATACATAAGCATATTAAGCATACTCATAAACAAAAAACCTCTTCAGCATATTGCAATTGTAATTATATGAGATAGCATCACAATAACTCTTGCAGAAAAACACACAACTATTCAGCTCTGATTACTCTACAGTTTACATAGCATTGTTATCAGTTTATAAGAAATATTTTTAAATTATCTATATCAGACTTAGTCAATTATGAATGTAATGTTTGTAGTAACTAAGATGTTTCATAGTTTCAGGCTAGTTAGAGAAAAAAAACCATTAACATTATTCTCTAATAACAAGTATTCAATTTATCTGTATCTACAAAATTTAAGTAGATATTAGATCATATTTATGACTGGACAGTCCAATATTGGACCTTGCTGCATACATAAGGTAGTGCAGGTAGTACATAATATAACATATAAAACATAACAGTATGCATATATTAGGTAGTGCAGATTGATGAGCTTACATGAATAGCAGCGTGAATATTTCCAATTCCGACATCTGAGACCAAGTCATTTAGATAGACCAATAACACAACCTGCAATTATATGCATAATTTATGTACAGGACTTTGACATAATTGCAGGTGATAAAATTATGTTTGCAAACAATGAGAAATAAGAAGTTTGAATCCTGCTACAAACTACTATAATATCTATTCAAATGTAAATTTTGATGCATAAATAAATCAAAAGTTTAAATCCTAATCTCAACATATGTTTCATAACATGTTTCTTTATCATTCCAACTTTACCTTGATCCAGTTTTACATATCAAGGTCAGGAAAAATTAAAATTTAAAAATTTATATCATTATATAAGATTTTCTTTGTTTTATCTAATGCTAAAAATGAACCATAGCAAACATTGTTTTACAAGTTTTACCACAGCAAACATGCACCGACTGCATGCATAACACAAATTTTAGACCAACCAAATTAAATTTAATATCACATAACACAAAGATATCAGAAAAATGGAACTGCTTGCCTTCCTTAACAATGAAAAACAAGTAACAAAATATATATTGTTCACTCAAACTTAAACATTTTAACAGAAAAACAAGCAATTTTGAACGATTTGATTTCAACACGAAGACACACGTCAAAAGTCCAACATAGTTCAATTAAACTTAAATATTTTAACAGAACAAAACTACATAAAATTCAATATATTTTGTGAGAAACAAACAGTTTTGTATGCTTAATAAGTGGCCCTACATAACATAGAAATCATTTTCATGTGTTGCTGGCTGGGCTTGTGACATAAAATTCAAACAACACTGCAGTACATGATTAACCAAACTATATTGATGTTCATGTGAAATAACTAAGAATCAATTTGGCACCATGAAAACTAAAATTTTATAATTTTACAGAAGTAACGAAGCAACCAAAACAAAGCATAATGTAAGGTCTTGATCTGGAGAAAAAAAATAGAACAAGAAGGAAATTTCACAATCAAAATGAAAACATAAACTAGTTTCACGGCTAAATAATTTATAATCCAAATGTTAATACAAATGACCTTGACTTGTAAGGTATTTATCTGAATAATGTCCAATGTATGTGCTATGAACTTATTAATGAATTTATGTATGCAATTACTTGTACATTGCTCATTTTATAGATCACTTATTCAGCTTCATAAATGACTGTCTATAATATGGCTGTACAATACAAAACAAGATAGAGTGTGTGTTTGTGTCTAGGACTATAGTCCCTATATTATATGCATGAGTCATTGAAACTAGTGCTTTATAAAATGACCTTTGATATATTGCAGAGTTAACATATGGAGACCTATCAATGCATTATATCGTTAGCATGTTTCAAAGACAAAGTTGAAACTTATTGATAGATATTCATCAAGATATGCAGTTATGAATCTCAATTTAAATAAACACATAACTTTGTTGCAACTTGTAATTATTCTATTACCTTAGTCAACTCATGATTTAGGCCTTGAGCAAGAAATCATACTTCAGTTTTGGCATCATGATTGTCATTAAGTTCGGCTTAAAAATCATCATCAAAGGACACTGCAATATAAACTATTAGCAAATAATAAGTAGGTGGAACTATTCCATTGCATAAATTTTGATAAAAATATACACCTGAGCTATATTAAGATAAATAATACTCCGAAATGTTTCAAAAAATAGATTTAAACAGAAAAAGTTGTTGATGCAAATAAATAGTTTTGAAAAATACTTGAATAAAAAACAGATTAACAAAAAAGTGAATTCGTTTCAATTTCAATTTATAAGTTTGATAAGTATTAAATAATGATATAAGTATACTAGGTTGTGATGAAAGCAAAAATCAGTATTACAACTCTTTAAGTCATAAAAAAATGAAACATTTTGGATTAACACTTAACTATAATCTCATACAGTAATATTTCCTCAAATTAGGTATGACGTGTTACTTTGACCAAATTTAGTTATAAATTGAAATAAATAAGTTTAGGAAAAATGTTAACTGCAGGCTAAGTCAACCAAAGATGATGAATGCTGCCAATCAAATACTAAACTGAATGTTCAACTATTACATGTCTATTGTGAATCAAATACTAAATTGATTCATTTTTTCTATTACATTTCTATTGTGAATAGGGTTTGATTCATAACCCTATTCAATATTCGATTCAGATATAGTATCAATTAAAATACTACTATTTACAAAATCAAGTAGACTATAATGTTCAATTCAAAGAAATCTAAAGTCAAATAACCTTTTAATACAAAATAAAGGTTACTCTTTTCTTCTACAAATAGTCCAAAGCAAGATATGGTTACATTTTTTAAGTAAATTCTTTAATTTGCTATTGTCAAAAAAATTAGCATGGTAAATAAACTATTCTACAATAAGTTGTTTTATTAGTAAAATTCATTATTTCCTATAGAACTTAGCATGTCATATTTATCAGTAGACAAAAAATTTAAATAACAACCATATATGTTTTTTGGATTGACAAAATTAATGGCGCCCGTGCACCACTAATTAATAGTTATAAATATTATAACTAGTTTTACAAAACAGTTATATATTTTAAATATTTAATTAATACATTGATATACGTATGTATATATTTTAATTAGTGTTCTATGTAATCGATTCGCAACTAATACTATGCAACAAATATATAATCATATTTTCACACATACACATACACACACACACTATATGTATAGAAAGAGAGAGAGAGAGGGAGAGTATATGTGTGTGTAAATAATTCTATATAAATATATATTACGTATACATACACACATATTTAAACAATCCATTTGTATACACGAGAGCTAACTTGTTCTGATATCAATCGATACATGGGCATACCAAACTATGCACACATTATCTTGTTGCACGTATGCACATACATACATATATACGGCCACATATAATTATATATATATATGATGCAAGTTATATAAATTAACTTTCTTTATAAATTTAAATAAAACAATGAATTATACTACATAGGCCTAACCAAGGTTCAATTGTAAATTATTATTTTTCCTTAAATTCACCCATTTTTTTCCGCTACGCACTGACTCGGTTCCAACAAAACTCAAATGACAATTGTTGAAAATTCATTTTCGATCTACGGTTGGTTATGATTTCATTAAAATTCTGCATATGGTATCTAATGTTGGGGTGGGTATAAGCAGTCATCCATTAATAATATTCCGGGTTAACAAAGTAATATCTTCTTTTGGATGGATGATGAGAATTCAGATTCCTAATGTTTAAAACCAAATGAAAAACATTAGCATCATGTGCAGTACCTTCCCACCATATTTGTATAGAAATAAATGTTGAATCAAACGTACATACAACCATAATATTCTACTTACGTCCAATATATCTTTGCATGTCTGCAACATGCACATTGGCAGCTACATGTGTGTCATCAATAGCCTCAATACAATTTTAAAAAATTGGAAATACCGATTTGATTTTCTAATTTGTTCTGAAACGCTATTACTATCAATATCTGTCGGTATTATAATATTGAGACATTAACCAATTTTTTTTTCAATATTTCGTGAAAACAAACATAATATGTGCTATTTGATTTTTAAAACCTTTCTTCAACATATTGTGCAGGTTAAACTAAAACAATTGTATATAAAAGATGACTAGCCTTTTCCTGATGCAAACATTAGACGTTGCATTCAAACCGCAACCTTCCAATCATTCAAACAATATGAGAACAGTGTTTTCTCGTTAGAAAGTTTTGTTAACAACGTTTAGCATTACCAACGAGTATATCGTTAACTTAGTGAGTTTCCTTGTATTCTAAAATTTGAATTCAATCAATTGATACTTTCTGTAATGCTTTGTATATTATCATCCAATTTATTGACATCGAAATATAACATATGACCTTCGTCAAGCAGTTCAACCATAGAAATAAAGTAGTTGACGATGACAATGAGGAGATGAAATGGAGATGTGGTGAAGTGGAGAATATAAGAGTGGTGGTGAAGTGGACATGTCTAATGTGCGCCTCAGCCTCACATGACACGAACTTTAAAGGGGTAAAATGGTTTCGACACATCGATGGCATTTTCACAGCATTCACCGTAATAAAATAAAATTTATAAAGTAGAAAATATAGCCAAAGAAGAGGAAAATGCATTTATGTGGATGGATGGAAGTAAGCGGCTATGTTGTAACTATTTGTAATGTAGAAGGCATCCAGTCCCATGTCCATCAAAAGTAAACAGAAGAATGAATTAAATAACAGTATCAATAATCAGCGAAGATAGTTCTCGACTAGATTATGTCAAAATATTCGAATTGATTATTTCCACGAATATTTATTCTGTAAACGAGTTGGTTGGCTCTACAACTACATTTGCTACTAACATTAAAAAATACTGCAGGTCTTAATCCCCGTGTCTGATAAAAGTCGCAATTCTATACAGCCTCCAATCTTCACAACATAAAGCAGTTTACCATGTCAATTTTGTCAACTTCTATGATCCAAGGAAGTAAACACTAAAATAAAAGAACTGAAAAAGAAATCATCCAGTCCCATACCCATAAAAGTAGCAAGTAGTAATCGTACCTTGTCATGGATTGAGCACGAGCGCCATTAAATTATTACCTTGGAGCAAGAGACACAAAAAAGTCAGTACGAACCTTGACAAAAAATTTAAATAACAACCATATATCAGTAAACAATTATCAACTGAAATTAAAATCAATTTGAAAAATAATGACATGCATGATTTGGATAGTTGCGATAGATTTAACACGCAATGATTGAAAAGGAAAAACGTTTAAGAAAAATACCTAAAATAGCGAATAACGAGACTACGGTTCAGCAATTGGGATCTGGACAGTTGGGAGCGACGATCGAAGATGAGAAAGCGAGGCTATCAACTATGAGTCGCCACAATAGGATTCGGCCCTATGATTTGGCGTGAAATCAGCATTGAAATGAATGAAATTGAGGGCGGTAGATCTAGGGCACAAAATTTTGAGTTCGGAGAGGAAGATGGGAAAATCGGTGGGAAATGAAATTTCAGGAGCAGAGGAAATGAGAAGAACCCGTATTTTGTCTGTAGAGCGCTTGTCTTAAATTTAGTTACTAATTTATGCCTGTATAGCGTTCCGTTTGTATGATTATTACTCATTATTATTTGATAACTATTTAAATTTAATTAATAATTTTATTGAACATCAATTTATAAATATTGAATTTTACTATTATATATGAAATACTAGTCTTAATTACTAAATAATTATTAATAATTAATTATTTATAGTTTTTAATATTTAATAATGGGAGCGGCTATATGGACACAAAATTAGACATAAACATGTAGACACAAAGCCTCAACCGTTAGATCGTTTTGTCTTTATGTGGTGAGGTGGAAATCATGGGGGAATCCTATGGTTGAGATGCATTGTGTCACTAATTGTGTCTATGTTTTATGTCTAAATAGACTTTCCCTATAATAATATGTACAAAAATAATTATTAACTATTACTCCTTAAATAATAAATACTAAATATTAATTAAATATTATTTTTCAAACATTATTAATTAAATATTGATTATTAATTTATAATTAAATAGTATTAATTGATAATTAGATATGAAATTATTAAATATTAACCATAAAATTGATAATAAAGTATTAAATATAAAAAATAACTATTGATTATATTTATAATAATTAGTAGTCATAAATATCACCAGTTCAGCGCGGGGGCGCCGGCAGGAGAGCAGCGGTAGAAAATATCACCAGTTAAGCGTGGGGGGAGCAAGAAAACTGAAGCGGGAAACTGAAAAACAATTGAAATTTCGGTTTGGAGCCAAATTGCAGTTGCGACAGCAAGAGTGCACGAAAGATTATTAAAATACTGTTTGTTATGTGCATATTAGTAAATATCAATTATCAACAATAATTAGTAACTTTTAGTTATCAATTATAAGATATAGTATTAAATAGTAAATTAAATATTATTATTAATTTTAGATATCAAATGACAATAAATAAGTAAAATGTTAAATATAAACACTGTTAACTAAATATAAATTATTTAATGTTGGTTATTAGTATTATTTAATATTAATTATTAAGTATGAATTGTATTTATAATAAATGCGAATAAATATTAAATGTAATTTATTATAGTAAACTGATATTTACAATATTTAGTGGAAAATTTGTAAATAGAATCAGTTGATATTGGTTTTGCGATCTACTAATTACAAAGTCTTCAATTGTTAAAAACGACTCTTGATTATCATATATTAAATAAAAATTATTATTTAATAATTTTTAATTTTTTAGACAAATATTAAATATAATTATTGATGTATGCATTTGCTCGATTAACATTCGCTTCGATGCATTTGCTTCCGTTCCAAAAAACCCAATGCGAATTAAACTATTTGCATCAATGCATTTGCTTCAGTTCTTAAGGAACAGATGCAAATAACACTATTTGCTTCGGATGTAAGAAGAACCGATGCATATAACTCAATTTGCTTCGAGGCACTCGCTTCGGTTTGTAGTAGAACCGAACCAAATAGGATATTTGCTTCGGTTTTGAGTATAGCCGAAGCAAATACAGTGAAGCAATTGGAAATAACAATATTTGCTTCGATGTTTTGCATCGGTTGTTAAAATAACTGATGCAAATCATATCATTTGCTTCAGTTTTATTAATAACCGATGCAAATGAGGTGAAGCAGCAGGCCTTTTTTGTAGTAACGAGACGGTATTTTTGTAAGCCATCATGAGAGCACCATCTTCTCTTACATCCTCTTCCGCAATTAGATTCGCGTTTTCTTCCACCTTTTTCTCGGAATAGCACTCTCTTAAATAGTGTCCATACTTTCCGCAATTATAGCACTTGATATTTGATTTGCACTCTTTTGCGTAGTGTCCATGCTTGCCGCAGATATAACATTCCTCATTTGAATAATTTGACCGGCCACCTCTACCACGAACCACGTCCTCTTCCTCGACTATTTTGTTGGCTTGACTGTCCTTTTTTCTCATGATTTTCACCTTGACCGCGGCCTACACCACCGCGACCATTATTCCGACCGCTACGTCCTCTTCCTTGATTGTGTTGTGCATACATCACCTTGTCTTCCTTGAGACTTTCCTTAGCTTGCAAAGCCTCTTCGAGTAGCTCTTCTTTCTTTTTCTTTTTTCGTTGTTCATGTGCTTCAAGAGAACCCGCAAGATCATCAATCGTCATTTCCTCCAAATTCTTTGGCTCTTCAATTGCACATACAACATTTTCGAAATTGTCAGTCAATGACCGCAAAATCTTTTCCATAACCCTTGCATCAGTTATATTTTCTCCATTGCGTTTTAGTTGATTTACCACTGTTTGCACACATGTAATGTAGTCGGATACTCCTTCCGATTCCTTCATTTTCATTGCTTCCAGCTCGCCACGAAGTGTTTGGAGCCGCACTTGTTTAACTTTATCAGCACCCTTGTAAACCTTTATTAAAATGTCCCTCGCTTCTTTCGAATTTGCTGCACCATTAATTTTTTCGAATCCCAATTCGTCCACTGCTCGATACAAGACGTAAAGAACATGTTGATCTTTCGTACGCATTTCTTTCAATGTCATTAATTGATTTGCTGACAAGTTCGCGGTGTTTTCTACTTCCGTGTAGCCATTTTCGACTACTTCCCATGCATCATTTGCACCTAGCAATGCACGTATTTGAATACTCCAATTGTCATAATTCAACTTAGTAAGTTGTGGAAGCGGTATACTCGCCAATAATCCCAAATTCGCCATAGCTCCAATACCAGTTTGTTTAATCCAAGAAGAGGAGAGTAGATTTTATTTAGAGGAAGAATACTCCTTATAATTCTCTTTATTTCAACTTCAATCTTCCTTGCCTACAACAAAAATGACCACCACTATATATATAGTGGACTAAACACCCGTACACATACTAATAAACACCATTCCACTAATAGACACGACCATTCGTAAATAGACACGACTTTTTACTAATAGACACAATACTTAATAAACAGACTCTTGAAACAAAAAGACATAACTAATCACAAACCAACATTTTTTACTCTTTTTTCATTTTTCAAGAATAAAGCATTAATGTTTACCCAACACAACCTGCAACCATGCAGCATATTACTGTAGAACTTTCATTCTAAGTTCAGTTCAGCAAATACCATGATATTTATATATCTTTATCTAATTCCTGATTAGGTTTATATACCCATGGGTTTGAACGATGCCACAGCCAAAAGGTACAACAATCAAAGGTTTGCTGATTGAGATCGACGTACTAAACTCATGTAATTTGTTGCTTCAAAAGTAATTAGTCTTTTTTATGCATTTTACAAGTTCATGAATCTTGTTAAAAGTTTAAATGTTGTTTTATTTTAAGTAAATGGATAATAAGAATTTGCATATACCTGTGACTTATGAGATGGTATCAAGTATAAACAATAATCTAGTGGGTGGTTGGATATAACTTACCATTAAACTACTTTTTTCACATGGAAATTCAGATAATTATTCACATTAAAAACTCAAAACGGTTTTTGTGCACGAGGGAACGTTTTTACTTGTTAGCGTAAGTTGTCCTTTGTTGACACGGCTTGAAATTTACGGAGCATCCTTCAATATAATGTTTATATTTATGTAAACAATTATTTTATACAACTTTTACGTTGCGCGATTCCATTACCAAATATTGTGGTTATAACAAATAACTTTAATCATAGTTATATTTTGTTGGTAGACAGAAACTAAAATGATTAAGACTAATTTTTTATAGAGATTTTGTATTATTTGGTGCTTGATAAATATACGATCTAGATTGTGCATTCACCTTTTCCAGTGTTTAAGACTATTTTGAGAGATTTTGTATTATATGATGAAATGCTACCATCTGATATACTTGTGGCTTTAATTCCCATGTATATCATTTCTTTGATGGTTTGGCAGCATTCTACCACTTGATTTAACTCGTATCTTTCTTGGAAATTACCTAGCTTTCGACTTATCTAAGGTACTGCCTTTTCCTTTTCATCTCTCGTTTTACATTCTTCTGATTTCTCAATATTGCTCAATGTAACACTTAATTTGCAAGTAACTCAGTTTTCGAAACCAAGTTGCTGAACTCGATTTTGACATGGAGTTGTATATTGTGTTGTAACTGCCATTTGAAAGAAAGCAACGACTATCAAATTGTGATGATACCAATAATGCATATTGTGTTGTAACTGTCATTTGAAAGAAAGTAATGACTATTATATAGTCGTAAAAGTCATTTGAAATTCCAGTAGTTACTCCATTAATTGGGAGATTGAATATAGTGGCCAACCAAAAAGTTCTGTTTTCCAAAAGTAATTATTGTCATTTGTTTTCTCTTCTTCCTTTAATAATAATAATAATAATAATTAGTATAAATGAGAATTAAAATGAATCAAGGAACATACTAGACGCCATTATCATTCAAAACTTAGGGTTACTTTACAAAAGAGGGAAAATCATATTCAAATAGGCAACAAGGCCTTTACAACATAAATGGGTCTTACTGGGCTTTTGAGTGAACTAAGTCTAGCATACAAATGAATATGTAAACTAAATCATATCATCTTCTTTTACACTCCCCCCCCCCCAAGTTGGGGAATATGCATTCTTCATCCCTAACTTGTCACAAAGATACTCCAATCTTGTGCCATTCAAAGCTTTTGTAAACAAGTCAGCAATTTGTTCTCCATTTCGAATGTACCCAGTCTCTATCACTCCACTTTGAATCTTCTCTCTTATGAAATGACAGTCAATCTCAATGTATTTGGTTCACTCATGATAAACAAGATTTGAAGCAATGTGAATTGCAGCTTGGTTATCACACCATAGCTTTGCAGGTAGCCTTAATTACATTCATGTTTAGCTCCTTCATTAAGTTTGTAACCCACATAATTTCACATGCAGCATTCGCCATTAACCTGTATTCAGATTCTACACTAGATCGAGCTACTACAGTTTTCTTCTTGCTTTTCCGAGAGACTAGATTGCCTCCAACAAACACACAAGATACTGACATTGATCTTTTATCAACCTTGGATCCAGCCCAATCAGCATCACAGAAACTTTCTATATCCATATGACCATGATTAGCATAAAAAATACCCTTACCTACAGTGCCTTTGAGGTAGTGCAATATTTTCTCGATAGCATTCCAGTGATGAACTGTTGGTTTTGACATAAACTGATTAACTGCACTCACTGAGTATGTAATATCAGGTCTGGTGACACAAAGATAATTCAGTTTTCCCATTATTCTTCTATATCTCTATGGATCATTAAAGCATTCACCTTCATCATTCAAGTTATACTTCTGCATCATGGGGGTGTTGTAAGGCTTAGTGGCTAGTTTCCCAGTTTCTGACAATAAATCAAGAGTTTACTTTCACTAAGATAAGTATATACCTTCACAGCTTCTAGTAATTTCAACTCCTAGAAAGTACTTGAGTTCTCCAAGGTCTTTTTTTTTGAATTGAGAATGAATGAATTGCTTGAGTTCCTGAATGCCATTATTATCACTCCCTGTAATCACTATGTCATCTACATACACTACTAAAAAATTTATACCCTTGTCAGAGTTCTTATAAACCACTAAATGATTAGCCCTGCTTCTCACAATTCTAAACTTTTCTATAGCCATGCTAAATTTGCCGAACCAAGCCCTTGGACTTTGTTTAAGACCATGTAAGGGTTTATTAAGTTTACATACCTTGTGTATCTCCCCTTAAGCAATAAATCCGAGAGGTTGCTCCACATAAACTTCGTCAGAAAGGTCTCCATGTAGAAATGCATTTTTACTATCAAGTTGATGAAGCCTCCAATTATATGTTCTTTGCCACAAGAGAAAAAATTTCAGAGTAGTCAATGCCATAGGTTTGAGCATAACCTTTGGCAACTAATCTTTCCTTGAGCCTTGCCACCATTCCATCAGCATGCATTTTCATAGTAAAAATCCATTTGCAACCTATATCCTTCTTATTCAATGGTAACTCCACTAAGGTCCATGTTTTATTCTTCTCTAGAGCTATCATTTCCTCCTTCATAGTTTCACACCGTTCTTGTGAATTCAAGGCTTCTCCAACTGTTTTTGGTATCACAATAGAGTCTAACTTTGATATAAATACATGTGAGGAACTTGTTAGCTTATTATAAGTAACATATGAGGAAATGGGATAAGTGCATTTTCTTCTATCTTGAGCAATGGCCAAGTTTTAATTTGGATCATCTTCAGTGGGTGTGTCAGTAATATTAGTCTTAGGGGGGACCTCACCAGGTATGGTGGTATACACTAGAAATTCTTCATCATCTTCTTGAACAACTGGTGCATTAATTTGATAGAAGGGTACATCGTCCATAAAAGTTACATCAATTGATACTATTATTTCTGTAAACTTGGACAGTAGCATCTATATCCTTTCTGATTTCGAGGATATCCAAAAACAACACACTTTAGAGATTTATGATCAAGCTTACTTAACTGTTAATCTACATTTCTTACAAAACATGTGCATCCAAATACCTTTGGCTTAATTGAAAACATATCTTTGTCAGGTTGCAATACTCGATAAGGAATCTCATAATTGAGTACTGCTGATGGCATTCGATTAATTAACAAACTTGCAGTGGGCACAACATCTGCCCAAAATACTTTTGGTACATTCATTTGAAATAATAATGCTCTTGCAGTTTCTAATAGATGTCTATTCTTCCTCACAGCTGCACCATTTTGAGAGGGTGTATCAACACATGAAATCTCATGAATAATGCTGTTGAGCCAAGTAATCACTAAATTCAATAGACATGTATTCTTTTGCATTATCACTATGCAAAATTTTTATTAATAGACTGAATTGTGTATTGACTTCAGCATTAAAATTGCAGAAAATGGAAAACAACTAAAATCTATATTTCATTAGAAATAGCCATGCTATACGATATAGTCATCAACAAATGTCACAAAATATCTATAAACTGGTTTAGAACAAATCAATGAAGGTCCCCAGATGTCTGAACGAATGAGAGAAAAAGGTGCACTTGCACGTTTATTAACTCTTGGTAATGAACTACTTCTGTGGTGCTTTGCATACTGACATGCTCCACAATTTATTGTAGATAGACTGCTATACCGTGGACATAATTTCTTGAACAGAGTGAGAGATGGATGACCAAGTTGACAATGAATTTTGAATGCAGAATCTATAAGAGAGCAAGCTATATATTCAGGAGGTTTGTCAAGAGTATATAAGCTACCAAATTCACTACCTCTACCAATAATTTGCCTCGTCAGAAGATCCTGGAACACATAGTGACTAGGGAAGAAAGTAATACTGCAATTTTACTTTTGTGTAATCTGACTCACAGATAGAAAATTAAATGATAATGATGGTAAGCACAAAACATAGGTCATAGGTATTGATGAATTAGTTAGCACTTCCTCTGTTCTTGTCACTGATGATTGTAATCCATCTGCTAAGGTTACTTTATAAGACCTACTAATTTCTCTCAAATTTGTAAGTAGATGCGGATTACCTGTTAAATGATTTGAAGCACCTAAATCAATTATCCACTTGGAGGTAGGTGAGTCTGCACCAGTATTTACCACAGATGTTGTCACTGATGGATTTGAAGTGTTTGAGGAATCAGGAAGTTTGCTATGCATTATGCTTTGAAGCTTGGAATATTTCTTGAATTCATCTGTTGTCATGAGAATTGTCTTAATGTTTGAAGGAGTTGTATTTCTTTGATTCCACTTTAGACTTCTACATTCTGGCATTATATGACCAACTCTTTTGCAGTAGTTACACATCTTGTTATGGTTTACAGATGGCCTCCATGGTGGCCTTTGTATTCTTCCAGTTGGTCGGGGTCTCCATGGTTGTGCTTGTGGTGGCCTATGCGGTCTCCAGTTTTGTGTTTGATAAGGAGCATTGCCTCTCATTGTCTCAAATTGATTGTTAGTGGCCATGTTTCTACTATTACCCACAAACGCACTTGCATTAGCATTTACATTATTACTGTTGTCACATTTTCTGTTCTCAATAGGAAACTATACACTTCATGTAAGGTAGTTAGATCAGTATTAGCTAGGATTTGTGATTTAACACCTTCAAATTCTGGTGAAAGTCCAGCCAAGAGCTCATGATTGTCATTTGCTCTCTTTGATTCCGTTGCACTTTAATATCTGTGCTCATAGGTAACAGTAGATTAAATTCTTCATATGTTTGCTTAAATGACATGAAGTAGTTCACCAGACTTAACTCCTTCTCAGCTCGATAGAAGGTTTTACACACATCATACATTCTTGTTAAATTCCTTTACCAGAATACAAGAATTCCAAATATTCCGTCAGCCCCTTCACTGTCTCACAATGATTGATCAAACCGATTACTTCACTTTCCACGGAGTTTCGAATCTGTAAGAACAAACGAGCATAATATCTAAGCCAGTTTTGATCTTCTTTGTCCTTTGAATTAGATCTGAGAAATACGTAGATTAGACGATCATTCTTATCCATACTTCTGATGTACAAACGTATTTTCTTATTCCAATCATTATAATTCGAATTATTTAGCTTCCGATCTATAATTTTTGGCATCATAGGCATAGCATCAACTGCCTTCTGTTCAGCCATATTCAAACAGTGGATACGAGAATTACAATACTAAAATAGGAGAAGAAATACAACTGAATATTAACTTCGTTGGATCGAGTGCTCTGATACCATGTAATTAGTATAAACGAGAATTAAAATGAATCAAGGAAAATATCAGACGCCATTACCATTCAAAACTTAGGGTTACTTTACAAAAGAGGGAAAAACATATTCAAATAGGCAACGAGGCCTTTACAACATAGATGGGCCTTATTGGGTTTTCGAAAGAACTAAATCCAACATACAAATGAATATGTAAACTAAATCGTAGCATCTCCTTTTACAATAATAATAATTTAACGAAGTTAACTATATTTTTAGATAATAATTATAATAAATAACAAGTGCAAAAACTGATAAATAACAAGTGTATATATAACAAGTGCATTGCAAAAACTGATAAGTAACAAGTGTATATATAAATCTTATTGTTATTTATCAGTTTTTGCAATGCACTTATTATGTATACACTTGTTATTTATCAGTTTTTGCAATGCGTTTGTTATAAATACACTCAGTTTTGTTGTTTATAAATACATTTGTAATTTATCAGTTTTGCAATTTGTTATTTTTGTAAAAATAAGTGCATTTATATTTTGTAGGCACTTGTGGAGGAGGAGGAAAAAAAATAGAATTTGAAATGTAATGGCAATGAGAAAGCAAATATGTGTGATATTGACAATGACTCTATCTCCAAAGTTTTTGGTTCTGATAAAAAGAAAAATTATCATCATGCAATTAGCTCTACTTCTTTCGTCAAGCAAGTAAAGATGATATAAGCTTCAACAAACATTACAAGCTTTGCGAATTTTCAGATGAAGGCTCTGTGATATGGTCCACGTTTCGCCTTCGTAGTATCTACAATTATATGTATCATTAGTAAAACTTTGTATTGCTTTTTATAATTTGAACATGATATTATGGTATTTTGAAATTGGAAATAGTAACAAATATTTGAGCATTATGCGATTGTGACATTGTTGAATTTGAAATATGGAAGTGTACTAAATCTTATATTGAATTGATACGTTGAATTATATATGTGACAGGAAATCATAAAGACATGTTATACTCATTAATAAGTGTTAGCAATTTATGTATGGCAACATTTATAAATGTTAGTAGGATTGTGATACTGACATTTATATATGTTACTATATCTTATGGTTCCAACATTCATAAGTGTTAGCAACGATTATGTTTGTAACACTTATAAATGTTACCATATCTTATGGTTCCAACATTAGTAAGTGTTAGCAATGAATATGTTTGTAACACTTATAAGTGTTACAATATCTTATGGTTCCAACATTTATAAGTGTTAGCAATTATTCTGTTTGTAACACTTATAAGCATTACAAATTTGGCTGGCCAATTCCCTACAAGCCATTGGTAACACTTAAAAGTGTTACATAAATTATTCGAAACACTTATACTCGTTGGGAATCCCCTGTTTTGGTGTAGGGATTTGTGAATGATACACTAGTTTATTCGAAGTCAGAAGAAGAGCACGAAGCGCGTTTGGCAGAGGTTCTCGGTACATTGATAAAGCACCCACTGGAGGCAAAATTCTCTAGCCGCTATTTCAGAAAAAGGAGGTTCGCTTTCTTGGGCATGTTGTGTCCAAACATGGATTAATAGTTGATTCAAGCAAAATTATCATGGTATAAGACTGGAAAACACGAAGAAATGTTGATGAAGAAAGGGGCTTTCTTAGTCTAGCAAGCTTCTAATGGAAAATCATCTCGGATTTTGCGAAGGTTTCTACACATTGAACTCGATTCACCAAGGAAAATCATGTTTTACCTTAATATGTAAAATGTGAAAACACCTTTGTATGTTTCAAGGAGCCTTTGATGAGTGTCACTGTTTTGGTTATCCTAATGGTACAAAGCCTTTTACTATATATACATATTCTTGTGGTATGGGACTGTGACCTATTCCTATGCAAGAAGAAAGGGTTATGACATATGTTAGCAGGCAGTTGAAGGTTCATGAGAGATATTATCCAACATGAGACCTTGTATAGCGGTTATTGTTTCTGAATTAAAGTCATCCAGGCATTATTTGTTAGGTGAAAGGTTAAAATTATTTGTGAATTACAAGTCGCTCAAGTTTTTTTTTTCGCAGAAAGATTTGAGTCTCAAATAACAACGCTGAATGGAATTTTGAGCCTTATTTGATTATGTACCAGGAAAATTAAGGTAATATAGTGGCATATGCCTTAAGTAGAAAGAATGCTATGTTGGGTTCAATTTTTACATTGCAACTTTTGTCGACCTTCGGCTGAGTGGTTGCCGAGTTCATTAGCAACGTTGGAGATTGGGCCTGTATTAATGGACCGTACTATACCTAGACAGAAGGAGAATGGATGTTGTTTAGTATCTACCAATAGTTGGAGAAAGGTGAGCGATCTATTCTTTTGGATTATTATTCTATCTTTTAAACCAAAAAATGATTTAATACCCTCAGATACTATGCACAATGGTAAAACCCTTCGATTCAAATTGACTTGGTTTGAAATGATTTTAGTCTCAAGGGTCTGATTCGTTATGCTTAATTGAGTGCAAAGTGAAGAGATTCAAAATGGAACGAAATTGCCTATGCACTCTTAAAGCTTGGATCAACACATGTGCCATGCCTCAAAGGAAATAATCCATTATAGTATGTTATATTTGCTTTGTCCTTAAGACGAAGCACTTTGGGAGTTGTCTCATATGTTATTCAAAAGGACATCAATGCATAACGTATCAGCTTGATTTGCATTAAATTAATCTAAGAGTCTATGACATATAACTTCCATGAATTTAGGCAATATTCATAGGGCAAAGCCCCTTCATTCGGCTTTCTAATGGGTAAGTTAAGCTTTCAAACTGTAACATACCCACTTTACTAGATCTTATGAAAAATGACAACAAGTTGAAAGTGAAATGTACTTAACGCATGGTCGATTAACATCAATTAGAAATATGGACCACCAAATTTTGATATCAATCTCACTTAATCACCCCCATCATATGTAGATGAAGAGGTAATTAGTGAGCATATCACTAAGCATAACCTATTTGGTGTAAACAACATAGGCTATCAAACTCAAAAATGAACACATAAAAACCGTAAACATCAACATGACATGAAACACAAAACGGAGCATGAATAAACGAATTATGTTGAACTACATAATTAAAGAGTGTTTCATTACCCCTAAATTGAAAGAGGTTTAACAAGTCATATTTGTTATCAAATCAACAAATGTAACATTCAATATGATACAAAAGCAAAAGGAAAATGCAAGCTAAGGAAATAAAAAGAAAGCTAAACCACTTGCAATAATTAATCTAAGCTACTAACATAAAGAAAAGACCATGAAATAAAAGAGTGCTAATTAATATTGCTTAAAAGACAGGAAAGTTATATAGAAATAAAAATGGCTAAGTAGCCATGAAAACTACAACTCTACTAACTAAAAGATAAGGTCCTATTTACATGAACATACAGGTATTTAAATATGAACAAAACCCAAATCTCATTTTTAGGAACTGCCTAAAATGCCCTTTTAATGTGTAGAAGCTTCTTGTCATTAGATTTTAATCCTTCATTCAAAATACATGAAGCTCTTTTGTCTCTTTAACTAGTAAATTAGCTCGTAATTCGTAGTCTCAAGGAAAGTGGGTTAGATGGGTTGGTGTTGTCCTTCATTTTCCATAAGATGAATTATTTTCCTTTTCTCCTTGTAAATGTGTATGCATATCTTCATGTATGCATTTCATGAAAACCTTTTGCTCCTTAATTCCTATTGGAAAAACAATTAAAATGCACAAGTAAATTTTATCAAAAATTCAAATACTAATTATAAAATTTGTATATAATTTGAATATGGCCAAGTACTAAGGCGGCTGCATTTCTCCACAACGATGGCTGAAAATTCACTCTTTCTTCTATTCTTTAGCACTCTCCGTCAACTCCTCCGTCCATCTTCCTCATCTTTTTCACTCGATTCATTCTTTACTTTGCTTACATCCGCTTCTCTATACTCTTTCAGTTTTCGCTATTGTGGAACATGCGCCGCCTTTCCCCTTTCACTGATCTAGATCTATTTTTCACCGTGCTTCTCTGTTCTATCCTCTCGCAATTCAACTCACGTGCTTAATTGCGTATCCTTGCCTTATGTCCTTTCATCTTTCTCCAAATTCCCTCCAGCAGTCCAGTGTTTCCTCACCTATACCTCAGCCTCTTTACAGTTTAGTTTAACTTTGCTCGCGACTTCCTCTTTAGTTCCACGCCGACTCACTATATAATTCAACTTGGGTCTTTTGCTGTGCAGGTGAGTGTTGATGTAAGAGCAGAGAGTTGTAGTTGTGGCGACATGATAGTTCTATTTTGCATCTGTTTGTCTGGGGTATGTCATTTTGTGTTGTTAGAGTGATGTTCTTCAATATACCACCTCCTCGTTATTCAGCAATATAGCTGAAGATTTTCTCTCGAATTTGCTGACTTAGTGGGAGGTTTTTCTTCTGCCTCCATCTCCACGTCCTATGTTACAGTTGGTGCCATTGATTTATGCTATGATATATTTTCTTTTATTGTGTCGGTCTTGGCGTTTGTCTTGGCTGCTGACAGAAGTAAAATTGTTCATGTAAATGAGGTTGGATTTTCTTGTTTGCTATGTCATAATTTACATGTCAGTTGCTTGGTTCATGTCATAGTTTCATGTTATCTTGTTTCTTGGAATTCTGCTGTGTTTTTAGCCACCTACTGCCGAGTTGACATTGGTGTAGATCCATTCATGGAACTATATTTTTTTGGGTGCAGTAGGTGCTGGTAATAGGATGGAAAGCATAAAAGATATTTCAGGGGTGTGTGAAGTACTTCAAGTACTTTGTTGGACATGTAAGATGTTTCTTCGAGCCGTTCGCTGTGTCTGCTCGCATATCAAGTCAAAATGCCTATGTAATTTTGCAGCAGATGTAGCTGTTCTAATGTAGCTTTTGACATTTTTTGTAATGTTCTGCCGTGCATGGAGAAGAAATTTTCTTTTTGTAGTCTAGAAATAGTGTCTAGCTCCAATGCTGTAATCTAGTTAGGATACAGTGAACAATCCATTTTAAAAACCATTGGTGGTGGACGGTCCATCTTAAAAACCGATTGCAGTAGGTTGGTAATCTACCAAACTCCTGAAATATTTGTAATTATTATTTGTTATAATAATAAGTGTTTGCGATCACTTTAAAAACCGGCCGGTTTTGCTAAAAAAAAATTTATAAAAAATTAACGTATGCACAAATGGCCGTTTTTACTCCCCAAATTAGAGATGATTTGAAAAAATAAATAAATTTTGGCTTAATCATGTAAAATGCCTTAAAATGTTCATTTATTTACCTAAAACAAATTTAAGTATGTGAGTAAAAATATGCATGTTTACGTGCATATCACCACCAATGCACAGTCTTATTTGATCACACTATAGAAAGATTGTGTGGTCTGATGTCAGAGTCCAAGATTCCGTGTTACGCTAGTGAAAACCGAATCTTATCTATTATGCAAAGATTCAAGTCGAAAGACACCTGTGTTTATGCACAATCTTATATTTTCGGAAAATGCTCAAACAATTTTTTTTTTTAAAAAAAAAAAAACTCAGTTGAGGATTGATGGAAATGTTTGTTTATGAAGTGAATTTATTTAAAAAAACAGGCTAATGGTAATTTATTTATGAGATATTATTATAATTGAGCTGTTACATGTTTATAACCGTAATATATTTATGAATCGTTATTATAATTGAGTCGTAACAAAAACCAATGACATTACAATATTGTTTTAAATGAGAATAAAGAAAAGTCCATTAACATTCCATTACTTTAGTAGTATATACAATTTCCATTCTGCCTATTTAAATGATAGATAGACAAAAAAGAAATGGAAAAATAACAGAAAATCTTCTTTTTTTTTTCTTCCTTCAAAAAGCGAGTAAGACAATTTTTTCTTTTTTCTTCAACAAAACTACACTTTTAACAGTATTTTAGAGTGCAAATCATAATCGACTTTGTAAGTACAAAGAGGTCGATATTTTTCAGATTAAAGGTTGTTTTATCTTAGTGGCGTTAGTGATTGTTCTTTCAGAACTGCTTTACACATTTGAGCAGATTGCCGAAACGTCTTTGAATGAGTGACAAAGTACATGACTCGGCTGAAAGTCATTGTTCCCAATAGATCAAACTTGAATCAATGAATCAAACATCTACCATTTTAAAATGATAGAAAATAATGGTAATTACACATATAGGCTATGGGGGTGTTGCGCGCATGCACAGTCTCTAATTTTGAAATTACAAGTGTGAACCCGTGCGAAGCACACAGATTTGTCTAAAAAAATTAGTTGTAGTTTTGGAATTATCATCGAATATTTGTTTAGTTATTTGAAATACCATTGAGATGATAATTGACTTCTACATTTAATTCCAATCCACTTTGGTATAGGTTGTAACAAAATACATTAATATTATATTAACTTTGAAGGAAATATTTGATTTGGTCACAATTTACGCATGCATACACAAAGACAAAGGAATAATCATAATGTTCAACAGTCGGAATAAAATTAAAAAGCTAATGCTTGGATAGCCTTTTGTAAAAAAAAAACATGGTAAATTAGAATGGACAAATGCGGAAGCATGGAAAAAATATTAAGGTGACAACACAAAGTGCATAAGTGACGCACTTAACACTGCCCTTAACTTGGAAGAACCTCAACTTTGTTTGTGCCAGGACAAAAAATGGTAATGATGAATGTCCTTTAAATTAATGATTATTGACGTATGACTAAAATGTATATGCATCATATATGCAACTTGAAGTCATATTTATGTACGTATGTGATTCTACTTGTGGTAGTTCTGATCGGCTGTATTTAAATTTTCTAATATCTACTCCATTAATTAACATGCCATTTTCTACGGTGGTGGCATATAGAATATCTTGGATATAATTAAAGTCTCCATCACATGATATCTTGGATATAAGGAACTCTTAGATATTATATATATATATATATATAATCTTAGATATATTAATGTCACCAAAATATTGTATTAACTTAGACTTTTTAAGTGAAAATTGATTAGAACTCCCAGATCCTTTTACATCTCTTATCCATGGAAGTTTTCAATTTTCTTTTGTTTGAATACTTCTATAAAATTTAGAAATTTTTACACATTTGATTTTGTTTATTGGTTTCATTCGAGATTCAAATTTCAATATATTTAAAAAAGAAAAAAAAATCATTTTGTCATTCTCTTTGGAAATTTTCGGACTTCAAAGTTTTCAAGCTTATTACCTTTTTTGGATCACATGTTTGTAGAATAATTTAAAATCCTGAAATTTGCAATTTCAAATGCCTTCGATATTCTCCAAAAAATAAGATTTTTTTGGGTTTCTTGTTAGCATTTCTTTTTTGGGCCTTGAAATAGTTTGATGTTTTCAAATTCTTTTGACCTTCTGAAATTGCTCTTTTGTAAAAAAAAATCCTATCCAGAACACGTAGGGGATAGCTATAACATCATTTTACACATCATGTTTTGAAATACAAACTTAGACCAATATAACATAAAAATTGCAGTGCAAAACATGGTAATAAATGCAGATACACCCTAGTAGTTTCCTACTGCTTCCAAATTAGGCGGCTAAGACAATTAATTCTTATCATTGTATCATGGTCTATCTAGAGCTCTCTGAGGTGCTGGTTCAACCCTCCTTTGAACTATCACCCCAATACCCCATTATCATATAGCTCAACGTCATAGTCCTTGACGTCAGCATCCACCTAAGAATCTAGAAGAACAAAAAGAACACCTGGAAGGCCATCAAGTTTGTTAGTTGTTTCCTCGATTGCACATCCAAAACCAAAGTAACGCTCACAGGAAACATTGTAAATCTTCTTTGCTGCCTCTTCGCTTCCCACAACTTTAGTTAGAGTCTAGACATAGCAGTCAATCATCTGTTGCATCATGACACCCTCACCACCAGGCTTATCCATAACAATCAGCCAATGCTCATAACCGCATCCGGGAAAAAGAGGCGCCATCTCCGTTGGTGCGAATCACCACTGCCTCCACCACCCGATCTCATCTAGCAAGTTTTAGAGTAATATACGGGTACAAAAAAACTTTAAAAGTAGAAATGATAACACAACTTAGGTTAGAAGACAAATTAAATATTACTGAAGTGTTATTCTAACATCAAAATAAGTTCAAGAGCGAAAACAAAATAAAAAATGATACGTATTAGGCTGATAATTGCGGTCTGGCGATGTGAAGGGTATGAAAACAAAACCGATTGAATTAATTGTCGCAATTATTTGTTAGAATTCTACTGGATCAATGTCCTATACAACATATGGACCGAAAATTCAATATTTAAACAAATGAATGAATAGGATCCGAACTATAGGCTACCTTGTATTAAGAGTTCAATAATCAAATAAATGGAAGGAAAATGTAAACAGAAAACAAACACCTTTAATATTAAGACCTTATATTATGAGTTACATAAAGTAATAGCACACCTTTCAGTTTAATGTCCACGAAAAAGATGACCAATTGTTGGCTACTTCCCGCCTCCACCTTTCGTGGCTCGTCATATTAGAGCAACTTGCATTGCTGCATCTCATCATCTGACTCGATGTGGGTTGCTGAAGTTTTGGAGTCGTCGCCGCTGCCCATTGGACTTGTTGTGCCTACTGTGCTGCAGTCGTTCTGTAGTGCCTTCACTCTGGATTTGGAGTTCTATGTCGGATTGCCTTATTTTATGTTTGTTTGTGCACATAGAACTGCTAATGGTGCCCTAGACTTCAATTCGGCCCAAAGCAGTGATGATTTCCATGCTTTACTCATAGACCAACCCTGATTAAAAGTATTGAGCAAATATAGATGAAACCAAAAAAATCAGTAAAGAATGCTTCAAAAAAGAAAATAATAAACCACAAATCTTTTATGCAAAGTCAGTAAAAATTGAAATGCATGATAATCAACTTGAGAAATTTGTTATATTCCTTTGTTAACATAATACGTTAATGTAGTTTCAATGCCTAATTTTATTTTCTGGTCAGTATTTCTTGATGGCATTATTAGGGATGCTACTGGAAGAATTTAATTTCCTACTGTAACAGTTCATTTATTTAGTGGCAAACTACTTAGAGCACATGAATTCAAAAAATAAAGAGCTAAAAATAGAAGGAATAGAAGGAAGCTCTTCTTGGAAAAAGGAAAAAAAAGAATATATTTGGACTTAAAAAGAAATGTTAATACATTTTCTATGGTAATGCTGAAGCTGGCAAGGAGCAGCTCAATATATAAAATTAGTTAACTTAGTCAGATTGTTATAAAACTAAGTTAACTTACTTGAGTTTATATTGGATCCAGATAAAACTCAGTTAACAAACACATATTTCGAGCACAAATTTGGTCCATGTCAACGGTCTCAAGCTTCATTGTCTGCGTAGCATGAAATTTCGTTTATTGATGATTAATATCATTGGCAATGAAAAATTTTCATGATAATTTACCACTGTCCAGGCAATGATATGTGAACATAAATTTTATCTCTATGAACACAAACTTGATCTACTGGCAATTTCATGGTCAATCCATTTATGTAAAAACATAAAAAAAAAAAAAGTGTTTCCATACCTTCAACCAACCCTCTACGCTTTGCTATAGTCTACAGACTGTATAACAACCCATGTTCACTTTATTTTGCAAAGGCACCTATGTCAGCACCATGAACACTTATATCACTCAACTTTATCTTTCTTCATCTTTCTTTAGACTCCTATTTCATTGAAGTTCATTCAGTCTTCTCAACATCAATGATCTGCTTGCTGCTCCCCATTTTTGCTACAACCACCTGATCTATTTCAATTTTAAGATGCATCATAGCAACTGCTGCAGTTTTATGTAGCCCTTGAGGCTTACATTTTTACTGCCTAAGATATTGCATCAAGCCTTGTTGTGACATGCAAGCCTCACATGTGACTCTCTATTCAACATTCTAATGCCTTCCTGTCGCACAACGAATTCACAAATTTGCAGCTTAGTATTCCCTGTTACGAACTTAGTCTGAGCATTAAAAAAGGAAAATCAAATGAGTCGCAAACAAACATGCTTGGGTCACTACAATAATAAGCATGAACTATATAAATATAATTACAATAGTTAACTAAAATTTTTCAATATATAATCTTTTTCAATTATCATAAAGGCGTCTCGTTACTTATGAACTATATTAGTCCGTTTTATGAAAATATGAGGAATCATTTTTTCGGTATAGTTCTACTATTATTCATTTTAACAATATAATAAAATCATGCCAACTCCTACATAATATCACAATATAATCAATTTGAACTAAGATTATTAAAATAAAAATCTTCATTATTGAAATAGTCGTACGTGATTCTGTTATTCATATGCCCGAAATTTGGACATATTGAAAAGAGGATCTTGTGTTGATCATATGGTTCAGTCGTGGCAACAATAAAAACTAAACAGTATAATTTTTTGACCACTAAAGCGTGGAAATAGGTCAGTGAATGTAAAGAAAACTAAACCTAAAAAGAATTATAGTATGATTAATTAGGTATAAATAGTGCGTTTAACAAAGAAATGAAATTTGGAACTTTTCTACCTTTGCTACATGAGAGTTGAAATTTGTAACGTTCACTGAACCGGGGAAGTCCATAATGCCAATGACTCAATATGAACAGAGAACATCATAATATTTAGACTGCAATCCAATAGTAACATATTTCAGTTTTCTGTAGCATGAACTGAACAATCAATCATTGAAAATTTGAAGTAAAAAATAGCAAATGCAATGGTATAGGAGTGCAAGTACATAAATGAATGACCTATGCATTCGAAACAAATTTTAAACATAAAAAGAAGTTTTTGTATAAATTTTCATAACATTAGATAATAGTAACGTGGAGAATAAATAAGCAATAGAAGATATCCACACAAAAAAGATATATTGCACATGTGCATACATCAGCAAACCATTCACTCGGTTAACATTAAAACTGGTGGTTAATGCTCTATTTTGAGTTTCAGGGAAAAATTTGTAAGCAGCATCTAGTCCTATAATAAATGCCAAACTTCAGAAAGTTCATGCTCAAGTAAATTCTCACATATAAGTACCTCGGCATGAAGAAAATAATCAAATTCCTTCTATTAGTTTATTTCCATATGAGGTACTCCATAGTGTATAATGCAAAATAGTTCAAATTTACAGAGTCAATTCAGGCAGATAACATCCATATATGCCTCAAGTAAAGATTTATTTCTATATTATTTAAACTAATGTAGCTAATTTAATGATGAATTGGATATTCTTATCTTCTTCTCGGTATTAGTATAAATTAACATAGGAAGATTAGCATATTTCAATATTACAAATAGGGACGGATTGATTTAATAGCTTACCATAGCGTATTCAAGTTAAGCAATAAATTTGTTAAGTCGGTGTTTATACAAACCATGTTCTTAAATAGCAATTATTGTATTCCTATAAAACATGTCAAATTGGTATTTACCAGTAGCATTACATGAAAATTCAAAAACTATAAGTCATTTGCGCAGAGTAATAGACTAACTGAACATCAATAAGCATGTTATGAAAACAGAATGTGGACTTTTTTTTTTTTTTTGCATTCACTTCTTCCTTCCACATCAACGACGATGACAAAACAAAACCATCTGAAAAGTAAAATATATTTTTATCTTTTTTCTAACTTAAAAGGGCATCATGATGCTTGCATCAGTTTGAAAATGAGAAAAGTGTGAATTTTTTAGATGGATCATACAACAGTGAGACAATTTTATGCACTTAGTAAAGTCTTTGCATGTATTTCTTTTGATAATTAAAAAAATATGACATTGACCAAGATTTTTTTTTTCTAACCAAGTATGAATTATAAAAGTTAGCACAAAGTATGTAATATGAACAAAATCAAAATAATGAAGCATGTTTTGAAACTATATTCAACATAGCATGTAATTAATTAATATCAAAGGGGTTGCTTAGTATAAATACATATATGCTAAGTCATCATCAGTCTAAAAATAATGAGCTAATCAATCAAAAATCAATTCAATAACTGACTAAATAATTATTCAGTGGTGGTTAAATGCAATATACACGCTATTATAACAAAAGATTTTCGCTAAGAAATCTGCTAAAATATTGATGTCCTTGTACTATTATCATAATTATAACTATTACCATAGTTACAATTAATATCCATTAAATTGACTCTTATGAGCTAACTACATAGTATAAATGAAGTGAAAAAGAGACCAATTTTTATTAGGTGATATAATATAATAGTATCAGTATGGGCGAATCAAAACATAACATGTTTACATAAACTTCCAAGTTGGGCTTACCTCTGCGTCACAAAGGCAATACTTTCCTGCGTGGGATACAGAAAGCTAAAATGCGGATTTTGTGTATAATTCATATGCGAGTGGTACGCATAGAACATTTGATGTTGTCCATACTCTGAAGCGTTCGAAGGAGGAGTACTATTTGGTGATGACATTGGAGGAGTAGGTAGGGATGGTGCTGCTCGAACTGATCTTAAAGCAGTAGGTGGTTCTACCACTAACTTTGTCGTTTTCACAAAAAATAACTCTATAGTCTTACAAGCGGCAGAAAACATTAACTCAACATCACCATCGTCTACAATTTTAATTGCCTTAAAACCAGAATCAATTGGCCAGTTGCATACAAACTCAATATAAAATTGCTCTGTATTTGTAACACCCCGTAATTCTGTAACACTAGGATTCACAAATCAAGGCAGAATTAAATTTTAAAATCAAAATCAAGGGGAATGGGCTGCGCCATTGCGTTCGTCTCGGAATTCTGCATGAAAACGAGTCCGGGTTTGCGTAAATCGGAGTCCGTATGAGGAAGATATGGCCTCCGGAAGATTCAGCAAAGTTCAAATTTCAAAAAAGGTCAGAAAACGAGTTCAAATTCGAAAAACAAACCCAGATTGGGCTGGGCAGGAATTTTCCCGCCTAAGGCACCCAGGTCGACTGGGTAGTCGACCTGGGGGTCGACCCCCCCCCCCCCCCCCGCGCTTTTTCCAGTTTTCTGAACCTGGTTCGTTCTTCTGTATCCGGACGCCATTCTGACCAGATTCGTCCGCCTAACCCTATATAAACGGCCCTTGTTTCCTTCTCTATCCTTATGCTGCCTCTGAGAAAACAAATAAATAAGTGAATAAAATAATATATAAAATAAATCGAGACGAGGAAATGCTGCTCAAGACTTTCAAGAGTAGATTCAAGTCAAGCTAGGATTCAAGTGAAAATTCAAACGACTTCAACAACTATTTTTCTACGAATCTAATCTCTGTAAGTCGGTTACTTTTTAGATTTGAACGTTTCTCTCTGTTCGTGACATGAATTAAAGGAATAAAATAATATTCCAAATCTTTCTATTCGAATATGTGCCTACATCTTTGAACCTAATTAAGAACTGTTATGATTCGATGACCAATTAGGCCTTGCCTATGACTATGAACATTGCCTATGACTATGAGCATTGCCTATGACTGTGATTGTGACTATAAGAGTTATTCCCTTGACTATGAACACAAGCCTATGCCTTTGATTAGAAAACATAAACTGTTGCCTATGACATAAAAAGGACAACTGCGATTAAACACCTATGGTTCATGACTAGGAAAGTGTTGCTTAAGTTTTGTGACTATGAAATTGGGTCTAAACCCGATTATCTATTCTGTCTGTTCTTGGTTTTATTTAGTTTTATACCTTGGGAATTTACCAATTAAGTTAGGTCTACCCATGTTCTTGAGCCTACGTCTCTATTCTGTCTATTCTTAGTTTTAAACCTTGGGAATTTACCTATTAAGTTAGGTCTACCCATATTCTTGAACCTATGTCGTTAATTATTCAAACCTTTTTATGCCAGTTATTATGTCCATCCTTTTTCATAGCATCTTTGGTTCATTCCCTATTTTCTACGAATCTAGATTTATCTATAATCTAGATTGAATCACGATTATACGAACGGTGGAAATACAATTTGGGCAAAATATGAAATTTACTAAGAACGTAGTTTTTAACTTGGAAATTGGCATAAATTGGGAACATGTATTATTGCATGTTTATAGAAATGCAAATTGGATAAATTTGACATGAATTATAGGATGTGTAATTAGAATCTAGTATTGACTTGTAAATCTAGCATTTACATGAATTGTGAACTAGAATAATAAGTCTAGTTTGACATGAACTGTAATTAGAATGTTAAATCAGAATTGGATTAGCTAAGTTGGCACGATAAGTATATTGGCGTAAATTTGAAATTGGTCATAATTGGGGATAATTGTCAGGTTTAGCAAAATCATGATTGGTGACACTTAATTTGGTATAATTTACATACCAAAAAGGCATAAATATGATATAGAGGGGGAAAGGGGCCATAAGAATAAGTGTTGACAATTTACATTAAAAGAGTAATTAGGAAATAAGTAAATTAGGAATGATTTACTTATAGAATTTGTCCTAAATGAGAAAATGAAAATTTAGACAAATTAAAGGTTTATTAACGACATCTCTTTTAATAATACACCAGAAAGTTCTAGGGTAACAGAGAGGATAGTATCTAAGCTTGGGTTTGGAAAATACAAGTTTCCTGCTCTCCCTGGCTATCTCTAACTGATCCGACGGACGGGATGGTTACTTTCAAAACCTGGTTTGAAAATTAATCGAAACCCTCTGAACTTAGAAAACACGAATAGGCCTAACCCGAGGTTAGACAGAGTTGTGATGTAAACATGCCCGGAACCAACCGGCACATCCAGTAATCGCAACAATATATGTCTAATGTGAGTGGTCGCGGCTTTAAATTTATTTAGTTAAAGCTAGAACAAGAATGATAGGGTTAAGTTAACTAAGACACTTAACCAATTTAACATGATAACAAGACCGGTGGGTGGGGTTAGGTTCATACAGACACTTAACACAGTTAAGCTAGCATGGGAGGGTTAAGTCCATAGGAACACTTAACCAACTTAACACAGTTAAGCTAGAATGGGAGGGCTAAGTCCATAGGGACAATTAACCAACTTAACATGGTGACAAGACAAGATTTGTAATGGTTAAGTAACTTAGAAAACACTTAGCCAAATTAACAGGTTAACTAGACGAGAAGGTGGGGTTAAGTAAAGTTAATACACTTAGCCAAATTAACATGTTAACTAGACTAGAGGTTGGGGTTAAGTAAAATTAATACACTTAGCCAATTTGATATGTTAGCTGGACTAGACCGTAGGGTTAAGTAAACTTGAACACTAAACCATCAGATTGTGATAAAGAAATAAGGTTAAGTCTAAAACATGAAGGGATAATACTTAACCATTAATAACATGCTAGTTAAAACAGACGGGCAAGGTTAAGTTAAAAAGGAACACTTAACCAATACAGGGTGAATGGGTATGGTTAAGTAATAAGAAATACTTAACCAATATAACTTGGTTGGTGGTAGGGTTAAGTCAACATGAATTACTGATGACACTTAACCAGTTTAACAGGGTAAATGAAGAGGGTTAAGTTAGCTTGAATTGACTAATGACACTTAACCAATCCAAATTGACGAGAAAGGGAACTAAGTAGTAAACTTTAGTTAAAAGGAGCTAAGTAGTAAACCTTAGTTAAGAAAACAACGATTCTGGAAACTAAGTGGTAAACCTTAGTTAGCCAAACTAAGTAGTAATTCTTAGTATAACACGGGAAGGAGCGAATGTCCGTCTGAGTAAAAAGAAGGCTCCAACGAATTGGGTTACGAAGCCCGAGGCTTCAAGGGGACGTAAGGGTACTCTTGGTATCCCTCTGTGAGACTGCAGATGATCCTCCTGGGTTCACAGAGGTTAAGGTCTGCGTAGAAGAACCAGGGGTATGCCTTGGTTGCATTATATGGCAACCTAAAGACTAGGTTGGACCGGCGTAATTCGACGAGAAAACGGTAGCCCTGTGATAGCAACTCGTCGTCTACCATCCATCTTGAGTCAATCAAGATACGTGAAGCGGAAAGGCGGAGAACTCCAAAAGACCATATACTTGCTATCTAGTTATGGGTGAGGATGGCCATAGGATAGTGGGGCACCGGGGGCCTGCGTATAGTTCTCATTTTTCAAGGTGTGCCTTTCATTAGTTGAGGGAGGGGTCAAGTGGGACCATAGCCACTGGAATAAAAACAGACCTTAGCATCTGCATCGGCAGATATCTGAAAGCTCCCGACCGAGTTCTGTATTCCTTAATTTGCCCTGCCACAGGACTCAAGCCGCACATTACAGGACATGTGCATCTAGACAAGCGATAAAGATTCGTGATACATGCGTGGGGAAGTATAGGAACATATACCACTCTAGGTAGTGTGTCCTAGACTTGGGGGCATCGTTCGACAGGTAGCATAATCCCTAGTTGGACTAGGTGGCATAAACCCTGAATCCGAGAAGCGTTCAGCAGATAGCGTAAACTCTAGTTGAATCTAGAAAGCACTGGATAGAAAACCCTAGATTAGATCTAGGTAATAAATAATAAATGTATGCCAGAAGGCAACGGAAAATACAGGGATTGGGATCACGTTATCCTTACTAGTTGGGACACTAGTTAGGTGGTGCAGAGATATAGAAACCAGTATAACAAGGAAATAGCGAAGCGGCGAATGTATTAGAGCATATCCAGTTTATCTTATCTTAGCATATCTTGTGATTATCTTGTCTAATCTTGCTGACCCTATCGTCTTGGTGTTATCTTGTATTCAGTTAATTCATGTCGTTTGTTTTTCCATGTTCACATGCAAGAAGTTACTGAACTTACTCAGGCTTTATGTCTGACTCTGTTTTTCTTTCGTCTTCTTTTCTTTCGTTCCCTCCCCCCCCCAGGTCGCAAAGGAGGGAATAGTATAGCTCAGGATAAGTCGGACTGTCACTCTTTCCCAGCTTGAAGATTTGTCGAAGTTTTGCTTGGATTCTCTTTTCAGATGTTATGGCTGGCTCTTGCTACATTGGGAAATATAAATATTGTTTTATGCTTCTTTATTTTTGTAAGACAGATGATACTCTGATATTGTAAAGAAATCATTGTACACTATTTTATCAATAAAGCAAAGTTTTATTTTCCGCTGTTTAATTTCTGTTTTCTTGTAATTTATCTGCATCTTTTACCCTAAATGCTCCACCGAATTTAGTGTATTCCCTTTGTGAGCGACACTAACGGACGTGGGGTGTTACACGTGGTATCAGAGCTGAAGGTTACCGGATCAGATAAAAGATTTGAAAAATATTTTCAAAACGGTTTTAAAAGAAGCATTTTAAAAGAAAAGATTTGTTTTAAAGGCATATTCCCCAAAGCCATACGCACTATTTTCTCTTCCTCTGTTTGAATTCTTGTCTCCTTCTTTCTTGAGTCTCTGAGGCTCCTGGCTTTCTGGGAGGTAACCTCATCGATGGGCGAAGTAGTGCCCCGGCTTCCATCCATAGCCGTAGTTGTTTCACCTACGACCAATTTTCCTTCAAGCTTATAGGGTTTCTGTACGATGGAGGCAGCTTTCGAGAGATTGGTCAACAAGACTACACACGGAAAAGGATGAGGAATTCATGGATGTAGATTTAGCTCACAAGGGAGGAAGGAATTATAAAACCTAAGACAAGAGGAAGTATCTTTGCTATAGTGTGATAGGGCATGTAATTAAGGGCAAGAACGAGGAACAAGATTTTCAGAAGGGCAAGTATATACTTTCACCACCAAGCGTACCTAGGAGAAAGGTAGTAAAGTTCTGTTGGAAGAATCTAGTTTTGCTGTTCGTTTTAGTGCTTCGCATTTGTTCATATCCACTTCCATAGTTGAGTCTCTGCACCATAGTACTTGTATAGTAGAAAGATCTCACTAGAGTCTCAAATCCAATTGGTGGTCCGACCAGTTTATTTTTGGTTAGTAGGGATTTGAGAATAGCTATCGAGTTTGCTTATATCATCTCACGTAGATCTTCTAAATTCGGAGGAGATATTCCTTGGGTGCTTGTATGATATTGGTTTAGGCCTTTGGGGCTTGTACTTGAGGAATGTCGAGTTCGACTAGGATGGTTTGCATAATTGTGGCAGGCACTCTAAAAAGCACGTAGTAACCTTTCGACCCTTATAGTTATGGCATGGCGGATAAGAGGGAGACCTCAAACCATCTTAGTACATACACTTGGTATCGTGATTGACATCTGTTTATTTTGGAAATGGAGATCAGGAACTTCACAATTGCGAAGTTAAATTAGTTAAGATACAGTGGAGTAAAGCTCAAGAAGGCTAGATACTAGCATTATACCCTTTTTCCTTAAGGGTGCATCCTTGATTTCTTTGTTTAGGAGCTTTACGCATAATTGTTTCTCTCTTTCCAAAGTATATCCTCTAGGTTGTATCCTCGATCCTTAGGTAGAAGCCAATGGATGTAAACATGTATTTGAAACATGTTATGGTTGATGGTTGCAAGTGGTTGCTAATGGTTGCTCGTGAATGCATATGCAAACGTATTAGGCACTAGATCAAGTTCGGACGCTTTCATCTTGCATTTATAGATATGTATTTGTTTGTAAGTTGAACTTGATATGTTATCATATGGATGAATGACTGTGCACGCATGTAGTATTTACACAACCAAGGATGCTTGCATACATGATTGGACGCATGGCACTGACATGATTCGCATTAAGGAGGTCAACTGAATCAGTAGACCGCCTGATTTTGCATTAGGTAAAGACATATACACACACTATGCATATGAACATGAAAGCATTAGAAATCTTTTAAGGACAATGAATGCCTGAGATTGAATGGTTGAGTAGATGGGTGATTGGATGGTAGGACACATTCTTCCTAACTTGAAGATTTGGGGGACGAAATCCTTTTAAGTGGGGGAGAATGTAACACCCCGTAATTCTGTAACACTAAGATTCACAAATCAAGGCAGAATTAAATTTTAAAATCAAAATTAAGGAAAACGGGCTACGCCATTGCGTTCATCTCGGAATTCTGCATGAAAACGAGTCCGGGTTTGCGTAAATCGGAGTCCGTATGAGGAAGATATGGCCTCCGGAAGATTAAGCAAAGTTCAAATTTCAAAACAGGTCAGAAAACGAGTTCAAAATTGAAAAACAGACCCAGATTGGGCTGGGCGGGAATTTTCCCGCCCAAGGCACCCAGGTCGACTGCGTAGTCGACCTAGGGGTCGAGATCCCCCCCCCCCCCCGCTTTTTCCAGTTTTCTGAACCTGGTTCGTTCTTCTGTATCCGGACGTCATTCTGACCAGATTCGTCCGCCTAACCCTATATAAACAGCCCTAGTCTCCTTCTTTATTCACAATTCTTTTCTATCCTTATGCTACCTCTAAGAAAATAAATAAATAAGTGAATAAAATAATATATAAAATAAATCGAGACGAGGAAATGCTGCTCAAGACTTTCAAGAGGAGATTCAAGTCAAGCTAGGATTCAAGTGAAGATTCAAACGACTTCAACGACTGTTTTTCTACGAAACTAATCTCTGTAAGTCAGTTACTTTTTAGATTTGAACGTTTCTCTCTATTCGTGACATGAATTAAAGGAATAAAAGAATATGCCAAATCTTTCTATTCGAATCTGTGCCTACATCTTTGGACCTAATTAAGAACTGTTATGATTCGATGACCAATTAGGCCTTGCCTATGACTATGAACATTGCCTATGACTATGAGCATTGCCTATGACTATGAGCATTGCCTATGACTGTGATTGTGACTATAAGAATTATTCCCTTGACTATGAACACAAGCATATGCCTTTGATTAGAAAACATAAACTGTTGCCTATGACATAAAAAGGACAACTGCGATTAAACACCTATGATTCATGACTAGGAAAGTGTTGCTTAAGTTTTGTGACTATGAAATTGGGTCTAAACCCGATTATCTATTCTGTCTGTTCTTGGTTTTCTTTGGTTTTAGACCTTGGGAATTTACCTATTAAGTTAGGTCTACCCATGTTCTTGAGCCTACGTCTCTATTATGTCTATTCTTAGTTTTAGACCTTGGGAATTTACCTATTAAGTTAGGTCTACCCATGTTCTTGAACCTACGTCGTTATTCAAACCTTTTTATGCTAGTTATTATGTCCATCCTTTTTCATAGCATCTTTGGTTCATTCCCTATTTTCTACGAATCTAGATTTATCTATAATCTAGATTGAATCACGATTTTACGAACGGTGGGAATACGATTTGGGCAAAATATGAAATTTACTAAGAACGTAGTTTTTAACTTGGAAATTGGCATAAATTAGGAACATGTATTATGGCATGTTTATAGAAATGCAAATTGGATAAATTTGACATGAATTATAGGATGTGTAATTTGAATCTAGTATTGACTTGTAAATCTAGCATTTACATGAATTGTGAACTAGAATAATAAGTCTAGTTTGACATGAACTGTAATTAGAATGTTAAATCAGAATTGGATTAGCTAAGTTGGCACGATAAGTATATTGGCGTAAATTTGAAATTGGCCATAATTAGGGATAATTGTCAGGTTTAGCAAAATCATGATTGGTGACACTTAATTTGGTATAATTTACATACCAAAAAGGCATAAATATGATATAGAGGGGAAAAGGTGCCATAAGAATAAGTGTTGACAATTTACATTAAAAGAGTAATTAGGAAATAAGTAAATTAGGAATGATTTACTTATAGAATTTGTCCTAAATGAGAAAATGAAATTTTAGACAAATTAAAGGTTTATTAACGACATCTCTTTTAATAATACACCAGAAAGTTCTAGGGTGAGAGAGAGGATAGTGTCTAAGCTTGGGTTTGGAAAATACAAGTTTCCTGCTCTCACTGGCTATCCCTAACTGATCCGACAGACGGGATGGTTACTTTCAAAACCTGATTTGAAAATTAATCGAAACCCTTTGAACTTAGAAAACATGAATAGGCCTAACCCGAGGTTAGACTGAGTTGCGATGTAAACCTGCCCGGAACCAACCGGCACATCCAGTAATCGCAACAATATCTGTCTAATGTGAGTGGTCGCGGCTTTAAATTTATTTAGTTAAAGCTAGAACAAGAATGGTAGGGTTAAGTTAACTAAGACACTTAACCAATTCAATATGATAACAAGACCGGTGGGTGGGGTTAGGTTCATACAGACACTTAACACAGTTAAGCTAGCATGGGAGGGTTAAGTCCATAGGAACACTTAACCAACTTAACACAGTTAAGCTAGAATGGGAGGGCTAAGTCCATAGGGACACTTAACCAACTTAACATGGTGACAAGACAAGATTTGTAACGATTAGGTAACTTAGAAAACACTTAGCCAAATTAACAGGTTAACTAGACGAGAAGGTGGGGTTAAGTAAAGTTAATACATTTAGCCAAATTAACATGTTAACTAGACTAGAGGTTGGGGTTAAGTAAAATTTAATACACTTAGCCAGTTTGATATGTTAGCTGGACTAGACCGTAGGGTTAAGTAAACTTGAACACTTAACCATCAGATTCTGATAAAGGAATAAGGTTAAGTCTAAAACGTGAAGGGATAATACTTAACCATTAATAACATGCTAGTTAAAACAGACGGGCAAGGTTAAGTTAAAAAGGAACACTTAACCAATACAGGGTGAATGGGTATGGTTAAGTAATAAGAAATACTTAACCAATATAACTTGGTTGGTGGTAGGGTTAAGTCAACATGAATTACTGATGACACTTAACCGGTTTAACAGGGTATATGAAGAGGGTTAAGTTAGCTTGAATTGAATAATGACACTTAACCAATCCAAATTGACGGGATAGGGAACTAAGTAGTAAACCTTAGTTAAAAGGAGCTAAGTAGTAAACCTTAGTTAAGAAAACAACGATTCTGGAAACTAAGTGGTAAACCTTAGTTAGCCAAACTAAGTAGTAATTCTTAGTATAACACGGGAAGGAGCGAATGTCCGTCTGAGTAAAAAGAAGGCTCCAACGAATTGGGTTACGAAGCCCGAGGCTTCGAGGGGACGTGAGGGTACTCTTGGTATCCCTCTGTGAGGCTGCAGATGATCCTCCTGGGCTCACAGAGGTTAAGGTCTGTGTAGAAGAACCAGGGGTATGCCTTGGTTGCAATATATGGCAACCTAAAGACTAGGATGGACCGGCGTGATTCGGCGAGAAAACGGTAGCCCTGTGATAGCAACTCGTCGTCTACCATCCATCTTGGGTCAATCGAGATACGTGAAGCGGAAAGGCGGAGAACTCCAAAAGACCATATACTTGCTATCTAGTTATGGGTGAGGATGGCCATTGGATAGTGGGGCACCGGGGGCTTGCGTATAGTTCTCATTTTTCAAGGTGTGTCTTTCATTAGTTGAGGGAGGGGTCAAGTGGGACCATAGCCACTGGAATAAAAACAGACCTTAGCATCTGCATCAGCAGATATCTGAAAGCTCCCGACCGAGTTCTGTATTCCTTAATTTGCCCTGCCACAGGACTCGGGCCGCACATTGCAGGACATGTGCATCTAGACAAGCGATAACGATTCGCATACATGCGTGGGGAAGTATAGGAACATATACCACTCTAGGTAGTGTGTCCTAGACTTGGGGGCATCGTTCGATAGGTAGCATAATCCCTAGTTGGACTAGGTGGCATAAACCCTGAATCCGAGAAGCGTTCAGCAGATAGCGTAAACTCTAGTTGAATCTAGAAAGCACTGGATAGAAAACCCTCGATTAGATCTAGGTAATAAATAATAAATGTATGCCAGAAGGCAACGGAAAATACAGGGATTGGGATCACGTTATCGTTACTAGTTGGGACACTAATTAGGTGGTGCAGAGATATAGAAACCAGTATAACAAGGAAATAGCGAAGCGATGAAAGTATTAGAGCATATCCAGATTATCTTATCTTAGCATATCTTGTGATTATCTTGTCTAATCTTGCTGACCCTATCGTTTGGGTGTTATCTTGTATTCAGTTAATTCATGTCGTTTGTTTTTCCATGTTCACATGCAAGAAGTTACTGAACTTACTCAGGCTTTATGTCTGACTCTGTTTTTCTTTCGTCTTCTTTTCTTCTGTTCCCTCCCCCCCCACCAGGTCGTAAAGGAGGGAATAGTATAGCTCAGGATAAGTCGGACTGTCACTTTTTCCCAGCTTGAAGATTTGTCGAAGTTTTGCTTGGATTCTCTTTCCAGATGCTATGGCTGGCTCTTGCTACATTGGGGAATATAAATATTGTTTTATGCTTCTTTATTTTTGTAAGACAGATGATACTTTTGTATTGTAAAGAAATTATTGTACAAACTATTTTATCAATAAAGCAAAGTGTTATTTTCGATCCGCTGTTTAATTTCTGTCTGTCTTGTAATTTATCTGCATCTTTTACCCTAAATGCTCCACAGAACTTAGTGCATTCCCTTTGTGAGTGACACTAACGGACGTGGGGTGTTACAGTATTAATCTTTGTTGACTTGAATATCGAGGATTTTAATTGCATCAAGTTACAACCTTTGAGAACTTTTACAGGTTTGAAAGATCCACCTTCGTATTTCCCACACTTTCTATCATCAATAACCAACTCACCATCGAAGTAGCATATAATCGCAATAAACATAGGAGCCATTCTAATTTACAACAAAAATGAATATATTACCGAAAGTTAAAAATCTAGAAAATGTTTGATTTAGGGTTTTGAAATTCAAACCTTGTACTGAATCAAACGACGGAGATTAGAGTCCAGTTGACGCAAATCTGAAATTGTAGATGATCTGAGATAAAATTATTGAAGGGTTTAATTTCGGATGTTGATTTAAGGTTTTGGGTTTCTTCCTTTCAATATTTAGAAAGTTGGAAAGTGGGGAGGAAGAGAGCAAAAGCTCTCTGTATATCACGTCTGAGCGTCATTTGAAATGACACACAAAAGCGGTATTTCAAATGCCGCTCAGACGTGAGCGGTACAAAACAAGCTAAAACCCCATAAAAGCGTTATTTCGGACAACACTAACTTTCGTTATCTTAAATAACGCTCATAACGGAGTTCTACCAATCATAATAGTACCCTATATGTGCGCCATTCAAGAAAACACTTGGTAGCGTTATCCTGAATACCGCTCCGTGGGTTGAACAAAAAAAAGTGGATGGAAGATAAATCTTCTCCGCGTCATCTTGAATAACGCTAACATGTGTTATTTCAAAAGCCGCTGGTGTTAAATAACGGATTTTAGCTGATGTGATATAAATCAGGCTACGACTGTAATAAGTTTTGAAACTAGGCTAAAAATGTTATAAGTTTGTAAAAGGTGGCCAAATCAAAAAAAAAAATCCTTTAAAAAAATGTTACATGTTAAATTGGCAAGGTAACAGCAAATGGCAACGTTGTGCAGTATGCTGTTTGATTATGGTCGAACTGGCATGGGTTCAGTCCTGTGTAGTTGCAATTTTTCTTTGGTTTCCTTTTTTAATACGCTACGTTTCCTATTGGTTGCTTAGGGCAACAACTACATACGGGCCGGCACTCGGTATATCAACCATGAATGGGAATGATTGACTATTTGTTCAAAAGCATAAAGCCACAAAAAACGAAACGAATAGTATGTCCTACTGGATACCAAAGGTGATGTTTGTACCTTCATTTTCCTTATGGGTAATCAACATACTTAGGCATGCTTATAAAAACAGTAACACAAATAGCCTTGTTTCAAAAGTTATAACAGATATAGACCTATTTTGGGTTTGCTAAAGGTGAGTTTTGGGAATTCGAACAAACACGAGTTTTGAGAATTCGCCTTCAGCAATGCTCATCGCTGAGCTGACCAAAACTAGCACATATTTGCAAACAGTTTTGAAACTAGCCTATTTGTGCCACTAGTTTCAAAAACTAGCCTAACTTGAAAATTTGTCCTCGTTCAGAAGCATAAAGCCATAAAAAATGAAACGACTAGTATGTCCTACTGGATACCAAAGGTGATGTTTGTACCTTCGTTTTCCTTATTGCATGTGTTAATTAATAGCAAATGTTAAGGATTGCCGATCGCGCACCTTCTTTAGCCTTTTTATATTCTAATAATTAATAATTTAAACTCATTTGATGGCACTTAGTTTGGATTTAACTTCAACTATTAAAAATGCCTTTTTAGTTTAATGAGAAAAGCTGTAGATCCCTGTTTTTAATATCGCTCTAAGAATTGCTCCCGCATAAACGATTTTATGAATTATGTTCTTGTTTTTGAAACAAAAGGAAAATATAAGACACATCGCACTTTTTGATTGAAAATGCAAATTAGCTTGTTTTTTTAAAAAAAAGATGTATAAAATTTGATTAAAATTGAAAATTGCAACTATTTAGTAAAATTATACTTAAATAACAATTATTATTACTTATAAATAAAAAAAATTAATTTCCAAATTTTAAACAACTTTCTGAAAAGCGCAGGCTAATCTGCATTTTTTTCAATCCAAAAAACTGCTAACTTGTTTGCACTTTCTAATTCACAAAAAAAAAAAAAAAGATTTTATTTAAATATCTATTGCTATAAAAACTTTTCTTATAACAAGTTCTGAAATAGAGGCCTTGTGTGCAAAGCTTCTTAACTTTAATATCACTAAAATATTGACTTTTTTTTTTCCATAGATTTAGGCTTTCCTTATGAAAAAAAATATTACTAAATGTTAATGTTGCTTAAATATAGAATTTAGCAAATAGACATCCATAAGAAATTCAAATTTTCATTACACCACTTAAAATGAAACCTAACAAATAAACTTAATTTGCAAATAAAGTAGACGGTACTAGATACTCTAGGGAACAGTGATCTTACCAACCACTGAAAGCCGACAAAACTGTAAAAGTAAGCTCATCCACAGCTAGTTGAGGGTTCGTTCGCAGCCAATATGTGTCACGCTTGGCATGGTGTTCGCGTCCGACACGTCTAACGGCAGCAAAAATCTCCCCGCTCGAGAGGTGTGTTTTGCCAACGCTGGAAAACCAGTCGTTGGCGTCCGACGCGTGCGACGCCTCGGACGCAAGGAGGAAAAAAATGAAAAAAAAATGTTTTTGCTGGAATATGGTGAACGGAGTGAGATGGGTTATGGGAATGAACGTGATATAGTAAAAAAGGACTGACGGAGATGAAAAAAAAAGGAGCTGTTGTCTTTCGCTCGTGAAGAAAAAAAAATGAAAGGGTAGGAGCAGCTTTTGATAAAGAAATGAAGTAGCAAGTTCCGTTTAACATGTGAAGCACTGTTTTTGGGAAGGTAAAATTGGGTTGGCATGAGCTGGGAAACAACTTTTGGATTATCGAAGATAGGAACAGTCGTATGAAAAAATTAAAACATAAATGTCTCGCTCAAACATAAATTACAATTAAACACATAAATTAATTCATAACAACTAATTTAAAAATTAAATACTCCGCTCAGATACCACGCTCAAATACTCAGTTCGTGGCTAAAAACACATTTCTCGTTCGCTACAGTACCACGATCAAATACTCCGCTCAAATATCCCGTTTCCGTTCGCCAAAACCCGAACCTATCCAAACTGACATATCCGAAGGTACAACGTTTGCAGCTTTGTCTAAGCGGTCAATTGGTCATCGGTCCACATTCAAATGAGCATGCTCGTTGCAGCGAATTAAAAGCCACGACCATGCCCACCGAGCAATTCACTGATGTCTCACTCTTCCAATATTCACTGGCTACAAAAACTGAATGATACAAACTTTGCAAATCAATGAAACCATATACTATATGATCCTACTTATAATGACTAAACGAGCCGTGAATATAAACTTATCTTCAAGGATTTAATTACAGGGCAAAAGTAAGTCTATTTGTCTTATGAGTAAACAAAATATGTGTTAGTGATAAGTGGCAGCAATAGCATATGAATATCATATGAGTTAACAAAATTCACGAAGGCTTCCCGGTTTAATTTTCTCAAAAATTATTTAAAAAATGGACGTTAACCGTGAAGGCATGTGAGTTAACAATCCGAAATGTTATATTATACGATCACGTTTTCACTTGATCGCAGTGGCGGATCCAGCTTTTTAGTTGAGGTAGTGCAAAATCTGTCTCACATTGCAAGTTTTGGTTAGATTCTGTTGTGTGTGTGTGTGTCTATATATATATATATATATATATATATATATATATATATATATATATATATATATATATATATATGTCACCTCAATGTAAATCAACTGATTGTAGCATGATTAAGCCCAAATATTGTGTGTGCTGGCTTATTCAACTGACTCTTGTTCGGTTCAGTAAGCAATTCTGCTTTTCTATTATTGAGTGTGCTGGCTTATCCGACTAAAACCGACGGTGGGAAGTGCATAACGTGATTGGGCCTTGTCTGTTTTCTCTGTTTATCCGAAATACAACTGCATAGTTTATATTGTGTGTGTTGGCTTGTATATAAACAACTGTATAGTTTATCCGAAATACAACTTTTGATGAGATAAAAATTACATCAGTTCAATACTTGTTTTCTCTGTTTTTTTCTACATCTTCTCCAAACTCTTCCATGATATAAGAGCGGTTGCGTAACTGCTTTTCCGTCCATTTTTTTTCAAGAATCTCATCAATCATTCTCTGCCATTAGTTTCCTCATTATTCATTTTTTCAATATTCACTCCCATCAGATTATATTGTAACCATTTGGGTAGTGATAGCAATTCTTACATCGAAATGGTGCACTTCGCCAAAGATTTATTCACAAATCTGTATCTGCACACTGTTTCGGTATTAGATTCACTTTGAGAAATCAAGAAAATCTCTCCAGGCGTCAAAGAATCCTTCAAAAAATCAGAAAATTTATTGTAGTGCCATGCTAGTATCATTTCTAATCTGGTTGCAACTACATCTTCATCACATTCTTTGAAGAAATTAAATTATTACGTGGCAGCTCTTTGAGATTTCTTCCATTTTCTTGTATTCCATTCCTTAGTCAACATGGTTGACATTGATGTATCAACAGCTTCTGGAAACGGTGGTTTGTTCGACATGATTTTGCTTTTGAAACTGCCAAACTCATCAAGACAGTGATTAGCCCTCAAAGCCAACTCATCAGAGCCCATCTTGAAGAAAATAATTATCTTATCCGGAGGTTGCAAGTCGAAACTGCCATCTAAGCCAACTCATCAGAGCCCATCTTGAAGAAAATAATTACCTTGCAAATTCCCCCAAAGTTCATCACTAATGCAGGAAACATAATTATTAGCAATGAAGAATATACCAAGTATTTCAGAAGTAAGTTTTTAGTTATTATCCTTAATTAGTGCTAATTTACATCCACGAGTCATTGAATGTAATATCAACGCATGAAATTTGGGAAACCGTGCAAAGAGTTTTTAGCACACAATCAACTGCTAAAGTGATGCATTACAGAAGGGAACTGCACAATATCAAAAAAGAGAATGACCCAATAAGGGACTACTTGGCCAAAATCAAGAAATTATACAACCTTCTTGAAGCTGCTGGACACCACACACTGAGACTGAGCAAGTCATAGCAATTCTAAATGGTCTTAAAGACGAATATAAGGTTGTTGTTGATAAGGATTGACATAATTTGAGGAATAAATATCATTAATGATATGTCATAATATGAGGGAATAACATAAATATCATTAATGATATTATTTCATAATTGTAGCAGTACGTATAAATGGTATGCCATGATACGAGGGAATAGCATAAATATCAATACTGATATTATTCAAATATCATTAATGATATTATTCCATAATTGTGGCTACATGTATCTTGTAACTTTATATATTTGTGATTCCTGATATGGAAAAACATCATTCTCTTCAACTTTTTATCATGGTATCAGAGCTTTGATCCAAGATAGTTCAACTTCCTCTTCTTAAATGGCTCTCATTAACCAAACTTCATCCAGCAGATTCTTAATGGCAGCGATCCCACAAAGCCCTACACTTTTCTAGGAAAATGTGAATGGTGCCGAGAACAAGGACATGTGACTACTCATTGTCCTTTATTTAAGAAAAAGTTTACTAATGTCATTCCTCCTTCAAATTCCCAACCTCCGTCAAACCGATTCACATCACAACCTCAAGCAAACATTGCAAACCCCTCCGTCTCTTCATCCTCTTCAACATGGCTTCTTGACATTAGTGCTTCCCACCACGTCACGGCAGATCTGAACAATCTATCCCTCTATGCTCCTTATGATGGAACCGAGAGTTAATCGTCGGTGATGGAAAAGGCCTTAAAATCACTCAGGTCGGTTCTTGTCTTTTATCATCACTCAAACTAAATAATGTCTTAGTTGTTTATGCCATGTCTAAAAATATAATTTCCGTTTCTCAACTTGTCATGATAACAATATCTCAATTGTCTTTTCTTCCACCTCTTTTCATATGAAAGATCTCAAAACGGGGGAATCCCTATTCCAAGAGCTAGTTGCAGCAGGCATTTATTAGCTAAATTTCACAATCCCTACAGTCTATGCAAGCACAACTTGATTGGCACCATCGTTTAGGACAACTGTCTCATAATGGTTCTAGGCAAATTGTTTCCAAAAATAAACTTCATGTTCCTAGTATCTCCACTTTAGATTGTAATTCATGTACTTGCAATAAAAGTCATAAACTTCCTTTTTCTACTTCCTCTATTGTGTCAACTGCCCCACTTAAATATGTTTATTCTGATCTTTGGACATCACCAATTTACTCTCATAATGGCTTTAAATATTATCTTGTTTTCGTTGATCGTTTTTCTAAATACATTTGGTTGTATAATTTGAAATGAAAATCAGATGCAAAACATGTATTCATTCGTTATAAAACTCTAACTGAAAAATACTTTCAACTGCCTCTAAAACTCTCTACGCGGACAACGGTGGTGAGTATGAAAGCCTACGTAACTATCTGTCTATCGATGGAATTTCGCATTTCACAACTCCACCCCACGCCCCTCAACACAGTGGCAACTCAGAGCGACGACATCGACACATTGTTGAGACATTTTCTATCACTCTTAACTCATGTTAAAATGCCCCTTGAATATTGGACAAATGCTTGCTTATAGCTATTTACTTGATTAATTGACTTCCCATGCCAACTCTAAACAACATGTCACCCTACTTTAAATTATTCGGCTGACATCCAAATGATTCCAAGCTTCGAAGTTTTGGGTGTCTTTGCTACCCATGGCTTAAACCCTATAATTCTCACAAACTTGAACTCAAATCTCAACCATGTATTTTTATTGGTTATTCACCTACTCAAAGTGTATATTGTTGTCTGAATTAAACACTAATCGTGTCTATGTTTCTCGTCATGTTCATTTCAAAGAGAACATTTTTCCTTTTTCTGAACTTAATAATTAAACTGCCTCCTTGTCTGAACTAGTGGAACAATGGGCACCGCTCACATTATCTATATTATCAAATACTCAATCTTCCTCTTCTCATTCATTGCAAACTAACTCACCTTCCAGCATACCTCCTACCTTATTCCCCACTTCAACCTTTTCGTCTCCTATATCCACAACAAACTCATCTCAGTCTCCTAATACCACTACTGAGCTTTCCTGTACTTCATCTCAGTCAAACCTTGATATATCCACATCTACAAATTCAACACCCAACAATCCATTATATTCCCTTCAAATGACCACAAGACTACAACAGGGCATTAGGAAACCAATCAGTAAACTGAATTTAAATGTGGAGGTTCATGAAATGGTGATCCCCGAAAATATCACCTAAGCATTAAAAAGCCCCGTTTGGCATAAATCTATGGATGAAGAGAGTAATATATTGGTAAAAAATAGAACTTGGAATCTTGTACCTTCATTTATGTCACAAAATATAGTGAGATGCAAATGGATTTTTTGAATTAAAAGGAATAAGGATGGTAACATTATTCAGTACAAGGCTCGCTATGTTGCAAGATGTTTTAATCAGAGAGCTGGCATCGACTACGGTGAGACTTTTAGCCCTATAGTTAAACCCGCCATGGTTCGGCTTATGCTCTCACTTGCGGTTAGTCAAGGTTGGTCATTGCGCCAACTTGACATAAACAATGCTTTTCTACATGGCACACTTACTGATGATGTATACACCATACAACCTCCTGGCTACACAGATCATATACATCCAACACATGTATGTAAATTAAACAAGGCACTATATGGGTTAAAACAAGCTCCAAGAGATTGGTATAAAGAATTACAGAAATATTTAATTGAGTTGGGCTTCAAGAATATGGTCTCTGATTCATCCTTGTTCACATTGCATAAAAATGGTGACATCATTTATCTGTTTGTTTATGTGGATGATATTATTGTTACTAGTAATGCAACTCATGCTCTGGAAGTTTTTATAAAAAAATTGGCAATACGTTTCTCACTCAAAGACCTTGGAGAATTGTCTTACTTCCTGGGAGTGGATGGTGCCTCATCCAAAAGGTACTTTCTTGAGTCAAAAGAGGCATATTGCTGATGTTTTGTGCAAAGCTAATATGGATAATGCAAAACCAGTTGGAACACCATTAGCAATTCATCCTCCGTTAACTATACATGGAAATTTTCTCAAAGATCCTACTGAGTATCGTACTTTGATAGTTAGTTTACAATATTTAAGTCTCACAAGACCTGATATGGCATTCGTAGTGAACTAGTTAGCTCAATACATGCAGCGTCCAACTGAGGAACACATGCAATCTCTACATCGTCTTCTTCGGTATCTAAGTGGTACATCTAATATGGGTTTAATTATACACAAAGACTTACCTCTCGCTCTCCATGCTTACTCTGATGTGGATTGGGCTCGTGACAAAGACGACTACATTTCTACAACAACGTATATAGTCTATTTGGGTAAGAATCATATCTCTTGGACGTTAAAGAAGTAGCATACAAGAGCTAGATCATCTATCGAGCCAAGTACAGGGCAGCGACAAATGCTATTGCAGAAGTTCTTTGGTAGGAAATTTATTCAAGGAGCTTGGTCATAACCTCACTCTCGCGCCAGTCATCTATTGTGATATTGCTGGAGCTACATATGTGAGTGTTAATCCGGTTTTTCAGTCTAAAATGAAGCATCTGGGATTGGATTACCATTTTGTCAGAGAGAATGTGCAAAGTGGAAACTTGAGGGTCTCTTACATATCCACTAATGGCCAACTTGCGGATGCCCTCAACAAAGCCACTACCACGTACCTCCTTCACAACATTGGTTAGTAAAATCGGTCTCTCATCTTGGTCGTTCATTTTGAGGGGACGTGACAAGAATTGACATAATTTGAGGAATAAATATCATTAATGATATGCCATAATATAAGGGAATAATATAAATATCATTAGTGATATTATTCCATAATTGTAGCAGTATGTATTAATGATATGCCATAATATAAGGGAATAGTACAAATATCATTAATGATATTATTCAAATATCATTAATGATATTATTCCATAATTGGTGCATGTATCTTGTAACTTTATATATTTGTGATTACTGAATGGAAAAACATCTTTCTCTTCAACTCTTTATCAGTTGTAGCCATTTGATCCTCAAAGAAAACAACTTCTGATATGCAGTATGTACACTCAATTCTGCTTGCACATGAAGCAAAAATTAAGCATAAAAGACCACAAGATTCAGAATTGCCTATCAATTACACAACAAGCTACAAAAAAAGAACATACATTTTCAAAGAACTGATCAGAATAGTCAAAGAGATGGATATAATAACATAGAAAGTGGAAGTGGAAGAAACAATTCTAGGCCTAAGTGCCAATTCTGTCAAAAGATAGAACACACTGCCACTAAATGCTATTTTCAGTTCAATCAAAACAATACTCCTAGTCAGAGCACAAGCAGTCAAAGAAATTCTAATCTAGATGAAAATTTAAGTCAAATTCAAGGTGATGCTGAAAAGCAAATTAATATCAATAACTGCCATTTGGATGAAGTAGTCAAAACAGAGCATATTCAAGACAGTGCATGGTACCCCGACCCAGGTGCTACTAATATTACTAATATCTTGGAGAATTTTAATCTTGGTAATAGAGAATACAAAGGTAACTAATTAATATCTTTAGAAAATATTGAAGTAAACATTACACACACTGGTAATGCTCACATCAAGGAAAAATGTCGTCTATTCTTAAACAATCTTTTGAGCGTACTTAAGATTTGGAAAAAACTTGATTAGTATGTCACAATTTTCCAATAACAACAATGTATTTTTTAAATTTTACCCCAATTTTTGTTTAGCTAAAGACATTCTAACAAAAGAAACTATTTTGCAGGGTGAAGCTGACAAAGGACTGTATAAGTTCAATTTAGTCAAAAAAAATTTTCAATAATGACATTTGTTGTAATGTCTTTGAATCACTGAAAATAGTAGGAATAAAAATACTTTTGATTACTAGCATAATAAGTTCGGTCACCCTAATGAAAAGGTTGTAAAGAAAATTCTTTCTAAAAATAAAATCTCCTTTGATAATTGTGTGTTACCATATGTTTGTACTTATTGTCAACTAGGTGGAAGTCACAAGTTATCATTTTTTTTATTCTCAAACTGTTTACATAAACCACTTGAATTAGTTGCTTCTGACCTTTAGCGACCATCCCCTATAAATTCAGATTATGGGTGTAAATTCTATCTATCGTTTATAGATTCGTATTCTAGATATACCTGGATCTATTTCCTAAAGTTAAAATCTGAAGCTTACAATGTTGTTATACACTTTACATCTATGGATGAAAATCAAACTAACAGCAAAATTAAGATAATACAAACTGATGCTGGAAGTGAGTACATAAGTCTAAATAATTTCTTCAGAAAAAAAGGGATAATTCACAGAATCACTTGCCCCTATACATGTGAGCAAATCAGTCTTATAGAAAGGAAACACAGACATATAATTGAAACTGGTTTATCTCTACTTACACATACCTCTATGCCATTAAATTTTTGGCCTGATTCATTTAACACATTAGTCTATCTAATAAATATACTACCAACAAAAGAGTTAAATGAATCAAGTCCTATAGAAAAACTAATTGGCATAAAATCAGACTATAATTTCTCAAAAACCTTTATATGTTTGTGTTTTCCTTGTCATGGACCATACAATGAAAACAAACTTAACTTTTGATCCAAACCATGCACTTTTATTGGCTGTGGTTTGAATCAAAAAGGGTATAAGTGTTTAGATGAAAATGGAAAAGTCATTATCACTAGGCATGTTGTATTCAACGAATATGGATTTCTCTTTAGAAACTCAGATGTCAAAACAACAAGCAAGGTACTAAACCCAAAGAAATCTATTCCAAACTTACTAATTTACTCTGAAGTAACCAAAAATGTGGAACTTAAAGGGACCAGAGATGCTATTGAACCATAACACACCATGCCCATCATACCAGGTCATGATACTCAAACTTCCAGTCACACACATGTCAACTTTCTGCAATATCAACAGCAAGTCAGGGTCAGCAAAGTGAAAATGAAACATCTGAAATAGAACAAAGTAGATCATAGGAAGATACTGAACAAACCACAATGAGGCATACTGGACATCCTATAGTTACAAGAGCAAAAAGTGGAATCTTTAAACCAAAAAATTTCACAGTAGCAAATGTCTTGGATGAGCCAGAGAACTTCAACCTAGTTGTTAAGGACAATAGATGGGGAACAACCATGAATGAAGAGTATAATGCTCTTGTAAGGAATAAAATAAGGGAACTAGTCCAACCACTAGGTAACAAAAATATTGTTAACTGTAAAGGGCCTGTAGGTTGAAAAGAAACCCTAATGGTACCATCAACAAATACAAAGCCAGGTTGGTTGCTAAATGCTTTACCCAAGAGTATGGGCTTGATTTTAATGAAACTTTTTCTTCTATGGTCAAACCAACCACTATTAGACTTGTTCTTACAATTGCCTTATATAATAACTGCCATATGAGACAATTAGATGACAATAGTGCTTTTTCAAATAGAGTCTTACAAGAAGAAAACCATATGAAACAACCTCAAGGCAATGAGCAGAACCCAAACCTTGTATGTAAACTCAAAAGGGCTATATACAGATTGAAACAGGCTCCCAGAGTTTGGTTTGGTAAATTGAAAACCACTCTGATTAACAAAGGTTTTCAGTTTACCAAATTATATAACTGTCTCTTTGTCAAAATCAGTAATTCATCATTTGTATATGTGTTTATCTAAGTTGATGATTTAATTATTGCAGGTAATGGTGTAGGTCAAATTAAGAATTCGAATCAGTACTTAAGCAAAGTATTTTCTATCAAAGATCCAGGCCAACTAAATTACTTCATTGGTATTAACGTAATAAAGAAATTAGATTCAGATATAATATTAAGTTAAAGAAAGCATATTAATGAACTACTTGCCAAAACTAAGATGAGTGATGCCAAACCACAACCCACACCAATGATTTGTAGTCAAAGCTACTCTAAATACAGGGTAGAACCTATATCTAATTCTAAACAGTACATAAGCATAATTAGGGACTTATAATATGCTACTATTACTTGACCTGATATAGAATCTAGTGTTAATAAATTATCTCAATTCATGCAGGGACCTATGGAAACTCACTAGATAGCAATTAAAAGAGGTATCTTAGAGGAACCATTAACCATGGACTGCTAATGAAGAAGGGGAAAGACCTCATTATTGTTGGTCACCGTGCTTCAGACTGGGTAATCATCCAGATGATAGAAAATTAGTGTCAGGTTATTGCATTTATCTTGGAGGCAATCTAATATCATGGAGTTTTAAAAAATAGACTACCATTTCCAAATTTAGCGCTAAAGCTGAATACCGAACTGCTGCAAGTACTGCAACCGAAATAATGTGGGTGCCATCATTACTGAAAAGATTAAAGATCAACTCATGCAACAAAGCAACATTGCGGTGTGACAATCAAAGAACAATATTCATGTCATCTAACCCAAACCTACACTCACAAACAAAATACATTGAAATGCATCTGTATTTTGTTCGTGAACAGATAATCAAGGGACAACTACAAGTTTGCCATGTACCCACTTATTATCAGAAAGCAGACATTTGAACAAAAGCATTATCAATAAAAAAAACATAGTGAGATCTAGATCTGAGCTTAGAGTAACAAAAAATCAACCTAAAAGCAAGACCAAAGGAAAGGAATTACCTTCGCATCACCAAAAACCCACCACCTGTTGATTTTGCTCTAGTCGTGAGGTTTCATCTTCATCCAGTGATTATTTGTTGCTGCACCCCGTCTTTTCATCTTTCACTAGTAGATCTCATCTGTTTTCATGAATCTCTGAAGATTAAAGCTAATTTGACTTTCAAATCGGCGAACAAGATTGCAAATGGTGGAAGCCTAAATTCTATAGGGCATTGAATTGAGGGGGAGTAAATACATACTGATTACAACTCAAAAATATTTATTATCTTGTGTTTGTTTGTTATTAACACTTTAGTAAAGAATGAAACTAAAACAATGTTTATATTAAACTGAAAATTCACATATATGTTTCTTGATTTATAAATCATTGGCAAAAAAGATAATTATTTGACATTCATCTACATCCGCGAATTTGGTTATCCGATATCGAAAAATAATTTCAATTACAAACATGACACCATCTGCATTTGAAATTTTCTATTAATAGACAAGTCAAAAGAGTGATGCCGAAATTATATTTTTGGCCCCTAAATTGCATTATTTATTCATGTTGGAATTTGCAATGTGTCTGAAGTATAATCCCAATTTTTTCTTGTTGAATTTTTAACTATAAACGTTTAATTTTACTTTCTTTGTAAACTGGTTTAGCCATGATGTTCGCCAAATTGTTATGAATTATTAGAAGGCAAAAAGCCATTAAAGAAAAAGAGACGAGACATCATATTCATTGCATGTGTAAATGTACAATACAATGAAACTATGTTTGTAGACATTTCAAGAAAAAATTACAATAATGCCAATGCAATGTTTGGCATATTCATCTTTATAATTTACATATTATCACCCAACCTTTTGGTCTGTCTATCAAAAATTATTTGGTTTACCACGGCTCAGCGATTATCAAGGCTAAACAGCTTAAAAACATCATCTAAAGGTTTAAAGATCAAATCTGGATAACACCTTATGCAGATGATCAAATTAGCTCACCAAATCAATGCTTGAGAAATCTTCTAGTAAGGGATCGACAAAATCAATATAGAGGGATTGGTACAACTCCAAGACGAATCAGAAGAATAACACTACTTCAATAATCAAATTTCATAACGAACAAATTACAAATCCAAAGCAGATTAAACTTCATAGAGTAATTCAACACATCAAGTAGGACCCGCCATAGGAATTGTGGGCCCTGTAAGCAATTCTATATGGATCGGTATCGATCTCTATAAACGGATCGGGCCTGATCCCTCACTTACCCAATTATGGGCTTAAGCATCCCAGAGTTCCTCTACAACAGTCCTCCGATTCTTCTGGTCTACCTACATCTGTAAATACCCATCTTCTAGATGAAAAAGGGATATTTTTTTTGGGCATTTTTTTATTTTGAACTACCTTATTTGGAGTCTTACTGATCTGAGCACTTGTAAACTTGATATTCAATGCTAAAATAAACAAACCTTTAAAGTGGATATAAGCCGATCATTGTCGAACCATTATAAATCACTATGTCTCTTTTCTTTTGCGTTTCTATTATTCTATTCATCTTTTACTTATTTATTTTAATTTATCATTTTGTTGTACTCATTGGGTAATGTGCTAATTTTTTGTGTTGACATTATGAGAAAATAAATGACTCTATTTTTCCTACCTTCCTTCCATTCAAGTTTTTGAATCTCCTTAGATCTTAGTGTGATCCACCTACAAGGCTTGAAGCAGTGATAAAAAAACAAATCTCAAACAGTTGGATCTTCTACCTATTGGAAACCTTTAGACAATGTTGATCCTAATGCTATTACTATAATCAATGTGGCTTCGTCCAATCTTGATCCTCTAGTTACTTACACTTAAATGCATTGTCTCATGAAGAATTTGGTGGAAACTCGAAGCCAACATAACCGGGAGACCAAGCATAACTTGGACTGATGAAATAGCTGCAACAATCCACTTAAAGGAATGTTAGTCGCCTCGATGGAATTATAAGCGCTCGAGCTCCACACATCGATGTTTCTGAAAGTTCTTCAAATGATTTCCATGGTAGAAATTAAAGCCAAAGGTGAATAATATCTTAAGATGGCGCTAAAGCCACCAATACTGAGTGAGCGAATCAACTTGATCGTTCCTAGTTTGGAACTGATCTCAATCATGGGACTAAAGCCGACCCCTAACAGGTTGCCTTACTACGCCGCCACCCAAAATTTGATTTTTGGACTTTCAACTGTTAACCAAAAACATGTGCCTCTGCTTAGCTTCAACGGAGTCAATCGAACAACATTGTCCAACTCAACGATAAAGATCTTCCTCCAAGGAGGCATCGTAGACAGAATATTGCACAGTTGGATCACAACCACCAGAATCCGATGGAGATTCCAACTACTATTTTCACCGCCATGGTCCATAGGATCATGAGAGAATTAAAAGGTTATGTCTGTTATGACTGGAAAGCCGGTAGGAGATGTAACCCTTTTAACGATGATATTTTGAACACCGAATGACCTCAACGATTTAATATGCCACATCTCCTAGCAAACTCAGGGGAAGCCAATCATATCAATTCCTCGACTGATACGAGTGGCATATGGACTTATCTTGCATCGTGGATGTAGTAAAGTGAAAATTATTTCCTATGTTTCTTAAAGGCATAGCTCTATTATGGTTCTTTGGAATTCTACATCAAATTGTGTCCTCCTTTAATTAGTTGGCTAGAAAACTGGAGGAATAATTATGTATGCATACCACCAAATCTAAAGACAATATGTCCATCTCTAACATCATCCAAAGTGTTGAAGAATTACTCAAAATCTTTTTAGAACGCTTCAATGATGCTCTAATAGAAGTGGACAAACTAGACAAAAGTGTCATTCTCCTTAAACTTGTCAAAGGTATTCACCCTAAAACCAAGTTCGGGAGTTCACACAATCAAAATCCTTCAAAAAATTAAAGAGTTTATATGAGAAAGCCAACCAATGCTTATGCCAGGAAGAAGCGCATATGAACCGGGCTACGTAGGGTTATCCCTATAAACTTCAACAACATAATGCTTAAAGCGATCGCGCACAAAAGTAAGATAAAGAGTGTTTTAGTAAGGCCATTGCTAATGCCCAAAATAAAAATGCTCAAGGCGATAACAATGAATGTAGCCGTGACAAAAGAAAAGACTAAAAGAACAGACCGATAACATAAGCATATGACGACTACACTTTACTCAGTGATTCTCATGAAAACACCTACTTGGAAACCTATGATACACTTCAATACAAAGTGCCAAATCCTGGAGAATCGACGGAAAAGGCAAAAGAATCAAGAAAATACTGCATGTATCAAGAAATGTATGGTCATTATACCAACAACTACCGTCAATGCCATCGAAAAAATCATTCCCTAGAAAAACTTGAGCAGTACTACTATGACAAGTGCAATCAAGCTACTTGACACTTCTGTTCACCTTTTACGTTGGAGGCAAGGGTACAAGTCAAACGGATGCGGCATGACCCACTTATGCTTTGGAATTTTTGTGAGTGCATCCATGGATTTACTTTCTTGTTCGTCAAATAAACCACGAGTCAGATGGGTATGACCCGACCTGTTCATGCTTAGGAATCTATCAATTGACTCAAAATCTAACCTATTGGAAAAGGCGCAACTAGAGTTGAATGTGATCCATCCATTTAGTCATCGAATCACACTTCCGATTATATTCCATCATACACAACATGTTAGTTGTGATACAATTGACTTTCATGCACAAGCGCAACATGTTGTATTTGATGCCTTTAAGGCTTGGAACCGATTAATGACCTTAAGTCCATCGGTGGACTCCAACTAAATGGGTGTGTTCCGACCACACACAAATTAGCTCGAACCTTGAACATATGGCTAGGTCGAGTATAAACAGCTAACAACGCTCATGACTTGAATGTTTGACCATTAACCCTTAATCTTAGGACTGGGGGCAACCACTCCAGACTAAGCGAATGTGATACAGATAATTCTCATAACCAACTCTAACCTGAAAAAATGATTGCAATGCATAAATAATGTCTGAAAGGAGATCCTAAGAGTGGAGCTTCTTACCATGAATTCCACATGACTTGAGACTAAGGTCGAAAATAATTCCTTGAGAGTGTAATTTGCAACCTTAGACTTCACATTGCTCGAATCACGATCGAAAGGAAATCTTTAGAGTGAAGTCTCAAATGATCAATCCAAGTTTATATGTAGTGCTGAGTTACGACATAGAAGTATGGTTAATGAAAAGTGCATAAAAGTTCGATAACTTAAACATATAAAAATAAAAGGAAAATAAATTTTGTTTATATAGAACAAATGGCCATACTAGTATCATCAAAATATATCCAAAAGTGAAGGGAGTACTCGCATATTAATCATCCCAACAACGTGGAAACATACTCATAACCACAAAAGACACCAAGTTAAGCAATCAACCTATTTCTTTACTATGTGTAACGACCCGTATTTTTCTGACTATATATTTGGAATATTTAATTATTTAAAATATTGGTTGGAATTTAAATAATCGAATTTAACGATTATATATTGAATATATTAATTAATTAAATAATAAAATATTATTTTAATTTCCAGAATATGGGAAATTTGTTGAATTTGAAATATATTGTGATGAGGCAGTTTAAACTTGTCAAATATTGGTTATATTGGAATTTTAACGACGATTTCGACTCGAAACGAAGATGGAATATATATAATTATAATTTAATTAAATAATGAGCTGCAGCGGCGCGACAGTTCGCGTTTTGGCGATTTGAACTTCAATGGGTCGTACCGGGTTCAAAATAAATCGGATTTCCTCGAAACAAGAAACGTCGGGACCGGTTTGACGATATCTTTCCAACGGCAGAGAAAAATCCAACTTTCGTCGTGTAGATTTTATTTTATGTCCAAATCAAATTTTGAAAAAGTCGCTGTAGAATTTCTTTATATATTATATCGTTATTTATATTAAATAAAGAGGTTTTTTTAATATTTTTAATATCGATTTGGCTTCGAATTCAACCCGGGATATTTTTCCTTGGTAATACATCAAATTCTGGTCGTGTATGACCAATGGCAATATTTTATTTATATTATATTGAAGTATTTTAAAATTGGTTTATTTTAATTCAAATTGGCCAGTTCAAAAGGGACATTTTTCAAACGACCTCTGTTTTCAACGAAACAAATTTTGTTGGGACCGTAACAGAAAATTATTGCTAGATTTTCAGACGGCGCGTCAATCGGTGTTATTCTGTGAGCGTGGCAAAATAAAATGTAAAATAAATCGATCTATTTGGACGTGTACAAACGCTATTTGAGCAAACGGACTCGGAATTCGACGAAACAAGATTCGTTAGGACCGTATCGTTAAATTATACTATGCCGTCCAGTTGCATCACGAACGGGGTTTGTATGTGAGCGCAGGAGCAAATAAACAGTATTCGAAATAGCGATAGACACGAAATAAAAATCGTCGGTCGTTGTCAGACATCGCGTCAATATAAAATATAATAAAACAACCTTATATAAACCCTTTCCCCTCAACATTTCCAGCCAAACCAGAAAATCCGTCCACAAATTTTACAAAAAACCCCCTAATCTTAAAACATTTATATCTTTCGATCCATGGAGGTTTTGCTAGGGGAACCTGAAGGGAAGTTATAGATCGGGAGGAGGGCTACCTACAGCCAAAAGTTGGGGTGGTTTCGTGGCCGGTGGTGGCCGGAAATCGCGAAGAACGGCAGAAAACTGATTTCATTTTTGGGTCTTTTCACGGAGTTTGGGTGGTCGATAGGTGAGGGACCAAAGAGGAAGTTGTTCGGGAGAGTCTGGGCTTCATTTTTGCTTCAGGCCGATGACCTGAAATTGACTGAGGTGGTCGGAGGAGGTAGATGAACGGAGAGTTGTATTTTGGGTTCGGTTTTCACAGGGGCGGACGTATTTTGTCAAAATCCGGCGATTTAGGGCGTCGAAGGGTGGTGGTACCTGTATGGCGGTGGTGCTGGAAGGTGAGGGCGTGGCAACGGTGGTGGCGCGGTGACCTGAAGCGGAGCGAGGCGGCGGAATTTGAGGTCAGAACGGATTTGGGGGTATTTCAATTTCACGGCAGGAGGAGCGGAACTGGGCGATGGCGCCTCAGGCGATGGGGTGCCGTGGATGGGCGGTGGTGCCGGCGATGTCTGGTGGGGCTCCGGTGAAGCCTAGCGGCGGCGGTGACCCATTGATCATGTGGAGTTTGTGTTTTGGCGTGGTATCAAAGGAGGACAAAGAAAGAGGAGTCGGGATTGAATTGGGCAAAACAAACAAAACGCGTGATTTAGTTAATGAGGAGCTGACGTGGCAGGATTTTGAGGAAATTAAGGTAATTGGTGTTTAATTATTAATTAATTAGTTAGTGATTAAAAATCGTATATATTTACAAACTTTAAACGAACATATCTTTCACATACATGAACGAAATTTAACGAAATTGGATTCGTTGGGATCGCAGGGACGAGATCTAGGCGATGGCACTGACCAGGCTCTGGTCTGAGACAGTTGAAAATTCAGCTAATTTTGAACGTCCGTTCAAAATTAAAAGCAACAAACGCGTCAATCGCCGACCAGAACAAACTCTGGTGAGTTAATTCTCACACCTTCTGGAATCCTGTGATGTGGTACATTCACAGTAAAATATATTTTGCAGTTAACAGTTTAAATTGGTTGATTGGTTGCGATGGATGCAATTGGTTGTTATTGTCTGATTGGTTGCAGTTGTTTATTTATTTTATTCATATATTTTTATCAACTGACATCTGTGATGCAGAGAAGGACAGGTTGGAGGGATCCGACCGGATTCCTCAAATAAACTGTATATTTGTTTGTTATGCTTATATATGAGTTGTTCACCCTGACTGACACCAAAATCTGATTGTATGTTGATCGTGGAATAAATATTCACCTGTGTTGTGTTTAAAATCAACCGACAGGGTTGATTGGGTAATTGGCAGTGAATGGCCTGAAATGACGTCATTCTACCGTTCGGTGAATCGACGCAGTTAAAGTTATAATTTATTTTATAATTAAATTGAGCTTTTTATTATTATTTTATATGAATAATTAAAGTGGAAATTGAATTGAGTATAAAAGAAATCATTGAATTTGGTTAGTGGTGATAACATTGATTTTTATTTAATGAGATTTTAAAATGATAATAATCCTATTTTTGGTTAATATCAAAGTTAACCATTCCTAATGAAATAAATAATAAAGTCAATTATTATTTTAATTAATAATAATTAAAAAGATGGTTTTAATTAGAATCCATGTGAAAAGTGATTAAGGGGCAATATGGTTTGACCAAAAGAGCGATAAGAGTTTAGGGAAGGGGTTTCTAATCCAAGGTTCCAAACGAGATTTGTAAATGTGACGTGTAAGCAAATGCAAGGGTTTAGATAAGATTTTACTTAATTGTTAAATTAAGTAGAGTGGATTCAATTGGAATGAACAGGTTAAGGGAAATGAATAAATAGGCTAGAAATCAACTGGAATATGTTAATGGGTTTTAAAATAAGAATATAAGAAGTTGTTATGAAATAATAAATGTTTTGGAAGGAAGTTAAACAAGGTTTAAAAGGGGTTTTCCAAACCAAATGATAACTTTAAAAGTTAAAGAGTTGAATTGAGCGAAACATTGTGATTGAAATGAGGATTTCAAATGTAAAGAAAAACATACACGATTGTTTTGGGTTAGATATTGGAAAAAGGGATCTTTGGAATAAAAATCCAAGATAAGAGTATTATTGTAAAGAAGAGTGTAAGTAGTCAATAATTATGAAATCCAAGACCAAGGTCTATATTAAGCAAGGGTATTGTTGAACGAAGTTTTCAAATGTGAGAAAGCGGTTTATAAAACCAGTTTGAAATCGAGATGGTAAACGAGATTTGTGTAAAATGGTTAAGTAATAAACTGGTATTATTCTGAGATGAGAACGTTGTCGATCAAGGTCTGAGAGGTAACTAAAATACCCCAACTTGATTGGCTTCACTATTATCGAGGAATGGTATTAGTTTGGAGTGAGTAAAGAGTTGAAGTTGGTTTTACCCTATACAAGGAATATCGAACTCTAATGCAAGGGTTGGGAAATAATAATATTACAATATTAGTTTCAAAAGAAATAAAAGAATATTGATTTCAAATTATATCGAACATTGATTATTCAATTAGAGTTGAAGGAAATATAGTATTTAAGGTAGAGTTAGTCAAACATAGCTACTCAGGAAAAGTTTCCATTGCGTACGACTGCTAGCGTAATTCGCAGGGCTGCAGATAGCCTAAGGCGGTCGGATGTTTCCTGAGGGAATCAGGCGTAACCATTGTGATCGCTGTGATCTAGAGTCAAGCGGATGGAGTTAGGTCAATATTAGTTAAGCGATAGGAGTAATCAAGTCAAGTTAGTCCAGGGAGTTAAATAAGTCGAGCTAGTCGAGTTAGAGTTAATCGATCAAAGTAAATCAGTCAGAGTTAATCAAGTTAGTCAAGTTAGAATTAAGTCGAATATTAGAGTTGATTAACGATTTTGTCAAATATATTTAAAGAGGCCATTCATGCCGAGTACTGAATCAGTGAAATCATTTCATTGACACATTTGTTATTTGATAGTTAAAACACCGACTATCAAAACCAGACCAATACGCTTGTTGGTATGGAAAGACCGGGATCGAATTTATATTCGAAAAACCATTCCGACCAATAAATACGTGAAGATATTTGAGGACGGTCGAGATGGAGCATTGAAGACCGTGGATCTTCATAAGCGGAAGGACCGCTAATAATCTCTGGGATTGCAACCAGAGATGAACTGTGGTTCTGTCGTGGTTGAAAGCCACGGGTTGCAAGGACTTCTTGCTACTGATCCTTGGGGGTGATTCCTATAAGGATGCAGTAGGAGGGTGCCTTCGGTTCATCCTGTTCTTGGATGACTTGTATCGACGAGTGTCTGACAGAGTATTTCCAAAGGAGTCACGTACGTTGATATTTTCAAACGTACCAGGTTGATGGCGGAGAAGTGCACATTCTCTTAGCTTATCAACTGGAGTATTTTTGTGGATGTCAATTAGTGATATCCAGAGGATCTGACGATGTGGCATTCAAAGTGAATGATGACCAGATGTATTCTAGCCTCAAGCCTCATCAACCGGGAAATGACAAAAATCGGGCAGGCAGCATGGCTATGTGGGTCGCTCCCATTAGGATGTATGATCACCTATCTAGAGAAATTCCATTTGCTTCTTAATTTGTATTCGATGCTGTCCATTTTCGGGCAGGCGGTTGCTGATCCCAACCGTCGGTGATATACATTCGATACACTCAAGCGAAATGAGTGGTCGGTTATGTGAGGGCCGGGTTGCAAGACGTTCTTGTTGAACCCAGTGTATTCGCCTCTAGAGATACACGTGCGGAAGGTGGACCCATACCTTGTCAAGTTGGAAAACCAGTATCCAATAAGCGCCCACGGTTTTGGTATGTATACTATATATGGGGAGCGTGAGATGCAAGCGTTCCTCTAGATTGTTATTTACTTGTATTTAGACATTATGATAATATCAGAGGAAGATATTGATTTCAAAAAATGTTTTGGGTTATAGTAAGGTAAAAACCGTCCGTGTTTATGTGTGGACTGGTCTTACTATTACCCTTTGATTTCGAAGAGATTTTCCAAAGTTAAGCAAGTGTGTGTGTTGTGAAGTTATCACTGATAGTATTCCAGACTGACCCGGTGTATTTTGTTTTAAATCAAATGTGCTCGGGTCAGACCGAGTATATTCCAGGTTAGGTTTCGCTTGGAGTTTCAGGAGCTAGAAGCAGGAGACTTCACCGCTAGTTATATAAAGCTATTTCCGCTGTGCAGTTATATGTTGTACTCTGATGATTGGTATGTATATACAGTTTTCTTCTGTATAAAGAGATTTGTTATATTATATTTTATTCGTTCCGCTGTGAGATTCTGATGTGTTCTTCTTCTTTCTTCTATTCTAATACTTCTTTCTTTCTATTCTCACCCTCTAAATTCTTTCTCATGACAATCTGGGGGTTCGATACTTGGGTTTTTGGCAAGCGATACGGGTTTATGTATTGTTGTCGAAGACTCGAGCGTCGAGCTTTTCCCCGGGTCGTTACAGTGGTATCAGAGCTATTGGTTTAGAGATAACCTTGGCTCTGTGGTGTGACTCAATAGAGATGGGGTCAGCAGTACCCTAGATTGAGTTCGTATGGATATACGAGAGAGCGTATTTGTATTTTGATATAAAATTATTTTTGAAATTATTTTTGCCTAATTTATTTTATAATGAAATAAATATTATAGTATGGGCAAAATTGTTTGGATTTGTTAATGTTGATTGTGTGATATGTTTGGATTGTGTTGTTGGTTGCGTGGATATAAAGCTGAACCTGAATAGACTTGATTAAAACCAATATGAAATAAATAAATTCAAATAAAGCAATCCAGATAATAAATTTGAATGGATAATTAAACAAATGAAGTAATTATAAATAATTAATCTCGTGTGGATTGAATTGTGTGTATAATTGACTGACATGGATGATATGAATGATATGAATATTTTTGAACATAATTGACATTTTTTTTGGGGACTAATGAATTCATTTGAGTTGAGGAACAGGTGCAGAAGTGCCAATTCAGTTTAAAATCCATTAAAGAGAAAATCTGGAGTTAATTGAATCCAGATTGAGAGTAGAGTTGCAGTATGATTAAGCAAGCTCGTGTAAAATATATCGCTTATCGCATAATAACGCTCGTCAAAAGGTACTCTTACGCAAATATGAAATTTATGGTTTTTCTTTGGGTTTTGAGTTTGGTTTTCGAATTTTTCCGACCATGAGAGTCGATGTATACATATTTCTTGATCCTGCGATATTACAGAAGTCCTCCGTACAGGGGAGACTCTGCCGAAATTTTTCTAGAATTTAAGGAGTTAGAAATTTTTGGAAAATTCTTTTATTTGAAATAAATCGGTTTTAAAGCCAATTGGGTCAGTTTGGAATTAAATTCGAGTTTTAAAGTTAATTATCTTGAAAAGATAAAAGTTGACGACATTTCTTCTACCTTAGCAATTTCGAGGACGAAATTATTTTAAGGGGGAAGGAATGTAACGACCCGTATTTTTCTGACTATATATTTGGAATATTTAATTATTTAAAATATTGGTTGGAATTTAAATAATCGAATTTAACGATTATATATTGAATATATTAATTAAATAAATAATAAAATATTATTTTAATTTCCAAAATATGGGAAATTTGTTGAATTTGAAATATATTGTGATGAGGCAGTTTAAACTTGTCAAATATTGGTTATATTGGAATTTTAACGACGATTTCGACTCGAAACGAAGATGGAATATATATAATTATAATTTAATTAAATAATGAGCTGCAGCGGCGCGACAGTTCGCGTTTTGGCGATTTGAACTTCAATGGGTCGTACCGGGTTCAAAATAAATCGGATTTCCTCGAAACAAGAAACGTCGGGACCGGTTTGACGATATCTTTCCAACGGCAGAGAAAAATCCAACTTTCGTCGTGTAGATTTTATTTTATGTCCAAATCAAATTTTGAAAAAGTCGCTGTAGAATTTCTTTATATATTATATCGTTATTTATATTAAATAAAGAGGTTTTTTTTAATATTTTTAATATCGATTTGGCTTCGAATTCAACCCGGGATATTTTTCCTTGGTAATACATCAAATTCTGGTCGTGTATGACCAATGGCAATATTTTATTTATATTATATTGAAGTATTTTAAAATTGGTTTATTTTAATTCAAATTGGCCAGTTCAAAAGGGACATTTTTCAAACGACCTCTGTTTTCAACGAAACAAATTTTGTTGGGACCGTAACAGAAAATTATTGCTAGATTTTCAGACGGCGCGTCAATCGGTGTTATTCTGTGAGCGTGGCAAAATAAAATGTAAAATAAATCGATCTATTTGGACGTGTACAAACGCTATTTGAGCAAACGGACTCGGAATTCGATGAAACAAGATTCGTTAGGACCGTATCGTTAAATTATACTATGCCGTCCAGTTGCATCACGAACGGGGTTTGTATGTGAGCGCAGGAGCAAATAAACAGTATTCGAAATAGCGATAGACACGAAATAAAAATCGTCGGTCGTTGTCAGACATCGCGTCAATATAAAATATAATAAAACAACCTTATATAAACCCTTTCCCCTCAACATTTCCAGCCAAACCAGAAAATCCGTCCACAAATTTTACAAAAAACCCCCTAATCTTAAAACATTTATATCTTTCGATCCGTGGAGGTTTTGCTAGGGGAACCTGAAGGGAAGTTATAGATCGGGAGGAGGGCTACCTACAGCCAAAAGTTGGGGTGGTTTCGTGGCCGGTGGTGGCCGGAAATCGCGAAGAACGGCAGAAAACTGATTTCATTTTTGGGTCTTTTCACGGGTTTGGGTGGTCGATAGGTGAAGGACCAAAGAGGAAGTTGTTCGGGAGAGTCTGGGCTTCATTTTTGCTTCAGGCCGATGACCTGAAATTGACTGAGGTGGTCGGAGGAGGTAGATGAACGGAGAGTTGTATTTTGGGTTCGGTTTTCACAGGGGCGGACGGATTTTGTCAAAATCCGGCGATTTAGGGCGTCGAAGGGTGGTGGTACCTGTATGGCGGTGGTGCTGGAAGGTGAGGGCGTGGCAACGGTGGTGGCGCGGTGACCTGAAGCGGAGCGAGGCGGCGGAATTTGAGGTCAGAACGGATTTGGGGGTATTTCAATTTCACGGCAGGAGGAGCGGAACTGGGCGATGGCGCCTCAGGCGATGGGGTGCCGTGGATGGGCGGTGGTGCCGGCGATGTCTGGTGGGGCTCCGGTGAAGCCTAGCGGCGGCGGTGACCCATTGATCATGTGGAGTTTGTGTTTTGGCGTGGTATCAAAGGAGGACAAAGAAAGAGGAGTCGGGATTGAATTGGGCAAAACAAACAAAACGCGTGATTTAGTTAATGAGGAGCTGACGTGGCAGGATTTTGAGGAAATTAAGGTAATTGGTGTTTAATTATTAATTAATTAGTTAGTGATTAAAAATCGTATATATTTACAAACTTTAAACGAACATATCTTTCACATACATGAACGAAATTTAACGAAATTGGATTCGTTGGGATCGCAGGGACGAGATCTAGGCGATGGCACTGACCAGGCTCTGGTCTGAGACAGTTGAAAATTCAGCTAATTTTGAACGTCCGTTCAAAATTAAAAGCAACAAACGCGTCAATCGCCGACCAGAACAAACTCTGGTGAGTTAATTCTCACACCTTCTGGAATCCTGTGATGTGGTACATTCACAGTAAAATATATTTTGCAGTTAACAGTTTAAATTGGTTGATTGGTTGCGATGGATGCAATTGGTTGTTATTGTCTGATTGGTTGCAGTTGTTTATTTATTTTATTCATATATTTTTATCAACTGACATCTGTGATGCAGAGAAGGACAGGTTGGAGGGATCCGACCGGATTCCTCAAATAAACTGTATATTTGTTTGTTATGCTTATATATGAGTTGTTCACCCTGACTGACACCAAAATCTGATTGTATGTTGATCGTGGAATAAATATTCACCTGTGTTGTGTTTAAAATCAACCGACAGGGTTGATTGGGTAATTGGCAGTGAATGGCCTGAAATGACGTCATTCTACCGTTCGGTGAATCGACGCAGTTAAAGTTATAATTTATTTTATAATTAAATTGAGCTTTTTATTATTATTTTATATGAATAATTAAAGTGGAAATTGAATTGAGTATAAAAGAAATCATTGAATTTGGTTAGTGGTGATAACATTGATTTTTATTTAATGAGATTTTAAAATGATAATAATCCTATTTTTGGTTAATATCAAAGTTAACCATTCCTAATGAAATAAATAATAAAGTCAATTATTATTTTAATTAATAATAATTAAAAAGATGGTTTTAATTAGAATCCATGTGAAAAGTGATTAAGGGGCAATATGGTTTAACCAAAAGAGCGATAAGAGTTTATGGAAGGGGTTTCTAATCCAAGGTTCCAAACGAGATTTGTAAATGTGACGTGTAAGCAGATGCAAGGGTTTAGATAAGATTTTACTTAATTGTTAAATTAAGTAGAGTGGATTCAATTGGAATGAACAGGTTAAGGGAAATGAATAAATAGGCTAGAAATCAATTGGAATATGTTAATGGGTTTTAAAATAAGAATATAAGAAGTTGTTATGAAATAATAAATGTTTTGGAAGGAAGTTAAACAAGGTTTAAAAGGGGTTTTCCAAACCAAATGATAACTTTAAAAGTTAAAGAGTTGAATTGAGCGAAACATTGTGATTGAAATGAGGATTTCAAATGTAAAGAAAAACATACACGATTGTTTTGGGTTAGATATTGGAAAAAGGGATCTTTGGAATAAAAATCCAAGATAAGAGTATTATTGTAAAGAAGAGTGTAAGTAGTCAATAATTATGAAATCCAAGACCAAGGTCTATATTAAGCAAGGGTATTGTTGAACGAAGTTTTCAAATGTGAGAAAGCGGTTTATAAAACCAGTTTGAAATCGAGATGGTAAACGAGATTTGTGTAAAATGGTTAAGTAATAAACTGGTATTATTCTGAGATGAGAACGTTGTCGATCAAGGTCTGAGAGGTAACTAAAATACCCCAACTTGATTGGCTTCACTATTATCGAGGAATGGTATTAGTTTGGAGTGAGTAAAGAGTTGAAGTTGGTTTTACCCTATACAAGGAATATCGAACTCTAATGCAAGGGTTGGGAAATAATAATATTACAATATTAGTTTCAAAAGAAATAAAAGAATATTGATTTCAAATTATATCGAACATTGATTATTCAATTAGAGTTGAAGGAAATATAGTATTTAAGGTAGAGTTAGTCAAACATAGCTACTCAGGAAAAGTTTCCATTGCGTACGACTGCTAGCGTAATTCGCAGGGCTGCAGATAGCCTAAGGCGGTCGGATGTTTCCTGAGGGAATCAGGCGTAACCATTGTGATCGCTGTGATCTAGAGTCAAGCGGATGGAGTTAGGTCAATATTAGTTAAGCGATAGGAGTAATCAAGTCAAGTTAGTCCAGGGAGTTAAGTAAGTCGAGCTAGTCGAGTTAGAGTTAATCGATCAAAGTAAATCAGTCAGAGTTAATCAAGTTAGTCAAGTTAGAATTAAGTCGAATATTAGAGTTGATTAACGATTTTGTCAAATATATTTAAAGAGGCCATTCATGCCGAGTACTGAATCAGTGAAATCATTTCATTGACACATTTATTATTTGATAGTTAAAACACCGACTATCAAAACCAGACCAATACGCTTGTTGGTATGGAAAGACCGGGATCGAATTTATATTCGAAAAACCATTCCGACCAATAAATACGTGAAGATATTTGAGGACGGTCGAGATGGAGCATTGAAGACCGTGGATCTTCATAAGCGGAAGGACCGCTAATAATCTCTGGGATTGCAACCAGAGATGAACTGTGGTTCTGTCGTGGTTGAAAGCCACGGGTTGCAAGGACTTCTTGCTACTGATCCTTGGGGGTGATTCCTATAAGGATGCAGTAGGAGGGTGCCTTCGGTTCATCCTGTTCTTGGATGACTTGTATCGACGAGTGTCTGACAGAGTATTTCCAAAGGAGTCACGTACATTGATATTTTCAAACGTACCAGGTTGATGGCGGAGAAGTGCACATTCTCTTAGCTTATCAACTGGAGTATTTTTGTGGATGTCAATTAGTGATATCCAGAGGATCTGACGATGTGGCATTCAAAGTGAATGATGACCAGATGTATTCTAGCCTCAAGCCTCATCAACCGGGAAATGACAAAAATCGGGCAGGCAGCATGGCTATGTGGGTCGCTCCCATTAGGATGTATGATCACCTATCTAGAGAAATTCCATTTGCTTCTTAATTTGTATTCGATGCTGTCCCTTTTCGGGCAGGCGGTTGCTGATCCCAACCGTCGGTGATATACATTCGATACACTCAAGCGAAATGAGTGGTCGGTTATGTGAGGGCCGGGTTGCAAGACGTTCTTGTTGAACCCAGTGTATTCGCCTCTAGAGATACACGTGCGGAAGGTGGACTCATACCTTGTCAAGTTGGAAAACCAGTATCCAATAAGCGCCCACGGTTTTGGTATGTATACTATATATGGGGAGCGTGAGATGCAAGCGTTCCTCTAGATTGTTATTTACTTGTATTTAGACATTATGATAATATCAGAGGAAGATATTGATTTCAAAAAATGTTTTGGGTTATAGTAAGGTAAAAACCGTCCGTGTTTATGTGTGGACTGGTCTTACTATTACCCTTTGATTTCGAAGAGATTTTCCAAAGTTAAGCAAGTGTGTGTGTTGTGAAGTTATCACTGATAGTATTCCAGACTGACCCGGTGTATTTTGTTTTAAATCAAATGTGCTCGGGTCAGACCGAGTATATTCCAGGTTAGGTTTTGCTTGGAGTTTCAGGAGCTAGAAGCAGGAGACTTCACCGCTAGTTATATAAAGCTATTTCCGCTGTGCAGTTATATGTTGTACTCTGATGATTGGTATGTATATACAGTTTTCTTCTGTATAAAGAGATTTGTTATATTATATTTTATTCGTTCCGCTGTGAGATTCTGATGTGTTCTTCTTCTTTCTTCTATTCTAATACTTCTTTCTTTCTATTCTCACCCTCTAAATTCTTTCTCATGACAATCTGGGGGTTCGATACTTGGGTTTTTGGCAAGCGATACGGGTTTATGTATTGTTGTCGAAGACTCGAGCGTCGAGCTTTTCCCCGGGTCGTTACACTATGAGCTTACTCTTTGGTGGCGGTGATTTTCTCTTCTTGACGCTTCTCCTCCTCTTTATTCCGCTACCTCCATAGTGACTTAAACCTTTCTTCCCTTTAGTTGGAGTCGATCTAGAATGAAGCTTCATCTCAAATTTTTGTGCCAAATCCGGATCGGATGACTTCTCAGCATCGTTCAATGCTTTTGTAACTTCACCTTTGTCACTCTCAAGCAGAATCGCTTTCAAAGGCATAGGATCAAATGTAATTATTTCTATTATCGTTTACGCCTTCTTAGCTTCTACTTTTGCCTTCTTCTTTACCTCAATCTCCTCCTTCTTTTGGCGAACTGGTCCAATTTCGGTTTAGCTAGTTCCTACATGCTCAACCTACTGGTCTCACCACCAGCTCCTTTGATGGATATCACTCCTGGCTCCAGTACTTGTCCAGGCTTTATTATCGATTCAATGTCCGCCATCTCCATCCTCATTAACTCATTGTAGGTGGCTTCTTCCCAGGTTATGCCTTCCATATACACCAGGAATATGGGCACCAAGGATCACAAGTTGGAATAATTGGAATTCCTCAGGATTTGCATTCCAAATGTAGCTATGGCATAAAGATGAAGCAATGATAGTCACCTTTTGTTGTCTAAAGCTGGAGAAAGAATAGATATACCTTTAGCCATGTGTTTTGTGCATTCCATGGAATTTCGGCCTTTAAGAATTTACAATAAGAAATTTTTACAGCCCAAGCCAAGGTTCTCGGGTTTGTACCCTTGATCAGTGATGATCGATTAAGAATGGCCACTTAGATCTGCAGGCGGAATGATTGATGGCCAGAAGAAACTTGCATGACTAGATGATTGGTCCTTCGAAATAGGTGTATGAGCCACGATAATGCTCTCAGTCATTATCGATTTCCCTTTCCTTAGAATCGTCCCAACTTGCGCTTCTACCTCAACTTTCTCTTTCAATCGGCACCTCCCCTCTTTTAGAGTCCAACACTATGCCGTAAACGGCCTAATGCAACAGCAAAAAATGTTGGCACAAGCCCAAAAAATATTGGCAAAATCCCAAAACATGTTGGCATAGGTCTTTGGCAACACTTTTACTGTGATGAAATTTTCACCATTGCTGCAGATCTCAAAGGCAACATTTTGACTATCTAAGGCAACATAACAAATATTCTTGCAATAGAACCCTCTTTGGGTCTACAGCAACATCCTTAGGTGTCTATAGTAACATTCCAAAAATGTTGCTAGAGATATTTCATCCCTAACTGGATTAAATGTTTATTTAATAGAATACTGTTGCACAAAATTTGAATTCAAACATTGTTTTATCAAATAAAATATTTTAATTTCAATAACTGATATAGTACAAATTTCTGACTCCAATTATTTACAACTCAATGATTTACTACAACACTGATTATTATTCACGTATAAAAATATTCCTTACTGCATCACTTAGTTCACTTATTACATATGCAGTTTCAATTTATACAGACATTGACACTGACAAATATATGTCGAGCCGAAGGCGAGACGAGTGTAAACTATCTCCATTCTAGCAAGAAAATTAAAATCAACCTTTCCAACTTCATGACATTCAAAATCTCACAACCCTACAACCCGGCTATCGCCTAAACCTCTTTTTTCCGAACTCCAAAACTCTTCAGGGCATCCAAACAATGTTGCTTTCGACCACAACACAAAAGAGTACTGGTTCTATCACTGTTGTTATATTAACTGACTGAACCAGAATTGCCATGGATCATTCGATAATCCATTTCATTCTCTTATAACATCTGCGTATATAGTTAATCTATCTACATATACTGAGTACCATGGATAATTTGTGATGAATACCTGTTAGGATGTGAACTTTTGGGGTTCTTTGTATCCAATATATTTCGCCATCCCACATCTAAAAAGATCCAGAGGAAGAATTGTCTTTACTTCATCTACGGCCTAGATGGGTAGTTATGTCTCAGATGTGCTTTTATAATGTACTCATCCACTCATTTTATTTCCCTTCCATAATATATCTACTTAAATATCGCAAGCAGTTAATATATGTGACAAATATATAGGCGAGTAAAGCAGCTGTAACCACCTTCTATGAGAATTTGCGAAGCGAATTCAGTTTAGACATTGGCATAACAATTGCTACTCCTGGGTGGATAGAGTCTGAAATGACAAAAGGAAAATTCATAACCAAAGAAGGCATAACTCAGGTGGATCAAGAATTAAGAGACGTAAGCACACTTCTTCTTAGTACTAACCACAGAGAACTTTCAAATTTTCATAGCTTTCAGAACTATTAAATAAGTTGTTAATCCAATTTTGTACAACAGGTTCAAATAGAGTTGATGCCTGTTGTTCAAGCAGAAGAATGCGCTTGTAGATCAAGCATTAAAAAGTGTCGAATTTATATACGAATCTTATAACATGCATTCCATTTTGCATCCATGCTGCTCATGGCTAGTAGATCGATATGGCATTAGCATTTGTATTGTATGGCTTAACTAGACGGATACAACACAAAATTAGACAAGCAACTTGCTGGTTTTAGAAAATTTACTCTGTTATTAAATAGGCAACATTCAACACCTAACGATTGAGGATAAATGTTTTCATATCATTGATAACCAAAAAAAACTGTGTACCTTCGTCCTCTGGTCCAAGCGTAAGAAAGAATGAAGTTTAACAACTTGAGTGAAAGGAATATAAATCAAAATATGCTCATCCACGTTGCTCTCCAAAAACAAATTCTCATTTTCTCTGTAGCCCTAAAAACAACCAAATTCTTTCGTAGAAAACTCAAAATTCTCCACAAAATAAATTCCATAAACCATAAAAGATACTAATTTCATTGTGTTGACAACTGGATGCGATGACTTCTGATTTAGACACCCAACAGATCTCAAGTCGATGAACTCTACGAAACGGCCTTCCATTTGGTGAAATAATAATAATTAGGGTTAAGGCTCAGAGTAAAGTTAGGACTTTTAATTGTGGATTGTATGAGTACCTGGACAACGTCAGAGTAAAATTTACTCATGATTGGAGATTTGATGTGCGGTAGGGAGGTTTTGGGAGAATTTCCTACGAGAAAGCGGTAGTTGTTCCCTTTACGACGACGACAATTTTAGGTTTGAACGAATGATTTCGGAAATTTGGGGTTGACAACAAATGAAAAGCAAAGCGGAGAAATGAACATAAGAAGCGGGAAATGAAAAGTGGGTAAGAAATGAATTGCGCCAAATAAAAATGGCTGTACGTAGAAGAAGCAAACAAAATTGATGGGGTCTCACGTTCTCCAATGTAGAATTTAAATGACGTGGATCACCACGTAAGACATGCAAAGATCTGCTATAGTAACACTATCAAAATGGTGCATCATGTTACACTTGTTTCTCTAGAGCAACACATTTTTATGGCTAAGGTAATACCAAAAATAGAACGTTGCAGTAGGACCAAAATATTATAGCTATCGGAGCATTTAGCCGGCAACACCTTGCAAATTTGTTGTAATAGGCCGTTTATGGCGTAATGCAAGATTCGTCTCCTTTCAGATAAATAGTCGTTAATGCCTCGTCATCAACTTCCTCAACATCCAGGGTGATAGCCTCATCATCCCAAAAAATGTTGCCACATCAAAGAGTTTTTTTTTCATTGTTGCTTATTCATGTGAGATCGCCATAGCATATTGAGAATACTTTAGCATAGAATCCCCAGCTCGCGAAGTCAATTTTTTACTTACTCTTGATCTCAGACTCTTGAGCTTGGGCTCTTAATCCATCAAGTTGGCCTGCGAAGCCCTTTTCAACGTAATCAGTTAGCTCAAGTATAGCCTTAACTCAACTCCTTTTCCACTGCTTTGGCTTTCCGTGATGATTCTAACTCGACCTTGTCACGCCCTCTCTCCATTTTAAACTCCTTAATTTCCTTCTTTAATCACGTAGTTTTTGAGAGCTCTTTCTTCAATCGTTCATTCCCCTCAGTAAGGAATTTGTTATCTTTCTCAACAGTAACTCTCCTGATTGAGTGAGAGGCCGGCTCTTCTTGAATCTATCTTTCTGTACAGTCATTTCCTCATCCATGTCGGCCCCCTTTTTATTAGCTTCCTCTAGTTTCTTTTTCACACTATTGATTTCGGCTTCCTTCTCTTTCACCTTATCTTCAACAATTTGGCTCTGAACTTTAGGCCTTCTGTCTCTGCATTCTTCGTCCTTAAAAGATCAAATAACTTCTCATCATATCCCATAGTGACCATGTATTGGTTGTAAGTTTCAAACAACCAACTGCAAGTCCCTTTATCAATTTGTCTAGGAATCTGGTGCATTTGAGGCATAAATATTATTTTATTCAAATATGATCTTAGGGGTGCAGACTTGAGATATTCTCTCTATTCAAGGGTGGAGAGAGTCAACTCTAGCTCTTTCTGCTTCTTTTCTCTTTTTCTTCTCCCCCATGATGACTTTTTCACAATCTCTGAGCCTCCACTGGGTTGACTTCTACTTGTATCTATAGGCAGAGGTGGTGGAGACATTGGTTTAGTAGGAAGAGGATATGCGAATACCTCATGCTTCTCGAATCTTCTCCCTCACTGAAGTTACATGGTTTGACACCAGTTGGTGGAGACCCGGAGCGAGGAGGGTACTCATCTCTTCCGCGATCGTTGCTTTCATAGTCATACTTGCGCTTTTGGTTAGAGTGGATCCCATCTACATCATCAAAAATGACCCACCTATATCAAGATGGCTTGGGAAGAGGCCTTCTTGGCCTTCATCCCAGTCTTTGTTCCCTCCTCCGCCTCAATCTATAGCTTGCTTCATATCTCTATCTTTAACCTTATCTCCCTCTCGAACCATGATGCCTGCACAGAACGAAATTTGAGCTAGAGACAGTTGATCAAAGCATAAATAAGTGTTGTATTATGTAATGCTTATATGTGTGTGTCCTAATGTCCCTTCAATGAACTAATTTTCAGCTTGCTCGAGGAAGTTATCCCCTCGACGAATGAAGGTGCCAAAGCTATTTCTGAGTTTAGAATGAAGCTTTCAACATTGAGGTCACCAAAACGGAAGGATGACGTTTCAAGCAGTATTTCATCTAAGTCCTTAAACTGTCCTTCCATCTCCATCGATACAGTCGTCTTAGTTGTTGCTACGGGAGATATCAACTCTATAACTTCACCCATCCTAGTCTCGGTTGACAGAGAAGTAACCGGAGTGAGTAGCAGATCATCTCCACCTTTGGGCCTCTCTTAATCAGCCACGTTTTCATCTTTGACCTCCTCTAGAGCTCCGCTAATTTCCTCCTCAACTAGGAGAATATTCAGATGCAAGATAAGGGCACGCCTCCAGTTCCACCCTTTTTAATAACTATCTCCTCATTGTCTCCATGGTTGAATAAAAAAAACCTAATGCATTAGATCCAAAGTATACAGGAGATAGTCCAGGATCGAAGTCTATGTTATGAAAAAATTGCACAAATGCGGAAGCGCAATAAGCATGATCTAGATTTGCCAATTGAACATCAATCTAATCTGATAGCAATTATTCTATTACATCAAGCAAATAGCAAATAACTATAACAGAGAAACAAAGAGACAAAATATTTATACTGGTTCCACTATCCTCCATAAGATTGTGTACATCCAGTCCAAAAGAGAGATTTTATTTCACATGAGAGAATTACAAGAGATTACAAAATAAGAGTTTACATATTCAAACCTCTGAATTAGACTTAACTAGAAGAGACAACATTGGTGTAGCGACCCGAACTTCCCCGGTCTCCGAAGAGATGAGAAAGAACGAATTACTGTGAGGACAAGACAAAATAGAGCGCAAACGGAAGAACATTTCATTGTTATTACAACAATTTCATCAGATACAAGAATATACAGAGTATAATTGAATAAATTACATTCGATAAATATCATAGATTACAATAAATTACATTGCAGTGGAAAAATAATACAAAGCACGACTGAAGGTGATATACAGATACATAGCTTTCCGAATATCATTCCAGCTGTAAACCAGGATCCTGTGAATATAAATCTGCAAAACCAAAACTACTAGCTGCCCGTGTCGAAAATAGGGGCACCCAGAGTTTAGGTTAAAACAATAAACTCCAGGTCAGCCATGTGACTGGTGTGAGAACTAAAACAGTTATTTAAACTTTACTTTAAAAGAGAGTAATTCAAGGGACCACGCCATATAACACGGAACGGGTTTCCTCCCAAGAATACCAGTGCTTAGGATAAACAACGCAATGCTTTTTCGAAAAATGAAGCTATTATAAGACCCAGGTCCCATCACACAATGCAACGCAAGCCAAAGGATAGGGTTTTCCCTTATAATAGCCAAACATGCTTGATACGTTTAAAACAAATCATTTGATACTATAATAAGTGTATAGTGTCAAAACAATTTCAATCATAAATATAAATCATAGACGGCATAAGTGCCCCATACCACTATGTCGCCATACTAGGCTCTACAAATAAAGCCGAAATACACGTATTGGAAATTGGATTTCCGTCATGAGTCGAGGCAAGGGGCAAGCTCCTCTCCGCTTTCGAGACACTCTAGCAAATGTCTCAGGACTACACACTCTGGGCAATCCTGGATGCTTCAGGGCCGATCCTCACTTACGTTAGAGGATTAATTATGCCTGAACACACGTTTCCCGGTCCTTACAGACCTAAAATCGAGGCGCCTCATCCAACAACCACAAAGGTGAAAAGTATATAAATGTCAGGGCTGGTAAGTCACTGACACCACCAAAGCTAGAAAGAAACGTCGTGCTCTCCCTGCAGTCCGTATCCCGTTTTTGACTCATACCGAGGTGTGAGGCTCGCGAATTCACGTTATACACAAAGCTGCCACAAAGGCCGTGCTTTGATCATCAACCACAAGACTTTGCTTTTCAACAGAAGCCTTGATCCATGCAACTCAACATGCCACACAGGCAATTCATGCCATGCGATTGATATCTATCGATATATAACCTCCAAGCTCGTACGTCTCAGAGAAGGGCGTTAAGCAAGAGAATAAATTCTCCGCCGCCAAACAGATATATATTTAACAGAAATCAATCAACACAGAATAAAACCCAATGTCGGACACACAATCCATTTACAAGTTCGTTCTGGGTCTGAACGAAACCGGAGGCACTTTCCTCGCATATCCATCGATCTCCAGGTACGTCTGGACGACCACCAACTATTTCCATCCTCTTGGGTGTACAGCCCAATCAAGATCTTCAGTAATTATCCAAACGATGTGAAGACTTCCGGTCTTCGACCACCTTCTTCATCTTCGACTTATCGTCGAATCGGTTATTCAGAATGGGTATAAACCCGGCCTTTCCGAACAACCCGCGTATATTAAAAACAAATGTTGGACAAACACACCATACGCCTCATTCCAATTCATCTTCTCAGGGAAAGGTTCCCATTAATTTTATCCAAGATGAATTCTTTAAATTTATCCTTTAATCTTCCTTTGGATGTCATTTCAAACCAAATTATGGTTTTTCCAAACTAGTCGAGATTAGCGAACCACACCGAAGTAATTATTTATTTTATTTCTCAATCCCAACCTATTCATCCCATGAAGCAAAACTGGTAATACTCCATATCTAATACCACGGTGTTATCGGTAAAATTAATTACCATTTCACGTTCAAATCTAATTAAAGATTTAACTACCGCTTTGGAGCAAAACTGGTGATACTCCATTCTCGCTCATTTTCTATATTTGATAATTTAGATTATCAATTCACATTTCAATCTAATTGTAGATTCATTAAAACTCCTTTTTCTGGGTTAAAGAACTAGTGTTATTTAAAACACAGTTCACGATAAGCCCAAATCACATTCTATTTATTATCGGGTTAAAGAACTAGTGTTATTTAAAACACAGTTCACGATAAACCTATGAATCAATTCTATTTAAACCCATTTCAAATCCAATTTATTTATTTAAAAATAAATGGGTTTTAATTTCAGTTCAAAACTAGTTCATTTCGATAAAAATCTACTTTTATCTTTTCAAATATGGAGTTTTTCATCCCAATTTTTCCCAAATCATTTCTTATGATTTTACACAAATTATTAATATTTTAATAATTTTATCAAGGCCCGTACAGTCGATTTCCATCAACGGCCATCGAACTGCACTTACATCGACCTTTTTCAAATTTGATTTGGACGTATCTCAAAATCCAGCCGTTAGATTTCAAATTTCTAATATTCGTTAGAAAGCCCTTTTCGATACGAACCCAACGGTTCCGGTTTTAGGAGAATCCGACGGTCGGATCTCCCGTAATGTCCGTTTGAAATAAATGGTCGAAATTCACGAACTACCGCGGCGCGGCGCGTTCTATTCAGGCCATTATATTATATATATAATATACATAATATATATTTCGTCGATTTTTATTTAAAACGAATTTTATAAATAGTTTTGAATTCGTTTCAAAAACAATTTCAACCTTTATTTCAAATTCAAATCAAAATTGAATTTTTCCTTATAAATTCGTTTTAAAATTCATTTCTATTCAATTCAAATTTCAATTCAATTTGAATTCATTTCAATTCGTTTTCAATTCAATTCGAATTTGTTTTCAATTCAATTCGAATTCGTTTTATATTCAATTCATTTCGAATTGGTTTTCTATTCAATTCAATTCAAATTGGTTTTCTATTTGATTCAATTCAAATTGGTTTTCTATTCGATTCAATTCAAATTGGTTTTCTATTCGATTCAATTCAAATTCATTCTCTATTCGATTCAATTCAAATTCGTTTTCTATTCGATTCAATTCAAATTCGTTTTCTATTCGATTCAATTCAAATTGGTTTTCTATTCGATTCAATTCAAATTGGTTTTCTATTCGATTCAATTCAAATTGGTTTTCCTTTGCCACGCTCACATATTGATTCGAAAAATTATGAAATTTGAAATCTAGCAATAACTTGACATCACGGATCCAACAAAAGTGGTTTCGTCGAAATCCGAGGTCGTTTGCAAAATTCCCATTTTTAAGGGCCTAAATTCCATAGCGACTATTCAGAATTTTCAACTGGACATATCTTTTGATTCCCGCTACGAAATTTCAATTTTTCAGATTCGTTGGAAAGATATCATCAATTAGATCCTAACGTTTTTGGTTTCACTAAAATCCGGTTTGTTTTGCACCCGGTACATTCAATTGAAGTTTGAAATCGAATTATCGAACTACCGCGCCATTTTCAATTCTATTTATAATTATATATAATTATTTATATTCTAATGACGACGTATATAAATATATTCGTTCGAATTATATTCAAAATAAATTTCTCGTCGATATTATTTAAAATAATTCATTTTAAATAATCAAAATTCGCTAAAATTGCCAAAATAAAAATTTAAACTGGTTCAAAATTTCCGGGTTATTACAATTGGGGATCACTGGCTCCATGTCAGGATGGGTTTACACTAAAGTCTACCCTTCAATATATAGTCAGTGCAAATCCATGTGAGTCATCAATTACATTACCAACATATGGTAATAATATAATGGAGGAAAATTACCATAGCAACAAATGTGCAAACATAGAAAGTAAATCAATCCGTTTCTTTTGCATAAATGGAAGAAATTAATCCCTTCATTTATTTCTCTACCATCTCATCAAATGCAATCAATGTATTCCTATAATAATAATATTTACTCTCCATTTTTTTGCAAATTTGTTCCAATCAATTTGTGATTTTGTATCACCAAATTTAACACTCCACCTTGATGCAAAATCATATATCTGCAACACCTATCTCGAATCAAATTCTCTTCACATCATAAAAATCTTCAACAGAACTCCACCTTCAGTAAAAATCTCACAATGAGATAGAAACCAAAAATGAATATTTGCCTAATGGGTTCCAGCAAAGCTACCCCCTATCACACCATGTTAAGGAGCTCAGACTACGTCCCCGCCCGCCAACAAAATGTTGCAAATATCCAAAAGAAGGTAGATTCCAAAGTAATCTCAATACCACCAAGGCCAAAAATAATTCTCTCAATCACCAATCCAAATACAGAGCCAAAATCCAAATCTCTGTACGAACAAAAAATCTCTCTCCTGCCACTTAGTTATTACAAACTTCACCCACCGCCTGCAAAAGATGCATCTACCGCCATGAGTTGCACCGTGCATAAACCAACGGTCTAAAAGTGCTTTTAATAACATCGACACCCCTCTAATACTTGACCTGATCTCCTTCCTCGATCACCCCAGATCCCTCAAGCATCATCAACGTAAAGACCCTTGTCTAAATCACAATGATCTCTGTCTCGACACCCGTCTATCACTTGACCTGAGCTCCTTTCCTGATCATCTTGGATCCCTCGAGCATCATCAACATGAAGACCCCTGTCTAAAACACAATCAAAAGTTCCAAAATCCAATGGCCCCTTCAACGCAGTAAACTCCATACACGTCAAAGTTCCCAAATTGGAACATTCTTCTCTTTCAACATAATCTCCTCCACCAGAGTCTTCCTTTTCTCCCAAAATAGTAATAGCATAATCACCATTGAATCTACCAACCTTTGTAGAAATAATTGATGCATAATTTAAAACAAATCGCCTCGCTTTGATACCAATCTGTTATGCAAAAATTGCTCCGATACCAATCTGTTATGCAAAAAATTGCACAAATGCGGAAGCATAATAAGAAGGATCTAGATTTGCTAGTTGAACATCAATCTAATCTGATAGCAATTATTCTGCTACATTAAGCAAATAGTAAATAACTATAATAGAGAAACAAAGAGACATAATATTTATATTGGTTCCACTATCCTCTATAAGATAGTCTACGTCCAGTCCAAAAGGGAGAGAGATTTTATTCCACATGAGAGAATTACAAGAGATTACAAAATTAGAGTTTACATATCCAAACCTCCGAATTAGGCTTAACTAGAAGAGACACCATTGGGGATCACTGGCTCCATGCCAGGATGGGTTTACTACCCCTCAATATATAGCTAGTGCAAATCCATGTGAGTCATCAATTACATTACCAACATATGGTAATAATATAATGGAGGAAAATTACCATAGCAACAAATGTACAAACACAAAAAGTAAATCAATCCGTTTCTTTTGCATAGATGGAAGAAATTAATCCCTTCTTTTATTTCTCTACCATCTCATCAAATGCAATCAATGCATTCCTATTATAAAAATATTTACTTTCCATTTTTTGCAAATTTGTTCCAATCAATTTGTGATTTTATATCACCAATTTTAATAGCCTATGCATTACGAATGTAGACTCCTATAACTCTTAGGGTCAAAACCCTATCTAAGTACACTTGGCCCGATGACCTTGGAGGATTTCCTATACAATTCATATTTCATATTAGTCATGTGAGTGCATATACAACTCCAAATTTACAATGACTTGCTTACACTTAGGTGTAAGAAGGAGACGACGACTAATAGTTAATTTCATAAATCAACAAAAAATTAGGTGTTTACTTGAAAATTTAGATGAATTCCAGTTCAAATGGTTGGATCTAGATAGATAAAATAAACCATTGGCTAGGATGAAATCACATATTTGTACTTATAAAGTTCAATAAAGCATCACAAACATTCAAAAATGGCATACTTTTCAATATCCACTACTCAAAGGAAGGATCACGACTTGCTGAATGTAGCATGAAGTCCATTACAACAGTTAAGACTTGTTTTGATTGAAAGCATGTCATGTTCTCACATAACATACTTTTGGGAGCAAGTGTCACCCAACATTTTGGCCCATCTATCGGAAGCTATTCATATTGTTATGATTCAGGGATTATCAAGGCTACTCTTAACATCATCCTAAGGCTTAAAGATAAAGTTTGGAAAACACCATACGGAGACGATTACATAACTCATTAGAATAATCCTTGAGAATTCTTCCATCGAGGGATCAACAAAATAAACATAAAGAGACCAGTACAACTCAGAGACGAACCGGTAGAATAACAATACTTCAGTAATCAAATGGTCATGACACACAACCTACAAATCCAAACCAGAGTGAACTTCATAGAGTAGCTTAGCACATCAAGTAGAACCCACTAAAGATATCGTGGGCCCTACAAGGAATTCTATTGAGATAAGTACCAATCGTTATAAAGGGATTGGTCTCAGTCCTTAACTTTGCCAATCATAGGCTTGGGACTCCTAGACTACATTTATAACAGTCCTTCGATTCTTCCGGCTTACCTTCCTCTATAAATACCCATCTCTTATACGAAAATTGGATCTTTTGTGCATTTATTTACTTTGCACTATCTTATTTAGAGTCTTGCTAACCCGAGCACTTATAAACTTGATATTCAATAATAGAGTGAGCAAACTTTAAAGTGAATGCAGTCCAATCAATAACAAGCCACTATAAGTCGCTATGTCTCTTTTCTATTGCATTTCTATTATTTTATTCCTCTTTTTTCATTTGTTTTAGTTTAACTTTTTGTTGAAATCATTGGTGTTGTATTAATTTTGATGTTAACACATATAATATATGCTCCTTCTTGAATATGCATCTTCAAAATCTTGGATGCATTTATGGAAATTTGATGTGTTCATTTTGAAAAACATATATGATGATTGCTACTCCTCATTATTTTATTACTTATGTATATCTACATTCGATATAAATATTTTCTGCTACATCATTATAAATATATATTATGAAAATCCAATTGGAAAATCATTAACAAAGAAACGATTGCAACTTGTAAAATCATAGCTATCATATAATATTATTCTAAAGAGTTTGACAATTAAATATCATAATAATACATTATCAAAACCTTCGAGGACAGATTTAGTGAGAAATATCAAAATGGATAAAGAAGAGTACAATGACATGTTTTAATTTCTTATTTTATCAAAAAAAAAAAGTTTGGTACTTTGCATCAGGACACTACAACAAAAAGTTTGGTACTTTGCATCAGGACACTACAACAAAATGACCCTATCAAAAAAAAAGTTTCGCTTTTGATCTAGGATCCAGCACGTTAGACGCGACCCGCCAAAATTTTCAATCCTCCCGCTTAAATTTTACCACCGTTTATTACAACTGACAAAACAAAAAAGTTGTTAAAAATACGTTTATTACAACGGTGATTTTACCACCGTTGTAAAAGTTGTGAAAAATACGTTTATTACAACTTTAGGGAAATGACAGTTGTAAAAAACATTTATTACAACGGTGATTTTACCACCGTTGTAAAATTAAAGTTGTAATACGGTGTTTTTGTTGTAGTGATAATGCTTCATTAAAAACTTACAAAGAAAAAATAAAAGGAAAAATGTAAGCGAATGAAAAAAGGAGAATAATGCGGTATGATATATTTTAATAGTTGGTTACATCTAAGGGGGTTCGACACTTTAGATCAACATAATGCATCAGTAAAACCTTACAAAGAAAAACCTAAAGGAAAAATCTTAGTGAAGAAAAAAGAGTGCATTATCATATACTTATTTTTTTCCCATCTCCCCTTGATTTCATATTTCTCCCTTTATGTTTAAATACATGTTTTGATTATTCAAATCAGCTAAAAATATTATTGATCCATATATGTGTAACATAGCTTAGATAAACATATAGAAAACTAAAAATCAAAAGGTAATGATTCTAGTTTCTCTCCTTTAAATAGTCATCATTCATTGTCAATTTCCTTTGACATAATAGATTTTTCTAAGAATGTTTCTTCTTAATATTATTTGCATTTTATACACTTTATATGTTACTTTCATGAAAAAACACTTCACATGATTTCATTTTGGTGCTTGAATCACTTTTGCATATTGCAATTGCATCTCTAGTTAACGAAAGTTTCGTAATAACAATACTTAAAGGGATCATCTATTTTGACACAATTTGGTGACACAAATGGTGACACAAAAGATCTGCACCATTGGATCTTTTTTCTTTAAATGGGAAGGTGGAATTCAGGGGCAATCCAATGGTGAGAATTCACTATGTCATCAAATTGTGTCAAAATAGACTTTCTCATACTTAAAATATAAAAGTAATCAACTCATTGTAATTTAGCTTCTTGTGATTCTTATTCTTTAACAAGAGCAAAGCGATATATATATATTATTCAGGAACTTATATATTTTCATCATTTAGTATGATTTTGCCATGTATTTAAATCTTAAGTATTTCAAACATTTTCTTTTCTTTAAACAATTACTTTGTGTAAGAAAGTATAATGCCTAAGGCACTTTACATGTTGACTCTATACATGCTTAGTAATTTCAGTGGATTTTTCCACTTAAGGTAGATAATACATGTTTCTAGTTACCCATTAGGGACTACAATTCAACGTTTCTCTTTTAAGGAAAGATTCATGATTGTTAATCATGTTTTGCTTTAATTCAAGATCTTTGATTTGTTTATAAACATAAGCATTTATTCTTTGAAGTTCACCATTGGCGATTAATTTTTGTCTGTTCTAGATATGATTTATTGAGATCTCTTTATTTATCATGCTTTAGGTACTTAAAACAATTCTAAGGTAATTTGATAATTATGTTATAGATCTCTTCTAAAGGACCCTTCAATGTTTCTAAAAAACACTTACCTCCTCCAATTGGTACCTTTATTACTTACTCCACAAAAATATTGAATTGACTTCTCTAGCACACTTCAACTATGGATTATAAATTTTCGATCCTTCGTGTATTTAAAAATATATATTGTTGCAACTTTACTAGAGATATTATAGTAGTTTATTAAAGTTACTTGAAAATTTTCATCATTGTACATATTAGCAAATATTCAGTCTTAATAGTCAAAATGAGTTTTCAACCCATTTATCATGCCCTCTCAATATTGATAAAAATTGTCACATTAAATAATAATCATCTTTGGATTCTAATTTTATATTTCTACTAGCAAATACATTATACATATTTATTCTAGAAGGATAATTCACATATCATTTGATAAGATGCTCTTAATTAATATTGCTTAATTTAAAGTTTATTCTCATTCATTGAACTAACTAATTGTAGAAATTTAAGTATTACATAGATCATTTTAATAAATACATGACTTCAAGTCATTCAATATTTATGAAAGTAGATTTTCACGAAAGGCGATTGTTTTTGGAGTGGACGATCCATTTTTTATTATTAAAACAACCAAATAGGAGCTTGGTAGAGGTACCAAAACATGAATAACTCACAAAAAAATGAATAGAACGTTACCAATTACTTTAGGTGAAATGACAATAAAAGATAGCATAGTACAAGGGGAGACCTATGAAAGGAATATGTTCGCTAATGCCTACTTGATTCGTTCAATTAGATCATCTCCAAGGGAAGAGATTTTGATTGACTAGAATCAGAGCATATGGTATCAGCAAAAAACATCTCGAGACAAAGCCTTAGTATTGAAGGCATCAATCCGAGCTTAATCCATAGAGGTGGGAGGCGTATATGCAAGAATGTGTGAGGTGAGTAGGGGGACGAGGAGCAGGAAAAAGAGAAGAGGCAAATGTGGAGGAAAAGGGCTCGTGGCTTCATTTCCTTGTCAATGGTTGCTATAAAGGAAGCTTTTCGGGAATAGAAACTGGTTTGGAAGAGACAGGTCAGTGCTAACAAGAGGTTATAGTGTGTCCAAAAGAAAGATAATGAGAACATATATGAGGCTGCCAAAGATAAGAAACAAATATAATGGTGGATTAATTGGTAGCAATACAACAATTTACTATAAAGGAAAGGACTTATTTAGAGTAATTTCAATCAAAGCTGTAGTATACTCAAGACGATCATGACATTCAGTATCTTCATAAAAAAAATCAACTCACCAATTTTACTTTGTGGGCCAATATAAGCCTCTAAGGGATTGAAGCAGACGGCATACATGTGAATTTAGCCTATATTGGAATAAACATTACATGCTTACAAGAAGATTGAACCGAAAGGCTCCAACGAATGGTAATCAACACTTTATCTCCAATCACATAAGGATCAAATCCAAGAACCATACATCTCTCATCCTCATCATCAAAGCAAAAAAAAAATCCAACCTTGTCGATGTGGACCTAAAGAGAACCCTTAATTTTCTAATGATAGAATAAAAATCTATTTGCAGCACCGATACTCGGCCTTTTGGCCTGACTATCAGAAGCAAATCAAGGTAGACATGACTCGACCATCACACGGTTAAGCAGTTTAGAAGTGTCACTCGAACAACAGAGAACAAGTCCAAATGGAGTCGTGCAATTGTGGTCAACCCGACTCGTCAAAACAGCTCTTAGATGGCTAAATGTTTGGGGATCATTATGAACTATTGTCCGCGGTCGGTACATATCCCCAAACTCTAGACAACTCAACAAATCCATCTGACACTTTCAAGATCAGTACATATTCTTGTAACTCCCTGGATTGGTATGTATCCCTGTATTCACCAGGATTGGTGCGTATACCCATGACATGTAGGATAAATATGTATTCCAAATTATCCACAGAATCTAGCAAAAACTCAAACATTTCCAGATTGGTATTTCCCCTAATAACTTCCAAGTCAATTCAACTTCCGGTTTTCAGATTGATGTTCATAAAAAGACTTCTAGATTGGTGTAAATGATGAATCGCGAGATTGGTGCAAACCTCGACATCACCATTTCCAACCCATCATACTTTCTCATCCTTCAAGCTTCTTCCAATCAAAATCCACCCGAAGGAAGAGTGAATGAACGAGATCAGCCTCCCAGAACCAAAGTCGAAAAACACTAAGTGTTTTGGGATTGGAACAGATCCCGTGATCGGTACTGATTTCGACACAATAGGATTCAAGCCTATAACCTCTTGGGATTCTTCCTCTCACCTTCCTGACCTCTCCAATAAATACCCCATTCGAATAGGAAAATTTGGCTGGCTCCTTGAACTTTTGGCGCTTGGAAGAAACTTTGGGATTCTCCTCCATACTTCGGCCCTTGAGGAAGAAGTAATTCAGCCCATTCTTGGACTTGGCATGGCTTTGTGACCCCTCTTGGGCTTGATTTGGCTTCATGGACTCTTGACGGCTCCCTCTTCATCTTCTAAGCTTTTGGGTCACGAAGTCGAGACTTCCTCCTCCTCCTCCTCCTCAAAGCTCTTGGCACTCGGGATCGTCTTTTTGGCACTTAGAAGCTCCTTCTCCTCAATCCAAGCTTTGGACCACATTGGAAGACTTCATCTTCCTCCTACCAATAATTTGGCATTTGGATCCTTATGGATCTTGTAATCTCGAGAAAAATACCAACTATACCTTGTAAATTGTAAAAGTTGATTAATAAAGTGCTAAACTATCGGAGTCGACGTAGGCTTCGACAAGCCGAACCACTATAAACTATGTGTTACCGTTCTCTTGCATTTTCCCCAACATGCTTACATCGTTGTACGCTTATTTTCACTATCCTGGAAATCTTTTGGTGTGGTGCCAACTTGAGCATTAACATTTTCGGCGTGCTAGGTAGGGGAACACACCTACAGTCAACATTTTTACTTAGGCAAAAGAAAGCTCTCACTTTTTCCCGCCATTCTTCCACCACAAGTTGGTGTGCTGCTCACTTGGAACATTAGTTTCAATCATATGTTGGAGGATGTTACCTTAAATAAATGTCACATTTTCTCCCAGTCGCGCCTCGTAGTTTATGTTTTTCCCTTTAAACTCTTTGGTGATCAATTGAGTAGACTGAGGATTAGAGTGTTTCAGGTGTTAGCTACCAATATAGTTCTGGAGGCGAAGATGATGATAGCTATTTAGGAAGTGTCGTGATGTTTCATTCTGTTGTTGGCTTTAGGTATCAACATATTTTTGATTGCCATTATCTATATACTCTGATCATCCAAGGGGGCATCTCCATATGTTGCTCCCTGTGTTATTTTGTAGTAATTTATATTTTTTCTGAATAGTCTGTTCAAAGGGTTATATAAATGAATATTTTGAGGAATACTTCATACTTCCATGTTATATGATGTTGAGATTGAATAATATTCGATTTACTTAATGCAGACCATGGAATATTAGATTTAATCATATGTTGGAGGGTGTTTTCTTAAATAAGTTTGCTTTATTATGTATTGAACTGGATCTTTACACTACTGGTAATGAGAAAGATATTTGTATTTGGTGTCAAGATCAGAGTAAATTTTTTACTTCTCATTCTTTCTATGGGTTTAATAGTTTTTAGATGTTCAACTGAAAATATGTAAATATCTTTAGAAAGTTAGTACCCTCAAATTAAAATTCATACACGATTAATTTTGTTTAGAATATTAAACACTATTGAATTTTTGAAACAAAAAAATTCAACTAATAAAATTTGTTATTTTGTAAAAATAATTCAGAGAATATTAATCATTTATATTTGCTTGTCATATACCAAATTTATTTTACTAAATATGCTAAACATTTTTTATTTTAATTTAAAGTATAGACAATTTAATTGTGAAACGTACTGGAAAAATTTCAGATTTCATTATAAAATAATAATATATATTTACTTTTTGGCAAGACAGATATGGTTGAATGGTCTACTACTTTTTTATTAATATACAAAGAATTAAAAATACAAAAATTCAAAACAAGTGAGCCAACTATCTACACTAGCAAAGGAAAACATAGGAACAAGGTATAACAATACACATGAAGTATAAAAAAGGAAAACAAAACAGCAGAAAACAGGGAAAACCAGTGTACAAGCTGACTATACATCTGGGTCCCTGAAATGATGTACCAAGGTTGTTGCCTTTAAACGTGGAAGTTTCAGTAGTGTTAGTAGCAGGAAAATTAGGGTGAGCTCTGTATGTAGCAGGGAAATTAGGATGAGCATACAAATTGTTTTAGTTTTGGAAATTTGTTTGACTTTTATTTTCTATTTTGAAGAGGAAGGCGGGTAACAATCTTAACATTCTTTTACTTGGTGGTGATATCTGCACTAAGCAATTAGGATTTATTGACAAAGGCAGCCCAACACAACATTTATTTGCTTGTTTAGAAGATCTTCTTTAAATTGAAAAGTACAAGCCACTATCCCAGTCTTTAAATAGTTAATAAAGCGAGTTGAAGGTATTTGAAACTATTTTCTTATTATATGGTGGTATATTTGGTTTGAAAGGAACCAACGCGCTTTTAGTAAGTGCTGTACTGATTTAGAGAAGTTAATTTATATATTTTGTTTTAATTAAATTTCTTATCCTAGTTACACACTTAATTAAAATGTGAGTTTTAAAGAGTTTCTTAAAATTACCAGATTTCATATTGATATTTTAAAGCATAAAATAATTTTTACTAATAATGTCAATAGTAAAATATCAACTTTGTTTGACAATATTAATTTTCATTTGATTTATGACTCTATTCTTTATTTGTTCTTCATATGGCTTTAATATATGCAGCTCGTTTCATGTGTCATATCTGTTGTTTAAGGTTTTTTTATTTCATATATGTATATTGTTGTAAAAAAGGTTGCATAGGTGCGGAAGAACAATAAAAAGGATCTTTATTTGCCAATTGAACATCAATGAATCTAACATCAGTTATTCTTTTACTCCAAACAAATAGTAAATAAGTATAAATAAGAAACAAAGAGACACATAACATACTGGTTCCACTACCATCAGTGACGAAGCTACTGTATGGGCAGGATGGGCAATTGCCCTACCCAAGATTTGCAAAACAAGTTACCAAAGTTGAATGGAAAAAAAGAAAACAAATCAACGCTAAGAAAAGAAGAAGGTGAAAACCCTAATGCAGTAACGCTCTTTAACTCTCAAGGGAAAAAAAGAAACACAACTCACTTCCTAGCCTTAGCGCCTTCTTTCCTCAATCCTCAGTGCCTCTTGCTTTCGCGTCTCCTAGATTCCCATTTTGATCAACTGCTAGTGTTAGAACTTTTGAGGTTTTTTTTCATACTTTATTTTTGCATAATCGTTTGAAACTGGATTTGAAATCAGTTTTGTATAGAGGCTGAGGCGTGTTTGAGCTGGTGAGGTCATGTGACCTCACTAGAAAAAAAAATAAACAAACAAGTTTCAGCATCCAGCATGCATAAAGTAAAAAGGCATAGAAAAGAAAAATAAATGTCAAATAAGGAGAAAAAATGGAAGAAAGAAGCAAAAGAAAAAGTGCGAAACGGAGAGCAAAAATGGAAGAAAGCAGCATCTTTGTCGATTCTTTATAAATCTAGAGCACGCATGAGCTATGAAATCTCCATATTTATTTCCAAATTTGCTTCTTAATCGATGATGCTTATCGTTGCTGCTCGAAGCTGGTGGTGTAGTGCAGTGTAGTGGTGGCTTTTTTCATGGCTTGTGGAGCCTCTGATTGCGATCTGGTTTTAGTTGGTAAACCCTAATTTTGATTATGATTTTGATCCTAGTTTTGTTTAGAAATTGGGGTGGAAACTGAGATGAAATTGAATAGACTAGAGCATATAAATTAAGAAGAAAAGGGTCGTCGTCTTATTTATAAATTACGTGGATGAAGTTGGTTATTCTCTAATCTCTGTATGAACTCATTTGAGATTAATGATGTTAATTCCTTGGCGTTAAAATAAGTTAATGAGTTTATTTGATAGAGTTGATGAATTTTGAACTCATGATCAAACTATTTGATTTTGCAGTGAAATAATATTATTTCAGTTGTTATTTACGCTTATGTAATAATTTACTCTGAAATTTTCTTATGGTAATTCAAAACATGAGACCCGACGTGGAGAACTTTATATTATTAGTATTTATGTCAAAGTTGTTTAGTTTAAGTCCTGGCTACGCCACTGGTTTTGTAGTAGCATCCTTACTCAATATTTTCGTCTTGAAAAATGCGAATTTAGAACTGCGGCATAATATATATCATTTTGTTACATTTTTTACTGTGATTTCCAACCTTGAAGTATACCAATAATTTTTATTTCCATTTCCAACATTTTTCGTTTTGAATCCCATTTTGTTTCCATTTTTAGCCCTAAAGTATGTTAATAGTTTTTATATTTGATGATTAAAGTATGTTAATTTTTTGAGCTTGCTATCCCGACCATGCTTGAAATATATGAATTGTTGACCTTACTTGATGCATGTAAATTTTTCTGAGCTTGTTATCCCGACCGTGCTTGAAATATATGAATTGATGACCTTGCTTGATGCATGTGAATTTTTTGAAATTGTTTTCCTATTCCTAATCTTCTTTGAAATATGCGATTTTTTTGTTTAATCTTGAAATTGCTTGAGTTGGAATAGTTATTTTCTATGTTTATAGAACATACATATATTATCATAAATTTTGTAATATTTATGCACTTTCGATGTTAACAATGAGGTTAGTTAAATCAAAGAACCCAGCGGATATCCTTTTGTTTATCGACTGATTTGTCTTGTGTTAACTCTTAATGTATAAATTGCTACCATAGATAAAGTATTTTCAGCTATGAAGTTATCCATTCAGTACATCACTTCGCTATAAGATGAACGATGATTTGCTTGGAAATCATATGATAATATATATTGAAAAAGAAATTGCTAAAAATCTTAATCTTGTAGTGGTTGTGAATGCATTTAATTTCTGTGAAGTTCGTAGTGCACACATCAAATAGTTATTTAGTAATCCATGTTTTTTGCATGCAAACTTGCTAAGAGTGTCCTAGCGGATGCAAATTTGTTGTCATTGATATTTTTTGCGTGTGCAAGGCTGTTCCTACTATCAATTCCAATGCAATTTCACTAACTTAATTGTTTTCTAAATATTTTTCTAGTTTCTCCCATCATAAACTACCATCCTAGTTTCGTCGCTGACTACCCTCGAGGTGGTGTACATTCATTCCAAAGTAGAGAGATTTTATTCCACATGAGAAAATTGCAAGGGATTATAAAATAACAGTTAAATATCCAAACCTCAAATTAGGCTTAAGAAGAAGAGACGCTCCATTTGGGGATCACCGGCTCCATGTCAGGATTGGTTTACAATGAAGTCTATCCCCAATATATAACCAGTGAAAACTATGTGAGTCATCAACCAAATTAATAAGATATGATAATAAATAATGGAGGCAAATTGTTGAGGTAATAAATGGCGCAAGCATAGTAAGTAAATTGCTAATTCCTTTCATTAGCAAAGATGGAACAAAATAATTCATGCATCTATTTCTATGTCATCTCATGCAAATGCAATCAATAATTTATCCATTTCCATATTCAAAGTATTTACTCTTCATTTTGCATATTTGTTTCCATCTATTTGTGATTTTGTATCACCAAAATTTAACACCCTACCTTGATGCAAAATCATATATCTCCAACAACCTACCTCTAGTCAAATTCTCTTTTCAACAAAAAAAACTCTTCAAAAGAACTCCACCTTAAACCAAAATCTCATAGTGGGATAGAAATCAAAATTGAATATTTACCTAATGGATTCCATCAAATCTACCCCTCATCAGACCTTGTTAACGAGGTCAGACATTGTCCCTACCTGCCAAAAAGATGTTGCAAATATCCAAAATCAAAAGAAGACAGATTTCAAAGTAGCCTCAACACCACCAAGTTCAAAAATAATTCTCTTAATCACCAATTCAAATACAGAGCCAAAATCCAAATGCAAGACAAATCTCTCTCCTTCTACATACCTGCATATAGCACCACTCCTTTAAGACGACATTACCTAATCGACAATGTATGACAATGACGCCAAAATATCCAAAATCAGTTCTATGAACTAAACTCTCCAAAATGGCATTAGACACTACAAGAAAACAAGATTTCCTTAGTAGCGGTGAACAACGTTTTCAACCTGGAAGCTATTACCCATTGGATTTTATACAAATATAAAATTCCAAACGCTATCCCCATCTGGAATACTCAAATGCAAAAAATCTGGCGGCCCATGTATTTTTAAGAGACAAGCAAACAAAAACTTTATTTTCGCGCTCATTTTTCGTTCTCTCCCGCTCGTTTTTCTTATCGACGGAAATACCATAAAACCCAATTAAGCATGGCTACCGCTAAATCAAACACTGGTTCAAATCCAATAAATAAATCGTAGGCTAGCTATAATCTCCTCATCGCTATCTGTTCTTCTTATGGCCACGTCTTCAAGGTCAAGTATGCCGTTGAAAATGATTTGCAATATCAGTTACTTTACAATTGTTTCCCCTCTATTTGCTTGCAAAATTCCTTATGTTTATATAATAAAATGCCTTTTCAATGTATTTAGATTGTCGTGGGTATCAAACAGAAAATGGGACAGTTCTAAAAAAATTCTTTGATTTATTATTTTATGTGTTTTTTATGGAAGGATTTTTCGTCTGGTTGTAGTTCTTGCATGGTTAGGCAAGGTACTTTTGTTGGTATTATTTGGATTATTACGAAAAATTCAAATTTGCAAGTTGGACCAAACTTCTAGTGGTCATGGTTATTGTTTTACTTAGATCAATTATGCAATACTTCATATATAAATTATGCATATAAATTGTTAAACCTACACTCTGGTACCATGATAATGCTAGTTTCTCTATTAAGTTATAACATAATGATCTACTATGTGGAGAAGGACGTGGGTGGAGGTAGTTAAATGGGGTAAGTTCCAATAAATTTGAATCTAAAAATGTTGATCTATAGTTCTATCCACTATATATTGATAATGGCACACCTAAATTCCGAATTCTTGAATCAAGTAAGAATATTGCTGAGGCTAAATGGAAAAACATAATTGTGGCATACAAGATTGGAAGCCGATTAATATACAATTAGTTTTCAATTTAAGTGAAGAATGTCTGGTCCTTCAGGTACTTACAAATTTTTCCATAAACAAAGCAGGTTCATTATCATTCGATTTGCCTTAGAAGGAATCTATGTAAGAATTATTTAAACTAGACTGTTTACGTTTAATTCTAGAATTATCATTATGAAATTGCGAAAACCTGGGCTGAAGTTAGTGAGAGACTGTTTCTACTCCATTCTAATTTTGGTCAAATTAGAGGTCTCAAACCTTGATTCGTAGATTCGTGAAGCGATGAACAGAATTGCTAACACAGTAGGTAGGCCTATTAAAACAGATATTGTCTCAACCTCTAACACAGTTTTGGGCCTAGAAGTTGGTCCCCTTGAAATAGGAGGAACAAATCCTTCTCCAGACCAGTGGTAACGCTCAAATGAGTGGTCAGAAACAAAGGCGGTAGAGATAATCAGGGTTAACAATGAAGACCCTTAACAACAAAGAACTAGAAATAAGAGGAAAGAATCATCCCAATATTATGAGTGCCTGCAAACAGAGGCTACATTGATAAATGCATCATTTTCAACCAACCTCAACATATGCTAGCGAAACTTGTTTATGTGATTGGAGAGCAGGATCGATTAATTGTTGAAGATGTAAACAGTGAAAGCTCTGGTTAAGAGAATATGGACACTGCAAAAAACTTATTAGGAGATTAGTCTTGTTAAGTAAGTTTTATTGAAATCAACATAGTTTATAAAAATTAACTAATTTTTTTAAAAGCTAATCAATTTTTTAAAAAATAATTTTTATACAATTTAGCTAAGTTTGTATGTCATTTTACAGATCAATTATGAAGGATTTTTTCCATTCTGTAACTAAAGAATAAGTTACATGGACATAACACTTCTTTTCAGTTTTGATAACAGTCTTTACTGAGCTAATCATATCTCCTCTTGTAATATGTATGTTTGATTTGATGATTGATGAAACGATAAGGAATTCCGCTCGATCTGAATCGATCGCTAAACCGACCAAGACCGTTCGAAACCCCTGATTGTTTTGAGAACATGACAAATTGGAACACAAACAGAAGAACATTACATTGTATATTACAACAATTCCATCAGAATATAAGAATATACAGAGTATGAATAAATATTGCACAGAAAATATCAGAGATTTAAATTACATTTAAATACATCGCAGCGAAAAAAAAGCAATAAAAAGCACAACTGAAAACAAATACACATTTGAAAACTGAAACAAATATTTCGAATATCGCTTCAGCTATAAATCAGGATCCTGTGAATATAAATCTGCAAAAACCAAAACTACTCGCTGCCCGTGTCAAAATAAGGGCACCTAGAGTTTAGGTTAAAAGAATAAACTCCAGGTCAGTCATGTGACTGGTGTGAGAACTAAAACAGTTATTTACAACTTTACTTTAAATCAGATATATCAAGAGACCACGCTGTATAACAAGGAATGGGTTTCCTCCCAAGAATACCAGTGCATATAACAAAACAGCGCAATGCTTTTTGGAAAAATAAAGCTATTATAAGACCCAGGTCCCATCACACAATGCAACACAAGCCGGAGGATAGGGTTTTCCCTTATAATAGCCAAACATACTTGGTACGTTAAAAACAAATCATTTGATACTATTATAAGTGCATAGTGTATAAAACAACTTCAAATATAAAGGTACCAATCCTAGACGGCATGGGTACCATATATCATGTCACCATACTAGTCTCTACAATCAAAATTGCAAAGTCACGTATTTGGAAATTGGATTTCCATCTATGAACCGAGGCAAGGAATCGTCCTCTACCGAATTCGAGACTGTCTAGCCCGAGCCTCAGGGTGAAAGCGCATCGACCCTTGGATCATCAGGGTCGGTCCACAGATGTGGATTAAAATGCCTAAACACTGCGTTTCCCCTCCCTTTGGGGCGTAAATGAGTCCAATGACTCCATCGGCTCCACACAGTCACCGATATATCCGAGGCGCCTTGCAATCCAACAACCACATAAGTCAAACTCGTCAGGGCATGTAAAACCACTGACACCACTTCTAGCTAGAAAGAAACGCATGTCCTCCCTAGGGTCCTTCTCGTGTTTCTGTTTCACAACCGGGGTGTGAGGCTCGCGAATCAACGCTACACAAAGCTATGTCACACAGGCCGTGCTTTGATCATCAACCACAAGACTTTGCTTTTCAACAAAAGCCTTGATCATTTGCCACTTAGGCATGCCACACAGGCAATTCACTCCATGCGATTGATATCCATCAATTTGTATCCTGAGCTCGTACGTCTCAGAGAAGGGCTTTAAGCTAGAGAATAAATTCTCCGCCGCCAAACAGATATATATTTAATAGAAATCAATCATACAGAATAAAATCCAATGTCAGACGCACAGTCCATTTACAAGTTCGTTCTGGGTCTGAACGAAACCGGAGGCACCTTGTACCTCGCATATCCATCGATCTCCAAGTACGTCTGGATGATCACCAACTGATTCTCTCCTCTTGGGTGTGCAGCCCAATCAAGATCATCAGTAATCACCCAAATGATGTGAAGACCTCCGGTCTTCGACCACCGTCTTCATTCTCGACACATCGTCGAATCAGTTATTTAGAATAGGACAAACCCGGTCTTTCTGAATAACCCGCATATATAATAAACAAGTGTTATACAAACACAACATACGCCTCATTCCAATTCAAAATATTCTTTTATTCAAATATCCTTATACTTTGGGAAAGGTTCCCATTAATTTTATCAAAGATAAATTCTTCAAATTTATTCTTTAATCTTATTTTGAATATCAATTCAAATTAGTCGGGATTAGCGGACCACACCGAAGTAATCATTTATTTTATTTCCCAATCCCAACCTATTCATCCCATGAAGTAAAACTTGTAATACTTCATATCTAACACCACGGTGTTATCGATAAATTCAATTACCATTTCACGTTCAAATCTAATTAAAGATTTAACTATCGCCTAGAGCAAAAGTGGTGATACTCCATTCTCGATCATTTCAATCTAATTAAAGATTCATTAAAACTCCACTTGGTTTTAATCTTCCCAAAAATCAATATCAATGATTATTTAACTTGGGAAATCATATCCCGTCTTTAACTGGGTTAAAGAACCAAAGTCATTTAAAACACGGTTCATGATAAATCCAAAATCACATTCTATTTCATCAGCCTTTAACCGTAAATTAGCAAGTGAACAATTCCCTAAGCAATAACCCCGATGGCCGAAACCAACATCAGATCAACACACCGGAAACCATTCAACTTAACTTATCTCCAGTTAGTTTCTGATTTTCTTAACTCCGTTGGGTCTAAGAACAGTATTATTAAAGATACCATTCACGACAACCCAAAATCACATTTGATATTAAACACAAGGCTCTGAATAGAAAATATATCTGCTTATATTCAATATCAAATTCTACGACCAACAAATATCGTATTGGAGATAACGATATCAATATATCTTTCAAATTTCCATAACAATATCTGTATAATCACGAAATCCAACATCGAAATATTCCAAACATAATTTCGATTCAAATCCATTCCAATTCAATTATTGGGAAGTCTGGTTACTTTTAAAATCATTTCAAATCCAATTTATTTATTTCAAAAATAAATGAATTATAATTCTAGTTCAAAACTAGTTCATTTCGATAAAAATCTATTTTTATCTTTTTAAATATGGAATTTTTCATCCCAATTCTTTCCAAATCATTTCTTATGATTTTACACAAATTATTACTATTTTTAATAATTTTATCAAGGCCCGTACAGTCGATTTCCATCAACGGCCATCGAACTGCACTTACAGCGACCTTTTCCAAATTTGATTTGGACATAATTCCAAATCCAACCGTTAGATTTCTAATTTCTAATATTCGTTAGAAAGCTCTTTTCGATACGAACCCAACTGTTTCGATTTTAGGAGAATCCGACGATCGGATCTCCCGTAATATCCATTCGAAGTCAATGGTCGAAATTCGCAAACTACCGCGGCGCGTTCTATTCAGGCCATTTAATATATATAATATATATTTCATCGATTTCCTTTTAAAACGTATTTTATAAATCGTTTTAAATTCGTTTTCGAAACAAATTCAACTTCATATTCAATTTCAAATCAAAATTGAATATTTCATATCATTAATATATAAATGATAATATTTTCAAAACGTTATATTTTGAAATCACTTCCTTTTCTATATTCATTATAAAAACGAATAGAATCGATATAAATATCGTTCATGTCAAAATGGCGCATTTCTAATCAACACGGCTTTATATATTTCAATAACTTCGTTATTCTATTCCACAAATGAATATTTATTCTATTCAACACATGAATCTATATTTCTTTCAACGCATGAATATTCTCAACACATGAGTATCGTCAACACATGACTATTTATTATATTTAATATATTTTATAAAATTATGATTTCTATCGTTTAATTCTTAATCAGACTCCAACCGTAAATTAGTAAGAGAACGATTCCCTAAATATTAACCCCGAAGGCCGAAACCAACATCAGATCGTTACCCAGGAAACCACTCATCTTAACTAGTTTCCAGTTAGTTTCTAATTTTATATATGATAAAGATGTGAATTTTATTGTTAAAATATTTCGTTCAACACATGATAAGTTTCAACACATGATTATTCCCAACACATGAGTATCGTCAACACATGACTATTTATTCTATTCAACACATGAATCTTTATTTTCCAAATTGGAAGGAGGCCTAATCAATTACCATATAATGTTAATTATATGGATTCCATACAATACATGTATATAATAGCAACGATAAATAATTAACCATCATCCAAGGTGCACCACACGACTGCATAAGCATTAAATATAACTAATTAACGCTCATACAGTCTGTCAATCAAACGATCGACATACCACTAAACAATTGGGATTAGTGTACGTCAAATATCGTCCCAACACCCGTGTGGGGTTTCAATCCACAAACACTGAATATTATTTGTGTAGTTGGGCGACGTATAACATTTTTCGTCCCAATCAATATCCTTCAAATGGGTGTACATAAACAAATCGTTTGATTTGTAAATGAATATTTATTTATTCACATTCACGCTAAAAAATATATTTTTAACGATAATTAATTTATTTCAACACATGAATATATTTCCATTCATTCCACATCACAATCAATTTTCACCACACAACAAAATCAAACAAGTCGTCCATGGTCTGTGGACAATGGGTGTCGGGTGCTGCTGAACACTGTCTGCATCCTAGTATATATTTTTAACTAGAAAACAAGAATTAAAGTGAGGAGTTCTCACATAGAAGCTAAACCAAACGTCACGACTCTTCTTATGTAGAAAATTTTCGTCGCATTTTCAATGAGATCTGTTTCATGAAATCTATATTAAAAATCATATTTTTAGCAACACTAATTTATATATGAAAATCACATTTTTTTATACCGCAACTTCTTAGAAAGGATTATATTTTTCTATTGCTTCATGCATAAGAAAGTTTATATTTTTATATACATAAAAATCTCATCTTTATGTTAATAAAAATCCTATCTTTATATAAATAAAAATCGTATCTTTCTATTTTAAAAAAATCAAAGCTTTCCTCTAATCAAAAATCGAATCTTTATATCTTTAAAAACAAATCTTTATATGATTAAAAATCAAAGCTTTATGTATTTATAAATCTAATCTTTCTAGTTTTTAAAAATCTAATCTTTTTATTGTTTTAATTTTCTAAGCTTTTCTACTCTTAAAAATCACATCTTTATTTCAACATATATATAATAAAAATCAGATTTTTATTTCGCTATATATATAAAAATTATACTTTCTGTCTTATAAAAATCATATTTTTATAATCTCTATTATATAAAAATCATATTTTTATTACCTATATATTTTTTATATTCGCTATTTCATTATAAAAATCGAATTTTTCCTTCGCTTTCATGATAATAAAATTCTTATCTTTAAAATCATTTCATATAAATAAAAATCGCATCTTTATTCTGCTACTTCACATATAAAAATCGAATCCTTCATGGTGGGGTGTTTTTGCAAACCTTTAGAACTATAAAAATTTGATTTTGGCAAAGAGATAGGACCACGGTTCGTTGGAGACGGGGCTGAGGGGCGGCTGAGCTTGGGGGCGGCGATGCTTGCGCTGGAGGGGCGGCTGAGCTTGGGGGCGACGGTGCTTGCGTTGGAGGGGGCGGTGCAACCTAGAGGTTGGTTGTGGCGGGGAATAGGGGGAGCGACGATCTAGGGTTGATGGGTTAGCGGGGTTTTGGGGGTTTCAGATCTCAAGGTCGAGATGGAGGAGAAGGGGAAGGCGACGAAGGGGGTGGTGCGACGGGAGGCGCCATAGGGGAGGCGATGGGAGCAATCGCGGTTTTTTTATTTTTTTTATTTTTTTATTTGTTCCTCGATCTGAACGGTAAAGGGAGGAAGAGAAAGGTGGGGTAAGGTCTTATTATATAATTAATATATTTATTTAATTTATTCTCAAAAAAAAGCTGACTTTTTATTCAAACCCCAAATGAGACCCAACGACTGTCGCCCATAGCTAATTACCCTCATTCCGAACACAATGGGATATGCATCGTAAGCCAATTCGACTGTTACGATCATTTTTGTTTAAATTAAAATATAAATCTATATATTCAATTTGAATCGTACATTTCAATTTACCGGGGCCACATACAGTCTCTAAAAATTCCCGAAAAATAATTTCTAGCTTCGTATTGACGATACGGTCCTAACAAAACTGATTTCGTTGAATTCTGAGACCGTTTGAAAAATGGCCATTTTCCAGTCGATTAAATTCAACTGAAATGGTCAAAACACGTTTAAGTGCACCATGCTCACATATTGATCCAGAAAATTATGAATTTTGGAACCGAGCAATAATTTGACATCCCGGATCCAACAAAAGTGGTTTCGTCGAAAACCGGCGTCATTTGCAAAATTTCCATTTTTAAGGTCCAAAATTCCATGGCGACTATTCTGAAATTTTAACTAGGCATAACTTTTATCCCCGCTATGAAATTTCAAGTTTTCGGATTCCTTGAAAAGATGTTCTCAAATAGATTCTAATGTTTTTGGTTTCGCTAAAATCCGATTTATTTTGAATCCTGTACATTCATTTAAAATTTGAAATCGAATTTTCAAACTACCGCGCCATTTTCAATTCCTTTTATAATTAAAATAAAATATTTATATTCTAATGTCGATTCGAATAAATATATACGTTCTAATTCAATTCAAAATAAATTTCTCGTCGTTATTATTTAAAATAATTCATTTTAAATATTCAAAATTCATCAAAATTGCCAAAATAAAAATTTTAAATTGGCTCGGATTTCCGGGTTATTACAATTGAAACCAAAAAAATTAGTTATTATGATATCCGTGTTTTCATGTTATTTATCTCCTGTTTCTGAATGTTCATCGAGTTTCAAAAGTGAATTGGTTAATTGAGCTTGGGCATGGAATTGTTCTTAAAGATGAGAGTGGTAACTTCAAAATCACGCCCAATATATTCTAAATTCAGTTCACTTTCCACTAAGCAATAATTATCGATGTTTGTAGTACTTAATTTGATCTGGCACAACTATGAGCCCTATATTCACTGGAGCCAGGCTTTTGCTTAAGTTCTTTGTAAAAGTTTGTTCTCTGCCCGATGTTTTAGTTTTTCCTTTGTTATGTATTTATGTTTTTTGTTCCACCTTTGGTATATGAGATGATGTACGTTAAAGGAAGCAAGAGTGGGTGAATAAGCACAAACGTAGGATGGTTTTGGACCGATATGAATATATGAAGTAACATCGCCGAAACCTTTAATCATCTTTTATATCAACCCTCTTGTCATTATTATACAGGCAATGGGCGAAAAAGAATTACATGAAACGAAATTCTAATTACTTTCTGACATAATAGGAGCATTTAGACCAAAAATACTTTTAGCATTAATGGGTGTTAGTGAAGTTGGTGGAACAACTTTGATGGATGTTCCCTCTGGAGCTAGTGGTTATGTCGATGGAGAAATTAAAATTAGAGCATATTTAAAATTTCAAGAAACATTTGCAAGGATGTGACGATATTGTGAGAAAATTGATATAGATTTCCAAATGTTACAGTCAAGGAGTCACTAACTGAGCATGGCTGCGTCTTTCACTAGAGATTGATACTGAAGCTAGACTCATAAGATATTCTGATGCCTATTACTTACAAGTCTACTATGCCTGTATTAGTATATTGTTCAATTTATTTATATTATCATCCATGAATAATAGTTATATCATGGTTTAGAAAACCACTCTTGCACTTTGATATGTAAAATTTACCTTCATATTTAATATTTAAGGCATGAAAATGCGTGAGCGTATGATTTCATACCAATAACAACATTCTACGTAACACTACATGCAGGCTTTTGTTGAAAAATGCCTTGCGGAGGCATAAGCTGGACAACATACTAGATTTTTTTTTTAGTTGGAAAACCATGCATAATTGAATTGTCAATGGAGCTAGTTAAGAGGTTGACCATTGTAGTTGAACTTGTTGCAAATCCATCTATTATGTTCATGGATGAACCAGCCTCTATTTTGGATGTAGGAGATATGATTAGTTTACCTTTTTCAACTTTAGATGCTACGAAAATCATTGGCTCACATTCCTGAAGCTCTACGTCGAATCTGGATCATATTCAATACTTTGCTTTTTTGTAGCGGCCAATGACATTTTTCAAATTTGGTAAGTAGCAGCCTTGCTTAGATGTTAACTGAAGACTCAAAATTGATTACTAAATTGTGCCAGTGTCCACTATTTTTGCTGAAACAATATGAAATGATATTTTGTATTATTATTAGTTTTGTTAGACACAGAAATAAAAGAACTGAAACGACCCAAACTCGCCCTTACGGGAAATCCCGGATTGAGTTGAGAACACAAACAATAGAACATTTCATTTTTGTTACAACAATTTACATCATAGTACAAGAATATAATAGAGTATGAATAATTAATGTACATCAGAAAAATACCAGAGATTAAAATAATTTACATAGCAGCGGAAAAATAATGGATAACACAACTGAAAGAAATACATGGATACAAAGCTTTCCCGAATATAGCTCTAGCTATAAATCCAGAATCCTGGAAACAAAGTATCTGCAAAAACCAAAACTACTGCTCCCCATGTGGAAAATAGGGGCACCCAGAGTTTAGGTTAAAATAATAAACTCCAGGTCAATCATGGTGCTGGTGTGAGAACTAAAAGAGTTATTTAAACTTTACTTTAAAAATAAAGAAAATCAAGGGATCACGCCATATAACACGAAACGGGTTTTCTCCCAAGAATACCAGTGCATAAAACAGTTTGTAAACGGCGCAATGCTTTTCGAAAAATGAAGCTATTATAAGTCTCAAGTCCCATCACATAATGCAACGCAAGCCGGAGGATAGAGTTTTCCCTTATAATAGCCAAACATGCTTGGTAACAAATCATTTTGATATTACTATAAGTGTATAGTGTCAAGATCAACTTTTAATATAAATTTATCAATCATAAACGGTATGGATACCATATATCTTGTCGCCATACTAGGCTCTACAATTAAAACCGAAATGTCACGTATTGGAAATTGGATTCCATCTATGAGTCCAGGTCAGGGATGGCTCCTCACCAATTTGAGACACTCTAGAAAATGCCTCAAGACTCGGACGCTAGCAAACCCTTAGATCTTCAAGGCCGGTCCTCTCTTACTTTTGAGGATTAATTATTCCTGAACACACATTTCCTGGTCCTATCGGACCAATCACTTGGCCACTAGGGACCAATATCCGAGGCGCCTCTCATTCCATCATCTACATAGGTAAAATATAAATGTCTGGGCTCCATACCATGAACACCACCCATAGCTAGAAAGAAACGTCGTGCGCTCCCTGCAGTCACGATCCCATTTTTGACTCATACTGAGGTGTGAGGCTCGCGAATTAACGCTATACACAAAGCTATGCTATTTAAAGTCGTGCTTTGATTGTCAACCACAAGACTCTGCTTTTCAACAAAAGCCTTGATCATTTGCGTCTCAGCATGCCACTCTAACAATCTGTGTCATGCGACTGATGTCTATTGATATATAACCTCTAAGCTCGTACGTCTCAGAGAAGGGTGTTAAGCAAGAGAATAAATTATCCCCCCAAACAGATATATATTTAACAGAGATCAATAAACATAGAAGGAAATCCAATGTCAGACACACATCTATTTGCTAGTCCGTTCTAGGTCTGAATGAAACCGAAGGCATCTTATTCCTTATACAATATGTCCAATACAGGAGAGAGGTCCTCGCATATCCGGTCGATCTCGAAGTACGTCTGGACGATTACCACTTATTAACTTGTCTTGGGTGTACAGCCCAATCCAGACACCAGTAATCATCCAAACGATGTGAAGAACTCCGGTCTTCAACCACCGTCTTCATCGTCGACTTTTAGTCGTTGCATTACTTATTCAGAATGGGATAAACCTGGTCTTTCCAAATAACTTTTGTATTTTATAATCAATAATCAAGTGCTATAAAAATCAGATCATATCCCTCAACAATTCAGAATATTCTTTTATTCAAATATTCACATCTTTAGGGAAAAGTTCCCATTAATTTTATCAAAGATAAATTCTTTGAAATTTACTCTTTAATCTTCCTTTGGATATCATTTTTGAACCAATTAAGGTTTATCAACTAGTTGGGATTATCGAGCCTTACCAAAGTAATCATTTATTCATTAATCCCAGTCCCTACCTAATCATCCTATGGAGCAAAACTGGTAATACTCCATATCTAACACCATGGTGTTATCGGTAAATTTAATTACTATTTCACGTTCAAATATAATTAAAGATTTAACTATCCCCTACAGTAAAAAAAACTGGTGGTACTTCATTCTCGATCATTTCCTAAATTTGAGAATTTAAATGATCACATTCTCATTTCAATCTAATTAAAGATTCGTTAAAACTTCACTTAGTTTTAATCTCATAAATCATTATTCAATGATTATTTAACTTTAGGAAATCAAACATGCCACACTCGACAATCTACATCGTACCATTGATTTCTGCCGATATATAACCTCTAAGCTTGTACGTCTCACAGAAGGGTGTTAAGAAAGAGAATAAATTCTCCACCACCAAACAGATATATATTTAGTAGAGACCAACAATACAGTTTGAAATACAATGTTAGACATGTAATCCTGTCTTTAACTGGGTTGAAGAACTAATGTTATTTGAAACACAGTTCACGATAAACCCAAAATCACATTCCATTAATTATGGAATCTTCACGGAAAACAAACCAATATATAATCGATATCGATTTCCGTGTCCGACTAATAATATAAATGGTATAATGGAAAAGCCTTTTAAACTCCATATATAGTAACAGTCTTCCTCCACAGAAGCACATCTCGATTATTACCAAATCAAATTCTATTCAATTCCAATTTAATATATTAAATTGGAAAACTTTACTTTGGAAAAGTTCCATTGATCTTAATTAAAAGATTTATAAATTCCAAATCACATTTCACTGTTAATTGGGTTAAAGAACGAATGTCGGTAAAACACAGTTCACGATAAACCCAATTCACAGTCCATTTTATTCCAGTTTACTAAATATAACTGGAAACTCTAATAATCTTGATTAAAAGATTTAGTATTTTCACATGGGGTTTAAGAATAGTTTACTGAAGACTCCATTCATGACAAACCCAAAATCCAATTTAATATTAAATATAAGGCTCTGAATAGAAATTATATCGGCTTATATTCAATATCAAGTTCTGAAACCAACATCGTATGGGAAATAACAATATATTTCTATCTTCCAAATTTCTCCACAATATCAGTATAATCACGGAATCCAATATCGAAATATTCCGGAGATGATTTCTATTCAAATCCATTCCAATTCATATGTTGGAAAATTCTGGTTAGATTAAAACCATTCTCAAACCCAATTTATATATTTAAAAACGTTGGATTATTTTTCTAGTTAATAACTAGTTCATTTTGATAAAAATATATATATTTATCTTTACAAAATTGTAATTTTTCATCCAAATCCTTTCGAAATCATTTATTATGAATTTACACAAATTATTAATTTTTCTAATAATTTTATCAAGTCCGTACAGTCGGCTTCCAATAATGGCCATCGAACTACATCCATAGCGACCTTTTCCAAATTTGAATTGGACATAATTCCAAATCCAACCGTTAAAATTTAAATCTCTTATATTCTTTGGAAAGCTCTTTTCGATAAAAACACAAAAGTTCCGGTTTTAGGAGAATCCGACGGTCGGATCTCCCGTAATGTCAATTCGAAGTCAATGGTCGAAATTCACGAACAGTCGTGGTGCGTACTATTCAAGCCAATAATATATATATATATATATTATATAATATATTTCATTCAAAACATGTTTTATAAATTCGTTTTAAAAACGATTCCCACTTTCATTTTAATTTTAGATCAAAATCGAGTACTCCTTATCATTATAATATTTAAATGATAATATTTTCAAAATACCAGATTTTGAAATCATTTCCTTTTCGATATTCACTATAAAAATGAATTTAGTCGATGTAAATATTGTTCGTATTAAAATGATGCAAATCTAATCAACACGGCTTCACATCAAAATTTTCGTGTCCATCCAAAATCGGACATCAAATTCACATTTTAATAATTTACTGAATATTATTTTAAAATATTCGTTATTCTAAAATATTCGTTATTTAAAAATATTCGTTATTCCTGGATTGGAATCAGACACAATCAATTACCATATAATATTAGTTATATGGATTTCATACAACACATGTATACAACAACAATGATAACCAATCAACCATCATCCAGAGTACATTACACAACTGCATAAGCATTAAATATAAATAATTAACGCTCACAACAGTCTGTCAACCAATCGATTGACATGCACTAAACAATTGGGATTAGTGTACGCCAAATATCATTCCAATACTCGTGTGGGGTTTCAACCAACAAATACTGAATATTATTTGTGCAGTTGGGCGATGCGTAAAATTTATCATCCTAATCCATGTCAGTTAAATGGGTGTACATAAACAAATCGTCCGATTTGTAAATGAATATTTATTTTCATTTTAGGAGAATTTTATGTCGTTCATATATGCATTAAAAAATATATTTTTAACGATAAAATATTTATTTCAACACTTGATTATTTTATATAGATCATACATTCAATAAAAATGATATTTTTACTGTTCAAACATTTTATTCAACACATGAATATTTTATACAGTTCATATACACATTAAAAATTATATTTTAATGAAAAATATTTATTTCAGAAAATTTTGGCATTATAGTGGCGCGATATTAAAAGCAAAGTAATGTCTAGCATTACCCCTCTCCTGATACTGGCTCGCGCCATACATAATAATCACAACTAATCAACAAAACCACAATACAATCAATAACCACAATACAGTCAATTTTCCCATAATACAATCCAAATAAACAACTATGGTTTGTACAATAAATAGTGTCAGAGGCTACTAATCCCCATCTGCAACCTAGTTTATATTTAACTGTAAAATAATTTGAGTGAGAAGGAGTTCTTACATTGGGATCCACTCCACCGTTGTTTTCTAACACTCTAATTTTCTGTTCTGGTCCAGAATTTGCAAACGAGCTCTAATCTTCACATCGTGTTATTTTTTAACTTAAACGCGTTATTCCGGACAACTTTCGCCTCGTTGCCTTTCTTTCGAAAATGTTCCATTTCATCAGAAATCGCAAAACGACAATATTTGGACAGCATATTTTAGACACGTTTTCTGAACAACTCTGCGATCCAAAATATGACTTCCATATACTCAAATCGAAGATAAAATCGTGCTCTTCAATTTTGGTATTGTGGAGTTTTGGCCAGAAGTGTACGGATTGGAAGTTATTGACTAAACAAGGTCAAGGGTGTTTTTACAAATACGGGATTTTTGGTGAAAATAGTTTTTGGGTGTTGGGGGCCCCATGGCCAAGGGGGTGGTGGTCAGAGGCATCGGCGGCCTGACTGGGGTGGGGTAGGCCGTGGCAAGGTAGTGGTGGCGGTGGAGGGGCGCGTGGCGGGAAAGGGGGCGACGAATGAGCGATTTTTTTCTCTTTGTTGAAATGAGCGACCTGGGGAGGGAGGGGAGGAGAAGAAAGAGAATAAAGGGGTTGACTTTGTTTGTATATATATAATTTAATTTTAAAAGGTTACTTTTTCATTCGAACTCCAAATCGAACCCAACGACTGTTGCCCCTAGTTAAATACCCCCATTTCGAACACAATGGGTAATGTCCCATAAGCCAATTCGACTGTTTTGATCTTTTTTATCAAAATTAAAATATAAATTAATATAACGTTCAAAATTGATTTCAACGTACATTTTAATTTACCGGGGCCACATACTAACTCCAAAAATTCCAGAAAAATAAATCTAGCTAGGTTTTGATGATACGGTCCTAACAAAATAATTTCATCGAATTTGGAGGCTATTTGAAAAATGGTCATTTTCCAGTCGATTAAATTCAAATTGAAAGTACGAAACGCGTTTAAATTCACCACTCTCACATATTAATTCCAAAAATTATGAAAATTGGAATATAACAATAATTTGACATTCCGGATCCAACAAAAGTGCTTTCATCGAAAACGGAGGTCGTTTGCAAAATGGCTGTTTTTAAGGGCTATATATTATATTAAGATATATATAAATTCTATAGTGACTATTTCGAATTTTAAACTGGACATACTTTCAATTTATATTAAGAAATCTCGGTTTCTTAAATTCGTTAGAAAAATATAATTAAACTAATTCAAAAGTTTATGGTTTTACTCAGATCCAATTTATTTTGAATTTTGTACGTTCATTTGAAATTAGAAATCAAAATTTTAAACTACGCACCATTTCAGGCTCGTTTTATAATTAAAATAAATTTATTTGTTTTAACTTTGATTTGAATAAATTTCAAATCATTATTATTTAAAATAAACCATTTTAAATATCCAAAATCCATTAAAATAGCCAAAATAAAAATTTTAAATTAGTTTTGAAATTCCGAGTTGTTACAAGAACGGAGGAAGAATGAGGGAGTGATGAAAGAAAATATGATGTGTAGTTTTTTCTAGTATTTCCTTTTATTTTTTCAATTATATATTAGAGGCGAATAAAGATTGGACAGTAAACTTAGTTCTTTTTTAGAAAAAGGCACTTTTATTTTCAAGAAATCATATATAAAATTGTTTACAATGTCAAATAATACATACGCTTGGAACCCCAACCATTCCCATGACAAGTTTAAATTAACATACAATTGCAAGTGTATCACAAGCAGGCAAGTAATTCGAACCACGTGCACCCTTTAAAACAAATATCTCTGAAGTCAAACCATTGCTCAACGATTTCCAATTCCAACAAACCGCTCTTCCTCTCCAAACTGCCCCATTTCTGTCACGCAGACCAATAAACTTAGTTGTTCTTTTTGTAGGATGAAGAAATCTTTTATGGAGAAATGCCAAAAGAGACCAGAAACTTCCGGTGTCTCTGCCTTGATGGCAGCTCAACTTGCCACACTGATGCAAATGAAAACATCCCCATTAAATTCTATTTTTGGTGCTTTTCGAGGTAACATATTTATGCAGCGTGATTACTTCTCATGACTGGTATGTTCTTATATCCTGTAACTTCTTCTATGCTTAAGGAGTTTATTTTGTTTTTTTCTCTATTTTATGATCTTTATGTCAAATTTATACTATTATTATAGGACGAGATGGGCTTGTTGGATGATTATACAAAGTTTCCGTGCCAACATGTTCTAAATTTTTCCTAGTAGCAACCGCAGGTATACTTTTTGTCATTAGTGTTACAAGTTTCTTAATCAAATCTTTACCTTGTGAATCATCTTTCGTTTGTATAAACTTGTTTGAATTTCATTCACATCCTCATAAAAAATACCACTAGTTGTGACGTTAAGATCACCTACTTTAATTATGACTACAGTAGAGAGAAAACAACTACAAGATCCACTGATATTTATAAACATTAACTAAGTTTTACAAAAATTTAACTAACCTGATTTTTTTTATAAGTAGTAATTGAGTTTACAAAATTACCTAATCTTTACCAAAAATAACTATGTTAAATTTTTTTTAATCAAAGTTAAACACATATATAGAAATTAAATGTTAAAAAAAATAAACTAAGCTTTACAAAAGTTTAATTAAGCTAACAAATTTTTATAAAGAAGTAACTAGGTGTATAAAACTAATCAAGTTTTATAAAAATTGTGTAATTTTGATAATAATTAAACTAACTAAACTTATAAAAATAGACTACGTTAACTTAGTTTTACAAAAGTTAAATAATTTTCTAAAATTGACTAAGTTTTAGAAAATTTAAATAAATTATAAAAACTAGCTAAGTTATGTAAAAATTTAAATAAGTTAAACATGTTTTATATAAATTAAATAATTATCTAAATATTGGAATATTTTATGGAAAAGTAAACAAATCTATAATAAGTAACTAAGTATATAAAAATTTAAAAAAATTGTCAAAGTTTTATAAAATTTATTTTAATTCGTATAAATTAATTAATTTTTATATATGTTAAGTAATTTCTATAGAAATTAAGTATATTCATTAAAAATAAGTAAGTTTATAAATTTTTATTGAATTTCTTAAATAAATCTAGTTGATGAAAATAATGAATTAATAAAGTTTTACTATTTTTAATAAAAGTTAACCAAGTTGTATGAACATCCAATGAAACTAATTATGTTTGTAAAATTTAACCAAGTTCTATAAAAAAAACTAGCTATATTCTATGAAAATTTAATAAAATTGGCAGAGCTTTCACATAGTTTATTGTATAAAACTTAACTTAATTCACTACATTAAGTAAGTTATATGAAAATTAATTATTTTTCAAATGTAATTAAGTTTTAGCTAACTTAAACAATAAATAAGCTAAACTAGTTTATATAAATTGAATAGTTATCTTAAAGTTGATAATAAAAGTAATCAAATTTTTAACAACTTATTTGATATTTAAAAATAATAAACCTAATTTAAAAAAATAAACCTAATTTATGAAATCTAATCAAACTAAATAATGTTAACAACGTATTTGATATTTCAAAATAATTTATTTTACTTTAGTATATATATATACGTATATATATTTAAAATATATTTGTATTGATAAAAGATATGTTCACAAAATAGTTTTATAAATATGGATTTGACAAATTTGCTCTGATAAAAGCTAATGAATTCTTGTCAAAAATTGTATTATTATATTTGACAAAAGATCATGTTAAAAAAATAGTTAAACAAGTACATATGTGACAATTTTGTTGTGACAAAACTGACAAATTCTTACTTAATATTTTATTGTGATATTTTGATAAAGCTAAACATTCATTACAATTACTTAATCATATATACATATATATATTTATGTTAAATCAAATTCATATTTAAATCAATTTAAATTCAATTACATTCAAAAAATCTAGTTTTAAATACAAAATTCTTGTCTTAAATTCAAATATCTAGTTTTAAATTGGTTAAGAATTATGGATCGTCACATTATGAATGTGCAAAAAAAAACTAAATCCATTTTTTCTTCTAACTAAACATGTGATAGACTGTTCATCTTATGAATGACCTTAGTAGACCAAACCTTGACATTTTGAAGTATAGTACTCCACCTTTATCTTGTTGGTCATTATTGGAAGTGAAATCCAAGCCCTTATTAAGCTCGTATGAGTGTGGACTTCGATATGCATGAATTTTTTTTTAGGTTTGAAGGTGTTTCGGTGGTCACGTCAGTTTTTGCCGTGGGTTTTCTATGTACGTTCAAATTCAATATACATTGATTTATATTTTAATTTTGACGAAAATTGATCAAAACAGTCGAATTGGCTTACAAAACATATTCCATTGTGTCCGAAATGGGGGTAATTAGCTAGGAACGATAGTCGTTGGATTCAATTTGAAGTTCGAAAGAATGATTAACTTTTTGGAAAATAATAATAATACATATACAAAGTGGTCAAGGAGGGAGGGGAGTCAAACCCTTATTTTCTGTTCTCGTGGTTAACAGACCAAACCCGCCTCCTCCCCCCTCCCCCAAAAAAAAATCAAAACCCGATCCCCCAACGTTCTCCCTCCAATCGCCCCCACCACCGTTGCGCCGCCCACCGCCAGCCTCCACCGCCATCGTGCACCACCGCCGGCCATTCCCTCCGTCTCTGCCGCCCAACTTCTCTGTCTCCCCTACTCATTCGAGCCAAACTGCCCAAACCCTCCATCGCTAGTCAGTGTGGACCGCTGTCGGTCAGCCCCGCTTTTCCCCTCTGACCACCTCCCCTGACCCCCATAGTCGTTGTCTCCGCCCGACTGTTGTTCCTCCCCCTTCGTTTAGCAATCGGAGGTGCCTCTATAGTGGAGCAATGGCGAGTGTGAGTGGAGAAGATGGCGAGCTCCAATTAGACAGTCTAAAACAAAAATCATTAACAGTGAATTTAATTATATAGTTAATTTAGAAATTAAACACTAATTAAATATATATTTTTCTTTAGTGAAATAGCTTTGATTTAAAAAACTTATTTTTATGTATAACTTTGTTTTAAAAATGAGATTTTTAAATATATATATAGCGTAGTTATAAAAATATGATTTTTTAAATATATATAGCATAGTTATAAAAATATGATTTTTTATATAAATACCATAGGATAAAAATATGAAATTTTATATAAATATCATAGGATATAAATATGATTTTTATATGAATAGCTTTGGATTAAAAATATAATTTTTATATAAATAGCTTTCGATTAAAAATACGATTTTTATATAAATATTTTTGGATTAAAAATATGATTTTTATATAAATAGCTTCGGATTAAAAATATGTTTTTTAATATATATATATAGCATTGTGAAAATGTGATTTTCAAATAGGAATAGCATTGTTAAAAATGTGATTTATATATATATATATATATAGTAGCGATATAAAAATGTGATTTTCATATATATATATATATAGTAGCGATATAAAAATGTGATTTTTTTTGTAAACCGCGTGGAACAGATTGCATTGGAACTATGGTGGAGTACACTATGCACAGGAAACAAATCCAAATCCAAACCGCTCAATTAAAGATAGATGGAGTGGAAACCAAAGGTGAGAACTCCTTCTCACTCTAATTAATTTACAGTTAAATATATACTAGGATGCAGACGGGGCTTAGTAGCCCCCGATACTATTTATTATACAAACCATAGTTGTTTGTTTGGATTGTATTATGGAAATTTGGATTGTGATTTTAAAATTGATTGTGTGATTGTTTGAACTGGTTGTGATTATTGTGTATGGCACGAGCCAGTACCAGGAGAGGGGTAATGCTAGACATTACTCCGGTTTTAATATCGCACCGTTATAATGCCGAAATTTTCTGAAATAAATATTTATTCATTAAAAATATAATTTTTAATGTGTATATGAACTGTATAAAATATTCATGTGTTGAAATAAATATTTTATCATTGAAAATATAATTTTTAACGTATATATGAACGAGATAAAATTCTCCAGAAATGAAAATAAATATTCATTTACAAATCGAACGATTTGTTTATGTACACACATTTAACTGACATTGATTGATATGATGAATTTTACACATCGCCCAACTGCACAAATAATATTCAGTATTTGTTGGTTGAAACACCACATGGATATTGGGATGATATTTGGCGTATACTAATCCCAATTGTTTAGTTATATGTCAGTCGATTGGTTGACGGACTATTGTAATCGTTAATTATTTATATTTAATGCTTATGCACTTGTGCAATGCACTCTGGATGATGGTTGATTGTGTATCATGATTGCTGTATACTTTTGTTGTATGAAATCCATATAAATAACAATATATGGTGATTAACTGTGTCTGATTCCAATTCAGAAATAATGAATATTTTAAAATAACGAATATTTTAAAATAATATTCAGTAAAGGATTAAAAAGTGAATTTGATGTCCGATTTTGGATGGATACAAAAATATTGAAAGGTGTGAAGCCGTGTTGATTAGATTTGCGCCATTTTATAGCAAACGATATTTATATCTATTTTATTCATTTTTATAATGAATATCGAAAAGGAAATTATTTCAAAATCTGATATTTTGAAAATATTATCATTTAAATATTATAATGATAAGGAGTATTCAATTTTGATTTAAAACTGAAATGAAGGTGGGAATCGTTTTAAAATGAATTTATAAACGATTTGTAATATACGTTTTAAATGGAAATTGATGAAATATATATAATGTATATATTATATATTTAATGGCCTGAATAGAACGCGTCGCGCCACGACTGTTCATGAATTTCGACCATTGACTTCGAATTGACATTACGGGAGATCCGTCTGTCGGATTCTCCTAAAACCAGAACCGTTGGGTCGTATTGAAAAGAGCTTTCCAAAGAATATAAGATAATTTAAATCTAATAGATGGATTTGGAATTATGTCCAAAACAAATTTGGAAAAGGTCGCTATAAGTGTAGTTCGATGACCGTTTATGGAAATCGACTGAAGGGCCTTAATAAAATTATTAAAAATATTAATAATTTGTGTAAAATCATAATAGATGATTTGGAAAGAATTTGGATGAAAAATTCCACGTTTGTAAAGATAAAAATATATTTTTATCAAAATGAACTAGTTATTAACTAGATTTGAAATCCAATAATTTTTAAATAAATAAATTGGATTTATAAAGGGTTTTAATCTAACCAGAATTTTCCAATATATGAATTTGAATGGAATTAATCAAAATTATCTTTGGAATATTTCAATATTGGATTCCATGATTATACAGATATTGTGGAGGAATTTGGAAGATATATATATCGTTATTCCCAATACGATATTTGTTGATTTCAGGATTTGATATTGAATATAAGCCGATATAATTTCTATTCAGAGCCTTGTATTTAATAGTAAATTGGATTTGTCGTGAATGGTGTCTTTATTAACACCGTTCTTAAATCCAGTTGAGAAAGGAATAATCTTTTAATTAAGATTTAGAGAAGTTTACCAATTAGTTAATATTTAGTTGAAATTGAATTGAAATTGGATTTTGGTTTGTCGTGAATGGTGTCTTAAATAACACTATTCTTAAACCCCGTGTGAAAAGAATAAATCGTTTAATTAAGATTATTGGAGTTTCCAGTTATATTTAGTAATTGGAATAAAAATGGAATGTGAGTTGGGTTTATTGTGAACTGTGTTTTTAACGACATTCGTTCTTTAACCCGATTGACAGTGAAATGTGATTTGGAATTTATAAATCTTTTTATTAAGATTTAATGGAAATTTTCCAAAGTAAAGTTTTCCAATTTAATAAAATAAATTAGAATGGAATGGAATTTGATTTGGTAATAATCGAAGTGAGCTTCTGTGGAGGAAGTCTGTTAATATATATGGAATTTAAAAGGCTTTGTCGTTATTCCATTTATATTATTAGTCGGATATGGAAATTGATATCGATTATATATTGATCTGTTTTCCGTGAAGATTCCATAATTAATGGAATGTGATTCTGGGTTTACCGTGAATGGTGTTTTAAATGACATTGGTTCTTTAACCCAGCTAAAAAACAAGATTTCATGTTTAACATTATATTTCGAATTGTATTGTTGATCTCTGCTAAATATATATATGTTTGGTGGTGGAGAATTTATTCTCTTACTTAGCACCCTTCTCTGAGACGTACGAGCTTAGAGGTTATATATCGGCAGAAATCAATGGTATGGTGTAGATTGTCGATGCGACATATTTGATTTCCCAAAGTTAAATAATCATTAATAATGATTGTCGGAAGATTAAAACTAAGCGGAGTTTTAATTAATCTTTAATTAGATTGAAATGAGAAGGTGATAATTTAAATTATCAAATTTGGGAAATGATCGAGAATGGATTACTACCAGTTTTACTCAAGGCGATAGTTAAATCTTTAATTAGATTTGAACGTGAAATGGTAATTAAATTACCGATAACACCGTGGTGTTATATATGGAGTATTACCAGTTTTGCTCCATGGGATTAATAGGTTGGGATTGGGAAATTAAACAAATAATCACTTCGGTAAGGTGCGCTAATCCCGACTAGTTTGGATAAACCTTACTTTGGTTAGAATGGATATCCAAAGGAAGATTAAAGTGTAAATTTAAAAGAATTTATATCTGATAAAATTAATGGGAACCTTTTCCAAAGGATATGAATATTTGAATAAAAGAATATTCAGAATTGGAATGAGGTGTATGTTGTGTTTTTATAGCACTTGATTATAAGATACGTGAATTATTCGAAAAGGTCGGGTTTATACCATTCTGAATAATTGATTTGACAATAAGTCAACGATGAAGACGGTGGTTGAAGACCAGAGTTCTTCACATCGTTTGGATGATTACTGATGTCTTGATTGGGTTGTACACCCAAGACAAGGTAATAAGTGGAGATTGTCCATATGTACTTACAGATCGACCGGATATGCGAGGACCTCTCTCCTGTATTGGACATATGGGACGAGGAATAAGGTGCCTCCGGTCTCGTTCAGACCCGGAACAAACTAGTAAATGGATGTGTGTCTGACATTGGATTTTATTCAATATTGATTGATCTCTATTAAATATATATCCGTTTGGTGGCGAAGAATTTATTCTCTTGCTTAACACCCTTCTCTGAGACATACGAGCTTAGAGGTTATATATTGATAGACATCAATTGCATGGCGTGAATTGTCAATGTAGCATAACAGGATGCAAATGATCAAGGCTTCTGTTGAAAACCAGAATCTTTTGGTTGTTGATCAAAGCAAGGCATTAAATAGCACAGCTTTGTGTATGGCGTTAATTCGCTAGCCTCACACCTCGGTATGAGTCAAAAACGGGATAAGGGACCCAAGGAGTGCATGAAGTTTCCTTCTAGCTACGGGTGGTATTATGGTACGGAGCCTAGACATTTATTATATTTTTACCTATGTGGATTTTGGATAGCGAGGCACCTCGGATATATTGGTTACTACGAAGCCGATGGATAGGTCCTATAAGACCAGGAAACGTATGTTCAGTAATAACTAATCCTCAAACATAAGGGGGGACCGGCCTAGGAGAATCCAAGGGTTCACTGCAGGGGACCATAAGGCATTTGCTAGAGTGTCTTGAAGCCAGCGAGGAGTACATCACTTGCCTTGACTCATGATAGAAATCCAATTTCCAATATGTGACTTTTCGGTTTTAGTTGTAAACCTATATGGCGACATAGTAGCATTGGATACTATGCCGTCTATGATTGATACATTTATATTTGAAGTTGTTTTGATACACTATGCACTTATAGTAATATCAAAATGATTTGTTTTAAAACATACCAAGCATGTTTGGCTATTATAAGGTAAAACTCTATCCTCCGGCTTGTGTTGCATTGTGTGATGGGACCTGATTCTTATAATAGCTTCATTTTTCGAAAAGCATAGCGTTGTTTATAAATTGTTTTATGCATTGGTATTCTTGGGAGAAAACTCTTTCCGTGTTATACTTCATGGTCCCTTGATTTACTTTATTTCTAAAGTAAAGTTTTGAATAACTGTTTTAGTTCTCACACCAGTCACATGACTGACTTGGATTTTATTGTTTTTAACCTAAACTTTGTGTGCCCCTATTTTCCACACAGGCAGCTAGTAGTTTTGGTTTTGCAAATTTATTTTCAAGGATCCTGGTTTATAGCTGGAGCTATATTCAGAAAGCTCTGTATCCATGTATTTCTTTTAGTTGTGTTATGTATTATTTTTCCACTGCTTTGTAATTTGTATCTCTGATATTTTTCTGTGTAATATTTATTCATACTCTGTTATATTCTAGTACTCTGATGTTTGTTTGTGTTCCGATTAGTCTTGTTCTCAAAGCAGTCCGCCTTCTTGTTCGATTTAGGCCGGTCGGGAAGTTCGGGTCGCTACAGATGGTGTCGACGTGGAAGAGAATTCGAAGGAGACCACGTTGGTGATTTTAGTTTGAAATTGTATGGAGAGGAGGAGTGGTTGGAGTTTGAGTTCGTGGCCATGGTGCGTACAAAGCTTGGGAGAAGCAGGTATACGGGGAAGATGAAGTAATGAACAGGTAAATAGCGTGAGTGATTTGGAATTATTTAGTAATTAGTTTAATAATAATAATTAGTGAATACAACTTTATTTCAATTCGAATTACAACTTGTTTCCGTACGTTATCAGAATCTGACGGAATAGGATCCGTTGGGATCGTATGGACGTAGGCTATGCAATGAATTTGGTTTGGAGCAATTTGGAGCTAGTTGGAATTTTTTGTTGAATTAAACACTTATGTAATTTAATTAAAAGCGATCGTTATTGCAAATATGGACAAAAATCAATGTGAGAACTCCCTGAACTGATTTAAAATGTTATTATAATCTTATCTGATTACATACTGATTGCTTGTTATTGCTATGATTGCTTCGTGGATGATGGACGTTTATTTATAGTATTATATATTTTGTTTATGTACATTTAAGCGTTAAAAATTATAAACGCTTATCTTATAACCGTTGTTTGATGGATGATAAACTATTATTGGTGTTATTATAAATGTTTACACACATTGACATCCAAGAATATGAAATTATTTGGAAACTGATTCAATTGAGTTCCATTGGGATTTAAAATGGATATTATATTCATTTTAAAATAAGACCTGAAAATGAAAATTGGATTTTTTATATCCAAAACGATTTGGAAACGAAGTTAGTATGATTTCAAACGATTGTTGAAAAGGTTGAAATTGATTTGAATTAAAAATGGCTTGTTTCAATTTAAATTGGAAATTGAATAGTAAATTCAAAAAGTTAGTTCGAGTTAGGCATATAACCGATGGTTTTAACTCGAATGGATTTTTCCAACGATCTTATTTATTTTTATAATGGATATCAGGAAATTTGGATGTCAAAATATTATATCTTGAAATTTTTATTATTTTAATATTATAATAATATAGAATATTCAATTTTAAATATAAAATTGAATTTGAAGTTTAAATCGCTTTTAAACGATTTTATAAATGTTTAGTAAAATTTTCTTGAATTGAATCGGCAAGTTTTATATTAAATTATAACATGGTTTGAATAAGACGTGTTGCGCAGCGATAGTTCGCGAATTTTGACCATTGACTTCAAGTTAACGTTCATGGAGGTCCGACCATCGGATTTTCTCGAAAAATGTTTGGTTCAAAATAAAAGGAGTTTTCTAATGATACATAAAGTTTTAAAATCCAACGGTTAGATTTGGAGATAATTTTAAACCAAATTTGAAGAAAAACAAAGCTAATGTCGTTAATGGCCTGAAACTGGATTTTAAGGAAATAAGTTATTTAAAAAATTATTATAAATATGAATAAATTATGATAAACCATAATAAGTTATTTGAAAGAGATTTGAAAAAGAAATATTTTGAAATAAGTTCAGATCAAATTTGAAGAAAAACAATGCTAGTGTCGTTAATGGTCTGAAACTGGATTTTAAGGAAAAGAGCTATTAAAAAAATTATTAAAAATAAAAATTATGATAAATCATAATAAGTAATTTGAAAAGAAATAAGATTTTTTTAACTATATCTCAATATTTTTGTTTTCTAGCCTAACCTACTGAATACGGTAAATGCTATTTTTGACATTTAAAGTTGAATACGGAATATATAATTTTTAAAATCTATTATACATGGTTTATATAATTACTTATATGGAAAGTAATTCGGCTTTATTTTAAAGTATAAGTGATGTATGGTCTTAATAGGACTAGTCGCACAATGAAAGTTTGCGAATATATACTGTTGACTTTAGATTGATGTACCGAGAGATCCGGCCATCGGATGTTCCTGAAACAAGAAGCGCTTGGTTCGTAGTGGAAACAGTTATCAAACGCAAAAGAAAGTTTTAAGATTCAATAGTTATATCTTAAAACAAGTGCAAATCAATTTGAATAAATTGGATTTGGATAGAATTGATCTTCAGATATTTGGTATTGATTATCGTTATGTAGACGTTTACTATTTTGAGGAATTTGGAAGATGTTTTACGTCATTATTCCACTTATGGTACTTGTTGATTACAAGAATTGGTGTTGAATATAAGTTGATGCAAATTCAATTTAAATCTAATATTTAATATCAATAGGGTGTTGATTTGTCGAGAAATGTGTCTTTAATAACATTGTTCTTTAACCCAGTAAAAAGAGAAGATGATTTCTCAAGATTAGTTGAAATGAAATTTTATTCAAATTGAATATAAAGATTTTAAAAAAGAGTTTGGAACTCGATGGTCAATCGTTCAGTTGGGTGATCTGCTAGGTGTTTGATCAGACGTTGGTTTAGGCCTTCGGGGTCATACACTTAATAGATTATCCTCTTAACATTGTGCAATCGAGAACCAATTATGGTTAGTGAATGGTTTTCCCCTAATGATATGAATAAGAGATCGCAATACGATTTTGTGCCGAAGATATGATTTGGGAAATCTAAAAGTTATTTACCATTATGATGGTTAACGAATGATTTGAATTTAAGTAAGCTTGTTTTCACGTAAAGTCAAGAAGAAATTTTAGTTAGATTTGAAATGAAAGAAGATAATTAAACTTACCCAAACACGAGTGGTGTTAAATATGGAGTACCACTAGTTTTGCTCCATGGGATGTATAGGATAGGAATCAAATAACAATTGAGAAACTACCTTTTTTAAGGTTCGATAATCCTGATAAAGTCTAGAAAACTCAACTTGAGTTAAAGTGGTGAAATAAGATTTTTATAATCTATTAGAACAATTTCCAAGGAAAGATTTAAACAATGGTTTAAAGAATGTAAATATTTGATATGATTTAAGGAAGTAATTTCCAATAGAAAGAATAATTTGAGTAATGGATATTCCTAAATGGAATGATACTCATGATATATTTATATATCAGTTGATTGAAAAGATGCATTAGTTATTTCAAAAAGACTGGGTTCGACCCATTCTGAATAAGTATACGATGAGCATTGAAAATACTGAAGACGGTGGTTGAAGATCGAGGATCTTCACATCGTTTGGATTATTGCTGATGTCGATTAGGAGGTACACCCAAGACAAGGTTATAAGTGGCGGTCGTCCAGACGTACTTGGAGATTATCAGGATTTCCAAGGGCCTTTCTCCTTAATTGAATGTGTGCCTGATGTTGTATTTTACAACATAACCAGTTGGTTTCTATTGATGTTATATCAGCTGGATGTGGAGAATTTATTCTCCTAACTTAACACCCTCCTTTATGACTTATGTACAAGGGTTATATATTAATAGACACCGGTTATATGTTGTGAATTGACAATGTGGCATGCTAAATGAGGAGCCAATCAAAGCCACTTGTTGAAAAGAAGAGCTTTAAGGATAATGATAAAAATATGGCAAATATAACATAGCTTTGTGTAATGACCCGGAAATTTCGAACGAAATAAAAATTTGAGTTAAACAAAAACATCGATAAATAAACGTATCGATAAAGGATAATTCAATAACGAGAAAAAAATATAAGTAAAAATTCCTTTACTAAGATCATGTGTTTTTAGAAATGTATCAATTTGTACATGAACAAAGGAATCTCTACGCCAACTAGTACAGACATTAAGCTAGAATGACTTAGTAAATTAAGCTAGAACGACTTAGTAAAGTAATCACATTTAAGGCTTGCACTCAAGCCGTTTATGTACATGAATCCATGGACTAATTTAGAACAAAGAATAAGGGGAAACTAAGCCCTTTTCAGCATTGCATATGCAAGACAAAAGCACCATCTCAACTAAAGACAAGGCCTTGGAATAGGATAAAAATTGTGTGGATAAAGCCATAAGTATCCAAGTACCTGCGCAAGGAAAACATCTGAACTTTTCAACTAAAAACAAAAGTTTTGAGTTGGATAATACTTCTCATAAAAGTACAAAAGGAAACATAGAAGAGAAAAGTGATTAGAGAGGTAAACACTTAAGTGTTTACAAAGATAATGATCAAAGAATTCCTGCACAAACAAGACCGGCGCAGCAAGCATTAAATGCCAAACATAATTAGATTTGGACTTTAGAGATTTAAGGTTATTTCTTTTAAATGGTGTAATTTCCTTAGCCAACCACCTCTCAAACACTATGCCTAGCCGTGGGTTCAAGGGAGAATGCATACATTCTTTTTATAATAAAGAACTATGAGCATTAATGGTTTTTGTCACAACTGAACATGCAAATGGATATGCCCTTGCCATCAAAGACTTTGTGCACATATTGACCAAATGAAATAAAGCTAAGGGAACATTCCCTGTATAAGAACCTGCGCCAATATTTGATCAGTAGGAATAGGACTTTCCCTGTTCAAGTTGATGATAGCACACCATTTGTTTATTCTTTGTTATAGCCTATATATAGACATCCATTCCCATATATTTTTGCACCTGTAAGCTAAGAAGAAAGGCAAGAAAACAGAGTACTTTATAACACAGCAAAACCAGAAAATTTCCAAGTGAGTAAACCTCACTTATGTTACCCTCTTTCCTACACTTAAATAAAGATCATAAGTATTTGTATATAGGATGGATGTTTACTGTTATATGTAAGTGGCATATTTGCTTGTTAAAAACCACATGAACACTCACTGTTTGTTCATGCTTTTATGTGCTGTTTGATGTTAGTTCACTCGTGTATGTTTACCTCTATGTTTCATGAACAAATGCCTGACTGTTTTACCTATTAAACTGCTGTGTAACCGCAAGCTTATGCTTGACTGTGTGGATCCAAAACTGTCGTGATCTTCACATATGAATGCATATACAAGTTAGAGAATAATGCATGTACACAGACTAGTTTATATTAGCACATACAAGTGGTTCTATGTCATTGTTTTAACTGTGGTGTTGTATGATTGGAGAAACACACCAACCCGCAACCTGGTGTCAAGAATATGCAACCAAAACATGAACAAACCTTTCATGCAAACACTATTCAGGGTATGGGAGGGTTGCGCATTTATATATCATGAATATGCAAGCAAACAATAGGAGTTTACGTAAGTAGATCAAGAGAAGCTTTGTTTTAGCCGAAATATAGTTTTAGAGATAAAACCTGAAGAATATGATGTATGGAGTTGAATGAAGTTGCGTGTACTCACGCAACGATGTTTAAAACACTAGAGAAACACTGAAACAACTTCGTAGCGTGTAGTTTAAGTGTTTGGACATGTTTTAGGGACGTTTGGATGCTCGCGTGGGATGTCACGGCTTCAGCCGTGAACTGCACCACCATGGCGCAGTGATGGATCACCACCACCACCTCAGCGTGAGTGGTTGATCACTGGCAAGGCTCGGGTACGATGGTCAGGACTTTAGTGGTCCATGGCGTGTGGGGTGGTAGCTTTCTCGAATGGAAGAATGGGTGATGGGTTCGAATTTATAGTTCGACTTCTCTATCGAACTGCTCCTCGTCGGCGGCGAGGGAGGGTGCCGGACGTGGTGCACTAGGCGCGGTGGTCAGGGGCTTGGCGTCGGTGGGAGCACCGGAGCTCCGGTGAGCTGAGGTGGCGGAGAGAGGAAGTTTTCTTGGATGGGTTTTATTACCAGGTCACGGCTGTTGCTTTTAATAAGTGGTAGTACCACTTGTTTTGCCAAGGCTTGGCGCACGCACGTGAGTAGGAGGGATTTTTGTGAGGAAATCATGATGGTTTAAGGCCTGGCAGTTTACCAATGTGGTAGTACCACTTTTATATTGCCAAGGCTTGGCACACGTGAGTGGGAGGGATTTTTATGATGGATCGCTGCGATTTTGAGGGTCTGGCACTTTGCCAGATCATCTGAGAACAAGTGTTTGAAAAAGGTAAAAAGAATTAAGCAAATTTATTTTTGAAAATTTATTTAATTTATTTATTTATGAATAAATTAAATAATTAAATAAAAGGAGACTCAACAAATTATATAAATTTGGAAAATTTACATAATACTTCGTCAGACTTTTGTAAAAGAAAATCGATGGTTGTTTTATTAAAATCCGAACCAAAGAAGTTATTTATTTATTTAGATAAAGGGGAAAATAAATAAAACAAGAGCGGACCAAGAAGGAAGAGTTTTCGTCGAGTTAAACATTTGAAAACGAACTGAACAAACAGTGAAATACGGTTTGTCAACTTAAGTCAGAAATCATACTTAAAATGATTTAACGAATCAAATCATTTGTAAATAAAAAGTCAGTTAAATCATGTACTTAAACTGGTCCCTTAAGTAGCACTTGTCCCTAAAATATATTAAACGCAAATTGTTTCGAAGAGTCCGGAACTACGTTCCACTTCGATTCAGATTTATCGTCGCCAGTCAATAATTATCGAAGATAATAGAAGACGATGAAAATGCAAGGATTATTCTGTAGATCCTGAGCAGGGATTACCTGAGATGGATTATAGAGTAACACCTTCGGTTTTGTCCAATCCCAGGACGACTTGTATAGACGAATATCTGACAAAGTAATTCTAATGGGTCTCGTACGTTGATCTTTTCAAACGTATGTACGTAGTGGCAGACGAACTCGTTCCTCTTGCTTTAGACTCGTATTATATTTTTGGGAAAGTCAATTAGAGATTGGCGAGTTTTGACGATGTGATATTCAAAGAAATTACTGTGTTGAAAGTGGTAAGTTAGCCTCAATCCTCACAACCGGAAATGACAGAAAAGCAGGCAGGCAGCATGGCTATGTGGTTAGCTCCCATTAGGATGTATCGTCACCTATCTAGAGATATTTTCCTTGTTTCTTATCCTATCGATTCTGTCCCGACTCGGGAAATGGTTGCCGTACACAACCATTGGTGATATACATTCGACACACTCAAGAGAAATGAGTGGTCGGTCATGTGTGGCCGGGTTACAAGATGTTCTTGTTGAACCCGTGTATTCGTATCTAGAGATACACTGACGGAAGGTGACCCCATACCTTGTCATAGTCGGAAATCCGTTGTCCATAAGCGCCAAGCGGTTTTGTTTGTATAATTATATAGTAAAATGTGAGATGAAAACATTTTACTAGATTATAAATTATTTGTGTAAACCCTAGACATTATCATAATATCTAACGTTATTAGCACACCCTGTTTTGATCGCATAAGGTAAAAACCCGTTCCGTATTCATGGCGAGGTCTTATAAATCATTTGTGATTTATTTAAAATTGTTTTATAAATCGTTTACTCATACCAGTCCATGACTGACCCGGAGTTTATTTTCTGTGTTTTACCCTTAAACTCTTGGGTATTCATAACACTTGTTATGAATAGACAAGTGATCCAGGTCTTAACAAAACTTGGAGTAGCAGGATGGCAAACCCTGGGATGTTGGCTTACTTATCTTATGTTATGTACTATTATCCAGATGGTAGTTCAGTTATGATGTTATGTACTATTATTCAGCAGATCAGTATCACTAGTGATCATTATGTAACCACTATGACGTATATCCCTATGTATGAAGTACGTTATGTACTTGACTCAAATATGTATCCCTATGTATGAAGTACGTTATGTACTTAACTTGTACTGTGTAATATTTTGGGCTATTAATATATTGTCCTAAGTTCCGTTGTGAGATTCTGATGTCTTTTTCTTAGTTCTATTTTTCTATCTACTTCTTTTCTTATATAATGATACAACTTCCGAGGCACTGGAAAGTTGGGTCGTTACAGTTGGTATCAGAGCTTAGGTTATCGTATACCTAGGCTTTGGGTGAGTGTGAGAGAGCGTATTTTAAAAGTTGGATGCTATTATATATATACATACTTAGGGATAATCGACTTACGTTTATATAGAGTAGGTATCCTAATATCCGATCGAGTTTTGATGTCAACCTGTTATATCAGGCTAGTAAGAATGACTACCCGTGGACAAAGAGGACGAGCTAGGGGAACTACCACTACCAATGGTCGTAACACTACTCAGACTCCGGTAGAAACGGTGGAAGAAGTTGCACCAGCTATGCCTGTTACACCAGTTCAACCTAGGATGAACTTTGCAACTATCTGTAAGGAATATCAAACACTGGGAGGAAAAGTTTTTAAAGGGACTGAATCCTTCATCGAAGTTCAAGCGTGGTTAAGATCTTGTGAAAGGATTTTCAGAGGACAGAACTTGAACGATGAACAGAAACGACTTTTAGCTTCATGGCAACTACAAGGAGCTGCAGCAATCTGGTGGGATGCACAGACTGCGAACGTATCTGAGAATGACTATTCCTGGGGAAGGTTCAAGGAGGAATTTGAAGCACAATTTCTTCCCGCAGCAGGCAAGACCAGAATGTATCGCGATTTCATAGATCTGAAACAAGGAAACATGTCCATAGCAGAGTATGAAAATAAATTCAACGCACTCTCTTGTTTTGGCCCAGAACTGATCAATACCTCGCTTAAGAAGAACGAGATGTTCATAGCAGGATTGAAAGAAAATTTGCAAGACAAGGTGATTGGGCATCTGGAAAGTTCATTTAGTGACATAGTCGATATGGCAATCCGTTATGAGGCACTAAGTACGAAGAAGCCAGTAACAAAGGCACAAACTGGAGAAACTAGTGGAGAGAATCCTCTGAAGAGGAAGTTTAATCCAAACTGGAAAGGAAAGGGAGAAATGGGAGAGAAAGCTAAGGAGCATTTCAAGAACACCATATGCCACAACTGTCAGGAGAAGGGCCACATCGCTAGGTTCTGTAAGAAGCCAATAGTGGGAAAGTCACAACAACCTCAACAACAGACTCAACGTCAACCTCAGCAACAAACCCAACAACAACGTCCACAACAGCAAGGACCTGGAAATGACATGGTCAGAAAAACTCTATGCTTCAATTGTCACCAACCTGGACACCTGATCAAAGACTGCCCACTTATGAAGAGGGCACAACAGACCAAGGTTTATGCTATTAAGAATGAGGCATCCACTTCCCAGAATGCAAAGGGGAAAGGAGTTCTTGAAGGTACCTTACAATTTAAAGAAATTGATGTTCGTGTTTTATTTGATACTGGTGCCTCACAAAGTTTTATTTCATCTGGCACAATAGGGAAGTTTCACCTTACCCCGAAAATTTCCTCAAATGCGATTTGCGTATCTAATCCTATAGGCGGAAAGACAGAATTAAAAATGGTTTGCGATAACCTAGTCCTCTCATATCTTTCACATACCTTCCTATTCGATTTCTATGTTTTGGATTTTAAAGGGTTTAATTTTATACTTGGTTTAGACTGGTTAAGTAAATTCCAAGCGCAGATAAAATGTGACAAAGAAATCGTAACACTAATAACTAGTATCGGAAGAAAAGCTAGGATACTGTGTGGAAAACCCGGTATTCAAACTTGTAGTTTCTTGTATGCTTTAGAAACACCACAAGAAAGTCTGTAGATGGTAGAAATAGTCAGAGATTTCTCCGACATATTTGAAGAGGTCACTAGTTTACCTCCTCACCGAGAAATAGAATTCCGTATTGATTTAATCCCAAATGCAAGACCTTTAGTTCAACCGAAATGACGAATGGCACCAAGAGAAGTTAAAGAACTTGAGGAGCAGACTCAAGATTTATTAGCTAAGGGTTTAATTCAACCAAGTTTTTCAAGCTGGGGTTCAGCAGTAGTTTTTATGGTAAAAACTGATGGGTCACTAAGATTATGTGTTGACTATAGAGAGTTGAACAAGGTGACCATTAGAAATAAATATCCTTTACCCCGGATAGACGATCTTTTCGATCAATTAAATGGAGCTACCGTATTTTCACAAATGGATTTAGCAACAGGTTTTCACCAGTTGAGAATTTCTGAAGACAGCATTCCTTTAACTACCTTCAGAGGGCCAGATTTCTTTTACGAATGGTTAGTAATGCCATTTGGACTAACCAATGCACCTGCTTATTTTGTTGATCTTATGAACCATGTCTTTAGGAAAATTCTAAACAAATTTGTCCTAATCTTCATTGATGATATCCTCATTTATTCAAAATCTGAGGAAGAGCACAGACGTCATCTAAGAATAGTATTGGAAACTCTGAGGAAGCACGTATTAAAAGCGAAGTTTTCCAAATGCCATTTTTGGAAATCAGAAGTCAGATTCTTAGGACATATCGTGAACGGAGATGGTATCTCTGTTGACCCAATCAAAGTAGAAACCGTACAAGAATGGAGACAACCTCGAACACCAACAGAAATCCGTAGTTTCTTGGGATTAGCAGGATACTACAGGAGATTCATCCAGGATTATTCAAAAATATCTTCCCACTTAACGAAGCTAACAAAGAAAGGGGAAAGGTTTGTGTGGACTCCGAAGTGCGAAGAAGCATTCAACGAACTAAAGGAGAAATTAACGAAAGCACCAGTTCTCGCTGTTCCCGATGGAGAGAGTGAATTCAAGGTATATACAGACGCTTGTGGATATGGACTCGGTGCAGTCTTGATGCAGAATAGACGTGTAATTGCATATGCTAGTAGGCAGTTAAAACTACATGAGCATAATTATGCAACGCACGATCTAGAACTTTTGGCAGTTGTCTTTGCACTGAAGATGTGGAGGCATTATCTGTTAGGAGAAAAGTTTGAACTCTTCACGGATCACAAGCCATTAAAGTACTTGTTTACTCAGAAAGATCTAAATCTGAGACAACAAAGGTGGTTAGAGTTTCTTGCAGCATATGACCTGGATATTATTTATACATCGGGGAAGGCTAATGTTGTAGTAGACGCTCTAAGCAGAAACGCAATCCTATCTCTTCTAGAAGTCGTTCCAACACTTCACGAAAAGATAAAGAGATATCAAAGAAGGGATGCTCATCTAGAAAAGATAATCCGAGGAGTAAGAAAGGGAGGGGAGTCAGACTTTGAACTAGACGATCAAGGTACTCTCAGAATTAATGGGAGACTATGTTTTCCAAATATTGACGGGCTAAGGCAAGAGGTATTGACCGAAGGCCATCAATCGAAGTTAAGTGTTCATCCAGGAAATCAGAAGATGTATAAAGACATGAAACGAGTATTCTGGTGGCCCGGAATGAAGAAGGACGTTCAGACTTATGTAGGTAATTGTTTAAACTGCCAGCAAGTCAAAGGTAATCATCAGAAAACAGCAGGACTACTGCAACCATTGGAAATTCCCAATTGGAAGTGGGAGATGATATCAATGGATTTCATTTATGGGTTACCAAAGACGAGGAGAGGAAATGAAGGAGTATGGGTTATAGTGGACCGACTAACGAAGAGTGCACATTTCATTCCAGTGAAACTGACACGAACTGCAGCTTCGCTAGCCGAACTTTTTATAAGAGAGATCGTAAGAATTCATGGAGTTCCAGTGAATATTGTAAGCGACAGAGATCCCTTATTTACTAGTAAATTCTGGGAAGCGCTTCAAACAACCTTGGGTACTAAACTACATCTGAGCATGGCTTACCATCCTAAGACGAACGGCCAAACCGAGAGGGTAAACCGAATCTTAGAAGACCTTTTAAGAGCATGCATTCTTGACTTAGGAGGGTCATGGGAAGATCACTTATATCTGGTAGAGTTCTCCTACAACAACAGCTATCAAACCAGTATAGGTATGGCACCTTATGAAGCACTTTACGGAAGACCGTGTAGATCACCAACTTGTTGGGTTGAGTCCGGTAATAAACTTGTTCTCGGTCCAGATATGATCCGAGAAGCATCGGAGAAAGTTGAGTTGATTAAGGGTAGGATGAAGGAGGCCCAGGATCGACAAAAGAGTTATGCGGATAAGAAAAGGAGGGAACAAAATTTTTCTGTTAAAGATCTAGTGTTTGTGAAGATTGCACCTATCAGAGGGGCAATAAGATTTGGTAAGTCAGGGAAGTTAGCTCCACATTTTATAGGACCTTTCCGTGTTATAGAGAAGATAGGATCACTGGCTTATCGACTAGAATTACCAGAAAGGATGTCAGGGATTCACAATGTCTTTCATGTGTCTCATCTCTGAAGATGTGTACACGATCCATCTTTGATTTTAGAACCATCCGTTCAAGAAGACCTCGAGATTGAACCAAACATGACTGTGATACGCTATCCAGTCTATGTAGTTGATAAAGAAGAAAAGCGACTCCGGAGTAAGATTGTGAAGCTACTCAAAATACAATGGAGCGAGAACCCAAACGACTGTACTTGGGAGACGGAGAAACACATCAAGGAGTTTTATCCAAATTTTGTTGTCAACTAAGTATTTGCCTATAGTACGTTTAGATAGTATAGTATGCTGGTTAGTATGTTATGTATTGTTTTGGATGTTACTATATATGTGGAAATGAAATTATGAATTTTTCACTTTAAACAGCATGTGCATATTACGATTTCAGTTATCACTAGGACTTATGAACTCTTCCAGTCATTTACATATATTCTGAGACTGTGTCCCTTATTTATCAGATGGCCCCCATATTTAAGAGAACCGCTAGAAAGAGATTGACCCCTTTACAAAAACAGAGACTCAGCGACAGTATTAGAGAGATAGCAGAACCGAGTGTTAGGGCGGAGACGATACAGCCTAGGGACGACGAGGGCGGGTATGTAGACCCAGTCGAACCTATATCCGGACAGCCCGAGCCAATGGAGGAAGAGGAAGAGAGCTTAGATATTTCAGAGGCAAGCCTACAGTCAGGTTATGATGCTGATGATGAGGGAGACGACAGCAGTGACTATGATAGTGATTCTGAGATGGGGATAGAGGAGATTGATGAAGAGGAAGAAGAGCCAATGGAAGAAGAGGAGTTTGAGGTAGAGGAAGAAGACCCAGCAGTACAGACTCCACACATCGAGCTAGATGAGGGGTTGATTGCTGCATGGGTGCAGTATATACAGGACTTGTTAGAGTACCATGTTGCAGCAGCTGAGCAGGGAATTCAGTTTGACCTTGACTATACCAATATGATGCTACATCCGCCATCACCTGCGGAGATCATATACATTTATGATGAGGAGGAGGTAGTAGAGGAAGTGGAGGAGGACGACGAAATAGTGGAGGTAATCGATATCTCTGACGATGAAGAGGTAGTCGATATCTCTGATGACGATGAGAAGGAAGACATGATTAGTATCAGTAGTGGTGACTCCGAGTAGGAGGATATACTATGTATGTACATATGACTTTGTATTAGTCTATAACTCGAACTAGTCGAGTATAGCACTTGTTATTTCAGTATGACTATAACTCGAACTAGTCGGGTATAGCACTTATCATGTTATTTGTAGAACTTCCTATGATGTTTATGACATATCACTTTTGGCTTGATTTATATCTGTGTTTACAAATTTCGAGGGCGAAATTTTTATAAGGAGGGTAGATTGTAATGACCCGGAAATTTCGAACGAAATAAAAATTTGAGTTAAACAAAAACATCGATAAATAAACGTATCGATAAAGGATAATTCAATAACGAGAAAAGAAATATAAGTAAAAATTCCTTTACTAAGATCATGTGTTTTTAGAAATGAATCAATTTGTACATGAACAAAGGAATCTCGACGCCAACTAGTACAGACATTAAGCTAGAATGACTTAGTAAATTAAGCTAGAACGACTTAGTAAAGTAATCACATTCAAGGCTTGCACTCAAGCCGTTTATGTACATGAATCCATGGACTAATTTAGAACAAAGAATAAGGGGATACTAAGCCCTTTTCAGCATTGCATATGCAAGACAAAAGCACCATCTCAACTAAAGACTAGGCCTTGGAATAGGATAAAAATTGTGTGGATAAAGCCATAAGTATCCAAGTACCTGCGCAAGGAAAACATCTGAACTTTTCAACTAAAAACAAGAGTTTTGAGTTGGATAATACTTCTCATAAAAGTACAAAAGGAAACATAGAAGAGACAAGTGATTAGAGAGGTAAACACTTAAGTGTTTACAAAGATAATGATCAAAGAATTCATGTACAAACAAGACCGGCGCAGCAAGCATTAAATGCCAAACATAATTAGATTTGGACTTTAGAGATTTAAGGTTATTTCTTTTAAATGGTGTAATTTCCTTAGCCAACCACCTCTCAAACACTATGCCTAGCCGTGGGTTCAAGGGAGAATGCATACATTCTTTTTATAATAAAGAACTATGAGCATTAATGGTTTTTGTCACAACTGAACATGCAAATGGATATGCCCTTGCCATCAAAGACTTTGTGCACATATTGACCAAATGAAATAAAGCTAAGGGAACATTCCCTGTGTAAGAACCTGCGCCAATATTTGATCAGTAGGAATAGGACTTTCCCTGTTCAAGTTGATGATAGCACACCATTTGTTTATTCTTTGTTATAGCCTATATATAGACATCCATTCCCATATATTTTTGCACCTGTAAGCTAAGAAGAAAGGCAAGAAAAAAGAGTACTTTATAACATAGCAAAACCAGAAAATTTCCAAGTGAGTAAACCTCACTTATGTTACCCTCTTTCCTACACTTAAATAAAGATCATAAGTATTTGTATATAGGATGGATGTTTACTGTTATATGTAAGTGGCATATTTGCTTGTTAAAAACCACATGAACACTCACTGTTTGTTCATGCTTTTATGTGCTGTTTGATGTTAGTTCACTCGTGTATGTTTACCTCTATGTTTCATGAACAAATGCCTGACTGTTTTACCTATTAAACTGCTGTGTAACCGCAAGCTTATGCTTGACTGTGTGGATCCAAAACTGTCGTGATCTTCACATATGAATGCATATACAAGTTAGAGAATAATGCATGTACACAGACTAGTTTATATTAGCACATACAAGTGGTTCTATGTCATTGTTTTAACTGTGGTGTTGTATGATTGGAGAAACACACCAACCCGCAACCTGCTGTCAAGAATATGCAACCAAAACATGAACAAACCTTTCATGCAAACACTATTCAGGGTATGGGAGGCTTGCGCATTTATATATCATGAATATGCAAGCAAACAATAGGAGTTTACGTAAGTAGATCAAGAGAAGCTTCGTTTTAGCCGAAATATAGTTTTAGAGATAAAACCTGAAGAATATGATGTATGGAGTTGAATGAAGTTGCATGTACTTGCGCAACGATGTTTAAAACACTAGAGAAACACTGAAACAACTTCGTAGCGTGTAGTTTAAGTGTTTGGACATGTTTTGGGGACGTTTGGATGCTCGCGTGGGCTGTCACGGCTTCAGCCGTGAACTGCACCACCATGGCGCAGTGATGGATCACCACCACCACCTCAGCGTGAGTGGTTGATCACTGGCAAGGCTCGGGTACGATGGTCAGGACTTTAGTGGTCCATGGCGTGTGGGGTGGTAGCTTTCTCGAATGGAAGAATGGGTGATGGGTTCGAATTTATAGTTCGACTTCTCTGTCGAACTGCTCCTCGTCAGCGGCGAGGGAGGGTGCCGGACGTGGTGCACTAGGCGCGGTGGTCAGGGGCTTGGCGTCGGTGGGAGCACCGGAGCTCCGGTGAGCTGAGGTGGCGGAGAGAGGAAGTTTTCTTGGATGGGTTTTATTACCAGGTCACGGCTGTTGCTTTTAATAGGTGGTAGTACCACTTGTTTTGCCAAGGCTTGGCGCACGCACGTGAGTAGGAGGGATTTTTGTGAGGAAATCATGATGGTTTAAGGCCTGGCAGTTTACCAATGTGGTAGTACCACTTTTATATTGCCAAGGCTTGGCACACGTGAGTGGGAGGGATTTTTATGATGGATCGCTGTGATTTTGAGGGTCTGGCACTTTGCCAGATCATCCGAGAACAAGTGTTTGAAAAAGGTAAAAAGAATTAAGCAAATTTATTTTTGAAAATTTATTTAATTTATTTAATTTATTTATTTATGAATAAATTAAATAATTAAATAAAAGGAGACTCAACAAATTATACAAATTAGGAAAATTTACATAATACTTCGTCAGACTTTTGTAAAAGAAAATCGATGGTTGTTTTATTAAAATCCGAACCAAAGAAGTTATTTATTTATTTAGATAAAGGGGAAAATAAATAAAACAAGAGCGGACCAAGAAGGAAGAGTTTTCATCGAGTTAAACATTTGAAAACGAACTGAACAAACAGTGAAATACGGTTTGTCAACTTAAGTCAGAAATCATACTTAAAATGATTTAACGAATCAAATCATTTGTAAATAAAAAGTCAGTTAAATCATGTACTTAAACTGATCCCTTAAGTAGCACTTGTCCCTAAAATATATTAAACGCAAATTGTTTCGAAGAGTCCGGAACTACGTTCCACTTCGATTCAGATTTATCGTCGCCAGTCAATAATTATCGAAGATAATAGAAGACGATGAAAATGCAAGGATTATTCTGTAGATCCTGAGCAGGGATTACCTGAGATGGATTATAGAGTAACACCTTCGGTTTTGTCCAATCCCAGAACGACTTGTATAGACGAATATCTGACAAAGTAATTCTAACGGGTCTCGTACGTTGATCTTTTCAAACGTATGTACGTAGTGGCAGACGAACTCGTTCCTCTTGCTTTAGACTCGTATTATATTTTTGGGAAAGTCAATTAGAGATTGGCGAGTTTTGATGATGTGATATTCAAAGAAATTACCGTGTTGAAAGTGGTAAGTTAGCCTCAAGCCTCACAACCGGAAATGACAGAAAAGCAGGCAGGCAGCATGGCTATGTGGTTAGCTCCCATTAGGATGTATCGTCACCTATCTAGAGATATTTTCCTTGTTTCTTATCCTATCGATTCTGTCCCGACTCGGGAAATGGTTGCCGTACACAACCATTGGTGATATACATTCGACACACTCAAGAGAAATGAGTGGTCGGTCATGTGTGGCCGGGTTACAAGATGTTCTTGTTGAACCCGTGTATTCGTATCTAGAGATACACTGACGGAAGGTGACCCCATACCTTGTCATAGTCGGAAATCCGTTGTCCATAAGCGCCAAGCGGTTTTGTTTGTATAATTATATAGTAAAATGTGAGATGAAAACATTTTACTAGATTATAAATTATTTGTGTAAACCCTAGACATTATCATAATATCTAACGTTATTAGCACACCCTGTTTTGATCGCATAAGGTAAAAACCCGTTCCGTATTCATGGCGAGGTCTTATAAATCATTTGTGATTTATTTAAAATTGTTTTATAAATCGTTTACTCATACCAGTCCATGACTGACCCGGAGTTTATTTTCTGTGTTTTTCCCTTAAACTCTTGGGTATTCATAACACTTGTTATGAATAGACAAGTGATCCAGGTCTTAACAAAACTTGGAGTAGCAGGATGGCAAACCCTAGGATGTTGGCTTACTTATCTTATGTTATGTACTATTATCCAGATGGTAGTTCAGTTATGATGTTATGTACTGTTATTCAGCAGATCAGTATCACTAGTGATCATTATGTAACCACTATGACGTATATCCCTATGTATGAAGTACGTTATGTACTTGACTCAAATATGTATCCCTATGTATGAAGTACGTTATGTACTTAACTTGTATTGTGTAATATTTTGGGCTATTAATATATTGTCCTAAGTTCCGTTGTGAGATTCTGATGTCTTTTTCTTAGTTCTATTTTTCTATCTACTTCTTTTCTTATATAATGATACAACTTCCGAGGCACTGGAAAGTTGGGTCGTTACACTTTGTGTTGGAACATGACTGTAGAGCCTTACAACCTGTGAATGGCCGAAAACAGGATAATGGATAGTAGAGATATGGACTAACGTTTTCTTCAAACTGAAAAGTGATGCCATGGCATGGAGCCAAGGCAATTTACTTATGTGGACGATTGATTGAGGCGCCTTGGATGATGGTCAAATACGACCAGAATGACAGTCAAATACGACCGGGAATATTATGTTCAGGAAAGATTCTAATCATCCCATTAGTGCTTGCCGGCTCTGCCAACCCGAAGGACCATGCGTTGAGTCCTGGGACATATTGCTAGGTGTTTCAAACGGTTAAGGAAGATCCTTTGCCTTGGTTATTGATTGAATCCAACTTCCAATACGATTTTGCGTTTTCAGTTGTAATCTAATAGCCAGTATAATGGGATGGGGTATCTCCCCAACTTAAAATCTTTTCGTCCTCGAAAAGGAACAAAGCTGAAAGTTGTTTTCTAATCAACTCAACTTTCGTCATTTTAATTATGGCCTAAGTTCTTCAACTTTTCAGTTTCTAAGAACTTTTCAAATTTTTCAAAAATTTGGCTAACACCCTAAATTTTCAAAAAAATTCGTCATAACCTCCCCTGCACCGGGGACTTCGGAATATTTCAAATAGCCTCCCATGGCCCTCATCAATCCAAAAAGAAAAAGAAACAGCCAAGCGGCTAGCCAGTCGGCTTATAAAATCATCAAAAACCCAAGAAATACAATAAACATGTACCTATTTGTCGGGCAAACAATTTTATTCTTCTGCTCTAGCCTCCTTGCTATGACCTGTTCAATGTAAGTACATGTATATGCATGCAAATGCGACTAATTTTCAATACAACCCAATATTCGATTCAATTTGGCTAAAGGTTCAACATTTAATTAACCAAACAATAATCAAACAACACAACCAGCATTCAATTAGTTGATTATCATTTCTAATTCATAGCTTTGATATATAGTCCAAAAATTAGATTTTTGATGCCAAATCACAACAATAAGCCCTATCTAGTTCTGGTTCTCACACCAGTCTAATGGGAACATATAGAAATCCAACTTTCGTCACTCGAACATATATCCACTGATGATGCAGCTGCTATCATTAGTGTCATCTCCGGGCGACTAGGGTGTGATTCTATATCCATCAGTATATTGGAGGCTTTCAATACACGTGGATCAGACGTATATTAAAATCTCTATATACCTAATAGTCCAAATCAATATAAATAAATATTCAAATATGAATAATTGAATTAAATTTTCAAAACAAAACTTGTTTTCAATTTTATTTTTCAAAAAGCACTCTTTACACTCGTTCTAGGATACTACTGACCCCATCTCAAACGAGTCATTCTTATTGGATATTACTAATCCAATCTCTGATGAATTCTTTCGTAGGGTTCTAACGTGTCTTGTTCTCCGAGCTCTGTAAACCAAAGCTCTGATACCAAAATGTGACAACAAGGAATTTCGCTCGATCTGAATCGATCGCTAAACCGACCAAGACCGTTCGAAACGCCTAATTGTTTTGAGAACACGAAAAATTGGAACGCAAACAGAAGAACATTTCATTGCTTATTACAACTTCATCAGAATATAAGAATATACAGAGTATGAATAAATATTACACATCCTAAATTATCCGAGATTTAAATTACATTTAAATACATCGCAGCGGAAAATAATACAAAACACAACTAGAAGTAATACACGGATACAGAGCTTTACGAGTATCGTTCCAGCTGTAAATTAGGATCCTGTGAATATAAATCTGCAAAACCAAAACTACTAGCTGCCTGTGTCGAAAATAAGGGCACCTAGAGTTTAGGTTAAAACAATAAACTCCCGGTCAGTCATGTGACTGGTGTGAGAACTAAAACAATTATTAATCTTTATTTTAAAGTTAGGTAAATCAAGGGACCACGTCGTATAACACGGAACGAGCTTCCTCCCAAGAAGACCAGTGCATAAAACAACAGCGCAATGCTAAATAAAGAACAATGAAGCTATTATAAGACCCAGGTTCCATCACACAATGCAACACAAGCCGGAGGATAGGGTTTTACCTTATAATAGCCAAAGAATGCTTGATACGCTAAAATTCATCTATTATTATTACTATAAGTTTATAGTGTAAAAACAATTTCAATCATAAGTATCAATCATAGACGGCATGGGTACCATATATCATGTCACCATATATAGGTTTACAATCAAAACCGAAATGTCACGTATTGGAAGTTGGATTTCCATCTATGAACCGAGGCAAGGGATCGTCCTCACCGCTTCGAGACTGTCTGGCCCGAGCCTCAGGCAAGCGCGCAGGAAAGCCTTGGATCGTCAGGGCCAGTCCACCCGATGTGGATTAAACTTAAACCCTGGACACTGCGCTTCCCCGCCCTTTGGGGTGTAAACGAGCCAACGAATGACTCCATCGGTCCCGAATCGACCGATATAACCAAGGCGTCTCACAACAACAACAACCACACAGGTGAAAATAATATAAATGTCAGGGCTGGTAGGTCACTGACACCACCCTAGCTAGAAAGAAACGCATGCCCTCCCTGATGTCCTCTCTCGTTTCTGGTTCACAACCGGGGTGTGAGGCTCACGAATCCACGCTACACAAAGCTATGCCACACAGGCGGTGCTTTGATCATCAACCACAAGACTGTGCTTTCCAACAGAAGCCATGATCATTTGCATCTCAACATGCCACACAGGCAACTCATGCTATGCAACCGATATCAATCACACAGAATGAAATCCGATGTCAGACACACATCCATTTACAAGTCCGTTCTGGGTCTGAACGAAACCGGAGAAACCTTATTCCTCGCATATCCATCGATCTCCAAGTACGTCTGGACGATCACCAACTGATTCCCTCCTCTTGGGTGTACAGCCCAATCAAGATCATCAGTAATTATCCAAACGATGTGAAGACCTCCGGTCTTCGACCACCGTCTTCATCCTCGACACCTCGTCGAATCAGTTATTAAGAATGGGATAAACCTGGTCTTTCTGAATAACTCGCGTATATAATAAACCAGTGTTACATAAACACAACCTACGCCTCATTCCAATTCAGACTATTCTTTTATTCAAATATTCACACCTTTAGGGAAAGGTTCCCATTAATTTTATCAAAGATAAATTCTTTAAATTTATTCTTTAATCTTCTTTTGAATATCAATTCAAACCAAATTATGGTTTATCCAAACTAGTCAGGATTAACAAACCTTACCGAAGTAATCATTTACTAAATTTCCCAATCTCAACCTATTCATCCCATGAAGTAAAACTGGTAATACTTCATATCTAACACCACGGTGTTATCGGTAAATCCAATTACCATTCCACGTTCAAATCTAATTAAAGATTTAACTATCGTCTGGAGTAAAACTGGTCGTACTCCATTCTCGATCATTTCTTGAATTTGATAATTTTAATTGTCAAATTCACTTTTCATTTCCATCAGCCTTTAACCGTAAATTAGCAAGTGAACAATTCCCTAAACAATAACCCCGAAGGCCGAAACCAAAATCAGATCAATACCCAGGAAAGCATTCAACTTAACTAATCTCCATTTAGTTTCTGATTTTCATAACTCCGTTGGGTCTAAGAACAGTATTATTAAAGATACCATTCACGACAACCCAAATCACATTCCATTGATTATCGAGTTAAAGAACAAATGTTATTTAAAACACCGTTCACGATAAATCCAAAAATCAATTTTAATTCAATTCCAATTAAGTATTATTTAATTGGTATACTTCATTAAATCCAAATAAAAAGATTTAATATTTTTCTCAACTGGGTTTAAGAACAGTGTTAATGAAGACACCATTCACGACATACCCAAATCCCGTTTAATATTAAATACAAGGCTCTGAATAGAAAATATACCGGCTTATATTCAATATCAAATACTATAACCAACAAATATTGTATTGGAAATAACGATATTTATATATCTTTCAAATTTCCATAACAATATCTGTATAATCACGAAATTCAATATTGAAATATTCCGAAGATAATTACGATTCAAATCCATTTCCAATTTATAAATTGGAAATTCTAGTTATTTTCAAAACCATTTCAAATCCACTTTATTTATTTAAAAATAAATGGATTATAATTCTAGTTCAAAACTAGTTTACTTCGATAAAAATCTATTTTTATCTTTTCAAATATGGAGTTTTTCATCCCAATTCTTTCTAAATCATTTCTTATGATTTCACACTAATTATTGATATTTTTTAATAATTTTATCAAGGGCTCGTACAGTCAATTTCCATCAACGGCCATCAAACTGCACTTACAGCGACCTTTTCTAAATTTGATTTGGACATAATTCCAAATCCAATCGTTAGATTTCGAATCTCTAATATTCATTAGAAAGCATTTTTCGATACGAACCCAATGGTTCCGGTTTTAGGAGAATCCGACAGTCGGATCTCCCGTAATATCCATTCGAAGTCAATGGTCGAAATTCGCGAACTGCCACGGCGCGGCGCGTTCTATTCATGCCATTCTATATATATAATATATATTATATATATATATATCGTTGATTTCCTTTCAAAACGTATTTTATAAATCGTTTTAAATTCGTTTTCAAAACGATTTCAACTTTATATTCAATTTCTAATCAAAATTGAATATTCCACATCATCGATATATAAATGATAATATTTTCAAAACGTTATATTTTGAAATTATTTCCTTTTCTATATTCATTCTAAAAACGAATATAATCGATATAAATATCGTTCACATCAAAATGGCGCATATCTAATCAACACGGCTTTATATATTTCAATAACTTCGTTATTCTGTTCAACAAATGAATATTTTCTTCAACACATGAATATATATTTTCTATTCAACACGTGAATATATATTTTCTATTCAACACATGAATATTTATTTTCTTATTTTCCAAATTGGAATGAGGCCCAATCAATTACCATATAACGTTAATTATATGGATTCTCTACAATACATGTATATAACAGCAACGATAAATCATCAACCATCATCCAGAGTGCACCACACAACTGCCTAAGCATTAAATATAACTAATTAACGCTTACACATTCTGTCAATCCATCGATTGACATACAACTAAACAATCGGGATTAGTGTACGTCAAATCTCATCCCAATACCCATGTGCGGTTTCAAATCAACAAACACAGATTTTATTTGTGCAGTTGGGCGATGTGTAAAATTTATCGTCCCAATCAATATCAATCAAATCAGTGTATATAAAAAAATCGTCCGATTTGTTTATAAATATTTATTTTATATACACGTTAAAAATTATATTTTTAACCATAAAATATTTTCCACTATAAAATATTTAATTTCATTCCACATCACACAATCAAATTTCACAACACAACAATCAAATTTCACAACAGAGCAATCAAACAAACAAGTCATCCATGGTCTGTGGACGACGGGTGTCGGGTGCTGCTAAGCACCGTCTGCATCCTGGTATATATTTTAAACTACGAATAGAAATAAAAGTGAGGAGTTCTCACCTTGGGTTTCCACTCTGCCATTCCTTATTTCTGAACAGTTCAGATTTGTTCGAAATTCTAACTCTCTCTTTTCATGCTGCTCATAAATAAAATTCACATTTTTATTCTAATGCTATATGAATAAAAATCACATTTTTAACTCACTTCACATATAAAAATCCTATTTTTATCGAAATAAAAATCATATTTTTACTTCTCTACTTAAATAAAAATTATATTTTTATCCTACTAATTGAATAAAAATTATTTCTTTATCTTATTACTTGAACGATAAAAATCATAACTTTCTATAAACAAAGATAATATTTTCTTTAAACAAGGATCGTATTTTAATTTTCTTTCTCTTCACTTTCACATGAATAAAAATCAAAACTATTTCTTTATAAAATCAATTCTTTTCTAAAGTAAAAATTCAACCTTCGTCATGTTAAAAAACCACAACTTTATATTATTAAAAATCTGACCTTTACATGTTATTTACATAAAGAAAAACCCGATCTTTATAAAAATAAAAGTCACTTCTTTCTATAGCATGATTCAAATAAAAATCAAATTTTTGTTACATTAAAAATCTCAACTTTCTATGATAAAAATCATATGCTTTCACCTACTAAAAAAATCACACCTTTAATGTTTTAAAGATCACTTCTTTGCCATATTAAAAACTCAAACCTTTCTATCATAACCATCTAAATTTTATATGCGTAAAAATCTAATTTTTACTAACTATAAAAATCTAATTTTTATAAATAAAAAGCTTACATCGTGTTTGGAGTGATGGAGAAGGCTCGGGGAGGGCTGAAACGAGTCGGGGTCTTTTTTGCAAAGTTGCAAACACTGGAAATTGGGTTTTTTGGCGAATGGAGGGGTCTACGGCCGGGGTCAGGTGGCGGGTGGCGGCGCACAGCGGTCTGGAGGTGGCTGGGTGCATGCGCTGGTCGTGGTGGGGCCAGGGTTAACGGCGACGGCGGTTTCTGGTTGATTGGGGTCTTGGGTTTTGGTTTAAGAAAGGAGGAGAGGCGGTGGGAAGGAGGAGGAGGGGAGCGACTGCACCTGGGCGGCGGTGGAAGGAGCTCCATCGGTGGTGGCGGCGGGCATCAGAAATGGTGACACGTTTTTTTTAATATTTTCTTTTCTGAAAACGAACGGTGGAAAAGAGAATGATGAGGGAGAGAGAGAAATGCGAGTGGGGGTGGATTATATATTATTTTATTTTATTTATTCCATAAAGCAACTTTTTATTTCGAACTCGAAATCAAATCCTTCGACTGTTGTCCCTAGCTAATTACCCCCATTCCGAACACAATGGGATATGTATCGCAGGCCAGTTCGCTTGTTACGATCAGTTTCCGTTCAAATTAAAATATAAATCAATGTATATTGGATTTGAACGCACATTTCAATTTACCAGGGCCACATACGGGCTCTAAAAATTACAGAAAAATTATTTCTAGCTTCGTATTGACATACGGTCCTAACAAAACTAATTTCTTCAAATTCTGAGACCGTTTGAAAAATGACCATTTTCTGGTCGTTCGAAATTGACTTAAACTGTTAAAACACGTTTAACTTTGCCACACTCACATATTGATTCAGAAAATTATGAATTTTGAAACCTAGCAATAATTTGACACCCCGGATCCAACAAAAGCGGTTTCGTCGAAAACGAAGGTCGTTTGCAAAATTTCCATTTTCAAGGGCCTTTATATGTATTAAAATATATATAAATTCCACAGCGAATTTTCTGAATTTTAAACTGGACATATCTTTCAACTTCTAAAGTGAAATCTCAGTTTCTCAACTTCGTTATAAAGATATCGTCAAACAGATTTAGATATTTCTTGTTTCGTTCAATTCTGACTTATATTGAATTATGTATATTCATTTGAAATTCGAAATCGAATTTTCGAACTACCACGCCATTTCAGGCTCGAATTATAATTAAAATAAATTTATTGGTTTTAACTTCATCAAAAATAAATTTTTCGTTGTTATTATTTAAAATAATTCATTTTAAAATACCAAAATTCATTAAAATAGCCAAAATAAAAAAATTAAATTGGCTCAGATTTTCCGGGTTGTTACAAGGCATTATGCGAGCTAAGATTTATACATTTACATTTGAAAGTGATTTTGACACTATGCATTAGTAATAATATCAAAAAGCATGTATCAAGCATGTTTGGTTAATATAAGGTAAAAATATTTCCTCCAGTTTTCTTTGCATTGTGTGATGAGACTTGAGTCTTATAACAGCTTCATTTTTCAAAAAGCATTGCGAATGGTTTATGGTTGGTATTCATCTGGAGAAAATCTGTGAAAAGTCGTGTGACTTAGAGTAGGATCTTTCTATATGGAATATGCGGAAATGGATATGATTACTAACTTGTATAGTACAGTAGTTATGCAAATAAATATTAAACGGTAAAAGATGCCACAAATAAGTAAATGCAGTAAGTAAAATGACACCAGGAATTTTATATTGTTCGGACTTTCCGGTCCTATTCCAGTCCCAAACTCCTTCTGGAATTCTACTATCAATGCCCTCTCTTCACTTGGAGGAACATGTTCACAACAATCCGAGCCTCAACAAGGATTTAAGCACTAACACAGGACTTTAACAAACAATAAGTGTTTGACTTCTGATTGTGTTCTTGAACAACACAGAATAGCCAACAATTGAGTACGCCCTTCCTATAGTCTTATCCATAAGTATGTAACGTGTATGTGAAGATTGAAGGAAATATATTACTTATTGAATCATGAGATTTGAAATAAATTCAAAGATTCAATAAGTAATTTGAATATTTGAGAGCTTTTTAGAAAGCAAGAGTGCTTAGAAATATACATCAAGAAATAGAATAGAATAAGTAAGAACTGGTGATTGGGTAAACAAGTTTGTGATGTATTTATAGTGGTTGAAAAGTAGTCAATGTACATGAAGAGTTTCATTGAAAAGAAGCAGCCATTTCTTTTAGAAATCAAAAGACAACTCTTCATGAAAGAAAGTGACCCTTCAGAAGTATGGTTGTTATTGTCGGGTCAGTCGACTGATAAAAATCACCAGTCATGGCAAAAAAATATGAATCGTATATATATTTAAAAATGGCAGAAAAATAGCCGTTACTGGGATTTTTCCTTGTTACCAGTCGACTAGTATGAATTGGACCAGTCGACTGGTCCAGGGAAAAAGAGCCCAATAATGGTTGTTTTAAGCCATTCTCATATATATGCGTATATTTTTATTTTGTGTGATTGTGTTATAATAAATGAGGATAGATTTTAACATAAATCTAACACACTAAACACACACACACACACACACACACACACATATATATATATATATATATATGAACTAACTTTTCAATTATTCTTCATTTCCATTGTCGTGAATCAAAAAATTCATGAATCAAAAATTCGTTCCATGCTGTAGGGCATGGACCTGTGATTTACCTAACTTTTAAAATAAGTAACTGTGTTAATTCTCAAACCAGTCCCATGACTGACTCAGGATTTTGTTTCCTACCTAATATCTAGGTGCCTATATTTTCCACACGGACAGTCTAGTAGTTTTGGTTTATAGATATTTTATAGAGCCGGTGTTGGATTTAAGCTAAAGTTGTGTCCAGAGCATTTTATTTCTTCTACTGAATTTATGATGTTTGATGTGTACATATTATATTTTGATAGTTATTTCCGTGATGCATTGTGTTTATTTTTGTACTTTGATGTAAGTTGTACTCTGATGTAAAGTTATTGTAATGATAATGAAAAAGTTACTTTGTTTAATTCTTATTAGTCATAATCCCTAGCGATACCTCTTGTTGATCGGTTTTAAGCCAGTTGGATTATCGGTTTGAACCGAATGGTAGGGCGGGTCATCACTGTTGGCATAAGAGCCTTGGTTTATTCAAAGCTTTGGGGTACGACTCGTTTGAGCAGAAGGAAATGATTCATCAGAGATAGGATTGGTAATATCCAATAAGAGTGACTCATTAGAGATAGGGTTGGTAATGCCTTAGAATGAGTTTATAGGTATTATATATAAAAGAAAACGAATTTGCGTATATATAAAAATGAATTTGGTTTTGGAAGATTATATCATATAATAAAAGTTTGAGTGTTTTATTTGACGTTGAGGTTGGACTACCGTGTATAAGAAGATTTTGAATATATGTCTTGCAAACGTATATCCGGAGCCTCAAATATATAGGATAGATATAGAGTCACATTTTAGTCGCTTGAGGATGATTCTATTGATTGTTGCAGCATCATCAGTGTTTATTTTCTAGTTTCGAAAGTGGGATGGTTGTATAATTGCAATCGAAATGTCGAGATATGTTTAGACCAATTAAAAATGATTGAGCTTTGAATTTAACTAGCACAAGTTAAATAGATTGAAAAGATAAAAGTGAATCAAATGAATTAAGATTTAACTTAAGTAAAGTTAAATAAAATTGGAATGATAAAACCAATAAAAGAATGGAAAACGAATTGCATTAAGTCAAATTTAACGTCAGTGTTGAATTGAATGGAAATTAGTCAGAATTGGACATATATATTGGATAGGTTATTGAATGGAAGCAAATAAGAGGAATAAAATTGTGTGCCCGACACAAAGGTACATATTTACTATATTGATTAGGACTGATGAATTTATGAACCAATTGGCAAGCCGTTTAGATTTTGGGTTTTCTTTTGATTGATGAGGGCCTAGAGGGGCGAGATGTAGTTTTACTGATAGGGTTGCACAAAGGAGGTTATGGCAATTTTTTTTTTAAATTTAAGGCGTTATCCAAATTTTGAGAAACGGGAAGTTCTTAGAAACTAAAAAGTAGAAGAACTTGAGTTAGTAGAATGAAGGCTGAGTTGGTTAAGTAAATGACCTTCGGTTCCAACTTTAATTTCGAGGACCAAATCTTTTTAAGTGAGAGAGAATGTAACAACCCGGATTTTATTAAGAAATATTTAAATATTTAAAATGATTTATTTTAAGAAATAACTTCTTGGAATTTATATAACTCTAATTTAAACGAGTTAGAATGTATAATTTATAATATAATTAAAATTGAGTTCGCAGCAGTGCGGTAGTTCGTAATATTATGTTTTGAACCTTAAATGAATGTACTTGATCGATTATATGTCAGAATTTGTTGAAACAAGAAACATTAGAATCCATTTAACTGTATCTTCCCAACGAAGGTGAAAATCGAGATTTCATCTTGTTAATTGTAAGTTATGTCTAAATCAAATTTCCAAAAAGTCGCTAAGGAATCGTTTATTGACCATAACGATTTATTAGACAAAACAAAAGGATTTTATATTATAATGAATATCGATTTAGCAATAAAATAGAAACATCGAGTTTTAAATCCAAGTATGTTTATCCTGAAGCTATATGATATTCTATTTGGATATATACAATAATAATAATTAGTTTATTATTAAATTGAATAGTTTTGGAACTAATATTATAATAATATTACATAAGCCTTAAAAATAGCCATTTTGCAACTGACCTCTGTTTTTGACGAAACTAATTTTATCGGATCTGAAATAGTAAATTATTGTAAGATTCCAAATTTTGGAACAACTGGAGTTAGTATGTGGTTGTGCGAGATATAAACGTTAAATGTAGATAATCAATTAATAATTTAAGCTCGAACAAGCGCTATTTGAGCAAACGGATTCGGAATTCAACGAGACAAGTTTCATTAGGACCATAATGACAAACCATAGCTACAAATCAATTTTCACCCCGAATGGATTTCGTATGTGCCCGTACAAATTTTTGAACAACGATTGGACATAACAATAGGTACATATCAATATAATATAATAAAATTGTGCCTATACATATATACCCCCACCCCCTATCAAAATCATACAACTCATCTCCATTCTCTCTCTCTCTTCTTCCTTACTACATGTTGTAGGTTTCTATTTGCAAACAAAAGAGAAATGTGAGCTTTTAAATTCAGTATCAAATGAAATAAAATTCTACAAATTACAAAGCTTGGATCTTCAAGCTCATATGAGTATGGACTTCGATATGTATGAGTCTTTTCGGGTTTGAAGGTGTTTTGGGGGTCACGTCAGTTTTTGTCATGGGTTTGAGTATCTAGGGATATTTTTTGAGGAGATTTAAGCGTTGTTGCATGAATTCGATATTGTACTTGAGTTTGTAGTAAGATTTGGAGTAGACTGTGAAATTTTGGGGTGTCTTGGTGTAAAAAAGTTGCATGACATTCCCTGTAGATGGCGATGAGAGGCTGTCGATGGGTTTTCCTAGGGGAGCCTTGGGGTTTTCCAATGGTGTCAAGGTGGAAGAAATTTTGAAGGAGATCGCGTTGGTGATTTTAGTTTGAAATTGTATGAGAGAAGGAGGAGCGGTTGAGTGTGAGTTCATGGCCATGGTGCACGCAAAGCCTGAGAGGAAGCGGGTATACATGGAAGATGAAGTAATGAGCAGGTAATTAGCATGAGTGATTAGGAATTAATATACTAATTAGTTTAATAATAATTAGTGAATACAAATTTATTTTAACTTGAACTATAACTCGTAAAATTGATAACTTTTCCGTACTTTATCAGAATCTAACAAAACATGATCCATTGGAATTTTATGAACGTAGTCTATGCAATGAACTTGATTTAGAGCAATTTGGAGTTAGCTGGATATTTTGATTGAATTGAATGCTTTTTTGATTTAATTAAAAACGATCGTTATTGCAAGGATCAACAAAAATCAATTTGAGAATTCCCTAAACTGATTTAAAAAGTTATTATAATCTTATCTGATTATATATTGATTGCTTGTGGTTGCTATGATTGTTTCATGGATGATGGACGTTTATTTACAACTATATATATTGTTTATGTACATTTAAGCGTTAAAAATTATAAACGCTTATTTTATAACCCTTTTTTGGTGGATGATAAATTGTTATGGGTGTTATTATAAATGTTTATACACATTGACATTCACAAATATAAAATTATTTGGAAATTGATTGAGTCGATTGCATTGGGATTTTAAATGAATATTATAATCATTCAAATAAAATAAGACGTGAAAATGGAAATTGGATTTTTTTTTATATCTAAAACGATTTGGAAATTAAGTTGATATGATTTCCAATAACTATTGAAAATGTTGAAATGGATTTGAAAGTGATTTAAATTAAAAATGGCTTGTTTTAATTTAAATTATAAATTTAATAGTAAATTCAAAAAGTGAGGTCGAGTTAGCTATATAAACGATGGTTTTGACTCGAATGGATTTTTTCAATATCTTATTTATTTTTATAATGGATGTCAAAAAAGTTTGGATTTCAAAATATTATATTCTAAAAACATTATTATTTTAATATTATAATAATATAGAATATCCAGTTTTAAATATAAAATTGAATTTGAAGTTTAAATCGCTTTTAAACAATTTTATAAACGTTTTATAAAATATGTTTGAATTGATTCGATGAGTTTTATATTAAATTATAACATGGTTTGTATAAGACGCATCGCGCAATAATAGTTTACGAATTTCGACCACTGATTTAAAATTGGTCTACTAGAAGATCCAATCGTCAAATTTTCCAAAAATGAAAAACATTTGTTCGAAATGAAAAGAGCTTTCCAATGATATGTAAAGTTTGAAAATCCAAAGGTTATATTTTGAGATAAGTTCAAATCAAATTTGAAGAAAAATAGCGCTAGTTCCATTGCCCGAAATAAGATTTTAAGGATATGAGCAATTTAAAAATTATTAAAAATATGAAAATATATGATAAATCAAATAAGTGATTTGAAAGAGATTTGGAAAAGAAGTATGAAATTTCGAAGTATATCTCGATATTAGTGTATTTCAGCCCAACCTACTAAATACGGTAAATGCTATTTTTGACGTTTAAGGTCGAATATTGAGTATATAGTTTTTAAAAGCTATTATAAAAGGTTTATATAATTAATAACTATTTGGAAAGTAATTCGACTTGATTTTAAATTATAATTCAAAGTATGGTCTGAATAGGACTAGTCACACAACGATAGTTCGTGAATATCGACCGTTGACTTTAGATTGACGTACCGGGAGACTAGACCAACGAATTTTTCTAAAACGAGAATCATTTGATTCATAATGAAACGAGTTTTCAAATGCAAAAGAAAGTTTTAAAATTCAACAGTTAGATCTTAAAATAAGTGCAAATCAATTTGAATAAATTGGATTTGGATAAAATTGATCTTTGGATATTTGGTATTGATCACCGTTGTGTAGACGTTTACTATGTTGAGAAATTTGGAAGATGTTTTACATTGTTATTCCACTTATGGTATTTGTTGATTACGAGAATTGGTGTTGAATATAAGTTGATGCAAATTCTATTTAAATCTTATATTTAATGTCAATGAGGGTACGGGTTTGTCGTGAATGGTGTCTTTAATAACATTGTTCTTTAACCCAGTAAAAAAAATGATGATTTCTCTAGATTAATTCAATTGAAATCTTTATTTAAATTGAATCTAAGGATTTAAAGTAATAATTTGGAACTCGATTGTTAATTGTTGAGTTGGGTTATCTATTAGGTGTTTGATCTGACATTGGTTTAGGCCTTCAGGGTCATACACTTGATAGATTATCCTCTTGGAATTGTGCTATCGAGAACCAACTCCGGTTAATGAATGGTTTTTCCCAAACGATATGTATAAGAAATCACAAATACGATTTTTTACCAAAGATATGATTTGGGAAATGTAAAAGTGATTTACCATTATGATGGTTAATGAATGATTTGGAATTGAGCAAGCGTGTTTTAACGTAAAGACAAGAAGAAATCTTTAATTAGATTTGAAATGAAAGAAGGTAATTAAACTTACCACAACATGATGGGTATTAAATATGGAGTACCACCAGTTTTTCTCCATGGGATGTATAGGATGAGAATGGGATAACAATTTGATAAGCTACCTTTTTTAAGGTTCGATAATCACGATAAAGTCTAGAAAACTCGATTTGAGTTATAAAGTTGTGAAATGAGATTTTCATAATCTATTAGAACAATATTCAAGGAAAGATTTAAACAATGGTTTAAAGGATGTAAATCTTTGATAAGATTTAAGAGAGTAATTCCCAATGGAAAGAAGGATTTGAGTAAGTGAATGTGCAGAAATAGAATGAGACTCACAATATGTTTATATATACATTAATTGAAAGAGTGCGCTAGTTATTTCAGAAAGACCAGGTTTTGACCAATCTTGAATAACAATATGACGAGTATTGAAAATACTGAAGATAGTGGTTGAAGACCGGGGATCTTCACACTGTTTGGATTATTGTTGATGTCTCGATTGGGAGGTACACCCCAGACGAGGTTATAAGTGACGGTCGTCCAAACGTACTTGGAAATTGTCCGGATTCGCAAGGGCCTCTCTTCTTAATTGGACGAGGAATAAGGTGCCTTCGGTTTTGTTCAATCCCAGAACGGACTTGTAAATAGATATGTGTGTTTGACGTTGTATTTTACAACATAATGAATTTGTTTCTACTAATGTTATAACAATTATTGGTGGAGAATTTATTCTCTTAGCTTAACACCCTTCTACGAGACGTATGTACTCAGATGGTTATATATTAATAGACACTGATTATTTGTAGTGAATTGACAATGTAGCATGATAAGTGTTGGGCCAATCAAAGCTTCTTATTGAAAAGCAGAGTTTTTTGGATGATGATTAAAGCGTGGGTAATATAGCATAGCTTTGTGTTGAAACGTGACTGTAGAGTCTCATAACTCGTGAATGGCTGAAAACAGGATGATGAACAACAAAGATATGGACTAATGCTACCTTCTAGCTGAAAAGTGATGCCATGGTATGGATCTCATAAAATTTACTTATGTGGATAATGGATCAAGTCACCTCGGATGATGGTCAAATACGACCAGGGCGACAGTCAAATAGGATCGGGGAATGTTATGTTAAGGAAAGATTATAATCAATCTGTTAGTGTTGGTCGGCTTTGCCGGTCAGAAGGACTATGTGTTGAGCCCTGGGACATATTGCTAGGTGTTCCGAATGGTCAAGGAAGATCCTTTGCCTTGGTCATTGATGGAATCCAACTTCCAATATGAGTTTTCGTTTCAGTTTTAAACTAATAGCCAACATAATAGGATGAGGCTTTATGCGAGCTAAGATTTATCATGTACTTTCGAAAGCGATTTCGACACTATGCACTAGTAATAGTATCAAAAATATTGTTTTCCGCGTATCAAGCGTATTTGGTTATTATAAGGTATAACTCTTTCCTTTGGTTTGCGTTGCATTGTGTGATGGGACTTGAGTCTTATAACAACTTCATTTTTCAAAAAGCATTACGAGTAGATTATGATTGGTATCCATATGGAGAAAATCCGTTCCGTGTTATACGGCGTGGTCACCCAACTTTTAAAATAAAGTAAGTAACTGTTTTAGTTCTCACACTAGTTGTGACACCCTACATCCGCTAATGTCACTCTTTATCAAAATGCATTAAGTTCTGTGAAGCGTTATAGGTAAACAGAAACAGCAGAAGACAGATATAAAATAGCAACGGGAAATAAAACTTTATTTTTCAAACAGAAAACATCGTGGTCCAAAATCCAGTTACAACATAAGTCAGAAATAAAGAAAACCCATTACATCAAATTAGAATATCTTCCTTGTACTAAAATCATCAGAGTACAATAATATAAAATCATAGTCCCCAAAAGTAGCCGTAGCAAGGTAGATAGGTAATCAAAGGGGTACATCTAAGCAGCTCCAAGCTGAAACAAAAGAGAGAATCCAAATCAAACCTGAGTACTCCCGTTCTGATAACCTAGGGGGAGAAAAGGAAGAGAGAGAAAAGGAAACAAACAGGTCAAACATAAAGTCTGGAGAGTCCGGTTACTTTTAGCATATAAATAAGTAAAAGTATGATGATAGGCATATAAACTGGATGAGAGAGATAACAATATCATAAGACAAGTATAAAAGACAGAGCAAGATAAGCAGATTGAACTGAACAGGATAGATTACGCTTCCAAATACTTATCTTTGCACCAATGCTAGTATAACAGAAACCAAATGATCCCAACTAAAACATAATGGTAGACTTAGGTGTACTTCTAGTGACGGGTTTTATCCCCGAACGATAATTACAGGCAGCCCAACAAAAATAACGGGTGTTATCCCAAACGATAATAACGGGCACCTAAACAGGCAGGACTAGATATACCCTAATTACTACCCCGGCCCAATCGATCGATTCCTTATCCCGTAAATACCCTGTGTCGGCCCCACCGTAGGATGTATCACTTCCGAATGTGGCAACCCCTAGTTAGACACATACATATCTACTGGTGCTATAGCATCTTATTTTCCCGAGCAAGCTGATCCATGCATGCACATGACTTCGTTGGAACACGCCATCAGACACCTCCACCTATATGGACCTTTTATAATCAGCTTAGTAAGCGTGCCCTAACCCCTACCTAGTTCGGGGTCCCCTTTGGATACCAGTATGGGTTACTGACTGATACGAATCCTACACACAACAGATGATACAAGCCACCCCCAGGCTTGCATCCCCGCTACTAAGATTCTGATAGGTTATGCCTAATATATTAACAAGCCTGCATAACCCCAACATATAAATCAGGTTAAGTTTAACGAGTTCGTACAACCCCAACAGATATAACAGGTTAAGTCTTTCATATAAACAGGTTCACATAACCCCCACCGATTAAACAGATTTACTAACCCCGCATATTCAACAAATTTACTTAATCCCATAGATTCAATAAGTTATAGTTTAACGGCTTATATAATCCCCATGGATTAAACAGTTTAAGTATTACAGGTTATTTCCTCGTTCGTATATGTTAATGCACCAGACCTCTCACATTAAGTTGACCACTTGTTGACGCTGGATATGCCGGGCGGTTCCGGGTAGACTTCTACCACAAGTTGGACTTAACCTCATGTCTTAGCACCATTACATGTATATTTATGCACTAGACCCCTAACATTAGATTAAAATCTTGTGGATGCTGGATTTGCCGGGTGGTTCCGGAAGGAATTCAACCACAAGTTGAATTTAACCTCGTGTCTAAGTGCAGTTACCATTTCTTAATTGCCATAATTGTTTTAACAATATTTTTGGTCTAATAATCCTATTTAGGAGTTATTCATGCTCATCATAGGTTTTTCAATTAAAGTATTCAATTTCAATAGATTTCAGCAAACTAGTCATTTTAACAGATTAAACATCTCCGCAAGTTATAGCAGGTTACTAACAGTTTCATTAACATGTTCTGCTTAATCTTAAATTAAGCCTACAGATTTATATGCCATAAATTACGATCATAATTCACAGTATAACATATGCCCCAAGTTTAGTCTTACACTACAGTATATGTTATGCCCCTAAATCCCAATCATGATTCATAATACAAGTTATGCCCCCAATTTAACTTTCCCAACCACTACCAATTTCGTCCTTTGGCATATTTCAGCGATAGGCCTAGGCTCGAAGGCAATCTAGGCTAAAAATAAAAAAGGGATAGAGGGAGAAAGAGAACAGAAATAGGCATAATAACAGAATAAGCATATGATATTAGAAATAGGCATATAAGAACTGAACAGTAAATCAGATGTACATGTAATAGCAGATCAGTTTAGGTATGAATCGGATTCTTAACAGGCATGGGTTTAAATCTAGATTTATAGACATGTCAAGATTACTTGTTAAATGTTTATATCTAAAAATAACGTGTACTCACAAAGACTGGATGTAACATCCTGAGATTTTGCGATAATTTATATTATTAAATTTAACGTTGATTTCGGATAACAAAGTATGAATGCAGGGTTAATAAAAATTATTATGTGAATTTAATTGATATAAACTTGAATAATCTTATTAAATGGTGCATTCAATAGGTTGTTAATATAATAACTTGTATTTGATTGTAGATATAAGATTCAGTTATTAATAGAAACAAAAGAAATTAAACCAAATGTCATAAATAAATAGCAAGATTTCACGTAATCATATTGAAATGTATCAAGTAAAGATAATTAATAGGTATGTGAATGCATTTGTTTATTTGTTTACAACAATAAGCTTATAATATTTTAATTACAATTTGTAACTAGTCATAGATTGCAAAACCGAATATTAATGCGTTGAAATAAAGCGGAAATAAATTGCAATAAAGATAATTGAATGGTGTATGAATGGAAATTAAGAATGGAAATTAAAGGAATAATTGGAATATTTAACTAATTGTTAAAAATAATAATTACAATGGATTAATTGATTAGCATGTGAAACCATTTGTTTTTTTTTTGTTGATAAACAAAAAATATATAAATGTGTTTGGATTTATAACCTATAACAGTTCTTAAATTTAAAATTTACTATTTAATTCATTCATGATAAATTGCTAACAAATTGCAACTAATGCACGTAATTATTGCAGTTAAGGTAAATAAAAATTGTAATTATAGAAGATTGATATAATAGAATATAAACAAATGTTATGTAGGACCAAAAATAACGATTTATGGAATAATAAGTAATACATGGGATTCAGTCAAATTTAAGTTATGATAAATAAATTGATCAAAACTAACTGTAGTTAAGTATTTCGTTATGGTACATTAAATGAGACGACCCGAAATCCCCCTTACAGGAAATCACGGATTGAGTTGAGGACAAGCCACATCGGAACGCAAACAGAAGAACACTTCATTGTATATTACAACAATTCCATCAGAATACAAGAATATACAGAGTATGAATAAATATTACACAGAAAAATATCAGAGTTTTAAATTACATTTAAATACATCGCAGGGGAAAATAAAACAATACACAACTAGAAGTAATACCCGGATACAAAGCTTTCCGAGTATCGTTTCAGCTGTAAGTCAAGATCCTGTGAATATAAATCTGCAAAACCAAAACTACTAGCAGCCCGTGTCAAAATAAGGGCACCCAGAGTTTAGGTTAAAACAATAAACTCAAGGTCAGTCATGGGACTGGTGTGAGAACTAAAACAGTTATCAATCTTTATTTTATAGTTAGGTAAATCAAGGGACCACGCCGTATAACACGGAACGGGTTTCCTCCCAAGAATACTGGTGCATTAAAAAAATAGCGCAATGCTAAATAAAGAAAAATGAAGCTATTATAAGACCCAGGTCCCATCACACAATGCAACGCAAGCCGGAAGATAGGGTTTTACCTTATAATAGCCAAAGAATGCTTGATACGCTAAATTTCATCTTTTATTACAATAAGTGTATAGTCTCAAAACAATTTCATTCATAAATATCAATCATAGACGGCATGGGTACCATATATCATGTTGCCAATACTAGGCTCTACAATCAAAACTACAAAGTCACATATTGGAAGTTGGATTTCCATCTATGAACCGAGGCAAAAGATAGTCCTCTACCGATTTCGAGACCGTCTAGCCTGAGTCTCAGGATAAGAACTCAGTCAAGCCCTTGGATCGTCAGGGCCGGTCCACCGATGTGGATTAAAATGCCTGAACACTGCGTTCCCCACCCTTTGGGGCGTAAATGAGCCAACAAATGACTCCATCGGCTCCACATAGTCACCGATATATCAGAGGCGCCTCGCAACAACAACAACCACATAAGTCAAACTCATCAGGGCGTGTAAAACCACTGACGCCACTTCTAGCTATAAGGAAACGCATGCCCTCCCTGAGGTCCTCTCCCGTTTCTGGTCCACTACCGGGGTGTGAGGCTCGCGAATCAACGCTACATAAAGCTATACCACACAGGCCGTGCTTTGATCATCACCTACAAGACTTTGCTTTTCAATAGAAGCCTTGATCAATTGCAACTTAGGCATGCCACACAGGCAATTCACTCCATGCGATTGATATCCATCGATATATAACCCCTGAGTTCGTACGTCTCAGAGAAGGGCGTTAAGCAAGAGAATAAATTCTCCACCGCCAAACAGATATATTTTATAGAAATCAATCACACAGAATAAAATCCAATGTCAGACACACAGTCCATTTACAAGTTCGTTCTGGGTCTGAACGAAACCGGAGGCACCTTGTACCTCGGATATCCATCGATCTCCAAGTACGTCTGGACGATCACTAACTGCTTCCCTCCTCTTGGGTGTACGGCCCAATCAAGATCATCCGTAATCACCCAAACGACGTGAAGACCTCCAGTCTTCAACCACCGTCTTCATCTTCGACACATCGTCGTATCAATTATTCAGAATGGGATAAACCCGGTCTTTCCGAATAACTCGCGTATATAATAAACAAGTGTTACACAAACACAACATACGCCTCATTCCAATTCATCAGTCACTGGCTATAAATTAGTAAGGGAATAATTCCCCAAATATTAACCCCGACTGCCGAAACCAACATCAGATCAATACTCAGGAAACCATCCATCTTAACTAATCTTCAGTTATTTGCTAAATTTCACATTCTTAGGGATAGGTTCCCATAAATTTTATCAAAGATAAATTCCTTAAATTTATTATTTAATCTTCTTTTGAATATCAATTCAACTAGTCGGGATTAGCGAACCACACCAAAGTAATCATTTATTTTATTTTCCAATCCTAACCTATTAATCCCATGAAGTAAAACTGGTCATACTTCATATCTAACACCACGGTGTTATCGGTAAATTCAATTACCATTTCACATTCAAATCTAATTAAAGATTTAACTATCGCCTGGAGCAAAACTGGTGATACTCCATTCTCGATCTTTTCAATCCAATTAAAGATTCATTAAAACTCTGCTTGGTTTTAATCTTCCTGTCTTTAACTGGGTTAAAGAATGAATGTCATTTAAAACACGGTTCGCGATAAACCCAAAATCACATTCCATCATATCAGCCTTTAACCATAAAATAGCAAGTGAGTAATTCCCTAAGTATTAACCCCGAAGGCCGAAACCAACATTAGATCAATACCCAAGAAACCATTCAACTTAACTAACCTTTAGTTAGCTTCTGATTTTCTTAACTCCATTGGATCTAAGAACAGTATTATTAAAGATACCGTTCACGACAACCCAAAATCAATTCAAATTCAATTCCAATTAAATACCATTTAATTGGTATACTTCATTAAATCTAAGTAAAAAGATTTAATCTTTTTCTCAACTGGGTTTAAGAACAGTGTTAATGAAGACACCATTCACGACAAACCCAAATCCCATTTGATATTAAATACAAGGCTCTGAATAGAGAATATATCGGCTTATATTCAATATCAAATTCTACGACCAACAAATATCGTATTGGAAATAACGATATAAATATATCTTTCAAATTTCCATAACAATATCTGTATAATCATGAAATCCAACATCGAAATATTCCAAAAACAATTTCGATTCAAATCCATTCCAATTCAATCATTGGAAATTCTGGTTACTTTCAAAACCATTTCAAATCCGCTTTATTTATTTTAAAAATAAATGGAATTATAATTCTAGTTCAAAACTAGTTCATTTCGACAAAAATCTATGTTTATCTTTCCAAATATTGAAATTTTCATCCCAATTCTTCACAAATCATTTCTTATGATTTTACACAAATTACTACTATTTTTAAGAATTTTATCAAAGCCCGTACAGTCGATTTCCATCAACGGCCACCGAACTGCACTTACAACGACCTTTTCCAAATTTGATTTGGACATAGTTCCAAATCCAACCATTAGATTTCAAATCTCTAATATTCGTTAGAAATCTCTTTTCGATACGAACCCAGCGGTTCCGGTTTTAGGATCCGACGGTCGGATCTCCCGCAATATCCATTCGAAGTCAATGGTCGAAATTCGCGAACTGCCGCGGCATGGCGCGTTCTATTCAGGCCATTATATTATATATATATATAATATACTTCGTCGATTTCCTTTTAAAAGGTATTTTATAAATCGTTTTAAATTTGTTTTCAAAACGATTTCAACTTCATATTCAATTTCTAATCAAAATTGAATAGTCCAAATCATCGATATACAAATGATAATATTTTCAAAACGTTATATTTTGAAATCACTTTCTTTTCTATATTCATTATAAAAATGAATAAAATCGATATAAATATCGTTCGCGTCCAAATTGCGCATATTTAACTAACACGGCTTTATATATTTCAATAACTTCATTATTCTATTCAACAAATGAATATTTTCTTCAACACATGAATATATATTTTATTCAACACATGAATATATATTCTTATTCAACACATGAATTTATATTCTTATTCAACACATGAATTTATATTCTTATTCAACACATGAATTTATATTTCTTATTTTCCAAACTGGAATGAGGCCCAATCAATTACCATATAACGTTTGTTATATGGATTCCCTACAACACATGTGTATAACAGCAACGATAAATCATCAACCATCATCCAGAGTGCACCACACAACTGCATAAGCATTGAATATAAATAATTAACGCTTACACAGTCTGTCAACCCATCGATTGACATACAACTAAACAATCGGGATTAGTGTATGTCAAATATCATCCCAATACCCGTGTGGGGTTTCAAATCAACAAATACAGATTTTATTTGTGCGGTTGGGCGATGTGTAAAACTTACCGTCCCAATCAGTATAGGTCAAATCAGTGTATATAAACAAATCGTCTGATTTGTTTATAAATATTTATTTTATATACATGTTAAAAATTATATTTTTAACTATAAAATATTTTATTTCATTTCACATCACATAATCAAATTTCACAAAACCGAAATCAAATTTCACAACACAACAATCAAACAAACAAGTCGTCCATGGACTGTGGACGACGGGTGTCGGGTGCTGCTAAACACCGTCTGCATCCTAGTATATATTTCAAACTAGAAATAAATTAAAGGTGAGGAGTTCTCACCGATTAGCTAAACCAAACACCACAACTCTTCATGTGTAGAAAATCTTCGCCGTGTTTTCCACGAGATCTGTTTCACACAGTACATGTTAAAAATCACATTTTTAACATCGCTACTTGTATAGAAAAGATTATATTTTACAACGCTATATATATAGAAAAGATTATATTTTTAATACTTCTATAATATAAAAATCATATTTTTATCACTCAATTACTTATATAAAAATCATAATTTTATATCTCCAACTTCATAATAAAAATCATATTTTTATTATATAATTTCATGTATAAAAATTGCATCTTTATGTTATATAAAAAACTAATCTTTCATGTAGATAAAAATATACACTTTCATGTAAATAAAAATATAATCTTTTATACTTCAAAAAATCAAATCTTTTCGCTATTTAAAAATCATAACTTTATCTATTTAAAAATCGAATCTTTTTGTTTATATAAATCTAAACTTCACGTGTTAAAAATCTTAACTTTCATGGATTAAAAATATAAACTTTCATGGATTAAAAATATCGCCTTTCATGGATTAAAAATCATTCTTTTTTATTCATAAAAATGTAATCTTTTTATAAATAAAAATCTATTCTCCATATAAATAAAAATCGCAACTTTAATTACCTATACATCACCATCCTAATTACATGAATAATTAAAATTAAAACTAAAACTCACATTTCTTTGCAGGGATTGGATTTTCGATGGACGGGGGGGCCACTGATCGACATCACGTCGCTGGAGGGGGCTGCATTCACCGGGCGCTGGCATGGTGGAGGCGGCAGAACGGAGGGGTTAGGTTGGCGGTTGACTTTTTGGTGGGGTTTGGGGACGTTAGAACGGGGCTGGAAAGGGAGGGGGTTCGCTGTCACGAGGAGGAGGGGGCTGCCACCGTCGATCGTCTGGGGGGGTTGGTGGCGCGCGCGCTGGCGCGGTGGAGCGGCGGGCTGAGGAAAGGAGGGCCATCGCGATTTTCTTTTTAGGGTTTTTTTCCTTTTATTATCTCAGCGTTGACCAGAGAATAGTGAGGGAGGAGAGAGAGGGTGTAGAGAGTTTTATTATATTTTATAATTTAATAATATTTTAATTTATCATTTAAGTGTTTATCAGTACAAACTCTAATCGAGTCCCAATGACAGTCAACCCTAATGTACTACCCTCATTTCGAACACAATGGGATATGTATCACAGGCCAATTCGACCGTTACAATCAGTATCCTTGAATTTAAAATATAAATCTTTATATATTCAATTTAAACGCACATTTCAAATTACCGGGGCTTCATACAGTCTCAAAAAATTCCCGAAAAATTATATCTAGCTTCGTATTGATGATACGGTCCTAACAAAACTAATTTCGTCTAATTCTGAGACCATTTGAAAAATGGCCATTTTTTTGGTCGATCGAAATTGATTGAAATTGTTAAAACACGTTTAACTTCGCCACGCTCACATATTGATTTAAAAAATTATGAAATTTGATACCTAGCAATAACTTGACAGCACGGATCCAACAAAAGTGGTTTCGTCGAATTCTGAGGCCGTTTGCAAAATTTCCGTTTTTAAGGGCCAGAATTCCATAGCGACTATTCTGAATTTTCAACTGGACATAACTTTTGATTCCCGCTATGAAATTTCAATTTTTCGGATTCGTTGGAAAGATATTCTCAATTAGATTCAAATATTTTTGGTTTCACCAAAATCCAGTTTATTTTGAATCCTGTTCAATCATTTGAACTTTGAAATCGAAATTTCAAACTACCGCGCCATTTTCAATTCCTTTTATATTTAAAATAAAATATTTATATTCTAACGACGATTTATATAAATATATGTGTTCTAATTCTATTCAAAATAAATTTCTCGTCGTCATTATTTAAAATAAATTATTTTAAATGTTCAAAATTCACTAAAATTGCCAAAATAAAAATTTTAAATTGGCTCAGAAGGGTTGTTACAATCTCCCCCACTTAAAACTTTTCGTCCCCGAAAAGGAACGAAGCTGAAAGTTGTTTAACTAATCAACTCAACTTCCATTATTTCCTTTACGGCTTAAGTTTTTTAACTTTTCAGTTTCTAAGAACTTTTCAAATTTTCCAAAAATTTGGCTAACACCCTAAATTTCCGAAAAATTTCGCCATAACCTCCCCTGCACCAGGGACTTCGGGATATTTCAAATAGCCTCCCATGGCCCTCACTAATCCAAAAAGAAAAAGAAACAGCCAAGCGGCTAGCCACTCGGCTCATAAAATCATCCAAAACCCAAGAAATACAATAAACATGTACCTATTTGTCAGGCAAACAATTTTATTCCTCTGCTCTAGCCTCCTTGCTATGACCTGTTCACACATATATATGTACATGCATGCAATTGTAATCATTTTTCAATACAGTTCAATATTCGGTTCAGTTTGTCATAATAGTTCAAAATTTCAAACCAATAATCAAACAACACAACCATCAATCAATTAGTGAATTAACATTTCAAATTCATAATTTTGATTTATATACAGAAAATCATGTTTTTGATGCCAAATCACTACAAATAATCCTATGTAATTTTGGTTCTCACACCAGTCTAATGGAAATATATAGATATCCCACTTTCGAAACTCGAATATAAATTCTGATGATGACTACTCAATCATCAGAATCATCTTCGGGCGACTAGAGTGTGATTCTATATCTATCCAGTATATTAAAACTTCGAATATACATTCATGATGCGTATACACAAAATAATCATATACTAGATTGTCCAACATCAATACAAATAAAATATTCAAATACGAACAATTGAATCTAATTTTCAAAACATAATTTGTTTTCATTCTTATTTGAAAAATATACTCTTCACACTCGTTCTAGGGTACTACTGATCCTATCTCTAATGAGCCATTCCAATTAGATATTACTAATCCAATCTCTGATGAATTCTTTCGTTTGGTTCTAATGTGTCTTGTTCTCGAGCTTTGTAAACCAATGCTCTGATACCAAGCTGAGACGACCCGAAATCCCCCTTATGGGAAATCACGGATTGAGTTGAGGACAAGCCACATCGGAATGCAAACTTAAGAACATTTCATAGTATATTACAAGAATTCCATCAGAATACAAGAATATACAGAGTATGAATAAATATTACACAGAAAAATACCAGAGATTTAAATTATATTTAAATACATCGCAGCGGAAAATAATACAATACACAACTAGAAGTAATACCCGAATACAGAGATTTCCGAGTAGTTCCAGCTGTAAGTCAGGATCCTGTGAATATAAATCTGCAAAACCAAAACTACTAGCTGCCCATGTCAAAATAAGGGCACCCAGAGTTTAGGTTAAAATAATAAACTCCAGGTCAGTCATGGGACTGGTGTGAGAACTAAAACAGTTATCAATCTTTATTTTAAAGTTAGGTAAATCAAGGGACCACGCCGTATAACACGGAACGGGTTTCCTCCCAAGAATACCAGTGCATAAAACAAATAGCGCAATGCTAAATAAAGAAAAATGAAGCTATTATAAGACTCAGGTCCCATCACACAATGCAACGCAAGCCGGAGGATAGGGTTTTACCTTATAATAGCCAAAGAATGCTTGATACGCTAAATTTCATCTTTTATTACAATAAGTGTATAGTCTCAAAACAATTTCAATCATAGACGGCATGGGTACCATATATCATGTCGCTAATACTAGGCTCTACAATCAAAACCGCAAAGTCACGTATTGGAAGTTGGATTTCCATCTGTGAACCAAGGCAAAAGATAGTCCTCTACCGATTTCGAGACTGTCTAGCCCGAGTCTCAGGACAAGTACTCAGTCAAGCCCTTGGATCGTCAGGGTCGGTCCACCGATGTGGATTAAAATGCCTGAACACTGCGTTTCCCCACCCTCTGGAACGTAAATGAGCCAACAAATGACTCTATCGGCTCCACATAGTCACCGATATATCTGGGGCGCATCGCAACAGCAACAACCACATAAGTCAAACTCGTCAGGGCGTGTAAAACCATTGACGCCACTTCTAGCTAGAAGGAAACGCATGCCCTCCCTGAGGTCCTTTCCCGTTTCTGGTCCACTACCGGGGTGTGAGGCTCGCGAATCAACGCTACACAAAGCTATACCACACAGGTCGTGCTTTGATCATCACCTACAAGACTTTGCTTTTCAACAGAAGCCTTGATCAATTGCCACTTAGGCATGCCACACAGGAAATTCACTCCATGCGATTGATATCCATCGATATATAACCCTTGAGCTCATACGTCTCAGAGAAGGGCGTTAAGAAAGAGAATAAATTCTCCGCCGCCAAACAGATATATATTTAAATGAAATCAATCACACAGAATAAAATCCAATGTTAGACACACAGTCCATTTACAAGTTCGTTCTGGGTCTGAACGAAACCGGAGGCACCTTGTACCTCGCATATCCATCGATCTCCAAGTACGTCTGGACGGCCACTAACTGATTCCCTCCTCTTTGGTGTACGTCCCAATCAATATCATCCGTAATCACCCAAACGACGTGAAGACCTCCGGTCTTCAACCACCGTCTTCATCTTCGACTTATCGTCGTATCAGTTATTCAAAATGGGATAAACCCGGTCTTTCCGAATAACTCGCGTATGTAATAAACAAGTGTTACACAAACACAACATACGCCTCATTCCAATTCATCAGTCACTAACCGTAAATTAGTAAGGGAACAATTCCCCAAACATTAACCCCGAAGGCCGAAACCAATATCAGATCAATACCCAGGAAACCGTTCATCTTAACTAATCTTCAGTTAGTTGCTAAATTTCACATTCTTAGGGATAGGTTCCCATTAATTTTATCAAAGATAAATTCCTTAAATTTATTCTTTAATCTTCTTTTGTATATCAATTCAACTAGTCGGGATTAGCGAACCACACCAAAGTAATCAATTATTTTATTTCCCAATCCCAACCTATTCATCCCATGACGTAAAATTGGTCATACTTCATATCTAACACCACAGTGTTATCGGTAAATTCAATTACCATTTCACATTCAAATATAATTAAAGATTTAACTATCGCCTGGAGTAAAACTGGTGATACTCCATTCTCGATCTTCTCAATCTAATTAAAGATTCATTAAAACTTCGCTTGGTTTTAATCTTCCTATCTTTAATGGGTTAAAGAATTAATGTCATTTAAAACACGGTTCGCGATAAACCCAAAATCACTTTCCATCCTATCAGCCTTTAACCGTAAAATAGCAAGTGAGCAATTCCCTAAGTATTAACCCCGAAGGCCGAAACCAACATCAGATCAATACCCAAGAAACCATTCAACTTAACTAATCTTCAGTTAGCCTCTGATTTTCTTAACTCCATTGGATCTAAGAACAGTATTATTAAAGGTACCGTTCACGACAACCGAAAACGAATTCAAATTCAATTCCAATTAAATACCATTTAATTGGTATAATTCATTAAATCTAAATAAAAAGATTTAATCTTTTTCTCAACTGGGTTTAAGAACAGTGTTAATGAAGACACCATTCACGACAAACCCAAATCTCATTTGATATTAAATACAAGGCTCTGAATAGAGAATATATAGGCTTATATTCAATATCAAATTCTACGACCAACAAATATCGTACTGGAAATAACGATATAAATATATCTTTCAAATTTCCATAACAATATCTGTATAATCATGAAATCCAACATCGAAATATTCCAAAGACAATTTCGATTCAAATCCATTCCAATTCAATCATTGGAAATTCTGGTTACTTTCAAAACCATTTCAAATCCGCTTTATTTATTTTAAAAATAAATGGAATTATAATTCTAGTTCAAATCTAGTTCATTTCGACAAAAATCTATTTTTGTCTTTCCAAATACGGAAAATTTCATCCTAATTCTTCACAAATCATTTCTTATGATTTTACACAAATTATTACTATTTTTAATAATTTTATCAAAGCTCATACAGTCGATTTCCATCAACGACCATCGAACTGCACTTATAGCGACCTTTTCCAAATTTGATTTGGATATAATTCCAAATCCAACCGTTAGATTTCAAATCTCTAATATTCTTAGAAAGCTCTTTTCGATACGAACCCAGCGGTTCCGGTTTTAGGAGAATCCGACGGTCGTATCTCCCGCAATATCCATTCGAAGCCAATGGTCGAAATTCGCGAACTGCCATGGCGCGTTGTATTCAGGCCATTATAATATATATGTTATATATATATAATATATACTTCGTCGATTTCCTTTTAAAATGTATTTTATAAATAGTTTTAAATTTGTTTTCAAAACGATTTCAACTTCATATTCAATTTCTAATCAAAATTAAATATTCCACATCATCGATATACAAATGATAATATTTTCAAAACGTTATATTTTGAAATCACTTTCTTTTCTATATTCATTATAAAAATGAATAAAATCGATATAAATATCGTTCACGTCCAAATGGCGCATATCTAACCAACACGGCTTAATATATTTCAATAACTTCGTTATTCTATTCAACAAATGAATATTTTCTTCAACACATGAATATATATTTTATTCAACACATGAATATATATTCTTATTCAACACATGAATTTATATTCTTATTCAACACATGAATTTATATTTCTTATTTTCCAAATTGGAGTGAGGCCCAAACAATTACCATATAACGTTTATTATATGGATTCCCTACAACACATGTATATAACCGCAATGATAAATCATCAACCATCATTCAGAGTGCACCACACAACTGCATAAGCATTGAATATAAATAATTAACGCTTACACAGTCTGTCAACCCATCGATTGACATACAACTAAACAATCAGGATTAGTGTACGTCAAATATCATCCCAATACCCGTGTGGGGTTTCAAATCAACAAACACAGATTTTATTTGTGCAATTGGGCGATGTGTAAAACTTACCGTCCCAATCAATATCAGTCAAATCAGTGTATATAAACAAATCGCCCGATTTTTTTACAAATATTTATTTTATACACACGTTCAAAATTATATTTTTAACTATAAAATATTTTCCACTATAAAATATTTTATTTCATTTCACATCACATAATCAAATTTCACAACACCAAAATCAAATTTCACAACACAACAATCAAACAAACAAGTCATCCATGGTCTGTGGACGACGGGTGTCGGGTGCTGCTAAACACCGTCTGCATCCTGGTATATATTTCAAACTAGAAATAAATTAAAGGTGAGGAGTTCTCACCGATTAGCTAAACCAAACACCACGACTCTTCATGTGTAGAAAATCTTCGCCGTGTTTTCCACGAGATCTGTTTCACGCAGTACACGATAAAAATCACATTTTTAAAATCGTTACTTGTACAAAAGATTATAATTTTACAACGCTATATATATAGAAAAGATTATATTTTTAATACTTCTATAATATAAAAATCATATTTTTATCACTCTATTACTTATATAAAAATCGTATTTTTATATCTCCAACTTCATAATAAAAATCATATTTTTATTATATAATTTCATGTATAAAAATCGCATCTTTATGTTATATAAAAATCTAAGCTTTCATGTTGATAAAAATATACGCTTTCATGTAAATAAAAATATAATCTTTTATACTTCAAAAAATAAAATCTTTTCGCTATTTAAAAATCATACCTTTATCTATTTAAAAATCGAATCTTTTTGTTTATATAAATCTAAACTTCATGTGTTAAAAATCTTAACTTTCATGGATTAAAAATATAAACTTTCATGGATTAAAAATATCGCCTTTCATGGATTAAAAATCATTCTTTTTTATTCATAAAAATGTAATCTTTTTATAAATAAAAATCTATTCTCTATATAAATAAAAATCGCAACTTTAATTACCTATACATCACCATCCTAATTACATGAATAATTAAAATTAAAATTTAAACTCACATTTCTTTGCAGGGATTCGATTTTCGATGGACCGGGGGGGGCACTGATCGACATCACGTCGCTGGAGGGGGCTACATTCACCGGGCGCTGGCGCTGGCAGGGTGGAGGCGGCGGAACGAAGGGGCTAGGTTGGCGGTTGACTTTTTGGCGGGGTTTGGGGATGTTAGAACGGGGCTGGAAAGGGAGGGGGTTCGCTGTCATGAGGAGGAGGGGGTTGCCACCGTCGATCGTCTGAGGTGGGGGAGGGGGGTTGGTGGCGCATGCGCTGGCGCGGTGGAGCGGTGGCCTGAGGAAAGGAGGGCCATCGCGATTTTCTTTTTAGTTTTTTTTTCTTTTATTATCTCAGCGTTGACCAGAGAATAGTGAGGGAGGAGAGAGAGGGTGTAGAGAGTTTTATTATATTTTATAATTTAATAATATTTTAATTTATCATTTAATTGTTTATCACCACAAACTCCAATCGAGTCCCAACGACTGTCGCCCCTAATGTATTACCCCCATTTCGAACACAATGGGATATGTATCGCAGGCCAATTCGACAGTTACAATCAGTTTCCGTTGAATTTAAAATATAAATCTTTATATATTCAATTTAAACGCACATTTCAATTTACCGGGGCCACGTACAGTCTCTAAAAATTCCTGAAAAATTATACCTAGCTTCGTATTGACGATACGGTCCTAACAAAACTAATTTCGTCTAATTCTGAGACCGTTTGAAAAACGACCGTTTTCTGGTCGATCGAAATTGACTGAAACTGTTAAAACACGTTTAACTTCGCCACGCTCACATATTGATTCAGAAAATTATGAAATTTGAAACCTAGCAATAACTTGACATCACGGATCCAACAAAAGTGGTTTCGTCGAATTCTGAGGTCGTTTGCAAAATTTCCATTTTAAGGGCCAGAATTCCATAGCAACTATTCTGAATTTTCAACTGGACATAACTTTTGATTCCCGCTATGAAATTTCAATTTTTCGGATTCGTTGGAAAGATATTCTCAATTAGATTCAAATATTTTTGGTTTCGCCAAAATCCGGTTTATTTTGAATCTTGTACAATCATTTGAACCTTGAAATCGAAATTTCAAACTACCGCGCCATCTTCAATTCCTTTTATATTTAAAATAAAATATTTATATTCTAACGATGATCTATATAAATATGTACGTTCTAATTCTATTCAAAATAAATTTCTCGTCGTCATTATTTAAAATAAATCATTTTAAATGTTCAAAATTAACTAAAATTACCAAAAATAATTTTTTTAAATTGGATCAGAATTTCCGGGTTGTTACATTAAATGATAAATAGAAGTTACTAATGTAATAGGACATAAACAAAAAATGTCAACTATATCTATAAATTCAATATTGGTTGAATAAAAAAGAATTGAAATTTAATCAAACCAAGTTATTGTAATTAAAAATACACTTAATCGGATTTAATTGCAATTGAAACTAAACACTGAAAACTAATGTAATTATTAACTTTGAATTTGATATGTGAGTATGTTATAAGCGATGGTTAAAATCTTGAGTAATTAAAATGAGAAAATTTGTTACTCATGAAGGTTGAATTAAAAGAAAGTTAACTATTTTAATATAATTTATCTAACTAATGTATGAATCAATTTAATTAACTTTTAAATTAAAAAAAAGAATATATGGAGACTGAGGTAAATGTTATATGAATGTGAAAAAATGCTAATTGTGTCCACGTGATACTTATGGCTGATGAAATCATAGTATAAGTATTCATTAGCAAATTTAACGATATCCAATGGGTTTGGTGCAAATGAATAGGCTATATTATAGGTAATGTATAATGAGATGGACATGGAAAGATATTAGAAATCTAATTTATAAATAATATTTAAATTTTGTAACCTAAGGATCCTTTATTACACATACTAATAAAATACCTTAAATTCATTAGCCTAAATAAACCCTTTTATCTATCTAAACCTAAATCTACTAATCACTTTTCCTTTATCTTCCCAATAGCCGACTTTTCAATGGCCACCTTGACATAGATCTTCAATTTATAAAATAAAATCCAATTCTCTATGGGATTTAATATCGTTTGATTCATTGAACTCACATCTCAATTCTCTTCGACCCTATATGAAACGACCCAAACTTCCCGGTAAAGGAAAGGCTGGATTGTTTTGAGAAAAACACGCATCAGAACACAAACTGAAGAACATTTTATTGCTGATTACAACAATTACACCAGAGTACAAGAAATTCACAGAGTATGAATCCTTATTACACAATAGAAATACAATAATATCAGAGTTTTAAATTACATTATAAATCTCACAGCTGAAGCAGTATTCGGAAAGCTCTGTATCCGTGTATTCAGGCATAAACTAAAAAGATTATCTTTTATTGTCAAAGGAGTTACAATTCAAAGGAACCGGGAAACGTGTGTTCAGGCATAACCAATCCACTGCCGATAGGCGGGGACCGGCCATACCGCATCCAAGGGTTCACTGCGGGGGATCCTGAGGCATTTGCTAGAGTGTCTCGAATCGGAGAGGAGCTTGCCCCTAGCCTCGACTCATGATGGAAATCCAACTTCCAATACGACCTTGCGGTTTTGATTGTATAACTAGTACGGCGACATAGTATATGGTACCTATGCCGTCTAGGATTGATATTATATTTGAATGTTTTAAATATATATATATACACACTAATAATAATATCGTTTTCACGTATCAATCATCTTTTGACCATTATAAGGTAAAACCCTATCCTCAGGTGTGCGTTGCATTGTGTGATGGGACCTGGGTCTTATAATGGTTTCATTTTTTAAAAAGCATTGCGTTATTTGACGATTTACTTTAATTATGCACTGGCAATCCAATGGAGTAAACCCGTTCCGCGTTAGCGGCGTGGTCCTATGATTAGCCTACTATTTAGATAAGTTAAGCATAGAATTCTCACACCAGTCCCACGACTGACCTGTAGTTTGTTTCACTTTGCAAACTCGGGTGCCCTCTTTCCACATGGGTAGTCGAGTAGCTTTTTGCAGATATAGTTAAGCAGGATCCTGGATTGAAGTCTGAAGTCGGGTCCAGAATATTGATGGCCTTCCGCTGAGATTAGTTCCGCTGCAATGTATTTAATTTATTGTAAATGTATCTTCTGCTGTATTATTTATTGATGTACTCTGATATATTCTGTACTCTGATGTAACATTTATTATTGATGTTATAAAAGTCTGTGTTGTTGTTCTGATGTGTTGTATGCCCAAAGTTAACGTACGCGGGTTTTGAACGGTTTTATGCCTGGTAATAGGATGCAGTATGATGGGGGGTTCTCGCTTCGCGGTTTGGTGGCGAACGGGAGACTCTTTGTAACGACCCGGGATTTTCGACTCCGAAAATCGACACAAAACCCAACGTCGACTGTTCAGACATCGAAAATACCGAATCATTAATAGAAAGAAATTAGAGGGTGAGATAGAAAAGATAGAACTAATAGAATAGAAGAAGAAGAAGAACACAGCTGAACATAATCAGAGTAAGCACGAATCTCACAGCGGAACGAATAAAATATATTATATAACATAACTTTGAAATACAAAACTGTATTGTATATACATACCATCATCAGAGTACAACATAACATTTGATGCAGCGGAAATAACTCTAAATAATCAATAGTGGAAACTTCGTCTTCAAGCTCCTCCAAGTGTATCTGTAAAGCCTGAAACGCTTGACTGCCCGTACAAATTTGGGCACCCAAGAGTTTAGGGAAAAACAAACAAAATAAACTCTGGGTCAGTCATGGGACTGGTGTGAGTAAATTCCAACCATATGGTTTAACTTTGAAAATCCTTTTCGAAAACAAAAGGATAATAGTAAGACCAATCCACACATAAACACGGACGGTCTTTACCTTACTATAACCCAAATCATTATTGATATCAAAATCCAGTGATATTATAATAATGTCTAATCAAGTAAATAACCAAATAGTAGAACGCTTGCATCTCACGCTCTACATATATAGTATAAAATCAAAAACCGCAGGGCGCTTATTGGAGATTGGATTCCAACTATGACAAGGTATGGGACCACCTTCCGATGATGTATCTCTAGAGGCGAATACACCTGGGTTCAACAAGAACGTCTTGCAACCCGGCCCACACATGACCGACCACTCATTTCGCTTGAGTGTATCAAATGTATATCACCAACGGTTGGACTCAAACCACCGTTCCCGAATGGGCAGAATCGATAGATTTAGAAACAAAAGGAATTTCTCTAGATAGGTGATTATACACCCTAATGGGAGCGACCCACATAGCCATGCTGCCTGCCCGATTTTTGTCATTTCTCGGTTGTGAAGCTTGAGGCTACGCTTTCCTTTTAGAACATCTGGCCACCATACACTTTGAATGCCACATTGTCAAAACCGTCAAATCACTAGTTGATCTTCCCAAAAATATCACGGGTATAAAAGCTAAGAGAAACGAATTTCTCCGCCACCAGACACAACACCTTGAAAAGATCGTCTTATGTGACCGTTAGGAATACTCTGTCAGACATTCGTCCATACAAGTTGTCCTGGGACTGGACAAACAGAAAACACCATCCTGAACACAGGACGACCCTTGCATTTCACTCCGTCTTCAATTTTCTTCAGCATAATCGAATACGCAGCGTTTATGCCTATACGGAGTGGTTTTCGGATAATATATCCAACCGGTCTCCCCGTATTGACAACGATGGTCAAAACACTTCGATAGTCGGTTATTTAACTATCGAAGTAAAAACAACATCCATTCTAATGTATAACTAACCATCATAAAATCACGCTTAAGTTTGGTCAACAGCGCTAATTTATCGTTATAGTTTAAAAACTTATCATACGCTGTAATATTCCCCTTTAACTAATCTTGACATAACAGTCACGCTTAAGCCCAGTCAACCGCGTTACTTTATCGCTATAGTTCTAAGATTTGCAATATGCTGTCATATTCCTTTATACTAATCTTGACATCCCTTTCCGTTATAAAAATCTTGACATCTCTTTCCGTTACAAAAATCTTGACATATCTTTTGTTACAAAATCTTGACATATTTTTCCGTTACAAAATATTGACATATCTTTCCGTTACAAAATATTGACATATCTTTCCGTTACAAAATATTGACATATCTTTCCGTTACAAAATATTGACATATCTTTCCGTTACAAAATATTGACATATCTTTCCGTTACAAAGTCTTGACATATTTTAGATATGCCATAACCTTATTTGAAAAATCGGGTGTTTAAAATTATTTACATTGGTCATTAACTCTTCACTCCATCTTCCTTAAACATTTCTCTTTAGACTTCTCTTATCTAAACTCGATCACGTTCTTTGTCTTTTTGGCAATTTACTTCTTATTCGTATTATGATACCCAATTCAATAAAACATCTCAATACAACTTAATACCAGTTTATAATAGAATTTCTATTATAATTTAAACATCGCTTCAATTATAAAAATATAATTTTTTTATAATTAACTTCGTTGATTTGTCTGACAGTCAACCAATTTCTTAACAAAATGGGTTTATGGTTGACTGTCGCTGACATCGTTTATTTAGCAAATCAACATAACGTTGAATTTCCATTCAACACGGTTCAAACAGTGCACAAATAATACATTTAAATATTTAGGAATCCGGTTGAGTTCCTCCAACCGATTTCCGCATCCATGGGTGTTATTCAAATCAGTATCCAACCAATGATGTGTGCATATGCAATGATATATATTTATTTCAACCAATTTAACTGTAATTTACCTAATCAACCATCACATAGCATTCAACCGTTATTTAAAATATAATTAAAATATTTTAAATAAAAAGAGAGTTAGTGAATCTACTCACCTTGGCGCGTTAACCGTTAAATAACGATTTGCGTCAGTCGATGAAAGCGGACGTTCAATTCTGTCATCGTTCACGTTGAAACATCTGCCGGCTCGCTCAAGACACGAACGCTTCACGCTGCTAATTTGCTTCAGAACATCCAAACCTCTTCCAGTTTCATGTCCCTTTCATTTCTACTCAGACTGCGTTCTTCATTTCTGCTTTGAAATGAAAACCCGCGACCTGCTAATGAACCCTCTTAAACGCGCCCCTTAACTCAACACAGTTCAGCCGTTAACCACCCATGCTCCCCTCATCTTACCACCGTTCAACAGCACCCTTACTTCCCATAATATTTCATCCCCTATATTTTTTCTCTGCGCCACTTTGCTCCCGACCACTAACGTCTTGCCCCCTCTCTCCTTCATACTGCTTCTCCCATATTCTCCACTAATGTTTCAACCGAAGTACCTGTTGACAACTCCTGGAGCCAAGCTTCTCATTCTTGCATGGTCAAAAACCAAAACTCCAACCTCAAGGCCTCCTGTACCCCTTAGCTCTCCTTCCTTCCATAACATACCTCACCCGGTTCACATCATTCACCACAAAACAGAAAAAGAAAATAACTTCTGTACACTTTGAAAAAGAACTGCCTCAGAACATGAACGCCATGACCCCATCCCTTCCGCTAGTGAAACACACCAATGTAGAAACTTCCATCTTCACCTCCGAGGTTACTGCCCTTTCGAACTTTGAACTTAGACATTTCGAACAAAGCATGCATCTAAGAAGAGCGGTTTACTCATGAATATGTTTGGGCGTTTTGGAGTTTTGAAAGTGGATTGGTTCACGTTTTTTTCTTTTTTTTCTTTTTTTTTTCTTTTTTCTTCTTTTTCGGTCTGAAGTGAAATAAATGGAGGCCCTCTTGTGTATTTATATTGCCATACTCCTTGGCACGCAGGTAACAGGAAGGTAGGCACGTACAATCTAGTTGTTAGGTCCGCAGGTTTCTAATTTACTTTGTCGGCAAGTTTGTTGTATCCCATTAAATGTTGATGCAGACTTCTGTAAGTTATCCAGGGTGTAAATAGGTTTACGGTGTTTGATTGGTAGTCCGTACTAAGACTTGATGGTGAATAAACACAAATATATACTATTATGTAAGTAGCTTTGCAGAACTTGTATGAAATTTCATTTCAAAATCGGTTGGATATTGAAAGCATAGACACTGAGTTTTCAGTTCATATAGCATAGTCTGTTCGGGTACGTATGCAACCCCCGGCGTGAAGCAAGAAAGAAAAAAAAAATAAACGTACCTGTAGAGGGTGTATATATAAATGTATATACTTAGACTACTGACTTGCTAGGTATAGGGGACGCCAGTCCATATTAATTAATATATGTGTTCATTACGTGACTCCATATTTATATGGTCCTTTGATATTATAAGCTCTCATATAAATAAATCACTGCTTGTTGTATAGATTTGATTAATGAGATAGTTTAAATTTTATTATAATGTTCATAATGGATATGAGTTTGCTGACATTGCTACGACAGGTTAAAGGATTCTTTTTTTTTTTGGTGCCTTGTATAATTATATTTGTGTGCCTTGCCATATAAAACTTCATTCATTTATGGACATCTATCGACAGAAATAAAAATACCATCGTGTCCAGCGAGGTGCCACGATCCCAAAAATATAATAATACCGGTAGATTAACTCATATTTTGAAACCCCAAAATATCGATATAGGGTGCAAAATACTCCAAATAAAAAGTTGCGTATTTAATTAATTAAAAATTTCAGTAAAATTCTAAAAATTAAATTATCACTGCGTCTCAAAAGAACCTTGTCTAAATTCGAAACCGATAAGAAGTTATTTCAAATAAACCGTTATGGTCGATATACGATTTCATAGCGACTTTCTGAATATTTGATTTTGACATATCTTGCAAACTATACGACGAAATCTCAATATTTCACTTCTGTTAGAAAGATACAGCTCAACAGATTTCAATATTTCTTGTTTTGCAGAAATCCGATTTAAACTGGTTTCTGTACACTCAGTTGAAGTTCAGAACGTTAAATTACGAACTGCAACGTCGTTATGAGCTCGATTATATTTAATATATATTTTTATACGTTCGACTTCGTTTTAATTAATATTCAGATCTACTTATATTAAGAATACAATATTTAAACTGATTTAAATATTCAAATATATATCGATAAAAATGCGGGACATTACATTCCTTCCCCCTTAAAATAATTTCGTCCTCGAAATTGCTAAGAAGTGGAGATGCTCTAATTCTAACTCCTCACAACCTACTCGGTTGAAATTTCTTATTTCACATCCCCATAACTCAATCCTTGGTTGATCAATCCATTCTCAAATCAATCTTTCGCTTTTACTAAGCCAAATTTCTATCTCAACTCCAACTTCATTTACTGATTCATTTCTCAAATCAGTTATCTTCCAAATTCAAAATTTGATTCTTATTCTTCACGAATCAATTCATTTTAATAACTTGAATTTCCACTATTACTCTTTTACAATTTCCCTTCTGGATCGTTCCCATTTCAGTCCAATTTTGTTATCTTAGTTTAAATTCTATTTTTACCATTTTAACTCCAGATGTTAAATCATTATTTAAAAATTCAAATTCCTGGGATTTTTATTTCAAATCAGTTTGGAATCATATACATATATGTTCATAACATAGCAATTCAAAACATTTGAATTTCCGAACAAATTATCCCAAAACAAAATTTTTGGTAGTACCCCATCACTTAGAAACTCGAAAATGAACACTGATAATGCGGCCGTCATCATCAGAATTTATTTCCCAGTGACCAAAGTGAGTTCAATACTGTATTATTTCCAAAACTCATGCTCAAATGCTTTCCCTTTTGAAATTATTTCAAAATATCTTTAATAATACTTGGAAAACATTTAAAATCTCCCCAGGATTTTAGAATCTCCATACATACAGTTCATATCCATGTACAAATACTTTTTCAAATTTCCGGAGTTTAAATCTAATTCTGTTTTTAAATTCAGATTCAATTCACCTGAATTATACTTATGTGAATTTTTATTGGTTATTTATAACCAATTCAATTATAACCTTATTTGATTATAATTCCAACCAACACATTTAATATATATTTGATAATCTCAAAATATATATACTTTTATACCAAAATATACTTTGGGTAAAATTATTTCATTTACCCTCTTTCAACACAATACTATGTCGAAATTCTCTATCCAAGCGTTTACAAATCCCTATCGACCTCGTCAGCTAAACGCGTCGATCTGGAATTCATATACCACTCACCAGATCAATCAACACAATATAAAATGCTTTTTATATCAATTTACAAATACGCGCTCATATATATACACTCAAACTCAATCTAGGGTATTACTAACCCCATCTCTACTGAGTCACGCCACAGAGCCAAGGTAATTTCTTAACCTTTAGCTCTGATACCACTGTAACGACCCGAGATTCGAGTAGGCTTTTCAACCATCCTCTCCTCCCTCGGCACTGGGCTAACCTCCCAGCGTGGCTTACAGAGATACCTCAGAACTGCTTTTACGGCCAGCCTCTCGACTCGACCAACCCACATTGTCGGGAGATGTAGGGGTAAGAGTCTCCCGTTCGCCACCAAACGCGAAGCGAGAACCCCCTATCATCCGTACCAATTAAGCAACCAGCTCTGATACCACTGTAACGACCCGGGATTTTCGACTCCGAAAATCGACACAAAACCCAACGTCGACTGTTCAGACATCGAAAATACCGAATCATTAATAGAAAGAAATTAGAGGGTGAGATAGAAAAGATAGAACTAATAGAATAGAAGAAGAAGAAGAACACAGCTGAACATAATCAGAGTAAGCACGAATCTCACAGCGGAACGAATAAAATATATTATATAACATAACTTTGAAATACAAAACTGTATTGTATATACATACCATCATCAGAGTACAACATAACATTTGATGCAGCGGAAATAACTCTAAATAATCAATAGTGGAAACTTCGTCTTCAAGCTCCTCCAAGTGTATCTGTAAAGCCTGAAACGCTTGACTGCCCGTACAAATTTGGGCACCCAAGAGTTTAGGGAAAAACAAACAAAATAAACTCTGGGTCAGTCATGGGACTGGTGTGAGTAAATTCCAACCATATGGTTTAACTTTGAAAATCCTTTTCGAAAACAAAAGGATAATAGTAAGACCAATCCACACATAAACACGGACGGTCTTTACCTTACTATAACCCAAATCATTATTGATATCAAAATCCAGTGATATTATAATAATGTCTAATCAAGTAAATAACCAAATAGTAGAACGCTTGCATCTCACGCTCTACATATATAGTATAAAATCAAAAACCGCAGGGCGCTTATTGGAGATTGGATTCCAACTATGACAAGGTATGGGACCACCTTCCGATGATGTATCTCTAGAGGCGAATACACCTGGGTTCAACAAGAACGTCTTGCAACCCGGCCCACACATGACCGACCACTCATTTCGCTTGAGTGTATCAAATGTATATCACCAACGGTTGGACTCAAACCACCGTTCCCGAATGGGCAGAATCGATAGATTTAGAAACAAAAGGAATTTCTCTAGATAGGTGATTATACACCCTAATGGGAGCGACCCACATAGCCATGCTGCCTGCCCGATTTTTGTCATTTCTCGGTTGTGAAGCTTGAGGCTACGCTTTCCTTTTAGAACATCTGGCCACCATACACTTTGAATGCCACATTGTCAAAACCGTCAAATCACTAGTTGATCTTCCCAAAAATATCACGGGTATAAAAGCTAAGAGAAACGAATTTCTCCGCCACCAGACACAACACCTTGAAAAGATCGTCTTATGTGACCGTTAGGAATACTCTGTCAGACATTCGTCCATACAAGTTGTCCTGGGACTGGACAAACAGAAAACACCATCCTGAACACAGGACGACCCTTGCATTTCACTCCGTCTTCAATTTTCTTCAGCATAATCGAATACGCAGCGTTTATGCCTATACGGAGTGGTTTTCGGATAATATATCCAACCGGTCTCCCCGTATTGACAACGATGGTCAAAACACTTCGATAGTCGGTTATTTAACTATCGAAGTAAAAACAACATCCATTCTAATGTATAACTAACCATCATAAAATCACGCTTAAGTTTGGTCAACAGCGCTAATTTATCGTTATAGTTTAAAAACTTATCATACGCTGTAATATTCCCCTTTAACTAATCTTGACATAACAGTCACGCTTAAGCCCAGTCAACCGCGTTACTTTATCGCTATAGTTCTAAGATTTGCAATATGCTGTCATATTCCTTTATACTAATCTTGACATCCCTTTCCGTTATAAAAATCTTGACATCTCTTTCCGTTACAAAAATCTTGACATATCTTTTGTTACAAAATCTTGACATATTTTTCCGTTACAAAATATTGACATATCTTTCCGTTACAAAATATTGACATATCTTTCCGTTACAAAATATTGACATATCTTTCCGTTACAAAATATTGACATATCTTTCCGTTACAAAATATTGACATATCTTTCCGTTACAAAGTCTTGACATATTTTAGATATGCCATAACCTTATTTGAAAAATCGGGTGTTTAAAATTATTTACATTGGTCATTAACTCTTCACTCCATCTTCCTTAAACATTTCTCTTTAGACTTCTCTTATCTAAACTCGATCACGTTCTTTGTCTTTTTGGCAATTTACTTCTTATTCGTATTATGATACCCAATTCAATAAAACATCTCAATACAACTTAATACCAGTTTATAATAGAATTTCTATTATAATTTAAACATCGCTTCAATTATAAAAATATAATTTTTTTATAATTAACTTCGTTGATTTGTCTGACAGTCAACCAATTTCTTAACAAAATGGGTTTATGGTTGACTGTCGCTGACATCGTTTATTTAGCAAATCAACATAACGTTGAATTTCCATTCAACACGGTTCAAACAGTGCACAAATAATACATTTAAATATTTAGGAATCCGGTTGAGTTCCTCCAACCGATTTCCGCATCCATGGGTGTTATTCAAATCAGTATCCAACCAATGATGTGTGCATATGCAATGATATATATTTATTTCAACCAATTTAACTGTAATTTACCTAATCAACCATCACATAGCATTCAACCGTTATTTAAAATATAATTAAAATATTTTAAATAAAAAGAGAGTTAGTGAATCTACTCACCTTGGCGCGTTAACCGTTAAATAACGATTTGCGTCAGTCGATGAAAGCGGACGTTCAATTCTGTCATCGTTCACGTTGAAACATCTGCCGGCTCGCTCAAGACACGAACGCTTCACGCTGCTAATTTGCTTCAGAACATCCAAACCTCTTCCAGTTTCATGTCCCTTTCATTTCTACTCAGACTGCGTTCTTCATTTCTGCTTTGAAATGAAAACCCGCGACCTGCTAATGAACCCTCTTAAACGCGCCCCTTAACTCAACACAGTTCAGCCGTTAACCACCCATGCTCCCCTCATCTTACCACCGTTCAACAGCACCCTTACTTCCCATAATATTTCATCCCCTATATTTTTTCTCTGCGCCACTTTGCTCCCGACCACTAACGTCTTGCCCCCTCTCTCCTTCATACTGCTTCTCCCATATTCTCCACTAATGTTTCAACCGAAGTACCTGTTGACAACTCCTGGAGCCAAGCTTCTCATTCTTGCATGGTCAAAAACCAAAACTCCAACCTCAAGGCCTCCTGTACCCCTTAGCTCTCCTTCCTTCCATAACATACCTCACCCGGTTCACATCATTCACCACAAAACAGAAAAAGAAAATAACTTCTGTACACTTTGAAAAAGAACTGCCTCAGAACATGAACGCCATGACCCCATCCCTTCCGCTAGTGAAACACACCAATGTAGAAACTTCCATCTTCACCTCCGAGGTTACTGCCCTTTCGAACTTTGAACTTAGACATTTCGAACAAAGCATGCATCTAAGAAGAGCGGTTTACTCATGAATATGTTTGGGCGTTTTGGAGTTTTGAAAGTGGATTGGTTCACGTTTTTTTCTTTTTTTTCTTTTTTTTTCTTTTTTCTTCTTTTTCGGTCTGAAGTGAAATAAATGGAGGCCCTCTTGTGTATTTATATTGCCATACTCCTTGGCACGCAGGTAACAGGAAGGTAGGCACGTACAATCTAGTTGTTAGGTCCGCAGGTTTCTAATTTACTTTGTCGGCAAGTTTGTTGTATCCCATTAAATGTTGATGCAGACTTCTGTAAGTTATCCAGGGTGTAAATAGGTTTACGGTGTTTGATTGGTAGTCCGTACTAAGACTTGATGGTGAATAAACACAAATATATACTATTATGTAAGTAGCTTTGCAGAACTTGTATGAAATTTCATTTCAAAATCGGTTGGATATTGAAAGCATAGACACTGAGTTTTCAGTTCATATAGCATAGTCTGTTCGGGTACGTATGCAACCCCCGGCGTGAAGCAAGAAAGAAAAAAAAAATAAACGTACCTGTAGAGGGTGTATATATAAATGTATATACTTAGACTACTGACTTGCTAGGTATAGGGGACGCCAGTCCATATTAATTAATATATGTGTTCATTACGTGACTCCATATTTATATGGTCCTTTGATATTATAAGCTCTCATATAAATAAATCACTGCTTGTTGTATAGATTTGATTAATGAGATAGTTTAAATTTTATTATAATGTTCATAATGGATATGAGTTTGCTGACATTGCTACGACAGGTTAAAGGATTCTTTTTTTTTTGGTGCCTTGTATAATTATATTTGTGTGCCTTGCCATATAAAACTTCATTCATTTATGGACATCTATCGACAGAAATAAAAATACCATCGTGTCCAGCGAGGTGCCACGATCCCAAAAATATAATAATACCGGTAGATTAACTCATATTTTGAAACCCCAAAATATCGATATAGGGTGCAAAATACTCCAAATAAAAAGTTGCGTATTTAATTAATTAAAAATTTCAGTAAAATTCTAAAAATTAAATTATCACTGCGTCTCAAAAGAACCTTGTCTAAATTCGAAACCGATAAGAAGTTATTTCAAATAAACCGTTATGGTCGATATACGATTTCATAGCGACTTTCTGAATATTTGATTTTGACATATCTTGCAAACTATACGACGAAATCTCAATATTTCACTTCTGTTAGAAAGATACAGCTCAACAGATTTCAATATTTCTTGTTTTGCAGAAATCCGATTTAAACTGGTTTCTGTACACTCAGTTGAAGTTCAGAACGTTAAATTACGAACTGCAACGTCGTTATGAGCTCGATTATATTTAATATATATTTTTATACGTTCGACTTCGTTTTAATTAATATTCAGATCTACTTATATTAAGAATACAATATTTAAACTGATTTAAATATTCAAATATATATCGATAAAAATGCGGGACATTACACTCTTACCCCCACATGTCCCTTTTTAGGGTTGGTAGGCTGCGGCCGGGGGATCCCGAAAGGGTCGCCTTAAAACAAGGTGTCTGGGGTACCGCTGTAAGCCACGGTGGGTTTTACCTGCTGCTTTAGGGGATGAAGGGATGGTTGCAAAGCCTACCGGATTTCGTCGGGTCGTTACACTATATAAATTGTGAAAGGTGCGACATGAATTTGTTTAGTCGACATTTTACAGTGAATGGGTTCAAGGCTATGGTTTATATTTATAAAATATATCGAGAACGATGCGCAATTTTAATATCGTATTTGGATTCATGGTGGAAAGGGACATAGTAGGGAGAAATTTGATAAGATTCCATGATAAAAAGTGTCGAGACTTGTAGGCTAGACCATGTGTACGTGTTGAAATCGGGTTTTCCATTTGGTGGCCGAACTTGATGTGATGGTTTTGGAGAGGAAGAGTTTGAGAAAGAAGTGCGTTAGATTTGTTGGTTTGAAGAATCATTGAGTATTAAGGGAGACTTGATGGATAGAAGTTGCGGTTTTGGCCATAAAGAGTTTCCTTTCCTGTAGCGAAAAAGATGGAGGAAGGAAGAAGAATAGGTGACGTGTCCATTTTTATATAATTATTTTGTTTATACATATAACGATTATTCTGATCGTAATAACTATTGCATAACAAGATCGGATTTTGACGTGGTTTGTTGCATTGCAATCATGGTGAAATTGCGGATATTCTGGTACTGATTTGGCTGCATTTGAAGACTGTAAATTTTTAGGCTTTGGTTGGACGTTCAAACGATTAAAGAACCGAAGGTGTGTGAATTTCTCGCTCACAATTAACTGAATTATTCCTATATTTATTAAATTATGAAATAAATTTGATTGGTTGGTTGTGATTGATTGTTGGTGGTTGTTTAAATTGACATACAAGTTAATTACAGTGTTAATTTAGAATACACTAAATTATTTATTCGAAATTAAATTGCTAGTCTGAAACCCCGACATTTGTTAACTAGTGAAACGACATAATATTGGTTGTTTTGATGAAATGGTTGTGATGTGTGCCTTGTAGTGATTACTACATGGATATCGTTAATGTAAATTGTCCCCGTTATTCAGTTTATGATGTATATGTTTATTTGTGCTAAGTAATTCAAATTTGACGAAGAACAATTATGGCTTAAAAATTGGTTAACTATATGTATACCTATATTTTTGAAATAAATTATGTTTTATTATTTATTATTAAAAAGATTTTTTTCTGCAAAACATTTAATATATGTATATATAGTGATTTAAATTATTTTATTATATGCTAATTATTTTAATATATATATTTTCATAAAAAGGTTTTATTTATAATCATTTATTTATTTTTCAAGTTATTTAAATGTTTGTAATGTTTATTAAATTGGAATTTCTCTCGATTTAAACCATCGATTCAGATTGAGATTTGAAATAAAAATATATTCTGTTTTGGTAAAAATCGATGTTTAAATAATCATGATATTGAAATGAAATTTCAATCTAATTTGAATATGAATTTGGAGGAAGATTAAAATGGGAAATCCATAACAATCCATAACAATTGTTTAAAAATGCTCTTATTATTTGGGAAGACTGGGATCGAATATATGTTCGAAAACCATTCCAAGTAATAATATGACGTGATAAAGAAACTAAAGACGTGGAAATGACAAATGAACACCGGGAATCTCTGGATTTATTTGGACTGACTACTGATGTCTCGATTGGGTTGATCACCAAATACGAGGTTATAAGTGGCATAAGGTCTGAATATATTTGAGGATTTTCCGATTTTATTCCGTTCAGACCTAGAACGGACTTGTATGGATTGTGTGTTTGACATTGTAATTGATTGCGTAGCACTGATTTCTGTTAATATATATATATATCAGATTGTGGCAATTAATTATTTCCGTCTCTAAGTTTTATGTGATTAGAGGTGATGTATTGATAAAAATCAGTGACATATTATAAATTGACAATGTGGCATACTCAAGTTATGAAATGAGCTAGTGATGATCAAAGCTTGGTTTATTGAAGCATAGCATTGTGTATATCATGATCTTGACGAACCTCACACCCCGGATTGATGGTAAACTGGCAGTTAGGTTGTTACATATCTCTATTGAAACTCAAAAGCTTCGGCGGTAGATCTACTTTGAAACCTGGGGAAAATAAGGTTATGTTCGGTGTCCGTGTGTGGATGTTAACCAGTGATTTACCTGGTGTTTGGTGTCCGTGTCTGGATGAAAACCATGAGATGCACCTTGATCGTATTCCCGATTGATCTTTCATGTCAGGAACCATCAAATTGGAACCCAACAACCAATATGAGCCTTTCGTTTTGTTTGTAAACTATGTATGTGGGCATGACCACTATGCTTGCTAAGATTAATATATTTATTTGCGAAACGGTTTTCAATACTATGCACTAATAATAGTATTGAAAGAGGATTTCCACGTATGAAGCATTTTGGGTTATCATAAGACAAAACTCGCCCATTTAGTGTGCACTTGGCGTGATGTGGGACGAGCTTATGATAGCTTCATTTTTCCAAAATCATTCGCAAATTTTCCATAATATTTCTTTAGGTTATTGCACTCATAAAACTCATGTTACTTCGTATTTTGATTTGACTAATATGTAAGTGATTTAGTTCTGATCCGAATGTTTGTTGTGTTTTCTTTTTATGCAATACGCTCGGGTCAGTCGAAGTTGCAGTTAGCGAAGACTACCTTCCTTGAAGATACCATTATGAAGATGAAGATGGAGCTTAACAGACGTATTATTATTACTATTCTGTTGCAAAATTATTGGTATGTTGTATAATAGTTAACTCTGATAATTGTTGTAAAATATAATCAAATATATGTTTTAACAGCTGTTGATAACAAGATTTTGATTGATGCCAAAGAATGAAGCTACTATGGGAATCGAATCATAAAGATATGGTTTCATATATATATATATGTATGTGCAATTAGACGTGTAAGAATTATGTTAAATTTGTCCTCAAGTATACACGAATGTGCTAAACGAAGTTACATACATATATATATATATATAATTATAAACCTTTATAAAAGCCAGATATACGCAAAAACTGACCTACCAGCCGACTGGTAGGAAGTGGACCAGTCAACTTGTCAAGCTGTTTTTTCATATAATGGCTAGCTTTGATAATAAAATTATTTATACGATTTAATTCTACCAGTCAACTGATGATTTTTAACTAGTCGACTGATTTGACCTAGAAACTATTTTATGAAGAGTCACCATCCTTCATGAAGAGATTCATCTTCATTAATCAAAGGAAATGGACATAACTTCTTATAGAAACTATTCATGAAGGATTGCTACTCTTATACTATTATATAAACAACTTCAAACATGTTTTACAAACACAAAAATTTAACCGAATTTTCTGATCATCATTCTATTCTCTCCATTTACATTCTTTGCAAATAAAAGCTCCCAAATTCACATACTGTTGAATTCTTGAATCAATTTAATATCATTTGATTCAACAAGAAAACTTTTTCCTTAAATCTTCGCATTCAAATCATATACTCGATTATCAGATTATAGGAAGGTTGTACTATAAATATTGGCTATTCGTGTTGATTCAAGAACACAAATCAATAGTCAAACACTTGTAATTGTTGAAGACCTGTGTAGTTGCTCAGGCGAGAGGCACCCTTGTTGGGGCTCGGGTGTACTGATCTATTCCTCCAGGTTAAGAGAGGGCATTGTTAGTGAATTCCGAAGAGGTGCTTCAGGACTGGACATAGGGCGGGAAGTCCGAACCAATATAAAAATTCATGGTGTCACTTTACATTATTTATCGTATTTACTTTGACTGTGATATATCCCTAAAACTTAGGTTTTACCTGCATAACTATTGCATATTATTAGTTAGAATATCATATTCACTTTCACATAATCCATATAGAAAGATCCTATCTTTAAGTTATACACGACTTTTCAATTGGTATCAGTGCAAGGCCATCATATAACCGTAAAACTGTTATTTGATATTTGGATAATACGGATAATAACACCAGCACTAGCAATAACAACAAATATTCTGAAGGCCAATCAACTGCTAGACCACCCTTCTTTAATTGCATGAATTATAGTTACTGGGCCACATAAATGAGAATATACATGCAAGCAAATAGTTATGATGCATGGAATATAACTCAAAAAGTGTGTACATCACCTACTACTGTATACATTGAATGGTCAAATATTGAGAAAAATGAAGCTACTGCAAATGCTAAGGCCGTGAACATGTTACATTGTGCTCTAGATAGAAATGAGTTCAATCAGATTTGTATGTGCAACACTTCATATGAAATCTGGAGAACACTTAAAATTACTCATGAAGACACTGACAAAGTTAAACAAAGTAAAATATCTATGCTCAAAAATCAGTTTCAAAATTTTAAGATGAATGAAAACGAATCCACAAATGTTATGTATTCACGTTTTCAAAATATTTATCATTCTTTATTATGACTAGGAGAAAGTATTATGACTTTGACATAGTTTCAAAAATTTTGAATTCTTTAACGAATGAATGGGAGAGAAAGTATTAGCAATCAAAGAAGCTAATGATCTCTCTTCCACGAAACCGGAAGAATTGATCGATAATCTAATGTCTTATGAAGTGAAATTTCAGGCAAAGAAAGAATAGGTACAAGATAAGAAAAATTTAGCTTTCCATGCAGAAAAAGAAGATTCTGATTCAGATGAAGAAGATATAACATTTGTTGCTAAGAATTTTAGAAAATTTCTAAAATACAGAAAAATCCAAGCAAAAATATAAAGTAGAATTCATCAAAACAACCTGATCCTGTCTAGTAGAATGCTTTACCTGTCATGAGACCGGACACTATCAAAAGAATTGTCCAGAGCTAAAGAGAAATCACAAAAATGAAAAATCAGAGAAACGAGCTTTTTCAGTCACTTGGGATAACTCAGACTCATCTTCTGAAAGTGATAGCGATAGTGATAGTGAGCAACCAAACGTGTGCTTCATGGCTAAGGACAATGATGTAAGTGATTTTACTTTTGATAAATTAGTAGAAATTAATACTGAAATCTTAGAATCTAGGAAAATATTTAAGAAAAATTTAAACAAGCTAATGAAGATAAAAATAAAGCTGAATTTGGGAGAAACCTTTTGAAAGATGAAAAAGAAATATTAGAAGAAGAAATTAGAAAATTACAAGATTCTCTTTCAATTGCAAATTCTCAAATTTCTTTGTTGAGTCAAGAAATTGAGACTCAAAAGAATAAAAATGATTCGTTAAATTCTGAAAATCGTGATTTAAATACTAAAATTAAAAGTATAGAGTTAGAAAATACTAGTCTAAAGACTAAGTTAGAAATCATTTCTAAACATGTAAATAATTTTAACAAAGGTAGAGAGAATTTATCTAAAATTTTAGAAAATTCTGAATCAGTTTTTAATAAAAAGGCACTTGGATATGATAACAAAATAAATTCAAAAAGGAAATCCAATTTGAAAAAATCTAATATTAAATCGAAAATTTCTAGTAGTAAAATAAATATTTCTACTAAGAAAAAAATATTCGGATAATATTAGTATATGGATTCCTAAGACAAACAATATTCTTATTAGGAAGAAATATATTAAAAACTTTTTAGATTCTGTTCATTATATTAGTGTTTTTTTTTTTCACAAAAGAACCTAAGCCCTCTTGGGTTTGGCTTCCTAAGACTTAATCCTTAAGAGCCTAACGGAGGAAGTGGGTACTAATGAAATTTTTGATTTATTTTTTGCAGGTCCCACTTGACAAAAACAGAGGAAAATGGATACTAGACAGTGATTGCTTAAAACATATGACTGGAGACAAAGAAATGCTATCAAATATCACTTACTCAAAAGGAGGTACTATCACATTTGGAGATAATTCCAAAGGATACATCATCCGTAAAGGCAATGTGAGCAATTACGGAATCAAATGGTAAGGTTATAAAATTATGAACTAACAGATTTGTGCAGAAATTCAGGGGGAGCTATACATTTAGGAGGCAATAATCCAAAGTGTTGTCATCAATCAAAAAGGAGGAGAATGTTGATAACAAGATTTTGACCGATGCCAACGAATGAAGCTACTATGGGAATCGAATCATAAAGATAAGGTTATATATATATATACACACACACACATTGAGTCGTGTTAGAATTATGTTAAAATCTATCCTCAAGTACACACGAATGTGCTAAACAAAGTTACATATATATAATTATAAACCTTTATAAAAGCCAGATATATGCAAAAACTGACCTACCAGTCGACTGGTGGGAAATGGACCAGTCGACTGGTAGGAAATGGACCAGTCGACTGGTCAAGCTGTTTTTGCCCTACCAGTCGAATGGTCAAGCTGTTTTTGCATATAACGGCTAGTTTTGATAAAAAAATATTTATACGATTTAATTCTACTAGTCAACTGATGATTTTTAACCAATCGACTGATTTGACCTAGAAACTATTTTGTGAAGAGTCACCATCCTTATTGAGGAGATTCCTCTTCATTAATCAAAGGAAATGGACATAACTTCTTATAAAACTATTCATGAAGGATTGCTACTCTTATACTATTATATAAACAACTTCAAACATGTTTTACAAACACAAAAATTTAACCGAATTTTACCGATTTTTCTGATCATCATTCTATTCTCTCCATTTACATTCTTTGCAAATAAAAGCTCCCAAATCCAAATAATTGTTGAATCCTTGAATCAATTTAATATCATTTGATTCAACAAGCAAACTTCTTCCTTAAATCTTCTCATTCAAATCATATACTCTAGGATCAGATTATAGGAAGGTTGTACTTAAAATATTGGATATCTGTGTTGATTCAAGAACACAAATCAAAAGTCAAACACTTGTAATTGTTGAAGACCTGTGTAGTTGCTCTGGCGAGAGGCATCCTTGTTGAGGCTCGGGTGTACTGACCTATTCCTCCGGGTTAAGAGAGGGCGTTTTTAGTGAATTCTGAAGAGGAGCTTCGGGACTGGACGTAGGGCAGGAAGTCCGGACCAGTATAAAAATTCCTAGTATCACTTTACTTTATTTATCACATTTACTTTGATTGTGATATACAACTTAGGTTTTACCAACGTAATTATTGCATATTATTAAGTTAGAATATCATATTCACTTCCGCATAATCCATATAGAAAGATCCTATCTTAAAGTTATACATGACTTTTCAACAACTTCATGAACTGTTATTTACTTATTATATTTTCAACAGCTCCAAGACGAACGCAATGATGCAGTCCGTTTTACTTAATTATAAAATATTTAATTACATATTCTTTAGTTTATCATTATAGTATTCTCTAAAATTACGGGGTATTACATTCTCCCTTAAAGGATTTCGTCCCCAAAATATCTCTAAGTTAAGAAGAATGTATATCCTAACATCTATCAACCATCTACTCATTCACCAATCACAGACATCCATTGTCCTTAAAAGATTTCAAATGTTTGTATGAACATATGCAAAGGTGTGTGTATATGTCCCTATGCTAATGCGAAAAATCAGGCGGTCTACTGATTCAGTTGGCCTCCTTATTGCAATGTATGTTAGTGCCATGAATCCAACATCTATGCAAATAATCCCAATATATCATGTAAACTCTAAATGTGTGCACAACCATCCATCCAATCACAACATCCATATGATGACATACTCATTTCCATCCATAAAAAAAGAAAAATGCGCACTCATCTATATGCAGTAAGAGAGTGATTGAGCCAAACTAGTGCCTAATGTGTGTATATGCATCCACGAGCAACCACTAGCAAACATTTGCATCCATCAAACATAACATGTCTCAAACACATGTTTACATCCATTGGTTCCCTGCCTAATGGTCGAAGATTCGATCGATTGGATATACTTAAATGATATAAACAAGTACGAAATGAAGCTTGGATAAAGAAGTTAAAAAAATATACCCTTGAAAAGGAAAGGGTACTGAGCGCGAATCTTGTCTTCAGTCTCCCAAGTTGCATCTTCGTTATCGTCTTCCCATTGAACTTTCATCAACTTGACCTCTCGATTGCGTTGCTTCTTAACCTCTGATCCAAGAATACGGGTAGGAACTCATCTAACTGTCGCCTCCCGTTTTATCTCGACTTCCTCAAGCATACTGGAGCCAACTACTACTGCGGTATTATGCAAACACTTCCGCAAATGGGAAACGTAGAAAACATCATGAACACCCGTCAATCTCTCTGGTAGCTTCACCCTGCAGGGCATTTGGCCAATCCTTTCTGTCATAGGAAATGGTCCTACAAACTTTGGCACCAATTTCCTTATAGATCCAAAGCGAAACACACTCCTTAAAGGTGATATCTTGATGAAAACCATGTCTCCCACCTCAAACTCAATATCAGCTCTTCTCTTATCCACGTAGGACTTCTGCCTGTCCTGAGCTGTGTTCATGCGTCTGCGAATGAGATCAATCTTCTCTAAAGTTTCTCTAATCATCTCTGGTTCAAGTAGAAGCCTATCTGTAGATTCCCACCAATAAGTCGGTGATCTAGAAATTCGACCATACAATGCCTTGAAGGGTACCATGCCAATACTGGCTTGATAACTGTTGTTGTAGGCGAACTCTACCAAAGGAAGATGCTCCTCCCATATTCCTCCGAAGTCTAGGATACACAGTCTTAAAAGATCCTCAAGAACTATATTCACCCTCTCCGACTGCCCATCGGTCTGAGGGTGATAACGGTGCTCAAACACAATTTTGTACCTAATGCCACCTGCAAGCTCCTCTAAAACTCACTAGTGAGTATGGGGTTACGATCACTCACTATACTTGAAGGTACCCTATGTAGACCGACTATCTCATGAAAATAAACTGATGCCAACCATGCTGCTATTCTCTTACTCTTAACAGGAATGAAATGAGAGTTCTTAGTAAGCCTGTCAACTATAACCCAAACACTGGTGTTTCCTTTCCTCGATCTAGGAAAAACATCATTGAAATCCATAGAGACGCTCTCCCACTTCCACTGTGGGACCTCCAAAGGATGAAGAAAACCACCGGGCTTCGTTTTCTTAGCTTTGACTTGCTAGCAAATCAAACATCAAGAAATAAACTCCGCTACATCTTTCTTCATCCCATCCCAAAAGAAAACCCTCTTCATATGTCTATACATCTTATCACCGCCTGGATAGATAGTCATCCTGGAATGATGGTGATGGGATTCCTCAAGGACTGTCTTCGACAGACTCCCAACTCGGGGAACACAAAGCCTTCCATCTCGTCGCAACCACCCTCTATCATCCGTGGAATATCTACTGAGGTGACTAGAAGTCTCCCCTCTACTGAGCCTGTCCAAGATGTCTGCTATCTGCGGGTCTTCTCGCTGCCAAGTTCCACTTTGATCCTTAAGAACATGTCGCACCTCTAAGGATGCCAAGAAACAAGTTATAAGATTTGTAGATGGCCTAAAATCAACGGTAGATATGTACTCCAAGCTCCACCTCTCTACAAATAGTGGACTCAAAGTCATCCTCTGCCTACTCAACGCATCTGCCACCACATTACCCTTGCCAGAAGTATAAGAAATCTCAAAATCATAGGATGCTAGCAAATCCATCCATCTCTGTTGCCTCAAATTGAGATCCTTTTGCGATAATAAATACTTGAGAGATTTATGATTGGTATACTATTTGATGTTCTCTCCAAGTAGATAATGACGCCAAGTCTTAAGCGCGAATACTATGGCAGCCAACTCTAAATCATGGGTAGGGTAGTTCTTCTCATGAACTCTCAACAGTCAACTACCGTAACATACTACCCTTCCCTCTTGCATCAAAATGGCACCAATCCCTATGCCACATGCATCAGTGTATACTATGAACACCTTGTTCTCGTCAGGCAAAGTCAAGAGTGGAGCTGTTGTCAGAGCCCTTTTCAATCGCTGAAAAGCATCTTCGCTGTCAGTATCCTAAGAAAAGGTTAAATTCTTCTTCGTTAGTTTGGTGAGTGGGGATGATATCTGTTGAAATCCTTAATAAACTTCCTATAATAACCCACTAAACCGAGAAAACTTCTCACATCCGTTGCATTCTTTGAAATTTTCCGATCTTGAACTACGACTACTTTCACAAGTTCTACTACTATCCCATCCTTAGAGATCACATGCACTGGAAATCTCACTTCCATTCTCCAAAAATGACATCTGGAGTTTTCCTTAAGTTGGTGTGCTCAGAGAGTCTTCAAAACCTACCTTAAATGTAGGTCATGCTCTTCCTCGCTCTTCGAGAAGATCAAAATGTCATTCGCAACGACCACAATGAACTTATTTAGAAACTCCAGAAACACCCTACTCATCAAATCCACAAAATAGGCGGGTGCATTCGTCAACCCAAAAGGCATGACGAGCCACTCGAGGAAACCATCTAGAGTCCTGAAAGAGGTCTTGTCTATACTTTCCTCAGCCCCCCTCAACTAATGAAATCCCGTGGCCAAGTATAACTGGGAGAAAATAGATGCACCAAAAGGTCGGTCAAACAGATTATCTATCCTCGAAATTGGGTGCCTATTCTTCTTAGTGAGCTTATTCAACACCCTGTAATCTACGCATAAGCGAAGCGAACCATTCACCTTAGTTACAATACGACTGGAGCACCCTATTCAGATATGCTTTGCCTAACAAATCCCTTCTCAATTAGCTCCCGTACTTGCTTGCTGAGCTCCCTCCGCTCCCTAGGAGCCATGTGATGCACAGGCAATGCGACTGGCTTTGCATTGTCCACTAAGTATATCCGGAAATCGATCTCGCGCCTCGGAGGTAATCCCCTAACCTTCTCAAAAACATCTAAATCCTCGCAGACTACCGGTACTGATCGTAAATCATCGACAAAAGCATCAAGTGATTCTAGGAAACTAAGCATGATAGACCCCTTAGGGTCACAAGAAATCTCAAGAATCCTCAGGTGGCAAGTCAAAAGCCTAACGACACTCCTCTCACAATCTAGAATGGCACCATACATGACTAGCCAATCCATCTCTAGAATCAAACCATAGCCCATGAAACCAAGAACTTATGCATCACACTCAAACTCGACGCCCAATATAGATATCCTCAAACCTCGACAAATCATAGACCTGGAGTCGTGCCCTAATACGGTTTGAAACAACAATGGGATCCAAAACCATACTAGTACTGAGGTGCAGAGACTCAACCACATAATCAGATATAAAAGAATGTGAAGAGCTATAATCAAAAAGAGTTCTAATAGGACGATCGGAAAGAGAAATCAAACCTTCAACAGGAACTTTTCTACCTCCGTCCGGTACACTGGCCACGAGAGCATGCACCTGCCCTCCAAAAGATCCTGCCCTTTGGCCCTATCCTTGCTTCTTCGGGCACTCCTTAGTATAGTGTCTGGCCTCACCACAGTGGAAAGACGCATTCTTCCTTTTTTTGCAATCTTTGCTCAAATGACCCATGCATCCATAACTATGACATTTCCTCTTGTCTTGAGTTTTGTCCTTCTTTCCTCCCTTCTTTTGCTATTGTTGTTCTTTCATAGGCCACACTTTCTTGTTTTTTTGTCCCATCTATCTTAGCCTCTTTCTTTTTGCCTTTGTCGCTTCATGCATTGCCATATCAACGAGTTTCTCGAAAGTTGCCCCCATCGGAATATGAGACATAGCCAACCCATGAAGGGTTCATTTAACCCTCTTGCAAATCTCAAAGCTTTCTTGTGTGGTGTATTCACTAGTTCCAAACCAAATCTCGTCAATGGATTGAACTTATTGACATACTCTTTGACTGACATGTCTCCTTGCTTAAGTGCTAGAAACCTTTCTATTTGCATACTCTTTTCGGCCTGAGAAAGAAAATTCATCTCGAATCCCTCTCAAAAATCATTCCAAGTCTCAACAAGAGGCCCAGCTTGTGTCACTTCCCACTAGAATGAGGCCTCCCCTTTCAGCTGCGAAACGACTAATAGAATCTACTTATGGTTGTCAACCTCAGAAATCATAAACAAAACCTTCATCTCTTTAAGCCAATAAATTGCTTCTACAAAAGTCTCAGATCCTAGGATGGCTTTCCTCATAGAGCACAGAAATCCTTACATATCTTGGAGAAACAATTCGCTTGCGGAGGAGGATGAGGAACAACGGCTGCAGCTAGGGGAGGGGCGTCTTCTTGGCCTCCGACAGGCGCCGTAGCCTCAAGATACCTACGGAACCGAGCCAATATCATAACGCCCTTGGAAAGATTCGATTCCCTAGACATGCTGAAAAGAAAAGTAAAGGGGATTCAAACAAAGAATCGAAAGATAATTCGTATGGGTTTAGGGAATATGTTTTTCAAAAATGGACCTTTCTTTTGAAAATGCTTTCTTTTTAAAACCTTTTGGAAACAATTTTCAAAACCTTTTTATCCGATCTTGTAACCTTCAACTCTGATACCAAATGTGACACCCCACGTCCATTAATTTCACTCTTTATCAGAATGCATTAGATTCCATGAAGCGTTATAGGTAAACAGAAAAAGAAACCTCACAAGACAAATATAAAATAGTAGCGGGATTTAAAACTTTATTTTTCTTACAGAAAACATCGTGGTCCAAAATTCAGTTACAACATAAGTTAGAAATACATAAAACCCATTACATTAAATTAAAATATCTGCCTTGTACTAAAATCATCAGAGTACAATAATATAAAATCATAGTCCCCAAAAGTAGCCATAACAAGGTAGAAAGTTAGTCAAAGCGGTACATCTAAGCAGCTCCAAGCAGAAACAGAAGAGAGAATCCTAATCAAGCATGAGTATTCCCACCCTAAGAACCCGGAGGGAGAAAAGGAAACAAAATGGGTCAGACATAAAGTTTGGCGAGTCCAATTACTTCTAGCATATAAATAAGTAAAAATATCATGACGAATATAGAAACTGGATGAGAGACATAACAGTATCATAAGACAGGTATAATAGACTGAGCAGGATAAGAAGAATGAACAGAACTTAATAGATTATGCTTCCAAATACTTTTCTCTACACCAATACTAGTATAACAGAAACAAAATGATCCCAACTGAAACATAATGGTAGAATTAGGTGTACTTCTAGTGACGGGTTTTACCCCCAAAGGATAATAACAGGCAGTCCAATAGAAATAATGGGTGTTACCCCCAAACGATAATAACAGGCACCTAAACAGGAAGGACTAGATGTACCCTAATTACTACCCCAATCGATTGGCTCCCTATCCCGTAAATACCCTGTTCCTGCCCCACCGTAGGATGTATCACTTCCTAAAGTGGAAACCCCCAGATAGACACAGCCATATCTACTGGTGCTATAGCGTCTTATTTTCCTGAGAAAGCGGATCCATGCACGCGCATGACTCCGTTGGAACGCGCCATCAGACATCTCCACCCATATGGACCTCTTACAATCAGCTCAGTAAGCGTGCCCTAACCCCTACCTAGTTCGGGGTCCCCCTTTGGATACCAGTATGGGTTACTGATTAATAAAGGTCCCACACACAACAGATGATACAAGCCATCCCCTAGGCTGGTATCCCCACTACTAGAATTTTGACAGGTTATGCATGATAAATTAACAAGCCCGCATAACCCAATATATAAAGCAGGTTAAGCTTATCGGGTTCGTATAACCCCAATATATATAATAGGTTAAGTCTGTCATATAAACATGCTCATATAACCCCCACCGATTAAATAGATTTACTTAACCCCGTAGATTCAACAAATTTACTTAACCCCACAGAATTAATAAGCTACAGTTTAATGGCTTATATAATACCCACGGATTAAACAGTTTAAGTATTACAGATTAACAGGTTATTATCATTCCCCGTTCGTGTATGTTAATGCACCAGACCTCTCACATTAAGTTGACCACTTGTGGACGCTGGATATGTCGGGCGGTTACGAGCAGACTTCTACCACAAGTTGGACTTAACCTCATGTCCTAGCATCTTACATGTATATTTACGCACTAGACCCCTCACGTTAAATTAAATACTTGTGGATGTTGGATTTGCTGGGCGGTTCCGGGCAGACTTCTACAACAAGTTGAATTTAACCTCGTGTCTAAGTGCAGTACCATTTCTTAATTTCCATAATTGTGTTAACAATCTTTTTGGTCTGATAATCCTATTTCGTAGTTACTCATGCTCATCATAGGTTTTTCCATTAAAGTATACAATTTCAACAGATTTCTGTTAACGAATTAAACATCTCTGCAAGTTACATCAGGTTGGTTACAGTTTCATTAACATGTCCCGCTTAATGTTAAATTAAGCCTACAGATTTATATTCCCCAAATTACTGTCATAATTCACAGTATAACATATGCCCTAAGTTTAGTCTAACATTACAGTATAGATTATGCCCCTAATCCCAGTCATGATTCATAATACAAGTTATACCCCCAATTTATCTTTCCTAACCATTACCAATTTCGTTCGTTCACATATTCAGCGATAGGCCTACGCTCGAAGGTAGCCTAGGCTATAAAAATAAAAAGGGAAAGAGGGAGAGAAGAGAACAAAAATATACATAATAGCATAATAGGCATATGATAACAGAAATAGGCATATAAGAATTGAACAGTAGATCAGGTGTACATGTAATGGAAGATCTGTTTAGGTATGAATCAGATTCTTAACAGGCATAGGTTTAGATCTAGATTTATAGACATATCATGATTACTTGTTAAATGTTTATATCTAAAAATAATGTGTATTCACAGAGACTAGATCTACTGAACAAAGAAAAGAACGTTGATGTTGTAGCGGAGATTCATGAATACGTGTAAGTCATTGTTGCAAAAGAATAGGCTAATTTAATCCAAGCTGGGGTAGCTTCTTGGTGTCTCGATTGTTTTGGGTGTATAAAACAATAGAAATGTCGTCCTATTTAAAGCCTACCGCCACCGAATCTTGTTTAGAAACGCGTCCAGGTGTAGGGTAGGAATCTGCCCCGGATCTGGGGTGGGTCGACCACGGGGTCGACCCTAGGGTCGACACCCCCTTATGTGGGTCGGCCCTAGGGTCGACCCCCAACGGGCCCGAATCTCGCTTTGATTTCCCGCTCTAATTTTCTAATTATTTTAATTCTGAACTTGATTTGTTTATATATAATTCTCTTATACGCATACAAACTTCTAAGCTTAATAACTTCCTCGTACGATGTTTGTTTCATGCAAACTCAGCGTCTGTCTTAAGTAGAATTCCGAGATGAACGCAATGGCGCAGTCCGTTTTACTTAATTCTCAAATATTTAATTACGTATTCTTTAGTTTATCATTATATTATTCTTTAAAATTACGGGGTGCTACACTAGTCCCATGATTGACTCGAAGTTTTGTTTCCCACTTAAACTCTAGGTGCCTATATTTTTTACACGGGCAGCCTATCAGTTTTGGTTTGCAGGATATTTTAAGAGCGGTGCTGGATTGGAGCTAAAGGTGTATCAAAGCATTTTCTTTTTTCTGTTGAGTTTATGATTTCCACTGTGTACATATTATATTCTGATAGTTATTTCTGTTGTGCATTGTATTTATTTTTGTTCTCTGATATATGTTGTACTCTGATGTAAAAGTTATTGTAATGATAATGAAAAAGGCTATTTTGTTTTGTTCTTATTAGTCGTAATCCCAAGCGATACGTGTTGCTGATAGGTTTAAGTCGGTTGGATTATCGGTTTGAACCGGGCATGGACGATCTAGTTATCGAGGTCAGCCGGATTTCTACGCAGAACGATTCATGCCTTCCATATGCTTGTGATAAAGTCAAGCACACCCCTGTTGCACTTACCCAGCCTCCAGCTACTTCCATACAATCCCTAGCTCAACCAGAAAGGACCTCCTTCTTTTTACTTTCTTACCCTGAAATGTATAAGGCGTACACACTCCACAAGATTTCAACTCTTCTCCAAGTGATTCAGTTCCACCTCCGGACATTATGTTGAAGTGTTAATTATTGGGAATACATTTTGGTTGGTTTTTTTGTTAACTCGAAAATATCCTAATATGATGTACGTAAACATTGTCGTAATGTATGGAAGCTTATAGACAGATTGCGGGTCAACTATGTGGATGGTCAATTTTACTTAAAATTCAACAATGCAGAAGATGGAACTAGTATAATTGAGTTCGGATCAACTATAATTGGAGGCAAACCTTCTAAAATTATAATTTGGAGGCCCACAGTTAATAGGGCAAGAGAATGGGTTATTTCTGTACCAGTTTGGACCATCTTTACTTGGATTCCTTCTATTCTTCAGACACTCTCTGGCCTCAACTGGCTTTCAAGTAGGATTGGTAAGTTCAAATGTTCCAATGCTAAGATTACAAGAAGGAAAATTTTGGTTTTTGCTATAACATTAACTGAGGTAACCCCTGACAACCCCTATCCTTCCAAGACTTAAGTTACAATTGAGGGTACTCACATGTTTGTAGATGTCAAATACACATGGCAACAAGAAATCAGCATTATACTTGTCACTCTTTTGGTCACCTATCCACCTCATGTAAGCTCTCGCGTGAAGACCCCATCCCAGTCAAATTCCCATCCCAAGAGAACCCACTTACATGTGTGTCCTATACCCAAGCCAATTGAGGAACCACCTGCTCTCGAACCATCCGTCCTAGAGGTTGTTCACTATAACAAAATAACCATTTCGCAACAGGCAAACACGGTTGCAATATACCTATTGCAACTGGCTAACAACAGTTTGGAGAGGCCAAGTTGCAATAGAATATTTATGTTTTACAACTATTCCTGACAGTTGCAATTAAATGTTGCCATAAATAATTTTTGCAGTCGTTAGAAACTTTTCCAATGGGCCATTTTGTAACAGCTATTGGCAGCTATAGAATTAACGAAATAAGCAATCTAAACCGCTATAAAATGTCTTTGTTATAATCTTATTCTATATGATAACATTAAATAAACAAGCAAAAATTTTACTTCAACAAATTTTATATCAACAAAATATTATTATAATCCTGCAATTCGCTACAGTCATGAAACTTCCTCGTAAACATGCATCACCTTGTTCCTCATCAACTTGAATTGTACTTCAATAATTATGTAAATATTTATTATAATAATAATCATCACAGTATTATTTTTTATGTATTTGCTGCATTAACATAATCCAGATGCGAATTTTGTTTACATTCAGCTATCTTATTGCAGTAGAAATAGTTAGACTTATATCTAGTAAGCATAAATTGCTTTCGACCATACAATTTCTATAAAAACATCAAACGCAAAAAAGCACTTGTACATGATAAGCATCCTAAACCCTACAATGCACATATATCACAGTCGAACTCTTCTATTTATTGTAACTTCGCTGCAAACAACATCAAGGCAACATTCCTATACAAACATAATTTTTTTAGCTCTACCATTTCATTTAGCGTATCATGTTGGTGTACAGGTCTATCAAGTTGGTGTATCTGATTAGCTAGAGTCTGTGAAATTTATTTGAATTCATGTAGTTTGCACTACTACTTGGTAGGTTTCTAGATAGACAATAGGCATATTTTATCTGAAAATGCAAATAAAAAACTTCCCTTTAGGATATAAATAGATATATGAGAATAAGTATCCAATTTCCAGTTCAAAGATGACATCGTAAGCTTTCAAGTCCTTCAAATTCACTGCCTGGTAGCAAATAACTAAGAAGCCCAAATACAAATTTAAATAATGCACATAGGCCCTATGGCTTCGCCTCTGGGAGATCTTTGACTTCTCCTCCACTTGATCCTGGAAGTTTGAACAATGCCGCAGTATCTAAAATCAAATTTGTTAAAATATGCTAATATGGTAAATCAACTCTGGATTTATATTTTATTGGTCTACATTTATTTATTTTTCAAAAGGGAAAAAAAGATGATAGGCAAATATGTAATTTTAGAATTTGATGAATGTGGTTAATATAGCCAAAAAATTTTACTAGAAAGGAAGAAAAAAGGAAGGAACCTTAATATCATGTCTATCTAGAGTGCCAGCATTTCCAAAAGGATCATGTTGCTCTGTCATGTCTCTTTTCATCGGCCAGTTGCTGTCCAGACTGCTATTAGAAACAACAACATTTTCAATGATATGATGATCCAAAGCACCATTTATCTTGTCTCAGTTTCCTTTTTGTGAATGATTCTTTTCATGCAAAACAAAATTCGCAACTACTTCCCTTTCTCCATTATTTTTCAATGGTTCAAAGATGGAAATCTTATTTATTCATGATCTTATATGGCAGAAACAACAATAAAACCCGTGATATTTCAAATAAAACCCTTCTTCCAAGAAATAATGCAGCAATGGAAGCAATGATAGTAAATTTTCCTATAAATAATTTATGAAGTTGTTGATTAGATCAATCTGCTTTCAAAATCAAGTGTTCTTCAAAGAAATTTTTTGGTTGTGGCAAATTTTGTTCAATGGTTAGTTCATTTAATAGCATACCCGACCCGTCAGCTGAGGATAATGTTGCACCTTCTCATTTGTAATGTAGCAAAGACCAAAATCTATAAGGAAAAAAAACACCTTTGAGAAGTATTTAACAAGATTCTCAGCACATCTTAAAATGGAAAGAAGAGCCAATTCAAACAGTCATGATGTTTCACTTTTCACAGCCTGCAAGGATGAAGTATAAAGTTGTTAATTTAAGCTAGAAATTGCACTTGAAAATATGTATTACATAAGAAAAAGGATAAGTAGCCTATAGTAGTACTAAAAGAAAAATGATATTTTTTAAATATGGATTATATATATATATATATATCAACGTTTTAATTACAAGGGAATAAAACTAATGTAGCGAAACCACATGGAAACCATTACCTTTTCTAATGAACCATAAGAGTTTTGATATGCAGAAGTAACTGCCGCCAAATGTGCTCAACTTCTCTCACTAAATGTGCCAAATGTGCTGCCAGATGCACCACCTACGCTGGTATAAAAGTCATGGTTACACGACGACAATTGCTAGAGAGATGCTTGTTGATGTTAGCGTGGGTTTTGGATTGAGAACCAGTGAATTGGATTCGAGAACTAGTGAACTGAAGGAATGGTGGGATTTAGATATACGAATTGAGGAAAATTAGTTTGAAGGAGTCGATGAAAACGAAATTTCGAGCGTTGGAGCAAAAAAATTCATATTAGGAGCCAAAAATTTCAATTTGGAACCCAATGGAATTTGCATATGTCAAAGAATGATATTTTAAAAGAAAATTTATGCATACATAAATGGCGCTTTGTATCATAAGCAAGTAACAGTGTATCCTACAATGTAGTTGTGCTTGAAGTTTTATGACATTCAGATGTTGTAATCATCATGCAAAATCAATATTATTATTGAGATTTACAACGTAAAATTTATATTATTCAAATTTTGTTTTTTTATCTACTTAAAATTTGTTTGTATTATTAACTTTGAATTTTGTGGAATTTCATTGTTTACTTTTATGAAAATATTATATATTATTTTGGGCATTTTGAAACTTTTATAAAATGTTTGTTTTAGAAGGTATTAGAAATGTCATGCTTTACAATGCTTTCCAAAAAGCATAACAAAATGGTGTCTTATACAACGCGATTTTAGAAAATGTATTGTAAAATTCTCCAAGAGATTCAGTCCAACACCGGACATTGTGGTTGAAGGCGTTAATTATTGGAAAGACATTTTGGTTGGTTTTTTTCTTAACTCGAAAGTATCCTAATATGATGTAAATGTACAATGTCGTAATTTATACAAGCTTAAGGGTGGATTGCGTGTCAACTATGTGGAATGTCTATTTTACTTAATATTAACCAATGTGGAAGATGGAATAAGGATAGTTGAGTCCAGATCAACTATAACTGGAGGCAAGCCTTTTATAATTACAAATTGGAGCAACACATTTGATAGAGCCAGAGGACGGGTTATTTCTATACCAGTTTGGACCATTTTTTACTCGTATTCCTTTTGTTCTTCAGACATTGTCTAGCCTTAACTGGCTTGTAAGTAGGACTGGTAAGTTCAAATGTTCCAATGCAAAGACTAGCAATGAAAATTTTGGTTTTGGCTAGAACATTAATTGAGGTAACCCCTGACAACCCCCATCCTTCCAAGATTAAAGTTACATTTGACGGTACTCACATGTTTGCAAATGTTAAGTACACATGGCAACAAGGAATCCGCACTACTTGTCACTCTTCTGGTCACCTGTCCACCTCACGTAAGCTCTCCCCTAAAAACCCCATCCCATTCAAAGTTCCCATCCCTAGACCACCTTCTTACAATTGGGTCCCAGACCCAAGCTAATTGAGGTACCACCTTCTCTCGAGCCGTCCGTCCTGGCGGTTGTTCACTATAACAAAATAACCGTTTCGCAACAAGTAAAAGCCAGTTGCAATATATCTATTGCAACTGGCTAACGACCGTCTAGATAAGTCAAGTTGCTATAGATTGTTTATATTTTACAACTGTTCCTAACAGTTGCAAGCAAATTCTTGCCACAAAGACTTTTTGCAATTGTTAAAAACTTTTGCAGTAAGCCATTTTGCAACATATATTGACAGTTCAAAAATTAATGAAATAAGCAGTATAAACCTCTATAAAATGCCTTTTTTATAACATTATTCTGTATCATAACATGAAACAAACAAGTAAAATTTTTACTTCGATAAATTTTATTTCAACAAAATATTATTAGTACACACAATTACAACAAAAATTTCTACAATTTCTATACATTATTCATATACAACAATTTCTATTCTTTCATACAACATGTCTTCGAAATACGATATCTCTAATCCAACTTTTAATTTCATGCAATCTGAATGGGCACTACAACAACCTGCAATTCGCTCCAATCATGAAACTTCCTTGCAAACATGCATCACCTTTCTCCTTAATAACCTAAACGGTACTTCAATAATAATATAAATAATAATTATAATAATAATCACAGTGATGCATTAATATAATCCAGTTGTGAATTTTGTTTACATTCAGCTATCTTATTATAGTGGAAATAGATAGACTTATACCTGGTAAGCATAAATTACTTTTGATCATACAATTTCTATAAAAAATTAAACGCAAAAAAGCACTTGTACCCGGTAAGCATCGTAAACCCTTCTACGCATATATATCACAATCGAACTCTTTTATTTACTATAACTTTGTTGCAAACAACTTCAAAGTAGCATTCTTATCAAAATGTAAAATTTTAGCTTTACCTATTGGAAATAGTGCTAGAGTAGGATGAGTAATATGGATTGATATGAATATGCAGAAACTTAGATAACGTGGTATTCTAATCTATGCAAGTAAATATTTAATAAACTAAATATAATGATATTATAGATATGCAATAAATGAATGTAGTAAAGTAAAATAAATGACACTAGAAATTTTTATATTGGTTTGGAGCATCATCCTACGTCCGGTCCCAGACTTCTTTTGGCTTTTCACTAGAAACACTCTCACTTCACCCTGGGGAACAGGTTAACAACACACCTGAGCAACCGAACGGGATTTCACGCCTGAGCAAATCGAACAACAAGCCTAAGCAACCGAAAACGACTTCAATAATACTATAAGATCTTTGACTTTAATATATGTTCTAAGCAATACGGATTAGTCATGAATTACATCCTTTCTATAATCTTATCCTTAGATATTTGGGGTGTGTGTGTGTGTGAAGATTTGAAGGAAGTATATTGCTTATTGAATCGAGAAGTATGAAATAGAATCGGTGATTTAAAGCACTAAGAATGGATTTGTATGCTTTTAGAGTGCAAGTTTCTTAGCAATGTTGGAATCTTAAGCTCATACCAGCATATTCCGACAGGGCGTCACGACCGCTCCAAAGCAGTGCGCTCTCGGCATACAACTCAAGAGGAAGGTCATAACCAATCGCTAAGCACCGCATGGAGATGTTTGTGCCCATACTAGACTCATCTCACTTCAAAGCACGTATCGTTAACACAAAACATACTTTGAGGGGGCAAATGTTAACTGACCTTTTGGTCCGGTTCCCAAAAGTACGCAAGACACGCTCAACTCAACATATCGCGTGATATTATAGCCTAGAGGCATCGCTAATATCATTCGGGGTCCAGTACCAGAAGACTCGAGTCTGCCTACTAGCAGGATGTTGCATCCCTCGAATGCGACCTCCATTAGAATCCGTCCGCATCCGAGCCGAAGGCGAGCCTTCAAGCAGGTCCGAGCGCAGCGCTGGTGGGGTTCCGGGGACCCACAGTTAAGTCGAAACTGTGGGCACCGCCCGATTCATCCGATTTCCGCCAACAAGTGTGTTGCCGAGAATCACCAGATCGACTCAAAGTCATAATTTAGCCAACAAATTCCCCAAACCTCAGGCCACCAAAACACCTGTACCATAACCTTCGCACCTCCCATAAAGACGATCTTCACACCCAGCGGGTGCGAAATTCCCACCTGGAAGGTGCGAAAATTCGCACCTGACAGTTGCGAAATTTCTCACCTAGGCCCAGGTTCGAATTTTCTGCAGGTGCAAGGGGCAAGTGCGAATTTCTGCATGTGGTCCCCCAATCTTACTTACACCTACCTAACTCCTTTCCTATAAATGTCCCATGACTTCACACTTCAAAGAGGTTAGATTTTGTGACCTTAGGACCTTCCTAAAGCTCCATTAATGGCATCTCCTCCTTGAGGAAGAAGAAGGACAAAATTTTCTTTTTCCATATTTATTCAATATATGATAATTATGACATCATATATCATGGAAAGTGAATGTAATGAGATATCATGAGATAGTTTCAACCTTGTAATCCTTGATCATCTATAATATTCCAACAGAGCTTCACAGTGGACATAGGCCCTTCACAAGGCCGAACCACAATAAATCTCTCGTGTTATTTACTTTTTTTCTGTTCTTGTCTATGCGACCAAAATTAATTATTCCTATTAATTGGAATCTTTGGTGTTTACGACATTTTTTACTATCAACATTACCATATATATTCACAAATCTCTATTTTCCCTAGAAATATATTTTATTCTAATGGGAACATTTCCAAATTGGTTGTTTGAATTAAAACAGATAATAAATACACCACCGCAATTTTCATTTAACTGCTAACACTCAATGACTTACTTCACTTAAACAATTCTTGCTATCGAACCTTAACCCTTTCTCAGTCAACAATGAAGTCAATCAAGTTTGGTATATTTATCTCTCAGACCTTAACTGAACAACATTATTAACTTTGGAATAGATAAAATTCACAACTGTGACACTATCGAATTCCAATTATACTCTTTTCAATTTTATTATCTTATTCCAAATTCAAAATAAAATTCATCGTTTCATTTCTGAAACGATTTCCAACTTCCTCTGTCATTTACATTACCATCAAAATTCTTATTGCCAATCAATTTCGGTTATCTTTGATTTTTAAAATACACAATTACAGAAATTTATTCATCGATTCTCACATACGTATATTCCTTTGATACCATTTGATAACGGACTCGAGATTCAAATCTAAGGGGGCTTATCGAAGAATAACACTCGCATACCTAGATCCGAAGACCGGGGATTCCGATGATTTTTAAACTCAAACAAATTTGGTTTCCGCTGTACTAATTTCAAAATACTTGATATTTTCGAAAATAGTTTACCTTTCAAAATCTATTTAAAAATTATTTATACTTTCGAATTTATGTTTCAAAACCTTTTCATTTTCAAGATTCACTTTTAAACCCAATAAGCTAAGCTTTGAATAAACCAAAGCTCTGATACCACTTGTAACGTCCCGCCCTTTTGACCGCTTCAAATTGGTAAGTAAAACCAACTTAAAACATTCAAATCGATGGAGCGTATTTAGCTTATAGTGTTTAAAATAGAATCAACACATAAAAATATAGAATAAATAAATAATACAGTATATGAACAGCGGAATAACTTTTCTATATCAATTAGAATTTTTAAATACAAGAAATTTTCTTTATACAGCGGTATAAAAGGTACAGTTTGAATATAAATATATTTACTGTATTAATTCTTCCGAGTACGCCTTCTTTGGAACCCCCAGATTCACCAGCCTTCGAATTCAAAGCTGTACTCTTTAAATCTGTAACATTCGGGTCTGACCCGAGCATTCCATGCAAAAACATAAAACACTCAAGTCAGGTTAAATCATAGTTCAAGTAGATTAGCTTCAATATAACAGTCAATTCCAACATCGATGTCATATATAAAATGAATAGTGGTGGTATCTGTTCATATCAGTTATATCTAAGGACAAGATCAAGTATGGCATCCATTCATATCGGTTCTACATAAATGACATGATCGAGTGTAGTATTTGTATATCCATATTTCCTATATAAATGACATGATCGAGTGTGGTATTCGAAACTATTATTCTGAGCATCCATCGCACTAGCTAAATTTAAGGGGGCACAGTATTATCTTTTATATTTTGTCAAACATTATAATTCAAATATATACAACATAATGAATTGTAGTAGCTGAAATTAGCAAATATTTTAACATGTCATTCGAATGATGTAGCAACTGTAAGTAGAGTAAAGTGGCCTATAGTAGCTGGACTTGGCGACATATGATAGTAAAATGGAACAACTTGTTTTCTACATGTATTAATGGTGCAACAAGTCATAGGCAACCAGCAAGATAGATACATCAGATAAAGTACTATTCGATCTATAGCACTAGTGTATACAAGTGAATGTATAACAATAGCAACCAAATGTAACAAAAACCACATGTAAGACGTCAACATGTGTAAACAGGACACCTAATCATGGCCGCATCAGTTTTCTTTTTGGATTGAATGGTTTAAAGAGTAGAACAAAACTCAGCAAGGTTCAAGTCCAAGTTCTAGTCTAAAATTTAAGGACTGTAGGCATGATAAACTAAAGAATGAATGGGACATGGCCAAGAGCAGTATCTATAAATAGCTCTCAACATTTTTATTCATGATAGTGTACAAGCTACAATGGGTGGCTTGACAAGCAAATTTCCAGTAAAATCATAGTGCGAGCCATATAAATTGAGGCCACCCATCAATTAGAAATTGTGCATGATGAAACAAAGGTTACCGGTCAAATAAAATTTCGAAGGTGTGTCCTAACTTACAACCTTACGGTCAGTTCCAATGTTCAAGGTTAGTACAACAAAGTGTGACATAGTCAGGGCCTGTTTGTATAAAATAATCAAGGATGCAATGTGCTTCAGGTTTAGAAAAAGGGTAGGCTAAGTATGTCAACCACTACAACTACTCATCATGGCATAATAAAAAAAATCAAAGCATTGAAATAACTGTTAGTCAAAGTGAGCCTATGAGAGAGAAATAAGGGATTAAAAGAGAAAGCATTAAACTGAGAATGGACAAAAGTCAGGTTTAAATATCATGAACAAGTCCACAATACACATAAAACACACTAACTTAACGGCTTTATACAATACAAGTTGTACCAGTGCTAAAGAATTAGTTGCTAGCGCTATATATATATATATATATATATATATATATATATATATATATATATATATATATATATATATATATATATATATATATATATGCCGTAGAGGTCCATGGTTTCTGAAACAAGGCAGTAAGTATATGTGACGCAGGAAAGATACTCGACAACATGAGTGTGCAAAGGTGGACTTTAGCAATGCAACAGGACTTAACAGATTTAAGCCTTCAGTACCATTCAAATATAAGCATGTTCGGATTCCTAGACAGGTTTGGTTCAGTTTTCATACATGTATATGTATGAACAAGGCAAATTCTAATAAATCAAAACGGATTCTCTGTATCATATTTTTTTCTTCCAGACAAATAACTTAGCATGATGGTAAAAACGTTCGGTCCAACTTAAGTGCAGAACAACATAAGCAAAACAGTGCATTTCTAAACCTTTATGGTAGTCAGCATGCATGCAGAGTCTTTAGGAAATATAAATTCATGTATGTAATCTTAGAGAAATATATGAGTTTATTCATAGTTAATTTCGACTGTTTTTTTTTTCTCTTTTTCTTTTTCTTTCTTTACTCATTTCTAGTTCCAGACTTTATATATTTTGATTCATTTAACCAATGCTTTAGTTCTCAGTTGAAGATTAACTGATTAAAATAACCTACTCAGTAGTAACAACATGCATAAATACAGCTACATGTATTTGCAAACCATCAATGAACATGGGGGAAATTACTCACTAAAATAGTCCTTTGTTGATTGCTTTCCACGCTACAGGTTATTGTCTTTATTTATAATTCAAGTATATGGCTTATATGATACACCACTACTAATAACATGTATATCATTCAATACCAAATTATAAGATGGGCTTAAATGAAATCAGAAGCAGGTTTTACTCAATGGCCAAACATTCCAGGTAAAACACACACATATCAACAAAGCAGCAACCAACAAGCACGAATCTTGACTATTATATTCTGGTTTAAATCGAAATTAATCTTCTTTAAACTAAGTTAATCACGAGTTTTATTAAAACTCACCTCAAAGCCGTTTTTCCCCCAAATTAAAACAAAGTATACCTTAGGATTCTTACTACTACATTATTACAGAATCGGATTAGCCCATTGTGTCAATGGGTATATAAGTATATCGCAAGTTTCAATTAGCCGATAGCATGTCCAAAAAATTCAGTTTCCATAAAGTTTTGAAATAAAAATGAAACCTAAAAGAATGATCTAACCTGTTAACTATAACCCAAGTAATAGCGATGAATACAATGTAAATGCATTATAACATCGACATGCTAAGAAAGTGAGGCATGGGTATGAATGCACATATTTTAGTTACCTTGAAAACAAATGACAGGCCTATTTTCTCAACAGTGATCAAGGTTTTTATTTCTAAATATTGGTTTCAGTCCCTGTTTTTCTCTTTTGTAATTTCAAAATTCTCAGAGTAATTCAGCATTCAAGAGATCTCATTTCAATATACAGTTTCAGGTCTCACTGTTTATTTTTCATATAATTACACATGTATTCGTTCAATTAAATGGAACTAGACATGTAGTTTATCCTTCACTGAAAAATAAGATATAAATTGAACATCCATTACTCATAAATGTTTGTAACAATAACAACCAATGTGTGCAACCACGATTTCAAAGGCAGCTTAACACATGACAACTCACAAGGGTGCTCAATAACAAAACATAACAGCCAGCAAATCAACCCAGTTATAACTATTTTAGTTTTGTTTCTATTGTAGTTAAAAATGCCTGAATTATAATTAATTGTGAGTGAGATAACTCACCTTCAATGTCAACGAGGCGAACTAGAAACTGACGGAGGTTAGCATGCGTCAACGACTTGGGACCTACGGTTGCGGTCGGTGACTGAAGACACCGACAAATTTCGGTGGCCGCGCAGGTGTAGGCTACAACAATTGAACAGTGGCTCGAAGGCGGATTTATCAACATAAGCGGACGATTCGATTTTTATTTGGGGAATCCGATTCCTATCGGCTATTAGAAAAAGGGAAGAGAAGGATTAATTTGGCAGGAGGTCATGGGTGCGAGATTGAGGAAGTGAGGAGGGATTTGCATGAATGAAGAAGGAAAGATGATGGCCATTAAACTTAGAAAGGGAAACAAATTCCTTGCTGAAGAAAAAAGGGGAAAGCCGAGATTTTTATTGAAGCAAACTATTGAAGATAAGAACGGAGTTCCATTATATAGGTTATAGCATAATGGCACCTTACTCTTTAGCCTTACTATTTAGGTTTGCGCAATTTTCAATAGGTGTGTCTACGTTAATTTTCTAAGGTAAGTAACAACTGTTTAAATGAAAGATTATATTCTACCGTGAATTATTACGTAATGTTCTAAATTCGTACCACTAACATATCCTTCAAATGCAATGATAATTATGTGTACCACTCTGTCTTCGCGTCCTATATCCAATAAAATTAATTAAATTGCAATGCAACTTTGTTTGTGTACAACGTATTATGAATTTTCAAATTACTTTCACTGATTTTATTTCATTTGTTCCCAAAACAACTCCGTATGGTTCCAAATTTGAATCGTTAATTTCAATTCCTTTACATACACAAATACACATAAATCCAAGCCGACTCCCATATATCTAAACAAATAAAATTCTCAAATTTATTTAATGTTAATTAATGTTTACTTTATTATTTTTAATTCAACCACTTAAATTCCTCAATCGAATTTCAAATCCAATTCAACCAAATTCCATTCAAATATTCAATACTAAATATTTGATTCTCACCAACCACTCTGAATTAAATATTAAATTTAATTCATGCATAAACAATATATTTGATTTTACATTTCTAATTACAGTAAAAATAATTAAATCTTTAATTAATTTCATATTCCAGTTGTTGAAATTCTGGGACGTTACACAAGTAGTCAAGATTTACAGATATACTAGAAGGAGTTTGGAGAAGGAGGTTTCAGCAGCATCTTTTTAGCTAATGTTTATTTCTGCTATGATGCAAGTGTTGTACTCAAATGATGGTATGTATATACAAATGATGGATTTGTATTTTAAAGTTATGTTGTATATAATATTTTATTCGTTCCACTATGAGATTTGTGTTACTCTGATTTTGTTGTTTATGTTCTTCTTCTATTTTAACTTTCTATCTTATCTATTTCTCACCCTCTAACTTCTTCCTATTAATGACCTGGTATGTTCGATTCTGGAATAGTTGACATGATTTTTATGTCGATTTTCTAGTTCGAAAATTCTAATTCGTTACAGTGGTATCAGAGCTGAAGGTTAAGTAATTACCTTGGCTCTGTGGCATGACTCAGTAGAGATGGGGTTAGTAATACCCTAGATTGAGTTTGAGTGTATATATATGATTGCGTATTTGTTATTCAATATAAAATGATTTTATGTTGCAGAGTTTTGTTGGTTGAGTTGTTTATGAGTTCTGGTCGATCAGTTTGATCCACTGTATCGGTAGAAGTTTCTAAACACTTGAATACGATGAACCGACACAATATGTTTTGAAAAGATGGTAAACGAAATAATTTTACCAAAATTATTATTTTGAAATAAAGCATTTATATTGGAATTATTATAATATATACTGGATATATTGGTTGTTATTATAATTAAATGAGATTGTAAAAAATGAAAAGGTCAGATATAACTAATCAGAATTCGTATTAATGTAAGATATATAAATCAAGATGAATTGAATTTGGATTTAAAACAGGATTGGAGTTAAAACTCTAGAAATTTGAATAAGTGTTTGCAAATGGATTTGGATTAAATATATGACAATTTTAAAATCTTGGGAGATTTTAATTTTTTCTACAAACATTGCGCATGATATTTCAAAATAAATTTCAGAATGGAAGTGTTTAATAAATAGTTTTGAAAAGTGATATAGTATTGAACTCACTTCGATCGTTGGGAAATAACCCTGATGATGCTGGCCACATCATCAGTGTTTATTTTCAAGTTTGTAAGTGATAAACTACTAATAAAGATATTATTTCTAGGAATGTTTTGAGAACACAAGTTGTTTTGAATCCTGAAAAGGAAAGTTTGATTTTTGAGAAAAACAAAGTTGTTTAAAACTCCCAGGAAGAGACTGTTTGAATTAAAAACAAATTAAATAGGAATTTGCAAAAGCAAATTGAAATTGAGTTGGATTAGAATGATACCAAATAAAATTGGATTGTGAGATAGGAATCTGAAATGGTATTGGATTGGTGAGTTAAGAGTTTGGAATTGAGGATGGAACTCAAGTTTGAAATGAGATTATGGTTTGGATATAAGCGAATAACCGTGTTGAGGATAAACTGATTGGAGTTTGATTGGGGTGGCATTGGTATTTGCTAAATTGGTGGCAGATGGAAAAGATATAATGATATGCCCGACAAAAAAAATACAAGTTTATATTTTATATTGGTATGATATTTATGAGCCAGTTTGCAAGCCGCTTGGCTAATTGATTTTTTTTCGGATGGGAGAAGGCCTAGAGAGGCGAGTTGTAATTGTATCGATAGAGCCATATGTAATAACCCGCAAAATCTGGGCCAGTTTAAAATTTTTATTTTGGCAAATTTAGCGAATTTTGAATATTTAAAATGAATTATTTTAAATAATATCGTCGAGAAATTTATTTTGAATATAATTCGAACGTATATATTTTATATGCCGTCGTTAGAATATATATAATTTTATTTATATTTATAAATGGAATTGAAAATGGCGCGGTAGTTCGATAATTCGATTTCAAACTTCAATTGAATGTACCGGGTGCAAAACAATCCGGATTTTAGTGAAACCAAAAATAATGGAATCTAATTGATAATATCTTTCCAACGAACCCGAATAATTGAAATTTCATAGCGGGAATCAAAAGTTATGTCCAGTTGAAAATTCTGAATAGTCGCTATGGAATTCAGGCCCTTAAAAATGGACATTTTGCAAACGACCTCGGATTTCGACGAAACCAGTTTTGTTGGATCCGCAGTGTCAAGTTATTGCTAGATTCCAAATTTCATAATTTTTCGAATCAATATGTGAGCGTGGCGAAGGAAAACGCGTTTGACCATTTCAGTTGATTTTAATCGACTGGAAATTGGCCATTTTTCTAACGATCTCAGAATTCGACGAAACTAGTTTTGTTAGGACCGTATCATCAATACGAAGCTAGAAAATATTTTTTTGCAATTTATAGAGTTAGTATGTGACCCCAGTAATTTGAAATGTACGTTTAAAATTCAATATAGTGATTTAAATGTAAATTTAACGAAAACTGATTCAAACAGTCGAATCAGCTTGCGATACATATCCCATTGTGTTCGGAATGGGGGTAATTAGCTAGGGGCGACAGTCGGTGGGCTAGATTTCGAGTTAAAACGGAAAGTCAACTTTAAATTGAATTAAATAATTAAATTAAAAAAAAATATATAAAATATAACCCTCCCCCTTAAAAACCCGCTGGCCCCCTTTTTATTCTCAAATCGATTTCAAAAAAAAAAAAAAAAAAAAAAAAAAAGGGGGAAGAGGCGACGAAGGCGGGGAGGAGCCGCCGCCCTCCCCAAGGGCCACCGCGCCTCGTCAACGACCCCCCCTCTCTTCCACCTCGACCGCGACGCAAGAAGACCCCCCCCCCCTCGCCAGGAACAATCGCGAAGGACCCCCCCCCCCCCAGTCGAAGCCTGGAACCCTGCCGCGACACCCCCTGACGCCTGACGCCGCGCCCAAGTCGGATTCCGACCCCCCCCTTCTTGTCGTCGCCGCCTACTAACAGCCCTCCCCTCTCCCCGAACTTCAACTGTAAGTTTTCGTTTTTTTTTTATTTTATTATTATTTTATTTACTATTTTATTTCTGTTTTATTTTAACAGATTTAAAACGGATTTTTTTTTTTTTTTTTTTTAGAAAAATAAAACTGATTTTTAAAAATAGTTAAAACTGATTTTTATTAATAGTTAGAACTGATTTTTATTAATAGTTAAAACTGAATTTTTATATGGATAAAAACTGAATTTATATAGTTTAGAAACTGAGGTTTATATTGTTTAGAAACTGAAATAGAACTGATTTTGAAGAATAAAAATTCGATTTTTATATATAGAACTTTGAAGTAAAAATATGATTTTTATATATGGAACTTTGAAATAAAAATATGATTTTTATATATGGAACTTTGAAATAAAAATATGATTTTTATATATGGAACTTTGAAATAAAAATTCGATTTTTATATATGGAACTTTGAAATAAAAATTCGATTTTTATATATAGAACTTTGAAATAAAAATATGATTTTTATATATGGAACTTTGAAATAAAAATATGATTTTTATATATGGAACTTTGAAGTAAAAATTCGATTTTTATATATAGAACTTTGAAGTAAAAATTCGATTTTTATATATAGAACTTTGAAGTAAAAATTCGATTTTTATATATAGAACTTTGAAGTAAAAATTCGATTTTTATATATTGAACTTTGAAATAAAAATTCGATTTTTATATATTGAACTTTGAAATAAAAATTCGATTTTTATATATATAGTGGCCTTGGGCAACGAAGGTGACAAGAAGGCGAAACGATGAAGACTTCTGCAAATGAAGTGCGGTGGAGCTAGGATAGCTATTGGTGAGAACTTCTCACTCTAAATTCTCATTTTCTAGTTATATATATATATATATACTAGGATGCAGACGGTGCTTAGTAGCACCCGACACAATCGTCCACAGACCATGGACTTGTTTGTTTGGCTGTTTGGTTATTGATTGCGATATTGGTTTGAATGTGGTTTGTGGTGTGAAAAATCGAATCGATAAATTGGTTAGGATTAGACGTGCGCCGTTATAAGGCGAAGGAGTAAGGCTAGGTTAGACTCTTACTCCAAATTTTGTGGTTTGCATAACGAATTGATTTGATTGATGTGTGAATGGCGTGGGCCTTCACTAGACCGGGGATAAGGCTAGGCCTTGTCCCGTTTCTAGTATCGTGCCGTTATGCCGCCAAAATTTTCTAAAATATGTTAGAAAGTAAAAATATCATTTTATTTAAAGAATGAACTGAATAGAAATTCATATGTTGGAATAAAATGTTTTGTCGTTAAAAAAAAATATAATTTTTAACGTGAATGTGAATAAATAAATATTCATTTACAAACCAGACGGTTTGTTTATGTACACCTATTTGAAGGACATTGAGTGGGTCGATAAATTTTACACATCGCCCAACAGCACAAATAAAATATGTGTTTGATTGTTTGAAACCCCACACGGGTGTTAGGATGAAATTTGAAGTTCACTCATCCTGATTGATTAAATATGTCGATCGGTTGATTGACAGGCTGTTTTTAAGCGTTAGATATCTATATTTGATGCTTATACAGTGTAGTGCACTTTGGTTGATGGCTGATTATTTTTCCATGCTATTATATACATGTGTTGTATGAAAATCCATATAATTAACTTCATATGGTAATTGGTTGGGCCTCATTCCAATTTGAAAAACAAAGAATATTATAAAATAAAAGTTCATGTGTTGACAGTACTCATCCATTGAGATTGGTCATGTGTTGAACGAAATATTTTAATATTAAAATTTACATCTTTATCAATATTAAATAAGCGTTCATGTGTCGACAGTTTCATCCATTGAGATTGGTCGTGTGTTGAACGAAATATTTTAATATTAAAATTTACATCTTTATCGATATAAAATAAAAGTTCATGTGTTGACAGTACTCATCCATTGAGATTGGTCATGTGTTGAACGAAATATTTTGATAATAACAACTATTTTGAAAAAGAAATATTTGAAATAGAATATTTGAAAATAGAAATTTATGAAGCCGTGTTGATTAGATTGACGCCATTTTGACGTAAACGATTTATATCGATTTTATTCATAATGGAATGAATTGAAAACGATTTCGAAATGAAATGAATTGAAAACGATTTCGAAATGAAATGAATTGAAAACGATTTCGAAATGAAATGAATTGAAAACGATTTCGAAATGAAATGAATTGAAAACGATTTCGAAATGAAATGAATTGAAAACGAATTCAAATTGAATTGAAAGTGAATTTAAATGAATTCAAATTGAATTGAAATTTGAATTGAATAGAAATGAATTTTAAAACGAATTTATAAAGAAGAATTCAATTTTGATTTGAATTGAAAAGGAAGTTGAAAATGTTTTTGAAACGAATTCAAAACTATTTATATAATTCGTTTTAAATAGAAATCGACGAAATATATATTATATATATTATATATATAATATAATGGCCTGAATAGAACGCGCCGCGCCGCGGCAGTTCGTGAATTTCGACCATTTATTTCAAACGGATATTACGGGAGATCCGACCATCGGATTCTCCTAAAACCGGAACCGTTGGGTTCGTATCGAAAAGAGCTTTCTAACGAATATTAGAAATTTGAAATCTAACGGTTGGATTTGGAATTATGTCCAAATCAAATTCGAAAAAGGTCGCTGTAAGTGCAGTTCGATGGCCGTTGATGGAAATCGACTGTACGGGCCTTGATAAAATTATTAAAAATAGTAATAATTTATGTAAAATCATAAGAAATGATTTGGGAAGAATTGGGATGAAAAACTCCATATTTGAAAAGATAAAAATAGATTTTTATCGAAATGAACTAGTTTTGAACTAGAATTATAATTCTATTTATTTTTAAATAAATAAATTGAATTCGAAAAGGGTTTTAAAAATAACCAAAATTTCCAATGATTGCATTGGAGTGGATTTGAATCGAAATTGTCTTCGGAATATTTCGATGTTGGAATTCGTGATTATACAGGTGTTGTTATGGAAATTTGAAAGATATATATTTATATCGTTATTTCCAATACGACATTTGTTAATCGTAGAATTTGATATTGAATATAAGCCGGGATATTTTCTATTCAGAGCCTTGTATTTAATATCAAATGTGATTTGGGTTGTCGTGAATGGTGTCTTCACTAACACTGTTCTTAAACCCAGTTGAGAAAAGATTAAATCTTTTTATTTAGATTTAATGAAGTGTACCAATTAAATAATATTTAATTGGAATTGAATCGATATTGATTTTTGGGTTTATCGTGGACAGTGTTTTAAATAACACTCGTTCTTTAACCCGATCATTGATGAAATGTGATTTTGGGTTGTCGTGAACGGTATCTTCAATAATACAGTTCTTAGACCTAAAGGAGTTAAGAAAATCAGAAACTAACTGGAGATTAGTTAAGTTGAATAGTTTCCGAGGTATTGATCTGATGTTGGTTTCGGCCTTCGGGATTCATACTTAGGGAATTGCTCACTTGCTAATTTACAATTAGGGACTGATTGAAATGTGATGTGATTTTGGGTTTATCGTGAACCGTGTTTTAAATGGCACTGATTCTTTAACCCAGTCACAGATTAAAACTAAGTGGAGTTTTAATGAATCTTTAATTAGATTGAAATGATCGAAAATGGAGTATCACCAGTTTTGCTCCAGGCGATAGTTAAATCTTTAATTAGATTTGAACGTGAAATGGTAATTGAATTTACCAATAACACCGTGGTGTTAGATATGAAGTATTATCAGTTTTACTTCATGGGATTAATAGGTTGGGATTGGGAAATTAAAACAAATGATTACTTCGGTAAGGTTCGCTAATCCCGACTAGTTTGAATTGATATTCAAAAGAATAGAATAAAGAATAAATTCAAGGAAATTATCTTGGATAAAATTAATGGGAACCTTTCCCTATGAATGTGAAATTTAGAAACTAACTGTCGGTTGGCCAAGCAGAATGGTTTTCTGGATATTGATCTGATGTTGGTTTCGGCCTTCGGGGTTAATATTTGGGGAATTATTCTCTTGATTAATTTACGGTTAGTGACTAATGAATTGGAATGAGGCGTATGTTGTGTTTGTGTAACACTTATTTAAAATATACGCGAGTTATTCGGAAAGACCGGGTTAATCCCATTCTGAATAACTGATACGACGATAAGTCGAAGATGAAGACGATGGTCGAAGACCGGAGGTTTTCACGTCGTTTGGGTGATAACTGATGATCTTGATTGGGCTGTACACCCAAGAAGATGGAAACAGTTAGTGATCGTCCAGACGTACTTGGAGATCGATGGAAATGCGGGGTACTAGGTGCCTCCGGTTTCGTTCAGACCCAGAACGGACTTGTAAATGGACTGTGTGTCTGACATTGGATTTTAGTCTGTGTGATTGATTTCTATTAAATATATATCTGCTTGGCGGCGGAGAATTTATTCTCTTGCTTAACGCCCTTCTCTGAGACGTACGAGTTCAGGGGTTATATATTGATGGATATCAAACGCATGGAGTGAATTGCCTGTGTGGCATGCCTAAGTGGCAATTGATCGAGGCTTCTGTTGAAAAGCAAAGTCTTGTGGTGATGATCAAAGCACGGCCTTTGTGGCGTAGCTTTGTGTAACGTTTACCTCGCGAGTTTCACACCCGGTATGAACCAAAAACGGGAGACGGACCTCAGGGAGGGCATGCGTTTCTTTCTAGCTAAAAAGTGGCGTCAGTGGTTTTACACGCCCTGACGAGTTTGACTTATGTGGTTGTTGCTGTTGCGAGGCGCCTCGGATTGATCGGTCGTTCTCGAACCGATGGAGTCATTTAGTTGGCTCGTTTACGCCCCAAAGGGCGGAGTGACGTATTGTTCAGGCACTATAATCCACATTGGTGGACCGGCCCTGACGATCCAAGGGGCAGTTGCGGCTGTTCCGGAGACATGGGCTAGATTGTCTCGAATCGGTTGAGGACTATCTTTTGCCTCGGTTCATAGACGGAAATCCAATTTCCAAATACGTGACATTTGCGGTTTTAATTGTAATCCTATATATGGCGACATAGTGGGATGGGGCGCTCATGCCGCCTATGATTGATACTTATGATTTGAAGTGTTTTATACACTATGCACTTATATTAGTATCAAATAATTTGTTTTAAACGTATCAAGCATTCTTTGGCTGTTATAAGGGAAAACCCTATCCTCGACTGCGTTGCATTGTGTGATGGGACCTGGGTCTTATAACAGCTTCATTTTTCTTTATTTAGCATTGCGCTGTTTGTTTTATGCACTGGTATTCTTGGGAGGAAACCCGTTCCGTGTTATACGGCGTGGTCCCTGGATTTACCGAACTTTGAAAATAAAGATTAATAACTGTTTTAGTTCTCACACCAGTCACATGACTGACCTGGAGTTTATTGTTTTAATCTAAACTCTGGGTGCCCTTATTTTGACACGGGCAGCTAGTAGTTTTGGTTTTGCAGATTTATATTCACAGGATCCTGGTTTACAGCTGGAACGATATCCGGAAAGCTTTGTATCCGTGTATCCCTTCTAGTTGTGTATTGTATTATTTTCCGCTGCTGTGTATTTAAATGTAATTGAAATCTCTGATATTTCTGTGTAATATTCATTTATACTCTGTATATTCTTGTAATCTGGTGCATTGTTGTAATATACAGTGAAATGTTCTTTTATATGAGTTCTGTTGTGGTTTGTTCTCGAACTATCCGACGCTTTCCTTTACGGGGAAGTTGCGGGTTTTTACACGTGGTATCAGAGCTTTGGTTTACAGAGCTCGAGAACAAGACACATTAGAACCATACGAAAGAATTCATCAGATATTGGATTAGCAATATCGAATTAGAATGACTTGTTAGAGATGGGATCAGTAGTATCCTAGAACAAGCGTGAAGAGTATATTTTTCAAATGAAAACAAATTTTGTTTTGAAAATTTAAATCAATTATTCGTATTTGATTATTTATTTATTTTGAATATGGACAATCGAGTATATAAGGATTTTGCATATACGCGTCATGAACGTATATTCGAAGTTTTAATATACTGGATAGATATAGGATTACACTCTAGTCGCTCGGGGATGATTTTGATGATGGAGCTCCATCACCAAAATTTATGTTCGTGTTTCGAAGGTGTGATTTTCTATATATTTCCATTAGACTGGTGTGAGAACCAAAACTTATATAGTTAGAACACATTGTCGTGAATTGGCACCAAAAACATGATTTTTTGTATATATATCAAGTTATGAATTTGAAACTCTAATTCACTAATTGATTGATGTTTGTGTTGTTTGTTTATTTGTTTGCTAAACTTTAACCATTATGCCTAATTGAATCACATATTGAATTATATTGAAAATTGGTCGCATCTGCTTGCATATACATATACTTACATTGAACAGGTCATAGCAAGGAGGCTAGAGCAGAGAATAAAATATGTTTGCCCGACAAATAGGTACATGTTTACTACATAATTTCCTGTTTTGTTTGGGTGATGATGATTTTGTGAGCCTATTGGCTTTTTCTTTTTCTTTTTGAGATCTGAAGGACCGGGGAAGCTATTTGAAATTCCCCGATGCTCCCGGTGCAGGGGAGGTTATGGCGAAATTTTTCAAAAATTTAGGGTGTTAGCCAAATTTTTGAAATTTTAGAAATTCTCAGAAACTGAAAAGTTGGAGAATGGAAGCCTGATCGATCGTAGAGTTGAATAATCAAACCACTTTCGACTTTGTTCCTTTTCGGGGACGAAAAGTTTTAAGTGGGGGAGATTGTAATAACCCGCAAAATCTGGGCCAGTTTAAAATTTTTATTTTGGCAAATTTAGCGAATTTTGAATATTTAAAATGAATTATTTTAAATAATATCGTCGAGAAATTTATTTTGAATATAATTCGAACGTATATATTTTATATGCCGTCGTTAGAATATATATAATTTTATTTATATTTATAAATGGAATTGAAAATGGCGCGGTAGTTCGATAATTCGATTTCAAACTTCAATTGAATGTACCGGGTGCAAAACAATCCGGATTTTAGTGAAACCAAAAATAATGGAATCTAATTGATAATATCTTTCCAACGAACCCGAATAATTGAAATTTCATAGCGGGAATCAAAAGTTATGTCCAGTTGAAAATTCTGAATAGTCGCTATGGAATTCAGGCCCTTAAAAATGGACATTTTGCAAACGACCTCGGATTTCGACGAAACCAGTTTTGTTGGATCCGCAGTGTCAAGTTATTGCTAGATTCCAAATTTCATAATTTTTCGAATCAATATGTGAGCGTGGCGAAGGAAAACGCGTTTGACCATTTCAGTTGATTTTAATCGACTGGAAATTGGCCATTTTTCTAACGGTCTCAGAATTCGACGAAACTAGTTTTGTTAGGACCGTATCATCAATACGAAGCTAGAAAATATTTTTCTGCAATTTATAGAGTTAGTATGTGACCCCAGTAATTTGAAATGTACGTTTAAAATTCAATATAGTGATTTAAATGTAAATTTAACGAAAACTGATTCAAACAGTCGAATCAGCTTGCGATACATATCCCATTGTGTTCGGAATGGGGGTAATTAGCTAGGGGCGACAGTCGGTGGGCTAGATTTCGAGTTAAAACGGAAAGTCAACTTTAAATTGAATTAAATAATTAAATTTAAAAAAATATATATAAAATATAACCCTCCCCCTTAAAAACCCGCTGGCCCCCTTTTTATTCTCAAATCGATTTCAAAAAAAAAAAAAAAAAAAAAAAAAGGGGGAAGAGGCGACGAAGGCGGGGAGGAGCCGCCGCCCTCCCCAAGGGCCACCGCGCCTCGTCAACGACCCCCCCCTCTCTTCCACCTCGACCGCGACGCAAGAAGACCCCCCCCTCGCCAGGAACAATCGCGAAGGACCCCCCCCCCAGTCGAAGCCTGGAACCCTGCCGCGACACCCCCTGACGCCTGACGCCGCGCCCAAGTCGGATTCCGACCCCCCCTTCTTGTCGTCGCCGCCTACTAACAGCCCTCCCCTCTCCCCGAACTTCAACTGTAAGTTTTCGTTTTTTTTTTATTTTATTATTATTTTATTTACTATTTTATTTCTGTTTTATTTTAACAGATTTAAAACGGATTTTTTTTTTTTTTTTAGAAAAATAAAACTGATTTTTAAAAATAGTTAAAACTGATTTTTATTAATAGTTAGAACTGATTTTTATTAATAGTTAAAACTGAATTTTTATATGGATAAAAACTGAATTTATATAGTTTAGAAACTGAGGTTTATATTGTTTAGAAACTGAAATAGAACTGATTTTGAAGAATAAAAATTCGATTTTTATATATAGAACTTTGAAGTAAAAATATGATTTTTATATATGGAACTTTGAAATAAAAATATGATTTTTATATATGGAACTTTGAAATAAAAATATGATTTTTATATATGGAACTTTGAAATAAAAATTCGATTTTTATATATGGAACTTTGAAATAAAAATTCGATTTTTATATATAGAACTTTGAAATAAAAATATGATTTTTATATATGGAACTTTGAAATAAAAATATGATTTTTATATATGGAACTTTGAAGTAAAAATTCGATTTTTATATATAGAACTTTGAAGTAAAAATTCGATTTTTATATATAGAACTTTGAAGTAAAAATTCGATTTTTATATATAGAACTTTGAAGTAAAAATTCGTTTTTTATATATTGAACTTTGAAATAAAAATTCGATTTTTATATATTGAACTTTGAAATAAAAATTCGATTTTTATATATATAGTGGCCTTGGGCAACGAAGGTGACAAGAAGGCGAAACGATGAAGACTTCTGCAAATGAAGTGCGGTGGAGCTAGGATAGCTATTGGTGAGAACTTCTCACTCTAAATTCTCATTTTCTAGTTATATATATATATACTAGGATGCAGACGGTGCTTAGTAGCACCCGACACAATCGTCCACAGACCATGGACTTGTTTGTTTGGCTGTTTGGTTATTGATTGCGATATTGGTTTGAATGTGGTTTGTGGTGTGAAAAATCGAATCGATAAATTGGTTAGGATTAGACGTGCGCCGTTATAAGGCGAAGGAGTAAGGCTAGGTTAGACTCTTACTCCAAATTTTGTGGTTTGCATAATGAATTGATTTGATTGATGTGTGAATGGCATGGGCCTTCACTAGACCGGGGATAAGGCTAGGCCTTGTCCCGTTTCTAGTATCGTGCCGTTATGCCGCCAAAATTTTCTAAAATATGTTAGAAAGTAAAAATATCATTTTATTTAAAGAATGAACTGAATAGAAATTCATATGTTGGAATAAAATGTTTTGTCGTTAAAAAAAATTATAATTTTTAACGTGAATAAATAAATATTCATTTACAAACCAGACGGTTTGTTTATGTACACCTATTTGAAGGACATTGAGTGGGTCGATAAATTTTACACATCGCCCAACAGCACAAATAAAATATGTGTTTGATTGTTTGAAACCCCACACGGGTGTTAGGATGAAATTTGAAGTTCACTCATCCTGATTGATTAAATATGTCGATCGGTTGATTGACAGACTGTTTTTAAGCGTTAGATATCTATATTTGATGCTTATACAGTGTAGTGCACTTTGGTTGATGGCTGATTATTTTTCCATGCTATTATATACATGTGTTGTATGAAAATCCATATAATTAACTTCATATGGTAATTGGTTGGGCCTCATTCCAATTTGAAAAACAAAGAATATTATAAAATAAAAGTTCATGTGTTGACAGTACTCATCCATTGAGATTGGTCATGTGTTGAACGAAATATTTTAATATTAAAATTTACATCTTTATCAATATTAAATAAGCGTTCATGTGTCGACAGTTTCATCCATTGAGATTGGTCGTGTGTTGAACGAAATATTTTAATATTAAAATTTACATCTTTATCGATATAAAATAAAAGTTCATGTGTTGACAGTACTCATCCATTGAGATTGGTCATGTGTTGAACGAAATATTTTGATAATAACAACTATTTTGAAAAAGAAATATTTGAAATAGAATATTTGAAAATAGAAATTTATGAAGCCGTGTTGATTAGATTGACGCCATTTTGACGTAAACGATTTATATCGATTTTATTCATAATGGAATAAATTGAAAACGATTTCGAAATGAAATGAATTGAAAACGATTTCGAAATGAAATGAATTGAAAACGATTTCGAAATGAAATGAATTGAAAACGATTTCGAAATGAAATGAATTGAAAACGAATTCAAATTGAATTGAAAGTGAATTTAAATGAATTCAAATTGAATTGAAATTTGAATTGAATAGAAATGAATTTTAAAACGAATTTATAAAGAAGAATTCAATTTTGATTTGAATTGAAAAGGAAGTTGAAAATGTTTTTGAAACGAATTCAAAACTATTTATATAATTCGTTTTAAATAGAAATCGACGAAATATATATTATATATATTATATATATAATATAATGGCCTGAATAGAACGCGCCGCGCCGCGGCAGTTCGTGAATTTCGACCATTTATTTCAAACGGATATTACGGGAGATCCGACCGTCGGATTCTCCTAAAACCGGAACCGTTGGGTTCGTATCGAAAAGAGCTTTCTAACGAATATTAGAAATTTGAAATCTAACGGTTGGATTTGGAATTATGTCCAAATCAAATTCGAAAAAGGTCGCTGTAAGTGCAGTTCGATGGCCGTTGATGGAAATCGACTGTACGGGCCTTGATAAAATTATTAAAAATAGTAATAATTTATGTAAAATCATAAGAAATGATTTGGGAAGAATTGGGATGAAAAACTCCATATTTGAAAAGATAAAAATAGATTTTTATCGAAATGAACTAGTTTTGAACTAGAATTATAATTCTATTTATTTTTAAATAAATAAATTGAATTCGAAAAGGGTTTTAAAAATAACCAAAATTTCCAATGATTGCATTGGAGTGGATTTGAATCGAAATTGTCTTCGGAATATTTCGATGTTGGAATTCGTGATTATACAGGTGTTGTTATGGAAATTTGAAAGATATATATTTATATCGTTATTTCCAATACGACATTTGTTAATCGTAGAATTTGATATTGAATATAAGCCGGGATATTTTCTATTCAGAGCCTTGTATTTAATATCAAATGTGATTTGGGTTGTCGTGAATGGTGTCTTCACTAACACTGTTCTTAAACCCAGTTGAGAAAAGATTAAATCTTTTTATTTAGATTTAATGAAGTGTACCAATTAAATAATATTTAATTGGAATTGAATCGATATTGATTTTTGGGTTTATCGTGGACAGTGTTTTAAATAACACTCGTTCTTTAACCCGATCATTGATGAAATGTGATTTTGGGTTGTCGTGAACGGTATCTTCAATAATACAGTTCTTAGACCTAAAGGAGTTAAGAAAATCAGAAACTAACTGGAGATTAGTTAAGTTGAATAGTTTCCGAGGTATTGATCTGATGTTGGTTTCGGCCTTCGGGATTCATACTTAGGGAATTGCTCACTTGTTAATTTACAATTAGGGACTGATTGAAATGTGATGTGATTTTGGGTTTATCGTGAACCGTGTTTTAAATGGCACTGATTCTTTAACCCAGTCACAGATTAAAACTAAGTGGAGTTTTAATGAATCTTTAATTAGATTGAAATGATCGAAAATGGAGTATCACCAGTTTTGCTCCAGGCGATAGTTAAATCTTTAATTAGATTTGAACGTGAAATGGTAATTGAATTTACCAATAACACCGTGGTGTTAGATATGAAGTATTATCAGTTTTACTTCATGGGATTAATAGGTTGGGATTGGGAAATTAAAACAAATGATTACTTCGGTAAGGTTCGCTAATCCCGACTAGTTTGAATTGATATTCAAAAGAATAGAATAAAGAATAAATTCAAGGAAATTATCTTGGATAAAATTAATGGGAACCTTTCCCTATGAATGTGAAATTTAGAAACTAACTGTCGGTTGGCCAAGCAGAATGGTTTTCTGGATATTGATCTGATGTTGGTTTCGGCCTTCGGGGTTAATATTTGGGGAATTATTCTCTTGATTAATTTACGGTTAGTGACTAATGAATTGGAATGAGGCGTATGTTGTGTTTGTGTAACACTTATTTAAAATATACGCGAGTTATTCGGAAAGACCGGGTTAATCCCATTCTGAATAACTGATACGACGATAAGTCGAAGATGAAGACGATGGTCGAAGACCGGAGGTTTTCACGTCGTTTGGGTGATAACTGATGATCTTGATTGGGCTGTACACCCAAGAAGATGGAAACAGTTAGTGATCGTCCAGACGTACTTGGAGATCGATGGATATGCGGGGTACTAGGTGCCTCCGGTTTCGTTCAGACCCAGAACGGACTTGTAAATGGACTGTGTGTCTGACATTGGATTTTAGTCTGTGTGATTGATTTCTATTAAATATATATCTGCTTGGCGGCGGAGAATTTATTCTCTTGCTTAACGCCCTTCTCTGAGACGTACGAGTTCAGGGGTTATATATTGATGGATATCAAACGCATGGAGTGAATTGCCTGTGTGGCATGCCTAAGTGGCAATTGATCGAGGCTTCTGTTGAAAAGCAAAGTCTTGTGGTGATGATCAAAGCACGGCCTTTGTGGCGTAGCTTTGTGTAACGTTTACCTCGCGAGTTTCACACCCGGTATGAACCAAAAACGGGAGACGGACCTCAGGGAGGGCATGCGTTTCTTTCTAGCTAAAAAGTGGCGTCAGTGGTTTTACACGCCCTGACGAGTTTGACTTATGTGGTTGTTGCTGTTGCGAGGCGCCTCGGATTGATCGGTCGTTCTCGAACCGATGGAGTCATTTAGTTGGCTCGTTTACGCCCCAAAGGGCGGAGTGACGTATTGTTCAGGCACTATAATCCACATCGGTGGACCGGCCCTGACGATCCAAGGGGCAGTTGCGGCTGTTCCGGAGACATGGGCTAGATTGTCTCGAATCGGTTGAGGACTATCTTTTGCCTCGGTTCATAGACGGAAATCCAATTTCCAAATACGTGACATTTGCGGTTTTAATTGTAATCCTATATATGGCGACATAGTGGGATGGGGCGCTCATGCCGCCTATGATTGATACTTATGATTTGAAGTGTTTTATACACTATGCACTTATATTAGTATCAAATAATTTGTTTTAAACGTATCAAGCATTCTTTGGCTGTTATAAGGGAAAACCCTATCCTCGACTGCGTTGCATTGTGTGATGGGACCTGGGTCTTATAACAGCTTCATTTTTCTTTATTTAGCATTGCGCTGTTTGTTTTATGCACTGGTATTCTTGGGAGGAAACCCGTTCCGTGTTATACGGCGTGGTCCCTGGATTTACCGAACTTTGAAAATAAAGATTAATAACTGTTTTAGTTCTCACACCAGTCACATGACTGACCTGGAGTTTATTGTTTTAACCTAAACTCTGGGTGCCCTTATTTTGACACGGGCAGCTAGTAGTTTTGGTTTTGCAGATTTATATTCACAGGATCCTGGTTTACAGCTGGAACGATATCCGGAAAGCTTTGTATCCGTGTATCCCTTCTAGTTGTGTATTGTATTATTTTCCGCTGCTGTGTATTTAAATGTAATTGAAATCTCTGATATTTCTGTGTAATATTCATTTATACTCTGTATATTCTTGTAATCTGGTGCATTGTTGTAATATACAGTGAAATGTTCTTTTATATGAGTTCTGTTGTGGTTTGTTCTCGAACTATCCGACGCTTTCCTTTACGGGGAAGTTGCGGGTTTTTACACCATATAACAGAGACGCTGGCGAAATTTTCCAAAAATTTAGGGTATTAGAATTTTTTTAGAATTTTTGGAAAATTTCCGGTAATAAGAATCAATTAATATTTAATTGAAATTAATCTGCCGATAGTGTATCTCTAGAGGTATGGGACCATGACAAGGTATGGGACCACCTGCCGATAGTGTATCTCTAGAGGCGAATACACTGGGTTCAACAAGAACGTCATGCAACCCGGCCCACACATGACCGACCACTCATTTCGTTTGAGTGTATCGAATGTATATCACTGACGGTTGGGATCAACAACCGTCTCCCGAAAAGGGACAGCATCGAATATAGATTAAAGAAGCAAATGGAATTTCTCTAGATAGGTGATTATACACCCTAATGGGAGCGACCTACATAGCCATGCTGCCTGCCCAATTTTTGTCATTTCCCAGTTGATGAGGCTTGAGGCTAGAATTTCCCTCTAGAACATCTGGCCCCAATTCACTTTGAATGCTACATTGTCAGATCCTCTGGATATCACTAATTGGCATCCACAAAAATACCCTAGTTGGGAGCTAACCAACTATGACACGTTTGAAGAAATCAACGTACGTGGCCCATTGGAAATACTCTGTCAGACATTCATCCATACAAGTCATCCAGGAACAGGATGAACCGAAGGTACCCTCCTACCGCATCCTTTTATAGGAATCACCCCAAGGATCAGTAGCGAGTAGTCCTTGCAATCCGTAAATCTCAACCATGACCGAATCACATCAGAATATCTCTGCGTTGCAACATAGAGAATATTCGACAAGTAATCCTTCCGCTTATGAAGATCCACGGTCTTCACCTGCTCCATCTTCAATCAGCATCTTCACATATTTGCTGGTCGGAATGGTTTTTGAATATAAATTCGATTCCGGTCTTTCCATACCAATAGTCTTATTGGTCAGGTTTGATAGTCGGTGATTTAACTATCAAATAACAATAGTGTGAATACAATGAGTTTGTTGATTCAGCACTTGGCACTACTTGGCTTATTTACAAATAAATAAATATATGGTAAATCAACCTTTAATACTTTCAATATGATTAATCCTTTATATTTATTCTCAATTATAACAAAACTATTTTAAATACTTTAAAACATGTATATATGTATATACCCAGCTTTCCATTCCTTTTGGAAATATCGATATATTTCTGTAAAACCTTTTTCCACCTTTTTTGTAATGACCCAGATTTTGAGCGGCTTTGGTTATCGACATAAGCACGATGTCGATAACCAAACCATCGAAAAATCCTGGTAATTAGTGAAAGAAATTAGAGGGTGAGAATAGATAAGATAGAAACTTAGAATAGAAGAAGAAGAAGAAGAACACAACATCAGAGTAACACGAATCTCACAGCGGAACGAATAAATATATTTCATAACATAACTTTGAAATACAAATCTGTACTTGAATATACATATCATTATCAAAGTACAGCACTTACAACACAACGGAAATAACTATAGCTATATGATCCTGAAGCCTCCTGCTCCAAGCTCTTCCAGTATATCTGTAAATCCCGACTACTTGACTGCCCGTACAAATTTAGGCACCCAAGAGTTTAGGGAAAATAACAAAGTAAACTCCGGGTCAGTCATGGGACTGATGTGAGTAAAACAGTTAAAAACAGTTGAACAAGTAAACGATATCTCATAAGACCACGCCGCATAACGGAACGGGTTTTTCCCTTATGAGAATCCAAAATAACTTTATATCAAAAACCTTTTGATATTATAATAATGTCTATCAACCACAGTATATATAATCATCTAGCAGAACGCTTTCATCTCACGTTCTACATATATAGTATACAATCAAAACCGCAATCACGTATTGGGTAATGGATTTCCAACTATGACAAGGTATGGAACCACCTATCACTCGTGTACCTCTAGAGAGGAATACACTGGGTTCAACAAGAACATCTTGCAACCCGGCCACACATGACCGACCACTCATTTCGCTTGAGCGTATCGAATGTATATCACCAACGGTTGGGATCAGCAACCGTTTCCCAAATGGGACAGCATCAACAATAGATTTTTAGAACTAAATGAAACTCTAGATCAGGTGATTATACACCCTACTTCAGTGCGACCGACTTAGCCATGTTGCCTGCCCGATTTCTGTCATTTACCGGATGATGAGGCTAGAGGTTACGCTTCGTCATCACATCAGATTCACTTTGAATGCCACATCATCAAATCCATCCAAACACCGATTGACGTCCTCAACAATACATTATGTGTTAGCTAAAAGAAGTTTCCTTCTTCGCTTCCACTCTTGGTACGGTTGGAGAAATCAATATATGTGATCGTCTGGAAATACTCTGTCAGACATCCGTCCATACAAGTCATCCAGGAACAGGATGAACCGAAGGCACTATTCTGTAAACAGGATAGCCCTTGCATAACTCTGTCTTCAATTTCCTTTGGCATATATGATTCACAACGCTTATGCCAATACAGAGTGGTTCTTTGGATAATAATCCAACCGATCTCTCCATATTAACAACGTTAAAATGGTCAAAAACTTCGATAGTCTGTGATTTAACTATCGAAGGAAAACAGGTGTGCAACCAACAATATCATTTCCAAATGGAAATTTATATCGATCAAACATCATTCAACATTTATCTCCTTATTTCATAAATTTACTTATCTCCTGTTTCCCTATATTCAATATTTCTTATTTTCTAAATTTGGAAAATATACGTTATTAATAATGGAAAACATTTCCATTTCTTGTTTTCTTTATTAGAAAACATTTCTGGTTTCTTATTTGGAAAACATTTCCAAAGCTTCTTCATTGGACTTAGACAGATGTTTAAACAAACATCGATATGCCACTCAAACCATTTCCTTTACTGTCGAACCTTAACTATTCCTTAGTTAAAAACGAAGCCAATCAAGTTGGGGTAGAACTACCTCTCAGACCTTAACTGAACAACATTTCTAACTTTGAAATTGGCAAAGTTCACTTTATATTCCTTTTACTGACTTCCTTACTTAACCCTCCTTCGAATAGATCTCTATTTGATTTACTCTATTCACTTAACCCCTTTCGAATAAACTATATTCGATTTACTAACTTTATTAGAATAAACTATATTCTATTAACTCCTTTTACTTTAACTCCAATCGATTAAACTAACATCGATTAACTCCTTTTAACTTTAACACTAATCGATTAACTAACATCGATTAACTCCTTTTACTTTAACTCTAATCGATTAAACTAACATCGATTAACTCCTTTGAACTTTAACACTAATCGATTAACTAACATCGATTAACTCCTTTTACTTTAACACTAATCGATTAACTAACATCGATTAGCTCCTTCGCTTTAACTCTAATCGATTAAACTAACATCGATTAACTCCTTTGCTTTCTATTCGAATAAACTATATTCGATTAACTCATTTTACTTTCTATACGAATAAACTATATTTGATTAACTCATTTTACTTTCTATACGAATAAACTATATTTGATTAACTCCTTTTACTTTCTATTCGAATAAACTATATTTGATTAACTCCTTTTACTTTCTATTCGAATAAACTATATTTGATTAACTCCTTTTACTTTCTATTCGAATAAACTATATTTGATTAACTCCTTTTACTTTCTATTCGAATAAACTATATTTGATTAACACCTTTTACTTTCTATTCGAATAAACTATATTTGATTAACTCCTTTTACTTTCTATTCGAATAAACTATATTTGATTAACTCCTTTTACTTTCTATTCGAATAAACTATATTTGATTAACTCCTTTTACTTTCTATTCGAATAAACTATATTTGATTAACTCCTTTGCTTTAACTCTAATCGATTAAACTAACATCGATTAGCTCCTTTGTTTTAACTCTAATCGATTAAACTAACATCGATTAACTCCTTTGCTTTAACACTAATCGATTAACTAACATCGATTAACTCCTTTGCTTTAACACTAATCGATTAAACTAACATCGATTAACTCCTTTTCGAATAAACTATTCATTTATAAAGATTTATTTTTAGTAACAGTTCTTCACTTTACAAATGATTTCCCTTTTTATTTACTTTTGAAATATATCCTTTTACAAAATCTATTGATTTTATAAACTCCTTTTATTTCAAAAACACATTGAAATAATTCTTTTTACATCCCAGGGTCTTTATGATATTTAAAATATCGAATAAAAATGATCAACATCATTCCAACACCCATAATCCATAACAGATTATATAACACATCATATATCACAATATATGAAAACAGTAAAATAAATGTTGAGGAATCTGGTCGGATTCCTCCAACCTGTTTCCCTGCATCACAGATGTTAAACAATATAGGTAACATTACTTTCAGTTCCATATGATATATTCTGTTAAACATAATCAATATAGAAATTCAACTAACTGACTAGCAGTTCAATCAATCAAACCAACACACAACAATCAACAGATGATTAACAGTTCTAAAAATTCATTATAAAAATATAATTGTACAGAGTTGGTGAGTTTTACTCACCTTTGCAGTTCATCGTTAAAGAACGATAAACTGTTGTTTGATTTGAATCAAACAGTTTATTTCACAATCTATTCAAACTAGCTCGGATTCACTCTCAGTCAGCTCCATGGGGTAGCCACCGTCCCAACGATCCCAACGGATCCAACCGTTCGAAATTCTAATCATGTATGAAATAGATATGCAATTTATACGTTAATACACTATTATAAAATTAAAAAATAAAACTCAATCATTTAAATGGGCTTAACTCAAAAATCTCCGGCCCGTTTCCCTTTCTAATTCAATTCAGCCCACAAGCCTCTTTCCAGCAAATCCCTTCCTTCCCGAGACTAAAACGTACGAGCTCCAGCATACGATTTGCACGCTATTCCCAACATTCAACGTTATTTCCACCAACACTTATCTCATCAGCCTTTCTTCCCCAAGTACCCCTCCAATCCTTCACAAAAACTGAAACCAACTCACCAAAAATGTCACTCCAGCTCCTCCCTGATATAAGACTCACGCCACCAGCCCCTTTTGTATTTTACCCCTTCCTTAAACCAAAATCTGCTCCTCCATACTCCAGTAAGGTAACCGCATGTACCCATGTTTTAACGGCCTAATGCCCCTTCACATCCATACCCAACGTCAGTATTCACTCCTCATACTCCACAAAACCACAAACCCAAAAAGCACCGTCAGCTCAACACCATTCCCGTACTCCAGACTCCACTCACTCCTCGAGTTCGACCTTGCCATCATCACTCGCGTCGGCAGGAGCATCACGAGCTTCCAATAGCTGCGTCGAATTGCCCAAAACGGAGATGAGCTCGAAGCTCTTGAGTCCATGGTCTCAGATATATAAGTTTCTCGATTTATAAGTTTTTCTATGAGTTTTTCCTTGATTTTGAAGTTGGAAATATCGGGTTTTGGGATTTAGAACTGGCGGTGGATTTGTTTGCTGAAGAGAACGGTATCAGGTCCTAAGGGATTTTCTAAATGGGTACTTATAGTATTTAGTTTTGCTTTTTCTGTTGGTTACGATTTCTCCATGTTTTGATTTAGGGAAAAGCTTTGTGCGGCTAAGAAATGTGAAACGTGGTCTTCTTTTTTTACCAAGGAGTCTTTGTTTAGTTTTTAGGAATAGGTTTTATTTACGGTACCTCGAAGCTTCGTTTATTTTTATCATTTTAAATTGTTATCGACAAAAATAAAAATACCAGTGAGATGAGCAATGTCCCACGATCCCAAAAATATAAAAATACCGGTAGGTGGACTCATATTGTGAAACCCCGAAATGTTTATACAGGGTGCCAAATACTCCAAATAAAAAGTTGCTTATTTAATTAATTAAAAATTGCAGTAAAATTCTAAAAATTAAATTATCGCTATTTCCCAAAAGAACCTTGTCTGAATTCACAACCGATATCTAGTTATTTTGAAATAACCGTTATGGCCGATAAAAGATTCTATAGCGACTATTTTAAAATTTGATTTGAACATATCTCAAAATCTACACGATGAAATCCTGATTTTTCTCTTCCACTAGAATGATATACTTCACCAGCTCCGTACGTTTCTTGTTTCATAGAAATCCGATTTAAAACGAATCATGTACATTCAGTTGAAGTTCGAATTGCCAATTTACGAACTGCAGCGCCATTTCGAGCTCGTTTATAATTATATTATAAACTATACGTTCAACTGTCGATGATTGAATATATTCGTTATTCAAATTCAATTCCAAGCTGAATTAAATATCACAGATGATCTGGTTCACACCATATCGTCATTTCAGCCAATTCTGATTATTTCTGAATTAAATATATTATTTAATTTATTATTTTAATTAAATATTCATCATAGTTTAATTCCACGACCATTAAATCCTTTTAATCACCATTTATATAATTAAATAAATTAATTATAATACCTCTGCCAATGCAGGTCATTACAATCTTCCCCACTTAAAATAATTTCGTCCTCGAAATTGCTAAAAGGTAGAGGACGACCCTATCGACTAGTTAGAACATATTTGTTCACTTCTTAACTTCAGTTTCAACTGAACCAATTTAATTTCAATTAAAAATTAATTAATTCCTATTATCGAAAAATTTCAAAAATCCTGAAAATTTTCTAACGCCTTAACTCTTCGAAAAATTTCGCCAGTACCTCCTTTGTACGGCTCAATCGGTCAAACTCCAACTCGCCTCTCTGGGCCATCTCCAACCCAAAGGAAAATCAAACAGCCAAGCAGCTTGCCAATTCGGCTCATAAATCTTATATCCAATAGAAATATAAACTTGTACCTTTTGTCGGCATATCATTATATCCCTTCCACCTGTTATTAAATTCAGCAGATACAAGGGTTATCCCAATCAAATCCCCATCTGCTTTTATCCATGACAGAACCATTCGCTTATATCCTAAGTCGAATTTTATTTCAAATTTTGAGTTCCATTCTCAATTTCAAACTCTTAACTTCCCAATCCAATTTTCATTTCAGATTCTTATTTCGACAATCCAATTTTATTCAAGAATAAATTTTTCCTGATATCGTTCTATTTCCATTCAGTTTTCACTTAACTGTTTCAATTTAATTTCAGCTTACTTCCTCAAACTTCTATTTAAATTTGTTCTTAATTCAAACAGTCGCTTCCTGGGAATTTTAAACAGTTTACTTTTTCAAAAATCAAATTTTCCTTTTTGAAATTCAACTGAGCCCATAATCAATATTCCATTAGTTAAATCACTTCTCTATTTCTTTATCTATATTTGTTAACCAAATATTTGCAATAACCATATTGGCCCTTTTATGTTATTGGGAAAACATTTCTGAATATCGCCTTCCTTTATTTTCTAAACTTTAGAAAACATATGCTATTTATAATTGGAAAATATTCCAATTACTTATCTCTTTTCCGATCTCGTTTATTTCTATACTTAGGGAATATTCTTTATTATATTTCCAAGCTTACACTTATTTGGGTTAAAACGGATGTTGTGTAAAACATCGTTACGACAACCCAAATACTATATTCAACTAACTCTTATTCAACATTGATCTTCGAGCCTGAAATCTTACTATTTATTTGTTAATAATGAAATCAATCAAGTTGGGGTATAACTACCTCTCAGACCTTGACTGAATAACATTTATAACGTCAAAACAGATATGACTACTTACTTGAATAGTCAATACCATACAACTACTTATTCACTTTTAAACACATATACACTTTCTCTTTCTATTCTTACTAGATTTTATTCCTAGTCTTCCTTTTTTGATTATACCATTCTATTTCTAAGTTCGTTTCCTTATCGACTTCTATATACACATCGATACGTTGATTTTTAACTATCAAATTATCTTAAAAATATTCTAACTCCTTAAATTCCCGGAAAAATTTGCCAAAACCTTCTTTGTACTAGGAACATCGGGATATTTCACATAGCCTCCCATGGCCTTCACCAATCCAAAAGAAAAACAAAAAGCCAAGTGGCTAGCCGATATGGCGCATAAAATCTCATATATGAATTAAATACATACCTTTTGTCGAGCAATCTATTTATAACTCTTGCATTATCCTTATCCATACCTATATCATGTATATTTATACATTTCTAATTCATTTCAACTTAATCCAATCATTTTAACTTAGTTCGTTAAGTGATTTTCAAATTACTGGTTTGCCCATTTCACCTTTTTATTTGAATATACACGTTCAAATATAGGTTTAACTTGTTTATCAACTAATTGAATTTCATTTCAATTCTCTTATTCAAATTCTATATTTGAATTTCATTTCAAATCTCTTATTCAAATTCCATATATGAATTTCGTTTCAATTTTCTTATTCAAATTCCATATTTGAATTTCGTATCAATTTTCTTATTCAAATTCCATATTTGAATTTCGTTTCAATTTTCTTATTCAAATTCCATATTTGAATTTCATTATTCAAATCTATTTTCAAACTCCATTTGAATTTCTATATTCAAATCTATTTGAATTCTCTTTATTCAAATTTCATTTTCAATTCTATTTGAATCCTCAACATTCAAATTTCGTTTTCACTTTCGATATTCAAATCCTATATTTGAAATCTCTTATATTTTCTATATCCAAACGCCATTTGAATTTCTATATTCAAATTCTATATCACTTCCATTGAATTTCATATATTCAAACTCCCTTTGAATTTCTATATTCAAATTTCATTATTACTCTATATGAATTCTATATTCAATTTTCCATTATTTAAATCTTCTTTATTCAAATCTCATTTGAATTTCTATATTCAAACCTCCTTTGAATTTTCTATATTCAAATCCCCTTTGAATTCTCTATATTCAAATCCCCTTTGAATTTTCTTATTTACATTCTATGTTTGAACTTCCTTTATTCAAATTCCTTTATTATAAATCCCATTTGAAATTCAACACAACTTGTCTTTCCCAAAACAATTTCAACACAGTATCTCTGGTAGTAATTCGTCACTTACAACTCGAAAATGAATACTGATGATGCAGCTGTCATCATCAGAATCTATTTTCCAGCGATCGAAGTGAGTTCAATACTATAAAACCATTTCTAAACATTTCCACTTTGAAATTCATTTCAAAATATAATTCACACTGCTTGTAAAACAATTTAAAATCTCCCAGGATCTTAAATTTTCCTTATTTTTTTATCCAAATCCATTTACAAACACTTATCCAATTCTCCAGAGTTTTAATTCAATTTCTGGTTTAAATTCAGATTTAATTCATCTGATTTCACGTATTTCACTTAGATGAACTCTGATTGGTTATTTACATAACCATTTAATTTATAATCTTACTCGATTATAGTAACAACCAATATATCCACAATATTATAATTTTGGTATATATATCTTCTCTATATCAAGATATACCTTAGGTAACTTATTTTAGTTTACCCTCTTTTCAAAACATACCATGACGGTTCATCGTATTCAAGTGTTTAGTAACTCCTACCGATACAGTGGATCAAACTGATCGACCAGAACTCATAAACGACTCAACCAATGAATCTCCACAATATAAAACAATTTTTTTATATCAATAACAAATACGTCCACTCGTATATATACACTCAATCTCAGTCTAGGGTATTACTAACCCTATCTCTACCGAGTCACGCCACAGAGCCAAGAAATTCTTAACTTAAGCTCTGATACCAACTGTAATGACCCGGATTTTGAGCGGCTATGGTTATCGACATAAGCACGATGTCGATAACCAAACCATCGAAAAATCCTGGTAATTAGTGAAAGAAATTAGAGGGTGAGAATAGATAAGATAGAAACTTAGAATAGAAGAAGAAGAAGAACACAACATCAGAGTAACACGAATCTCACAACGGAACGAATAAATATATTTCATAAAATAACTTTTAAATACAAATCTGTACTTGAATATACATATCATTATCAAAGTACAGCACTTACAACACAGCGGAAATAACTATAGCTATATGATCCTGAAGCCTCCTGCTCCAAGCTCTTCCAGTATATCTGTAAATCCCGACTACTTGACTGCCCGTACAAATTTAGGCACCCAAGAGTTTAGGGAAAATAACAAAGTAAACTCCGGATCAGTCATGGGACTGGTGTGAGTAAAACAGTTAAAAATAGTTGAACAAGTAAACGATATCTCATAAGACCACGCCGCATAACGGAACGGGTTTTTCCCTTATGAGAATCCAAAATAACTTTATATCAAAAACCTTTTGATATTATAATAATGTCTATCAACCACAGTATATATAATCATCTAGCAGAACGCTTTCATCTCACGTTCTACATATATAGTATACAATCAAAACCGCAAGCACGTATTGGGTAATGGATTTCCAACTATGACAAGGTATGGAACCACCTATCGCTCGTGTACCTCTAGAGAGGAATACACTGGGTTCAACAAGAACATCTTGCAACCCGGCCACACATGACCGACCACTCATTTCGCTTGAGCGTATCGAATGTATATCACCAACGGTTGGGATCAGCAACCGTTTCCCGAATGGGACAGCATCAACAATAGATTTTTAGAAGTAAATTAAACTCTAGATCAGGTGATTATACACCCCACTTCGGTGCGACTGACTTAGCCATGCTGCCTGCCCGATTTCTGTCATTTACCGGATGATGAGGCTAGAGGTTACGCTTCATCATCACATCAGATTCACTTTGAATGCCACATCATCAAATCCATCCAAACACCGATTGACGTCCTCAACAATACATTATGTGTTAGCTAAAAGAAGTTTCCTTCTTCGCTTCCACTCTTGGTACGGTTGGAGAAATCAATATATGTGATCGTCTGGAAATACTCTGTCAGACATCCGTCCATACAAGTCATCCAGGAACAGGATGAACCGAAGGCACTATTCTGTAAACAGGATAGCCCTTGCATAACTCTGTCTTCAATTTCCTTTGGCATATATGATTCGCAACGCTTATGCCAATACAGAGTGGTTCTTTGGATAATAATCCAACCGATCTCTCCATATTAACAACGTTAAAATGGTCAAAAACTTCGATAGTCTGTGATTTAACTATCGAAGGAAAACAGGTGTGCAACCAACGATATCATTTCCAAATGGAAATTTATATCGATCAAACATCATTCAACATTTGTCTCCTTATTTCATAAATTTACTTGTCTCCTGTTTCCCTATATTCAATATTTCTTATTTTCTAAATTTGGAAAATATACGTTATTAATAATGGAAAACATTTCCATTTCTTGTTTTCTTTATTAGAAAACATTTCTGGTTTCTTATTTGGAAAACATTTCCAAAGCTTCTTCATTGGACTTAGACAGATGTTTAAACAAACATTGCTATGCCACTCAAACCATTTCCTTTACTGCCGAACCTTAATTATTCCTTAGTTAAAAACGAAGCCAATCAAGTTGGGGTAGAACTACCTCTCAGACCTTAACTGAACAACATTTCTAACTTTGAAATTGGCAAAGTTCACTTTATATTCCTTTTACTGACTTCCTTACTTAACCCTCCTTCGAATAGATCTCTATTTGATTTACTCTATTCACTTAACCCCTTTCGAATAAACTATATTCGATTTACTAACTTTATTCGAATAAACTATATTCTATTAACTCCTTTTACTTTAACTCTAATCGATTAAACTAACATCGATTAACTCCTTTTAACTTTAACACTAATCGATTAACTAACATCGATTAACTCCTTTTACTTTAACTCTAATCGATTAAACTAACATCGATTAACTCCTTTTAACTTTAACACTAATCAATTAACTAACATCGATTAACTCCTTTTACTTTAACACTAATCGATTAACTAACATCGATTAGCTCCTTTGCTTTAACTCTAATCGATTAAACTAACATCGATTAACTCCTTTGCTTTCTATTCGAATAAACTATATTCGATTAACTCATTTTACTTTCTATACGAATAAACTATATTTGATTAACTCATTTTACTTTCTATACGAATAAACTATATTTGATTAACTCCTTTTACTTTCTATTCGAATAAACTATATTTGATTAACTCCTTTTACTTTCTATTCGAATAAACTATATTTTATTAACTCCTTTTACTTTCTATTCGAATAAACTATATTTGATTAACTCCTTTTACTTTCTATTCGAATAAACTATATTCGATTAACTCCTTTTACTTTCTATTCGAATAAACTATATTTGATTAACTCCTTTTACTTTCTATTCGAATAAACTATATTTGATTAACTCCTTTTACTTTCTATTCGAATAAACAATATTTGATTAACTCCTTTTACTTTCTATTCGAATAAACTATATTTGATTAACTCCTTTGCTTTAACTCTAATCGATTAAACTAACATCGATTAGCTCCTTTGTTTTAACTCTAATCGATTAAACTAACATCGATTAACTCCTTTGCTTTAACACTAATCGATTAACTAACATCGATTAACTCCTTTGCTTTAACACTAATCGATTAAACTAACATCGATTAACTCCTTTTCGAATAAACTATTCATTTATAAAGATTTATTTTTAGTAACAGTTCTTCACTTTACAAATGATTTCCCTTTTTATTTACTTTCGAAATATTTCCTTTTACAAAATCTGTTGATTTTATAAACTCCTTTTATTTCAAAAATACATTGAAATAATTCTTTTTACATCCCAGGGTCTTTATGATATTTAAAATATCGAATAAAAATGATCAACATCATTCCAACACCCATAATCCATAACAGATTATATAACACATCATATATCACAATATATGAAAACAGTAAAATAAATGTTGAGGAATCCGGTCGGATTCCTCCAACCTGTTTCCCTGCATCACTGATGTTAAACAATATAGATAACATCACTTTCAGTTCCATATGATATATTCTGTTAAACAGAATCAATATAGAAATTCAACTAACTGACTAGCAGTTCAATCAATCAACCAACACACAACAATCAACAGATGATTAACAGTTCTAAAAATTCATTATAAAAATATAACTGTACAGAGTTGGTGAGTTTTACTCACCTTTGCAGTTCATCGTTAAAGAACGATAAACTGTTGTTTGATTTGAATCAAACAGTTTATTTCACCATCAATTCAAACTAGCTCGGATTCACTCCCAGTCAGCTCCATAGGGTAGCCACCGTCCCAACGATCCCAACCGATCCAACCGTTCGAAATTCTAATCATGTATGAAATAGATATGCAATTTATACGTTAATACACTATTATAAAATTTAAAAATAAAACTCAATCATTTAAATGGGCTTAACTCAAAAATCTCCGACCCATTTCCCTTTCTAATTCAATTCAGCCCACAAGCCTCTTTCCAGCAAATCCCTTCCTTCCCGAGACTAAAACGTACGAGCTCCAGCATACGATTTGCACGCTATTCCCAACATTCAACGTTATTTCCACCAACACTTATCTCATCAGCCTTTCTTCCCCCAAGTACCCCTCCAATCCTTCACAAAAACTGAAACCAACTCACCAAAAATGTCACTCCAACTCCTCCTTGATATAAGACTCACGCCACCAGCCCCTTTTGTATTTTACCCCTTCCTTAAACCAAAATCTGCTCCTCCATACTCCAGTAAGGTAACCGCATGTACCCATGTTTTAACGGCCCAATGCCCCTTCACATCCATACCCAACGTCAGTATTCACTCCTCATACTCCACAAAACCACAAACCCAAAAAGCACCGTCAGCTCAACACCATTCCCGTACTCCAGACTCCACTCACTCTTCGAGTTCGACCTTGCCATCATCACTCGCGTCGGCAGGAGCATCAGGAGCTTCCAACAGCTGCGTCGAATTGCCCAAAACGGAGATGATCTCGAAGCTCTTGAGTCCAGGGTCTCAGATATATAAGTTTCTCGATTTAAAAGTTTTTCTATGAGTTTTTCCTTGATTTTGAAGTTGGAAATATCGGGTTTTGGGATTTAGAACTGGCGGTGGATTTGTTTGCTGAAGAGAATGGTATCAGGTCCTAAGGGATTTTCTAAATGGGTACTTATAGTATTTAGTTTTGCTTTTTCTGTTGGTTACGATTTCTCCACGTTTTGATTTAGGGAAAAGCTTTGTGCGGCTAAGAAATGTGAAACGTGGTCTTCTTTTTTTACCAAGGAGTCTTTGTTTAGTTTTTAGGAATAGGTTTTATTTACGGTACCTCGAAGCTTCGTTTATTTTTATCATTTTAAATTGTTATCGACAAAAATAAAAATACCAGTGAGATGAGCAATGTCCCACGATCCCAAAAATATAAAAATACCGGTAGGTGGACTCATATTGTGAAACCCCGAAATGTTTATACAGGGTGCCAAATACTCCAAATAAAAAGTTTCTTATTTAATTAATTTAAAATTACAGTAAAATTCTAAAAATTAAATTATCGCTATTTCCCAAAAGAACCTTGTCTGAATTCACAACCGATATCTAGTTATTTTGAAATAACCGTTATGGCCGATAAACGATTCTATAGCGACTATTTTAAAATTTGATTTGAACATATCTCAAAATCTACACGATGAAATCCTGATTTTTCTCTTCCACTAGAATGATATACTTCACCAGCTCCGTACGTTTCTTGTTTCATAGAAATCCGATTTAAAACGAATCCTGTACATTCAGTTGAAGTTCGAATTGCCAATTTACGAACTGCAGCGCCATTTCGAGCTCGTTTATAATTATATTATAAACTATGCGTTCAACTGTCGATGATTGAATATATTCGTTATTCGAATTCAATTCCAAGTTGAATTAAATATCACAGATGATCCAGTTCACACCATATCGTCATTTCAGCCAATTCTGATTATTTCAGAATTAAATATATTATTTAATTTATTATTTTAATTAAATATTCATCATAGTTTAATTCCATGACCATTAAATCCTTTTAATCACCATTTATATAATTAAATAAATTAATTATAATACCTCTGCCAATGCGGGTCATTACATTTTTCTTCCTTATTTAGCTTTTCGATATATATACATATATACATATATATATATTACTTAATGGTACTAACATGTTACCCATTCTTATTTGGTTAAAGCAAATGTCGACATATATAATTTAAAACCAAAACATTCATATTTATATTGAAATCACTATTATGGTAGTATTTATAATCCAAAATCTCGCACTTATGTTCATTACATCTCGTATGGAATAACCACACTAATGTCAGCACCTTTTACTCGTTTCAAACCAATACCATTCCTCGACAAAAAAGAAGCCGTTCAAGTTGGGGTATTTTATTTACCTCTTAGACCTTGATCGACAATGTTCTTATCCCAGATTGAATACCAGTTTGTAACTTAAACCCTTATAAAAATCTTGTTTACCATCTCGATTTCTAATATGATTTTATAAACCATTTCTTACATTTGAAATCCACGTTCAATATTATCTCTTTACTTAATTCCTTTAATTAAGTAAGTCTTTACCAATAACACAACTTTTAACTTAAACCATAATTTCACTTATAACCTTTTGATTTTAATAAAATCCCACCTCCAATAATCTGCTTCCATTTATTCGGGCATCCTTATTGTAAACTTTATCTTGGATTAAAAATCCACTTCCCACCTTCTTTATAACAAGACCTCTTTACTTGGATTTTATTTCCAAAAAGGCCATTTACCAATATTTAACACAACCCAATTATGTGTATTTTTCTTTACATCTGTAATTCATATTTCAATTACAACGTTTCTCTCATTTCAATACTTTAACTTTTAAGGTCACCATTTTGGTTTAAAAATCCTTTTAAACCCTCACTTTGATTTCTTTATAATCATCTATTTACCATCCTTTCACTTAGCTTAGATTTCGTTTTAAAACCATTAACACATTTCAATCACTTACCAACCTATTTACTATTTACCTTACAAATTCCATTATTGAATTCACTTCACTTAATTTAACAATTAAGAAAAATCTTATTTAAATCTTTATACGCATTCACACATCCATGTACAAATCTCGTTTGAACATATGGATTATAAATCCCTTTTGTAAACTCTTATCGCTCATTTTTCGAACTATATCGCCTACTTAATAACTTCTCCAATGAATTTCAATTAAAAGCCATCATTTTAATTATTATTAATTAAAATAATAATTAACTTTATTATTTACTACATTAGAGATGGTTAACTTTGATATTAATCAAAAATAGGATTTTTATCATTTTAAAAGCTTAATAAATAAAATTAACTTCATTAACATTAAACAATTCAATAATTTCCTTAATTTATAGTTAATTGGAGATTAACTAACAATTTAACACTAAACAACTTGATAATTCTTTTAAATTATAGTTAATTAAAGATTAACCAATACTTTTCACTATTCGTTAACTTAACGAATATCAAATTAGTTCAATTATCCATTTCGATTAAAAACGGTTGATTTTTGCCAACCGTGCATATCAGTTAGCAGTTAACTGACTTCCATTTGTCATTTCCCCTTTAAATTAATTAAATAACTTAATTAATTTAAAATCACTATTTAATTGTTCTAAAAACAATTATTTCCTTTTACCAATCCCGTAAGTAAATTTTGTGGTTTCCTTCTTTTAAAACTTGTATAAACCATTTAAATAATTTCTTTATAAACTCGACTAATATATGTATTTATAAATTTCTAATTTAATTATCTATATAAAATAACTAATGACTCCAGTTCAGTTATAAAATAATTTATAACTTAAAATCTACGTCAATCCGCCTGACAGTAGAACGACGTTTAAAAACAGTACATTTTAGGCCATTCACTGCCAGTTACCCAATCAACACTGTCAATTGATTTTAAACACAATACAAGTGAATATTTATTCAACCATCATGTTCAAACGGGTTTCACTACCATATGGGGTTCAATCAGTTCAAATATAAATAATATAAAACAAACAACAAATATAATATTTGAGGAATCCGGTCGGATCCCTCCAACCTGTTCTTCCCTGCACCACAGCTCGTTATACATTTGATAATAATATATGAAATAAATTTCAATAATCTATAAATTTAAAACGATGTAATATAAATAACAGCAACCAATCAAACAATAAACAGCTAATAACAACCAATCAACCAATTTATACTTTTAAATGTAAATTATATTTTTAATATGAATTTACCACATCACAGGATTCCAGAAGGTGTGAGAATTAACTCACCAGTTCAATATGGTTGACGGTTGACGCGTTTTTTCCATTTAATTTGAAACGAACGTTCAAAATTAGCTGAAATTTCAACTGCGTCAGATCAGTGCCTAGTCAGTGCCATCGTCAAGGTCTCGTCCCTGGATACAGTTTCATCAGATTTCTTTAACGTACGTAAAAGTTATGGTCAATACAAGTTTATATAAATTATACGATTATTAACTTAATTAATAATTAATTATTAAAAACAAAATTATCATTACCTTAATTAACGGTTTCTCCACGTCAGATCCGATTACTGTTCCAACCCGTTTTCTCATTCACGATCTGTTCAACCCCAATCCTCCTTCTTCTTAAAAAAACCGAACGCCAGTCCACGTTTTCAAACCGCTACCGATCCATCTCCAGAACACCGGAGACCACCTTGACCCCCTACTTCGACTCGTCGTGACCCCTTCCTCCATCGCCAGCATCGACGGAGCCCAAAACCACTCTAACATCCACAAAATTGAAGACAACCGAACCAGCTTTTCCCCCCAAATCCGACCCCTCTGACTACTTGAAGAGGCGAGACCACCTCCAACGTTCCCGTCGTTCATCCCTCGACACTTCCCCTTCAGATCCTCAGCCCAACACCCAGTCTGCCGTGTAAATCGGCCAAAGTCAAAGTCAGCAACAACCATTTAACCCAAAATACTGACCCACGTTCATCTCCCTACTCCGGCAACCACAGGGGTCGAAACATGACCGGACCACCGCCATCTGAAAGCCTTGCTTCTCTACTTCGAGTTCCCCTAGATCCTGACATCTATAAATCGTCCAATCTCCCACAATCAGGCCAAAAACGAAACTGGTATTGCTCGGTTATTGGCAATTTCCGGCCACGTCAGACCTCCGTTAGCCTCCCAATTTTTGCAACATGTAGATCTCGACCAGATCTACGACTTCGCTCCATATTCCATTGGCAAATTCCTGACGGATTGGGAGAAATAATTTATTTTGCATTTAGGGGCTTTTCTGAAAATTTGCACGCTAGAAATTTGCTCTGGATGGTTTGATCAGAAATTTGGCCTATAGGGATGTATATAAAGATGAAAATAATATATTTTATGTTGATTTGACGAACGATGTTGACTAACGATTTTTATTTCGTGTCTATCACAATTTCAACCGTCGTTTATTTGCTTCTGCGCTCACATTAAAACCCCGTTCGTGACGCGAATGGACGTCATAGTATAATTTAACGATACGGTCCTAATGAAATTTGTTTCCTCGAATTCCGAGTCGTTTTGCTCAAACGACGCTCGTTCACATCCAAATGGTCGTTTTATTTGCATTTTATTTTGCCACGCTCACAGAATAACCCCGATTGACACACAACTTGAAATCTAGCAATAATTTACTGTTGCGGTCTCAATAAAATTTGTTTCGTTGAAAACGAAGGTCGTTTGAATAAAGTCCCTTATCAAAGGTTCAATTTACATAAAAATAAACCAATTTTAAAGTACCTCAATATTAAAATATTAAAATATTTTAATTGGCCATACACAACCAGAATTTCATACATTACCCAGATAAAATATCCCAGGTTGAATTCCAAGCCAAATCGATATTATAATTATTTAGAAACCCTTTATTTAATATAAATAAACGTTATAATATATAAAGGAAATTCCATAGCGACTATTTCAAAATTTGATTTGGATATAAAACAAAATCTACAGCACGAAAACTCGATTTTTCTCTCCCATTAGGACATTTTTTGTTTCGAGAAAATCCGACTCATATTGGGCCCTATATAGCCGTTTAAAGTTCAAAACGCCAAATTACGAACTGCAGCGCTGTTGCAGCTCGTTTTATAATATAATTATAAATTAAACGTTCTGACGTCGTTTTAATAATGAAATCGCTTCTATAATTTCAATACGAATGATATTAAACCATTTAAAATTACCGGTTCACGTTATACAGCAAATTCAGTATTTTCCAATTTTTTTGAAATTAAAATATTATTAGTATAAATAAATATTCAAAATAAAATGGTTAAATTCGATTATTTAAACTCAAGTCAATATTTTAAATAAATAAAATATTTCAAATAAATGGTCAGAAAATACGGGACGTTACATTCTTTCCCCCTTAATTTCGTCCTCGAAATTGCTAAGGTAGAAAGAACGTTACAACCCATTATCTTTATAAAAATAATAAATTTAAAACTCGGTTTTATTTCCAAACTAATCTAATTGGTTTTAAAACCAAATTAATTCCAATAAAATAATTTTCCCAAAAATCTTCAAAAAATTTCTAACACCATAAATTTTGGAATTTTTTTGGCAGAGTCTCCCTTGTACGGAGGACATCTGCAATATCGCAGGTTCAAGAAATATATATACATCGACCAACATGGTCGGAAAAATTCAAAGTCCAAACTCAAAACCCAAATAAAACCAAAAATTTCATATTTGCATAGGCATACCTTTTTGCGAGCGTTATTATGCGATAAGTGATATATTATATGCGAGCTTGCTTAATTATAATGCAGCTCTACTCAAACTGGATTCAATTAACTCCAGAATTTCTCTTGGATGGAATTTTAAAGCTGAATTGGCACTTCTTCACCTGTTCTCAACTCAAATGGATTTCATTAGTCATCAAAACAAATGTCAGTTATGTTCAAAACATCCATATCAACCCATTCACACACAATTTAATCCACACAGGATTATAACCAAGTCTTAACAATCAATTTATCTCTCTAATTATCCATTCGGATTTATTAAATTTGGATAAATATATCCATCTTATTTATTTCATATTGGTTTTAAACAAAACGATTCATGTGCAGGTTTATATCCATGAGATTGAGCACAACATCCAAACATATCACACAATCAACATTAACAAATCCAAATAATTTTCCCATATTATAATAATTTAAGAAAAATCATTACTTTATTATTTTATAAAATAAATTGGGCAAAACAAATTTCAAAAATAATTTTATATCAAATTACAAATGCGCGCTCTCATATATACACTCAACTCAGTCTAGGGTATTGCTAACCACATATCTATTGAGTCATGCCACAGTGCCAAAGGTTATCACTAAACCAATAGCTCTGATACCACAGTAACGACCCGGGGAAAAATTCGATGCTTGAATTTTCGACAATAATATATAAACCCATATTACTTGCCAAAAACCCAAGTATCGAATCCCAAATTGTTTATAGAAAGAAATTAGAGGGTGAAAAAAGAAAGAATATTAGGATAGAAGAAAGAAGAAGAACCACACATCAGAATCTCACAGCGGAACAGATAAAATGTAATATAACAAATCTTTTTATACAAAAGAACAGTATACACATACCAACCATCAGAGTACAACATATATCAGACACAACGGAATAATAACTTTATATAACTAGCGGTGAAGCCTCCTACTTCCAACTCCTGAAACTCCAAGTGAAACCTAACCTGGACATACTCGGTCTGACCCGAGCACATTTGAAGCAAAGCAAAATTCACTAAGTCAGTCTGGAATACTTTCAGTGATAAATTCACAGCACAAACAATTTGTTTAACTTTGGGAAAATCCCTTATGAAATCAAAGGATAATAGTAAGACCAGCCCACACATAAACACGGATAGTTTTTACCTTACTATAATCCATAATGTTTTTGAAATCATAACTTATTCTGATATTATCATAATGTATAAATACAAATAAATAACAATCTAGCAGAATGCTTGCATCTCACGCTCCACATATATACTATACAATCGAAAACCACGAGCGCATTGGATTCCAACCATGACAAGGTATGGGACCACCTGCCGATAGTGTATCTCTAGAGGCGAATACACTGGATTCAACAAGAACGTCTTGCAACCTGGCCCACACATGACCGATTACTCATTTCGCTTGAGTGTATCGAATGTATATCACCGACGGTTGGGATCAGCAACCGTCTCCCGAAAAGGGACAACATCGAATATATATTAAAGAAGCAAATGGAATTTCTCTAGATAGGTGATTATACACCCTAATGGGAGCGACCCACATAGCCATGTTGCCTGCCCGATTTTTGTCATTTCCCGGTTGATGAGGCTTGTGGCAAGAATTTCCCTCTAGAACATTTGGCCACAATTCACTTTGAATGCCACATTATCGGATCCTCTGGATACCACTAATTGACGTCCACAAAAATACCCTAGTTGGGAGCTAACCAACTATGACACGTTTGAAGAAATCAACGTACGTGGCCTATTGGAAATACTCTGTCATACATTCGTCCGTACAAGTCATCCAGGAACAAGATGAACCGAAGGTACCCTCCTACCGCATCCTTATATAGGAATCACCCCAAGGATCAGTAGCGAGTAGTCCTTGCAATCCGTAAAATCTCAACCACGACCGAATCACGTCAGAATATCTCTGCGTTGCAACACTGAGAATATTCGACAAGTAATCCTTCCACTTATGAAGATCCGCAGTCTTCACTTGCTCCATCTTCAATCAACGTCTTCACCTATTTGCTGGTCAGAATGGTTTTCGAATATAAATTCGATCCCGGTCTTTCCATACCACCAATCGTATTGGTCAGGTTTGATAGTCAGTGATTTAACAATCAAATAACAATAGTGTGAATACAATGAGTTTGCTGATTCAGCACTTGGCATTACTTGGCCTATTTACAAATAAATAAATATATGATAAATCAACCTTTAATACTTTCAATATGATTAATCCTTTATATTTATTCCCAATTATAACAAAACTAAGTTATATACTTTAAAACATGTATATATGTATATACCCAGCTTTCCATTCCTTTTGGAAATATCGATATATTTTTGTAAAACCTTTTTCCCCCTTTTTCTTCCTTATTTAGCATCTCAATATATATACATATATATAAATATATTACTTAATGGTATTAATACATTACCAATTCTAATTTGGTTAAAGCAAATGTCGACTTATATAATTTAAAACCAAAACTTTCATATTTATATTGAAATCACTATTGTAGTAGTATTTATAATCCAAAATCTCGCACTTATGTCCATTACATCTCATATGGAATACCACACTAATTTCAACACCTTTTACTCATTTCAAACCAATACCATTCCTCGACAAAAATGAAGCTGTTCAAGTTGGGGTATTTTATTTACCACTCAGACCTTGATCGACAACGTTCTTATCTCAGAATGAATACCAGTTTTTAACTTAAACCCTTATAAAAATCTTGTTTACCATCTCGATTTCAAATATGGTTTTATAAACCATTTCTTACATTTGAAATCCACGTTCAATATAATCTCTTTACTTAATTCCTTTAATTAAGTAAGTCTTTACCAATAACACAACTTTTAACTTAAACCATAATTTCACTTATAACCTTTTGATTTTAATAAAATCCCACCTCCAATAATCTGCTTCCATTTATTCGGGCATCCTTATATTAAACTTTATCTTGAATTAAAAATCCGCTTTCCACCTTCTTTATAACATGACCTCTTTACTTGGATTTTATTTCCAAAAAGGCCATTTACCAATATTTAACACAACCCAATTATGTGTATTTTTCTTTACATTTGTAATTCTTATTTCAATTACAACGTTTCGCTCATTTCAATACTTTAACTTTTAAGGTCACCATTTTGGTTTAAAATTCCTTTTAAACCCTCACTTTGATTTCTTTATAATCATCCATTTACCATCCTTTCACTTAGCTTAGATTTCGTTTTAAAACCATTAACACATTTCAATCACTTACCAACCTATTTACTATTTACCTTACAAATTCCATTATTGAATTCACTTCACTTAATTTAATAATTAAGAAAAAACTTATTTAAATCTTTATATGCATTTATACATCCATGTACAAATCTCGTTTGAACACATGGATTATAAATCCCTTTTGTAAACTCTTATCGCTCCTTTATCAAACCATATCGCCCACTTGATTACTTCTCCAATGAATTTCAATTAAAAGCCATCGTTTTAATTATTATTAATTAAAATAATAATTAACTTTATTATTTACTACATTAGAGATGGTTAACTTTGATATTAATCAAAAATAGGATTTTTATTGTTTTAAAAGCTTAATAAATAAAATCAACTTCATTAACATTAAACAATTCGATAATTTCCTTAATTTATAGTTAATCAGAGATTAACTAACAATTTAACACTAAACAACTCAATAATTCTTTTAAATTATAGTTAATCAAAGATTAACTAATACTTTTCACTATTCGTTAACTCAACGAATATCAAATTAGTTCAATTATCCATTTCGATTAAAAACGGTTGATTTTTGCCAACCGTACATATCAGTTAGCAGTTAACTGACTTCCATTTGTCATTTCCCCTTTAAATTAATTAAATTACTTAATTAATTTAAAATCACTATTTAATTGTTCTAAAAACAATTATTTCCTTTTACCAATCCCGTAAGTAAATTCTGTGGTTTCCTTCTTTTAAAACTTGTATAAACCATTTAAATAATTTTTTTATAAACTCGACTAATATATGTATTTATAAATTTCTAATTTAATTATCTATATAAAATAACTAAAGACTCCAGTTCAGTTATAAAATAATTTATAACTTAAAATCTACGTCAACCCGCCTAACGGCAGAACGGCGTTTAAAAACAGTACATTTTAGGCCATTCACTGCGAATTACCCAATCAACACCGTCGACTGATTTTAAACACAACACAGCCGAATATTTATTCAACCATCATGTTCAAATAGGTTTCACTACCATATGGGGTTCAATCAGATCAAATATAAATAATATAAAACAAACAACAAATATAATATTTGAGGAATCCGGTCGGATCCCTCCAACCTGTTCTTCCCTGCACCACAGCTCCTTATACATTTGATAATAATATATGAAATAAATTTCAATAATCTATAAATTTAAAACGATGTAATACAAATAACAACAACCAATCAAACAATAAACAACTAATTTAAAACGACCAGAATTTCATACATTACCAGATAAAATATCCCGGGTTGAATTCCAAGCCAAATGATATTATAATTATTTAAAAACCCTTTATTTAATATAAATAAACGTTATAATATATAAAGGAAATTCCATAGCGACTATTTCAAAATTTGATTTGGACATAAAATAAAATCTACAACGCGAAAACTCGATTTTCTCTCCCATTAGAAAAATATTATCCAACAGATTTGGACGTTTCTTGTTTCGAGAAAATTGGACTCATATTGGGCCCTGTACAGCCGTTTAAAGTTCAAAACGCCAAATTACGAACTACCGCGCTGCTGCAGCACGTTTTATAATATAATTATAAATTAAACATTTTGACGTCGTTTTAATAACGAAATCGCTTCTATAATTTCAATACGAACGATATTAAAGCATTTAAATTGCCCGTTCACGTTATACAGCAAATTCAGCATTTTCCAAATATTTTGAAATTAAAATATTATTATACTATTAATATAAATAAATATTCAAAATAAAATGGTTAAATTCGATTATTTAAACTCAAGTCAATATTTTAAATAAATAAAATATTTCAAATAAATGGTCAGAAAATACGGGACATTACAGAGGCGCTAATAGCACTGTTATTGGGTTGGACGTCTGCTGCGTGAAGGAGAAAGTAATGAGGGAAATGGATATTGATTTCTAGATAAGGGTGTAGAACGGAACTTGCTTGCAAAGTTTGGAGGGGATCTGTACAATAATATGTCACACCAAATTTTGATGACATGGGGAGCTGTTGAGAATCCATCGAGACAAGGTGGTATTGATAAGGAAGTGACATTGATGAGAATTGGGTAGGCATTTTTAGTTTGTGTTTTCATGGAGTTTTTGATGGAGAAAGGGGATTGGAGAGCACAGTTGCTTGGAAATTCATTTAGCTGGAGCGGGCGTCCTTTGGAGAAGAAACCACTATTCATATTGGGTCGGGGTTCTAAATGGGCCGAATAAAGAAAGGTAGCGCCCAAAATACCTTTGTCCATATATTCCATATATCACACTAGATAGATATCATATTCATGGAATAATATTCACTTTCAAGATGCCTTGATGGTGAAATGGTAGACACGTGAGACTCAAAATCTCATGCAAAATAGCGTGGAGGTTCGAGTCCTCTTCATGGCATAATATTGAGAATGCTCATTGAATGAGCAATTCAATAACATATTTCAGATCTAATCAATATTGATATATTGAGTATCTTATCTGTTGATACGAGGTATTCCGGCAGATCCATGGATCCATACATCTCGATCGGAAAAGAATCAATCGAAAAAGAAAGAATCGGAATTAATCGATATCTTTCTCGAAACAAACCAAAAAGAAAGATGAAACAAAAATCATGGATCAACTAAACCCTCTCGAGGGCTTGCTTAAGAATAAGAAAGAGGAATCTTATGGAGATATCATGTAATAAGGTTTGATCCTATTCATAGGGATTCCGTAAATAAAATATCCAAAAAGTTTGAAACAATTGGGACTTTTTCGGAGATTGGATGCAGTTACTAATTTATGATCTGGCATGTACAAAATGAAAACTTCATTCTTTGGTTCGTAGCCACGTGCTCTAATCCTCTGAGTTATGGGCCCCACCCCGTCTCTACTGGGTCTGTTCCCGGGAGTACCCTCAAAAAGGAACCTCTCCTCAGCCATTTCGTTTCGGGCTAAGAAGATGTGAAGGTGCGTTTCTCTCTATAAGAACAGTGCGTTCTGAGGTGTGAAGGGGGGGAGAAGAGATATCATAATTGAGGTTTTCAATAAGAGGACCTTTGCATTTTTTTTAGTAAAATAAGAGGTGTTAAGCTTTTTATCATTCTGGCGTCGAGCTATTTTTCCGTAGGCCCTCCCCTACAGTATCGTCACCGCAGTAGAGTTTAACCACCAAGTTCGGGATGGATTGGTGTGGTTCCTCTACGCCTAGGACACCAGAATATCGAATCATGAACAAAGAAAAAGAAAGGCTTGAGAATGAGAGAAATATTGGCTAGTTATTGTGAGGCCCCAATTCTTGACTAGAAGGAACACCAAAGGCCTCCGCCCTTCCATAAATCAACTTAAGTTTTATTAATTTAGACATGTATATATAATTATTAAATCGATAACTTGCTCATACATTATCAAAATCTAATGAAACAGGATCAGTTGGGATCGTATGGACGACGGCTACACAATGGAACTAGTTTGGAGTGAATTGGAGCTCGTTTGAATTTATGGCAAAATTAAATGCCTGAACGGAGATGTTGAATGTTTATCTTTATTCAATGATAACCGACAAAAGTGAGTAAAACTCACTAACTCAGCCCAGTTATATTTTTATAACTTATTTTTAGAATTGATAAATGTTGATTGATTGTTGTGTGTTGATTGTCTGGTCGAACTGTTAATTAATTGTTTGAAATTATAGATATCGTTATGTATATATATCGTAAATTAAATATTGATTCTATTTATCAGAATATTTCATATTGAAATGAAATTGATGTTATTTATATTGTTTAACATCTGTGGATGCAGGGAAACAAGTTGGAGGGATCCAACTGGATTCCTCAATATTTATAATACTGGTTTTCATATATTGTGATATATGATGTGATATATAATCCGTGATTCATTTGGATGTATTTGGAGGACACTGGCCTTTTTATTTGGTATTTTAAATACCATAAGTAATACTGGAATGAAAAAGGGATTTTTCAAAGTGTATATTGAAATACAAATAATTATATAAAATCAAAGGATTTTATAAAAAGGAATATTTGAAGTCGATATTTAATTTAAGAGTTTAACAAAATCAATGGATTTTATAATAGGAAATATTTGGAAATTAAATAAGTAATTTCCGTATAAATTATTAATAGTTATATGGAAGTTTTAAAAGCCCGTTTTTTGTGAAAATACTTAATGAAAGTAATAAGAAGTCAATAAATGATTATATGGAATAAAAATGAATATTTGGAAATTATAGAATTATAAAAGGAATTTGCAAGATATAAAGGAATTACGAGAAGTTGGTTTAAAGTAGATAGTAAATAGAAATCTGTTTTTAACAGATAAATTGGGAAGAATAATTTATAAACGATGTTTATAAATTAAGAAAAATATTTATCATTGGATAAATAAAAATAAAAGTCTGAATTTATATAAAGAAGTAAAAAATCGGTTATAACACCGATATTTGGAATGAATCTGAACGTAGGAGTTATAAAGGTAATTATAAAGGAGACGATGATTGGAAATAAAAATAGGTTTTTGTATGACGAATTCTATAAATAGAAGTAAATGTGGAATTTGAAAATGGGATATTATTAGTAAATGCGAAATCAAACTTAATTGATTATATAAAAGAAATTTTATTCACATTCGATGTGAAAAATGGATTAAAGTAAATATTTTGCAAATAAAAACATTTATAAAGGAAATTAGGTTTCGAAATAGGAATTTAAATGGGAATTTGAATGAGATAGGAAATTGAGTTAAAATATAATAGTGGATTCTATTCAGAGAAAAATGGATTAGTTGTGGATTTATAATGTAACGACACGGATTTCTCCCGGACCTAATCGATCGCTAAATCGACCAAGACCGTTTGAATCCCGCATACGCTAACTCTGGGCATACAACACATCTGAACAAATAACAGAAGACATTGTAAACATCATAATAAAGTTACATCCGAGTACAAAATATATTAGAGTACATCAAAAAACAATTCTACAACGGAAGATTAATTTACAATAATTTTAATACAACGCAGCGGAAACAAATGAACTAACACAGCGGAAGACTATCAATGCTCTGGACACAACATTAAGCTTTGATCCAGAATCCTGCTCAATAAATAAATATCTGCAAATCAAGCCACTCGATTGCCCGTGTTGAAAATAAGAGCACCCGAGTTTGCAAGTGAAAACAAACTACAAGTCAGTCATGGGACTGGTATGAGAAATCTTTCTTAACTTATCTAACAATAAGGCTGATCACAGGACCCCGCCGCTAACGCGGAACGGGTTTACTCCATTGGATTGCCAGTGCATAAATAAGTAAATCTTTTAAAAACAACACAATGCTTTTTTAGAAAATGAAATCATTATAAGACTCAAGTCCCATCACATAATTCAACGCAAACCGGAGGATAGAGTTTTACCTTATAATGATCAAACATGCTTGATACGTATAAAACAATATTTAATATTATTATTAGTGTCTAATCAGTTTAAAAATACTTTCAAAGTAAATGTATCAATCCTAGATGGCATAGCTACCATATACTATGTCGTCATATATAGGTTTACAATCAAATCCGTAATGTCGTATTGGAAATTGGGTTTCCATCATGAGTCAAGGCTAGGAATGGTCTCCTTACCTATTCTAGACACTCTAGCAAATGTCTCAGGGCTCGGACGCGGGCGAACTCTTGGATCCTGCAGGGCCGGTCCACGAATACTATAGTGGATTGGTTATGCCTGAACACACGTTCCTCGGTCCTATTGGACCTATCACTTGGCCAGTAGCGACCAATATATCGAGGCCTCGAAATCTATCATCCACATAAGTAAAAATTTCTGGGCTCCATACCATGACACCACTTCTAGCTAGAAAGAAATGTGTGCACTCCCTACGTTCCCTTATCCCGTTTCTGACTCGTACCGAGGTGTGAGGCTCATGAAGTTACGCTATACACAAAGCTATGCCTAAACAAGCTGTGCTTTGATCATCAACCACAAGGCTCTGCTTTTCAACAAAAGCCTTGATCATTTGCATCTTGGCATGCCACATTGGCAATTCACGCTATGCGACTGATAACTATCAATATATAACCTCTAAGCTCGTACGTCTCAGAGAAGGGTGTTAAGCAAGAGAATAAATTCTCCGCCACCAAACAGATATATATTAAATAGAAATCAATTCACATAGAATGAAATCCAATGTCAGACACACATCCATTTACAAATCTGTTCTAGGTCTGAACGAAACCGGAGACACCTTATTCCTCGTCCCGTATGTCCAAAACGGAAGAGAGGTTCTCGTATATCTGGACAATCAACAAGTACGTCCAGACAACTGCCACTGTAACCCTTTATTGGGAGCTACCCAATGTCGGGCATCAGTAATCGTCCATTCGATGTGAAGATCACTGGTCTTCAAACACTGTCTTTAATATCTTCGATTTAAATCGTCGTATAATTATATGAAAAGAGATTGAACTCGGTCTTTTCAAATAATTCTCGAATATTTATAATTTAAATCATTTCATATCGTTAATATTATTTTATAACGATTTATCACTATTTTTATTTATATAAAAATAGTCCAATTTAATTTAACGACGCTTCAGGTCAATACGCGGCGCTGGCGCTGTTTTTACCCGAAATTGATCTACACACTTCTCGAAATTTAACCGTTGGATATTAAAAAATTTATATATCTTGGAAAGATCTTCCCAAAGCGAACCTAACGGCTCCAGTTTTGGGAAAATCCGACGGTCGGAACTTTCGGTATAATCATTTAAAGTTATGATTACGAAACGCGAACTACCATGCACGATTCATTTAATTTAATTTATATTTATATTTATAAATATATAAATAAATAAATAAATCGTTCAACGATTTCACTAACATGTTTAAAGTGATGTTTTCAATAAAACGAAGCATATCTGTAACATATAAACATTTTTAATGTTTCAACAAATTTTCCTAAATATGATTCCTTTTTATAATGAATCAACATATACATTAAAAATATCATTTCTAGTGTTTCTCAACAAATTTTCATAAATATGATTCTTTTTATAATGAATCAACATATACATTAAAAATATCATTTTTAATGTTTCAACTAAATTTTCCTATGCATATCTATTTTTAAAATGAATCAACATCTACATTAAAAATATCATTTTTAATGTTTCAACTAAATTTGACTATTCCTATATTCACATATATACGATTAAAAAAAAGAATTTTATTATCTACAGAATTTCTATATTTCATATGTATACAACAAAAAAATATTTTATTTATGCAACAATTTCTATGTTTAACATGATAAATAAAAAGATTTTTTTTATTTGTATACAATTCTTATGTTTCATATGCATAAATAAAAAGAATATTTTATTTATACAAATAAAAGGAATATTTTACTTATACAAATAAAAAGAATATTTTATTGTCTATACAATTACTACATTTCATACGTATACAATAAAAAGAATGGTTTATTGATTTACACAAATTCTACACTTCCTATGTTCATATGGCAAAAGATTTTTATTTATGTAACATTTTCTATGTTTTCTAATGACAAATAAAAAGAGTATTTTATTTTTATACACAATTCTATCTTTCTAATGACATATAAAAAGGGTATTTTATTTGTATACATGTTTTCTACTTTTCTAATGACAAATAAAAAGGGTATTTTATTTGCATACATGTTTTCTACTTTTCTAATGACAAATAAAAAGAAGTATTTTATTTGTATACATGTTTTCTACTTTTCTAATGTTAAATAAAAAGAAATATTTTATTTGTATGCACAAATAAAAGAGTATTTTATTTGCATAACATTCAATGTTGCTAATGACAAATAAAAAAGATAATTTTTATTTTCAACAATTCCATGTTGCTAATGACAAATAAAAAGATAATTTTTATTTTCAACAATTCCATATTGCTAATGACAAATAAAAAGATAATTTTTTTTTCAACAATTCCATGTTGCTAATGACAAATAAAAAGATAACTTTGTCTACATACATGTTTCTAATGTCAAATAAAAAGAAGTATTATTTACATAACATGTTTCAATGTTTAACATGACAAATAAAAGAAGTATTGTTTTGCATAACATGTTTTAATGTTTAACATGACAAATAAAAGAAGTATTGTTTTGCATAACATGTTTTAATGTTTAACATGACAAATAAAAGAAGTATCGTTTTGCATAACATGTTTACATTTCTAATGATAAATAAAAGAAGTATTATTTACATAGGGATTTGCTACAGTGCCCGAAGGTTTTTTTGTCAGAATTTGCCGATCAGGTTTTGGATGGTCCTCACGCAGTACAGGTGGAATTAAATTCAGGAGGGTGGAAAATCCATCGGCAGACATTTCTTTCGCATAAATTGACTAACACAATTCCGAGCGTTGTAGCATTTTCGATTTACATAACATGTTTGAATGTTTTCTAATGATAAATAAAAGAAAGTTTTACTTGCATAACATGTCCAATGTTTTCTAGTGATAAATAAAGAAAGTTTTACTTGCATAACATGTCCAATGTTTTCTAGCGATAAATAATAGAAAGTTTTTATTTGCACAACATGTCCATTGTTTTCTAGCGATAAATAAAAGAAAGTTTTTATTTGCACAACATGTCTAATGTTTTCTAGCGATAAATAAAAGAAAGTTTTTATTTGACAACAGTTCTATTTTAAACATGACAAATAAAAAGGATACATTTATTTGTATATAATTTCAATATTTAACATGACAAATAAAAATGAATATTTTTATGACAAATAAAATGACTACTTGTGGCGACCCGAACTTCCCCGTTAAGGAAAGAACGAATTGCTTTGAGGATAAGACGAATCAGAATACTAGAATATAACGGGAGTATGAATGAGTAACACACATTTGATAAATATCAGAGATTTAAATTACATTTAAATACATGGCAGCGGAAAAACAATACAAAACACAGCTGAAAGTAATACATGGATAAAGAGTTTTCTGAATATCGTTCCAGCTGTAAACCAAGATCTTGTGAATATAAATCTGCAAAACCAAAACTACTAGCTGCCCTTATGGAAATAGGGGCACCCAGAGTTTAGGTTACTTTTATTTATATACAAATTCAATGTTTAACTTGACAAATAAAAATGACTACTTTTATTTGTATACAAATTCAAGGTTAACTTGAGAATAGAAATGAATATTTTTATTTATATACAAATTGTAACAACCCGGAAAATCTAAGCCAGTTTAAAATTTTTAATTTGGCTATTTTAGTGGATTTTAAATATTTAAAATAAATATTTTAAATAATAACGATGAAAAGTATGTTTGAATCGATGTCTGAAAATAAATATAATTATTTTAAATTATAAACAAGGACCGAAAAGGCGCGGTAGTTTCAAAATTTGAATTCAAACTTTGACTGACTGTACCAGGTGCAAAATAAAACGGATTTTAGTGAAACCAAAAATATTTAAATCTGTTAGTGAATATCTTTCTAACGAATCTGAAAAATCTAAGTTTCAAAGCAGGAGTCAAAAGTTATGGCCAAATGAATTTTCAGAAAGGTCGCTATAGAGAATATATAACCCTTGAAAATAGACATTTTGCAAACGACCTCAGAATTCGACGAAACCACTTTTGTTGGATCCGGGATGTGAAATTATTGCTATGTTTCAAATTTCATAATTTTTGAAGTTAATATGTGAGTGTGGCGAAGGAAAATGTGTTTTGGTCAATTATAGTTAAATTGGATCGACCAGGAAATGGCCATTTTTCAAACGGTCTCAGAATTTGACGAAACTAGTTTTGTTGGGACCGTATCGTCAAAACATAGCTAGATTTATTTTTCTGGAATTTTTAGAATCAGTATGTGGCCGCAGAAAATTGAAATGTACGTTCAAATTAAATATTGAATGTTTTATATTTTAATTTGAAGAGAAGCTGACTGAAACAGTCGAATTGTCCTACGAAACATATTCCATTGTGTTCAGTATGGGGGTAATTAGCTAGGGGCGACAGTAGTTGGGTTTGATTTCGAGTTCGTATGCAAAAACTGGTATTATTGGAATTTAAAATAATAATAAAATAAAATTTATATAAAAGCCCCTAAACCCTAATACCCTCAGAACAACGCTGCCATCTGTTATTGAACGAGCGAAATCGCTCGATTCTTTGCCTCCAATTTTCACAATATCGGTTCAATGATTTTTCTGATTCACAAAACAAAATCGAAGAGAATTTCATGAACTTTAAATCCATATATGGATCATCGACTAAAGTTGCACGTGTGGGAAGAAATCACGGCTCAAACTTGGCCGATTCGCTCGAGATTCCCGATGGCGATAGGGGTGCGAGTGGGCCCCAACTCCGGCCAGTGGTGGATCTCGCGGTGGCAGTTCATGTGGGGTCCTCCGATCCCCTTCTGGTCTGGCGATGACGATGAAATTTCAAACCCTAGGATTCAAGCAATGGTTAGAACGTCGGCCTGAAGGTTTTGTTGAAGAAAGGTGTTATTTATATTTAATTAATTCATTGATTAATTTAAAAATGTCATGGACCTTTGTAAAATCATAACTTCTTCATACGAGGTCGGATTTGGACGATTTCAGATCCGCTAGAATCGTGGCGAAATTATCTACGCAATGAAACTGACCAGAACTGAAACCGAGCAGATAAGAATTTCAGGAAAATTCAAATCGAAACAGAATAGAAATTCAGATAAAACTGATGGAGTGGATCCCAAAGGTGAGAATTCTCTCACTGTAATTTTTCTTGTACAGTTATTTATTTTATAACTGCTTATATGAACTGCTCCCCGTCGTCCACAGACCATGGACGACTTGTTTGATTGTACTCTGTGTGAAAATTGATCGTGATGTGAAATGAAATAAATTGAAAAGTGAATGTATATATATATATGAAATGCGATGGTAAATATATGTTGAAAAGTGAAAATATCGTATATATTGAAAAGTGAAAATATCGTATATATTGAAAAGTGAAAATATCGTATATATTGAAAAGTGAAAATATCGTATATGTTGAAAGTGAAAATTCGTATATATTGAAAAGTGAAAATATCGTATATATTGAAAAGTGAAAATATCGTATATATTGAAAGTGAAAATATCGTATGTATTGAAAGTGAAAATATTGTATGTATTGAAAGTGAAAATATCGTATATATTGAAAGTGAAAATATCGTATATATTGAAAGTGAAAATATCGTATATATTGAAAGTTAAAATATCGTATATATTGAAGTTGAAAATATCGTATATCTTGAAAAGTGAAAATACCGTATATATTGAAAAGTGAAAATATTATATATATGAAAAGTGAAAATATTATATATATGAAAGGTGGAAATAATATATATATATATATATATATATATATGAAATAAAAACAATATATATATGAAATGTGAAAACGATATATATATGAAATGAAAACGATATATATGAAATGAAAACGATGTATATATGAAATGAAAACGATATATGTATATGAAATATGAAAATGATTTGATTGTTAAAAATATAATTTTTAACATATATATATACACTGTATAAAATTGTCGTGTATATGGAATATTCAATTTTGATTAGAAATTGAATATGAAGTTGAAATCATTTTGAAAACGATTTATAAAATACATTTTGAATGGAAATCGACGAAATATATGTTATATATATTATATATATAATATAATGACCTGAATAGAACGCGCCGCGCTGCGGCAATTCGCGAATTTCGACCATTAATTTCGAACGGACATTACGGGAGATCCGACCGTTGGATTCTCCTGAAACCGAAACCGTTGGGTTTGTATCAAAATGAGCTTTCTAATGAATATTGGAGATTTGAAATCTAACGGTTGAATTTCTAATTATGTCCAAATCAAATTTGGAAAAGGTCGCTGCAAGTGCAGTTCGATGACCGTTTAAGGAAATTGACTGTATGGGCCTTGATAAAATTATTAAAAATATCGATAATTTGTGTAAAATCATAATAAATGATTTAGAAAGAATTGGGATGAAAAATTCCATATTTGAAAAGATAAAAATATATTTTTATCGAAACGAACTAGTTATTAACTAGAAAAATAATCCAATGGTTATAAATAAATAAATAGGATTGGATTTGAATTGAAATTATCTTCGGATATTTTCGATATTGGATTCCATGATTATATAGATATTGTGATGGGAATTTGGAAGATATCGATATCATTATTCCCAATATGATATCTGTTGGTTTTAGGATTTGATGTTGAATATAAGTCGATACAACCTCTATTCAAAACCTTATATTTAATGTCAAATTGGATTGATTGATTGTTTGGATTGTGCTCGACCAATTTATGAGCAAAATATGCTTTTACATTTAGCATTGGGTTGGGTAGAAATATCTGTGTGTTAACACCTTGTGAAACACTTCACGATTTGACGATAAGGTGTTTAGCGATGTGGAGTTCATTTCAAGTTTAATGAATGATTTTGAAATGATATTTTCCTTAAGTGAAAAGAAATATATTCCCAATTTTAGACAGGTAATGTTTTATAAAAATGTTTTATAAAACAGAAAGGATTTCGAGGCCCAAAACCCGATGATTTCTAAAATGATTTAGAAATGTATTATGTGTTACATTGTGGTTCATCGCATATTCGATTAGTTGCTATTGATGATGTATCTGTTTGGTGGCGGAGAATTTATTCTCTTGCTTAACACCCTTCTTTGAGACGTACGAGCTCAAAGGTTATGTGATAAATAGTGACTGATCATATGTGTGAATTACTGATGTAAAATACTATATTTTGAAAGAACTTGTGATTATTATGTTGTGAAATGATTTTCCCTACTTCGGGATATGAAATGATTTAGTATGTGGCAAAAGAGTCGGGTAACCCTGAGACTAAAAGTATGGGTGAGAGGGCGGTGTATGCTCTCCATGTGTGGGAGGTGCATCGTCGGTGTAGCCTGCTCCTATGTGGGGTAGGTGCACATTTATATATCGAGTTGCTAGGTGCGTACCCTTTGCCTTGTCGATGGGGAGCACGATATTTAGGTGCATCGTCGGTGTGATCAGGCAAGTGTTGAAGTCCTATGTGTGATCAGGCAAGTGTTGAAGTCCTCGTGTTGTTAGAGGCGTGAAATCCCGTTCGGCTGCTCGGGTGTTGTGAATCTGTTCCCCCGGGTGAAGCGAGGTTGTTGATTAGTGAAAATCCAGAGAGAGGTCTGGGACTGGACGTAGGAGGGTGCTCCGAACCAGTATAAAAATCTCCGGTGTGATTTTTTTTCATTTTTACTGCATTTACCATTTACTTATCTGTGATATTGCTACTGTGAGATATTTCTTAGTATATATCATATATTCTGCATATCCATATTACTGATCCTGCCTAAAGTCGTCTATCGACACTTTCATTTGGTATTAGAGCAGGTCATCTCATAACGTAACACAGTTATTTGATAGATTCTAGTAATATGGCAAATAACGCAAGCACTAGTAACACCACTTACACAGAAGGTCAGTCAACACAAAGACCTCCTTTCTTTAATGGCCTAAACTATAGCTATTGGGCAACATGTATGGCTTTTTATATGCAATCAACAAGTTATGATGCTTGGAATGCTACTCAGAAAGAAATAGTCAATCCAACAACTGAGTATGCAGAATGGACAACTGCTGAGAAAACCGCAGCTGCTGTAAATGCAAAAGCAATAAATATGTTGTTTTGTGCATTAGATCAAAACGAATGTAACCGTGTTAGTATCTGTACCTCTGCATATCAAATTTGGCAAACGCTAAAAACCACTCATGAAGGTACTAACAAGGTTAAACAAGCAAAAATAGCTTTGTTGAAAAGTCAATTTCAAAATGAAGCCGAATGAAACAATCAATGAGATGTATTCCAGGTTTCAAACCATTCATCATGCTCTTATCGGTTTAGGACAAAAATATTCTGATTTTGATGTAGTTTCAACAGTCCTACATTCACTGACTAATGAATGGGAAGGAAAAGTATTAGCAATAGAAGAAGCTGATGATCTTTCCACCATGAAGCTAGATGAATTGATAGGAAATCTTATGTCCTACGAAGCAAACTTGCAGGCTCGAAAAGAACAAAAAGAAGAAAAGAAAAATGTAGCTTTTCATGCTGAGAAAGATGAAGACGTCTCAGATTCCGAAGATGAGGATCTAGCATTCATTGCAAAAGGATTCAAAAAATTCTTAAAGCAACAAAAAGCTAGTCGATACAACAGAAAAAAGTTCGGATCAAATAAGCCATCATCATCAAATGTAGAATGCTTTAACTGTCATAAGAAGGGACACATGCAAATGGATTGTCCAGAACAAAAGAAGAAGACAGAAAATGACAAGTTCAAACACAGAAAGGACAAGTCAAAGAAACGGGCATTCTCAGTGACATGGGATGATTCAGACTCATCTTCATCTGATAGTGAAAGTGATTTAGACAATGAGCAAGCTAATATATGCTTTATGGCTAAAGAAGATGAGGTACAAATTCCGGCTTTTGAAGAAGTTCTAGATATAAATGCTGAGTTAATGTATAAATTTAAAGATGTAAAACGACAATGCAAGCAAGCTCAAGCTGATTTAAGTAGAGCAGAATTTGAACGAGATATGTTAAAAGATGAGAAGAAAATATTAGAGGAGGAACTTGAAAAAGCTCAAGAATCATCATCTAATATTGATTCTCAACTATCTCTTTTGAGTCAAGAAATTGAAACTCAAAAAGAGAAAAATGATGCTCTAACTACCGAAAATCATGAGCTTAAGGCAAAAGTCAAGATGTTAGACCTTGAAAAAGCTAGTTTACAATCAAAGTTAGAAGACATTACTCAAAATGTTTCTAACTTTAACAAAGGTCGAGAAAATTTGACAAAAAATATTGAAAGTTCACAAACTGCTACAAATAAACAAGGTTTGGGATATAAGAAACAAGTTATCAAGAAACATCTTGGTAAAAGAAAAAGGAAAAATAAGGAAGTACGAGAAACTAAAGCTAAGAAAAATCTTAGTTTATTATATTCCAAACCAAAACCGATTGTGAAATTTCAAAAGAAGAATGTCAAATTTATAAAAATATGGGTTCCTAAAACAAATAACAATTTGATTAGGAACAAGTGCATTCAAATTTTTTTGAGTTCTGTGCATCATAATCCAAATTATATATATAAAGGGGATACCGGACCCGTATGGGTTTGGACTCCTAAGTCCTAACTCTTAGGACCCTATAAAAAGGTGGGTACCATGAACTTAATTTTATTTTTTGCAGGTCCCACTTAAGAAAAGAGGAAAGTGGATACTAGACAGTGGTTGCTCGAAGCATATGACTGGAGACAAGAGCTTATTAACAAATATCACTTATTCGGATGGTGGCTCAGTCACTTTTGGAGATAATTCAAAAGGCTATATCATCGGCAAAGGCGATGTGAGCAATTACGGTACATCAAACTTACCTCTTATTACTAATGTCATGCTAGCTAGGAATTTGAAACATAATTTACTAAGTATCAGTCAATTGTGCGACAAAGGTTTTGTCATTTCTTTTTCGGACAATAAATGTAGTATTTTAGATAAAGATTGAAATATAGCTTTTGAAGGATATAGAGACAGAAACATCTATATTCTGAATATGAATACCAATCATAATTCAGATATGTGTCTTGTAGCAAATGATAATGATCCATGGCTATGGCACAAAGATTTCTGTCACATAAACTTCAGAACTATTGACAAGCTAGCTAAGAATGATCTAGTTAAAGGACTACCCAAAGTAAGCTTTAAGGTTGATAATCTTTGTGATGCATGTCAATTAGGAAAAATGACCAAATCATCTTTCAAATCCAAGAAAGTCATATCAACGTTACAACCATTGGAGCTATTACATATGGATTTATTTGGATCAACACAGGTTCAGTCAATAAATCATAATCGATATGTGTTTGTAATTGTTGACGATTACTCTCGATATACATGGGTAATTTTCTTGAAAAACAAAAGTGACACTTTCAAACATTTCAAATCCTTCGTCAAAAGAATTCAAAAATCAAAAGGGCTTAAAGTTAAAAACATAAGAAGTGATCATGGCGGAGAGTTCGAAAATAATGATTTTGAACATTTTTGCACAAAGAAAGGTATAAATCATAATTTTTCGTTTCCTAGAACTCCACAACAAAACGGAGTTGTAGAACAAAAAAATCGGACTTTACAAGAATGTGCAAGAACATTATTAAATGGATCCACTCTACCAAAACATTTTTGGGCAGAAGCTGTTGCAACTGCGTGTTATGTTTTGAATCGTGTATCTATTCGACCTCTGACCAAAAATACATCCTATGAGCTATTTAATCAAAGAAAACCAAATATCTCGTATTTCAAAGTTTTCGGTTCTAAATGCTTTATTTTAAATATGAAAGACCATCTTGGAAAATTTGATTCCAAATCCGATGAAGGTATATTTGTCGGATACTCGGAATGAAGCAAGGCTTATCGTATATTTAACAAGAGAACTAAAACTATTGAAGAATCACTTCATGTTTCTTTTGATGAATTCTTTAAATCATCTCGTATCGTATCAGATGACGAAGAAACCATAGTCACTGATAATCCTGTCATCACAAATAACGACTCTGACTCAGAAATTGTTGACGATATCCCTCAACCTGCTGTGATACCTTCTCCACCAAGATTTAGATCTCCACCGAGAATTCTAAGAGATCATCCAGTTCAAAATGTTATTGGAGAAGTAACATCACAAATTAGAACAAGAAGTCAACTAAATCAAATGGGTCATGTCTCATTCCTTTCAAATATCGAACCTAAGAATCCGAAAGAAGCTGCTTCTGATGATTACTGGATCATTGCCATGCAAGAAGAACTAAATCAGTTCGAGCGCAATGATGTCTGGGAACTTGTTCAAAGACCGACTGATCAGTCAGTCATTGGTATGAAATGGGTCTATAAAAATAAGGCTGACGAACAAGGAAATATAACTAGAAATAAAGCAAGATTAGTAGCACAAGGATATAATCAGGAAGAAGGTATCGATTATGAAGAAACCTTTGCTCCCGTAGCTCGATTAGAAGCTATTCGAATTTTACTGTCCTTTGCTTGTCATCATGATTTTAAACTTTATCAAATGGATGTCAAAAGTGCATTTTTAAATGGATTTATCAAAGAGAATGTATATGTCGAACAACCTCCTTTGTTCGTACATGAGAAATATCCTGATCACGTATATAAACTTAAGAAAGCTTTATATGGATTGAAACAAGCACCTCGTGCTTGGTATGAACGATTAAGAAGCTATCTTATCGATTCTGGATTTCAAATTGGTAAAGTTGATCAGACTCTATTCATTAAACATTCTCAAAAAGATATATTAGTTATCCAAATATGTAGACGACATTATCTTTGGTTCAACAAACGACAAACTTTGCAAAGAGCTTGCAAATATTATGACCAAAGAATTTGAAATGTCTCATATGGGAGAACTATCGTATTTCCTTGGTCTTCAAATCAAACAACTTCCTAACGGTATTTTTATTAGTCAAGAAAAATACTGTGGAAACTTAGTCAAATGCTTCGGTTTAGAAAATACCTCTGGTAAACCAACTCCTATGAGTACGACCACACATCTTGAAAAAGATGAACATGGTAAGAATGTTGACCAGAAGTTATATAGAAGCATGATTGGTTCTCTCCTGTATCTTACCGCGAGTCGTCCTGATATTATGATGAGTGTTTGTTTATGTGCAAGGTTTCAAGCTAATCCTAAAGAATCACATTTACGAGTTGTAAAACGAATAATACGATATCTTAATAACACCAAAGACTTTGGTCTTTTCTACCCGAAATATTGTCCATTTGAATTAGTATCGTATAGCGATGCTGATTTCGGTGGCTCTCGCACGGATAGAAAGAGTACAAGTTGTACGTGCCATTTTATTGGAAAATCACTTGTCTCTTGGTTTAGTAAGAAACAAAATTGCGTTTCACTCTCAACATGTGAAGCTGAATGCATATCAGCTGCACTAGCTTGTACTCAAGTTTTATATATGCAACAAACACTTCGAGATTTCGATATTCATTTATCAAAGTCCATCATATATTATGATAACACAAGCGCAATCAATTTATCAAAAAACCCAGTCAATCATTCCCGAACAAAGCACATTGATATTCGACATCATTTCCTAAGAGATAATATTGAAAAAGGAATAATATGTCTCGAATATGTCCAGACTGACAACCAATTAGCAGACATTTTTACCAAGCCTCTACTCGAATCTAGTTTTATCTCTTTACATAGAGAGCTCGGCTTGATTTCTAGAAACGAACGTGGTGTATAATAATATATATATATATACACTATTGAGTTCTTCTCTAGCCGATACATTCATTTGTTTTTTAACTTAGCTAATTAATAGTCTTTTACTATTATTAGCAATTCATTTTGAGCTTTACAAACTTTAAGTGGTTCATATTCTCTGAATGTTTTCCATCCATTACTTCCTACTTCGTAAAAGCTATAAATACATACTCCTTCTTATTGTTTTCTGCATCACTTTCTTAGTGTCTAGTTTTAACATTCATACACAAGTCCATATACTCTTATGGCACACATATGTGATGAATGTGCTCAACGGTCTCACATCTCGGTCACTAGCTCCGAACCGGAGGAGTACTACTCTCCGGAAACACCAAAGAGCAGACCAGAATGTTCGCATATTCCTAGACATACACCCAAACCCAAACGAGCTAAGAAAGCACTATTTTGTTCTCCGGGTACGAGAGAGAAGATCGATGAAATTCGTCACTACCAGATACATCAGTTGGATCTCCAGCGTCAACTGCATTATGAACAAAAACTCACATCTGATCGTTTAACTCTCTTAGAACGAATGGCGTCATTTTTCTGTAGCACGGATAGACATGGGGTACACCAACCAATGCCACACCCTCCGTCTACATCTCGAAGTCCTAACTCATGGGACCGTAATTATGCGAGAAATGAAGGATCAAGAGAAAATTGGTCGCCATGGACGCCGAGAGTTTCGAATATTCATGAAATATCAGAAGACAAGTCATATACCTTTCATTAAGTTATGTTGTTTTCGTATTGCATAATAATTTTTTATTGTTGTATTTGTTTTCACGTTCTTCATTCGAATTCATTTTGAGTTAGAATAAATTTCAAGTTATATGACGGTATATAATCTTTTCAAGGCAGAAAAAACAATTTTTAAGCAGAACGGTCAACCGTATTTTTGGACCAGTCGACCGTTTTTATCTCTGAAAATGATCATATACTTGAAATGGTCGACCGTCTAAAAATATCAGTCGACCGTTTAACTCTCTGGAAAATTTTCATTTCAAATGCTTACCAGTCGACCGTTTTTATTTCCACCGGTCGACCGGTAAAGTCCTCTGGAATTAATTTCCTCCAGGAACCAGTCGACCGTTTAAAATCCACCGGTCGACCGGCAAACTTCTCTGGAACATATTTACCCAGTAACCAGTCGACTGGTCCATAAAAACCGGTCGACCGGTCACGCGTTTTCCAGAATTTTTGCCCCCAATCGATACGTCGATTCATCTCCTATACATCCCTTCACTTCATTTTTATACTTCCCTCTTCTCAAACTCCTAGAAATCCAAAAATTCCTTTTTTAATTTCTTCAAATTCAATGGCACCTCCTCAGAAGAAACAAAAGAAATCATCCTCCACTTCTCTCCAACCAATAGATTCCAACATAAAACAATGGCTCATGGATCCTATTGCTGTGAGACGATGGAATGCCATGAAGGATTTCACAATCCATGAAGGTTCTTTCATAAATCTCAATGCTTTTATCCTATATGATGTTGAAGAACAATTGGTTAAGGCTCGTATAAAATCTCTACTTACTTTTGATGAGAACAATGTAGAAATTAATCATATTATGATTAAATTGTTCTATGCCAACCTTAACCTACAAAAATTCAAGCCAGAAAATGCAGAAGATTGCCTTTGGTCCGTAGTTTGTGGTCATCATATTTTCATTTCCAAAGAACGAATGGCTATGGTACTCGGTTCACCAAATAGCGGAAGAGAATTTTCTTCTGATTTTTGCACCGTTCATACTCGTGATAGAATTAGTCATCAGTTCATCGAGGATCATAAAATTAGTACCAAGGCGATTAACTTGCGTCCTACGGCTCGTGTTATTCATCATACCCTCATCCATTCTTTATTGCCGAGGGTTGGAAACTTTGATGCCATTTACAAAGAAAATTTCAAGGCTTTGTATGCGATTTATGGAGATATTGAAATAAATTGGATAAACATGATCTTCGACGAGATTTTGCTTGTTAATGATCGCAAAAGGCCACATATATTTTACAATGAATATGTAATGCGGCTTTTAATCAATTGTGGAGTCCCGTCTTGTGTTTCTAAAATCTCCAAACCAAAGTGCATCGACAAAGCAACCCGAAAAAGGATGAAGCTCCCTGACCCTTGTTTTAATATCATTCCGTTTGATCAATACCAACAACAAGGTCCTTCAGAAACCGCTCATCCTACTACTCCCAAGCCTAAACCGGATGAAGTTAAACTCCTTGAACCCTCTTCGTCAACTAAGGACTCACTTGCATAAATTGCACGTAACCAATTTCTTTTAGAAGCTAGACTTAAACGAACCGACACCAAACTCGAACGTTTAGACACAAAGCTCGATAAACGGTTCTCCAAGCTTAAGTCTTTCTTCGGTACTATTTGGGAAGCAATTTCATGTGTATCGACCTCTTCTTCCACTCAAATACAAGATCCGGGAAAACAACCCATGCCTCCAACATTTACATGGTCATCATCTGAGGAAGGCGCAAGTTCAGGAACAAATACTGGACGTGGTCGTGGATCTCACGAGACCGAGGAGGAAGAAGATGACGACGACAACGAAGAAGACATTCAAAATGAAGGGGACAAGGAAGGAGGTGGAAGGATAGTGATTCATTCTGAATCTACGGAATCCGATTCTCCATCGCACTAGTTTATTATCATTCATATATGCTTTATGTTTTATTTTGCAAAAACTTAAATGGTACTTGTAACTTAAATGGTACTTGTAACTAAATAACAACTATTTTTCTTACCATTAATAATTGACACTATTATATACAACCTTTTATGCTCGTCGGCTGTGAATACCAATTAATACTTGTAACTAAATAAGAATACTTAATAATTAAATAATTAATAATTAGAAAATAACAATAATAATGAATTGTTAATTAAGAACAACTTTTAAAAATGATATTAAACAGTTGGTAATATATACATAATGATTAACTTTCGACGATTAACTTTAGACGATTAACGTTAAAAAAAGTAACAAAAAATAATTAAAAAGTAATTACGCTTGCATCTAATTAATTTGGCGGCATTTTAAACACATAATAGGAAAATTCTATTCAAACATCGCAAATTGCTTTACTTACACCGTGAGATTTTAAATAAAATTTCAGACCAAAACAACCTTATTAAAAAAAATCAATATTAAAGAATGAAAATACATAAAATTCCCCCTTGTTTGCATTATGTATACTCAATCTAATTTCTCTTCTAAAGTTAGTAAATTATAAATTAATTTATATCACTGGTTAAATTAAATTTATACTTCTTTTGAGGATTAAAATATACTCATATCGTAACAAACAACATTTTTATACAGTTAATTTTAACAGTCTTCATTTTAATTAAATATAAAAATTAAAATTTAGAACTAATTACTAAAATTAATGTTATATAGAGTACTAAATTCTTCAGTCTTTCATTCAAATCTAATCATGTATAAATTTAACAACAAAATTTAATTGGTTTAACTTTCTAATATTTAAAAAAATAATTTCAAATTTCCATCATTTAAAATTAAAAGTGATTTAAAAATAAATCAATCAAATAGTTTAAAATACTAGTGTTAAAAATTAAAGTTTTTATTTAATTTTAGGTAAATATATTGCAATGAATTCCCAGTTTTATCTAATTTAGTTTTAAAGTTAAAGAGGAAAGGTCATGAAAATATAAAAGGGTAATTTTGTGAAAGACATGGTGTATGAAAAGAAATTTTTGGTGTATGCTATTTTATTTCATTTTACGGTGTGTGTTAAGGAATTATAGGTGTATGAATAGAATTAGCCCACATAACAACGTTATCAAAAATTTGGCGGCATCTAATTAAAATACGGCGGCATGGTATGAAAATTTAGGCGGGCAGTGAAAAATAATTGCTTCCAAACTCACGCTCCAGAAAACTACAGATCCACAGTCTTCTCCTCAAAAATTGCCAACTTCTGAAAATTTCCATGCTCAAAACGCACGCTGCAAGTCTAGCATCCGCTTTCCCTTTCGTCCTCCCGAACTCACGCAGCCCCTGCCCCTTCCAAACTCAGAACTAGGGCTGTTATGGTAACGATTACCGTTACCGTTTGGCAAAAATCGTTACCGTACCGTTTTTACTGGTAAGCCAGAATTGCTTACCGTTACCGTTACCGATCGACTGGTATACCGATGATTGGTATACCGATAATCTGGTAACCGTTACACTGGTAATGGTAAATTACCGTTTGTCCAACAAAGTTTATATCTTAACATATTTTTTGTACATGGTGCATCTTTATTATACTATATGTAGTGTTAGTTTATAAAAAACATAAATGAAAAAGAAAATAAGTGTATCTGGAATTATTTCATTTGATTATTGAACTAAATACAATCATTTATTTGGTTCTACGTGCATGTTACAAAACATATCAGATGATTATACTTAGGTTTTGAATTAACTGGTAAATTACCGTTACCGCTGGTATTGAAGAAACGTTACCGATAATTTACCGTTAAAAATGGTAAATTTACCGTTACCATACCGTTTTAACTGGTATACCGATTTCAATCAAAAATGGTTACCGATCGACTAGTAATGGTATGGTAATGGTAAATTTACCGTTACCGTACCAGCCCTGCTCAGAACTCTGCAATCTCAAGTCTCGAACTGGCCACCTTTCTCAGCAACCAAACGGCTTTGCTACAGGGCCCGAAAGAAGGGTGTTCGGACTGTGCGAATTTAGATCCCACGACCGTAATTCATTGGAGGAATTATGTGCAGCGGTTGAGATACATCCCGCACACTTTCGGGCCTAATTTTCTTCGGGCCGTTTAGCATTTTCCGCAACCAAATACGTATTTTCGCACAGAAGTTTTAGAAAACCCAGCTTCAACCTTCAAAAAAATAAATGCAAAAACTAGTTTTACTTGCTTATACAACATGCGCTTGGACCAAGAACTCCCTGCGTATGATGGTAGGTTACAACATTCGGTCTCCATGCCAAGGTTAAGTGATTCTCATCTAAAATTTCATACCTTAGTTTTTAGTTGTTTGTTTTCGAAAATTTTCCTTTTTATATTCTAACGTCCATCTGATTTATAGTTCAGTGCAAGTAAAAACTTGCCTAACGCGGTGAAGCTAAATAATTTTACCGCAGTTGGTTACTTAGTGTTTGCCATATAGGCACATGAAATGTTTGTTAAAATTACTAAATCGAATTTGGATCTTTTTTCATATATTTAGATCAAGGTCGCGGTCGCCTTCCTATTCAAGGAGATACGAGCATGGTGACAGTTGCCACTGTGGCAAATCCAAGTCCAAAATAGAATATACAACCGAATTCGGAAGCTCAAATGATGTAGATGATCATAAATATCATGGAGTTTCCCCACAATCCTCACCAATTCAAGCTAACATATTGAACCGGTCTGCGCACTTGATTCTTTTTTCTTGCAACGATAGATTGGAGAATGTTTACTGCCACAACTTATACTAGTGGTTTATTTTCGTTGTTTCTACTAAGTGTAGAGATTTTCGTAGGTGGTGGTTTGGGAAGTGAACTTGAATAGGATACATTAGAACGCACTTAATTTTATAGTAATATTTCAACCGTTTTCAGATGGATGCAACATGATATTGGGATATTGATGCTTGTAGTTGCAAGTTGCAACATGATTTTGGGATATTTATAGTGATATTTTAGCTATACTTCCCCGTTTTCTAAACTACTGTTGCTTTGCTCGTCCATAGGTATTGAGAAAGCTTGATGATGATGGACGAACAATACTACTAGAAATCAATATGAAGTACAAGCGTAGATAAGTTGGATTTATACAAGTAAGCAAAGGTAACTTCATAGTTACTTATTGATGACTACACTTATTTTTCTTGTTCTTATTTTTGGTGTTCTTATTTTTCTTCTTCTTGATTCGTTATACTTTGATACTAAACTTCAGTTTTCATTATTTGATATTTAAATGACAAAAGATTTAACTTCATAGTTTTATACGCTCAGTTATCAATTATCATTGTTACTTACTTATGGCTTACATATTTAAAACATTGAATAGCTGCTACACATATAATTTGGGCACCCAGGTATATTGAGCTTTAACAAAGCAGAACTCAACTGAATGACCATATAATTTGCACATTGAACAGTTCTACGGTTTCCATCATAAATCCAACCATCGACAAATAGCTCCATGAATGAATATTTGTTTCTGAGAACGTAGCATTTGAGAAAAATAAGTGAGAAAATGACAGGAGAAAAGAGACAAGAGCTCATTTTAATTTAAAACGTAAACTGCGCTTGGATTAACCTCCTACTGTACGAGGGTTTATTTTTCTTTGTAAAATAATATGCTGGATTCCTCCTACAAGTTGTTTGTAATGTTAGCATCTTTCTTCGTAATATTTTGGAAATATAGAGTCTGCAATTTACTCAATTGACACGGTATCTTCAAATTTTGATGGTTGTCGTTAATTTTTGGGTAAGGCAAAATTCACTCTTTTTCATGATAGACTCAAAGATTGCATCTGTTCTCATTTACCACTTACATGCACCACTTTATTCAATTGAAAGTAGTCAACCAGTTCATAAGTTGTGTCCTTCTCTAATGTTTGTTATCTCCATGCGATTGTTTGACATATGGTGTTGGATTAGTTCACCATCCTAACTTCGTATTCACTGTTTGGATCTCCTGAAATATTATGCATATACAAAAACAGCCTCATATTATGATTTATTTTTTTGTTATGAATTTGTTGACATACTTTGTTTGTATCGATGGGATGTTGGCTTATTGCATCAAAAATAATAAAATTAGTAACTACTGTCGGTTACAGTTATAATTTGTGAAAACTTTTCAACGTTTGCTAACCTGAATTCCATAGTTAATCTGTGTACGTTTGTATGCACACTGCTATTCTGATTTATATATGCTTTTTAATGTGCAAACTTCAAGATTGTCACAGGTTCAACCCAATTTATTAGAATCATTACAGCGTACTTGCATACAACAAAAAGGGTTCATAACCCCAACTAGTATGGTATACTCCAACTATTTTGGTGCCAGTTGGCTTAATGAAGTTGTAATTATAACTAGTTTTTGTTTATTTGATTATCTATTGGTATATATATCAAGTATATATCCGTAAATGTTAAAATTCAACCTGTAGTACTGGCACTTCATCATTAGCGATTGCTAAGTTAAGCAAAACTAGTGGAGTGGCCTCTTCAAATGCCCAGGAAGGCGAAAAGAAGGAAACTCCTCAAGAACGTGTTAAGAGAATTATGAGCAAACAATTGAACAAGCAAAGTATGATGTAAATTTATCTTTTAAGAAGTTGGATTAATAGCTGAAATTGTTACTTCATCTTGTATTTGCTTCGTTTCGAAAACAGTTAAGAAAGATACAGCTGCTGAAATGGCCAAAAAGAGAGAACAGGAGAGGCAAAGGCAAGAAAAGCTTGCTGAAGCAAGGAGGTTAAGGCGTTATAGCCGCGGCCCCAACACAAGTCGCTCCCCCCCAAGGTACTATTGTACTCATGCACACTGTTTTTTGTTCTCATATTGTAATACCAAGGAACCGTGTTTTTCGAATATGTATATTTCAAGGCACTACAAATTCAGAGACCATTTCCCCTTTTTATTATACTGTAATGTTATTTAATTGATAAATAAAAAAAGATAGCAACGATTTTTCTACAGTAGCAACAATCTACACTTCTGTTAATCAAACTTATGTAGATTTTCTAATAATGTTGTTTGTTGCTTGACTTTTAGGTTGGCATTTATTCTAGAATTTGGATATTTGAACGTTTCTCAGGTTTTGTAGATTACAGAGGAAATTCCTGATGTGAATAGAAGATATGAGGATAGCATTAGGTGGAGGCCAATTACATTTTAGAAGCAAACGGGCTTTGTAGATTTCATAGGCAAATAAGCTTTGTAATTGGGTTAAAAGCTTTCAGAGGCAAATGAGGAGGACAACTGTTATTTTATACATTTTTATGTGGTATATGATTTGTAATTTGTATTTTGGATATAAAGTTGTGATTTTTATCAATGAATGGATCATGATGCCTTTAAAATTACATATATTTCTTATGTTATTTATCTATTTATAAAATACATATAGATTCTTATGTATATAATTTGTGGATGTATTACAACTGTAAAATAAAAGTTGTAATAAAATATATCACAACAGATATATTACTTGTAAAAATTACAACAACGGTGCATAACTGTTGTAATTATATTTATTACAACGGTGGAAAAAAGTTGTAAAATATACATATTACAACGGTGTTGCAACAGTGCAAAAAAGTTGTAAAAGATTTTAGTCTATTACAACTTCTTAATACACGACGGTTTGCCCACCGTTGTAAAATGTATATTACAACGGTTTTCCACCGTTGTAATATGGTCATTTTGTTGTAGTGCATATTCCTATATGGTTTGAATATATATATATATATGTTTATACATGTATGCACATTCATTGTGCATACTAACAGAAACTGGTCGACCGGTTCATATATAGGCGGTCGACCGTTTCTGTGCAGAATGCACAATGAACGTGCACACATATATATAACGTACATATATTCAAACACCAGTCTACTGGTCATTTTTTACCAGTCGACTGGTCTACGAACTGAAGCCATCTTTTCGAATAGACACCCTATTTCATCAATGGTTATGATCCTTTCTCTTGGCCAAAAATCATCTCTTTTCATGGTTTCTCTTCACCAATGATTACATCTCTCCATCCTCTATGAAAGCATCATGAAATCATCATTTTAAAAACAACAATTCTTTCTATTCTTGCTATCTAAGTGCTGATTTCATTCTTACTCTTTAAAAGCATTCAAAAGCTCACTATTCTCATATATCGTTATTTGAATCCTTGAATCTATATATTATTATTTAGATTCAAACAACGATATCATCTTCCAAATCTTCATAATATCAAAATCGTATTTGAGGATAATATTATAGGAAGGTTGTACAAGAATTGACAAATTCGTGTTATTAAGAACACACATTATCAAACTACAAGTTTATATCTTGTTTGAAGTCCTCGGTGTTGTAAGAGGCGAGTTGTTGAAGTCCTGTGTGTGATCAGGCAAGTGTTGAAGTCCTGTGTGTGATCAGGCAAGTGTTGAAGTCCTCGTGTTGTTAGAGGCGTGAAATCCCATTCGGCTGCTCGGGTGTTGTGAACCCGTGCCTCCGGGTGAAGCGAGGTTGTTGATTAGCGAAAATCCAGAGAGAGGTCTGGGACTGGACGTAGGACGGTGCTCCAAACCTGTATAAAAATCCCCGGTGTGATATTTTTTCATTTTTACTGCATATACCATTTACTTATCTGTGATATTGCTACTGTGAGATCTTTCTTAGTATATATCATATATTCCACATATCCATATTACTGATCCTGCCTAAAGTCGTCTATCGACACTTTCAGCGGTGGCAGTTCATTTGGGGTCCTCTGATCCCCTTCCTGTCTGGCGATGGCGACGAAATTTCAAACCCTAGGATTCAAGCAATGGTTAAAACGTCGGCCTGAAGGTTTTGTTGAAGAAAGGTGTTATTTATATTTAATTAATTCATTGATTAATTTAAAAATGTCATGAACCTTTGTAAAATCATAACTTCTTCATACGAAGTCGGATTTGGAATATTTCAGATCCGCTAGAATCATGGCGAAATTATCTACGCAATGAAACTAACCAGAACTGAAACCGAGCAGATCAGAATTTCAGGAAAATTCAAATTGAAACAGAACAGAAATTCAGATAAAACTGATGGAGTGGATCCCAAAGGTGAGAATACTCTCACTATAATTTTTCTTGTACAGTTATTTATTTTATAACTGCATATATGAACTGCTCCCCGTCGTCCACAGACCATGGACAACTTGTTTGATTGTATTTTGGGTGAAAATTGATCGTGATGTGAAATGAAATAAATTGAAAAGTGAATGTATATATATGAAATGTGTTGGTAAATATATATTGAAAAGTGAAAATATCGTATATATTGAAAAGTGAAAATATCGTATGTATTGAAAGTGAAAATATCGTATGTATTGAAAGTGAAAATATCGTATATATTGAAAATTAAAATGGCGTATATATTGAAGGTGAAAATAACATATATATTGAAAAGTGAAAATATCGTATATATTGAAAAGTGAAAATATTATATATATATATATATATATATGAAAAGTGAAAATATTATATATATGAAAGGTGGAAATAATATATATAGATATATGAAATGAAAACGATATATATATGAAATGTGAAAACGATATATATATGAAATGAAAACGATATATATGAAATGAAAACGATGTATATATGAAATGAAAATGATATATATATATATATATGTATATGAAATGTGAAAATGATTTGATTGTTAAAAATATATTTTTTAACATATATATATACACTGCATAAAATTGTCGTGTATATGGAATATTCAATTTTGATTAGAAATTGAATATGAAGTTGAAATCATTTTGAAAACGATTTTAAAACGATTTATAAAATACATTTTGAATGGAAATCGACGAAATATATGTTATATATATATTATATATATAATATAATGGCCTGAATAGAATGCGCCGCGCTGCGACAATTCGCGAATTTCAACCATTAATTTCGAACGGACATTATGGGTGATCCGACCGTTGGATTCTCCTGAAACCGGAACCGTTGGGTTCGTATCAAAATGATCTTTCTAATGAATATTGGAGATTTGAAATCTAACGGTTGGATTTCTAATTATGTCCAAATCAAATTTGGAAAAGGTCGTTGCAAGTGCAGTTCGATGACCGTTTAAGGAAATTGACTGTATGGGCCTTGATAAAATTATTAAAAATATCGATAATTTGTGTAAAATCATAATAAATGATTTAGAAAGAATTGGGATGAAAATTTCCATATTTGAAAAGATAAAAATATATTTTTATCGAAACGAACTAGTTATTAACTAGAAAAATAATCCAATGGTTATAAATAAATAAATAGGATTGGATTTGAATTGAAATTATCTTCGGATATTTTCGATATTGGATTCCGTGATTATACAGATATTGTGATGGGAATTTGGAAGATATCGATATCATTATTCCCAATATGATATCTGTTGGTTTCAGGATTTGATGTTGAATATAAGTCGATACAACCTCTATTCAAAACCTTATATTTAATGTCAAATTGGATTGATTGTTTGGATTGTGCACGACCAGTTTATGAGCAAAATATGTTTTTACATTTAGCATTGGGTTGGGTAGAAATATCTGTGTGTTAACACCTTGTGAAACACTTCACGATTTGACGATAAGGTGTTTAGCGATGTGGAGTTCATTTCAAGTTTAATGAATGATTTTGAAATGATATTTTCCTTAAGTGAAAAGAAATATATTCCCAATTTTAGACAGGGAATGTTTTATAAAAATGTTTTATAAAACAGAAAGGATTTCGAGGCCCAAAACCCGATGATTTCTAAAATGATTTAGAGATGTATTATGTGTTACATTGTGGTTCATCGCATATTCGATTAGTTGCTATTGATGATGTATCTGTTTGGTGGCGGAGAATTTATTATCTTGCTTAACACCCTTCTTTGAGATGTACGAGCTCAAAGTTTATGTGATTAATAGTGACTGATCATATGTGTGAATTACTGATGTAAAGTACTATATTTTGAAAGTACTTGTGATTATTATGTTGTGAAATGATTTTCCCTACTTCGGGATATGAAATGATTAGTATGTGGCTAAAGAGTCGGGTAACCCTGAGACTAAAAGTATGGGTGAGAGGGCGGTGTATGCTCTCCATGTGTGGGAGGTGCATCGTCGGTGTAGCCTGCTCCTATGTGGGGTAGGTGCACATTTATATATCGAGTTGCTAGGTGCGTACCCTTTGCCTTGTCGATGGGGAGCACGATATTTAGTTGCATACTTGTCTGTATGCATTGTTATGTTTTGGAATTCATATTTCCAAACGATTTGATTTGAGATCCCGAAGTGAAATCTACTTTGATATAGAAAGTTAGATAGGTATTTCAAATGATTTGAAATAAGAAATCGGGAATAAAATCCAAAGGAGTAATTTCTGTAAATTGAATTGGATTTGGAAAATCTAAGTGGTGATTAATCTAAATGGGTAGATTGGGATATTGCATGTTGAATGATGCATAGTAGATCCATATCTATATTACCGATTGTTGTTTATACACTGTCATTCATGGGGGTAAACCCGTTCCGCGTTAGCAGCGTGGTCCTGTGATTTGTCTTATGATTAAATAAGTTAATTTTAACTGTAGAGTTTCTTACACCAGTCCCATTACTGACCTGTAGTTTGCTTTTCCCTGGCAAACTCGGGTGCCCCTATTTTCCACACGGGCAGTCGAGTAGTTTGTTTTGCAGATACTTATTTTAAGCAGGATTCTGGATCGAAGCTTAAAGCTGTGTCCAGTGCGTTTATCGTCTTCCGCTGTGTTATTTATTTATTTCCGCTATGTATTGTATTACATTTATGTAAATTTATCTTCCGCTGTGTATTATTTTCTATATACTCTGATATTCTGTACTCTGATGTAACATTTTTATGATGTTTATAAAAGTCTTCTGTTATTTGTTCTGATGTGTTGTATACCCAAAGTTAGCGTATACGGGATTCGAACGGTCTTGGTCGATTTAGCGATCGATTAGGTCCGAGCGAAATACGTATCGTTACACAAATTCAATGTTTAACTTGACAATAAAAATAAATATTTTTATTTATTTACAATTCAAATTCAACATAACAAATAAAAATGATATTTTTGTGTTGTCGACAATTCTAATTCAACACAACAAATAAAAATGATACTTTTGTTTGTTTACAATTTCTATTTCAACATAACAAATAAAAATGATACTTTTGTTTGTTTACAATTTCTATTTCAACATATCAAATAAAAATGGTACTTTTATTTGTTTACAATTTCTATTTCAACATAACAAATAAAAATGATATTCTTTTTTTAATACAAATTCTTACATTAACATGAAAAATAAAAATGGTATTTTTATTTGTCTACAAATTTCAATCATTCCATTATATTCAATTAAATTAAACAGATCACACCAAACAACATCAATCAATCCAAAACAAATCGCGTATAACAACAAACTGAATTTAACAGCGTATTTGTAAAAAAAATCTAAACACGTTAATAATTACTTAATTTTAATTATTTAAAAATAAATCTCATCGATGGTTCCCACTCCGCCAAAAATTGAGATGAGCTCCAAATCAATCCAAATCAGTTTTGTTGCGAAGCTCTCAACTCCACGATCGTAACGGATCTTATTTCATGTGATTTGGAGTTCGTGCCAAAAAGTTATTAACATTTGAACATGGAATATTATTTAAATAACAATATCACTATTCACCTTATTCTCCAAATGACACCCAAAACTTAAAATGCTCGTCACATCCAAACCGTAAGTCGGGATTGCACGAAACCAGCGCCATTCTCTCTGGCTTCTCTCCTTCTTTCCAAGGCTTGTGGTCCCACCCTCCAGTTTGCCACGTGGACCCCACGATCTGTAGTTGAACGTAAAACTATAGTTTCTGTTCATCTTGGTGATGCAGCCGCCAAGGTGCTCCAAATGCCACCTAATTTTACCAGTAGCTAGATCTCGATCTCCCAGACAACTTTCGTTTGAATCACTTCGCCGTAAAAAGCACGGAATGGCGGGAAATTAATCATTTTCGTGACTGCCTCGTTTTCCAGCACACTTCCGATGAACTTGACATTCCGGCCAACTCCGGCCACCGGAGACTATTCCACCACCGCCAAAACCTTCGTATGCTTCCTCTCTACCTTCCCTCCAAACTGCTCGACCTAATTCTCTACGTGGGGCCCGCAGCAAGCAAAATTCCAAAAATGAGCTGCTGCACTATGATCTCGATTCCGGCCAATCCACAAATCAATCACCACCAAATTTTCGGCATGAGTATCTCTCTTCATTCTGTAGATGCTCACAAAATTTCATGGCCTAAGTCCTTACGGTTTGGGAGATAAAAATTATTTAAGTTTGAGGGGTTTTTCGGCAAAATTTTGAGAGAGAGCGGGAGAGAAAGAGGGAGAGGGCTGCTATAATTTTTGAGGAAGAAGAGAAATGAGGGTTTGTGGAGAGGAAAAGATGTTATATAGTGGACGGTTTTATTATCTTGTCATTAATTCTCTATTTTTATTATTAATTTTCAAGTTCACGTTCTCTTCATTCGACAGTTATCGATGCCACAGTCACGTATGAACTCCGTTGGCGATGAAAATTGACATGCTGCTATGTCTTGATGATACGGTCCTAACAAAACTAGTTTCGTCGAATTCCGAGTCCCTTTGCTCAAAAAGCCATGTTTTTGACCTTATATGGCTGACCGATTCACAATTAATTGCTCACGGCCGCATACTAGCTCCAAAAATTATAAAAATTGGAATCTAGCAATAATTTTACATTCCGGATCTAACAAAAGTGGTTTCGCCGAAAACGGAGGTCATTTCCAAAATGGCTATTTTTAAGGGCTATATATTATATTAAAATATATATAAATTCCATAGCGACTATTCTGAATTTTAAACTGGACATAACTTTTTATTCCCATTATGAAATCTGGATTTTTCACATTCGTTAGAAATATATATAATTCAACAGATTCAAATATTTCTGATTTTATTGAAATCTGATTTATTTGGAACAATGTACATTCATTTGAAATTTGAAATCGAATTTTCAAACTGCCGCGCCATTTCAAACTCGTATTATAATTAAAATAAATTTTTACATTCTAACTTCATTTAAATAAATTTTTAGTCGTTATTATTTAAAATAAATAATTTTAAATATTCAAAATCCATTAAAATTTCTAAAATAAAATTTTTAAATTGGTTCAGAATTTCCGGGTTGTTACATATAAAATGACTCAATACATAGAAATTGAACCTGTAATAATATTTATAATTTGAAATCAAGTTTGATTCGATAGAACGGGTCTAGATTTCTATAAAAGAATAATATTCACGTTTTAAATTGAATAATGATTTAAAGCAAATATTTTGGAAATTGGAATGGTTATAAAAGGGGGATTGGTAAATATGTGGAAGTGATAAATTCTAAAATGAAATTAAAAATTCAATTGACCGAAAATGGTAAATTATTCTGAAGTTTGGAACATTAACCGAATATAGTTTGTCTTAAAAGAGTTATCGAATATAGTTATTCGAAAGAGAGTTATCGAATATAGTTAATCGAAAAAGAGTTATCGAATATAACTATTCGAAAGAGAGTTATCGAATATAGTTATTCGAAAGAAAGTTATTGAATATCGATTATTCGAAAGAGAGTTATTTAATATAGTTATTCGGAAGAGAGTTATCGAATCTCGGTTATTCGAAAAAGAGTTATCGAATATGGTTACTTGAAAGAGAGTTATCCAATAGAGAATATTCGAAAGAGAGTTATACGTTGAAATTCGATCATATCGAATGTAGGAAAGTACTATTTACTTTTCGGTTTTTAAATCAAGATTTATTTATTTAATAAATAAATTAATTATTATTTATTCAAATTAGTGAATAAAAGTTATATTTTTAAGTTAGATATTTTGAAAGTAAGGATTATAATGTTATCGTTATAACCAATTTTTTTTTCATAAAAGAATTGGATTCGTAAACTGAATCTGAGAGTTGCATAAGCAACGATTTAATAAGAAGATTTATTGGAGTTAAGGAAATTAGAAACTGACTGGAGATAGTTAAGTTTAATGGTTTTCTGAATGTCGATCTGATGTTGGTTTCGGCCTTCGGGGTTGATATTCAGGGAATTGTTCTCTTACTAGTTTACAGTTAGATACTGGTAGATGTGGGAGGATAGCGATGCGTGAATAAGAAACGGAAATGTATTCAGAGTTAATAACATATATTTTCTAAATTTAAAAAAATTAAGATTTACGAATACATGAAAACGAGAAATAAGGAAATGAATAAATTAACGATAAATTAATTTAAAAAAGAAAATTTTTGATTGATGATCGATCAATAAAATTTTCATTTGGAAATAAGATCGTTGTGTGTATCGGTGTTTTTCTTTGATAGTTGAATAACCGACTATCAAAGTTTTGCCCATTTTTCCATCGTTAATATGGAGAAACCGGAATCAGATTATTATCTAAAAACCACTCTGTATGGGCATTAGCAATGCGAATCAAATTTGATGAAGATAATTGAAGACAGAGTTTATGTAAGGGTTGTTCTGGAAAATCCTAGGTAGAAATTGCTTAAGATGAGTTTACAGAATAGTGCCTTCGGTTTGTCCAGTCCCAGGACAACCTGTATGGAAGAATGTCTGACAGAGTATATTTAATAGATTGCGTAAGTTGATCTATTCAAACGTATTTACGTTTGGTGGCGGAGGAATTCGTTTCTCTTAGTTGTATACCTGTGGTATTTTTGGAGAAATCAATTTGTGATTTAGCGGGTATAACGATGTGACATTCAAAGTAAAAAAAGGTGAGATCTGTACGTTATGGCCTCTAGCCTCACAATCGTGAAACGGTACAAAATCGGGTATGTCGCATGGCTAAGTGGGTAGCTCCCAATTAGGGTGTACTATAACCTGATCTAGAGAAATTTCATTTACTTCTTTAACCTATTTCAGTGTTGTCCCTTTCGAAAAATGGTTGCTGATCCCAGCCGTTGGTGATAATACATTAGGTACACTCAAGCGAAATGAGTGACCGGTCATGTTTAGCCTGGGTTACAAGATGTTCTTGTTGAACTTGGTGTATTCCTCTTTAGAGATACACTGTCGGAAGGTGGTCCCATACCTTGCCAGTTGGAATTCATTACCCAATAAGCGCCCGCGGTTTTTGATTTTATATTATGTATGTGGAACATGAGATGAAAGCGTTTTACTAGATGATTATTTAATTGTGGTTAATAGACACTATTATAATATCAAAAGAGTTTTGATATAAAAAATATCGTTCTTTCAAAAGGACTTTTGAAAGTTAAATCTAGTGTTTTGGATTCTCATAAGGGAAAAACCCGTTCCATGATATTGTAACGATACGGATTTTTCCCGGACCTAATCGATCACTAATTCGACCAACACCGTTCAAATCCCACATACGTTAACTTTGGGAATACAACACATTAGAACAAATAATAGAAGACTTTTATTACATCATGATAATGTTACATCAGAGTATAGAATATCAGAGTACATCGAATATAATACAACAACGGAAGATTAAATTACAATAAATTAATACAAGGCACAACGGAAGACTTCCAATGCTCTAGACACAGCTATAAGCTTCGACCCAGAATCCTGCTCAAGAAATAAATATCTGTAAAAAGCTACTCGACAGCACGTGTGGGAAGAGGGCACCCGAGTTTGCAAAGTGAAACAAACTACGAGTCAGTTATAGGACTGGTATGAGAAATCTTAGTAAACTAATAATATGGCAAATCACAGGACCACGCCGCTAACGCGGAACGGGTTTACTTCCATCGGATTTCCAGTGCATAAGTTTTATAAATTTCAAAGTAAAAAAACAACGCAATGCTTTTCAGAAAATGAAATCATTATAAGACTCAAGTCCCATCACACAATGCAACGCAAATGGAGGATATAGTTTACCTTATAATGATTAAAAATGCTTGATATGTAGAAAATACTATTTTTAATATTATTATTAGTGTCTAATATGTTTCAAAAATACTTCAAAGTAAATGTATCAATCCTAGACGGCATAGCTACCATATACTATGTCGCCATATATAGGTTTACAATCAAGACCGTAATGTCGTATTGGAGGTTGGTTTCCATCATGAGTCAAGGCTAGGGACGATCTCCTAACCGATTCGAGACACTCTAGCAATGTCTCAGGATTCAGACGCTGGCGAACCTTTGGATCCTGCAGGGCCGGTCCCCACATACTTTAGTAGATTAGTTATGCCTGAACACACGCTTCCCGATCCTATTGGACCTATAAATTGTCCATTGGAGACCAATAAAAATTTGAGGCGCCTCATTCCATCAACCACATAAGTAAAAATGCCGGGTCGTGTAAAAACCCAAACACCACTTCTAGCTAGAAAGAAAAAGGTGCACTCCCTGCGTTCTCTTGTCCCGTTTTTGACTCTACCGGGGTGTGAGACTCTCTAGGTAACGTAATACACAAAGCTATGCCTAAATAGGCCATGCTTTGATCATCATCCACAGGGCTCTGCTTTTCAACAAAAGCCCCGATCAATTGCATCTTGGCATGTCACATTGACAGTCCATACCATACAATCGATAACTAACAATATATAACCTTCGAGCTCGTGCGTCTCAAAGAAGGGTCTTTAGCAAGAGGATAAATCCTCCGCCACCTCAGAAATATATTAATAGATATCAATTAATTTACATGGCACGAAATTCAATGTCGGACACGCATCCATTTACAAGTCCGTTCTGGGTCTGAACGAAACTGGAGTCACCTAGGTGCTCGCGTATCTGGACGATCAACAAGTGCGTCCGGACAACTACCACTTTAATCCTTTATTGGTAGCTAGCCAACGCCAAGCATCAGTAGTTATCCTTTCGACGTGAAGATCGCCGGTCTTCAATCGCCATTTCCGACATCTTCAATTTTAAATCGCCATAAAATTATTTGAAATGAGTTGAACTCGGTCTTTTCAAATAATTTTTCAATTTTTTATCATTTAAACCATTTAATATCATTGATATTAATTTATAACGATTTATCGCTATTTTTATTTATTAGAAAATAACTTAATATGATTAAACGATGCTTTGGGTCGATGGGTGGCCCTAGCGCTATTTTTACCAAAATTTGATTTACCTTATCTTGAGATCTAAACGTTAGATTTTGATAAAGTTTATATCATTGGAAAGCTCCTCCCAAAACGGTCCTAATGGCTCCAGTTTTAGGAAAATCCGACGGATGGATTTTACGGTATAATCATTTAAAGTTACGATTGTCGAAACACGAACTACCGCGCGCGATTCATTAAATTTTAATTTATATTTATATATAAATATAAATATAAACCAATTTGGCGATTCCGGCTATTTTAACAATCACAACCAAACCAAGTACAATCCATGTTCATGTTAGAGATTTTATACATATGATCTCCTAATTCTTCTAATATGATAAAAATGATGATTTGAAATAATGAAGTTTTTAATAACTAATTACTTCCATGGTAAACAAATTATATTGGAATTATATCTTCTTAAAGTTCATACCTTTTGTTGAAACAAATAACAAATAAGACATGATTTTGATTCTACTATTTTTATTGTACCTAAAGTAACAATAAACATTTCAACATTTAAATAAATTCTTTTATTTCATATGAAATGTCAATAAAAATGGGACTCTTAAAATACTAGCTTTTATTTACATCTAAAATGTAAATAAAAATGCGATATTATAATCTATTCTTTTATTTACATCTAGAATGTAAATAAAAATATGACTTTTATTTCTATGTTTTCATTTATATCAAAATTGCAAATAAAAATGTAACCATTTAATTCATGTCCTTATTTACATCTAAAATGTAAACAAAATGTAACTTTTATTCTAATGTTTTGTTTACAACTAAATTTGCAAAAAAAAATGCAACTTCTTCCTACGGTGTTTATTTGCGTCTAAATATGCAAATAAAAATGTAATCTTTTTCTACGATGTTTATTTGCATCTAAATATGCAAATAAAAATATAATCTTTTAACTACGATGTTTATTTGCATCTAAATATCCAAATAAAAATATAATCTTTATTAAATGTTTTGTTTGCAAACTAAATTTACAAACAAAAATGTAACTCTTTAAATTATATTTTTATTTCTATCTAAAATACAGAATAAAAATGTATTATTCATTCTAATGTTTTTGTTTGCATCTAAAATGCAACTGTTTAAATCATATTTTGTTTGCATCTAAAATTGCAAACAAAAATTTAGCTTTTCATTTGGATGTTTATTTGCAACGGAGGAGGCAAATAAAAGAACATTTTCATTTTAATGCATATTTTCATTGGATAAAGCAAATAAAAGAACATTTTTATTTTTCAATGTATATTTGCATTAGAGAATGCAAATAAAAGAACATCTTTATTTTTCAATGTATATTTGCATTAGCGAATGCAAATAAAAGAACATCTTTATTTCAATGTATAATTGCATTGGATAAAGAAAATAAAAGAACATTTTTATTTCAATGCATATTTGCATTAGAGAATGCAAATAAAAGAACATCTTTATCTTTCAATGTATATTTGGATTAGGGAATGCAAATAAAAGAACATCTTTATTTCAATGCATATTTGCATTGGATAAATCAAATAAAAGAACATTTTTATTTCAATGCATATTTGCATTAGAGAATGCAAAGAAAAGAACATTTTTTTCTTTCAATCTATATTTGCATTAGGGAATGCAAATAAAAGAACATTTTTATCTCAATGCATATTAGCATTAGAGAATGCAAATAAAAGAACATTTTTATCTTTCAATGTATATTTGTATTAGGAAATGCAAGTAAAAGAACATTTATATCTTTCAATGTATATTTGCATTAGGGAATGCAAATAAAAGATCATTTTTTAATTCAATGTATATTTCCATTGGAGAATGCAAATAAAACAACAATTTTTAACTCAATGTATATTTGCATTGGAGAATGCAAGTAAAAGAACAATTTTTAATTCAATGTATATTTGCATTGGAGAATGCAAATAAAAGAACAATTTTTAATTCAATGTATATTTGCATTGGAGAATGCAAATAAAAGAACAATTTTTAATTCAATGTATATTTTCAATTGTATTGACCATTCTATTAAATCCAATAAAATGACAAAATAATTTTTTACATTGAATTTACAATTCTATTTCAATTAAATAAATATGGTGAAATGAAGTTTTACATAGAATTGACAATTCTATTTCAATTCAACAAAAATAATCCAAATAATTTTTTTATTCTGAATTGACAATCTAATTCAATACAACAAAATGATCAAAATAATGTTTTTATGTTGAATTGCCAATCTAATGCAATTCATCAAAAATAACCAAAATAATGTTTTAATGTTGAATTGACAATCTAATTAAATTCAACAAAAATAATCAAAAAAAAAATGTTTTTATGTTGAATTGACAATTTAATTCAATTCAACAAAAATAATCAAAATAATTTATTTTATTGAAAGGGAAATTCTAATCCAAATCAATAACACAACAATATGATTTATTTTTATTGAAATGGGAATTCTAATCCAAATCAATAAATAAACAATATGATTTATGGAAATTCTAATTCAAACCATTAATCTAACAAAAATGATTATTTTTATTGAAATGGAAATTCTAATCCAAATGAATAATCTAACAAAAATGATTATTTTTATTGAAATGGAAATTCTAATCCAAATCAATAATCTAACAAAAATGATTATTTTTATTGAAATGAAAATTCTAGTCCAAATCAATAATTTGACAAAAATGATTATTTTTATTGAAATGGAGATTGTAATCCAAATGAATAATCTAACAAAAATGATTATTTTTATGGAACACATACAAATATGTATTTACACATCACCGACAAACAGATAAATCATCCATAATATCATCACATAACAGATCTGAATTGTAACGACCCGGAAAATCTGAACCAATTTAAAATTTTTAAATTGGCTATTTTAGTGGATTTTAAGTATTTAAAATAAATATTTTAAATAATAATGATGAAAAGTAAGTTTGAATCGAAGTTGAAAATAAATATAATTACTTTGAATTATAAACAAGGCCTGAAATGGCGCCGTAGTTTCGAAATTTGAATTCAAACTTTGACTGACTGTACCGGGTGCAAAACAAAACGGATTTGATATCACGTTACAGATTCAAATTTTCGTGTAGTATAAGCAAACACAGAAGTTATTTTATATCATTTATGTTTGTTATTTTATATCACTTATGTTTGTTATTTTATACCATTTATGTTTGTTTTTTTATACCTTATGTTTTTTATTTCTACTTATGTTATTTTATACCATTTGTTTGTTATTAAAGTAATATCATCCAATTTCCATGTAGTACAAGAAAACAGAGGAGTTATTTAATACCATTTGTGTTTATTATTTTGCACCATTTATGTTTGTTATTTCTACTTATTTGGAGCTATTTTATACCATTTATGTTTGTTATTAAGGTACTGACATCTAATTTCCATGTAGTACAAGCAAACATAGGAATTATTTTGTACTATTTATGTTTGTTATTTTATACCATTTATGTTTGTTATTTCTACTTATTTTATACCATTTTTGTTAATTCATAATTGATTATCTTTAACTTATCGAACTTAAATATATCTTATTCCTTCCCTTTTCCTCCAAGTTGAGACATGACGTCTAAAGCATTATGGAGCATCCTCTCACAGAATCTGGATGGGTCTCCATTTAAGGTTTGTAAATGTAAGCATTTGTGAAATTTCACTTGTTTTAGGTGTTTCCTTCTTCTGTATTTGGTTATTTTCATACTTGTGTGTATTCAATCCATTTTATTTTCAGAAGTATGACCTAAAGTAGCGATGTATCAAGTACATGTACCTCTCCAAGGGAAGGTAAAATTTTGATAGAATCACATAAGGGTTTTAGATTGAATATGATGCTTGTATCATTTATAATATAAAAATGAAAAAATTGGCAACTTCCTTATTTGTTTATTGATCTTCTATAGACGAGTTCAAGCTGATATTATTACAAATTAGTCAATGGTAGTAAAAAAAAAGTTTCTTTTTCAATTTACTATGCTATTTTACTATGACAGGTACGACAAACGACTGGACAAATTCTGGAGCAAGAAGCCAATGACTAAAACTAGAGTGATAGCGTGAGTGACTATGTATATGTATATGAGTGAATGAGTATCTAGTAAGGAGCCAATGTATACGAGTGAAATGTAGAGAGGAAGTGTATGTATAAGTGATTGTGTAATAGTGAGGAAACAATATGTGTACTATTCAAAAATGTAATAAATATTTGTTTGAATAAATATTTGTCATTTGTTTAAAAATAAATTCTTTGTAAAATATTAAATTCTTGTAAATATTTATTTATATTAAATAACGTCATATGGCCTAAAAAATGATGTCATATGCACTAATCAAATGATGACACATGGACAAATTATTGTTTGACACATGAACCAACCATTAAATGCCAAGTGTCGGACCTAATATATGTCATGTGTATACTACTACGACAACCATGTCAGCAGTCATGTAAGATGACACATCATTAACCATGTTAGCAGCCATGTAGGATGACACATCATCAAACACATCAGCTAATGACTCATCATTTGAGTCATAACATAGTGGGGTCCATTGATTCTTTTACCTACTAATAATAATAAGTGTAGGTAATAGCTCTTTCTCTACTAAGCTTTATCTACCAAGCTCTACCAATTCAATATTGGTAGCTAAAATATATCACCCACCATTATATTAGTTTTACCTACGCTTACAATTGGTAGGTAAAGGCCCCATTTTCTTGTAGTGTTACTAGTTACAGGTTGAGAATTTTTTATGATATTAGATAAATTCTCTCTGCCTTAATTAAAATTAGTTACATTTTTAGTAATATCATCTAATTTAATTTTTAGGTTAGAGTTATCTAATTTTATTAATTTAATCCCAGTTTCCAATTCATGATTTTCATAAGCAAGCGTGTAATTCTTCTCTGTTCAAGTTTTAATTTCTTAACTCAATAAGGAGAGTTGAGAATTTGCGTTGGATAGAGATTCTTGAAGTTTTCTGATTTCATCTTCTAATATCTCTTTTTCATCTTTCAGCAAATCTCTTTCAATTTCTACCTTTTCCTGATCCTCATTGCTTGATTATGTTTTCTTTTGAAATTATTTTTTTATTCTAATAATTCTGTACTTATTTCTACCATATCTTAAAAAGTAAAATAACTAACCTCGGTTTCTTTAGCCATGAAGCATACGTTAGCTTGTTTGTTATCGCTTTCATTATCACTTTCAGAAGATGAAGAGTCTAAATCATCCCAAGCTACTGAGAAAGCCCATCTTTTAGATTTCTCCTTCTTGTTTTTGTTGTGTTGTCCATTTTTTTGTTCCGGGCAATACTTTTGATAATGTCTCATTTTGTGGCAACCAAAACATTCAACTGAAAATGGAGCAGCTTTATTATTATTATTCTTGAGATTTTTCATTCGATTATTCTTAAATCCCTTCTTGTATTTCTGAAATTTTTGGCAATGAAAGCCAAGTCTTCTTCATCTGAATCTGATTCGTCCTTTTTAGCATGGAAAGCTAAATTCTTTTTGTCTTGTGCATGAACCTTTTTTTCCTGCATATTAACTTCATACAACATTAGATTTCCTATTAATTCTTCATGTTTCATAGTTCAAAGATCATTAGGTTTTTCAATAGCCAAGACCTTCCTTTCCCAATATTAATTTAAAGAATTTAGGATTTTTGATACTATATCAAAATTAGAGTATTTTTCTCCTAATCCCAATAATGAATGATAAATATTTTGAAAGCTAGAATACATATTATTGATAGATTCGTTTTCATTCATTTCAAAATTCTGAAATTGATTTTAAGGCATGGATATCTTGCTTTGTTTAATCTTGCTAGTTCCTTCGTGTGTAACTTTTATTGTTCGCCAAATTTCATATGCTGTATTGCACATACAAATCCGATTAAACTCATTTCTATCCAAGGCACAGTGCAACATATTCATAGCTTTAGCATTAACAGTAGCTTCTTTTTTTTCATTGCTTGATCACTTAGAATAATTAGTAGCGGGAGTGTATATTCTTTTTGAGTAATATTCCAAGAGTCAAAACCATTTGCTTGCATGTAAATTCTCATAAATGTAGCCCAGTAATTATTGTTCATGCCATTGAAATAGATTGACCTTATGTGAAACTTGTGTTATTGCTGGTGTTAGTGTTCGTGTTGTTATCCATATCGTCGAGTATCAGATAACTGTTTTACGGTTATAAGATGTCCTGCTCCGATACCAAATGAAAAGAGTGCTAGAGTAAGATCGAGTAATATGTATTGACATGAATATGCGAAAGCTTAGATAATGTGATATTCTAGTCTATGCAATAGTTATGCAAGTAAATATTTAATAAAAAAAATATAACGATATCACTAGAAAATAATAAATGAATGCAGTAAAGTAAAATATATGACACTATGAATTTTTATACTAGTTTGGAGCACCGTCCTACATCCGGTCCCAGACTTCTTCTGGCTTTTCACTAGCAACATCCTCACTTCACCAAGAGAAATAGGTTAACAAAACCCCTGAGCAACCAAACGGGATTTCATGCCTGATCAACCGAATAGGACTTCAATGATAAAACAAGAGCTTTGGCTTTAATATGTGATCTAAGCAACATGGATTAGTCACGAATTGAGTACGCCTTTCCTGTAATTTTATCCTCAGATATTTTATGTGTGTGAAGAATTGAAGGAAGTACATTGCTTATTGAATCGAGAAGTATGAAATAGAATCAGCGATTGAAAGCAATAAGTATAGATTTGAATGCTTGAGTGCAAGAGAATACAGAAAATAAGACCAGAAATTAGAGTAACAATTGGTGAGCATGAAAGTGAAATTTGTGATGTATCAACAGTATTGAAGAGTGGTAATCGTTCATGAAAAGATTCGTTCAAAAGAAGCAATCATTTCTATTTAAAAATGGATCACAACTCTTCATGAAAGGAGATGTCTTTTCAGAAATATGAATTTTAGGTTCGGATTAGTTGACTGGTTTAAACTGAATCACATAGAACAAAAATTGCAATGGAATAAAAGTTTCCATATAATTATCAGAGTTGTACAAAATTTACAGTGGAAGATAAATTTATACATAGATTTTAGATGAATAAAAATTTACTAATCTGTCGAGCCTGCGCGCGAGCCTACGCCTTTGCGTACCGTCTTCACATGCCTCTCCCGTTCGTTGCGAGCTGAAATCTCTAAACCTGGAACACTTATAGCCTGAACCGAGCGTCCCATGCAAAATACACGAAACACTCGGGTCAGGAATAAACTTATTTCAAGTTAGCACACTTTGATAAACACTAATAAAATCAGTTTAACCCCAAAAGATAATACGAGTATGCCCATCCAATAAAACTGCCGAAATGTACATACCAAAATGGATTGAAATAACTGCATGCATGAATAACAGGATGGGTGACAACAAAGAAGCGTGTAGCATGATAGTGTGTCCATTTCAAGGTGCTGAAATGTATATAAAGCAACACATGTAGATGGCTTAGCATACATAAAAGGGAACGAAGCCTCATGAGACAAAGACCACTGCAAATATGTAGGACTGTGTTGGCGAGGTTCTACACAAGTGGAATATCCTCATGAGACAAAGACCACTACAAATATGTATATATGGCTCCCAAAATGAAACATGTACGACTGACAAGCATAAATGAAGATGAGTGGTTAAGCCTAATTCAAAATACCACCTGACAGTTAAATTTGGAAGCAGGGGTGGTCTATCTTCAAAACTAAGTATAAAATACAACTACTGGGTCCTTATATAAACAGGGTAATGTATTAAACTGCATGTGTATAGACATTGCGTGTATAACCCAGGCATGCAATACCACAAATGGATATACCCTTTTACATTAAGCCCATGCCTATATACTGATCAAGCAGTTCCAGTGAAAAAAAATGGACTGACACACTAGCGTATATGTTGTTAAACATGCTCAACAAAACAAGTTTTCCGAAATTACAAACAAAATTGGATCAGCATTCGCATATATGAAAGTCAGTACACATGACTAATTTAGTATGGTTCACATCAAGATTCTTATTGCCAGTTGACACTGCAAGAGTCATAATATACTACTCAATTTATATGAAAATTGTTCTATTCTTGGGTTTTATGAATTCCACTTAGTATTTTGATAACAATCATTCACATACCTCGAGCAATAAGATGCTAAATATTTTGTACCCAAGGGAATATACAGATCGTCAATAGTTTAGGTACCCAACTAGTTATACACAAATACAATGAAAAGGATTATGACCAAAGAGTCTCTATATTGTGCATACTAGTCCAATAAATTGTTAGTTGTCCAAAACATCCTGTTGAGGGTCTCAATTCATGAAGCAAAAGATAACCCATACACTAATACTACACTATAGTTAAAGTGTTGTGAACACTATGAAACAATTAAGCAATTCTTATTTAAACCATAGTGAACCAGCTTTGCAGGTGCATCAAAATTCAAGAGTATGAATAGTATATAAATTTTTCAATGCGCGAGTGTTGAAACAAGGTAGACAACAAAAATGGAGAAGCAAAGAACAAGACTCAACTAATTTTACTTGGTGAAACCTAAGTAATGGACTTGAAAGAGGTTTAATCTATAAGAAAATTTAAATTCGATCGATAAAGCGGACAACAGAAGAGCGAGAAGGGTTCACGGCAATCACGTTAGCGGGGCACTGGCTTTTGGTGACAAATGCGTTCGTCTCATTTTGCTTTAACCTTCCTCTGTGCGGGTTCTTGGTTCCAGCGAGGTGTAGTTGGACTACAGAAGGATGGAGACCCAGTTGCGAGCATCCAGGCTTGACTACGGTTCAACACGGGGTCATGATGTTCGACTTTGGGCTCTCTGGTTAAAGATTTTCCAGAAAAAGAGAGGCGAGGGTCGGAGCCGCAATGCCTGGTGACGGCGCAGTGACAGGGCAAAGCGGTGGTGTCTACAAATTCAAATGGAAAGGCTCGGTCTTGTTTTGATTTGGGGATATATCTATCAACCATGAGTTTGATTTGAGGAAGAATGGAAATTTGGGTTTGAGGACACAACAGCTATTGGAATTTAGCAGAGGGAGAGAGCGTTGTTTTGTGTGAATGAACGAAAGAGGGTACCATATTTTATAACCCAACAAAGGAGACCAGCTACACATGGGAAGAAACACGTGTTGATCAACTTCAGAAGGCAATCAGCAGGTGTTAAAATTTTCAGAAGGCAAAGACAAGTGGAGAAAACTTTCCACTGCCCAAATCTTGAACAAGACCACAAATCAGGTATGGTTTTAAATTCAGGCGTGGGGTAGAACGATGAAAATGGTTTGAACGCGGTGTTGAACGATGAAAATGGTTTGAACGCGGTGTTTATAGACGTAGTACATAGTTGAAATGAAACCGTACAAGAAAACGTTGTTTATGTTAGTTCAAAACGCTATAAATATTGATTTTGATGATAATTTCTGAATTTATTTATATTCCAAACGTTGAAAATCCTAGGTCGTTACAGCCTCCCCCACTTAAATCTTTTCCTCCTCGAAAAGGAGAGTTGTAAAATTTATGCTTAAGTAAAATAAATCTTTTTATAAAATTTATTAAAACAAAAAATAAAACTTATTAAATTAAAGTACTTACAACATTTATCAAAAGATTCTAAATGGATTAAGCACAAAATGTATCATATACTGAATTTGTAAAACTTCTTATATCAAAACTATTGTAAGAAAAACGCAAACCATTGTGAAAAACTAAATAGCGAAATTTGCTATATGATGTAAAAGAAATTTATGTTCAAAGTACAAAATAAATTGAGTAAAAGTAGTTTAAAATGGTAAAGTTCCTTTGAAATAAGTTGCTTTGATTAAAACAGGTTTAGAAAAATCCAAACGATTAATATAAGATAGTCTTAAAGGTTACAATAAAATTGTCAAATATAAGAAATTCAAAAAACTTGGTAGAAAATAGATAATTAAATAAAATAGTAAAATAATATAGGTAAAAGAACTTAAAATAGAAAAGTCATTGGTACTACGCAAAATATAATAATTTAATTAAACGAAAAGTTAAGTAAAATGAATAAGTTAGATTAGTTAAATTAAAATACTATATAAATTGTTATATCTATAAATTTCAAAATATTCGAAAGTCTCAAAATGATTTCTCCGAACTTAGAATCCTATTTTCATTTCAAACCATTCGAAGTACTATACTTTTCTTTCATATAGAATCATACTTCACTTCGGGATTTCAAAAATCAAAATCGCTTTCAAACATATATGACAAAAATACTTGATAATTCGAAGCCTAACAAGTCCATTGCCATCCTTGCAAACTTTAGACATGCGTTGATCATGCGCATGACTAAAATATACAAGCACAAAATATATTTGTTTCAACTTCTAGTCAAAATTTTGTTTTATTTCCTCAAGTTTCCCATGACAAGGCCTAGGGACCGCTTATCGTACGCAATAATATAGATAACTAAGGTCGCTCCGGACACCTAAAGCAGACCATCATCGAGGGTTCTCAAGCGAAGTGTACATCACAATTTTCGTCCAGGCTCGGACCTCCAAGCACAAAATCGCGGAGCACGTATATCTCACGGTATTGTCCAGACACAGACACCGTATATGCCTAGGCTGCTCTCCCTAAATACCATCATCGAGGGATCTCAAGCGAAGTGTATCTCACAGATTTCATCCAGACTCGGACCTTTAAGTACAAAATCGCGGAGCACATATATCTTACAGTTTTCGTCTAGACACGGACACCGTATTTGCCAAGGCTGCTCACCCTGAATCACACACCCTTCTTTTAGTCACGGGTTACCCGAATCCATGGAAACATATCAAATCATTTCATATCCCGAAGCCATAAATCATTTCGCAACAATAATTCGCAAATACATTTAATCATAGTATTGTTGTATTTCAAACATTTCAAATATAGGGATTCAAGTCGGCGAAATTTCTACTTCATAAATCAATTTATAAACTATTCATCATATCCAAAATAATCAATTTCGTTCAACACTTGAAGGTAAGATCTCAACTTTCAAACATACAACTTATGTTTTCATATTTTGAAATCAATGATCTTATTCAAATATTTCAAGTCTAAATAGAAGACTTCTAAGAATCACTAAAATCTTATCAAGTTTCATAAATTCCCATTTATTTTGAAATAACAATTTCGACAATTATACATAAGTTGATAACTGCTAAGAGATTCAATTTTCCATAAAATTTTCCTTTCAACAATTTGAAATCAAATTTGATCAATACGATCTTCTTATCGTTCTTTCAAATCAAGTAAGCTTTTCAAATTTTAAAAGCTTACGAAAACCGTTTATACATAAGCCACATCTTTCATTGGATCAAATTTCCATTTTCAAATTGCTTCGAAACATTTCTGTGATTTCAAAACATATCTCATTCCAAATTCCTTTATTCCACAATATAGGATTTATACTCATCTTGTTTGAAAAGTTCATATTTTCCTACTGTTGGGAAAATCTCTCATTTTTATTCAAACACCATTACACTTCCGCTACGCACTCTAATAATGCGTATATTCAGACTAGTATTGGTAAACATTTCAAAACATAGATTTCAAAAATTTTCAAAATCAAATTTTCAAAATTAACATTTCAAAATCCAATTTTTCTTGCATAAATTGGATTCTATATTTCAAACACTTCTTATTACTATGAAATCTCATTTATTGAGGTTCCGTTATATAACATTTTGGACAAATCAAAGTTATCTAGTTTGAATTACATCTTGGTTTCATTCGATACATGGCACAAAAGTATACATGCATGGATTATATCAAATTACATGTGTTCAAAACAGAAGTTCAACCTCAACGAGTATCAAAACATATGATGGCTCAAATCAAAATAGTAGCCGAATTCATAAGACAAAAGGGTATCGAAGTTATTACTCGAGAGCGAATGGTTCAAGTTTAACTAGTTATCCTAGGCCAAGATGGGAAAGTCAGATGCATGCAAGGATACAAATTTCAGCAGTTCAATCAAGGGATACTCGTTAAATTTTTCTTCATTTTCTTAGCATAATTTGTTAAAAAACTTCCATCTAATTCATTTCTGCTATTTAATTGGGGAAAATAGTTTTCTCCCCCACTTATACATGCCATTATCAAAATCTAAAATGTGGGGTGATATTTTAAATATGATTTCTCGGGCACTTTGATTATTTTCCTAAGTTATAGTTCGAATTAGTATTCAAATCTTTCATATTTATAAGTTTCGGATAAAATTCGTACTAAATGTCCAAATCATGTTTTCAACACGTCATTCATATATTTTCCTTATATAAGCTTTCGTCTCATATTTATTTTCCAAACAATTGTTTCCGAATCAATCACTTCCTCATGTTCATTAGTTCCGAAATTTTTTCCCATCTTAACTTCCTTGAAATTTCATTTCAATCTCATAATCATTTGGATTTACAAATCGATTCTATTTTCAATTTCATTTCAGTTTAACTTGATTCAAATATTCCTTTTTTCCATTTGCAAATCAACCGTTTTAAACTTCTAATTCGATTTGGATTTATACGCTATGCGTAGCACTTTTCACTTGAGTCTTCATATTAAATTACTCGGACCAAATTTACTCGAATCAGCTGCATACCTTCTAAAATAGTTTGAGAAAAATAGTATGATTAAAATAGCGCTAAGTTGGAATGTCAAACTGAGTAAAACATAAGGTAAAAGCTTCCCCAATTATAAGCCGGACAAGATAGTTAGGTATACGGTAATTTTGGTAAAATAATTTAAGTAAAATAGTAAAGTAAAATAGATATTTTGGTATAACATAAGCAAATACCATAATATACAAAGAAATTAATTTGAGTTTGAGATAAATAAGTTACATAAGATCAAAAGTATAAATTATTAAATATAACTAATTTAGTTCAAATAGAAGGTTAAATATAAATACAAAAGAGTTTAAGCAAAATAAAGAATATAAAAGTTAAATAAAATAATTTAGTAAAACAATATATTCAAATAAATTGATTTAATATAAATAATTTAGAAAAGTAGAAAACTAAGCATATAAAATAAATAATCTTGGTAAAATAGTTTAAGTAAAACAATAACATTTAGCTTGAAACAATTGGCAGAAATAAGATTACTTTCAAACCAATAAAGATGGAATATATTATAAGGAATTTTAAATCCAATCCAAGTCAGATTCAGCTTACGTTTCAACCATCGTTCCTCAAACGAGTATCGTCAACTCCGCTTCGTCAAGTTTTTTTTCGAAAATCCGTACTCGCCTTTGATTTTTCATAAAATCTCTTTCAAAAATCGCATGGAAGATTTCATACACCTGGAAAACACAATCCATATAGATGATTATTTTCTTTAAAAATTTCGAATAACTCGACAATGATTTTCGAAAAATTTTACAGCAAAAACAGGCTTTTACGAAGTTATTATTTTCGAAAATAATTTCCTTCAAAACATTTTATTTCCGAATCTTATTCAAAAATAATTTATTTTCGAAATCTCTTCCGAAGTTTATTATTATTATAATTTTTTTCCAAAATCCGCTGATTCGCTCATCAATTCCACTCATTCTAAGGTATTTCTACCTTATCTCTAATGAGTTTTTAAATCGAATAAGCCAAGCTTTGTATAAACCTTAGCTCTGATACTAGCTGTAACGACCTAGCATTTTGCCCATCCCAAATCGGTAATTAAACCAACTCGAAACGTTCAAAATGACAGATTGTTATTGGCTTACATGGTTTAAACAGAATCAATACAGAATCACATAGTACAAAAATTGCAGTGGAATAAAATTTTCTATATAGATATCAGAGTTGTAAAAAATTTACAGCGGAAGATAAGTTAATACATAGATTTTAAATGAATAAAACTTTACTAATTTGTCAAGCTTGCGCGCGAGCATGCGCCTTTGCGTACCGTCTTCACATGCCTCTCCCATTCGTTGCGAGCTGAAATCTCTAAACCTGGATAGGGCCTGATCCGAGCGTCCCACGCAAAATACACAAAACACTCGGGTCAGGGTTAAACTTATTTCAAGCTAGCACACTTCGATAAACACTAATAAAATCTGTTTAATCCCAACAGATAATACGAGTATGCTCACCCAATAAAAGTGCCGAAATGTACATACCAAAATGGATTGAAATAATTGCATGCACGAATAACATGATGGGTGACAACAAAGAAGCATGTAGCATGATAGTGTGTCCATTTCAAGGTGCTGAAATGTATATAAAGCAACACATGTAGATGGCTTAGTGTATATAAAAGGGAACGAAGCCTTCAACTGAATAAAGTTTATGCCAGAAAAAACCAAATGGAATAGCGCTTGAAACATTTATCAAAACATAAGACTGTGTTGGCGAGGTTCTACACAGGTGGAATACACTCATGAGACAGAGACCACTACAAATATGTATATATGGCTCCCAGAATGAAACATGTAAGGCTGACAAGCATAAGAAGATGAGTGGTTAAGCCTAATTCAAAATACCACCTGACAGTTAAACTTGGAAGCAGGGGTGGTCTTTCTTCAAAAATAAGAATAAAATACGGCTAATGGTTCCTTATATAAACAGGGTAATGTATTGAACTGCATGTGTATAGACATTGCGTGTATAACCCAGGCATGCAATACTATAAATGGATATACCCTTTTACATTAAGCTCACGCCTACATACTGATCAAGCAGTTCTAGTGAGAAAAATGGACTAACACACTAGTGTATATGTTGTTAAACATGCTAAACAAAACAAGTTTTCCAAAATTACAAACGAAATTGGATCAGCATTCGCATATATGAAAGTCAGTACCACATGACTAATTTAGTGTGGTTCACATCAGGATTCTTATTGCTAGTTGACACTACAGGAGTCACAATATACTACTCAGTTTATATGAAAATTGTTCTATTCTTGGGTTTTGTGAATTCCACTTAAGTATTTTGATAACAATCATTCACATACTGTAACGACCCGGGGAAAAGCTCGACCCTCGAGCCTTTGACAACAATACATAAACTCGTATCACTTGCCAAAAACCCAAGTATCGAACCCCAGATTGTTATGAGAAAGAAATTAGAGGGTGAGGTAAGAAAGAAAGAATATAAGAGTAGAAGAAGAAGAAGAACACAACACAGAGCCTCACATCGCAGCGGAACAAAATATAATATAGAAATAAATCTTTATTGAGAGCTTTATAACTTACAATCATCAGAGTATATCAACACACCTGGACAGTTATGATAATCTGCCCTCATACAACACAACGGAATAACACTAAATATGTCTGGACTTCTCCAGCACGCCTTTCGTATTGTTAAATAACCTGAACCTGCAAACCCGGGCTAACCCGAGCATTTACAAAACACCGGGTCAGTCTGGTGAACCAGAGTGAGATAAACTCACACAATATTAAGGGTAATCATCCAACTTGATTTTACAGTTCAAAATCTTTTCAAAAGAAAAAGATAATCGTAAGACCGAATCCACACATAAACACGGACGGTTTTTACCTTACGATGACCCAAAACAGTTTTTGAAAACAATATCTTATCTGATATTATAATAATGTCTAAATACAAGTAAATAACAATCTAGTGGAACGCTTGCATCTCACGCTCCACGTATATATATACAATCAAAACCGCGGGCGCTTATTGGAGATTGGATTCCAACTTGACAAGGTATGGGACCACCTTCCGCACGTGTATCTCTAGAGGCGAATACACAGGGTTCAACAAGAACGTCTTGCAACCCGGCCCTCACATGACCGACCACTCATTTCGCTTGAGTGTATCGAATGTATATCACCAACGGTTGGACTCAAACCACCGTTCCCGAATGGGCAGAATCGATAGAATAAGAAACAAAAGGAATTTCTCTAGATAGGTGATTATACACCCTAATGGGAGCGACCCACATAGCCATGCTGCCTGCCCGATTTTTGTCATCTCCCGGTTGATGAGGCTTGAGGTCATAACATATCTTGATCATCATACACTTTGAATGCCACATCGTCAGATCCTCTGGATATCACTAATTGACGTCCACAAAAATACTCTAGTTATTTGGCTAGAGAAAACCATTTCTCCGCCATCAACCATCGTACGTTTGAAGAAATCAACGTACGCAATTTCCTTTAGAAATACTCTGTCGGACACTCGTCCATACAAGTCATCCAGGAACAGGATGAACCGAAGGCACCCTCCTACTGCATCCCAGGAATCACCCTACAGATCAGTAGCGAGAAGTCCTTGCAACCCGTAAATTCCAACCACGACAGAATCATTGTTGAAATATCACCGGCCGCTAAACCAGAGAAATCCAATCAGTAGTTCTTCCGCTTATGAAGATCAACGGTCTTCCATTGCTCCATCTTCAATAATCTTCTATCACGTATTTGTTGGTCGGAATGGTTTTCGAATATATATTCGATCCCGGTCTTTCCGTACCAACGATCGTATGGGTCATGTTTGATAGTCGGTGTTTTAACTATCAAATAAATAATTGTGTGAATGACATGAGTTTACCAGTTCAGTACCAACACCACATGGCCTCTTTAATTTAAAACGATTAACGATAGTTAATCTCTAACCCTTAACATTTCAAATATAACTTATTTGAGGTAGGGTTCTTATTTCTAACCATTTCACTCCCATTCCTGTCAACGAATTCATTTTCAAAACTTAATTTTCCAATTTCCCTTGATCTCGGAAATACCATTTTAACTTTCCCATTACCCACTAATATCATCCTCAGGTAAATTCCGAAGTCGTTCAAGTTGGGGTATTTATTTACCTCTCAGACCTTGATCAACAACGGTCTTACCTTCAGACAGACATTAGTTGTAATTCAAACCGGTCATTTATTCTAAATCCAAACACACCTCATTTCCTTCTTATAAACTTCTTATCTTTAGAACTTCCGTCCCGAGTATAACCAAAGTTCTTAATTCATTAATTAAGAAAATTATTTATAAAATATCATGATTCTTTTTACCTTTCAAACCGATACTTCTTATTACTTGGATTTTGTTAAAATCCTATTTCTTACCACCTCACCTTTATGCCTTCCTCTTAAAGTCTTATTTCATAAATTTCCCTTAATTCCCTTATTAAGTAACATTTGTAAATCCTTTATACCTCAATTCTTTTTATAAATTTCGTTTATAAATCATTGTTCTATATAATCCTTTATTTATCACTTTCCTTTATAAAATCATTTAAAACCCAATTATAAACTCAATTAATATTTATTTGCTTTTACAAACTCTAATTCAAATAATCCATTTAAAAATCCATTTTCAGTTATAAAATAATTTTTATAACTTTAACTCGTCGATTTACCTGACGGTAGATCGATATTTATAAAAACGGTTAATTCATAGGCCATGTACTGCCAATCACTCAACCAATAATACTCATTGGTTTAAACCAGACAAATGGTGAATCATCAGGTCAATATTCAACCATTTAATCAACCAATTTAATTCAAATAAATAATGGTCTCATAACAGTGTATAATGACTACTCAATATCAACCACAACAATCAACCAAAACAATTCATTTATTAAAACACGTTTATAAAAATAAACGTGACCAATAAGGTAACTTACCTCAATTGGAACCAATCGTTAAAAATAACGATTTGGATTTCACTGAAGTTAAACAACGTTTAACCTCATCGGTTCAAACAATAACTGAATTTATATCAGCAATCAGTCAATCACTAGCAAGCCTAACACACAAAAATAAAAACCCAACTTATAACATATAAGCGGGAAATAACTGAGTGAGTTTAACTCACCGGGATTGGTTTGTCGATAAATCAGCACATTTTAATCGAATTAAACTCCATTTAATTCATTTGAAAAATCTGGTCGCTGTCTGCCCTGTTCTGCCCTTATCCATCATGTCGTCCTTGTCTTCAGGGTCACAGTGTTTTTCGTTTCGTCTGAATCCGATTACGTACGCATTCGTAATCAGTAATTGAAGTTTTATAAACATTAAACTAAGATTTTAAATTAAAAAGGGGGTTGGGCCTTACCTCTTAACCCGTCCAGCCCAATCACTAACCAACCCGACCCGCACCATCTTCATTTGACCCTAAAACATCGGATCCATTTACTTCCTCTTCAAACAAAACACGCCGCCTCAAAATCAAAGAAAACCCTAGAGGGACGAAAATGGCCTCCCTGTCGCCAACCGGATCTCCTCCAAGCTGCGCCGCCTGCCGCCTCGACCTCGTTCCACTTGATTCGTCTCCGACCGAAGACCAAAAGCTAAGTATTTTCTTCCCAAATTACTTTCTGTTTTGATTTCTTTTGCTGATTTGGATTCGGTTTTACTTTCTTGTGTGGATCTAGTTTGTTGTGGAAACTTCCTTTCTTTGCCTATATATTTATACTAGTGAATGGCTACAGCGATTTACGAATTGTTAAATCTTAGCTTAGACTTAGTTGTTACCTAGATTTTAGGCGTTTACCTTTGCTGTGAGATTTGCGGTTTGATAATTCATGTCAGTTATGCTACGAAATCGCTCTGTTGATGGAACCCATGATGGTCGTATGGTAGATGAATCAAACTGTCCCTATACAAATTTGATTCAGTAGTTTACCTTGTCCTGTCTTGTTCGCATGTACTGTCCGAGTACAACTGTTACATTTGATTTCAGATTTTAATTGTGATATGGTAATAGCAGAACAGCTTTTCTATGTGATTTCTGCTTATTTCTATATATCATACATTATCTGGTGTAAAGATTTGATATGGCAGATTTGTTTGTTGATCATAACTAAATATTTTGCTGCTTTTTTTTTTTCAAAAGATTCGATGGCATATATTTTTCACTATTTCTATTTCACTTTAAATACAGTGCCAAATTTCTTGGTTATCTAAACACATGGATACACCATATTGACAGTTGAACGTATTGTTTTCTTGAGTTGTGCACTGTCCTTGATTCATGTGGTATTTTATTGGGGATCTTTCAGCTTCATACATGAATTCTTAGCTGTGAACCCTATATGTATTGCTTGTTTAGATTCATGTATGGAAATTGAATTGTTTACACATAGATTTGTATGAACTCTGTACGGTCAATTCAGTCATTAATATTTCAGATTTTTTTTTCCTGTTTGAAAATCTTTGTTTAGTTTTGGAGATTTGAAGCATGAGGCTCTATATATTTTGCTGTGTAGCTACTTCTTGGCTGATTATGCCATGTGCCTACAGCCGACAGCCTTTATATGAGTTTTTTTTTTTTCTCTCAAAAATATATATCATCCTTCTCGATTGTTTAAAGATTTGATGACATAATTCTTCCCTGTTTCACTTCTGGGAATTGATGATGTACCCATCTTTTTTTTTGATTGTTTGACTTTGCGGATTTGATACACACATACTTTATTTTCTTCTGAATGGTCTGTGTCTTATTTTACTGAATTGTGTACCTTTTGTTTCCTGATTTTGAAAATCTTTCAATTTTAAATATATATACCTATACCTTTCTTGCTACTCATAGCTGTTCTCTTTTTCTTACTTTTCAGGTCTAGGTGATGGATCATGGTGATGACTGCGCCACAAACCAAGGAAGATTGTATTGTAGATTTGGTGTTCCATTTCTTAGATATGAAGCATTCATTTTTTTTTTCCTTTCTGTTCTGAGTCGTCTCGTACATGAGATTTTCATGTATAAAAATGTACATTGTCTGTCTCAAATCTTACTGCTTGTAGAACAATACATGTTGATACTGAAAACTGAAATGGACATTTGCATATTAAATTTCGATATTCTTTTCAGATTCTTGTAGGTATATTAAACTATTTTAGAATAAACAGTTTATTGTTTGACTTGGGTTGAAAATAGCTGTGTTCTTATTTTATATTTCCGTTCAATTAGCATAACTATACTAATGACTTTGGTACAAGTATTTGTTTCTTCATGTTAAAGTTTTGTATGTAATTTACATTTCCACTAATAACTTAGTTTTTTTTTTCCTTGTTACTCAAATTTTACTCATATATCGTTCTTTCATCATTAACCAAGTACTCTATTTAATTAAGATTATAAAGAATCTGATAAATTAATTTATAAGATGTATAAACCAAATTTGAGTATAACTTTTTGTTGTGATACCAGAATTGAAACCGATGTTTAGTGGTTACTTATTTTGACCAATTGAAGATATGAATTAACTTTTCAGAATTCAAGAAATAAATTGATTTATATTTCAAATATAAGCTTTAAAACCAATTTAAGTATTCAGAATTAAATGGGTCAAAAACCCGGGTCGTTACATTCCTTTCCCCTTAAAATAATTTCGTCCTCGAAATTGCTAAGGTGAGAAAAATGTTGTAAATCCCAATAACTTCTAATATATTTAAATAACACTTCAAATATTTTTTTTCTGGGCCTCAGTTTATTTAATTCTTTATTAATCCATGGATGAAATCTATTCAACCAATTTAACAAGTAGACCATAATCAATCAAGGCACAACAAACTCAATCAAATCAACTGAATACACATTCAATATTACTATTTAATTCCATTCAACATATTTTGAATATCAACCGATTTATATTCAATTGATTTCTATTTAATTATTATTTATCAAATTTCCAATTTCAATTCAAATTCATTTAATTACCACATTATTTGTTAATTAAATTCTAAGGTCATTATTAATTATTAATTCGATTTCACTTAACCCAGTTAATTTTCAATTCAAAATTTTGACCAAATTTTGAACTCGATTCAAATTAGTCAACACACCATATCTAAATAATTTGAGAAAATTATTCCCTTTCTATACAAAAATAAATTTCGGGTAAAATTATTTCATTTACCCCTTTTAAAAACAATATTGTGTTCCTTATCTGCTCAACGCTTTTCAACACTTGAACCGACCAAACAACACAATACAAAACATTTGTATATAAAATTTACAAATACGCTCTCATACATATATACACTCAAACTCAATCTAGGGTATTACTAACCCCATCTCTATCGAGTTATGCCACAGAGCCAAGGTTATCACTAAACCAATAGCTCTGATACCAACTGTAGCGACCCCGAGATTCGAGTAGGCTTTTCAACCATCCTCTCCTCCCTCGGCACTGGCCTAACCTCCCAGCGTGGCTTACAGAGATACCTCAGAACTGCTTTTACGGCCAGCCTCTTGACTCGACCAACCCACATTGTCGGGAGATGTAGGGGTAAGAGTCTCCCGTTCGCCACCAAACGCGAAGCGAGAACCCCCTATCATCCGTACCAATTAAGCAACCAGCTCTGATACCAACTGTAACGACCCGGGTAAAAGCTCGACCCTCGAGCCTTTGACAACAATACATAAACTCGTATCACTTGCCAAAAACCCAAGTATCGAACCCCAGATTGTTATGAGAAAGAAATTAGAGGGTGAGGTAAGAAAGAAAGAATATAAGAGTAGAAGAAGAAGAACACAACACAGAGCCTCACATCGCAGCGGAACAAAATATAATATAGAAATAAATCTTTATTGAGAGCTTTATAACTTACAATCATCAGAGTATATCAACACACCTGGACAGTTATGATAATCTGCCCTCATACAACACAGCGGAATAACACTAAATATGTCTGGACTTCTCCAGCACGCCTTTCGTATTGTTAAATAACCTGAACCTGCAAACCCGGGCTAACCCGAGCATTTACAAAACACCGGGTCAGTCTGGTGAACCAGAGTGAGATAAACTCACACAATATTAAGGGTAATCATCCAACTTGATTTTACAGTTCAAAATCTTTTCAAAAGAAAAAGATAATCGTAAGACCGAATCCACACATAAACACGGACGGTTTTTACCTTACGATGACCCAAAACAGTTTTTGAAAACAATATCTTATCTGATATTATAATAATGTCTAAATACAAGTAAATAACAATCTAGTGGAACGCTTGCATCTCACGCTCCACGTATATATATACAATCAAAACCGCGGGCGCTTATTGGAGATTGGATTCCAACTTGACAAGGTATGGGACCACCTTCCGCACGTGTATCTCTAGAGGCGAATACACAGGGTTCAACAAGAACGTCTTGCAACCCGGCCCTCACATGACCGACCACTCATTTCGCTTGAGTGTATCGAATGTATATCACCAACGGTTGGACTCAAACCACCGTTCCCGAATGGGCAGAATCGATAAAATAAGAAACAAAATGAATTTCTCTAGATAGGTGATTATACACCCTAATGGGAGCGACCCACATAGCCATGCTGCCTGCCCGATTTTTGTCATCTCCCGGTTGATGAGGCTTGAGGTCATAACATATCTTGATCATCATACACTTTGAATGCCACATCGTCAGATCCTCTGGATATCACTAATTGACATCCACAAAAATACTCTAGTTATTTGGCTAGAGAAAACCATTTCTCCGCCATCAACCATCGTACGTTTGAAGAAATCAACGTACGCAATTTCCTTTAGAAATACTCTGTCGGACACTCGTCCATACAAGTCATCCAGGAACAGGATGAACCGAAGGCACCCTCCTACTGCATCCCAGGAATCACCCTACAGATCAGTAGCGAGAAGTCCTTGCAACCCATAAATTCCAACCACGACAGAATCACTGTTGAAATATCACCGGCCGCTAAACCAGAGAAATCCAATCAGTAGTTCTTCCGCTTATGAAGATCAACGGTCTTCCATTGCTCCATCTTCAATAATCTTCTATCACGTATTCGTTGGTCGGAATGGTTTTCGAATATATATTCGATCCCGGTCTTTCCGTACCAACGATCGTATGGGTCATGTTTGATAGTCGGTGTTTTAACTATCAAATAAATAATTGTGTGAATGACATGAGTTTACCAGTTCAGTACCAACACCACATGGCCTCTTTAATTTAAAACGATTAACGATAGTTAATCTCTAACCCTTAACATTTCAAATATAACTTATTTGAGGTAGGGTTCTTATTTCTAACCATTTCACTCCCATTCCTGTCAACGAATTCATTTTCAAAACTTAATTTTCCAATTTCCCTTGATCTCGGAAATACCATTTTAACTTTCCCATTACCCACTAATATCATCCTCAGGTAAATTCCGAAGTCGTTCAAGTTGGGGTATTTATTTACCTCTCAGACCTTGATCAACAACGGTCTTACCTTCAGACAGACATTAGTTGTAATTCAAACCGGTCATTTATTCTAAATCCAAACACACCTCATTTCCTTCTTATAAACTTCTTATCTTTAGAACTTCCGTCCCGAGTATAACCAAAGTTCTTAATTCATTAATTAAGAAAATTATTTATAAAATATCATGATTCTTTTTACCTTTCAAACCGATACTTCTTATTACTTGGATTTTGTTAAAATCCTATTTCTTACCACCTCACCTTTATGCCTTCCTCTTAAAGTCTTATTTCATAAATTTCCCTTAATTCCCTTATTAAGTAACATTTGTAAATCCTTTATACCTCAATTCTTTTTATAAATTTCGTTTATAAATCATTGTTCTATATAATCCTTTATTTATCACTTTCCTTTATAAAATCATTTAAAACCCAATTATAAACTCAATTAATATTTATTTGCTTTTACAAACTCTAATTCAAATAATCCATTTAAAAATCCATTTTCAGTTATAAAATAATTTTTATAACTTTAACTCGTCGATTTACCTGACGGTAGATCGATATTTATAAAAACGGTTAATTCATAGGCCATGTACTGCCAATCACTCAACCAATAATACTCATTGGTTTAAACCAGACAAATGGTGAATCATCAGGTCAATATTCAACCATTTAATCAACCAATTTAATTCAAATAAATAATGGTCTCATAACAGTGTATAATGACTACTCAATATCAACCACAACAATCAACCAAAACAATTCATTTATTAAAACACGTTTATAAAAATAAACGTGACCAATAAGGTAACTTACCTCAATTGGAACCAATCGTTAAAAATAACGATTTGGATTTCACTGAAGTTAAACAACGTTTAACCTCATCAGTTCAAACAATAACTGAATATATATCAGCAATCAGTCAATCACTAGCAAGCCTAACACACAAAAATAAAAACCCAACTTATAACATATAAGCGGGAAATAACTGAGTGAGTTTAACTCACCGGGATTGGTTTGTCGATAAATCAGCACATTTTAATCGAATTAAACTCCATTTAATTCATTTGAAAAATCTGGTCGCTGTCTGCCCTGTTCTGCCCTTATCCATCATGTCGTCCTTGTCTTCAGGGTCACAGTGTTTTTCGTTTCGTCTGAATCCGATTACGTACGCATTCGTAATCAGTAATTGAAGTTTTATAAACATTAAACTAAGATTTTAAATTAAAAAGGGGGTTGGGCCTTACCTCTTAACCCGTCCAGCCCAATCACTAACCAACCCGACCCGCACCATCTTCATTTGACCCTAAAACATCGGATCCATTTACTTCCTCTTCAAACAAAACACGCCGCCTCAAAATCAAAGCAAACCCTAGAGGGACGAAAATGGCCTCCCTGTCGCCAACCGGATCTCCTCCAAGCTGCGCCGCCTGCCGCCTCGACCTCGTTCCACTTGATTCGTCTCCGACCGAAGACCAAAAGCTAAGTATTTTCTTCCCAAATTACTTTCTGTTTTGATTTCTTTTGCTGATTTGGATTCGGTTTTACTTTCTTGTGTGGATCTAGTTTGTTGTGGCAACTTCCTTTCTTTGCCTGTATATTTATACTAGTGAATGGCTACAGCGATTTACGAATTGTTAAATCTTAGCTTAGACTTAGTTGTTACCTAGATTTTAGGCGTTTACCTTTGCTGTGAGATTTGCGGTTTGATAATTCATGTCAGTTATGCTACGAAATCGCTCTGTTGATGGAACCCATGATGGCCGTATGGTAGATGAATCAAACTGTCCCTATACAAATTTGATTCAGTAGTTTACCTTGTCCTGTCTTGTTCGCATGTACTGTCCGAGTACAACTGTTACATTTGATTTCAGATTTTAATTGTGATATGGTAATAGCAGAACAGCTTTTCTATGTGATTTCTGCTTATATCTATATATCATACATTATCTGGTGTAAAGATTTGATATGGCAGATTTGTTTGTTGATCATAACTAAATATTTTGCTGCTTTTTTTTCTCAAAAGATTCGATGGCATATATTTTTCACTATTTCTATTTCACTTTAAATACAGTGCCAAATTTCTTGGTTATCTAAACACATGGATACACCATATTGACAGTTGAACGTATTGTTTTCTTGAGTTGTGCACTGTCCTTGATTCATGTGGTATTTTATTGGGGATCTTTCAGCTTCATACATGAATTCTTAGCTGTTCCTAGCTGTGAACCCTATATGTATTGCTTGTTTAGATTCATGTATGGAAATTGAATTGTTTACACATAGATTTGTATGAACTCTGTACGGTCAATTCAGTCATTAATATTTCAGATTTTTTTTCCTGTTTGAAAATCTTTGTTTAGTTTTGGAGATTTGAAGCATGAGGCTCTATATATTTTGCTGTGTAGCTACTTCTTGGCTGATTATGCCATGTGCCTACAGCCGACAGCCTTTATATGAGTTTTTTTTTTTTCTGAAAAATATATATCATCCTTCTCGATTGTTTAAAGATTTGATGACATAATTCTTCCCTGTTTCACTTCTGGGAATTGATGATGTACCCATCTTTTTTTTTTGATTGTTTGACTTTGCGGATTTGATACACACATACTTTATTTTCTTCTGAATGGTCTGTGTCTTAGTTTACTGAATTGTGTACCTTTTGTTTCCTGATTTTGAAAATCTTTCAATTTTAAATATATATACCTATACCTTTCTTGCTACTCATAGCTGTTCTCTTTTTCTTACTTTTCAGGTCTAGGTGATGGATAATGGTGATGACTGCGCCACAAACCAAGGAAGATTGTATTGTAGATTTGGTGTTCCATTTCTTAGATATGAAGCATTCATTTTTTTTTTCCTTTCTGTTCTGAGTCGTCTCGTACATGAGATTTTCATGTATAAAAATGTACATTGTCTGTCTCAAATCTTACTGCTTGTAGAACAATACATGTTGATACTGAAAACTGAAATGGACAGTTGCATATTAAATTTCGATATTCTTTTCAGATTCTTGTAGGTATATTAAACTATTTTAGAATAAACAGTTTATTGTTTGACTTGGGTTGAAAATAGCTGTGTTCTTATTTTATATTTCCGTTCAATTAGCATAACTATACTAATGACTTTGGTACAAGTATTTGTTTCTTCATGTTAAAGTTTTGTATGTAATTTACATTTCCACTAATAACTTAGTTTTTTTTTCCTTGTTACTCAAATTTTACTCATATATCGTTCTTTCATCATTAACCAAGTACTCTATTTAATTAAGATTATAAAGAATCTGATAAATTAATTTATAAAATGTATAAACCAAATTTGAGTATAACTTTTTGTTGTGATACCAGAATTGAAACCGATGTTTAGTGGTTACTTATTTTGACCAATTGAAGATATGAATTAACTTTTCAGAATTCAAGAAATAAATTGATTTATATTTCAAATATAAGCTTTAAAACCAATTTAAGTATTCAGAATTAAATGGGTCAAAAACCCGGGTCGTTACACATACCTCGAGCATTAAGTTGCTAAATATTTTATACCCAAGGGAATATACAGATCATCAATAGTTCTGGTACCCAACTAGTTATACACAAATACAGTGAAGAGGATTATGACCTAAGAGTCTCTATATTGTGCATACTAGTCCAACAAATTGTTAGCTGTCCAAAACACCCCGTTGAGGGTCTCAATTCATGAAGTAAAATATAACGGATACACTACTACTACTACTACTACACTATAGTTATAGTATTGTGAACACTATGAAACAGTTATGCAATTCTTATTTAAACCATAGTGAACCAGCTTTACAGGCACATCAAAATTCAAGAGTATGAACAGTATATAAATTTTTGCATGCGCGACTGACGAAACAAGGCAGTCAACAAAAATGGAGAAGCAAAGAACAGGCCTCAACTAATTTTACTTAGTAAAAACGAAGTAATGTACTTGAAAGAGGTTTAATCTATAAGAAAATTTACATTCGGTCAACAAAGCGGACAGCAGAAGAGCGAGAAGGGTTCACGACAATCACATTAGCGGGGTGCTGGCCTTTGGTGACAACTACGTTCATCTCATTTTGCTCTCCTTCCTTCCTCTGCGCGGGTTCTTGGTTCCAGCGAGGTGTAGTTGGACTACATAAGGATAAAGACCTGGTTGCGAGCATCCAGGCTTGACTGCGGTTCAGCACGGGGTCATGGCATTCAACTTTGGGCACTCTGGTTGCAGATTTTCCATAAAAAGAGAGGCAAGGATCGAAGCTGCAACGCCTGGTGACGGCACAGTGACAGGGCAAAGCAGTGGTGGCAACAAATTCAAATGGAAAGGCTCGGTCTTGTTTTGATTTGGGGATAAATCTATCAGTCATGAGTTTAATTTGAGGAAGAATGGAAATTTGGGTTTGAGGACACAACGGCTATTGGAATTTAGAAGAGAGAGAGAGAGAGCATTGTTTTGTGTGAACGTACAAAAGAGGGTACCTTATTTTATAACCCAACGAAGGAGACCAACTATAGATGGGAAGAAACACGTGTCGATCAATTTCAAAAGGTAGTCAACCGGAGTTAAAATTTTCAAAAGGAAAAGACAAGTGGACACTACAACAAATATACCATATTACAACAGTGCAAAAATGTTGTAAAAGGTATTTACAACGGTGGAGCGACCGTCGTGTATTAAGAAGTTGTAATATACTTATATCTTTTACAACGTTTCTGCACCGTTGCAACACTGTTGTGAATATACCATATTACAACGGTGGAGAAATGTTGTAAAAGGTTTTTACAATGGTGGAGCCACCATCGTGTATTAAGATGTTGTAATATACTTATATCTTTTACAACGTTTCTGCACCGTTGCAACACCGTTGTGAAATAGGGTATTTGTCAACTTTTACTCACCGTTGTAAAATGATTTATTACAACTTTTTTTCGCTGTTGTAACTTATATACACCTTACTAATATAAAGAATTCATATATATTAATACTAATATGATTCATATTTCAATGCAACAAATATAACTATATGGAATCATTTATATATATTAATTAACATAATATTCGATCAACATACACATAATACATCACCAACTAAACCCATCACAAAAAACATAACCGTTTCAAAATACATACATCGATCTAACACATAAGAAAGATAGAAGCTTTGCCCACAAAAGATACATAAGCATACCCTATGAAAGCACTCTAACTGAAGGCAACGTATTTTTATTCCAAGCCACAGTTGATCCAACAGCTTCTCCAATAACTTCTCCAATGGTAGTCATTTCGGAATTCGGCTCCCACAAGAAAGCATCAGGATCCACCGCCACATCAATCCAAACTTTCCAACCTTACGGTCCACGATGGGACTGCAAAAAATAATAATCATTAAAGGTGCAAGCTCATATATATTGTTATTGTGACGAAAGTATGAAGGAGAAGGAAACTATAGTGATTTGTAAATCGGAGATGAAAAGGTTGACATGCACCCACCATATAGGGATCACGTTCAAAAGCATTAGAGGTGAAAGAAATAATAAAATAAACAAAACTATCCTGTAATTTGACCCTTGAAAGCAGCTAGAAATTTGGGCTAACAACGTCCAAAAGCTTCTTTAGGCAGTGGCTCTTCAAGGAGAGTGATGAGTGACGTTAACCCCAAGCAACAAACTTTCTTCCCAAGCTCACTACAATGACAGTGCAAGCTTTACAATTCCAGTTACCATTTCAAATTTGCAAGGACACTGCATTTTCAAATTCTTATGACAAGTAAAATGACATATTGAAAGTCTCTCTTGCTAAGTTGAGTTTCTAAAGAATTGAAGTGTCAAAGAACAATTGTAGTAGAGCACAAAAGCAAAACGCAAAATCAGATAGATCAAACCCTCTATTGTCATGATGGATATTTGATCGATAAAATCCAAATGACAAAATGAACAATTACATTTGGAAATAGGGAAGCCGTCACAAACTGAGAATGGATGCTAGATGTAAAACAAAAATATTTATCCAAGCTTTTGTAAATCAAGCAAACTAAAAATTCATGAAAATGAATACTTACTTGTAACATGATTTGGCCATATTATTTTATACTGTAAGTATCTAAAAAAAATATGGTGCAATACACAAAATGCTGGCAAAGAACATAACCTTCTACAAGGACCTCCATCTACACCCTCATTTCCAGATATCTTTTAGCCTTACCGGAGAAATAATTTATAGGAAATTAGGTAAGAAATGAGCTTAACTGCATACTAAAAGTAAGACTTCTTGAATTAAATCGAAAATGATAGAATATCAAGAAATATAGTTATAAGATGGCTTTCCTAGGTGATAGTTTTCCTTCCATGAAAGCCTGGAAGTTCAAAATACCAGTTGCATTTTTACTAACAATATAAACTTATCATACATGCAATGAAGAGATTAGTACATATATAAACCTTGAAAGAGAGTCCAGAGCAGTCAATATATTTAAATCTTGCAACTAATAAAAGGTCCAGGTTTACCAATATGGAAACAAAATCAAAATGTGAATTAATAACCTCCAAAACGGGTAGCTGTATATATAATTATATATATGTTAATTCACTTCTGAATGCATGCATATGCCTACACATATCTACGATTAAATACAAAAGTGCAACAAAGCAATGTACTTATGCAACGGCTTAAGCACGACTCCAATACAAAGATGTAACCTCGACATACAGGCAATTCCATGCACAAGTAAAATATGCGATGTATATAGAACAGCCAACATGATTTAAATGCAAGGTGATTTGTGCATCTATGTTTATGCAAGTCAAAATGAGGACACATGCAAGGGAGCAGGTCAGTAAAACTATCAAAAAGGGGTTCAAGGTAAGACATGCATATTTAAGGTTACCTCAAACCTGAACACAAGGTGTTCAAGTTCAGACAATGCCCAAACTGACAAATAAGGAATCTAAGCATTTCCTTCTACTACAGGCCATTTCAACACAAGACAACACATGTACAATTATGTGAATCAAGTCAGTATGGTATTCTTAGTATTTTAGGTCATAATTAAAAGAAGAAAAAATACTACTTATTTAAGTACACCCTTACCATATATAGGTAAAAATTAAAAGCACAGTGTAGGTTCAATTTAACATTATATGAAAACCAGTTGGCAAATCAAAACCATGCACAGGAGGCCAATAACGTGTTCAATAATATATGTATCTAAACTAAAATAAGACCGCAAGTATGGCAGCAACCTTCCGGATTGCATGAAGGTGCCTGGGTAACGAATGCAATATGGTTTCACGTGTATAAATTTCCATTCCAGCATGGCATAAGTAAAGGAATGGTTCAAGCTTTGTAAAAAGAACAGGGAAGTTTCAATGTATACCATGCATGATTAGGTACAGAATAGGCATGTATCAGTAGTGAAGTGAACAAACCCAAACAAAATTGCACATATGTGAACAACCAAAGTTTAACTATTTTAATTTAGTTTAACGATTGAATTTGATAAACTTGAACTAATGATTAATCATGAGCAAAGGCTCACCTGTAGCCGCGATAGAAAGAAGTTAACTTGGATGGTAGCGAAAACTATTGGTGACGCGTAGCAGGCTCGGATTTAGTGAGCACAGCGATGGATTTAAGTTCAAGTGGCGCGAGAAGATGGAGCAATTCAGAGGAGAGGTTCATTCCAGGCGATGTTGGTAGGTGGGGTCGGCGTTAACAGTTGTCAGGGCGGAGGCAGGCAGAAGGAGCAGCGGCTGCGGTCGCTTGGGGATGGCGTGACTCAGGGGTTCGATCGGAGGTGCTGGTGGCGCCGTGGGTGAAGGCTTGCTCGATGGCTGAGACTGACGGAGGGCGGACTGATGAGGAGGTGCTCACGGTTTTTAGGTGGCGATTCAGGTGAACAGTGGAGGAGGTTGCGATCGGTGAAAGATGCTGCTTTTGGTTAGAATTGGAACGATGAGGCCATTTCCAATTTAGGGATTGAAGATTTTTTTTTCTTTGTGGACTCGATTTGGGGAAAACTGTTGCTGAGGATAGAATGAAGAAGAGGGACGGAAAATTAAAAGAAATGGGACGGACTGATAAAAAGGCAAGAAGGGGACGCGGGTGTTGATTCTCAGAACACATTAAACAGGTGTCAACATAATTCTAACCAAGTTACAAGTGTAAAACCTAATTTTTTTTATCATTTAGTATATACCATTTCAGTATTCATGAAAACAACAATATGGGTATAAATTTTATTTCAAGAACAAACATAAGTAAATTAAAAATCAAAAATTCAAATCTAAATAAATAAATAAATAAATTTCAGAGTTAAGTCTAAAAATCAAATTTTAAAATAAGATCTCAAAATATTGAATTTTCCTATAAACCCAATTCAACTATAAATAAATTGATTTACATTCACTTATAATTCTCAAACAAATCTATAGTTAACAATTAGTTTAAAATATTACTAATATTTAGTTCAACGAAATAATTAGTTTAAACAATGGATGAATAGAATTTTCTATTTGTTTAGTTATTATTTATTTTCAAATAGTTTTTTTAATTAATAGTTACTATTATTAATTACTTACTTAAATTTAAAAAAAGTCTGTCAAAAGCACAAACAAGCGATTGTTAACTCCTGAACAAACAAGTTGCCAAAATTATATTTATTAACACTGCTGAAATAATTACTACCAAATCAAATATTACTTATTAATAATAATAGTTATTATTTAACTTTTACTTATTACTATTTAGTTATAATCGATTAATAATTATTAAAAGCATTAACTATTAAAACTAAATTGCTACTTATTGAATATTAATTATTTAATAATAATTAATAAATATTAATTATTTAATAATAATTAATAAATATTATTGGTTCCTAAGTTTATTATTAAATATTAATATAATTAATTATTAAATATAAGTTGTTATTAATATTGAATAGGTCTCTAATACAAGAAATTGAAAAAAGAGTTACTAAAAATAAGTTTAAACAACTTTCTAATTTAACTATTAATTATCAGAGATTAATTAGTATATATTAGTAATTACAACAGACAAAAAAGAAAAGTTGTGACATATATGTTTATTACAACAGTGCATTTTGCACAGTTGTAAAAAATATTTATTACAACAGTGCGTTTTGCACAGTTGTAAAAAATATTTATTACAACAGTGCGTTTTGCACAGTTGTAAAAAAGCATATATTACAACTGTGCTTTTCGCACAGTTGTAAAATTAAAGTTGTAATATGGTGTTTTTGTTGTAGTGGGAGAAAACTTTCCACCGCCCAAATCTTGAACAAGATTATAAATCAGATATGGGTTTGAATTCAGGCTTTGGGTTGAATGATGAAAACGGTTTGAACACGGTGTTGAACGATGAAAACGGTTTGAACGTGGTGTTTATGGACGCAGTACATAGTCGAAATGAAACCATACAAGAAAACGTTGTTTATGTTGGTTCAACACGCTATAAATATTGATTTTGATGACAATTTCTGAATTTTTTATATTTCAACGTTGGAAATCCTGGGTCGTTACAACTTCCCCCACTTAAATCTTTTCATCCTAAAAAAGGAGAGTTGTAAAATTTATGCTTAAGTAAAATAAATCTTTTTATAAAATTTACTAAAACAAAAAATAAAACTTATTAAATTAAAGTACTTACAACATTTATCAAAAGATTCTAAATGAATTAAACACAAAATGTATCATATACAGAATTTGTAAAACTTCTTACATCAAAACAATCGTAAGAGAAACGCAAACCATTGTGAAAAACTAAATAGCGAAATTTTCTATATGATGTAAAAGAAAGTTATGTTCAAAGTACAAAATAAATTGAGTAAAAGTAGTTTAAAATGGTAAAGTTCTTTTGAAATAAGTTGGTTTGATTAAAATAGGTTTAGAAAAATCCAAAGGATTAATACAAGATAGTCTTAAAGGTTACAATAAAATAGTCAAATATAAGAAATTTTAGAAAACTTGGTAGAAAATAGATAATTAAATAAAATAGTAAAATAATATAAGTAAAAGAACTTAAAATGGAAAAATCATTAGTACTATGCAAAATATAATAATTTAATGAAACGAAAAGTTAATTAAAATGAATACGTTAAAATAGTTAAATTAAAATACTATATAAATTGTTATATTTATAAATTTTGAAATATTTGAAAGTCTCAAAATGATTTCTTCGAACTTAGAATCCCAATTTTGTGACGACCCGGAATTTCAACCTTCGAAAATCGACATTTAATACCTACTTGTATTCAAATGTCGCAAATTTAAATGTCGGATTCCTAGTTGTCTGGGGATATGACACATTATAACAATCACAATGGAACAAAAAAACTTCTCGTTTATATAACATGAAATTATATCAGAGTTTACAACAGATACATCATTAAGGTGCAACACTATTTACAATAACAAGATAACACAGAAGCAGTGGAAACAACTAATCAAGATGAATCCAAAACCAAACTTCATCTTCACCTGGATAGCTCCAAATCACTGATGCCCACAAAAACCAAATGCTCCACAAAAATAGCTAAAGATACTCCACGGCAATAGCAACTCCACAAAAGCAAAGACACACTAGAAAAAGGCTCCAAGATGTAGGCTCTAAACACAGCTACTAAACCTGACACTAGGTTGCCCGTGTGGAAAATTATGGGCACCCAAAGTTTTGTGGAAAACAAATAAACTCCAGTTCAGTCATGGGACTGGTGTGAGAAATCAATATATATTTGTTATGTACAATAAAATTCGCAATGCTTTTTAGAAAATGAAACTAACATAAGGTCTCGAGTCACACACACAAGGTAAATGCGCACATGGGCGGGGTTTCTCCTTATGATAGTCAAACATGCTTGATACGCGGAAACCATTTTCTATATTATTATCATTAGTGCATAGTGTGAAAACAATTTCGCAAATAAATTTATTAATCTTAGCTAACATAATGCTCCATCTCCCACCAGGCTAACATATTCCTACTGGTAACCAACAGGCTATACAAATGAAATCGTAAAAGCTCGTAGTGGATAATGAATTTCCAACAAATGATCAGCCAAAGGAAATTCCTTACCGAACCGATGGGTACGCTTCTAAAGGGACGCCCCGAGAACCAAATGGGGCTCTTTGCCAACATGAGGCTGGGTTACCCCTTAACTGAGTAACTTAGAGCACGCCTGAGTATATCACTTCCCGGTCGTTACCAACCTTTGAATCGAGGCCTCGCAACATGAACATCTATATAAAATAGAAGTTATCCACATAGGTTAATACCTGGGCTCCATACCATCGTACACCTTTTATCTAGAAGGAAATGACTACCCTTAACCTCGCTGCATCTTTCTTGTTTTAGCCATTTACCGGGGTGTGAGGCTTGCTGAGGTCACGATATACACAAATCTACGCTTAAACAAACCATGCTTTGATCATCCATAACTCACCACATAACTTAAGTATGCCACATTGTCCATTCACAACGCATCACTGATTTCTATTGTAACAACCCGTATTTTCAATAACCTGTTATAACGTAAATCGAGGCAGAATTTAATTTATAAATCTGAATCAAGGGAAATGGGCTATGCCATTGCGTTCGTCTCAGAAAAATACGCGAAATAGAGTCCGAGTTTTCGAAAATCGGAGTCCGTATGACCCGATTAAGGCCCAATGAAGTTTTCAGAAAATTTCAAGTTCAAAACAGATTTCGAATTTCGGGTTCAAAATTCGAAAAACGGTCAGATTGGGCCAGGCGGGAAAATTCCCGCCAGAGCACCCAAGTCGACAGCCCTGTCGACTTGGGAGTCGACTTGGTTGGACCCAAGTCGACAGCCCTGTCGACTTGGCTGTCGACTTGGTTCAGCCGGGCAGTTTTGCCTGGTGCACCATTTTGGGGTCTTGGTTAGGTTTTGGGGCCAGATTCGGTTTTGAGGGCTGAGATTGGAACTAGGGTTTAATCCTAAGGCTAAAACTAATCCTAATCTCTATAAATAAGACCCTAACCTAACCCTAAATCATCATTATTCATTCATACAACTAAACTATGGCAAAATCATTCCTCTCATGGCCTCCACTCTCTTCATAAAATTCCTAAATAAATTTCTATGAGAGATTTTCAATGCATACAAGTGTTTTCAAGCTTGTATGAGCATCATTAGCTTGCATTCAAGTCAAGTTTCCATATTTACATCATAAAGCAAGAGTTTTGATTCATTTTGGCTCAAGGGTTTTTCTATTGGAGCTTTCATATTGGGTTTATTTGATTGCATAAGGGCTTTGTCTCAATCTTATATTTGCTTATACTCATTTGAGTCTTCATAAGCATTGTAAGCCCTTTTACCTTCTTTTTAAAACTCTAAAGTTAATGAATGATGCAAGTTGTGTTTGATCATTATGATATGCAAGTTTATCATGTTATGTTATGCAAGTATGCCATGTTATGATATGCAAGTTTACCATGTTATGCTATGCAAGTTTGTCATGTTATGATATGCAAGTTTATCATGTTATGTTATGCAAGTTTGCCATGTTATGATATGCAAGTTTATCATGTTATGTTATGCAAGTTTGCTATGTTATGATATGCAAGTTTGCCATATGATATGCAAGTTATGTTATGCAAGTTTGGGTTGATCATTTTGCTCATGTTATCATGTTATGCAAGCTTATCTTGGGTTTATGAGCTTAAAGCTTCAAGCTTTATGCTAAAGGTTGCATTTTGGCAACATGTAAGTTATCATATCCCTTATGATAACTTGCATGTGAGGCTAAATGCGAACTTATAGCAACTTCTACATGTCATTTATCACCATGTATCACTTATATGCTAAGTTTGGTTTTATGCATACTTTTGAGGCCTAATGATGCAATATGCAAGTATATGAACATATGTACATTTCATATGCCACCATGTTAAACTTGTGGCTTCAACACCATTTGTCATCTTTATGCCAAGTTCCCTCTTTCTATCCTTTATGCGCTATTGCGATTATGTAAGCGATGGGATTGCGTTTGGGGTTGGGTAAACTTAAAAGACATGAAAACATAAGATTGGGAATTTACCTATTAAGTTAGGTCTACCCATTGGGAATTTACCTATTAAGTTAGGTTTACCCAAATTCTTGAAAACTTGTAATATGTTTTGGAAACATGATGGACATGACACTTAGAAAATATAAGTGTGACCAACTCGAGGTTGGGTTGAGTTTGTAGCATAAAACTACCCGGAACCGACCAGCCTAACTAGTTGCTACAAACAATAGGACCCAATGTGAGAAGTTGGTCATGTTGTACCTTGAACCCGAGTTTAGAGCAAGTTGTGGTGTAAAGCTACCCGGAACCGACCGGCTTAACTAGTAACCGCAACAAAATCTAATGTGAGAGGTTAAGGCACATTAATTAATTAATGCCTAATGATTAGGGTTTAAGTCAAGGTCCACTTAATACTTAATCAATTTGGGCTTGATGGATTAATCGGGGTTAAGTCGTGAACCCATCGTTACACTTAACCAAGTTAATCCATGATTAGTAAAAGGGTTAAACCGTACTTAACCCACTAGAAAATCCTAGCAATGGGGGTCCATTCCAGCAGTAATCCCAAGTTTGTATCATTAAGACCCTAAGGACTAGGCTAGGGAGGGGCACGATTATTGGACTTGATGTAAGTGACCAAAACGACGGCCGAGTGGTACGCCGGTGTAGTTCCGGACGGACTATGGTCGTGCACATAGTCCGTAGCCGGAGAAAACATGCACGGGTACCAGTAGATCGAGACTGTGCACTTATGTTTATGGTGTCCAGGGGTTTACACCCTAGGGCTTGATACACCCGAAGGTGGACCCGGCACAGTCCGACTACAATTATGTTTGGGCCGTATTGACACCAACACGTGACGAGTTAGGCTTAGGGAGCCGATCGATTAGACCGTTTGGTCGAACCTCGTATTAGGGTCATTTCATGTTATTGGGTCAAAGCTTGGGCCAAGGGATCAATACTTGTTTATTCAAGTCATGTTAGTTTGCTAGTACACCTGTGGTGCAAAACCTTAATCTTGATTCTGCGATGACACCTTTTACCTATCATGTCAGTATGTAGTTATCCTTATGTTCATCTCAGCTTTCATCATGACAGTTAACTTTATTAGTTTATAGAATGATGGTAGTAGGGCTTACTCAGTCTTTTTGACTGACCTGTTTTTCTTTCGCCTCTTTTCTTCCATTTCCCCCCCCCCCCCAGGTTCTCAGGGTGGGAATATTGTAGCTTAGCTTGGATTTCTGATCGCTTGCTTGTGGGATTTTAGCTCATGTATGGTCTTGACATGAAGCTAGCTATGGTTATCACTTATTTTGGGGATAGTACTTATGTATTTCAGTTTTTTTTCCAGAGATGTTGTTTTTATCTAGACTTGTGTATTTGGAAAGTTGACATTATGTTGTACCAGACTTGTTTTGAAATAGTTTGAAATCTTCCGCTGTTTTACTTATCTTATTTACTCTGTTTACATATATACATATGTTCTTGTTCTGCCTTGATATATCATTTTGCATGTTTACCTGATTCAAACACCCCTCCAAAGTCAGAGTGCTTGCAAGAGCCACCCTGGCGGAGGTGGGGTGTTACATTTGGTATCAGAGCATATGGTTTACGAGAAGGAACAAAAAGGTTTTTGAAACTTTTGGAAAACTATTTTCAAAACCAAGTATAAAGTATTTTCCAAAGAAAAGTCTAGTTTATTTTAAAGGCTATTCCCCAAAAAGCCATTAGCAAAAAAATTCCTTCGTTTTTCTCCATTCTGAATCTATCTTTTTTCTTCGTTTTCAGTATGGCCGATAACTTTGCTATTCCGGAGGGAGTACACGTACCTGGTTGGTATAGGAGACTTTTGGAGGCTAGGGCGACCGAAGCCGGCCCCGCAAATGTTACTCCTCCTCTGGTGGCTAATGTTTCTCCTCCTCCTCCTCCCATAGCTGATGTTCCTCCTCCCCCTCAACCTCCATAAGCGGATTTTTCGGAAACTTGTAAGGACTTTAAGACGATGGGTGGCAAGAATTTCATTGGAACGGAGACTTTTGTAGAGGCAAGGAATTGGTTGAAAGAAACCGAAGATCTTTTCGCCATCTTTGACATAGATGACCGTAGGAAGGTTTTATTGGCAGTGTGGTTGCTAAAGGAAGAAGCTGCACGTTGGTGGGTGGTCACCACCGCCACTAGGCCAATTGAGGCTTGGGATGACTTTAGGGGAAAGTTTGGACTAAGGTTCCTATCACTGAAGCAAGGGGATATGACTATTAGGGAATACATAGATAAGTTTAATCAACTGGCTCGGGTCGGTTTAGACTTGGTTAACACAGCTCAGAAGAAGGCCCTATACTTTGCTCTAGGATTAAACGAGCCATTACATGGTTTAGCCATGTCTCATATACCCTTGGGGGCAACTTTCGAGAGTTTGGTGAATATGGCCCTACTCAATGAAGAGAATAGGAGTGACAAGAAGGAGGTCAAGATGAATGAGTCTCAAAACAAGGAAACAGAGCCCAAAAAGGAAATGAAAAAGAAGGAGGAGAAGTCTGAAGATAAGAAGGAAAAGAAGTGCTTTACTTGTGGAAGCTTGACTCATCTAAACAAGGATTGCAGAAAGAGGAAGGGCACTTGCTTTGACTGTGGAGAAATGGGACACTTCACTAGGGACTGCCCGAAGAAGGGAGGGCCTACGTCGGAAGGAACGGTGAATTCCGGGAAGCAAGGCAAGAACTCCAAAAACCGCAAGAACAAGAACAAGAGTCAAGGCAACAAGGGGAACAATAGCAAGGGCAATAACGACAAGAGGAAGTGCCATTATGGCGGTTCAGTTGGGCATTTTATTAAGGATTGTAGGAAGAGAAAAAGGAAGAGTGGTGAATGCTTTCATTGTGGTGAGTTTGGACATTTCAGCAAAGATTGCCCGAAGAAGCAAGGGCAAGGTCAGACTCAGTGTGCAAGACCATCTAGAGGGCGAGTTCATCCCCTCAACATCGTTCTTTCAGCTCATGATCGAGGTAGTGTTTCTATTGAAAGTCTTGTTTACATTTCTGATTTTCCTGTTTGTACTTTGTTTGATTCTGGCACATCGCATAGTTTATTTCATCTGATCTAGTTGAAAGTTTGCACCTAAGTACTAGTCTAGTTAATGATCCCGTGTGTGTTTCAAATCCAATTGGGGTTTCCGCCCATTTGTCTATTATCTACGTGGATTTGAAAATCTCTATCTTTAGTGTAGAGTTCTCGTGTGATGCTTATATTCTCGGTTTCATGGGGTATGGGTTGATTTTGGGCATGGATTGATTGTCCAGTTTTGGAGCCATCCTTGATTTTTGAGCATAGGGTTGTGAGGCTCATGACTCGCCTCGGTAATACCCTAAAAATTTCTTGTAACCCTATGGGTCCCGTCACGTTGTGTTATCTTGAATCCCTCAACTCGTCTATCGATAGTTTGCAATCTATGAGGGTGGTCCGAGAATATCCTGATATCTTGGGTGTAGTGAAGGGGTTACCCCTAAACGCGAGATAGATTTTCGCATTTATCTGGTTGATAATGCCAAGCCAGTTACGTGGTCGGTTAGGCACATGGTCCCGCAAGATGAGAGTTAAGAAAGCAAGTCAAGGAGTTGCTTGAGAAGAACTTCATACAATGAAGCATTTCCGAGGAGGGTGCTCTAGTAGTATTCGCTAGTAATGTGGACAGTTCGCTTCGCCCGTATGTTAATTATCGTGAGTAGCTGAGGATAGTATAGACAAAACTGCGTTCAGAACTCCAGATGGATTCTTAGAATGGCTAGTCATGCCATTCGGTTTGACTAATGCACCCGCCTACTTCGTGGACTTGATGAATAGGGTGCCTAGGGAGTTCCTGAACAAGTTTGTGGTAGTCTTTGTAGATTATATCCTGACTTTCTTAAAGAACGAGGAAGAACATGCTAGACATCTCAAGGAGGTGATGGATGCGCTTAGAGCCCATCAGTTGAAAGCCAAGTCCTCCAAATGTCATTTTGGAGAAAAGAAGTTAGATTTCTTGGGCACATAGTTACTAAGCAAGGCTTAGCGGTGGATCCCGCTAAAGTGGTCGCGGTTCAAGACCGGAAAGCTCCGACGAGGACAATTGAAGTAAGAAGCTTTCTCAGTTTAATTAGTCAGTTAGCGTCCCTTGAGTTTAGACCTACCCTTCTGGATCAAGTAGGGACTTCGCAGAAAGAAGACCCGCAGTTAGTCGAGATCATGGACAAGTTGATTAGAGGCAGGATATTAAGTCACCTCGCCATAGATAACAAAGGATGGCTAAGACGCGATGAGAGAAAGAAGGTTCTTGAAGATGCACATCATCCGAGGAGGTGGCCGAGTTTGTCCCAAGGTGCATGTTGTGCCAACAGGTTAAAGGCCGAGTCATAGAAGCCCGGTGGGCTATTATATCCATTGGAGGTCCCCGCAATGGAAGAGGGAAAAGCGTCACGAAGGATTTCGTGGATGGACTGCCTAGATCAAGAAAGGGAATAAGAGCATGTGGGTCATAGTAGGTAGACTCACGAAGAGTGCTCATTTCACTCCGGTAAAGAGCGAAAGGACTGCATCATAACTAGCGACAGTTTACTTTCAAGAAATAAAGCGGTTGCACGGGGTTCCCTAAAGGATAGTTAGTAACCATGACTCAATTTTCACTAGCCAGTTTTGGAATAGTCTAAGGGAAGTCATGGGCAAGCACTGAATCTAAGTATGGCCTATCATTCGCAGGCGGATGGTTCATTTCGTTCAAGCATGAGTTATAGAAAATCACGTTTGTAAGAGCAATTGGCAACGAGGGTTGGTATTTTCAAGAAAAGTTCTGCTGCGTGGAATACTTTATAGTAAGTAAACGAGATCCAGGATTCACTAGTGAATTTTGGAGAGCTTGCATGAAACCATGAGGTCATAGTTATGTTTAAGCCAAGAATGATAGAAGAGTAAGTGAAAGAGGAAGACGAGAGGCGACAATGAAATGGGTTCCAACTCATATTTGGAAATAAGAGTTAAGAAGCTAAGAAATCATGAGGTAAAAGACGGTCAAAGCACAATGGAGTTAAGCTCAAGGAAACGTGACTTAGAAGACTGAAGGCTAGATACGCGCATCATATCTCTTTTTAAGAGCATATCCTTGATCCTTGTTTTCCTGTGGAACTTACTCGCATGTTATCTTTTTACGTATATCCTCTCGGTCCCATTCTCGGTCCTATTTCTGTCGGGAGGTATGACTTATTGGCTAGTAATACATGTCAAGGTTTGAAGGGGTCCGTTAGGTTGACTAAACCTTTTGGGCTTTTATAGGATTGGGGTTAAGTTAGGAAGGGATTTCTTGTAATTCAAAAGGAGTATATCTTGCTTATCTTCCCGATCTCTTTGTAGCATATCTTTCTTTTGCTATCCATGTTTGTCTTGTTTATCTTGTTATCATGTTAATCTTGTCATGAGAACCTTAGGTAGAAACCCTTTGGATGAAACATGTGTTTGAAACATGTTATGCTTGATGTTTGCAAGTGGTTGCAAGTGTTTGCAAGTGGTTACTCGTGGATGCATTATACACATTAGGCACTAGATCGGCTCACACACTCCTCATATTGCATATGCATGAGTGTTTATGCTTATTCATGGATGAATATGTTATGTTATCACATGGACTTTGCATATGGATGTATGTTATGTGCACACATATAGATGTTATACATTATGTTAGGAATTGCATACATATGGATTCATTTCACTAACATAATTTGCATTGATGATATTTGCATTAGATAAGTACATATACACACACCTTTGCATATGTTCATACAACATTTAGAATCTTGTAAGGACAATGATTGCTCGTGGATGATGTTTTGAGTAGATGGATGTTGGATGGTAGGATACGTTCTTCTTAACTTGAAGATTTCGGGGACGAAATCCTTTAAGGAGAGGAGAATGTAACAACCCGTATTTTCAATAACCTGTTATAACGTAAATCGAGGCAGAATTTAATTTATAAATCTGAATCAAGGGAAACGGGCTATGCCATTGCGTTCGTCTCGGGAAAATACGCGAAATAGAGTTCGAGTTTTCGAAAATCGGAGTCCGTATGACCCGATTAAGGCCCAATGAAGTTTTCAGAAAATTTCAAGTTCAAAACAGATTTCGAATTTCGGGTTCAAAATTCGAAAAACGGTCAGATTGGGCTAGGCGGGAAAATTCCCGCCAGAGCACCCAAGTCGACAGCCCTGTCGGCTTGGCTGTCGACTTGGTTCAGCCGGGCAGTTTTGCCTAGTGCACCATTTTGGGGTCTTGGTTAGGTTTTGGGGCCAGATTCGGTTTTGAGGGCTGAGATTGGAACTAGGGTTTAATCCTAAGGCTAAAACTAATCCTAATCTCTATAAATAAGATCCTAACCTAACCCTAAATCATCATTATTCATTCATACAACTAAACTATGGCAAAATCATTCCTCTCATGGCCTCCACTCTCTTCATAAAATTCCTAAATAAATTTCTATGAGAGATTTTCAATGCATACAAGTGTTTTCAAGCTTGTATGAGCATCATTAGCTTGCATTCAAGTCAAGTTTCCATATTTACATCATAAAGCAAGAGTTTTGATTCATTTTGGCTCAAGGGTTTTTCTATTGGAGCTTTCATATTGGGTTTATTTGATTGCATAAGGGCTTTGTCTCAATCTTATATTTGCTTATACTCATTTGAGTCTTCATAAGCATTGTAAGCCCTTTTACCTTCTTTTTAAAACTCTAAAGTTAATGAATGATGCAAGTTGTGTTTGATCATTATGATATGCAAGTTTATCATGTTATGTTATGCAAGTATGCCATGTTATGATATGCAAGCTTACCATGTTATGCTATGCAAGTTTGCCATGTTATGATATGCAAGTTTATCATGTTATGTTATGCAAGTTTGCCATGTTATGATATGCAAGTTTATCATGTTATGTTATGCAAGTTTGCTATGTTATGATATGCAAGTTTGCCATATGATATGCAAGTTATGTTATGCAAGTTTGGGTTGATCATTTTGCTCATGTTATCATGTTATGCAAGCTTATCTTGGGTTTATGAGCTTAAAGCTTCAAGCTTTATGCTAAAGGTTGCATTTTGGCAACATGTAAGTTATCATATCCCTTATGATAACTTGCATGTGAGGCTAAATGCGAACTTATGGCAACTTCTACATGTCATTTATCACCATGTATCACTTATATGTTAAGTTTGGTTTTATGCATACTTTTGAGGCCTAATGATGCAATATGCAAGTATATGAACATATGTACATTTCATATGCCACCATGTTAAACTTGTGGCTTCAACACCATTTGTCATCTTTATGCCAAGTTCCCTCTTTCTATCCTTTATGCGCTATTGCGATTATGTAAGCGATGGGATTGCGTTTGGGGTTGGGTAAACTTAAAAGACATGAAAACATAAGATTGGGAATTTACCTATTAAGTTAGGTCTACCCATTGGGAATTTACCTATTAAGTTAGGTCTACCCAAATTCTTGAAAACTTGTAATATGTTTTGGAGACATGATGGACATGACACTTAGAAAATATAAGTGTGACCAACTCGAGGTTGGGTTGAGTTTGTAGCATAAAACTACCCGGAACCGACCGGCCTAACTAGTTGCTACAAACAATAGGACCCAATGTGAGAAGTTGGTCATGTTGTACCTTGAACCCGAGGTTAGACCAAGTTGTGGTGTAAAGCTACCCGGAACCGACCGGCTTAACTAGTAACCGCAACAAAATCTAATGTGAGAGGTTAAGGCACATTAATTAATGCCTCATGATTAGGGTTTAAGTCAAGGTCCACTTAATACTTAATCAATTTGGGCTTGATGGATTAATCGGGGTTAAGTCGTGAACCCATCGTTATACTTAACCAAGTTAATCCATGATTAGTAAAAGGGTTAAACCGTACTTAACCCACTAGAAAATCCTAGCAATGGGGGTCCATTCCAGCAGTAATCCCAAGTTTGTATCATTAAGACCCTAGGGACTAGGCTAGGGAGGGGCGCGATTACTGGACTTGATGTAAGTGACCAAAACGACGACCGAGTGGTACGCCGGTGTAGTTCCGGACGGACTATGGTCGTGCACATAGTCCGTAGCCGGAGAAAACATGCACGGGTACCAGTAGATTGAGACTGTGCACTTATGTTTATGGTGTCCAGGGGTTTACACCCTAGGGCTTGATACACCCGAAGGTGGACCCAGCACAGTCTGACTACAATTATGTTTGGGCCGTATTGACACCAACACGTGACGAGTTAGGCTTAGGGAGCCGATCGATTAGACCGTTTGGTCGGACCTCGTATTAGGGTCATTTCATGTTATTGGGTCAAAGCTTGGGCCAAGGGATCAATACTTGTTTATTCAAGTCATGTTAGTTTGCTAGTACACCTGTGGTGCAAAACCTTAATCTTGATTCTGCGATGACACCTTTTACCTATCATGTCAGTATGTAGTTATCCTTATGTTCATCTCAGCTTTCATCATGACAGTTAACTTTATTAGTTTATAGAATGATGGTAGTAGGGCTTACTCAGTCTTTTTGACTGACCTGTTTTTCTTTCGCCTCTTTTCTTCCGTCCCCCCCCCCCCAGGTTCTCAGGGTGGGAATATTGTAGCTTAGCTTGGATTTCTGATCGCTTGCTTGTGGGATTTTAGCTCATGTATGGTCTTGACATGAAGCTAGCTATGGTTATCACTTATTTTGGGGATAGTACTTATGTATTTCAGTTTTTTTTCCAGAGATGTTGTTTTTATCTAGACTTGTGTATTTGGAAAGTTGACATTATGTTGTACCAGACTTGTTTTGAAATAGTTTGAAATCTTCCGCTGTTTTACTTATCTTATTTACTCTGTTTACATATATACATATGTTCTTGTTCTGCCTTGATATATCATTTTGCATGTTTACCTGATTCAAACACCCCTCCAAAGTCAGAGTGCTTGCAAGAGCCACCCTGGCGGAGGTGGGGTGTTACATCTATCAATATATAACCTCTAAGCTCATATATCTTAGAGAAGGATGTTAAGTAAGAGAATAAATTCTCCGCCACCAAGCAGATATATATTTAACAGAGATCAGTGCTACGCAGTCAATTACAATGTCAGACACACAATCCATACAAGTCCATTCTGGGTCTAAACGAAACCAAAATCCGGAATTCCTTTACATAAGTTCAGGCTTCTTGCCACTTAGCTGATATAAAAACCATCTGCAAATGGGAGCTACCCATTTGAGACATTCAGCAAGTCGTCCTTACGATATGAAGGGTCCGGTCTTCAATATCGTCTTCAATGCCTTTAATTTCTCCACAATGTTGTATTATTACTAGGAATGGTTTTCAGACATAAATCCAATCCCGGTCTTTCCAAATAATAAACGCAACTTTAAAACCATGTGGATATATAGGACCAAATTAAGTCTCAACTCATACTTCATGTTCGAAAACTCAAATTATAGTTCAAAATACTTTATTACTTGTTAGAAATCTTTTACAATGGTTTGGAAAAGATTTATAAAGCTAGATCACTTAAACTCAATATTTAACAAACTACAGTACAAAAGCGTTTCAAAATACTAATATTGACTAGTTTAAGTAAAATGACTTTTGTGTTATCCAAAACTTCATGATTTTACCATAAATTATTTTTAAATAATTAATTATGATTTAACAAAAAATTCCATACTTTTAAATAATTTATAGTAGCCATTTTATAATTATAGTTAACTAGCTCCATTTATAGCGACCTTTTCTAAATTATTTTAACATAACTTGAAAATTAGAAGTCGAAACTAAAATTTGCTTTCACTCATTTGAAAGCTCTTGTTGATGAAAATCAAACGTTTTTCGTTTCGTGGAAATCTGATTTAAGTTGCAAGAATTATAAGCGTTTAAAGTTTTTAACAAAAGTACGCTAAATTCTACTATAAATTCAAATAGTTTCAAACTAAATTTCAAATTAAATTTTGAATTAACCGTCCCGGCCGTTGGATCGGTTAGGGATAGCCCGGGAGAGCAGGAAACTATATTTTCCAAACTCAAGCCTAGACACTATCCTCTCTGTCATCCTGGAACGTTCCGGAATTTATTTTGACAAACTCTATTTTTAACCATAATATAAATTCCTTCAAAACAATTTAGAAAACCATTTTCAACTTTCAAATTGAATAAAATATTCATTTACAATATCGACTTGGTTCGAGACTTATTTGATATCCATGTAAATCCACATATGTATATATAACAAGTATAATGCACATATTACCACTAATAACAACCATGAAGCATTCATTCATCCATCACACGAGCATATATGGGTGTGTATGTGTGTGTGTGTATATATATATAACAATATATGTACAAGCGTTTTCCATTAAACGCTTATATTGCAAAAATTGCTAATTAACCATATCATCGATAACAATTCACATAGCATAAAAAGTGAACAAATATAAGTGTCGAGTTCCCACCTTGGGGTTTCACTCCACCAGTCTTTATTGTAGGACCACTAAATCGACTATAGCTATCCCGGACTAACAGAATTTCTTTGCCGACTCTTTATAAACTAAAATAATTTTTAAACTTCTTTTTCTTTTCCTTTTTAAGAGGAGGAAAGGTCAGAATTTTGGAGGAGGAGGAGAAGATGACTTTAGCCGAATTTAGGGAGAAAGAAGGAGGAGAACAAGGAGAGAAATAAGGAAGAAAGGCTTAAGGAGCTATGGATTTAAGGTAAAGAAGGAGGAGAAATGGAAGAGAAGAATGGAATGGTGTAAGGGAGGAAAGGAGGTATATTTATACATGGAATTGAAGAAATATGGTAATGACACCTTTTAGTACATGTGTAAATCATGCATGGAACGTGGCATGCAAAATGACAAGTGTCTTAACACTTGTAATAAGGAGAAGGTAAGCGTTTTTAGTAGCATTTACCTTAAAACGTTATGGAAACCAAGAGCAACGCTTAATTCTAGTGTTACTAATTCATGTTATCGTTGAAAAATCTGATCGAACGACAAATAGTATTAACAAATCACAAATTTAATAATCATTGCCATATATAAAATCTATTTTTTAACTTGTCAAAATTTCTAGACCGTTACATTTACCCCCCCCCCCCTTTAAGAAAGTTTCGTCCTCGAAACTGCATATGAAGGGAATAATCAAAGGAAATAAATAAAGAAACAGGCTTACCTAGGGTTGGAGTCATCTTGAATATCGACTGTACAGTTCAGGTAGAATTTCTGCATAACCTCTTCCGTTTCCCAAGTACAATCTTTCGGATCACCGCTCCATTGCACTTTAACTAGCATAACCATCTTATTCCTTAGTCTCTTTTCATCTCGGTCGATGATCTTTATGGGGTGTCTTTTAACGGCTAGATTAGGTGTAATTTCTAGATCTTGTTGAGCGGCTTCTTCCACAATCTGATCAGGGTCATGAACATACTTTCTTGGATTTGATATGTGAAAAACATTATGCACACCTGAGAGCCATTTGTGTAACTGAACCTTATATGCCAATGGTCCAACTTTTTCCAGAATAGAGAATGGTCCAATATAGTGGGGTGCTAATTTTTCTTTTCTTCCAAATCTTATAACTCCGTGCATTGGAGAGACTTTTAGGAATACTGAATCCCCAACTTCGAATCTAATGCCCTCCTTATACAATCTGCATAACATTTCTGCCGATCTTGGGGCGTTTTCATCCTCTTTCTAATCATATCCACCTTTTCTGTGGCCTTTCTGATCATATCAAGTCCTAGAACAATTTTATCCCCAGACTTAATCCAACAAAATGGTGACTTACACGGCCGTCCATACAATGCTTCGAAAGGTGTCATCTTAATACTTGCCTAATAACTATTGTTATAGGAGAACTCAACTAATGGTAAATAATTCTCCCATGAACCTCCGAAATCGAGAACACATGCTTGCAATAAATCTTCCAAAATTCTGTTAACTCTTTCTTTTTGTCCGTCTGATTGTGGATGATAAGAAGTAATAAAGTTTAACTTTGTTCCCAAAGCATCTTGAAAAGCTTCCCAAAAACGACTGATGAAAAGAGGGTCACGATCACTCACGATGCTGCTTGGTATCCCATGCAATTAAATGATTTCCTTGATATACAATTCTACCGAACTTGCAGCAGTTCTAGATGACCTTACTGGGATAAAATGGGCACAATTAGTTAGACGATCCACTATAACCCAGATTCCCTCATTCCCTTTGTGAGTGCGAGGTAAACCATCAATGAAATCCATTTAAACTTGATCCCACTTCCATTTTGGTATTTCCAAAGGCTGAAGTAATCCTGGAGTCTTTTACTGATCACTCTTTATTTGTTGACATGTAGCACAACGGCTAATATAAATAGATATGTCCCTTTTAATCAACTTCCACCAAAATGTACGTTTAACGTCACGATACATCTTATTAAATCCTTGATGGATGCCGAATTTGGACTTATGGCACTCATCCAATACCTCGTGCTTGAGTTCTTTGATATTGGCCACACATATTCTTCATTTTTATCTTATCGATTTCAAAACTCAAATTTTCACCTTCCTAAATTCTTTTAGAAATTTCTTATAGAAATTTGTCCTTCTTTTGCTCTTGGGAAATCTTCTCTAAAAGAGTCGGAGTGATGATAACAAGGTAGGCAAGAACAGCATACTTTCGACTCAAAGCATCTGCAACAACATTGGCTTTCCCAGGGGTATATTGAATATCTAGATCGTAAGATGCTAGAAATTCTAACCACCATTGCTGTCTTAAACTCAAGTCTTTCTGAGTAAATAGATACTTCAAGGGCTTGTGATCTGTGAATAATTCAAATTTTTCTCCAAGCAGATAATGTCTCCAAATTTTTAAAGCGAATATAACTACGAGTAGCTCAAGGCCATGAGTCGAATAATTCTTTTCATGCGGTCTCAATTGTCTGCTTGCATAAGCAATCACTCTTGCATCAAAACAACACCAACTCCTTCTTTACAAGCATCCTGTGTAAATGGATAATCCTTTATTGCCATTGATTATAGCCAGAACCAGGGCAGTGGTTAATCTCTTCTTTAACTCATTAAAAGCTTCTTCACAGTTAGGAGACCAAACAAATTTGACATTCTTCATGGTCAACTTTGTCAAGGGAGAGGTTATCTTTGAGAAATCTTGGACGAATCTACTGTAATATCCAGCTAATCCTATGAAACTTCTAACTTCCTTTGGAGTCGTTGGTTGCTTCCAATCCAAAATAGCAGAAATCTTTCCGGGATCTACTGAGATTCCTTCTTCAGATACGATATGCCCAAGAAATTTTACTTTTTTTTTATCAAAAAAGACATTTGGAAATTTTAGCTTTAAACACATTTCTCCTTAATATCTCCAACGCAATCCTTAAATGCTCAGCGTGTTCTTCCTTGGTTTTTGAATAGATCAGGACGTCATCAATGAAGACTAACACAAATTTATTCAACACCTCACGGAATACTCGAGTCATCAAATCCACAAAATAGGCTGGGGAGTTTGTCAATCCAAATGTCATTATTAACCATTTGTAAAAAGTGTCGGGTCCACGAAAAGCAGTTAAATGAATACAATCCTCAGAAATTCTGAGTTGGTGAAAACCAAAGGCTAAATCCATTTTAAAAAAAATCGGGCACCACTTAACTGGTCAAATAAGTCATCGATTCGTGGCAATGGGTACTTGTTCTTGAGGGTTTGTTTATTAAGGTCTCTATAGTCAACGCACAATCGCAAGGAACCGTCAGACTTTACTACAAATACTACAACTGACCCCCAATTAGAACGGCTAGGCTGAATAATTCCTTTTCTTAAGAGATCTTGGATTTGCTTGTTCGGTTCTTCTCTCTCTTTCGGAGCCATTCTTCGACTTGGATGAACAACAAGTCGGGCATTGGGTACTAGGTCAATTCTAAACTCAATTTCTCGATGTGGAGGAAGGCTATTAACATCTTTAAATACATCAGGAAAATCTCTAACGACAGGTATAGTTTTTATGTCGGTATCCTAGTTTAGCCTCATATTTATTTGACCAATCCATTCCAAGTATAATTTCAAATTCATCAAAGTCAAGAATGAATAAGTTAAAAGGGAATTCATAGTGTGAATAGATGATAGGAACATCTTTGCAATATAAACACAAGATAGTAGAACCTCCTATTGGATTACTTAAACATAAGGGTTCGTCAACAAATTTGGGTTTAAGTTTCAAATTTTCTACGAGTGGTTTTAAGATAAAACTACGTGAAGCAACAGTGTCAAACAGAACTCAGACTAATTTATCAGAAATAAAAATATTACCTTCCAAAACATCCTTCCTTTTATCATTCTTCGAAGTCGAAGGCTCATCCTTGATTGCATAAACCTTTGCCACATTATCTTTCTTCATTATGGGACAATCTTTAATCATATGACCAGGTTTATGGCAGTGATAACATTTTGGAAGCCCTTGGTTTGGCTTCCTTGACTTCTTTGGCTTCTTACAGTCGTGGGAATAATGACCTTTCTTTTGGAAATTGTAGCAGAAAACATTACTAAGATGATCTTCCTTCGTTCCTTTCTTTTCAGCCTTCTGTTCAGGCTTCTTCCCTTGGAACTTTCTCTTCTTCCAATTGTTACTACCATTACCATCCTTAACTTCAGTACCCTTCTGCTTATCAATAGCAGCATATCTATACCCCATGTCTACCAAGTCAACGAAGGATTGTTTGATAAGCGCAGTCATTCTCTCATGGTACTTCAATGCTATCCCATCAATAAATCTTTCATTTTTCTTTAACAGGGCGTCTATCAGCTTAGGTCCAAAGTGAGTAAGCTCGTTAAACCTATTTAAATACTCTTCGAAAGACATATCGCCTTGCTTGAGATTCATAAATTCCTCGTACATCCTGTAAATTCCGGCCGAAGGCATATAACGTTCTTTGAAAATTTCTTTGAAATCCTTCCTTCAAAAGTGGTCTTCTGATTTTCCTTGGACTATAGTCTCCCACCATGCACCAGCTCCTTCCTGTAATTGCCATGTAGCTAACAACCTCTTTTGGTTATCTTCTAGGTTAAGTCCTCTGAAAATCTTCTCGCATGCATTAATCCAGGCTTGAGCTTCCATGACATTATCAGATCCCTTAAATGGTTTCCCAACCAGTTTTGCATAATTCTTGTTCAGAACTGGAGGACTGGTTTGGGTCGGGGCTTGAATCATAGTCTCATTAACTGCGTTAACATTACGACCGTTGGTGGTGGTACTGCTTCCTCCTCGACGTCTGCCTCTGTAGCTCATTTTCTACTATCTGGATATAGTACGAAAATGTTGTTAGACATACAGACGAATTACCTTAGGAGTTATGAAACAGTTAAACTCTTTGCATTTCATTGGATTCTACTCATTCTAGGGTATTATTAACTCTATCTCTAATGAGAAATGTAATGTGTTATACCCCAAAGCTTTGTATAAACCAAAGCTCTGAAACCAACTTTAATGGTCTGGTCTTTTTCAACCATCGGACAACGGCTAATACTCCGTCGTGGCATTACATGGTACCCCAGCACCTTGTTTTACGGCCAACCTCTCAACTGTCACGGCCTCATGTTTAACCAATCCCTCTTGGGACGTGTAGAGGTAAGAGTATCCCGCTCGCCACCAAACGAAGAGCGAGAACCCCCTATCACGCTGCCTCATGCCAAACAAGGACTAGTGTGAGAACTCAATATATATTTGTTATGTGCAATAAAATTCGCAATGCTTTTTAGAAAATGAAACTAACAGAAGGTCTCGCGGCACACACAAGGTAAACGCACACATAGTAAAAATATGACCAGTCAACTAGTCAGTTGCATAAGCCACAATTTTGGCACTTGTTTTATGATATTTGAGGATTGATTTTAACAAATTCTAACATAACTAAAACACAAATAAATTATCATACTAAATCACTCTTTCTTTGATCTTCTTTTCTTCATTGTCGTGAATCAAAAATCTCATGAATCAATGCCTAACTCATTTAGCATACCATGTTGGTCAAAAGGTCTATCAAGTTGGTGCGTCGGATTTGCTAGAGTCTGTGAAATTTATGTGAATTCATGTAGTTTACGCTACTACTACGTAGGTTGCTAGATAGACAACAGGCATATTTTATCTTAAAACGCAAATATAAGACTTGCTTTTAGGATATAAATAAATATATGAGAACAAGTATCCAGTTGCCAATTCAAGGATGAAATGGTAAGTTTTCAAGTCCTTTGAATTCACCACCTGGTAGCAAATATCCAAGAAGCCCAAATACAAATTTAAATAGTGCACATGAGCCTTATGGCTTCGCATGTTGGAGATCTTTGGCTTCACCTCCACTTGATCCTGGAAGTTTGAACAATGCCACGGTATCTAAAATCAAATTTGCTAAAATATGCTAATATGGTAAATCAACTCTAGATTTATATTAAATTAGTCCACATTTATTTATTTTTTAGAAGGAAAAAGAAGATGACAGGCAAATATGTAATTTTAGAATTTGATGAATAGTTAAGCCAAAATTTTGCACTAGAAAGAAGAAAAAATGAAGGAACCTTATTATCATATCTATTTAGATGCCTGCATTTCCAAAAGAATCATGTTGCTTTGTCATGTCTCATTTCATCAACCGGTTGTTGTCAAGACCGCTAATAGCAAGAATAACATTTTCGCCGATATGATGCTCCAAAACACCATTTGTCTTGACTCCTTTGCCTTTTTGTGTATGCTGCTTTTCGTGCAGAACAAAATTCACAACTACCTCCTTTTCTCCATTATTTTTCAATGGTTCAAAGATCAAAACCTTCATTTATTCATGATCTTATACGGCAGAAACAACAATAAAAAGCGTGATATTTCAAATAACACCCTTGTTCCAAGAAGTAATGCAACAAAGGAAGCAAAAAAATGATAGTAAATTTTCCTATAAATAATTTAAGAACCAGCTAATTTGATCAGTCTGCTTTCAAAATCAAGCGTTGTTTCAAAGAACTTGCTTGGCTGTGGAAAATTTTGTCCAATGGCTAGTTCGTTTAATAGCACACCTGACCCATCAGTTGAGCATAATGTTGCAGCTTCTCATTTGTAATGTAGCAAAGACCAAAATCTTTAAGGAAAAGAACACCTTTGAGAAGTATTTAGTAGGATTCTCAGCACAACTTAAAATGGAAAGAAGAGCCAATTCAAATAGTCGTCATGTTTCACTTTTGCATCCTGCATGGAAGAAGTATATAGCGGTTAATTTAAGCTAGAAATTGCACTTGAAAATATATATTACATAAAAAAAAGGATAAGTAGCCTATAGTAGCAGGGACGTACGCATATACTTCAACGAGTGGGGGGCGGAAAATTTTTTATTTTAGTTTTTGAATTTCTGACAAATAATATGTTATGTTAGTACTAAACACAACTATAATAAAAAATATTTACACTATCATTTGATATAACCATGAAAGATATCATCACATAATATAATTTTTCAGATATCACATCAATCATATTTTATTTTTTGAAATATCACCCCTACCCGAGATTCTATACAAGAAAATCCTTCCATCTGCATATTACGAAAGTGTTAAATCTTTATTGGTTTCAATGTTGAGGATGAAATATGGAAACAAAACCATCAGGTTTATCATATTAAAAAGTTAATTCTGTTTATGTAAGTATATAAATATAAACTAAAGTACTTAACAACAACAATATCACAAGAAGATGAAATGGAAATGCAATTTAAAACAAAAAACAGTTAACTTTTTGGTGTTGGATATTGTTAGATATCCTAGTGTAGAGTGTCCACCTTGAAAGCAAACAGAGAAGGATATGATTATAAGCAGCAATAAAACAAAAAAAGTAAGGCAGCATATAAATTTTTACACAGATTCGATTTTGTGTGGAGAATAGAGATATTCTTTATTAATGATGGTTTTGTACAGAATGCAAAATGAAATAACGTACAGACTTGCAGTGAATATATATTAATACACTATGTAACGGTAGCAGGTAACCGAGAAAAGAAATAAAAACGGTAGAAAATGAATATGGGCCAAGCCCAGCAATATGAAGCCCAATATTGGTTTGATAAAGATGACAGTAGCTTATCATTTTGTGCCGATTTCTTTCGATACAGCAGCGGTAGGGTGTTGTTAAAAGTTTTTTCTTTTTTATAATCCAGTGGGGTCGATGGCCCCTACTAGGCCTTAGCTGGGTACGTCATTGTATAGTAGTACTTAAACAAAGTATTTTTTAAAGTACGGCTTACACATATCAATATTTTAATTATAAGGGAATAAAACTAATGTAGCGAAACTGCATGGAAAGCGTTACCTTTTCTAACGAGCCATAAAAGTTTTGTTATGCAGAAGCAACTGCTGCCAAATGTGCTCTACTTCTCCCGCTAAATTGGCTTTGCGCATTTCGTGGTACATTACATAAGAGTTTTATGACATTCAGATGTTGTAATCATCATGCAAAATCAATATTATTATTGAGATTTGCAACATAAAATTTATATTATTCAAATTTTGTTTTTTTATCTATTTAAATTTTGAATATATTATTAACTTTATTCGAAGTTTATTCTGAACATTGAATTTTGTGAAAATTTCATTGTTTAATTTTATGAAAATATTATATTTTATTTTGGGCATTTTGAAACTTTTATAAAATGTATATCTTCAAAAGTGTTAAAAAATTCATGCTTTACAACGTTTTTCAAAAAACATAACAAAAATGGTGTGTTATACAACGCGATTTTAGAAAATGTTGTAAAATTCTCTAAGTGAATTAGTTCCACCACTGAACATTGTGCTTTAAGGCGGTAATTATTGGAAAGACATTTTGGTTGGTTTTTATTTTGACTCGTAAATATCCTAATATGATGTACATGAACAATGTCTAATGTATGAAAGCTTAAGGGTGGACTGCGTGTCAACTATGTAGATGGTCTATTTTACTTAGAATTCACCAATGCGGAAGATGGAACTACGATAGTTGAGTCCGGATTAAGTATAATTGGAGGCAAGTCATTTATAATTACAAATCGGAGCCCCACAATTGATAAAGCAAGAGAATGGGTTATTTCTATACCAGTTTGGACCATCCATACTCGGATTCCTTCTATTCTTCAGACACTATCTGGCCTCAACTGGCTTGCAAGCAGGATTTGTAAGTTCGAATGTTCTAATGCTAAGACCAAAGCAAGGAAATTTGGTTTTTGCTCAAAAAAATAATTGAGGTAACCCCTGACAATCTCCATCCTTTCTAGGTTAAAGTTACAATTAAGGGTGCTCACATGTTTGTAGATGTCAAATACACATGGCAACAAGGAATATGTACTACTTGTCACTCTTTTGGTCACCTCATGTAAGCTCTCCCCTATAGACCCTAACCCAGTCAAAATTCCCATCCACAGACCACCTGCTCGCATTTGGGTCCCAAACCTAAGCCAGTTGAGGTACCACCTGCTCTCGAACCGTTCGTCCTAACGGTTGTTCACTACAACAAAATAACCATTTCGCAACAGGCAAAGTCATTTGTAATATACCTATTGCAACTGGCTAACGAAAGTGTGGATAAACCAAGTTGCAATAGATTATTTATATTTTACAACTGTTCCTGACAGTTGCAATTAAATGTTGCCATAAAGACTTTTATGATTGTTAGAAACTTTTGCAATTGTTCATTTTGCAACAGCTATTGAAAGTTGCAAAATTAGTGAAATAAGCAAACTAAACCGCTATAAAATGTCTTTGGTATAACGTTATTCTATATCATAACATAAAATAAAGAAGGAAAATTTTTACTTCAAACAAATTTTATTTCAACAAAATATTAATAGTACATACAATTACAACAAAAAAATTTACAATTTCTATACATTATTCATATACAACAATTTCTACTCTTTCATACAACACTTATTCCAAATACAATATCTCTAATCCAATTTTTAATCTCATACAACTTGAATGGGCACTACAACAACCTGCAATTCGCTCCAATCATGAAACTTCCTCGCAAACCTGCATCACCTTGCTCCTCAACAACCTGAACTATACTTCAATAATAATGTAAATAATAATTGTAATAATAATCACAGTATTATTTTCTCTGGGTTGGATGCATTAATATAATCCAGATGTGAATTCAGTTTACATTCAGCTATCTCATTGTAGTAGAAATAGTTAGATTTATACCTAGTAAGCATAAATTGCTTTCAATAAAAACATTAAACGCGAAAAAGCACGTGTACCTGGTAAGCATCGCAAACCCTTTGACACACATATGTCACAACCGAACTCTTCTAATTATTGTAACTTTGTTGCAAATAATATCAAGACAGCATTCCTATCAAAATATAAAATTTTAGCTCTACCTATTTCATCTAGCATATCATGTTGGTGCAAAAGGTCTATCAAGTTGGTGCGTCTAATTTGCTAGAGTATGTGAACTATATGTGAATTCATGCAATTTATGCCACTAGGTAGGTTGCTAGATAGACAATAGGCGTATTTTATCTAAAAATGAAAATATAAGACTTGCCTTTAGGATATAAATAAATATATGAGAATAAGTATCTAGTTACCAATTCAGAGATGACACCGTAAATTTTAAAGTCCTTCGAAATCACCACCTAATATCAAATATGTCAGAAGCCCAAATACAAATTTAAATAATGGACATGAGCCCTATGGCTTTGCCTGTGGGAGATCTTTGGCTTCACCTCCACTTGGTCCTGGAAGTTTGAATAATGCCGCAACCGCAATGTCTAAAATCAGATTTGCCTAAATATGCTAATATGGTAAATCAACTATGGATTTATATTAGATTGGTCCACACTTATTTATTTTTTAGAAGGAAATAGAAGATGACAGGCAAATTTGTAATTTTAGAGTTTGATGAATGGTAAATATAGCCAAAATTTTATACTAGAAAGGAAGAAAGAAGGGAGGAACCTTATTATCATGTCTATCTAGAGTGCCTACATTTCCAAAAAGAATCATGTTGCTTTATCATGTCTCATTTCATTGCCCGATTGTTGTCAAGACTACTAATAGCATGAACAACATTATCCCCGATATGATGCTGCAAAAGACCATTTGTCTTGTCGCCTTTTCCTTTTTGCGTATGTTGCTTTTCGTGCAAAAAATAATTGCAACTACCTCCTTTTCTCCATTATTTTTCTATGGTTCAAAGATGGAAACCTTCATTTATTCATGATCTTATTCGGCACAAACAACAATAAAAAGCACGGTTTTTCAAATAAGAGCCTTCTTCCAAGAAGTAATGCAACAAAGGATGCAACAAGAATGATAGTAAATTTCCAATAAATAATTTATGAAGTAAAAATTAAGTGTTTTTTCAAAGAACTTGTTTGGTTGTGGCAAGCTTTATTCCATAGCTAGCTCATTTAATAGCACACCTTAGCATACTTAACCCATCCGTTGAGGAAAATGTTGCAGCTTCTAATTTGTAATGTACCAAAGACCAAAATCTACAAGAAAAAAACACCTTTGAGAATTATTTAGCAGGATTCTCAGCACATCTTAAAATGGAATGAAGAGCTAGTTCAAGCAATCTTGATGTTTCACTTTTTACAGCCTGCAAGGATGAAATATATAGCGGTTAATTTAAGCTAGATTTTTTTTTGAATTGGAGGGAAACCGACCGGAGTCGTAAAACCCTCCCTAGTGCACCTAGCCCGGTCCGCGAGCATGCTAAGAGCTTACCATATGCATACGCTAAGATCAGCCACTTATGTGGTGCTCGCGGACCGGGTTAGGTGCACTAGGGAGGGTTTTACGACTTCGGTAGGTTTCCCTCCTGAACAAATTCAATATATATATGTGTGTATATATATATATATAGTTATCGCAAGTGGCAAAAACAGTTGCTAAAGTTTTTTTTTTGCAACATGTTTGGAAGCGCAGTTGCAAATTTTTTTTGGGAACTATTATGGAAGCACAGTTGCTAAAAGTATGTTTTTACAATTGGAAAGGAAGCGAAGTTGCTAAAAATATGTTTTTTGCAACAGAAGGAAAAGATATGTTGTTAAATCTCATCTGTTGCAACTGCTACGAAAGGCTTGTTGTTAAATATTATTTACTACAACTATCATTGTCGCCAGGTGCAAATTGCTATTTGCAATAGGGTATTTTTCTTGTAGTGTTGTTTCCCCAGCTACCTCAGTTGATCATGTTATTGAGTGGAATCCTCACAAGCGCTCGTGGGTTTATGATTATTCAGATATGTGTTATGATGTCCGTAAAGACTATTTTATGTTTGTCAGTCGAGTGGCGGGCAAATATAGGATATTGCACTACTATGATGATGGATCTAATTTGGTTTTATGCCGAGAGGGAAACTTAGGGGACTAGAATAAGGTGCTTCTGGAAGATGATTATAATGACCCAGATTTTAGTAAGAAATATTTTATGGATATTAAATATGTAAAACGATATATTTTAAGGGTTTACGACTTGAAATTAATTTGAATTAAGGCTTGAACGTAAAATTTATAATATAATTAAAAACAAGCTCGTAACGCCGTGGTAGTTCATAATATTACGTTTTGAACTTTATTTGATTGTAAAAAATTCAGCGTAAGTCAGAATTTGTATAGAATTCAGGTAAGTCAGAATTCAGCGTAAATTACTGTAAGATTCCAAATTTCGCTCCCAACGGAATTTTTTTGTGACCGTACATAATTAAAATTTGAATTGATCAATAATGTGACTTTAAAATAGTGCTACTAGAGCAAACAGACTCGGAATTTGACGAAAAAAGTTTCATTTGGACCGTATCAATTTTCACCTCGAATGAAGTTCTTGTGTGCCTGTGCGAATTTTTAAATGATGATTGAAGTAGTCATAACTAAGAAAATAATAAAATAAAAATATAAAGCTTACTGTAGAAGCTAACCTACCGCAATATAATATCCTTAACACCCCTAAACCCTCATTCTTCACTTCTACACTGGTCGAAAATGCAGCCACCACGAGGAAATAATTTTCCAAGCCAAAATACGAATTCACAAAATCATAGGTATCAAAATAAAATCCTAAAAATCATGAGATGAATTTATTTGGGTTGCTTAAAGCAAGTGCTTCACATTGATGTTGGCTTCATGGGGTGCGACATCAATTTATTTCGTTGGAAATATTCAACATGAGCTTTTTCTTGAGATTGAAGCATCGATACATGTTGTGACTGTTGTTTTTGGATTCAAGAGAAGAAAGGAACTTATACACAAAATTTTGGGGAAGTTGGTGATACTTTTGTTCGTGACCTCCTTGTAGATGGCGAAAGAGTGTTTGCGAAGAGATGTTCAACGGTGGTAACGACGTCCAATTTCGTTTGGAGATGATAGAATGAGTGGTCATCAAAGAATTCGTGAATGGTGTTCTTTCGGGTTGCGTAATACAGAAGAAGATGGATGAGCGGAGAGAACAAGAGGTTTAAAAGGGATATTAAGTTAAATTATTTAAGTTAATGATCGTGATGTGTATACAAACATATAAAAATCATAATGTTCCTGTACATTGTCAGAATCGAACAAAATTGGATCCAATGAAACTGTATGGGCGTAGGCTCCTCAATGAAACTAGTTTGGAGTGATTCAGAGCTCGTTACAATTTATGGCGAAATAAAATGCGTGATTGAACTATCGAAAAACAATTGTTATTGCAACGATCAACAAAAATCAAGGTGAGAGCTCCCTAAATTGATTTATAATTTATTATAATCTTATGTGATTATATTTTGACTGCTTATGGTTACAATGGTTGTTTTGTGGATGATGGACGTTTTTTAACAGTTTTATATATACTGTTTATTGTACATTTAAGCGTTAAAATTATAAATGCTTATATTATGACTGTTGATTGTGGTTATTGGATATGGGTATGAATCTCATTGATATTGAATACATATGTTAGTTGACGATTTGTTTTGTGGTTAATCTGTTGATTGACAAAATCAATTTTATTAAATGTTTTATTAATATAATAATAGGTGAAAAATAAAAGTCAAAATTTAACGTACGATTTTGGATGGACGTAAAGTATAATTCATTACGATGAAAAATTGCAAAAGATAGAAATGGTTTTGAAATAATTTTCACAAAGTTAAGGCCAGTTCAAGTTTTTATTTTAAAATGAATATTAATCATAAAAAGTGAAGTTTGGTTAGGTTATCTAGGAAAACTTTTAAAAGAATTTTCTTTTCAAAACTATCTAATTTATTTTTATAGAAGATGTCAGGAAAATTTGGATTCAAAATAATGAAGTTTGAAAAGTAATATTATTTTAATAATAAAATAATATTATAATAGTCATTTAATGAAATATTAGATTTTGAAGTGAAATATGGAAAATATGGTTTACAATAACTATAAGATAATTAATAAACTATTTTAGAAGCAATTCGATATAATTTTAATATAAGATTGAAGTTTGGTTTGAACAGAACTCATCGCACAACAATAGTTCGCGAATTTCGACCACTGACTTCAAATTGACATACTGAAAGATCCGACCGTTGGATTCTCTCCAAATAAAAACAATTAGGTTGAAAATGAAAAGAGCTTTCAAATAAGTATAAGAGCTTTAAAATCCAATGGTTAGATCTAGAGACAAGTTCAAATCAAATTTGAATAAAAACAGCGCCAGAAACATTAGTGGCCAAGAAACGAATTTTAAATAAAAAGAACTATTTTTAAAATATTAAAAATAGGGAAAAATTATGATAAATATTTTTAACCAAAAGCGTGCTATGAACTAGAGAAGAACTCTCACCCATCTTTCCCACGCCCGATAGTGATAGCCTTTACAGTTCATCATAACCAAGGTAACAACAATTCATCCATTGAAATCAGAACAACCATCAATAACATTCATAGCATCCAAATTACTTAGGTCTCATATAGACAATCCTAATCGAGTTTAACATCCCTCAAGTACTCTTCCCAAAGGCCAAAACCAATATCAGTCAAGCACTCAAGAAACATCTCCCTCGACATTTGATAATCCACGTGAGATGGTATAACAAAACATCCAAACATCCATGACAGACTCTGGCTATCACCGCCAATCCTGCTTAATCGTATGACGGCCTACCATGACTGCCATATGTCAAGGGCTAATGGTAACCCCAGTTCTAGCAACAACTCCATACACCATCATGACTCGTATGTTTGTCTTCTCAAATCTCGACAACTAGGCCCTTCACGACTATCCAAGGTACGAGGCCCTTCATGGTTGCCCAAAGTACCCCTGCTTTGAGTCTGCCAGAACTTACGATAATGATAATCTCTCGGCCCTCGCATCTCTAGTCGTCATCTCCGGCGACTAATCATATACTCAAGTCCCACTCGAGTAACCATTACCCACAACCCAACACATTACAACAAAATGGGGCTTTCATGGCATTTGAAAAACGCTATTATAGCATAACATAGTGTTTCAAAGAACGCCATGTAACGACATGCTATCTTAGACCCTCTAATTTAAATAGCAAAAATAAAACGCTATGAAAGATGACTTATATATAGCGTTTATATTTGCTATCAAACACAAACGCTAGAAAATATACTATCTGATATTAACTTCTTATAGCGTTTGTGTGTGTATGTTTTATAGCGTTTGTTCTTATAATTGTTAGCGTTCTTATATGTTTCTATAACTTAATTTTTGGATTTTTTATCGTTTCAGCTTTTTACATGTATACATACACATTTAAACATTTCTTATCCACATACAAATATGACAAATTTTTGCAAATAAACATAAAATTGCAACATAATATTCATGCGTATCACTCAAACAACTTAGTATTCATACATAATGTTTTATCAACTTCTCCATGTCCACATGCGATATATAATACATTTTTTACGTTAATTACAAGTTACTTACAAAACAGACAAACGATAAAATTAGTCTTGCTTTGCTTTATCCATGGAACTGCAGACCAGCAACGACCTTTATCTTAAACCGTCATCTCTCTGTTGCTCTGCATGCATTACCTTGCTGTTGGTTCTTTTTCTGCCATAATCAGTTCGCCCCTCCGGTCCAGAGCATGAGACCATCTCCACACAGAATATAAAAAGTTAGATCAATCTATACATAAAATATTCAATAATGCTAATATTTTGTTGTCAATGTATTATATCATGTGTTTAGCACCTGAAATTGGCTAAATGTCACAACAAAATATGTTTTCTATGAAATTATACCATGAAACGATTTATCCATCATCACGAACAAATTTTGTAACAACGGTTACTTAGCTTGACAAGGATACAGTTGTTCAGACCTTTGTCTAAAAATTGAAACAGGCGTGCAGTTCCATTTAGTAAAAACATGACGTATCTATCACAGTAAAACAGACATGCATAAAGACATAACCCAAAGTCAGTAGTCAGACCATACAAGAAAACGCTTCACATATTCAGACAAATGGACATACAAGGTTTAGGTAGATATCATATGCAAACATCAATTTAATTTTCAAAACGACATTTGCAGATACAGAACAATTATAATCCAGTTACACGTAACAGAAGTGCTACCTCAGCAATAAAAAGCAGTAGTTTAATTATATCGGAGAATCAACACAAAAATAACTATCCAAGGGATTGTTGCTAATGAATGATATGATCGCTATGAATCAACCCTATCTCAAAAAGTCCATGAAGCGGATCGTTTTAAAACGGGTTTCATCACCCTATCATCCTCTAAAGAAACCACTCCCAAATGAGACGAATCCTCATAAAAAGCAGCCTAATATTATACAATTTGCAAGATTTAATACCCTAATTTTAGTTCAGTTACTTCTTAGTTTGCAGGACAAATTATGGACTGGATTTCTTTCTTTGGCATGATAAATTATGGACTAGATTTGGGATTATCGACAGTTTATTTTCAAAGACAATTCCAGGCAATAATAAATTTATAGAAATTAAAATGTGAAATGAGAATAGGAAAAACATTAAATATCAACCCAACTACACCTGATAACCCAACTATATTAATTGTTGATACTTGACTAGAACTACAACTGGGTGGTTCAAAAGTACAAACATGGTGATATTTACTCATGGTCTCCACCATCCTAAGACTTTTCTGATAAACCAACACTAAAAGGGAAGCCTGACCAGATCCTAATATACTCTCATATATCAGGAACAAGTATAGTAAGACTTTATCCAGTTTGACCCATTGGTTCAAGTCAAAACCTAAAAGGATAGGGGTAGCTGTGTAGGAGCTTTGCTTATAGCTGGTCATTCTAGAATCGGAAAAGATACACTATTCCAAATAAAAAAACACAAGCAACCCATGTAGAAGCATGAAAGATTTTAGAAGCAAGTTAAGGAAATTCAGAATTTAACATTATTTTGCAAAAATGAATATACTACTTGTATGCTGCTAACATAATTTGCCAATCTATAATACCACAGTTAATGTTAAAAATAACAACAAATTTGACAAAATTCAACTATCCTAACCATAGTTTTCAATCAAGTGAGTAAAAACAGAGATTAAACAAGTTTTGCATATCAAACCCATAAAATATAAATGAATATAGTTATCACTGGTAAAAACGCGTATATCTAATTAAACTTCAAGAGGATTATACACATATAAGTAGTCCAGTACATAGCATGTGTGTGGACTTTGTCGAGGAACGACATTATCCTGAGTGACATAATATCTGTATCAAATATTGTATTGTGGATTGATGGTTATAACAGTTGTATAGTTGAGTGTTTAGTCACATATTATTTTGTTTTTAATCATTTATACTTACGTAAATATTTATTCATTAAATTACCTACTATTTCATATATAACACTACAACAAGTAAACTAATAAACCACTAATATTTAATCAATTATACTTTCTTAAATATTTAGTCTTAAATCAGGAGTAATTATGAAAGGAGGATCGAAATAATTACCCATGAAAATTGTGCTGCAATTTCCACTCTTTGCCTTCCTTCAAGATGGGATTTTCTTTTAACACCTGAGATGTTTCGTTCAGCAATTATGATATCAAGGGATCCTTCTTCCAATGTGCGCAAGCTATTTTTGGGTAAACTATACAAGCTTCTGAAGACTAGGGCTCTCCCCCTTAGATATGCTTGTGCAATTGTGTTTACTTTTCATCAGATGTTCTTGTGGATGTTCAATTTGATGCGAAAAAGTATCTCACTGACTTTGTAAAGGAGAACCACAATGATTCCCCTCACAGTAACATATTGGACCGTGATGCAAATTGCGCTGCAGTGATCAACTGCCCAGAACATGTCATAGTTTATATTATCCATATTCTTGCCCATGATGTGAATTTTCCTTCTGGAGAATGTCAAGATGATAATGCACATAATACATTCTGCAGTCCGTTGACCATCATTTGCCGTGCATTGCTATAAATAAATTCTGCCAATAGCAGCAAGAATATCAGTAACACCATACCTTATTTACTGGGAATTTTGCGTGCCATTAAGAAAGCTGTGGACGACAAATTTACTCAAAACTTGCATATTCTTTCTTATATAGCCTTGTCTGTTATAAAAAAGCACAGTCATCAGTGCTTTTTTTCTCCATCTAGTCCTTAAGTTATCTTACTGCCATCATCTTTGTAGAAATACCCCAATACAACAGAAAGAGAGCTAGCTGCCTCTGATTCCAAACAGCAAGATAAATCAGGAGAATTTTATAAAAATTTGGATTCTAGGAAGGAAAATACCACGGAAAAAATTGGAAAAATAACTAGTGGTTCTAAGGCAGTAGATGCGAAGGCTGTCTCCGAAGATCCATTGAGATCAATAGACTTGATCACTGAAAATATTACTGCTCATGATAATATTGGTGCATTGCCCTTACTTTCTAATCAAATGGGCAAGGAGCCGTTACCATCTTGTGGTTCTGTTGGTCCAAGTCCATCACCAACGAACCCGTTTTTGCGTAAGCAACAAGATAATTCTATCGCTCTTGCAGCAACAAAAAGAAATAATGTCTGCAATAGGTTTTGAGTGTTCAAAGAAGGTATCGGGAGATAAACTTCTCAAACATGCATCCAAATGATGTCTGCAGATAGTGATGAAAAGTTAGTCGTGAGGCGAATCAGGTTGTGGTCCCATATCAATAAGTGTTTTAATTTTGTGGCTATTACTTCTTATGATTCAGAGAAAAGTAACCAAAAGGTTACTTTTGATAATGTGGACATAGAATTATTACACCTGGAGGATGAAAAAAGGGAAGCGGAAGAGTCCAGGAAATTGCCTGATAAGGGTTGTGATGTCCTCCATAAAGCACTGCTAGTACCTTCTAGCAGTAGTCGTGAGGTGGGAATGGATCCGTTTCGTAAAAGCGACTCACAAGGTCATTCTGGTGATTTGGATGAAAATAATGAAAACTTTATTAATGGAATCGAACCTTGCAATGGGACTGCCAAGGGAAAGAGCAAAAAGTTGGTGCCTAAGTCTTCATCGAAGAAACGTCCAGCCTTAAATGTAGTACATGAAAACATAAGCGTTGCTACTAGAAGGAGCACCATGCTGCGGAGAACATAGGTCTTTTGTAGAAGAACTGGAAGTTGTACGTACGCACACTAACAAACAAAGCTGAAACTCGATAGCGAAATAATTCAGCGTTGATTCTTGGACCTTGCTAGACTAGAGTTCTCTTATGTTAGGACAAATAGAAACGTAGAGATGGAGATGTGCTCAATGTAATGTGCTATTCTATATTTTTTTCTTCTCCCCGTTTCATAACTTAGTTTACTAATTTGTGATAAAGAGATTACCTTAAGGAAGATCTAGCATGTTTTTAATCAAGTACAAGCGATCAGGTAATTGAGGTGATTGAAAATGACCCCTTTACACTTGTGGTGCCAGTGAGCGGAAAAATAACTGGAAAAAAATACCCATGAAATCTTTTCTTCCTAAAGATTTGATCCATGTACCTGCAACATTGCATAATAAGGCTTGTGGATCAGTGTTGTCTTGTTTCTTCTTCAGCTTCTTGTATACGAAGCAAGGTTCGAAATCCCGCTTTCCGTTTCCGTTCCGTTCGTCGGAAAATTTTAAAATTTCGGTTCCGTTTTGGAAATTCCCGAAATCCCGCTTTAGTTCCGTTCCGGTACCTTTTCTTTTTAAATATGCTAATCAGTATGCAATAATGCAATTGTCAATAAGTTAAACAAAATTTATTAAAAAAATCTGCAGCCTAAATAGTGTGGCTTATGATGCTGAACAAAATTAACACAAACTTTGTTTATAGTTTATAACAATATACTCATACAGTTATCAATTTAAGCAGCCCATGGCCCAATAAAATGCCTCAATCTTTCTCCCTTCGTTTCAGTTTACAGATATACTTTCAGCAATTTCAAAATACAACTAAAAGAACGAATCTCGTCCTCAAGAAAGCGAGATAATCCTCTTCGATTATTGTCGTTGTTGGATGCCCACTTCAACTTCCACTTTCGAGCCGCTGCCCCAAGTTTTAGTGTCGGTCTGATTTTTTGTTTGCCCTAGATCTAAAAACGGAAATTTGGGCGTAATCCGTTCCGGTCCACGCCGGAACCGGAACGGAATCGCCGGGTTTCCGGCGTGCCGGGCGGAAGTTCGAACCTTGATACGAAGTATATAGCTCCTTCTCCTGCATGTTTCATTGAAATCTTCTCTATAAAACTTAAGTTGCCTGCACGTTTGACAAGAAATTTAGGTTACATTTCAAATTGATCAGATTTAACCAGTAGCTAAGAAAATTACCCACTAGTTGTATGATATGTAAAATACTGACATGATCATGCCAATGATTTAATCTGTATTACCAGTTTTTAGTTATTCCCAAAATCTCATGGAAAAAATAAATGCACCACTGCTGCTTTAGTTAAATTCTTTTGTAGTAGTCTCTCTCTTCCCCTTTTAACTATAACCATCCAATATTATGATTTTTGAAAACAATTTTAATGATCAACATTCTTGAATACCAGTATAACACTTGGAATATAAACAAGTTAACGTGCATAACTGGATTATGATATGCATATTACTCTCCGGGTTCAGATAAATTTGGATCCATGTGTTCCTCCCCATTCAACTGACTGGCTTAGCTGCGTTCTTGCTGCAAGTACACTCGATTAACACAAGTGACCATTAAAACCGTGTTCATTTAAACATAGATTAAAATAAGTCAGCCCATTAACATTCAGCTATCCCATTCATGCATTTCTCATTTAAACACAAATGTACCTGCTTCCACACTTTCTTCATATAGTTGCGCACTAAATCTTTATATTTTTATAATTCTCAAAGTTTCACCTAATTGTCCATAATTGTGAGATAAAATGATGTGTTTCACTCTTACAATATAAACATGATGAAATTATATAATTATTTTGTTGATTACAACCGATGTGTCATCTACATCAACCACCCCTATTAAAATAGGTTTCTTCCTTTTCTACACCGTAAAATTCCCTTCTCATAACCCCGTGAAAATCCATGAATTCGGCCATTTCCCCTCCAACCGATCAAATCTTCAAATACTCTTACTTGATCTATATTTAGTTATATATTATTTTTCATGCTTTTGCTTTCGTCAATTTATTGATGACTTCAGCAATTTTGTTTTTTTATATAACATACTTCAAATCATCTAAAGTAATCCATATTTCAACATGGAGGGGGAAAATACTACGTTGACAGACGTACATAGTTGCTTAAACAGGCTTTAGCATCAATTGATGTCTTACATGCATGTTGATGTATTTTAAGAAACACCTAGGAGAATTTTAATTAGGAACAAAAGAAAATAAGTAGGATAACTACTAGATTTCTCTAAAATTAGATTGTACAGAACAAATCATCAACTTTAACATTGGTTAAACTTAGTCCAAATGTATTAAATACAGAGTCAGACTCATATGTCTTAATTGTTATATAAAACCGAAGAAGATAAAATGCACAATGCATTTACTATATTAATTGAGCTACACTGAAGAAAAAGAAGAGTTTTACTTCACCAGGCATTCTAATTCTAATTGAGTATAGGGTATTCCTGCCCCTCTATTATAAAACTCAGTATATAATAGTGCTCACTGGTGTCCAAATGAAAACAAAGGTTCGAAGACCCATTTTTTGTTTCCATTCCGATCTGTAATAATTTTTAAAATTTCAGTTTCATTCCAGATATTTTGGAAATTCCGGTTTGAGCCCGGTATACTTTTTTTCTTTTCAAATAGAATAAATTTATAATGCCTAACATAAATCTAGATATAATTATCTGCAGAAAAAAACAAAACAAATAGATGTAAAAAAATGTTAGTTGCCACAACTTAAAATTGGACGTTAATGCATTTATTCAAACTTCATACTGATATTATTTGCCATAGTTGATAAAATATCAAATGATGGAACTGACACGCACCTTTATTTGATTTATAATCCATACTTCTATTGTAAGTAAATAGGAAATCATCATACAAAAATTTATTTACAGATTAGTCTCCACCATGCTGTCAAAAACAGCTTTTTCTACTCTCAATGTAGAATATGAAACCAGATTACACTTTTTTTCTCAACTATTCTCTTCAACAAACATCAGATCTAGGAACTTTATACTCTCTTCTCCATTCATATATTATCTAATTTTTATTTTCAAATAAATTCTGGTGACCTTGGTCATTGCTAGAACCGGTTTTCTAACCGGATTCCGTTCCGGATCTGACTAGAAAAGGAACAGAACGGCCGGAAATCCATGGTTCCGACCGGAATCTAAAACCATGGTGAAAACAATTTTATTTATTTATTCTGTTTTAAAAAAACGAAGGGTCGATTGTAACAAATGACTAGCTTGGGAAGTTATGATCTGGATGTTGTTTCTTTAAGACATGCCCATCTATGGAACATTAGCATATGCATTTTCTGTTGGAATTTAAGATGAGGAGGATAACTAAATTTTCTTGCAATACTTCTTAACTTCATTACTACAAATATGACCACCCTTATATATAATAGACTAGACACCCTTACATACCAATAGACACCAATTGATTAATAGACACAACAAATTACGAGAGAATAATAAATTGGGTTTACTTTACAATATCCCCCCTTAAACCCAATTCTTTAATCATTTTGACTTTTTTTCCCCTTCAAACTTCAAAGAACTTCCGGGAACTTCTCGGTTTCGATTTTATATCTCACATGTTTCGGCAGAAGGATAGAAAATTTTCGAACTTTCTTTTTCATCTGCTCCTCTTCTGCTTTCATTGCTTTTCCAATAACCTCTTTAATGCTAGCGTGCAGACGCTCACAGCTCTCTTTAGAGAGACTTGAAGCAATTTGCAAGGAATGGATTTGACCAGGAACATCGACTACAGTAGTGCCAGACCTTACATACTTAAACATTGACTGTTGCCGTCCAAAATTCCCAATGCTGCTCCTCGCTGCTTCATTTGCTTTGGATCCATCCAGTTCAACTGCGTTCTCCAAACTATCTTCATTCCTCTACAAATCCCCATCTCGTTCTACATCATTTTCTGTTTCTTCTTGCATTGCTCCCTTGTCGACAGCCTCTTCTTTTAAATTTTCGACTTCAACAACTCTTTCATCCTCACTGTTTTTCTTCTCATCCTCCTTACCATAAATCTCCTTCAATAAAACCCGCTATTCTTTTGCGGATTTTTCTCCAATAATATGGTCGAAACCTTCTTCATCGACGTTCTCACTCATTGCAGCACGTGCACAACGATCTTTCCATCTCAACTTTGTGAATGCCTCACTCTCTTTCTCCGTCATATTTTTGACATCTTTTGGCCATTCGTAGCCATTCTCAACTATCTCGCAAAGCCCTTTGGAGATCAACTCTTCTTTCTTTTTATCACTCCACTCTTTGAAATTTTCTTTTGTGAGAACAAACGGTGAGAAAAATAGCATTGCCATAGTTTCAACCTGGGGCTCTGATACCAAATGTTGGAATTTAAGAGGACGAGGATAACTAAATTTTCTTGCAATACTTCTTAACTTCATTACTACAAATATGACCACCCTTATATATAATAGACTAGACACCCTTACATACCAATAGACACCAATTGATTAATAGACACAACAAATTACGAGAGAATAATAAATTGGGTTTACTTTCCAATATTTTCTAAATCTGTACATGCACATTTTATAAACCAACTGTACATTTTTGAACTGACATTTGTGCATACCGTAGATGCAGAAATGTGTTTCTATTTTTTAATTCTGTAATAAGTTTTTTTGTGAAAGTTCATTTGTAAAATGAACACATAGACAAAGCAGTATATACAAAAAATAAAGCACTTGAGAAAACTAGAGATGACATTTAAATGTCTACAACCACATGGAATGCAGCAATGAATTTATCATGGAATACATATTATAACTTTTAAGGTACAAAGTGAATTGTTTCCTGATGAAAGACCTTATCCAATTTTCTGTAAATTGGATAAGAAAATAATCCAAAAACATATGTAACATTAAGAAGGTTGAGCATTTTTATTTTTAAGTTATTCCAATATGATAATCAAGCATTTTAAGTTAGGTTATTCCAGCAAATATCTTTTGGAATAACAAGATAAACAACATGACTCCAATTGAAAGAATGTTCATAAAACTGCAGCTTGTACAATCTCGGCTAAAGATGTAAAGGGAACATCTGCCTTTTAGTTTATGAACCAAATTCATAAAACTTATAATATATACACACACACACATGTGTGTGTGTGTTTGAGTATTTAATTCGAACTTTTTTAAATAATTGAAAATGATAAAAATTATTGCATACCAAGGTGAAAAGGAGAGAGGAGGTCCAGAATTAGGTTTAAGGAGGCAACTCATCCACATCACTGTGTGCCACTACAGGCAACCTACACCACTACTCCTCCCAATCACCACTGCCAAACCTGTGATGAAGTGCATCACCATCATGTCCGTGCCTCATTGCACTATAGAAATTGTCAGCACTAAATCCATATACAAACAGTCAAACATCACCCCAAAATCCTTTCCATCAGTCAGCAACTTGTATGCTTGCTTTCTTCTCCATGCATCTTCCCTCTTGCATCATTGATGTCCTCCATTGCCACAAAAGTAACATGGCTGATTTGATTAGGAATTACGCTCTTCTCCCCAACAATGTTCTTCATGAGCTTATAAACTGTAAAATGAAGTAACCTATCAACTGGATATCAACAGACAATAATCAGATAATAGAGGCTTATTTCTACAAACCAAGATTATCACTTATCTGTTTGGAGTAAGGAAGAAAACAACAAACTTCATGATTTCAAGAAGCAGGATGATGCGATTTTAAATACTTTTCAAAGTAAAATTCAACTCGATTCAAATAAATAAGATGATAATTATAGAAAGTTAAAGACATGGAGGCCCCTTTAATTGAATAACGACAACGTGGTGAAGATCACCATTGATTTCTAGTTAATCCTAATTTGTAGGACTTCTTTTTTAAATATGACTTTTGTTCATGTTTATCTACACCAGGTATGCACAAACTATTTGTTAATGCAAGTGAAAGTGGAACATTAATGCTACATGTATTACTCATCTCTACGTTCACAACATATATGTACATAATCTTCAAAACAATTTTTATTTTATACCATGTTGCGTGATATAAGCATGGTTACCTGTTAGGAATAAGGAATTGTTTTCCAACATCTTCAACAAGTAAACAAATTATATGTACTTATTTACTAAGTATACAGCAGATTCTATATTCTAGATGAAATTTTTGTTATTATATCATCTAGGCGTTGCTAATATATGAACATCATTAGACGGATTTAATATTAATGCTCTTGCACAATTATGTATAAGCTTATTCTCACCATGTGGATTTAATATCATTCTTCGTTATTATTTCATCTAGCAAAATAGTTTGAAAAACCTGATATGCTGTGTAAGCTTATTCTCACCATATGAAACTTTTATGGTTTCTCGTTTTATCTTATCAACCATCATGATGAGAAGTGTGTAAATATTCCCAAATTTATTCTAAAAGTCAACGGACTCAATGTTGGCGCACAGCCATTTTCCTACTTCAGTGTTCGAGTTTAGGTGCATTAACATGTTATATGTTATTAGAAAACTAAAACCCAATTTTGAAAACCACTAATCATATTTTATTCATCCACACAAAATTTTGTTCTCGATGTTATAACTTTCACCATGTTTGAGTTACATATATTCTAATATCCTAAGTTTGGATTCCGTCGAGATCAGATTGATTTACAATTTGTGCCTCTTATATTTCAGGGCAGTTGTTCTTATATTAGAGATAGTAAAGACAATATACTCTAATGCAGGTTTCTAGTAGAAGAAAACTGTAAATTTAATTACTCTCCCTCTATCTATATATGTATGTATGCATATACGTATATGTGTGTGTGTGCATTCTATTAATGATGCATAATCAGTGATTGGCCAATGTATTTTTTTTATCCCAAAGTCATATATTTTTTCTTGTTATATGAGATGTGCATAAATCAGGAAACTAACCATTATACATGTGTGACTTTCCTGTCATCCTTTAAAGATTGTTTGTTTTAAGTACTTAATTCAACCATCTACATCTACTAGGAAGAATCATAGATTATCAGAATGGTGGTATGGTGATGAGAGAGGATCGGCTAGTGAACAATAAAATGAATTATAGTCTGCAGTTTTCCAGAGTGAAGCGATCATTACAAAAATTACAACAATAAACAGATTTAATATTAGTTTTCTTGAATAGTTTTGTAAAAGTAACAACGAAGAATGATAAAAGTGGAGTTTATTTTGACTCAATGAAAACAAAAGCAACTACAAAAATATAACACATAAGGCAACAATGGACTTCTTTCCTGCATTTATTTTTGAAACCGTTGTGATTAATTCGATTCAACACCACTCGAATCCGATATCTAAACCACAATGCACTAGAGGAAGACTCGATCGTTGTTAGACTTGCAAAAACAACCAAAGCAATAACTCCAGTCACAAAACCAATATCAACAATTCACGAACAATCCAAATCTCAATCATAAGCAAGAAACTAATGACAAAGTAGCAAAAATAAATCATACAAGGATTTATAGTGGTTCCACTAACTTCTTGTTAGTGTACATCCACTTTGGAGAGAGTATTTTATTACCACGATGAAAGGAATACAAGAGATTGATCCAATAATTACTATATTTCAATATAGAAAAGAGTTTGAGGAGAATAGAATTGAAGAATTGGAATTAGGCTATAAACCCTAATTCTCCCTTGAGAATAAACCCTTGATCCCAAATCAAGTCTTCAAGCTCTCCCTAATTCACTTCAGAAAATAGCTTATATAGAGGTTGGCCAATTACCGAAATTGCCCCCAAATTAGTCACAAATCAACTTGCTAATTTCCAGCCTGAAATAGCCCATTAGCCGCCTCAGACGTCTGTCGTTAGGCCTGATAGACGTTTGTCCCATCCTGGGAATTCTTTGTGCTCCGGCATTCAGCTCAGACGTCTGTCTCCATATGACAGACGTCTGTTGGAGCTCTCGGGGAAAACATTTCCTGACAACAGACGTCTGTCCCCCTTTGTTCAGACGTCTGTTGAGACCCTCGGGTAATTGTTCCCTGTAGCCACAGACGTCTGTCCAAAGAGTGACAGACATCTGTGCTGAAACTCTCAGCTTCACCTCACTACACCATAACACAATCTCCGCCCAACAAGCTCTGATTTGCACTCCGCTTCCTTCCACTCGATGCTATCTTCATCCTCTTCAATCCAACACATATAGTATCGCATATCACAACACTCCACCTCGATACTATAACCGTCTCAACTCCAAACTCCAATGCACCATGCACTTCCTTCTATCTTCGACTAAGCAACATGAATACTTTCCCAATGAGATCCGACAAAGCCACCACCCATTGCACTCCCCTAACGAGTTCAGGCAAAGCCCCCACCCGCCAAAGAAGTGTTGAAAGTATTCAAACCAAACGTCTCACCTTAAGACAATGTACTCGGGAGTGAAGCGAGTACTTACCATGAAGATAGATTTCCAATCTCTCACCGCTATTCCTTTCCATCACTCATCAAACAAAATCACTCTCTCCACCTCGTGCCACCCCATGGCACCTAGCAACTCAACAAGCAAATTAAGTTCGAGCAATGCTCGAACTTCCCATACGGCAATGCCTTCGTAAACATATCTGCCGCATTATCCTTTGTGTGCACTTTCCGAAGGTATACTAGCTTACCCTCATCCATGGCTACAAGAAATGACTCCCTCACCTCAATATACTTGGTCGGTGAGCTGAATGCCAAATTCTCCGCCAAATGGATAACACTTTGGCTATCACATCGAACATCAACACTTTCATGTTCGAAACCCAAGTCACACAACAATCGCTTCAAGTATAGTGCCTCCTTGGCCGCTTCCACAGCGGCAATCAATTCCGCCTCCGTAGTGGATAAAACAACTACGGTTTGCAATCGCAATATCCAATTAATGGCTGTCCCCCCAAGTGTGAAGACATACCCGGAAGTTGATTTCCTCTGATCCCTATCACCGGCGTAGTCCGAGTCACAATAACCAACCAACTTGCAACTCCTATCATCACTACCGCCAAAGACAAGTCAATGAGATGTTGTGCCTTTCAAGTATCTCATAATAGCCTTCACGGCTTCCCAATGTGATTTCCCCGGATTAGCAATATACCGACTAACCACCCCGACGACATTTGCAATATCGGGCCTTGTACACACCATTGCGTACATCAAACTACCAACCGCACTTGCATATGGCACCTTTTCCATATAAGCCTTGTCTTTATCCCCGATAGGTGATCCCTTCTCCGAAAGCTTCATATGCAAAGGTAAAGGTGTATTTAACGCCTTTGCATCCTCCATGCTAAACCGGCAAAGCACTTTCTTAATGTATTCCTTTTGAGTCAATCTTAACTCAAAACGCTTTCGGTCCCTTCCTATTTCCATGCCCAAGATTTTTCTTGCTTCTCCAAGATCCTTCATCTCGAGTTTCGGTTTCAAAAGCATCTTCAACTTGTTGATTTCATTTTGATCCTTGGAAGCAATGAGCATATCATCCACATACAAGAGTAAATACACCCAACAATCATTTCCCAACCTCTTGAAATATACGTAAGCATCCTTGATGCTTCGATGGAAGCCACTTTCAAGCATGAAAGGATCGAATCTCTTGTACCATTGTCTAGGCGATTGCTTTAACCCATATAGTGATTTATTCAATTTGCAAACCATATTAGACTTACCATCTACAACAAACCCTTCCGGTTGCTCCATGTAGATGTCTTCACCCAAGTCTCCATGCAAGAAGGCTGTTTTCACATCATGTTGCTCCAACTCCAAGTCATGGATAGCAACTATAGCTAGTAAAATTCGGATAGATGTATGACGAATCATCGGTGCAAAATTTTCATCATACTCCTTTCCTTTCCTTTGTGAGAACCCCTTTGCCACTAACCTTGCTTTGTACCTTCCATCATCCTTCACCTCGTAAATCCATTTGCACCCTATAGCACAGTTTCCTTGAGGAAGTGGAACCAACTCCCAAGTTCGGTTCTTCATAAGCGATTGCATCTCTTCCTCCATGGCGCAAATCCACTTCGAGCTCTCTCTCGAGTCCATGACGTCATCAAGGTCCATCGGCTCATCTTGGACTACATTGAGAGCATAGTCCAAATGATCACTAAACTAAGGTAGTTCCAATCACCATATCTTTCGGGAGGCCTTATTGCACGTCGACCAACACGAGTAGCAATATTATCGCCCAAACCCCTTTCGGCTCCACCTTGAGTCGAAACTTCTCTAGTATCATGTACATCACCAACATCATCACTAGAGGAACCATGTAGACTATATGATGTTTCATCAACCGATTCAACCCCACGAGCTTCTTCAACTCTACTACCACTTGGACGGAATGTGGGAATGACTTCCTTCTCCTTTGATTCACCATGAACCAAATCCGGAACGTTCGATGAGCTCTCACTCACCTTGAATAAAGCTGACTCATCAAAAGTTACATGACGAGAATTAACAACCTTCTTCATTTCCGGATTCCAAATCCGATAGCCTTTCACGCCATCCGTGAAACCAAGCAAGACCCCTTTGAATGCTCTAGCTCCAAGATTATCATTCCCCGGATCATGCACATAAACCGGGCTACCAAACACACGAAGATATCTCAAGTCAACACTCTTCCCTTTCCACACTTCCTCCAGAATTTTGTTACCAATGGCCGAGCACGGAATTCGATTTACAATATGCACCGCGGTTGACAAAGCTTCGGCCCAAAATTCCTTAGACAAACTCGATGTCAATTTTAAGCATCGAGCTTTCTCAAGTAGAGTTCGGTTCGTTCTCTCCGCTACTCCATTAGATTGCGGATCTCGTGGTGTAGTAAAATGTCTCCGGATCCCGTGATGCTTACAATACTCCAAGAATTCACACGAGACAAGTTCGCCGCCATTGTCGGTCCTTAACACCTTCAAAGTTTTACCACTCTCATTCTAAACATGAGCCTTCCACAATTTGAACTTAGCAAATGCCTCCGACTTGGCCTCCATTACATACACCTATACCTTGCGAGATAAATCATCAATGAAAGAGATATAATACCTTGCTCCTCCCAAAGAAGCAACCGGTGTCGGTCCCCGAACATCCGAATGAGCATACTCAAGAACCTCCTTTGAGTCATGCTTGCCTTCATCGAATGATACCCTTGTTTGCTTCCCCATGACACATTCCTCGCAAAACTCTAGTTTGTTGAAACTTTCACCCTCGATCATCTCCCGCTTCCGAAGAATATCCAAACTCCTCTCCGAGACATAACCCAATCTCAAATGCCACAAACGCGTCGCATCCAAGTCACGAGAACTATCAACACTCACACAAGTCTCGCCTCCTATGGTCACACCTTGAAGCAAATATATACCATGAGTCCTAGCACCCTTCATAACCACAAGCACTCCCTTCGAAACCCTCAAGAAATCCTTCTCGATACTGATCTTGCATCCTGGAGAATCCAATTGCCCCAAAGATATAAGCGACTTCCTAAGTCTCGGAACATAGCGAACATTGGTGAGCGTGCGAACAACTCCATCAAACATCCTTATTTGCATGGAGCCACTACCCATCGACTTGCAAATAGCACTATTTCCCATAGCAATTGCATTTCCCTCTTTGACCTCAAAGGATAAAAAACAATCTCTATTTGGCGTCATATGATACGACGCACCCGAATCGAGTACCCATTCGTTACCCGAAACACTCGTTGCTACCGCCGTCAACACATTCTCATCTACTTCACCATCTCCACTCTCCACCGCCATGGATGAAGACGCTACTTCCTTCTTATTTTTGTCCGGACATTCATTTTTTCAATGTCCCAGTTTCTTACAAATAAAGCACTTGTTATTTCTCTCTTTCGATTTACCTCTTCCACCGGGTTTTCTTGATTTAGAACGCCCCCGGTTTCCTTTCTTCACATTCTTTTCTTTCTCCACAAACAACCCGTGACTACTACTAGCTCCACTACTACCCTCACTCATCTCCTTCATTTTATCTCTCAACTCCTCACTAAGAAGACCCGTCTTGACATCATCTAGAGTCAAGGTATCCTGGCCGTAGATCAAACTATTTGAGAAACCCGTATAGCGATCCGGCAATGAACACAATAATATCATCGCTTTTGCTCTTCCTCAATCTTCAAATCAACGGCCTTCATCTTCATGAGCAAGTCATCAAAGGCATTAAAATGTGCCTTAAGCGAATTACCCTCCTTCATCTTGAAGGTGAAAAACGTTCGCAACAAGATCAAACGATTAGTGAGCGGCTTCTTCATATAAAGTTCTTCCAACTTGTCCCAAATACCTTTAGCGGTAGTCTCACCACTAATTTCAGAGATCACATTCTCCACCATAGTAAGTTGAAGAGTAGTGTAAGCCCATTCCTCCATCTCCTCTCTCTCTCAACATCCGAGATATCACTTGGCAATAAGTGAGTATCAAATACTACTCGGTGCACCCGATTCCGCCTAAGAACCGCTTTCATTTTCCACTGCCACTTCTCAAAGTCATTATCACCATTCCACTTGTCAATAACCAATTGAGAATCCCTGCCGCATACGAACCCCGTACATATGGCGCCACACTATTCGGACTTCCGGTTGAAGGACTTACCGAGCTACTATCCGTCTCCGGCATTTTCACAAACACCTAACAAGCACCAAAACAGCTCCGATACCAACTGTTGAAACCGTTGAGAATAATCCGATTCAAGACCACTCGAATCCGATATCTAAACCACAATGCGCTAGCGGAAGACTAGATCGTTGTTAGACTTGCAAAAACAACCAAAGCAATAACTCTAGTCACAAAACCAATATCAACCAATCACGAACAATCCAAATCTCAATCACAAGCAAGAAACTAATGACAAAGTAGCAAAAATAAATCACACAAGGATTCATAGTGGTTCCACTAACTTCTTGTTAGTGTACATCCACTTTGGAGAGAGTATTTTATTACCACGATGAAAGGAATACAAGAGATTGATCCAATAATCACTATATTTCAATATAGAAAAGAGTTTGAGGAGAATAGAATTGAAGAATTGGAATTAGGCTATAAACCCTAATTCTCCCTTGAGAATAAATCCTTGATCCCAAATCAAGTCTTCAAGCTCTCCCTAATTCACTTCAGAAAATAGCTTATATAGAGGTTGGCCAATTACCGAAATTGCCCCCGAATTAGTCACAAATCAGCTTGCTAATTTCCAGCCCGAAATAGCCCATTAGCCGCCTCAGACGTCTGTCGTTAGGCCTGACAGACATCTGTCCCATCCTAGGAATTCCTTGTGCTCCTGCACTCAGCTCAGACGTCTGTCTCCATATGACAGACGTCTATTGGAGCTCTCGGGAAAAACATTTCCTAACAACAGACGTCTGTCCCCCTTTGGTCAGACGTTTGTTGAGACCCTCGAGAAATTGTTTCCTGTAGCCACAGACGTCTGTCCACGGAGCGACAGACATCTGTGCTGAAGCTATCAGCTTCACCTCACTACACCATAACACAATCTCCCCCCAACAAGCTCTGATTTGCACTCCGCTTCCTCCCACTCATGCTATCTTCATCCTCTTCAATCCAACACATATAGTATCGCATATCACAACATTTATATTTTCCTGGAGTGACAATCCATTAAATGAAATATTTATTCGATCAAAATAAAACGATAAGACGCTCCTAAACAGGTGGAAATAACCATTCCTTCTCCGTACAAGTGCAAGAAAAAAGTAACGTATCATGTTTTCTAATTTTTCAACCAACTAGACAATTTTAATGCAATCAAGGGGGATTCATCAAAATAATCATATGCTGCTCCTTTCTACCTCAAATCAAATATAAAGAACAAGTGCCCACACACATTCCCATTTATGTTTCAGTCAGAAAAAGAGAAGAGAATGAGACCTTCAAAGATGCTAAGAACATTTTCTACAAAACTATCATCTTGCCTCACTTCCACTCCTTCATCTTTATCTTCCTCGATCACCCCATGGCCTCCTGTCCGATCTGAGTTCGACCTCTGGCTCGCATTCGAGCTCATCCACCTTCGCATCCAACCCAACCACTACTCCACAGCCTCGTGGCTCTCCAACACCTTAACCAGAGCAGTCTCATCTCAATAACTCGCAGCAAAATCCATCAACGACGACACATCCACCTCACCCGAAAACTACATCGACGACACAATTGAACTCCTTGACGCGTGCCAAGTCGTACAAAAACGAATCGAGGAAATCCAATCATACACGACCTCAATCAACAACTCTCTACATTACTTGGAAGGCGAAGACCAACCTGCGGGATTTCTAACCACGTGCGCCAAACACATCCTCGAGGGGTGCGCGTGTTCCAAGCGATGTGTGGATTTCGACACGTGCATATGTGAAAAATCTTGGTAAAAAAACAAAAAAACATATTCATGGTTAATACACACAATGAATACGGTTTTTGAACATTGGTGGTATAAACGGCTTTTGAAGAGGAGCTTCAAAACAAATGGTTTGTCAAAGTTTGATTATTACCCAAATGCTATTGGATAAAGGCCAAATAAAGCATAGATACATATGAATAAGCAATCCAATTACCAAAAAGTTGTTCAATCTAGTCATTTTAGAAATTTTTACATTCACCTTGTAACAAAGTTATACTTGAGCACTTTTGTTTAAATAACACACCAATATATATTGCATTTATGATACATAATTCGACTTAATGTTAATGTAACATGTTCATTTAGGTGTAAAACTTTAGAAGAGGTTACGAGTACCTGATCTGACTTTTATTACTCAATGCAACAATAAGTTGCATTTAATAACATGAAGATAACCAACACACTGTTGGAATGTCAGACAGATGCAGCTTGCATCAAAAGGAACAGGCAGCTAAAGAAGGGCTAACAGAACTAACCCAAATAATATGCCTGATTCCAAGCCATATATAATTTCGTCCACAGCTTCTAACTGCATCTGAGTAGGGAAATTAGCAACATAAGAAGCACATTATAAACCCATCTATCATCATTAATAGCACCAGGTAAGCTTATTATTTCCTATTCACGTCTAGCAACAACCACATTACAATGTTCATGTCTAACTGAACAACAGTCACGTCTATCAACTTAAGAAACAACCAGAATTATAAACCCATCCCTTAACCTCTAGCAACAATTACGTTGCTATGTTGATGCCTAAAGTAAAATTTTTGAAAACAATCAAAGAACAAACATTCACCTAACTGAACAAAGCATCATGAGAAAAAACTAGCTTGACTGTATCATTAGCCAAGATTTATACAATAGCTAAAATAATAGTAGATAGAGTAGAGATAGTATTTATCAGACTAAGCATCATTAGCAGTGAAAAATAAATAAATCTTGTAGTACCTTTCATGGTAGTTCAAGTTCCCGAAGCATGAATCTAGGGATTACGATCGAACGTTGATAATAACGATAAAGGTTAGGGATTCTTGATTTAAAACTGACTACTGCTAATTTGGTGATTCAAGAGATTCAAGCAGTTGTTGATAATTTGGGGATTGATTTAGTTATTTTTTCCAGAGGTGATAATGGAAAGAAAACGTGTTTTTTGAGGGAGGCAACAAAGAAAATTGGAATTTTTATTCCTAAACAAACTAATTTGTTCCCGCATTTTTGTTGAATACCGTTTTGTACACCTGTCGAGCGATCTAATATCGTTCGAAATCATACATTGCACAACGTTGTAAAATAGACATGCAGGAACGCTTGGCATTACTGCTATTAAAATCCAAGTTTTTTGTAGTGACACCTTTTGAGTTGTCTGCACATTCGTTGCTTTTCACCGATCAACAAACACATTTCAACACTTCGAACCTTCCTACTTGAACTCGTATCGAAGCTAGAACCATTATCGACTCAAAAACAAGCTTCGTTTGGTCAATACTGCATTTTACAGCATCTGCAGGCTTTTCACTATGAAAAACTGGCCAAAATGTCAAAACAAACTTTAACAGCATTTCTGAAATGCTATTATATCCCCTGGTTCAATTCTGCATCCATGCACGACAGAAACCCATGCGCGACCGACTATAGCATTTCACAAATGCTATCGTAGGTGCGACCGACCACAGCATTTCTCAAATGCTATCATAGGTGCGACCAACCACATCATTTCAAATGTTGTCATCGGTGCGACCCAAAACTCATGTGCGACCGACCACAGCATTTCACAAATGGTGTCGTAGGTGTGACCCAAAACTCATGCGCGACCGACCACAGCATTTCACAAATGCTATCATATGTGCGACCCAAAGCTCATGCGGGACCGACCACAACATTTCACAAATGCTATCGTAGGTGCAACACAAAGCTCATGCGCGATCGACCGCAACTTTTAACAGCATTTCATAAATGCTATCATAGCCCTAGTGCGACCCTGACCTGTACAACCCCAATCTAAGTCCAATTTCGACCAAAACTTTGCCAATCGACAAATATACTCGTCTGATTCATTCAACACAACTATAAGCATGTTATGAAATCACTAACAATATGAATATGACGATTATTACCAAGATTATGCAAATTTCACCAAAATCATGACAAATGAACATATGAACAAAAATGATAGATCTAACCACTAAAACAAAACTGAGTTTTCACAGCAATTATAATAAGTGTTTTTAGAGTGAAAGCGGTGGAAAATGTTTTTGGTGATAATGTATTCAAGGTTGAACAATGATGAAAATCTTTTCGTTTGCCGCTTAACACAATTTTCATTTGCCCCCAAAAAAAGTTCTGTGTTTTCATTTGTTTGCACAGTATTCAGTGTTCACTTCCTCTTCCTCAATTTTAGTTTCCCCCAAAATCAATTTCGATTGTAATCTAGTCATCCTCCTCATGGATTTCATCATCCCTAGCTTGTCTCAGCGATTTTCTTTTCCTCTTCGATTTCCCTACTCACGGTTGCCCTAAACCCATGGTTACCTTCCCCTTCGCCTTATCTTTGGTTGCGCTTCACTTGGCAGAGACAGAAACTTGGTAAGCGTATTTTATTCCAACTTTTAGTATGATTTCATATCATTCTAGCTTTTAGCAATAAGTAAACGTGGTGTCTTTCTCAATTTGCGTTGGACTATATGTTAATTAATGAGATGGGTTGAAATCCATTTGTTATACTTATGAACAAAGTCATGCAATATGATGTGCATTATATTAGAGTAACATTCATACCAGTACGCAAACAAATAGGAAAAAGCAAATTTATCATGGTTAACGTGGACAGTTTTATTATCACTATCCCAAAATTTGTGATATCCTTTCGTTGGAACATCCAATGAAACAGTACATGCAAAGAGTTATAAAGCACTGCTAACAAATGTATTATGAAACAAACGAGAATATAAATAGCGTAAGTTGCTTTAGAAGTTGATATGTTGCTTATATATTTCACGTATATTTTGGTAAATCACTAACCAGTTGTAACATGTGTCGATATTTTTGTTGAAAGAAATACATTCAATTGAGTATCTTATCGAAACATATACCTCCATATTCCGCATCAAAATCAGAATAATTAGATGTTACATACAATTAAATGAATGCTTGTAATGACCAAGTGGGTCCATATGATGAATTGTGAAAAAGTTACATGATGATGATAAATAATTAATCCATGAACTAGCATGAGGCCATAAATTTATCTGAGTAATAACCCTGCATGCTTTTATTATCAGGATCAACCCGATGTTATATCAGGACATGAGAAGCCTTCAAACATAGGCCCTCAATTTTGTAAAATGACCTAACCAGTATTTAAAAAATATAATTAAACATGTAGCAACAATCCAATGTTGTTGTTGCTGGCGTCAGCAACAATTTTTTCTACACTGTTTTGATTTAGATTACAGCCGCCTGATGTTGCCGCTGTTGGCAGGAACTGTATTTTTTCCGAAAGTGTTTTGATTTGGACTATAGAATTAGCAAATGTATTCACTAAACTCTAATAACATTTAAACTACATTTTGGCATATTCTTAGTATCATATACAATAGCATACTCTGAAACAATAGATAGGAAAAAAAGAGGGAGCGAGCAGCAGCACCGCGTAGCTATACACATGAAGAATAGAATATTGTTAGAGATTGTAAAAAGGCTTGAACAAGTTTTAATATTTGTGCAATTGAGAAATAGATAGTCTTAACAATAGTTTTGAAATAACAAAGAGTGTGCTATACGAAAACAACTAGATATGGAACACACATGTTATCTATGATTTTGAAATTAAATTCATTCTTGTTTTTTCATTTGATTTTTTAGAAAGCCTAACGTTCAAATTGAGTTGAGTATAGGTAGAACATAATCTGATTATTTAGTATATTCATTCGTTTTCGCATGCAAAATAACGAGTAAATTTGTAAAAGATGCTAATTTTAAGATGTCCTACAATTTCTCTTCAGCAAGAGAATTAGAGGGGAAAAAAGAAATAATTAGACTGATTGAAAATTTAATTTATTATTCAAAACTTTAACTAAGATAGAATTGAAATCAAGATCTATTTATTTCTCAAATGTGAGTAAAGAAAAATTTGACTCTTTTTGTTAGCATTTCAGTAGTCCAAGCCATCCAGACAATTTTAACATAAGGATAAAGTACGTTAGAAACAAAAAATACATATACAACTACACCAAATCTAGAAATTTTCATTTGGCTTAGCAACGCGGACGAAAATCTATACTAAACTTCTTTTTACTGCACTTATCATTAAATTTGTCATAGTAAAATTTACTTAATGTCTGCTTTTTTGCTGTAGAAAAGGCTCAAATTCAACGTCTAATGTGCCATCAACATGCAATATCGATATGGTAAGTTTCTTGATTTTTCTTTTAATTATAGGGTATTGTTATTGGCACTCCAAATATTGTTAAAGGGGGACCAATATTTTATTTTTTCTAAAATTGTTAAGGGAAGTACCAATGAGAAATGTAGCCCCTTAACAAATAAAGGTAATTTTACCTTATTACCCATTTAGTCCCTTAACAAATAAAGGTAATTTTACCTTAAAAAATACTGCAAGGGCCATAGTATATTTTTTTTCAATTCGCATATATCGATTTTCTTAAACCCTAATGGATAAGCATTTTCAAACGAATAGGATCGAACTATTTTTTTTTTGTTGACATAAGTATGCCAAATTTTATAATTACGAAGGCATTGCACTGAAATGATTATTAATTTTTGATATATCACTGTCGAATACATACACAATTGATTACGTGTTGCATTCGGTGCAGTGGTGACGAATTGCTTACTTTAATTCTGTTTTCCTTGTCAAATAAGTTTTTATTTAATCTAATTTGAAGGGGCAATCCGGGAATATTGAGTAGCATGAAATAATATGTTTGTGTAGCCCCTTAACAATTTTTCAAAGAGTGGAGTGTTTGTAAAAATTGACCCCCCCTTAACACTAGTTGGAGTGTCAATAATAACACCCTAATTATATTGTACATATTTGTAGTTCTTTGGAGAGTTATCTCATAGTAAGAACCTACATATTAGAGGTTGTGCTTGCTGATTTTCGTTTTGGTTCATGTGCAACCATATTTGTGTTTTTAAATGCATATGTGTAACCATTAGCACTTATATGACTTTATAAAAAAATTCAACACCTACTTTAACATGGTAGATGTTTGCACTTGTATCAATGATAATTACACTGCTATTCTCCTTAATAATTCTAATTAATAAAGATTAATTACAAATTAAGTGTTTGATCGTTAGCAATGTCAATAAATTTGATATTATAATTAGTTACGTATATGTGCTAATCTCTGAGGGTGTTGAAATAAGCCCATGGAGAGTTTACATATGTTGATTGTTAAATATAACAGCATAAAACTAAACCATCAATTAGTAAATATTTTTAAAGAAAAAATAATAATTATAGGGTAGAAGTGAAAAAAATTTAATAAAAGAACGATTGTTTCTTTTTGTTAGGGCAGGTCCTATTAAATTTTTTATTACTAAACCATCAATTAATAAATATTTTTAAATTTGGTATTTGAAATTGAATCCGGAGTGTATTTGGTCATTTGGAAATTTTATGCGCACACCAAATGGGGTAGAAATGGTTGCTCTCATGCAGAATAAAAATAAACATGTTTATTGTTGTTTGATTGCGCACATCAAATGCAAAAAAAAAAAAAAAAAAAAAATTGGCTTAAAATAAAAGATGGTTTATCCTTATTTGATTATCTACATGTGCATATGGAATAATAGGCATAATGTAACTATCTTCTATTGTTTAGTAGTGTTAATCTTCAGTAAACCGTGGGAAAGACAATTGTTTAGAATAGAATAAGTCCTCGTGCGAGTACTGTCAATTGAAAATATGGAACAATTTTGATTCTTTAGAGAAAGACGTCATTCTTCAATTCTGAGAGTAGAGTTTTCTTTGTATATATTTATTGGGACAAACCGCACGTATATCACTGCCCTTTTCTTCCTATTTTTATATGACTATTATCATGGAAAATCCTAAATATGATTAGCTTAGTTTTTGTACATGGCTTCCCATGCTTAGTTTTATTGAAATGTGTACCTAACTATGTTTTTGTTTTGTTTTCGCGTAGTAAAAATGCACTCAGAGCTTCTCTTTCGTTAGTTTTGTGAATAAGATGCGATAAGATTTCCACATATGGTTCAGTTCATATAGTGTTTACTGCTTACTGTAATAAAATGCACATAGGTTCTGGGAACCAAAATGGAGGGGGATAAGTCGTTATGATAGTGTTTATTTGGGATCTGTTTTGCTTGTGTATGGATGAGGTCTTGTTGTTGTTTGAAGTAGCTTTTATATGGGTGGTAAGGTGAAATGCTGCTGTCAGTTTGGAAATTGAAACAGTAAATGCAAAGATTGGAAAATGTGTAACACGGAAATGTATGCTGAACAAACAAAACAGCGCGAGATGAGAACTAATATGAACAAAAAGTTAAACAAAAAACTGAAATCCATAACACTATTTTTTCAAAAGATAAATTTGACACAAAAATATCAAGAAATGTCTAGTTGCAGATTAATGTTTTCACTAAATGAAATAAAAACCAAATTGGTCTGATGGTTTTCTTGTAAACGTTCTTTTAGTTTGTATAATCCTTTTCAAAAATCTACAATTACCTCTATTAGATTAAGTTAACCTAGTGATGCTAAAGAATTATTATTCACAATGATTGGAGTAATTGGCAAGATATATCGCATATTTTAACCGGAACCATTTTTCATTATATTGACTTACAACTATATTCATTATTTTGACTGGGACCATTTTTCCCATAGTTTGACATGTGAAAGTTAAAGCAATTCAAACTAATTTACTTGTCTGTTTGTTTATTATATTGACCCACTACTTCTAACACTGTATTCAAGCTTTGACTTCAATTTAATTTCCAGAAATAAGTGTGATTCGTTCTGTGGATTCACATGCATTTACAACAAATTAGTGAATTGATGAAACTAGGAGCGAAAATCAATTAAATTTTATAATTTCAAATTCATAATGAAAACATATTATTTTTCTAACTGCCAATTTTTGATAGGCGCTATTAGCAACCACAAGTTGTTATCAATTACAATCAACAAAATTGGACTATATATTAATATGTTATCCTAATCAGGAAATTCATATTTTTATTCTTTACAACATGATTTAATTAATTAAGATAATCTGCAAACATTGAAATAGGAACTAAGCAAAGCCCTAGACCTGGGGACAATCTCTCGGAACTTGAGCTTGCTTGCATGCTGCCTCGTTGTGCTTTGGATATTTCACTTATTTTGTGCTTTATATAATTGGTAATTTAATATAGCCATTTATGGTATGTAATAAAATGGCGTAGTCATACATGAAACATAAAAAATGACTTGCATGTTCAAGAATTAAGTGTTTCTATTTTTTTTCTTGATTAGCATTTTGGCATAAATATAATTAATATTCAATCATTCCCAATGGTTAATATTTCCAAATGTAAATTGGATAATTTTCACATTAGTTTCTATGTTAAACTATAGTTATGTGTCATGTTCCTTAAACAGAGAGGAACTTAGGTAAGATGCTAAATGATATACTATGTTTTCGGCAAGAGTGAAGCTACAGTTTCAAGATAAAATTTAAAATGTGCAATAAGTGTGTGTTCTATTAGATTAAGCAACTGGTAGCTATCGCAAGAAGTAAATATAAATAACACAGATGCAATAATTTCTCAGAATCTATTTGTAATACATAATAGGTTTAGAATACCTGACATGTCTTTAGTATATGGATTTATAAAACTTGACAGAGTATTATAAAACTTACTACTTCTGTGATAAATGTAAGGCATTTGACAGAGTATTATAAAACTACAGCTTTTCTGTAACCTTGGCTCCATTTTAAATATAAGTTTTGTACTCCTCTACTTATTCACGAAGTTGGCATTATTAACTTGAACTGAAAGCGTAGCATGCTGTATGCATCTAAAATGATCTTCATTTCAATAACATACTTTGTATTTACCAAAGAACATTAAAAATTTGGGTTTTAGACCATGCTACTGCGGCAGTTTATTACTTGAAGTTAGCATAGCTAACAATCTTAAACTTGTGTATAGCAAAGCAGTAGATTTTATTTTTGATTATAAATTTTCCTCATGCAGCTGCAAATACCAAATTTATAGTTATTATTAATCTTCGCAGGATCGATTCAGAGCAAGTTAGTGCAAATAGCAGTAGATTCTACACCATGACGTCGCAACTATGAAAGTATGGAGGTTTGTGCACTCTACATTTTTTTAGGTATTGGAACTAGTACATAACATATTTTAGCTAATCAAGTTTTCTAAAACTTTTGACATTTGTAATTATAAATCAAATATCATATCCTTTAAATTTGTTCCTTTGACTTTTAAAGAAGAGAATGCATAAAATTTCTACAACCAAAACAGAGAAATAAAACACAGAATGCACAACACAAGTGTAAAAAGACGTGCAGGAGCAGTGCAAATGTAAAACAGTGTAATTGGACATAGAAAACCAATGCCAACAGCTGCACAAACACATAAACAAATACTTATGAAAACTAATGCCCATTTTTTTAGTGGAATGAACAATGCAGAAGAAAAGTAAAATTAACAAATTAAATGTGTCTTGAACAGGAGAAAACTGACACAAAATTCAAAGAAAGCAGAGCAAAAAAGCTTTATATATATTTACTTGACAAAGGAAAAAAGGCATGTGTATGAGCGTGTACTTGCTAATTACTTTAGGCCACACCTTATGCAGTAGTGCTAATGGTGCACTGCACCACAGTAATGGTGCACCTGTGCACCACAGTAATGGTGCACCTGTGCATCACTAGTGGTGCAAATGCACCACAGTAATGGTGCACATGTGCACCACTGTAGTGGTGCAAATGCACTACAGTGGATAACTGCGCCACACAATGGTGCACACGCACCACTGTGTGGTGCAGTTTGCCATTGTGGTGCATTTGCACCACAAGAGTGGTGCACCTGCGCACCACTGCAGTGGTGCAGATGCACCGCTGTGGTGAAGTGCACCACATAGTGGTGCATCTGCACCTTTGCAGTGGTCATTGGATCGGATGTTCCAATCAATGATGAGTGTGAGTGTTTTCCAATCAATTCAGTAATAGGCTTGTGTACATATAACTTAGATTACTGCCCTTATCACACATGATAAAATGATGTACATCAAACTTAGATTATTGCATGGGTAGCTAAGTTTGGCATGTGAGTAACAGTAAAATTAAGTGAACAAGCTACATGAAACTACACCATCAGCCCATTTATAAAATAAGAGTTTAATTTTGTTATGTATTATCATGAAAATAATGAAACTGATGGATCATCAAGTTGGGTGCAGTTCTCTTCGTATCATTTCCTTCTTACTTTTTTGTTGTTTTTGTTTGTTGGGTTTTCATCTCTGCAGGTGAAATTCCTAATCCTAGTTGTAATTGGATATGGCAAGCCATGCATTCCTTTTGGCGGCTAGATGCCTCTCTGTTTGTTTATATATGTATTGAAGGGGCTTCACAATCTAGAAGTAAGTAAAAAATTTGTAGTAAAGCGGACAGTTTGAAAATTTGTGGATGTTATTTAAGAAAGGATTGAGTAATGGTCAAATTTTATATTGGTAGATGCAATAATGAAAAGCTCGTCCCAAAGATTTAACCTTTTCTTCGTATGCATCTTCACCTGGAGCTTCAACTTTTTTGGCTGTAGAACTTTGTGCTCCTACAATAACAGTTGACTATTTCATAGAAAATAGACTTGAGCTCTGAGAACTAGATTACCCCAAGCCTAAAATTGAATCTGCTGGCTTTGCAGCGAAAGAAAAAAAATCCTGGATCCTGCGAACTAGATGCCCTAAAGGTCTAATAATTAGAGTTGGCAGTGGGGTAGGCTTGTTGATGTGTTACTTCCTCCTCTCATTTGTTGCTGCTTTGATTGATTCGCTGAAGCCGAAAAGCAAAAAAATATGGAAAGGTAACTATTTTAGTATTAGTTCTAGTAACAGAATGTATTTATGGGTATGTGTATCATATATTTAATTTGATTGGAGTATATTTGTTGCAACACCAGTGAAATTATGGTTGTTCTAATTTAGTGTGGTTCCATCTAAATTGTTTTTGTTGCTTGCGTGGTCATATAGGCGTTTTCCACATAAATTTATATTTTGTATTATAATATTAGCCTTACATAAATTTGCATTGGTCTCAGTGACTGGGTTAATGCACTGACTGGGTTTAACTAAAGTATATGAAAATATAAAATAAAACTAAATCTTATATTATAGTGAATAATACGAACAAGTACGAGTTTTTTTTGTTCTTTTAAAAATAACTTCTAATCACGAACAAATACGAAGCATTGATGACTGTTAAAGGTTTCAATCCGATATGCAATTGTATATAGATGACCATGCTAATGGTTACAGCATGGATATTTTTTTTTTGGAATTATTTTACACAAAATGATGGGAGGTTTCCCTGTTTCAGGTCTTCTGTGTCAATTGAGTCAGATAGTTGAATGTTTTCATTACCTTTTTTGTGATGAGCTTTTATTTTTAAAGATTCAGAATATACCGTCCATCATGAGAGACTTGCAAAGAAATACATTATGACTACAAGTTTGAGCTTTTTAACAAAATATACTATTGTCTTTAATTTTAGGAGACTGCTACGTTGTTTATTGGCCATTTGTCACCTGAGAGCATTGGAACTTCATCTCAATCTTGGAGATAGGTAAATTATTACGAAATATATATTAGATCATTATGTATTTGCTTAATTGATGGGCTGTGGTTGGGTTTGGATGTTGTGAGTACACAACCTGTTTCTTTGCTATGTAGAATATTAGCTTAAATTTCAAATGAAGGGTAAGATCATTATATATTGGATTCCAATATGTTTTGAAATTAAGAACATATATGTGGTTTGAAATGCAACGAATCTCCAGTTAGATTTCCACATTAAATGCAAGTGAGTCTCCAGTGGGGATGATGGTCATTTAGGTTTGCTTATGGCCTGAGCGCTTGCTTGCTGTTTTGAACAACAAGCCAAAGAGCTTGTTGTTTTGAAACAGCAAACCCCTAAGCACTTGCTGATCTGAAACAACAAGCCCTTGAGAGCTTGCTATTCAGAACAACAAGCCAGAGCTTACTGTCTCCTTTTTGGTTTTGTATTTTTCTACTTTATTTCTACTTTTTCTAATTCTATCATGTACATTATATTTAAACGTTACGCTATGAGATGGTCTGTTCTATGCTGTGAGCATGGATAAACTTGGGTATTACATTATGATTGTACATTATATATGATTCTCAGGCTTGAGAGCTTGCTGTTCGGAACATCATTGGATGTTGTTCCCAAACAGCAAGCTCTGAGGAGCTTTCTGTTTAACCCTAACAGCAAGCTCGTGCGAGCTTGCTATTTCATAACAGCAAGCTTGGGCTTGCTGTTCCGAAATAGCAGCCATTGCCGTTTTTGAACTTCAATGGCTTGCTGTTTGGATCAGCAAGCCTGGGAGCTTGCTATTATAAAAGAGTAAGCCCGTGAACTTCTGGCTTGCTGCGGAACAGCATGTCCGCGCTTGTTGTTCTGAACAGCAAGCTCGCGCTTAAGCAATGGCTTACTGTTTCGAAATAGCAAACTCGAGCAGCTTGCTTTTTAAAACATGATATTATTTTGTAGTAGTTATGAGCTAAATATGTTATTTTAAATTTGATCACTAACCATTAAATTTCATCCTTGTAGGTAGGCGAATATGTATAAAGATGTACAGGATGATGTAATGTGTTCAAGTTTATTTTGGCATCATCTAGTAAGCACGTGAAAGCTTTTGATTGTACATTGTTTAATATTTGCTGCACACTTGTTTTCAGGTACTGTGGCTTTGTCTAATTTTGTACGAAATTAGTTTGTAAGTACCATCTTTGTTTATGGACCTATGTAAAATTTGTTTACGGATTGTGTTCAACTAACTAGTGGCTACTAGTTGTGTTTCTATATAATTATTTTTTGTTTGATTGCATATGTAATGCAGTTGAAATATGATAAAATTACAGTTTAGTGTAATGATATGTGCAAATGTAACAATGAGACAGCATTATATGAATGTTGCAAAATTGGCACCAATAAATGACAGTGTTTAAAACGTGCTGTAAATTGTTGTGCAAATATTAGTCACAACGTTTTAGAATTGCTGATAAAACCGAAGTTGTATGTTTATACAGTGTTTAATAAACGCTGTTATAAAAGAAATAACAGCGCTTTTTCTTAGCTGTTGAAAATCTAAGTTTGAAAGTGTGCATTTTTGACAACAGGTATCAAACGCTGTCTATTTTTTAAAACAGCAACTAAAAAACAATATGTATAGTGTATTAACAGCTTGATTAAAACGCTGTGAAACTCGATTTTTAACAGCGTTTTTTATCCGGTGTTGAAAAATACAGTCCTAAGACTGCATGTCGTTATACAGAGTTTATTAAAACGCTGTAATATCCTACTACAGCATTTTTGAAACACTATTAAAAGCATTTTTTGTTGTAGTGAACTTACATGAACGCATGAAATGGCATAGGAATTTCCGGTTTTAACTTACTAAATCAGATCATAAGGTGATTCATATGAAGTAAGTCTTACCATGATGTAGATCTAAGTAATTAACTTGAATTTGATGAAAAACATGACCAAACATTCATATACTTCATTGAATCCATGTGAGAGATACAAATCACTCTCCAAAACAAGCTAAAATTGATGAAATAAAAATCCGGACAACAAGCACCTCGCACCAATCTTCTTGATCTAATCACTACAACAAAAAACACTTTTCGCAATAGACGGTATCTGGTTGCAGTAGACCTATTGCAACAGGCCTGCGCCTGTTGGTATAGCCGAAGTTGCTAAAAGTCCGCAACATTTTCTGCCTGTTGCAATAAGATGTTGCGATATACTTTTTTGCAACAGGCTTTTGCAACAGACCATTTTGCAACAATATGTGCCCATTGCAATAGATTCATAAATCTGTAAAAAAAATATTATAGCTTATAGATATTACATATTAAATGTATTTATTTTAGTAATAGTGTATATCGCAGAATGAAATTAACAATAAAAATTTTATTTTAACAAAGTTTTAATAGTACAAACAATTACAATAAAAATTTCTTCAATTTTAATACACCATTCATTTATAACAATTTCTTCTCTTACACAACACATTTTTTTCGAATAGAGTATTTTCTACTCATATTTCTACTCTATCATACATATACTATAACAAGAGAATAAATATCATCAATTCACTAGAATAAATCTGCAGTTCATGCTCTAATTTTGTTGTCGATCATGAACATGCACATGCCTATCCAGGAATATGTATGTCATTCCAGCAAACCTGAAATAAGAACGATAAAATTTTGTTAGTAAAAGAAAATAAAGGTCTATAAAGATGGGAAAGTAGTCACAAATTATAACTACCATCCTATGTCCATCTATCCCAGCATAAGCACAACGTTCGAAATACTAGTTTTAAGAATTCCCTAGCACCTTGTTCATCGCCTACAATGAATTTGTAAACGCATATACATGCATCATCAGCAAATACAACAAAAAAGGTATAACAAAGACTTGAAGAGTACATAGTTTGGGTTGATTTTTCAAGAGTCGAATTAGTATGTTTTGGAAAAAATTGAGTTAAATCTAATGACTTGAAACATCATAAAACTCATGCACTAATTGATCATCAACGAGAAATGATCACATCTTTCGTATCTTAACACCCTGGGTTACAAATCCAAGATCTCTAGCTTTTTTTTTTTGAGAAAGTGTAAATTATGGGAAAATATATAATAATTTCGCACTTACATGTATGAGGTGCAAAACCATACAGTGATTGTTCAACATACAAACATAGTCACAACAGGAACACTTGTACAAACCATCACAATTATGTAATGTACCATACAGAAAACATAGGAACTGAATGCTATTATCTCTTCTCTCATGCATCTTGAAGACAGTAATTATAGGTTAGCAAGATCTTACCATGAACTTAGTCCAAAAAATGGAATTAGAAAAGTCACCAGCTCCCATGCAGTACTTGGTTGCATATATCTTTGACCCACTTAAAACTCTTTCTAAAAGAGCCCTTCATCTTCCCTTCCAAAGAAAAAGACTTATACCCAGCAACTCTTTTCTTTCTTTGAATCTTCGGATCACTCAGAATCCAGCATCCTTTCAATGAAGAAGACCCATTTGTGCTTTTTCCTTTTTTGAGTTTCCCTTCTTTCGGAGCATGCTTGTTGCTATTGATGTCATTAAAATCACACGGTATGCTGTAGCTTCTGAAATTACTATTGTTAGAAGGACAAAAAAATTAACGCAAAAAATGAAATTCAAACTTACTTGTATGGTTGCACTATGATTGTTTATTTCTACCTTTACTGAAACGTACTGATTACATTATAAACAAAACAGGATAACCCTTACTGCTTCTATCCTTAAGGAAAATACAAGGCCAATACTTCCTGTTTGCTTCTGACTTTGTTCACGTTCCAGCATCTTTCACGTAGAACCTACCTGTGACAAATTCGTATTTTAGTTAACCATTTAAGTTAAAACTTCCTATTTAATTATATTAATTAACTCAAATACACTATAATTACGGTTATATTAATGTGACAGACTCTACTTCCATCTTCTTCGCTCCAGACATCGTAGAACCCGACATTCCTTTGAAGAACTGACCGTCGCTTCCCATCTCCTCAACCGGAGTTTGATTAGGTACTACTAGAAGGTGCGTCACCTCATCGCCGTACTACGCCACGATCCCCAGCCACCACGTCGTCCTCCTTAGCACCCAAGGGCGTTCGAAAGTCGGTAGCTTTCAGAGCCGATTCCGGTCACCAGAGGTTGAAATAAACAATCATAGCCGACAAAAATAAAGATCTCGAGGGCGGAGGAGTTTAAGGAACTGGTTGCACTATTGAAGAGCAGATCTGAAGAGCGGATCCAAAAATCAGATCCGACATGTGGCGGGGAAGTTCAAGGAACGCAGCGATTATATGTTGTGGCTGCGCTGTTGTAGAGCGGATCTAGGGATTGAGGAGAAATATAATTTAGGGTTTTGTTTGGGAAGCGGGAAATGAAATTAAAAAGCGGGAGATGAAATTAGAGTGCGAGAAGTTTGTTTGGATTTATCAGCATGATCGGTCCGGTATGATCATACGTTTGATCATCGTTTGGTTGGGTTCTAGTTCGATATGCAGTCCATCGAAACAAAACGGAAGTGAATTCTGCTAGCCTGTCCAATTTCAAATGTTGTTACCCGGAGGTCCTCTAATAAAGATATGCGATTTGGTTTTTTAGTTCAATATTTCACAAGCGTTTCATCAGTAAATGAAATGAATTCAACAATATGCTAGAAATACTCCAAGAAGAGAGGTTAAGTTAATATGGAAGACGTGGGAAACTGTCTATCCTTTGAACTGTCTTTGATTAATTCATGGGTGCTGAACAGTGTTAAACATATGGAGTAGCATGATTACAACTGCTAAGAACGTGGGAACTGCTGCATGGATCACTTTATTGATCTTGGGGTTGCGGATTCCAGTATTGACTTTCATCTGTTTTGAGAATTATCATATACGTACTAAAGGCTATCCTACTATCTTTAGTTTTAATAGTATGTTTTTCGCAACTGGCTTTACCAGTTGTAAATAAATGCAGTTATTGCAAGTGGAGAAAACAGTTGCTAAAGATATCTATTCGCAACTGGCTTGGAAGCGCAGTTGCAAATAATATGTTTGTTGCAACTGTCATGGAAGTATAGTTGCTAAAAGTATGTTTTTGCAACAGGAAGGGAAGCACAGTTGCTAAATATTTGTTTTTCGCAACAGAAATAAAAGGCCTATTGCTAAATCTGATCTATTACAACGGCTATAATAGGTCTGTTACTAAATATCGTTTACTGCAACAGTCATGTGTCGCCCGTTGCAAATTGCTAGTTGCAATAGGGTATTTTTCTTGTAGTGAGTGAATCCTTGCTTCAATCGATGTAGATCTAGCCTCCAATGGTGTAGATCTATGGTTTCCCTCCTTTTTAATGGTGGAAAGGTGTTAGAGGAAGAAGGAGCTCAAGGCCACCAAATGAGAGAATGGAAGAAGTAACCTCTCAATAAAATCCATAAGTGCAACGGTCATTTTCTATCAAAAATGGAGGATGCTCTTTCTAATTGAATTTGCTTTACTGCTGTTTTCATCTTCCTTCCTCTTTAATTCATTCTCTTGCGGTGCTCTGGTCCATTGCTCTGTTAGACCTCATCTCTGATTCTTTGCCCTACCTTTTAGGGTTGCAATTTGGGCCTTTTCTAGGTATGAATGGATCTGGTGTGTGCTTCGAGGTTCATGGTTCATGTTCTACCAGTTGCCCTCTGATCAATGCTCTTTGTGCATCCATTTGGGAGATTGTCTCTGAACCATTTACCGTTGAACTATCAGGCGGAACTTCCTTTGTTGTGAAGCTCCAATCTCTGGCAGCTTTCGAATTTCTAGTGCGCTTCAAATATATTCTTGTTGACGGTTTGTTCGTGGAATTGTTACCGTATTACACTGGTTCTTTTGCTTTGGCTTTTTCTCCTTTGGAGAAAATGAGACCCTTGATTCTTGAGGCGGTGATGGGTTTGAGACCTCCCTCTAAAATCAAATGGATACAGGAGGATTTCACTACCTCGTTTGTTCCCCATTTGCGCTTCAAGGGTGCGTCAAAAGCTTGTTACCGTGGTGTTGCTGGCTTCTCGGTTGGCTCTATAAATTGTGGTGGCTTCTTTAGTCATGAAAGGTGCCTTCTTCTATCTCCGGAGCTTGCTGATTTTGGGGATCTGACCACCCCAACCGGTGATGGAGATAGATGTAATGTATTATCTGAAGGTTTCGCTTCGATCGGTGGTGCGTGTTCTAGGCCATTTAGAAGTTCCGCGGTGTCGGGGAACTTGCAATGCAAGTCTGGGGGATCTTCAGAACGGCCTCAAATCTGCTGGAGATCAAAGCGTGTGCAGAAATCTGCTCCAATGTTGAAACAAATCTTTGGTGTTCATGAGTCAGTGGCTGCGCCTGTAGCTCCGCTGGTTCTTACAAATGGCTTTGGAGTCATAACAGATTTGGTGACTGAAGATGTTGTGAATCCTGTTGTCAGTCTTGGTTGTGAGGCCCTCGAGAGTTTTGGCAAAGGCATTCCAGAGGTATCTGTTTTTAAACCTTCGACAGAGTCGTGGATGATTCGAGGCCTTGGCGTAGAGGAGCTAATTATCGTCGATGGCGCAAAAGTATGTCTCCTGCCCTTTGTATGCAGCCAAGACAGTTTGTCTTTGGCAAGGCACCGAAGCACAATGTTCGGGTTTCCGGTTCACCGTTGTCTGCGCCATTAGAGTTGAGCTTTGTTCACTCTCTCGGTGTTGACAATTCGAGTTGGGATTTTATTGTACCGTCAGATTTTGTTGTGAAGGGTTGTAGAAATGTGGCTGTGCCATTGGTTAGCAAGGTGGTTTCTCGTTTGAACAACTCCTTTTTTCCTGCTTCAAGCAGGTAACATTTGGTTTTTTGTTTACTTAGCCAATGGTTTTGTGCACGCTTTTGTTGGGTTTGTGCCTTTTCCCTCCTGTTATGCGATCTGTGCTGAGTGTTGTTTCCTCTGGTTGTCCTTTTTCATCATGTACTGGCTTGGTACCTAATGATGTTCTATCTTGATTTTTTGGAGACAGATTGTCTTTTTTAGTTGATAGTTGCGTCAATTGTATTGAGATTGTCTGTTCTCAGTCCGATGTGATCAAGGGCTATAACCGTGTCCTTTCGCCTTTGTATCTGGATCGATTTGTTTCTTCGAGCTTTAGCGGGTTTATTTGGTTTTTGTCCATTGCCTTTTCTTGTGGTCGTTGCTCGTCGGTGGCTATTGTTGTCTGTGTCGGAGTAGATTGCCATGTTTTGGTGATTGTTCATGCCGGGTTTCATCGGTTTGGGAGTCTCCATGAGGCCTTCTCCGTGTCATTGGAGACTCTAGTTTGTTGGTTGAGGTTTGTGGGTGTGTGGTGCTTCTGTTTGTTGCTTCATGCGGTGTTGGTTATACGGTCCAGGAAGTCTCCCTGTTGTAGCCATATATTTGCTCCATTATTGCGCTACTGTACGTGTAGCCAGGTAGATTGTCGACCGTTTAGACCTTCCCCACATGTTGTTTTTTAGGTTTGGTTATTGGAACTATACCATTCTTATGGGGCTGTCAATTTAATGACAGTTCGGCTCTGATTATATTCTCACAGGAACTTGTGATGCATTTTTTGACGTATCCTACGTTTATGCCTGCTTTTTCGTTGTCTGTTCTCCCGTCTTGCCTGTCCCTAGTCTCGGTGGTGGTTCCCGCGACTATGTTTCCCCCTATGCTTAGTAAGAGCGAGACAACAATCATTAATGATCGGCTATCTTGCCTTACTAAAAATTCTTGTCCGTTGAGATCTGGTAGTAGGAGGTCTTTATCGTCTTCTCTCGGTATAGATTTTGGGGTTTCTTTCGAAACACCGGAAGCTAGTGAGGTTTCCCTTCGTCCTCCCATTATCAATACTCGCTCTTCGCGTCGTAGACCTAGAGCAGGTCCGTGCACTCCTCGCACCATTCACACATGCTCTATAGCGGTGTCTGAGCAAATCTTTCAATCTACTCGTCACACTTTGTATCGTATTTGAGCTGATTGGGGTCGGTTCTGGGTTATGGATCGGTTCTTCTGGTTTTCTAGCCTCGTTAATCGGGGTTTTCTCCTGTTCTCCTTTTTCTTGATGGCGAACTTCCTTTTCTGGACATCCGTGGTGTTGGCAATGTTGCGACTGGGGATAGGATCAGGAGCATTGTTCGGAAGAATTCTATCCTTTTGGTGGCGCTTCTAGAACCTATGCTAGGCCCGGAAGGGATCACTAAGTCCGTTCTATCTCTTGGTTTTGGCGGTACCTTAGCCAATGTGTCGGGTAAGATTTGGTTTCTATGGTCCAAAGACATTATTGCCCATCCTATCTTCGAATCTGACCAATTATTGTCGGTAGCCTGTTCGCTCCCTTCCTTTTCTTCATCTTTTATGTTTTCTGCTGTCTGCGCTAAGTGTGATAGGATGGAATGATCGACTCTCTGGTCCGATGTTCTCATCCTATCTGCTTTTGTATTTCCAACTTCGGTTTTAGGTGGCGACTTTAATATAGTCGCCATCCAAGCAGAAAAACTGGGTGCCAATGTTATTAGCCGTATTTCTGTAACGAATTTCAATGCCTCATCGTCGAGTCTGGGCTGTCAGAAGTCTCTTTCGTCGGTTCGGCGTTCACTTGGTGTAACAACCAAGAAGGGACCAATCGTATTATGTCCAGGCTGGATATAGTTTTTGGTTCGGAAAGCCGGTTCGGTCTTCCCTTCGTTTCTTCTGTTTCTCATATGCATCAGACCTTTTCTGATCATGCTCCTCTGCTGATCTCCCCGTACTCTTTCTGGTCCTACTTCCTTTAGGTTCATTGTATGTGGAGATCTCATCATTTGTTCCACCAGGTCGTGGAAGACTCCTGGAACTCTCCAATGGAGGGTTCGCCTTCTATCGTCTTCTCCCGTAAGCTAAAGCGCCTAAAGTCTTGCCTCAAGTCTTGGAATGTTCAAGTTTTCAAGAACATTTTCGATCGTGTCAAGGCAGCCGAAGAGGTTCTTGTGAATACAGAGGCTTCTTTCGATGAGGATCCCTCTGTAGATAATAAGGAGGCGTGGGCCCTTACTCAGTTAGCCTTTTCTTCCGAGCTTCGTATCGAGAATGATTATCTTCTCCAAAAAGCGAGGATCAAGTGGGTTATTGATGGAGATTCGAACTCTAAGTTCTTTCACTCTTCCATTAGGAAGAAGAATAGACTTTTCACGATTCTCCAGATTCAGCGTCCAGATCTCGCTTTGGCTCCCATTCCGGAGGGAGTCAAGGAAACCATCCTTTCCCACTTTCAATCCTTTCTCGGCTCTCCCTCCGTCTCGGTTTTGGATCCGGATCTTCTGTCCTCCATTCCAAGGATGGTTTCCCCAATAGAGGATTTAAGCCTAGCTTTCCCCCCAACCTCGGAAGAGATTCGCACCTGTGTCTTCGCATTTAGTAAAGATAGTATTAGTGGGCCTAATGGCTTCAATGGGGTTTTCTATCGTAGTGTCTGGTCGATTATCCAATTGGATTTCTTCCAGGTAATCCAGTTCTTATTCTCTGTGGAGATCTGCCCCAGGGTTGGACCTCTACAAAATTGATCCTTATCACAAAGTGCGAAAATCCCAGCTCGTGTGCAGACTTTCGCCCTATCAGCTTGTGTAGCTTTTCTAATAAGGTTATTTCTAAGATTGTGGCTACTAGGTTGGCTCCGTTCCTCTAGCGACTAATTTCTTCTTCTCAGGCGGGATTTGTAAAAGGTCGTTTGATTACAGATAACGTTCTTTTAGCGTAAGAGTTGGTTTCTCCGATTGATAGGAAAGTCAGGGGGTCAAATGTGATCGTTAAGTTGGACATGGTGAAAGCGTACGACCGTATGTCCTAGTTCTTTGTCATTAAGGTCCTTCAAGCTTTTGGGTTTCCTGAGGCCCTTATCGATGTTATCTAGAGGCTCATATCCAACTATTGTTTCTCTGTTCTCATTAACGGAGTAACCAACGGGTATTTCAAGGCCGGTAGAGGTCTTCGTCAGGGAGATCCTCTCTCTCCTTCGCTTTTCGTTATCGCTGCTGAGGCATTCGTACGTGGATTACATTCACTAACGATAGCTAATCAGATTCATCGATTTGGCATTCCTTCGGGTTGTCCTATCGTCTCTTCTTTGTCATTTGCCGACGACATTATCATTTTCACGAATGGTGATTGTCGGTCAATTCGACATCTTGTCATCCTCATTCAACGGTACGAGAGGAGCTCGATGAGACGACCCGATTTCCCGTTCTCACGGAAACAAGGTTATCCTTGGAATATAACACAGAAACAGATAATAGCAGAACAGAAATAAATAAATACACCAGAATGAACAACAAAATATACTGGATAAAAGTAATCATCAGAGTTACACAGTATACAGGATCTTACTTAGCACAAATACAGTTCAGCTATACATAAATGTCTACAGCGGAAATAAACAAAATATGTACAATAGGAGCTGAACAGCATAAAAAGAAATAAATGATAGAATCCATCTTCAGCTCCAGCTATCCAGAAAGAACCAGCTAAACCTGAATACAAGGCTGCCCGTGTGGAAAAAGGGGCACCCGAGTTTGAGAGTGAAACAAACTACGAGTCAGTCATGGGACTGGTATGAGAAATCTACTCAACACATATATAATTTGGCTAATCACAGGACCACGCCACTTTCGTGGAACGGGTTTACTCCATTGGATTGCCAGTGCATTAAAACAAATCTTTCTTTTAAACATCGCTATGCTTTTTATAAAAAATGAAGTCGTTATAAGACTCAGTTCCCATCACACAATGCAACGCAAACCGGAGGATAGAGTTTTTACCTTATAACGGCCAAGATATGCTTGATACGAATAAAACAAAGGCATTTGATATTATTGCTAGTGTTTATATGTTTTGAAAACAATTCCAAATCATAACTATCAATCATAGACGGCATTAATGCCCCATACCACTATTTCGCCATATATAGGTATACAATCAAAACCGCACGATGTCGTATTTGGAAATTGGATTTCCGTCATGAACCAAGGCAAAAGATAGTCCTTACCGAATTCGAGACTGCCTAGCCCGAGTCTCAGGATCAGAACGCATCGATCCTTGGATCGTCAGGGCCGGTCCACACGGAGTGGATTAAAAATGCCTAAGCACTACGTTTCGCCGCCCTTTGGGGCGTAAGCGAGCCAACAAGTGACTCCATCGGACCCGGATCGTCCGATCTAACCGAGGCGCCTCGCAACAGCAACAACCACATAAGTCAAACTCGTCAGGGCGTGTAAAACCACTGACGCCACTTTTAGCTAGGAGGAAACGTAGGCCCTCCCTGAGGTCCGTTCTCCCGTTTTAGGTTCATACCGGGGTGTGAGGCTCGCGAATTCACGTTATACACAAAGCTACGCCACACAGGCGGTGCTTTGATCATCACCACAAGACTTTGCTTTTCAACAGAAGCCCTGATCACTGCATCTTAGCATGCCACACAGAATAAATCCTATGTCAGACACACAGTCCATTTACAAGTCCGTTCTGGGTCTGAACGAAACCGGAGGCACTAAATACCTCGCAAACCCTTCGACCAACACGTACGTCTGGACGATCACCACTCATTATCCATATTTCGGGATGCCTCCCAATCAGGACCTCGGTTATCATCCAAACGAGGTGAAGATCTCCGGTCTTCGACCATCGTCTTCATCTTCGATTTTCAATCGTCGGTCATTTATTTGAAATGAGAATTAACTCGGCCTTCTCAAATAATTCACGTATATTTAGAATTTCAATTCAATTTATTTCAATGGTTAAATTATTCGACATCACCAATTTTGTCCTTTAATGTAATTTTCACACCAAACACATTCAACCATCAAACATCACATAAATCAAGCAAATTCAGTTTATTTCCATTCCATATCGCTTATGGTATTTTATAACTATTTATCGCTATTTTTATTTATTTTAAAATAGCTATTTTATTCAAAACGACGCTTCGGGCCATAAGGCGGCCGTGGCGCTGTTTTTCTTCAGATTTGATTTACACATATCTGAAAATCTAACCGTTGGATCTTCACAAAATTTACATCATTAGAAAGGTCTTTTCAAAACGAACCCAACGGTTCCAGTTTCGGGAAAATCCGACGGTCGGATCTCCCGGTACATTCGTTTGAATTTTCGATTTCAAAATACGAACTGCAGCGTCGTTATTCGATTAAATATATAATTATATTTATATATATATATAAATATAATCGCTTCTGGCGCTGTTTTTCTTCAGATTTGAATTAAACATTCCAGACAATCCAACCGTTGGATTTTTACAAGGTTGGTGCCGTTGGAAAGATTATTCCAAGGCGAACCCGACGGTTGAGGTTTCGGGAAAATCCAATGGTCGGATTTCCCGTACTAGTCGTTTGAAATCACGGTTTCGAAATATGAACTGCACGGCTTCGTTTCGTTTTAATTTTATTTATATTTATATATTTATATAAATATAGTTCATTCAATAATTTCCATATCGTTTTCACTTCAAAAAAATTTCTAACACCTTAAATTTTGGAAAAATTTCGCCATAACCTCCCCTGCACCGGGAGCGTCGGGAAATCGCAAACAGCGTCCCGGTCCTTCTAATCTCAAAAAGAAAAAGAAAAAGCCAAGCGGCTAGCCAACAGGCTCAAAATCATCACCCAAACAAATCAGTAAATGTGTACCTATTTGTCGGGCACAAAATTTTATTCCTCTTCTCTAGCCCCTTTGCTATAACCTGTTCAATGAATATTGCATGTACATATATATACAGTTCATATCATTTTTCATTTTCTATTCAACTTCATATTTGATTTCTATTTGGTTTAAAAACTCCATTCATTCTAATGTTACATAAATAGGTGCAAATCATTTCATTAGCTAATTAATGAATATTTCAACTCATCTATGTTTATTTTGAACAAGTGGCTATTTTTAACACTTCACATTTTAACGATTTATGCATACAATAAAAATGTGATTTTTATTGTAAAACGATTCATTTCAAAACACTACTTTTCTATATAGTTCATATAGTCGATAAAAGGTGATTTTTATTATCAAACAGTTTATTTCAAAATATGAATACCATTCAACACATGAATTTCTAAACAACGAATGAATATCAATTCAACACATGAATGTTTTCTATGGTTTTTATATATAGATAAAAATGTGATTTTTATTATCAAACAATTTATTTCAAAATATGAATACCATTCAACACATGAATTTCTAAACAACGAATGAATATCAATTCAACACATGAATGTTTTCTATAGTTTTTATATATAGATAAAAATGTGATTTTCATTATCAAACAGTTTATTTCAAAATATGAATACCATTCAACACATGAATTTCTAAACAACGAATGAATATCAATTCAACACATGAATGTTTTCTATGGTTTTTATATATAGATAAAAATGTGATTTTTATTATCAAACAATTTATTTCAAAATATGAATACCATTCAACACATGAATTTCTAAACAACGAATGAATATCAATTCAACACATGAATGTTTTCTATAGTTTTTATATATAGATAAAAATGTGATTTTCATTATCAAACGGTTTATTTCAAAATATGAATACCATTCAACACATGAATTTCTAAACAACGAATGAATATCAATTCAACACATGAATGTTTTCTATAGTTTTAGCATATGAAAATAATTCAAACACAAGAATATTATTCAAAATTTCGGCAGCATAACGGCAGGGTAGTTACACCGGCACCGTCCCTAGTACGGCTCCTCGCTCTACCTTAAAACCTCGCGGTTTTTGACAATGGGGATCATGCATCTAGTTCGCACGCAGGCGGCATGTATATATATATTTCATTTCCACAAATTAATCCTATGTGGTTTCAACCAAATATTTCACAACCACAAATGGGTATTTTTCAACCACCATCAACCAATATCAATCACAAACAATCCCAAACAATCATTCGCTATCAATCAAATTTTCACAACAATTTCAACCAATAAATATCGTCCATGGTTTGTGGACGAAGGGCGTATATATATATATATATTTATATATATAGCAATTCACTTTTACTTCACACATATATATATATATATAAATTTTAAATCAGAAATCTCACCAATAGCTATCCAACTGCACGACACTTCCTTTATAGAAATCTTCGCCTTTTGTCGCTTTCGCCCGTATTCTCTACACATGTAAAAATCGAATTTTTACTATGCTACTCAATATATAAAAATATGATTTTTACTTTCGACTTTCGATATATAAAAATATGACTTTTACTTTCGACTTTCGATATATAAAAATATGATTTTACTTTCGACTTTCGATATATAAAAATATGATTTTTACTTTGACTTTCAGTATTTAAAAATATGATTTTTACTTTTAAATTTCTAATCTTCTTCTAGTTTATAAATCATTTTAAAATCAGTTTTTATATTCCTTTATAATTCAGTTTTAAAAATGCTTTTCAAAACAGTTTTTAAATCTTTTAAAATCAGTTTTAAAAATGCTTTTCCAATCAGTTTTTAAATCTTTTGAAATCAGTTTTAAAAATGCTTTTCAAAACAGTTTTTAAATCTTTTAAAATCAGTTTTAAAAATGCTTTTCAAAACAGTTTTTAAATCTTTTAAATAATCAGTTTTTCTTTTAAAAACAAATCAGTTTAAAAATCTTTATACAACTCAGTTTTTTCCTTTAAAAAAAACAGTTTTATTACAGAATAATAAAAAAAAATTAAAAAAAAAATAAGGATAAAATAAAATAAAATACTCACCGATCTGCGAAGGGGGGGGGGGGAAAAAGAAGCGGCGGCAGGAGGTGCTGGAGTGGCGCGGTCGGCGGTGGGAGGCGCTGGAGTGGTGCGGTCGGCGGCTTCAGCTTCGCGAGCGAGGGGGGGCTTCAACGGAGCTCGAGCGATCGGGGGGGGTGCTCAGGCGGAGGCGGGGCTTGGAGGAGGACAGGACGGTGGCGTCGACGTCTGGGGGCGGCGGCGATTTGCTTAGGGTTTTTTTTTTTATTCTGTTTAAAATCGAAATGAAAAGGGGGGGGGCCAGAACGAAGATAAAGGGAGGGAAATTTTTTTTTTATTATTATTATTTAATTATTTAATTTAGCAAAGAGTTGACTTTTACGTACGACCTCGAAACGAGGCCCACCACCTGTCGTCCATAGCGTTTCACCCCCATTCCGAACACAATGTGATATGTATCGCAAGCTGATTTGATCTTTACAATCAGTTTCCTTTTGAATTTTCATTTAAATCACTATATTGAATTTTAAACGCACATTTCAAATTACCGGGGTCACATACTAACTAGAAAAATTCCAGAAAAATATTTTCTAGCTTCGTATTGACGATACGGTCCTAACAAAACTAGTTTCGTCGAATTCTGAGACCGTTTGAAAAAGGGCCAATTTCCAGTCGATTAAAATCAACTGAAACCGGTCAAACGCGTTTTCTTTTGCCACGCTCACATATTGATTCGAAAAATTATGAAATTTGAAACCTAGCAATAACTTGACACTGCGGATCCAACAAAAGTGGTTTCGTCGAAATCCGAGGTCGTTTGCAAAATGTCCATTTTTAAGGGCCTGAATTCCATAGCGACTATTCAGAATTTTCAACTGGACATATCTTTTGATTCCCGCTATCAAATTTCGATTGGTCGGATTCGTTAGAAAGATATCATCAATTAGATACTAATGTTTTTGGTCTCACTAAAATCCGGATTGTTTTGCACCCGGTATATCCAATTGAAGTTTGAAATCGAATTATCGAACTACCGCGCCATTTTCAATTCTATATATAATTATAATTAATTATATTGGTTTTCAAATGTCGATTTCAACTCAGTTTTCATCGCCATTATTTAAAATATTTATTTTAAATATTTAAAATCCATTATTTGAGCCAATTTAAAAATTTTAAATTGGTTCAGATTTTCTGGGTCGTTACAATCTCCCCCACTTAAAACTTTTCGTCCCCGAAAAGGAATAAAGTCGAAAGTGGTTTGATAAATCTACAGTCACACAACACAACAACCAATTTGTTTTAAATATTCAGAGTGTAGAATAAATAGTGCACATCCATGGGAAGAAAATAGCAACAGAATAGAGAATTAAATGGTAATGCAAAGTATGGTAAATGTACCTTGCACCGGAGTCAATCAGAGATATCCACTCGGCATCTAGGATAAGCTTTCTGAATGCTCTCCTCAGTTTCCCAAGTACAATCTCGCGGATCTCCACTCCATTGCACTTTGACTAAGTGAACCTTCTTGTTCCTCAGCTCTTTGGTTTCTTTGCCGATAATCTTTAGCGGCTCGCGCCTCACAGCTAATTCTGGAGTAATTTCAATATCCTGCTGAGCTGCTTCTTCCACGATCAAGTCTGGATCATGAACGTGCTTTCGGAGTTGAGATATGTGAAATACATCGTGCACACCAGGCAACCAGTCAGGCAGTTTGACCCTATAAGCGAGAATTCCAATCCGTTCCAGAATAGGAAACGGACCAATGAATTTGGGTGCTAACTTTCCAGTTTTACCGAACCGGATAACTCCTCTCATCGGCGATACTTTCAAATATACATAGTCGCCAACTTCAAAGGATATATCTCTTCTTCTTCTATCAGCATAGCTCTTTTGTCGGCTTTGAGCGGCGAGTAATCGCTTCTTAATAAAATCAACTTTGTCGGCAGCTTCTCGAATCATATCGGGACCCAACACAAGTCTATTTCCAGGCTCGACCCAACAAGCAGGAGATCGGCACGGTCTACCATACAATGCTTCGAATGGCGACATTGTCAGACTCGCCTGGTAGCTGTTGTTATAAGAGAATTCAGCCAAATGCAGATTGTCTTCCCATGATCCACCGAAATCTATAACACAAGCCCGCAATAGATCTTCTAAAATGCGATTCACCCTCTCAGTCTGACCGTCTGTCTGAGGATGATAAGCGGTGCTTAGGTTTAACTTCGTTCCCAGCTCGACTTGAAATGCTTCCCAGAATTTACTAGTGAATATCGTATCTCTATCACTGACTATACTGAGCGGCACTCCATGTAGTCTAACTATTTCCCTGGAGTATATCTGCGCCAGACTCTGAGCAGTTCTGCTTGATTTGACAGGTATGAAATGGGCAGTCTTCGTGAAACGATCTACGATCACCCAAATACTGTCATTCCCTTTTCTGGTTCTGGGCAGACCATCAATGAAATCCATAGAAATATGTTCCCACTTCCAGCCAGGAACTTCTAGCGGTTGTAATAATCCAGCCAATTTCTGTTGATCACTTTTGACTAGCTGGCAAGTAGGGCATCGGCTAACATATATTGAAACATCTCTTTTCATAGCCTTCCACCAGAATGTTCTTTTGAGATCGTTATACATTTTGGCCACGCCAGGATGGATACTCAGCTTGGACTTGTGACACTCGTCTAACACTTCCCTTTTTAACTCTGGGATGTCAGGAACACAAATCCTTCCTTTTAATCTCAAGGTCTCGTCGTTATCTATTTGAAAACACGAGGGTTCGCCTTTCTGAATCCTTTTAATCATATCCTTAATAAAGTTATCCTCCTTCTGAAGAATAGATATTTTGTCAATCAAGGAAGTTGTGATAATAAAGCTGGCGATCATTACATTCTTTCGGCTCAGCGCATCGGCCACGACATTGGCTTTCCCTGGAGTATATATAATTTCAAAGTCATATGCTGCAAGAAACTCCAGCCAACGTTGCTGCCTCAAATTTAAGTCCTTCTGAGTGAACAGATACTTTAATGGCTGATGATCTGTAAACAGTTCGAATCTCTCACCGAGAAGATAGTGTCTCCAGATTTTCAAAGAGAATATGATAGCCAATAACTCAAGATCATGAGTTACATAGTTTTTCTCGTGCGGTTTCAGTTGACGGCTAGCATAAGCTATCACTTGACCTCTTTGCATTAACACTGCGCCAAGGCCTTCTCTAGACGCATCAGTCCAGACTTTTAAATCTTGGTTGCCATCGATGATGGTTAACACCGGAGCTGTTGTTAATCTCAACTTTAGCTCTTCGAAAGCCTCCTCACTCTCTCGAGTCCATTTGAATTTAGAATGCTTCTTTGTAAGCTTCGTTAAGTGACCAGATATCTTCGAAAAGTCTTTAACGAACTTCCGGTAATAGCTAGCCAATCCGAGAAAACTACGGACTTCAGTGGGAGTACTGGGCTGTTTCCAATTCTGAATAGCTGTGATTTTGCTTGGATCCACAGCGATTCCATCTTTCGATACGACATGGCCCAGAAATTTCACTTCATCCTGCCAGAATATACATTTGGAAAACTTGGCTTTTAACACATTCCTTCTGAGGATTTCTAGAACCTGTTCCAGATGCTTTTCATGTTCGGCCTTTGATTTAGAGAAGATTAGAATATCGTCAATGAAAACCAGAACAAATTTATTCAATACTCCTCTGAATACCCTGTTCATTAGATCGACGAAGTAGGCTGGAGCGTTACATAAGCCGAACGGCATTACTAACCACTCGTAGAATAAGTCGGGGCCTCTGAACGCTGTCATTGGAACACACTCTTCGGCAATTCGAAGTTGATGGAAACCTGTAGCTAGGTCCATTCTTGAGAATACTTGTGCTCCATTTAATCGATCCAACAAATCATCAATTCGCGGCAACGGATATTTGTTCTTTATGGTCTGCTTGTTCAAATCACGATAATCCACACATAGCCGTAGAGTACCGTCAGATTTTGGGACAAATACTACTGCTGCACCCCAATCAGAGAAACTAGGTCTGATTAGACCCTTCCATACTAGCTGTCGTGTTTGATTGTCTAATTCTTCCTTCTCTTTCAAGGACATTCTTCGAATAGCGTGAACTACCGGCCTTGCATTCGGAATTAAAGCAATCTTGAAATCTATTTCTCTCTGCGGAGGTAAGCGAACGACTTCCTCAAACACATCCGCATAATCCTTGACGACAGGAATATCTTTAATGAGGTCAGGAATATTCTCAGTGATTTCAGGGATATTTTCTATTTGGGCTGGAGAAACATTCAAAGCTGCCCAGAAGTCTTTTCTATTAGCATTCTGACCTTCACAGGGGATAGTTATATAATCACCTGATTTAATCTTCGCCTTTACGACTCTGTCGGCGCATTTAACTTCAGCTTCGTATTTGGTCAACCAGTCTAACCCCAAGATAAGATCAAACTCTTTAAAATTCATGACGACTGCGATGGTAGGAAACCGATAACGAGAGAAAGAAACCGGCACTCCACAAACCCAACTGAGATCAATGGAACCCCCAACCGGATTCTGGACAGTCATTGGTTCCTTGAGCTTTTTCAAATTCAAATCCAGTTTCTTAGCTGCATCTTTGGCAATGAAGCTTCTTGACGCGCCTGTGTCAAACAGTACTTTAACTGGGATGTCTTTGATAGTTAGCGTGCCTTCTAAAACATCTGGTCTTTCTTGGCCAGCTGAGGGCCCAGACGCTTCTGCTACTTCATTTATATGTACTGTTTTGGACTTCTTAAATTGCCTGCAATCCTTTTCAAGATGGCCAATCCGATGACATTGACAACATTTTCTATTCTCTCGAAACTGGTTATCGGGTTTAGACCCCTTCTTTCGTTTCTTCGAGGTTTTACACTTCCTAGTCAGATGCCCCTGTTTATTGCAGTTAGAGCATGTGGCAGTCGTTGCCCGCTCTTTTTCAGATTTAGCCCTTTTTCTCTTGGCACTGGGCTTCTTACTGACATCAGACTTTGTACTGGCCTCTGGACGATCAGTTTCAGACTCTGCTTTGTCACTACAACAGACTTCTTCTTCGTCGCTGCATAACATTCCTTTCTTATGGAGATCTTCATACTGATAGGCCATATATATCATTTCAGAAAAAGGAAGCTTCACATGCCCCAATACCTTATTCTGGTATTTCCTTTGAAGCCCGTGAATAAATCTCATATTTTTCCTCTTCGGATTTTGAATTAGATGAGGAGCAAAGTGAGCAAGTTCGTTGAATTTCTTATGATATTCGGGAATGGTCATGTCACCTTGTATTAGATAAGAAAATTCATCACATAATCTCTCGGTTGCTTCGGGAGGAGTAAATCTCTCTAGGAAAATCACTTTGAATCTATCCCAGGTGATATCACCTTCTGGATTATTTTTTATGATTGTTTCCCACCAGATTAAAGCTTCTTCTTTGAGCGACCAAGATGCTACTAACCATTTCTGGTCATCTCTCAGCTGGATATGCTCAAAGATTCTTTCGACAGAACTCAACCAGGCTTGAGTTTGAATAATAGATTCATTGCCCGAAAATTGCGCTCCGTTCAGATTTCGATATTTCTTTAATAGAGCCTCTAGATCGGGTTCTGTATTTCTTCTGTTTCTGGCACTCATTTTTCTAGTACTTCTGCAATTAGCAGATCAAGTGTCAGGTCACAGAAAAGATAGTTTAAAATATAGAAACACATACTTCAATGTAAATGTGTCTATCGAGGTGTAATTTCATTCTGCTTTACTCATACTAGGATCTTGCTGATCCTATCTGTATAGAGTTACCCGTCCTAGAACACTACTGGTTCTATTTCTGACGAGTTCGTTCAAATGTTATATTCCAGAACTAAGCTTAACCAAAGCTCCGATACCACGATGAGACGACCCGATTTCCCGTTCTCACGGAAACAAGGTTATCCTTGGAATATAACACAGAAACAGATAATAGCAGAACAGAAATAAATAAATACACCAGAATGAACAACAAAATATACTGGATAAAAGTAATCATCAGAGTTACACAGTATACAGGATCTTACTTAGCACAAATACAGTTCAGCTATACATAAATGTCTACAGCGGAAATAAACAAAATATGTACAATAGGAGCTGAACAGCATAAAAAGAAATAAATGATAGAATCCATCTTCAGCTCCAGCTATCCAGAAAGAACCAGCTAAACCTGAATACAAGGCTGCCCGTGTGGAAAAAGGGGCACCCGAGTTTGAGAGTGAAACAAACTACGAGTCAGTCATGGGACTGGTATGAGAAATCTACTCAACACATATATAATTTGGCTAATCACAGGACCACGCCACTTTCGTGGAACGGGTTTACTCCATTGGATTGCCAGTGCATTAAAACAAATCTTTCTTTTAAACATCGCTATGCTTTTTATAAAAAATGAAGTCGTTATAAGACTCAGTTCCCATCACACAATGCAACGCAAACCGGAGGATAGAGTTTTTACCTTATAACGGCCAAGATATGCTTGATACGAATAAAACAAAGGCATTTGATATTATTGCTAGTGTTTATATGTTTTGAAAACAATTCCAAATCATAACTATCAATCATAGACGGCATTAATGCCCCATACCACTATGTCGCCATATATAGGTATACAATCAAAACCGCACGATGTCGTATTTGGAAATTGGATTTCCGTCATGAACCAAGGCAAAAGATAGTCCTTACCGAATTCGAGACTGCCTAGCACGAGTCTCAGGATCAGAATGCATCGATCCTTGGATCGTCAGGGCCGGTCCACACGGAGTGGATTAAAAATGCCTGAGCACTACGTTTCGCCGCCCTTTGGGGCGTAAGCGAGCCAACAAGTGACTCCATCGGACCCGGATCGTCCGATCTAACCGAGGCGCCTCGCAACAGCAACAACCACATAAGTCAAACTCGTCAGGGCGTGTAAAACCACTGACGCCACTTTTAGCTAGGAGGAAACGTAGGCCCTCCCTGAGGTCCGTTCTCCCGTTTTAGGTTCATACCGGGGTGTGAGGCTCGCGAATTCACGTTATACACAAAGCTACGCCACACAGGCGGTGCTTTGATCATCACCACAAGACTTTGCTTTTCAACAGAAGCCCTGATCACTGCATCTTAGCATGCCACACAGAATAAATCCTATGTCAGACACACAGTCCATTTACAAGTCCGTTCTGGGTCTGAACGAAACCGGAGGCACTAAATACCTCGCAAACCCTTCGACCAACACGTACGTCTGGACGATCACCACTCATTATCCATATTTCGGGATGCCTCCCAATCAGGACCTCGGTTATCATCCAAACGAGGTGAAGATCTCCGGTCTTCGACCATCGTCTTCATCTTCGATTTTCAATCGTCGGTCAATTATTTGAAATGAGAATTAACTCGGCCTTCTCAAATAATTCACGTATATTTAGAATTTCAATTCAATTTATTTCAATGGTTAAATTATTCGACATCACCAATTTTGTCCTTTAATGTAATTTTCACACCAAACACATTCAACCATCAAACATCACATAAATCAAGCAAATTCAGTTTATTTCCATTCCATATCGCTTATGGTATTTTATAACTATTTATCGCTATTTTTATTTATTTTAAAATAGCTATTTTATTCAAAACGACGCTTCGGGCCATAAGGCGGCCGTGGCGCTGTTTTTCTTCAGATTTGATTTACACATATCTGAAAATCTAACCGTTGGATCTTCACAAAATTTACATCATTAGAAAGGTCTTTTCAAAACGAACCCAACGGTTCCAGTTTCGGGAAAATCCGACGGTCGGATCTCCCGGTACATTCGTTTGAATTTTCGATTTCAAAATACGAACTGCAGCGTCGTTATTCAATTAAATATATAATTATATTTATATATATATATATATAAATATAATCGCTTCTGGCGCTGTTTTTCTTCAGATTTGAATTAAACATTCCAGACAATCCAACCGTTGGATTTTTACAAGGTTGGTGCCGTTGGAAAGATTATTCCAAGGCGAACCCGACGGTTGAGGTTTCGGGAAAATCCAATGGTCGGATTTCCCGTACTAGTCGTTTGAAATCACGGTTTCGAAATACGAACTGCACGGCTTCGTTTCGTTTTAATTTTATTTATATTTATATATTTATATAAATATAGTTCATTCAATGATTTCCATATCGTTTTCACTTCAAAATTTTTTCTAACACCTTAAATTTTGGAAAAATTTCGCCATAACCTCCCCTGCACCGGGAGCGTCGGGAAATCGCAAACAGCGTCCCGGTCCTTCTAATCTCAAAAAGAAAAAGAAAAAGCCAAGCGGCTAGCCAACAGGCTCAAAATCATCACCCAAACAAATCAGTAAATGTGTACCTATTTGTCGGGCACAAAATTTTATTCCTCTTCTCTATCCCCTTTGCTATAACCTGTTCAATGAATATTGCATGTACATATATATACAGTTCATATCATTTTTCATTTTCTATTCAACTTCATATTTGATTTCTATTTGGTTTAAAAACTCCATTCATTCTAATGTTACATAAATAGGTGCAAATCATTTCATTAGCTAATTAATGAATATTTCAACTCATCTATGTTTATTTTGAACAAGTGGCTATTTTTAACACTTCACATTTTAACGATTTATGCATACAATAAAAATGTGATTTTTATTGTAAAACGATTCATTTCAAAACACTACTTTTCTATATAGTTCATATAGTCGATAAAAGGTGATTTTTATTATCAAACAGTTTATTTCAAAATATGAATACCATTCAACACATGAATTTCTAAACAACGAATGAATATCAATTCAACACATGAATGTTTTCTATGGTTTTTATATATAGATAAAAATGTGATTTTTATTATCAAACAATTTATTTCAAAATATGAATACCATTCAACACATGAATTTCTAAACAACGAATGAATATCAATTCAACACATGAATGTTTTCTATAGTTTTTATATATAGATAAAAATGTGATTTTCATTATCAAACAGTTTATTTCAAAATATGAATACCATTCAACACATGAATTTCTAAACAACGAATGAATATCAATTCAACACATGAATGTTTTCTATGGTTTTTATATATAGATAAAAATGTGATTTTTATTATCAAACAATTTATTTCAAAATATGAATACCATTCAACACATGAATTTCTAAACAACAAATGAATATCAATTCAACACATGAATGTTTTCTATAGTTTTTATATATAGATAAAAATGTGATTTTCATTATCAAACAGTTTATTTCAAAATATGAATACCATTCAACACATGAATTTCTAAACAACGAATGAATATCAATTCAACACATGAATGTTTTCTATAGTTTTAGCATATGAAAATAATTCAAACACAAGAATATTATTCAAAATTTCGGCAGCATAACGGCAGGGTAGTTACACCGGCACCGTCCCTAGTACGGCTCCTCGCTCTACCTTAAAACCTCGCGGTTTTTGACAATGGGGATCATGCATCTAGTTCGCACGCAGGCGGCATGTATATATATATTTCATTTCCACAAACTAATCCTATGTGGTTTCAACCAAATATTTCACAACCACAAATGGGTATTTTTCAACCACCATCAACCAATATCAATCACAAACAATCATTCGCTATCAATCAAATTTTCACAACAATTTCAACCAATAAATATCGTCCATGGTTTGTGGACGAAGGGCGTATATATATATATATATATATATTTATATATAGCAATTCACTTTTACTTCACACATATATATATATAAATTTTAAATCAGAAATCTCACCAATAGCTATCCAACTGCACGACACTTCCTTTATAGAAATATTCGCCTTTTGTCGCTTTCGCCCGTATTCTCTACACATGTAAAAATCGAATTTTTACTATGCTACTCAATATATAAAAATATGATTTTTACTTTCGACTTTCGATATATAAAAATATGACTTTTACTTTCGACTTTCGATATATAAAAATATGATTTTTACTTTCGACTTTCGATATATAAAAATATGATTTTTACTTTGACTTTCAATATTTAAAAATATGATTTTTACTTTTAAATTTCTAATCTTCTTCTAGTTTATAAATCATTTTAAAATCAGTTTTTATATTCCTTTATAATTCAGTTTTAAAAATGCTTTTCAAAACAGTTTTTAAATCTTTTAAAATCAGTTTTAAAAATGCTTTTCCAATCAGTTTTTAAATCTTTTAAAATCAGTTTTAAAAATGCTTTTCAAAACAGTTTTTAAATCTTTTAAAATCAGTTTTAAAAATGCTTTTCAAAACAGTTTTTAAATCTTTTAAATAATCAGTTTTTCTTTTAAAAACAAATCAGTTTAAAAATCTTTATACAACTCAGTTTTTTCCTTTAAAAAAAACAGTTTTATTACAGAATAATAATAAAAAAAAAGGATAAAATAAAATAAAATACTCACCGATCTGCGAAGGGGGGGGGGAAAAGAAGCGGCGGCAGGAGGTGCTGGAGTGGCGCGGTCGGCGGTGGGAGGCGCTGGAGTGGTGCGGTCGGCGGCTTCAGCTTCGCGAGCGAGGGGGGGCTTCAACGGAGCTCGAGCGATCGGGGGGGGGTGCTCAGGCGGAGGCGGGGCTTGGAGGAGGACAGGACGGTGGCGTCGACGTCTGGGGGCGGCGGCGATTTGATTAGGGTTTTTTTTTTATTCTGTTTAAAATCGAAATGAAAAGGGGGGGGGGGGCAGAACGAAGATAAAGGGAGGGAATTTTTTTTTTATTATTTAATTATTTAATTTAGCAAAGAGTTGACTTTTACGTACGACCTCGAAACGAGACCCACCGCCTGTCGTCCATAGCGTTTCACCCCCATTCCGAACACAATGGGATATGTATCGCAAGCTGATTTGATCTTTACAATCAGTTTCCTTTTGAATTTTCATTTAAATCACTATATTGAATTTTAAACGCACATTTCAAATTACCGGGGTCACATACTAACTAGAAAAATTCCAGAAAAATATTTTCTAGCTTCGTATTGACGATACGGTCCTAACAAAACTAGTTTCGTCGAATTCTGAGACCGTTTGAAAAACGACCAATTTCCAGTCGATTAAAATCAACTGAAACCGGTCAAACGCGTTTTCTTTTGCCACGCTCACATATTGATTCGAAAAATTATGAAATTTGAAACCTAGCAATAACTTGACACTGCGGATCCAACAAAAGTGGTTTCGTCGAAATCCGAGGTCGTTTGCAAAATGTCCATTTTTAAGGGCCTGAATTCCATAGCGACTATTCAGAATTTTCAACTGGACATATCTTTTGATTCCCTCTATCAAATTTCGATTGGTCGGATTCGTTAGAAAGATATCATCAATTAGATACTAATGTTTTTGGTCTCACTAAAATCCGGATTGTTTTGCACCCGGTATATCCAATTGAAGTTTGAAATCGAATTATCGAACTACCGCGCCATTTTCAATTCTATATATAATTATAATTAATTATATTGGTTTTCAAATGTCGATTTCAACTCAGTTTTCATCGCCATTATTTAAAATATTAATTTTAAATATTTAAAATCCATTATTTGAGCCAATTAAAATTTTTTAAATTGGTTCAGATTTTCTGGGTCGTTACACTCTGGCCAGCTCATTAATACTGCAAAGAGCTGCTTCATTCCAGCGAGAGACTTGTCTGCAGTCAGATCTTCTTGGATCGAAACATTCACTGGATTCAATTTGGCTTCCCTCCCTTTACCTTACCTTGGCATCGTTCTTTATAGAAGTCGTAAGCTCAACGCCATTTTCGACCCCCTCGCCGATAAACCCAGGGGGAAGATCATAAGGTGGAATGTAGCGCTTCTCTCTCAGGCAGGAAGTGTAACACCCCACCTCCACCAGGGTGGCTCTTGCAAGCACTCTGACTTTGGAGGGGCGTTTGAATCAGGTAAACATGCATTATGATATATCAAGGCAGAACAAGAACATATGTATATATGTAAACAGAGTAAATAACATAGATAAAACAGCAGAAGATTTCAAAACATTTCAAAACATGTCTGGTACAACATAGCTTTCCAAATAAACAAGTCTAGATAAAGCAACATCAACTGAAAAACTGAAATAAATAAGTGCTATCCCCAATTAAGTGGTAACCATAGCTAGCTTCATGTCGAAACCGTACATGAGCTGAAATCCCACAAGCAAGCAATCCGAAATCCAAGCTAAGCTCCAGTATTCCCTCCCTGAGAACCTGGGTGGGGGGGGGGGAACGGAAGAAAAGAGGCGAAAGAAAACAGGTCAGTCAAAAAGACTGAGTAAGCCCTACTACAATCAATGTAAACTGATAAAGTTAACTGGCATGAGCAGCAGGGATGAACATAAGGATAACAATATACTAGCATGATGATTAACTAACAAGGTAGATAAAGGTGTCATCGCATAATCAGGATTAAGGTTTTGCACCACAGGTGTACTAGCAAACTAACATGACTTAAACAAGTATTGATCCCTTGGCCCAAGCTTTGGCCCAATAACATGAAATGACCCTAATACAAGGTCCAACCAAACGGTCTAGTCGATCGGCTCCCTAAGCCTAACTCGTCACGTGTTGGTGTCAATACGGCCCAATCATAATTGTAGTCGAACTGTGCCGGGTCCACCCTTCGGGTGTATCAAGCCCTAGGGTGTCAACCCCTGGACACCATGAACATGAGTGCACAGTCCCGATCTACTGGTACCCGTGCATGTTTTCTCCGGCTACGGACTATGTGCACGACCAGAGTCCGCCCGAAACTACACCGGCGTACCCTCTGCCGTCGCTTTTGGTCACTTACCTCCAGTCCAGTAATCGTGCCCCCACCCTAGCCTAGTCCCTAGGGTCATGATGATACTAACTTGGGATTACTGCTGGAGTGGGCCCCCATTGCTAGGATTTTTCTAGTGGGTTAAGTACGGTTTAACCCTCTTGCTAATCCTGGATTAACTTGGTTAAGTGTAACGATGAGTTCACGACTTAACCCCGATTAATCTACCAAGCCCAAATTGGTTAAGTATTAAGTGGACCATGACTTAACCCTAATCACGAGGCATTAATTAATTTAATGCGCCTTAACCTCTCACATTAGACCTTGTTGTGGTTACTAGTTAAGCCGGGCGGGTCCGGGTAGCTTTACACCACAACTTGGTCTAACCTCGGGTTCAAGGTACAACATGACCAACTTCTCACATTGGGTCCTATTGTTTGTAGCAACTAGTTAAGTCGGTCGGTTCCGGGTAGGTTTACGCTACAAACTCAACCCAACCTCGAGTTGGCCACACTTATCTTTTCTAAGTGTCATGTCCATCATGTTTCCAAAACATGTTACAAGTTTTCAAGCAATTGGGTAGACCTAACTTAATAGGTAAATTCCCAATGGGTAGACCTAACTTAATAGGTAAATTCCCAAGTTTATGTTTTATGTCTTTTAAGTTTACCCAACCCCAAACGCAATCCCATCGCTTACATATCGCAATAGCGCATAAAGGATAGAAAGAGGGAACTTGGCATAATCATGACATAAAGGTATTGAAGCCACAAGCTTAACATGGTGGCATATGAAATGTTCATATGTTCATACACTTGCATATTACATTTTTAGGCCTCAAAAGCATGCATAAAACCAAACTTAGCATATTGGTGATACATGGTGCTAAATGACATGTAGAGATGGCCATAAGTTCGCATCTAGCCTCACATGCAAGTTATCATAAGAGATATGATAACTTACATGTTGCTAAAATGCAACCTTTGGCATAAAGCTTAAAGCTTTATGTTCATAAACCCAAAATAAGCTTGCATAACATGATAGCACGAACAAAATGTTCAACCCAAACTTGCATAACATAACTTGGCATACTTGCATATAAACTTGCATATCACAACATGATAAACTTGCATATAAACTTGCATATCACAACATGATAAACTTGCATATAAACTTGCATATCACAACATGATAAACTTGCATATCATACATTTAACTTTAGAGTTTAAGTATGAAAGTAGAATAGGGCTTACAATGCTTAAGAAGTCACAAAAATATGACAAAGCCCTTATGAAATCAATTAAACCCAAAATACAAGCAAAACCCTTGAGCCAAAATGATCAAGACTCTTTCTTTATGATGCAAATATATAAACTTGACTTGAATGCAAGCTAATGATGCTCATACAAGTTTGAAAACACTTGTATGCATGGAAAATCACTTAGGAATTTATTTAGGAATTTTATGAAGAGAGTGGAGGCCATGAGAGGATTGATTTTGCCATAGTTTAGTTGTATGAATGAATAATGATGATTTAGGGTAGGTTAGGGTCTTATTTATAGATTAGGCAAGTGTTTTAGGCCATAGGATTAACCCTAGATTCAATCCAAGCCATCAAAGCATGTCTTGGGGAAGAAGTCAAGTGTAGGAACCATCTAGGGCCTTTAGATTAAAGATGGACCATGAGAACCATTCAAATGCAAAATCTGCATTTGAGCGAATCGGCCCACGGGTTGACAGCCAAACACCCTGGATTAACCCCTAGTCGACCCAGCGAGCTCGGGTCGACCTCAAAAATCGGCCGGTTCGGTTATTCCCTCTCCCAATTCGCTGTTTTGAATTTTTTTGCATATTTATTTATTTAATTTTCAATTATATATATATATATCAATATATATATATTTCTCTGCGCAACCCATTTCACTTAATTAAGTATACTTTAATTTGGGAATTTTTCGTGAAACTTCGCGAGGCCATATCTTGGTCATACGGACTCCGATTTTCGAAAACTCGGACTCTATTTCACGTATTTTTCCGAGACGAACGCAATGGCATAGCCCTTTTCCCTTGATTCAGATTTTATAGTTTAATTCTGCCTCCATTTATGTTATAACATGTTATTCAAAAATACGGGTTGTTACATTCTTCCCTCCTTAAAGGATTTCGTCCCCGAAATCTCCAAGTTAGGAAGAACGTATCCTACCATCCATCATCCATCTACTCAAAAATCATCCACGAGCAATCATTGTCCTTAAAAGGTTCTAAATGCTGTATGATCATATGCAAAGGTGTGTGTATATGTACTTATCTAATGCGAAAATCAGGAGGTTACTGATTCAGTAAACCCCCTTAATGCAAAATATGTTAGTGAAATGAGTCCATATGTATGCAAATTCCTAACATAATTTATAATCTCTACATGAGTGCACATAACATTCATCCATATGCAACATCCACGTGATAGCATAACAAGTTTTCATCCATGAATAAGCATAAACACTCATGCATATGCGGTATGAAAGTGTGTGAGCCGATCTTAGTGCCTAACGTGTATTATGCATCCACGAGTATCCACTTGCAAACACTTGCAACCACTTGCAACCATCAAGCATAACATGTTTCAAACACATGTTTCATCCAAAGGGTTTCTACCTAAGGTTCTCATGACAAGATTAACACGATAAACTAGATAAACATGGATAGCAAAGAGAAAGATATGCTAACAAAGAAAAGAGATTGAGAGTGTACCCTAAAAAAGGAATGGATAAAGCCCACGCATCTTCTCCTCGGTTTCCCAAGTTGCGTCTTCTTCGGCTTCACCCCATTGAACCTTCACCAATTTGACCTCTCGATTCCTTAGCTTCTTGGTCTCCGTCCCCAAGATACGAATCGGAGCTCTCCTCAAGGTAGCCTCTTTCTCCACTTCTACATCTTTTAGAACACTTGGCTCAACAACCTCTGCTGATTCATGTAAACACTTCCGGAGATGCGAGACATGAAAAACATCGTGTACTCCAGCAAGCTTCTCGGGCAACTTCACTCTATAAGCCATCTGCCCGATCCTCTCTATAATAGGGAATGGTCCAACAAACCTCGGTGCCAACTTCCCAACAGCTCCAAATCGGACCACATTCCGCAAAGGAGAAACCTTCACGAAAACCATATCCCCAACATCAAACTCCAAATCCGTTCTTTGCTTATCAGCATAGGATTTCTGTCGGTCTTGGGCCGCTTTCATCCGTCTCTGAATCAACTCGATCTTCTCGGATGTATCTCTGATCATATCAGGCCCAAGTATAAGCTCATCTGTAGTCTCCCACCAACATGTAGGCGACTTGCACGGCCTCCCATATAAAGCTTCAAATGGTGCCATCCCTATGCTTGCCTGATAACTGTTATTATATGCAAACTCAACAAGAGGAAGATGGTCTTCCCAAGTACCACCAAAATCCAGAATACAAAGCCTCAACAGATCCTCGAGTACCCTATTCACCCTTTCGGTTTGACCGTCCGTTCGTGGGTGATAAGCCGTACTTAGATTCAACCTTGTGCCCATAGCTTCTTGCAAGCTATTCCAGAATTGACTTGTAAAGATTGGGTCACGGTCACTGACTATACTAGAAGGGACTCCATGTAGTCTCACAATCTCACGAAGATATACAGACGCTAGCCAAGATGCGGTCCTCTTGCTCTTCACCGGAATGAAATGAGCACTCTTCGTAAGTCTATCCACAATAACCCAAATGCTCGTATTCCCTTTCCTTGACCTTGGTAGCCCATCGATAAAATCCATGGAAATACTCACCCACTTCCATAGTGGAACGTCTAGAGGATGCAATAGCCCACCGGGCTTCTTCGACTCGGCCTTAACTTGCTGGCAAATGATACATCTAGAGACAAATTCTGCCACATCCTTCTTCATCCCAGGCCAAAAGAAAATGCGCTTCATATCTTTATACATCTTATCTCCGCCCGGATGTATAGTCAACTTAGAGCGATGCGCTTCCTCAAGAACTCTTCTTACTAGATCTTCTACCATTGGAACACATAACCTTCCGTCTCTCCTCAGCCAACCCTTGTCATCAATAGAATATCGAGCGAGATGACTAGACGTCTCTCCTCGAATTAGCTTATCCATAATCTCAACTATCTGAGGGTCTTCTCTCTGCGAAGCCCCAACTTGATCAAGAAGGGTAGGTCTGAGTTCCAGAGATGCTAAAGAACCGGTCATCGACTCAATCGCCAAAGAGAAATCAAAGGTTGCCACATACTCTAAATTCTTCATCTCAACGAATAGAGGACTTAGGGTCAACCTTCTTCTACTCAATGCATCTGCTACCACATTCCCCTTGCCAGGGGTATAAGCTATCTCAAAATCGTAGCACGCCAAGAATTCCATCCATCTTTGTTGCCTCAGATTCAGATCCTTCTGAGAAAAGAGATACTTCAATGACTTGTGATCGGTATAAAGCTCAAATCTTTCTCCCAGAAGATAATGGCGCCAAGCCTTGAGTGCATATACTATTGCTGCCAACTCTAAGTCATGAGTGGGATAATTCTTCTCATGCACTTTGAGTTGTCTACCGCCAAAGCATATCACTCTTCCTTCTTGCATAAGAACAGCTCCTAACCCTGTGCCACATGCATCGGTGTATACTGTAAATAACTTCCCTCCATCGGGCAAAGCTAGAACAGGTGCTGATGTAAGAGCTCTCTTGAGCTTCTGAAAAGCAAGCTCGCATTCTATGCCCCAAGCAAAAACTAAATTCTTCTTCGTCAATTTAGTGAGAGGAGCAGAAATCTTCGCGAAGTCCTTGATGAACTTCCGGTAAAAACCCGCAAGACCTAGAAAACTTCTCACTTCGGTTGCATTCCTTGGAGTCTTCCAATCCTGAACTGCCACTACCTTAGCGGGATCCACCGCTAAGCCTTGCTTAGATACTATATGCCCAAGGAATCCAACTTCCCTTCTCCAAAAGTGACACTTGGAGAACTTGGCCTTCAACTGATGCGCTCTAAGCGTATCCATCACCTCCATGAGATGCCTTGCGTGCTCTTCCTCATCCTTAGAGAAGATCAGAATATCATCTACGAAGACCACGACAAACTTGTTCAAGAACTCCCTGAACACCCTACTCATCAAGTCCACGAAATATGCGGGTGCATTAGTCAAGCCGAACGGCATGGCAAGCCATTCGAAGAATCCATCTGGAGTTCTGAACGTAGTCTTGTCTATACTATCTTCAGCTACCCCGAGCTGATGGAACCCCATAGCAAGATCAAGCTGAGAGAAAACAGAAGCACCGACAAGCTGGTCAAAGAGATCATCAATCCTCGGTAACGGGTGTCTGTTCTTCTTAGTCAGCTTACTCAACTCTCGATAGTCAACGCAAAGTCGGAGAGAACCATCCGCCTTGGTAGCAAATACCACAGGCGCTCCCCATTCAGATATACTTCGTCTAATGAAGTTCTTCTCAAGCAACTCTTTCACTTGCTTACTTAGCTCCCGCCTTTCACGCGGAGCCATGTGCCGAACGGGCAAAGAAACAGGCTTTGCATTATCCACCAGATAAATGCGGAAATCAATCTCTCGCTTAGGGGGCAACCCCCTAACTTCATCGAAAACATCCGGATACTCTCGAACCACTCTCACAGACTGAAGAGTTTCCATTGACGAGTCGAGTGATTCCAGATAGCACAACATGACGGGACCTCTTGGATCACAAGAAATCTCTAGGGTGTTTCCGAGGCGAGTCACGAGCCTCACAACCCTATGCTCACAATCAAGAATGGCTCCATATCTGGATAGCCAATCCATGCCCAATATCAATCCGTATCCCCTAAAACCAAGAACATAAGCACTGCACAAGAACTCTACACTCAGTATAGAGATCCTCAAATCCCCACATATCATAGACAAATGGGCGGAACCCCCAATAGGATTTGAGACACAGACGGGATCCTCTACCAAGCTAGTACTAAGGTGCAAACTATCAACAAGATCAGATGAGATAAAGCTATGCGATGCACCAGAATCAAACAAGGTACGAACTGGAAAATCAGAAATATATACAAGACTCTCAACAGAAATACTACCTCGATCGGGAACTGGAGCGACATTGAGAGCATGAACTTGCCCTCCTGAAGGTCCAGCACGCTGAGTCTGACCCTGGCCTTGCCCTTGCTTCCTCGGGCAATCCTTACTGAAATGTCCAGTCTCACCGCAGAAAAAGCATTCACCATTCTTCCTTTTCCTCTTCTTACAATCCTTAATAAGATGCCCAACAGAACCGCAATAATGGCACTTCCCCTTGTTGTTCTTGCCCTTGTTGTTATTGCCCTTGTTGTTGTTCCCCTTGTTGCCTTGACTCTTGTTCTTGTTCTGATTGCCTTGACTGCTCTGACCACTTGGATTACCCTGATTTCCTTTTCCCTGGGAATCAGTCTTCTTGGCTTGAGTATCATTCATCTTGGTTTCTTTCTTGACATCTCCCTGAAGTAACGCCATATCAACCAAACTCTCAAACGTGGCCCCATGGGGAATATGTGACATAGCCAATCCCTGCAACGGCTCATTCAATCCTCTAGCAAAACGAAGAGCCTTCTTCTGAGGAGTATTCACCATATCCAAGCCAAAACGAGCTAACTGATTGAACTTGTTCACATATTCTTTGACAGACATATCTCCTTGTTTCAAAGTTATGAACCTCTCCATTTGCAGATTCTCCTCAGTAGAAGATAGAAACTTAAGCATGAACCTTGCCCTGAAATCGGCCCAAGTCTCAACAAGCCTAGTACCATTGGTGACTTCCCACCAATAAGCGGCTTCATCCTTCATAAGCCAAACCGCCAACAAGAGCTTCCTCTGATCGTCTAACCCAAAGATAGCAAACAAATCCTCGGTCTCTTTCAACCAATTTCTGGCCTCTACAAAAGTCTCAGTGCCTTGAAAGTTCTTGCCACCCATTGCTTTGAAATCTTTGCAAGTCTTTGCGAAGTCCACTTGAGGATGCTGAGGGGGAGGAGGAAGAGGAACCTCAGCGACAGGAGGAGGAGGAACATTAACCACCGGAGGAGGAGGAGGAGGAACATTAACTACCGGAGGAGGAGGAGGAGGAACATCTGCGGGGCCGGCTTCAGTCGCCCTAGCCTCCAAAAGACTCCTATACCAAACAGGTACGTGTACTCCCTCCGGAATAGCAAAGTTATCGGCCATACTGAAAACGAAGAAAAAGACAGATTCAGAATGGAGAAAAACGAAGGAATTTTGCTAATGGCTTTTTGGGGAATAGCCTTTAAAATAAACTAGACTTTTCTTTGGAAAATACTTTATACTTGGTTTTGAAAATAGTTTTCCAAAAGTTTTCTAAAAGCTTTTTTTTGTTCCTTCTCGTACCATATGCTCTGATACCAAATGTAACACCCCACCTCCACCAGGGTGGCTCTTGCAAGCACTCTGACTTTGGAGGGGCGTTTGAATCAGGTAAACATGCATAATGATATATCAAGGCAGAACAAGAACATATGTATATATGTAAACAGAGTAAATAACATAGTTAAAACAGCGGAAGATTTCAAAACATTTCAAAACAAGTCTGGTACAACATAGCTTTCCAAATAAACAAGTCTAGATAAAACAACATCAACTGAAAAACTGAAATAAATAAGTGCTATCCCCAATTAAGTGGTAACCATAGCTAGCTTCATGTCGAAACCGTACATGAGCTGAAATCCCACAAGCAAGCAATCCGAAATCCAAGCTAAGCTCCAGTATTCCCTCCCTGAGAATCTGGGGGGGGAGCGGAAGAAAAGAGGCGAAAGAAAACAGGTCAGTCAAAAAGACTGAGTAAGCCCTACTACAATCAATGTAAACTGATAAAGTTAACTGGCATGAGCAGCAGGGATGAACATAAGGATAACAATATACTAGCATGATGATTAACTAACAAGGTAGATAAAGGTGTCAGCGCATAATCAGGATTAAGGTTTTGCACCACAGGTGTACTAGCAAACTAACATGACTTAAACAAGTATTGATCCCTTGGCCCAAGCTTTGGCCCAATAACATGAAATGACCCTAATACAAGGTCCAACCAAACGGTCTAGTCGATCGTCTCCCTAAGCCTAACTCATCACGTGTTGGTGTCAATACGGCCCAATCATAATTGTAGTCGAACTGTGCCGGGTCCACCCTTCGGGTGTATCAAGCCCTAGGGTGTCAACCCCTGGACACCATGAACATGAGTGCACAGTCCCGATCTACTGGTACCCGTGCATGTTTTCTCCGGCTACGGACTATGTGCACGACCAGAGTCCGCCCGGAACTACACCGGCGTACCCTCTGCCGTCACTTTTGGTCACTTACCTCCAGTCCAGTAATCGTGCCCCCACCCTAGCCTAGTCCCTAGGGTCATGATGATACTAACTTGGGATTACTGCTGGAGTGGGCCCCCATTGCTAGGATTTTTCTAGTGGGTTAAGTACAGTTTAACCCTCTTGCTAATCCTGGATTAACTTGGTTAAGTGTAACGATGAGTTCACGACTTAACCCCGATTAATCTACCAAGCCCAAATTGGTTAAGTATTAAGTGGACCGTGACTTAACCCTAATCACGAGGCATTAATTAATTTAATACGCCTTAACCTCTCACATTAGACCTTGTTGTGGTTACTAGTTAAGCCGGGCGGGTCCGGGTAGCTTTACACCATAACTTGGTCTAACCTCGGGTTCAAGGTACAACATGACCAACTTCTCACATTGGGTCCTATTGTTTGTAGCAACTAGTTAAGCCGGTCGGTTCCGGGTAGGTTTACGCTACAAACTCAACCCAACCTCGAGTTGGCCACATTTATCTTTTCTAAGTGTCATGTCCATCATGTTTCCAAAACATGTTACAAGTTTTCAAGCAATTGGGTAGACCTAACTTAATAGGTAAATTCCCAATGGGTAGACCTAACTTAATAGGTAAATTCCCAAGCTTATGTTTTATGTCTTTTAAGTTTACCCAACCCCAAACGCAATCCCATCGCTTACATATCGCAATAGCGCATAAAGGATAGAAAGAGGGAACTTGGCATAATCATGACATAAAGGTATTGAAGCCACAAGCTTAACATGGTGGCATATGAAATGTTCATATGTTCATACACTTGCATATTACATTTTTAGGCCTCAAAAGCATGCATAAAACCAAACTTAGCATATTGGTGATACATGGTGCTAAATGACATGTAGAGATGGCCATAAGTTCGCATCTAGCCTCACATGCAAGTTATCATAAGAGATATGATAACTTACATGTTGCTAAAATGCAACCTTTGGCATAAAGCTTAAAGCTTTATGTTCATAAACCCAAAATAAGCTTGCATAACATGATAGCATGAACAAAATGTTCAACCCAAACTTGCATAACATAACTTGGCATACTTGCATATAAACTTGCATATCACAACATGATAAACTTGCATATAAACTTGCATATCACAACATGATAAACTTGCATATAAACTTGCATATCACAACATGATAAACTTGCATATCATACATTTAACTTTAGAGTTTAAGTATGAAAGTAGAATAGGGCTTACAATGCTTAAGAAGTCACAAAAATATGACAAAGCCCTTATGAAATCAATTAAACCCAAAATGCAAGCAAAACCCTTGAGCCAAAATGATCAAGACTCTTTCTTTATGATGCAAATATATAAACTTGACTTGAATGCAAGCTAATGATGCTCATACAAGTTTGAAAACACTTGTATGCATGGAAAATCACTTAGGAATTTATTTAGGAATTTTATGAAGAGAGTGGAGGCCATGAGAGGATTGATTTTGCCATAGTTTAGTTGTATGAATGAATAATGATGATTTAGGGTAGGTTAGGGTCTTATTTATAGATTAGGCAAGTGTTTTAGGCCATAGGATTAACCCTAGATTCAATCCAAGCCATCAAAGCATGTCTTGGGGAAGAAGTCAAGTGTAGGAACCATCTAGGGCCTTTAGATTAAAGATGGACCATGAGAACCATTCAAATGCAAAATCTGCATTTGAGCGAATCGGCCCACGGGTTGACAGCCAAACACCCTGGATTAACCCCTAGTCGAACCAGCGGGCTCGGGTCGACCTCAAAAATCGGCCGGTTCGGTTATTCCCCTCTCCCAATTCGCTGTTTTGAACATTTTTTCATATTTATTTATTTAATTTTCAATTATATATATATATATCAATATATATATATTTCTCTGCGCAACCCATTTCACTTAATTAAGTATACTTTAATTTGGGAATTTTTCGTGAAACTTCGCGAGGCCATATCTTGGTCATACGGACTCCGATTTTCGAAAACTCGGACTCTATTTCGCGTATTTTTCCGAGACGAACGCAATGGCGTAGCCCGTTTCCCTTGATTCAGATTTTACAGTAATTCTGCCTCCATTTATGTTATAACATGTTATTCAAAAATACGGGTTGTTACATGGAAGACTAGTTCTCATAAAGTCTGTGCTTGACTCTTTAGGATCTCATCTCTTTGCTGCTATGACTCCTAGCTCATCTTTTTTCAGATCTTACCGATCGTTAGCTTCTTCTTTTCTCTAGGGAAGAAAGGATAACCCTAATCATCACCATTGGATCTTTTGGGACATTATCTGTCGCCCCAGTACCAAAGGGGGTTTAGGTCTCAGAAACCCAAAGGATACCTGTACTGCTTTCACTTGTAAACATTGGGCTAGGTTTGAAGCGAATGATTCCTTGTGGGCAACGTTCCTACATGCTAAGTACTGCTGGCTACAGTCCAATAGCTACACAGGGGTCCCGTCCTACGCTAATGAGATGTGAAAATGGATGCAATCCGTGAAGGATTTTGCGGATTCATACGGTGGTTGGTTGGTATGGGATGGTAGCTCATTCTCGATCGAAGCGGTTTGCAACTCGGCCCGGACTCCATCTCACTGCCTTCATATCTTCTCCTTCATTTGGGATGCTCGTATTCCTCTAAAAGTTTCTCTGTTTATGTGGCGGACCCTCCACGAGGGGCTCCCGAATGATGAGAACCTTCAGCAGATTGGCATTCCTTTAGCGTCTCGATGCAGGTATTGTGGATCTTGGGAGACGGAATCCATAACTCATCTGTTTTTCCTGGGCTTTTCTGCCATCTCTGTTTGGAATTACTTCGAGAACTTGGTTGGTCTTCGAGGTCACGCGTCTTCTCTCGTTGATAGACTGAGAATCTGGTGGTCCAGAATCTCAAGTAAATCATTACGGTCTATCGTTTACCGGCTTCCGCCTTGCCTTATCTGCTGGCATATTTGGTGCTTGCGGAATAGGGCAATTTATGAGGAGGTACCCATGGACCCCCTTAATATCATCCGAAAGGTAAGGAATGGTGTATTCCTGGCCTTTCGAGGTAGACCTTTTAGAGGTTCGATTGGCTCCCGTTCGTGTAGGAATTCTACAACCTTTGATGTCTCATCGGTTACACCAACCTCCTGAGCGGGAATCGTTGAGCCTTTTTCTCTTTAGGATATCGGGATCTGTCCCGTTAGCCTTTCCTCACCTTCCCCCACCCCCTTTTTTGTGGCTTATTTCATGTGCTAGTTTGCAGGGTCTGGTTTTGCAGGTTGTTGATTTGTAGTATTGCGGAGCTCTGGACTTAGTCTACTGTACTAGTTGGGAGCTTGTTCCCTAACTGGAGCCGTAGCTTTTTCGGCTCAGTGGATGGAGCTTATGGCAGTTTTTCCTTTTATCGTATCGAGGCCTATTTCAGACCTGAGGGTTTGATATGCCGTGGAGAATTTCTCTTCTTTGGCGAATGATAGGAGAAAACCCCGTTTGGTGCCGATTTGCGCATGTTTTGGCTTCGTACTATTTCCCTTGTACCACCGATTATCTTGTTGTTTTTTAGGTTTTGTGTTTGCACAGGTTATGTAGCCATCTCTACTTAACCTATTTTTGTGAGCCTTTGGAGGATGGCTAGATTCTCCTTATTGTTATATTTATATATATATATATATTTTATCCAAAAAAAAGAAGAAGTAACCTCTTCTCCATACCCCATACCCCATATTTATAGTTTCCACCAACCACTAATGGGCCTCCCTAATTCAGCCCATTAGGCTCCCAAAACCTGAACAACCAACTGAAAAACCTTAAAACAGCGATTCCTCCCAAACTGCTGAGCCAAGTCCTTAATGTAACCACTCTATGGAAAGGCAATCATCAATTCTTTTCCAATGGCATAGGTCTCACCTTTTGATTCGACTTGAGTCAAAATTTATCCCCTGTACAAGACTGATAGAGGCAAAATGGTCAAACAAAATCAGTAAAAATTATGGACATATCTCATATCCTCATAAGCAACATATCAAAAGATGAGAATGATCCAACCCTCAGGGAATAAAATAAAAATGTATTAAGATCTTCCGATATGTAAAATGCGGACTGTTACATTCTCCCCCACCCCCCCCCCTCCTTAGAAATTTCGCCCCTGAAATTCCAAGCAAAAATAACAACCACAATAATTTCACATGCCTACCATACATGAGAAGCCAATTCTATCATCCAAACTAGCAACCATCAAGCCATGCATCCATAGCCTTATCCTAACATGCGAAATTCTACCAAACAATCAACAAGATACATTAATGAAACGATGTCAAAGGGTCCTACCGATGAAGAATTCTGGATGAGTCGCCTTCTTGCTATCTTCCGTCTCCCATGTATAATCGTCGCCATCCTCACTCCATCGTACCTTAACTATTTTAACCGTCTTTCTCCTAAGCTATTTTGTGTCATTCCCCACAACACGAAGCTGCTTACGAGGTTCCGTAACTACGGTCCCTACTTCTAGGTTTTCATACTACTCCAGAGATACCACCACATTCGAGTCATGCACCAACTTTCGTAGAAACGACACATGGAGCACATTATACACACTTGACATTTTCTCAAGTAACTCTAATCTATATGCGAGCTTTCCAATTCGCTCGTCTATCGCAAATGGTCCAACGAACCTAAGAGCTAACTTCCCTTTCTTTCTGAATCTAACCATATGCTTTATTGGCGAAATTTTTACGAAAACCATATCACCTACATCGAATTTCAAATCCTTTCAACGCTTATCAGCATAACTCTTCTGATGATCTTGGGCTGCTTTCATTCGCTCTCGAACGATCTCGATACAATCCGAGGTCTCTCTAATCATCTCTAGCCCAAGTACCAACTTATCTCCAGTTTCTAACCATAGCGAATTACATGGTCTAGCATATATTGCTTCATATGGTGTCATCCCAATGCTAGACTGGTAGCTGTTATTATATGCAAACTCAACTAGATGTAGATAGTCTTCCCACGATCCTCCAAAGTCTAACACACAAGCTCTTAGAAGATCTTCCAAAACACGGTTAACCCTTTCGGTTTGACCATCAGTTTGGGGATGATAAGCCGTACTTAAACATAACTCGGTTCCCAAAGCTTCCTGCATGCTATTCCAAAATCCACTCGTGAATAATGGATCTTGGTCACTCACTATGCTCTTCGGGAAACCATGGAATCGAACTATCCATTTCACATGAAGTTCATCCAATTTCGATGTCATCCTAGTCGACTTGATAGGAATGAACCTTGCACTTTTGGTCAAGCGATCCACGATGACCCAAATCCCTTCGTTTCCTGCCCTAGTCCTAGGTAGTCCATCGATATCTGCTCCCACTTCCATGTAGGAACTTGGAATGCAAACCACTTGGCTTTTTCTGTTCAACTTTCACCAACTGACAATTCATGCACTTGGAAATAAACTTTCCAATATCTTGCTTCATCCCTTCCCAGTAGTAGAATCGCTTCATGTCCTGATACTCTTATTACCACTGGGATGAATAGTCAACTTTGAGTGATGACGTTCTCTCAGAACCTCATCTCTCAATCCATCAATATCTGGAACAACTAGTCGCCCTTGCTTTCGAAGACAACCATCTTGATCGACTTCGAACTCTTTATTCTCTAGTTCCAGCTTCTGGATAAACTCGACAACCTTTGTGTCTTTCTTTCGGCTCTCACTAATCCTTTCAATAAGAGTAGGTCTTATCAATAAGCTTGCCAACATCTCAGGTTCCAACTTACATCATGGCCTAAAATCGAACATTTCCAAATACTCGAAGCTCTTTCATTCTGAAACATCACTACCAAACTTGCGTGTCTTCGACTTAACGCATCTGCAACTGCGTTACCCTTTCCAAGAGTATAGGCTATACCAAAATCATACAATGGCATAAACTCTAACCATCGTTGCTGCCGAAGATTAACATCCTTTTGGGAGAAAAGATACTTCAACGACTTGTGATCTGTGAACAACTCGATTCGAACTCCCAATAGGTAATGTCTCCACATCTTCAGAGCAAACACAATCGCTGCCAACTCTAAATCATGAGTTGGGTAATTTCTCTCAGCGGCTTCAGTTGTCGAGCCACAACCTTATCCTTCTGCATTAGCACTGCTCCAAGTCCAGTACCACGGTATACACAATCATCTCTTCATTCCCACTTGGAATGGTCAACAAAGGAGCACTCGTCAGTTTCTCCTTTAGGATCCTAAACGCTTGCTTACACTTTGCATCCCATGTGAACACTTGGTTTTTCTTCGTCAATCCCGTCAATGGTGCAACTACTTTAGAGAAATCCTTTATAAACCATCGGTAATATCCAGAAAACCCAAGGAAACTTCTCACGTCAATCGCATTCTTAGGTCTATCCTATTCTTTGATTGCTGCCACCTAAACGGGGTCAACTGCTATCCCTTTTCCAGAAACTACATGTTCTAAGAATCTCACTTCATCCTTCTAGAAGTGACACTTCGAGAACTTAGATTTCAGTTGACGCTTTCGCAAGATCTCTAACGCAACTCTCAAGTGTGTCTTGAGTTCTTCCCCATTCCCGCAGTAAACCAGAATATCATCCATGAACATAAGCACGAACTTATTCAACTGATATCTGAAAATCCTATTCATAAGATCCACGAAATACGCTGGTGCATTAATCAACCCGAATGGCAACACCAATTATTCGAAGAAACCGGATGGTGTCCTAAAAGCAGTCTTTGGCACACTATCCTTAGCCACCCTCAACTGGTGAAATCCCGTTGCCAAGTCCATCTGAGAAAATACTTTGGCTTCGTGGAGCTAATCGAACAAGTCATCAATCCTTGGCAATGGATACTTACTCTTTTTAGTCATCTTGTTCAGCTCACGATAGTTTACACACAATCTTAATGAGCCATCTGCCTGGGTTGGAAACACGACTGGTGCACCCCATTCGAAAACACTTCTCTGAATGAATCCTTTTCTCAAAAGGTCTCGAACTTGCATCTCCAACTCTCACTGTTTCTTAGGCACCATCCATCTAAGAGGCATAACAATTGGTCTAGCACCCTCGACCAAATCGAACCTAAACTCAATCTCATGATGCGGCAGCAACCCTTTGACCTCGTCAAAGACATCCTTATACTCATTAGTGATCAACACAGATGACAGGTCTCCTTGTGGAATCCCAAGCAAATATGGATTACTCATGAAGACCCCATCTTCGCGCTTACATCTAATCAACACCTTTTGCCCTTCCACATCCCCGACCCTCACCTCTAGCTTCTCACAATTCACTCTTGTCGCATACCTCTTGAGCCAATCCATGCCCATGATGATCCCAAACCCAGCAAAGTTAAGAATAAAGCAGTCACATACGAAAGAGCAACCAAGACTTGACAATACTAGACCACGACATATCATTCACAAACTAAATGAACCCCCAACTAGATTAGTCACGATCAATGGTCTATCACAAATCTTGGGTTCCAAACCTAAGCGACACACAAGCTCATTGCAAATGAATGAATGCGATGCTCCATCATCAAACAAAACTCGAACTGAAACACCTTTAACAGAAAGAGTACCTTGAACGACGTCACCCTTTCCCTTCTCTTCTGCAGTAGGAGCTCGCAAAGAAGATGGAATGGCTTCCAAAGCATATGCCTTTACAACCTGCTTGCCCTTAGCAGATTCTGGACAGTATGCCCAGGCTTGCCACAATTGTGACACTTCCTCTCAACTTCCGGATTTTTGCACTCGTAGCAAAATGGCCTTTCTGCTGACAGTTAAAGCAAACTGACTCACTCTTGGGCTTCTTTTGGCCATTCTTCCCTTTCTGTTGTTGCTGCTTCCTTTTCTTATTATTGCCACCTTGCTGTGATTTCTGTGCTTCTTTGGTTGCAGCACAATATTGGCCTCTTTAGGAAACAAACTCTCATGGCGAATAGCTTTTTCCATGAGCTTCTCAAATGAATCATCCAGATGATCCTCCAACGACTTTCCTATATAAGAATCCAGACCATGACAAACTTCTCGTTCTTTTGATAGGGTGTATCTATGTATGAACAAGCATATCTATACAAGGCCTCGAAATCAGAAATATATTCAAGCACTGATCTTCCATTCTGCTTTAGTTCTACGAACTTTTTGAGGAGAATGGACTTCTAAGCAGTGGAGATAAACTTTGCTTGGAATTACTCCCATGAAATTTCTTCCTCTGGAGTCTCGAGTGTAACAGAATTCCACCATTCCATGGCCCTTCCTTGCAGTGCCTTGATGCAAGCTTCCTCTTTATTGCATCCTCAATTCCTAAGTCCCCAAAGATACGAACACAATAATCCTTCCACCTCTGAACCTCTTCAGCTGGTTCAGTTCCTTTGAATGGTTTTCCTCCTAGAGATGTAAAGTCCTTGCACAGCTTTGCAAAATCTACTACTCTAGGAACTCATACACCTACATCTATCGGTGCTGCCACTGAAGCAGGTACCCTTCGCATAAATGCTTCTGCCAGGGCTTCAAACATGGCCAGGTAGTTTGGTTCACCGCCATTTCCTCCTCCAGTATTAGCTACCTAGCAGTGTGTCTTGATTCTCATCTACTCATTCTAAATCTGCAATTTAGAATAATTAGCCACTTCCAAGAAAAATTGCTAAAAGAGAACAAACACTACTACTATATATGCTAATAAACGTAGTAAGCATCCAACTGAAATATACAAGTACGTCTCTCATACGTGATTATGTTTTATAACTTTGGCTAAAATCGATAACCAGAGCTCTGATACCAAATGTGTTGACCGCCCATAGCCCCCGCACTAAACAAGAGGAATAATGCACTAAAAAGGTGTGTCAGGCAGCTATGGATGATCGTCAAAGTAGGTAAACATCATCGGAACCTGTCGTAAATCTCTCAGCGCAAGGGTAACATATAATAGAACATATACAATAGGTAATAATAGTGAAATCCAATTGCACAAAAATAGAAACTCTTAATAGAACCCGTAGAAAGATCCATACAACAAAGGATAATATTTTTGTACAAAGGTCCCCACTACATCCCTCATAGTATATAGTATTAGAGGAAACAAAAAAATACTAGATAGTAATAAAATTGTACATGAGCCTCTTGCTTGCCATCGATCAACATCATCGTCCTCACTAAAGCATCACCTGCTACTTAGTCCGCCCATCCACGACCGGACCAAAGGTAATAAGAGGGAAACATAAAACCTTGACTCAGACAATAGTCTTAGTGAGCGATAAAACAGCTAACAAACTTCATCAATAAAGTATATGAGAATGGGTAGATATACCAACCACTGCCCAATAGAGAAGAACTCTAACCCATCTTCCCCATGCCCGACAGTGATAACCTTTACAGTTCATCATAACCAAGGTAACAACAATTCATCCATGGAAATCAGAACAACCATCAATAACATTTATAGCATCCAGATTACTTAGGTCTCACGTAGACAATCCTAATCGAGTTTAACATCCCTCTAGTACTCTCCCAGAGGCCCAAACCAATATCAGTCAAAGAACTCAAGAAACATCTCCCTCGATGTTGGATAATCCATGTGAGATGGTATAAGAAAACATCCAAAAATTCAAACATCCATGACAGACTCTGGCTATCACCGCCAATCCAACTTTGAAACCGTCGTTAATCGTATGATGGCCCATCATGACTGCCATATGTCAAGGGCTAATGGTAACCTCAGTTCCAGCAACAACTCCATACGCCATCATGGCTCGTATGTTTGTCTTCTCAAATCTCGACTACTAGGCCCTTCATGACTACCCAAAGTATGAGGCCCTTCATGACTGCCCAAAGTACCCCTGCTTTGAATCTACTAGAACTTACGATAACGATAATCTCTCGGCCTTCGCATCTCTAGTCGTCATCTCCGGCGACTAATCATAAACTCAAATCCCACTCGAGTAACCATTATCCACAACCCAACACCTTTTGAGTTGTCTGCACATTTGTTGCTTTTCACCGATCAATGAACAGATTTCAACACTTCGAACCTTCCTACTTGAATTCGTATCGAAGCTAGAACCGTTATCGACTCAAAAACAAGCTTCGTTTGGTTGATACTGCATTTTATAGCATCTCCAGCCTTTTCGCTACGAAAAACTGGCGAAAATGTCAAAACAACCTTTTACAGTGTTTTTGAAATGTTGTTATATCCCCTGGTTCAATTCTGCATCCATGCATGACCGAAACCCATGCGCGACCGATCACAACATTTCACAAATGCTATCGTAGGTGCGACCGACCACTGCATTTCTCAAATGCTGTCATAGGTGCGACCGACCACAACATTTCTCAAATGCTGTCATCGATGCGACCCAAAACTCATGCGCGACCGACCATAATATTTCACAAATGTTGTTGTAGGTGCGACCCAAAACTCATGCGCGACCGACCATAGCATTTCACAAGTGGTGTCGTAGGTGCGACCCAAAACTCATGCGCGACCGACCACAGCATTTCACAAATGTTGTCATAGGTGCGACCCAAAGCTCATGCGCGACCGACCACAACATTTCACAAATATTGTCGTAGGTACGACACAAAGCTCATGCACGATCGACCGTAGTTTTTAACAGCATTTCATAAATGTTGTCATAGCTTTGGTGCGACCCATGACCTGTACAACCCCAATCTAAGTCCAATTTCGACCAAAACTTTGCCAATCGATGAAATATACTCGTTTGATTCATTCAACACAACCATAAGCATGTTATGAAGTCACTAACAACATGAATATCACGATTATTACCAAAATTATGCAAATTTCACCAAAATCATGATAAATGAACATATGAACAAAAATGATATATATATATATATCTTACAAAAACGCATGAAATGGCATAGGAATTTCCGGTTTAAACTTACTAAATCAGTTCCTAAGGTGATTCATATGAAATAGGACTTACCATGATATAAATGCAAGGAAACTACTTGAATTTGATGAAAAACATGACCAAACATTCACATACTTCATTAAATATATGTGAGAGACGCAAATCACTCACTGATTCTCCAAAACAAGCTAAAATTGATGAAATAAGAATCCAGATAGCAAGCACCTCGCACCAATCTACTTGATCCAATGAATCCTTGCTTCAATCAATGTAGATCTAGCCTCCAATGGTGTAGATCTATGATTTCCTTCCTTAGATTTGGATTTTTAATGGTGTAAAGGTGTTAGAGGAAGAAGGAGCTCAAGGCCACCAAATGAGAGAATGGGAGAAGTAACCTCTTCTCCATACCCCTTCACCCCCTATTTATAGTTTCCACCAACCCACTAATGGGCCTCCCAATTCAGTCCGTTAGGCTTCCAAAACCTAAACAACCACCTAAAAACCTTAAAAATGTGATTCCTTCCAAAACGCTGAGCCAAATCCTTTATGTAACCACTCTACGGAAAGGCAATCATCAATACCTTTCCAATGGCATACGTGATTCGACCTAAGTCAAAAGTTATCCCTTGTACAAGACTGACAGGGGAATAATTATCACAAACAAAATCGGTAAAAATTATGGAGATGTCTCACATCCCCATAAGCAACATATCAAAAGAAGAGAATGATCCAACTCTCAGGGAATAAAATATTTTACGATCTTCCGATACGTAAAATGCAGGCTGTTACGTAAAACATACTTCGCGTTATTATAAATACGATCCTTTTGTACTTGCCAAACAAGTTCTTCAGGTATTTTACGCTCGTTATCCATCTGTAAGAAAAGACAAAATAGATTGGTCGACTGTTTTTAAAACAAAGGCAAGGTTTACATTTGATGGACGTAATATTCCCGACGAACAAGTTTATCAAGAAGATGTTGAGGAAAATAGTGGAATAGTAATAACAAATGATCAAACAGAGTTTGTTCCTCTGAACGATGAATCAAGTGCATTGATTAAAGCATTTGAAACCATAGATGATCCATATATAGAGGAGGAAATAGGGTCAGAATCCGAAAGTGACGAGGACTAACAAATCATCATCTTAAAAAGGTAATTTTACATTATGACATGTAATACTGTTTGTTATAATGTGATAATTTTATGTTATGTCATATTATTTATATCGCATATTCTTATGTTATGTCATACTATTTGTTTTACATAGCCCTTTTATGTTATGTTATAATGTTGTCTGTAACAGATGTGACCTTACACGGTACACCACTTGGTGGAGATGACAGTGGTCCATCGCAGGAGTTAGCACGTCCTGCAGTGTGGCTTAAGCCAAAAGTCAACAGAAGGTAACTATTAAGTTTCTAGTGTAAATTTAATATTTATACAATAAATTATATATATATATATATATATATAATAACCACGAAATGTTTTTTATCGTTTAACATAGGGGTTTTGAGTTAGAGCTTTCCAACACAGTATTGAATATATCAAAACATGTTTATCAGGATCGTATAACTGCATGTTGGCCTACGTGGACATATATACTCGACATTGTCAGCGAGACAATCTGGCATAATTTTCTGGTACGTGTGATATATCATTTATTACATTAAGTAGTCATGCTCCTATTTGATCAGTTCATATTTATGCTATTTTTTTTTTAAAAAAAAAATGCAGGGAGTAGTGGATCTCTAAGTGACAGATATGGACCTCGTCAAGTGTCACTGGAACAGCAAAGTAGCCAAAAATTACAGAGAAACAACGAATAGCACAAAATCAGGTGGGAAAAGAACGGATTGGATGAGCGGTAAGGTGTGAGACGAGCTGCATACTTATTGGAATAATAATGAGGAGCTTTAGGTAAATTTACTACGTATTTAATTTAAATTGTTCTACTCAATTAATACATAAATTAAACTAAAACATTTTTTTTAAATTTAAATGTATATGCCAAGTCCGCGAGAAATGCGGCAAATAGGAGCAAGAATCCGGTTACATATCGCGATGGTTCAAAGTCGTTCCAGCACCATCGCGAGGACCTCATATATTCACTAATTAAATAGTTAAAGATTTCAATTTATTATTAAGTTGTTAAAAGTTATACTTGATTTAACTTTAAGTTCTAATTTACACACGCGCGCGCGCACACACACACATACACACACACACACACACATTTATATATATATGCTTATTTCAGGAGAAACAATGTAGTGTTCCTGTGTCGTAGTGGGATGTTTTTCTGCATACACATGCATTAAGTCAGATTGGCGACACTGGCTCAGTTTCATACTCTTGGGACCACGATGCCAAGGCGCGTGAAACATATGTAAGTATAACATAGTTAACTTAAAGTTATAATTTAATTAAAATAGTGTTATCTAAATTCAATTGTATTTTGTTTAACAGGATAAGTTTCAACAACAAAGGGAACATATGCATGAGGAGACTGGGAGGACCGAGCTGACTATCAAGGATGAGGATAGGATTTTTGATGCAGTCATGGATCCACGTACCTAGAACAAACACTATGGTTTTGGCAATCTAGCGGTAATAGAAACTCAAATTTATAATAAAAACTGAAATTTACTCGAATGTTATTATGGAATATTGAAAATCTAAAATTATATATAGGTTATGTCATCTCAGCAGTCATATCAGAGGGCTCAGGATAAGGAGGAGATCGCACAGCTACGAGCTAAGATCGAAGAGCTTCATGAGCGTGATTATCGCCACGAAGAGCAGATGAAGCAGCTTAACCAGCGTTTGGCGGAATTCATTGCCCAGTACGGTACGCCACCTTTATCTTTCGGAGGGGAGAGTTGAGGTTAGTTTGTTTTGACGTTATATACGCTTTAAGAGTGATTGGACTATGCTTGATACATTATGATGGCTTTTTGTATATATTGATGCGTGGTTGGTGATGATGGTTTGGACATGGTTTTTTGTATATATTGATGCTTGGTTGGTGGTAATGGTTTGGACATGGTTATTTGTATATATTGATGCTTAGTTGATGATGTATAATGTAAATATTGGTTTACGTAATGTGTCTTGCATGTTTTGTGTATGATTTTGGTATAATACTATGTTTGGGGATATATGTGATTGGGAATGTAATGTATATACTCGAAATGGAGCAGTTTCGATGAATATATATATATATATATATATATATATATATATATATATATATATATATATAGTGTGTGGCTAGAAGTTAGTAGTTTGAATTACATAAAAAAATACTCAGATTTCCAACAGCTCCCAGCGATTGGCAATGGCTTACAAGTCAATGTATTTCAACATCTTCCAACGGCGTTTTTTAACAGTTTCTGTAACGACCCACGATTTTTCAACTGTAGAAATATAAATTTAATTAAGAGTTAAATATTGATATTTATATTTTACATGAAAATTTTAAGTTATTTACCGCTAATCTAATCTTTTGTAAATTTATAAACGGTTTGACATTATTATCTAATTTTGTACATGTAACCTGGAATTTTAAGTTAAATTATGTACGGTATTAGCTATTTCTATTTTCTAATTGTACTAAAGTTTCTAAATTACTAAATCATTTTGGTATTTAACCAATTTCTAATATTTTATTTTAGCTTTAATTTTATATTTAGTTGTTCAGTTTATTTGGTCTTGACTATTTGTACTTAACTATTCCACTGTAAATATAGTGTTTAAACTTTTATTTGACTCTTTTATCTTGTATTGAATTATTTGTATTTAATATTCTTCGTCTGGTTCTTGCTCCTTTGTATTTATGCTTAACATCCTACTGTGACTACATTATTTGTATTTGACAATTTATGCTCCTATTTAACCTACTTAGCTATTTCAACTCAAATCTATTTCTTTGTAAATTATTGTACTTACCAATTTTATATTAGAAATATAAAGTTTGAACCTTATTTTGAACTACCAGTTTATTTTATTGAGCGTAATTCATTTTAAAACAACGATAGCGAAATAAGGTTGATAATTCTTGAATTTAATATTGTAAACTTTGGAATTAATTAAGCATATTGCGGCGTTTCGCTAAATAAAATTTAATGTTTGGAATTTTGCTGAAATATAAAATATGGAAACAACGTTGTTTAGACAAACCACGTTCTGGCCTAATCTGCATTTATGTTAATTTAAAATTCCATTAGTTGCTATTAAATTTACATCAGATTTAAACGCAAAAACAACGTTTCAATTCGGCTGAAGTTCTAATTTAGGTAGTTGATTAATTTCGAATAAACCATTAAGTTTAAATTCATTTTAAAGCGACGCTACTTGTATTATAATGTAATGAAAAATTTATTTCAGCAATAACGTTAGTTAACAACAACTGTTATTAATAAATTTGAGTTGTTAAATATTTGAAAGTTAGCATTTAACTAAAATTAACTTTGAAAAATAAATTTTGTAATTTAATGTAGAGATGGTTTATATTAATATAAATTGATTTAATTGTTCAATTGATGGAAATTATACCATGATAAAATACGTACACAATGTTCTCCGATTCAACCGTTTTTCACTAATGTTCAACCGTGTTTTGGTCAGACGTTCGTTCAACTTTGTGCACCGCTGACTTGAAATACTTCGTTCAAATCATATCCACCGTTTCAGCCCATAGATTAAATCTATCCATATGCAGTGGAAATTATTTAGCACTTGTCATTGCCGCTCTGTTCTGTTTGCTGCATTGCGGTTGGTTTAGGGCTGTCAACGGATGCTTTCGGATACGGATAGTTCCATATCCGTATCTGCATCCAAAACCATTTTCGGATATCTCCGTATCCGCGGATACGGACGGATATCGAATAATTATCCGCTCCGACAACAATCGATAAATCAATGAACATAAATAAATTTTTTTAGCTTAATATTAATCGTTTTCAACCTAATTGATTACTAAAATGCTAAAAAAATGATGATAATATATAATTTTGAGTAATTAACATGCGTTTAGTATAATTTTGCAAATTAATAAATTAGTATATTTAATTATGTTAAAATACACATAATTTAAGCTATAATCGAGAAAAAAACGAACGGATAATTTTCGGATGTGGATATGTCTATATCCGCATCCGCATCCGCTTTCGCAGATGTCGGATATTTATCCGCTTTTCGGATACGGATGCGGATTTTTCGTGTATCTTCCTAGGTTGGTTACTGCTTCTAGTTCCCTGGTTTATGTTATAAATTGCGTGCTCCCTTGTTTCCAATTCACAACAAAATTTCCTCTCAGATAATTATTCATTTCAGTCCTATGTCCTCCCAATCAAATTTCAGTTTCCCCAAATTTGCTCCACTGCAAATCAATTCGATACAATGGCTGTCACTTTAAAATCGATCATCGCTCCTCGTTGGCACCCTCGACCAACTCAGCTCCTCCTTCCAGTTCCTTTCTTCAAGTTGTGCTTCCACAACAACCTCCCGCGCCCAGCCTTTCCTCGCATCGATCCCTCCTCTAATCCATTGCACCTTCACTAACGTCGCCATTTCTATCTTCGCTCCACGAGTTTACACCATCGAACTTCCAAGACTATCATCACGCCGCACCAGCTTCACCTCGCGTTAGACATGGCTGCGGACCGAATCTCTGATGGCCTTCTTTTGTCTTCAACGCAAGGTAAGCATAGCTTACGATTGAAGTTATTTCGAGTTGTCACCTCTCATACACACTAAAGATAATTGTGGGCTGTTGGTTGCTATTTTCTTGTTGACTCCTTTGGTTTAATTTCAATTTGTTGATTTCTTGCTGAGAGGTTTTATACACGCTGCATGTTTTCATTCATATTAGATATTAGAAAGTGATCGTGTTACGCCATACAGCATCTTAGTTACCATGTTAATCTCTACTTAAGCCTACTCCTCTCGCATGCGTTAAACTATGCTATATTTTAAGCTTGAAACAATATTAGTTAACTGGTTGTCTGGTTTCATATGCCCTGTTTCGAGTTGGCCTCTAAAGTCTGTTGTACACAGGCACCTTAGTTCATATGTTTGAGAGGAAAAAAAAAAAAAAAAAAAAACCCATCCCTTTGACTTTGCGATTCCAGTTTTACCCCTTAAGAAGCATCAACATCCCTCTGTCCATTTTTACACATCTTGATATGCTCATATTCTTTGAAACACCCCTATAATGAGCTTCACCTGTGTACCACCAAGATCACAAATTTCTAGGTACTGTTTTATCAATGTGATGATGGATGTCCTCTCAATAAACCATCATAGTCATGTTATTTATATCTCTGCCTCGTCCTGTAAAATCTGTCGCTTCTAGCTCCCACCAGTCTATTACCCCTCGACTCACCTTTGACTCGGTAGACAAGAAGACCGTGTCTGCATTCTTGTCAAGTGTCAGGCCAAGCATAACTGTATGCATGTAGTTGTTGTTAGCTTAATTATTGCAGTTATACACTGCCATAGTATTAAGACTTTGGGATAAACCATACTTTGTTTATATGTGAGCTTGCAGTCAGTTTCATGTAGTCCTCACTTCATGCATTGTTAGATCTTGGTATCCATGGTAACTTTCGAAATGGACTGTCACCTTAATCTGTATTACTGCCTTGTTACCTTAATTGATTTATTTCACCTGTGGCGTACATGTGTACTCTTACTTTATACTGCCTTGTTATCCTACTTGACTTCGTCGCACAGAACCCATTATTTTATATGAATATGCCCACATTTAACTGTTAAAAATGTAGACATGCATGAAAGAAACCAGCTTGCTCCTCTCATTTTCTGTATTGCTGCGTGACTAGGCAATACTATTACGCCTGATCTTCGATTCGGCGAAGCCCCTTAAGCTACCCATTCGGATATTGTTTCATATATATATATATATATATATATATATATATATATATATATATATATTTGCAGTAACATTCTTGGCTTCCCTATAAAACCGGACCGCTGAGTTTATGCCATTTTTATTTTCCCGAATGCACTTACCTGTTTGGATATTTTGTCTTTGATTTTCTGTAGCATTCCAAGCCTTAGACTTATGTATCTATTTTCCGCATACTTGAATTTAGTTGCTCCTGCTTTCCATATTTCATGCGCATGCAGGCATCACTGTGACCTTATGAATACTTATTTAAAATCCTATGTGAGCTTAGAAATGAATGTAACTTTGGAAGTGCATACAGCCTTGTATCTCGACCAATGTGAGTATGACTCCATGCAAGCCTTACTATTATGAACATTTAATTTCTGAGTTGGCAATTGTGGTTGTACTTGCTAACATGCTTGTCAGTGGTAGATTCCTTACATGTTGGTTTGCTATGCGGATTTATTCTTATGATTGCATCTAAGTTGAACATTTTACTGTAAGTTACCATGCCATCACCCATTTGTTATACTGTCTTATTTGATGCTTGTGTATAGTCGATCTGCTTTGGTGAGTATTTCGGCAGTTCCTCGAATTTTTGGGATTAAACAATTATATTTTTGTATTTATTTCGAAGTGACTTACTTGAAATAAATTTAATCCTGACTCGGGTGTTTTGTGTATTTTGCATGAGACACTCGGGTCCGACCCCAAGTGTTCCAGGTTATAGATATCACTTGCAAAACGGGATAGGACGTGAAGACGTGGAGGCGCATGCGCGTGCTAAGCTCGGGAAAAATAAAAGAGTAAATTTAGTTCATTAAAATTTATGTACAAAAAATTATATTGTCTTCCGTTGTACAAATTTGTGAAACTCTGATATTTATGAGAAATTTTATTCCGCTGCAAGGTATTGTACACTGTGTTTCTGTGTTAATTCTGTTTAAACCATTTAAGTCAATAACAATCTGTCATTTTGAACGTTTCGGGTTGATTTAAATACCGATTAGAGGCGGTTAAAATGGCAGGTCGTTACAGTTGGTATCAAAGCTTTGGTTCATATAAAGCTTGGCCTATTCGGTTTAAAAACTCATTAAAGATTAGGTAGAAATACCTTAGAATGAGCGGAATTGATATTAGAATCAGCGGATTTCGAAAAATTAAATAAGATTTCGGAAGTAATTTTTGAAAACAAAAGTATTTTAAAAGAGGTTTTAGAAATAGAATATTTTTGAAGAAGAAGTTGGAAATAAATGTTTAAGGAAAAGTATTATCGGAAATAAAAGCTTTATGGTAAAAAAATCCGAAATCGATCGAATATCTGGAATTAGCAAGGAAATATTAAAGTGATAAATGAAAGGTTTTCCAAGTACTTAAAATCTTCCCATAAATTATTTTGGAAAAAAATCAAGACAATACCAAGTGTGAATTTTGAAAGTACTTTGAAACTTGGAAAAATTGAGACTTAACGAAGCAGATTTTTGACGATACCGGCTTCGGGAACGATGGGTGGAACAAGAACTGAAACGGTACTGAACTTGGATCAGATTGAAATTTGGTAATTAATTACTTATAATATATTCTACCTTTATTTGTTTAAAAGTAATTTTATTTTTCCAATTATTTAAAACTAATAATATTTACATTGTTAATTCATTGTTTCTTAAACTACTTTACCGAAATTACTCATTTTGTATGTATACTTAGCCTTCTACTTTTCTAAATTATTTATATTTAATCAATTTATTTGAACTTATTAACTTACCTAACTACTTGTTTTTAACTTTTTTATAATATATTCTTTGTTTTCCTTAAACTCTTTTGTATTTATACTTAACCTTTTATTTTGACTAAATTAGTGTATTTAACAATTTATACTTTTGATCTTATTTAATCTATTTATTTACCTCAACTCAAATTAATTTCTTTGTAAACTATCGTATTCACTTATGTTATACCAAAATATCCATTTTATTTTACTATTTTACTTAAACTATTTTACCAAAATTATCTTATACCTAACTATTTTGGTTGGTTTATTATTTGTGAAGCTTTACCTTATCTTTTACTCAACTTGTTTATTCCAACTTATGATTTTAAAACCTTACTATTCTACACAAGCTATTTTAGTAAAGTATGCATTTCGATCCGAGCAGTTTTAATCCAAGTAAAATAAGTAAGAAAGTTCGATCGAAGAGCGATACGTGCGGCGTAAATGCAACTCAAAAGTGATGTTTGATAAAAAGGTTGATTTGAGAATATGAATTTAAAATGATTTTTGAGATTGAAATAAAATTTCAAGATAGTTGATATGAAAGTTTTATATGAAAGATTTATGCCATTAAATTTTTTAGAATGAATCTCATTTAAAGAATTGGAACGTGAATTTTTTTTAAGCGCACGTAAGTGAGATTATTTGTTAAGTAATCATATTAAATTTATGTTGATGATACTATTTATTTTTCAGGTTTGACAACGGTAGATAATCAAATTTTAACGAATGTCTAAGTGAGGAAGAAAACTGCTTTTTCCCTATTGAAACCGTCTGAATGAATCAAATGAAATGAAAAGTAATACAATAAGATTAACATGACAAATGGGCATATGTATTCAAGTGGAACTGATCGAACGAATTGATGGAATTAAATGTTTACCAAAAGGAATGAATGAGTTGAATGGAAATTACTTATGATGTAAAGAAAATGAAATTCTAAAGTAAGGTTTACTCAAGAAAATTTATAAGAATAAAATCGAGTATCCCATGATTTCGAACTGCTGATACTTGTATATTTAACTTCCTAGTTTGGCTAGGCTAATCATTTGAATCCGAACCGTTTGTTCTTATGTAGTGTCTTCCATACCTGTTATCTTATGAACTTGATTAGCGTTCTGATTTGAACCAATATACCTTTTGATGCTCATTTGATATCGAATTTCTGTTTTGAGCACATGGAATTTTGACTTGATCCATGTATACCCCTTCGTATCATGTGAAACCATGTTTGAATTCAAACTAGATAACTTTGATTTTCCAAGACATTATGTAACGAAACCGATGAGCTTTCCATAGTAATTAAAAGTGTTTGAAATATAGAATACAACTTATGCAAGACAATTAGATTTTTGAAAATAATAACATTGAGAATTTGGTTCTCAAAATTTTGAAATCAACGTTTGGAATGTTTTACCAATACTAGTTTGAATATGTATACGCATAATCAGAGTGCGTAGCAGAAGCGTGACGGTATTTTTAAATATAAAATTTCCAAGAGGTTTTCCAACTAAACGGAATAGTGCAAACTTTTCAACAAGATTTGACATTGAAATTTGAAAGAAACGGTTATTTGACTATCTAATTTGTAAATCATTTCTAAGATATTGATTTGAAACTATTGAACATCTTATATTATGAGAATATGAAATTTATTTGGAAATCTGGAAATATTCAAAGCTAGTTAAATGAAATTTGATCTAAGGAAAGATTGATATGATTTGTGTATATATTATAAACGATTTTATGAAGCATTCAAAATTTGAAAAGCTTATTTGATTTGAAAGAACAATAAGAAAATTGTATTGGTCAAATTTGATTTCCAATTGTTGAAAGGAAAATTTTTATGGAAAAATTTATCTTTTACAAGATATCAACTTATGTATAATTGTCGAATGTGTTATTTGGAAATAAATTGGAATTTATAAAGCTTGATATAATGGTCCTTAAAGTCTTCAATATGAAGAATTTGAAAGACTTGAAATGTTCGATTAAGATCCTCAATTTTGAAATATAAATCATAAGTTGTATGTTTGTAAATTGAAATTGTATTTTCAATTGTTTGGAGTTGTTTTTCAAATTATTTTGGATATAATGAATAGTTTATAAATTGATTTATGAAACTAGGAAATTTTCGACGACTTGAATCCCAATATTTGAAATGTTTGAAAAGCAACAATACTATGATTGAAAGTATTTATGAATTATTGTTGCGAAATAATTTACGACTTCGCGATATGAAATGATTTGATATATTTTCATGGATTCGGGGGACCCGTGACTAAAAGGACGTATGTGATTTAGGGTGAGCAACCTAGGCATATACGGTATCCGTGTCTGGATGAAAATCGAATTATATATGCTCCGCGATTTTGTACTTGGAGGTCCGTGTCTGGATGAAAGCCGTGAGATATACTTCGCTTGGGATCCCTCGATGATGGTATTTGGGAAGAGCAACCTAGGCATATACGGTATCTGTGTCTGGATGAAAACCAAGATATATGTGCTCCGCGATTTTGTACTTGGGGGGTCCGTGCCTGGACAAAAACCGTGATGTACACTTCGCTTGAGAACCCTTGACGATGGTCTGCTTTAGGTGTCCGGAGCAACCTTAATTATCTATATTATTGCGTACGGTAGGCTGCCCTTAGGCCTTGTCATGAGAAGCTTGAGGAATGAACAAAATTTTGACTTGAAGTTGAAACAAGTATATTTAGTACTTGTATATTTTAGTCACGCGCCTGATCAACGCATGTCTAAAGTTTGCAAGGATGACGATGGACTTGTTAGGCTTCCAGTTATCATATATATTTGAAGTTTTGAAAGCGATTTTGGTTTTGAAATCCCGAAGTGAAGTATGGTTCTATATGAAAGAAATGTATAGTACTTCAATGATTTGAAATGAAAGTGGGATTCTAAGTTCAGAGAAATTATTTTGGAACTTTCAAATGTTTTGAAGTCTATAAATATAACAATTTATATGGTATTTTAATTTAGCTAATCTAACTTATTCATCCTACTTAACTTTTTGTTTCATTAAATTATTATATTTTGCGTTGTACCAATGAATTTTCCATTTTTAGTTCTTTTACTTATATTATTTTACTATTTTATTGAATTATCTGTTTTCTACCAAGTTTTCTGAAATTTCTTATGTTGCCCAGTTTATTGTAACTGTTAAGACTATCCTATATTAACCCTTTGGATTTTTCTAGACCTATTTTAATCAAACCAACTTATTTCCAAAGAACTTTACTATTTTAAACTACTTTTACTCAATTTATTTTGCACTTTGAACATAGCTTTCTTTTACATCATATAGCAAATTTCGTTATTTAACAGTTTACGTTTTGCCTAAAACAGTTTCGATATAAGAAGTTTTACCAATTCAGTATATGATACATTTTGTGTTTAATCCATTAAGAATCTTTTGACAAATGCTATAAGTGCTTTAATTTAACAACTTTATATTTTTGGTTTTAGTAAATTTTATAAAAAAATATTTATTTTACTTAAGCATAAAATTTTCAATTCTCCTTTTCGAGGACGAAAAGATTTAAGTGAGGGAGGCTGTAATGACCCAGGATTTTTCAACTTTAGAAATATAAATTTAATTAAGTGTTAATGTTGAAGTGAATATTGATAATTATATTTTACATGAAATTTTTAAGTTATTTACCGCTAATCTAATCTTTTGTAAATTTATAGACGGTTTGACATTATTATCTAATTTTGTACATGTAACCTTGAATTTTAAGTTAAATTGCGTACGGTATTAGCTATTTCTATTTTCTAATTGTACTAAAGTTTCTAAATTTCTAAATCATTTTGGTATTTAACCAATTTGTTTTATTTTATTTTAGCTTTAATTTTATATTTAGTTGTTTAGTTTATTTGGTCTTGACTACTTGTGCTTAACTATTCCAGTGTAAATATAGTGTTTAAACTTTTATTTGACTCTTTTATCTTGTACTGAATTATTTGTACTTAATATTCTTCATCTGGTCCTTGCTCCTTTGTATTTATGTCTAACATCCTACTGTGACTACATTATTTGTATTTGACAAGTTATGGACCTATTTAACCTACTTAGCTATTTCAACTCAAATCTATTTCTTTGTAAATTATTGTATTTACCGATTTTATATTAGAAATATAAAGTTTGAACCTTATTTTGAACTACCAGTTTATTTTATTGAGTGTAATTCATTTTAAAACAGCGATAGCGAAATATGGTTGATAATTCTAGAATTTAATATTGTAAACTTTGGAATTAATTAAGCATATTGCGGCTTTACGCTAAATAAAATTTAATGTTTGGAATTTTGCTGAAATATAAAATATGGAAACAACGTTGTTTAGACAAATTGCGTTCTGGCCTAACCTGCATTTACGTTAATTTAAAATTACCTTTAGTCGCTGTTAAATTTACAACAGATTTAAATGCATAAACAACGTTTCATTTCAGCTGAAGTTCTAATTTAGGTAGTTGATTAATTTCGAATAAACCATTAAGTTTAAATTCATTTTAAAGCGGCGCTATTTGTATTGTAATGTAATGAAAAATTTATTTGAAAAAGAACGTTAGTTAACAGCAAGTCAGCAACTGTAATTAATAAATTTGAGTTGTTAAAATATTTGAAAGTTAGCATTTAACTAAAATTAACTTTGAAAAATAATTTTTTTAATTTAATGTAGAAACGGTTTATATTAATATAAATTGATTTAATTGTTCAATTGATGGAAATTATACCGTGATAAAATACGTACACAACGTTGTCCGATTCAACCATTTTTCACTAATGTTCAACCGTGTTTTGGTCTGACGTTCGTTCAACTTTGTGCACCGTTCACTTGAAATACTTCGCTCAAATCATTTCCACCGTTTCATCCCACAGATTAAACCTATCCATATCTTACATTATATGGTTTGAGATTTGGGCGGTGGAAATTATTTACCAGTTGTCATCGCCACTCTGTTTTGTTTGCCACGTTGCGGTTGGTTCCTACATCTGGTTCCCTGGTTTATGTTATAAATTGTGTGCTCCCTTGTTTCCATTTCACAACAAAATTTCCTCTCCGATAATTATTCATTTCAGCCGTATGTCCTCCCAAATCAAATTTCAATTTCCCCAAATTTGCTCCACTGCAAATCAATTCGAGACAATGGCTGTCACTTTAAAAACGTTCATCGCTTCTTGTTGGTACCCTCGACCAACTCAGCTCCTCCTTCCAATTTCGTTCTTCAAGTCGAGCTTCCACAATAACCTCCCGCGCCCAGCCTTTCCTCGCATCGATCCCTCCTTTAATCCATTGCACCTTCACTAATGTCGACATTTCCATCTTCGCTCCACGAGTTTACACCATCGAACTTTGCAGACCATCATCACGTCGCACTAGCTCCACCTCGCGTTAAACACGGCTGCGGACCGAATCTCTAATGGGATTCTTTTGTCTTCAACGCAAGGTAAGCATAGCTTACGATTGAAGTTATTTCGAGTTGCCACCTCGCATACACACTAAAGGTAATTGTGGGCTGTTGGTTGCTATTTTCTTGTTGACTCCTTTGGTTTAATTTCAATTTGTTGATTTCTTGCTGGGAGTTTTATACACGCTGCATGTTTTCATTCATATGAGGTATTAGAGAATGATCGTGTTATGCCTGTTAGGATTTCATTATACTTTATCAATATCCAATCATGAAACCCTATATCTAAATATGTAATTCATATTGATTTAATTGAGAACAAAACAGAAATAGATTAGTGGAAGCGTACCTGAATCCATAGTTAATCATGGCAATAGCCGAATCCATATTTGATTGCTAAAAAGAAGATAATTTGGTTTGGTCTTCCAAATTGACACAAATCCTAGATCTGCAATCAGCTCTCCGTAGAAGAGGTTAGAGAATTGCTAAGGCTTGTGTAATTCGGGGACCATAACCCTTTATTTATAAAGTTGACATTTTGTAATTCGGCCCTTAATCAAATTATAAAATGCCCCAGTATCTACACATTACGCCCATGATAACTTAAACTTTAATCCTATTAATTCTAATCTAAAATTAGATCACTTTAATTAGGCTTTACACCAAAATAGCACAACACATTTTATTTTACATATGCGGCCCAGTTGTCGAAATATTCCAACAATCCCCCCCCCCTCTGGCCCACATATGAAATAACCTTAAAATGTGTTTAACTTTATATGCTCCAAAATTTGCTATTTATAACATATGGAGTATCTAAAACAATCTCGTTCATTAATTGCGTTGACAAAGGATCAAAGTGGCATTCGTTACATTTATCGTAACTAAACTCATCAATGGTCACATATATCAATACAATCAAATGACATAGATCAATCATGGATGCGTAGCATGGAAATTACATGAAATGTGATATATACATGTCTATTTCCAACTGGTCCTTCTTTAGTGATATCAAAACGTTTAATATTTAAACAACCTGAGTGCAAAAAAAACTTCATTACTTTATTTCTAATCAGAAAATGAACTTGATTTACATATATCTGTAACCGAAACATAGAGCAGTGAGTCATATGACAATACCAAATATAAACTCCCCCCGAACAAAAATATCCTTACATAAAAGTTACACCAATTGAGCTATATACTCATGAAAGACCTTAGGTGATAGTCTTTTGGTAAGCAGATCCGCCATAATGGAGTTTGTCTAAATATGCTCTATGATTTACAATATATTTTGCACTCTTCCTTTATTGGAAAATAATATATATTTTACTGTCACAATATTACTTGGTCTTTCAATTCTTTATCAATAACTGGAGTCTTGTGACAAAATTTCATTATTATTTTCCATATTTGGATGTCTTATAATTAATCAAAGACGATATTTTCAAAGTGGTGAAAACTATAAGTGCCTAAGTGACAATTTTCTCTTATGTAATTTCACCCATAAAATATAGTATCATTGTTAGAAGTGGATATTTTGCAGTAATGACATCCAAAATATCTGGATCGTAATTCTTTATGATCTCCAGCCGATCCGATCTTTTATCTATAAGCATATGATCTTTTATTTTATTCCTTAAGGATATCTCATAACCATTTTGGCTACTAAATCAGTGATCCACTTTTAATATCAGTAAGGTATCTGCCAAATAATACACGCATATCCATATGTGTATATACATTAGTATGCATTGGAATTCAGACTACAAATGCATGAAAAATCTTTTGCATTTCTTTAGTTTCAAGGATGGCAACAATTATCTGTTTTGGTAAAAGAAAATCACTGAATCGCAGTTTACAAACTTAACCTTTGAAGCATTTATCTTCCTAATTCTTTTGTAATAATCCAAAATATCACCCCATGAACAATAATGGTGAATTTGAATCCCAAATACAAAAGACTAATCCATAAATGAGTTTCTTAAGTGGTTTCACCAATGTCTCCATTGAGAAATATAACTTTAATCTCCATCAGATAATGCTCAAAAGTACAAACTGTAGTAAGCTCCAAAGTGATCGATTCAGAATCGTTTACTAAGTCCAAAATGAAACATTCTTAAAAGAAAATAAAATTTCCTTTTAATAATAGTGCTTTCGATAAAGTGCCTTATAAAATTCAATATTGCCCACTTGATCCCTTTTGGTTTTGAATAGTTATTCATAACCAATGATCTTATCACTTAAGTTAGAGGGAAATTTCAAACTTTATTATCCATATAGATTTATACTATATGTTCATTTCTTAAATCCACATTTTAAATTAGTACCTTACATGGATTGATGTAAGTCCGTAGCATCATCTTTATCAATCCATTATTTATCTTTATAAAGAAATACTACACAATAATCTGAAATAGCATTTCTTCCCATTTAGGTGGATTTCCTTAGTGATCTTGCATCTTTGAGGTTGTTGAGTTTGTTTTCTTGAAGCAATATCCTTAGCTTAAAGAAAAATTATCTTCAACATCGTCTTATTATGGTTCTTAATTTACTTCTTCTTAATAAAAGAAAAAACAAATCTTAAACTTTAAGCAAAGAAGCAACCGCAGTTGAATCAAAGATAATGATTCTCTTTAAAGACAATGGTATTACTTTATTTCTCCCCCCAAACTCAACATCCTCAAAAAACTATTGAATTTTCTGCTTTAAATTTTTTCCTTAGTGTGGGTTCATAAAAAATTATAAACTTTAACTCACTTAGAATAGGATAAATTAACAGAAATAATCCGAAGTTTGACGTGTCTTCCCATATTAATCCGAAGTTTGGATTATTTTTAATTAATCCCAAGTTTGGGGGGTCCCTTCCCATATTGATCCCGATGACTTATTAACTTGTTGTAGCCGGTTATCAAACTTAAATTCGTCTTCTCCAAACTAGTTTCCTACTCTAGAAAAATCATTTGGGAAAGAAGAATTTAAGTTTGATAACTGATTACAACAAGTTAATAAGTCATCGGGATCAGTGTGGTAAGGGGCCTCCAAAACTTGGGATTATTTAAAAATAATCCAAACTTTGGATTGATATCAGAAGGCGCGTCAAACTTCGCATTATTCCTATCAATTAATCCCTTAGAATATCAATAAAGTATTTTCTATCTTTATGATATCTCAATCTATAACTCCTTAGTAAACTGAAACAAATAATTATATTAATCATCAAAACAAGATTTGTGATATCATTACAGGCTATTTAGCATAAGTAGCCATAACTTATATATCAGACATTAAGAGCTTCAATTACATAAAAATTTGAATTTATTCATAAATCAACACTATTATTACTTGATGAATATGTTTATATTAGAAATATAAAATCGAAATCTGTCTAAATGACAGCATAAAAAATATCGAATAAATTCAAGCAGTTTGACTTAAATCTCAATAATAACTTTATATGTCTATATATCCCAATAAAGAAATAACTATAAATATATCCTTATGTTATTTCTTTTCTTTGAGATCCTTAGCGACTTCTTAATCTTTATTCATACATTTATTTTCAATGTATATCAAATGAGTACTTTTCAATCATAAAAACTTCAATCTCTATTTTAATTACCAAAGCGCTAAATTAGCCCAATAAAATAACATATTATTCTTAAGATAATTTTAATCTTTAAATGAATATACAGAAGATAGCACCAAAAATAACGATAACTTGAGCGTCTTTAGCTTTTGAAGCAATATCTTTTTCCGTATAGTACTCATTTATATTTCTTTTACTTTGACTTTATGTAATCAAGCACCACAAAGAGTGCTTGATTTCCCTTATTGTTTTCACAAAAACCGTTTCCATTCTCAGTAGATAACTTATACGAAATTAGTTATCGTTACCTATAGCACATTCTTGAAAAACTTCTAAAATATTTATTTAATGATCATTTAACTCTTGCCTTTGAATTCTATCACCTTTCAGTAGTCTTTATAACATTATAAGAATATTTAACCGTAGTAGGGTTGGTTGTAACCCTCTTAGTTACAAGAGTTAAATCTATAAATTCAAGAACAAATAACGTGCTCTCATACAAATCCTTATATTTATCCCAAAACAAGATGGGAATATTCTTCAAATTGGCAGATAATTCAGTTAAATTAGCTGAAAATGAACAAAAAATAAAATAAAATGAAGATTGACCGTATATGCTCATAGCCAAATATCAACCATAGTAAACTCAAATAATTGTTAAGTCTCTTTTCAAGATACCTAGTACACATTAATATCAAGTCTTTGGACAGTAATATTAACTGTAAGTGGTACTCTTGTTGTAATGATCAAACACTGACAATAAATTCAAGTCAAATAACAACCTTCCTTTGGGCCGATAAATTATTCACTCGAAAAACCTTATAATTGTCACGTATTTATCATCACACATGTGTAAGCGATTCGGCCAAATATTAGTCTTCCTTTGGGCCGGTTAATACTCGCATGAACAACTACACACAAATATCAAACATTTTCATGAACCACCAAAATATAGATGTCACTTTGGTGACATATTATTTCAGTCAATTCACTATGTATGTAGGATATTTACGGTTATAAAGAGACGCCAAAATTATATTTGAATTTATCCTTAATATATGTACAATATATTTCGAGTGTTATAAAACACTCTCAATGCTTTAGGTCTATATGACATCTGAAAAACTTAAAATTATAATAGTGACATAACGAGTTTTAGTCATAGTTGTCATAATCTATTGCTTTAGGTATGTAGTTACATTAATGACATTTCCTTAATAAATATGATACAAAACATCATAAATAAATCACGATATCATAGATGAATGTCATGATCAATTACCACATAAAATTATGTGTAAACGACATAATAAATATCATACTGAATAACCTGAATGACTGAAGTAACCATGATGTATATCCGAAGCATAATATAACATGTGCTTTTTTTTATACTGTCAACCAAAAAAAAAAAAAAAAACTTTTTTTTTTAAAAACCGTAGAAGTTACCGTAGTTTGACCATAATAAAGTAACCTACTGATCATCATCCTAAAACGTAGGTGAAATGGTCAAAGATTCAAACATGATAGCTAATTAGATTAAGCAACACAAATGCAAAATTTTATATACCAAACCCAAAAGGCCTAAAATAAAAGCATCATGACAGGTTACCGAAACATCATACACATGCCATGAAACATTATTTGCATATGACAAATAAGTTAATGTGGCATGTCCTATATCCATACAATAAGCAATAATTGTTCCAAACAGTACACATGGTATATAAAAAAAACTTCTTTTTTAAAGCCTGTAAGGATAACATGAAATTCGCTCAGTAGAGCTTCCAAAACTTTATGCATAAAACGGGTTCAAGACTTGGTCAAAACAAATAATATAGTATAATATATGACATCAGAAGTAACAATAGACCGGCGACTGCAGAATGCAACTTACAACTAGACGTAATAAACATATATTTTTAAACAAAAAACCAGAACCCGTTGAATTAACATATTGACAAACTATGTTATATTAACATTATTCATGCTGGATCCATAGAACCAATGAAAGAACGTGAAGGAGATAATAGATCTTAATCCATATAGATCTGAAACTTAACCCAAATAAAAAATTAAAAAAAAATTATTAGCCATAGTTAATATACTCAACCTGTTGTGAAAAGAAAACATAACATATAAGCCGTATGAATTGAAAACACAATTCAACCTTTGTTCTGAAATGGCAAAACAACATGTATAAAATAAAAAAAACAAAATTTTCCCAATAGAGTCAATAATGGTTGGCTTTGATACCACTTGTTAGGATTTCATTATACTTTATCAATATCCAATCATGAAACCCTAGATCTAAATATGTAATCCATATTGATTTAATTGAGAACAAAACAGAAATAGATTAGCGGAAGCGTACCTGAATCCGTAGTTAATCATGGCAATAGCTAAATCCATATTTGGTTGCTAAAAAGATATAATTTGGTTTGGTCTTCCAAATTGATACAAAGCCTATATCTGAAATCAGCTCTCCGTAGAAGAGGTTAAAGAGTTGTTAAGGCTTGTGTAATTCGGGGACCATAACCCTTTATTTATAAAGTTGGCATTTTGTAATTCGACCCTTAAACAAATTATAAAATGCCCCGGTATCTACACATTAGTCCCATGATAACTTAAACTTTAAGTCTATTAATTCTAATCTAAAATTAGATCACTTTAATTAGGCTTTACACCAAAATAGCACAACACATTTTATTTTACATATGCGGGTCAATTGTCGAAATATTCCAACAATGCCATACAACATCTTAGTTACCATGTTAATCTCTACTTAAGCCTACTCCTCTCGCATGCGTTAAACTATGCTATATTTTAATCTTGAAACAATATTAGTTTACCGGTTGTCTGGCTTCATATACCCTGTTTCGAGTTGGCCTCTAAAGTCTGCTGTACACAGGCACCTTAGTTTATATGTTTGAGAGAAAAAAAAAATTCATCCCTTTGACTTTGCGATTCCAGTTTTACCCCTTAAGAAGCGTCAACATCACTCTGTCCATTTTTACACATCTTGATATGCTCATATTCTTTGAACCACCCCTATAATGGGCTTCACCTGTGTACGCACCAGGACCACAAATTTCTAGGTATTGTTTTATCTATGTGATGGTGAATGTCCTCTCAACAAACCATCATAGTCATGTTATTTATATCCTCTGCTCGTCCTGCAAAGTCTGTCTCTTCTTGCTCCCACCGGTCTATTACCCCTCGACTCACCTTTGACTAGGTAGACAAGAAGACCGTGTCTGCATTCTTTTCAAGTGTCGAGGCCAGGCATAACTGTATGCATGTAGTTGTTGTTAGCTTAATTGTTGTGGTTATACACTGCCATAGTATTTAGACTTTGGGGTAAACCATACTTTGATTATATGTGAGCTTGGAGTCAGTTTCATGTAGTCCCCACTTCATGCATGTATAGTCCCAAATCCGCTTGTTAGTTGTTAGATCTTGGTACCCATGGTCACTTTTGAAATGGACTGTCACCTTAATCTATATTACTGCCTTGTTAGCTTAATTGATTTATTTCACCCGTGGCGTACATGTGTACTCTTACTTTATACTGCCTTGTTATCCTACTTGACTTCGTGGCACAGTACCCATTACTTTATATGAATATGCCCACATTTAACTGTTAAAAATGTAGACATGCATGAAAGAAACCAGCTTGCTCCTCTCATTTTCTGTATTGCTGCGTGACTAGGCAATACTATTACGCCTGATCTTCGATTTGGCGAAGCCCCTTAAGCTACCCATTCCGGTATTGTTTCATATATATATATATATATATATATATATATATATATATATATATATATATATATATATATATATATATATTTGCAGTAACGTTCTTGGCTTCCCTATAAAACCAGACCGGTGAGTTTGTGCCATTTTGACTTTCCCGAAGGCACTTACCTATTTGGATATTTTGTCTTTGATTTGCTGTAGCATTCCAAGCCTTAGACTTGTGTATCTATGAAAAGAGGAACATCAGTAAACCTAATTTTATTTCGTACTCGAATATCCCAAAATACAAAGTATCGGTATTATTTATACAACACGATGGGCTTTTAACCATCCAGCCCAACAACAAAGAAAACAAATACGAAAATAACCCAAAATACAACAAACCAGGCCTTATTAACAAAACCAAAAATACAAAATACAAAAGAACATCAAAATACTACACATAATCTCTACACCCCTCCCTCAAGACTGACCTGCATAGAAGGATAGTCTTGACATGACAAAAGAGAAACCATCCCAAGCTTGTGCACCAAAGTCTTGTGCTGATCAGCACCCAGTGGTTTAGTCATAATGTCTGCGAGCTGCAAAACAGACTTTACATATTTTGTCATTAAGAAACCTGACTTGATGTTCTCTATAACATAATGTACATCAAGTTTATGATGTTTTGTTCTCATATGTTTGGTTTTTTCATGAAAACATGGGTCTTGTGCAATATGCATTGCTGAAGCATTATCACAATGAAGAATAATAGGATTTGATACATGAACATCCAAATCAGTAAGCAAACCTTCAATCCATACTAATTCACTGGTTGCATAACTCATGCTCCTATACTCTGCCTCAGTGCTACTTTTAGAAACCACCTTCTGTTTCTTAGTTTTCCATGATACTAAAGCATTTCCAAGAAAAACACAATATCCAGACAAAGATTTACCAGTATCATTGCACATACCCCAGTCTGCATCACAATATGCACTCAAAACCAAATCAGAGTTAGCTGGAAAAGATAAACCCATATTCATAGAACCTTTCAAATATCTCAATATATATAAGGCTGCATTAAAATGAGGAACTCTAGGAGATTGAAGAAACTGGCTTAATTGTTGAACAGCAAAAGAAATATCTGGTCTGGTTAAATTCAAATACAACAGCTTACTAATCATTCTTCTATAATTTTCAGGGTCTGATATGGTTTCTCCTTCAAAATTGCTCAATTTCAACCCTTTTTGCATTGGAAAAGAGGCTGGTTTACAGTTCTGCAAATTGTAATCCCTTAATAAATCATGAATATACTTTCTCTGATTCAAAAAAATTCCAGACTTTGATCTTGAAACTTCAATCCCAAGAAAATATTTGATATCACCTAAATCTTTGATTGTGAAAGCTTGATGAAGATCATTTTTCAAATTATTTATAAAGGAAGAACTATTCCCAGTTATAAGCAAATCATCCACATATGCCACAACCACAAGAAAAATGGAATCTGTCTTGAAAACAAACATAGAATAATCCTGTTTTGATTGAATAAACCCCCACGAAATCAAAAACTTACTTAATTCTTGATTCCAGCATCTAGAAGCCTGTTTTAAACCATAAATGGATTTCTTTAGTTTGCAAACTTGCTTTGAATCTGCTTTATCATAACCTACAGGTGGAAGCATGTATATTTCTTCTTCAAGAAACCCATGCAAAAAAGCATTATTAATGTCCAACTGTTGTATTGACCAGCCTCTAACTGCAGCAACAGCTAATACAATTCGAACTGTTGTAAATTTAGCAACAGGACTAAATGTATATTTATAATCCTTACCAGAAATTTGTCTATCTCCTCTTGCAACAAGCCTTGCTTTATACCTTTCTACTTCACCATTTGGTTTAAATTTTGTTTTGAAGACCCATTTGCAGGCAATAGGTTTTTTGTCACTAGGCAATTGAACAAGTTCCCAAGTGTCATTCTTTTCTAAAGCATCTATTTCTTGTTTCATAGCATGTACCCACTCTGGAAACATCTTAGCTTGATTATAAGAAGATGGCTCAAATGATGAAAACACATTGGCTAAACTATGCATTTCAGTGTCATTAAGTTGAACAAAAGATGCCTCATTAAACTCATTAAAAGAAATAGAATTATTCACTTGTCTTGAAGGCAACTTTGCAGTAACATAATCATCATATTTCTTTGGTAAATGACAAACTCTAGAAGATGTTCTGGTAGGATGTAATCGAACAGGAGAATCATTATATGAAGGAGGAATTGATGACTGATCTTCAACAAGAGGACTACTTGAATCAGTGAGATTATTGAAAGGAACAGGTATTGATTCATTTTGATTAGAATTAGTTTGAGAATTCTGCATAACCAAATCACTCTGATCTAATGCTGGATTTACTAAGGCTGAATTTCCAGGTGTGTGATCATTAAAAGAAACAGGGAGTGACTTATTAAGAAAAGGAAACACATTCTCAACAAAATGAACATCTCTACTGTATACTATTTTATGTGTTTCAAGATCATATAACTTATACCCTTTTTGTCCATAAGGATAACCAATTAAAACACATTTTTTAGCCCTTTCAGCAAATTTATCATGTAGCCTTTGAAATTAAAAACATAGGCATCCAAGAACTCTAAGATGTGCATATTCGGGGACTTTATTCATTAACAATTCATAAGGTGTTTTCCAATTTAACACTGAACTAGGCATCAGATTAATGAGATGAGTAGCAGTCAAAAGACAATCCCCCCAAAATTTGAGAGGCATACCAGCATGAATCCTAATTGTCCTTGCTGTCTCAACCAAATGTCTGTGTTTTCTTTCAACTCTGCCATTCTGTTGTGGATTTCCTGGAATAGATCTTTGATGTAATATCCCTTTTGATGCAAATAGTTGTTTACAAGCATCTTGAACAATCTCAGTCCCATTATCAGATCTGACAACTTTAATCTTCTTTCCAAATTGATTGAAAACATATTAAATGAAATCCTTAATAACAGAAGCTACCTGAAGCTTAGAATGAAGCAAATATGTCCATGTATTTCTTGTATGATCATCAAGAATGGTTAAAAAATATGTTTCACCACAAAGTGCTGGTCTGTGATACCTTCCCCACAAATCAATATGTATCAAATCAAAAGGAAATTCAGCATAAGAATCAGAATGAGGAAAAACAAATTTATGATGTTTTCCTAACACACATGCTTCACAAGTAAAATCCTCAAGTATTCTGCCTGATGTAAGATTCTGAATACATTTCATTTTATTGAAAGAAGGATGACCTAGCCTAGCATGAAGAACATCAATACTAGGTTTGTTACATGATGTAATAATATTGTTCACAGAGACAAGAAAACAATTATTCTCAAACATAGAATGAGATTCAGAAGTAACAGAAAATAAGAAAGATGAAAATGACAATCTACATAAACCAGAAACCCTTGATCCACTGGCTTGAATCTGATTTGATTCAGAGTCCTGAAAATAGCAAGAAGATTTTGTGAATTTTGCTGTGACATTATTTTGATCAAGAAGTTTTCCTACAGAGATAAGATTATTTTTGAAAGTAGGAACATACAATACATTTTGTATTTGTAAGTTCTGACTCAAATTCACAGCACCAACATGATTAACTGGAATAATAGACCCATCAGGCAGATTAACCTTTATAGGTGTCTTAAGTTTTTTAAGTGAAGCAAAAAGTGTTATATCAGATGTCATATGATCAGTGGCTCCTGTGTCAACTATCCAAGATTTCTGATCAAAAAACTTAGTAAAATTATCTCCAATAACTGAAGAAATTTTACCTGCATAATTGATTGAAGAACCAAGTGGATTATCCTCTAAGCAAGAACTGGAACTTGATTGATGTACCATCTTCATGACTTGATTATACACAGCAGAAACTAAAACTGGATCATACTGTTCACCTTCAGCAGTCACAAAATTCATAGCAGCATTAGAAGCATCAGCAAATTCAGGTTTGCTTCCAAGAATTCCCTTATCAGTTTGAACTTGAGCATTATTGGCATTCTTTGAATTTTGCTTTTGCTTTGTAATAAACTCTTTGTTCCACCATTCTGGATATCCAATCAACTTAAAACATTGATCACTTGTGTGCCCCTTTTTCTTGCAATGATCACGCAACAAATCACTTTTCTGTCTCTTTGCATCTCTTTTGACATTCTACCAATTTGGCTTAGGAAAAGTTTTAACAGCATTAAGAGCATTCGTCTCTACCTGAGTAGAATTTTTTTCTGCCAAGTTATTTTGATGCTCAACTTGTTGCAGAATATAATAGGCTTTGTGGACATTAGGAAGTGGATCAGTGCTAAGAATATTTGTTATAACCTGATCATATTCCTTTGTCAATCCAGATAATAGCTGCATTAGCTTATTTCGTTGATCATTTTCAAGAATTTTCTTCAGAATCCCACAAGAACAATTTCTCAAAGCACCACACGTGCATTTGGGAAAACCTTCAAGAATCTGCAGTTGATCCCAAATTGTCTTCAGTTTTCCATAGTATTCAGCAATACTAAGTTCATTTTGATAGGTTGAAGTCAAACTCTGATGAAGATCGAACAATCTTGGTGCCGTGGTTTGACCAAACCTTTCACCCAATTCTTTCCACAGCTGACAAGAGGAATCAACAAACATAAAGCTCTCTGACAAGACTTTATCCATAGAATTCAGGATCCAGGACATAACCATGTAGTCATTTCTCACCCATTTCTGATAATCGTTTGATGTAATTGGCGGCATAGGAAGAGAGAACCATCCACAAATTGCAATTTATTTCGAGCAATTAAAGCCATCCTCACTGTTCTACACCAATTCAAATAATTCGAACCTGATAATACATGATTTCCAAGCTGCATCCCTGGATGATCTGAATTTGAGAGATAATAGGGATCGTTGAAGTTGATCGGTTGATTAACTTGAACTGGTTCATCAGATTGGATAGATTCGGAACTTGTATTCACCATTTTTGAAAGAAGAAAGAAGAAATTAAGAAGAAAAGAAATCAAATCTGAGATCGTCTCAGCTCTGATACCATGAAAAGAGGAACATCAGTAAACCTAATTTTATTTCATACTCGAATATCCCAAAATACAAAGTATCGGTATTATTTATACAACACGATGGGCTTTTAACCATCCAGCCCAACAACAAAGAAAACAAATACGAAAATAACCCAAAATACAACAAACCAGGCCTTATTAACAAAACCAAAAATACAAAATACAAAAGAACAACAAAATACTACACATAATCTCTACAATCTATTTTCCACATACTTGAATTTAGTTGCCCCTGCTTTCCATATTTCATGCGCATGCAGGCATCACTGTGACCTTATGAATACTTATTTAAAATCCTATGTGAGCTTAGAAATGAATGTAACTCTGGAAGGGCATACAACCATGTATCTTGACCAATGTGAGTATGACTCCATGCAAGCCTTACTATTATGAACGTTTAATTTCCGAGTTGGCAGTTGTGGTTGTACTTGCTAACATGCTTGTCAATGGTAGATTCCTTACGTGTTGGTTTGCTATGCGGATTTATTCTTACGATTGCATCTAATTTGAACATTTTACTGTAAGTTACCATGCCATCACCCCTTTTTGCTACTGTCTTATTTGATGCTTGTGTATATTCGATCTGCTTTGGTGAGTACTTCGGCAGTTCCTCATATTTTTGGGATAAAACAATTATATTTTTATGTTTATTTTGCTGACTTACTGTTTAATCCTGACTCGGGTGTTTTGTATATTTTGCATGAGACACTCTGGTCAGGTCCTAAGTGTTCTAGGTTATAGATATCAGATCACAAAATGGGAGAGGACGTGAAGACGTGGAGGCGCATGCTTGCGCTAAGCTCGAGAAAAATAAAGGAGTAAATTTAGTTCATTAAAATTTATGTATAAAAACTTATATTGTCTTCCGCTATACAAATTTGTAAAACTTTCATATTTATGAGAAATTTTATTCCGGTGCAAGATATTGTACAGTGTGATTCTGTGTTAATTCTGTTTAAGCCGTTTAAAACCAACAACAATCTGTCATTTTGAACGTTTCGGTTGGTTTAAATACCGATTAGAGGCGGTCAAAACGGCAGGTCGTTACAGTTTCCAACGGCTAGCTGGCCAGACAAAAAATACACGTAGCCAAGTTTCACAGTTGGAAGCCGTTAGAAAGTATCTGTTGATGGCATTGAAATTCGTTGAAAACCGTTGATCCGTATACCAAACGGCATTGTCAACGGCTTCCAACGGCGTACCAACAGCCGCCAATGGCCCCCTAACGTTGGAATCCATTGTTCCTCTTGTAGTGATCCGACGTCACACTAGTGGTGGGAAGCATGCACAACCCTTGCCCAGGACTGACAAGACAAATGCATAGAGCATCAATCGCGTAAGGGGGCAATAAAAACCGAAAATTTTCTACCACTATTCAGAAAACATCGCTCCACAGCCTATTCACTCCATTCGAATTTCGACTTCGATGCTTCTTAGGGCTTTACCTTCCACCGCTTCGCTAGACTTCAGCTCGTCGTTTGAGAAAGGACAACGGCAGGAGCGCGGCAGCGCGATAGGCTTGGGCTCGTCATTCGAGTTTCAATTTGGGATTTCACTTTGGTTTCGAATTCGATAACTCCCTCTAACTTGCTGCTACATGCTGTGCAGGAATGACTTGACATCTTTTAGTTAATTTCAATTTAAATCATAGGCAATAGAATTCCCTTTTTTTAAATTGCAATTTCAATCTTTTGGTCGGAAATTGGACTGACGTATTTATAATTAAATTTGTAGAAAAAGCCTTCAAATTGCAGCAGAACGGTGGCTAGACCACTGAACTAGTAGCAGGTCTTCAATCTTCATTTGTTTAGTTCCAATTTGTAGGAAAAGGACCCGTTGTTCACCTGTTTCAAGCTTTCTAAACATGTAAGTTTAATGTTCATTTTGATTTTTGATTTTTTTTTTATGTTGATTGCTTTGTTTAGTTATTATTTTATTAGTTAGTTACTTAATTTGTTAAACGAATTAAAAATTTCGTTGAATGAATATGACTTATGAACAAAATCATTGAATGAATTAGGAATGAATTATGGATTTTTGAATAATGCATAATAAGTTATGATTGAAGTATTGTTACAAATTAATTTTTATACATAATTATATCATTTTATTATGTTGAATGAATTATGGATCAAATAAGTTATGTTGAAGTATTATTATAAATTAATTTTTATACATTATTAAATTCTGCATAATTAAATTGTTTATTATTTATAAGGTGACTAAAATGCTAGTATTATTAGATTTATAACATTATGTTATGTCTTCGAGATAGGAATCGAAAACAGAATTCTGGATATCAAAATAGGAAGAGAAAACAACATAAGGGTGAAGAAGCAAAATCATTAGTCAGCTCAATTCGAAATTTATTTCAAGCAAGAAATAAATAAACTCAAACTTCAAATCATATCAAGTTGACGAAACTAATTTGAAACATGAGAATATTGGTTTTAGCACTGATATCAATGAAGATGATGAACCTATAAATGAAAATATTGAAGTAGAAGTGTGACGGCAAGGAATTTCGCTCGGTCCGATCCAGTCGCTAAACCGACCCAGACCGTTCGAAACGCCCTATCGTTTGCGAACACGACAAAACAGAACGCATACAGAAGAACATTTCACTATATATTACAACAGTGCATCAGCTTACAAGAATATACAGAGTATAAATGAATATTACACAGAAATATCAGAGATTTAAATTACATAGCAGCGGAAAATAATACAATACACAACTAGAAGGAGATATACGGATACAAAGCTTTCCGGATATCATTCCAGCTGTAAACTAGGATCCTGTGAATATAAATCTGCAAAACCGAAACTACTAGCTGCCCGTGTCAAAATAAGGGCACCCAGAGTTTAGGTTAAAACAATAAACTCCAGGTCAGTCATGTGACTGGTGTGAGAACTAAAACAGTTATTAATCTTTATTTTAAATCATTAGGTAAATCAAGGGACCACGCCGTATAACACGGAACGGGTTTCCTCCCAAGAATACCAGTGCATAAAACAAACAGCGCAATGCTAAATAAAGAAAAATGAAGCTGTTATAAGACCCAGGTCCTATCACACAATGCAACGCAAGCCGGGGGATAGGGTTTTCCCTTATAACAGCCAAAGAATGCTTGATACGTTTAAAACAAATCATTTGATACTATAATAAGTGCATAGTGTATAAAACAACTTCAAATCATAAGTATCAATCATAGGCGGCATGAGTGCCCCATACCACTATGTCGCCGTATATAGGTTATACAATCAAAATCGCAAAGTCACGTATTTGGAAATTGGATTTCCGTCTATGAACCGAGGCAAAAGATAGTCCTCAACCGATTCGAGACTGTCTAGCCCGAGCCTCAGGCAAGTACTCTGTCAAGCCTTTGGATCCTCAGGGCCGGTCCACACGGAGTGGATTAAAATGCCTGAACATGCGTTTCCCCGCCCTATGGGGCGTAAACGAGCCAACTAAATGACTCCATCGGTTCGAGAACGACCGATCAATCCGAGGCGCCTCGCAACAGCAACAACCACATAAGCCAAACTCGTCAGGGCGTGTAAAACCACTGACGCCACTTCTAGCTAGAAAGAAACGCATGCCCTCCCTGACGTCCTCTCCCGTTTTTGGTTCATACCGGGTGTGAAACACGCGAAGGAAACGTTACACAAAGCTACGCCACAAGGGCCTTGCTTTGATCATCACCACAAGACTTTGCTTTTCAACAGAAGCCTCGATCAATTGCCACTTAGGCATGCCACACAGGCAATTCACTCCATGCGTTTGATATCCATCAATATATAACCCCTGAGCTCGTACGTCTCAGAGAAGAGCGTTAAGCAAGAGAATAAATTCTCCGCCGCCAAACAGATATATATTTAATAGAAATCAAACACACAGACTAAAATCCAATGTCAGACACACAGTCCATTTACAAGTCCGTTCTGGGTCTGAACGAAACCGGAGGCACCTAGTACCCCGCATATCCATCGATCTCCAAGTACGTCTGGACGATCACTAACTGTTTCCATCTTCTTGGGTGTACAGCCCAATCAAGATCATCAGTTATCACCCAAACGACGTGAAGACCTCCGGTCTTCGACCATCGTCTTCATCTTCGACTTATCGTCGTATCAGTTATTCAGAATGGGATAAACCCGGTCTTTCCGAATAACTCGCGTATATATTATAAAAGTGTTACACAAACACAACATACGCCTCATTCCAATTCATTAGTCACTAACCGTAAATTAATCAAGAGAATAATTCCCCAAACATTAACCCCGAAGGCCGAAACCAACATCAGATCAATATCCAGAAAACCATTCTACTTGGCTAACCGACAGTTAGTTTCTAAATTTCACATTCATAGGGAAAGGTTCCCATTAATTTTATCAAAGATAAATTCTTGAATTTATGCTTTAATCTACTTTTGAATATCAATTCAAACTAGTCGGGATTAGCGAACCTTACCGAAGTAATCATTTGTTTTAATTTCCCAATCCCAACCTATTCATCCCATGAAGTAAAACTGGTAATACTTCATATCTAACACCACGGTGTTATCGGTAAATTCAATTACCATTTCACGTTCAAATCTAATTAAAGATTTAACTATCGCCTGGAGCAAAACTGGTGATACTCCATTCTCGATCATTTCAATCTAATTAAAGATTCATTAAAACTCCACTTAGTTTTAATCTTCGGCTGGGTTAAAGAATCAGTGTCATTTAAAACACGGTTCACGATAAACCCAAAACCACATTCATTAATTATCGGGTTAAAGAACAAGTGTTATTTGAAACACTGTTCACGATAAACCCAAAAATCAATATCGATTCAATTCCCATTAAATATTATTTAATTGGTACACTCCATTAAATCTAAATAAAAAGATTTAATCCTTTCTCAACTGGGTTCAAGAACAGTGTTAATGAAGACACCATTCACGACAAACCCAAATCACATTCATCAATTATCGGGTTAAAGAACAAGTGTTATTTAAAACACTGTTCACGATAAACCCAAAAATCAATATCAATTCTATTCCAATTAAATGTTATTTAATTGGTACACTTCATTAAATTTGAATAAAAAGATTTAATCTTTTCTCAACTGGGTTCAAGAACAGTGTTAGTGAAGACACCATTCACGACAAACCCAAATCACATTTGATATTCAATACAAGGCTCTGAATAGAAAATATATCGGCTTATATTCAATATCAAATTCTACGACTAACAAACGTCGTATTGGAAATAACGATATAAATATATATCTTTCAAATTTCCATAACAACACCTGTATAATCACGAATTCCAACATCGAAATATTCCGAAGACAATTTCGATTCAAATCCACTCCAATGCAATCATTGGAAATTTTGGTTATTTTCAAAACCCTTTTCGAATTCAATTTATTTATTTAAAAATAAATAGAATTATAATTCTAGTTCAAAACTAGTTCATTTCGATAAAAATCTATTTTTATCTTTTCAAATATGGAGTTTTTCATCCCAATTCTTTCTAAATCATTTCTTATGATTTTACACAAATTATTACTATTTTTAATAATTTTATCAAGGCCCGTACAGTCGATTTCCATCAATGGCCATCGAACTGCACTTACAGCGACCTTTTTCAAATTTGATTTGGACATAATTCCAAATCCAACCGTTAGATTTCAAATTTCTAATATTCGTTAGAAAGCTCTTTTCGATACGAACCCAACGGTTCCGGTTTTAGGAGAATCCGACGGTCGGATCTCCCGTAATGTCCGTTTGAAATCAATGGTCGAAATTCACGAACTACCGCGGCGCGGCGCGTTCTATTCAGGCCATTATATTATATATATAATATATATAATATATATTTCGTCGATTTCTATTTAAAACGAATTATATAAATAGTTTTAAAATTCGTTTCAAAATCTATTTCAACTTCCATTTCAATTCAAGGCAAAATTGAATTCTTCTTTATAAATTCGTTTTAAAATTCATTTCTATTCAATTCAAATTTCAATTCAATTTGAATTCATATTCAATTCAATTCATTTCGAAATCGTTTTCAATTCAATTCATTTCGAAATCGTTTTCAATTCAATTCATTTCGAAATCGTTTTCAATCCATTTCATTTCGAAAAATTCGATTTCGAGATTACTTTTCAATATTCATTTTAAAATGAATAAAATCGATATAAATATCATTTACGTCAAAATGGCGTCAATCTAATCAACACGGCTTCATAAATTTCTATTTTCAAATATTCTATTTCAAATATTTCCTATTATCAAAATATTTGTTATTATCAAAATATTCTTTATTTTCACGATTGGAATGAGGCCCAATCAATTACCATATAAAATTAATTATATGGATTTTCATACAACACATGTATATAATAACATTGAAAATAATCAATCATCAACCAAAGTGCACTACACTGTATAAGCATCAAATATAGATATTCAACGCTTATAACAGCCTGTCAATCAATCGATCGACATATTTAAGCAATCAGGATGAGTGAAATTCATATTTCATCCCAACACCCGTGTGGGGTTTCAAACAATCAAACACAGATTTTAGTTGTGCAGTTGGGCGATGTGTAAAATTTATCGTCCCAATCAATGTCATTCAAATAAGTGTACATAAACAAACCATCTGGTTTGTAAATGAATATTTATTTATTCACTTCACTATTTTCATATTCACGTTAAAAATTATATTTTTAACGATAAAACATTTTATTTCAACCTATGAATTTCTATTCAATTCAATTATTCAATAAAATGATATCTTTATTTTTCTAACATGTTTTAGAAAATTTCGGCGGCATAACGGCACGATACTAGAAACGGGACAAGGCCTAGCCTTATCCCCGGTCTAGTGAAGGCCCACGCCATTCACATATCAATTTTAATCAATTTCCAATTCAACCAATCAATCAAATCCAAATCAAATAATCTAACCCACTACACAACCAAACAAACAAGTCCATGGTATGTGGACGGGTGTCGGGTGCTTCTAATAAGCACCGTCTGCATCCTAGTATATATATATAACTAGAAAATAAATTTGAAAGGTGAGAAATTCTCACATATAGCTATCCAAGCTCCACGGCTCTTCATTTGCAGAAGTCTTCGTCGTTTCGCCTTTTTGTCACCTTCATTGTCCGCTTTCACTACATATGTAAAAATCGAGTTTTTTACTTTTACTTTGCTATTCAATATATAAAAATCGAATTTTTACTTTGCTATTCGATATATAAAAATCGAATTTTTACTTTGCTATTCGATATATAAAAATCGAATTTTTACTTTGCTATTCGATATATAAAGATTCTATTTTCTTTCGAAGTTCAAAACATAAAAACTATATTTTCTTTCGAAGTTCAAAACATAAAAACTATATTTTCTTTCGAAGTTCAAAACATAAAAACTATATTTTCTTTCGAAGTTCAAAACATAAAAACTATATTTTCTTTCGAAGTTCAAAACATAAAAACTATATTTTCTTTCGAAGTTCAAAACATAAAAACTATATTTTCTTTTGAAGTTCAAAACATAAAAACTATATTTTCTTTCGAAGTTCAAAACATAAAAACTATATTTTCTTTCGAAGTTCAAAACATAAAAACTATATTTTCTTTCGAAGTTCAAAACATAAAAACTATATTTTCAGATTATAAAAAATCATATTTTCAGATTATAAAAAATCATATTTTCAGATTATAAAAAATCATATTTTCAGATTATCTAAAATCATATTTTCAGATTATAAAAAATCATATTTTCAGATTATCTAAAATCATATTTTCAGATTAAAAAAAAATCATATTTTCAGATTATCTAAAATCATATTTTCAGATTATAAAAAATCATGAAAATCAGTTTTCTATAAAAAGAAAAATCACCTCCACCGTTTCCATCTTCTGACCCAGGGTTTCACGTCGTTCGCCATCCCAGTCGCCGGAGGTGTCGTGGGTTCTTCGATTGGCGATTGCGAGAAAGGGGGCTTCGGACGAGGGGGGGTCTCGGGAGTCGCGCCGCTAGGGGGGGTTTGCAGGCGTCGGAGGTGTCTGTGGCGAGGTTTCTTCGGGTTTGGGTCTTCGTCGAGGGGGTAGAAGAGGAGCGAGAAGATCGAGAGGAGGGAGATGGGGTGGCGCGATGGCCGGAGGAGGGGGGGGAGAAGAGGAATCGCCATCGACGACGGTGGCGGCTTGGAAAGGTTTTTTTTTTATATTTATTTTGAAACTAAATTGAAAATATCGGGGGGGGGGGGCTGGTTAAGGAGAAGGGATTTTATTTATTTATTTATTATTTATTTATTTATTTATTTATTTGCAAAAAGTTGATCTTTACATACGACCTCAAAACGAGGCCCACCGCCTGTCGTCTATAGTGTTTTACCCCCATTCCGAACTCAATGAGATACGTATCACAAGCTGATTTGATCGTTTCGATCAGTTTCCTTTGAATTTACATTTAAATCACTATATTGAATTTTAAACGTACATTTCAAATTACCGGGGCCACATACGAACAAGAAAAATCCCAGAAAAATATTTTCTAGCTTCGTATTGACGATACGGTCCTAACAAAACTAGTTTCGTCGAATTCTGTGACCGTTTGAAAAATGGCCAATTTCCAGTCGATTAAAATCAACTGAAACTGGTCAAACGCGTTTTCCTTTACCACGCTCACATATTGATTCGAAAAATTATGAAATTTGAAACCTAGCAATAACTTTACATCCCGGACCCAACAAAACTGGTTTCGTCGAAATCCGAGGTCATCTGCAAAATGTCCATTTTTAAGGGCCTGAATTCCATAGCGACTATTCAGAATTTTCAACTGGACATATCTTTTGATTCCCGATATGAAATCTTGATTTGTCGGATTCGTTGGAAAGATATCCACAATTAGATTCCATTATTTTTGGTTTCACTAAAATCCGGATTGTTTTGCACCCGGCACATTCAATTGAAGTTTGAAATCAAATTATCGAACTACCGCGCCATTTTCAATTCTATTTATAATTATATATAATTATTTATATTCTAACGACGACGCGTATAATATATACGTTCGAATTCTATTCAAAATAAATTTTCTCGTCGATATTATTTAAAATAATCTATTTTAAATAATCAAAATTCGCTAAAATTGCCAAAATAAAAATTTTAAACTGGCCCAGATTTTCGGGTTGTTACAATCTCCCCCACTTAAAACTTTTCGTCCCCGAAAAGGAACAAAGTCGAAAGTGGATTGATTAATCAGCTCTACGCTCGATCTGGCTTCCATTCTCCAACTCTTTAGTTTCTGAGAATTTTCAAAACTTCAAAAATTTGGCTAACACCCTAAATTTTCGAAAAATTTCGCCATAACCTCCCCTGCACCGGGAGCATCGGGGAATTTCAAATAGCTTCCCCGGTCCTTCAGATCTCAAAAAGAAAAAGAAAAAGCCAAGCGGCTAGCCAATAGGCTCACAAAATCATCATCACCCAAACAAAACAGGAAATTATGTAATAAACATGTACCTATTTGTCGGGCAAACAAATTTTATTCTCTGCTCTAGCCTCCTTGCTATGACCTGTTCAATGATATATATGTATATGCAAGCAAATGCGACCAATTTTCAATATAATTCAATATTTGATTCAATTAGGCATAATGGTTCAAAATTAGCAAACAAATGAACAAACAACACAAACATCAATCAATTAGTGAATTTAACGTTTCAAATTCATAATTTTGATACATATACAGAAAATCTTGTTTTTGATGCCAATTCACAACAAAGTGTTCTAGCTATATAAGATTTGGTTCTCACACCAGTCTAATGGAAATATATAGATATCACACCTTCGAAACACGAATATAAATACTGATGATGTGGCCACATCATCAGAATTATCCCCGAGTGTCTAGAATGTGACTCTATATCTATCCAGTATATTAAAATTTCAAATACACGTGGATCAGACGTATACGCAAAATCTTTATATACTGGACTGTCCAACTCAATATAAATAGATAATCAAATACGAATAATTGATTTAAATTTTCAAAACAAACATTTGTTTTCACTTTCAAAAATATACTCTTCACACTCGTTCTAGGATACTACTGATCCTATCTATAACGAGTCATCCTCGTTGGATATTACTAATCCAATATCTGATGAATTCTTTCGTACGGTTCTAATGTGCCTTGTTCTCTGCTTTGTAAACCAAAGCTCTGATACCAAATGTGACGGCAAGGAATTTCGCTCGGTCCGAACCAGTCGCTAAACCGACCCAGACCGTCCGAAACGCCCTATCGTTTGCGAACACGACAAAACAGAACGCATACAGAAGAACATTTCACTATATATTACAACAGTGCATCAGCTTACAAGAATATACAGAGTATAAATGAATATTACACAGAAATATCAGAGATTTAAATTACATAGCAGCGGAAAATAATACAATACACAACTAGAAGGAGATATACGGATACAAAGCTTTCCGGATATCGTTCCAGCTGTAAACCAGGATCCTGTGAATATAAATCTGCAAAACCGAAACTACTAGCTGCCCGTGTCAAAATAAGGGCACCCAGAGTTTAGGTTAAAACAATAAACTCCAGGTCAGTCATGTGACTGGTGTGAGAACTAAAACAGTTATTAATCTTTATTTTAAATCATTAGGTAAATCAAGGGACCACGCCGTATAACACGGAACGGGTTTCCTCCCAAGAATACCAGTGCATAAAACAAACAGCGCAATGCTAAATAAAGAAAAATGAAGCTGTTATAAGACCCAGGTCCTATCACACAATGCAACGCAAGCCGGGGGATAGGGTTTTCCCTTATAACAGCCAAAGAATGCTTGATACGTTTAAAACAAATCATTTGATACTATAATAAGTGCATAGTGTATAAAACAACTTCAAATCATAAGTATCAATCATAGGCGGCATGAGTGCCCCATACCACTATGTCGCCGTATATAGGTTATACAATCAAAATCGCAAAGTCACGTATTTGGAAATTGGATTTCCGTCTATGAACCGAGGCAAAAGATAGTCCTCAACCGATTCGAGACTGTCTAGCCCGAGCCTCAGGCAAGTACTCTGTCAAGCCTTTGGATCCTCAGGGCCGGTCCACACGGAGTGGATTAAAATGCCTGAACATGCGTTTCCCCGCCCTATGGGGCGTAAACGAGCCAACTAAATGACTCCATCGGTTCGAGAACGACCGATCAATCCGAGGCGCCTCGCAACAGCAACAACCACATAAGCCAAACTCGTCAGGGCGTGTAAAACCACTGACGCCACTTCTAGCTAGAAAGAAACACATGCCCTCCCTGACGTCCTCTCCCGTTTTTGGTTCATACCGGGTGTGAAACACGCGAAGGAAACGTTACACAAAGCTACGCCACAAGGGCCTTGCTTTGATCATCACCACAAGACTTTGCTTTTCAACAGAAGCCTCGATCAATTGCCACTTAGGCATGCCACACAGGCAATTCACTCCATGCGTTTGATATCCATCAATATATAACCCCTGAGCTCGTACGTCTCAGAGAAGAGCGTTAAGCAAGAGAATAAATTCTCCGCCGCCAAACAGATATATATTTAATAGAAATCAAACACACAGACTAAAATCCAATGTCAGACACACAGTCCATTTACAAGTCCGTTCTGGGTCTGAACGAAACCGGAGGCACCTAGTACCCCGCATATCCATCGATCTCCAAGTACGTCTGGACGATCACTAACTGTTTCCATCTTCTTGGGTGTACAGCCCAATCAAGATCATCAGTTATCACCCAAACGACGTGAAGACCTCCGGTCTTCGACCATCGTCTTCATCTTCGACTTATCGTCGTATCAGTTATTCAGAATGGGATAAACCCGGTCTTTCCGAATAACTCGCGTATATATTATAAAAGTGTTACACAAACACAACATACGCCTCATTCCAATTCATTAGTCACTAACCGTAAATTAATCAAGAGAATAATTCCCCAAACATTAACCCCGAAGGCCGAAACCAACATCAGATCAATATCCAGAAAACCATTCTACTTGGCTAACCGACAGTTAGTTTCTAAATTTCACATTCATAGGGAAAGGTTCCCATTAATTTTATCAAAGATAAATTCTTGAATTTATGCTTTAATCTACTTTTGAATATCAATTCAAACTAGTCGGGATTAGCGAACCTTACCGAAGTAATCATTTGTTTTAATTTCCCAATCCCAACCTATTCATCCCATGAAGTAAAACTGGTAATACTTCATATCTAACACCACGGTGTTATCGGTAAATTCAATTACCATTTCACGTTCAAATCTAATTAAAGATTTAACTATCGCCTGGAGCAAAACTGGTGATACTCCATTCTCGATCATTTCAATCTAATTAAAGATTCATTAAAACTCCACTTAGTTTTAATCTTCGGCTGGGTTAAAGAATCAGTGTCATTTAAAACACGGTTCACGATAAACCCAAAACCACATTCATTAATTATCGGGTTAAAGAACAAGTGTTATTTAAAACACTGTTCACGATAAACCCAAAAATCAATATCGATTCAATTCCCATTAAATATTATTTAATTGGTACACTCCATTAAATCTAAATAAAAAGATTTAATCCTTTCTCAACTGGGTTCAAGAACAGTGTTAATGAAGACACCATTCACGACAAACCCAAATCACATTCATCAATTATCGGGTTAAAGAACAAGTGTTATTTAAAACACTGTTCACGATAAACCCAAAAATCAATATCAATTCTATTCCAATTAAATGTTATTTAATTGGTACACTTCATTAAATTTGAATAAAAAGATTTAATCTTTTCTCAACTGGGTTCAAGAACAGTGTTAGTGAAGACACCATTCACGACAAACCCAAATCACATTTGATATTCAATACAAGGCTCTGAATAGAAAATATATCGGCTTATATTCAATATCAAATTCTACGACTAACAAACGTCGTATTGGAAATAACGATATAAATATATATCTTTCAAATTTCCATAACAACACCTGTATAATCACGAATTCCAACATCGAAATATTCCGAAGACAATTTCGATTCAAATCCACTCCAATGCAATCATTGGAAATTTTGGTTATTTTCAAAACCCTTTTCGAATTCAATTTATTTATTTAAAAATAAATAGAATTATAATTCTAGTTCAAAACTAGTTCATTTCGATAAAAATCTATTTTTATCTTTTCAAATATGGAGTTTTTCATCCCAATTCTTTCTAAATCATTTCTTATGATTTTACACAAATTATTACTATTTTTAATAATTTTATCAAGGCCCGTACAGTCGATTTCCATCAATGGCCATCGAACTGCACTTACAGCGACCTTTTTCAAATTTGATTTGGACATAATTCCAAATCCAACCGTTAGATTTCAAATTTCTAATATTCGTTAGAAAGCTCTTTTCGATACGAACCCAACGGTTCCGGTTTTAGGAGAATCCGACGGTCGGATCTCCCGTAATGTCCGTTTGAAATCAATGGTCGAAATTCACGAACTACCGCGGCGCGGCGCGTTCTATTCAGGCCATTATATTATATATATAATATATATAATATATATTTCGTCGATTTCTATTTAAAACGAATTATATAAATAGTTTTAAAATTCGTTTCAAAATCTATTTCAACTTCCATTTCAATTCAAGGCAAAATTGAATTCTTCTTTATAAATTCGTTTTAAAATTCATTTCTATTCAATTCAAATTTCAATTCAATTTGAATTCATATTCAATTCAATTCATTTCGAAATCGTTTTCAATTCAATTCATTTCGAAATCGTTTTCAATTCAATTCATTTCGAAATCGTTTTCAATCCATTTCATTTCGAAAAATTCGATTTCGAGATTACTTTTCAATATTCATTTTAAAATGAATAAAATCGATATAAATATCGTTTACGTCAAAATGGCGTCAATCTAATCAACACGGCTTCATAAATTTCTATTTTCAAATATTCTATTTCAAATATTTCCTATTATCAAAATATTTGTTATTATCAAAATATTCTTTATTTTCACGATTGGAATGAGGCCCAATCAATTACCATATAAAATTAATTATATGGATTTTCATACAACACATGTATATAATAACATTAAAAATAATCAACCATCAACCAAAGTGCACTACACTGTATAAGCATCAAATATAGATATTCAACGCTTATAACAGCCTGTCAATCAATCGATCGACATATTTAAGCAATCAGGATGAGTGAAATTCATATTTCATCCCAACACCCGTGTGGGGTTTCAAACAATCAAACACAGATTTTAGTTGTGCAGTTGGGCGATGTGTAAAATTTATCGTCCCAATCAATGTCATTCAAATAAGTGTACATAAACAAACCATCTGGTTTGTAAATGAATATTTATTTATTCACTTCACTATTTTCATATTCACGTTAAAAATTATATTTTTAACGATAAAACATTTTATTTCAACCTATGAATTTCTATTCAATTCAATTATTCAATAAAATGATATCTTTATTTTTCTAACATGTTTTAGAAAATTTCGGCGGCATAACGGCACGATACTAGAAACGGGACAAGGCCTAACCTTATCCCCGGTCTAGTGAAGGCCCACGCCATTCACATATCAATTTTAATCAATTTCCAATTCAACCAATCAATCAAATCCAAATCAAATAATCTAACCAACTACACAACCAAACAAACAAGTCCATGGTATGTGGACGGGTGTCGGGTGCTTCTAATAAGCACCGTCTGCATCCTAGTATATATATATAACTAGAAAATAAATTTGAAAGGTGAGAAATTCTCACATATAGCTATCCAAGCTCCACGGCTCTTCATTTGCAGAAGTCTTCGTCGTTTCGCCTTTTTGTCACCTTCGTTGTCCGCTTTCACTACATATGTAAAAATCGAGTTTTTTACTTTTACTTTGCTATTCAATATATAAAAATCGAATTTTTACTTTGCTATTCGATATATAAAAATCGAATTTTTACTTTGCTATTCGATATATAAAAATCGAATTTTTACTTTGCTATTCGATATATAAAGATTCTATTTTCTTTCGAAGTTCAAAACATAAAAACTATATTTTCTTTCGAAGTTCAAAACATAAAAACTATATTTTCTTTCAAAGTTCAAAACATAAAAACTATATTTTCTTTCGAAGTTCAAAACATAAAAACTATATTTTCTTTCGAAGTTCAAAACATAAAAACTATATTTTCTTTCGAAGTTCAAAACATAAAAACTATATTTTCTTTCGAAGTTCAAAACATAAAAACTGTATTTTCTTTCGAAGTTCAAAACATAAAAACTGTATTTTCTTTCGAAGTTCAAAACATAAAAACTATATTTTCTTTCGAAGTTCAAAACATAAAAACTATATTTTCTTTCGAAGTTCAAAACATAAAAACTATATTTTCAGATTATCTAAAATCATATTTTCAGATTATAAAAAATCATGAAAATCAGTTTTCTATAAAAAGAAAAATCACCTCCACCGTTTCCATCTTCTGACCCAGGGTTTCACGTCGTTCGCCATCCCAGTCGCCGGAGGTGTCGTGGGTTCTTCGATTGGCGATTGCGAGAAAGGGGGCTTCGGACGAGGGGGGTCTCGGGAGTCGCGCCGCTAGGGGGGGTTTGCAGGCGTCGGAGGTGTCTGTGGCGAGGTTTCTTCGGGTTTGGGTCTTCGTCGAGGGGGTAGAAGAGGAGCGAGAAGATCGAGAGGAGGGAGATGGGGTGGCGCGATGGCCGGAGGAGGGGGGGGGGGGGAGAAGAGGAATCGCCATCGACGACGGTGGCGGCTTGGAAAGGGTTTTTTTTATATTTATTTTGAAACTAAATTGAAAATATCGGGGGGGGGGGGCCTGGTTAAGGAGAAGGGATTTTTTTATTTATTTATTATTTATTTATTTATTTATTTATTTGCAAAAAGTTGATCTTTACATACGACCTCAAAACGAGGCCCACCGCCTGTCGTCTATAGTGTTTTACCCCCATTCCGAACTCAATGAGATACGTATCACAAGCTGATTTGATCGTTTCGATCAGTTTCCTTTGAATTTACATTTAAATCACTATATTGAATTTTAAACGTACATTTCAAATTACCGGGGCCACATACGAACAAGAAAAATCCCAGAAAAATATTTTCTAGCTTCGTATTGACGATACGGTCCTAACAAAACTAGTTTCGTCGAATTCTGTGACCGTTTGAAAAATGGCCAATTTCCAGTCGATTAAAATCAACTGAAACTGGTCAAACGCGTTTTCCTTTACCACGCTCACATATTGATTCGAAAAATTATGAAATTTGAAACCTAGCAATAACTTTACATCCCGGACCCAACAAAACTGGTTTCGTCGAAATCCGAGGTCATCTGCAAAATGTCCATTTTTAAGGGCCTGAATTCCATAGCGACTATTCAGAATTTTCAACTGGACATATCTTTTGATTCCCGATATGAAATCTTGATTTGTCGGATTCGTTGGAAAGATATCCACAATTAGATTCCATTATTTTTGGTTTCACTAAAATCCGGATTGTTTTGCACCCGGCACATTCAATTGAAGTTTGAAATCAAATTATCGAACTACCGCGCCATTTTCAATTCTATTTATAATTATATATAATTATTTATATTCTAACGACGACGCGTATAATATATACGTTCGAATTCTATTCAAAATAAATTTTCTCGTCGATATTATTTAAAATAATCTATTTTAAATAATCAAAATTCGCTAAAATTGCCAAAATAAAAATTTTAAACTGGCCCAGATTTTCGGGTTGTTACAATCTCCCCCACTTAAAACTTTTCGTCCCCGAAAAGGAACAAAGTCGAAAGTGGATTGATTAATCAGCTCTACGCTCGATCTGGCTTCCATTCTCCAACTCTTTAGTTTCTGAGAATTTTCAAAACTTCAAAAATTTGGCTAACACCCTAAATTTTCGAAAAATTTCGCCATAACCTCCCCTGCACCGGGAGCATCGGGGAATTTCAAATAGCTTCCCCGGTCCTTCAGATCTCAAAAAGAAAAAGAAAAAGCCAAGCGGCTAGCCAATAGGCTCACAAAATCATCATCACCCAAACAAAACAGGAAATTATGTAATAAACATGTACCTATTTGTCGGGCAAACAAATTTTATTCTCTGCTCTAGCCTCCTTGCTATGACCTGTTCAATGATATATATGTATATGCAAGCAAATGCGACCAATTTTCAATATAATTCAATATTTGATTCAATTAGGCATAATGGTTCAAAATTAGCAAACAAATGAACAAACAACACAAACATCAATCAATTAGTGAATTTAACGTTTCAAATTCATAATTTTGATACATATACAGAAAATCTTGTTTTTGATGCCAATTCACAACAAAGTGTTCTAGCTATATAAGATTTGGTTCTCACACCAGTCTAATGGAAATATATAGATATCACACCTTCGAAACACGAATATAAATACTGATGATGTGGCCACATCATCAGAATTATCCCCGAGTGTCTAGAATGTGACTCTATATCTATCCAGTATATTAAAATTTCAAATACACGTGGATCAGACGTATACGCAAAATCTTTATATACTGGACTGTCCAACTCAATATAAATAGATAATCAAATACGAATAATTGATTTAAATTTTCAAAACAAACATTTGTTTTCACTTTCAAAAATATACTCTTCACACTCGTTCTAGGATACTACTAATCCTATCTATAACGAGTCATCCTCGTTGGATATTACTAATCCAATATCTGATGAATTCTTTCGTACGGTTCTAATGTGCCTTGTTCTCTGCTTTGTAAACCAAAGCTCTGATACCAAATGTGACGGCAAGGAATTTCGCTCGGTCCGAACCAGTCGCTAAACCGACCCAGACCGTCCGAAACGCCCTATCGTTTGCGAACACGACAAAACAGAACGCATACAGAAGAACATTTCACTATATATTACAACAGTGCATCAGCTTACAAGAATATACAGAGTATAAATGAATATTACACAGAAATATCAGAGATTTAAATTACATAGCAGCGGAAAATAATACAATACACAACTAGAAGGAGATATACGGATACAAAGCTTTCCGGATATCGTTCCAGCTGTAAACCAGGATCCTGTGAATATAAATCTGCAAAACCGAAACTACTAGCTGCCCGTGTCAAAATAAGGGCACCCAGAGTTTAGGTTAAAACAATAAACTCCAGGTCAGTCATGTGACTGGTGTGAGAACTAAAACAGTTATTAATCTTTATTTTAAATCATTAGGTAAATCAAGGGACCACGCCGTATAACACGGAACGGGTTTCCTCCCAAGAATACCAGTGCATAAAACAAACAGCGCAATGCTAAATAAAGAAAAATGAAGCTGTTATAAGACCCAGGTCCTATCACACAATGCAACGCAAGCCGGGGGATAGGGTTTTCCCTTATAACAGCCAAAGAATGCTTGATACGTTTAAAACAAATCATTTGATACTATAATAAGTGCATAGTGTATAAAACAACTTCAAATCATAAGTATCAATCATAGGCGGCATGAGTGCCCCATACCACTATGTCGCCGTATATAGGTTATACAATCAAAATCGCAAAGTCACGTATTTGGAAATTGGATTTCCGTCTATGAACCGAGGCAAAAGATAGTCCTCAACCGATTCGAGACTGTCTAGCCCGAGCCTCAGGCAAGTACTCTGTCAAGCCTTTGGATCCTCAGGGCCGGTCCACACGGAGTGGATTAAAATGCCTGAACATGCGTTTCCCCGCCCTATGGGGCGTAAACGAGCCAACTAAATGACTCCATCGGTTCGAGAACGACCGATCAATCCGAGGCGCCTCGCAACAGCAACAACCACATAAGCCAAACTCGTCAGGGCGTGTAAAACCACTGACGCCACTTCTAGCTAGAAAGAAACACATGCCCTCCCTGACGTCCTCTCCCGTTTTTGGTTCATACCGGGTGTGAAACACGCGAAGGAAACGTTACACAAAGCTACGCCACAAGGGCCTTGCTTTGATCATCACCACAAGACTTTGCTTTTCAACAGAAGCCTCGATCAATTGCCACTTAGGCATGCCACACAGGCAATTCACTCCATGCGTTTGATATCCATCAATATATAACCCCTGAGCTCGTACGTCTCAGAGAAGAGCGTTAAGCAAGAGAATAAATTCTCCGCCGCCAAACAGATATATATTTAATAGAAATCAAACACACAGACTAAAATCCAATGTCAGACACACAGTCCATTTACAAGTCCGTTCTGGGTCTGAACGAAACCGGAGGCACCTAGTACCCCGCATATCCATCGATCTCCAAGTACGTCTGGACGATCACTAACTGTTTCCATCTTCTTGGGTGTACAGCCCAATCAAGATCATCAGTTATCACCCAAACGACGTGAAGACCTCCGGTCTTCGACCATCGTCTTCATCTTCGACTTATCGTCGTATCAGTTATTCAGAATGGGATAAACCCGGTCTTTCCGAATAACTCGCGTATATATTATAAAAGTGTTACACAAACACAACATACGCCTCATTCCAATTCATTAGTCACTAACCGTAAATTAATCAAGAGAATAATTCCCCAAACATTAACCCCGAAGGCCGAAACCAACATCAGATCAATATCCAGAAAACCATTCTACTTGGTTAACCGACAGTTAGTTTCTAAATTTCACATTCATAGGGAAAGGTTCCCATTAATTTTATCAAAGATAAATTCTTGAATTTATGCTTTAATCTACTTTTGAATATCAATTCAAACTAGTCGGGATTAGCGAACCTTACCGAAGTAATCATTTGTTTTAATTTCCCAATCCCAACCTATTCATCCCATGAAGTAAAACTGGTAATACTTCATATCTAACACCACGGTGTTATCGGTAAATTCAATTACCATTTCACGTTCAAATCTAATTAAAGATTTAACTATCGCCTGGAGCAAAACTGGTGATACTCCATTCTCGATCATTTCAATCTAATTAAAGATTCATTAAAACTCCACTTAGTTTTAATCTTCGGCTCGGTTAAAGAATCAGTGTCATTTAAAACACGGTTCACGATAAACCCAAAACCACATTCATTAATTATCGGGTTAAAGAACAAGTGTTATTTAAAACACTGTTCACGATAAACCCAAAAATCAATATCGATTCAATTCCCATTAAATATTATTTAATTGGTACACTCCATTAAATCTAAATAAAAAGATTTAATCCTTTCTCAACTGGGTTCAAGAACAGTGTTAATGAAGACACCATTCACGACAAACCCAAATCACATTCATCAATTATCGGGTTAAAGAACAAGTGTTATTTAAAACACTGTTCACGATAAACCCAAAAATCAATATCAATTCTATTCCAATTAAATGTTATTTAATTGGTACACTTCATTAAATTTGAATAAAAAGATTTAATCTTTTCTCAACTGGGTTCAAGAACAGTGTTAGTGAAGACACCATTCACGACAAACCCAAATCACATTTGATATTCAATACAAGGCTCTGAATAGAAAATATATCGGCTTATATTCAATATCAAATTCTACGACTAACAAACGTCGTATTGGAAATAACGATATATATATATATCTTTCAAATTTCCATAACAACACCTGTATAATCACGAATTCCAACATCGAAATATTCCGAAGACAATTTCGATTCAAATCCACTCCAATGCAATCATTGGAAATTTTGGTTATTTTCAAAACCCTTTTCGAATTCAATTTATTTATTTAAAAATAAATAGAATTATAATTCTAGTTCAAAACTAGTTCATTTCGATAAAAATCTATTTTTATCTTTTCAAATATGGAGTTTTTCATCCCAATTCTTTCTAAATCATTTCTTATGATTTTACACAAATTATTACTATTTTTAATAATTTTATCAAGGCCCGTACAGTCGATTTCCATCAATGGCCATCGAACTGCACTTACAGCGACCTTTTTCAAATTTGATTTGGACATAATTCCAAATCCAACCGTTAGATTTCAAATTTCTAATATTCGTTAGAAAGCTCTTTTCGATACGAACCCAACGGTTCCGGTTTTAGGAGAATCCGACGGTCGGATCTCCCGTAATGTCCGTTTGAAATCAATGGTCGAAATTCACGAACTACCGCGGCGCGGCGCGTTCTATTCAGGCCATTATATTATATATATAATATATATAATATATATTTCGTCGATTTCTATTTAAAACGAATTATATAAATAGTTTTAAAATTCGTTTCAAAATCTATTTCAACTTCCATTTCAATTCAAGGCAAAATTGAATTCTTCTTTATAAATTCGTTTTAAAATTCATTTCTATTCAATTCAAATTTCAATTCAATTTGAATTCATATTCAATTCAATTCATTTCGAAATCGTTTTCAATTCAATTCATTTCGAAATCGTTTTCAATTCAATTCATTTCGAAATCGTTTTCAATCCATTTCATTTCGAAAAATTCGATTTCGAGATTACTTTTCAATATTCATTTTAAAATGAATAAAATCGATATAAATATCGTTTACGTCAAAATGGCGTCAATCTAATCAACACGGCTTCATAAATTTCTATTTTCAAATATTCTATTTCAAATATTTCCTATTATCAAAATATTTGTTATTATCAAAATATTCTTTATTTTCACGATTGGAATGAGGCCCAATCAATTACCATATAAAATTAATTATATGGATTTTCATACAACACATGTATATAATAACATTGAAAATAATCAACCATCAACCAAAGTGCACTACACTGTATAAGCATCAAATATAGATATTCAACGCTTATAACAGCCTGTCAATCAATCGATCGACATATTTAAGCAATCAGGATGAGTGAAATTCATATTTCATCCCAACACCCGTGTGGGGTTTCAAACAATCAAACACAGATTTTAGTTGTGCAGTTGGGCGATGTGTAAAATTTATCGTCCCAATCAATGTCATTCAAATAAGTGTACATAAACAAACCATCTGGTTTGTAAATGAATATTTATTTATTCACTTCACTATTTTCATATTCACGTTAAAAATTATATTTTTAACGATAAAACATTTTATTTCAACCTATGAATTTCTATTCAATTCAATTATTCAATAAAATGATATCTTTATTTTTCTAACATGTTTTAGAAAATTTCGGCGGCATAACGGCACGATACTAGAAACGGGACAAGGCCTAACCTTATCCCCGGTCTAGTGAAGGCCCACGCCATTCACATATCAATTTTAATCAATTTCCAATTCAACCAATCAATCAAATCCAAATCAAATAATCTAACCAACTACACAACCAAACAAACAAGTCCATGGTATGTGGACGGGTGTCGGGTGCTTCTAATAAGCACCGTCTGCATCCTAGTATATATATATAACTAGAAAATAAATTTGAAAGGTGAGAAATTCTCACATATAGCTATCCAAGCTCCACGGCTCTTCATTTGCAGAAGTCTTCGTCGTTTCGCCTTTTTGTCATCTTCGTTGTCCGCTTTCACTACATATGTAAAAATCGAGTTTTTTACTTTTACTTTGCTATTCAATATATAAAAATCGAATTTTTACTTTGCTATTCGATATATAAAAATCGAATTTTTACTTTGCTATTCGATATATAAAGATTCTATTTTCTTTCGAAGTTCAAAACATAAAAATTATATTTTCTTTCGAAGTTCAAAACATAAAAACTATATTTTCTTTCGAAGTTCAAAACATAAAAACTATATTTTCTTTCGAAGTTCAAAACATAAAAACTATATTTTCTTTCGAAGTTCAAAACATAAAAACTATATTTTCTTTCGAAGTTCAAAACATAAAAACTATATTTTCTTTCGAAGTTCAAAACATAAAAACTATATTTTCTTTCGAAGTTCAAAACATAAAAACTATATTTTCTTTCGAAGTTCAAAACATAAAAACTATATTTTCTTTCGAAGTTCAAAACATAAAAACTATATTTTCTTTCGAAGTTCAAAACATAAAAACTATATTTTCAGATTATCTAAAATCATATTTTCAGATTATAAAAAATCATGAAAATCAGTTTTCTATAAAAAGAAAAATCACCTCCACCGTTTCCATCTTCTGACCCAGGGTTTCACGTCGTTCGCCATCCCAGTCGCCGGAGGTGTCGTGGGTTCTTCGATTGGCGATTGCGAGAAAGGGGGCTTCGGACGAGGGGGGGTCTCGGGAGTCGCGCCGCTAGGGGGGTTTGCAGGCGTCGGAGGTGTCTGTGGCGAGGTTTCTTCGGGTTTGGGTCTTCGTCGAGGGGGTAGAAGAGGAGCGAGAAGATCGAGAGGAGGGAGATGGGGTGGCGCGATGGCCGGAGGAGGGGAGGGGAGAAGAGGAATCGCCATCGACGACGGTGGCGGCTTGGAAAGGGTTTTTTTTTTATATTTATTTTGAAACTAAATTGAAAATATCGGGGGGGGGCCTGGTTAAGGAGAAGGGATTTTTTTTTTATTTATTATTTATTTATTTGCAAAAAGTTGATCTTTACATACGACCTCAAAACGAGGCCCACCGCCTGTCGTCTATAGTGTTTTACCCCCATTCCGAACTTAATGAGATACGTATCACAAGCTGATTTGATCGTTTCGATCAGTTTCCTTTGAATTTACATTTAAATCACTATATTGAATTTTAAACGTACATTTCAAATTACCGGGGCCACATACGAACAAGAAAAATCCCAGAAAAATATTTTCTAGCTTCGTATTGACGATACGGTCCTAACAAAACTAGTTTCGTCGAATTCTGTGACCGTTTGAAAAATGGCCAATTTCCAGTCGATTAAAATCAACTGAAACTGGTCAAACGCGTTTTCCTTTACCACGCTCACATATTGATTCGAAAAATTATGAAATTTGAAATCTAGCAATAACTTTACATCCCGGACCCAACAAAACTAGTTTCGTCGAAATCCGAGGTCATCTGCAAAATGTCCATTTTTAAGGGCCTGAATTCCATAGCGACTATTCAGAATTTTCAACTGGACATATCTTTTGATTCCCGATATGAAATCTTGATTTGTCGAATTCGTTGGAAAGATATCCACAATTAGATTCCATTATTTTTGGTTTCACTAAAATCCGGATTGTTTTGCACCCGGCACATTCAATTGAAGTTTGAAATCGAATTATCGAACTACCGCGCCATTTTCAATTCTATTTATAATTATATATAATTATTTATATTCTAACGACGACGCGTATAATATATACGTTCGAATTCTATTCAAAATAAATTTTCTCGTCGATATTATTTAAAATAATCTATTTTAAATAATCAAAATTCGCTAAAATTGCCAAAATAAAAATTTTAAACTGGCCCAGATTTTCGGGTTGTTACAAGAAGACCATATCGTAGATGTTCCAAAGGAGGATGATAATATAAATGTTGATGTTAATCATAGTTGTTAAGGCGCGCGCTTAAGCGTGCCTAGGCGTGCCTAAGGCTCATGCGTAGGCTTTGCGCCTCGCTAGCCTTAGAGGCGTCTTGTCTAATTGAGACGCAAAATGCGTGCCTTTGGCACGTTTTCTCGAGGTACTGAGGTTCAAATAAGTGTGCCTCGGCAATAATTGATTTTATGTCAAGCTCACTTTCGATTGGACCCGATCCGACTGTAAGCTATCAAATTCGAACAGGTTTTGTTCGATTTTTGGGTTTTACCTTGCATTTTAACGCATTCGACAATAAAAAACAACTGCTGCATCCGCCGCCGCTGCTGCATCCGCTGCTGCCGCTACCATCAGGTATATATATGTATATGTGTGTGTGTGTGTATATATACACACACACACACACATATATTTCAAATATCATAGCATTTTTTTAATCTTTTTTCGTTTAAATTAATAAGTTTAAAGGTTTAAACTTTAATCTAAACTTGTTGGTTAATTTACGGAGTTATTTTTTAAATTTTAAATTAAAATTCATATATGTTTTAAAATTTGTTATGGTTTGATTTTAAAGTTTAAAGAGTTATGTTTTAAATAATTAAATTCATTGAATTTGTGATCGTTTTAGTTCCGAAATTGCATTTGTGACTTTGTACCTGCTCTATGTTCGTTTATCACTAAATTTATTATTTTTAGTAGCATTTTGTCATGCAGTTTTTTTTCTAGCAAAAAAGCTCATACTTGTATAAAAGTCACACAAAATAGTCCAAGGATCAAAAAAGCATAGGGCAATAAGACTTGCGCGTTTGCGCCTTAACTACTATGATGCTAATGCTTATGAATAAGATGTTGGTAACGCACCGATGTTTGATCTCGAAAGAAATGTTGAGGTCAACTATGATCTGAGATTATGGAGAGGGGATCTGATGCTAAAAGAATCATGTTAATTTGACGTGGTCAGGTCAAAATTTCAAAAGATAATGATGCATTTTCGAGAAATAAAAAAAATTGTAGACACTTTACTTCTAGACACTACATTGGCGGATCCACATGGAGAAGAACATGAAAGAAAATGGCTTGTGTATTCAAATGCATGTGATAAATTATATTGCTTTTGTTGCAAACTATTTAAAAATATACACAAAGCCTCCAACTTGGCAAATGAAGAAATCAATGATTGACATAATTTATCTACCAAGTTAACAGAGCATGATAACAATCCATTGCACAATGCGAATCTTATCAAATGGGCAACGGAAAGTTTTTTAGAAAATGATGAAGAACAGGATATTTGTGACAAGGAATTATTCTTTTTGCTTTGATAACTAAAAAGAATCCTACCGTCGAAAGTAACTAAATCAATTAACATTCTAAATTTCTTGAGGTTATATAGAGATGTAAGTCGATTTCTTAATGTTTGGGTTGTTTATCGAATTTTGTTGACTATTCTGGTTACCGTTGCTACCTTGGAAAAAAGTTTCTCAAAATAAAAGTTCATAAAAACATATCTCCGAAGCACTATGTCGCATGAGAGATTATGTGGATTAGTTATTATTTCCATTGAAAACGAGTGCTTGTATAAACTTAACTATGAGAAGATTATAGAGAAGACTGCTTCAAAGAATGCAAAAGGAAGTTGTTTTCATTAGTTTTTTTGGTTTGATATCCTGTTGACATTATAATATTTTGGCTTGTAAACTAGTGATTTAGTTTAACAACATTTTTAATCAACATTGCATTTTATAATTTTATTTTTCATGTAATTTTAATGTATACGAAAGTATCGGTATCTATTATATTATACAAAAGCGTAATGTTCCTTAGAGACCTTTTGGTTTCAGTTTTCTTAAAAATCTCACGTGTTGTCATGTGTCATGGTAGTTTAATTGCCTTACATCTATTATTACGTTTTCCTATTGCAGTTATTTCCTATAAGAATTCTAATAGACTCATTAATATTTTATAGATTATTTCCTCCTTTACATTTTAAAAGAAATATCAATATGCACATTTGATTGTTTTGAATTCTTTCTCTTTCATTTCATTTCTCATAGTACCATCTTTTTTCTTTTTCAGTTTTCCATACAAGCTATAGTAAAAAAAAAAACTAATCCCAATCTGAATCAAATTAAAAATTCTTTCGCCATTTTTAGTTCATTTATTTATTTATTCTAACAAGAAATTTATCAAATTGATTAATAATTTTTTTCTAAACTTATCAAATTGATTAATAAATTTTTTCTTCAGACTCAATTTATTTATGATTATATTCATACTTTATATCGATTGTATTCTTAAAATTATTTTTCAAATTTATTGCTTTTTAGGAAAAATAATATGAATGTCTCCAAGAAAACCAACATTTGAAGACCTTTTAGTTTCAGCTTTGTCAAAAATCTCATGTGTTGCCATGTATCATGGTAGTTTAATTGTCCTGAATTTATCATTACTTTTGCTTATTGCAGTTATTTCGTAAATGAATTTCAATAGGCTCATTAATGTTTTGTAGATTATCTTCCTAATGTGCACGTAAATTTGCGCATTTATATTCAAACATCTATTCTTGTTTTAATTAAATAAATAACATAATTGGCTATTTTTACGTGTTTTAAAACAAAAATCTTAAATTATTAAATAATCATACTTTCATCTTCGTATTAGGAAAAAATGGTCATTTGTGCATGTATTTATTTTTGAAAATATATACTTGTTCATTTTTCATGTTGTTTTGTAGGAAATTGGCTACAAATACAATTGGGCTATATGATGATATGCATGCACAAAATGAATACAAAGGAATTGGAGATGGAATTAATTCATACACTACTTAGTGGAGCACCACACCCACTCTCCCTCTTTCTTTAACGGAGCTATTAGTGGCTAATGTGTTGGCTTATGAAAACAATTAAAGGCCTCATGCAATTTACATGACTCATTAGTGGATGGAAACAAAATAGAAGCTTTATGAAGGGGATACTTTGGGGAGTTTTCAACAAAAGAGATTAGAATTTTAGGATTTCAAACATGTATATATACCCCTTTATGTAATGTAAATATCCTCTTTTCTTTTATCCCCTTCTTTAGTTTAGTTGAGAGGAGCACAAACCATTGTTATTACGGCGACCGACTAGTCGCGACTAGTCGTCGACTAGTCGACCAGTCAGTCTGCAGTCACCGACTTGGACGCTCGACATGAATTTTGTCAATATGTCGGGCGCCTGGACCGACATGGAGCGACTAGTCGACTAGTCAGGCGATTAGTCGGTCGACTTAACGGACTGTTTCAATTTTCAAATTAGGCCCAATCGAAAGAGGGAAAAAAAAGCACGTCAGAAGGTACTGTCGAATTCGATTATGTTTTCCACGGTTCGAACAAAAACAAACGCTGAAGTGAAGAAAACGATAAATCGATTAAAACCCTAGCCTTCACCTTTGCCGCCGCTTCGCATCTGGAGCCTTCTGCCGCCGCTTCTCTTCCTACCGCAGCCGCCTCCTCTCCAGTACCGGCTTCTCTACCTGAAATCGAGTCAGGTATTTTTTTTGCACTCGTCGCTTTGTTTTTTTTTTTTTTCCATCTGTGCGTAGCTTTTTTGTTTAGTTACTTTTTTTTTCCTACTGTCTTTTTAACGAGCGACTGTTTTTCTTTTACAAGCCTGACATGTTTTTTTAGAAGCCCTCAGATGTTCGGAAATTATTTTAGAAGCCTGAGATGTTATTTTAGAAGCCCTGAGATGTTCAAAAATTATTTTAGAAGCCCTGAGATGTTGGAAAATTATTTTAGAAGCCACTGTTTTTTGCAGCTGCGGTTTTTAATGATGATGAGGATATGGAACAAGATCCTCTCATTTTAAATGATGATGAGATGTTGATGATGATTATGGACATGAGCCAACTAGTATTCAAGGAACTAGCGATCGTGAGGCAAATGAAGAAGTCGAGCTAGATGACTTTTTTTAAATTGATTGCCTCATTTGTATTGTTTAAGTTGTACTTTATTAGGTTACATGCTTGTTGAAACTTCATTTTGGTTTGTGTTTCCTTTGAAATTTGCAATCTATTATATTCTATGCATCTTTTGCCTTTTTTTTTTGTCAACACATTGCTACAAGTTTTATACATCGTTACATATACTTTCAATAATTTATCAATTGTCATTACATCACTATATATTTTGTACATCATTTTATATAACATGTTTCCTTGCAAGAATCGCTTTATATTGCCAGCAAGTCGCCGATATTAATGTCTATCCATGGTTGTTGTCACTTCATATTACTACCCTGCAAGAAGCAATGAGGTATGTTAGTACATGTTTGAATTTTTATGCATATGTATTAGTTATAAATTTATAATTATGCATATATGAATTTATTTATTCATCGACTAGTCTCGACTAGTCTACGACTAGTCCACTAGTCGACTAGTTGGACCTCTGTCGACTCGACTCGACTTACCGCCGTAATAACCATGGCACAAACTCTCTTGTATTCATGACTACTTAGCCATTTTCTTTATGTAACTTCTTTGTTTTAATGCAATTTAATTTCTATGCTCTTTACTTTCATGTTCATTGCTTGGATTTATATTCATGTTGGTAGCTTAGATTTACTTTCATGTTCATTTACTTTATGTTCATAGCTTAGATTTACTTTATGTTCTTAGTTTAGTTCTCTTCTTGTTCTACTTGGTTTTTCTTTCATTTTGCTTTATTTTCTAATGTTGAAACTTACATGTGTTGATATGATAACACATATGAGTGGCTAATAAAGGGGGTAATGATGCTCTCTAACTTTATGTAAGTTCAACATTTGTATGATTTGTGATCTCTAATATGTGCTTCATGTTGGTGAATGTTGATGTAAGTTTATACAAATGGTTTCGATAGTCTCAGACAACAAAATAGGCTATGCTTAGTCAATGTAAACACAAATTACATCAATATTTGCTAAGTGGTTATTGATTTTGAAATGAAAGTAAGAACAAAATTTGATGATCTGTAGTTTTAGTTAATAATTCATAGGCCATACTTAGAATAGATTTGCTTTTGTTCCATTTTCATGAGAATCATAAGTGGTTTAAACATTGCATTTATATCACTTAATGAAGATCATAATTGTATTTTGATAACTTACATAAATGTGAGAGTTGATTTGCCTCTAAATCGTTTTCATTTCATATTTAGCTCTCAACTTAGTTTATCGTTTTCATTTAGCCTTTATTAGTTCAAACTTCACTTGAATTTGGTTTAATTTGATTGAGTAAAATCTGGAATTAATTCTTTCACTGCATATTGACTCGTATTCGCCACGTACTAATAATTATACACTGTGCGCTTGCGGTATTATCATGATATTTCGGGTTAACGGTTTTCTAATTTAATAGAATATTCGTTTAGCGAACAAGTTTTTGGCGCCGTTGCCGGGGAAAGAATTTAATTTTAGTTTTATTCTTCGGATTAATTTTCTAGTTGTTGTTCATTAAAAAAAAAATTGTATTTGTTTTGTTTCATTTTGTTCACTTTTGTTTGTTTTTATGTGTGTTCATTTTCTTTTAGTGTTAGTTCTCTTATTTATTTATTTATTTTAAAAAAAGGTGTTCTATGTGTTGCAATCTGTGTCTTTTGTATAGATTTTGTGTGTGTTTGTTTCATAGTGTGTTAGTTCTTCTCCTTTTCTTTTATTAAAAAAAACAAAACAAAACAAAAGGAAAACTTGCATGTTTTCTTTATTTCTACTGTTCTAGGCATTTTTGGTTTTCTATTCAAAAACAGTTTTCTGTTTCAACCAAAAAAAAAAGAAAAGAGAGAGAACTTCAGTTTTTTTGTTTCTGTGCAAATTTGTTTGCTTCTCTTTTGAACTCTAGTTTTCAGGTTCTGTGCATAGTTTTTTGTTGTTCTGTTTGCAATTTAATTTCATTTTGCATAGGTTCTATACTGGCAGTCTGTTTGTGGAAAGAAAAAGAAAAAGAAAAAGAAAAGAAAGAGAGAGACAGATCTATTTCTGTTTCAGTTTTCTCCTGGTTCTGTTTTTTTCTTTTCTACCAATCAATTTCTTGTTTCTGCTACCATTCAATTACCACCCAACTTCCACCAGTTCATCCAGTCAACCAGTCGCTGCACATCCATATCCGACAAGCAACCATCTCCTTCTACTTTTTCCTTGCTTCCACCACTTCGGTCATACAGCAACTACCCTTCATAACCCATCACCTTAGTACACCCCACTTCTTGCAACAAACAGGTACCCCACTTCACAGTTCAACAAATCTCCCTGAACCAACCTGCACAAATACACCACATTTGCAAACCACATCCAAGCTTCACAATCCCTGTCTACACAAATACACCATCCACCAGACTGTCAAACTCATCCAAACATCCTCCTAAACACAACAAATTCCTCCAAGCAGTTCACTAAATCTCCACACCACCAACCCCACAAGCTTTATCAACCCATCAACTTCCCTCAGCAAAACACATTAGATTCATTGCATCTTCCCCTCCCTATCTTCAATTCTATCACCATGCAATTCACAGCAACTCACTAACCACAACAGCAAACAAGGCGTCATCACCACTTTAGTCACCTACTATCATTCACCACAAACTCCTTCCTGTCACCACCATACATTCACTCTGCTACTCTTCTCAAATTCCATCACCACTTCAACTGCAGTACACACGCTTCCCCGTCCACCATCGACAAAGCAGCAACAAACCATCAATTTTTTTTCATCACTCAGTTACCATCTTCAAAGGCCACCATTTCCACTACAACCCTGCTACAACCGAAACATCAACTCCAGAACCTCAACCCCAATTCGAATGCTCTTGAACGCCAACCAATTCGCATCTTCACCAAGACCAGAATCCGTAACCTGTTTACAGCAGCTCTGAAAAACCAAATCCCCAAATCCTACCGGAACGAATCGCACCCGAACCCGAAGACCATACAAGCAACCCGATCATCTTCGATGCCTACAATCGACCTCTAGTCCCCAATTGAAAACCCAAAACCAATTGAAATCCTCAAAACCGAAAATCCCTAATTCGAGCCGACCACCTTCGTCGAACTCAGAAATATGAGACCCCTTCGAATTCAAATCAAGATCCCAACCTGATTTCAAATTGTATGTCGAATTCTGAAGTGAATTTGCATTTTTGATTTCGGAAATTAAAAAAAAAGAACGAAAACCTTATAATTTCGAGCTGTATGGAGTCCTGATTGTCGGTTTACAAGGAACTTTGAGTTGGGCTTGTGGGCTCTAGTGGGCAGGCAGAGTGGGTTAGGCTTGGTTTCCACTTGGGCTTCCTTTTTTTGTGTTGTATTTTCTTGTTTTTGATTTGCATTTCTTTTCCCTCTTACAAAGGAAAAGAAAAGAAAAAGAGGGGTTTGGTTTTGATATCTTTTGCATTTGGTTAGCTTGGAAAATATGGGTACTCATTTTGAAATATATTTCAGGTTGCAGAAAGGATAGAGATTACTTGCCGAAAATTGCTTGATTTGCGGTGCTTTGCTTTGCACTTGCCATGCTTGCTAATAAAAAATTTGCCGCTTAAAAAAATTGCTAATAAATTTAGACTCTTGGGTATTGTTCTCTTCTTCTCCCTTGTTTTTAGTTCCTTGCATTATTGTTTGCTTGCTTTTGCATCAAAAATTCAAAAACAAATAAAAATTCATTCGTAGTTGCATTGGTAATTCACGTTTAATTTCTGCTTTGCATTATCTCATTTTATTTTTATTTTTAAGGACATTACTATATAATGACAAATTGGTTTATTTCCAACGAATTTTTTCTCGGTATTTAGACTACGACAGAGTAATAACTGTTTATAAATATTACGGTGATTCGTAAATATTATATCGGTTGTTCCTCTGAAGGTACTTAAACCTTTGGTTGCGTTGCTAGGGTAATTCCTGGTGCACCGATAACTCATGTCCGTTAACTGGTTGAGAAATCTTTTGTTGAAATTAATCTAACCGTCATTATATAATTTTAGAAAAACTGTAAATACGTAATTTGCATTCATATAGTTGCATTAGTTTCATGCATATATAAAAAAACACAAAAAAAAATTGAAAATCAAACATCCAAAAAAATAATCCCTTTTGTGGATTTTTTCTTTTAAAATTTCAAAAAACCAAAAAAAAAAAAATCCAAAAGATTAAAAATCTAAAAAAAAATCTTTGGTGAATACTTCCTTTTCTCGAAGAAAAAAGAACCATTTTCTTGAAAATGTCCTAATTTCCTTATTTCCATGGATTTTATGATAGTTGTGAAAATCAGTATAATCCATATAATTTTACACCAAATTCATATGGATATTTTAATAATAATGATCGTACAAATAACTCTAATTTTCCACCAAATAATTTTCAAACTAACGATCAACCTTCAACTCTTGAAACATAAATTGAATCTTTACTTGAAATGAGCACAGAACAAAATCAAAGAATAAATGAATGGTGTAATTCATATTTGTGGAACAATTCAAGTCAAAGTTTTCAAAATATTCATAATTTGAATTCACTTCCAAATTCAAATGATTTTGAATATAATCCTTGCCAATTCAATTCGAACTCCAAAATGAATTTCAAATTCAAAATGGAAATGTGAATCACTTTACAAATGATTTTGGCAATAGGAATAATTTTAACGATGGTGCGATTAACAATTTCCATTCTCAACAATTCCAAATTGAAACTTCTCAACTTAATAATTATAAGTTTGATTTTGTTGAGCAAATGAATGAAATTTTTGATAATCACACAGATTTGTATTTGTAACATACTTGAAACGACGTGAACAACAGAATCAAGTTTCAGCGTGTGGCGATTTGAACGATAATCCACCTTTTCCCGCAAATGATGATTTTCAAATAACAACTTCCGAAATGGAAAATGACAATCTTAACGAAGTTGTTAATTACACGGTAATTGATTTGGATTTTAATTCTTTTGAGAGGGTGGAACAAAATTTAAAATTTGATCTTCCTTTTTCTGAAAATAACAAATTTCAAACAACAACTTTGGATTATGAAAAAGATACATGAATTGAAGCTGTTGACAATTCACCAAAGGAGGACAAATTTGAAGAACACGAATTTTTTGGACTTTTTGAAGATGAGTTGAATTCTGAACGAGTAGATTTGAGTCACCATTTTGATTTTGAAATCAATAATTCTAAAGAATTTTTCAATGATAATTTTGAAATTCAAATTGGTGAATCTAAACATGAAATTCAATCAATTATTCAATCAACCCCAAGAATCATTGAAAATAAACCAACTCATTTGATTTTTAATAAAACGACATTTGTTTTTCCAAATCTAAGTCTAACTTCGGAAGTTTTGACAATTTGGTTTTTCAAGTTTGAGCTGTGTCTCTCATACTTGAAGAGACAAATGAACCAGTTTTTAGAAGACCGTTTCATTTACTTCTTGTCAATATATTTTCTAATATACTATTCTTTTTCTTTTCTCTTGTAAATATAGCATATATTTTCAAAAAAAATCTTTTCTCCTTCCACTTTGGTTGACTGTGGGGACACAGTCAAAATCAAGTGTGAGGGGAGTTTCATATTTATTTTTTGTTTTTGCATTGGTTTCAATTTTCTTTTCTTTTTTCATCCAAAAAAAAAATTCAAGAATTTTTTTTTAAAAAAAATGCATTTTAATTTACTTTTAAATGGGCACGATGAAGTAGATATACGGTTTTGGTCGTACGATTAAAATATTTGGAATTTTACTTCTCTTAACGGATAACAAAAGAAAAGTTCAAATTATGAGCAAATTTAGTGTAACCGGTATATAGGGAAATTCATAGGTGATAGTATAAAGTGTTTTATAAATTGTAATCCGATTAAATGAACGGTTGATTTAGATTACTTAGGATAATATTTTAGATCGTTTAAGTGAAGTTGTGCTAAGATATTCTCGCTAAACTCTCTCTTTTAAAAAAAAGGAATATATATATAATAATCCAAGGGTATCCAACATTGCTTGTACATTTGTCGTTAGTGTGCAAACCCGCCAAGCTCTTTCTGACACCTTGTTGACAAAGTCAGCGTCGGTATACCTTGGTCTCATTTTATGAGTTGGACACCATAGGATTACTGACCCTCACGTAAGTCGTAGTGTAGTGTAGGGGTGATATACCTAGGTGTTTGTAAATAATAATAATAATGTAAATATTTTGTAATAAAGAGAGAGTTGGCACTTGAAATCCAAGCACTCTTCACTTATTTGACCTAACTTGCTAACCAAAAGTAAATAAAGATGCCAATGTACGATTGTTGATATTGATTACAGAATTTGTTTCATATTTGCACTATATTTTTACCAAAACAACTGGCCAAGCTAGAGGAGTCTGTAATGATAACTGACTTTTGTTTGAAGTTTTGATTACTAACGGACTTAAATTTCATAGTGACGACCCAAACTTATGTTAACTCCTTCGTGTTAAATTTAAAAGTAAATTACCCATTTGTAAATACTCCTTTAAAAAAACTTGCATTCATCTTGTAAATATTGTCTAATGTTTCATTTTGTAAATATTTTTTGCGTTTAACATTTGGATTTTGTGGGTAGTATCCGTTGAAAACCCTAACGAGACAACACTCGTCCTACTGGGGATACCCAAAGGTTTAACGGCTTGTCGCATACGCTCAATGCAATCGTGCTCCCTATGAAAACGGATTTATCTTAGTTTTTGTTGTTGTTTTATTCGAGGACGAATAAAAAGATAAGTGTGTGGGTATTTGATGTGCACGTAAATGTGCACATTTATATTCAAACATTTATTTTTGTTTTAATTAAATAAATAACATAATTGGCTATTTTTACATGTTTTAAACCAAAAACCTTAAATTATTAAATAATCATACATTCATCTTCATATTAGGAAAAAATGGTCATTTGTGCATGTATTTATTTTTGAAAACATTTACTTGTTCATTTTTCATGTTGTTTTGTAGGAAATTCGCTACAAATACAATTGGGCTACATGATGATATGCATGCACAAAATGAATACAAAGGAATTGGAGATGGAGTTAATTCATACACTACTTAATGGAGGACCCCACGCACTCTCCCTCTCTCTTTAAAGGAGTTATTAGTGGCTAATGTGTTGGCTTATCAAACAATTAAAGGCCTCATGTAATTTACATGACTCATTAGTTGATGGGAAACAAAATTAAAGCTTCATGAAGGGAGTACTTTCAGGCTCATTAGTTGATGGGAAACAAAATTAAAGCTTCATGAAGGGGGTACTTTCGGGAGTTCCCAGCAAAAGTGATTAGGGTTTTAGAGTTTCAAACATGTATATATATACCCCTTTATGTAATGTAAATATCCTCTTTTGTTTTATCCCCTTCTTTAGTTTAGTTGAGAGAGGCACAAGCTCTCTTTTATATCCATGGCTACTTAGCTATTTTCTTTATGTAACTTCTTTGTTTTAATGCAATTTAATTTCTATGATCTTTACTTTCATGTTCTTTGCTTAGATTTACATACATGTTCATGGCTCAAATTTATTTTCATGTTCATTTACTTTATGTTCATAGCTTAGATTTACTTTATGTTCTTAGTTTAGTTCTCTTTTTGTTCTATTTAGTTTTTCTTTCATTTTGCTTTATTTTCTAATGTTGAAACTTACATGTGTTGACATGATAACACATATGAGTGGCTAATCCCTTGGTTTAAGGGTAATGATACTCTCTAACTTTATGTAAGTACAAAATTTGTATGATTTGTGATCTCTAATATGTGCTTCATGTTAGTGAATGTTGATGTAAGTATATACAAATGGTTTCGATGGTCTATGTTTGTTGACAACAAAATAGGTTATGCTCAGTCAATGTAAACACAAATTACATCAATATTTGCTAAGTGGTTATTGATTTTAAAATGAAAGTAAGAACAAAATTTGATGGTCTATAGTTTTAGTTAATAATTCATAGACCATACTTTGAATAGTTTTGCTTTAGTTCTATTTTCATGAGAATCATAAGTGGTTTAAATATTGCATTTATATCACTTAATGGAGATCAAAAATTGTATTTTTGATAACTTACATAAATGTGACAGTTGATTTGCCTCTAAAATGTTTTCATTTCATATTTAGCTCTCAACTTAGTTTATCGTTTTCATTTAGCCTTTATTACTTAAAACTTCACTTGAATTTGGTTTAATTTGATTGAGTAAAATCTAGAATTAATTCTTTCCCTGCATATCGACTCGTATTCGTCATGTACTAACAATTGTACGATGTGCGCTTGCGGTATTATCATGATATTTCGTGTTAACAGTTTTTTAATTTAATAGAATATCCGTTTAACGAACACTTCCTACTATACATTTTAAAAGAATTACAATATGCACATTTGTCATTTTTAATTCTTTCATTTACATTTCATTTTCTCACAAGACTATCTCTTTTTCTTTACCATTTTTCCATGCATGGTATAGGTTAAAAGGTTCTATTCCCAATCTAAATCAAATTTAAAAATCTTTAGTTAAATAATTTATTTATTTATTCCAAAAAGGAATTGACTAAATTGATTAATAGTTTATTGTGCCATATTCAACTTATTAATGATTTTGTTCATACCTTACAACAATTGTAATCCTAAAATTATTTACAATTTTATTTCTTTTTGGGGAAACAATCAGAAGATCTTCGAAGAAAACTAACAACTGGTTCGATCGAGCTTGATTAAAAAGCAGGGTTTTTATCTTCTTTTCATTTAATTTGATGTTCATTTTGTAGTTTTTGTGTTAATTTCTTATTCAAAATTAAAGGTTGAATTTGTAAGATTATAAATATATTCTCTTTGTTTGTCATTGATTTCATAATTAGTTGATAGTGTAAAAACTGTCATTGATTTGTTATACATAATTTAGGTGCGCACCCACGCTACGCACACGATCCACTTTAAACAACTTCTCATGACCATATAGTAAGCATCGACTTAGTTTTGTTAATGTTAGAGAACCCCAAATTATCACAAAACCAATTAGGAATGTTATTTATATATAATTTTATAATTTTTTCGATGTGGAACCACTACAAGAAAACACGCTATTTCCGATGGCTAAAATCTGTCAATGGCCATCGGAAGCAGTCGTTAGTCGTCGGAAATAGCCGTAGCATTTAAGGGCTTCGAGGAACAGAGTTTCCGATGGCTATCGACACAGCACATCGTTTAAATTTTCTATGCCTTAAAACGAGTGGCAATGATTTTTCGTAGGCCGTCGATGGCCATCGATAGCAGTTGGAAACCATTACATACGTTATGCCAATAAACCGTTGTAAGCCATCAGAAACCATTCCAGATACCTATACCTATAAGCTGTCGGAAAACTTGCACATTTTTTTGTGTATTTCAGCTGCTATTTAGCCTTCCAACACACTATCATCTCAAACCTACAATTTATATTCTCAGCACACAAAAAAATCATCAAAAACACAACGTATTAAACAAAAAGTCATCAAAAAAAAACCGTAAATACATACAAAGTATATCAAGTCTACCATCACAATAATATGCAATACATCAAGTCTACCACATCAACACTACCACAACAAGTTTACCATCATAATGCATACAAAATATCAAACCATAGTCATAACACCCCAGTAATATCTACCCACAGTAATATATGCATCCCCCAACAAAAAATAGACCTAACAATCCATCACTGCTCATCTTCTGCGGAGCCGGCTGAAGAGGGAAAGCAGCTATATTGCTGCGCGAACTCAGCCAATCGTTGATCTAGTAGCTGAGTCATCTCAATGGTTTGGCGGCAATTATGGTCCTCGAGCTCCACCATCCGAGCTCTCGACCACTCAGTCTCTGCAGATCTATAGCAGCTCTAGCCCGTCGACCCCATCCCTGCAGGCTGCTAGCCTGTAACAATTATTTAATAATCTTTTAATCATGTGTGGTTATATTAATAACCTGTAACTCGTAAAAGTTATTTTATTTCTAAACTTAAAATTAAATTAAGGGGAAAATTGTTTACCACTTGATTTCTGAAGTCGTAACATCTGTTCCACGTAGCTGGATCCATCGCTTACTAGAATATGATGTCCTCCTCGTCAGTGGTAAGCTACTCATTTCCAGTCTCCACTAGACGCTTCTACCAATGCTCCATAAACTTCTCCTACAATACCAAATAAAAATCAAGATAAAATTAATATCATGATATCTTATTTTATTATAATTTAACAATTACTACAAATATTTCTACATAAAATGAAATCTTACATGACTCTTCCTAGATTTGTCATCATACCATGTATATGTGATGTATTGGAATTTCTTAATTATTCATTCTTTCATTATTAATGATGTACAATTTAATTGAATGGTCCTAGGATCACCAACATCGAATATTTCACGAACAAGAAAAGGGAGAAACTTAATATGATCTATTGTTTTAGATGACGTACCTTGATTAGCAGCGGAAGATGTAATGGTTGTTATCTTCTTTCTTTGACTTCTAATATTTACTCTTCTTCTGAGAATTCGGTTTCTCTCTTACCCTATTTCCTTATGAGTTTCTGGATGGAGGGGAATACAACTCTTGACATAGGGAGAGAAAGGACCCAATCGTTTATATAACATTTAACTCTAAATCTGATACGTCCATCATATACCAATTCAACACTTAAAACTAAAACTAATCGCAGACCTAACATTCTAAATATGAACGGTCTATTTATGTCCTAATTAGTCGCCAACATTAAGATTAGAAAATGCATAATGGAAAGTGAAACGTTCCATTTATGACCCAATTAACAGGGTCACATTAAGATTAGAAACCGCATAACGTTAAAGGTAAATGAAACGTTTTATTGCATTTTCTAATAGCTGATTTCTAACATTCTCCCACTTAACCCGATTATTCATAATATCGAGCTGAACATCATACCATGATAAATTGCTTAGAGTTATGGTGGTTGTGCATTATTAATTCAATGCATTCCCTTCCATACACTATAATACCAACAATCCATCAATTTACATTCATAATTTATATAAAACAACATAATGGTTTGCATAATGTCTTATATCATAATAATTAAACATAATATCTTTATAAGACTCTTTCTTGATTAAAATTACATAAAGTACGTACTACCACATTAAAAAAAGAGACTCATAATTGTATATCAGAAACGCATAAAAGAGCTCAGAATGTCACACATCAATCATTATTAATACAAGCATGACTCATTCTTTGAACATGTTCCTCAAATTGTTTTGGCTGTAACCCTTTTGTCAAAGGGTCTACAATCATAAATTCAGTCCTGATGTGCATGATTGATACTCTTTGTTTCTGAACCTCATCTTTCATAACAAGATACATTAGTTCCATATGTTTGGCACCTTTAGGCTACTTTTCGTTCTTTGAGATAAATACTACTGCAGAGTTATCACAATAAATTTTTAGCGGCTTGCTAATGGTGTCGACAACCGCAAGTCCTGAAATAAGGTTCCATAACCATAATGGATGAACTGTGGATTTATAACATGCCGCAAATTCTGCCTCCATAGTAGACGAAGCAATGATAATTTGTTTCGCACTTTTCCATGATATGACACCTTTAGCAAACATAAACAGGTAACCAAAAGTCGATTTTCTAGTATCGATGCATCCAGCAAAGTCTAAATCGCTATCCAATTACCTCCAATTTACTGGATCCACTATACATGAGCATGTAATCTTTTGTGCCTTGCAAATATCTCAAAATTTACTTTGTAGCTTGCCACTGTCATATCGACCGCAAAACTGATATCTGGTCTAGTACAAGTTTGAGCATACATTAGGCTACCAACAACAGATGCATGTGGAATTGATTCGATTTCTTTTTGTCCAACTTCATTCTTAGGACATTGCATGAGATTGAATTTATCACCTTTCTGTATAGGAACTTTTCCAGGCAAACATTTACTCATTCCAAATCTCTCTAGAATCCTTTTGATATATCCTTTCTGAGACAATACCAATATTCTTTCATGGCATTAATCCATTCCTTTGACTCTTTACTTTCTATAGCATGTGAAAACGAAACCGGTCCCTATTGATTCATATATCATAATATGATTTTTACATATAAACCATATAATCATTAGAAATAGTTGACCTACGATCTCTTTGAGATCTTCTTAACGTACTTGTTGTGGTTCATGCATATCAGCATTGTGTAAGTCATTTCCTTCAGGAAGTACTTCTTTATTTATATGTTGTTCATCATCGTGCTATTATTCAACAACCGAAACAACATTTGGAGTAATAGTAGACAGAGGAACTATTCTAGGCAGTGTAACATTTACCCCTATTTCCTTTATTTCTACTATTTCTCTTCCAGTACTCCCACCGACTTCACCAATCTCAATGAATCTAGCATTACCAGTTTCTACAATTCTTGGACTATGATTAGGATAGTAAAAGCACATAGCCTCTAGATTTTTCAGGGTAACCTAAAAAGTACCCACTAATCATTTGAGAATCTAATTTCTTTTCATGTGGATTATAAATTCTCGCTTCCCCTAGGCAAGCCCAAACAGGCAAGTGTCTTAAGCTAGGTTTCCTATTAGTCCATACTTCAAAAGGAGTATTTCTAATAACTTTACCAGGAACCCTATTCAATAAATAATTAGCAGGTTTGAGAGCATACGACCACAAATTCTTAGGTAGTGTAAAATCTAACATTATACTCCTAATCATATCTATTAACACCCTATTGCGCCTTTTTGCTACACCAATTTGTAGTGGTGTACCTGGCGTTGTGTATTGCACACGAATGCCATGACTTTCGAGGAATTTTGCAAATGGACCTGGATAGTGGCCCAACTCATTATGTTTGCCATAATATTCACCACCTCTATTAGACCTTACAATTTTTACCTTTTTATCTAATTGCCTCTCAACTTCCTTTATAAATGTCTCAAGGACAATCACAGATTGAGATTTTTCATGAAGCAAACAGACATAATCATAACGTGAAAATCGTCAATAAAAGTGATGAAATACTTTTCTCTATTAAAGGCTGGAGAGTCCACAGGTTAGCAAACATCAGTGTGAATTATTTCAAGGAGTTGGCTGCTTCTAGTGACTCCGTTCTTATTATGTTTGGTTTGTTTACCTTTAATACAATCCGCACATAATTATAGATCACTAAAGTCCAAATTTGACAAAATTTCATTACTTATTAATCTTGTCATTCTTTCTTTGGATATGTGACCTAGTCTTTTATGCTATAAGAAAGCAGAATTTTCATTCAACATGCTACGTTTGCATCCAACATTATTTACTAGATTCAGCAAGGAATTCTCATAATTGTCATTCAGTTTCAATTTATATAGACCAACAATTAGAATACTAGAACCAACATTATCAGTATTCTTATATAAATCAAAACAACCAGATCCAAACATACATGTCAAACTAGAAATATCCAACTTACGTACGGAAATAAGGTTTCTTGGTAATGAAGGAACATAAGGGGTACTATATAAGTCTAATTCATATCCAATTTCTGGAATTAGAAGATAAGTCTGAATGTCTTCTATTATGGATTTCATTCTATTTCCCATAAAGAGAAAACTTCCTTCATTGGGATTTATAGTTTGGATCATAAGAAATCCCTACACATTATTGGAAACAGGTGTTGTAGCACTGGTATCAAGCCACAATGTATTAATAGGAACTTCAACTAAATTTGATTCAAAACATATGAAAGATAGAAGATTACCTTTCTTTTTGTATCAAGCTATACTTTTCGGACAGTCATTTTGATAATGTCCTTTCTTTTTGCAGAAATGACATCAAACGTCCTTTAGTTCCTTCTTTTCCTTATCCTTCCTATTCTTAGCTAGCTCCTTTTTCTTCTTATAATAGCTTGATTTCCCATTCTTTTCTTTACCAACTTTACTACTCACAAAACTTACCGAGTGATTCATTTGACTTTTCAAACGTTCTTCTTCCTGAACAAGTCAACTGGTCACTTCATTAACATTCCACTTATCCTTTATAGTATTATAGTTAATATGAAAAGGTCCATATCAGAAGGTAGCGAGCTCAAAATAAACTGGACAAGAAAGGAACACTCTACCGTAAGCCCATGGGAGTTTAACCTTGCTGCAAGATTAGTCATCTCTATAATGTGCTCTTGCATAGTTCGCCACCCATCAAACTTCATGGTTGTGAGTTACGCCATGGAGTGACTTATCAGCTGAATGAAAACGCTTTTCTACAAACTGCATATATTCCTTAGCACTTTCTATTTGCGAAATTGTTGACTTGATGTTATTAGCAATAGTTATCTTGATAAACATAAGGCTCAATCTGTTACTACACTCCCATGCTTTATAATGTGATTTTTCTGCATTAGTACTAGTTGTTGTAAGAGAAGCAGGTTTATCCTCAACGAGTGCCAAGTCAAGATCCTGAACACCTATATGGAAATTGACTAGTTCACTCCATTCAGAAAAATTAACAATAGTGAACAATGCAACAGATGAAGCACGTTATTCATGGGAACAACTGCAAATAAAAATTGGAACAACTATAAGCTCATAACTAATGGGATTCAGATATGTACATAACAGTTTAATATAGCACTCCTTTGGGTAGATATTATCTTATACTTAACATAATTAAGTACCAAAACATAAGTAAATAATAAATATATTCAATTAAATAGAACTGACATCTTTGGATGATACATATTTATTTAATCAAAATATCTATTAAACCTCATCGTGTAAATAATTATAGGACAAGACTTTTGAAACACCCCACCTCCGTTAAGGTCACTCACAAAGGGAATGTCTTAACTTTGGTGGAGGGTTATAGGTACAAGACACAGAAAAATTTACAAGATAGATAAATATAAGCAGCGAAATTAAAATATTTATTGCATACGTGGTTCAATACAAAAGCATTACAGCAAATTGTCTCAAAATAACTTCCAAAACATTACACCATAATTTCTGTCTTGATTATTTAATAAAGAAGCACAAACCATAAATACAACTGCATAAATCCCCATGGGTAGTGTTTAAAAGCCATAGATAAGGCGAGAGAGTCCCAATCATACATCTACTTTCTTGAAGCTTGCAAAGAGTCTGACTAAGCTGGAGTATTCCCTCTCTGTGGACCGGGGGGGAAGGGGGAACGGAAGAAAAGAGGACGAAAGAAAACGGGTCAGACAACAAGTCTAGTAAGTTTAGTGATTATTAGTATTTAAACAAGGAAAGGGATAATGATAGTAATAACAAAACATAGGATAATACCCTAATATAAGGTAAGAGGAACATGTGATCGCACCCATTACTATAGTCTCTGCACCTACTAAACCATTGGTTCAACCAGCCCCGCATGTTCATAACAAACTATCCCCTTAATGATCAGCTCCTACTCGCATGCATTCATATCCTGTGTCATTCGGCCCCACTTGACTGTAGATACATGTGCTGGTCCCACCATGGGGTGTATCAGTCCCTCTGGTGGCAACCCAACACGATTCAAGATGCACAAAGTATACTACTGATGCCCAGTGCCAGCTTTTTCCCCTTCGGAGTACGTGCACGCCCGTACTCCGCCGGAACCTACACTATCGCACCAACCGCCGACGTTTTGACCGCTTACAATCAACCCAATAATCGTGCCCCACCCTGCCTTGTTCAGGGTACCATGATACATCTATGTGGATTACTGCTGAGATGGGTCCGTTACTAGGGTTTTCTAATCAACATGTTTATTTGGTTAAGTGTCCAAGTTTACCTAACCCCACCTATCTATTTAGTTAACATGCTGAATCGGTTAAGTGTTTCCCTAATTGACTTAACCCTACCAATCCAGACTTAGCTTTAATTTATTCATTAAAGCATCAACCACTCACATTAGACAGGTCTTGTTGTGGTCACTGGATATGTCGGTCGATTTCGGGCAGTTTTACACCATAACTCAGATTAACCTCGTATTCTTTTTGGGCTTGATGCACTAACCACCCACATTAGACAGGTCTTGTTGTGGTCACTGGATATGTTTTAGGCAGTTTTACACCCAACTCAGTCTAACCTCGGGTTAGGCATATTCGTCTTTTCTAAATCCATATATTTTCTATATATGTCTAATTATATATGTAAATTTATCTTAATTTAATCGTGCCATAATTATCCTTTGATTATGCTCACAATAAATGGTATATCAAATATACCATTTTATGAACAAATCTATGCCATCAAATTTTCATATTTTCCCATCGCTATCCCCGTGGAACGTAAGCAGGAATCATATAAAATGTTGGGCTAGTAAATTAGCCCAAACCCATAAGCAAAAGGGGTAATAAATAAAGGACATGAAATAAACATAAAATAGCATACATTTAACTTATCATGTGTAACTTGGCATAGAAGTATCATTAACTTAATTAAACGGGTAAAGTTGAACTTGTGACTAAGTTGGATCTAATTTTCATGTAAACTTGATATAGGTCTAGCATGGAGGTTTAACATATAAACACAATTTTAAACCACAACTTAGCATATTAACTTATGTATGTCAAAACATAAGAAAGCCACTATAAACATATTTAAATCACAACTTAGCATGATAACTTATGTGTGTTAAACATAAGAGGACTACTATAAACATATTCGAATCACAACTTAGCATGATAACTTATGTGTGTTAAACATAAGAGATCTACTATAAATATATTCGAATCACAACCTAGCATGATAACTTATGTGTGTTAAACATAAGAGAGCTACTATAAACATATCCGAATCACAACTTAGCATGATAACTTGTGTGTTAAAACATAAGAGAGCTACAAATCCAATTTTACAACACAAATAGTTCAACTTAACATAGTTCTAAATATACATGAATGCTGATCTAACAAGTAAGCATGTTATTTAGATCATAAACTTGCAAGTAACCACCAAATTATAACATGACATGTTTCACCATTCAGTTGGCATAACAAATCCATTACCCAATCATAATAGATTCCAATAACATACAATATGTTCATCACCACAAGCATATAGACATGATCAATCGCAACGGTAATTTAAGATAATGAGAATCAAACTTTATTTATCTTATACATAAGCATCATTCTAAATTCGAATTACAACATGTCATGATTCATTTGAAAGAACGTTTAAATCTACGTAATAACCAACTTACAAACAAAAAGGAATCCTTGATTTCTGAAATCTGAATTCTGAAGTTGGTAAGCTCGCCTTTGATATAGATCGTTGAATTTGATTTTGATTCAGATTTTTATCTTGTCTCTGAATTGAAAGCGGTGACGGCTAGTCCAAGTTCTCTATTGACGGCATGATAGTTCCAGGATTATTTTTGTGTGATTTTAGGTTGAGCATTGGGTTGTTTATATAGAATTTCAATTTAATTAAAGCCGTCAGATGATCCTAGAGTTAACCACAGCCATTCAATTAGGATAGGGTGACACCTCAGCCCTAATGACTCAACAAGGAGTCAGAAATGACTCAGCAATGACTCACAGTATGGATCAGATCACACCAGAAAGCTATGCAGGCACTCAGCTCAGCTTGGGCGCACTTGGAAGGTGCGCCAGTGCAACTTTTGTACTGGCGCACTTCCCAAATGCTCCAGTGCATATTTTTTTTCTTTCTTTCTTCTAGTTTTCTGCTTAACTTCGTTCGTCCATATCTCCTTCATACGGTGTCCATTTTACGCAAACTCGGACTCTATCTCAAGTAGAATTTCGAGATGAATGCAATGGCGTAACCCGTATCCCTTAATTCTCACATTTGAAACTAATTATTCTTTGATTCATTACTATAACGTTAACAGAAAATACAGGGTGTTACATTCTCCCCTCCTTTTAGGATTTCGTCCCCGAAATCTTCAAGTCGAGAATAATTTATATCCTACCATCCAACCACCCATCTACTCAACCATCTAACACAGGCGTCCATTGTCCTTAAAAGATTTCTAATGCTTCATGATCATATGCATAGTGTGTGTACATGTCCTTATCTAATGCAAAATCAGGCGGTCTACTGATTCAGTTGACCTCCTTAATGCAAATTATGTCAGTGCCATGAGTCCATTATTAATGCAATTTTTTTCCTACTCAAAATTTCCTACTTGAGTGCACAGTCATTCATACAAATGCAACGTCCATATGATACCACATCAAGTTTCAATCCATATACAAATACATATATGCATATGCAATATGAAAGTGACTGAGCCGATCTAATACCTAATGTGTGTGTATATGCATCCACGAGCAACCACTAGCAACCAATTGCAACCATCAACCATATCATGTTTCAATTACATGTTTTCATCCAAATGGGTTTCAACCTAAGGATAAAGGATAGGATTGAGGAGATATACCTAAAAAGGTAGATACGAGCATAAACTTAAGGAAAAAGAGATCAAGGGTGTACCCTCAAAAAGAAAAGGATAGGCTGCGCGTATTCTGTCCTCAGTTTCCCAAGTTGCATCTTCCTTGGTGTCGCTCCATTGAACTTTGACGAGCTTAACGTCACGGTTGCGTAGCTTTTTGACTTCTATTCCCAAGATATGGGTTGGAACTCTTCTCACAATTGCTTCTCGTTCAACTTCTACTTCCTCTAGCATGCTTGGTTCTACCACTTCCGCAGACTCGTGTAAGCACTTCCGCAGGTCAGAGACATGAAAGACATTATGAATCCCGGCCAATTTTTCGGGCAGCTGTACCCTATAAGCCATCTTCGCAATCTTCTCGATGATAGGGAACGACCCTACAAATCTTGGTGCTAACTTTCCTGTGGATCCAAAGCGAACGGCGTTCCTCAAAGGAGATGCTTTAAGGAACACCTTGTCTCCAACATCAAACTCAAGGTCAGTTCTTCTTTTGTCTGCGTAGGACTTCTGTCTATCTTGGGCAGTCTACATACTTCTTCGTATCAATTCTACTTTCTCTGAAGTTTCCCTAACCATGTCTGGTCCGAGTACGAGCTTGTCTGTGGACTCCCACCAGCAAGTCGGTGACCTGCACGGTCTTCCGTATAAAGCTTCGAAAGGTGCCATGCCTATGGTGGCTTGGTAGCTATTATTGTACGCGAATTCCACCAAAGGTAGATGATCCTCCCATGTACCTCCGAAGTCAATAATGCATAATCTCAAGAGGTCTTCTAATACTCTGTTGACTCTTTCCGTTTGGCCATCGGTTTGAGGGTGATAGGCCGTGCTTAAGCATAACTGTGTACCTACACCCTCTTGTAAACTCTTCGAAAACTCGCATGTGAAGATAGGGTCTCGATTACTCACTATGCTGGGGGGTATCCCATGGTGTCGAACTATCTCTTTAAGATATATAGATGCTAGAGATGAGGCAGTCCTTCTACTTTTGACAGGTATAAAGTGAGCGCTTTTAGTAAGTCTGTCCACTATTACCCAAATGATGGTATTGCCCCTTCTTGAACTAGGAAACCCATCTATAAAGTCCATCGAGATGCTATCCCATTTCCACTGTGGGACCTCTAGAGGATGGAGCAGACCACCAGGCTTCTTCTGCTCCGCCTTGACTTGTTGGCATATTAAACACTTAGAAACAAATTCAGCTACGTCTTGCTTCATGCCATTCCAAAAGAAAACTCTTTTTATGTCTTTATATATTTTGTCTCCGCCTGGGTGTATGGTCAGCCTGGAATGGTGTGCCTCTTCTAGAACCGCCTTTACCAAGCCCCTTGCATGTGGGACACATAGTCTTCCATCTCGTCCCAACCATCCATTGGCATCAATGGAGTATCTATTGAGGTGACTAGAAGTCTCACCCCTAATTAACTTGTCCACCAAATTGGCTAACTGAAGGTCTTCTCTTTGTGCAATTCCGATTGAGTCTAATAGAGTTGGTCGCACTCCTAACGTTGGCAGCAAGCCAGGTACAAAGTCAGAGGAGGGTCTGAAGTTAAAGCTTGCTATGAACTCCAAGCTTTGCCTTTCCACAAAGAGAGGGCTTAAGGTCAGTTTCTTTCTACTCAAGGCGTCTTCTCCTGCATTGCCCTTGCAGGAGTGTAGGAGATCTCAAAATCGTACGAGGCAAGAAACACCATCCATCTTTGTTGCCTCAAGTTGAGATCTTTCTGCGAGAAAAGCTATTTTAATGATTTATGATCAGTAAATAATTCGAACCTTTATTCTAGCAGATAATGACGTTATGATTTAAGGGCGAAAACAATGGCAGCTAGTTCTAAATCATGAGTTGGGTAATTCTTCTCATGAACCTTCAACTGCCTTCCTCCATAGCAAACTACTTTGCCTTCTTGCATTAGGACAGCGCCCAATCCTGTTCTGCACGCGTCTGTATATATTGTAAACATCTTGCTTCCGTCAGGCAATGTCAGAACTGGAGCTGTTGTTATAGCCCATTTCAAACGTTGGAAAGTAATATCGCAATCCAAATCCCAATTGAAAGCTAGGTTCCTCTTTGTCAACCTTGTAAGTGGAGCTGAGATTTTTGTAAAATCTTTGACGAACTTTCGATAAAAGCCTGCTAGCCTGAGAAAGCTTCGGACTTCGTTAGCGTTTCGAGGAACCTTCCAATCTTGCACAGCAACCACTTTCGCAGGGTCCACAGCTACCCCCCTCTTTGGACACCACATGTCCAAAGAACCTAACTTCTTCTGTCCAGAAATGACATTTGGAGAATTTAGCTTTCAACTGATGTGCACGGAGAGTATCCATGACTTCCTTTAGATGTTGAGCATGCTCTTCCTCATTCTTTGAGAAGATCAAAATATCATCTACGAAGACCACCACAAACTTATTGAGGAACTCTCGGAACACCCTGCTCATTAAATCAACGAAGTAAGCAGGTGCATTTGTCAAACCGAAAGGCATGAAAGACACTCGAAGAAACCATCTGGAGTTCTGAACGCGGTCTTATCAATGTTGTATTCAGCCACTCTTAGCTGATGAAACCGGATAGCTAAATCGAATTCAGAGAAACCGATGCACCTACAAGCTGATCGAACAAATCATCTATTCTCAGGAGTGGGTGCCTATTCTTCTTGGTCAGCTTGTTTAGCTCCCTATAATCAATGCACAGGCGAAGCAAACCATCCGCTTTAGTTGCGAACACTACTGGATCACCCCATTCAGCAATACTCTGCCTTATAAACCCCTTCTCAAGCAATTCTTTAACTTGCTTGCTGAGTTCTTTCCTCTCCCTTGGAGCCATGTGTCTAACGGGTAAAGCAACAGGTTTTGCATTGTCAACTAGGTATATGCAGAAGTCTATCTCCCGCTTCGGAGGTAAGCCCTTTACCTCTTCAAACACATCCAAGTATTCACGGACTACCCTTACAGACTACAAGTTCTCAACAGACGCATCAAGAGATTCTAGATAACTAAGCATAATGGAGTTCATGGGATTACAAGAAATTTCGAGAGTGTTACCAAGGCGAGTCATGAGTCTAACCACTCTCTTTTCACAATCGAGGACGACACCATTACTGGATAGCTAGTCCATGCCTAGAATAAACCCATAGCCTATGAAGCCCAAAGAAAGGCATTACATCTAAACCCAACGCTTAGTATAGATATTTTCAAATCCAAACAAACTATTGACAAATAAGCTGAGCCCCCAATTGGATTTGAAACAACCAAGGGATCCTCTACTATACTGGTGTCTAGGTGTAGAGATTCCACTAACGTAGTAGATATAAAAGAGTGCGATGCGCCAGAATCAAATAGTGTACGAACAGGATGATCAAAAAGATAGACTAAACTTTCGACAAAAATATTTCTACCTCGTTCTTGTGGAGGTGCCATGAAAGCGTGAATTTGTCCTCCAGAAGAAGGTCCAGCTCTCTGCCCTTGCTTCCTTGGGCAGTCCTTAGCCATGTGTCCTGTCTCACCATAGTGGAAACATCCACCCATTTTCCTTTTCTTCTTCTTGCAGTCTTTGACCAGATGTCCAGGAATGCCACAGAAATTACACTTTCTCTTGTCACAGGGTTTGTTGTTCTTCCCGCCTTTCTTTGAATTAGCCTTCTTGTTATGTGACCTCTCCCCCTTCTTATCTTGGGACACTTCCGCTTTTGCCTCTTTCTTGCCCTTGTCTTCCACATGTAAGAGTGCCATGTCCACTAACCTATCGTAAGTAGCCCCCATAGGTACATGGGTCATAGCCAGGCTGTGAAGTGGCTCATTCAATCTCTTGACAAAACGGAGAGCCTTCTTATGAGGAGTATTCACTAAATCCAATCTAAATCGGGCTAGCTGATTGAATTGGTTGACGTACTCCTTGACCGTCATACTCCCTTGCTTAAGAGATAAGAACTTTTCCAACTGTAAACTTCGTTCAGCTTGTGAGAGGAATTTCATCTCAAACCTTATTCTTAAATACATCCATGTTTCAATTGGTCTTTCAGCGTTAGTGACTTCCCACCAATAGGAAGCTTCTTCTTTGAGCAACCATACAACCAACTGTATCTTCTGCTTATCGTCCACCTCGAAGATAACGAACAGATCCTCAGTTTCTTTGAGCCGGTTCCTTGCTTCTACGAATGAGTCAGTTCCCTTGAAATCCTTTCCACCCATGGCCCTAAAGTCTCTACAAATCTTCGAGAAAGCATTTGCACGAGGAGGAGGAACCGCTGCAGCTGGAGGAGGAGGAATATCTGTTGGGCCTGTATCGTTGGCCCTAGCCTCTAAGTACCTCCTGAACCAGCCAGGTATCGGTACAACCTCTGGAAGGTTAAGATTCCCAGATATGCTGAAACAGAAAAGAAAAGATTCAAAACAAAGGATAGAAACATAGTGCATATGGCTCTGGGGATTATGCCTTTTTAAATTTAAAACAACACCTTTTTTTGTAAAATGCTTCTTTATATTTCTTTTTGAAAATAGTTTTCAAAAACTCTTATCTGATCTGGTAAACCTTTGCTCTGATACCAAGTGAAAACACCCCACCTCCATTATGGTCATCACAAAAGGATTGCCTTAACTTTGGTGGAGGGTTATAGGTATAAGACATCGAAAAATTTACAAGACAGATAAATAGAAGCAGCGAAATTCAAATATTTATTGCATATGTAGTTCAATACAAAAGCATTACAGCAAATTGTCTCAAAATAACTTCCAAAACATTACACCATAATTTCTGTCTTGATTATTCAATAAAGAAGCATAAACCATAAATAAAACTGCATAAATCCCCAAGTGTAGTGTTCAAAAGCCATAGCCAAGGTGATAGAGTCCCAATCATACATCTACTTTCTTGAAGCTTGCAAAGAGTCTGACTAAGTTGGAGTATTCCCTCCCTGAGGACCCGGGGGGGGGGGAAGAAAAGAGGACGAAAGAAAATGGGTTAGACAATAAGTCTATTAAGTTAAGTGATTGCTAGTATTTAAACAAGGAAAGGGATCATGACAGTAATAACAGAACATAGGACAATACGCTAATATAAGGTAAGAGGAACATGTGATCTCACCCATTACTATAGTCTCTGCACCTACTTAACCATTGGTTCAACCAGCCCCACGTGTTCATAACAAACGATCCCCTTAATGATTGGCTCCTACTCGCATGCATTCATATCCTGTGTCATTCAGCCCCGCTTAACTGTAGATACCTGTGTTGGTCCCACCATGGGGTGTATCAGTCCCTCTTGTGGCAACCCGACACGATTCAAGATGCACAGTGTATACTACTGATGCCCAGTGCCTGCTTTTTCCACTCCAGAGTACGTGCACGCCCGTACTTCGCCGGAACCTACACTGACGCACCAACCGCCGACGTTTTGACCGCTTATAATCAGCCCAGTAATCGTGCCACACGCTTCCTAGTTCAGGGTACCATGATACATCTGTGTAGGTTACTGCTGAAATGGGTCCCCGCTACTAGGGTTTTCTAATCAATATTTTTATTTGGTTAAGTGTCCAAGTTTACCTAACCACACCCATCTGTTTAGTTAACATGTTGAATCAGTTAAGTGTTTCCCTAATTGACTTAACCCTACCAATCCTGACTTAGCTTTAATTTATTCATTAAAGCACCAACCACTCACATTAGACAGGTCTTGTTGTGGTCACTGGATATGCCAGTCGGTTCCGGGCAGTTTTACACCACAACTCAGTCTAACCTCGGGTTCTTTTTGGGCTTGATGCAATAACTACCCACATTAGACTAGTCTTGTTGTGGTCACTGGATATGCCAGTCAGTTCCAGGCAGTTTTACACCACAACTCAGTCTAACCTCGAGTTAGGCATATTCGTCTTTTCAAAATCCATATATTTTCTATATATGTCTAATTCTATATGTAAATTTATCTTAATTTAATCATGCCATAATTATCCTTTGATTATGCTCACAATAAATGGTATATCAAATATACCATTTTATTAACAAATCTATGCCATGAAATTTTCATATTTTCCCATCGCTATCCCCGTGGAACGTAAGCATGAATCATATAAAAAGTTGGGCTAGTAAATTAGCCCAAACCCATAAACAAAAGGGGTAATAAACAATGGATATGAAATAAAAATAAAATAGCATACACTTAACTTATCACGTGTAACTTGGCATAGAAGTACCATTAACTTAATTAAACGGGTAAAGGGGAACTTGTGACTAAGTTGGATCTAATTTTCATGTAAACTTGATATAGGTCTAGCATGGAGTTTTAACAAATAAACACAATTTTTAACCACAACTTAGCATATTAACTTATGTATGTCAAAACATAAGAAAGCTACTATAAACATATTTATATCACAACTTAGCATGGTAACTTATGTGTGTTAAACATAAGAGGACTACTATAAACATATTCGAATCACAACTTAGCATGATAACTTATGTGTGTTAAACATAAGAGAGCTACTATAAATATATTCGAATCACAACTTAGCATGATAACTTATGTGTGTTAAAACATAAGAGAGCTACTAATCCAATTTTACAACATAAATAGGTTCAACTTAACATAGTTCTAAATATACATGATTGTTGATCTAACATGTAAGCATGTGATTTAGATCATAAACTTGTAAGTAACCACCAAATTATAACATGATATGTTTCACCATTCAGTTGGCATAACAAATCCATTACCCAATCATAATAGATTCCAATAACATACAATATGTTCATCACCACAAGCATATAGACATGATCAATCGCAACGGTAATTTAAGATAAATGAGAATCAAACTTTATTTGTCTTATACATAAGCATCATTATATATTTGAATTACAACATGTCATGATTCATTTGAAAGAACGTTTAAATTTACGTAATAACCAACTTACAATCAAAAAGGAATTCTTGATTTCTGAAATCTGAATTTTGAATTCTGAAGTTGGTAAGCTCTCCTTTGATGTAGATCGTTGAATTTGATTACTTTAATTTGATTTTGATTCAGGTTTTTATCTTGTCTCTGAATTGAAAGCGGTGACGGCTACTCCAAATTCTCTATTGACGGCATGATAGTTCCAGGATTATTTTTGTGTGATTTTAGGTTGAGAATTGGGTTGTTTATGTAGAATTTCAATTTAATTAGAGCCGACGGATGATCTTGGAGTTAACCACAGCCATTCAGTCAGGATAGGGTGACACCTTAGCCCTAATGACTCAGCAAGGAGTCAGAAAGGACTCAGCAATGACTCACAGGATGGATCAGATCACACCAGAAAGCTGTGCAGGCTCTCAGCTCGGCCTGGGCGCACTTGGCAGGTGCACCAGTGCAACTTTTGTACTTGCGCACTTCCCAAGTGCGCAAGTGCATATTTTTTTTCTTTCTTTCTTCTAGTTTTCTGCTTAACTTCGTTTGTCCATATCTCCTTCATACGGTGTCCGTTTTACGCAAACTCGGACTCTATCTCAAGCAGAATTTCGAGACGAACGCAGTGGCGTAACCCGTATCCCTTAATTCTCACATTTGAAATTAATTATTCTTTGATTCATTACTATAACGTTATTAGAAAATATATGGTGTTACAACTTCCCTTTGGGTAAGTTCTCAGTTTCTATCATTAGAGACGCCAGTTTTTTTATTATAACTGGCAATTTCTATCAATAATCATTATGTTACTTATGCACTGAATGATTATTCTTATTTTGACCACTTTGGTGATTAACAAAATCATAAATCTCATGTGCATAAATAACTTATTACGCATACTCGATTAAACATCATGAGTAAAGCAAAGAATATATCAATTGCAATCATAGGAAATATTCAGTTATTGGTTGGCTCTAATTTCACATGTTAGAATTTTCTTAATTACTCAATCTTTCATGATTAATGATGTATAATTCAATTGAATAGTCCTAGGATCACCAATACTGAATATTTCACAAGCAAAAAAGGGAGAAACTTAATACGATCTGTTGTTTAAGATGACGTACCTTGATTAGCAGCAAAAGATGTAATGGTTGTCATTTTCTTTCTTTGACTTCTAATATTTACACTTCTTCTCAAAATTCGGTTTTTCTCTTACCCTATTTCCTTATGTGTTTCTAGACGGAGAAGAATACAACCCTTGACTTAGGGAGAGAAAGGACTCAATCCTTTATATAACATTTAACTCTATATCTGGTATGTCCATCATATACCAATTCAACGCTTAAAATTAATCACATACCTAACATTCTAAATATGAACAGTCTATCTATGTCCTAATTAATCGGGTCACATCAAGATTAGAAAATGCATAATGGAAAATGAAACGTTCCACTTATGACCCAATTAACAGGGTCACATTAAGATTAGAAACCACATAACGTTAAAGGTAATTGAAACGTTTAATTGCAATTTCTAATAGCAGATTTATAACATGATGTTCCCATCCGTATCGACATGCTCGATAGCATGCGTACGAGTGAATACGTCCATATATGAAACTGAACCCATCGCCTTTGCCTCCTGAAGTTCCATATATGCTCGTTTAGGAGCACCCAGAGAAATAAGAAGAGACATAAAATTCTGGGTTAGACAAAAGTCTGGTATGAGCGATAGCAAGTCTATAACTGGATAAAGCAATAACAGGTATAAATAATCATACCTGAATGTGGACCTGCAACCAAAGAGTTAGCACAACAAGATGCACAATACTCTAAGGTAAACACTAACATAGAATGTAAAATGGAAGCGTGCGCGTCATGGTGATAGCAAACATCAAACATAGCAATCATCCTCACATCTCTCACTCAGTGCGTAAAGCATACGATATCCACCGCCTTGATCACTAAATCCATTTGAGGCGATGATGGGTCCATGCCCTCCTGGAATCCGTACAACTAATTTCCATGAACATGCCCCTCTGGTCTATAGCCAATAACCCTTTCCCGGTCTATACATCCTCTGGCTCTGGTTCGTCTACATGACACCTCTCTCATTGGTGAACCAAAGTTATGGATATCGATAACCCTTTTATACACATCCCGCAAGAAAGTCCAACTCTAGAAGTTAACTCGTTGGTTCCCCTCTGGATCTTGAGTAATAACTTCCCATTTGGACTCCCTTTACATTTCGAGTTTTACTCAGAGTGGTGTTGATCTTCATAAGAGTTCACAATCGTTATTGCGAAGTAGAAGTTCCAATCTGGTTCGTCATCATCTCTATTCAAGTCGTGGTCATCGTCGAGGACAGGTCGTCTTTCTGGTCACCCCCTCCCCCCGGCTCGCCCCCTTGCTCGTCCCCCGGTTCGTGGTCCCCTAGTCACCCCTTCTGCTTTGCGGAGCTCCTTCTGGTCGGTTCGTGACCCTTTCCTTGTGATGGTCCATGACCCTCTCTTGGTGGGGGTTCGTGAGCCTCTCCTGGTGGCAGTTCGTAAGCCTGGTGGCGGTTCGTAAGCCTGGTGGCGGTTCATGACGGCGTTATAAACCATTCTAATCTTCTATGACATCACAAAACATACCAAATAACAGTAACAACATATAGAATCAATCAAAAACATTAAAACATCAATCACATGAAATATTTTAGATCAAACATACCCAAAAACATGATTTCCCCCTTAATCCCCTTAACCTTGTTTTAACTATAGGATTAGCAAACTTAATCCAAATTATCCCAAATTTTCAGCAGTGACATAAAATATTATTTTAGAATTTCTACATATTTTTTTAGATTTTTATAATGCATAATTTCGCTAATTATCACTAATCACCCCTAATTAACCGTAATTGGTGAATAAAAGTGCAAATCACTCACCTTAGCCACAAATGAAATCTTAGGTATGGAACTTTACAATTATGGTACGGATCTCTATGTATTGCAGCAGCTTCAACCCTGACTTGGTGCTAATTTGTCTTGATTTGGTGTAGTTTTGGTCAATTAGTGGTTAAAAAGCGATTAGGAAGAGATTAGAATGAGATTTGGAAGATGGAGGCCATTGCAAGGGTTCACGGAAGGTTAGTGGCGGTTGGAAAAATAAAAGGGAATGTTTCTCCAAACCCTTTCAGCCCTCCCAAAACCCTAATCCCAAAATGGGTTATGGGCTTAGCTGCTAATCAATCCGCTAAGCCTAATTATGCTATTTTTCATCTTTCAAACCTTATTTCTGCCATATCTCCCAAACTGTAAGTCCATTTGATTAATGTGATCACTCTACAGAAAGGTAAACCATCATCCGAATCTAATGGAAGTGGTTTCAGGTCAAAACTCCTTACCAGTTAAAAGTTATAGGAGAAAAACTGCGTAGAAGATCCATTCTATTTGGAAGTCATACCAAGTAATCCTTGGCTTCAATGACGCCCTAAAAAAGAATCGAAAATTTTTCCTACGAGAGAGGGGCAGGCGCCAATATATTAATTGGTAATGGGACTGCCTTTTCTGTTTCATTTTCCTTTTTAATTACAAGGAAGAAATTAAGGTTTAAGATTCGGCAGGAGCAAAACAATCACTAAAAATTCAGCAAAAAACGTGAATGTGGGAAATGACCCCAATAGTCATTTCCCAAAGTTTCACGACCATACAACTTTGTATAAAAATAAAATAAATATTCTACGATCTTCCAATACGTAGAATGTGGGTCGTTACACTCTCACCCACTTAAGAAATTTCGCCCCCGAAATTCCTTAACTAAGAAAACAACAATGGGTCCCGCAGGCCTATCAACCATCTGCAACAATCAAACATACATAATAAACACAACAATCCTATCCTAGCATGCGGAATAACTGTATCGCGACTGAAAATCTTACCAGGTGAAGAGTTCTGGATATGACTTTCTTATGCTTTCCTGGGTTTCCCAAGTACAGTCATTCTCATTATCGCCACACTAGATCTTAGCCAGTCTCACCGTCTTCCTTCGAAGTTGCTTCGTATCGTGTCCGATAATACAAATTGATCTTCAGTTCCTAACTGCCTCGTGTTCAACCTCGATATCATCCAACTGATCTGGTGAAATAGTCATATTAGAATCATCCACGAACTTCCTTAACTGGGAAACATGAAATACGTTGTGCACTCCCGCCATCTTGTCAGGTAATCCAACTTTACACGCTAAATTCCCAACTTGCTCGAGAACTGGAGATGGACCAACAAACCTTAGTGCTAATTTACCTCTCTCACCAAACCGAATCACACTCTTTAACAGAGAAATCTTGATGAATACCAAGTCGCCAACAGAGAATTTCAAATCTCTTCGCCTTTTATCAGCATAACTCTTCTGCCTATCTTGGGCAGTCTTCATTCATTGTTGAATAACCTTTATCTTATCATACGTTTCTCTTATAACATTTGGCCCAAGCACAAACTTCTCATTGGTCTCCAACCAACATGATGGTGAGTTGCACGGTCTTCCATACAAAGCTTCAAATGAAGCCATACCAATACTGGATGGATAACTATTATTGTATGCGAACTCAACCAGATGCAAATGCTCATCCCATGACCCTCCAAAATCCAATATACAAGCTCTCAAGAGATCCTCTAATGCACGATTCACACTCTCCGTTTGACCGCGGGTTTAAGGATGGTATGCGGTATTGAGATGTAATTCAGACCCTATAGCCTCTTGTAAGCTCTTCCAAAACCCACTAGTGAATAATGGATCTTGGTCCCTCACAGTACTTTTAGGTATTCCATGAAATCTCACTACCCACTTCATATACAATTCTGCTAATTTAGCTGCCGTTCTATTCGACTTGACCGGTATAAACCTTGCACTTTTGTTCAATCGATCCACAATCACCCAAATACTATCATGACCCGATTGAGTCCTTGGTAAACCATCAATGAAATCCATTGAGACTTGTTCCCATTTCCATTCGGGAATTTCCAGCGGTTGTAACAAACCACTTGGCTTCTTTTGCTCGGCTTTAACTAACTGGCAATTCATGCACTTGGATATAAACTTCTCAACGTCTCTCTTCATCCCTTTCCAGTAGTAGATCAGCTTCATATCTCGATACATTTTGTTACCACCGGGATGTATAGTCAGTTTTGAGTGATGACACTCTCTAAGCACTACATCTTTCAATCCACTAACTCTGGGTAGAACTAGTCTCCCATTCTTTCAAAGCCATCCTTCTCGATCAAGTCCATACTTGTTCATTCCCTCACTGTCGATACCCATCTCTACCTTAGATATGGTTTCCAATAGATTAGGAATGTCTCTCTAACTAGAACCGATCCTCTTAATCAAAGTCGTTCTGATCGTCAAACTTGCTAACATCTTTGGATCTAATTCATACTTAGGTCTGAAATCTATCCCGCGATATACTCTAGTTTCTTCCATTCAAGAAACATAGCCCCTAAACTGGCATCTCTCCTACTCAATGCATTAGCTACCGCATTGCCCTTCCTGGATGTGTATGCGATATTGAAATCATATGAAGCCAAGAACTCTAACCATCTCTACTGACGAAGATTTAAATCCTTTTGAGAGAAAAGATACTTTAATGACTTATGATTGGTAAACAACCCGAATCTTTCTACCAAGAGATAGTGTTTACATATCTTTAACGCAAACACGATCGCTGCCAATAACATGGCCCAAGAACCTCACTTCCCTCTTCCAGAAGTGACATTTAGAAAATTTTGCTTTCAATTGGTTTTTCCTCAGCACCTCCATCACCGTTCTCAAATGTTTCTTGTGTTCTTCCTCTGTCCTCAAGTAATCCAAGCTATCATCCATGAACAGAAGAACAAACTTATTTAATTGATCCATGAAAACCCTATTCATAAGATCCACAAAATATGGGATGCATTGGTCACTCGAATGGCATGACCAACCACTCATAGAATCCAAACGGTGTCTGAAATGCTGTTTTAGGTATACTCTCAACTGCTACTCGGAGCTGATGAAATCCTGTTGTGAGATCTAACTGGGAAAACACTCTTGCTCCATTCAGCTGATCAAACAAATCATATATCCTTGGAAGAGGATATTTAGTCTTTATAGTCACCTTGTTCAACTCGCGATAGTCCACACATAAGCGAAGAGAACCATCGGCCTTGGTAGCAAATACAACTGGTGCTCCCCAACTCGGAAACACTTCTTCAGATAAATCCCTTCTTCAAAAGATCGACTACTTGCACTTCGAGCTCTCGCTGCTCCCTTCGCACCATACGACGAAGTGGCATCACTATAGGTTTGACATCTTTCACTAAATCAATGCAAAACTTGATCTCTCGGTGTGGTGAAGTCTGGTTACTTACCCAAGATGTCCGAATACTCGCCAGCAATAGGCACATCTGATAACTCATCATGCAGGAAGTCGAGGGAATTTAGAAAATTAGCCATCACCCCATTACTAGGTAGGAAAGCCAATACCGCCCTTCGCCCATCATCCGCTCTAATGGCCACCGAAGACCCCTCATAGTCTACCATCACCCCATATCTTTGGAGCCAATCCACTCCCAAAATAATGCCAAACCCAGTAAAGCCCAAAACAAAGCAATCACAAGCAAACATACATCCATGACTCGATAAGACCAAATTACAGCAAATCATACAAAGGCTAGTCGAACCACCTATCGGGTTCGTCACAACCAAAGGTCAATCGAGAATCTCGGTTTCCAATTCCAACCTATCTATCAGATCACTAGATATGAAGGACTGAGAAGCCCGGTATCAAACAATACTCGAACAGGAACATCATAAATAGAAAGCATACCTTGAATAACGACACCCTTTCCCTTCTGCACCGCAGTTGGGGCATTCGACGAAGAAGGAACAACGTTGGTAGCATAAGCTTTACCGATCTGCTTCTCCTTAGTGGGTTGTGGACATTTATCCTTGAAATGTCCTACTTGGTCACAGTTGAAACACTTTCTTTCCGCTGGCTTTGCTCAACAATCTTTGATATAGTGGCCCTTCTTGCCGCAATCAAAGCACCGGACTTCTTTCTTATTTTTCTTTTCTGACCATCCTTGGTTTGGTCCTGTTTCCTCTTATTCTGGGAATTATTTTTGCCTTCACCACTCGCCTGCGGCTTTGGCTCCTCTGTAGATGTAATAGCAACCTCATTCTTAAACTTAGGGTAAAGGCTGTCAAATCTCAATGCCTTCCCTATAATAGATTCGAATGTCTCATCGATATGGTTTATAAGTCTCTCCCCTAAGTACTCATCCAGTCCAGTTATGAACTTCTTGTTTTTCTTCTCGACAGTATCGATAAGGGACAATCCATATTTCGATAAGGTATTGAATTCAGCAATATACTCCGAGACTGGCCTACCATTCTGCCTAAGCTCCAAAAACGTCCTGGACAATTCTGATTTCTGAGCAGCTGGAATAAACTTATTACTGAACCGGATCTTAAACTGATTCCAAGTAACTTGATCCTCGGGAATAGCCTCTTTGATAGCATTCCAACAATTCATTGCTCGTCCTTGAAGTTGATGCGATGCTAGCTTTCTCTTCATCGCATCGTCAATCCCCAAATCCTCGAAGACGTACTTGCAATTATCAAGCCAATCCTCAACCTCCATAGCCGACTCTGTTCCATGGAACGGATTCCCATCAAGGCTAGTATAATCCTTGCAGAGCTTGGCAAATCGGCTCTAAGCGCCTGCACTACTGCACCCCCACCATTAGAGGCATTAGGAACTGCTCTCTGAGCATCCCTAAGAATCTCTCACATGAAGGTAGTAACCATCGTCCTCATATTAGGGACATTCCCATTATTGGCCCCTGAACCCGTACTCCTAGTATATCGGCTCATCGTTCAATCTGTAAAGAGAAAACGATTAACCATCTTCTTTGTGCTGCTAGTGCAGTGCGACCTCATCCTTAGATATACTAATAGTATATATATAGTTTTTGAAAACCAAAATATCACAAATACGCACCCTCATATACATATACTATCTCTTCTTGATGTCTTGCCCTAGGTTAACTATGCAACCTAGGATCTGATACCAAGTGTGACGGTCGGCCAACACCAGCCGACATTTCCCTCGAAATGCACTACCAATGACCGACTAGCACAGAATGGTCATCAAAAGAAAAGGATTTCAAACTATGAATCACCAAAGTACCTGTAGTATATCTCACAGCGCATGGAATAAAATATAATGATAACATAACTTGACATAAAACAGGCGAGACAGTGCATAAGCTGAAAACAAAACCATCATAGCAGCGGAATCCAAAATACAGCTTATAATCCAAACCATTAGTATTACAACTTCAAAATACTGTCTCCAAAGTAAAATAGAAAAGGTACACTACGAATTCCCAAAGCAGTGACCAGCAACAACACAGGGAGAATATATGTAAATAGTACGTGGAAGCCTCCCGCTCGTCTCCGGACAGCTACTCGTGCATAATCACCTAACCTTTCTCTAGTCTGCTCGTTTAGGAGTACCCAGAGTAATAAGAAGAGACATAAAACCCTTGGTCAAACAAAATTATGGTATGAGTGATAGCAAGTCTATAAATGGATAAAGCAGTAATAGGTATAAATAACCATACCTGAACCTGGACCTACAACCAAAAAGTTAGCACAACAAGATGTACAATACTTTAAGGTAAACACTAACATAGAGTGTAAAATGGAAGTGTGTTTGTCATGGTGATAGGAAACATCAAACATAGCAATCATCCTCACATCTCCCACTCAATGCGTAAAGCATACGATATCCACCGCCTTGATTACCAAATCCATTTGGGGCCGTGACGGGTCCATGCCCTCTCGGACTCCGTACAACTAATTGCCATGACCATGCCCCTCTGGTCTATAGCTAATAACCCTTTCCCAGTCCATACATCCTCTGGCTCTGGTTCGTCTACGTGCCCCCTTTCTCATTGGTGAACCAAAGTTATGGATATCGATAACCCCTTTGCACACGTCCCACAACAAAGTCCAACTCTAGAAGTTAACTCGTTGGATCCCATCTGGATTCTGAGTAATAACTTCCCATCTGGACTCCCTTTACATTTTGGGTTTTAGTCGGAGAGGTGTTGATCTTCAGAAGAGTTTGCAATCATCGTCGCGAAGTAGAAGTTTCAATCCGGTTCATCATCATCTCGGTACAAGTCGAGGACAGGTCGTCTTCTCGGTCGCTTCCCCCTTCCCCCGCCCGGCTCGTCCCCCAGGTCGTGATCCCCTGGTCACCCACTCTGCTTCGCGGAGCTCCTTCTGGTCGGTTCGTGACCCTTTCCTGGTGGCGGTTCGTGAGCCTATCCTGGTGGCGGTTCGTAAGCCTCTCCTGGTGGCAGTTCGTGAGTCTAGTGGCGGTTCGTGACCCCTACCCCCTTTAGGAACCGAATTTCTGTAGTTTTTCCTACGAGCTAATTTTGCCAAATGATGGTGTTTTCAACTATTCTTACGACATCACAAAACATACCAAACAATAATAACAACATATAGAATTTGTGACACCCCTAATTCCCACATCGTGGAAGCCTGTGTGAAGTGGCTACTTATATAGTAGAGCCCATTCTTACTAACGTCGAGGCCTTTTAAGGAACAAAACCCCACACCTATACGGTGGCTAAGTTAGAGACAATATCTTGTGTGAACGGAGGTGCAGGCTGTTACATTGGTATTAGAGCCAATACCCAGCTGGAATTGTGGCTCCTGTGTGGACCACAGCGCCTGGGTGAGTTGTTTGTGAGCCAACAGGGACGTTGGACTCTGTAGGAGGGGAGAATCTAACACCCCTAAGTCCCACATCGTGGAAGCCTGTGTGAAGTGGGTACTTATATAGTAGAGCCCATCTCTTATTAACACCGAGGCCTTTTAAGAAACAAAACCCCACACCTATATGGTGGCTAAGTTGGGGACATTATCTTGTGTGAACGGAGGTGCGGGTTGTTACAGAATCAATCAAAAACATTAAAACATTAATCACATGAAATATTTTTGATCAAACATACCCAAAAAGTATGATTTCCCCCTTAATCCCCTTAACCATGTTTCAACTATAGGTTTAGCAAACTTAATCCAAATTAACCCAAATTTTCACTAGTGATATAAAATAATATTTTAGAATTTCTACATATTTTCACAGATTTTTATGATGCATAATTTCGCTAATTATCGCTAATCACCCCTAATTAGCCGTAATTAGTGAATAAAAGTGCAAATCACTCACCTTAGCTACAAATGAAATCTTAGATCAAAAACTTTATTATTATGGCATGGATCTCCATGTATTTCAGCAGCTCCAACCCAGATTTGGTGCTAATTTCACTTGGTTTGGCATAGTTTGGTCAGTTAGTGATTAAAAAGCGATTAGGAAGAGATTAGAATGAGATTTGGAAGATGGAGGCCATTGCTAGGGTTCACGGAAGGTTAGTAGCGGTTGGAAAAATGAAATGGAGTGTTTCTCCAAAACCTTTCAGCCCTCCCATAACCCTAATCCCAAAATAGGTTATGGGTTTAGCTGTTAATCACCCCGTTAAGCCTAATTATGATGTTTTCATTTTCCAAACCTTATTTCAGCCATATCTCTCAAATGGTAAGTCCGTTTGATTAACGTGACCACTCTACAGAATGGTAAACCATCATCCAAATCCAATGGGAGTAATTTAAGGTTAAATCCCCTTACCAATCAAAAGTTATAAGCGAAACAATATTCTCTAGGGGCAAGAAGGTCATTCAAAATTCGGCAAAAATCATGAATGTGGGAAATGACCCCAATAGTCATTTCCTAAAGTTACACGGCCATACGACTTCATATGTATACGATCCTCCGATACGTAGAATGCAGGTCGTTACAACTTACCTTCGCCCCATCGATGTCCCAATACCTAATAAATCCATCCTACACCGTTGCTCCCATCCAGCTAGGTTTTTTTCATGTTTTTCTTCATTGTTGATATGGGCAATCCTTACAATTCTTCCTCATTTTCTAGATCCAATAGATCCGAGCCAACTGTAAGTCATGTGTCTGTATATCCACCTTGACCCATGTTTCATGTCAAAGAAACAGTAGTAGAAAAATATGTATAATATATCAGCGATTAAAGAAATTAAAACAGAAAAATATATATAATAAAATACTTACAAGGACATCCTTTCAAATGACCTCATGTATCTGAGGTAGGATCAGATCCTATTTCGGCCAACATGCTAACATCCGTGCCATGTATGCTACTCTTGATGCATCTAAAATGATCTTCGAAGGTTGAAGATCAAAAATCCTATCATAAATATGATATACATAAGTGTATAGTAAAAAAAATTAACATGATAAATAAAGTTTACTTTTTACCCTGTAATCGTAGACATCAAGGAGACCACTAGACACTGTGAGGGTTGCGATCCAGAACCTTCACCTAAAGAATTCCCTCTTGATGACATACCTATCACATACAAATCATTTTAAAAGATTTCAATAACATCGTATTAAAAAGCTGCTAAATAAATGACATAAAACAAAATAAAATTATTTATACCTGTATTTGATTGGGTCTCATATTCCAAGGAGTAACATATTACATTACAGTTTTTAAGATAAATAAATAGAAAAAAGTGCATATGACATAAAAGAAGTAAATAATGATCATAATTTCAAAATTTTAACAGAGTTACATGAATTGTAAAATATACGTTGAATACTCCATAAATACATTACTACTAGAAAGATAATACTCATCATCTATATCAGTCATCATCGTCTTCTGATTCAGAATTAGTCTCGGATTCAGAATTAGTCTCGGATTCTATGACTTCTTCCACTGCACTCTCGAACGCTTCAACCATAACATCTGATTCATCGATCAGAGGTCCAAAATCTGCATGATCGTCTTCGATTATTATTTCATGATTCTGATCGAGATATGCCTGATAGGCTCCTTCGTCTGGAATATTCTTTCCATCAAACGTAAATCTGGCCTTTGTTTTAAACAAACTGTCGATCAATCTATTGTATATCTTTTTAGAGATGGATAAGGAGCATAATAAACATGAAATGCTTATTTGCTAGTACAAAAGGATCATACTTGTAATAGTGCAATGTGTGCTTTAATTCATTCAGATTATAATCCTTGTGCACATTAATCCCAAAACCTAGAACACTGTTAAACCGATTGCATTTAGAAAGAAACACCTCCTCTGCGGATCATGAGAAATATGTCTATTTCAAAATTTGTGTTAAAACGCCATAAAAATCATTTTTCTGATTTTCTAGATCGTCACTTCCTTTAACGAATACACGTGTTATTTGTTAATTTCTCAGCACGGTATTCTTTGATGTTAAATTTATATCCATTAACAAAGTATATTGGATATGTCTTGACAACTCTTTTTGGTCCCATTCAAGATATGTTAACCCTTTATCAATAATACAATTTCTGGATTCGTAAACGTAATTTGTAAACCAAGCGGAAAATTCTTTACTGAGATCTCCATTTGATGGTTCACGTTCATAAACGTTGTATATATAAATAAAATATTACATTATATTATACACACGCAAGCATGTAGAAATGAATAAAGCAGTAATTGATATTTCAGATTACCTAACAAATGGTGTAACTTTAGCACAATTAATAAGAATATAAATGCGTGCTACATGAAGAACTTTATCGTCTAGCCATACGTCTACACATTTCCCAGAAGATCGACCGTGTTGTCTAAAAATAGACAACACTGTTTGATACAATTCTGGTTCATCTCCTTCGTCGTTTCGAGGAACACTTTCAAATGATATATTCACATGATCACTAAAATAATGAGAGAAAAAGAACGAAGCTTCTTCTTCGATGTAAGATTTACATATCGAACCTTCAACTCGTGCTTTTTGTCTCACTTTTTTCTTCAGATGATTCAGATGTCTATGCAAAATTAATTTACATTATTTTATATTTTAAATCCAATTAAATTAATAGGTAACATGTTTATATTTACCTCTCAAATGGATACATCCAACCATATTGGACGGGACCTCGAAGTCGTGCTTCAGTTGGAATGTGAATAGGTAAATGCTCTATTACATTAAAAAAACTGGCGGAAACATTTTCTCTAATTTGTGGAGCAATATAGGAATATCTACTTCAAGCTTATGTAAACGTTCCACTTTTAAAATAGTCAAACAAAACTCTTTGTAAAACATACTAAGCTCTGTTACTATCTTCCAAACTTTTAATGGCAGTAGTTCTTTGAGCCTAATGGGAAATAAATGCTCCATCATAATGTGACAATCTTAACTTTTCTTTCCATCCAATTTACCATTTTTGAAGTCAACACATCTACGAAGGTTTGATGAAACCCCATCAGGAAATCTTAACCTTTCGACCCATTTTAAGACAACTCTAACTTGATTATTATCCAATTCATAACATGCTTTGGTTTTTTTTACTGTTAATTAGTTTCATATGAAGCTCGGGACGTTTGCATAATTCTTATATATTGCACCTTGATTTCAAATCATCTTTGGTCTTCCCTTTGACATTCAAAATTGTGTTAAAGACAAAATCAAATACGTTTTTCTCATTGTGCATAACAACAATATTATGATTAAGCAGATGGCGTTTCCAGTACAGCAACTTCCAAAAAGTAGACTGTTTGCACCAATTATGAAAAATCGATTTGTCTTCAATTTCTGTTTGAACTCTAGTTTCATGTATCTTTGGATAATCTTTAACCAATTTGTATATGTCTTCGCTAGACCATATCATTAAAGGTTGTCTGGTTTCTTCTCTGTTAGCTAAAAAGTTTTTCTTGTCTACTCTAAAAAGATGATTTACATGGAGAAAATATCGATGATAGTCAAATCATGAAATTTCTTACCATGTGGGAAGGAAAGAGCTCATGTTTCTTCCATGCAATGTGGACATGCTAGAAGATCAGCAGTACTCCATCCTAAAAGCATTACATAGACAGGAAAATCACTTATAGTCCACAACAAAGAAGCAAACATATGAAAAAAATTCTTCTTTGAAACATCGTATGTTTCTACTCCTTCGTTCCACAATGTTCTTGATTCTTCAATCAACATTTGTAAATAAACATCAATTCCTTATGTCGGATCGTCGGGGCTAGGAACAACAACAGTAAGAAACATATATTGCGTTTTCGTATACATACATGGAGGTAAATTTATAAGGTGTGATGATAAAGGATCATGATGAATATTTAGCACCAAATTGAGAAAATGGTGAAAAACCATCCATTCATAATCCTAGTCTGACATTACGACTCTCCGTTCCAAAATTGGGATAATTTTTATCAAAATGCTTTCATGCTTCCCCATCGGTCGGATGGGTCAATGTACCTTCTTCCTTCGATCCCACCTTATGTCATCTCATATGAGACGCAATTACATAAGATGCATCATGCATATAATCTTTGAAGCACTAGAATAATGGGTAAGTAATGCATACGTTTGTATGGAACTTCCTTTCCCTTCTTCTTTCTTGGTTTATATCTTTCTTGATTACATATCTTACAATTTCTAAGGTTTACGTTATCTTTCCAAAACAACATGCATCCTTTTAAACATTTATCTATTTTCTAATAAGGTAAACCTAATGCTGACATAAGTTTTTTACTTTTTTCACACATTAAATTATCGGGCGGTATGTGCCTTTTTGTATCTTGTACAATGGTTGTAAACCCTGCTTCAGTGATGTTGTATTTTGACTTCATTGCAATGTACTTTGCGACTACCGACTTCTAAGTGTCGCTTTTACAATCATCCCAAATAGATTTCTTAGCATTATCTAATAAATCGTAAATTTTCTTGGCTTCAATATCTGGTTCTTCAGCATTTCCATCATCGTCCTCAACTGCAACCATATGGAACATTAATCGTGTTGTGTCTTCGACCATATTTTTAATACGGGTCCTATTAATATTTTCATTAACAACACTTTCTACCTCAGTCTCTACAAACGTATTTGCTACAACTTCTCCATGATAATCCCAAAAATAATACTCAAGTACGAATCTGCTTTTCTGCAAATGGACATTCACGATATCGGGTAACAAATACTTCAAATGTCTACACTTCTGACACGAACAACAAGTTTCAGGATCATTCCATTATTACTTAAAGAGAATTCAACAAAGACATTTATACCATTATAAAAATCCTTTTTTATTGAATCTCTATGTCCACTTCTTTGGTACATCCAACTCTTCCGATCAACAAAATAATCAATCATTTTTCCTATTTGAGAAATTTTGTCATAAGTTCAAAAATTAATATTTATTTTCATGAATACAAATTAGAAAAAACTTGTTTTTTTTGTTGTACAACACATGTATATATAATGGTTGAAAGCAAATAACAATTTCATTAAGTTAAATTTAATTTCAAATATGGCACAATTTTTTAATGCAACTTTTTTACATGGTCAGACATCTTACTTCCCAGTATAAAACAGTAAACATTTGCATTTTGTATACTACTTCGTCCCAAACGATTCCACAAAATTTCGGCAGCATTCCCCTTTTGTTTCCCGCATTGTACACAAATGCTTGTACGCATGAAAGAAAAACTAAACCAAAATTTTGTGAATCGTTTGAAATGCAGTAGTATACAAAATGTAGATGCTCACTGAGTCATTTTTTAATTTGACCAATACGAATATTTATATAATGATCATGTACAACACTCATCGGACGGGGCCGAAAACACTCTAGGGGATATTAGCCAATCAGATGTGCGCATTTTACTATAAATATACAATTTTACTGCAACAAAATATATTTTTTTTTACAGTATTTTCTCGACATATCAATCAACTTAAAGCTAATTTACTATTATTGTCGTTTCAATAGACTCACTAGAATTTATACTCATGTTTTTTATGCATAAGTCAAATTGTGCACATTGTACTATTCCTAGCTCGTGCATTCAGTTTTTCCTATATTAACTAGCATAATAGAAGAATCACACATCGGTGCACATATACACAAATGTCCACAATTAAACAATGGAAAGAACCACGCTCGAGGGACATATGAACAAATAACCAAATATTGCACATTAAATTTTCAATTTCAGTATATCACTTGAAATACACACATAATAGGATGTTATAACCCACTACAACGCTATTGGAAGCAATTGCAATCAACAGATAACCCTAATTTTCTAATTTAAACAAATATAGATTTAGGTAAAAACTGAATTTTTAAGGAAAAAAGGTTATACCTCAAATTAATTGCTCCGGAGGTCTGAATGGAAGCATAGGATGTTCCTACATGAAGAAATTGATGTTTGGAGGCCAAAAAATTCGGATTTGGGGTGGTAGGGTTTTAGAAAACACAGCAGTTTTTTTAATTGGGGAGGAAGAGAATGAGGAAGAAAGTCTCGGGTTGTAGGTGTTTCCAACGGCCTGTCGAAATCCGTTGGAAATAATACATCGCTAGCCGTCCCCCACCTCCCTCTCCTTAGTCGGAAATAACAATGTTTATTGTAGTAATGTTAGAGAATTCTAAATTACCACAAAATCAATTAGCAATGTGAAGGGTGACTCTTAATGTTTATACAGAATTTATTTTATAATTTCCCTGGTGTGGGACATGTCTCAACAGTTAATCATGTTCAAGTAAAATAAAATGCTACAGAAAACAATTTTTTGCATTCCATCCATATATGAATTGTGTTTGTATTAATACACAAATGTTATAAGCAGTAACATTGTTGCTTAAGGAAAGCTCAATATGTTCGCATGTCACCTTACATATAATGATGACGATATTCAAAAATATATATTATAAATGCAAATGTCCATAAAAATCCAAAAGAATATATCAAGATAGTAGAAAAGCTGAAAGGATCCGATCAGCTTATGCAGTGAAATCTATGTTCAGATGGCACGTAAAATGTGTCCTAAGCTGAATAGTTGAGATCGTAAGTTGTTGACTTTGTGCCCATGCTACATCTTGGATATAGCATACGCTCTGTTAATGAAGTATGAAAAAAGAAGAAAGTTAATGCAATGGATAAAGTAATAAATAAAATATATTATACTAAAAGTTTCGTATCAAATCAAATCAATTCAAAGAAAGTCAAAAGCGTTTCCTGCAAACTGAAGACCCAAAAATCATTTGATTAAATTTATTTCATTGATACACTTACTGCTATAAATGTGAGGTATGTTGTCTTATTCACGTTTGTTGGTCTACTGCAGTACCCTGGATAAGAAATATAGCATTGGTACAATCAATGTAAATATGAAAACAGAGGACAAATCCAGATGAAAGATCACATTTCTCATGTATACTTCCTATCACATTTTGCTGGTTAAAACAAAACCGGAATGGAGTTACACTTCATTTTAGATGATAGAATTATTACTTAACTATGAAATAGGTAATATATAGGTGATAGCCAATTGGTCACATTTACACCAAAAAGTAGTTTAAAGGTTGATTTTCAGGCACGATGTTGAGTGCATGGAGAGATTACGTTCTAGCAAAAGAGGTGAGAAATGAATATGCATGTGACAAATGGATATAAAATTCCATCAGTATAATGCTTAGATCTGTGTAGTGTCAATAAAAAGTGTTCCATCTATTTTACATAGTTTTTTGTAGGTAGCACATTAAGAGGGCTGGAATTCTAGAAATCCATAGCCAACTATAAAGAAAGTTAACAGTAAAATAATGGCCATAGATTTGTGTAGTCGGTCAGTATATAGCTTGGCAAGCCTTTGGTTAGATTTAACACTAAATATTTTGGAAAATAAAACAAATATTAGAAATCATATTTAAGTTTTTATGTCATCAGGTGTGTATATTTATTAGTATTAACCTGTAATAACCGATTGGATGAGAAAAATAACATAACATATAAAGTCGTTTCTTATAATGTAACAAATGTTGATAATGTTACTATACCAGCAGGTTGTCAGTTTAAGTTATTTATGTTAATTCAGGTATAATCTACCTTGAAATTCATGCCATAAACAACCATTAGTGAGTGCCCCTTTCTACGCACACGCATAGTTGTCAAGTTCCTAAGCTTGGGTTCTTATCGAGTGATGATGTTTACCATGTTTTTTGTTAGTTATTCCATTGATGATATCTACTGTAACGACCTACATCCTACGCATCGCAGGATCGTAGAATATTTATTTCTTTCACATACGGAGTCGTATGGTCATGTAACTTTGGGAGATGATTATTGGGGTCATTTCCCATGTTCATGATTTTTGCCGATTTTTAAATAACCGTTTTGCCCCTAACTGATACTGTTTTCCCATAACTTTTTATCGGAAAGGAGTTTTGACCTGAAACCACTTTCATTGGCTCTGGATGATGGTTTACCTTTCCGTAGAGTGGTCACATTAGCCAAATGGACTCACCGTTCGGGAGATATGGCTGAAACAAATTTCATATGGTGAAAAACTGGTTAACCGGGCCAAAGGAGGTGATTAGTAAATGGACCCATAACCCATTTCGGGATTAGGGTTATGAGGAGGCTGAAATGAGTTAGGTTTCCATTTCATTTCAGTTTTCTAGCCGCCATTTACCTCCTAAGAACCCTAATAATGGCCTCCAACCTCTAAAACATCTCCAAATCACTTTCTAATCAAGGATTAAGCTTAGCAACATCAAATCAAAGAGGATTAGCACCAAAGCAAGGTTAGAGCTATTGTGTTGCATTGGGAACAGCGCCAAACAGAGAGTCATTTCAGATTTGGTATTTTATTTGTGGCCATGGTGAGTGATTTGGATAGTTTTGCAATAATTACGGTTGATTAAGGGGAACTAGTGAAGATTAACGAAATTAGACATGATAAATTTTTGGAAAAACACTTATAAATTTCGAAATATTGTTTTAGACCTCTGTTAGAAAATTTGGCTAATTTGGTTAAGTTTTGCTAATCCTAACATTAGTTTTGCTTAAACATGCTTAGGGGGAAATATGAGTTTTTGGCTATGTTTGATCCATTTTACATGCTATGGTTGTTGTTTTGGGGTTTATGATTGATTGTACATGTTTCTATGACTGTATGGTATGATTTGTGATTGTCCAGAAGTAATAGATCAGTCGAAAACGTCGTTGAATGGCATAAATAGCTTGCTGGACAAAGTGCAGGAAATTGTGTAGGACCGGATCGGATGGGGGAAGCTAGACCCGAACCGAAGTGCCTCGACGAGCTGGTGATCTAGGAACCTACCTCCGATCCGAACCGATGCTGCTCACGAACTGCTTCAGGAGCTAAGGAACCAATGGCCAAGGAGGATCTCAAACCGATGCCACTCACGAACTGCTTCAGGAGCTAAGGAACCAATGGCCAAGGAGGATCACGAACCAATGCTTGGGCCACGACCTGAAGTCCTCCGATCCGAACCGCCTTCCATGGGAGATGCTTGCACCATCTGATTCAGAAGCTCCGACCTGATCCGATGGGTGAACACGATCCGGAGCTCTCCACGATCCGAACCGCTTGGAGATGTGGACCCCGACTCGAACTGCTGGAGGAGCACGACCCGACCCGTATGGGGTATCCCGATCCAAACCGAGGAGCTGAGACCACAACCTGAAGTAGAGAGAAGTGAAGAAATAAAGACCGATCCGGAGAAGAAGGCGATGACCAAAACCCGAGATGCAAAGGTAGTCCAAGTGGGAAGTTTGTACTCAGGGTCCAGCTGGGAACCAAGGAGTTAACTTCATGAGTTGGGCTTTGCTGCGGGACGCATGCTAAGGGGTTGTCGATGTCTATAACTTTGGATCACTATGTGTAGGGAGTACGTGAACGGGTTCAGGCCACAGTGTTCTAGGTACAACTAAAGAGCTATAGACCAATGAAGTGGGGTCATTTGTAAAGATTTGGTCATGACTCCATGAGGTAAGCTTGGTAGTAGCAGTAGTTGTACAAGTCGAACTCCGTCACTACTTTGATGGGTCTAGTGATTGACAGTGGTGGACATCGTATTATTTACGCACTGAGTGAGAGATGTGAGGATGATTGCTATGGTTGATTTGTTTTCCATGATTATGACATGCACACCCCCACCCCCGTATTCTTTACACCATCTGTTCAATGGCAGCTTAGAGTATTGTACGGTATGTAGTGCTAACTCTTTGGTTGTAGGTTCAGGTATGGTTTAGTATACCTGTTATTGTTCTGTTTAGCTGCTTATCGCTCATAACAGACTTTTTATCTAACCCAAAGTTTTATGTCTCTTCTTATTACTCTGGGTGCTCTCACGAGCAGACTAGAGACAGGTTAGGTGGTATGCACGAGTAGCTGTACCGAAGGCGAGCAGGATGCTTCCACGTATGATACATATATATAGATATTCTTCCTGTGTTGCTGCGGTCACTACTTTGGGCATTAGTGGTGTACCTTTCTTTCTTTTGTTTCGAGACAGTAATTTGGAAGGTTGTAATAAGCTGTATTTGGATTTCCGCTACTCTGATGATGATGTTGATGTTTAGTTTCAGTTTATGCCCTGTCTCACCTGTTTTATGTCAAGTATGTTATTATTATATTTTATTCCCTGGGCTGTGAGATATTCTATAGGTTCTTGATTAGTTCATTCTCTTCTTTCCTTTCTTTGGCGACCGTTCCGTGCTAGCCGGGCATGTGCACAGCGCACTTTCGGAGGAAATGCCGGCTGGTGCGGGGCGGGCCGTCACACTTGGTATCAGAGCTCTAGGTTGCGTATTTAACATAAGGAAAGACACCAGGGAGAGATAATACGTGTATGAGAGTGCATATTTGTGATTATTTTGGTTTTCAAAAGCTATATATATACACTATTAGTATAGTTAAGGATGAAGTCGCACTGCACTAACACCACAAAGGGGATGATTAATCGTTTTCTCTTTACAGATTGAACGATGAGCCGATACGTAAGAGGTACCGGTAGAGGATCCAATAATGGGAAAGCTGCTAACATGAGGACGATGTTTACTGACCTCATGAGAGAGATGCTTAGAGATGTTCAGGGGTCAACTCCCAATGCTGGTAATGGTGGTGGTCCAATAGTGCAGGCGCTTAGGGCCGATTTCACCAAGCTGAACGAGGATTATACTAGTCTTGGTGGGAAGCCGTTCCATGGAACGGAGTCGGCTATGGATGTTCAGGATTTGTTGGATAGCTGCGAGCGTTTCTTCGAAGATTCGGGTATCGAGGATGCGACGAAAAGAGGCCAGCATCCCGTCAGCTGCAAGGACGGGCAATGAATTGGTGGAACGCTATAAAGGCAGCTACTCCCGAGGATCAGATTACTTGGGATCAGTTAAAGGTTCGCTTTAGCGATAAGTTCATTCCAACTGCTCAGAAGTCAGTGTTGTTTAAGAAATTCTTGGAACTCAAGCAGAATGGAAGAGCTGTCTCGGAGTATACTGTCGAATTCGACACTTTGCCGAAATATGGGTTATCCCTAATAGATACTGCTGAGAAGAAAAACGAGAAGTTCATAACTGGCATGGATCAGTACTTGGGGGAAAGACTTATTAACCACATCGATGAGATGTTTGAATCGATTATGGGGAAAACATTAAGGTCAGAGAGTCTTTACCCTAAGTCGAAGACTGAGGTTGCATCTACAGGGGAGCCAAAGCCGCAAGCAAGCGGTGGAGGCAAGAATGGTTCTCAGAATAAGAGGAAGTAGAATCAGACCAAGGATGACCAAAAGAAAAAGAATAAGAAGTATGTTGAGTGCTTTAGCTATGGTAAGAAGGGCCATTATGCTAGTAATTGCCGGGCCAAGCCAGCGGATAGGAAGTGCTTCAACAATGGCCAAGTGGGACATCACAAGGACAAGTGTCCGCAACCCCCTAAAGAAAAGTAGGTGGTGAAAGCATATGCCCTTAATGCTATTCCTTCTTCGTCGAATGCCCCAACTGCGACGGAGAAGGGAAAGAATGTCGTTATTAAAGGTATGCTTTCTGTTTATGATGTTCCTGTTTGAGTTTTGTTTGATACCGGAGCTCCAGTTCTTTCATATCTAGTGACCTGGTAGATAGGTTGGGATTGGAGCCCGAGATTGTCGATAGACCTTTAGTAGTGACGAACCCGATTGGTGGTTCAACTAACCTTAGCATGATTTGTCGTAATGTGGCCTTACCGAGTCATGGATGCATGCTTGTTTGTGATTGCTTTGTTTTGGGCTTTACTGGGTTTGGCATTATTTTAGGAGTCGATTGGCTCCAGAGATACGGGGTGGTGGTAGACTGTGAGGGCTTTTTGGTGACAGCTAGAGCGGATGATGGGAAGAGGGTAGTGTTTGGTGGTCTACCTAGTGATGGGGTAATGGCTAGTTTTCTAAATTCCCTCGACACATCGCATAGTGAGTTGTCAGGTTTGCCTATGGTTGGCCAGTATCCGGACATCTTTGAGGAAGTGACCAGGCTTCCACCACACCGAGAGATTGAGTTCCGTATTGATTTAGTGAAAGATGCCAGACCAATAGTGATGCCACTTCGTCGTATGGCACCAAGGGAGCAGCGAGAGCTCAGGGTGCAAGTCAGCGATCTTTTGAAGAAGGGATTTATCAGAAGGAGTGTTTCTGAATGGGGAGCACCAGTTGTGTTTGTTACCAAGGTCGATGGTTACCTTCCATTGTGTGTAGACTACCGCGAGTTGAATAAAGTGACGAGGAAGAATAAGCATCCTCTACCGCGGATAGATGCTTTGTTTGATCAGTTGAGTGGCGCGAGAGTGTTCTCCCAGTTGGATCTCACGACAGGTTTTCATCAGCTTAGAGTGGAAGCTGAGAGTATAGCTAAAACGGCATTTCGTACGCCGTCTGGGTTTTATGAGTGGTTGGTCATGCCATTCGGGCTGACCAATGCCCCAGCATATTTTGTGGATCTTATGAATAGGGTATTCAGAGATCAATTGAATAAGTTTGTTCTTATGTTCGTGGACGGTATACTTGTTTATTCGTAGACAGAGGAAGAACACAAGGAACACTTTGAAGATAGTGATGGAGGTGTTGAGAAAATACCAATTGAAAGCAAAGTTTTCTAAGTGTCACTTCTGGAGGAGGGAAGTGAGATTCTTGGGCCATGTTGTTTCAGAGAACGGTATTGCCGTGGATCCTGCGAAGGTGGCTACGGTACAAGATTGGTCTACGCCCAGGAATGCGACAGACATATGATGCTTCTTGGGGTTAGCTGGATATTATCGTAAGTTTATCCAAGACTTTTCCAAGATAGCAGCACCGTTGACTCGGTTGACCAAGAAGAATCAAGCTTTCGTCTGGGACGAAAAGTGCGAGAATGCATTCAAGAGTCTAAAGGAAAAGTTGACATGTGCACCAGTGTTAGTCATTCCTAAGGGGAATGAAGAGATGACGGTATATACGGATGCATGTGGTACCGGACTAGGTGCTGTATTGATGCAAGGAGGTAGGGTTGTAGCTTATGCAAGTCGGCAACTGAAACCGCATGAGAAAAGATACCCTACCCATGATTTGAAATTGGCAGCGATCGTGTTCGCACTGAAGATGTGGAGACATTATCTCTTGGGAGAAAGATTCGAGTTGTTTACCGATCATAAATCGTTAAAGTATCTCTTCTCTCAGAAAGATCTAAAACTCAGACAGCAAAGATGGTTAGAATTCTTAGCTTCCTATGATTTTGACATCGCATATACACCAGGAAAGGGCAATGCGGTGGCTGATGCATTGAGTAGAAGACATGCCAATTTAGGGGATATGTTTCATGAATGGAAGCAACTGGAGTACATCGCTGGGTATGATTTCAGACCAAAGTGCGAGTTGGATCCAGAAATGTTAGCAAGTTTGACTATCAGACCCACTTTGATTGAACGGATTGGTTCCAGTCAGAGGGATGATCCTAACCTATTGGAAATCATCTCAAAGTTAGAGATGGGAATCGACGGAGAGATGAACAAGTATGGGCTTGATCGAGATGGATGTCTTAGGAAGAATGGAAGACTAGTTGTGCTCAATGTCAATGGATTGAGAGATGAAGTGCTTAGAGAATGTCATCACTCAAAACTGACTATACATCCCGGTGGTAACAAGATGTGTCGAGACATGAAGCAGACCTACTACTGGGAAGGGATGAAAAGAGACGTTGGGAAGTTTATATCCAAATGCATGAATTGCCAGCTAGTTAAAGCTGAGCAAAAAAATCCTAGTGGGTTGTTACAGCCATTAGAAATTCCAGAATGGAAATGGGAACAAGTCTCAATGGATTTTATTGATGGGTTAACAAGAACTAGGTCGGGCCATGATAGCATTTGGGTGATTGTGGACCGATTGACTAAGAATGCAAGGTTTATACCCGTCAAGTTAAACAGGACAACAGCTTAGTTAGCTGAACTATATGTAAAGTGGGTAGTGAGATTTCATGGAATACCCAAAGGCATTGTAAGTGACCGAGATCCTTTGTTCACTAGTGGATTTTGGAAAAGCTTACAAGAGGAGTTAGGATCAGAATTACATCTCAGTACCGTGTATCATCCTCAAACCGATGGTCAAACAGAGAGGGTGAATCGTATATTAGAAGACCTCTTGAGAGCCTGTGTATTGGATTTTGGTGGATCATGGGATGACTATTTGCATCTACTAGAGTTTGCATATAATAATAGTTATCAATGCAGTATTAGTATGGCTCCATTTGAAGCTTTGTACGGAAGACCGTGCAACTCACCGTCATGTTGGTTAGAACTGGTGAGAAGTTTGTGCTTGGACCAGATGTGATAAGAGAAACTTTAGCTAAGATTAAGGTTATCCAACAACGAATGAAGGCTGCCCAGGATAGGCAGAAGTGTTATGCCGATAAGAGGAGAAGAGATTTAACGTTCTCCATTGGTTACTTGGTGTTTGTCAAGATATCTCTGTTAAAGAGCGTGATACGATTTGGCAGGAGAGGCAAGTTAGCACCAAGATATGTTGGTCCATTCCCAGTTCTTGAGAAAATTGGGAATTTGGCATACAAAGTTGAAATACCAGAGAAGATGGCAGGAGTTCACAACGTATTTCATGTTTCCCAGTTAAGGAAGTTCATACACGACCCAGATGTGACAATTTCACCTGATCAGTTGGATGATATCGAGGTTGAACCCGAGATGGTTGGGAACCGTAAGCCTATGCGTATTGTTGGGAACGATACGAAGCAACTTCGAAGGAAGGCGGTGAAATTAGTCAAAGTTCAGTGGGGGCGAGGATGAGAATGGCTATACTTGGGAGACAGAGGAGAGCATTAGGAAGATGTGTCCAGATCTCTTCGCCTGGTAAGATTTCAGTTTCGATTTAGTTTTTCCACATGCTAGGATAGGCTTGTTTTGTTTCTTTTGCATGTTTGATTGTTGTATGTGGCCAGTAGGCATGTGGGATCCTTTGTATATTTTGGGTTAAGGAATTTCGGGGACGAAATATCTTAAAGGGGGGGGGGGGAGGAGTGTAACGACCTGCATCCTATGCATCGCAGGATCGTAGAATGTTTATTTCTTTCATATACAGAGTCGTATGGTCATATAACTTTGGGACACGACTATTAGGGTCATTTCCCATGTTCATGATTTTTGCCAATTTTTAAATGACTGTTTTTCCCCTAGCTGATACTGTTTTGGCCATAACTTTATATTGGAAAGGAATTTTGACCTGTAACCACACCTATTGGCTCCGGATGATGGTTTACCTTTCCGTAGAGTGGTCACATTAGCCAAACAGACTCACCGTTTGGTAGATATGGCTGAAATAAGTTTCAGATGGTGAAAAACTGCTTAACCGGGCCAAAGGAGGTGATTAGTAAATGGACCCATAACCCATTTCGGGATTAGGGTTATGGGGAGGCTGAAATGAGTTAGGTTTCCATTTCATTTCAGTTTTCTAGCCGTCATTTACCTCTTAAGAACCCTAATAATGGCTTCCAACCTCTAAAATATCTCCAAATCACTTTCTAATCAAGGATTAAGCTTAGCAACATCAAATTAAAGAGGATTAGCACCAAAGCAAGGTTAGAGCTGTAGTGTTGCATTGGGAACAGCGCCAAACAGAGAGTCATTTCAGATTTGGTATTTTATTTGTGGCCAAGGTGAGTGATTTGCATAGTTTTGCACTAATTACGGTTGATTAAGGGTAATTAGTGAAGATTAACGAAATTAGACATGTTAATATTTTGGAAAAACATTTATAAATTTCGAAATATTGTTTTAGACCTTTGTTAGAAAATTTGGCTAATTTGGTTAAGTTCTGCTAATCCTAACATTAGTTTTGCTTAAACATGCTTAGGGGAAAATATGGGTTTTTGGATATGTTTGATCCATTTTACATGCTATGGTTGTTGTTTTGGTGTTTACGATTGATTGTACATGTTTATATGACTGTATGGTATGATTTGTGATTGTCTAGAAGTATTAGATCGGTCGAAAACGCCGTCGAATGGTGTAAATAGCTTGCTGGACAAAGTGCAGGAAACTGTGTAGGACCGGATATGATGGGGGAAGCTCGACCCGAACCGAAGCGCCTCGACGAGCTGGTGATCCAGGAACCTAACTCCGATCCGAACCGATGCCACTCACGAACTGCTTTAGGAGCTAAGGAACCGATGGCCAAGGAGGATCACGAACTGCTTCAGGAGCTAAGGAACCAATGGCCAAAGAGGATCACAAACCGTTGCTTGGGCCACGACCTGAAGTCCTCCGATCCAAACCGCCTTCCACGAGAGCTGCTTGCACCATCTGATTCAGAAGCTCCGATCCGATCCGATGGGTGAACACAATCCGGAGCTCTCCACGATCCGAATCGCTTGGAGATGTGGACCCCGACCCAAACTGCTGGAGGAGCACGACCCGACCCGTATGGGGTATCCCGATCCGAACCGAGGAGCTGATGACCACGGCCTGAAGTAGAGAGAAGTGAAGAAATGAAGACCGATTCGGAGAAGAAGGTGATGACCAAAACCCGAGATGCAAAGGTAGTCCAAGTGGGTAGTTTGTACTCAGGTTCCAGCTGGGAACCAAGGAGTTAACTTCATGAGTTGGGCTTTGCTGCGGGACTCGTGCTAAGGGGTTGTCGATGTCTATAACTTTGGATCACTATGTGTAGGGAGTACTTAAATGGATTCAGGGCCACAGTGGCCTAGGTACGACTAAAGAGCTATAGACCAATGAAGTGGGGTCATTTGTAAAGATTTGGTCATGACTCCATGAGGTAAGCTTGGTAGTAACAGTAGTTGAACAAGTCGAACTCCGTCACTATTTCGATGGGTCTAGTGATTGAAAGTGGTGGACATCGTATGCTTTACACACTGCGTGAGAGATGTGAGGATGGCTGCTATGGTTGATTTGTTTGCAATCATTATGACATGCACACCCCCACCGCCATATTCTTTACACCATCTGTTCAGTGGCACCTTAGAGTATTGTACGGTATGTAGTGCTAAATCTTTGGTCGCAGGTCTAGGTTCAGGTATGGTTTAGTATACCTGTTATTGTTCTGTTTAGCTGCTTATCGCTCATACCAGACTTTTTATCTGACCCAGAGTTTTTTTTCTCTTCTTATTACTCTGGGTGCTCTCACGAGCAGACTAGAGACAGATTTGGTGGTATGCACGAGTAGCTATACCGGAGGTGAGCAGGAGGCTTCCATGTATGATACATATATATGGATATTCTTCCTGTGTTGCTGCGGTCACTACTTTGGGCATTAGTGGTGTACCTTTCTTTCTTTTGTTTAGAGACAGAAATTTGGAAGGTTGTAATAAGCTGTATTTGGATTTCCGCTACTCTGATGATGATGTTGATGTTTAGTTTCAACTTATGCACTGTCTCACCTGTTTTATGTCAAGTATGTTATTATTATATTTTATTCCCTCCGCTGTGAGACATTCTACATTTTCTTGATTAGTTCATTCTCTTCTTTCCTTTCTTTGGCGACTGTTCCGTGCTAGTCGGGCATGCGTACATCGCACTTTCGGAGGAAATGCCGGTTGGTGCGGCGCGGGCCGTCACATGTACGGAGTAAAGTTACTTCTTTTACTTTTGCACTATAATTTCATTTTCTTTTTCTTTTAAGGGATCCGATGAGATGTTTTAAGGGATATAGTCAAACGCCTTGGGTATCTTAAAGAAATAATCATGATTTTTTATTTTGTTTTGAACGGAAGCAAGTTGCTATTACTAAGATTATTATATAAAATGTAATTGGAGTAGCGTATGCATGTGATTTATTTTAATTAAATCCCATTGTTATATAGAAAAACATATATCAACTCAGTTGCGTGCACGTAATGTTTACAGGGAAAACTGTCCGTATGCCAATACCCAATGTGTATATGATGTAAACTACACAGATATCCAAATACACAGTAAATAATGCATATATGGGGAGACACGGCTTTTACAGTGGTTCGGCACTAACGTCTATAATGATCATTCATCATATAGTATCTGATTACAATATTGTACAAGTTTACGAGATATTCGAATACAAAATATTATGATAGAACAACAATGTTCTTCTTCTTCCTCCTTTAGATGAGTTGAGTTGGTCAACTATGCCTAAATTTACGCTTAATGTCCAAGGAGTGCAAAAGAGCCCAAATGTAACATAATTATCTTTGTGATGGAAAACGTGTATGTCACGTTTTATTTATTCTTGTCATGTCCAATGGCCAAGAAGAAAAAGATGGCTGCCATTAATGAGTATTTGGAGCTCTAAAAGTCCAAAAATTCCAAGGGAGAAAGATCTAAATGAAGGCCAAGGGCTGGGGTATTTATAAGAAGGAGGTTAAGTAGGAGTAGGTAAGAAATGGAGACCGCAATCTATAATTTCGGATCCCAGAAGTGCGAAATAGCAGGAATTTCATACCCCTTGGCGAAGGGTATGAAATTCATACTCCTTAGGAGATACGAAAATTCGTATCCCTTTAGGGATACAAATTATTATATCTCCCAAGGGATACAAAGTTGCGTATCCCTATGAGGGGTACAAAATTTCATATCCCCCTAAGGGATACGAAAAGGGGAGAAATGCCAGGATCCTGGAGTGTTGGGAGGATACGAATATCTCTGATACTGTTCACGAAAATTGAATGGATCGGGAGGTCCCCACTTGTTCGATCTAACCGACTAAGTCGATCGTCGCCGGGACTGTGGAGCCTTGGACCCCCACCGGCGCTGTGTCCGGACTCGCTGACGGCTCGCCTTCGGCTCGGCTGACGGCTCGCCTAAGAGTCATAGTGCAGGAACTTGGAACAGTTGTTCTTGGGCCCAAGAGAGATCATCTGATAAGTTTTGGGCTTTCTTATGTTTACGACGCGATTTCGACCAAATCGCTTTGTGCTTCCCGATGACGTTTTTCATGCTTGAGCGCGTTAACAACCAAATACTTGACATGTGACAGCTTTGATTAAAAGCATGTCAACACGTAATATTTTATAGAACAATCATCAAGGCTTGTATGTATTTGTGATTAAGATTATTAAAGTACAACTCGATAAGGCTTGTATATGATCAGAGCATTACACTTGTTTCCCCAGATGAATTATTAATAATTGTTTAACAGTAATGGTAATAATTTTTTTCTTTACGCACAACATATCCAATATTTGAACGTCCTTCATTATTAGGTTTTATATTATAAAATTATGCATTTGTTTAAACATGAAAATTTTGCACATCTGTCACATGATGCTAATATTGTAAATGAAATCTTTTATATCGAGGCACTTGATAAGGATTGTGAAATAGAAAGGGATAAAGATAACAAATATATGCCACGATACACATGTAAATGCAGCAAGAATCAAAATTCATTAAAGAAATCAATAAGACTATTTATACATAACTCGTAATTATATTCATTCAACCTATAATAACATAGTTCATTAATGACCATAAGTAGTTGCATATAAATTAATGCAATTTTCGGATATCCATGTGCTTCGTCGTCCCTATATTAGACAATAGTTCGTTTTATGGATATTTTGGTCTATAATATCCATATCAATATGTTTGATACATAATGTTTCCATATTCTTAATACATATATTTGGCTTGTAATATATTTTACAATCAATGAAATATAAGTTAAATTTATTTTTCTAGTTTTACAGCGAAATCTTATTAATTCATAATTTCGTATATAATATGGAAACATACATTTTTCATAAGGAGGCATTATTATATTTGATAAGAGTATACCCACATGTCATTCATTCAAACTTCAAACAATTTATTGGTTGACAACTGTGCTTGGACTAATAACACATTATAAACATTTTAGGCTGGTATTTATAACCTAAAAATTAAAATGCAAAACTATTATTGTCTATTAAATATATTTTTAGACATTGCAATTTACTTTTAATGTTAGGAAATTTTGACGCAAATTACAAAACGATAACAAAAATTACAAATGTAAATAATAACAAAAGTAATTATTAATTTGTGCAACGCGCTAATATTGTTATCTATTTCATTAATTTTGTTGGCTTATTTCCACATTCATGGTCGGGCGAGTTTTACTTAACCTTTCATCTTATTTGATCAGAAGTGTTAGCGTTCAATATGTATCTCCGATTCTCCTTAATATATGATATACCAAAAACTACTCTTAAGATAACAGAAGGAAAATGATCACCTTCACTACTAGTCATTTCCGTAGGTGGCACTGGCTGATTTTTTTTGGCGATAGTTCTAAGGCTAGTTCTATTCATACGCCTATAATTTCTTAATACACACCCTGAAATGAAATAATATACACCAAAAATTTCTTTTCATACACCATGTCATTCGCAAAATTACCCTTTTATATTTTAATCATCTTCCCTCTTTAACCTTAAAACTAAAATACATAAAACTGAGAATTCATTGCAATAAATTTACCTAAAATTCAGAAGGAAAAAAACTTAAATTTTTAACACTAGTATTGTAAATTATTCGATTGTTTTTATTTTAAAAATCAGCTTCACTTTAGATGATTGAACACATTGAATTAGTGTGTTTAGTTGTAAAAGTTACCTAAATTGATATTTTAGGTTTTATTAACTTCATAAAATTCTACAGATTTAATCACATATTATAGATTTTAAAGTTTTAATTAGATGCATTATGAGAAAGGGTTGAAAACATTGGTAATTAAATATAATTTAGGTTCTAGTCATGTTTTTGCTCATTAAAACATTGGTGTATGTTAAAAAATTATAGGTGTATAAATATAATTTTCCTACTTCTAATATATTGACTTCGGATTCATTTCCAACTAAAGATTGTTTGGGCCCAAATGCTACCTGCTATTTACTCTTGAAGTAGGAAATCTGAAAATTAATTGCACTGGTAATTGAAGTTAATATTCTTATTTTTTGGATGCTCCAAATTCATATGAAACCCAGATGTATTCAGTCCGCATTTATGTCAAGTTATGATACTGCAATATTTTCATAGCTTCATTTCCTGAGATTTATTCAAATTACTCACTTTTTTTATGCTAGGATTTGATATAGAGTGGTTATATTGAAAAGTATGCATACGACCTTGTATCTAATTTTTGGCTGGAATAGAAATAATTTTATTGGATTCAGTGCTTTTAAATCTCGAAGTTCATTTTTTAGAAGTAGCCAACTCTTTAGAGAAATACGACATCATGAACATTAATTAAACACTACAAAAATTAGATTAACTTAAGAAAGCATAATGTGGTCCTAATTTAAAATGTGTGGTCCTTATTTTCTCTTTGAGACCCACTAAGGACAAATAATGTGGTATATAAAATCGCATCCCCGATTTTTCAAAGGCCAACGAAAGTGGTCTCAATAAAATTTATTACCATTAAATTTATCTTAAGTATGTCATTAAGATTAAGACTTCCTAAAGACAATTAATATAGTATTAAATGTATATTGTAAGACCGCAAAATATGGTGACAAGGAAGTCACAAATTATCAATTTAATACCCATCTCTTCACCACACTAATTAGTTTATTTCAGCGTGGGAATCAACCTGAAACACACAACTCCATGGCATTTTCATGCATCAGAAACAATACAGAGTATAATTCATGCTTCAAACACGATATATAGAACATAATTCATGCATCAAAAATATTACAAAGGCAGCAACTTCAGCAACGTACAGTTTCAGTTTTGTAAACATAGATTATAGAGAATCAATGCCATCAGAAAGTGAAAAAAAAAATTATCATGTAAAAGATGTCACATACACTACTTGTAAAAAAAAAGCCTGTACAATATTAAAGGCAGAAGATGCATTAATCTTAACAACTCCATAACAATTTTCACAAAAGAAACTACAAACAAAGATGTCCAACCATGCAGCAAATATAAAACACTAAATATTACGAAGGAGGAAAAGAAAAACAACTTCATTCTAAAATGTCATCGTCAAGGGATTGTTGAAATGTACCATGATGAGACATTGGTTGATATTGCTCAGATTGCAGGTTGTACTCGTTTGTGATTGGTCCAAGCAGTTGTTTGAATGACCCAGGTTGTGAAAATTTTCCAAAAGTCTGCCTCTTCCTAGTCCTCCAGAAGCCTCCACCCATAGTCGTGGATTCCATTCCGCTACATCTTCATTTAACCCAGATTTCTTTTTCCATATAAGTTTTCTGATAAAAAAAATATTTATCATTTCTCCCTGCAATTTTAGTAACTTCAAACAACAAATTTTTTATCTACTAGCATCAAGCATGGCACATTCAATTATGAGCTGCACTAAGCAGTCCAGACACCACACAGAGTGAAAATAACATGCAATTTGCACAAAGATGGTCCAAACAAACTAATACATCCACAAAAAAATTACTCTAACTAAAAAAAGTGAAGAACTAACACCATGACCAGTTCAATATACTATAACATATAGCCAGATGAAGAACCAAAGAGCTCGACCTTAACACTAGAATTAAGGGATAGTGCTCCATAGGATCTAGATTTATAAGATTATGAGCAATGGTAGGTAGCGGCTAAGAACATTGGCATTAAAAAGTCATGCAGACTGTGGATACGGTCAAAAGTCACCAGGGAATATTAGCAAGATGTAATGAGACGAGTAACAGGATACTGACTCAAGAAAAATGAAGCAAGCCAAACCCAACTTCATCAATAAGTAGGTATGTAACCTAAGACTTAAAGCAATAAATTTCGTTCAACACACTTCATGCTGGAAGAAGAATTGATCGCCACCATTTGGACAAACCACAACTACGACTAATATTGGTTAGCCTCGGCAACAACCACCACAAAAATTAACACCCATTACATCTCCACCCGAAAACTACACCAAGCACACAAACTTGACATTCTCTAAGTTCTTTTAGATACGCTTGATCAAAAACAAGGACAGATCTCAAAAAGTAGCAGGTGAAGACAGGGATAAACAAATGGAGTGCCGTGGCTGGACAGTGACTCAACAAGTAAAACATACAATAGTATAATAATTCTTTAGGGATAAAATAGAAAAGAATAACATGTATACACGATCTCCTTATATCACATACTTAAATACCAATTCTAGACATTAACAATTTTGGATAATAATGCCTTAGTCTTCTGTTTACAAGGGATGATATTGACTTTAGTTTTGTAAAATTAGTCCAAGAAAAAACATTCAGTGCATTTGCATAAGCCTGACAGGTTGCATCAAAATGTATTCCATTACTATATCATCTACATTTTCTTACTATATTTTTTACCCGATTTCATTAACAGAGTAATATACATTACATGATATAGGTGCATTAAGGGAAAGAAACCAGTGGCCAAACATCTAAACTATTCTATGAAGGGAATAATTTAATGTGTTAAAATTGAACGATTTAATTCTATGTCAATTATGGAGAAGATTTTAATTGATTCTTATAATCAATTAATTTTGGGTAATAAATTTGTAAGATATGGTAGAGATATTTGATTTATTTAATCAATCAAATATTGGTATAAGTGGCAACATATTTGGATGGAATAAGATTTTTTTTTTTTTTTTTTTTTTTTTTTTTTTTGATTTGAGCAATCAATCAAATATATGTATACGGAGAAACTATCAACATATGCAAGATTTTCAAATTAAGGAAATCTGGAAACTTCTCATGGTTATCTTCAGGCAAGCCTTCATCCTTACTCTTATAAATTGGTGGCATTTTCTCATCCTTCAAGGAACAAGCCAATAGTGCCCTCTTCTTCATATCCTGAATAATATCCCTATTTCTATATAAATTATAGGGTGAGAAATATATTGAGTGTTTTGTATTCTTCACTTATTGTACTTGTGAAGAAAGAATAAAAGAATAATTGTTGGGTCCGTGGACATAGGCATAGCCGAACCACGTTAAATCTTTGTGTCTTCTTCTTCTCTTCTATTTTTGTTCTTTTTGGTGATTATTTTTCATTGAGTTCGCGGTTGATAATTAATCGACAAGTTAGATCCTCTTGTTGTATCGCTTCCGCATTTGTGCAATTTTGGCACAACAGTTTGGTATCAGAGCTAGCTGTCTTGTTCTAGATTAGTTACCAATGACTAGTTCTTTTAGTAGTGGTATGAAAAATTCCGGCGTCACCAAATTTGTTAGAAGAGCTGTTTTTGGGACATGGAAGGTTAAAGTGAAGACTAATGACGGTGTTCTTCAGCAACAACTTCGTTCACCTGGAGGAAGAGATAAAATGCAGAAGCACCTTGAAGGAAATATGCATGGGACCCGCTTCATGGGTTCTAGAAGTGGTGTTTGCCGTTATTGTAAGAAGAAGGGACAATTCATATGAAATTGTTCAGCTCTTAAAAATAAGAGAGAGAAGAAGGAGAAAGCTTCAATTCAGGTAGCAGTTAGATCAGATGCAGATAAATGTGATAGCGATACATCATTATTTTCAGCCAGTATTTCACCTTTAGAGACTACAAGTTGGGTGATTGATTCTGGAGCTTCTTGTCATATGACGTCAGATAGGAGCTGTTTTGTCAGTTATGAGAAGACTGATGGCGGAGCAGTTCATTTGAAGAATGCAACATCTTGTCATGTTGTGGGCATTGGAAGTGTGAGGTTTAAGATGCACAATGGCGTTATTAGAACTATCACAGATGTTAGACATGTTCCGATGCTGCATAAGAGTTTGTTGTCAGTTGGAGCTTTGAGTAGACTTGGTATGCGGATAGTAATAGATGGAAAGAATTTAAGAGTGGCAAAGGGTTCCTTGGTAGTGATAAAAGGGGTGTGAGTCGATGATATTTATATGCTTCGTGGAGAGACATTCTTAGGAGATTCAGTAGTTTTTACTGATTCTAGTTTTCCAGATTCTACTCAGTTATGGCACCTTCGTTTAGGTCATGTAGATGAGGAGAGTCTTGAAGTTGTGAAGAAGCGTAGGTTAATTGTGGGTGATTCTCAATTAAAGCCAAGCTCTTGTGAAGATTGTTCTTTTGGAAAGAAGAAGCATGTCACATTTGATGTTAGAAGACCTAGAGCTATAGAGTTTCTAGAGTATGTTCATTCTTATGTGTGGGGACCCACCTCAATTGCATCTTTAGGTGGAGTCAGTCTCTTTGTCTTATTTGTCGATGATTTCTCATGTATGGTTTGTGTCAATTTCATGAAGACTAGATCTGAAATATTTGCCCAATTTCGAAAGTAGAAGACCTTAGTTGAAAGAAAGTCGGGAAAGCAATTGAGAGTTCTTAGAGTTTGTAATAGTAGTGAATTTGCATCACAAGAATTCACTAACTATTGTGCATCCGAGCATGTATTTAGAGATTTTTCTACGAAGTCACATTCTTTTTGAGTGGCGAAGAGCATGTGTCGGATATTATAGGAAAGAGCTATGAGCTTGAGACTGACTGCTGGTCTAGAAGAGGGATTTTGTGCAGAAGCGATATTTATGGCAGTATATCTCATCAACCGTACACCTTCTATTGTCATAGATATGAAGATCCCAAAAGAAATGTGGAAAAGAGAGCATGTTTATTATTCATTCCTTAAAGTATTTGGTTGTTCAGCTTATTTAGAAGATGAGAGACATGATAAGCTAAAGCCTAGAGGAAGCAATCACATTGTGTTAGGCTATGGAGAAGGAATGAAGAAGTATAGGTTGTGGTGCAAAACAACCAAGAGAATTGTGACTAGTAGGCATGCGATATTTCATGAGAGGTCTTTATTGAATGTAGAGCCTCTATCAAGTGATGATGTTAGGAGGACACAAAATTTTCAAACACGTTTGTAGTCATCAGATTGTTTCCATATTTTGAGAGAAAGTGGTATTTCCGATGGTACCATGGTTGATGAGAAGATTTCAGAGGTTCAGACTCTAGGTCGAGCTCAGTCGCAGTTATGGCCTTTTAATTCAGTTGGCCCTATTGGTAAGCATATTTGTAATGATGATTATTCATCTTATGCTTTGAATGTTGCAGAGCTTGGTGTTGAGTTTGATAAGGTAGACTTGGCGAAGTCGAATAAAATTCTTGAGAAGGAGGTTGAAGTAGATAATATTGAGTATGTCCTCACTCAATGTAGGATGGAGAAGGTGAAGCGCGCTATGAAGTCTCCATTAGTCTCTCAGATTTCTGTATCTACAAATTTGTCTACTTCATTGAATTTCCTGAATAATTTTGATATTTGTTCATATGCATTTTGTTTGTTGATGTGCATATTATCTTTCTTATGCTTGGGAAAGATTTGGAAGCTCTGTTTGGGCAATATTGCCCAAAGTAGTTCACATTGAGCTTGATGGTGTAGACCCGTCAATTTGTTCAGATTTGGTGATAAAGAGAGATTGTCATATTTAAATCGAGGCGGAGTGTTAAAATTGGATGATTTAAATTTATGCCAATTATGGAGAAGATTTTAATTGATTCTTATAATCAGTTAATTTTGGGTAATAAATCTGTAAGATATGGGAGGGATATTTGATTTGATTAATCAATAAAATCTTGGTATAAGTGGCAACATATTTGGATGGAATGAGAATTTTTTCATTTGATTTGAGCAATCAATCAAATATATGTATATGAGAAATCTATCAAAATATGCAAGATTTTCAAATTACGGAAACCTAGAAACTTCTCATGGTTGTCTTCAGGCAAGCCTTCATCCTTACTCTTATAAATTGGAGGCATTTGCTCATCCTTCAAGGAACAAGCCAATAGTGCTCTCTTCTTCGTATCCTCAATAAGATCCCTATTTCTGTATAAATTATAAAGTGAGAAATATATTGAGTGTTTTATATTCTTCTATTATTTTACTCCCTCTGGTGAAGAAAGAATAAAAGAATAGTTGTTGGGTCCATGGACATAGGCATAGCCGAACCACGTTAAATCTTTGTGTCTTCTTCTTCTCTTCTATTTTTGTTCTTTTTGGTGATTATTTTTCATTGAGTTGGCGGTTGATAACTAATCGACAAGCTAGATCCTCTTTTTGTATCGCTTCCGCATTTGTGCAATTTTTGCACAACATAATGTGCTTTCAAAAGATCTATTGCACTGCATAAGCTAGCCGATCGGATCTTCTTGGCAGTTCCATAATACTAAGCCTTGATGCATTTCATGGGTCATTGACGTAAATTTGTGTTCATAATACCTTTTTTATCGACTATTGCTAGCATTATATATAAGAAAATAGGTGAAAACTTTATCCGACTGGCTTATTAAAGCTTTTTTTGAGTATGCAAGAAACTAACGTACTGACATTAGCTGAAATGTTATTTGTACATTAATGATAGTTGTGAGTGAAAATCAAAGTGTATCTAATGAAAGATTTATTCAATCTCTTAATACTTATAAGTTTATGTGTAGTTAAGAATCAACGAATGGAATATAACACTTGACCTTTCAATAAAAAAAACTTACATATACTTTTTTTGATTTATTATCAACAAATGTGTTGCTTGTTGCTGAGGATTCTTTCTTTTTGCCTTTTCCTTCATCTCTTTTTGTATGATGATAACAGAAACTATCGGCAAAGGGCACTGGACGACCAGTCTCAAGTTCCTTCAAAATTGAATATGAAAATAAATTATTATGGCTACTAAGCATGGTTAAAGATATAATAAAATTAGTCTGCAAAGCCAAATAAAGTAAGGTTGGCAAAGTGGAGTGATTATGTAAGAAATTTAAGTTGAAATAAAATTAGATCATGAGATCCAAGAGAAATAAACCAGCAGTTTTTGCACTGGTAAAAAATGAAAAACATTTGTAAGCTTCAGTATTGCTTCAGTAGTTTTACTGAGTCGGAAAATGATCCACACTTAATCCATCAAAGTGTGTGCCATTTTAAATCAAATACACGACTCTTTATACACAAATGACAATTATTTGGTAAATATTGAAAATAATAATTAAGACATAAAGAAGCACAAAATACTTAAACATTGATTTCAAGATAGAACTTAGCCTAAAGTAGAATTTAGCCTAATATCTAGCTAAAATTAAAATGCAACAATGAAATCCATGTTGTTACCATTGAATCGGGGCATCGGTTATAAGGGCAATTTATGTAATTTAATAAGGATAGGATGCACAATGTCAAATAATTTCAGATTAAAAACTAATCACACTAAACACAGATTCAAGTCCAGATTAGTCCGGAAAATGACAGTAGCACAAGTGGCGACAACGTAGTTTATTAGCACAAAAACACAAAATATGCAAGTACAAAGTCGTGAGTTAACACAAGTACAAAGCAGCCTTACAAACTAAAATTTAAGTGCATATGTGGAAAATAGCACTACAAACAATGAACTGGTTAAAACAGAACCATGCAAAATCATTGCATAAATATAGATACATAACACAAAATTATAGGCAGTCATACTAGTTGATTTGTAGTGAAATTTGTTGCAACATTGCTTCCTAATTCTATTTCCTCTAAGAAATAAAATGGTTAAATTAAATCTATATTAGCCAAAAATGATGACGCACTAGTAAAAAAATCGTGCCACTTTTGAGGCAGCAGAGTCTTTTATTAAGTTTTCCCTTAGTCATAGTGTGCTTACATTAACATATGAATATTTAGAAAATCCTCCAACATTAGCATATAATAATTAACGGAGACATTGATTCTGCTTATAGATATTTACTTCTAAGAACCCAATATGGAATTGCTGTTTCTTGGTAGCATTGAAGTTACAAGCTGAGAGAATAGGTACTTTCTTCTTTATTTTGAAAGTAGGTTTGTAATCCTCTGCATTAGGCTGAGAAATGATTCATGGTGCAATTTCCAACAACTTGTATGCCTGACTTTTAGGGACTTTAACTCAGTTTTGCACCTTCTTGCTCTAACTGTACAAAACATTTAGTACTACGTAGTTTAGATACAACTGTCATAATATAAAATTTGATAGTTCTATGTATATGTACACTTGTGTTTAGCAAATAATCTTGCAAAGTTGGAAGCATAATAAATAAATCTTGCTTTTCAATAGCTTATTGATTTTCATATTACGACGTCTTAGCAATGTAACATCATAAAAGATGAATAAAAGGTTAAATAAGTCCATATAATACTGTAAATATGGTTCTTAGATGCTACAGTTTATATATCTGTGTTAAAATAATGTACTATGCTTTCATAATTATTAACATCACATAAGAGTGTTCATGTCAACAATACCAGCCAAGCATGATATATTGTTACTTAACTAGTTGTCTAAAATGAATAATCCGAGTACAAAAAACCCATAATTTATCACCAACAATCGATAATCAATCAAATAACTCAATAGTTTAAAATCAAGTGAAGTATATCAGCTATATACCAAAATAACTAATGGAATATTGAAATTCGCACTAATTTATGATTAGACTGGAAAAAACTAACCTTTTTTCTTTGACTAATCTTCCTCTCGAGTAACTCGTCTAGATGAATCAATGTCCCTTACGAAATTAGAAGTTTGGGAGAGTTAACGCGAATTAATAGAGTGATTTTGTTTTAAGATTACAGAAAGAAACGATTTAGGGTTTTAAGTTGATGATTTTTATTGACACGCCAAGTATCGTTAAAGGGGGCTCCATTTTTTTAAACAAGAATTTGTTAAGGGGAGTAGCAATGAAGAGAGCACCTCCTTAATAAACAAAGTTTATTTTACCAAATTAGTCTACTTTACAATAATCTCTTTTTTAGTTGTTAATAATAAAAAAATTATATGGTATCTTAGTCGAACTATACCAGATTTTTATACCAAATTATTAATAATCTCATTTGTTGGTATGCATCAGATCAGATTAAAATATATTAGTCATCAGAAATCGATATACATATATCAAATAATTTTTTTTATACGGTATCCTATGCCGAATTTATCGATACACCTCGTCTCCCTCACTTCGGCAACCCGACAACGAATACAAATTTAAAAAATAACGAACAATGTCGACTAAAAATATATAATATGGCAGACCTACATTGTTCATGTCGAGCAAAAATAACAAAATTTCTCTCCAAACAATCACTTTTTTTCTTGATTTGCAAATAATGTAGAGATTTGTTTTTTTGGGTTGAAAATTGAATGGGATTTGGGATGGTAACTGATGTTTTTAGCAGGGTAAAAAGGGAACGTAAAAAATAAGTATGTGACCCCCTTTAACATTCTTTTTATGATTGGGGTGTTTTTATAATTTGACCCTCCCTCAACGATATTTGGAGTGTCAATAACAATGTCCTTTAAGTTTTGAAAGAGGAAAGCGTTTTGTGACCAGATCCGGACATGATAATGCGAAAGAAAGGGGTTAATGAGAGAAGTGGATGCGTATATCAAAGGGGTCTATGAGTTAAGACATATCAGGAACCATTATTTTGTTAAGTACTTAACTAGTTACGACTATTTAATTTTGTCTTTAAATAGGCCTCGATAAAATACCAAAATGACATATGTGTTTAAAAACTGTCTTAATTTATTCTTTTTGTTGTAGTGAAATAAAGCTATAGGCAAATTAGTCGTCATAAATAAGTAAAATTGATTGTATACAATGAGATGTTAATTTTATTCAAGCAAGTGTGCTTCAAATACCACAGTGTAAATAAGGTTCCACTTGATTTAAGAAACATCTATTTCACTTAGTATGATCTTTAGTTTTGAAAGATACCGATCATGCAAAATATATAGCTCTGAACATATTAATTTCGGAAGCATCAATTCTGTAAATAATATGTTTTTTAAATGTGGGTTGTCAGTTTCATGAACATATGATTTTACAAGTAAAGATTTAAAAAAATATGTGGTTTGGAAATGAGGTTTCACATATGAGTTTCTAATGTGAGATATTTCATATATGTATGTAAGTTTCAATACATAGAATTCCTAAAAGAAAATAAAGTTTCTTTGAAATTGAGAGTTTTAATAATTAAGAATTCAAAAAAGTGAATTTTTGTATATTAGGTTTCGGATATGAAACCTTAAATGTACAATTATGAACATGAGTATCTGGGTTATCCACATGTAGACTTCTGAGCATATGTTAGTTTCCAATATAAGGTTTAGTTCTAAATGTGTTAGTGGCTGCAAGTGTAGGTACAACAGATAAAATGTGTATGCATTGAACCATTTATACTAATTATAACACAAAGCATATGCTTATACATTATATATAACACACTGAAAGAGGGAGGAGCACACCTGATAATCCAATTTAAGAACTACTAAATATAACATAGAGCTCAATTTATATACATGCATTATGGGGTTAGGCTTAAAATTGTATAATTATTATTATGAACAACATTAGTTCCCATGCATCTCTTATGGTTCAAACACTACAAGAAAACACGCTATTTCCAACGATTGAAAACCGTCGGCTGCCGTTGGAAGCCGTAGCAATTCGAGATGTCGATAAACATCCTTCCAACGACTTTCGACAAAGATTGTCAATGTGTTTTCCTACGGCTAGTAACAGTTTATTACGATTTCCGACCGTTTCCGACATCCATTGGTAGCCGTCGAAAACCGTTGCATACGCTAGTCAAACAAACAGTTACAAGCCATCAGAAACCATTACATACTGGAAGGGTAATAAACCGTTGGTAAAACTGCATATATTTTTTATATTTCAGCTGCTTTCAGCCCTCAAACTGCATTTATCGCTCATATCATCATCTCATCCACAATCTGGGCTCTCAACATATCATATACCAAGCAATTATCAACATAAAACCAATTCTAAATCGAAAAGTCAAACAAAACAGCATAAATTAAACCACAAACCTAAACAACCAACTATACACTGCATAAATATGTACATATCATTGCCTCACATCACAATAACACAAATACATCAACAACACCATGTCCAGCACAAAAAATATACTGTCAAGTCAACCATACATCATACCATCATAATACATATCAGAAAATCAAACTACAGTCATACCAGCCCAACAAAAAAACATACCAAACAATACTTCATCACTGACTAGCATCCTCTACGGAATCGGCTGAAGAGGGAACACGTCCGTGCTGGTGCTAAAACTCTACCAAACGCTTCTCTAGGAGTTGAGTCATCTTAATGGTTTGACGGCGATTTTGGTCCTCAAGCTCCGCCATCCTAGCTTTCAGCCGTTCAATCTCTACAGCGTCTAAATCAGAACTAACATGTCTGCCACGTGCCTGCTGACTGGCACCCTGTACATGATTATGCAACTAATAAATATTTTAATGTGTTAATGACAGTAATAATAATATTAACTGGTTTACTATACGGATATATTATTTCTTACTTTCATAATTAATCATATTAACCATATCATTTGATTGAAGTTATGAGATAGTTAATATCTATATAATTGACTGTTCACTAATTTAAATTATATAGCCTTCACCAATTTTTTAATTTGTGTAGCCTTCACCAACTTTGGTAAATTCAAGTTACGAGATAGCTCACCACTTTTTTAATTTGTGTACCTTTTACCAATTTTTTAAATAATAAGCATTTATCCAATTTGTCATTTTTACTGTATTTTTGTCTAAACAAAATAGCATTAGTCATATTTATTTTGTTTTCTTATTTCAAGAGGTAAAGATATGAGGTTTTAGTATTTCAACCTAACATAAAATATTTAACAAAGATACGAATTTAATATCTAATTTTCTTTCTAATATATTTTAAATTTGTATTTCAACCAAATAAACAAATTTTTCAAGTTTTTGTGCAAATCTGTATTGTAGCATGTAGAATAATTGTTGTTTATTGTTTCACCAAAATAGAAATTTACCAAGAATCTACATATCTACTATGCTTAAAATTTTTATAGAGATATTTGAATTAAAACAATTATTGTTTATTGTGGCATGTAGAGTAATTTTATAGAGATATTTGAAGCTCAAAAATACACTTAACCAACTACAGCTATTAATTTACCAAAAGTGACAGAGCATTAGACTTAGATGCCTAGCTAATCTTTGAACTACTGCTAGTATTATACTCGACTGGAATTAATCACAAAACAAAGTTAGCTGTCATCATGGATGAAGAGTAGGCACTTGACCAAAATTACTGAGAAATGAATGTGTAATAAACCGAAATCAACAAATATTTTTGATGGAGTTATTTCAAATGGTTCCATTACATCATTATGGTTCGATCCATGGATCAATTATAATTCATTAATGGATATACTTGTTGTAACCGTTGTGATTAATCCGATTCAAGACCACTCGAATCCGATATCTAAATCACAAAGAGCTAGCGGAAGACTAGATCGTTGTTAGACTTGCAAAAACAACCAAAGCAATAACTCTAGTCACAAACCAATATCAACCAATCACGAACAATCCAAATCTCAATCACAAGCAAAGAACTAATGACTAAATAGCAAAGATAAATCACACAAGGATTTATAGTGGTTCCACTAACATCTTGTTAGTGTACATCCACTTTGGAGAATTACCACGATGAAAGGAATACAAGAGATTGATCCAATAATCACTATATTTCAATATAGAAAAGAGTTTGAGGAGAATAGAATTGAAGAATTGGAATTAGGCTATAAACCCTAATTCTCCCTTGAGAATAAACCCTTGATCCCAAATCAAGTCTCTAAGCTCTACCTAATTCACTTCAGAAAATAGCTTATATAGAGGTTGGCCAATTACCCAAATTGCCCCCGGATTAGTCACAAATCAGGTTGCTAATCTTCAGTCCGAAAAAAAAACCCAAAACCCACTCAGATGTCTGTCGAACCTCGTGATAGACGTATGTCCTCTTCTAGAGATTACTTGGGCAAAACCACTCATCACAGACGTTTGCCGGGAAGTGTCAGACGTCCGTCTGAGCTCTCGGGAAAAGCATTTCCTGACAACAGACGTCTGTCCCCCTTTGGTCAGACATCTGTTGAGACCCTCGGGAAATTGTTCCATGTAGTCATAGACGTCTGCCCAAGGAGCGACAGACGTTTGTGCTGAAGCTCTCAGCTTCACCTCACTACACCATAACACAATCTCCCCCCAACAAGCTCTGATTTGCACTCCGCTTCCTCCCACTCGATGCTATCTTCATCCTCTTCAATCCAACACATATAGTATCGCATATCACAACACTCCACCTCGATACTATAACCGTCTCAACTCCAAACTCCAATGCACTTCCTTCTATCTTCGACCAAGCAAACTTGAATGTTTCCCCAATGAGCTCCGGCATGGCCACCGCCCATTGCACTACACCAACGAGTTCAGGCAATGCCCCCACCCGCCAATGTAGTGTTGAAAACATTCAAACCAAAACCGTCTCACCAAAAGACAATGTACTTGGAAGTGTAACAAGTACTTACCATGAAGATAGATTTCCAATCTCTCACCACTATTCCTTTCCATCATTCATCAAACAAAATCACTCTCTCCACCTCGTGCCACCCCGTGGCACCTAGCAACTCAACAAGCGAATTAAGTTCGAGCAATGCTCGAACTTCCCATACGGCAATGCCTTCGTAAACATATCCGTCGCATTATCCTTTATGTGCACTTTCCAAAGGTATACTAACTTACCCTCATCCATGGCTACAAGAAATGACTCCCTCACCTCAATATCCTTGGTCCGTGAGCTAAACGCCAAATTCTCCGCCAAATGGATAGCACTTTGGCTATCACATCGAACATCAACACTTTCATGTTCGAAACCCAAGTCACACAACAATTGCTTCAAGTAGAGTGCCTCCTTGGCCGCTTCCACAGTGGCAATCAACTCCGCTTCCGTAGTGGATAAAGCAACTACGGTTTGCAATCGCGATTTCCAACTAATGGCCGTCCCGCCAAGTGTGAAGACATACCCGGAAGTTGATTTCCTCCGATCCCTATCACCGGCGTAGTCCGAGTCAAAATAACCAACCAACTTGCAAATCCTATCATCACTACCGCCAAAGAAAAGTCCATGAGATGTTGTGCCTTTCAAGTATCTCAATATAGCCTTCACGGCTTCCCAATGCGATTTCCCCAGATTAGCCATATACCGACTAACCACCCCGATGACATTTGCAATATCGGGCCTTGTACACACCATTGCGTACATCAAACTACCAATCGCACTTGCATATGGCACCTTTGCCATATAAGCCTTGTCTTTATCCCCGATAGGTGATCCATTCTCTGAAAGCTTCATACGCAAAGGTAAAGGTGTATTTAATGCCTTTGCATCCTCCATGCTAAACCGGCAAAGCACTTTCTTTATGTATTCTTTTTGAGTCAATCTTAACTCGAAACGCATTCGGTCCCTTCCTATTTCCATGCCCAAGATTTTTCTTGCTTCTCCAAGATCCTTCATCTCAAATTCCGATTTCAAAAGCATCTTTAACTTGTTGATTTCATTTTGATCCTTGGAAGCAATGAGCATATCATCCACATACAAGAGTAAATACACCCAACGATCATTTCCCAACCTCTTGAAATATACGCAAGCATCCTTGATGCTTCGATGGAAGCCACTTTCAAGCATGAAATGATCGAATCTCTTGTACCATTGTCTAGGCGATTTCTTTAACCCATATAGTGATTTCTTCAACTTGCAAACCATATTAGACTTACCATCTACAACAAACCCTTCTGGTTGCTCCATGTAGATGTCTTCATCCAAGTCTCCATGCAAGAAGGCGGTTTTCACATCAAGTTGCTCCAACTCCAAGTCATGGATAGCAACTATGGCTAGTAAAACTCGGATAGATGTATGACGAACGACTGGTGCAAAAATTTCATCATACTCCTTTCCTTTCCTTTGTGAGAACCCCTTTGCCACTAACCTTGCTTTGTACCTTCCATCATCCTTCACCTTGTAAATCCATTTGCACCCTATAGCACGGTTTCCTTGAGGAAGTGAAACCAACTCCCAAGTTCGGTTCTTCATAAGCGATTGCATCTCTTCCTCCATGGCGCAAATCCACTTCGAGCTCTCTCTCGACTCCATGATGTCATCAAGGTCCATCGGCTCATCTTGGACTACATTGAGAGCATAGTCCAAATGATCACTAAAGCTAAGCTAGTTCCAATCACCATATCTTTCGGGAGGCCTTATTGCACGTCGACCAACCCGAGTAGCAATACTTTCACCTAAACCCCTTTCGGCTCCACCTTGAGTCGAAACTTCTCTAGTATCATGTATATCACCAACATCATCACTAGAGGAACATGTGGAATATGTGATGTTTCATCAACCGCTTCAACCCCACGAGCTTCTTCAACTCTACTACCACTTGGACGGAATGTGGGAATGACTTCCTTCTCCTTTGATTCACCATGAACCAAATCCGGAATGTCCGATGAGCTCTCATTCACCTTGAATAAAGCCGACTCATCAAAAGTGACATGACGAGAATTAACAACCTTCTTCGTTTCCGGATTCCAAATCCGATAGCCTTTCATGCCATCCGTGAAGCCAAGCAAGATCCCCTTGAATGCCCTAGCTCCAAGCTTATCATTCCCCGGATCATGCACATAAACCGGGCTACCAAACACACGAAGATATCTCAAGTCAACACTCTTCCCTTTCCAGACTTCCTCCAGAATTTTGTTACCAATGGCCGAGCACGGAATTCGATTCACATATGCACCGCGGCTGATAAGGCTTCGGCCCAAAATCCCTTAGACAAACCCGATGTCAATCTCAAGCATCGAGCTTTCTCAAGTAGAGTTCGGTTCATTCCCTCCGCTACTCCATTAGATTGCGGATCTCCCGGTGTAGTAAAATGTCTCTGGATCCCGTGACGCTTACAATATTCCAAGAATTCACACGAGACATATTCGCCGCCGTTGTCGGTCCTTAACACCTTCAAAGTCTTACCACTCTCATTCTCAACAAGAGCCTTCCACACTTTGAACTTAGCAAATGCCTCCGACTTGGCCCCCATTACATACACTCATACCTTTCGAGACAAATCATCAATGAAAGAGATATAATTCCTTGCTCCTCCCAAAGAAGCAACCGGTGCCGGTCCCCAAACATCGAAATGAACATACTCAAGAACTTCCTTTGAGTCATGCTTGCCTTCATCGAATGATACCCTTGTTTGCTTCCCCATGACACATTCCTCGCAAAACTCTAGTTTGTTGAAACTCCCACCATCAATCGTCTCCCGCTTCCGAAGAATATCCAAACTCCTCTCTGAGACATGACCCAATCTCAAATGCCACAACTGTGTCGCATCCAAGTCACGAGAACTATCAACACCCACACAAGTCTCACCTCATACGGTCACACCTTGAAGCAAATATATACCATAAGTCCTAGCACCCTTCATAACCACAAACGCTCCCTTCGAAACCCTCAAGCAATCCTTCTCGATAGTGATCTTGCATCGTAGAGAATCCAATTGCCCCAAAGATATAAGCGACTTCCTAAGTCCCGGAACATAGCGAACATTGGTGAGCGTGCGAACAACTCCATCAAACATCCTTATTTGCACGGAGCCACTACCCATCGACTTGCAAATAGCACCATTTCCCATAGCAATTGCATTTCCCTCTTTGACCTCAAAGGACGAAAAACAATCTTTGTTTGGCGTCATATGATACGACACACCTGAATCGAGAACCCATTCGTTACCCGAAACACCCGATGCTACCGCTGTCAACACATTCTCATCTATCTCACCATCCCCACTCTCCACCGCCCCGGATGAAGATGCTACTTCCTTCTTATCTTTGTCCGCACATTCATTCTTCCAATGTCCCGGTTTCTTGCAAATAAAGCACTTGCCATTTCTCTCTTTCGATTTACCTCTTCCACCGGGTTTTCTTGATTTAGAACCCCCCCGGTTTCCTTTCTTCACATTCTTTTCTTTCTCCACAAACAACCCGTGACTACTACTAGCTCCACTACTACCCTCACTCATTTCCTTCATTTGATCTCTCAACTCCTCACTAAGAAGACCCGTCTTGACATCATCTAGAGTCAAGGTATCCCGGCCATAGATCAAACTATTTGAGAAACCCGTATAGCGATCCAGCAATGAACACAATAATATCATCGCCTTTTCCTCTTCCTCAATTTTCAAATCAACGACCTTTATCTTCATGAGCAAGTCATCAAAGGCATTCAAATGTGCCTTAAGCGAATTACCCTCCTTCATCTTAAAGGTGAAAAACGTTCGCAACAAGATCAAACGATTAGTGAGCGACTTCTTCATATAAAGTTCTTCCAACTTGTCCCAAATACCTTTAGCGGTAGTCTCACCACTAATTTCGGAGATCACATTCTCCCCCATAGCAAGTTGAAGAGTAGTGTAAGCACATTCCTCCATCTCCTCTCTCTCAACATCCGAGATATCACTTGGCAATAAGTGAGTATCAAATACTACTCGGTGCATCTGATTCCGCCTAAGAACCGCTTTCATTTTCCATTGCCACTTCTCAAAGTCATTATCACCATTCCACTTGTCAATAACCAATTGAGAACCCGACGCCGCATACGAACCCCGTACATAAGGCACCACACTATTCAGACTTCCGGTTAAAGGACTTACCGAGCTACTATCCGTCTCCGGCATTTTCACAAACACCTAACAAGCACCAAAACAGCTCTGATACCAACAGTTGTAACCGTTGTGATTAATCCGATTCAAGACCACTTGAGTCCGATATCTAAACCACAAAGCGCTAGCGGAAGACTAGATCGTTGTTAGACTTGCAAAAACAACCAAAGCAATAACTCTAGTCACAAACCAATATCAACCAATCACGAACAATCCAAATCTCAATCACAAGCAAAGAACTAATGACTAAAGTAGCAAAGATAAATCACACAAGGATTTATAGTGGTTCCACTAACATCTTATTAGTGTACATCCACTTTGGAGAGAGTATTTTATTAACATGATGAAAGGAATACAAGAGATTGATCCAATAATCACTATATTTCAATATAGAAAAGAGTTTGAGGAGAATAGAATTGAAGAATTGGAATTAGGGTACAAACCCTAATTCTCACTTGAGAATAAACCCTTGATCCCAAATCAAGTCTTCAAGCTCTCAAAGCTCTACCTAATTCACTTCAGAAAATAGCTTATATAGAGGTTGCCAAATTACCCAAATTGCCCCCGGATTAGTCACAAATCAGTTTGCTAATCTTCAGCCCGAAAAAAAAACCCAAAACCCACTCAGACGTCTGTCGAACCTCCTGACAGACATCTGTCCTCTTCCTGAGTTTGATTTTGTTGAAGTATGAGATTTAGTCCATATTAAGCATGCAATGAATGATTGGTACTAACTTATATGGTATAATTGAAATGCAAGGAAGTTGTCTATGTGTGCATTAAAAGTTGTGAGTTAAAGCTTACCTACAATGGATAGACTGTCAGTTGGGAAATTCAACCGGCCAGCCTATGCCCGCTATGCAAGACATCAGTAGAATCTCTTGACCAACTTCTCTTTGAATGCTATTACAACAAATATTGGAATCACAGAAGACAACATTAAGAGAACCATATACGAATTTTTCTCAGTTACTAAAATATTAAGAGAACTACCTACGGTTATCACTTCCTTCCACCATAATGATTCTACCTCGTCCTCCGCTGCCAACTTCTATAATTACAGCTGTCCACAACCATTCCGATGCTAGAAACACCCCATTTACCTCTTTTTCCAAACCGCTCACCGTAATACCCCGTCCAACTCTTAACTCTTCCTCCCAAATCGTTCGCAACCCTTTAATCTCACCTCAGCAACTAACCCTCCAATCACCGCCTTCTTCAATACAACAACTTCTAAACATCCAATGAATTATCCTCAAAATTCGATTGTTTTGAGAATGATTTTAAGGTCGAATTTCTTTTGATTTGGAAGCAGTCTTTATTTTGGATCTGAACATAATAAACAAGAAAAAAAGGAAGACGAGAGGATGGATAAGAGGAGTTGGGGATGTTTTGATTGGGAGACAGCTGTTAGAGCATCCCTAACGCTACAGGTTGGGGATGTCACTTCGGTTCTTTCAACGGAAGCAACCCACCCCAACGCGGTGGGTTTCTTTGATTACTTTAGCTGGCCTTTTTAAAGCCAGCTAATGCAATCACATGGATCACAATCCTGGATCGTTGGATTGTGGTTCGTGGTATGGTGTGGTGTGTTTAGAGTCAAACCCTTATTATCGAAGTTCAAGTGTCAGTACGTATGGGTAGTTTCTATTTTATTTTAAATCAATGATTGTATGCTTTGTTTTAATGTAAATTCTACTTACATATCTTGGTTTGTTATGACAATTTTGTAATATCTGTACAACTGAGTGTTCATTCAACTTTAAGCAATACAATTGCTAATACAACTTAATTAAAAACATGAATTAAAAAAACGGAGCGAAAAAACTAAAACAACAACATCTATAACTCAACTGAAATGAAATGAAACTGCAACATACTCTAACAATGAAACAACATAATATGTGTTACATCTCTCGAACTCTTCGAGCCGCTTTTCCATATACCTCCTTTGTATTGGATTTAGATCATCTAGCTTGACACTTATAAGAGATAAATCATCTGCACTTTGTTATCGAGCTAACTCGGCTCTTCTGAACTCCAATTTGTTAATTCTCGTTTGCTGAAGCTCTTCATGTCATCTTTCCTCTGCTCTCTTTCTCTCTTCTCTCTATTCTAGATGTTTCCTCTGTTTCCATTTACTGGTTATTTGATTCCGGCGCAGTTGCCATACGTCCGTCAAGTTGCTCGTAATACTGACTGTAATCTTTCGTGGTCTTTTTTTCGCTTTGTACTTTTCAGGTGGCCTACTACCTGAACTGGTTGTAAAAGGGGTGTGTTCTTGTGGAATTAAGCTTCCAGGGCCAACTTCTTTGTGAGTGGCATAAATCATTGTGTTGTATTCTCTAGACGCACATTGCTCCATTTTTCTTCCCGAGAAAGTATGTCATAACAATTGTGCAAATTGAACGGATGGTTGTTTGATTTGGACATATACAATTCATTTGCTTTGCTAAGCTGCATAACAAAAGTTAACTTAAACGAAAATACTGTGAAACAAAAGAAATGAAAAAACCTTTTTATAATTTTGTACTAGATCCATGTCGTTAGCTCCACTTTGTCGTCTACTGGTCAACGCAGCCATCATCTCATTCCAACGTTGGCAACTAGAATTGATTCTCTTCCATAACTACTTCAAAGACTCAACCGATCTAAGAGACTTATGAAGACTTCGACCATTGAATAATTTACAAACTGAATTCCAAAATGAACTTTCACTTTGACTTGTGCCTTTCTGGTTATCTTTGGAACACTCAACCCAACAAAAGCCAATTCAGCTTGTTCAACAGGTGAACATTTTACCATTTTCGCAGCCTTTTCCGCCGGGCGAGTGGTAAATGACTCGGAATTCTCATTGATATCAATTTGCATTCCATCATTTTAGCGCTATTATCACCATATAACAAGTTCAAATTTCTGGAAATATTGGGAGAAGTATTTGGAAAGGTCGATCGTTGTTGGTTGGAAATATTGGACGAACAATTTCAAATTGCTGTTATCATTGACAAATTACCCCCTGGCTGGAAAGAATTCAAGAATGTCCTACGACATAAGACTAAGGAATTTTCCTTAAAAAGCTTGATCACACGCCTCCGTATTGAGGAGGAGGCACGCAAGCAGGACCAGAAAGAAGAGGTGTTGATTGTCAATAACAACAACACTAAAAAGACCAAACTCGTTGTTCTAAAACCGAACCCGAAATCATTTAAGAATCAGAACAGACGCAATAAACAGAATGAGAATTCACAAGGAAACCCAAAAGGATAGAAGAAACCAGCTCAAATGAATGATTCTGGACTGTTGTTTCTATGTTACAATTGTGGAAAACTAGGTCATATGGCACGAAAGTGTCGGAACAGGCCAAGCTCTGCACCTCAAGCTAACCTGACTGAGGAGCCTCTTACGGCTATGATTACTGAGATTCACCTTGTTGGTGGATCAGAGGGGTTGGTGGGTAGACACTGGTGCTTCTCGCCATTTCTGCTATGATCATGACTTGTTCTCTACATACACAGCTGCTGAAAATCAGAAAGTGGTGTTGGGAGATTCTCACACCACTAAAGTTGCAGGGATTGGCAATGCGGAAATCAAATTTACCTCTGGAAAGACTATTATTCTAAAAGATGTTATGCATACTCCAGAGATAAGAAAGAATCTGGTTTCTGGCTTTCTCCTTAATAAGGATGATTTTACTCAAGTTATTGGGGGTTGATTTGTATACTTTAACTTAAAAGGGAACTTTTGTGGGAAAGGGTTATGGTTGTGAGGGTATGTTTAAATTGAATGTTGAAACTAATAAAGTGACTACTTCTGCTTATATATTGTGTGATTTTAATATTTGGCACTCTAGATTATGTCATGTTAATAAACGAATAATTTATAACATGAGCACCCTAGATATGATTCCTAAAATGACAGAATCTGAATCTGATAAATGTGAATTCTGTACACAAGCTAAAATCACAAAGAAACCTCATAAATCTGTTGATAGAGTTTCTGAACCCTTAGACTTGATTCATTCTGACATATGTGAATTTGATGGTACTTTGACTAGACATGGACATCGTTATTTTATCACTTTTATTGATGACTTTCTGATTTCACATATGTATACCTTATGAAAAATAAAAGTGATGCTTTTGACATGTTTAAAACATTCAAAAATGAGATTGAGAATCAAACAAATAGGAAAATTAAGAGACTTCGTAGTGACAGAGGAACATAATATGAATCTAATTCAATTCTGGACTTCTATAAACTACATGGTATAATGCATGAGAGAACTGCACCCTACTCTCCTGAAATGAACGGTAAAGCTGAAAGAAAATATAGGACCTTTACTGAATTAGTAGTTGTCATCCTATTAAATTCTGGTGTAGCAAAACATTGGTTAGGGGTAATTTTATTGACTGTATGCTATGTTCTGAATAGGATCCCCAAATCTAAGAATAAAATTTCACCTTATGAAATTTTAAAGAATCATAAACCCAATGTTTCATACTTTAGAACTTGGGGTTGTTTAGCATATGTTCGAATTCCATTCCCTAAGAGAATAAAATTGGCAAGTAGAGCATATGAATGTGTATTTATAGGTTATGCTATTAATAGCAAAGCAAATAGATTTTATGACATAAATGCACACAATATAATTGCAACAAAATTTCCTTTTAAATTAAGGAATAGTGGGGAAACTTCTAGTATGCCTATTAGAATAGAACTTAATGAAAATTCTGAAGCTGAACCTAGAAGAAGTAAAAGAGCATTCAGATTTTTGCGCTTTTACTATTGAGGAGGATCCCATGAACCTTCAAGAGGTCTTATCTTCTTTAGATGCCGATTTTTGGCAAGAGGCTATAAATGATGAGATGGATTCTTTGGAATCCAATAAGACTTGGAATTTGGTAGATTTGTCCCCTGGTTGTAAATCTATAGGCTGTAAATGGGTGCTTAAAAAGAAATTAATACCAGATGGTACTATTGATAAATATAAAGCACGACTAGTAGCTAAAGGTTTTAAACAAAAAGAAAATATAGATTTCTTTGACAGTTTTTCACCTGTTACTAGAATCGCATCCATTTGGGTATTAATCTCACTTGCCTCTATTCATAATTTATTATTACACCAAATGGATGTGAAAACCGCATTCTTAAACGGTGAATTAAACAAAGAAATTTATATGGACCAGCCTGAAGGATTTGTAGTACATGGTCAATAACATAAAGTACGTGAATTAGATAAATCATTATATGGTTTAAAACAAGAACCTAAACAATGGCATGAAAAATTTGATAACTTAATCATTTCACATGCTTTTAAAGTTAATGAAAGTAACAAATGGATTTATTACAAATCTGAGAATGACATTTGCACTATTATATGCCGTTATGTAGATGACCTACTCATTTTTGGGTCAAATATTCATGCCATAAACTCAGTCAAATCCTTATTAAGTGACAATTTTGATATGAAAGATCTAGGTGAGGTGAGTGTAATCCTTGGTATTAAAATTACTAGGTCAGAAAAGGGGCTTTCTTTGGATCAATCTCATTACATTGAGAAGATACTAAAGAAATACAATTAATTTGACTGTAAACCTACTAGTACACCATATGATCACAATGTAAAGTTATTTAAGAACACTGGTGAAGGTGTAAGATAGTCTGATTATGCAAGCATCACTAGCAGCCTTCGGTATGCCATTGATTGTACTAGACCCGACATTACCTATGTCGTGGGATTATTGTGCAGGTTTACCAGTAGACCTAGTATAGAGCACTAGCATGCTATTGAAAGGGTCATAAGATACTTAAACGAACTACAAACCTCAGATTATATTATGAAAGGTTTCCAGCTGTACTTGAAGGATATTCCGATGTAGACTGGAATACCTTATCTGATGATTCTAAAGCGACCAGTGGCTATATATTTAGCATCATTGGAGAAGCTATTTCTTGGAAATCCAAGAAACAGACTATTTTGGCTCAGTCTACTATGGAGTCTGAGATGATAGCACTAGCTACAACTAGTGAAGAGGCAGAGTATCTGAGAAATCTGCTAGCTGAGATTCCCTTATGGGAAAAACCGATACCGGCTGTGTAGATCCATTGCAATAGTACCGCGACTATTGCAAAAGTTCAGAACCGTTATTATAACGGTAAGAGATGACAAATATGTCGTAAGCATAGCACTGTTAGAGAACTACTTTCTACAGGTACCGTTAGAGTGGATTACGTACGTAGTGATGAAAATTTGGCAGATCCTTTGATGAAAGGACTATCCAGAGAGAAAGTCCATAATTCTTCTAAAAGAATGGGACTATTGCCTTTAGATTGTTGAGTCACGCACAATGATAACCCGACCTAAATGACTGGAGATCCCAAGAACTAGGTTCAATGGGTAAAAACAAGTAGTGTAGTGATATGAGTTGAACATGCTATTTAACAAACCAAGAAGTATGTATTCCTGAAGTGATTAGAGGATGAGTTAATAGAAACTCTTAATGAGATCTATACTCTATTTGGAGTGGAGTACCTACCTTCAGAAGTGCTCTTGATAGACTCACCTTTGTGAATGTGGAAATGTGGCCGTTTCCTATAGATTTTTGGGCAAAACTTCTAGAGCGTTCACTAAACTAGGATAGATGTGCATGGCCATAAATGCACGGGTTTATTTGATTGCACTATATAAAAGGTTGTGTGTGCTTTGATGTCAGGAATAGAGTTCAAGACTACGTGCCACTCTAATAAAAACTGAATCTTATTCACTATGCAAAGGTTCAAGTCGGATGACACCTTTGTTTATGCACAATCTTATGTTTTTAGAAACTGCTCGAAAATATTTTTTAAAATTCAAGTGGGGGATTGTTGGAGATGTTTTTATAAACATTAGGTGAATTATTAAAAATGTTGGAATAAGTGTATGAATGGCTCCTATATGTGAATAGTCCCACATCATGGGACTATATGGAAGAAGCAATTATTTATACTTGTTTCTAAGAAGTCATGTTGGGGCCTTGGGCTCCCAACACATGCTTTATTGTGAGGAGGGAGACCATGCATCATGACTACCACACATGCGCGCGCGACCGACTCGACCCGACCCGGCCACGCCCGGTCCGGTGCGCTTCGGGCTTGGACTTGGGCCTTATCTTTGTAGTGTAGACACTTATATTTTTTGGACCAAAAAACATTGCTTTTTTCGTCCATTTTTTTTATATGGAAAATTTTATGTAACGGTAATGTTTATGCAATGGTAAACTACTCAGTAAAACCCTAATTCCCATTCTATATATAATCTTTATCTACAAACGAGAAAAAATGCGCCGAATTACATATTCTCTTCTTGCCTCCACCATTAAAATTTTCTTTTAGAAATTTTCGAGCAGTGCTTGTTTTCGAAAGTGCAAATCTGCACTGATTTGTTATGCAAGCAAATCAGTTACTGTTTTCAGAGGCTGTTTTATCCAAGTGGTAGTGGCGAAAGTACAAACTAGTTTGCACCTCTGACCAGATCGCCGAATCGTCTTCAAGAAAGCGACCTAGTCCGCGATTCAGCCATTGTTTCCCAACATTGTAACTTGTAAATAATATTTAAATATCTAAGTTAATCAGTCTACCTTAAAGTTTATTTTCAAATATCTAAGGCAATGAGAAATATTATAACTTTTGCTACTAATTACAATAATAATAATTTATGATATATGATTATTAAGATTAATTATCAATATATATTATTAACTAATAATTATTACCTCTTAATTATTTAGTAATTATTAATTAATCAATACTAGCTGTTGAACTTTATTTACTATTAATCATAGTTATTTATTTTTGTGATTATTAATTATATATTAATCTATTTTGTTATTTATTATTACATCTTATTTATATTTTATAGTAATTAAAAATTAATCAATACTAGTTATTGAATATTATTTACTTTTAATAGTAATTATTTATTATTAATATATTATTAACACTAATTATTTAAAATTTATATTTACTTATTAATTATTAAGTAAAATCACAAATGTAAAACTTTTTATAAATATTAAATATTAAAGTCATTTTCAAATCTCTTGAAAAACAACTGCAAAAATAGAGTCAAAATTCTAACGATTGTAAACAGCCTCTATCTGCATTGGAATTTAGCGTTAAATTTTTTATGATGAGAAAGTGCTGCAATTTCTAATGATCTAGCAATAGAAATTAGATTCGACGATAATAATTTAAAATAAATTGACATATAAAATCCAAATATTATCCCTTACAAAAGCCACGAAAATTCGTCATTAATTTGCCATAGAATTTTTCGCTGCTAAAAATATACCGCTATATACAATTTTTCTTGTAGTGTCCCACTGACTAGAATTTCTGCGTACATCACTGGTGTAAAGTTTATGTACTGGTTAGAGCTGATGACAACAACACATTTGTATTTCACAGTAATTATGTTGTCTTAAAAAATTTGCAAACTAACCGGCATCTGAAAATAATTAATCCAGGTAGAAATTACTTTTTGAACATTAATTTTCATCATAATTTTTAAAGCAGAAAATGAGGTGAGAGATTCATGTCCAAGTCTCATTAAAATTACGAATGTTTTTTTTTTCCAGTCCACAGTCTTTCATTTTCTAAATATATATCTATAGAGTATAGACATATATGGATCATAAGAACAATGGTCGAAGCCATTTATTTATACATGTAGACTAGGTAAAATGATATAATTGATGTCGCAGCTGCCACGTTCTTTGACAGTACATATAGAATTTTTTTTACATGTGTTGCACACTGTTTTTCGAAATTAAGATTTTTTTTTTTAAATTTATATGATCAACCTATAGTTTGTCACATTATTTCATTTTCCTCATATAGCATTACACTGAATTGATCTTTGGTTAGCACTATCTATTCCTTTTGATAAATCTATGCCGTTTTAAATTTATATGATCAGCCTATAGTTTGTCACGTTCTTTGACAGCACGACCCTACAAATCAGTGGCAATTAGGTCCAATGGTTTGATATAATTTGTCTGAGAATTAGTGAAAGGCAGTTTGTGACTTTTACCCATTTGGCAAAATTCACAAATATGTGGTAAATGCATATTATCAAAGGGTATCTTGATATCAAGAAGAATATTCTTAACTACATTAGCACTAGGATGACCTAGTTTATAGTGCCAACAATCAAATACAGAATTCCTAGTACTTGTACTGTTATTATCTAATACATTCATATTGCTGGAATTATTTATTTCAGAAACATTGCAATATGAAGAACTATTATCAGAATTTTTGCAAGTTTGCAAGTTGAACTTATATAGTCCTTTCACTGCATCACCCTGCAATAAAACGTTTTTAGTCAGTATGTCTCTAACGGTACAATGATTAGGAAAGAACTCGAAGAATACTTTGTTGTGTCTAGAAAATTGAGACACACTTATTAAATTCTTCTTGATTTTCGGTACCCTTAATAAATTATGTAAGAATAATTGTCGTTTACCATTAATACTGCCTTTACCTATATGAGAAATGTGCATGAGCCTACCATCTCCCATGCAAACAGATTTGTTACCTTTGTAATCTCTGCAGCCAAGATTGAGATTTTCGAGATTGTTAGTGATGTGAATAGTTGATCCAGAGTCAGGATACCAATTGTCATCATCAATATGATCTATTCTTGCACTTTCACTTTGGTTTCTTGATGATTCAGGTGGGACAGCATCTCCTTTTGCCTGAGTTAAGTTGACACTTGGGTTGGAATTCTTCTGGTTGCTTGTATTCTGATTCACTGCATAGTTTGCATTGAATTTGAAGAAGCATCTAGGTGTTGTGTGTCCAACTTTCTCGCACACCTGGCATTTTGGTCAGTTGTTATTGCTGTTCCATCTGCCTCTGCCCCTGGATGATTGACCTCCTCTTTGAAAGGTTGGATAAATTTTGGTATTTTGATTCTTGTTTTTATTATTACTAGCAGCATAATTGACATGTATATCTCCATCTTGGGATCTTTTACTTTTAATTCTTGCTTCATGAGAATACAATATTGCGTGAACATCATCAATTGATGAACATTGTTTCTGAGAAGCAATGATTGCTTCTACTATTTCATATTATTTAGTTAAACCGTTTAGAATGATAAGTAATTGCTCAGCATCAGGCAATTTCTGCCCTACTGCCTCCAACATATCACAAATTGTTTTGATCTTTCCTAGATATTCTCTCATACTAATGTTCTCTTTATTGATTTTATGAAGTTGCCTTTTGTAGAACATAATCTTGGCATATGACTGATTATTGAAAGATTTTTCAACTGCACTCCAAAATTCATTGGCAATTTTACAGCCTATAACTTGAGGCAGAAGCTTTCACTGATCGATGATAGTAGCCAAGCACTGATAAGTCTATCTTGTCTGTGGAATTTGTTGAATTCTACACTAGGGACAATATGTTAGGATTTCAATATATATTAATCGGCAGACAGTCATGAAACCCTAGATCCAAATATGTGACCCATATTGATTTAATTGAGAACAAAATAGAAATAGATTAGCGGAAGCGTACCTGAATCCGTAGTTAATCATGGCAATACCTGAATCCATATTTGGTTGCTAAGAAAAAGATGTAATTTGATTTGGGCTTCCAAATTGACACGAACCCTAGATTTGAAATCAGCTCTCTGTAGAAGAGGTTAGAGAGTTGTTAAGGCTTGTGTAATTCGGGGACCATAACTCTTTATTCATAGAGTTGGCATTTTGTAATTCGGCCCTTCAACAAATTATAAAATGCCCTGGTATCTACACATTAGGCTCATGATAACTTAAACTTTAAGCCTATTAATTCTAATCTAAAATTAGATCACTTTATTTAGGCTTTACACCAAAATAGCATAACACATTTTATTTTACATATGTGACGCAATTGTCGAAATATTCCAACACAATATTGTTACCTTGATCAGTAATGAATTTCTAAGGAACGCTGATAGTACCCTTGATATAGCCTTCGAGGCCATAGCCCTGTATAGCTGTCTCAATTTGTAATTTTCACAATATGTAGTTGTTTTCATCAAGCCGAACTGTTATTAATTGAGATTGTGCGCTAACAACAGTTTTGATCAAATTATCTGCAGGATTGCTTGAGGTGTTAGAGTTGATTGAAGCATCAGATGTTGATGATGAATCGTTGCTCGTCATAATGAACAACTTCAGTCAAAACAAGCGATGAAAGAATCAGGAACAGGTGTTAGGAGAATCAAGAATGAAGATTTAAGACTTTCAGAAGCAACCAATGGATTCAAGATGCTGTTCAGGAGTACTGATTGAATCTCTGGACGGCTCTATAAGGTTTAAATTGGTTTCTTGCTTTTCTTGACTGGGTTTTTGATCTTTTCATACAAAACAGTATTGGTAAATTGAGTTGCAGTCACTTTGCTAAAGAAAACGTAACATTATATAGTCTTATATTTAACAGTTGAGCAAAGCAATACACATTTTGTCAATATATGAAAAAGATAGCAATTGAGGTTATTTCACAATTTTCGCATTGTATTATAAATCATATCTATCTCACAAGAGAATACCTCTGAAGACCGTGATTGAATTTTCTTGTACCCACGGCTTGCTTTTACAACTTAATAAAAGGATGAAACTTTTTCACTAAAAATGGATTTAACACGTTTTAGCTCAACCCACTGAGATCTTGGCATAAGCGCCTAAAGTTACTACTGTCGAATCATTAGTGCTTCAAACGCACCAAACATTCATGCGGTTAGGCGCGGTCCAAGGGAGAGTCGAGCAAGACCCCCACCCGCCTATGGTAACACTGTCAAGGACACAAAAGAGAAACAACAAAATTTCTGGCTAGTTTATATGAAAGCTTGGTTAGTAAAGATTAGGGGCAACAAAATAACAAAAATGCATATGTACATGGTTGCTCTCTGTTGCTGATATTGCTTCAAGCGTGCAGGTTTAAATCCTGGCACTGTAATATAACATGTTTAATCTTTTTCTCTTCACTATCTAAAACATGATGGTTGACTATTTATCCGGTTACGATGACGGTTGCAAGAACTTTTAACTTTTGGTTATGGTTATGGTTTGTAGTAATAACTTTGGGAACTGCAATCGAAATTAACCACCATACAAACGACTAAGTCAATCTGCTGGAATGTGGACCAGATATATGTGTTTATCTTTTTTACTTGACGGGAACTAATACTACAATAAGCAGCAGCAATTCAAGAGTAAGTAAGAAGTTAAACGGGGTTCTCTCCATATTTTTTTAAACCACGGAATATAAACGGAAATCAAATTCTCGTTTATCCTCTAAACGGTGAAAAGAAATCCTAAAAGATTATATATATTGGAATCATATTCCTGTTTATAAGTGTATAGAAAAAAATCGCTATTCAATTATGAAGAAACGGTGATTTCTGACGTTGTTTTCTTCTCTACTCCTACAGCTTTTAACTATGTTGCTGGTGATTTCGGGCGTTGCTTGTAAATGAGAATCATATTCCTGATTTCTTGAATTAAGATTGAACATGCGTCAGCTACTATATAACAAATTATTGTTAGCACCATATCCCAAAAAACACAAATATTCGTTTCACAATCAAATCGAAAACTGATAACCTAAGCGCTACCATTTTAAAAAGGATAGATATGGCTGCAGGTATTTAAATTAAACGTATAATCTGTATGGCTAGGAGCTATGGATGGTAATAAAAGCTAAACAAATATCACGACCTGCTAGATCCCAGGGCCGATGTTTGCACGTAGGTTTCCCTTATTATTGACTTGTTCCCCTAGTTGTTGCATGTATTAGTTAACAGAAAATGTTCAGATGTGCATTGTCCACATATCAAAGTTCTTGTTTACATCTTTTATCCTCATTGAATTCTAACAACTAAATTTAACTGTGAGTTAATTTTGTATATGAACATTATTACTTACTCCTATGCAGCAAATTTATCATTTTATGTTGCAAAAAGATGTAACATATATCACTCGGATCGGAGATCAGAAGGTTGAATAACCATTTTAAAGAATGTCTTCGATTATCCCAGACCGTAAAAGATTCTCAAAGGATGTTCTTTTGGATACGCTAAAGCGAGTTTGAACAAGTTTTGGTTACTTGTAGAAATCAGAAAACAATCAAAATGGTTAAAGAAAAATGTAGTTCTGTTTTGATGACTAAGTGTTGTATATATGTGTATATAAAGCATACTTTTGTCGTTATTATTGCGGTCAAAACGAACATACACATTTTGATCTCGGTAGTAACTATTTGATATTTGAATTCAAATCCAACCTCAAGCTGATGGTCAAGAGAGACTGGCGTTAAGCGGCTCAGTGCTTGTGCTTGTGTATATACCTGACGCAGCAGGTAGCAAAACACAATTCAAATTATGGATGAAATTGTGATAATTCCCAAAAAATCACAAACTATAGATGAAACCGATACAATTCCGTTTCCCTTGATCGGTGACAATACGGGAAGGGAACTTCAAACTCGATAATCTCAGTGAGATGGAAGATGAATTGAGATAACACCAATTCCGTTGATCGAGATAATGTCGGATCTTGATCACACCAATTTTCCGTTGATCCAATTATACTGAAAAGATTGATCTTTCCAATTATTGATACCACAAATGGAGATAAATATTGGAGCTTCCAACAACAGCGGAATGCCAAATTCTAATATAACGAAACCATATTGAACCAACAACTATGAAGCCTATTATTGTTGATACCAATATCGACAAAATGATTATTGGTGTCGACACAACTATCACCAAAACTATTTATTCTTCAGTTACATCATCCTCTCCACTGGCTCAAAAAAATTCGTCCACTAATTCGCACCAGTCTCGTCGACCAAATCATTCTCATGGTATGGTAGTGAATGTTGATATTGAAAACATCAGCAATGCAAATATGACTTGGTAGCCTCAATTAATAAGCATTAAAGTTGATTTTCTTAATAATTTCCAAAGGACCAATCTTTCTGAAAGCCAACTTGTTATATGTACCAACAGGAAATCGGTGTCAACACAGCCACCACAAAGTAGCCTTCCTGAAATTCAACGTGTTTACGCTTTGAATCACCAGCTTGCTTGTACTTCTGACTTGTTTCAACCAACTGTTCTTGCACCGTACGATGGAGCTCCTGTAACATTGAAACAAGATCAATGGATTTTCCCTGCATTCTATCTTATTGTAGCAATGAAGTTAAATCCAAGGGTCCCTTTGGTACTTATAACAACCCGTATTTTCAATAAACTGTTATAACATAAATCGAGGAAGAATTTAATTCAAAAATCAGAATCAGGGGAAACGGGCTATGCCATTGCGTTCGTCCCGGAAAAATACGCGAAATAGAGTCCGAGTTTTCGAAAATCGGAGTCCGTATGACCCAGTTAAGGCCCATTGAAGTTTTCAGAAATTTCTATGCTAAAGACAGATTTAAATTTCAAATTAAAATCAAGGATTAGGGCTAATCAGGGTTAGGCGGGAAAATTCCCGCCAGGGGGCCCCATGTCGACAGGCATGTCGACAGGGCACCCAGGGTGTCGACTGCCCTGTCGACAGCCCTGTCGACAGGGGGTGCCCAGGCAGTTCAGCCTGGTGCACCATTTCTGATTTGGGTTGGGTCATGTGGCTTGGTTCTGGAGAATTCTGAGATCTGACGGGCCAAACCTAATCTAGGGTTAATCCTAGGGCTAAAAACACTCTAATCTTCTATAAATATACCCCTAATCCTACCCTAAAGCCTCATTAATCAATCTAGCAACTAAACTATGTCAATTTGAAACCTCAAATGGCCTCCACCTAAAATCCCTAGCCTCCACCTTCCTCAAAGTTTAATCCTATGAAGATATGATGATCATACAACCTTTTCTATGTTGTATGAATGCTTAATAACTTGCATACTTCATTAAGTAGCAAGTTTGATTTGCTAAGTTTGTGTTTTTGGGATCTTGCAAAAGGGTTTTCTTATTTGAGGCTTTGTTTTGAGTTTTTAAAAGGGCTTCTTCATCTTATTTGGTGGATTTGTGGCTTGTTTATATTTGTAAGCCCTCTTACCTTCACTTTACAAACTCTAAAGTTAATGTTTGGTGAAAGTTGAGATTTATGTGAGTTTAGTTGATTATGCATGCTTATGCGGACTCACTATGTCATGTTTTATATGATTCATAAGTTATGCATGCATATGCGAGATTACTATGCCATGTTTTACATGTTTCACAAGTTATGCATGCTTATGCGAGTTTATTATGTCATGTTCTACATGTTTCATGGGTTATGCATGTTCATGCAAGTTCATCTTACCATGCTATGCAAGTTTAATGGAGTATGCATGCTTATACAAGTTCATCTTACCATATTATGCAAGTTTAATGGATTATGCATGTTCACCTTACCATGTTATGCATATTTAATAAGCTATGCATGTTTATGCGAATTCACCATGACATGATTTGCAAGTTTAACATGTATGCATGTTTATTATGACATGTGAAGTTCACCATGTATGTTATGCCAAGTTACCTTTTATACCCTTATACGTATGACGAGTATGTAAGCGAGATAATGACGTTGGGGGGGGGGGTTTGGGTAAACTTAAAAATACATGAAACTAAAAGATTGGGAATTTACCTATTAAGTTAGGTCTACCCCTTGGGAATTTACCTATTAAGTTAGGTCTACCCAAGTATATGTTAACTTGTAAATATGTTCTAAAGTGGACATGACATTAGATAACATGATATGGCCAACTCGAGGTTAGACCTAGTTGTGGTGTAAATCTTCCCAGGTAACCACAACGTGGGGTCTAATGTGGGCAGTTGGTCATGTTGCACCATAAGGCCCGAGGTTAGACCTAGACGTGGTGTAAATCTTCCCAGGTAACCACGGATGTCTAATGTGAGAGGTTGGGTGCATTAAGTAATTAATGCCTCATGATTAGGGTTAAGTCATGGCCCACTAATACTTAACCAATAATGGGGATGCGAGGATTAGATGGGGTTAAGTGGTTACACTTAGCTAATTTAATCCAGGTTTAGTGAGGGGTTAAAACCACACTTAACCCTCTTAGAAACCCTAGCAACGTGGTCTGTTCCAGCAGTAATCCCAGTTGGGTATCATTCACAACCCTAGAGGCTAGGCTAGGGCGGGGCACGATTACTGGACTGATGTAAGCGACCAAAGCGACGACTGAGTGGTACAGCGGTGCGAGTCCGGCGGGCTACGGACGTGCACGTAGTCCGATGTTGGACAAACTCGAGGCACGGGTACCAGTAGGCTTCGACTGTGCATTATTGCTTAGGTGTCTGGGGTTGACATCTTAGGGCTTGATACACCCGAAGGTGGACCCAGCACAGTCTGACTACATCCATGTGGGCCGTATGGACACCAACATTTGACGTGTTAGGTTTATAGGGAGCCGATCGACTAGACCGTTGGGCTGGGCCTTATACTAAGGTCACTTCATGTTATTGGGCCAAAGTTTGGGCTAAGGGATCAAGATCTGTTTTGTGGGTTTGCTAGTACACTGTGGTGCAAAGTTTAATCTCGTCTATGTGATGTCACCTTTATCTATTGCCAGTATGTTCATCTCAGTTTCCATCATACTGTTAACTTTATTAGTTTATAGATTGACCGTAGTAGGGCTTACCAGTCTTTTTGACTGACCTGTTTTCTTTCGCTTCTTTTCTTCCGTTTCCCCCCCCAGGTTCTCAGGGAGGGGCTACATCTGCCTAGTGGATCTTTGACTTGCTTGTTGGATAGCTCATGTATGGATCTGAGCTAGCTGTGGCTTATCTTTTATTTCTGGGGATTAGTACTGATGTTTTACCATGTATTTTGTTATCACGTATCTAGACTTATGTTGTATTTTGGATTATGACATTTTGATAGTATGTACTTGACTATGTTGGTTCTCTGAGATGATGATGACGGGTTTTTATCTGCTACCGCTGCTTTACTTATATTTATTTTTATATATTCTGTCTTGTGATATCTCTGTGCAAGTTTACCTTCACAATAACGCCCCTCCAAAGCTAGTACATTCTAAGGAGTGATCCTAGTGGAGGTGGGGTGTTACATTTGGTATCAGAGCCAGGTTAACAAGATTGAACAAAACTTTTGAAAAAAAAAAACCTTTTGAAAAACTATTTTCAAAAACCTACTAAGTATGTTCCAAAATAAAGTCTAGATTATTTTAAGGCTAATCCCCAAAAGCCATCAGCGTTATCCTTCGTTCCCTTGACCTAATCTTATCTTATCTTTTGTTTCAGTATGGCTGAGAATCTTGACATCCCAGATGGAGTGAACGTACCACTCTGGTATAGGAGACTCCTAGAAGCTAGGGCGGCAGCTGGTCCCGCCAACCCTACTCCCACTCCTCCTCCTGTAGTTGAGAATCCTATCCCTAATATCCCTCCTCCGGTGGTTCCTGCTCCCCCTCCTCCAGCAGCTAATATTCCCCCTCCCGTTGCTAATGTTCCTCCTCCTCCCGTTGCTGAGGCTCCTCTTCCTCCTCCTCCCCCTCAGCATCCTCAGATTGAGTTTACAAAGGTTTGTAAAGACTTCAAGGCAATGGGAGGCAAGAATTTCCTAGGCACGGAATCTTTCGTTGAAGCTAGGAATTGGCTGAAGGACACGGAGGACTTGTTTGCTATCTTTGGGATTGATGACGAGAGGAAAATCTTATTGACCGTATGGCTTTTGAAGGATGAGGCGGCCTATTGGTGGGAGGTCACCAATGGGACGAGGCCCGTTGAGACTTGGGCCGATTTGAGGGCTAGATTTGTGACCAAGTTTCTATCTTCAGCTGAGGCAAATTTACAAATGGAGAAGTTCATTGCATTAAAGCAAGGGGATATGTCTGTCAAGGAGTATGTGAACAAGTTTAATCAGCTGGCCCGCTTTGGTTTGGATATAGTAAACACCCCGGAGAAGAAGGCTCTTCGATTTGCCAGAGGATTGAATGAGCCGCTACAGGGCTTGGCGATGTCACATATTCCGCATGGAGCCACTTTCGAGAGTTTGGTCAATATGGCTCTGCTTCAGGGAGAGGGAAAGAAGGAAGTCAAGTCGGGCGATACTCAAGCAAAGAAGGCTGATTCTCAAGGCAAAGGCAACCAAGGTCAAAGCAGTCAAGGAAATCAGAATAAGAACAAGAAGGGCAACAACAAAGGCAAGGGGAAGTGCAATTACTGTGGCATAGCTGGGCATTTTGCTAAGGATTGCAGGAAGAAGAAAAGTAAGCTTAGTGGTGGATGCTTTTCTTGTGGAGAGACTGGGCACTTCAGCAAAGAATGCCCAAAGAAGAAAGGACAGGCTGGATCTTTAGGAGGGCAAGTTCATGCTCTCAATGCCGCTTCAGTTCCCGAGAGAGGTAGTGTTTCTGTTGAGAACCTTGTTTATATCTCTGATCTTCCAGTACGTACCTTGTTTGATTCCGGTGCATCACATAGCTTTATTTCATCTGATCTAGTTGATAGCTTGCACCTCAGTACTAGCTTAGTGGATGATCCCGTTTGTGTTTCGAATCCCATTGGGGGTTCTGCTCATCTATCTATGATATGTGAGGATCTAAGGACCTCTATACTCAGCGTAGAGTTCTTGTGTAGTGCGTATGTTCTAGGTTTCAGGGGATACGGATTGATCTTGGGCATGGATTGGCTGTCTAGATATGGAGCCATTCTGGATTGTGAGCATAGGGTTGTAAGGCTTGTGACTCGCCTGGGCAACACCTTAGAGATTTCATGCAATCCGAAGAATCCCGTCATGTTATGCTACCTAGAATCTCTCGACTCATCAGAGGAGGCCCTTCAGTCTGTAAGGGTGGTCCGGGATTATCCAGATGTTTTTGAAGAAGTTAAGGGGTTGCCCCCTAAACGAGAGATTGACTTTCGCATCTATCTGGTAGATAATGCTAAACCTGTTTCTTTGCCCGTTCGGCATATGGCTCCGCGTGAGAGACGAGAGCTGAGCAAGCAAGTGAAGGAATTGCTTGAGAAGGGCTTCATCAGAAGGAGTATATCCGAATGGGGAGCGCCTGTGGTGTTTGCAACTAAGGCAGATGGCTCTCTTCGACTCTGTGTGGATTATAGAGAATTGAATAAGCTGACTAAGAAGAACCGACACCCGTTACCAAGGATCGATGATCTCTTTGATCAACTTGTTGGTGCTTCTGTTTTCTCTCAGCTTGACCTTGCTACGGGTTTTCATCAGCTCAGAGTGGCTGAAGACAGTATAGACAAGACTGCATTCAGAACTCCAGACGGATTCTTTGAATGGCTTGTTATGCCGTTCGGTTTGACGAATGCACCCGCGTATTTTGTGGATTTGATGAGTAGGGTGTTTCGGGAGTTCTTGAATAAGTTTGTCGTGGTCTTTGTTGATGATATTCTGGTCTTCTCCAAGGATGAGGAAGAGCATGTGAGGCACCTAGTAGAGGTGATGGACACACTCCGAGCACACCAGTTAAAAGCCAAGTTCTCCAAGTGCCACTTTTGGAGAAGGGAAGTCAGATTTCTTGGGCATATCGTATCCAAGCAAGGCTTAGCGGTGGATCCCGCTAAGGTGGTTGCAGTTCAGGATTGGAAGACTCCAAGGAATGCAACCGAGGTGAGAAGCTTTCTGGGTCTTGCGGGTTTCTATCGGAAGTTCATCAAGGACTTCGCAAAGATATCCGCTCCTCTTACTAAGTTGACGAAGAAGAACTTAGTCTTTGCTTGGGATATGGATTGTGAGCTTGCTTTTCAGAGACTCAAAAGAGCCCTTACCTCCGCACCAGTTCTAGCCTTACCCGATGGTGGTAAGATATTTACCGTGTACACTGATGCTTGTGGCACGGGATTGGGTGCCGTTCTGATGCAAGAGGGCAGAGTTATATGTTTTGGTGGGAGGCAACTTAAGGTGCATGAGAGGAATTATCCCACTCATGATCTAGAGTTGGCAGCGATTGTATATGCGCTCAAAGCATGGCGTCATTATCTTCTGGGAGAGAGATTTGAGCTATATACTGATCATAAGTCTTTGAAGTATCTCTTTTCGCAGAAAGATCTGAACTTAAGACAGCAGAGATGGATGGAATTTTTGGCTTCCTATGATTTTGAGATATCCTATACCCCTGGCAAGGGGAATGTTGTAGCGGATGCGTTGAGTAGGAAAAGGTTGACACTAAGTCCTCTATTTGTTGAGATGAAGAATTTAGAGTTCTTGGCGACCTTTGATTTCTCTTTGGCAATGGAGTCGGAGACCGGTTCCTTGGCATCTTTAGAGCTTAGGCCTACCCTTCTAGATCAAGTCGGGGCTTCACAAAAGGAAGACCCTCAGATAATTGAGATCATGGACAAGCTGGTTCGAGGGGAGACATCTAGTCACCTTGCTCGATATTCTATAGACGATAAGGGTTGGCTGAGGAAAGATGGAAGGCTTTGTGTTCCGATGGTAGAAGACTTGGTGAGGAGAGTTCTTGAGGAAGCACATCGCTCCAAAATGACTATACATCCAGGTGGTGATAAGATGTATAAGGACATGAAGCGCGTTTTCTTCTGGCCTGGAATGAAAAAGGATGTGGCGAAGTTTGTCTCGAGATGTGTTACTTGTCAGAGAGTAAAAGCTGAGTCGAAGAAGCCCGGTGGGCTATTACATCCGCTAGAGGTCCCGCTATGGAAGTGGGAGAGCATTTCTATGGACTTTATTGATGGGCTTCCAAGGTCCAGGAAGGGGAATACGAGCATATGGGTCATTGTGGATAGGCTCACGAAGAGTGCTCATTTTATCCCAGTGAAGAGCAAAAGGAGGGCATCTGGACTAGCATCAGTATATCTTCGTGAGATAGTGCGACTACATGGAGTCCCTTCCAGCATAGTCAGTGACCGAGACCCCATCTTTACTAGTCAGTTCTGGAACAGCTTGCAGGAGGCTATGGGCACGAAATTGAACCTGAGTACGGCCTATCACCCACAAACAGACGGCCAGACAGAAAGGGTGAATAGGGTACTTGAGGACTTGTTGAGGCTTTGCATTCTGGATTTTGGTGGTGCTTGGGAAGACCATCTTCCTCTTGTCGAGTTTGCATACAACAACAGTTATCAGGCGAGCATAGGGATGGCACCCTTTGAGGCTTTATATGGGAGGCCGTGCAAGTCACCTACATGTTGGTGGGAATCCACGGATAAGCTTATACTTGGACCCGACATGATTAGGGATACATCCGAGAAGGTTGAGTTGATTAGAAGACGGATGAAAGCGGCCCAAGACCGGCAGAAATCCTATGCTGACAGGCGAAGGTCCGAATTGGAGTTTGAGGTTGGGGACAAGGTTTTCGTGAAGGTTTCTCCTTTGCGGAATGTGGTCCGATTTGGAGCTGTTGGGAAGCTAGCACCGAGATTTGTTGGACCCTTCCCCATCATTGAGAGAATTGGGAAGATGGCTTATAGAGTGCAATTGCCCGAGAAGTTGTCCGGAGTGCATAATGTCTTTCATGTCTCGCATCTCCGAAAGTGCCTGCATGAGTCCGCTGAGGTGGTTGAGCCTAGCATGCTTGAAGACGTGGAGGTAGAGAAAGAAGCAACTTTAAGGAAAGCTCCGATTCGTATCTTGGGGACAGAGACCAAGAAGCTAAGGAATCGTGAGGTCAGATTGGTGAAAGTTCAATGGGGTGAAGCCGAAGAGGACGCAACTTGGGAAACCGAGGAGAAGATGCGTGGGCTTTATCCATTCCTGTTTGAGGGTACACTCTCAATCTCTTCCCTTTGTTAGTATATCTTTCTCTTTGCTAATCCATATTTATCTAGTTATCGTGCTAAGCTTGTCATGAGAACCTTAGGTAGAAACCCTTTGGATGAAACATGTATTTGAAGCATGTTATGGTTGATGGTTGCAAGTGGTTGCAAGTGTTTGCAAGTGGTCACTCGTGGATGCATGATACACATTAGGCACTAGATCGGCTCACACACTCCTCATATTGCATGTGCATGAGTGTTTATGCTTATTCTTGGACGAACTTTGTATGCAATCACATGGATGTTGCATATGGGTGTATGGTTGAGCACGCATATAGATATTATACATTATGATAGGGATTTGCATACATATGGATACATTTCACTAACATATTTTGCATTGATCATTGCATTAGATAGGTACATATACACACACTTTTGCATATGTTCATACAGCATTTAGAATCCTTTAAGGACAATGGTTGCTCGTGGATGATGTTTTGAGTAGATGGATGTTGGATGGTAGGATATGTTCTTCCTAACTTGAAGATTTCGGGGACGAAATCCTTTAAGGAGGGGAGGATATAACAACCCGTATTTTCAATAAACTATTATAACATAAATCGAGGCAGAATTTAATTCAAAAATCAGAATCAGGGGAAACGGGCTATGCCATTACGTTCGTCCCGGAAAAATACGCGAAATAGAGTCCGAGTTTTCGAAAATCGGAGTCCGTATGACCCAGTTAAGGCCCATTGAAGTTTTCAGAAATTTCTATGCTAAAGACAGATTTAAATTTCAAATTAAAATCAAGGATTAGGGCTAATCAGGGTTAGGCGGGAAAATTCCCGCCAGGGGGCCCCATGTCGACAGGCATGTCGACAGGGCACCCAGGGTGTCGACTGCCCTGTCGACAGCCCTGTCGACAGGGGGTGCCCAGGCAGTTCAGCCTGGTGCACCATTTCTGATTTGGGTTGGGTCATGTGGCTTGGTTCTGGAGAATTCTGAGATCTGACGGGCCAAACCTAATCTAGGGTTAATCCTAGGGCTAAAAACACTCTAATCTTCTATAAATATACCCCTAATCCTACCCTAAAGCCTCATTAATCAATCTAGCAACTAAACTATGTCAATTTGAAACCTCAAATGGCCTCCACCTAAAATCCCTAGCCTCCACCTTCCTCAAAGTTTAATCCTATGAAGATATGATGATCATACAACCTTTTCTATGTTGTATGAATGCTTAATAACTTGCATACTTCATTAAGTAGCAAGTTTGATTTGCTAAGTTTGTGTTTTTGGGATCTTGCAAAAGGGTTTTCTTATTTGAGGCTTTGTTTTGAGTTTTTAAAAGGGCTTCTTCATCTTATTTGGTGGATTTGTGGCTTGTTTATATTTGTAAGCCCTCTTACCTTCACTTTACAAACTCTAAAGTTAATGTTTGGTGAAAGTTGAGATTTATGTGAGTTTAGTTGATTATGCATGCTTATGCGGACTCACTATGTCATGTTTTATATGATTCATAAGTTATGCATGCATATGCGAGATTACTATGCCATGTTTTACATGTTTCACAAGTTATGCATGCTTATGCGAGTTTATTATGTCATGTTCTACATGTTTCATGGGTTATGCATGTTCATGCAAGTTCATCTTACCATGCTATGCAAGTTTAATGGAGTATGCATGCTTATACAAGTTCATCTTACCATGTTATGCAAGTTTAATGGATTATGCATGTTCACCTTACCATGTTATGCATATTTAATAAGCTATGCATGTTTATGCGAATTCACCATGACATGATTTGCAAGTTTAACATGTATGCATGTTTATTATGACATGTGAAGTTCACCATGTATGTTATGCCAAGTTACCTTTTATACCCTTATACGTATGACGAGTATGTAAGCGAGATAATGACGTTGGGGGGGTTTGGGTAAACTTAAAAATACATGAAACTAAAAGATTGGGAATTTACCTATTAAGTTAGGTCTACCCCTTGGGAATTTACCTATTAAGTTAGGTCTACCCAAGTATATGTTAACTTGTAAATATGTTCTAAAGTGGACATGACATTAGATAACATGATATGGCCAACTCGAGGTTAGACCTAGTTGTGGTGTAAATCTTCCCAGGTAACCACAACGTGGGGTCTAATGTGGGCAGTTGGTCATGTTGCACCATAAGGCCCGAGGTTAGACCTAGACGTGGTGTAAATCTTCCCAGGTAACCACGGATGTCTAATGTGAGAGGTTGGGTGCATTAAGTAATTAATGCCTCATGATTAGGGTTAAGTCATGGCCCACTAATACTTAACCAATAATGGGGATGCGAGGATTAGATGGGGTTAAGTGGTTACACTTAGCTAATTTAATCCAGGTTTAGTGAGGGGTTAAAACCACACTTAACCCTCTTAGAAACCCTAGCAACGTGGTCTGTTCCAGCAGTAATCCCAGTTGGGTATCATTCACAACCCTAGAGGCTAGGCTAGGGCGGGGCACGATTACTGGACTGATATAAGCGACCAAAGCGACGGCTGAGTGGTACAGCGGTGCGGGTCCGGCGGGCTACGGACGTGCACGTAGTCCGATGTTGGACAAACTCGAGGCACGGGTACCAGTAGGCTTAGACTGTGCATTATTGCTTAGGTGTCTGGGGTTGACATCTTAGGGCTTGATACACCCGAAGGTGGACCCAGCACAGTCTGACTACATCCATGTGGGCCGTATGGACACCAACACTTGACGTGTTAGGTTTATAGGGAGCCGATCGACTAGACCGTTGGGCTGGGCCTTATACTAAGGTCACTTCATGTTATTGGGCCAAAGTTTGGGCTAAGGGATCAAGATCTGTTTTGTGGGTTTGCTAGTACACTGTGGTGTAAAGTTTAATCTCGTCTATGTGATGTCACCTTTATCTATTGCCAGTATGTTCATCTCAGTTTCCATCATACTGTTAACTTTATTAGTTTATAGATTGACCGTAGTAGGGCTTACCAGTCTTTTTGACTGACCTGTTTTCTTTCGCTTCTTTTCTTCCGTTCCCCCCCCACAGGTTCTCAGGGAGGGGCTACATCTGCCTAGTGGATCTTTGACTTGCTTGTTGGATAGCTCATGTATGGATCTGAGCTAGCTGTGGCTTATCTTTTATTTCTGGGGATTAGTACTGATGTTTTACCATGTATTTTGTTATCACGTATCTAGACTTATGTTGTATTTTGGATTATGACATTTTGATAGTATGTACTTGACTATGTTGGTTCTCTGAGATGATGATGACGGGTTTTTATCTGCTACCGCTGCTTTACTTATATTTATTTTTATATATTCTGTCTTGTGATATCTCTGTGCAAGTTTACCTTCACAATAACGCCCCTCCAAAGCTAGTACATTCTAAGGAGTGATCCTAGTGGAGGTGGGGTGTTACAGTACTACTGAATAATCTTGAAAGGACTGAATCCAATAATGCGATTGACAACGTGATTATGTGTAAATTCAGCGTGACACAACTTCGAATCCCAGCTTTTCAGATTGTCACTAACAAGGTTTCTTACCAAGTTTCCCAACGATCTATTCGCAACCTCTGTTTGTCCATCTGTTTGCGGATGATATACACTACTAAATTTCAATTCCGCATCCACCATCTTCCACAAACTGATCCAAAAATGACTCAAGAATCGAGTATCATGATCCAAAGCAATTGACTCTAGTAATCCATGAAGTCGATATACCTCACAAAATTATAGGTTGGGATACATTCACTGTGTCGGCGGTTTTCTTGCAAGCAATAAAATGAACCATCTTCGAAAATCGATCAACCACTACATAAATGGACTTGTTGCCTTATTGTATCCTTGGTAAACCCAAAACGAAATCCATGCTCACGTCAATCCATGGTCAAGAAGGAACTGACAATGGTATATACAATCCCACATTAGTTGTCGTCCCTTTGGACACTTGACAAATGTGACACATTTGCACAAACTTTTCCACTTCTTTATGCACCGTAGGCTAATAGTATGAATCCAAGATCAGCTGCAGTGTACGGTCTCGATCTACATGCCCCTCTCCGTAAAGTTCTTTTATTATCTTCATTCGAAGACTACACTCAGGAATGCGCAACTGATTTCCTTTGAATAGAAAACCCTATATCAATGTAAATTTTGTAGATTCACCTTTCTTTAATTTGTCCAAAATCCTTGAGAAATAAGGATCAGAAGTCAATAACCCTGATAACAAGTCAAATCCCAGCACTTCAACTCTCATGGTTGTCAATAGATTGCTCCTCCGGTTTAATGCATCAGCTGCTTTATTCGTAATTCTTGCCTTATTTTTTTTTACTACAAACGCGAACTGCTGCAGATAGGCAATCCATGAAGCATGTCTAGCTGCCACTTTGTCTTAACCGTGGATATGTTTCAAAGCTTCATGATTCGTGTACAAAACAAATATCTTATGAAAAAGATAACGTCTCCAATGTTTGATAGCTTGAACCACTGCATAGAACTCAATATCGTAGGTGTTGTATCTCATCTTCGCCCCCAAACAATTTCTCACTGAAATAAGCAATAGGCTTTCCATTCTGACTCAACACTCCTCTAATTCCAACTTTTAAAGCATCAGTATGAAGTTCAAACGGTTGATAGTGTTGTGGAGAAATTTTGATTCAAGACCGCTCAAATCAAAAAACCCTAAATCAGTGGAAGAATATCATGGTAAATGTGCAAAAACAACCAATCAATATCAAAGACAATCTCAACTCAATCCAAAAGCCAATCACAAGCATCATACAAGAGAAATAAAGGGGCAACAACGAAAATTAAACCAAACAAGGATTTATAGTGGTTCCACTAACAATTTGTTGGTGTACATCCACTTGAGAGAGATGACCTTTTATTAATACCAAAGAAGAGTACAAAAGACTGAATAAAATGGTCACTCAATTCACACAAGAATTTGATTTGTGGAGATAAAGCATTTAAGAAAATAGATTTAGGCTAGAGATCCCTAAATATTGATTTTAGAGATGAATGAATGAATCTTTTCACTCTCCCCTTTAGGCTCCTTTTATAAGGCCAATTACTTCATGCCTAAATTTTATATATATATATATACATATATATACATACATATATATATATATATATTCGTATATATGGCAAAAGATGTTATCAGATATGCCACCTAATGAAGGAAAACAATATCTATCCAAATCTCATTAATTAAGGAAAAATATATTTACCCAAATCCCATTAATTAAGGAAATCAATATCTTCACTTTTTTCCCCTAAGAAAAATTTCCTTCCATTTAATCCGATTTAACATCACCAAATTTAGCACTCCACCTTGATGCAAAATCACCTATCTCCAACACCATGAACTAATGGTATCCATACCATCACTTGTAACCGACAGCTTCAACTATCACCATATCTACCTACACCAAGCTTGAATGTTTTCCCAATGAGTTATAGCAAAGCTAATCCCATTGCACTACGTCAACGAGTTCAAGCAAAGCTCCTATGTAACAACCCGTAATTTTGGAACCAATTTAAAATTTATTTTTAATTGATTTTCATGGATATTAAATATTTTTGAGGATTTATTTTGGGAATAAATGATTTAAAATTTATTTAAATCGAAGTTTGAACGTATATATTTATATTAATTATACAACGAATTCGAAATGGCGCGGTAGTTTGAAAATTCGATTTTAAGTTTCAAAAGAATGTACATAATTCAATATAAATCAGAATTGGACAAAACAAGAAACGTTAGAATCTATTTAGTTATATCTTTCTAACGAAAGTAAGAAACTGGTATTTTTCTTTATAAATTGTAAGTTATGTCCAGTTTAAAATTTAAAATAGTCGCTATAGAATTTAAATATTTTTTAATAATATATATAGCCCTTAAAAATAGTCATTTTGCTAACGACCTCCGTTTTCGACGAAACCACTTTTGTTAGATCCGAAATGTCAAATTATTGTTAAGTTTAAATTTTCAAGTCATTTGGACTTAATATGTGAGTGTAGTAAATTTAAATGCATTTTCAATTTCAGTTTAATTTTAGTAAGCTAATAAAAAGACCATTTTTCAAACGGTCTCCAAATTCAAAAAAATTAATTTTGTTAGGACCGTATCATCAAAACATAGCTAGATTTCAATTTTGGAGTCAGTATGTGACCCCGGTAAATTAAAATGTACGTTCAAATTCAATATTGACCGTTATATTAATTTATATTTTAATTTTGATAAAAATTAATCAAAACAGTAGAATTGACTTACGAAACATATATCATTATGTTCCAAGTAGGGGTATTTGGTTAGGGACGACAGTTGTTTGGTTTGATTTGGAGTTCGAATGCAAAATTTCACTTTTTGGAATTAAATAATATTATTATACACTATAAATACCCTTAAACTCCACACCCTACCCTTCCTTTTTATTTCTGCCGGCCCCAATTTGAACTGCCAGAACTCACGAAAATTCAAATGATAAATTCTTTTGATCCACAACGAATTGGCTTATGATTTATACACGAAAATTGAAGAAGAGAACGAGATCTTTCAATCCATACGGCTATGATTATATTTAGTATTAGGGATTTCGAAAATTTCAAGCTTGAAGTGTCACCGTCCGAATGCTGTTTTTGGCGCCTAGGCGACGTCGAACTCGCATCGACGGCTGGCGCAGGGCGGTGGCGTGGGCTGCTTCACGGTGGCGGTGGAGGATCGGCTCCAGGCGGCTCCGTTCGTCGTGCGTGAAGAGAGAGAGAGAGAGGAAAGCGGCGATGGGTTTATCGACTTCAGGAAGGTCATGAAGAGGAAAATTAATTAGAGAATGTAATTAGTGTTTAATTATTAACTAATTATATAATAATGTCATTAATGTATTTAATATCATATCTTTTCCATACGAGTTCGAAATTCAGTGATTTCAGTTGCGTTGCGCTCGTATCAGTGAACACTTCAACATGGAACTGACTAGAACGAAAACAGAGCAAGCTGAATTTTTAAGCTAAATTAAATGCCTGTTTAATTTAGTTTAAAATAAAATCCTCCATTAAAGATTGACGGAGTAGAAATCAAAGCGAGAACTTCTCGCTCAAAATATTTGTACAGTTATTTATTTTTTAACTGAATGTAGCGATTGCCAGTGTTGATTTTTATCTGTTTAATTATCATGAAAATGTTATACGGTGTCTGTTAGCTCACGTCACTATTGTTTGAAAACCCATGGATAATTTATTTAACTGTGTTATGCTTAGATTATGACGATGAAATATTTAACATGTTAAAAATAATGTTAATATTATAGTGGTAGTTGAAATTAAATTATAAATATTCGTTTATAATTTAAATAGTGAAAATTGGTTAATTAAAAAATATTTCAGATCGAATTAGAATTGATTAAATTTATTAACCAGTGATTAATTTAAATTCATTGTTGTTGGTCGAAACCCCACACGGGTCTGGGGATGATGATTTATTCACATCTCTCTTGGATTTAATTGTATGTCAACCGATTGATTGACAGACTGCTATAAACGTTATTTAATTATTTAATGCTTATACAATGTAAATTGCACTCTGGATATGAATTGAATGTTTAATAATTGTTTATCACTATTTTTGAATACGTGCGATGTATGGAATCCATATAAATAAAATTATACGGTAATTAATTGAGACGATTCCAATTCAGAATATAAACTAATATTTTAAAAATAATTTTCAATGAAAGAATCAAAATATGATTTTGATGTCCGATTTTGGGTGGACAAAAGTATTGGAATGAATATATGAAGCCGAGTTAAGTGGATGTACGCCACTTTAACTCGAACGGATTTTTCAGTCGATTTTATTCGTTTTATAATGAATATCGAAAAGATGTGATTTCAAAATCCGATATTCTGAAAATATTATCATTTTAATATTATAATAATATGGAATATTCAATTTTGATTTAAAATTGAAAAGGAAGTTGAAATCGTTTTAAAATGAATTTATAAATGATTAATAAAATACGTTTTAAAAAGGAAATTGATGAAATATATATTATATATATTCAAATGGTTTGAATAGAATGTATCGCGCAACGACCGTTTGCGAATTTCAACCATTAACTTCGAATTGGCATAACAGGAGATCCGACTATCACATTCTCCTAAAACTTGAACTGTTGGGTTCGTATTGAAAAGAGATTTCGAATGATGATAAGAGATTCTAAATCTAACCGTTAGATTTTAAGATATATCTAAATCATTTTTGGAAATGGTCATTATGGATGCAGTTCAGTGGCCGATATTGGAAACCAACTGTAAGGGCCTATTATTAAAAATATGAATAAATTATGTAAAATCATAATAAATGATCTAAAATGGTTTGGAATGAAATATTTGAAGTTTGTAAAGATATAAGATATTTTATCGGAATAAGTTGTTTAGCAACTTAAGTAAAGAACTAATAAGAAATTGAAATAGATTTGATATAACCAGAATTTTCCAACATATGAATTGGAAAGGATTTGAGTGGAAATGATCTTCGGAATATTTCGATATTGGATTCCGTGATTATACAGATATTGTTGAGGAATTTGGAAGGTACAGATATCGTTATTCACCATACGATATCCGTTAGTTTCAGAATTTGATATTGAATATAACTCGATATAATTTCTATTCAGAGTTTTGTATTTAACATCAAATTGGATTTTGGGTTTGTCACGAATGGTGTCTTTATTCACATTGTTCTTAAACCCAGTTGAGGAAAGAATAAATCTTTTAACCACGATTTAATGAAGTTTTCCAATTAATTAATATAATTGGAATTAAATGGTAGTTAATTATGGGTTCATTGTGAACGATGTTTCAAATGACATTAGTTCTTAAACCCGATTAACAGTGAAGTTATAATCTAGAATTTATAAATCTTTTAATTAAGATTTAGTGGAGATTGTCCAAAGTAAAGTTTTCCAATTTAATATATTAAATTGGAATCGAATGGAATTCGATTTATTAATAATCGGGATGAGCTTCTGTAAAGGAAGACCATTGCTATTTATGAAATTTAAAAGGCCTTGCCATTATTCTGTTTATAGTATTAGTACGATATAGAAATTTATATCGATTATATACTGTTATGAATTCCGTGAAAGTTCCAGTTTAATGGAAGAGGATTTTGGGTTTACCGTGAATAATGTTTTAAATGACATTTGTTCTTTAACCCAAGTAAAGACAGGATTTATTTCCTAAAATTTGAATAATCATTAAGTAATGATTTTTGAGATTAAAACTGGACTAGAGTTTCATTGAATCTTTAAGTAGATTAAAATGAGAATGGGGCAATTAAATTTATCGAATTCATGAAACGATCGAGAATGGAGTACCACCAGTTTTACTCCATGCGATAGCCAAATCTTTAGTCAGATTTGAAAACGTGAAATGGTAATTAAATTTACCGATAACACAAAGGGTGTTAGATATGGAGTACTACCGGTTTCGCTCCATCGGATGAATAAATTGGGATTGGGATAATAAAAGAAATGATTACTTCGGTATGGCTCGATAATCCCGACTAGTTTGGTAAACCTTAATTTGGTTTAAGTTGTGAAAAGATAAAATAAAATCTTTTGAAATTGATATCCAAAGGAAGATTAAAGAATAAGTTTGAAAGAACTTATCTTTGCTAAAATTAATGGGAACCTTTCCCCTAAGACTGGAATATTAGAATAAACGAATATTCTGGATTGGGATGAGGCGTATGATGTGTTTTCATAACACTTAATTATTGATTATAAAATACGCAAGTTATTCGGAAAGGCCGGGTTTATCCCATTCTGAATAACTGATACGACGACTAAAAGTCAATGATGAAGATGGTGGTTGAAGACCGAAGATCTTCACATCGTTTGGATGATTGCCGATGTCTTGATTAGGCTGTACACCCTAGACAAGGCAATAAGAGGTGATCGTCCAGACGTATTTGGAGATCGACCGGATATGCAAGGACCTCTCTCATGTATTGGACATATGGGACGAGGAATAAGGTGCCTTCGGTTTCGTTTAGACTTCGAATTGACTTGCAAATGGATGGTATGTCTGACATTGTATTCTTTATGTCGTATTCATTGATCTCTTTTAAAAATATATCTGTTTGGTGGCGGAGAATTCATTCTCTTGTTTAACACCCTTCTCTGAGACGTCCGAGCTTAGAGCTTATATATTGGTGGAAATCAGTGGTACGGTATGGATTGACAACGTGGCATACTAAGATGCCGATGATCAAGGCTTTTGTTGAAAAGCAGAATCTTGTGGTTGATGATCAAAACACGGTTTAATTAGCATAGCTTTATGTATAGCATTAATTCGCGAGCCTCACACCTCGGTATGAGACAAAACTGGATAGTGACCATAGGGAGAACTTGCGTTTCTTTCTAGCTAGAAGTTATGTCATGGTATGAAGCCCAGAGTTAAAAGATCTTATCAATTTTGCCACTGATTAGCACAAAAATGTGTTTATTTTATGCTCTTATATCTTATCTTTTGTAAATAAATAAATATTACTTTAGGTACTTTTGTGTGTTTTGCAGATTGTCAGTTAATGTCTCCTTCATTTCAATTAAATGTTAATTGCAAATAAAAGCTACTTCCTTATGTCAACACTATCTCAATTCCAAAGGAAGTTGTAGCTCACTGGTAAGGACATAGAAATTTGTACACAGAGACCTGAGTTCGATTCTCGATAAGACATCTTTTTGCGGAAGAAAGGAACATTCACACTGCCTCCTCTGCTCTGAAGAATATATGGACTTGTGTTATATATATATATATATATATTCATATGTATATATATAATGTATGCACTAATGAAGATTTTAAGGAATAAGCATATTCTTCTCAAATCAAATCATTCATTTTCAACTTCCATATAAAAGAAGAGTTGAATGAATTATTGCCAAAGAAAATCCAATTATGCTGCCATATGTCAATAATCAAGAAGGAAGATCTTCAAAGAATATCTCAACCATTATATCATATCTCTTTTATTTGTAAACATATTATTTCAAGAGATTTACTCTTAGCCCAATTATTCTAATTGAAAGGAGCCTACTTCCCTTATGAATAGACATGATATCCATTGTAAAAGAAGGTGATATTCTGTACTTCTTTTCTCCATTAACAAAGTTCTCTTTTATTTTTATTGCAATTTGTGTTGTCTAGTCAATTAGATTTGCTGGAACAAAATTGCTATTGCAACTACTTTTCTCATTAGTGATTGACCGTTTGATTAGATTCAATGGTAATCCTAATTTTTATTTTTATTTGTTTGTTTCCTTTCTGCAATTTTTTTACTTCAGTACACCGTTTCATTTTTAATCCTTGAATTGGTTATAGATTCGATTCAAATCTATAATTAATTCAATTGTAATTTTTCTTGTTTTTATTGATAATTACAAATTTAGTTATCGATTCAATTAAATTTGTTCCGAACTAAATTGTGATTTGGCTTTGTCTAACTCACCTAAGAAATATATAAATAATAAAATTTAAAAATTCCTCCCTGTGTTCTACCTGCATATTACAAGATCTGTTCGCTTGGAGTATTATTATAAAATTTGTGCTTTTCGAATTACTTAGAAAGCGTCGATCAAGTTTTTGGCGCCATTGCCGGGAAGGCAATAATTAAATTTTATTACTTTTATTAATTTTTGATTCGTGTTAGTTTTATTTTTATTATTTTATTTTATTTTATTTTTTCCTTTTGTTTTATTTCATAAATAGAAAAAGAATGTTTAGTGGTTTGGTTTATCAATTTCATTGGTACTATCGTTAACTAAATAAAGAAAAAACTTGCCAATTTTTATTCAATTTCCTATCTTTTCTTTTATTTCTTTTTTTTTCAACCAATTTCTCTTCTTTTACAATTTTTTCCTTTTTTTCTTAAATAAAAAAAAACAAAAATTTCCTTTTTCTAAATCTTCTTCATGTATTTCTGTCGCAATTCTCTGTTTACATCCAACCACATCCATCATGCATTCACACTTCAGCACCATCTTCACTGTCCTCTGCCACGAAATCAACCTCAAATACCCTTAACCGATCACCCTAAATACATAGCGACCACCTCCTACATCGCAAACACCACGCTTCAAACCCTCGTCAAGTAATGCTTCACCCTAGTTGCCACAAACATTTACTGATCATTACATGGATGCAACCCCTCTTTGCAAAACCAACAAATCCGAACTCTTTCACATTACATACGTTCAACACCTCCATCATCCTTTTCACAAACACCAAACCCATAATATGTCCACGCTCCTTGCCCCACAATCCAACCTCTAGTCCACTACCGAACAACTGGACCCGAAATCACCATCCATAAATTCCCCTAATTCCCAGTTCGTAGATCCTGTATTCATCACCATTATTTGTCATGCCTAGTCCACTCCTCTTCAACCCAATTCTCATCAATCATCATCGTAACCCAAAACAACAGCGCATCTGCCAAACACTGAAACTTTTAGCCTGATCGCGCCAAATCCAATTCAATACCTCAAAAACCCAATTCGATTTCTAAGAAAAGAAAAAAAGGATATATATAGAGAGAGAATTTTTGGACCGAATACGGTCTTGATTTGGGAAAATTTGGTGCGGTTTCGGTGATCTTTTGTGGGCGTGATATGTTTATTTATTTGCTGATTTAGGTATGGTTCTCTGAGGAAAACCGGCATGCTATATAATTGGGGAAAGGATTCTTTCTATTTGTGAAGTGCTCTTTTTACTTTATTATTATTATTATTTTAAAAAAACCTTTATCAGACGACTTTTTATCTGTTTGGTTATTTTAAACCCTTTTTTATATATGTATTATTACCATTATTATTTATTTTAATTTTGGGTTCCATATCTAGCCAATCCCAACTTGTTTAGGATACATGGCTTTGTTTTTGTTGTTTGTTTCTGCGTAGGCTGTCCAATAATAACTTTTGGTTTGATCATTTTTTTTAGTGAGTAAGTTTATGTTTAGAGTGTCATTTGGTTTAATTTTTTTTTAGTTTGTTCTTTTTCTTAATTTTATTTTAACTCCCGTTTAGTTTTTATTCTTTCTTTCTTCTTTGTTATACTTTTATATTCTTTTCTTTTCAAAAAAAAACAAGAAAAATCAAAAAAGAAAAGAAAAAAAGAGGCCATTCAAAAACAAAGACCAAAGCGAGAAAGAGAGTTCAACCAAGCGATACAAGGAATTTAGATTCAAGCGAATTGCAAACAGTGAGATTTCAATCGTTCAAACTACTCAAATTTTCTGGACAGCCCGCCATACTCCCATTGTAAAATTTTCTAAACTCTATAGGTACTCTGCTGCAAAGAAATATATATATAGACGTTGCTTGTAAACATTTTCTGAAGGGGCAGCAGATTGCTTGTACAATATTTTTAATTTCTGTAATTATTATTGTTTGATTGTTGTGGTTGGCTGATATTTCCATAACTGAAATCTTCATTCTCATTGTTTTCAACAATAAAATTAGACGTTGCAAAATAATATAATTGAAAAGTGGTGCTTTGTGAAGTTGATTGTCTCGTATAATTAGATCGCAGATATATAGTAGTTCAATTTATTGAACTATTAGTAAAAGAGGTTGCATACTACTCGTAAAACATTGGTCGTATCTCTTAGTATTCATACTATACGTGAACGGCCATAAGACCCTCTTCCCCCTTCTAATTGAGTCGGTTGATTAATAGAGCACAACTCGGTCTTTTATACTATTTTGAACTAAGAATAATTTCTGTCTTCCCTTGATTTCATTCAAATGTCTAATTCAGAAAAATCCTTGAGAGAATTGTGGGATAATAACCTAAGAAGACATTCTTTGGAAGAGTATGAGTATGAATTACAACTCATGAGGCAGAATTTTCCGAAATTTCGTGAGCCTAATGCTAACAATTTTCAAAATCATAGAAATGATCGAAATTACGATTTCAATTCAAATTTTAATAATTTCAATTATGGGTCACATCCACATCAAAATAGATTTGAATCCCAATAATGATCCACGCCAATATGAGGTTGTAAACCAAAATTTGCAAAGTTATAGCCAATATCAACAACTTGAAGATAACCAAAATTGCAATTTTCCCTTGAATTTCCACAATCTTGGTTACAAACCTAATTTTCAAAATCAAAATGATTTCCCATATCATTGTCGTTTTCCTAAAAATTCAAACAACCACCACATTGGAAATAATATTGATCGTGAAATTGATGTGGACTATAAGTTTGAGAATCAAGAAATCCAAAACGAGAGCTCTCAAACCAACGATTCTGAAGAATATCATCTTAACATTCTTAGAGAGAGGGTAGAAAAGCAAAATAGATAGCTTGATGAAAAAGATCGACAGCTTGATGAACTTCTTTGTTTAATGACATCTTTTAAAGAACAACTCGAATAACAAAATCAATTTCAAACATGCGATGAATCAGAAAATTATCCATTCTTTACTAATAGTGAAAATTTTCAAACAACAACATTGGAAATTGAGAATAATGATCTAAATGAAGTTGTTCACAATTCAGTAAATGATTTGGACTTCAATCCTTTTCAACAAAAAGTTTTAAGTCCAGATTTTGATCTTTCTCTTTCAGGCTGCGGGAAACTTGAAATCTTAGAAATTGATCAAAATGGAAATGTTGATTTTTTCGAAAACTCTAAATTGGAGAAGGATTTCAATGAACATGAATTTTTTGGATTGTATGAGCTGCCAAATGAGGATGAAATAGAATCAAGCCACCAATCCAAGTTTGAAAATTTCGATTTTGAGGTTTTAAACGAACTTGAAATTGTCAGTGTTGAAAATATGTTGTCCAGTAATGAAACTGAGAAATGTGATCACATAGTCTTGAACAACACTCAGAATTCAAATTTCACTGAATTTATATACGGTCACAAATTTTTGAACAATTACATAGATAAATTTGTTGAACAGATAAATATTTTTGGAATGTTAGCTTGGTTGAAAAACTTCATGTTAGGATGACACTGGACATTTATTTACTAGACTATAAATCTAGGTATAAAGATGAGATGGTTTTCAAAAACCTTTGCTTATTAGAAAACATGCCTAAACATAGTGGAATGTGATTCATCAGGCTAGAACCAAATGTGGGGGAAAAAGTTGGTGGCATTCTTTGCATCGCATGCATCGCAAACACATATATGATTGTACATATGATCCATTCTTACATAGTTAAACTGCATTTCATTCTACAAATAATTTTGCATCGCATCCATCTTTGGGTGCCATCTTTCACATTTAGGAAACGTGTTTACAGTGTGGACACTGTTTAGTTCTAGTGTGGGCGGAGTCTGCATTATATCCTTTTATTTTTTTTCCTTTCTTTTCATATAGGAGCATCATGCATTTTAAATTGTAGTAACATGCCATTTTTTTTTGTTTTGGAAATATGACTCATTTTAGATTAATACAACAAAATAAGTTAACAATTGTTAGTCAGTTGATAGTATTTTTTTCTCTCAACTAAGATCGAATAAGAAATATAATGAAAAGTTGAATTTTGAGGGATGAAAGTGTAACCGGAACATAGTGAGATTATTAGGTGATGGCCATGAAGTTTAATCTAAATTGTAGTCTTTGTTTAAGTGAGTGGAGGAATTAAAATACTTATATTGGCTTTTCAAATCTTTAAAACTAAGTTGTGTTAAGTTGAATTCGCGTAAAGCTCTCTTGTCCTATATTTTCAATAATAATAATAATTTTAATTCAAGGGTATCCAACATTACTTATAAATCTAGCATTGGTGTGCAAACCCGCAAAGCTCTATTCAACATGTTATTGACAAAGTCAGCATCGGTATATCTTGGTCTCATTTTATGAGTTGGATACCTAAGGATTACCGACATCTTGTTGACAAAGTCAGCGTCAGTCTACACAATCCGCCAAGCTCTGTTCCAACTCTCCGTCAGTCCGCAAGGCAGTGTATGGGTGGTATACCTTGGTCTTTTAAGTTAGGTGTATGTAATTAATCATAAATTTTTAATTTTATAGAGATAGAGAATAAGCGATGATGCCCAAACATTTCTTGAACTTATTGATTTGACTAGCCATACACAAGAAAATTAGAACACCACTTCACAAACGGTGACAAGCAAACTAAGAATTTATTTCATGGCTGCACCATGTTATCAACCGAACTAACTGGCCAAACTGGAATTTAACATTTGAAAACTTAAATTGTGTTGAAAATCTGTGATAAGTTGAGGTATCTAAAATAAAATCAACTGACTAGAAATTTTTAACTTAATTTGTTGTACCACTTTCCTGAAATAAGTCGTATTTTCATTTTCATTTTTCATTTGCATATGTCTGTTTCATTCATGTAGTTGCATTAGAAATATAGCATACTGCATTTGGATTTTGTGTGTTGTATCCCCTGAAAACCCTTACGAGACACCACTCGTCCTACTAGGGACACCTAGGGGTTTAACGACTTATTGCATACGCTCAATGCAATCATGTTTCCTACGAAAGTGTGACCTATCTAGTTTAGTTTTTCATTTTTGTTTTACTCGAGGACGAGTAAAGGATAAGTGTAAGGGTATTTGTTTAGCACATAAATGTGCTTATTTTATGCTCTTATATCTTATCTTTTGTAAATAAATAAATATTACTTTGGGTATTTTTGTGTGTTTTACAGATTGTCAATTAATATCTCCTTCATTTCAATTAAAAGCCAATTGCAAAGAAAAGCTACTTCCTTATGTCAACACTATTTCAATCCCAAAGGAAGTTGTAGCTCATTGGTAAAGGCATAGAAATTTGTACACAGAGACCCGAGTTTGATTCCCGATAAGGCCTCTTTTTGCTGAAGAAAGGAACATTCACACTGCCTCCTTTGCTCTGAAGAATATATGGACTAGTGTTATATATATATTCATATGTATATACATAATAAATGCACTAATAAAGATTTTAAGGAATAAGCGTATTCTTCTCAAATCAAATTATCCATTTTTAACTTCCATATAAAAGACGATTTGAATGAATTATTGCCACAGAAAATCCAATCATGCTGCTACATGTCGATAATCAAGGAGGAAGATCTTCAAGGAATATCTTAACCATTATATCATATCTCTTTTATTTGTAAACATATTATTTCAAGAGATTTACTCGTAGCCCAATTATTCTTAATGATAGGAGCCTACTTCCCCTATAAATACACATGATAACATTATAAAAGAAGGTGATATTCTATACTTCTTTTCTCCATTAATAAAGTTCTCTTTTATTTATTTTTCATTTTTTCATTTTCAGGGCAGTTTGTGTTGTCTAGTCAATTAGATTTGCTTGAACAAAATTGCTATTGCAGCAACTTTTCTCATTAGCGATTGACCGTTTGATTAGATTCAAAGGTAATCCTAATTTTTATTTCTGTTTGTTTATTTTCTTTATGCAATTTTTTTACTTCAATACGTTGTTTCATTTTTAATCCTTGAATTGGTTATAGATTCGATTGGATTCAAAATCTATAATTAATTCAATTGCAATTTTTCTTGTTTTTATTGATAATTACAAATTTAGTTATTGGTTCAATTAAATTTGTTCTGAACTAAATTGTGATTTCAACTTTAAACCATCTCCAGGCTTTGTCTAACTCACCTAAAAAATATATAAATAATAAAATTTAAAAATTCCTCTCTGTGTTCGACCTGCATATTACACGATTTGTGCGCTTGCAGTATTATTATAAAATTTGCGCTTTTCTAATTACTTAGAATACATCGATCAGCCGCCTAATAAGGGATGACAATTTCTATCCAAATCTCATTAATTAGGGAAAAATCTATCTACCCAAATCCCATTAATTTGGGAATGCAATATCTACCCAAATCGCATTAATTTGGGAATGTAATATCTATCCAAATCCCATTAATTAAGGAAAGCAATATCTTCTCTTTCTTCCCCAAAGAAAAATTTCTTTTCAGTTAATCTAACTTAGCATCCCCTAATTTAACAGATAGAAATCTGGAAATAATAGAATTGGTGCTGAGGTTAACAAAATCTTAACAAGCTCAAAAACTTGCTTTGCTTTCTCAGTCCATACAAGTTGTTTTCTTTTTCATGCAGTAAGTCACTAGTGCAATAATACTACTGAAATGTGGAATGAATCACCTGTAAAAAGATGTCAAATCATGAAAACTACGAACTTCGGAACTAGTCTTCGGTTGTGGACAATCTCTGATTGTCGTAACTTTATTCTGCCCAACTTGCAAACCTTCTTTCGAAACAACATAACCCAAAATTAAATTTGTATACTCGGAGTCATGAATGTACATTTCTTTGTTGCCACACAAAACTGTTCTTGATGAAGGATGATCAAAACTACACGTAGGTGTTGTAGATGCTCACTTCTCGATCTCTTATTCTCTTTCTCGATCTCTTCTTCTCTTTCTCGCCTCTTTCAACTAATCGTTTCCAACTCATTATCTTCTAGCTTTCCCCATGCCTGTTTTCTCATTGACAACAACCCGCTCAAGCCCTATTTTCTTAAGCCCTCAGATCTACTTTACAAACCTTCGATTTCACCTTATTCAATAGATTTTGATGATCCACCGATGGTTGTTTCTAGCACGGACAAGTGCGGGTTTCAATTTGAATAACCTATCTATCAATCGTTCCACAAACGAGACTTTTTATAGTTGTCATGGAATGATTTGGTTGATACTCAGCCCTCTTGTTACCATACTGGTATTTTTTTCTGTATGTTTCCATTATTGTGGTTTGCGTCTCTTTGATTCACTGGTGCTTTGGACGTTCTGTGGTGTGGATCTGCATCTCTGGTTTGTGTGGGTTTCTAGGGTGGTCGGTGTGTGTCTTCATGGTGGTGCACCTCCTAATCTACCATTTGGAGATAGCATTGCTACTGGGTTCGCTAGTTTGTGGATGATGTGTCTATTCCTAGTTTCCTCCTCATCCCATGGTTTCTTTTGTGTGATAAGGGTTGTTCTACAACTTACTTCCTTTTTTGAATGATTGGGTTATGACATGTAACTGCTTCTATTAGTGTTGATCAAAAATTCAGTTCTTGTTTGTAAATGCTAGTGCTGGCCTTGGAATTTTTCATGCAGTTTTTTTTTTGAAGTTAAGTTCTTGCTTTGTTAAGTGTTGTTATTGATAGCGTGGAAATGGGGTAAGGGTAGTGCTTGGTTAGCGCTGTCGTTCATGGCTTCTGTTGGAAAACAATGGCTGAGTCACATACTTCGTTGCTTTCTTGAAGATGATTCGGCGATCTGGTCAGAGGTGCAAACCAGTCGTTCTGAATCACCGACGCCTCTAGGATAAAACAGACTCGAATATGTATAACTGATTTGCTTGCACAACAAATCAGTGCAGATTTGCACTTTCGAAAATATCTGCTCGGTTTTTGTAAGAAATTTTAATGGTGGAGGAAGTAGAGAATGTTGTTCGGATGTGAATTCTAGTCTAAAAATGAATTGTTATAGACGGAAAAAATAAATTGCCGAATGGTTTACTGGGTAGTGGGGGAGAGTCAGCAGTTCAAAAAGAAAAATACAATGTTTTTCAATCCAAAAATATAAATGTCTACACCGTTGGTAACGAAGGATCGATTTGGCAGCGGAAACAATCGAAATCAGAAACCCTAGTAATCAAAATCGATAGGTACCTGAATTCTTTGATTTTTCAATCAAACGAAAACCCTAGCTTTGAGCTTGTTGAATCCAATTCCAGATCTGATCGAATAACCTAGTGCTTGAAGCCAAGCACCTCTGTAGGAAATCCACCGACGTTGCTCTCGAATCAAATCGAGGAAGGATGAGCTAGTACTAGCTAAATTGGGACTAAAATGGGATCTAGGGTTTTTGAGTATTTCGGCTGTCTTGTTATAAAATGATAAGGTCGGACCTCTTTCTTTTATAACACTAGAACCGACAATTTCTCTAACCCTATGACCTATTCACCCACATTTAAATAATAGAATTAGTCAAACCCTTATATTTAAATATCCTCATCCTTTTACAACGTATGTAAGTGTGACCCTATAGGTTGTTGCAACGTTGGCAACAATCTAAACATTTAGACTGTAAACAATGAGCGGCGTCTAGTAACACATCACTGCTACCCAAGCTACAACAATATCAATAATTCGATATGACCTTTGTGAATAGTGTATCAATATAATTTAATCCTTTTAACCGTTATATCCAAGATTAAACAGGAGTCATGCATCGTATCATTCTCTTTATAATTTAATCTGTTTTCTTGATCGATGAGCAGACTATTTTAAACAAATCAACATTTGAGCACGGCCATGCATTTCACAGTCTCACTCAATCAAGAGGCCCATGGATATCACTACGAATATATTGTAGGGTTAAATTCCATCTAGATCATTCATAATTTTCATTCGACTCGAGATGTATCCAATAATCACCGTTATCATTACTCTGTTACGAAATAACTTTAGATGATATCAAAACACAAATATCCTCGTATAAAATTATAATGATTTCAGGTCTGAGGACCATTATATCACTATCACTATGAGAATAACTCATGATACTGTTAATTATATTCCATGGAGTTATCTCACGGTGGGTCAACCCAATACGCTATTCTCTAATACGTATTTATATCTTGACTTTAATATCACGTATATTAATGATCAATGAGATGTGATCATCAGTCAATCAATATACTAGTCTCAATGCTTTCTTGTTGTCCTTTATAAACAATAAAACTAGACCAGGGACATTTAAGAATTATAATACTTATCACATTATATAATCTCAAGTTCAGTCTTACTCGAACTATAAAATTCCGTACTATTATTCTAAGGACTTCTATTATATTATTATTTATATTACGCAGTAAATACAATAATATTTTATTCCAAATAAAATAATAACATCAACAGTGTTATCAAACTTATCAAATGAATTGCCTCTAGAGCATAAACTCTAACAATCTCCCACTTGCACTAGAGTCAATCATTTATGTATCGTATACTTATGAAACTAGTGTGACTATTAAACTACTGCTGCGACAAAGTTTAATTCTGTAGGTCTGTAATATTACAACTTTTGTAACTTTGCAGATATTTTATTTCTTCTGTGAACAAATTCACATAAGAATTATATTTCTCAAAATATATGTTTGGATTGACGATGAGTTTAATGTTTTAGGCCTGAGCAACAGATATATTGTTATCGCAATGTATATCATTCGATCAACAATGAATTAAGTTCAATCATGAACTTCTTAATCCAAACATTTTGTTCCTTAGAATCAGTATATATATTTCTTGTTTTTAAACTAACATTATTTGCAATAATTAATGTGTTATCAAATAACATTTGAATTATTGTATCACTCCCACTCAATTTCTTGTCTGTACAAGATTCAGTGGCATTTTGTGGTTCCGAAACGTTTCGTATTCCATTTTATTCTCATTGGTATCTTAGAGACTGGCTCTCTTTTATTAAGGATATCAATTCGAGTAATAAATCTTTTATTCTCTGAGGATATATAGAAATAAAATCCATTTATTTCTTTTGGATATTTCACAAAATAGTTATATGATTTGGGTCTGATCTTATCAGAGGAAGGACGTTTAATAAACGCCTTACATCCCAAATCTTTGTAATAGACAAACTAGGACATTTCCCAGTCCATATCTTATATGGCTTCTATAAACTTGTTTTTAGTGGGATTAAATGAAGTTGTTCTAAATTTAATTTGTTGGAGAATCTATATGACTTATCATCAATCGTACTATATCTTATAAGGTGCAATTTCTCCTTTCAGACATACCATTTCAATATGGTGTTCTGGATGGAGTGAGTCATGAAACAATTTCAAACTCATCTGAATAGTCATTAAACAGTTGGCTTAAATATCCTCTTCCGATCTGTTCGAAAAGTAATAATTTTCTATTAAAATTGGTTTCTATCTCCACTTTGAATTCTTTGAACTTTTCAAAGGATTCTGATATGTGTTTCATAAGATACACATATCTATATCTACCGACATCATCAGTAAATATAATGAAGTAATAAAACATACCTGTAGCTTATGTATTCGTTGCTCCATATACATCATTATGTTCGAGACCCAATACTTGTCACTTAATCACTGTGTCAAGTGAAAAGGTGATTCAGTTATTTTGCCTAATAAACAAGATTTGTATTCTTCATATGATTCAAAATCAAATGATCTCAAAATTCCATCATTATGGATTTTTGATATGCTTTCCTGTTTATCTATTCTAACTGGTAATGCTAAAGTTATGCTGGATTCAATTCATTAAATTTAATCCACTCTTTATTCATGTTTAGTACATTATAGTTAATGATTTATAAAGTTCATCAACTATTCATGAAATTCCAATAATTATTTCATGAAAAACAATTGTTCATTATAAATGAAATTTAGACTTGTCTGAACAAGATTCATAATAACATTTACATTATATGGAATTTCATAATAACAATTATTTTGTTTAATTAATTAAGCCAATATATATATAACAAGAATTAACTTGCCATTGATAATCCAGCAACACTTGCTTTATTTCCAATCGTAAGTCCACTTGTCCTTTTATCTAACTTCTACTTACTTTGTAATCAACATACATTTATGTGATTTATACCTGGTATCTAATACTAGAAATATTTAAGTAGATTTTATAACATTTATATCTTAATTGGTTAAAGTCATACTTTAACTTTTATTTTAGATCCTCTATATTTGTTAGAACAATTACGTTTGATATGTTTTAGGACAATCCTCAAATTTTAATGTTAGTCAAGAAATTTGATTTAATTCAATTTATATCCTTCTTAAGGATTAATTTAAATTATCGAGTTATTTATTATTTAATATCTACATTAGATAAAATAATAACTGATTCTGTAATATTTATTTAATCACAAAATTTTGACAATCAAAATTTATATTAACATAATATGTAATTTAAACTAAGATATGCTCCCACTCAAATTAGCATCCCTCTGTTTATATATGTATATCGGTATATATATATATATATAATGGTGTTCCAAGATCCATTTCTAGTCATGTTTTGACCCTGCTTTGGCAAATCCCCAAAACACAACCTTTTAGGTAGACATCTTATGTCAATTATATCGTGTATATAATTCCTGGATCGCATGATGAACATTTTGTTCAGTATTATTCGTTTGCTCAAATATAGAATAATTCACGCTATTGTCTCTAAGGCCATAATCCTATTATGCAGCTTTAGTTAAATCAAACCCAATAATACAGTCGAAGCACCACAATTACTCCTACCTCATATAACCAAAATAAAAGGATGCACAACGCTTTGGCGTTACCTACATCCAATGACCTTGGACATTGATGGGTGTATTATTGGAAGACTTCACCATGATTTAATATAACAAAATTTGCTTTAAAAGGAATTTATAATTCGTAGTAGAAACAATATTATAGTTGTTTACATATATCGAATATGTGTATTTAATATTCATAATTTTAACTGGATTTGAATAGTATATACATATAAATCATATGTATATGTGTTTGAATCCAATGATATATTAGAATCATATCTATATATATACCTTACTAGAAAATAATTGGTTACTATAACTCTAGAATTAGAGATTATATTTAAAACTAATATTAATTTTAAATTAACCAATTATACTAATAAGTTGTTCTGTCCAAAATAAAAGACATCATAAGTACTCATGTTACATAACTTCCAACTATAGGATACCTTGTCCAAAACAGTGTATATTTATAGCAGAAACAGGGATGCGTTTCAGAATATAATAACACGCATAAAACAATTTTTATGAATCATATAGGGTCAGACCTTACAATAATACAATATTATTGTCTAATGTATTCGATCATGCATTATAAAACAACATCCTGTTTTGAGATTTAATGCCTGTAAGAGACACACACACACACACACACACACATATATATATATATATATATATATATACACACACACACATATTAATACACAAACAATTGAAATGTTCTAATTTACAGCACATGTAATATCATACAAATTTGTGTATACTAGAACCAGTACAGACAGTTCATTTAAGTCCATCATTATGCATATGTAAATAAATGAGAGGCACAATCATAAAATACAACTTAGACAGAACTCGGTTTGTATCATATATACAATCAGATTCTGAAAATTGAAAATCAAGTCAAAACTTGAATGATTGTAAAGGTTGCCTTCTCACCCTACATCCTTTCAAATTGCCCTTTTCATTCTGAAACAGTTTCAGGCTGATTCGGAACTTCTGCCCCCTGTATTAAAACAATTTTAAGTTGCTAGATCAGCCTTACAAATATACATCAAATGTATAATGTATACATGTGTAGGCAATACCATAAATATATCACATGTATATACTTCCAGGTAATCTTTGCTGCTATTTATAAGAATCAAGTATTCTTCTATTTACAGCAGTTAGGAAATTTATATCTATGTTAATTCAGTATCAAATACAATTAACATAAAATCAAAATTAGTTATTGTTGCGATAAATGATAAATCATATTTGCAACACACACACATATAAACAATGTATAAGTTGACAGATTCTAATTTGAAAAGAGAATGTATATATGACCATCCTGTAAACATGATCAGCATTAAGTTTACAGAGATCATATTAGAGTATTTTAAGAATTTTAGGCATATCTCAATATCTAGATTTACACATCAGAGGTATATATGTGTTATTGCAAATCAAATTTGCATTTTAAATTTATAAACTGATCAAAATTGGGATCATTGTGATAATGGTTCATAACCAGCAATGTTTATGCATCGTATGCATACATACATATTAATCAATATATATATTAAATATATGTATATATTAGTAAGCAATACAAAACAAATTTGTATGCCAGTAGATAATGCAGGTTCCCAACATAGTGTTTAACCATTCAGGAATCATTATTCCCTTCTCAAAATACTCAAGTTGTCTAATTTAGGGGTATAAACATCATCAAACCAAACAATGAATCAACAATTTGAATCATAAATTGGTTTAAATTATGATATTAAATTTAGCAGTTTTTTTCAAGCATGAAATGGGTATATACATAGCTCAGATTCAAAACCTTGGTGGTATGACTAGTGTGTGTAATGATCTGTAAATCTCATTTACATAATTTATACATCAATATGTATATATAATCTGTTTATCAATGGAGACATCTTCATACACATATATATGTATATTAATTTAGATATGCTAAATCATATAATGTATATATCATATATACACACTTATTCGAATACTGTCATAAGCCAACAGATTATACAATTGAATGTATAACCTTCTGAACTTAGCATAGCTAGCAAAATCAACTAATCAGGTTTTGTAATGAGTGATAGATTAAGATTGATATGAACAATTCATATCAGGTTAAAATACTGCTAATATACATATCAATTATACAGTGCAAAAACCCACACGACTTTGTGTAATTTAATAACAGAAAACAGGACAATACTGGGGTTTCATTTACAAGCCATACCTGTAATGTGAAATGAGAATAATAAGATCAAATCTGATATGTTAACTCCAGCCTTCATCATATTCATGTATCTGTTATAAGAAAGAAGAAAAATCAGATCAAATCTGATGTCATCACTTCAGTCTTCCAAACATACATATAGTTGTGATATGAAACAGAAAAATCAGATCAAATATGATATTATCATTTCAGTTTCATTTACATTCATATGAGTGTTATATAAATTGAAACAAATCAGATCAAATCTGATATGCTTATTTCAGTGTAACACTCATATATATGACTGGATTATAAAACAGGATAAATCAAATCAAATCTGACATATATAAATTAGTTTTACTTACATTCATTTAACTATAATATTGAAACAGAATCAGATCAAATCTGATTTGTATAAATGAGTTTTATTTATGTACATAATCAGATCAAATCTGATTAGTCTTCTAACCTATTATCTATACAGACAAAAGGTATAACTTGTTTTGGTCAAAAAAAAATAGATCAACCAAAACAAATATTTATTACTCATATATATATACACTAAATTGTAATTGATCCCTACAACTAACTGTCTCATATGAAAACATACTGAATTCACTAACATATATATATATATAAATAACATCTAATGTTATAACATATGCACATATATATAGATATAAAATGAATTCAGTGTTTTTCAGCAAAAGGGAATAAATCCAGTTCATCAAATAGACCAAGGCCCCTCCTACTAATTTTCATATCAGTATAAAACTTGTGACTCATTGGCAATGGGTTTTGCCGAATTACTGGACAGAATAAAGTGCTAACTGATGGTCCTTAATCAGAATTTTGATCAGTAGATAAATTCCTATTAATGAATACCGAATCATTCTATCATGAAATTAATGAGACAATTTTGTAATATCGGTTCCAAAGTCCAGTACTTGGTTCACACAACTGTTAAGCAAATCCTAAAGTGAATCTTAACTATATTACGTCAAAATTAAGAATCAACCACAAAATAAATTCAAAATAGATCAGATCTGGATTTAGTAACTTAATCACAAGGTAACAAATTATAACCCTATAACAAAACAAAGACAGTATGAATATTAAGCATCTTATAGATAATTAAGATCTGGATTTCAAACATTCACATCCGAATCAACATTGAATACTAACCCAGATGGATCAAAACTGTAAACAAAACAAATTTTTTGTCTAACACGAAACAATTTCGTTTTTGAATCACATGTTTTATATATTCCAGATCCAAGTATATCAGTATTCACAATACTGTTTTAAATTATTACAATAATAATCATATGACCCAATCAGCAACTGAATTGAATAATAACCTGGCTCTGATACCATTGTTGGTAACGAAGGATCGATTTGGCAGCGGAAACAATCGAAATCAGAAACGCTAGTAATCAAAATCGATAGGTACCTGACTTCTTTGATTCTTGAATCGAACGAAAACCCTAGCTTTGAGCTTGTTGAATCCAATTCCAGATCTGATCGAATAACCTAGTGCTTGAAGCCAAGCACCTCTGTAGGAAATCCACCGACGTTGCTCTCGAATCAAATCGAGGAAGGATGAGCTAGTACTAGCTAAATTTGGACTAAAATGGGATCTAGGGTTTTTGAGTATTTCAGCTGTCTTGTTATAAAATGATAAGGTCGGACCTCTATCTTTTATAACACTAGAACCGACAATTTCTCTAACCCTATGACCCATTCACCCACATTTAAATAATAGAATTAGTCAAACCCTTATATTTAAATATCCTCATCCTTTTACAACGTATGTAAGTGTGACCCTATAGGTTGTTGCAACGTTGGCAACAATCTAAACATTTAGACTGTAAACAATGAGCGGCGTCTAGTAACACATCACTGCTACCCAAGCTACAACAATATCAATAATTCGATATGACCTTTGTGAATAGTGTATCAATATAATTTAATCCTTTTAACCATTATATCCAAGATTAAACAAGAGTCATGCATCGTATCATTCTCTTTATAATTTAATCTGTTCTCTTGATCCATGAGCAGGCTGTTTTAAACAAATCAACAATTGAGCACGGCCATGCATTTCACAGTCTCACTCAATCAAGAGGCCCATGGATATCACTACGAATATATTGTAGGGTTAAATTCCATCTAGATCATTCATAATTTTCATTCGACTCGAGATGTATCCAATAATCACCGTTATCATTACTCTGTTACGAAATAACTTTAGATGATATCAAAACACAAACATCCTTGAATAAAATTATAATGATTTCAGGTTTGAGGACCATTATATCACTATCACTATGAGAATAACTCATGATACTGTTAATTATATTCCATGGAGTTATCTCACGGTGGGTCAACCCAATACGCTATTCTCTAAAACGTATTTATATCTTGACTTTAATATCACGTATATTAATGATCAATGAGATGTGATCATCAGTCATTCAATATACTAGTCTCAATGCTTTCTTGTTGTCCTTTATAAACAATAAAACTAGACCAGGGACATTTAAGAATTATAATACTTATCACATTATATAATCTCAAGTTTAGTCTTACTCGAACTATATAATTCCGTATTATTATTCTAAGGACTTCTATTATATTATTATTTATATTACGCAGTAAATACAATATAATAGAACAATATTTTATTCTAAATAAAATAATAACATCAACAGTGTTATCAAACTTATCAAATGAATTGCCTCTAGAGCATAAACTCTAACATACACCACCAAGGCCCGAGCCGAGTTGGTCGGTCGGTCGTGCGCGCATGTGTGGTGGTCATGATGAATGGTCTCCCTCCTCACAACAAAGCATGTACTGGGAGCCCCAAGGCTCTAACATGTCTTCTAAGAAACAAATATAAATATTTTGCTTCTTCCATATAGTCTCAAAATGTGGGACTATTCACATATAGGAGCCATTCTAACACTTATTTCAAATTTTTAAATGATTCATCTCTTCAAAAAACAAAGCTATTTCCAACAGCTTATGTTCGTGTAATGGGGATCCTACCATGTCATCTTTCTATGCAAGTGGTTGTTTTTGTTGCTGGAATGTTGAAATATTGTTTCTGGTACTTGATAATGAGTTATCTGGGAGGTCATATTAATTGTGTTAGTCATCTTTATGAGAGTGCATGTGCACCTTTGTTATGTAATTTAAGTTGTTTCCAGTTAGCTTCTCACTGCATGGAAACTTTTGTAACTGCAGTGTATACCTTATATCTACTTATTTTGCTAGAATATGTTCTAGTTAGTGGACGGTCCACTCTAAAAACCAACGTTTGTAGTAGGTAGACAATATGTACCTTTTATTTCATTTGTAATTATTATCTATTATAATAGTAAGAGATATGTAACACTATCAAAACCCGATCGGCTTTGCCGGAAGATGTTGGAGAAAAAAGAAAGTTTTCGATTGGGGTTGAAGAGACAAATTTATTCGAATAAGTCGGAGCACGGGATGGAAAACCATAAAGTCGGCATGGAGACTTTTATGGTATTGCAAACTATTTTAATTTAATCATAATATGCATATTCAATTGGAAAGTGTTTATACGTAAATAGTATGGTGTTATTTCGTTTTTGAAATGATGATATTTTTTTTGTAGTAATACTGAAAATTTTCTTAAGTTTGTGGTACAAGGTAAAGATTTGATGACATACACAATATCATACCAGTGAGGAGATTATGATATTTTGATGATACAACATTTCGTATTTATACAGATTTTAGAAAATAATAATTGCCCATTTTATTGTTTTCAAAAAGGCACGGTACCCTCATAGGAAGATCTATTGAAGTTTTGAATAGCTATTTAAAGAAGATATCTTGTTAAGATCTTTGTAAGTAATTATGTATATTGTGACGGCCCGCCCCGCACCAGCCGACATTTCCTCCGAAAGTGCGTTTTACACGTGCCCGACTAGCACAGAACGGTCGCCAAAGAAAAGAAAGAATAGAATGAACTAATCGAAACCCGTAGAATGTCTCACAGCGCATGGAACAAAATATAGTAATAATGTACTTGACATAAAACAAGCGAGACAGAGCATAAGCTGATAACTAAAACCAACATTAACATCATCACCAGAGTAGCGGAAATCCAAATACAGCTTATTACAACTTTCCAAATTACTATCTCTAAAAGAAAGAAAGATGCACCACTAATGCCCAAAGTAGTGACCGCAGCAACACAGGCAGAATATCTACATATATGTATCATACGTGGAAGCCTCCTGCTCGTCTTCAGTACGGCTACTCGTGCATACCACCTAACCTGTCTCCAGTCTGCTCGTGAGCACCCAGAGTAATAAGAAGAGACATAAAACTCTGGATCAACCAAAAAGTCTGGTATGAGCGATAAGCAGCTAAACAGAATAATAACAGGTATACTAAACCATACTTGAACCTGGACCTACAACCAAAGAGTTAGCACTACATACGGTACAATACTCTAAGGTGTCACTGAACAGTTGGTGTAAAGATAACGGGGGGTGGGGGTGTGCATGTCATAATGATGGCAAACAAATCAAACATATCAATCATCCTCACATCTCTCACTCAGTGCGTAAAGCATACGATGTCCACCACTGTCGATCACTAGACCCATCGAAGTATTGAAGGAGTTCGACTTATGCAACAACAGCTACTACTAAGCTTGCCCCATGGAGTCATGACCAAATCTTTACAAATGACCCCACTTTATTGGTCTATAGCTCTTTAGTCGTACCTAGGCTACTGTGGCCCTGAATCCGTTCACGTACCTCCTACACATAGTGATCCAAAGCTATAGACATCGACAACCCCTTAGCACATGTCCCGCAGCAAAGCCCAACTCATGAAATTAACTCGTTGGTTCCCAACTGGATCTTGAGGTCTACTTCCTATTTGGACTTCCTTTGCATCTCGGGTTTTGGTCGAATTGGAGTTGGTCTTTAGAAAAGTCGTCGCGTAATCGCAGCTCCTATCCGGTTCGGTTCGGTTGTCCTTCCCTGGTTCGGTTCAGCTTGCTCCACTTCCTGGCCATCCAGTTCGGTTCGGAGCTCCACCCTCTATTCGGTTCGGTGCTTCCATGTCATTTGGGTTCAACTATCTCACTATCTTGATTCGGTTCGGTGCTTCTGCCTTGGTTCGGTTCTGCCTTTCTTTCCTCCAGTTAATCCGATCCGATCCCATGTCCAGCTTTAGTCCAATACCAACTCCAACCCTTATGCGAGAGGCCTTCCTTTTTGCCAAGCTCTCTTCTTGTATTAGGTTCCGATCCGGTTCGGTTCTCTGCTCAGTTCTCCAATACGACCCGAGCCGCCTAACCCGATCCGAAACCCTGCACTGCTTCCTACAACTTTTCCAGCGACTGTTTTACGCCATACGACGGCGTTTTCGACCAATCTAACTCTTCTAATCAATCACAAAACATACCATACAGTCATAGCAACAAATAGAAGTGACCACAAACACCAAAACAACAATATGACAAGGTTAAATGGATCAAACATAGCCAAAATTCCATATTTTCCCCTAAGCATGTTTAAGAAAAACTAATGATATGATTAGCAGAACTTAACCAACTAAACCAAATTTCCTAACAGAGGCCTAAAACAATATTTCGAAATTTATAAATATTTTTCTAGAATTAAATCATGTTTAAATTCGCTAATTAACACTAATTACCCTTGATTAACCAAAATTAGTGAGGAACTATGCAAATCACTCACCTTGGTCACAAATTAACTTTTAGATCTGAAATGAATCTCTGTTTGCCATTGTTCCCAATGCAACACAGCAGCTCTAACCTTGCTTTGATGCTATTCCTCCTTAGTTTGATGCTGATTAGGCTAATCTTCAATTAGAAAGTGGTTTGGGGATGTTTTAGATGTTGGAGGCCATGGCTAGGTTAGGAGGAATGAATAGTGACGACTGAAAAAAATGAGAAATAGGTATTCTCCAAACCCTAACAGCCCTTTTAAACTCCTAATCCCGAAATTCCCCTTTGGGCCTAGCTGTTAATCACCCGGTTAAGCCCAATTAAGTTGTTTTTCACCATTTGAAACTTGTTTCAGCCATATCTCCCAAACGGTGAGTCCGTTTGGCTAATGTGACCACTGTACGGAATTGTAAACCATCATCCGGATCCAATGGAAGTGGTTTCAGGTCAAAAATCCTTTCCAATCAAAAGTTATGGCCAAAACAAGATCAGCTAGGGGCAAAATAGTCATTTAGAAATCAGCAAAAATCATGAACATGGGAAATGACTTCAATAGTCGTCTCCCAAAGTTACATGACCATACGACTTCATATGTGAAAGAAATCAGTATTCTACGATCCTGCGATGCATAGAATGCGGGTCGTTACACTCTCCCCTCTTAAGAAATTTCGTCCCCAAAATTCCTTAACCCAAAACATACAAAGGATCCCACATGCCCACCAATCACATACAACAATCAAACATGCAAAACAGATAAAACAAACTTATCCTAGCATGCGGAAAGACTAAATCAAAACTGAAATCTTATTAGGCGAAGAGTTCTAGATACGTCTTCCTAATGCTCTCCTCTGTCTCCCAAATACGGTCATTCTCATTCTCGCCCCACTGAACTTTGACTAGATTCACCGCTTTCCTTTGAAGTTGCACTACAACAAAAAAGACTTTCTATAGCGTTTAAAAAACGCTATTATATGTTGTCATAGCGTTTCAGAGAACGCTATGTAACGACATGCTATGTTAGACCTTTAGTTTTAAATAGCATTTCCACAAACGCTATTTAAAACTAAGTTTCTATAGCGTTTTACGTGTGATAGAGCTTTATTTCTATAGCGTTTTATGTTCAGTACTATAGCGTTTATATATAAATTTTATACCGTTTGTTTACATAAATATATAGCGTTTATTTTGTATTTTCCGTAGTGACTTTTCTTGATATGATTCTATAGCGTTTTAAAACAACAGCGTTTTAGAAACGCTGTAATATGGTATTTTGGTAAATAAGCCCCACTTGCCCACCTTTCACCTCTTCCACATATATGTTTACCCATTTCTTATATGCATACAGATGTAACGTATTTTCAGAAACAACAAATATGTGAATTAAAGCAAAATATTTCATATATATCATACAAACAACTTTCATATATTCAAATTTAGTATTTCATACATCATTCAAACAACTTTTCTCATGTCAAACTTAGCATTGTTTACAAATTACTTACAACGAAGTCAAAAGAATGATTTAAACTTGCTTTGCTTCTAATATTTCCTCCTTAACATAAGCAACATTAGTCCTGTTATTGTCAAATAAACAAACAAGGTGTTAGTTCGAAGTATAATACATAGTAGCAACATACCACTGTAAACATAAAAAGATAATTTCATATCATGTTTTATAAGAGACTGTGTGCTTCACATTGTGTCATGTTGTTTATAATTTATGCATCCACCACTGGATTTAGTTGCTAAGCCTGAGAAACTGAAATTATGGAAGTGCAATATAAAATGAAGACAAGCTCATGCTAAGAGACTATGTGCTTTACATTGTGCAATATCGTTTTACAGACATATATAATGGTCATATTAAGTAAGCAATATGACAATAAAAGTGTAAGAAAAATCAGCATCAATGAAAGAGCATGTTGCATGATAACAGCACCAGGCATTCGATCAGTGTGAAAAACTGAAATTATACTGTGGAGCAACTTAAATTTTGTGTCAGATTCAGCCATCAACCAAATATTTCAATAATTTAATAAACCAGAATCCCACACAGAATAATTTTGGGTATGTCGGGAATTCTCCCAGGCTTCAGCAACAAATCACCATCAAAACATCTATAAACCACAACATGACCATCTTACATAGCCATTTTATGTCGCCATTTGCTGATTATATAGCTACATAGTCGTCCTTACCGTTATTAACAGTGCATTATCAGGTCATACATACGTTCATCCAGGCTGACTATTCATAAAATTGTTATACTGTGATCTTGGTATCCCATGAAGGGTCCTAGTAGGAATAAGTTTAGAAGAACATGCTACAGAGAAAATTAAAGGGAGAAAAAAACGTGTGTACATAGTTGGTTTTCAAATCAAGTTGCGTGTATGGAAGCCCAATGAGACGATGGAAATTAATAGTTGCTTATTCGTGTAACTATGTACGAAAGTTCAGTAATGTGGATATCTATCAAATAAGTGCGTTATACAAAAAAAAAATTAAAAATAAAAGAATCCATTATGAAAAGGAAATGCGCCGTCTTAGTATATTCAATAATGCTAGTATACCCAAAAACACCTCAGCTTATCATATAGTTCATTACATTTGCTGGTCCAGTATATGGAATCAGGATATGTATAAAAGCACAAAGACATGTAGGTCAAAGTTTTGGGTAGGTCATGACTGCACCATACGGCTATACCATCCGCTGCTAGCTGCTTTGCCGATGCAATTGTGTATGTTCAAATTTCTACTCCCTTACATAGTTACATATAAAGATAGTAATGATGAAGCAATACTACTTCATGTGCATTTTTACATACAGATATTCATGCAAACTAAACAGGTTTGAATTTTACTAATGGACAGGGGAGACACAATGTTTTTAAAAGACTACTGGGTGAACTAGAACATGAGAAATGCAATACTAATATCAGGATGGAGCAGAATGAGCCGTACGTTAATAGTCTGTACAGTTTTAAGAGAATTCATGAAGTTAGAGTTTCAGATTGGAATTCTACTTACCATTGATATTCTACTTCAGTTATTAGTCTGAGCACAACAAATGACGTAGGTGCCCATATGTAACTACCATTGAAATTCTACTTGCTGCTCTGGTTCCACTTTTTGAGACCACCCATTTCATACTGCGTGTATCCATTATCTCTGTCAAGACATATTGAGCTTCCTCCAATGATGGTTTGAAAACAAAGCTAACCCTTCAAACAAATTCATCAAACATTCATCAAGTGCTCTGGTGAGTATTTAATGTACCTCAGTGCATGTCTTGAATTCTCCAGCTGACCATTGTGTCTCCCTGAAAATATATGCACACATCCAATACAGACAGATAAATATTACACATTAGCACTAATGAAAATGTCATCATTAACAAACAACAGATTGTCCACAAATTAAGATTCCCTAAGCTATGTGTGACAAATGCAGCAATTTTGCAATTTCGCACTAGTTAAGAAACACTCGCATTACCTATTTATCTTCTTACTTGGTATATATACATCTAGTGCAAGATTGAAATAACAAATAGTATACAGCATGGTTAAGAAGTCACAGAATAAGCAACTTCGGTTCATCCAGCACCACAAATGAATTACAATCTAGCCCGACCAAAGTTCCACAGAAAAATTATTTACCAAACAATGAGTGAATTTCCTTCATATCAACATTCAACACCAGTATTCAACATTAACCAGCAGTTTCCTATGCAAATGGGTTTCCACCAACTGGGGCTATTGGACCTTGTGATGGTAAGCTCCTAAAACAACGTAAACTTAGTTATTTTATTTATTTATTTTGGCTATTATGAGATCACGTTCAAAAATATGTAAGCAATATTTGCATAGTGGGAAAAGCAAGCTTACTGTGGTTGTTGAGTTGGTACTTCATTAGGTGCTTGCCCTCCAATATAAGTTAAGCCACCTGGATTCAGCATGAAGTTATGTAATTTTTGATGGTATCTTAAACCCAAAAAAAAAGTTTAGGAAGTTTATTAGGTATCTTTACCTTGGGGTGCAGGGGGTATAAAGTTGGCAAGAGAATCTTGCTGAAACCAAAGGTCGGCTGAACTATCAGGGAATGAAGGCAATGGTTGATCAGGCAATGTGGCTTGCAGTGAGCTCATGTCCAAAAACTGAAAATTAAGAACAATGCCTTGAATATTATAATTATCACGTTGGTGCAAATGAACAAGGATGATAGAAAGTAAAATTTTAATTATGTTGCAGTTCTGGGACGAACTCATAATAGATAATTTTTGCACACAGTAGTACTTCGTGCATTTAAACCAGACTGCGGGGGCTTCGTCACAAATGCTGGAAAGTGATGAAGCGAGCAAATTAGTTTTATGGAAATAAAAGAAAAAAGACAGATGTTTTTCTATTTTATTCAATATTCAAAACATCCGCAAACATCCGCAACTACTTAAAATATTAAGTAATTTTTTTTTGTTCTGTAACAATATCGAATAAGTAGGAGCGAAGACCACTGCTAGCTTTGGATAATTCTGCCACAGCATGCACTCCCTGAAAATCCATATACAACTTCATCAAACAATCTTTGCTTGTCAGATCCATCTGGTGATAAGTTACAGGTATTAGCTATACAATATATTGTAATTTTACTTGTCTTTAATGTTTATTTCTAATAGTATGGTATGTAGGCATGGATGCAAACCCACATAGACGATGCAGAAAACATATTTAATATGCCCATAATATTTGGTGAATTTGGAGTATAACTAAAAGATACCAACTTGTCCGCAGCTCTAGTGCGGGTGGTGGGGGTTCCTAGCTCTCCAGGAAGAGGGAGAGAGTTTGATTCCCGCCTCACGCACTTTAGTTCAAATAAGGGGGCTTACCATGCAGGGCCGGCTCAAGCGGCCGAGTTGCCCTAGGCAACATGTAGAGCAGACAAAATGAAATGCAAAAAAGGTGAAAAAAATGTTGCCCTGGTAAGCAAAAAAAAGGCAGTCCCGATAAGCGAAAAAAATGCATATGCATATATGCCTCTTCATCACCCTTTCCTACAATTTTCCTCTCTAACAACATATTTTTTAATACTAGGTAATTATGCAATGTTTCCTAGACAATTAAGGAAGAAAGTCAGATGTGTTACTGCAAAACAAGTAATAAACCAAGATATGGTGAAGTTGCATGATGACAGTGTGACGTAAACTGCATTGGAAGAGGATTAGCAAAAACTGGTAAAAAGAGATTGTTTCTTTAAGCACACAATGATGAAGCCTGTAATAAAAAAAGATGACCCATTTATAATCTCATTACTATAAGCACACAGTAATGAAGTAATTGCATCATTATAATGTCCATTTTTGCATACCTCCCAAACAAGGATGCTTCAATAAATACAGATGGAAGCTTTTTCGCGGGCTATATATGAACCGTGAACACATAAATACATATTATTAATGACGACATAAGCCATAGACCGGACAATCATATGCAAAAAGCAGGAAGCAAGTACCGTTAAGGCTTTAATATCCAAGCTAAAAAATTAATAACATACAGATAATAACACTCACCTTGTCTTTGATATTTATGAGTTACCAATTATCATCAATCTAAGTCTAATTTCTAAATTCTAATAAGCAACAGCCAACAGGCAACAACCAACAAGAATTAATCAAAATTGCCCCAAAAAAAAGAATCGCAAACTAAAATGCCAACCAAAAATAGTAATTACCTTTCGTACCAATAAAAAGCAATTAACGAAGCTGCGAAGGAAGGCTGAAACTGAGAGACGCAATCACTGAGTCTTGTCTTGGGTATTCGATTTGAATTGAAGGCGGGTTGTTGCTCCTTCCGAAGAGGGTTTGCTGCTGATTCACCAAAGAGGGTTGCTGACTTGCGGTCGAACTCGAAGAAGGAGTTCGTCTGAGCTGAGAGGAGGCGATGCCGAATTGCTTCGTGTGGTTTGAGAGTCGAGAGATTACGGATTAGGGATAGAATTTTTTGTTTTATTTTTTTGTTCCGCGTTGCCCTGTAAGAGCGGGTTGCCCTATTCAGTGGCCTAGGTGGCCTTGCTCAATAACCAGGCCTGTTACCATGTGCATAAGCCTGATGACCCCGCGGACCGGGTTAAGTGCACTAGGGGGAGTTTTACGGCAGTGCCGGTTTCTCCCCTGAAAAAATCCAAAAAAAAAGATACCAACTTCAATCGCACATATAGAGACATGTTCATAGACACCGTATATAAGACAGTGCTAAACTCGACAAAGAGAGGAGGTAGCGGTGGTGGTTGCATTGTATGGCAACTATCACCTGAAGGAGTGGATTATATGGACGGTGGATATTCTATGGTTCCTAGCAGATCACCAACTTCTTCTAATATATTTTCATTGCAATCAAAAAGGCTTCAGATTTTTAATTCTAGGTGCACTTGAAAATGTCGTTGGGGTTGTAGGAAAAAGCTGATGTTGATGATTTCCTTTCTATTGAGGATATATGATGTTAATTTAAGTGACTGTACATAAATATAAATTGGTATAAGCATGTGCATTGAATTACATAGATGTGTATTTATGAAGCCAAATAAGGGGAAAAAATACATTATTTTACAGACATACCTAGATGTGAAACAGAATACTGGTAACGTTGTGGAACAATTAAGCATAAAAAATTGGAGTACAAGTTTCTACTTAAGTATATTCAAGCTTAAACCTTTTGCAGACAGCCAGAAGGAGAAAAATGGCTTGAAGAGCATTTCAAGAAATGAGAATCCTAGGAGTCTTGTGGGATATTCTTATAGTTATGGTATAGTTGCACAACCACTGAAATTAAACCTCCCAATTTAAAGCCAATGTTGATCTCAGATCACCCCATACTGAACCTGACAAGTCCATGCACAAACATGGCCCACATCAACTCAAAATAACAGCATATGCAACATCCACTCCATCTACCACTCCTTGTTATACCTCAAAGCCAACCAATTCCTCCCACCCCATACCAAGTTCAACCAAACCTTCAGCATATAATATCTAATCCCCATCAACTCATATTCTGTCCACTTCTACTCGCTGTTTCAACTCGCTTGCTATTTGAAATAGCAAGCGAGAGCTTGCCTGCTTGCTTTTTGAAACACACGTTTGCTGTTTCAACCCCATACAATTTCATCGATACTTTAGTTTAAGAAATTTTACCATTCAATATAACCACGTGCTTTTTGGATAGAGACATTGCTTTATTTTACCATTCACTATAGTCATATGGATTTCTTATTTGCATATTATAGGGATTTTAGATGCATTTGTATTGATGTGAACTCAGCGCCCAATAAAAGTGACAAGGTTGCTGCTAAAAAAAAACCTTGTACATTTGCAAAATTCAACATAGATTTTAGGATTTTATTCAAAATTCGATGAAACATTATCCCAATCACAAGTCCACATAAACCGGCTGATTACGAGCATCTAAAATGCAATTGTATGCATGCTGCACAATCACTAATTACTTTGTTTATTAAATCAGACACTTTGTTATATTTTCCAACTACAATAAAACTATTGGAATATACAAATAGAGTTTGTCCATTCTGACTCAGAATTAATAAATTATGGGAATGTTTAAAAATCATTAACACCAGTGCGCAATAGGTGTCTTAGATTAAGAAACAACGAAAGTATATGCTTATGCATCACAGTTTGCCTAGGAATAGGCATAAGAGGTAATGTAAAATCAGTTTATTGGACTTATTAATCTGTCTCAACCTAGAGACTGATGTAGATTCTAGTTCAATAAGTCTACAATATAACATAAACAGCCCAAAATAATTAATGAGAATATAGTGAATATAAGTCATAGATAATGCTCAAAAACATAAATTTGTCAGAAGAATCAAATTCTAAAATAAAGTGTATATATAAGGAATTTCATAAGCCATAAAGCAGTAACATAGGCTTGTTTGATACTGAAAGTAGACAATGTCGACTATGATTCAAAATTTAACTTACCACATCCTGGCATAAAGGAGATAGCGTCCACGCTTAACTTATGGCATGCTGGCAGCAAAATCATCATAACTGTCTCCAGTTTCTCCAGCTTCTCCACCGTGACTCTCTGAGCATTTTTATCGATTTTGAAGACAATGTATCGATAGTTTCTTTTATCTTTCAGTTCGAGGAACCTATGCCTGCATTTGTTGGCCACTGCAATTCTTGAAGCAGCATTCACCTAAAGAAAAGGGAAAAGAATAGCGTTGATCAGCATTTTCCAAAGTAATAATTATTTTAATGAATAAAGGAAAAAAATATTAGCACTTCAGTTTTTTTTTTCTTTTTTTGTTTTTGCAGATATAAAGTCACTATTTACATGAATATTTATCTTATGATCCAACAGTTTTTCATTTAGCTTGGCTAACACTGAAGATACATATATAACCAAGTATATTAAACATAAAGTTTCAAGTGTATGGGCAAAACAAAGGCAATGCTTCCTATATGATTAGAGGAGTCCGCAATAACCGCATCTTAACTGCCTTTTGGCATACTCTTCATAAATGCAACAACTGCCAAGTTTACAAGAACAATGAATATTAACTCAACAATAAAGATAAAGGGTTTCTAATAAACTAAAATAATTAGTAAATTACTAATATTATGTATGGTACTTGTTTAGGTGTAGGAAGATATAGACAGTGGCTGTAGATGAATGCATAACCAAAAGATTTTACTCTCTTCACAGACTTGCATTAGTGAAACAACACCATCAAGAAACACTTGTAGTATGTACATACGCTATAATAAATCGTTAACATTCTTCATCAGGTAGCCATAATATACAAACATTAAATTTTATACGACTAAATTATTATAAGTTATGCACTAATTTTTATACCACGAAATTACTAAAAGCTAGCCAAAAACTAATTTTTTGTAATATAGTGCAGCATTTACCACTTGATGGAGTTTGTTACACATGGAGTGATTGCTAATCAATTTTGCTTATGCCTAAAATTTAAAAACAAAAGGCGCTGATTTATCTAAATAAACATATCTTTAATGCATAACAAATAAAGGAGCGAGAAATATATTTATATCTTACCATAACTAATTTTAGAAACAAATTATTTACTCAACTGGTATGTATTGATATGTATTCGGTGCAAATGTACTGATTTTTTTATTTCAGTATTAAATTGAGTTTCACTAAGTATATTAATTAGCTTGCAATTTAGAGAAAAATCGTCAAGTTTTACTGCCCTTAAATCAATTTATGATTTTCGATATTTCCAGTATTCAGCATCATAATTAAAATGGTCCAAAACTAAACGTTAAACTAAAACTTAACCACTAAACAAAAATTTCAAGAGCTGTTACGAAATCAGATGTAAAACTAAAATCAAACATTAAAAATCAAAATCATAAGTAAAAACCTCTAAGTTAAAAGTTAAATAGTAAAGGAAATTTACTTAAATTTAAATTATAAGCTAAAAATCAAGATAAAGTTATCAGAATAAAAATATATCTGCAAAAATCATAAAGTAACCCTAGTTGAACATAAAAATATATCAGAATTGCATTTCCTCCTTTATCTGCTGCAAAACCAAAATGCACGGCTGCCAAATGGAACCTATTAATTCATTTCTTACTTATTATAATTCTAAGTTAGCTGACCAAGTAGAAAAAAAAACGTGCACCTGATGAATGTCTTCCATAAAGTGAGAAAGAAAAAGAAGGGCTTCAGTTTTATTGTCTAAAATACACCATGTATCATATTTATTTTTTTAAAATAAAAAGGGTTAACTCAGTATGTAAAATCAATGCTTATTTAAACATCACTCAACCACGCATCATGCACGCCCAGTGCACTTAGTTCGTAGTTGGATGTAATTTTGTATGTTACGTGCACCTGGAAACCCTATACATGTTTAAATACATATTAAACTAAGTTATATTGTAAACTGTTAAAACTTAGATACCTGAAACCGTATAAACTATCGACAGTAGTGCATCTTGATAAAGAGGGCAATTATGTGTACATGTCCGTGTTCATGCATTAGTCAAATTCGAAGATTCGCAGAAATCTATAAGTGATCACTGCTTTTACTAAATTGAGGCTTAAAGAAATGCATGTGTGAAAATGAATATGATTGTTGAGCTATTGGTAAATGATATATCAAAGTTAATGGTCTTCAAATCAACAGAATTGGTATAATTTACATCAAGAAAACCAATAACTGAACTTTGTAATCTCCGAAACCCCAATCCGACTATATAAAAAGCTCACAGTTAAGACAATACGAGTTATAGTATATATTTTAGATGATATTATGCATAACGAAATTGAACTAATTAAAACAAAAGTAAACAAATATATCACCTTGTTCCCCATCAAAACTATGCTAGTACAATTTGATGCATGGAGTTTCACCAGCACCCATTTCTGATAAACTCCAGAAGTTTGTACTAAATACTCAGGGGCCGCCTATTTTTTGAAAACAAACCTTCTAAGAATTTTCAAAATAGAAAAGCTGTAATATATGAATTTTTGTTTTACTAGTTTGGACAAACCATGAAGGCGGTCTTTCCATCATTGGGATATAATCTGTATGCTTTTCCATTTAAAACAAATCAGGCTTTCACAATTCTCGTCTCCAAAATTGCCTTCCAAAACCTAAATCGCAATAGCAAATTCAAACAAAGAAAAAAAACAAAAAAAAACAAATGGAAAAGTTAAAATTCGACTTAACAAATTAATAAATTAGGGAAAAATATATAAGGAAATCAGCAGTACCATTCATGGTCGTTCAAATTGGAGAGCTTTGGCTGCTGATGACGAAGGATTTGATGATTGCAGGATTGGGATTCCGTGATTCAAAGTTGATTAGGGTTTTTGAGATTTTAGCTCTGTGGCGATAGAGAGGAAAATGAAGAAAAGGGATGTTTCGTAGAGGGAAGGGCAAAAGCACGGAAAATTATTTCTCGTGCAAAATAATTTTAGCCCCCGCCTTTCGAATAGCGTTGGCACGAGATTTGCTTTTCAAATAGCGTTAGTTATCATCGGCCTCTGAGCATTTTCAAAGGAATTGAAAAGAACGCTATTCACTATTGCTATCCAAACCTGATTTTGTTGTAGTGTTGCTTCGTATCGTTCCCAACAATACGCATAGGCTTGCGGTTCCCAACCGCCTTGGGTTCAACTTCGATATCATCCAACTGATCAGGTGAAATAGTCACATCTGGGTCGTGTATGAACTTCCTTAACTGGGAAACATGAAATATGTTGTGAACTCCTTCCATCTTCTCTAGTAATTCAACTTTATATGCCAAATTCCCAATTTGCTCAAGAACTGGGAATGGACCAACAAATCTTGGTGCTAACTTGCCTCTCCTGCCAAATCATATCACGCTCTTCAATGGAGAAATCTTGACAAACACCAAGTCGCCAATGGAGAATTTTAATTCTCTTCTCCTCTTATCAGCATAACTTTTCTTCCTATCTTGGGCAGCTTTCATTCGCTGTTGGAAAACCTTGACCCTGTCTGATGTTTCTCTTATTACTTCTGGTCCAAGCACATATTTCTCACCGGTCTCTAACCAACAGGACGGTGAGTTGTACGGTCTTCCGTACAAAGCTTCAAATGGAGCCATACCAATACTGGATTGATAAATATTATTATATGCAAACTCTACTAGATGCAAATGGTCATCCCATGATCCACCAAAATCCAATACACAGGCTCTCAAGAGGTCTTCTAATATACGATTCACCCTCTCTGTTTGACCATCGGTTTGAGGATGATACGCGGTACTGAGATGTAATTCTGATCCTAACGCCTCTTGTAAGCTCTTCCAAAATCCACTAGTGAACAATGGATCTCGGTCACTCATAATGCCTTTGGGTATTCCATGAAATCTCACTATCCACTTTACATACAGTTCCGCTAACTTAGCTGCCGTCCTATTTGACTTGACGGGTATAAACCTTGCACTCTTAGACAATCGGTCCACAATCACCCAAATGCTATCATGGCCCGATCTAGTCCTTGGTAACCCATTAATGAAATCCATTGACACTTGTTCCCATTTCCATTCTGGAATTTCTAATGGTTGTAACAAAACACTAGGCTTCTTTTTCTCAGCTTTAACTAGAGGCAATTCATGCATTTGGATATAAACGTCCCAATGTCTCTTTTCATCCCATCCCAATAGTAGGTCTGCTTTATGTATCGATACATCTTGTTACCACCGGGGTGTATAGTCAGTTTTGAGTGATGACATTCTCTAAGCACTTCATCTCTCAATCCATTGACATTGGATACAACTAGTCTTCCATTCTTCCTAAGCCATCCATCTCGATCAAGCCCATACTTATTCATCTCTTCGTCGATTCCCACCTCTAACTTTGAGATGATTTCCAATAGGTTAGGATCGTCCTCTGACTGGAACCAATCCGCTCAATCAAAGTGGGTCTGATCATCAAACTTGCTAACATTTCTGGATCCAACTCGCACTTTGGTCTGAAATCATACCCAGCGATGTACTCCAGTTGCTTCCATTCAAGAAACATAGCCCCTAAACTGGCATGTCTTCTACTCAATGCATCAGCTACCGCGTTGCCCTTTCCCGGTGTGTATGCGATATCGAAATCATAGGAAGCCAAGAATTCTAACCATCTTTGCTATCGGAGATTTAGATCCTTCTGAGAGAAGAGATACTTTAACGATTTATGATCGGTAAATAACTCGAATCTTTCTCCCAAGAGATAATGTCTCCACATCTTCAATGCAAACATGATCGCTGCCAATTCCAAATCATGGGTTGGGTATCTTTTCTCATGCGGTTTCAGTTGCCGACTTGCATAAGCTACAACCCTACCTCCTTGCATCAATACAACACCTAGTCCGGTAACACAGGCATCCATGTATACCATCATCTCTTCATTCTTTCCCTTCTCTGCCAGGAACATCATAAACAGAAAGCATACCTTGAATAACGAAATTCTTTCCCTTCTCTGCCGCAGTTGGGGCATTCGACGAAGAAGGAATAACATTAAGGGCATATGCTTTCACCATCTGCTTTTCTTTAGGGGGTTGCGGACACTTGTCCTTGTGATGTCCCACTTGGCCACAGTTGAAGCACTTCCTATCCGCTGGCTTGGCCCGACAATTACTAGCATAATGGCCCTTCTTACCACAGCTAAAGCACTCTACATCTTTCTTCTTCTTCTGGCCATCCTTATTCTGGTTCTACTTCCTCTTATTCTGAGAACCATTCTTGCCTCCACCACTTGCTTGCGGCTTTGGCTCATCTGCAGATGCAACCTCAGTCTTCGACTTAGGGTAAAGACTCTCTGACCTCAATGCTTTCCCCACAATCGATTCAAACGTCTCATCGATGTGGTTAATAAGCCTTTCCCCCAAGTACTTATCCAAGCCAGTTATGAACTTCTCATTCTTCTTCTCGGCAGTATCTATTAGGGATAACCCATATTTCGACAAAGTGTTGAATTCGGCAATATACTCCGAGACAGCTCTGCCATTCAGCTTGAGTTCCAAGGATTTCTTAAACAGCACTGACTTTTGAGCAGCTGGAATGAACTTATCGCTAAAGCGAACCTTAAACTGATCCCAAGTAATTTGATCCTCAGGAGTAGCTGCCTTTATAGCATTCCACCAATTCATTGCCCGTCCTTGCAGCTGACGGGATGCTAGCCTTCTCTTCGTCGCATCCTCGATACCCAAATCTTTGAAGATACGCTCGTAGCTATCCAACCAATCTTGATAGCCAACTCCGTTCCGTGGAACGGCTCCCTACCAAGACTAGTATAATCCTTGTTCAGCTTGGCGAAATCGGCCCTAGGCGCCTGCACTATTGGACCACCACCATTACCAGCATTGGGAGCTGCCCTCTACACATCCCTAAGCATCTCTCTCATGAGGTTAGTAAACATCGTCCTCATATCAGCAGCATTCCCATTATTGGCTCCTCTACCGGTACCCCTCGCATATCGGCTCATCGTTCAATCTGTAAAGAGAAAACGATTAACTATCTCCATAGTGGTGCCAGTGCAGTGCGACTTCATCCTTAACTATACTAATAGCATATATATATAGTTTTTGAAAACCAAAATAATCACAAATACGCGCTCTCATATATGTACTATCTCTCCCTGGTGTCTTTCCCTAGGTTAACTACGCAACCTGGCTCTGATACCAAGTGTGACGGCCCGCCCTGCACCAGCCGGCATTTCCTCCGAAAGTGCGCTGTACACATGCCCGACTAGCACGGAACGGTCGCAAAAGAAAGGAAAGAAGAGAATGAACTAATCGAAACCTGTAGAATATCTCACAGTGCATGGAACAAAATACAATAATAATTTACTTGAAATAAAACAGGCGAGATAGTTCATAAGCTGATAACTAAAACCAACATCAACATCATCATCAGAGTAGCGGAAATCCAAATACAGCTTATTACAACTTTCCAAATTACTGTCTCTAAAAGAAAAAAAGGTGCACCACTAATGCCCGAAGTAGTGACCGCAACAACATAAGGAGAATATCTACATATATGTATCATACGTGGAAGCCTCCTGCTCGTCTTCGGTACGGCTACTCGTGCATACCACCTAACCTATCTCTAGTCTGCTCGTGAGAGCACCCAGAGTAATAATAAGAGACATAAAACTATGGGTCAGACAAAAAGTCTGGTATGAGCGATAAGCAGCTAAACAGAACAATAACAGGTATACTAAACCATACCAGAACCTGGACCTGCAACCAAAGAGTTAGCGCTACATACCGTACAATACTTTAAGGTGCCACTGAACAGATGGTGTAAAGATAACGGGGGGTGGGGTGTGCATGTCATAATGATGGCAAACAAATCAAACATAGCAACCATTCTCACATCTCTCACTCAGTGCGTAAAGCATACGATGTCCACCACTGTCGATCACTAGACCCATCGAAGTAGTGACGGAGTTAGACTTATACAACTACTGCTACTACCAAGCTTGCCCCATGGAGTCATGATCAAATCTTTATAAATGACCCCACTTCATTGGTCTATAGCTCTTTAGTCGTACCTAGGCCACAATGGCCCTGAATTTGTTCATGTACCCCCTACACATAGTGATCCAAAGTTATAGATATCGACAACCCCTTAGCAGACGCCCCGCAGCAAAGCCCAACTCATGAAGTTGACTCGTTGGTTCCCAAATGGATCTGAGGTCTACTTCCTATTTGGACTTCCTTTGCATCTCGGGTTTTGGTCGAATTGGAGTTGGTCTTCAGAAAAGTCGTCGCGTAATCGCAGCTCCAATCCGGTTCGGTTCGGTTGTCCTTCCCTGGTTCGGTTCATCTTGCTCCACTTCCTGGCCATCCGGTTCGGTTCAGAGCTCCACCCTCGGTTCAGTTCAGTGCTTCCATGTCACTTGGGTTCAGCTATCTCACTATCTTGATTCGGTTCGGTGCTTCTGCCTTGGTTCGGTTCTGCCTTTCTTTCCTCCAGTTAATCCGATCCGATCCCATGTCTAGCTTTTGTCCAATACCAACTCCAATCCTTATGCGAGAGGCCTTCCTTTTGCCAAGCTCTCTTCTTGTATTAGGTTTTGATCCGGTTCGGTTCTCTGCTCAGTTCTCCGATCCGACCCGAGCCCACTAACCCGATCCGATCCGAAACCCTACACTGCTTCCTGCAACTTTTCCAGTGACTGTTTTACACCATACGACAACATACCATACAGTCATAACAACAAATAGAAGTGACCACAAACACCAAAACAACAATATGACAAGGTTAAATGGATCAAACATAGCCATAATTCCATATTTTCCCCTAAGCATGTTTAAGCAAAACTAATGATATGATTAGCAAAACTTAACCAAATTAACCATATTTCCTAACAGAGGCCTAAGACAATATTTCGAAATTTATAAATATTTTTCCAGAATTTAATCATGTTTAAATCAGCTAATTAACACTAATTACCCTTAATTAACCATAATTAGTGAGGAACTATGCAAATCACTTACCTTGGCCACAAATTAACTTTTAGATCTGAAATGAATCTCTGTTTGCCGCTGTTCCCAATGCAACACAGCAACTCTAACCTTGCTTTGGTGCTATTCCTCCTTGATTTGATGTTGATTAGGCTAACCTTCAATCAGAAAGTGGTTTGGGGATGTTTTAGATATTTGAGGCCATGGCTAGGTTTGGAGGAATGAATAGTGACGGCTGAAAAATGAGAAAAAGGTATTCTTCAAACCCTAACAGGCCTTTTAAACTCCTAATCCCGAAATTCCCCTTTGGGCCTAGCTGTTAATCACCCGGTTAAGCCCAATTAAGCTTTTTTGCACCATCTGAAACTTGTTTCAGCTATATCTCCCAAATGGTGAGTCCGTTTGGCTAATGTGACCACTCTACGGAATTGTAAACCATCATCCGAATCCAATGGACGTGGTTTTAGGTCAAAAATCCTTTCCAATCAAAAGTTATGGCCAAAACAAGATCAGCTAGGGGCAAAATAGTCATTTAGAAATCAGCAAAAATCATGAACATGAGAAATGACTCCAATAGTCGTCTCCCAAAGTTACATGATCATATGACTTCGTATGTGAAAGAAATAATTATTCTACGATCCTGTGATGCGTAGAATGCGGATCGTTACATATATGGTCCATTACATATTTTGTTAAGATCTTTATAAATAATTTGTTTGTCGTTATTTTTCTTCACTTCCTATCTCTTATAAAACTAATTATGTAGAGTTCCTAGAAAAAGCTCTAACAATTTTTTACTCTTCTCCTCTATTCATTATTTATGCAAAGTAAATTAATTTCCCAGATTAATAATTTTGAGCTGATTTCATTTGCCTAGACGTCAAAGTTCTCTATCTCAAGTAGTTACATTACAAATGTGATGCTTTAGGCAAGGATTCTAAATGTCATGGCTTTATGTGCTTCTTAAACATAAAAAGGAACGATCTGCTTAATAAATATCGCTTATGTTATTGACCTTTTCTTATCTGCATGGTTATTTGTTAGATTAAAATTTCTGCTAATCTCAAAGTTGTAAACTACCATTCGTTGGTCGGATTTAAACCTTGACTAATGTCTAACATGTTAGCCCATCTGTAGGCTGATCTTTGGAGGCGTAGGGTACTTTTGTTTATTTTTCTCTATATTCATTACACACCATCAAAATTTTAATTTATTTAAATTGTTTTTGCTAATGACAATATTAATTAGCATGTCATGCCAACTTGCCATAAAGTCGCTAGCTACTGTCAAGTGGAATGTTTAATTTCAGATATTTTACTTCACTTTGTGAGCAATAATATATATAAGCAAAAATTTTAGAAAAAAGTTTTATTTTTTAATAATAAAATTTGAATATGTATATAAAGTAGTTTTTAAAGATAATCTAATATTGGAAGTTGATTATTAGAGAATGTAATAGTGTTAGTCTGATGTATATACTCTAATATGAATAAGGGTTCAACACAGTGTTAACCCAGATTACATAATAAGGAAAATGGGTCTGCTCTGTTCAAAAGCCCAATTACATTAGTTTAAATACGTTGTCATTCTCTCTGTACAAAATAACTTCTGAATAATAATACAATTCTATTTCTTGCTTCGCTATTCATTATAGAAACTCTATTTCATAAATCTACTGATTCTCGAAATGGTATCAGAGCCAAGAAGAGGTGCAGTTTGTAATTTCCCATCAGATTAATCATCATCATTTAGGAACTGCAGTGATCTTGTTCTAACGAACAAGATTAACATCATTTGATTTGTGTCTTCCATTGTGTAGTGCAAGACGGTCAGTTTTATCCCTCAACACCTTATTGGCTGCGTCAGTTCATCAGTGAGGACACATCATTTGAAAAGCGTCATCCAAAGCAAAGATTGGGTTAGACCAGATCTTACATTCACAGGTAGCATCAAATCATCAGTTTAAAGGTTAGCCATATCAAGAAACATCGCCTCAGCTGTGTTCCATCATCAACATTGTTCTGATATACATCTGAGATTATCTGTTATGCTCGGGTTTTTGTTCTTGATTCTTGAACTCATTTTCTCTTTGTTATCCATCAAATGGTAAACCCTTCAAATGAAGGTTCGTCAGCAACTTCACCAGCGATGTCTCAAAATCCACCAGATCTGACTTAAGATTTAATGAATACAATCGTCAAGCCTCAAAGTCAATTGATCTCTATTCAATTGGATGATTCCAATTGCCTGCTATGGAAGCTTCAATTAGAAACAGCAATCAGAGGTTATGGTCTAGATGACTGTATACTTGGTACAAAAACTATTCCACCACAATTCAAAAGAAACAGAGAAAATATTCTTGTACCGAATCAAGATTACACAATTCATCAGAGGCAAGACAGTTTAGTATGTGCATGGATAATGTCATCCATCAGTTCATCAATTTTGCCACAGTTAATTGGGTGCAAAACAGCGCAAGAAATATGGACAACTGTTGAAAGTTATTTCACTTCACAATCTTCAGCAAGAATAATGCATTACAAAAGACAATTGCAAAGCAACAAGAAGTAAGAAAGTACTGTGAATGAGTACTTTTTAAAGATCAAGAATCTCTGTGATCAACTCGCATCTACAGGTCATAAAGTTAGTGATTCCAAACACGTATTATCTATTATCAGTGGTCTGGATGTTGAATATGAAGCAGTTGTGGCTATTATCTCATCTATGGAACCCACACCATCTCTGCAATGTCTACTCTGCCCTATTGGCACATGAGGGCAGAATTGAACATAGAAAGAATATCAACTCTGACCCCAGTGTCAATTATGTGAACAAAGGCAAACAACACGACAAACCTAGAGGACAATTCAATAGTTCAAGAGGGGGTCAAAGTAGTAGGGGTAGAGGTGGAAGGGGCTACAATAACAACAAATTAAAGTGCCAAATCTGCGAGAAAATAGGCCATTGTGCAAAAAATGTAATTTCAAGTTCAACACAAACTATAGTACTTCTCAACAAACCAACAATTCTACCATTAACTTGGTCAACTCACAAAAAGATGCTATGCAAAGTCAAGTTGAAAGGGCAAATACTGAAACTGCTACTGCTAATGACATTAGTGACGAATGTTGGTACCCAGACTCTGGAGCCTCAAATCATGTAACAAACAATCTTAGCAATTTAAACTTAGGAAATAGAGAATACAAAGGTATGCAAAATCTCTTAGTTGGCAATGGTAAAATTGTGTACATAACACACACTAGAAATGCAATGATAAATGGATCCAAGAAATTTGCTATGAGTTCCATCTATCAAGAAAAACTTGATGAGTGTTTCCCAATTCACAAAAGATAACAATATGTATTTTGAATTCTATCCAAATACGTGCATTATAAAGGACATTCTAACACATGAAATTATATTGCAGGGTAAATAGGATAAGGGATTATAAGTTTCATCTTGGCAGTCCCGCTAGTTATGATTCTAATGAATATCCCTATGTGTTGAGTGTTGAGGATGAAAGTGGGAATTGTAAAGCATTTGATTTGTGGCATAGCAAACTAGGACATGCAAATATAAAAGTCATTAAGCATGTTATTATCAAAGTTGATTGCTTTCCTAATTCTTATGTATGTACATTTTGCCAAATGGGTAAAAGTCACAAGCTTGCATTTCCAAATTCTAACACACAATACACCCAACCACTTGAATTAATTGCTACAGACCTATGGGGACCTGCCCCTATTCATTCTGATTACAGCTATAAGTACTATATATCATTTATTAATGCATACTTTAGGTTTTTATGGATCTATTTATTAAAGTCAAAGTCATACGTACACAGTACTGTGATACAATTTGTTAATAAAGCTGAAAATCTGACTTGACATAGGGTTAAAGCCTTTCAAACTGATGGTGGAACTGAGTTTCTATCACTAAAACATTTTTTCATAAAAAGGGGATAACACATAGAATTACTTTCCCTTATACGTCAGAACAAAATGGTATAATTGAAAGAAGGCATAGACAAATAATGGAAACTGGGCTAACTTTACTAGCACAAGCCTCAATGCCTTTGAAATTTTGGTTTGAGGCCTTTACTACTACTGTTCATTTAATTAATCTTCTTCCCACTAAGGTACTTAAATATGAATGCCCTCAGAAAGTTTTGTTCAACATTGTACCAGATTATCAGCACTTAAAAGTATTTGGGTGTTAATGTTTCCCTATATTAGACCCTATAACAAACACAAACTAGAATTTAGATCTACAGCATGTACTTTTCTGGGATATTGCTGTAATCAGAAGGGGTATAAGTGTAATAATAGTAAAGGTAGGATCTATGTGTCACGACATGTTGTGTCCAATGAAAATGTGTTTCCATATAAGTCTGTTGACATCAAAAACACAAGCAAAGTGGTAAATCCAATGCAACATAAAAGGATTGTACCTGATGAGCAAGAAGTAGAAGTTCCAGTGCTGCCAAAAAACTTAAATAGCAGCAGTAACTCTCAACTCACATTGCCCACAAGTGGACCGGGTTAAGAGCAGCCAGAAATATCTATTAACACTGATTACTACACACAAGCTCAACAGAATGTCGATGAAACTACTGAATATCAAATATCAGAGACTAATGATAACACTGCCAGCAGTACTGATAGCAATGATGCAGTTAACAGAAATGCAAATCAACACCCAATGCTAACAAGAGCAAAGTGTGGTATATTCAAACCAAAGGCATACAATATCAACATGTCTACAGTGGAACCAACCTCATATTCAGAAGCCATTCACTGTGACATGTGGAAAACAACTATGCAAGAAGAATATAATGCACTGATCAGAAATAAAACATGGACATTTACTGAATTACCATGTGATAAAAATTTGATAAGTTGCAAATGGACTTTTAGACTTAAGAAAAATGCGGATGGTTCAATATCAAAATATAAGGCAAGATTAATAGCAAAAGGGTATTTACAACAAAGTGGATTTGATTTTTCTAAAACGTTTTCACCTGTTGTGAAACCTCATCTATAAGAATCATACTAATTATTACCTTATATAAGAATTGGACCCTAAAACAATTAGATGTAATTAATGCCTTTTTAAATGGTGAATTGCAGGAAGATGTATTCACGTATCAACCAGAAGGGTTTGTTCAAACAAGGAGAGAGAAGCTCGTCTGCAAACTAAACAAGGCTATTTATGGACTAAAACAAGCTCCACGAGTTTGGTTTGACAAGCTCAAAGCAACTCTAGTGAAACATGGCTACAACCATACAAAATCAGACAATTCTATCTTTAGAAAATTTACTGAAAACACTGTCACCTATATTCTTATTTATATTGATGATTTTATTATTACAGGTAAAAGTGAAACAAAGATTCAAGCCATTACACAAACTTTAGATTATGAATTTTCAATCAAAGACCTTGGTAATCTAAATTACTTCCTTGGCATTGAAGTCAAAAGAGCAGCTTCAGAAATGCATCTCAACTAGAGGAAATACATTTCTAAAATTATGTTTAGAGCCAAAATGAGTGAAGCAAAAAGTTTACCAACTCCACATCTATCAAAACACAAAGGAGAACCTATTATGTGCGAAAAGTTATACAGAAGTATTGTAGGGGCTCTACAATACGTGACAGTGACAAGACCATACATTTCCTACAGCGTGAATAAAGTGGGTCAATTCATGCAAAAGCACTTAGATGAACATTAGAGAGCCATAAAATGAATTCTTAGATATTCAAAATGGACAATCAACCAAGGACTCATACTAAAGACTAGCAAGTCACTAAACTTAAATGCATATGCAGATGTAGATTGGGGTTTAGATCATGATAATAGAAAATCGACTACGGGGTACTGTACCTTTCTAGGGAACAACCCAGTGTCGTGGTATGCTAAGAAACAATGTACAATACCTAGATCTAGCACTGGAGCGGAGTTTACAAGTGTTGCAAGTGCTACAGCAGAAGTCACGTGGATAGAATCACTTTTAAGAGAACTCAAAATTCAACTAAGCAGAAAAACAACTATATGGTGTGACAATACAAGTGCTATAGCACTATCTGCAAATCCAGTCATGCACTCTAAATCTAAACATATAGAATTGTATCTTCACTTCATAAGAGAAAGAGTAATACAAGGGAAACAGAGAATTGGCTACATATACCTTCCACTTACCAAAAGGTCGACATCCTCACAAAGCCATTGTTAAGACAAAACTTCACCAAATTTAGACATGAACTCAACGTAGATGAAGCGGAAAGTGATCTTGAACCAAAAGCAGCAATCTTTCTGCCAGATTAGACCGAAAAGCTACAAACTTCTTGCTGAATTGGATCTGAAGTAGATTAGACTGGAAAGCAAATGCAAGGAAAGCATCGCAACTCAGCCGCCGTATTCAATCTTTCAGCAAACCCTGTTGTGCAAAAATTTAGCATATGCGGAAGCGCAATAAATAGGATCTAGATTTGCCAATTGAACACCAATCTTATCTGATAGCAATTATTCTATTACATCAACAACATAGTAAATAACTATAACAGAGAAACAAAGAGACACAATATTTATACTGTTTCCACTATCCTCGAGATAGTATACGTCCAGTCCAACATAGAGAGATTTTATTCCACATGAGAGAATTTCAAGAGAATACAAAATAAGAGTTTACATATCCAAACCTTAATCAGGTTTAACAAGAAGAGACACCATTGGGGATCACTGGCACCAAGCCAGGATGGGTTTACACTAAAGTCTACCCCTTAAGATATAGCCAATGCAAATCTATGTGAGTCATCAATTAAATTACCAACATATGGTAATAATATAATAGAGGCGAATTATCATAACAACAAATGTACAAACATAAAAAGTAAATCAATCCGCTTTTTTAGCATAGATGGAAGAAATTAATCCCTTCATTTATTTATCTACCACCTCATTAAATGCAATAAATGCATTCTCATTATAAAAATATTTACTTTTCATTCTTTGCAAATTTATTCCAATCAATTTGTGATTTTGTATCACCAAATTTAACAAACCCTAGCTTAGGTTTGAGAGGGGGCATTAGAGATTGTAATAGTGTCGGTCTGATGTATATACTATAATATGTATAAGGGTTCAACATAGTGTTAACCCAGATTACATAATAAGGCAAATGGGTCTGCTCTGTTCAAAAGCCCAATTACATTAGTTTAAATACGTTGCCATTCTCTCTGTACAAAATAACTTTTGAATAATAATACAATTCTATTTCTTGCTTCGCTATTCATTACAGAAACTTTATTTCATAAATTTACTGATTCTCGATATTGATATTTTATTTCAAGTATCTTCCCTAATTATTTTACTTCGACGGATGTGAAGTATATTATGGTTAGGGATCTAAGGATAAACCTCTCTTGATGAAACGTTGGGGGTGGTTCCACATCTCAAAGCAATTTACTTTGTTGTTGTTTGAATCCAAAGTAAACAATTTTAAACGCTTGTATCTTCTGCTATTCCATAACTAACAAAACCTAGAATAAAAAAGATATTCTATTAAACGCGCTATTTCCTTGAATTGACATGGAAAAAGCACAAGCTCCCAATATTGAAACGGCTATGTAGACATAAAACTAAGCATAAACCGAAAGACAATGTTGAAATTCAGGAGGTGATCTAGTGATGTGGATCCAAGGTCAGACATGGACAATGACAGCAGGTGATGAGGAGATTATCAGATTTTTATGTTAAAACTGTTATATATATGTGCTTTATCATAATTTTATTAGTTAACAACTCGACGTAATGTAATGTTGTTGCCTTAGTAAATGTCAACCAAGGTTCAAATCTTAACATATGTATTTTTTTTTCTCCTAATCTGTCCCTGTTTACTTTGGCTGGGTAACCAGCTATACCTTGCACCCTATGGATTTATTGTATGTATTGTTAATTAAAAAAAAAAAAAGGATCTAGATGCCATGAATGGGAATAACAGACTACTGTTGTTAATTAAAAAGCGTAAAGCTAAAGCAATATAAAGCTAAACAAATATTACTCCATGTCGTACTGGATACCAAAGCTGATGTCTGTACCTACGTTTTTCCTCATTATTGCATGTATTATTAATTAATAGCAAATGCTCAGATGTGTCCACATTAAAGTTCGGATTTACTTCACTGTCTTCATGAAATTCTAATAATTTTAAATGCGAGTTTTATTTTGTATCTAAACATACTTCATTAATGGAGCTCATTCATGTTCATGTTAGCATGTCAGTATATTTGGTTCATTAACTAAAAGTATAAGTAAACGGGTTCCGAAATATGAAGTATATGGCTCGATTTGCTGTTTAACTGTATCTTATCGCCCACCTTGCCAGCAGCTGGTGAGAATATCTATAAGAGTACGTAGCGGTCGTTAAGTACACAGTAGATACTCTAATAGAACAGTGATCATACTACAAACCATGCATTGTCAGTAGTAGGCTCATACACTTATTCAAATATTTTAATAATTCACACATAAATTTCCAATATAAGTATATCATGGTTATAAATATAAGGATAAGCCTCTCTTGATGAAACGTTGGGGTACTGGTTCCACATCTCAAAGCAATTTACTTTGCTGTGTTGTTTGAATCCAAAGTAAACAAATTTAAACGCTTGTATCTTCTACTATTCCATAACTAACAAAACCTAGAATAAAAAAGATATGCTATCAAACGTGCTATTTTCTTATCGCCCACCTTGCCAGCAGTTGGTGAGAATATTTATAAGAGTACGTAGCGGTCGTTAAGTACACAGTACATACTCTAATAGAACAGTGATCATACTACAAACCATGCATTGTCAGTAGTAGGCTCATGACTGTATCCGCCGACCAACTATGTAACTAGTGACTGGAAAAAATAATTGGTGCAAAAACTATGCAGCCAATAGAACAATACTGTGCTAGGCAAGTAATGGCATAGAATAACGTCATATCCATCTTCTTGGAAAAAAAAAAAAAAATGTCCTATGATCCTACTAATATTGATTAAATATGATCCTCTACTTATACTGATTTTATGAGCCATAGTATTGATAGTACTTTTTGCTTCAAGAAGTTAATACATCTGTAGACGGTAGGTACATTCATATGTACCTGTTTTACTGCTTATGATCTGTAGCACCATAGATAGACACAGCGTACGACTAAGGCCTAATTTTACAGAATAATTAATCACTAGTAGCCCATCGCTTAACTCATATTTGCCACATGCATGCAACTTATTTATCAAACTATAGACGTAGGCTGTCGTCCCTTCTTCTTTATAAAATTTAGCAGATATATATGGTTCATGAGCAGTAAGCCAAGAATCATGTTCCTCCAATGGGTATATAACATATCAATAGTTTTAAAGTTTTTGCTTTGTCGGTGAAATGGAGGTGGAAATCTTGTTAGCACAATAATGCATCCAACAACTAATTCATTATAAGGTACAGCTAGAGAAGACAGCTAGCTAGTGTTTATTTCTATTCCAGCCTGTGCAAGTCCAACATAAAACACACACCGTGGAAAGTGAAGTACAACTTCCATTCATAATCCTAACTGCATAATTAAATTTTTCCAATTGTAAAACAATTTCAAAAAGAGTGAAAGATTGATTAAATATATTAATTAACCAGCAAAACTGTTGTAAATAAAAAGCATGATTATGCAGCTGCCTTGTCCGAAATAAATTCATTACCTTTCTCCTTGGAACCCTAAATCCTTCACTGCAAAAAAAAAAAAACCCACAACAACACTACACTATCCATCGTGTAGGATGAGGTAATGGGACTTCCGTCCTTGCCTTGGCTACCCAAACCCTAACAGAAGGATGAGGTAATGGGTTTTTTGGCAGAGGCAAAGAACCCACAACAACACTACACTATCCATCGTGTGACCAGAAGCCTTGCATGTCAGGTTTCCATTTATATTTAACATTAACTAAATATTCACGTTCTTCAATTCTAACTTTGATTTGAGATGGTAAGGGTTTATCCAGGGTGATTTCAATCAAGACACGGGCTTACACTAAGTACCTTCTGGCTTGTGAGTTGGCATCAAAGCACTTTACTTTACCAATATGGCATTATAGTCAATTCAAGCCAATGAGAGGTTGTGGAACAAAGGGTACATGTATGAATTAGGCTCAAACAGGAATTGACAGTACTTACTCCTTTACACTATCAACTGAAGTGCTCTAGGTTGTTACAATAAATGGTTTTCCATCAAATATTGCCGGCGGTCCCTCCAAGGCACATTGTTGTTCCTCAAGTTGTGAAAACTTCAAGTAATAGTGGCCATCTACAAAAGTAATTTGCATTCCACCCGGTAGTCTCTAGGCCTTAGGACACTCAGGGTTCATGTCCACTCCTAGAGATTTAGAGTCCAAGAAAAAGCCAACAAGATGGCCTTTCCAAAACGACAAGGCTTCCTGGAAAATTTCCGAAGGAGGAACTGAGCCAAGTTCATCATGGGGTATGGCAAAGTCAATTGGTGTGTAATATCCAGCAATTTTTGGCAGGGCTCTGAAAAGGATGTCCACCGCGGCTTATCAAGGTTACCTTTATGTGTAGGAGTAGATGGCATTGAAGATATATTGGTAGGAGGATTTTGTCAAGCAATACGTGCTCGCTGCTGTTTTTCACAACTAGCAGTGTTAGGGGATCGATTTCCATGTACTTCAACAACCACAAGTATAGCAGTGCCACCTATGTTACTTTCAATACCCAAATCGCAAGCGTCAATAAACAATTTCAGAACCAAATTCTCATTTACAGCTCCTGACTCCTGCGGAGCATCTTTTCCACTAATTGTAAGACTCTCTCCTGGCACAGACCAAGCAGAAGAAGCCTTCGCCAATATAGAAGTTAAGGGGGTACCTCTACTATGTGAAGGCGATGAGGAAGAACAGCGAGCACCGCTCGCCTCAGCAATCAAAGCGATTGGAAAGGAGGTTTTGCTTTCTTGCTCTTGTCCATCGCAGGTGAAGGAAGAATTGTGACGAGGAACGAAGCAGAAAAGAGTGGAGGCGCAAAGGGGAGGCAGATCTAAGTCGCTATGTGAAAGGATATTTTTGACCTATGGGAGTTTCATAATGTTTATTTACCAATGTTTTAGTGACAGATATGTATTTTTTTCTTAAAAAAATATTATTTATAAATAAACATAGGTAAATCTTCGCTAATTAGCAAGGGATTTACGACAAATTTTAATTTATGTGAACATTTAATCAAACAACATCTATAAGTAATTTATCGGTAAACCCTTCGACTCCAAAATAATAAAGAGATTACAGACAAAATGTTTACCATATATGTATTTTGGCTTACCTTTTTTGTCGGCAATCCATCGCAATTACCTTGCTAATCTACCAATATATAAACATATATATATATATATATATATATATATATATATATATATATATATATATATATATTGTTACCTGTGATCTGTGTTTGTGAGGATTTAACACTGTATTGGGTATTAGTATCCTTTTTCGGTTTAACATTTTGGCGCTCCAGGAAGGGGCCAAGCTATCACTTCGACTTCTAGCTTGCAAAGAAACAGATTGCTTAACGTTTTGGCCCAATGATAAAAGGAAAAAACAGAACCTTCTCTCGTGATGAGGGTGTTGACACAGAAGGCACAAGAAACGAGGCAAGTCATGGGGCTTCCTCTCATGGAGATCCATCAACATACTTGACTAGAGATAAAATGGTTGGCGTTCTCGCTAAACTGAGAACTCAGATGGCACAGCAAGATGAACTTCTCCAGAAATAACAGGAAACGATGAACGAATTCTTCGCTCGGATGGATGGATGACCAAGCAACAACCCTCAACTGTCGGATCAAACACTATTGATGTTCAAACAGTGACAAATTTGGCTCAATTTGATCATGACAACTGGTTCGAGTCGAATCCTACCCGAACCACAGCTAGCAATATGGAACTAGATGGGACAAGGGGCAATGCACCTGAACGTGTACAGCTAGCTCGAACCAATAACATTCTGGATGAGAACGCTAGAATTGAAAGGAATTCAGGCCATGCTCGGCCAAAATCTGCTCCTATTCGAATACATTCGGCAGCACCAGTATCAGCTCAACTTCAACATGAAGTGACTCGGGTCGGAGCCTCAATACCGAGTCGGGTCTAATCATTCGACTCGCAACCAGAACCCACATTCGACCCAACTCTCAGAAACCAGCGTAGGTTCTCTCCCTCTCACACACTCAATGCTGAGGACACCAGCGTAGGATTGGACGACCGACGACAGTTGTTAACCGATGGAAATCATATTGAAAACGTGATTCGACGCTTCACGAGGGGTGGAACTTCTCAACATGGAGTTGATGACGTCAACCGCAATCCATTCTCATGGGAAATCAGGAACTCCCGTAACCCTCCTGTAACACCCCACGTCCGTTAGTGTCACTCACAAAGGGAATGCACTAAGTTCTGTGGAGCATTTTGGGTAAAAGATGCAGATAAATTACAAGACAGACAAATTATTAAACAGTGGAAAATAGAACTTTGCTTTATTGATAATTTAGTCTATACAAGATTCTTTTACAATATCAGAGTATCATCTGTCTTTATAAAATAAAGAAGCATGAAAATACATTTATATATTCTCCAATGTAGCAAGAGCCAGCCATAGCATCTGGAAGAGAATCCAAAGACAACTTCGTCAAATCTTCAAGCTGGGAAAGAGCAACGGTCCAGTCTAATCCTAAGTTATACTATTCCCTCCTCAACTACCTGGGGGGGGGGGAAACGGAAGAAAAGAAGACGAAAGAAAAACAGAGTCAGACATAAAGCCTGAGTAAGTTCAGTAACTTCTAGCATGTGAATATGGAAAAACAAAACGACATGAATTAACTGAATACAAGATTACACCATGACGATAAGGTCAACAAGATTAGACAAGGTAGTCACAAGATATGCTAAGATGACTGGATACGCTCTAATACTTTCGCAGCTTCGCTATTTCCTTGTTATACTGGTTTCTATATCTCTGCACCACCTAACTAGTGTTCAACTAGTAACGATAACGTGATCCCAACCCCTGTAGTTTCCATTGTCTTCAGGCATACATTTATTATTTATTACCTAGATCTAGTCTAGGGTTTTCTATCAAGTGCTTCTTAGATTTAACTATAGTTTTACGCTATCTGCTGAACGCTTTTCGAGTTCAGGGTTTATGCCACCTAGTCCAACTAGGGATTACGCTACCTGTCGAACAATGCCCCCAAGTCTAGGACACACTACCTAGAGTGGTATATGCTCCTAGGCTTCCCCACGCATGTATCGCGAATCGTTATCGCTTGTCTAGATGCACATGTCCTGTAATGTGCGATCCGAGTCCTGTGACTGGTCAATATCAAAACTGAGGATAATATACATATCTCTTTACTTAGTGGATATGAACCAGGCATGTTTGTTATGTATATAATTTTCCCATTTCAACAAGCTAAGCTTATCAGCCACCTTGCCATTAATCTTTTTAGTTGGTGAGAATATTTATAAGAGTAGCGGTCGTTAAGTACACAGTAGATACTCTATATATAGAACCGCTATCATACTACAAACCATGCATTGTCAGTAGTAGGGTCATGACTGACTGTACCCACCGACCAACTTTCAGACATATTCCATCCAGTCTAGTAGTCTCAGTCACTGATCATGTTCACTATATAACTAGTGATGACTAGAAAAAATAATTGGTGCAAAAACTATGCAGTTAATATATATAGAACCATACTGTACAAGGCAAATAAATGGCATATGAATGACATATCCATCCTCTAGGGGGAAAAAAAATGTCGAATGATCCTATACTTATACTGATTTTATTATGAGCGATAATAGTATTGATTTTTTTTTTTGCAAGGCCTACGGGGTTGAGTGGACCCCTACCACTTTTATTATTGCACCGGAGAAATAACAGAAAATACAACACACACAAGAGGACATAGAAACACGGTACAATAATCACTGGAAAACGAGACAAAACACAAAATTACAGGACTAAGAAGAAAACGCGTGCAGTATGCCAGGATCAAAGGTGAAGTTCATATATAATTTTCCCATAGTATTGATTGATAGTACTTTGAGCTGCAAGGAGTTAATACATCTGTAGACGGTAGGTACATTCATATATACCTGTTTTACTGCTTATGATCTGTACGTAGCACCATAGACATATATAGTGTAGGCCTAATTTTACAGAATAATTAATCACTACTAGCCCATCGCTTAACTCATCTTTGCCCCATGCATGCAACTTATTTATCAAACTATAAACGTAGGCTGTCGTCCCTTCTTCTTTATAAAATTAAGCAGATATATATGGTTCATGAGCAGTAAGCCAAGAATCATGTTCCTCCAATGGGTATATAACATATCAATAGTTTTAAAGTTTTTGCTTTGTCGGTGAAATGGAGGTGGAAATCTTGTTAGCACAATAATGCAGCCAACAACTAATTAATTATAAGGTACAGCTAGAGAAGACAGCTAATTTTTGTTTCTATTCCAGACTCTGCATGCTTGTCCAACATAACACACAGTAGTGGGAAGTGAAGTGCATTAGGCTGACAAAATAGCATGCACTGATTAATCGGTGGAGTTGTAAAAGGACAGATCAAGGGGGGTTGACAGATTCCATTGTACACAATTTGAGGGCTTCCAACGGCTGTTAATTTTATTTAATCAAGTTTGTTATAGTATTACAACAGATTAGTTATATAGTTCTGAATTTTTTGTAAATACAATAATTTAAATCCTACGAGTTTATACGATAATTTTATTCAATTATTCAAACTCGCGGTTTGTGATTAATCAAATTAGTACTGCTGATAATGTTTTGACGTTGTATCGCTGTATTGGCTATTTAATTTTACTGTCATTTTATGCAACTTTCAATAAGTCAATTATACAACTTCAGCAAAATTTAAGATATGTTGCATACGTAATAATTAAATTTTGAATTTAAATTTATTCTTCAACCATTGTATAACGATAATTACAGAATTTTAGGTTATTTGAACAGACAAGTAACAAATGTAATCATTAATACTGATTTTACATTCACTGATACCAAGTGTAAACATCTCAACTTTTACAACAAATTTTAAATTCTTCAAACAAACAATTTTTCCTTAAGTTTAATTTAAAAAGTGCGAAAGGTTATAAATTAAATATATTAATGTTAACCAGCTGAAAGCTTATACAAGCATTTTGACAAAGATGACAAGGGTTACATCAAACCTTGGACAGCACTAGTGGTCGGTCAAAGCATCACCTCCCTCTGGTCGAGCAGAAAGCCCCCATGCTGGTCGGTCGATCTCCATTCAACCTGATCGTTCACTTCTGCTGTACTTTGGAGCGAGCTGTCTTCATCAAGGGAGAGCAAAACTGAGCGGTCGAGTTCATTAGCACCCTGGTCGGTGCTGGAACCTCACCACCTAGTCGGTCAGGAGACAAGCTCCACCTGATCGGTCTGCTCGCTAGCGACCTGGTCGGTCTGCTCTCCAAAGACCTGGTCGGTTTGCTAACCAACATCCTGGTCGGTTCAAGCATCCTCCACCTGGTCGGTCACGAGACGAGCACCACCTGGTCGGTCGCGACAGCAGCCTCCTCTTGGTCGAGCTTGGAGCGAGCAAGGTCCGTTCGAACTTCTACCTGGTCGGTGCTGGAGACTCGAGCTGGTCGGTCACGGAGTCTTCATGCTGGTCGGTTTTAGGAGAAGCTCCAAGGCTGGTCGATTCCAAGGAGAAAAGGCAGAGACTCCAAAGAAGAAGGAACGAGCAACTTTGGATAAAGATGAGAATACAAAAGTGAATGGCACTGTTGCAATATCCAAACCCCATTTTAAATAGTAAAGTGTAAAGATAAGTGAGCACGTGGCTTGCAAGCAAATTGTCCATTCACATATTGCAAGAAAATGGGTTGGTACATTTGTTCTTCATTGGATCGGTCCTATAGCAAGCTCCATCTGGTCGGTTGCAACATGTAAAAGGCTGAAGCATGTCTTTGATCGGTGTATGCTGTCCAACTCATCGCCAACTCGTTGCCAACCTAGCGCCAACTATACACTTCAAATTACAAGTGTGCCACTACCCCTTATCTCCAACTATAAATACCCCCTTTCTCCATGCCAAGGGGGGAGAATTGGAACACCCCGAAGGGCTGCTAAAGTCATTTCTCCAAGGCATTCTCAAGCTTCATCCATGGCTTCTAAAGCTCTATTCATCTTCATCCATTAATCGATCGCTTACATTGGAGATTCACCATTAGGATCCATCCAAACTCTACCCAAGCAACACAAATCTCCATTTATCCTCTCTAGGAGCTTAATCTACCATTGGAATGCTAGGGAATCAAAGGGATCTTCCTCTAAAGTGAAGCATTGAAGGCTTTTCATCCATTTCAATCAATACTTGGGGAGATCTAACCGTTCCACTAGCTAATTCAAGTGCGATTCATATCAAAGAGGGAGAAATGAGAGATTCATTGTAAATTGAGGGAGATTTGCATGGCTTTGTATTTGGCATCGTGGAAGTGATAATGGAAAATGTTTATATAGTGGACGTAGGTCACGTTTGACCGAACCACTCTAAAAATTGTGTGTTCTTCTCTCTTATTGCTTTGTTTTTGCGAATTGCGGTCTCACATTTCTTCATACATGCTTTTCATGGTGTCTCTCCCCTAATTTGGAAACGTGCTTTCTTAGCACCTTGCCACTGAACGGGCGATGCACTCTTTAAAGCATCGTATTTAGTGTTTGGTCATTTTTTGATTAAAACATTTGGCGCCCACCGTGGGGCCGCATTCGCACTTCTCCCAAACTCGACAAGGTTAAGAGCTTTGCACGTAAGATCTAGGCTTGCTTCAACCATAGATCTCGCAAATCTCAGATCTGGGCCAATCGACGAGCTATCTTCCAAAGTCAAATCCATGTCCGAGATAATGGCTAAGTCCAAGAAAACCGCAAGTAAAACTGTTGGAGAAAACGACAACAACGACGACGTCAACAATGTTGCTAACAACGAAGCTACACCTCTTACTAACCGCTTCGAGGTTGGTCAAAATTCCATAACCGGAGCTGGAGTAACAAGGGCCGAGCTAGATGTCGTTGTCGCTAATCTACACCAACGGATGGAAGCTTCCAGTAAAGCCTTGTTGGATGCTAACAAAACTCTTGTGCATGCTAATCAAACTTTGATGGATAAAGTGAGCGCTCTCCTAAACGCTCAAGCCAATCCCGCTCCTCCTCAAAAGGCTCATGTCAACCTTGAGGGAACCACAAGTTCATCAACTTCCGATCATTATTGCAATGATAACATTGAAGGGTTCAACGGAGCCGACATTCATGCTTCCAAGCTGAAAGCCAAAAGCGTTTGCAATCGAGATGCCCGGCGAGTCGCAAGTCCTGAAAGGGGAGCACCTTCCCTTGCTGAAGGAAAATGACCCATACACTCTAATCGCGATCGAGCATCCGGAAAGGAAATCAAGGTCCGCTCTCCCAAGCGACACTACTCAAAAGGGGACATCGAGGACGTGGTGAAGCGGATGATGAAAGACGGCCTAACCCGCAAAGATAGCGAAAGGGAATGGGATTTTTCTCCGAGCAGAAACCCATTCACCAGGAGAATTCGCAAAGCTGAGCTTCCGAACAAGTTCGCACATCCCACCTTGCCTCCATACGATGGGACTGCTGATCTAAATCACTTCCTATACAGATATGAGTGGCACATGAATGTGGCTAAAGCGACGGATGAGATTAAGTGCTTGTGCTTCCCGCTCTATCTAGAAAGCGTCGCATCGCTATGGTTTACAAGGCACCCGCCCGAATCCATCGCTCGCTTTGATGATTTGACTCATAAGTTCAAAGAGCATTTCATGTTGCAGGCCACAAAAGCTAAGGATGTCATCTCCCTCACATCAATGAAGCAGAATCCTGGAGAGTCAGTTAAAGCTTTCCTCAAGAGGTTCAATACCGCTTTAACTGAAGTAGGGAATCCAGACCCCCGCATGATCTTAGCATCTCTAATCGGCGCTATAGACAAGAATAGCGAATTCGGTCGATGGATCAAAATGAAGGAGCCGAACACGCTGGAAAAGTTCCAGAAGAAAGCCGAGGAGTATATGAGAGTGGGAGATCATCTTGTGCTTCATCAGACTGTTGATCCTCCCAAAAGCGCTGACATCCAGCTTAATCAGCACGATATCCAGGGGCAGAAACGAGCCAATGATGGGAAAAACAGCAAGGAAAACAAGAAGTTTCGCTTCTACAACCCATCAGAACTCACTCCTCTGAATGATACCATAGAAAACATTTTCCTTGCCACCAAGGATACCGAGCACTATCCGGAGCCACCAAAGTTCAAGGTTACACAGAAAACTCTGGACTCTGGAAAGTACTGTCGACTCCACAAGCTGCCGGGTCATGATACAAATGAATGCAGAATTCTCCAAAGCATAATTGAGGAAATGATTCAGAATGGCAAACTACAACAGTACATCAAGAATCTACAATCCTCAAACGCCGCTCAGACTCCTCAGGGGTTATAGGACAAATGCTCGCTTCCTCGAAACCCGATGCACTATGGCGAACTCCACAACACTTATTCAAGCATGGGATGCACAAAGTGTCAACACATCTAAGTGCGATCATAAAAACACCATCTTGAAGGGTGGTTAGAAGGGATGGCCAAAGATGAGACGGTGGAGAGGTCAACAAGCATATCTAAAATCAACGCCGCAGGTTGTAAGTTCCAAGGGGCAACTTGCGCTCAATCATGAACACTTGCCATGATCAAGTGCTTCCAGTACAAGGCCAATGTTCGCTCCACGGAATGACGCAAACCCCGCAAATCCCAAAAGAGCACGACTTCTCAATCCGGTTGCAATTGCTTATCACAACTAAGCACATCCAACGCGACTGTTAAAGTCTACCTCATGGGTTCCAAGCTTCACAAAAAAGGGTAGATCCCTGACAGCTTGATTAAGTCCCTGTCTCCTGATGTGGTGCAATTCACAAGCATGGATCACCCGATACATCAAGAGGGCTCACCAGGTCGAGGACCCATAGCGGAACAGCCGACTTCATAAGTCGCAGCTTCCTTAGCGAGGTCCCGCAAGCGTTGACCACACGATACATCGAGGTGATTCACTAAGTTGAACAACCCATGAAGGAACAAGCGACTACTTATGCCCCAGATTCCTAAATCGAGATCGTTTGCCATGCCAAAGCATCCAGTAAAGGAACTGGCGTCTGTCCCACGGATTCAAATATAAGACCTCCCATGCGGGGCACAAAAAAGTCTAGCCTCTCTTCGTGAGAGCAACGGCGAAAGACCTCCCCATGCGGGGGCATAAAAAAGTCTAGCCCCTCTTCATGAGAGCAACGGCGAAAGACCTCCCCATGCGGGGGCATAAAAAAGTCTAGCCCCTCTTCGTGAGAGCAACGACGAAAGTCCTCCCCATGCGGGGGCATTAAATCCCAAGTCCTTCCTTTAGCGGGGGCATCCAACATAAAGTCCTCCCCTAGCGGGGGCATCAAATCCCAAGTCCTCCCTTAGCGGGGGCATCAAACCCAAAGTCCTCCCCTAGAGGGGGCACCGTACATAAGACCTTTTCAAGCAAAGGCAGAAAGATACAATGACTTCTCCACGTAGAAGTCCAAATTAATCAGTTAAATATAAAATTCTGATCCATCCAACGGCCACAATCGCCTTGGCATCAGAAGCACAAAGCAAAGTATTGATCCGATCAGGTACACGTTTCATAAAACGTAAACCGTCATATGAGATCACGTAATTCATTGCAAAGGTATAACTTGAAATCTGCAATTCAGAACTCAAGCGCCATTGTGAATTCAAGCTCGAATACCATGTCTATGCAAACAGCGTTTGACAAATCATAACTGTTAAATAAAGCAGTTCTGCATAGATATGACATTCAATTTATTATACATCATTCATTAATGATTAACTAACCTGTTATTGATGTGGACGATCAATAACAACGTATAAATCCAAACTCGTGCAAGTTCTTGTCTTCATTACAGAACAGGTGTTACGAAGCACAAAGTCCAGTCAAAAAGTTCAAACTTGGATCGTCTGGAATCAGCGAGTCAAAGCAAGATTTGCTATAGCAAACAAAATGCTACGACCGAATTCCAACGCAGACCATGATAACAACGTTCTTTTCGAAGCTTGCATTTCTTACAAGTAAAAAATACAAGCTTCGAGGGGCAAATGTTAACCAGCTGAAAGCTTATACAAGCATTTTGACAAACATGACAAGGGTTACATCAGACCTTGGACAGCACTGGTGGTCGGTCAAAGCATCACCTCCCTCTGGTCGAGCAAAAAGCCCCCATGCTGGTCGGTCGATCTCCATTCAACCTGATTGTTCACTTCTGCTGTACTTTGGAGCGAGCTGTCTTCATCAAGGAAGAGCAAAACTGAGCGGTCGAGTTCATTAGCACCCTGGTCGGTGCTGGAACCTCACCACCTAGTCGGTCAGGAGACAAGCTCCACCTGATCGGTCTGCTCGCTAGCGACCTGGTCGGTCTGCTCTCCAAAGACCTGGTCGGTCTGCTAACCAACATCCTGGTCGGTTCAAGCATCCTCCACCTGGTCGGTCACGAGACGAGCACCACCTGGTCGGTCGCGACAGCAGCCTCCTCTTGGTCGAGCTTGGAGCGAGCAAGGTCCGATCGAACTTCTACCTGGTCGGTGCTGGAGACTCGAGCTGGTCGGTCACGGAGTCTTCATGCTGGTCGGTTTTAGGAGGAGCTCCAAGGCTGGTCGATTCCAAGGAGAAAAGGCAGAGACTCCAAAGAAGAAGGAACGAGCAGCTTTGGATAAAGATGAGAATACAAAAGTGAATGGCACTGTTGTAATATCCAAACCCCATTTTAAATAGTAAAGTGTAAAGATAAGTGAGCACGTGGCTTGCAAGCAAATTGTCCATTCACATATTGCAAGAAAATGGGTCGGTACATTTGTTCTTCATTGGATCGGTCTTGTAGCAAGCTCCATCTGGTCGGTTGCAACATGTAAAAGGCTGAAGCATGTCTTTGATCGGTGTATGTTGTCCAACTCATCGCCAACTCGTTGCCAACCTAGCGCCACCTATACACTTCAAATTACAAGTGTGCCACTACCCCTTATCTCCAACTATAAATACCCCCTTTCTCTATGCCCAAGGGGGAGAATTGGAACACCCCGAAGGGCTGCTAAAGTCATTTCTCCAAGGCATTCTCAAGCTTCATCCATGGCTTCTAAAGCTCTATTCATCTTCATCCATTAATCGATCGCTTCCATTGGAGATTCACCATTAGGATCCATCCAAACTCTACCCAAGCAACACAAATCTCCATTTATCCTCTCTAGGAGCTTAATCTACCATTGGAATGCTAGGGAATCAAAGGGATCTTCCTCTAAAGTGAAGCATTGAAGGCTTTTCATCCATTTCAATCAATACTCGGGGAGATCTAACCGTTCCACTAGCTAATTCAAGTGCGATTCATATCAAAGAGGGAGAAATGAGTGATTCATTGTAAATTGAGAGAGATTTGCATGGCTTTGTATTTGGCATCGTGGAAGTGATAATGGAAAATGTTTATATAGTGGACGTAGGTCACGTTTGACCGAACCACTCTAAAAATTGTGTGTTCTTCTCTCTTATTGCTTTGTTTTTGCGAATTGCGGTCTCACATTTCTTCATACATGCTTTTCATGGTGTCTCTCCCTTAATTTGGAAACGTGCTTTCTTAGCACCTTGCCACTGAACGGGCGACGCACTCTTTAAAGCATCGTATTTAGTGTTTGGTCATTTTTTGATTAAAACAATTAATTAACCATCTAAAACCACTGCTAATAATAGCCAACGACGACCATTGAAAACCGTCGAAAAATCATGATTATACAACTGCATAGTCTGAAACAAATTCATAACCAGTTTCCTCCACCCCTAAACCCTAACTCCTCCCGCAATTTCAACCACATCTGTCATCGTCATTGAACCCTATCCCCAACCGTCAAAATCTTCACAAACTTACAATATTAGTCAACCACTCCTTTAATCCAACAAAGTTCGGGTATTTTCCCTTTAAATTAACACTACAAAAAAAACTGAATATCGCGACGCTCATAAACATCGGTATTTCGTCGGGAAAAGCAACTCCCGATGGAATTACCGACGAAATAATACCATCGCCATATTTAGCATCATTAAAATTTTCGACGAAATTTTCCGACGTTTTATCCTTGAAATCGTCAACATTTAGCGACGATTTTGCGATGTTTTTTTTAATAGAAAATAATAATTCTGCGATGAATTTAGCGATGCCGGAAAGAAAAGTGTGTCAAATAAAAATTCATCGGAGAATACCGATGAATTAACAACCTATTGTACGATCTTTAATTTTTATTTTTCCTGATGAATTTAGCGATGAATCCCAACAGAACTAACACCTATGATTACTGTATCAGCACTTTCAGTTATCACACTGTCACATCTAGTTTCTATACCCAGCAATATTTAACACATTTTATCACATTAGAACCATTTCCTTTAGTTTCATTTCTCAACAATGTATTATATATGAATATATGTTATCACATTAACACTTCCTAATGTTTTGAACAATATACTGTAAACAACCAGTTCCATAAGGCAATGAGATTTCTAAAATTCAGCAACAATTCAAAACTTACATATAAAATAACCAAAATAATATCAAATACTATACAATTATTAATCACAGTAGTAAAAGTAGCCAAAAAGTGATTAAATATATCATATACGTTGTTAATTCAATCAGCGTTTACAGTCAAGTTTGTAATAGTTTGCATGTAAAATAGCTTTAACCATGTTGAATGTTTAATAATGGCCAAATTTTCGAACAGCTTGCCAATTCTGGATAATTCCATAGGTAGAACATGCCTTCTTTTGATGCTGAAGCAAGTGATGTCCATTCATGAAATATGAGCATGGAAAATATTCTCAACATCAGCTCCTGATTACCATAAACAATGACATACTCAATTTAAAAAAGGCCCATTTATTAAGCATTATTATAAAAAATACTCGATATCAGCATTGCACTAACAATTTGACACCGCAACGTTGCACTACAATTTGGCACCGAAGTTGAAACCACCAGGGGAATGTCCACCCTAAAATTAAACGATTTCATAGTCAGTCCATGAAAAAATACATGTAGTAACAATAGGCACAACTTTATATAGCTGAAATATAAAATGAACTGAGCAAACTTACATTCTGGATCACACTTAACATAACAAGAGTGGCCTCAAATATATCAGTACGGAACTGATCAGTGCCCCATTCTACAGATAATATAAATCATCGTGTAACAATTATAGAAGTTAAGAAAAAATTAGCTTATTAGTCAAAGCTCAATAATTGATAGTTTTGGTTTTGTAAACAATACAAATCTGAGGATCTCTAGCGTTTGCATCAATATTTCCCAGCATTGCATTTATTTTTGAGGTTACAAGCTCACGAAAGCAGCTATTAATAAATCATCATATACATAAAAAATATCATCAAATACGGTAACATGAAACTAGGCACCCATAATCAATATAAGAACATACCTATGTCTAGCTAGAGTAGCATGGTTGCACGCCATGTTGAGTTTGAATTCTCCTACAAAACATATCAATATCCAAAGTGAATTTAATAAATGTAATAGCCTTTAGAAAAGCTTCTAGCATACTTATATCCAACACAGTCAACATAGCAGATAACACCAGCTTCCTTTATCTCTTTTGCTTATACCATACCAAATTTTAGATATATATCGCAAACAAAGCTAAAGTCATTAACTCCTCATGACTTAAAATCAGCTAGAAGAACAACAGAGAAAAAACCATTATAGTATTAAATTTTAATAGAGATTTCGTCGTTTACTTGCAAACATGCAAATAGTTGTGCACAAACAGAAAGAAATGTCAATACCTAACGACATGGTCAACATCATCCCTACATTGAGCATATTTTGATATATGCTTTTGTCATCACACCCATTGTTCCAGAAATAGATAATGGTTGTTCTGCTTTAAAAAGCAAAAAAGAAACCGAATTTACAAGCGAAAATAGCTCAACAATGGATGTTCTACAATACTTTTAACAATGAACCTCATTAACCTCATCATGATGAATTTAAATGACTAGAAAAAATAAAAATGAAAGAGCCAAAATTCAAAACTGCAGCCACCGAAGAAGCAGCAACAACAGAAGAGAATACAGGCCATGATACAAAAACAATGCATAGTTATACACAAACGAACGATTGCAAAATATTATGGACACACTTTTATCATATGACATGGAAATCAAAAAAAAAAAAAAAAAAATGCCCAAATACACAATTATATTTTATCTAATTTTATTAGAAAATTTTATCTAAGTTGTTGCACTGATAATTTTAGGCTAACTGAGATATAAAATATAGTAGTTATAAAGTTATACCCACTCATAGGCGCCTTCTTGAGCTCCATCTAAAGACAGTTACCCAATGTGGCTACGATTTGAGAGAACTTTATTCTTTTAACATATCTCTAACCTGTCAAATCAATACAAAACAAAAAATAATATAATTTACGGCAAACTATTATTTAACAAGGCGCTTGAAAGAAATGGAGCCTTCACAAAACATAATGATCCGACAAGAATTATACAAATTCATCATCGTCTTTATTCTTTCTGTACTTCCTACATAAAGACAACAGATTGAAATTCAACTGATTACAAAATAGTATACACCATCTAGGCATCAAATGAGATATGGTGAAGAATAGAATTTTGTGAAATAATATTTACAATAGAAAACATTTGGTTCTTCTACTTGAATAATTAAGAAGCCATCCTTTAAGTCTACAGATTATCTTGTGCCAGATTCTTTGACCATGCAGCAATTCATTATGGTTAATTTTGTATTTACTAAAATATTTTTGGCACTTACCACAAAACTGAAACATAGAATGTAGAGGAACTATGTAGGAGCAGCAGAAAGTTTCTCAGCTTGTAAGGTTAATCTACATATTACGAATAAAAGGAACAAGGTATAGAACAAAATTTAAGTATGAGGTTAAGAATAAACAGAGTGACAAAGTTGCAACAGAAAATTAAGCATGGAGAAAATTACGTCATTCTTAGATGTTTAAATGGCATCAGTTGTTCCAACTTAATATAAGACACCTATGAAAATTTCACTTGCACTAATTTCGTCAACTAAAACTTTATAGAGCACTTTTGTTGTTGTTTTAGCACTGAGTAACTCAGTAGAACCTTTTAATACACCTAACAAACCAAAATCAGAACTTTGTTCCACAATTCAAGCATGATTTCAACTAACATTCTAAACTAAATAAAATACAACTGTTGCCTGTTTCTATTAACAAACATCTTATTTTTGCCTGTTTCTATTAACAAACATCTTATTTTCTTCTAGGGTTTTGATTTGCTTAAGAAAACACAGTGAGCTTTCAAACAAATGGAATAAAATCAAACAATGTGAGAACAAATCGAACATCATCTTCAAATTCAAAATCAAACAGAATGCTTATTTGAAAATCAAATCGATAGAAGACCTGGCCTCCAGAAGACGAGTTGAATTTTGTGCATATCAAGATAAATCGAAATCGAATTTGATGTCTATGAACTTTATAGCAACTAATATTTCAATTATTTCTCAATATACATGCAAGTCAAACGAAAGTATGTGAACTGACGGAAATACGTATTCCCACTGATTCTTCCTAGATTTCATGAGCACAAAATAATATATTCTGTATTATTGAATCATGGTACGAAGACTTATATAGATTTCTACATCCTTATTGGCTATTAAGTCTCCACAGTTAGAAGCTTTTATTCCTTGAAGTATGAAGCAGTTTTGATATTGATCAAATTATGAATTCAAAGAAATCGGACAACTTACTATTTGGTCCATAACTTGTCTAGAACACAAAGATGATGAAAGTATATGACATTTTTTCTTGACTTCTACATGCTTGACCCCAAAAGAACAAATCTATTTAATAGTGTAGATCTTGGCTACCAACCAACAGTCCAATATACAAGTCAATATAAAATAAACTTTAGGCTAGACCTGTAATCCCAATTATAATATGCTATCTGGCTAGACACAGGATTATTAACAAGGAATTGACCAAAAACAACAAGACTTAAAATAAATGAAGAGCTGGGTCATGCTTATCTCGGACACAGAAGCAATTATTCAACAAGCTTTACAAATAGGCGCAGGCCCTAATGTTTCAGATGCTTACACAATCAATGGCCTTCCTGATATACTCTACAATTGTTCGGCAAAAGTAGTTTCAGCAAATTGTATATATGCCCAAGTACAACTTGTATAACACATTGAATTTTGCAGATACCGACAGGAAAGACATACGTGCTGCGAATAATCAACGCGGCTCTTAAGGACAAGCTAAAGATGGAGCCAGGAAAAACATACTTGTTATAAGGAGGCAGGGGCGGCGGCGCGGTTGAGGGCACGGACGGCGCGGTTGAGGCAAGAGCGGCGGCGCAATAGATTTAGGTTCTTTTTTTTTAGACCTGAAAAGAAACGAAGGACGAAAGAAGGGGACTAACGTTTTATATTTTGATATCTTTTAGCTCGTTTTCAGTAAGCCCATTTCAATAAATTGCCTTTTTGTCCATTGAACAGTCCGTTTGATAATATTTTTATTGAAAATCTGAAATTCAATTAGAGGATTGTTGGTAAATATAATTTTAAAAACAATTTTACGATCATAAAAAAATTCTTTTTATTTTAACTATTTTCGAATTGCAACAGATATAATATTGCAAACTAAATTGTTTAATTTTCCCAAAAAAAAGTATATACATTTAAACAATAAATTCTGATTAGTCTACAATAATTATTTTATGTAAATTACATCAAAATTATTAACTTGTATATTTCATCAAAATATATTTAGAATATTTTAAAAACAATCGACATATACGTTAGTATGCATGTTCGAGAATATGATATCTCATCAAAGATAAAACAGTTTATAATTAGCTTCTCCATGTTAGTAATCAGTCGAGAAAAACGTCACAATACCAACAATTTTCGCGATGCTTTTTCTCAATTTATTGGGATGGTATTAACCATCACTATTGCATCAGGGTTGCGCTGCGATTTCTTATGCTTTTATTTCATCGGCGTTTAGGCGTCGCTATTGACAATGTTTCTTGTAGTGTAATTAATCAGAAAACATCAAAATAGTGTTAATTTATTCACACTGATCAATTACAATGATGTGTTGGTGGACTGAGATATGCCAATTATGGTTCTTCGTGTCTTGCTTCGAAAATTAATGTGTATTAAGCGCTAACTTCGGTCAATTAGTGTATGCACTCATGAATGTAAGATAATATATATATATATATATATATATATATATATATATATATTGTTAAGTAGTTATATATCAACTAAAATGTCGATAAAATATTTTATTTACATAATCTTTATTACTATTTACCCTTCATTGTATATAAATCTATTTTAAATGAATATGCCATGACATAAAATATAAAAATTAACTTATAAATTCAAATTAGCATTGGTTAATATAAAAAAAAAATAGCTTTCATTCTTTACAAATTCAAAAAAACGAATTCATATATAATGCTAATATAAAAAGTTATTGTATAATGTACTTTTCTTTAAGATATAATATTATATTCGTAATATCAAAGGATATGGCATCATTTCTTTACAAACATATACTAGAGTTACAGGGGTGTTTCAGTCATTTCACTATTTCTGTCCATTTTTACATTTTCGATCCAAATTAATTACCGTTAAACCGCGTTGTATAAATACTAGTACATCAGCCTTTGTATGAATTAAACAACCAATAATACAATTTCAGTCATCTTCTTCTTTAATTACTTTGCAATAGCTTTCGCTCATTTTTCACTACAATAAAAAATGCACTTTTACAACTGCTAAAAGAAGTTGTAATGGATCTATTACAACGGGCATCCGCTCGCCGTTATATCCATAGTGGTAATAGAGATGAAGCTTTTAACCACTGTTTCTGGCTGTTGTGGAAAGTTTTTTTAAGAACGGTTCAGCAGTTCTAAACTCATTGTTACAACTGATTTTAACAGTTGTAAAAAAATTAATTTACAACTGCTGTGAACTATTGCGAAAGATTTTTTTTACAATTGCTACACACTTATAATAAGAAATAACGCAAAATAAAAGCAAAAAGTTGGTGATAATATTTATAAGAGTAGCGGTTAAGTACACAGTAGCTACTCTGCAGAACAGTGATCGTACAAACCATTATCTGTAAGCTCATGACTGTATCCGCCGATCAACTATATACCTATTAACTAGTGACTAGAAAAATAATTGTTGCAAAAACTATGCAGCTAATAGAACCATAGTGTGCTAGGCAAATAATGGCATATGAGTGACATATCCATCTTCTAGGGGGAACAAAAATGTCGTATGATCCTATACTTGTACTGATTTTATGACCCATAGTATTGATAGTACTTTTAGCTGCATGGAGTTAATACTTCTGTAGATAGGATTTTCATACCTGTTTTACTGCTTATGATCTATAGCACCATATATAGTGTACGACTAAGGCCTTTAATTTACAGAATAATTAATCACTACTAACACCCCTCGCTTAACTCCAAATAAAATCACCATTCCCCAAAATTCTCTATTCCCTATACCCAACCAATTAGCACCCCTTGAATTCCATCTTTTTGCAATTAAACCCTCTTTTGTTCTTGGACTTGATTGCAGAAAGATAAAAATCAGGGATTCTTATTGGTTAAGTATAGAGGGACAGAGGATTAGCTCTCACTTAACTCATCTTTACCACATGCATGCAACTTATTTATCAAACTATAAACGCAGGTTGTCCCTTCTTCTTTATAAAATTTAGCAGATATATATGGGTCATGAGCAGTAAGCCAAGAATCAAGTTCCTCCAATTGGTTGATAACATATCAAAAGTTTTAAAGCTTTTGCTTGGTCGGAGAAATGAAGGTGGAAATCTTGTTAGCACAATGAATGCATCCAACAAGTAATAAGTTACAACTAATTAAAAAAGATAGGACAACTAATCTTTATGTCTATTCCAAATTGTGCATTTCCAACAACTACATAACACCCATGGTGGAAAGTGAATTGTAACTTGGATTCATAATTCGAATTGCATAATCACTACAAGAAAACACTGATTTAGTGTTAGATATTTAGAAGAGGAAATTTCTGTCGCTAATTTGCGACAGATTTCCATGTGATCTGCAAGGGATAGTTTTTTGGTATTTTCAATTTTTTTTCTTTTATTTATTACCATCGTCTTCTGTCATCCCACACTAAGCCATCGCAAATTGCGCCAAATTACCGACAAAAAATTTCTGACGTTATTTTCCGCTGCAAATCCAGGCAGAATACCGACGAATATTTGTCGAAGCTATTCTGCAGTAGAATTCCAACAGATTTGCAAGAGATGAAATTATCAGTTTATTATAATAATTATTTAACAATTAATAATAAAATTTAATACTGATGAAATGATATCTAGTATTCAATAATTAATTTTAAATAATTGTATTTAATAATTACGGTTGATAATTATAGTTGATACTTATATTTTATAATTGTAGTTGATAGTTATATTTTGTATCTTGAATATTTTAAATTTTTTAAATCATCTTGAATAAATTTGAAATAAATCATAAAGTTTATAAAACTAATTATTGTTTCAAATGCCTGCTTCAGCACAATTTTGGTTCGCACCCGCACCCTTAGTTTTTTCACTATAATTTTCGAAGCCCACCCATACGTTTTAGAGTCTGCATTAAAATAAATCTCAACATAATTTCTAAATCGTAAATCCCTAAATCTTCAAAATTAACATAAAATATTCCCAAATCGACCCTGACTTTAATGATGTTTCGACATTGTCGCTGCTACTTCGGCTTCCATGAGTTTGATGATATAGTGTCGCACTACCAAAAAAAAAAAAAACCTTTTACAACACGGTATTTGCAACAGTTGATTAAACTATCATGGAAAAAGTGGAGGAATTATAATATTTGTTTTAAACGCTATAAAAATATATTTTGTGACAATAGTATTTTGAAAAATGGTATATTTAATTAGCTTGTAAAATGTTTGTTAGAATCATTATAAATAATCAATTATATATATAAAAAAAATATTATGTTGTTATATATGATTTAATTCATATCAATTATTACGTTTCATTGATATACTTGACAACAATGTTTTACAACTTAAATATTTGAAAGATCATACTTAATATTTAAGCTCTTACTAAATGATGTAAACCGTAAATTTTAGGAAAGTATAATACAAAACGTAAGTGAAACTAATCTAGCATTTTGAAATTCACACTAAAAATGTAGCATGAATATAAGTGAGAAGCCCCGAAGGACTGAAAAATTCCAAGTGTTAGAATATTCATTATGATTCAAATAGTTAAAAATAATCAATGATTTGAAATTTTGAGTAAAAACTTTTTGTAATGCTTTATTTTATGATTGATGAGAAGGCTACGCAGCGAACCATTCCATTAATTAGATTAGCGATCCGCATGATTATAATTCTGACCGTTGGATTAATACCATCCTAGCCATTTTCATCTACCATCAGATTAAATTATATGCTGGCTCCAAATCTAAATTTCTTCTAGTGCCGAAGCGAAAATTTTGGGCTCCAAAACAACTTTCGCGTGTAATTTGCAGGCTCGCTCTCTATGCTTCTTCCTCTCCCTTGAAACTTTTCTTCCTCTTCCTCCAGATCTAGACCCGATAGGAAACCATACAACTCCTGATAAAATCGAATTCAAGACACATACCTACTCCTAATCCAAATTCCCTTCAGATCGAGTCACCAACTCAAAATTCCCCCAATTGATCCAATTCCATGGTCCCCATCAAATTCCCAATTCGACCCGATAATTCAATCGAGACTACATTTTAAAATCAGATCCACTATAAGAAACTCAAATCATCTCAGTTTTATACCCATTTCATTGAACTCTTGAATACACCGTAGATCTGATGGGCTCTTGCAAAAGGATCTTAACTTAATCCCAATGTGTCCTAACTCTTAGATCTGATGTATTTCAACCTTGCGGATTTTCCTACGTGCTTGATGATCCATTAGCTTTGGACTTTGCGTCGTCTCATAGATCTCCGCGGATTTGTCCTGCTCCTTTCTACCTCATTCAAGACTGTATACAGCTGACGAGGTATTGTGTATGTTTCTGGTCATTGAATCGGGGATTAAAGCTGTGTTTTACCGTGAGTTCAATTTTTGGTGATTTTCATTTTACATAGTTTAGGTTTTGAGTTTTGTTATGTTGTTAGTTCTGACTTTTGCTTGTTTTGTTATGTGTTGTGTTGTCCATGATGACGTTCCACCGTCACGGCCAGCAAGCATCGAGAAGCTTTGATCTGAATTTTTGCTGGTTATTGTGTAATGCGTCCCCTTATTGCCTTACGTCTCCCCTGTGTCATATGTTGTTGCAAAGGTTCCGTGCTAAGTCGTGATGGTGTTGGTTTGTTTTCTTTGGTCACTGAAGTGTATGGATAATAGTTTTGTCAGTTTTATTTTCATGTGCTGCTGCTTCACCATTGGAGAGGAAGAGCATTGCTTATGCATTATGTCTGATCTTGAAGTTGCGCTGCTTACGTGAGTTCATTTGGTCATACTAATTACTGTTAAGTCATTGGAGCTATGTTATTTTGCGATGGTGCTTCTTGCTTTTGCATGTTCTCTGCGATTAGGCCTTGTCAAATGTTGATGTGAAGTTACTGTGTGCTGTGGAGCTACAATATGCTATGTTACTGCTTTTACTTTTTGTGATGGCACTTCAGTTAGGAGTTTAAAAAAAAAGTGTGATCAAGGTATTTCTTGCTCAAAACTGGAGGAAAACAAAATGCAATCATTTATATATAAACAATCAAACTTCAATCCCAGGAATGCTAAACAACCTTATTAGCAGAACAATTGCATGGGAGAATGAGAGAAACTAGCCTTTCATATATGATGGGGTAAGCTAAGTGTATTAATAATGACATATCTTTGTCTACAGTTTGACATCTCAGTCGGGAGTATACATGCATATTTGACATGTTTTACAGGGTGCTTTGACTATGCTAAGTGTACCTGGAGCATAAGAATATATGTTTGACGTATCAGGTATTTATTTTTCTTTTTATTTATGACATGTTTCATGTTTAAATGTTATATATGATGTATTTTGTTAGGCATGGTAGTATGTACATTATATCTGCATATTTGACATGTGCTAGGCAAGGTATATTATGGAGCTTAGTCAGTTGCGAAATGGTTATTTCGTTGTAGTGTATAATATTCATGTGCCACTAACATATGGTGTACAAGCATACGGGGGTGGGGGTGTGCAAGTCACAGTGATGGAAAACAATCAAGCATAGCAACAATCCTCACATCTCTCACTCAGTGCGTAAAGCATACGATATCCACCACTTCGACCACCCAATATTATGCTATGATCACTCTGCCCCATGAAGTCACAACGGCTTCACTGCACTGATCCATAGCCACTAATCTTTCGCTATGTCCACTTTGCCCCAGGGAGTCGTACACACCCCACTGCACTGGCTCATAGTCTTACTAATCCTTTACAATGTCCACTCTGCCCCATGGAGTCGCAACGGCTCCACTGCACTGACTCATAGTCTTGCTACGATCACTTTGCCCCTCGAGTCATGATGACTCTACTGCACTGAAACGTAGCCCATCATTCCTTTTCAGTGGTGAATCGAAGTTATGAACGTCGACAACTCCTTAGCACACGTCCCGCAGCAAAGTCCAATCATGAAGTGAACTCATTGGATCCCAACTGGATCCTAAGCTCTAACTTCCATTTGGACTACCTTTGCATCTCGGGTTATTGGTCTTCATCAGATCGGTTCGGATCGTCGCCTTCATGTCATAGCGGTTCGGATCAGCCTTCAGTACCCCCCACTAGATCGATTCGTTCCAAGCTTCTCCGGATCGGATCACGGTCTTCATCTGGTGGCGGTTCGGATCGGCCTCCTCCAAAGCACACCGGGTCGGATCGCAGCCTCCAAGTCCAGTCGTAGTACATCGGTTTGGGTCGGGGTACTATGGCGGACCGGGTCAGAGTACTTCTGGTGGATCGGGCCGGTCATGATCTCCTCCAGGTTTCAAGTCAACTCGTAGCATGCAGGCTCGGTTCGGATGCAAGGGGGCGGATCGTGGATGGGCCGCACGAACGGTTCGGTTCGGACCTCCCCATCCGATCTGATCCCTGTCCATTTCCTGCATTTGTCCAACGAGTTGTTTACACCATTCGGCGGCGTTTTCGACCACTCTAACTATTTTAATTAGTCACAAAGCATACCACAAAGTCATAGCAACAAATAGAAGTGACCTCAAACACCAAAATATCAATATGATAGGTTAAAATGGATCAAACATAGCCAAAACCCCATATTTTCCCTAAAGCATGTTCAAGCATAATTAATGATAGGATTAGCAAAACTTAACCGAATTAACCCAAGTTTCTAACAGAGGTCTAAAACATCATTTAAGAATTTATAAATATTTTTCCAGATTTTTAACATGCATAAATGCGCTAATTATCACTAATCACCCCTTAATTCCCTAAATTCCGCGATTAGAAAAATTAGTCCAAATTAACCTAAATTCATATTAGAGGCATAAAATAATATTCTGAAATTTTACAAATATTTCTAGATTTTTCTGAGTTATAATTTCGCTAATCTTCGCTAATTACCCTAATCAGCCGTAATTAGTGAAAAACAATGCAAATCACTCACCTTAGCCACAAATAAACCTTAGATCTGAAATAAATATCTGATATGGCACGAATACTAATGCTAAACATCAGCTCTAATCTCGATTTTGTGAAGATCTCCCTTGATTTGATGTTGCTAAGCTTAATCCTTGATTGGAAAGTGATTTGGAGGTGATTTAGAGGTTGGAGGCCATTTTTAGGGTTTCTAAGAGGTTAGTGGAGGCTAGGAAACTAAAATGGAATGAAACCCTAACTCTTTTCAGCCTCCCCATAACCCTAATCCCGAAATGGGTTATGGGCCCATTCACTAATCACCCTATTTGGCCCGGTCAAGTAGTTTTTACCTTCCAAACCTTATTTCATCCATTTCTCCTAAATGGTAAGTCCGTTTTCCACATGTAACCACTCTACGGAGAGGTAAACCATCATCCAAAGCCAATGGAAGTGGTTTCTGGTCAAAAATCCTTTCCAATCAAAAGTTATGGCCGAAACAAGATCAACAAGGGGCAAAACGGTCATTTAAAAATCGGCAAAAATCATGAACATGGGAAATGACACCAATGGTCGTTTCCCAGAGCCACATGACCATACGACTTCATATAAGAAAGAAAGAAATATTCTACAATTCTCCATTGCGTAGAATGCGGGTTGTTACATTCTTCCTTCCTTAAGGAATTTCGCCCCCGAAATTCCCTAACCAAAACACACAAAGGGTCCCGCATGCCTATCAGCCATAAAACAACAATCAAACATGCAAAACAAGTCTATCCTAGCATGCGGAATAGCTGAATTGCAAAGTAAATCTTACCAGGCAAAGAGTTCTGGGTACGTCTTCCAAATGCTTTCCTTTGTCTCCCAAGTACAGTCATTCTCGTTCTTGCCCCACTAAACTTTGACTAGCTTCACCGCCTTCCTTCGAAGTTGTTTTGTATCGTGTCGTGCTCGACAATACGAATCGGCTTGCAGTTCCCAACCGCTTCGGGTTCCACTTCAAGGTCCTCTAACTGATCAGGTGAAATAGTCATATATGGGTCATGCACGAACTTCCTTAGCTGAGAAACATGAAATACGTTGCGAACTCCCGCCATCTTCTCGGGTAAGTCAACTCTATACGCCAAATTCCCAACTTGTTCGAGAACTGGGAATGAGCCAACAAATCTTGGTTCCAACTTGCCTCTCCTGCCAAATCGTATCACGCTCTTCAACGGAGAAATCTTGACAAACACCAAGTCACTAACGGAGAATTTTAAGTCTCTTCTCCTCTTATCAGCATAACTCTTCTGCCTATCCTGGGCAGCCTTCATCCATTGTTGAATGATCTTAATCTTATCTGAAGTTTCCCTTACCACATCTGGTCCAAGCATAAACTTCTCACCTATCTCTATCCAACATGATGGCGAGTTGCACGGTCTTCCGTACAAAGCCTCATATGGAGCCATACCGATACTGGATCGGTAGCTATTATTATATGCAAACTCTACTAGATGCAAATGGTCATCCCATGATCCACCAAAATCCAATATACAAGCTCTCAAGAGATCTTCCAATATACGATTCACCCTCTCAGTCTGACCGTCGGTTTGAGGATGATACGCAGTACTGAGATATAATTCTGACCCTAGAGCCTCTTGTAAGCTCTTCCAAAACCCACTAGTAAACAACGGGTCTCGGTCACTCACAATGCTTTTAGGTACTCCATGAAATCTCACTACCCACTTCATATGCAGTTCTGCTAACTAAGCTGTCGTTCTGGTCGATTTGACTGGTATAAATCTTGCACTCTTGGTCAATCGATCCACAATTACCCGAATGCTATCATGTCTCGATTTAGTCCTTGGTAAACCATCAATGAAATCCACCGAGACTTGCTCCCATTTCCATTCGGGAATTTCTAATGGTTGCAACAAACCAGTAGGCTTGTTTTGCTCGGCTTTAACTAGCTGGCAATTCATGCACTTGGATATAAACTTCCCAACGTCTCTTTTTATCCCTTCCAGTAGTAAGTCTACTTCATGTCTCGATACATCTTATCACCACCGGGGCGTATAGTCAGTTTTGAGTGATGACATTCCCTAAGCACTTCATCTCTCAAACCATTCACGTTGGGTACAACTAGTCTTCCATTCTTTCGAAGTCATCTTTCTCGATCAAGCCCATACAAATTCATCTCCTCACCGTTAATATTCATCTCTAACTTGGAGATGATTTCCAATAGATTAGGATCGTCCCTCTGACTGGAACCAATCCGCTCAATCAAAGTGGGTCTGATCGTCAAACTAGCTAACATCTCTGGATCCAATTCGCACTTTGGTCTGAAATCATACCCCGCGATATACTCCAGTTGCTTCCATTCAAGAAACATAGCCCCTAAACTGGCATGTCTCCTACTCAAGGCATCGGCTACCGCATTGCCTTTCCCAGGTGTATATGCGATACCAAAATCATACAAAGCCAAGAACTCTAACCATCTCTGCTGACTGAGATTTAGATCCTTTTGAGAGAAAAGATACTTTAACGATTTATGATCGGTAAACAACTAGAATCTTTCTCCCAAGAGATAATGTCTCCACATCTTCAATGCGAACACGATCGCTGCCAATTCCAAATCATGGGTAGGGTATCTTTTCTCATGCGGGTTCAGTTGCCGGCTTGCATAAGCTACAACCCTACCTCCTTGCATCAATACAACACCTAGTCCGATACCACATGCATCCGTGTATACCGTCATCTCTTCATTCCCTTTAGGAATGACTTACACTGGCGCACGCGTCAAATTTTCTTTTAGACTCTTGAATGCATTCTCACACACTCCGTCCCAAACGAAGGCTTGATTCTTCTTAGTCAACTGAGTCAACGGTGCGGCTATCTTGGAGAAGCCCTGGATAAACTTACGATAATATCCAGCTAACCCCAAGAAACTTCTTACGTCTGTTGCATTCTTGGGCGTAGACCAATCCTGTACCGTAGCCACCTTCGTAGGGTCCACGGCAATACCATTCTCTGAAACAACATGGCCCAAGAATCTCACTTCCATCTTCCAGAAGTGACACTTAGAAAACTTTGCTTTCAATTGGTGTTTTCTCAATACCTCCATCACTATCCTCAAATGTCCCTTGTGTTCTTCCTCTATCCTTAAGTAAACAAGGATGTCGTCTTCGAACACAAGAACAAACTTATTCAACTGATCTCTGAATACCCGATTCATAAGATCCACGAAGTACGCTGGTGCATTGGTCAACCCAAATGGCATGACCAACCAATCATAGAATCCAGACGGCGTCCTAAATGTCGTTTTTGGAACACTCTCAGCAGCTACTCGGAGTTGATGAAATCCCATCGCGAGGTCCAACTGGGAGAACACTCTTGCTCCTTCCAGTTGATCAAACAAATCATCTATCCATGGTAGAGGATACTTATTCTTCCTCATCACCTTATTCAACTCGCGATAGTCCACACACAAACGAAGGGAACCATCTGCCTTAGTGGCAAACATAACTGGTGCTCCCCACTCGGAGACACTTCTTCTAATAAACCCTTTCTTCGAAAGATCACTTACTTGCACCTCGAGCTCTCGCTGCTCCCTTGGTGCCATTCGTTGAAGTGGCATCACTATAGGTCTGACATCTTTCACTAAATCAATATGGAACTCAATCTCTCGGTGTGGTGGAAGTTCGGTCACTTCCTCGAAGATGTCCGGATACTGGCCAACCACAGGCACATCTGACAACTCATCATGCAGGATGTCGAGGGAATTTATAAAACTAGCCATTATGCTATCACTAGGTAGACTATCAAACACTACCCTCCGCCCATCACCCGCCCTAATTGTCACCAAAAAGCCCTCACAGTCTACCACCACCCCGTATCTTTGGAGCCAATCGACCCCCAATATAATGCCTACCCAGTAAAGCCCAAAACAAAGCAATCACAAACAAACATACATTCATGACTCGATAAGACCAATTTCGACAAATCATACTAAGGTTAGTCGAACCACTAATCGAGTTCGTCACAACCAACGGTCTATCGACTATCTTGGGTTCTAGTCCCAACCTATCTACCGGGTCACTAAATATGAAGGAACGAGAAGCCCCAGTATCAAACAAAACTTGAACAGGTACATCAAAAATAGAAAGCATACCTTGAATGAATACATTCTTTCCTCTCTCCGCCGCAGTTAGGGCATTCGACGAAGAAGGAAAAGCACTGATAGCATATGCTTTCACAATCTGCTTCTCCTTAAGGGGCTGTGGACATTTATCCTTATGATGTCCCACTTGGCCACAGTTGTAGCACTTCCTATCCGCTGGCTTGGCCCGACATTCTTTGGCATAATGGCCCTTCTTACCACAACTGAAGCACTCAACATCTTTCTTGCTCTTTTTCTGGTCATCCTTAGCTTGGTTCTGCTTCCTCTTGTTCTGAGAGTTATTCTTGCCTCCACTGCTTGCTTGCGGCTTCAGCCCTTCTGCAGATGCAGCCTCAGTCTTTGACTTAGGGTAAAGACTCTCTGACCTCAAAGCTTTCCCCACAATCGATTCAAAAGTCTCATCGATGTGGTTGATAAGCCTTTCCCCCAAGTATCCATCCAAACCAATAATGAACTTCTCATTCTTCTTCTCAGCAGTGTCGATAAGGGATAATCCATACTTCGACAAAGTGTCGAACTCAGCAATATAGTCCAAGACTGCCCTACCATTCTGCTTAAGCTCCAGGAACTTCCTAAACAATTCCGACTTCTGAGCAGCTTGGATAAACTTGTCGCTAAAGCGAGCCTTAAACTGATCCCAAGTAACCTGATCCTCTGGAGTGGCTGTCTTAATAGCATTCCACCAATTCATCGCTCGCCCTTGTAGCTGACGAGACGCTAGCTTTCTCTTCATCGCATCCTCGATACCCAAGTCGTCGAAGATACGATCACAACTATCTAACCAATCCTGAACATCCGTGGCCGACTCCGTTCCGTGGAACGGCTTCCCACCAAGGTTGGTGTAATCCTTGCACAGCTTGGCAAAATCGACCCTAGGCACCTGCACTATTGGACCACCACCATTACCGGTATTGGGAACTGCTCCTTGAACATCCCTAAGCATCTCTCTCATGAAGTCAATGAACATCGTCCTCATGTCAGGAGCATTCCCATTATTGGCCCCTATACCAGCACCCTTCGTGTCTCGACTCATCATTCAATCTGTAAAGAGAAAACGATTAACTATCTCCATAGTGGTGCTAGTGCAGTACGACTTCATCCTTATGCTACTAATAGTATATATATAGCTTTTGAAAACCAAAGTAATCACAAATATGCACTCTCATATACGTACTATCTCTCCCTAGTGTCTTTTCCTAGGTTAACTATGCAACCTAGAGCTCTAATACCAAATGTGATGGCCCGCCCGCACCAGCTGATATTTACTCCAAAAATTTGCGTTGTACACATGTTCAATTAGCACGGAACAGTCGTCAGAAGAAAAGAAAGAAGACAAGGAATCAACAAAGAACCTATATAATGTCTCACGGCGCATGGAAAAAAATATAATAACAACATACTTGACATAAAACAGGTGAGATAGTGTATAAGCTGAGATAAACTATCATAGCAGCGGAAAATCCAAATACAGCTTATGTTCCACAACATCATTATTACAACTTTTAAAACTGTCTCTAAGGAAAGACAAGGAAGGTACACTACCAATGCCCAAGTAGTGACCACCAACGACACAGGGAGAATATCTATATATATCATACGTGGAAGCCTCCTGCTCGCCTCCGGATCAGCTACTCGTGCATCACCAGTTAACCTGTTTCTAGTCTGCTCGTTTAGGAGCACCCAGAGTAATAAGAAGAGATATAAAACTCTGGGTCAGACAAAAGTCTAATATGAGCGATAAGCAGCTAAACAGAATAATAACAGGTTTACTAAACCATACCTGAACCTGGACCTGCAACCAAAGAGTTAGCACTACATACTGTACAACACTCTAAGGTGCCATTAACATATGGTGTACAAGCATACGGGGGTGGGGGTGTGCACGTCACAGTGATGGCAAACAATCAGGCATAGCAACCATCCTCACATCTCTGACTCAGTGCATAAAGCATACGATATCCACCACTTCGACCACCCAATAATTTGCTATGATCACTCTGCCCCATGAAGTCACAACGGCTTCACTGCACTGATCCATAGCCACTAATCCTTAGCTATGTCCACTTTGCCCCATGGAGTCGTACACACCCCACTGCACTGGCTCATAGCCTTACTAATCCTTTACTATGTCCACTCTGCCCCATGGAGTCGCACCGGCTCCACTGCACTGGCTCATAGTCTTGCTACGATCACTTTGCCCCTCGAGTCATGATGACTCTACTGCACTGATAAGTAGCCCATATTCCTTTTCAGTGGTGAATCGAAGTTATGAACGTCGACAACTCCTTAGCACACGTCCCGCAGCAAAGCCCAATCATGAAGTGAACTCATTGGCTCCTTACTGGATCCTGAGCTCTAACTTTCATTTGGACTACCTTTGCATCTCGGGTTATTGGTCTTCATCAGATCGGTTCGGATCGTCGCCTTCATGTCATAGTGGTTCGGATAGGTCTTCAGTATCCCCCACTGGATCGATTCGTGCCAAGCTTCTCCGGATCGGATCGTGGTCTTCATCTGGTGGCGGTTCGGATCAGCCTCCTCCAAAGCACACCGGGTCGGATCGCAGCCTCCAAGTCCAATCGTAGTACATCGGTTCGGGTCGGGGTACTATGGCGGATCGTGTCGGAGTAATTCTGGTGGATCGGGTCCATCGTGATCTACTCAAGGTTTCAAGTCAACTCGTAGCATGCAGGCTCGGTTCGGATGCAAGGGGGCAGATCATGGATGGGCCACACGAACGGTTCGGTTCGGACCTCCCCATCTGATCCGATCCGATCCCTGTCCATTTCCTACATTTTGTCCCGTGAGTTGTTTACGCCATTCGATGGCATTTTCGACCACTCTAACTATTTTAATCAATCATAAAGAATACCACAAAGTCATAGCAACAAATAGAAGTGACCTCAAACACCAAAACATCAATATGATAGGTTGAAATGCATCAAACATAGCCAAAACCCCATATTTTCCCTTAAGCATGTTCAAGCATAATTAATGATAGGATTAGCAAAACTTAACCGAATTAACCCAAGTTTCTAACAGACGTCTAAAACATCATTTAAGAATTTATAAATATTTTTCCAGATTTTTAACATGCATAAATACACTAAGTATCACTAACCACCCCTTAATCCCCTAAATTCCGGGATTAGCAAAATTAGTCCAAATTAACCCAAATTCATATCAGAGGCATAAAATAATATTCTGGAATTTTACAAACTTTTCTAAATTTTTCTGAGTTATAATTTCGCTAATCTTCGCTAATTACCCTAACTAGCCGTAATTAGTGAAAAACAATGCAAATCACTCACCTTAGCCACAAATAAACCTTAGATCTGAAATAAATCTCTGATATGGCGTGAATACTAATGCTAAACAGCAGCTCTAATCTTGATTGTGTGAAGATCTCCCTTGATTTGATGTTGCTAAGCTTAATCCTTGATTAGAAAGTGATTTGGAGGTGATTTAGAGGTTGGAGGCCATTTTTAGGGGTTCAAAAAGGTAAGTGGAGGCTAGAAAACTGAAATGGAATGAAGCCCTATCTCTTTTCAGCCTCCCCATAACCTTAATCCCGAAATGGGTTATGGGCTCATTCACTAATCACCCTGTTTGGCCCGATTAAGCAGTTTTTCACCTTACAAACCTTATTTCAGCCATTTCTCCTAAACGGTAAGTCCATTTTCCACATGTGACCACTCTATGGAAAGTTGAACCATCATCCGAAGCCAATGGAAGTGGTTTCAGGTCAAAATTCCTTTCCAACCAAAAGTTATGGCCAAAACAAGATCAGCTAGGGGCAAAACGGTCATTTAAAAATCGGCAAAAATCATGAACATGGGAAATGACACCAATGGTCGTTTCCCAAAGCCATATGACCATACGATTTCATATAAGAAAGAAATAAATATTCTACGATTCTCCGTTGCGTAGAATGCAGGTTGTTATAATTTGGAAACCTAGCAAGGAACAGAATTTTAGCACTTCGACCTGGCTGGATTTTGAAACTTGGCCCTACATGATGGTCTTCCAAGCTCAAGAACCAAGCCAACAACCATATTCTAGGACACACATCCTTGTCTATTGTCATTTCAGTATGTTAATACAGTTGTTTTATATACAACATAAGTTTTTCTGTAGTGATGTAGGACAAATATTTTTTTTCTTAGCCCTACCTGGATTGTAAAGCTGGCTTCGCCATTGGCCACAGCCCCCCATCAACAACAAAAAAAAAGCTTTCCGAAAAAGAAAAATTGGAATTTTTTAAAGAAAAGTGGACAATTTTCATTAAACTCTTTATATATTGCCCCGTAAAAGTTTTGGCCCATTCATCTTTGCAATCCTAATTCCGCCACTGTTGACGATTCCATTGTGCACAATTCAACGGCTTCTAACGACTTTAATTTATTTAATCAAATTTATTATAGTATTTTAATAGATTAGTTATATAATTTTTAATCTTTTTTTAATACAAAAATTTAAATCCTATGATTTAATAACGATAATTTTACTCAATCATTCAAATTCACGGTTTGTGATTAATCAAATTAGTACGACCAATAGTGTTTTGTTGAAACACTGTATTCTATTAATTTTACTTAAAATCGAATATACACAGTCATTTTATGCAACTTTCAATAAGTCAACTATACAACTTCAACAAAATTTATGATATGTTGCGTACGTAATAATTTTTTGAATTTAAATCTAATCATTAATCATTGTATAACTATAATTACAAAATTTTAGGTTAATTTGAAAAGACAAATAACAGGTTGTAATCATTAATTGATTTTATATTCATTAATACCTTGTGTAACTACTCAACTTTTACAATAAATTTTAAATTCCTCAAACAAACATATTTACGTTTAATTTAAAAAGAGTGAAAGCCTATAAATTAAATTTATTAATTATCCCTAAAAAACCGCAGCTAATAATAGCGAATGACGACCATTGAAAGCCGTCAAAAAATCGTGATTATACAACTGCCTAGTTCAAAACAAATTTACTACCTTCCTCGTTTCCTAATGTCTAACTCCTCCTGCAAATTCGACCACCTTTGTCATCGACGTTGCAGCCGACCACATCCGTCAAAATTTCACTAACTTACAATCTTAGTCGTATATATACCGCCTTTAATCCAACAAAGTTCATGTATTTTCCCTTCACTGCAACAAAATGGGGATTCATAACATTTGAAAAACGCTATTATATTCAATTATAGCGCTTCAGAGAATGCTATATAACAACATGCTATGTTAGACCATCAGCTTTAAATAGCATAGGGAAAAACGCTATGAAAAATAATAATTCTATAGCGTTTTCTTTTTGCTATTAAACAAAAACGCTATATGAAATCTTAACCATCTGCTTCCTATTATAGCGTTTTGTGCTTTTTTTTATAGCATTTATTCAGGTTCGACTATAGCGTTTATTGTTATTTTTATAGCATATTTTACTACAGTAAATTATTATATGTTTTTAATAGCATTTATTATTACTAATTGATAGCGTTTTAGAAACGCTATAATCTCACATACAATGTTTTAGCATTTACCATTTATATACCACCATTTCTGCACTTTCGTTAATTTTAAATACATAAATATCATTCAAACAACATTCATATATTTCATTATCTATTTCTCAAATGTATATAAACATAACATATTTTCTCAAGTAACAAAATGTAAACTATAACATAATATTTCATACACATCATTCAATATTTTATGAATATAATTCAAACTACTTCTCAAATATCCAAACTTAACAATTCATACATATTGTTTGATCAACTCTTCCATATCCATAATACATCATGTATACTTGCATTAACAATTTACTTACAACGCAGTCGAATGCTAGATTTAATCTTGCTTTGCTTTTGATGTTTCTCCCAAACATAAGAAATTTGGTCCTATTACAAAAAAAAATAAGCAATACTTAGCTCAAAATATTTAAACTTGTATATATAGATTTTTTTGAAAATTAGACTTGTATGTATGTATGTATGTATATATTCTCTCTCTTCCCATTTCAATATTATTTCTTAGTGTGAAGAGAGAGAATGAGTGGAGGAATAGGTGGTGGAGATTAAGGGGGAGAGTTCACGTGCAACATAAGAGGTGTAGCGGAACCCTCCTCACACACACACACACACACACACATATATATATATATATATATATATATATATATATATGTATGTGTGTGTGTATGGGAAAGTCTATAGAGACACAAAATTTTGACACAAATGGTGACACAATTGATTTGCACCATTGGATCATCCCATGAATTACACCTTTCCATATAAAGACAAAAAGATCCAACCGTCGAGGCTCTGTATTTCTTTATGTCTAATTTTGTGTTCAAATAGCCGCCCATATATATATATATATATATATATATATATATATCTGTGTGTGTGTGTGTGTATTTGCAAAGGCCAAACTATTTATGTCTTGTTGTGTTACAAGTAAATTGCTAAGGATCATTAGTAGAATGGTAAGGCCTCTACGGTCTTCAATGTTGGAAATCACATCTAAACAAAATTAAGTAAAGCCAAATTGTAGATAAGCATTTAGGCGACTTAAACATCAAATTTGGGACACACCATTCAACTGAACTTAACATAATTTGACATTTCGAAATATTCAGATGGGAAATCCTCCTTTGCAGGCTGGAATATCCTTTTCTTCTTTTTATTACAAATTAAAAACTTTTTAATTTGTTCAGCACTAATAGTTATTGTGGCAAACAACGTTAGGGTTGCACCTGGAACATCGAGGCAAGTACCACCTCCCTTGAGTTTCTTTTCAACGCATCCATCACTTCATATTTGTGCATTGCAGTTTATATCCTCTGCGCATTTTCCAATAACAAAATGATATATTAATATATCAGTGCTAAACTTCTAATTTAAGAAACTATAATGATTAGGGAAAGATTCAACAATATGGTTAACTTAAATTACCCCATTGATATATGATTCTGCATTATCATGTATTTTACTGCTAGATCATTCATTATAGAAAATAACCATTAACTTATAAATATACTAATAGGAAACGAATGTGACATAGGATACATACACGGGGATCCTCCAAAGCTATTAGGAAACAACACAAAAGGAACATAAAGGCAGAGATGGGCACCCACTCAAGTTCAGTTCGGGAAACTGGAAAACATGTTCAAAGTTCCGGATATATTTCGAAGACACACACTCCTGAAAATCCACCTTTGCAGATTGCAGTTGCTTCCAAGTTAATGTTAATAATCTCATCTTTGATACCGCTGAGGAAACTAAGTCTGTCACTCCTCCAAATGTAGTTATTTAAAATGCATTTAAGACAAACACCCTCATCAAGCCTGACAACAACCCAACTCACCTTCGAACCTGCAACTTCACCATTCACAAACCATTGTTCTGCACTTATCGCAACAGAAACTACAAGTATATCCACTTCTCCTATCTGCCGAACCAATTCCTCTCCAACTTTTTACTACAACCTAACAGCAAAATCACCTCTTCACCAATCGAGAAACCTGTCATAATCGATTCACATTTCATTGCCAGAACCTTTCACTACCAATACACCACCACTCCATTGTCCTCACCCTACTACGCTTCATTCTGCACCATATTTCTTTGCATGCTTCCTAGCTGTTGTTACAAACTGCCACAACTTCACTAATTCAAAAACTCCAACATTCCCCATATATCCGAACCACGAACTTCCCATAACACTCACAGATTTATCTCACCCAATACCCTCACCATCACTACCAACACACCACCTCTTATTCTTGTACAAACAGCACCGAGTTCTGCAATAGTAAGTCTTGATTGATACAAAGTGAAAAACCTTTTCATGTATTCTTGTGATGATTAATATCTCTGACCAACACTATGATGCATCTGTAACAACTGAGTCAACGAAACCGGAATCCATCCTCCGGAACTCTGAGTGTATACAAGCCGTTTCACATAATCCATGCAGATAATAGCACTAAATTTTTTTATATTTTAAAATGTCTTATAGAGGACATATTAATAATGTAAATGAACTAATTAATGAACAGGGGAACGTCCATACAAACCAGAAGATATTGAACATAAGGCTATTACTTATTACACTGAACTACTTAATGGAGATGTTAAAGCAATTTATTTTTTCTTTTTTTTTTAGAGTATCGCAGAAATTAATTCACAGGGTTAGTGCTTCCTCCTCCAACATATCACTAAGGGAGAGGTGAAAGCTGTTGTTTTCTCAGTTCATGACAATAAAAGTTCAAGGACCAGATGTTATATATACTACGGTTATGTAATTACATTAGGACCGACTTAAGGATGACTAATTAGCAATAACGCAAGGTATCCTTAGATCAGAAGAACTTCCTAAATGTATAAACCACACACTTATTCCTTTGGTACCAAAGAAGGATATACCAAGAAACATTATGCACTATCGAGCTATCTAGTGTTACAACATGTACTATACTTTAGTGGCAACACGTAAAGAAAAAATAGCAGAAATACTACAGTTTGAAGAAGGTATATTACCTATAACATACCTTGTGGGGCCTTTATCTTTTGCATATCTCTTTTACTCTGAATGTTAAAGCCTATTGCACAAAATTTAGTCAAAAATTTCAAGCTCCATGTGCACCAGTTGCTTCAGTTCTCCAACATGTGCAACAGTTCATTTACAGTCTTCCTACTTCAAGTGCCACGCACCAAGCATCATCGACCAAGATTGATATTGTCTTCAAGCAAGATATTCACCTTTGCTCATATTCAAGCAAGCATATTACCCTCCAAGCCAGTTCATACAAACATGTATTCAAGCCTGTTCATAAGCGAGCATAATTAAGGATCTTTATTTGTGTATGCACTACGATAGCATGAATAAAATTCAAAAAGGATGAGCTTTCCACTGAATATTGGCTAGTTTTCAAGAATCTTGCATATTATAGGTGAAAAGTTAAACATTGATAGGTGGTTGAATCTATACAATCGGAAGCATAATTGATATAAAAATATCAACAGTGAATTCTTTGGAAAATTTAAATGAAACTAGAGAAAACCATTCAAATACACCAATGCATGAAATAGCATGGAAAATTACTCTCATATAACTATGAATGGATGGAGCCTAATTCACAAAGGCAATGCACTACTTACATCTATTAAAAAGTTTTAGCATGTTAAAAGAAAACTCAAGGAGTGGAGCAAAGGCAAGATTAGTTAAACGGACGTGTGAGAACATAGAGCATAGCATTGCAATATACATAAGGCTAGTTTAGAGCCCTGAACATGAACAATTGCTCACAGAGCACAAAAATCTTTGCCCAACGGTCCAACACGAAATGATTTAGCTAAATGTTGTGCTTGGCTCAGCTGGGCAAATTTTCGACGGGACTGCAAGTCCGCAACTGCACCCTAAATTGTGGACTTATATTAAGAGTGGTTTTATATGCACCTAAAAATGTAATTTTTTGAAAATCAATCTTCAGTTACCCAACTTCGGCCACTACCAAATAAAATGCATTAATATTTATTCTCTCATATCTCTGTAACCTATCAAGTACCCACCATTTTTCTTACTCGCGCCTAAAACTATATTTAGCATTCATTGAAGATAATTTTATGCAAAACGTTAAATATAATTTCTATTTGTTTTCCATAATAAGACAGCTGAAGCATTCATGGTAGAAACATTTTGGTTTCCGTGACATCTGCTCACCCAAACCATAAAATAACCACTATCACCTGCTTTTTTTTGGCATAGCCGACCGGTTTTTAAGGTGACCGCAAACACCTTTTATTATACTAATTATAAAATACATGAAGTTCAGGTGATTGCACTTAACAATCAGCTAATGGTTTTTAAGTTGGTCCGTCCACACATACATGAAAAGGAAAAACAGGAGCTAAGCAACTTTGCCTGGACTACTATGCGCTGATAGGGAGACTAGTCCCCATCAGTATCACATGGAGGAGGACTTTCCAGCCTAGTGTCAGTGAAAAGGGTCGCCAGGTCCACAACGAAGTTCGATGATTTCGGGCCGTAAAGATAACGTCTGTCCCAGGTTGAATCACTCAAAGTTTTCACATTGTTAAGACCATCCACACCTTCTGTTGCCAAAATCATCTCATTACCAACAATATGATACATTAGATGTCTGGATTCCTCGTCTTCCCCGACGTAAATGTAATACTTATTAGTACCCGGTCGATGTCGCATTTCTGTCTTACCATGAACCCATGCTTTCTCACCAATATTCCATAAGAAAGTATTTTCATTATACAATACGACTTCTTCTACACTAGGAATATCCATAGGCAACGGGTTAGGGCCACTAGGAACTATAGGCGGAACTGGATCAACAGCGGGTCCAGGGGTAATAGTAGCAGGGGGAAGAACGGAAGCCTACAGCTTAGGTACCCATTTCAAGTTAGGCTTACGAAGAGGTACCTTGACGACATTGGTAGTAGCAGAGCAGGTATCAAAAGTATGCCCAAAGGACTTGCAGTTCGTACATATTTCCGGGCTCCAACTATAGTGGACATCAACATCAACATCAAATCCTTCAACCAAAGTCACGCAAAGCTTGTTCGGAAGTGGCTTCGTAGGTGAGATTTCAATGAGAGCTCTAGCATATTTAAGGCTTTTTCTGGCCACTGTGTTAGAATTAAAACATCGAAGCTTGCCAATTAAACTAGCTAGCCAGTATAAACCGATCAACGGTTGGAGAACAGAAGGAATATTAGTGAAAGTGGCCCAAACCGGAATGGACTGAATCTGCTCTCTAGCCTTGCCAACTGTTACACTCCATGGAGTGATAATGAACGGTTGACCATCAATCACAAGCGGATTACGCTCAAGGACACTTAGTTTGTCGCTAGGATTGGAGAATTTGAGATAAAACATAGAGTCAAAAAATTGAACATACAGTCTACCTCTCATTCTCCAGTGACGATAGCAACTCTCACGAACATCTTGATAAGGAGGGGTGCAGCCGAGGAAAAATCCGACAAGATGGTCGGACCAATATTCTTCTCCTACACGGTGCACAACACTTGGCATGACACTACGCCCGTTAATAATTGAGGTTGAAAATTTTCCTTGAGGTTGGTAGTCTCCTGCAATTTTGGGAAGACAAGAAAATAGAGAGCTAAAGGATTTTGGCTTGTTACCAGCAGCCTTAACATTTTTGTGAACACTAGATGTTTCTACAGGGGCATTTTGTCGTGCATGTTGAGAGCATGGCGTTCCATTAGATTGCTCTGAACTGTCACAAGCACCACCTTCCAACACCACCTCAATTTTAATTTCTCCAACCATTTCACTATTAGTGCTTTCACCCAAACTGTTCAGATCTGACGTACCTTCAGCTTGCTTCCAGTTATGTTCATTTGCAGCTGCCAAAAGGGGGGACAGCGCAGAGGGCTGGGCGCCACCTAGAAGTCCAGTGAGAGGCTTAGCCATAGTTGCATCGGACAGTAGACCGAAGAAGGGATTAGCCAGAGGAAGACTACACGGCTTAGATCTGGAAAGGGATGGCTCCGATCTGAAGGCGCATCCAGATCTAGTGCGTGAGAGAGAGGTTTTGTTTTGGAGGGGACGTGGAGCGACGGGGCATGGGCGGATAGGAGGGCGAAGCGGAAGGGAGAAGCGATAGAAGAGAAGTCAATTAGCAGGAGCGACTGAAGCCGCCATTAATCGAACTTTTTTTGGGGAGTTGTCTTTGTGGGGATACTTTGCACTCTCACTACTTCCTGCATTCTTCCTACATTTCAAGTATCTATAAAACTGCTGTCACAACCAAATCCGCAATACCCATAGCCATACCCGAACTAGTCGCCTTTACCATGACATCTGCCCTCCATCTTCCCATAATCAAATGACACATCATTTATCCTTTGTTTGTATGTTTTTGTGCTTTGTTCAAATTTTCTGTTCATTCATGCATGAACAGTAAAAATTAGTTGATGCTTTATATATGCAGTTTTTTACAAGCCACAACCGCTGGAGGATCCTTCATTTCATGCTTAGCCATTCAAACCATTCACCCTTTCACTGTTTCACTCACTACAAGACCACGAACCACATCCAACCATGACAACCCTTCTTTGATATTGCTCATAGTGACAAATTATCTTCCTCTGCTTATTCTCTCTGACCAAAAAATATTCACTTATAATAATTGTATATGTAATTGATACTGGGCTTCTTACAAAACATTAAAGAATGCATGTTTGTTAAATATAAATCAACTGAAACAAAGTATATATTAAGTTATCTGGAAACCTAAGTAAGTGTATAGATGAAACATTAGCCAGTTAGCCTCGGCATGAAGTGCAACTACTTGATGCCCTTCATGTCCTCCTGTGTTCCGAACCCATCCCAATGCACATGAATCAATCACCCATAACAGCTGTAACATTATAAAAGTTCCCCCTATTATTTGCTGCATGTTTCAGTGTAAAACAGATGAAGGTAACTCAAATGAATAGCTCATTTTGATAAAGCTTATTGGTGCCATGAATATTGGGCATCAAAACTTTCTAAATTATCCAAGATATGTATTCTATGATCAATGCATATATATTTAACAGTTTATGAACAGTGTCATGTTGCTTATTTAAAAGGAAAATATTCGAACAAAACTTGCATGCACACCATCGTATAGTTCAGGCATTGTGTTAATGGCAACCATGATAGTGGTAAACTGCCCACTATCTCTAACAACACCGACATTAGGTTTTCAAAGTCATAGTAGCTTTCGTCCATTTCCTTTTTGCCCATTTCATTGTCAATTGGTGCATTTTTTATATTTGCAAAGCATTGTTACATTTGCATTTTCTTGTCAAAGAAAAAGATTGTCGAGCATTTTTTTTGTTATATTTTGCACTTTGTGTTTTGTTCACTTTTGTCTGGCGCTTTTTCCCCTTTATAATTCCATTTTTAACTCGGTTAATTTCCAATCGACAATGGATTCATTAACATATCTTCCTAACCCAGTATTACAGACATGTACATAATCGTGCAGCTGTAAGGATAACACTGTATACAATTACAATCCTGCACCCCTCCCACGATATTAGTTTTACAACAGATTTTAAAAACAACTTAGGAATGGAGGATTCCAAATGATACTTCCATTATATTCAGATAGTGGGGAGGAAATTGGGGCAGACTGGTTTTCATAATCAAACAAAGACGACTATGCATATATTACTTATGTCTAGCTCTCTTGGCATGATGTAAACTGGGGTTAATCTGGTATTATGAAAAGAGCGCAACTTGGCATTATGAAAACCAAACCTAAAACCAACGTTGCCAAGTTGCTCTTTACTGGTACATCAATTTTGGAAAGTGTAATTTAGAATCTAGATTTGAATCTTCTTCCTGACTTGGGTAAGTCGTTATGTTCACAAAATTAATTCTATTAAACATATTTTATATTTTCAAAATATTTCCTTAAAATTGAGTCTCTTGAAGGTCAAAGTTACATTAAGAAACCCATGATAAATGACAAGCAGAACTTCAAACGATTTAAAAGCTTCTTATGGTTCATTCATTTGAGCATCCATTACACACAACATTCAACATACAACCCCGGTTATTAAACTTTGCCAAACCAATTATTCTGTAAAACATAGCCATATACTTAGCAATACTAACAATTAATCTCACACTAGAAGCAATGCGTTGGCCATAACATTTTAGTGCAACACTTATACTGAGGATTAATTCTGACAATCTGATTGCACTAATTGAGTGTATTTTGTGTTGCTTTTGCACAGAAGCTGTCATACACACAATCTTATAATTTTGAGCTATAAGGTTCAGTATACGAAATTCTGTGGATATGATCACATTACACATTAGATCAACCCATAAACTATGGATATGATCACTTTAGCTTATTCTGTGAGTTACTCAATGCAAGCGAACCTATTTAATAATTAATGGGCTAGTTTACAGTGGACACGTTTGGGCTAGTTTTATAGTAAATCCATTAGGCAGTTTAGGATGAGCTGAAAGTTATCTTAATAATTTTGATAGCGGATGGAAAAGCCTGCAACAATTAATTCTCTTTTGGGCCAAGTCTAGGGAATCTGACAAATTTATGCATAAATTACTTATGCCAAATTACTTCAGAAGCTACATAATACCATATTAACACTAAAACAAATGTTACCAAACCTAAACCAAAAGCAACTAAGGACGAAAGATCACCTTAAGCTCCCTAGGCCTGGAACACTCATAAGTCAAGCTAGGGCTATCGTGCGCGTACGTAAACGTCGCAGGGCACCTGGCCTTGAAAAACCCGAAATAAGTCCACAGCAACAAGTTGCAATAACATCATAACCAGTTTTTACCAAGCACATAAGTTAAAAGCATGGAGTCCTTTCGCTTACTAACTTACCAAAACACTTAGCACATATAAAAATACCTAATTTCTTGTTCATATTAATTTCATTATAATTTGTTTTAACTATCAAAAATATGTAGACCTAATGTATTATATATGTTTAAAATTTAGGGCATGTACACGCACCTAACAATTTGGCAACATGCACACGTCAGCACAATACGCACACAACGGCCACTCAATATCACTCTACACTCGCATAAAACACACACTAAAACACAACCAAGCTCCGCCAGTCACGTAATACCATACGTGATTTTTATGCATTCACCCACATAGTATACTACCTACACCCTTGCATGAATGAATACACATATACTTGTATACATAACCAACTAGCAAATATTCTCAGTTCTATAGGTTTTGAAGATCTAATAATGTAATAAAAGTCTGGGTATAACATTTCAAATTTATAAGGTTAATACATAATTTTTTTTAATTACTAGACTTCATATTAATTGATCATGACTACTGCATGAACCCAAATACAGGTGTGACACTCATCTGATACTATGTGGTTTACGTATAACTAAATGCTATGAAATATTTACCCTCTAAAGCAAACAAAACACACATTGACTGATGGGTGACCCTCAAAAGTGGTTGCTGCTTCAATAAACTACAACTGACATGTCCAAGTCTAAAGGGGAAAATAACTTATGCAAATATTAATGCATATGTGTAAACAAGTTTCAACAAATCAAAACACACCAGTGCTAAAAGAAAATGAATGATTTTTTTTAGGTAACATATAACATGTCACAAATCCAAAGGCTGTAATATAAATGCATCAAGGCCGAATTGAATTCGACTGTCATTCATGTATATAAGAAATTAAAGCTGTGAATCTGTGATTCCCACTAATAGAAATGTTATACCGACCGTAGACAATATACCAGAGCTATATGTTTCAGGTCATCACATGACAAGCTCAACAATGATTTATTTCTCTGTTGCTTTTTAGCTGGATTTAAGGCCAAGTTTTTAGTTCTTCATTAACATGACATGTTAATATAAAATTAAGAAAAGATATAACAGCTAAATGGACTAATTATCGCATTAAAAAATAAGTTGATTAGCATAGTTGAGAAACATCTGCCACTAGCATCAACCTAAACACTTATTCTACTTGCAATTTTTTACCCTGTTCCTACAAATGATGCTAACCAATGATGTTAATAGTTTGTGAAGTATATGATGTTGCAGGCTGAACCATAATAAAGATTATCTCAAATTAAATAGAATACCACAAAGGGAATGCTAATTGTGAATGTATACTACAGGAAAATTACACCAGTTGGGGAAATGCATAAGATATTCAACACATTACACCTTATGATGCAACTGAACAAAGTCGGAAAAGGTATAAGTGGGAAAATGCAACATACCCACTTATAGATTACAACATAAGCATCAACTTAAGGGACTTTTTGTGCATGGTCACAAGGATCGATTTTCTTTCGTACTTCCACCTAAACACACCAAGTTTGACAAAAAATGATAGTTGTATTTATTTCCAGCTTTGTAAGTGAAACTCAACAATAAAAGGAGAACCAAAATAAATGCAAATATCTAGATCGAACCACTCTAAAGTTGTGTATTCCTTTCATTCTATTAATATTATACACAATCTTAGAACATATTTCGATCACACCCAATTAGATGACGATAAATCTTGCATATGCAGGTCCTGAAATATGGCTAGACGTTAAGCCCAACCAATGCTTGATCGAGGGCTAGAAGAAATTTTACAGTCAATTCCCAAATTATTTCTCAACATCAAAAACACAATTCCTGTTAACTTCCAATCTGGTTTTCCAGTGTATTTCATTTATCCTTTTTCCTCTGTTTTTCTCACTTAGTTAAATATGGACCTTTTGGGCCACCTTTTCCATGTAGATTCAGTTAGCGGAAAACGAAGAAATTACAGTAGTGAAAAGCAAGGACCATACCCTATATTTTATTTTAGGCCCTTCAACGTGGAATACAAATTTACTTCTTTTTCATTTATAAACACTATCAAATTGACTGTAAGAAAGTTTTGAGTTTAAGGTATGCTTTTGATAACTGTATGAATCCAAATAATGCCAAATTATACAATGTGAAATAAGGATGATTAACAGAAGAACAAACATTTATGTTCAATCAATTCATTGAAACTGAAAATCCATAGCCTATAAATCTTAAACACAAAACAGGATACAACTTTCTGCAAATGGTAACTTCAAAAAGCAATACCAATAAGTTTACAACATTTCTAAGTCATACCAAATAATTCACTACTAATTATTTAAAGTGAGTCATGTACGGATTCAGATCGTAAATAAATTCAGTTTTAAATTTTTGGATAATAAACGATTAACAAGATAAAGGGAATTATAGAAAATTATAAACGTACTCTAATGGCAAAAAAAGATTTTTTTTTCAATCAATCAACAAACTTCAACAATGGTTGCTTGTGTAAAAGCGTAAAACATCAAGAATTAAATGACACATTCAAATACGTATACATCTTAAGATTTCATATTTATAAGAATAATGATTTATACTTACTATATCAAGACTTTTAAATCCCTAACAAACCCGACTCCTCTGAGCCTTGGCATCATCCTTAGCCATCTCCTTCTCCTGTCATCGCCACTTTACCATCAAGATAAAACACCAACCAATAGACTGTGAAAACAACCAAACATTTCGCATCTTATATAGTCTTTTATTCAATCGTTATACAAGCAACATGTTAATCAATTACCTTAAAATCTTGACTATCCGATTAGCTTGAAACTTAGAGATATAGGTATTGGCATAGCATAATTAAGTAGTGTAATAATCTGTAAACATGTGAAAGAAGAAATTAATGAATAGATGAAGAATCAGAAGTAGGGAAAAATCGCATAAACAATACCCTCACATAGCAGTTGAAATTGGAGAGGCGCGAATCTAGGGTTCTAGAAAGTTGAATCGATCGCTCCATGTTGATTGGGAACGACGTAAGCATAGGACTGGAACTAAAAATAGTTAGGGTTTCGGTGGGTGGCTGCACGAATGTTGATAACACGACCAATTGGATTCATCGATGCTAGCAAAGGAATGGGATCGAAAATCTCTAGGGTTTAGCGAGTGGCCATGTGAATGTTGATGGCGCAAGCGGTTAGATTGTCTTTACAGAATGTAAAGTAACGAGGTGAAATCAGTGAAAATGGGGAAGAACGCGAATGTTGCTAATAGAGTGGATATTTCCCGGGCAAAATAATTAGTTCCCACCTTTTTATTTTTATTTGCGGTAATAGCGTTGAAAAACACGGATTTTTCTAATGTATAGCGTTGAATAATTTGCTCGCTTCAAGGTGGAATAAGGAAAGGCGGGAACGCTGTTAGTGGGAGCTATCAAATGTTGATTTTCTTGTAGTGCTTTAAACTAATTAATCAGTGTTAATCGGCTTTTTGGTTCAGTTCCCAAAAACATATCAGATCCACGTGACTAGGCCCATCGAGCATAGACCTCACAACTCTACAAAGACCCAAATAACATGGAATCTCACATCCCATAAGTGCTCTGAACTCTGACCTCGTATCCCTGGGATACACATCTCGTATCCCTTAGGATACGAGATTTTGTATCCTACGAATACGAGGCTGGTATCCCTAGATACGAAATCTTTGCATCCCCCAAGGGGATGTCAAAACTCCAATACGTCTGCTTTGAGATGTGAAATTCGGTCTGTTGTCCTCGATTATCACTTACTCCCACCTAATCCACTACCTATAAATACCCATACCTCATACTTGAAGGGGGTTGGCTTTTGCTTGGTTTGACACCTTGAGAGAACATTGGACACGATTAATGGCTTCTTGACATTGGAGAAGAAGAAGTAACTTTTTTCAGAAGGCTTTGAACTTGAAATCTGTGACACCCGAAAACTTATTCAAATATTGTACCATTTTATTGTAATGTTGATGTTCATCACTGTAATCCTTCAATAGTGAATAAAATCAGTAAAAGCTTCAATGTGGACGTTGGTTCAACTCGGACCGAATCATTATAAAATACCGTGTTCTTAAATTTTATGTTGGTTTGGTTTTCATTTTTATTGGTTTTAGTTTGGTTTGAAAATTTTCATCATATGATAAACCAACCAAATCTCACCCCTAACTTGGATCTCTAGCGCATGTCCATTTATCTTTCAATCCCTGCTTTCTATCAAATTTAATCTCGATCGCTCAATTATTAGTAGTTAAATTACACTAAATAATAATAAGCCCACCTTCTCCTCATTGCTATGTATGGTAAATCTTTATTGTCCTCCCAATTATCTGGCATCTTCTTCCCTACCTCATTTGGCCTACAGAGAAACTTCCTCGATTAACCCTGAGATTAGTCGGCATGGGACAAAAGATTGACAAAAGGGTCAAAAAGGTTAGTTTACCCCCAATTTAATTTATTAGATATGAATTTGACTTGTAATATCCAACTGCAATCACAGTATTTCTTATTTGATTCAGTTTGTTATTGATTATCAGTTGAACTCACAATTTTTTAAACAAATTTGTAATTGTTAGTACGGGTCTATTAGATTCACTAAATATGTTAACTGTAACATCGAATTAATTTTTAGCATCAAACCAAAATAATCGATCAGTTATAACTATTTTAGGAGAAAATCGGTAACCCTAGCATGAACAATTATTCTTACATTTTATTGTTATTTGAAAATTTTCTTTCTTTGGTCATGATAGTTTTCATTTTAAGAGGAACATAATTTTCTGTTGTATTAGAAAACTATTCATGATTATTTCCATTTGTCATTTGGGTCATAAGATTTATAATTGAGCCTAGAGCACCTTGAAAGTTAGCATTTATGTTAATCGATTGGATTTAATAGTAGCCTATCGATTAATTTGTGTGTATCTCTTACATTTGGTAAGAAGAAATAAAGATCTATTTTGAAAAAATTGCAGAAATGGCATGGAAGTAGGGGCATTAAGCGCTTGCCTTGCTGCTGTGGTTTGCACTTCAAAGCAACCGCCTCTCGGGACTATTGAAAACTCAGCTGGGGACTCTAAAACTGTTGTTGTGAAAACACTTTTCGATAGACCGACTGGGCTTTTGACTGATCAATTGCAGCACCATGTTGTGAGGAATATGTGGCCAGAGTCGTTCAATGCCTTCTTTAGCTTGCTCACCAAGTACTGTGTTGCTAAGTTTGAAACACTGGCTAAAGCTGCTTCTGTTATTGGAGGGGAGATTGCATAGACGATTTCACGTGAATTGCCTGTAGAATTGCTGAGAACGAGCTTGCCTCACACGGATGATGGTCAGCATAGGCTTTTAATTGAATTTTCTTAGAGATCTATGCATGCGATGAATCGTGCTTCAAATGGTGGGAGTAACAGGCCTTCTAATTCTGAACCAGTTCGCAGTTGATAAATAACGGTGCAACCATTATGCTATCATATATCAGTATGGGATTAGCTTGGAAACTATGACCTAGGTTTTAACCTTTTATTCTAGCTTATTTTCTGAATTTTTTCACACATTGTGTGTGCTAAATTTAGTGGATATAATGAAGCATGATTTTTTGTTTACTTTGTGGAATGGGTGCTTTTTATTTTGTTCTTCTATCAATGACAATGAGATATTCCTCATTCTACATGGAAATTTGTCTATTATCTATCTGTAAGTTGAATTTGGTACTATATTTTGCTTTTTCATTGATTTGTGTTGCTTTCGAAAGACCGAATATTAGTAACTGTATGTTGCAGTTCCTGTGTCGGCCGTTGTTTAATAATAACATTGTATCATTTATTGGAACGCTACTTCCGAGTTACATTGAACACTATATTTTAGTAGAATATGTTATATTTGCTTAATAATATGTGTGACGGATTTCAACCACTTTACATGGTCTCTATATTAGAGACCCATAAAATTGGCTCTAATGGGTTTCTGCTCTAGAGATGGACTTGAGACCATAGCTGAAGTCTTTAATATTCTTGAGACAAATATTTTTTGCTACTATTTATTTAGACACCAAATTTTAAAGACGACATTATTTGTCCTAAATGAGTCTCAAACACAAACTAGAGATAAAATCTTTTATTTAGGAACAAAATAATGTAGTTTCAAGTAATCCTTTTTGTTGTAGGGGAGCTACTGTTCAATATCAAAACCTAGGATAATATACATATCTCTTTACTCAGTGGATATGAACCAGGCATGTTTGTTATGTATAAATTTTTTCCATTTCAACGAGCTAAGCTTATCAGTTATCAGCCACCTTGCAATCTTTTTAGTTGGTGAGAATATTTATAAGAGTAGCGGTCCTTAAGTACACAGTAGATACTCTGTAGAACAGTGATCATACTACAAACCATGCAATGTCAGTAGTAGGCTCATGACTGACTGTACCCGCCGATCAACTTTTAGGCATATTCCATCTAGTCTCAGTCATTGATCCTGTTAGCTATATATAGCTAGTGACTAGTGACTAGAAAAAATAATTGGTGCAAAAACTATGCTATGCAGTTAATACAACCATACTGTACTGAACTAGGCAAATAATGGCATATTTATGTGAATAACGTCATATCCATCATCTTGGGGGAAAAAGTCCTATGATCCTACTTATATCTATAATACGAATTTGTTGAACCCATTTTAACTAAGGTCATTATGACACCACTAACGATGTTAGTGGTGTGCGGCTGAGATTAGCCTCTAGATTCCTCCTATTAAATCTCGGCCACACACCACTAACACCGTCAATGGTGTCATGGTGAACCCAGTTAAATGGGGTCAACAAACTAGCTCTTCTAGTTATATTGATTAAAATGAGTCATAGTATTGATAGTACTTTTAGCTTCTAGGAGTTAATACTTCTGTAGACGGTACATTCATACCATAGACACAGCGTATGACTAAGGCCTAATTTTATAGAATAATTAATCACTAACTCCCTCGCTTCATTCATCTTTACCAAATGCATGCAACTTATTTATCAAATTATTAACATAGGTTTCCCCTATTCTTTTTTAAAATTTAGCAGGTATGGTTAAGCAGTATGTCAAGAATCATGTTTCCTCCAATGGTTTGATAACATATCAGAAGTTTTAAAGTTTTTGCTTGGTCGGCGAAATGAAGGTAGAAATCTTGTTAGCACAAGGCATCCAACGACTAATAAGGTACAACTAGAGAAGACAGCTAGTGTTTATTTCTATTCCATAGTGTGCTTGTCCAACTCCAACATAACACACACGGTGGAAAAAGTGAAGCGTATCTTGCATTCATTATCCTAATTGCATAATAAAACATTTCCACTTAAAAAACAAATTCACATGTATTAAGCTGACAAATTAGCACACATATTGATCATTAACTGGTGGAGTTGTAAATGGACAGAAGGGGGTTGACGATACACAATTGGACGACCTCCAACGACTGTTAATTTTATTTAATCAAATTTATTATAGTATCATAATAGATTGGTTATACAATTGGAAATTTTGTAAATATAATAATTAGATCATAACCAATAATCCGTTCTGTTCACTTCTTCTCTTTCATACAAACAAACCACAACTCACCCAGCAATACAAAACTAGTCACAAACCACTTAAAAAAATATTATATAATACAAACGGTACAAAACAGCAGACACCCCTTCCATCCAATATTACCTCTTTTCACCGCAGCAAACAGCATTTACATGCTTTTTTATTATTAAAAATTTATAACGGCAAAGTCTTTGCCGTTATAAATTTATAAAGGCAAAGACTTTGCTGTTATAAATTTATAACAGCAGAGACTTCATCGTTATAACCACCAACCTTTGTTCACTCAACCAGCCAAGAACCACGTCCAAACTAGCCACGGGTGACTGAACAAGCCATGTCTGGTTGCTCCGTGGCTTGTTTAGTAAATGAACAAGCCATTGTTGGTTGTGCTCTTATAATCCTATGAGTTAATAATGATAATTTCATTCAATTATTCTAATTCACGATTTGTGATTAACCAAATTAGTGTTGGCGATAAACTATTGTTGCATCACCGTATTTGATATTTAACTTTACTGAACATCGAACACACACAATCATTTCATGAAACTTTCAATCTGTCAAATATACAACTTCGGCAAATTTTATGAAATATTTTTGAATTTAGATATATTGTTTAACCATTTCAAATCTTTTGCCGCTTCAAATTGGAAATGGCGAGCGTCGCCATTTCAAATTGCTCCTCACCTCCGTCGCGCCGCTGCTGGAGAACGTGGATTACCCTTCCTGCCATTTCGAGCCTTCTCCCCACTGCTGGGAGTGCTCTAATGCTTTCGTCAATGCATAAAAGTTAATCATTACTTAATTAATGGAGCTCACTGTTCATGTCAACATGTCACTGTTGCTTTGAAGAATTAACGGGTTGAGTAATACTTGGGTTCATTAACTAGAATTATAAATAAACGGGTTCTGTAATATGAAGTTGTTGTGCAAAAATTGCACAAATGCAGAAGCAATACAAAATACAAGATCTAGTTTGTCGATTAGTTATCAACCACTAACTCAATAATAAATAATCACCAAACAAAAGAACAAAAATAGAAGAAAATAAGAAGACACAAAGATTTAACGTGGTTCGGCTATGCCTACGTCCACGGACCCAACAACTATTCTTTATTTCACTGAAGAAATGAGTACATAAGAGAGGAATACAAAAACACTCAATATATTTCTCACTCTATAATTTATACAGAAATAGGGATCTTATTGAGGATATGAAGAAGAGAGCACTATTCGCATGTTATTCAAAAGATGAGCAACCCTCTCTATTTATATAGAGGGATTTCTTGACCTCCAAATAAACTTGGCATCCAAGTTTTTTTGTCCTCCAAGTAAACTTGGCACCCAAGTTTTCTTGACCTCCAAGTATACTTCATGCCCAAGTTTCCTTGACCTCCAAGTATATTTCATGCCCAATTTTTCTTAACTTCCAAGTAAACTTGGCATCCAAGTTATTCCATATAAAGCTAATTACTTGATTGACAATCAATCTTTTCTTCTCCACAAATATTTGAATCATCAATTTCAACACTCCACCTTGATTCAAATATGACAGTCTTTCTTCATCATCTCATCTCAACAAATTGTTAGGTCTACACCATCAAGCTCAATGTGAACTACTTTTGGCCATATTACCCAAACAGAGCTTCCAAATCTTTCCCAAGCATAAGAAAGATAATATGCACGTCAACAAGCAAAATGCATATGAACAAATGTCAAAATTCTTCAGAAAATCCAATGAAGGAGACAAACTTGTAGATACAGAAATTTGAGAGACTAATGGAGATATCATAGCGCGTTTCACCTTCTGCATCCTATATTGAGTGAGGACATACTCAATATTATCTACTTCAACCTCCTTTTCAAGAATTTTACTCGACTTTACCAAGTCTACCTTATCAAACTCAACACCAAGCTCCGCAGCATTCAAAGCATAAGATGAATAATCATCATTACTAATATGCTTACCAATAGGGCCAACTGAACTAAAAGGCCTTAACTGCGACCGAGCTCCACCTAGAGTCTGAACCTTTGAAATCTTCTCATCAACCATGGTACCATCGAAAATACCACTTTCTCTCTGAATATGGAAACAATCTGATGACACCAAACATGTTTGGAAATTTTGTGTCCTCCTAAGGTCATCATTTGATAGAGGCTCCACCTTCAATAAAGACCTCTCATCAAATATCGCCTACCTACTAGTCACAATTCTCTTAGTTGTTTTGCACCACAACCTATACTTCATTCCTTCTCCATAGCCCAACAAAATGTACTTGCTTCCTCTAGGCTTCAGTTTATCATGTCTCTCATCTTCTAAATAAGCTGAACAACCAAACACTTTAAGGAATGAATAATCAACAGGCTCTCTTTTCCATACTTCTTCTGAGATCTTCATATCTATGGCAATAGAAGGTGTACGATTAATGAGAAATACCGCCATAGATATTGCTTCTGCCCAAAATCCCTCTTTTAGACCCACGGTCAGTCTCTAGCTCATAGCTCTTTCCCATAATACCCGACACATGCTCTCTGCCACTTCAAAAGAATGTGACTTCGTAGAAAAATCTCTAAATACATGCTCGGACGTACAATAGTTAGCGAATTCTTGTGACACAAATTCACTACTATTGCTAACTCTAAGAACTTGCAGTCGCTTTCCTAACTTTCCTTCAACTAAGATCTTCCACCTTTGAAATTGGGCGAATATTTCGGATTTAGTCTTCATGAAATAGACCCAAACCATACGCGAGAAATCATCCACAAATATGACGAAGAAACTGGCTCCACCTAAAAATGCAATTGGGGTGGGTCCCCACACATAAGAATGAACATACTTTAGAAACTCTGTAGCTCTAGTTCTTCCAACATCAAATGTGACATGCTTCTTCTTTCCAAAACAACAATCTCCACAAGAGCTAGGCTTTAATTGAGAATTAACGGCAATTAACCTACGCTTCTTCAATACTTCCAGACTCTCCTCATCAACATGACCTAAACGAAGGTGCCACAACTGAGCAGAATCTGCAGTACTAGAATCAGTATGAATAACTGAATCTCCCAAGACTGTCTCTCCACGATGCATATTAATATCATCGACTCGCACCCCTTTCATCACTACTAAGGAACCCTTCGTCACTCTCAAATTCTCTCCATCTATCATTATCCTCATGCCAAGTCTACTCAAAGCTCCAACTGACAGCACGCTCTTTTGCAGCATCGGAACATGTCGAACATCCGTGATAGTCCTAATAACACCATCATGCATCTTAAACCTCACACTACCAACGCCCACAACATGACAAGATGTGTCATTCTCCAAATGAACTGCTCCGCCATCAATCTTCTCATAACTGACAGAAAAGCTCCTATTTGGTGTCATATGACAAGAGGCTCCAGAATCAATCACCCAACTTGTAGTCTCTAATGGTGAAATACTATCTGAAAATAAAGATGTATCACTATCACATCTATCTGCATTTGATCTAACCGCTGTCAAAATTGAAGCTTTCTCTTTCTTCTCTCTCTTCTTTCTAAGAGCTGGACAATTTCGTACGAAATGTCCCTTCTTCTTACAATAATAGCAAGCACCTCTTCTAGAACCCCTGAAGTGGGTCCTATGCATATCTCCTCCAAGGCGCATCTGCATCTTATCTCTTCCTCTAAGTGAAGGAAGTTGTTGCTGAAGAACACCATCATGAGTCTTCACTTTAATCTTCAATGCCCCAAAAACATCTCTTTTAACAAATTTGGTGACGCCATAATTTTTCATATTACTACCAAAAGAATTAGACATTGGTAGCTGATCTAGAACAAGACAGCTAGCTCTGATACCAAACTGTTGTGCAAAAATTGCAAAAATGCGGAAGCAATACAAAATACAAGATATAGCTTGTCGATTAGTTATCAACCACTAACTCAATAATAAATAATCGCCAAACAAAAGACCAAAAATATAAGAGAATAAGATGACACAAAGATTTAACGTGGTTCGGCTATGCCTACGTCCACGGACTCAACAAGTATTCTTTATTTCACTGAAGAAATAAGTACATAAGGGGGGAATACAAAAACACTCAATATATTTCTCACCCTATAATTTATACAGAAATAGGGATCTTATTGAGGATATGAAGAAGAGAGCACTATTGGCATGTTATTCAAAAGATGAGCAAGCCTCTCTATTTATATAGAGGGATTTATTGACCTCCAAATAAACTTGGCACCCAAGTTTTCTTGTCCTCCAAGTAAACTTGGTACCCAAGTTTTCTTGACCTCCAAGTATACTTCATGCCCAAGTTTCGTTGACCTCCAAGTATATTTCATGCCCAATTTTTCTTGACTTCCAAGTAAACTTGGCACCCATGTTATTCCATATAAAGCTAATTACTTGATTGACAATCAATCTTTTCTTCTCCACAAATATTTGAATCATCAATTTAAACAGAAGTTTGGCTCAGTTTGTTGTTTTTTTGTTTTGTAAACAGACATGGAAAGTAAACACCTGGTAAAGATGAATACTTACTAAGAAATATTCAAAAATATTAGGTACCGTTAATCATTCCCCCACTATTTGATGTAAAGTCGCAAAGTTAATTAGGAAAATTAGGGTTGTGCATCAAGAAATCAAACCGTGTACTTAATTAATTGCTATGGTAATGCGTGACATGTGAGATTAAACCTAAATACAAAGACACAAACAAGTACCCACACCACTGATTAATATCAAAACCATGCATAGTAGATAATCTGCAGAATATGAAGCAGGCATATTTGTTATGTATATATTTTTTCACTTGGTGAGAATATTTATCAGAGTAGCGGTCGTTAAGTACACAGTAGATACTCTAATAAAACAGCGATCATACTACAAACCATGCATTGTCAGTAGTAGGCTCATGACTGACTGTACCCGCCGACCAACTTTCAGACATATTCCATCTAGTCCCAGTCATTGATCCTGTTCGCTATATATAACTAGTGACTAGTGACTAGAAAAAAATAATTGGTGCAAAAACTATGCCATGCAGTTAATAGAACCATACTGTACTGTACTAGGCAAATAATGGCATATTTATATGAATAACGTCATATCCATCACCTTGGGGGAAACAAGGTCCTATGATCCTACATATATTGATTAAAATGAGTCATAATTAATATTGATAGTACTTTTAGCTTCAAGAAGTTAATAATTCTGTAGACGGTAGGTACATTCATATATACCTGTTTTACTGCTTGTCTGTAGCACCATAGATAGACACAGCGTACGACTAAGGCCTAATTTTATAGAATAATCAATCGCTACTAGCCCATCGCTTAACTCATCTTTACAACATGCATGCAACTTATTTATCAAACTATAAACGTAGGCTGTCGTCCCTTCTTCTTTATAAAATTGAGCAGATAATTTTGGTTCATGAGCAGTAAGCCAAGAATCATGTTCCTTCAATGGGTTTACAACATATCAAAAGTTTTAAAGTTTTTGCTTGGTCGGCGAAATGGTGGTGGAAATCTTGTAAGCACAATAATGCATCCAACAACTAATTAATTATAAGGTACAGCTAGAGAAGACAGCTAATCTTTATTTCTATTCCAGACTCTGCTTGTCCAACATAACACACACCGTGGAAAGTGAAGTGCAACTTCCATTCATAATCCTAATTGCATAATTAACTATTTTTCCAACAGTAAAACAATTTATCGTGTATTAAGCTGACAAATTAGCACACATATTGACTAATTGCTGCAGTTGTGAATGGACAGAAGGGCGCCGGTAGGAAAAGTCGGTACTAGAACTGCTAGAAAGGGGGTTGACAGATACCATTGTGCATAGTTTGAGGGCTTATTAATACAGTATTAAAATAGATTAGCCATATAATTTTGATTTTTTTTGTAAATACAACGATTTAAATCCTATGAGACAATAATGATAATTTCATTATGTTGACACGCTTTTTGGTCGAAGCTGTCACATATCAAGATTTTGGCTAGCGACGTGCTTTAGTATCGGAAAAACGTAGCAAAAAAACACAAAGCGATTTACTCGGAGTCGCGGCGTGTTCGAAAAAAGGTTGAAAATCACGTTGATTCGTAAAATCGTCATCGATGGACTTGAAAAAGCTGATGCAGTAAAAATATGTGATTGACTCGGTCCTATCAGCCCAAAATGCTTGAGCGTGTCGGTCCAACCACGTGGTTAAACTCGTCATGCAGAAATATATGTATTTGGTGAAAAACGATGTCGTGTAATCAAAAACAATGGCTTGCACGACTCATGATGTCAAAATATGATAAATTGGTAAAAACTGATTCGGCACGTCAAAAATGCCTGATCGGCATGGGAAATCGTGATAAGCCATGGTCAAAATCTTGGTTGATCAATTTGGTAAATCTAGTTAATTTGGCACATTGGAAAAGTAATGGAAAACATGGTGGATCACGTCGAAAAATCGGGAAAGGCACGGTCGTTTCACTCACAAAAATTGCTTTAGGAAATTGGCTTGGCAAAGCCAAATTTCATATCCTCTTATTTCGAATTCCAAGAGGGATTCGAAATCCACGTAGCACGCAATTCTCGACTCGATTAAGGGATTCGAAATACAGCAAGCAGGGGGAGTCGAAATTTGGCATTTGAAACAAAGGTGATCAGTGCGGAGGGATTCGAGATTTTCACACGTTGGCATCAGGGATTCGAAGCACGGAAATGTGGCTCGGATTCGAAATTCTACAAATTAGTGAATCGCTTTTGCCATGCAGATCATCAAAAAAGGCTGGCTAGACACATGTTTTCAATATGATCAGAGGGATTCGAAAATTGTGAAAACCCGTAACTTCCCCGTAAAGGAAAGCGTCGGATAGTTCGAGAACAAGCCACAACAGAACGCATACAGAAGAACATTTCATTGTATATTACAACAATGCGTCAGATTACAAGAATATACAGAGTATAAATGAATATTACACAGAAATATCAGAGATTTAAATTACATTTAAATACATAGCAGCGGAAAATAATACAATACACAACTAGAAGGAGATATACGGATACAAAGCTTTCCGGATATCGTTCCAGCTGTAAACCAGGATCCTGTGAATATAAATCTGCAAAACCAAAACTACTAGCTGCCCATGTCAAAATAAGGGCACCCAGAGTTTAGGTTAAAACAATAAACTCCAGGTCAGTCATGGGACTGGTGTGAGAACTAAAACAGTTATTAATCTTTATTTTAAATCATTAGGTAAATCAAGGGACCACGCCGTATAACACGGAACGGGTTTCCTCCCAAGAATACCAGTGCATAAAACAAACAGCGCAATGCTAAATAAAGAAAAATGAAGCTGTTATAAGACCCAGGTCCCATCACACAATGCAACGCAGCCGAGGATAGGGTTTTCCCTTATAACAGCCAAAGAATGCTTGATACGGTTAAAACAAATCATTTGATACTATAATAAGTGCATAGTGTATAAAACAACTTCAAATCATAAGTATCAATCATAGGCGGCATAAGCGCCCCATCCCACTATGTCGCCATATATAGGATTACAACTAAAACCGCAAATGTCACGTATTTGGAAATTGGATTTCCATCTATGAACCGAGGCAAAAGATAGTCCTCAACCGATTCGAGACAATCTAGCCCATGTCTCAGGCAAGTACTCAGTCAAGCCTTGGAGCGACAGGGTCGGTCCACCGATGTGGATTAAAATGCCTGAACACTACGTTTCCCCACCCTATGGGGTGTAAGTCTGGTCCGTCAGCCGACCAGAATGCATCGGCCGAAACCGATATAACCGAGGCGCCTCGCAACAGCAACAACCACATAAGTCAAACTCGTCAGGGCGTGTAAAACCACTGACGCCACTTCTAGCTAGAAAGAAACGCAAGTCCTCCCTGAGGTCCGTCTCCCGTTTTTGGTTCATACCGGGTGTGAAACTCGCGAAGCAAACGTTACACAAAGCTACGCCACAAAGGCCGTGCTTTGATCATCACCACAAGACTTTGCTTTTCAACAGAAGCCTCGATCAATTGCCACTTAGGCATGCCACACAGGCATTTCACTCCATGCGTTTGATATCCATCAATATATAACCCCTGAGCTCGTACGTCTCAGAGAAGGGCGTTAAGCAAAAGAATAAATTCTCCGCCGCCAAACAGATATATATTTAATAGAAATCAAACGCACAGACTAAAATCCAATGTCGGACACACAGTCCATTTACAAGTCCGTTCTGGGTCTGAACGAAACCGGAGGCACCTAGTACCCCGCATATCCATCGATCTCCAAGTACGTCTGGACGATCACCAACTGTTTCCATCTTCTTGGGTGTACAGCCCAATCAAGATCATCAGTTATCACCCAAACGACGTGAAGACCTCCGGTCTTCGACCATCGTCTTCATCTTCGACTTATCGTCGTATCAGTTATTCAGAATGGGATAAACCCGGTCTTTCCGAATAACTCGCGTATATTTTAAATAAGTGTTACACAAACACAACATACGCCTCATTCCAATTCATTAGTCACTAACAGTAAATTAATCAAGAGAATAATCCCCCAAATATTAACCTCGAAGGCCGAAACCAACATCAGATCAATATCCAGGAAACCCTTCTGCTTGGCTAACCGACAGTTAGTTTCTAAATTTCACATTCATAGGAAAAGGTTCCCATTAATTTTATCCAAGATAAATTCCTTGAATTTATTCTTTATTCTATCTTTGAATCTCAATTCAAACTAGTCGGGATTAGCGAACCTTACCGAAGTAATCATTTGTTTTAATTTCCCAATTCCAACCTATTAATCCCATGAAGTAAAACTGGTAATACTTCATATCTAACACCACAGTGTTATCGGTAATTCAATTACCATTTCACGTTCAAATCTAATTAAAGATTTAACTATCACTTGGAGTAAAACTGGTGATACTCCATTTTCGATCATTTCAATCTAATTAAAGATTCATTAAAACTCCACTTAGTTTTAATCGTTAACTAGGTTAAAGAATCAGTGTCATTTAAAAACACGGTTCACGATAAACCCAAAATCACATTCATTAATCATCGGGTTAAAGAACGAGTGTTATTTAAACACTGTTCACGATAAACCCAAAAATCAATATCAATCCAATTCCAATTAAATATTATTTAATTGGTACACTTCATTAAATCTAAATAAAAAGATTTAATCTTTTCTCAACTGGGTTCAAGAACAGTGTTAGTGAAGACACCATTCACGACAAACCCAAATCACATTTGATATTCAATATAAGGCTCTGAATAGAAAATATATCGGCTTATATTCAATATCAAATTCTACGATTAACAAATGTCGTATTGGAAATAACGATATATATATATCTTTCAAATTTCCATAACAACATCCGTATAATCACGAATTCCAACATCGAAATATTCCGAAGACAATTTCGATTCAAGTCCACTCCAATGCAATCATTGGAAATTTTGGTTATTTTCAAAACCCTTTTCAAATTCAATTTATTTATTTAAAAATAAATAAATTACTATTCTAGTTCAAAACTAGTTCATTTTGATAAAAATCTATTTTTATCTTTTCAAATATGGAGTTTTTCATCCCAATTCTTCCCAAATCATTTCTTATGATTTTATACAAATTATTACTATTTTTAATAATTTTATCAAGGCCCGTACAGTCGATTTCCATCAATGGCCATCGAACTGCACTTACAGCGACCTTTTTCAAATTTGATTTGGACATAATTCCAAATCCAACCGTTAGATTTCAAATTTCTAACATTCGCTAGAAAGCTCTTTTCGATACGAACCCAACGGTTCCGGTTTTAGGAGAATCCGACGGTCGGATCTCCCGTAATGTCCGTTTGAAATAAATGGTCGAAATTCACGAACTGCCGCGGCGCGGCGCGTTCTATTCAGGCCATTATATTATATATATATAATATATATAATATATATATCGTCGATTTCTATTTAAAACGAATTATATAAATAGTTTTGAATTCGTTTCAAAAATCCATTTCAACTTCCATTTCAATTCAAAGCAAAATTGAATTCTTCTTTATAGATTCGTTTCAAAACTCATTTCTATTCAATTCAAATTTCAATTCAATTTGAATTCATTTCAATTCACTTTCAATTCAATTCGAAATCGTTTTCAATTCAATTCATTTCGAAATCGTTTTCAATTCAATTCATTTCGAAATCGTTTTCAATTCAATTCATTTCGAAATCGTTTTCAATTCAATTCATTTCGAAATCATTTTCAATTCATTCATTTCGAAATCGTTTTCAATTCATTTCATTTCGAAATCGTTTTCAATTCAATTTGAATTCGTTTTCAATTAATTTCATTTCGAAATCGTTTTCAATTCAATTTGAATTCGTTTTCAATTCATTTCATTTCGAAATCGTTTTCAATTCAATTTGAATTCGTTTTCAATTCATTTCATTTCGAAATCGTTTTCAATTCAATTTGAATTCGTTTCCAATTCATTTCATTTCGAAATCGTTTTCAATTCAATTTGAATTCGTTTTCAATTCATTTCATTTCGAAATCGTTTTCAATTCAATTTGAATTCGTTTTCAATTCATTTAATTTCGAAATCGTTTTCAATTCAATTTGAATTCGTTTTCAATTCATTTAATTTCGAAATCGTTTTCAATTCATTTCTCAATATTCATTTTAAGATGAATAAAATCGATATGAATATCGCTCACGTCAAAATGGCGTCAATCTAATCAACACGGCTTCATAAATTTCTATTTTTCAAATATTCTATTTCAAATATTTCTTTTTCAAAATAGTTGTTATTATCAAAATATTTCGTTCAACACATGACCAATCTCAATGAATGAGTACTGTCAACACATGAACTTTTATTTTATATCGATAAAGGTGTAAATTTTATTACTAAAATATTCCGTTCAACACATGACCAATCTCGATGAATGAGTACTGTCAACACATGAACTTTTATTTTATAATATTCTTTATTTTTCAAATTGGAATGAGGCCCAATCAATTACCATATAAAGTTAATTATATGGATTTTCATACAACACATGTATATCATAGCATTGAAAAATAATCAACCATCAACCAAAGTGCACTACACTGTATAAGCATCAAATATAGATATTCAATGCTTATAACAGCCTGTCAATCGATCGATCGACATATTTAATCAATCAGGATGAGTGAACTTCAAATTTCATCCCAACACCCGTGTGGGGTTTCAAACAATCAAACACCTATTTTATTTGTGTTGTTGGGCGATGTGTAAAATTTATCGACCCAATCAATATCAGTCAAATAGGTGTACATAAACAAACCGTCCGGTTTATAAATGAATATTTTATTTTATTCACTTCACGTTAAAAATTATATTTTTAACGATAAAACATTTTATTTCAACCTATGAATTTCTATTCAATTCATTTACACAATAAAATGATATTTTTATTTTTCTAAACTTTTAGAAAATTTCGGCGGCATAACGGCACGATACTAGAAACGGGACAAGGCCTAGCCTTATCCCCGGTCTAGTGAAGGCCCACGCCATTCACACATCAATCAAATCAATTTCCAATTCAACCAATCAATCAAATCCCAATCAAATAATCTAACCAACTACACAACCAAACAAACAAGTCCATGGTATGTGGACGGGTGTCCGGTGCTTCTAATAAGCACCGTCTGCATCCTAGTATATATATATAACTAGAAAAATAGAATTTGAGTGAGAAGTTCTCACTTATAGCTATCCAAGCTCCACGGCTCTTCATTTGCAGAAGTTTTCGTCGTTTCGCCTTTTTGTCACCTTCGTTGCTGCTTTCACTACATACGTAAAAATCGAATTTTTACTTCACTATTCAATATATAAAAATCAAATTTTTATCTCGACTTTCAATATATAAAAATATGATTTTTATCTCGACTTTCAATATATAAAAATATGATTTTTATCTCGACTTTCAATATATAAAAATATGATTTTTATCTCGACTTTCAATATATAAAAATATGATTTTTACTTTTCTACAAATCCGATCTTTTTAAAGTTTAAACCTTTTGCTTAAACTTAAAATTAAAATCAGTTTTAACCTTTTTAAAAATCAACTGTTTTTATTCTTTTTTAAAAAAATTCAGTTTTTAATCTTTTTCTAAAAACAGTTTTTTAATCTTTTTCTAAAATCAGTTTTTTAATCTTTTTCTAAAATCAGTTTTATCTCATTAAAAAAATCAAATCAGTTTTATACCTTAAAAAAACAATTCAGTTTTTATTTTAAAAATCAAAACCAGTTTTTACTTTAAAAATCGAAATCAGTTTTTTCTTTAAAAACGAAATCAGTTTTTACTTTAAAAATCGAAATCAGTTTTTACTTTAAAAATCGAAATCAGTTTTTACTTTAAAAATCGAAATCAGTTTTTAAATCTAAAATCGAAATTAAAAATAAAAAATAAAATAAAGAAAAAAACTTACTGTATTTGATAGGGGGGAAAGGTGCGCTCGAGCTCAGGAGAGGGCTGCGGTGCCTGGCGTCGGTCGTGGGGAGGAAGGAGAAGAAGGGGAGGATGGAGAGGAGCGACGCTCGTCTGGAGGGAGCGGGAAGGAAGAAGAGAGCTGCGATGGGGGGGGGGGTTGCGGCCATCCTAGATGGCGTTGCGGCGGTGGTGGAAAAAAAGGGGGGGGGGAGATCGACGATGCATCTCCGTCGTCTTCTAGGTTTTTTTTTTCCTTTTTGATTTCCGTTTTGAACGTGGGGGGGGGGGGGGGGGGGGCAGAGTTAAAAAGGGGGAAAGGAGATATTATATATATTTTTTTAATTAATTTAATTTCTCTCTCCCTGAGTTGACTTTTCATACGACCTCGAAACGAGGCCCACCGCCTGTCGTCTCTAGCGTTGTACCCCCATTCTGAACACAATGGGATATGTATCGCAAGCTGATTTGATCGTTTCGATTAGTTTCAGTTGAATTCACATTTAAATCACTATATTGAATTTTAAACGTACATTTCAAATTACCGGGGTCGCATACGAACTTTAAAAATTCCAGAAAAATATTTTCTAGCTTCGTATTGACGATACGGTCCTAACAAAACTAGTTTCGTCGAATTCTGAGACCGTTGGAAAAATGGCCAATTTCCAGTCGATTAAAATCAACTGAAACTGGTCAAACGCGATTTCCTTTGCCACACTCACATATTGATTCAAAAAATTACGAAATTTGGAATCTAGCAATAACTTGACACCGCGGACCCAACAAAACTGGTTTCGTCGAAATCCGAGGTCATTTGCAAAATGTCCATTTTTAAGGGCCTGAATTCCATAGCGACTATTCAGAATTTTCAACTGGACATATCTTTTGATTCCCGCTAAGAAATTTTGATCATTCGGATTCATTGGAAAGATATTCACTATTAGATTCCATTATTTTTGGTTTCACTAAAATCCGGATTGTTTTGCACCCGGTACATTCAATTGAAGTTTGAAATCGAATTATCGAACTACCGCGCCATTTTCAATTCTATTTATAATTATATATAAATATTTATATTCTAACGACGACGCGTATAATATATACGTTCGAATTATATTCAAAATAAATTTCTCGTCGATATTATTTAAAATAATCCATTTTAAATATTCAAAATTCGCTAAAATTGCCAAAATAAAAATTTTAAACTGGCCCAGATTTTCGGGTTGTTACAATCTCCCCCACTTAAAACTTTTCGTCCCCGAAAAGGAACAAAGTCGAAAGTGGTTTGATTAATCAACTCTACGCTCGATCTGGCTTCCATTCTCCAACTCTTTAGTTTCTGAGAATTTTCAAAACTTCAGAAATTTGGCTAACTCCCTAAATTTTTGAAAAATTTCGCCATAACCTCCCCTGCACCGGGAGCATCGGGGAATTTCAAATAGCTTCCCCGGTCCTTCAGATCTCAAAAAGAAAAAGAAAAAGCCAAGCGGCTAGCCAATAGGCTCACAAAATCATCATCACCCAAACAAAACAGGAAATTATGTAGTAAACATGTACCTATTTGTCGGGCAAACAAATTTTATTCTCTGCTCTAGCCTCCTTGCTATGACCTGTTCAACGATATATATGTACATGCTAGCAAACGCAACCAAATTTCAATACAATTCATTATTCGATCACATTAGGCATAATGGCACTAAATTATCAAACAAACAAACAAACTACACAAACATCAATCAATTAGTGAATTAGAGCTTCAAATTCATAATTTTGATACATATACAAAAATCAGATTTTTGATGCCAAATCACAACAATAAGCCCTATCTAATTTTGGTTCTCACACCAATCAATAGGAAATATATAAATATCACATCTTCAAAACACGAACGTAGATTCTGATGATGATCGATCAATCATCAGAACCATCTCCGGGTGTCTAGAATGTGATTCTATATCTATCTAGTATATTAAAATTTCAAATACACGTTTGCAAGGCGTATATGCAAAATCTTTATATACTGGACTGTCCAACTCAATATAAAAAGATAATCAAATACGAATAATTGATTTAAATTTTCAAAACAAAAATTTGTTTTCACTTTAAAAATTTACTCTTCACACTCGTTCTAGGATACTACTGATCCCATCTCTAACGAGTCATTCCCATTGGATTTTACTAATCCAATATCTGATGAATTCTTTCGTATGGTTCTAATGTGTCTTGTTCTCTGAGCTTTGTAAACCAAAGCTCTGATACCAACTGTGAAAACCCGTAACTTCCCCGTAAAGGAAAGCGTCGGATAGTTCGAGAACAAGCCACAACAGAACGCATACAGAAGAATATTTCATTGTATATTACAACAATGCATCAGATTACAAGAATATACAGAGTATAAATGAATATTACACAGAAATATCAGAGATTTAAATTACATTTAAATACATAGCAGCGGAAAATAATACAATACACAACTAGAAGGAGATATACGGATACAAAGCTTTCCGGATATCGTTCCAGCTGTAAACCAGGATCCTGTGAATATAAATCTGCAAAACCAAAACTACTAGCTGCCCATGTCAAAATAAGGGCACCCAGAGTTTAGGTTAAAACAATAAACTCCAGGTCAGTCATGGGACTGGTGTGAGAACTAAAACAGTTATTAATCTTTATTTTAAATCATTAGGTAAATCAAGGGACCACGCCGTATAACACGGAACGGGTTTCCTCCCAAGAATACCAGTGCATAAAACAAACAGCGCAATGCTAAATAAAGAAAAATGAAGCTGTTATAAGACCCAGGTCCCATCACACAATGCAACGCAGCCGAGGATAGGGTTTTCCCTTATAACAGCCAAAGAATGCTTGATACGGTTAAAACAAATCATTTGATACTATAATAAGTGCATAGTGTATAAAACAACTTCAAATCATAAGTATCAATCATAGGCGGCATAAGCGCCCCATCCCACTATGTCGCCATATATAGGATTACAACTAAAACCGCAAATGTCACGTATTTGGAAATTGGATTTCCATCTATGAACCGAGGCAAAAGATAGTCCTCAACCGATTCGAGACAATCTAGCCCATGTCTCAGGCAAGTACTCAGTCAAGCCTTGGAGCGACAGGGCCGGTCCACCGATGTGGATTAAAATGCCTGAACACTACGTTTCCCCACCCTATGGGGTGTAAGTTTGGTCCGTCAGCCGACCAGAATGCATCGGCCGAAACCGATATAACCGAGGCGCCTCGCAACAGCAACAACCACATAAGTCAAACTCGTCAGGGCGTGTAAAACCACTGACGCCACTTCTAGCTAGAAAGAAACGCAAGTCCTCCCTGAGGTCCGTCTCCCGTTTTTGGTTCATACCGGGTGTGAAACTCGCGAAGCAAACGTTACACAAAGCTACGCCACAAAGGCCGTGCTTTGATCATCACCACAAGACTTTGCTTTTCAACAGAAGCCTCGATCAATTGCCACTTAGGCATGCCACACAGGCATTTCACTCCATGCGTTTGATATCCATCAATATATAACCCCTGAGCTCGTACGTCTCAGAGAAGGGCGTTAAGCAAGAGAATAAATTCTCCGCCGCCAAACAGATATATATTTAATAGAAATCAAACGCACAGACTAAAATCCAATGTCGGACACACAGTCCATTTACAAGTCCGTTCTGGGTCTGAACGAAACCGGAGGCACCTAGTACCCCGCATATCCATCGATCTCCAAGTACGTCTGGACGATCACCAACTGTTTCCATCTTCTTGGGTGTACAGCTCAATCAAGATCATCAGTTATCAACCAAACGACGTGAAGACCTCCGGTCTTCGACCATCGTCTTCATCTTCGACTTATCGTCGTATCAGTTATTCAGAATGGGATAAACCCGGTCTTTCCGAATAACTCGCGTATATTTTAAATAAGTGTTACACAAACACAACATATGCCTCATTCCAATTCATTAGTCACTAACAGTAAATTAATCAAGAGAATAATCCCCCAAATATTAACCCCGAAGGCCGAAACCAACATCAGATCAATATCCAGGAAACCCTTCTGCTTGGCTAACCGACAGTTAGTTTCTAAATTTCACATTCATAGGAAAAGGTTCCCATAAATTTTATCCAAGATAAATTCCTTGAATTTATTCTTTATTCTATCTTTGAATCTCAATTCAAACTAGTCGGGATTAGCGAACCTTACCGAAGTAATCATTTGTTTTAATTTCCCAATCCCAACCTATTAATCCCATGAAGTAAAACTGGTAATACTTCATATCTAACACCACAGTGTTATCGGTAATTCAATTACCATTTCACGTTCAAATCTAATTAAAGATTTAACTATCGCTTGGAGTAAAACTGGTGATACTCCATTTTCGATCATTTCAATCTAATTAAAGATTCATTAAAACTCCACTTAGTTTTAATCGTTAACTGGGTTAAAGAATCAGTGTCATTTAAAAACACGGTTCACGATAAACCCAAAATCACATTCATTAATCATCGGGTTAAAGAACGAGTGTTATTTAAACACTGTTCACGATAAACCCAAAAATCAATATCAATCCAATTCCAATTAAATATTATTTAATTGGTACACTTCATTAAATCTAAATAAAAAGATTTAATCTTTTCTCAACTGGGTTCAAGAACAGTGTTAGTGAAGACACCATTCACGACAAACCCAAATCACATTTGATATTCAATATAAGGCTCTGAATAGAAAATATATCGGCTTATATTCAATATCAAATTCTACGATTAACAAATGTCGTATTGGAAATAACGATATATATATATATCTTTCAAATTTCCATAACAACATCCGTATAATCACAAATTCCAACATCGAAATATTCCGAAGACAATTTCGATTCAAGTCCACTCCAATGCAATCATTGGAAATTTTGGTTATTTTCAAAACCCTTTTCAAATTCAATTTATTTATTTAAAAATAAATAAATTACTATTCTAGTTCAAAACTAGTTCATTTCGATAAAAATCTATTTTTATCTTTTCAAATATGGAGTTTTTCATCCCAATTCTTCCCAAATCATTTCTTATGATTTTACACAAATTATTACTATTTTTAATAATTTTATCAAGGCCCGTACAGTCGATTTCCATCAATGGCCATCGAACTGCACTTACAGCGACCTTTTTCAAATTTGATTTGGACATAATTCCAAATCCAACCGTTAGATTTCAAATTTCTAACATTCGCTAGAAAGCTCTTTTCGATACGAACCCAACGGTTCCGGTTTTAGGAGAATCCGACGGTCGGATCTCCCGTAATGTCCGTTTGAAATAAATGGTCGAAATTCACGAACTGCCGCGGCGCGGCGCGTTCTATTCAGGCCATTATATTATATATATAATATATATAATATATATATCGTCGATTTCTATTTAAAACGAATTATATAAATAGTTTTGAATTCGTTTCAAAAATCCATTTCAACCTCCATTTCAATTCAAAGCAAAATTGAATTCTTCTTTATAGATTCGTTTCAAAACTCATTTCTATTCAATTCAAATTTCAATTCAATTTGAATTCATTTTAATTCACTTTCAATTCAATTCGAAATCGTTTTCAATTCAATTCATTTCGAAATCGTTTTCAATTCAATTCATTTCGAAATCGTTTTCAATTCAATTCATTTCGAAATCGTTTTCAATTCAATTCATTTCGAAATCGTTTTCAATTCATTCATTTCGAAATCGTTTTCAATTCATTTCATTTCGAAATCGTTTTCAATTCAATTTGAATTCGTTTTCAATTCATTTCATTTCGAAATCGTTTTCAATTCAATTTGAATTCGTTTTCAATTCATTTCATTTCGAAATCGTTTTCAATTCAATTTGAATTCGTTTTCAATTCATTTCATTTCGAAATCGTTTTCAATTCAATTTGATTTCGTTTTCAATTCATTTCATTTCGAAATCGTTTTCAATTCAATTTGAATTCGTTTTCAATTCATTTCATTTCGAAATCGTTTTCAATTCATTTCATTTCGAAATCGTTTTCAATTCAATTTGAATTCGTTTTCAATTCATTTCATTTCGAAATCGTTTTCAATTCAATTTGATTTCGTTTTCAATTCATTTCATTTCGAAATCGTTTTCAATTCAATTTGAATTCGTTTCCAATTCATTTCATTTCGAAATCGTTTTCAATTCAATTTGAATTCGTTTTCAATTCATTTCATTTCGAAATCGTTTTCAATTCAATTTGAATTCGTTTTCAATTCATTTAATTTCGAAATCGTTTTCAATTCAATTTGAATTCGTTTTCAATTCATTTAATTTCGAAATCGTTTTCAATTCATTTCTCAATATTCATTTTAAGATGAATAAAATCGATATGAATATCGCTCACGTCAAAATGGCGTCAATCTAATCAACACGGCTTCATAAATTTCTATTTTTCAAATATTCTATTTCAAATATTTCTTTTTCAAAATAGTTGTTATTATCAAAATATTTCGTTCAACACATGACCAATCTCAATGAATGAGTACTGTCAACACATGAACTTTTATTTTATATCGATAAAGGTGTAAATTTTATTACTAAAATATTCCGTTCAACACATGACCAATCTCGATGAATGAGTACTGTCAACACATGAACTTTTATTTTATAATATTCTTTATTTTTCAAATTGGAATGAGGCCCAATCAATTACCATATAAAGTTAATTATATGGATTTTCATACAACACATGTATATCATAGCATTGAAAAATAATCAACCATCAACCAAAGTGCACTACACTGTATAAGCATCAAATATAGATATTCAATGCTTATAACAGCCTGTCAATCGATCGATCGACATATTTAATCAATCAGGATGAGTGAACTTCAAATTTCATCCCAACACCCGTGTGGGGTTTCAAACAATCAAACACCTATTTTATTTGTGCTGTTGGGCGATGTGTAAAATTTATCGACCCAATCAATATCAGTCAAATAGGTGTACATAAATAAACCGTCCGGTTTATAAATGAATATTTTATTTTATTCACTTCACGTTAAAAATTATATTTTTAACGATAAAACATTTTATTTCAACCTATGAATTTCTATTCAATTCATTTACACAATAAAATGATATTTTTATTTTTCTAAACTTTTAGAAAATTTCGGCGGCATAACGGCACGATACTAGAAACGGGACAAGGCCTAGCCTTATCCCCGGTCTAGTGAAGGCCCACGCCATTCACACATCAATCAAATCAATTTCCAATTCAACCAATCAATCAAATCCCAATCAAATAATCTAACCAACTACACAACCAAACAAACAAGTCCATGGTATGTGGACGGGTGTCGGGTGCTTCTAATAAGCACCGTCTGCATCCTAGTATATATATATAACTAGAAAAATAGAATTTGAGTGAGAAGTTCTCACTTATAGCTATCCAAGCTCCACGGCTCTTCATTTGCAGAAGTTTTCGTCGTTTCGCCTTTTTGTCACCTTCGTTGCTGCTTTCACTACATACGTAAAAATCGAATTTTTACTTTACTATTCAATATATAAAAATCGAATTTTTATCTCGACTTTCAATATATAAAAATATGATTTTTATCTCGACTTTCAATATATAAAAATATGATTTTTATCTCGACTTTCAATATATAAAAATATGATTTTTATCTCGACTTTCAATATATAAAAATATGATTTTTACTTTTCTACAAATCCGATCTTTTTAAAGTTTAAACCTTTTGCTTAAACTTAAAATTAAAATCAGTTTTAACCTTTTTAAAAATCAACTGTTTTTATTCTTTTTTAAAAAAATTCAGTTTTTAATCTTTTTCTAAAAACAGTTTTTTAATCTTTTTCTAAAATCAGTTTTTTAATCTTTTTCTAAAATCAGTTTTATCTCATTAAAAAAAATCAAATCAGTTTTATACCTTAAAAAAACAATTCAGTTTTTATTTTAAAAATCAAAACTAGTTTTTACTTTAAAAATCGAAATCAGTTTTTCTTTAAAAACGAAATCAGTTTTTACTTTAAAAATCGAAATCAGTTTTTACTTTAAAAATCGAAATCAGTTTTTACTTTAAAAATCGAAATCAGTTTTTAAATCTAAAATCGAAATTAAAAATAAAAAATAAAATAAAGAAAAAAAACTTACTGTATTTGATAGGGGGGGAAAGGTGCGCTCGAGCTCAGGAGAGGGCTGCGGTGCCTGGCGTCGGTCGTGGGGAGGAAGGAGAAGAAGGGGAGGATGGAGAGGAGCGACGCTCGTCTAGAGGGAGCGGTAAGGAAGAAGAGAGCTGCGATGGGGGGGGGGGAGGGGGTTGCGGCCATCCTAGATGGCGTTGCGGCGGTGGTGGAAAAAAGGGGGGGGGGGAGATCGACGATGCATCTCCGTCGTCTTCTAGGTTTTTTTTTTTTCCTTTTTGATTTCCGTTTTGAACGTGGGGGGGGGGGGGCAGAGTTAAAAAGGGGGAAAGGAGATATTATATATATATTTTTTTTTAATTAATTTAATTTCTCTCTCCCTGAGTTGACTTTTCATACGACCTCGAAACGAGGCCCACCGCCTGTCGTCTCTAGCGTTGTACCCCCATTCTGAACACAATGGGATATGTATCGCAAGCTAATTTGATCGTTTCGATTAGTTTCAGTTGAATTCACATTTAAATCACTATATTGAATTTTAAACGTACATTTCAAATTACCGGGGTCGCATACGAACTTTAAAAATTCCAGAAAAATATTTTCTAGCTTCGTATTGACGATACGGTCCTAACAAAACTAGTTTCGTCGAATTCTGAGACCGTTGGAAAAATGGCCAATTTCCAGTCGATTAAAATCAACTGAAACTGGTCAAACGCGTTTTCCTTTGCCACGCTCACATATTGATTCGAAAAATTATGAAATTTGGAATCTAGCAATAACTTGACACCGCGGACCCAACAAAACTGGTTTCGTCGAAATCTGTGGTCATTTGCAAAATGTCCATTTTTAAGGGCCTGAATTCCATAGCGACTATTCAGAATTTTCAACTGGACATATCTTTTGATTCCCGCTAAGAAATTTTGATCATTCGGATTCGTTGGAAAGATATTCACTATTAGATTCCATTATTTTTGGTTTCACTAAAATCCGGATTGTTTTGCACCCGGTACATTCAATTGAAGTTTGAAATCGAATTATCGAACTACCGCGCCATTTTCAATTCTATTTATAATTATATATAAATATTTATATTCTAACGACGACGCGTATAATATATACGTTCGAATTATATTCAAAATAAATTTCTCGTCGATATTATTTAAAATAATCCATTTTAAATATTCAAAATTCGCTAACATTGCCAAAATAAAAATTTTAAACTGGCCCAGATTTTCGGGTTGTTACAAAAATCATGAAGTGACAAACGCTTCAGAATTTGGCCAATCACTTTGGCACAAGCTTTTAACGTGTTGATCACCTATTTTAGACTAATCATCACGTGTTTTCAATTGTTTTTTTAGGGATTCAAAACTTTCGAACATAGGGTTATGAAATTTCGACTCGCGCTTGGTTTTTGACTCCGATTTTGGGATGTGAATTTCGTATATCTCAGGGATACAAAATTTGGCCTGACACACCCAAAACTCACATATCCCCTAAGCTTGGCATTCAAAGTAGTTGGTTCTCATTCGGTATTTTGGGCTTCTTGGAGTCCTCAAGCATCATTAATTGCAACCGTTTTATTCTCCATGACCATTGGACATGGCATGAACCTCTAAAAAGTTGCATAAACGTTTTCCTTCAACTTTTGGGCATTCACATGATTTTTTTCACTACTTTTTGGACTGTTTTGGGTATTTTGGATTTTCTGGACATTAATACTACTTTTGAACTATTTTGAATATTTTTGGATTTCTTGCACATTGAAGCTATGTTTTGGCGATTGTTGATCAAGTCAACATATTTTTCACCCACCGAAGAAGAAGGGGATTTTGGTCAAAATTTAGAATAAACAAATATTTTGTTATTCTATTGTAATGCTTTATACACAAATATTGTCTGAAGTTGTACAACTCTTGTAATCGGCTATAATATGATGAATGATTACTATAAAGTGGACGTAGGCATTTGTGTCGAACCACTATAAAACATATGTTCTCCCTACATTTTATTACTTTGGATTTGGATTTATTTGTTTACATGAAACATACATTCGGGGGTATGCATGTGCGAATAAAGCGATAATTCCCCACGTCAAAGCGAATAAAGGGAATTTCGGACAAGGTGATTATTTGCTTGTAATTACATTTTCCTTATTATTGCCTGTGTTGCTAATTAATAGGAAATGTTCAGATGGTCACATATTAAAGTTCTTATTTACTGATCTATCTACATTAATTAAAGTCTAACATATAATTTTAAATGGGAGTTTAATTTTGTAACTAAACATCAATGCTTTCTCCTATGCATAAAAGTGTATCATTTTGTCCAAAAAACACTCGTTGATTAATAGAGCCCTTGTTCACTGTTCACATTAGCATATCTTTGATGCTTGGGAGCATTAAATAACGGCTTGAATCATATTGGGGTTCAAAAACTAAAAGGTAATTTTTATATCTATCCACAGTTTCGATCAGATAATCCACATGTAAGTTAATCCACATAATTATGGTTAGGTAATCCACATGTGGATTAACTGATCAATAAACTAAATGTTATGTTTTAGTTTCTTGTTCTTTGATTAATACATACTTTTGTGAGTCAAGAGAAATACCATTACTATATAAATCATGAACAAGAAAAATGAATCAGAAAGCTAAATAATTTGTTGACTATTAATATTTATTTATAGTTATTAGTCATAACGTAAGTTCAAATATAACATTAGCTCACCACAAAATCATATATTTTATTAGCAGTATACAAAATCATGTATTTGGCGAGCCTAACTCATATAAACCTTTAAATCTAAATTATTTGTTATTACCACTTCTCCGAATTGACATTTTCTTCTTTTGGAAGTACAATCTTTTCATGTCACAACTTTTAAGAAAGCTTCGGACTTCAATTTTTTCTTCTTCAACATATGAACTTCAGGTTCATATTATTTCAGATTCCAAACAATTAATGTAGTTTATGATTTTTCATTTGTTTATGAACTTTAGGTTCCTCATTTGAAAATAAAAAATTGTATATGAACATCGTGTCATAAGAACTTCAGGTCATTTACATATGAACTTCAGGTTCCTCATTTGAAAGAATAGGCTTACATCATGAGTTTTCAATCTTACTTCCAGTGATAAATAAATATTGCTATTAAATTTAAATGCTATATCATTATATTTTATACCCATAATTCTGTTGGATATACGTTAAAAAAACATTTGTTTTCAAGAGATAATTTGTCTTTAGTCTATCCAAAAAAAAAAAATTATATACGAAAAGCGATAGTAGATCGGAAAGGATAAAACTAGGTCTATATCTACATCATCAATAATGTAAACAATACATATACAATCAAATCTACATTTGGATTTGGAAAACTCAAAATTAGATCCGCAAAGAATTGAAAGAATATATCTACACATATTTAGGATCAATATATATAATTAAATCTAAAAAGTTAGGTCCACTAAAATAGAATCTAGATCTACCAAAACTGAAAAAGAAAGGAGATCTAGAAGTATGAATCACATCTAAGCAGAAGATACAACAAATTCATAGATGTAGATTATTTCAAAAAAAAATAGCTTTAGTGAAATCTCATGTTGATAACGTGTTATAAATAAAACTAAACATATAATAAACAAGAAGCCATTATTAGATAGAACATAAAGGTAATGGAGGAACTTTTATTTCTATTGCTTCAAGTATGTACCATTTCTATTATATTGGCTCCTTTATATATAGGCTTTGGAGCTGATGTTAGACTTATTCCCATAATGTGGGACTAAATAGAATATGACAAGAGCATATTCCCTCATATCACTACAAGAAAAATGCACTATTGCAACTAGCTATTTGCAACAGACCACAAATGTCAGTTGTAGTAAATGATATTTAGCAACAGACCTTTCACAACTGTTGCAATAGATAAGATTTAGCAACAGGCTTTTCCTTCCTGTTGCGAAAAACATATTTTTCGCAACAGCGCTTTCATGCCTGTTGCGAAAACATACTTTTAGCAACAGCTCTTTCATTCCTGTTGCAATAGAATATTATTTACAACTGCACTTTCAAACAAGTTGCAAAAATTATATATTTAGCAACTGTTTTCACCAGTTGCGATAACTGTAATTTTTTTGCAACATGTAAAGCCACTTGCGAAAAACGTACTTTTAAAAATTATTTTTCCCCCAAGTAATATTCGGTTATAATATAAGAAGTATAAACATATAATAATTATATATATACACACATATATATATATACACACACACATATATATATATATATATATATGATTAACATTATATATGATTAACATTCGGTTATTGTCATGAAATAACAATCAATCAATAATAATTAGTAAATAATGAGTTATATTTTAATAAGTAATTAGTATAATATAATAAATAATTATTATTTGATACATCATTATATTCATTTAATAAGTAATTAGTATAACATAATAAATAATTATGAATAATAATTAAGATTAATACGTCAGCAAGTTTTTTTAGGTTTACAATACTTTAAATTGTACCTATCGTATTCATTTAAATTTTGTTCCAAAACATATAACACCTACAAGGGCATTTCCTGATGATTTCTTGATTCCTCTTACAACATCGGGAACCGTCGTTCTTCTTCTTCTTCTTCTTTTTTTTAACAAGAATTTTTAGTTTTATTACCAGATTTTTACATGGGAATTTTGAGTCACAATTGTACTGATCAATGATAATGGTACGCGAAATATTGTTCATTGAAATATTCTTGAAAACGATGTGGCGAGCAAAGCCGCTGCCATCCTACGAATTGATAGAGATAAGAATGTTCAGAAAAGAATAAAAATAAGAATTTAACTCATAATACTGATATTTATTATGTAAGTTGTTGCTCTCTATGTCTCAAGTCCTAAACAGATATTTACTTGATTGTTTTTGCATTGTTACATCTTAGGAAAAAGTACTTATCATGATCCAAACATATGTTTGCTACAGCGACTACTGATGATGTGAATTAAGAAAATGAGAATCTAATTGTACTTACATCATCCAAACAAACGTAATATCGCAATACTAATATCATGTATTTTCCTAAGATCGTGTAGGTTAGAGTATGAAAAATAAACTCAGGAATCTCTACTTGGTCTTTGGTTGGGGATTAGATAAAAATGTTCTGATAGAATCCATTCAATTTCAATAAAGAAATAAAACAAGCGGCAGGCAGTACAAAGTTTTCAATGAATCCTTAGGGATAAGACCAGATGAAACCTAGTTTGCACGTATTGTAACCTTCAATACTGAGGAAATTCGATAGTTCATTCACACTTCCAAAGGGAAAAAACACATTCAAGAAGAACAAAGGGACATATTAACTTTTGATAAAAACATGAGGTACGACAATGAGTTCAACATGGGAAAAGGAGGAGGCGATATACACTAGGATTAGCCGAGTCGACCTCCTGTATTACCTCACTTTCGAATAGAAATCTGTGCTTTCAGATAAAGCAAAACACATGGCTCCATAGAGGATCATCCTATTTAAAGTACAAGTATTGTCCTTAATCGGATCTTAAGAGGGAGCTGAATAAGCCTTAACCCGACGAAAGGTCATTCCCCATGATCCGTAAGAGGTGAAACTTTTCAAAAAAGCACATCTGGAAACTCATAATTCTATTCAAAAGCTTCGTGTCATTAACCATCGTGTGAAATTTTCGCGCAAACTCTAGAGTCATCAAAAATTTTGGCTCCAAAATCTCAATTTTCCGCACTTAAACAAATCTCAAAACCAGCATCATCTCCACCCTTAAAAAATTCTCAAAACCATCGCACCTGTTTCCACCCAAATCTCAAAACCAGCGTCCGGATCCACCTCCTTCTACCGAACAAACCCTATCCACTCCTCCGCCGTGTGCGAGTTTTTCTCCTTCGACAATCAATCTCCAACATCGACTCACCTTCCTCCGCAATTTAAACTCCTCCGCCTTGTTACAGCCATGAAGTGAGCACAGCAGCCTCCTGCAATAAGCAATAACGTTCTCGATTTTTCCTTTACGGTCGCAGGCTTTGATTAAAAAGCGACTCCTCTGCTTGCTAGTTTTATAATCCTGACCTGAAACAATTTGATACAATGGTAATTACCGTCTTGTTTGTGTATTGTGTTTGTTATTAAGATTAATACTTGTAGCTTCATTACTTATGCGGCTGTGCCTTTGAAGAATATTATTCCCTGATTTTGATTAAAAAGGTAATGGCAGTTCTATAAATTGCAAATGGCAATGAAAACTTTGTTCACTGGTTTGATGATTTTTTAGGTTAATACTTGTTTATTAGATTATGCCGATATTTCTAAATAATGTGGTGACTAATTTTTTTTGCTTTGTTGTTTTTCAGAATGAAAAAAAAACAGATTTTGAAATATTTTTGGGATTAAAATGGCAGTTCAATCTTTTCTTTACGATGCCTATAATGATGTGTCCTGTGAATGAAGTAGTCGAGCACTGGTTTTCCGATAAAAAGTACAGTTTATGGTTGAGGTGGGGTATGATTGTGATTGTGTGTTTGGTGGTGGCTTTAGTGTCTAATTTTACAGACTTTTTTATCATTTGTTGAAAGCAGTGTATGCATTTTGCTTTGGCTCATCATTCCTGCTTTGTTTCATTTGAAGGTGTTAGGGTCGGAGTTGAGTTGGCTTGTTGCGTCCTTTGATGTTGGTCTTGTTATCATTGGCCTTGTGCTTGCTATTTCTGGCACCTGGACTTCCTTGCAGGAGATTTTTTCATCGAGGGCGCGAGGTTTTAGATATGCAGAGCAAATACCTCCTTTTTTATATATGGAAAGAGCATGTCATATGTCTGATGTGACAAAAGATTTTGCAAACTCGATGATGCAGATAGAAAGCATGTATTTGTATGATTATGTTGATAATGTAATAATAATAATTTAACATTTGATGTGTTGTAAGGGTATATATGTAAAAAAGTTGGAATTTTTGTTGTAATTGTTTGTACTATTAAAACTTTATTAAAATAAAATTTTTATTTGTTTATTTTATTTTGTGATATACACTATTACTAAAACGAATACATTTAATATGTAATATCTATAAGCTGTAATATTTTTTTTTATAAATTTATGGATCTATTGCAACAGGCATATACTGTTGCAAAATGATCTGCTGCAACAGTAAAAGCCTGTTGCAAAAAAGTATACCGCAACATCTTATTGCAACAGGCTGAAAATGTTGCAGACTTTTTGCAACTTCGGCTATACCAACAGGCGCAGGCCTATTGCAATAGGTCTACTGCAACAGATATCGCTTGTTGCAAAAAGTATTTTTGTTGCAGTGTATATATTACAACACTCTCCCTTGAGTATGCATCTTCAAAATCTTGAATACTTTGCTAACTTGAAGTTGTCCCTTTTAAAACATATATGATGATTGCTCCCCCTTGTAAGTATCTTGCTTATATATTTATATTTACATATTATATTGAAGAATAAATTTTAACAACTTGAAGTTGTTTATATATTTTATTTGAACCAGAAGTTCAATACAGTGGAACCAGAAGTTCAATAAAGTGGAACCAAAAGTTCAACATAGTTGAACCAGAAGTTCAATACATATTAACAAATTTGAAATTGTTTACATTTTATTTGAACCAAAAGTTCAATATAGATTAACAACTCGAAGTTGTTCATATATTTCATTTGAACCAGAAGTTCAATACAGTTCCAAATAACATATTTTGGATATTACGATACGATCTTTAAGATTCGCATTGACATTGCTTGAGAAGAAAAATTAATGATTGGAACCTTATGAACAATTTGTTCTAAAATAGGTAACTCGAATGAGAAAGAATATCACTACACCATAACAGGGAATTTGGCACATGGGGATGCGGATATACAATTCGGCTATAAGCCGTATCAAATTTGATAGTGCTCAAATCCGTATCAAACTACATTTTGCGATCCGCACCAACGCAAACACCCTTAATCTGACCGTCCATCGACGAAGCCCCGGATCAGTTCATTTGATACGGCTTTGGATCGTATGAAATGCATATCAAATTTTTCCCTCCATACCTTCATTTTGGCACAATTGACTTTTGCCACATCAAAACTTTCAGCCGAATTATCCCTCCTTTTATTTTGCAATGGCGACCACTGAATACCTAAATTAGGGTTTTGGTACTCGACCGACTTCTTTTGTCAATAAGCCATCCACTGCAGTTCATGAGTTATCGTCAGTTCGCGCTGCGTTCAGCTAACCGACGAAGCCTCAGTCCACCACTATCCATCCCTATCGTCACCATTGGAGGTGAGTACTAGATCACGGTTAAATTTAAATATGAATTGGGTTTAATTTGAATTCGAATTAGGTTTGAATTGGGTTTAATTTGAATTTCCATGCCTTAGTTCAAAAATATGAATGATAGATAGTTGCATGTGCTTGTCTACCTAGAATTCATGCTATTATTGTTTAGATGAAAAATGCGTGAACTAAAAATCATGTGTGAACCAAAAATCATGTGTGAACTAAAAATCTATGATACTCTTTGGTGTTGAATTGCCCACAGGGTATTCAATGGGTTCAGATCGATGCGTTTAATCAGTGATGCCGATAATATTTCCTTAAATGCTTTTATAAGATGATCAAGCATATTATTTGGTTTATAATAAAGTGATTTTTTAGAAAATAGAAATGAAAATGTTCATGAGAATAGTGTTAATTAAGCATCTTTGAATTGACTGAGTGTATATGCATATCATTCGAATTGATTGGGTGTATATGCAAAAGTATTGCATGGATGCACAAATATATGTGAAGAAAAGAACAGAATATTGGGGCTAGGTGAGATGCTATTTTCTTTTGTTTTCTTATATGTTGATGTTCAAACTTTCATTTAAGTTCACAGAATTATAGGTGTTCTGATTCAATTTGTGTTGACTAGTTGTGATTATCAGCTGGATTATTAAATGTATTATGCATTAATACTTTTGCGCCTTTTGGCAGTCAACCAGTAGTTTTACACATATGGGATGAAACCCAAGCATCAGTTAGATCATTATAAGTGACAGCTGATTGGCTTTCGAGATCGTTTATAAAATTTCAGCAGATTGGCTTTAGAGAAGTTCTCAATAATTATAAGTGTCTCCGACTTTGCGCTAATTAGATCATTGGCATCATTCCAATGTGCTAACCAACCTTCATCAAAGTCCCAGGTATAATTATAAGTAGCCGTGCTTTACCTAATTCAGCTATAAAGTGGAATTTGATTTGACGAACAGGCTTCTCAAGGGGATTACATCACAATAGCCGTTGTAAATGTAAATGACGACAATGGTCTAACTAGTGCAAAGCTTGGTTTGCCAAATTCATCCTCTTAATGTTCTACGTGTGGAGCCAATTTTGACCCAATTTTAATGCACGGTTATATGCATTTGAGTTGTAGCTATTTTGACCCAATTTTAATAGCTTATCTTTTGAACCATATAGGTTATAACTATGCAATAAAACCATAATTGTGCAGGGTCTGCTGGATTGGGATTTCTGTCATGGTACTTAGCAGGAAAAATCAGAGCATTTGATATAAACTTCAGGTAATATCTCGCTTTTTCCCATACCCTCATCTTGGATACAATACATTAGATAAGGGTGATATAATAGAAAGGGCAAGGTTATAGCAATGTTATATCTACATTGCAGCCAAGTGACAAGGAGAATTATAATAAATTTGTTGTTTAATACTTTTAGAGCGAATTAGTGAGTCATTCTGTGAAAATCATGTTTGCGGAGATTCTGGAGAATGAAAAATAAACTGGTTCAAAGCAAAGGAATTGTTTTTTTATTGTAGTAACTATCTTCAACATGATGTTATAAAATGTGTCCTTTCAAACCCATGCCGACTATTATAACATGTGTGTGCAGCAGCCTCCGTCATTTGGATGAAGTTAATAAGCATGGATTTGAGTGTGTTGATCTTCCTGAAGGGTTCCTTGTCTTGGACGGGTTTATTTATTTGTCAGTTTTCTCTGCTTTGAGTTTTTAGTTGCTGGCTTTTGGAGTTTTCGGAGCTTGGTTCTGCCAGTGGTTCTTGTTTGGTTTGAGATTACCTTGGTATTGTTTTCTGAGGGTGCATGGTGTTATGCTTTTCTGCAGTAGTATTGCTGTGTTCCTGATAGAATGCAATGTTGCTTGGCTGGTTTATGATCTTTTGTCTGTTTTAGAGGATGTTCATCTTGAAGGAAGCATTGATTCAACAGGTGGCTGCATTTTAATGTATCTTCTTTAATGTAATGAAACAGCGCGTATCTTATTTATTGTAATGTAATCAAATAGCATGTATCATTATATATTGTAATGTAATGAAATATTTCATACAATTGTTTCGTTTACTGTTACAATTGTGAATTAGTGTATCCTGTGTTATATATGCTTTGTGTTACAAATAATATGTGCTGCATTTTCTACTTATACACACACACACACGTATAAGACACAGTTTATAGCCGTATCTACTTATGCTTTAGATACGACCAATATCCATATGTTATCACATTGGGATACGGTTCTGAGCCGTATATAAAAATTTAACACGTCGTTTTTTGATACAGCTTTTTGTCGTGCCTACATGCATTAGATATAGCTAAAAACATAGCATAATTAGCTTATATGGTGTAGTGTATGCAAATTAATTACATATGGAATACATGGACGCATGTATATACACATATATGCGAATATTTAATTAACAGCCTGAAGTTGTCATGAGCTCATATTATAAATTATGCATATGCTATTTAATATTTCAGAAAGTCTATTGACATCAATATTGATTGACCTGGAGTCATGTGCATATTCAATTGTTAGAAAATTCCTTTAATGTATCAATGAAAGAGAATAAGCAATGCAATATGAATGCATCTTATCAACTAATAAGAGCATTATCCTCCTACAACTGAAACACATCTAATGTATTTGCTAGCTATAATGCGATAATGGATCAAAAATGAGAATCCAAAGAAGGTTTATTATTTACAGTGACAATGTTTGTCAACATTGAGGGGGAGGATAAAGGAATCATCGATGTTAAATATTTGCTAACATATAGAATTATGCAAAGTATTAAGTAACTTGCATAAATGATCAATTATGTCCCTAATAGACTTTCTCTAATATACATTTGAATCCCTAAAGGATCAAAAGGTGTAAATCACAACAGAAAATGTAATATGAAAGTTAGTTCAAAATATTTTTATTCTATTACATTGTTACAACAATTTTTAAAAAAAAAAATATGTTGATCGATTTTTATATCATTAAATGGTATCGACGCCTATATGACGAATTATATAACGATATTTACATGAGAATCGTAGATGGATATAAGTTGTCTAAAGCAGAATCAAAATTGATGTACTCAATAAACTGAGATGATCACAATACGATTTAAAGCAATCTGGATGTACCATACTTCGTTTAATGTAGTATATTATGGAGATATAACATTTTATATTGTACTCTTTTTATTTACTAAGATTTTCTCATCGGGTTTTTCTTAGTAAGGTTTAATGAGGTAACATTTTGATCCAGAAGAATCAAACATCTTTTGATGCAGTAAACTATTATTTATGAAGACAATGCAGCTTGCGTGACACAGATTAAAGTGAATCATATCAAGAATGATAGGATGGAGCACATTTCTTCTAAATTTCTCTTCATACAGGAAATATGAAAGGACAACAAGAAAAAGGAGAAACAAATACAGTTTCAAAAAAAGCGGGAAGATCTGTTCTCGATGACAATTTCCAAATCAACGTTCCAGAAGATCATGTACAAAATTAGCATGCGATGAGTACACCAATATACTAATTGAATAATGCATTATAAATCAGGGAGAGCATATAAAATTATGCTATAATGTACTATTTTCCTTCATAATATTTTCCCACTGGGTTTTTACTACTAATTAGGTTTAACGAGGCATTATCTTGATCCTAAAGTATCAACCTTCATTATAATTTTGTAAAACATGCTATCTAAAGATTAAACAAAATTGTACACTTTTCCTTATTTATGTTTTTCCCACTGGGTTTTTCATAAAAAAGTTTTTAATGAGACAACTAATTTTATCATCCTTGCATATGCATATTCAAGTGGGAGTGTTGTAATATGTAAAAGTAATAAGCGTGAATATGCTAATATGCTAAGGGACTTTACTGTAATTTACATGACATGTAGATGCTATAAATAGAGAGATTGTTTACATTTTTGCACATCTGAATCAATAGAAATGAAATGCCTCTCTTTTATATCTTCTGTTCTCTCTAATGGCTTCCCTTCTTTTATCTATTTTATTTTATTTTATAACATTCGACTTATTTATCTTATTTCCCCATTTAAGCCAAACTATGGATGTTTCCCTACATTCATCTTCTTCCCATCATTCTCCTTCAATTCTGCTAAGAGTTCTTCAATTGATGAGGAATTTTTCTTTCCAAGATCTAAATCAGTTATTATTGTGCTTGGATTTGGCTTTATGCTCGCTTGACACCCTCAATTTTGGCTGAGTTTAATTTGAGTTGTTTCCTTCATCTCTGACGATTCTGACTATTCACACTATAGATTTAGCATCATATATTAAAAGCGGAAATTTCCATCGCTAATTTGCGACGGATTTCCATGTGATCTACAAGGGGTAGTTTTTTATTTTTCAACTTTTATTTCTTTTATTTATTACCGACGTCTTTTGTCATCCCTCACTAAGCCATTGCAAATTACGTCAAATTATCGACAGAAAAATTCTGCCGCTATTTTACGCTGCAAATCAAGGTAGAATACCGACGAATATTTACTGAAGCTATTTTACAACAGAATTTTAACAAATTTACAAGAGATGTTCATATTATTTTTCTAAGATATTCTATAGTGTTATTTTTTAATAAATATTAACATGTTCAATAATTAATAATTAATTTGTTGTAATTAATAATTTATAAGTAATAATAAATAATAATTTACATATATTGTTAATAGCGTGTAAAGTAGACAGAGACGTAGGCTTCAACGCTATATTACGAAGAGGAGGGAACCAATTTTTTTGGTGGTGAATACTTCTCAACGGTATGCCCGATCTTTATTTTTTTACCATTTGCTTTGTCATTGAGACAAAAAATTCGCTCTGCCTTCCGTCTTCATAAACCCAAAATCTAATTGCTTCCTTGTTCAGAAAATCCTAGATCAAACCGAATCACCCGACCCGGAATCACCCTTACTATTCCTAATCCCTTACAGTCTTCAGCTGCTTGACTCAATGGTTCTCTAGTCGAGCCTTCGATAAACCCTCCCGTGTGATTCGTTGATCTAACCAATCAATAACAAAACCATAATTAGCAGATTCTGCTGCTTTCAAGCTTGATTTCCATCATTAGCGACACTCTTCAGTGTTATGACTTCTGTATCTGAAATGATTTATATTTTATATTTTGTATATGATAAAACACTTAAGTTAATTTCTTCACATCTGCAGATTTAAATTTAATAGTGAATCAGCTTACTAATGGCCATATCTCCAAGTTCAAGGAGGCATTTAGTTTGTTTGACAAGGATGGCGATGGTAACTTTTTCTTTCTTTGTTCTAAAATTCCTGTATTTACTACATTCTCTGTTAGCGATTTGTTATATTAATTTTTTTCTAGGTATTGTCTAATATATTGATTTATCCATTTTCAATCAGTACTTTAGTAATTCATTCAAAAATTTAGTCTCAAATTTTTTTTACATTTATTTGTTAAAGAATATGGTGCTACAAAGGTGATAATATGTAATTAGTATATATTGGCTAACATCAGGTTACTCTTGTTTCTGCTTATTAGACGAACGTTGTTTTGTTAAAGATCTTTTTTTATGATATCATATTTGAGTACCATTCCTGTTAATATTTAACGATGATTTTATTTAAATTTTGATGGCTTGCATTTGAGATCTTGTAGTGTCTGTCGCTTTGAAACATCATACAATCATGGTCAAACATATTCCATCTTATTTAGGTTTATTTTGAGGTGTAATGTTGTTTCTAATATTTATATTAATTTATTAATCACTTTAATGTGGTCTTTTGTGCTATAACTTTGGCAATACGGGAAAGGCAAATTCTATTTAGACCCAGGAATTTGCTGAGTATACCCAGAAAAAACGATGACAAAATTGCCCCTGCTTTGCAATTTTTTTTTTCAATTTTCAACATACCTTGTACTGCCCCTACGAGATTCTTTAGTCTACCTCATAGAGCCCTTATGGGATTCTTCACCTTACCTCGTACGGACTCTACGAGGTAAGGTAAAGAATCTCGTAGGGGATCTACGAGGTAGACTATAAAATCTCGTAGTGCCCCTACGAGGGAGGGTAAAAATGCCTTTTTTTAAATAATTCATGGGTGAACTCAGAAAAATACTGGGTTCACCTTATTTTTTCAGATTTGCTGGGTTTACTCAGCAAATTCTTGGGTTCAAATAGAATTTGCAATTAGATTGTAATTAGCAGTTGCTAGTGCTCATCTTTCAATTCACATTTAGATGACATGAATAAGTGTCCTAAATTCCAAATGACAACGAAATAAGTAGGGACAATAACCGAGTTTGGTTCATCGCATCACTGTTTATGCACTTAGGTGGCTATGTTTTAATTATTGATTTCATGTTAGTTGATAGTGTATCGGAAGTCATATGCTCTAATTGTGTAGATGTAGTTATCACTATCCCCACATGTCCCACTGATGATAGTTTGAGAAAATTTGCAAAATAGCTTGTTCTTTGTTACGTTGATGTTTTGCAAACTACACATTATGTGTCAGAATAGTAGTGCCTCGGCACATTGGGGCAGAGAGAAACCAGACTAAGTGATCAACATGATTACCAACTTTTGTATTTGGTATTGCTAGAGGACTTTTAGATAGATTATTATAATTTACACCTTTATGTAGTTTTATGTTTTAAAACTTGTAAAAATCACAATCCAGTAAAACATGTCTATAAAATTTATGGCTTACTGTTTGGGTGAATATGTTTTCATATACGCCTGTATGTTTAAAATTCAGAGGTAATAAGGGTTCTCGTTTCTCTCTCCCTCCCTAATCCACCCCCTATTCCTCTTTCTTTTTTTCATTTTCTTTACAGGTTATGGATTTGATTCTAAGCATGGTATTTAGAACTATTTTAACTCAAGTTCATTACACACTGACATGTTACTCATTAAATCTAGGTTATGAGCTGTTAAAGGGTTAACACGTCTTCAGTATCAAGTATGTAGGATTATGTCAAAATCACTTTTCTGTTGCACATTCTCTAAGTTGATCTCTCTTATCGAATTACAATATCTGTAAGGTTTTGGGACATTTTATAACTTTCTATGTGACACCCCACGTCCGTTAATGTCACTCATTAAGAGAATGCATTAAGTTTCGTGAAGCGTTATAGGTAAACAGAAATAGAAACATTGCAAGACAGATATAAAATAGCAGCAGAATTAAAAACTTTTATTAATCATAAAGCATCGTAGTTCAAAACATGGTTACGTCATATGTCTGAAAAAGATAAAATGCAGTACATCAATAAAATTCGGTGTTGTACTTAAAACATCAGAGTACAATAAATAAAGAAGCATAATTCCCCAAACAAAACATAGCCATAGTAGAAATGATAAGAGCTCGAGCAATACATCTAAGCAACTCCAAGCAGAGAGAAAGCAGAATTCTGGTCAAGCTTGAGTATTCCCACCCTGAGAACCTGGGAGGGAAACGGAAGAGAAAGAAGAGGGAACAAAATGGGTCTAACATAAAGTCAGGCGAGTCCAGTTACTTTTAGCATATAAATAAGTAAAAGTATCATGACAGGCATATAAAGTGGATAAGAGAGATAACATCATAAAAGGCGGGCATGACAAGGTAAACATGATAAACATGATAGTATATTGCGCTTTCCTAACGATTTCTCTATTCCTCTACACCAATACTAGTGTCTTATTAACAAGGTGATCCCCAACAAGTATAAGATGGTAAACTTAGGTGTACATCCAGTGAGAGGTTTGCAACCTATACAATCAACAGGCAGCCCAACATACCGGAGTTACCCCTAAGGGTATTTATGGGCTTCCCATCCTACTGGAGTCTAGATGTGCCCTAATTACTACCTTAATCGATCAACTCCCTACTCCGTATATACCCGGTGCTGGCCCCATAGTAGGGTGTATCACTCCCTAAAGTGGCAACCCTTTGTTTTCAGGATGTGTACAACCATATCTACTGGTGTCACGACGTCTTACCCTCCTCTGTCCAGACCATGCATGCACATGACCCGATCGGTACGCGCCGCCCACACCGTCCCCCACTTTTGGATCTCTTACAATCAACCCAGTAAGCGTGCCCCGACTCTGACCTAGCTCGGAGTACTCGTTTGATACCTACTTATTGGTTACTGATTGAAACGGGTCCCACACACAAGATGATGCAAGCTCTACCCTTTGTCTCATCCCCACTACTAGGTTTTCCACAGGTTATGCTACCTACTAGTGTCGTAAAATTGCACAACCCCAACAAGCTAAGTTTGTGGGCCTTCCACTACACCAAAATAGGTGATTCCCAACAAGTATAGGTGTTACAAATGATTTCTGTAACACTTTTAAGTGTCACCAACGGCCTGTGAGGAATTTCCTGTAACACTTATAAGTGTTACAAACAAAGTAACTGCTAACACTTATAAGTGTTACAAACATATTCAATGCTAACACTTGTAAATGTTGGAACCATAAGATATGGTAACACTTATAGAAGTTACAAACATATTCATTGCTAACACTTATATGTTGGAAACATAAGATATGACAAAACTTATAAAAGTTACAAACATATTGATTGCTAACACTTATAAATGTTGGAACTATAAGATATGGTAACACTTATAAATGTGAGTATCACAATCCTACTAACTCTTATAAATATTGGCATACATAAATTGCTAACACTTATATGCATCACAATACGAAATTAAGTTCTTCTCTATTTTTTACACAATTAATATTAAAACTCTAAAACAAATGAATATGACATATCTTTGTGATTTTCATATCACAATATAATTCAACATATCAATTCAATATAAGATTTAGTAGACTTCCATATCTCAAATTCAACAATGTCACATTTTCATAATACTTAAATTTGTGCTACATGCTTCCGATTTCAAAATACCATAATATCATGTCCAAACTATAAAATATAAATGCACTCGTCACATTCCAAAAACTTTAGAGATAAGATCATTGTCAAGGTCACATGTGTTTGCTTTCTTTATGTTTTATCCCTCCTCCACGAGTGCCTGCAAAATGTAAATGCACTCATTTTTAGAAGAAGAAAAAAATGACAAGTTGCAATGGAACATCTTTCACTAAGGTGATACATGCATCAACAATCAAAAACCAATCCTTACAATGGCATATCCACCAATCAAGTAAATAGCTTAAAGATCACTCATAAATAGATATGCTTTTGCTGAGTACAAACATAAATAGGAAAACATACAGCTTTGGTCATGCTAAGTCAACTATCAATATTGCTTTAAGTTTTCAAAACTGAGTTGCAAAATCAGCTTTCAAAACCGAGCTGCAGCTCATTTTTAAAAACTGAGTTGCATAACTTGGTTTTTGAAAAATGATAAACATAATTTAGTTTCCAAAACTGAGTCGCAAACACACAAAGCATAGTCCATAATATGTAATTTCCATGCTTTGTAAGTGCTAAAGTTGTAAACAAAACAAATAAGTGAAACCGTACAAAATATCTTCAAGTGCAGGAAGCTTAATTAACATACCACCAAAACAGCAAAAAATGGAAAACATTAGACCAAAACCCTTTGCATTTGAGAAAAAAAACTAATTTTCAACTCAAATTAATCTAAACTGAGCTGCAACTCAGTTTCAAAAACTGAGCTGCAGACCCAGTTTGCGAAACTGAGCTGCAAACTCAGTTTCGAAAACTGAGTAACTCAGATTTCGAAACTTAGCATGTGAATATGCTTGACCATATCAGGGAATTTTATCATCAAGTATAAATAAAATTTTGTGATTTTCTATTTCTTGTATTAAACTTTGTAATCTGTCAACAAATTCATTACCTGAGAGATCAACCGGGGTTCTGAAAAAAATTGAAAGACGATAAGACGTTGTTCTATAGTTGTGAAGACCGAACCGTACGTCAAATCGTGGTGGTAAAAGGTCTAAGGTTTTCGTGGATAAACCGCGGATTTGTGCATATGTAAGGCTATTTCATTTTCAAAGCCGTGACGCTCCAAGGTCGAAGGTTAACCGCGGTCGAACCGAGGTTGGGTTGGGTCTTTAAAACACTGCGTTGTTCACAGTTTCCTTAATTTTATCATCCATGATGTGCTACCTGTGTCACTATCATATCAGAAGAAGAAAGAGAAACAACCAATTCTTCTCAATTCAAAGTTGTAACTGTTAACTTTAATAGGCTGCATTTGGTGGAAGCCTCTTAGTCCCCAGATATTATCATATAATCCAATTAAAACATTAAACATATCCATTATTGTCAATAATATGAAAAATAATGCTATGCAGTGTCCTTTCCTAAAGTTTTGAAGCTAAAAATCATGAAATTGATGTTACTTCAAGTAATGTACTTGATATTTATTATTTACCAACCTTATTTTGTTATTATGACAAATTGTAATTTACCTTTACATAGATGTCCCTACCCGTTAGGTATTCTAAGAAGTCGCAAGAATTAGAAAATTGAGGTGTGTAAAAACTACTAAGCTTAGACACAATCAGTCTGTTTCTAGAATCTGACATGAATAGAGCATGCATGACATCCACAAATTTACAGTGTCAGTAAAGGGAACCATAAGTTGGACAACTGTAGCGATAAAATAGAAAACTAACTGGATGGATAGGCAAAGCGCTTCTAAATATGGTGTAAGATAGTTCCAGGTGGAAAAAAAATCACAATTGTCTTGCATTTAGCAATTATTTCATAACAACAAATCGTAGAAAAACGTAATAATAAACCTGATGGATCCTGTTTTTCATTAACATCAGTGATGTATGACCCTTCGACCTCAGCTGAGTCTTCCTCGTCCGCTTCATCTTTGAATTCATCATCATATTTATGTCTATCTTCTTCTGTTTCTGAGGTATATCCATTATCATCGTCGTCTACATCACTTGTTGATCACATAGTATTCCATTTTCTTCAGTTTTTTTATGTTCCCCTGTCCAACGAGAAGCTACAACATGGCCTAACTCCTCTTTAGACAAGCCTGAAGTATCATCAGAATCCCCTTGCTCCAACATATGTGAATTTATTGATAACCCAAAATAGGATGAGAAAAACATTGAATATCATGTAAATTTGTAGATTAAAATCCATGTACATATGACATTTATTTGTCATTTTCATTTACGCTTAATTGGAAGTGAAAGTTGTGTACTTAAATGTTGTTCATTTGTAAATGAATTGATTCATAATAAAGAATACAGCTCTGCCAGTGCTACTACAAACATATTTTTGAGCAGACTACCCAGGTGAAGAGTTCAGAAAGTCCATTATTTGTATATGAGAATTTCAATAAAAGATGTGATTTCAGGAAATGGCATCATTTTATGTGCAATGATCTTTAAAATCTTATATATTTCTAGGGACAACAAAAGTTAGTGGCATACAAAAAACGTACAAGAGATTGAGTTTGAGTTCCAGTAGAAATTCCGTTTGTTATTTCATATATATGTATCTTTTAATCTTTTTAGTTGTCCAAGAAAACACATAAAAAGTATTTCTCATTGCAAAATATTTAAAGTAAATAATTGTCCATCCACATATTTAACCCGATGTTCTAGTGTTTAGATCAAAACAAAGCTATATATTATAATATTTTTGATATAATGCATATAATATCCTGTTGATATTGAGAAAAATGTTTAGTAGAAAAGACATTTTTTCATGAACTTCACTTCCCGTAGAAAATATTTGATTCATGCATAACATTTTTTATGAACTTGTGAGTTTTGCACCATGGTCCTCTTATTTTCATATATCAAACTATAGCCAATACATTACCACCTACAGAGGGTTAGCTGTTGTCAGGTCTGAAATGAGCAAGTATATCAAGTTAAAAGGATTAGAAGTTCTTCCATATATCATTATCCTAAAAGAATAAAAATTACATTCACAATTGAAAACTTGGATTTGTTTCCAATTTGGGCTAGTATTATTTCACTAGCATGTGCCAAAATATACTACATGAGGAAATGAGCATCAGAGTTATAACGAAGAGGCCAGCTGGAATGTTTAAAGATTTATCTAATAAATTTGGAGGAATGAAACCATCAAACATTTATGTTGGAACAAGGATTAGGCAAGAGAAATGATATCACATAACTTAGAAATGCACCAACAAGATAAATAGTATGCATCCAAATCGATACTCATATATAAAGCAAAATAAATAAATAAATAAATAGAGTATGTTTGGACATACTGTCCATCTAACTGAATTTCAACATTTTGAGGTGAGTGATAAATGCTCTGCTCATTGTCAATATTTTAACAAACACATTTCATTTCATTTCCAAAAATATTTAGGAAGGGAAATGGAATGATAAATTGTATGCATCCTTTCCTTAATACAATCAACTAAATCAACAAGCAAATCATAAAGGTCAAATGGACCTAGAAAATAATCATACTTGACATAAAAGAAAATTATTTCGACACTATAACTTATTTCCCATACCTACTACCATATAATTGGATAAATAAATTTTGAAGTGCCATATTGATTTTAGCTTATTAGCATGTAGGAAGCAGCTTCAGTTCAAGTTTTCGAGATTTATTATGTTTTTATTTTACATACACAGGCATGCATATGTACGTAAATAAAAATATAACTTGATATTCAACAAGGAAGCTCAAGATCAATCCACTTATAATATATGATTCGTGTATAAAATAATTTTCATTTTATGATGACGATCAATCCTAAACAATAATTAGTCAATTCGATTTGCCCTAACTCGAAAATGACTAGGCTTAATTACACATACTTAACAAAGGTAGGGACCACTACACCCTTCTTTCACGATAACTCATTCTACTTCCCTAAATGGTCTCTAAAGCTATGCAACTGCATGATGTTTTCATATGTCATTGTGCCAATAAGACGACAAAAAATTGAAATAAAAAATAGATACATGCACTAAAACCCTAAAGATTGAGAGTTAGTAGGACCAAACTAAACATGACTCGCAACTTTAGTTAAGAAGATATGGGTAATAATACGGCGACAACACAAAATCAAATTATTGTAAAAACATGTTAAAATATCTATATCAATGGTACAATGTAGAAAATGACATAACAAACCAATTCAACACTAACCGGATAAAATGGAAACAAACAAGCGATAATTTTTACGTGATTAAAAATAACAAACTGAAAGAATTTCTTTATCGAAAGTTGGTTGAACTATCAATATCATTCGGAGTGTTGGATTCCAAAACAGAAAATAATTATGCAGAAAAAACGAAAAATAGTTATCTACATAAAAAAATTAGAAAACCTAAACTCAAAGGGTATGAGTACGTAAAATGTAAATAGAGGCAGGTGCACTTGTGAGAGGGGACATAATTATCTACGTAAAAGGAAAGCAACAAAAATGAAGACCTAAATTAAAAGGGAAATATCAGAAGCGATGAATAAACACTAAACTAAACCAAAGTTGGGACTTGCAACTCAAATATAATATTGTGGAGAAAGAAAATTCACTTGCCCAACCCAATCTTATGGGATTAACACATTAACACAGGGAAGACAATAACGATAATGATGATGTTTGAAACAAATTCGGTATGAAGCTGCTTGTTTTCATTTAATTTGCAACTTGAAAATTAGATAGGTTTTCAGTTCCCAAACCTAAATGTTGCTATTTGCTAATTGCTTTACTTTAATATAATGGAAGTTTGGAAAACTCCATTGGAATAGTTATAGATTCCTCTGTAGGTTAGTTTGTCGAAGAAAAAGAACACTATAGATTAAGCCAACTTCGCTGGGTGATAATCCATGGGTAGAAGATCACCAATATAATGATGAAATCATGAAGGTATATATACATATTATATGCTAATACTACCTTTTTTTATTATCATCTCCAATATTTTCGCCGCTCGCCGTTTCCATATTTCTATGATCATCTACAGTTTCCTGATGTATAAAATTATTACATGATGAAACAAAAATCAGATATTACCAATAAGAAAAAATATAAAATATTTCATTATACTTTTGCACCTGAACATTTGTATCTCTAGAAGATTCATGGCCACTTTGAACATGATCAAAAGATTCCGACCCATGGGCATTATCAAGATCTTCCATTATATTTTGCCGCACTTAAGGAAAACTATAACTTTTTAATTTTAGATGATAAAAAAAATAAATTTTACGCAATAGCGATATCATGAAATACCGTATCAGAAGCTTGGACGCTATCTGTTTCATGTGCAATTTCTATACCCTCATCCATGTCCTATTATAACAACAAATAAATAAAATGAAAAAAAATTGAAATTTGGAAAATATAATCTCAAATGGCACTATTACTTGTCTTTTTATTAGGTATGGTTTTGGAATGATGGAAACATGCTGACACACTACGTGATACTGTAAAAAGATTGCAATTTTGAATTGTGCAACATACAATTGGTGCATGTTCTAGATATAAACATGAATACTACTACTGCGAGTTCAATAATACGGGATCAAATCTATAAAATAAGGGTATATGGATAAACCAAATAATCCATGCACTACAATAAAATAATGTGTACTTATGATTTAACTGTAAGTACCAACCCGCCACACGATAATAAACTTGGTGATTTTATCTTTTCATATTAAAAATATAGAGCAATGCAAAATGATAATTAATCAGAACGCTTCTGATTTCTTCAACCACGTACTATGCGAAGGTGGATCTGCCAAGATAAGTCCATGAAAGTTCGCAAAGATAGTAGATAGTGTAGCCAAGAGGGCTTTAGATGCACTTTTTTTCTGCTGCCATGCTATCAAAACTGCAGCTGAAACTACTACTAAATATTCAATTTTGACAATAAATAATTGCATATAAGTGCAATTTTGAAAATAAAACTTCATAAATTCACATCACAAACCAAAATAATTCAAAATTTTGATAATAAGATTTTTTTAAATTTAATTTCCTTCAACATAAATGAACAATGCGCTTTTTATTGCTCTGTGCCTTTGAGTTTATTAACGCTTCACTAACAATTACGCCTTGAGTTACCTGATGATAAAATTCCCTGAGTCATAAGGCGACGGCTTGTAAGGGAAGCCATGTTAAAAGGCATCAAAACCATATATTAAGTAAAATAAAATACAATAAAAAACCTAAGAAAAAACAAAATTTCAAGTATGCCTGTAGGATGTCAATAGCATGCCAGGCAATTCCTCCAGAAGTTGCTAGAAGCATACAAGATATCCCAAGCATGCCAAGTGTTTCAAACTTACCATGTCCTAAAACGACCATAATTTTGTTACTGGAGCAAGAAAAAGCACGAATCAAACTTCATGAAACCAACTGCATATTTTAACTGAAAAATGTGCAATACAAAGGCATGATGAACTAAAGAATAGGTATCGAGGCGTTGCTCAGCAGAACTAAAGAATAGGTAATAGAAAATGAACGAAAGTAGCAACTGATTTCTTCACACTATTTACAATCAATGACCCACTATTTATACATGAAGCTAATCGACTTAACTCCTCATAGATTTGCTAACATGCACTAAAACTAATGGGATCGGCCCAGAACAAAGCAAAGGAACACACACACAGCTGCTCATGTATACAACCCAATACAGAAAAAATTCATATCTATAGTCCAAACACAACGAAAGTGAAATCTAATTTTTACCTATTATCGTGATTCCTAGAAGCCGCCGTGATTCTTAGAAGCCCCAATTCGAAGTCATGGAGAGACGATTTGAGAGGCTAATACCGATTTGAGATATTGATTAGCTAATCGCAATTCTTCGAAGTCCATTTTTTTATTTGCTTATGATGAGGCCTTGGAGGAATAAGTGTTGAGTCACGGATTAGGGTTATGTGTGAGAACTTACCCTTTTGCCCTTAGAATATAAGAGTTGACCAGGCATATCAACACAAATAAGTGTTGGCACATTTTTGGTGACATATAGCAACGCATATTAGTGTCACTAGTGTACAACACATATAAGTGTTGGCAGTTGAAAAAAATAAGAGTTGCCAAATGGCCATTATGGTGTAGTGTTTATATGCATATTACCCACCAACCTAAGATTTACTTAACCCACCCCACTATTTCAAACAAGTTTACTTAACCCCTAATCAGTTTAACATGTTCATACAATCCCTATGGATTCAACTAGGTTAAGTAGTCAACTTCATAGCCATACTCATTTATGGTTATAATGTTCTAGACCTCCCACATGAAGCCTACCACTTGTGGATGCTCGATAAGTCGGGCGGTTACGGGCAGACCTTCTTCCACAAAATCGAGCTTAACCTAGTGTCTTAGCACATCTCGTGTTTATACACTTAGACCCCTCACATTAGATTCACCACTTATGGTCGCGGGATATGCCAGGCGGTTTCGGGCAGACTTCCACCACAAGTGTAATCTAACCTAGTGTCTAAGCGCGGTTATAATTTCTTGTTACTGTAATCCTAGGCATTCCAATTATTAACAAAATTATTCCTACGTTGTTATAGGTTTTCATGCCCCTTTCCCAAGTCATGTTCGTAATAAACCATATGCCTCAAATTCATATTCATATTTTCGTTCAAGTTATGCCCAGATTTCCAATTACATGTTATGCCCCAAATTATACCGTTTTGCCCTCGTTCTCAATTTAACGCATTCGCATGTTTTAGCGGCGTTCCTAGGCTCGAAAATAGCCTGGCTATAAAAATTAAAGGGAGAGGATGAAGGGAAGATGACAGAAATGATCATACTAACAAGGTTGACATGTAATGGCATAAATATAAAGTTGCATAATGACAATACAAGCATACAGGAATAGATCTGATGAACATGTGACAATAGAACTAATTCTAATATAATAGGGATGTCATAATAGGCATGGAAAGATCTAATGAATTGGATAACTAACTATAACAGGTCTGATTTAGCCATAAACATAATGGTAACAAGCAAGATGTGATCTAAACAATGGACTAGATCTACAAAAATGGAAGGTTTGACATGATAAAGGTTAAGATCTAAGTCATAGTCATGTCAGAATATCATAGTTATACAAGTTATAACAGGTTTGATATGATTCAAGTAGTCACATGCATAGATCCAACTTATAGTCATGTCAAGATTAACTTTTTAATTATTTAGATCTAAAATTAACATAAACTCATAGTGTTTGGATCTACAAAAATAGAGAAGGGATTGATGACGTTGAATCACAGATCTCTAAGCTTGAATAACTTGATTGCAAAAGAAGAAAAGTCTTGATTTAATCTGGGCAGAGGCAGCATCTAGTTCTCCATTATTTTTGGTGTGGAGAAACAAGAGAAATGAGGCCATATATATAGCCGCCATCCCCTAGAAAAATCTCTGTCCAGATCTGCCCTTGGGCGGTCGACCCCCTCCCCTTTATGAGGTCAACCCATGGGTAGGATTTTTGCCGCTCACCCAATTTCGAATTCTAAACTGATTTCTGGATAGGTTTGAACTGTTATATATATATATAATTATCTTATGTGTATACAAATTTCAAACCTTAATAACTTCTTCATATGGTCTCCGTTTTACGCAAACCATGTGTCTATTTTGACCAGAATTCTGCGATGAACGCAATGGTGCAGTCAGTTTCACTTAATTATGAATATTAAATTAATTGTCCTTTAATTTATCATTTTTAGTGTTGATAAAAATATGAGGTGTTAGATTCCCCCCTACTCAAAGGATTTCATCCCCGAAATCTCCAAGTTAAGAAGAATGTATATCCTACCATCCACATCCATCTACTCGTCCACCAAGCACAAGCATTCATTGTCCTTAAAGACTTCTAATACTTATATGAATATATGCAAAGGTATGTGTATATGTCCTTATTCTAATGCAAAGATCAGGCGGTCTACTGATTCAGTCGACCTCCTTAATGCAATGTATGTTAGTGCCATGAATCCAACATGTATGCAACAATCCTATTATAACATGTAAGTTCTATATGTGTGCACAAACATCCATCCAAATGCAACATCCATATGATGATACATCCATTTTCATCCATTAAAAGAAGAAAAATGCACACATATCTATATGTAGTATGAGAGTGATTGAGCTGATCTGGTACCTAATGTGTGTGTATATGCATCCACGAGAAACTACTAGTAAACACTTGCATCCACTTGAATCCGTTAAACATAACATGTCTCAAACACATGTTTACATCCATGGGATTCCGACCTAATGGTCAAAGATTCGATCGATAGGATATACTTTAAACGATAGAAACAAGCATAAATAAAAGCTTTGGAAAGGAAGTTAAGAACACAAAGGGTATGAAGCATGAATCTTGTCTTCGGTCTCCCAAGTTGCATCCTCTGGTTTATCCCCCCACTGAACTTTTATCAACTTGACTTCTCTTTTGCGTAACTTCTTAACTTCTGATCCAAGAATACGGGTAGGAACTCGCCTAACTGTCGCCTCCCGTTCCACCTCAACTTCCTCCAATATACTTGGCTCAATTACTTCTGCGGTATCATGCAAACACTTCCGCAAATGTGAAACATGAAAAAAAATCATTAACTCCAGATAGTCTCTCTGGTAGTTTTACTCCATAGGCCATTTGGCCAATCCTTTCTATTATGGGAAATGACCCTACGAATCTTAGTGCCAATTTCCTTATAGATCCAAAGAGAACTACATTTCTCAAAGGTGACACCTTAATGAAAACCATGTCTCCTACCTCAAACTCAATGTCAGTGCTTCTCTTACCTGCGTAGGACTTCTTCCTATCCTGAGTTGTCTTCATTCGCCGTCTAATAGGATCAATCTGCTCGGACATTTCTCCAAACATATTTGGTTCAAATAGGAGTCTTTCTGTAGACTCCCACCAACAAGTTGGTGATCTACAGGGTTGTCCGTACAATGCTTCGAAGGGTGTCATGCCAATGCTAGCTTGATAACTTCTGTTGTAGGCGACCTCTACTAAACGAAGATGCTCTTCCCAAGTCCCTCTGAAGTCTAGGATACACAGCCTTTAAAGATCCAAAAGAACTTTTTTCACCGTTTCTGTATGAGGGTGATAAGCGGTGCTCAAATACAACTGTGTTCCTAATGCTTCTTGCAAGCTCCTCCAAAATTCATTGGTGAAAATGGGGTCACGATCACTTACAATGCCGGAAGGTACTCCATAAAGACGGACTATCTCACGAACGTAAATTGCGGCCAACCATGCTGTCGTCCTCTTGCTCTTAACCGGAATAAAATGAGCACTCTTTGTAAGTCTGTCTACTACAACCCAAATACTGGTGTTGACTTTCTTCGATCTTGGCAAACCATCTATGAAATCCATAGAGACGCTCTCCCACTTCCATTGTGGAACCTGCAAAGGATGAAGTAAACCACCAAGCTTCTTTAGCTTAGCTTTAACTTGCTGGCAAATCAAACATTGGGAAACAAACTCCGCCACATCTTTCTTCATTCCAGCCCAAAAGAAAACCCTCTTCATATCCATATACATCTTATCACCACCTGGGTTAATAGTCATCTTAGAATGACAGGCTTCTTCTAGGACTGTCTTCAACAAACTTCCAATTTGGGGAACACAAAGCCTTCTATCTCGTTGCAACCACCCTTTATCATCTATGGAATATCCACTAAGGTGACTAGAAGTATCCTCTTTACTGAGCATATCCAAGATGTCTGAAATCTGTGAATCCTCTCGCTGCGAAGCTCCTATCTAATCCATAAGAGTAGGTCGCATCTCCAGTGATGAAAATAAGCCAGGCAGAAACTCAGTGGAGGGTCAAAAGTCGATATAAACTCCAAGCTTGTCCTCTCCATAAACAGAGGACTTAAGGCCATCCTCTGCCTACTCAGTGCGTCTGCCACCACATTACCCTTGCCATAGGTATAAGCAATCTTAAAGTGATAAGATGCTAGGAACTCCATCCACCTTTGTTGAATCAAATTAAGATCCTTTTGCGAGAACAAGTACTTGAGAGATTTATGATCAGTGTACAACTTGAACTTCTCTCCAAGCAAATAATGACACCATGTCTTAAGCGCGAATACTATGGTAGCTATCTCTAAGTCATGGGTAGGGTAGTTCTTCTCATGAACTCTTAGCTGTCTACCCCCATAACATACTACCCTTCCCTCTTGCATCAGAACCACACCAAGCCCTGTACTACATGCGTCAGTGTATACCATAAACACTTTGTTCCCATCGGGCAAGGTCAAGAATATGGTTGTTGTCAGAGTCCTCTTCAATCGTTGGAAAGCAACATCACAATCTATATCCTATGAAAACGTCAAATTCTTCTTCGTTGGCCTGGTGAGTGGGGCTGATATCTTTGCGAAGTCCTTAATGAACTTACTATAATAGCCTGCTAACCCCAGAAAACTTCTCACCTCCGTTGCATTCTTTAGGATATGCCAATCCTGAACTGCAACCAACTTTGCGGGATCTACTGCTGTCCCTTCTTTAGAAACCACGTGCCTTAGGAATCTCACCTTTTTTCTCCAAAAATGGCAATTGGAGAACTTTTCCTCAAGCTGATGCGCACACAGAGTTTTCAAAACCTCTCTTATATGTAAGGCATGCTCTTCCTCGCTCTTAGAGAAAATCAAGATGTCATCAACAAAGTCCACAAAAAATTTATTTAGAAACTCCCAAAACACCGTAATCATCAGATCAACAAAATAGGCGGGTGCATTCGTCAACCCAAATAGCATAACGAGTCATTAGAAGAAACCATCTGGAGTCCTAAAAGCAGTCTTATCTATACGTCCTCGGCCACCCTCAACTGATGAAACCCCATGGCCAAGTCTAACTGAGAGAATACTGACGCATCCACAAGCTGGTCAAACAGATCACCTATCTCGAGAGTGGGTGCCTATTCTTCTTAGTGAGTTTAATCAATTCTCTATAATCTACACATAAGTGAAGCGAACCATCCGCCTTAGTTGCGAGCACCACTGGAGCACCCCATTCAGATATGCTTCACCTGATAAACCGTTTCTCAAGTAGCTCCCCTACTTTCTTGCTAAGCCCTTCTCTCCCTTGGAGCCATATGGCGCACAAGCAATGTAACTAGTTTTGCATTGTCCACCAAATATATGTGGAAATCGATCTCACGCCTCACATGTAAGCACCGTATCTCATATCAAAAACATCAGGATACTCATGGACTACTAGTACAGATCGCATATTGTCGATAGATGCATCAAGAGACTCTAGGAAGCTAAGCATGACAGACCCTTTTGTGTCACAAGAAATCTCGAGGGTCCTCCCATGGCAAGTCAAAAGTCTAATGACCCTTCTCTCACAATCCAGATTGGCACCATACATGGCTAGCCAATCCATCCCTAGGATCAAACCATAGCCCATAAACCGAGCATATATGCGTCGCACCCAAACTCGATGCCTAACACAGATATTCCCAAACCCCGACAAATCATGGACAAATGAGCCGAACCACCAATGGGGTTTGAGAAAACACCAAAATCCACTACCATACTAGCATCAAGTGCAGAGACTCAACTACGGAATTAGATATAAATCAATGTGAAGCGCCAGAATCAAAAAGAGTTCTAATAGGATGATTGGAAAGAGAAATCAACATTTCCACGAAAACTTTCCTACCTCCATCTGGAGCACCGGTCACGAGAACATGCATCTGCCTTCTAGAAGCTCTAACCTTTGACCTTGTCCTTGCTTCTTCGGGGAACCCTTAGCAAAGTGTCTGACCTCTCCACAACTGAAGAAAGTATTCTTCTTTCTTTTGCAGTCCTTGATGAAGTGACCCTCTCGTCCGCAATTATGGCACTTCCTCTTATCCTTAGCCTTTTTATTCTTTCTGCCTTTCTTTTGTTTTTGTTTTTGTTGTCCCTTCTTGGGCCATACCTTCTTGTTTTATGTTTCCTCAACCTTAACTTCCTTCTTGTCGCTTTTGTCTTCCTCGTGCATCAAGGCCATATCAATGAGCCTTTCAAAAGTTGCTCCCATTGGAATGTGATACATAGCTAACCCATGAAATAGTTCATTCAGTCCTTTAACAAACCAAAATGCCTTATTATGTGGAGTATCTACTAGTTCAATTCCAAACCTCCCTAGTTGGTTGAATTTGTTAACATATTCTTTAACAGTCATGCCTCCTTGCTTGAGCGCCAAGAACCTTTCCATTCCCATGCTTTTCTCATCTTGAGAAAGAAACTTCATTTTAACCGAAAATCATCCCAAGTGTCCACTGGACGCCCTGCTTGCGTCACTTTCCAACATAACAAAGATTCATCTTTCAGTAGCCAGGCGGTTAACTGAATCTTCCTATGATCATCCACTTTGAAAATTACAAAACGATCCTACGTTCCTTGAACTAATTCCTTGCCTCTACAAATGTCTCGGTTCCATGGGATTTGTTCCCTCCCATAGCACAGAAATCTTTGCAGATCGTAGAGAAGTTATCTACACACGGAGGAGGAGGAGGAACGACGAGTGCAGCTGGGGGAGGAATGTCAACTTGACCACCGGCAGGCGTCGTGGCCTCTAGATACCTATGGAACCAGCCTGATATCATAATGCCCTCTGGATTGTTAGGTTCCCCAGACATGCTAAAAAGAAAAGGAAAGGGATTCAGACAAAGGATCGAAAGATATTACTTATGGCTGTGAGGAATATGTTTTTAAAATCAGACTTTTCTTTTTTTGAAAATACTTTCTTTTAAAACCATTCTGAAAATAATTTTCAATTTTTTTTATCTAATTTGGTAACCTTCTGCTCTGATACCAAGTGTGATTCCCCACGTCCGTTAATGTCACTCATTAAGAGAATGCATTAAGTTTCGTGAACCGTTATAGGTAAATAGAAACAGAAACATTACAAAACAGATATAAAATAGCAGCGGAATTTTTTATTAATCATAAAGCATCGTAGTTCAAAACATGGTTACATCATATGTCTAAAAATCATAAAATCCAGTACATCATTAAAATTTTGTCTTGTACTTAGAACATCAGAGTACAATAAATAATGAAGCATAATTCTCCAAACAAAACATAGCCATAGTAGAATGAATAAGAGCTCGAGCAATACTTCTAAGCAACTCCAAGCAGAGAGAAAGTAGAATCCTGATCAAGCTTGAGTATTCCCACCCTGAGCACCTTGGGGGGGGGGGGACGAAACAGAAAGAAGAGGAAACAAAATGGGTTAGACATAAAGTCTAGCGAGTCCAGTTACTTTTAGCATATAAATAAGTAAAAGTATCATGACAGGCATATAAAGTGGATAAGAAAGATAACATCATAAAAGGCAGGTATAACATGGTAAATAGGATAAACGTGATAGAGTGTATTGTGCTTCTTTAACGATTTCTCTATTCCTCTGCACTAATACTAGTGTCTTATTAACAAGGTAATCCCCAACAAGTATAAGATGGTAGACCTATTGTACTTTCGGTGAGAGGTTTTCACCCCATACAATCAACAGACAACCCAATATACCGGAGTTACCCCTAAGGTTATTTACGGGCTTCCCAACCTATTGTAGTCTAGATGTACCCTAATTACTACCCTAATCGATCGGCTCCCTACTATGTAGATATCCTGTGTTGCCCCCACGTAGGGTGTATCACTCCCTAAAGTGGCAACCCTTCGTTTTCAGGATGTGCACAACCATATCTACTGGTGTCATGGCGTCTTATCCTCCTATGTCCGGACCATGCACGCACATGACCCGGTCAGTATGCGCCGCCCACACCGTCCCCCGCTTTTGGATCTCTTACAATCAGCCCAGTAAGTGTGCCCCGACTTCGACCTAGCACAAATTACTCGTTTGATACCTATTTATGGGTTATTAACTGAAATAGGTCCCACACACAAGATGATGCAAGCTCTCCCCTTTGTCTTGCATCCCTACTACTAGGTTTTCCATAGGTTATGCCTACCTATCGATGTCATAAAATTGCATAACCCCAACAGGTTAAGTTTATGGGCCTACATATGCGTATTACCCACGAACCCAAGATTTACTTAACCACCACTATTTCAAACAAGTTTACTTAACCCCTAATCAGTTTAACATGTTCATACAATCCCTATGGATTCAACTAGGTTAATTTGTCAACTTCATAGCCATATTCATTTATGGTTATAATATAGTAGACCTCCCACATTAAGCCTACCACTTGTGGATGCTCGATATGTCGGGCTGTTCCGAGCAGACCTTCTTCCACAAGCCAGGCTTAACCTCGTGTTTTAGCACGTCTCATGTTTATGCACTTAGACCCCTCACATTAGATTCACCACTTGTGGTCGTTGGATATGCCGGGCGGTTCCAGGCAGACTTCCACCACAAGTGTAATCTAACCTCGTGTCTAAGCATGGTTATAGTTTCTAATTACTGTTATCCTAGGCACTCCAATTATTAACCAATTATTCCTACATCGTTATAGGTTTTCATGCTCCTTTCTAAAGTCATGTTCATAATAAACCATATGCCCCAAATTTATATTCATATTTTCGTCCAAGTTATACCCAAACTTCCAGCTATAACTTATGCCCCAAATTATACTGTTTCCCCCTCGTTCCGAATTTAACGCGTTCTCTTATTTTAGTGACATGCCTAGGCTCAAAAGTAGCCTAGCTATAAAAATAAAAGGGAAAGGATGAAGAGAAGATGATAGAAATGATCATACTAACAAGGTTGACATGTAATGGCATAAACATAAAGTGGCATAATGACAAGATAAGCATATAGGAACAGATCTGATGAGCATGTGACAATAGAACTAATTCTAATATAATATACATGTCATAACAGGCATGGTAAGATCTAATGAATTGGATAACTAACTATAACAGATCTGATTTAGCCCCAAACATAATGGTAACAAGCACGATGTGATCTAAACAATGGACTAGATCTACAAAGATGGCAGGTCTGACTTGATAAAGGTTAAGATCTAAGTCATAGTCATGTCAGAATATCATAGATACACAAGTTATAGCATATTTGATATGATTCAAGTAGTCACGTGCATAGATCCAAGTTATAATCATGTCAAGGTTAACTTTTTAATTATTTAGATCTAAAAATAACATAGACTCACAGTGTTTGAATCTAGAAAAATAGAGAAGGGATTGCTGGCGTTGAATCATAGATCTCTAAGCTTGAATAGCTTGATTGCAGAAGAAGAAAAGACTTGATTTAATCTGTGCAGAGGCAACATCTAATTCTCCATTATTTTTGGTGTGGAGAAACAAGAGAAATGAGGCCATATATATAGCCGCCAGCCCCTAGAAAAAGCTGTCTAGATCGTCCTTGGAGGGGTCGACCTCCCCTTTATGGGGTTGACCCATGGGCAGGATTTTTGCTGCTCACCCAGTTTTGAATTTTGAACTGATTTCTGGATAGGTTTAAACTGTGTTATATATATATATATATAATTACCTTGCGCGTATACAAACTTCAAACCTTAATAACTTCTTCATACGATGTCCGTTTTACGCAAATCAGGTGTCTACTTTGACGAGAATTCCGAGAAGAACGCAATGGTGCAGTCCTTTCACTTAATTCTGAATATTAAACTAATTATCCTTTAAGTTATCATTTTTAGTGTTGATAAAAATATAGGGTGTTACATTTTATGTGGGTTCATATTTTCCTAAAATCAATATTTCCATTAATTAATTTATTTCTAGATCATTAGATAATGTTTTCAGATCATTAAAACAAACTCAAATTAGGTGATTTTCGGATGTGCATGCTTTTTATCATGTGGACCAGCACTAAGTTCAATGGTCGATCGCACCAGGCCTCATTACAAATAATCTTTAGAAGTGAAACTTGTAATAAGACGTGTATTAAAGGAAATCATATTCCTCTGAATCATGTTAACATCTCCTTTTTGATACTATTGACGACTAATATGTTGAACAGATCAGCTTTATAAGCAAATGAAACAGATATTATATCCACCAGACTGTAGTCAGTGATATAGCATGAAACGATGCACATAGGAACGTTTTCAATATTATAGGTATTGGAGTGGAAAGTATTTAGTTAGTAAAAGGCTTATTTTTAATATTCTACCTGGGCTTATATTTATTTGGAATAGTCATGTTACTTATGTTGCGGTGAATGGTGGAAAAGTGGACATAAATTTGGAGCTGCCGTGGAAACATGTTTTTTTTTTGGGTTCTGTTGTTGTGGGGTAAAAATTATATTACACGTTCGTCCAAGCACAATTTAGATCATGGCCTCATATGTTTAACGCCATTCACGTGCTACAAATTTTCTATGAAATGAAGTATGTAGGAAATTGAAGTTGTATTGATAATCAGAAAACTGAAACGAAATGTACAGAGTAACATTATTTATACATAGCGATAATATGCTCAAATGGGCTGACAAAAGGCCTAGAACAAAAGGAAATAAACGAGGCCCAATGGAAACCGAAATATAGTCGGTTTGTTAAAGAAAGAATGCTCATATCTTAACACGCCCCGTCAAACCGATCTAGGGTTTCCATGCTTTTGCTTTACGCCGCCATTGAAAACATTCAACTCCTCTCTTAATCTCTCGAAATTACTCCTTGATAAGGCTTTAGTTAAGATGTTAGCCTTCTGATAAAAGGCTGGTACGTGATTAATCGAGAGTTTTCCTACTTCCGTTCTTTCTCTGATGAAATGGAGGTCGATTTCAATATGTTTCATCCTTGAATGTTGTATTGGATTGATGGATAAGGAGACTGTGCTCTTATTGTCACACCAGAGAATCGACTTCTTCGTAAAGGTTGACCCTAATTCACTAATTAGGATTTCCACCCAGATGACTTCAGCGGTGGCTAACGCGATGGACCTGTACTTTGCTTCAGTGCTAGACCTAGAAACTGTCGGCTGCTTCTTCGTGCACCATGAAAAAGGGTTTGGTCCCATAAACAAGCAATATCCAGATGTAGATCTTCGATCATCTGGATCATTATCCCAGTCTGCATCACTATAAGTGCTCAAATTGATATCTTTACCTGCTTTTATTGTTAAACCATAATCTATAGTCCCCTGTAAGTAACGTAGAATTCTCTTGACTGCTCTCCAGTGCTCACTTAATGGGTTCTCCATAAACTGACACATGTTGTTTACACTGTAACATATTTCTGGTCTCATGATAGTTAGATATTGAAGCGCTCGAACTATACTAAGGTATTGAGTGCCATTGTTAATGTTATCACCCTTGTGTTTTGACAGACGTAAATTGCTAGTCATAGGTGTGGAAATAGATTTGGCTTTGTCCATGTTTGCTTCGATGAGAATTTCAGATAGGTATTTCCATTGAGATAGAAATATTTCTGACTTTGATCTTCTCTGAATCTGTATGCCTAAGAAATAATTTACTTCCCCCATGTCTTTAATAGCAAAAATTTTATCCAAGTGTGATATAACCTTGTTAATTTAAATATTATCACTTCCTGTCATAAGGATATCATCAAAATAAACAAGTATATAGACACTTCGTTGACTATGAATTTTAGCGTATGAAGAGCTGTTTGACTTTGTTGCAGTATAACCCAAGTCATTTAGTGTGTTCTTTAGCTTAACATACCATGCTCTTGAAGCCTGTTTTAGTCCATGTATGGCTTTGTGTAACTGACATACATAGTTTTCTTTCCCTTTGCAAACATACCCCTTTGGTTGTTGCATATAAACAGTTTCATGTAGCTCCCCATTTAAGAATGCATTACATACATCCAATTGTCTTATGTCCCAGCCATTGTAAACTGCTAGATTCAGCATGATTCTGATGGTTGTTGGCTTGACCACTGGAGAGAATGTTTCAGTAAATTCAGAACCATACTGTTGTGAAAAACCCCCTATAGCAAGTTTGGCCTTGTGTTTGCATATTTTTCCTTCTGCATCCTTCTTGAGTTTGTAAATCCATTTGCATGACACAATGTTCTTACCTTTTGGTGCAGCCACAAGACTCCATGTCTTATTCTTAACCAATGCATCATACTCTTCATCATAGCTTTGCACCATAATTTGTGTTTCACTGCCTGTTCATATGTAATTGGTTCTATGGTGTCTGCCTTTTCAGTAGTTGCATTGTATATTTTTGGTTTCAAAATGCCACTTTTGGCTCTTGTGATCGTGTGGTGTCCAATTGGTTGATCTTGAGCATTGTTTTCTTCACTACCACTGTCAGTTGCTTCATTTTCACTGCTTTGATGTTGATCATTGTTGTCATGACTGTCATAGTTCTGTGATTGATCATCATCTTCACTTTAATGCTCATTTGAACTGTAATCAGATCTGGTGCTGGGAATAGTTGGAGTAGCAATAGTTAATGGTGGTGTCTCATTATCATCAGCTTTTTCAGTCCATTCAGTTAGTGTAGGAATAATTCCCATAGTAGTTCTGGACTGATCATGTTTTTGATTTCTATCCTTTTTCTTGTCTGCAAAAGGAAACACACACTCATTAAAAACCACATGTCTAGACACAATAATCTTTCCCTTATCATCCAGACATTTGTACCCTTTTTGATTATCTGCATACCCTAAGAAGGTACATAGACTGGTTCTTAAAGAAAGTTTATGATTGCTATATGGTCTGAGGCATGGAAAACACAAGCATCCAAATGTTCTCAGAAAGGTGTAATTTGGTTTATTTCCAAATAAAACCTTATGAGGACATTTGTTTTGCAAAAATTTTGTAGGCATTTTATTTATTAGGTAAACACTTGTGTTGAATGCCTCATTCCAATATTTTAAAGGTATAGAAGACATAGATAATAATGTTAACCCTATTTCCACTATATGTCTGTGTTTTCTTTCCACAATGCCATTCTGTTCAGACGTGTATGGGCAAGTGGCTCTGTGAATAATACCTTTTTGATTAAAAATATGCTTAAGTGGTAAAAACTCACTTCCCCCATCTGTTTGTATGATTTTAATGTTGCAGTTTATTCGTTTTTCTATGAAATTCATAAACTGTAGCATTGCATTGTATGTTTCTGATTTGGCTTTGAGAAAGAAAATCCAGGTATACCTGGTATATGCATCTACTATGGAAAGATAATATCTGTGTCCTTGCCTTGAGCTTAATGGTGCAGGTCCCCATAAATCTGCTGTAACTAATTCAAGGGGTTTAGAGTAAATAGTTTCAGATTTACCAAAAGGTAATTTGTGGCTTTTTCCAAGTTGACAGTGTGTGCAAATAGTAGGAACTGGTGAGTGTTTAAAAGAAATATTATTGCCTTTTAAAATATGCATTACAATGTCATAGCTAGGGTGTCCAAGTTTACAATGCCAAATCATTTTGGACACAATTATTATTGTCAACAACATCAGAGTTGTTTTCATTGTGATTATCATTACTAATCTGAATATTGACATTGCAACACCAAGTGTTCTTCTCATTGTTCAATCTTGACTTCATAGGGATGAACTTGTAAAGGCCATTACTCAACCTACCCTGTAATAATATTTTCTTGCTTAGCAAGTCTCTAATTAGGCAATAATTGGGGTGAAACTCAAAATATACCCTGTTGTCATTAGTGAATTGGGATACACTAATCAAATTCTTCTTAACAGTAGGAACTCTAAGAAGATTACTGAGATATAATTTTCTTTTACCTTTAGCATATCCTGCTCCAACATGTGAAATATTCATAGTTTCACCATTACAAGTATGAATAACTTGCGTACCTAAATAGTTCTTGTTACCCAGATTTAGATTTTGAAGGTTGTTAGTAAGATGATTAGTTGCCCCAGAATCTGGAAACCAATCTTCAGTATTTATGTCAACATTCTTGACACTATCATCACTGCCAGTAACTTGTGATGTGGTCCCCTCGTTATTTTGCCTTCCTTGGAAGTTTGCCTATGCTAAATTAGCATTCATGCCTCTCTAATTACTTTGTTGAGCATTGTTAACATCAGTATTAAATCTAAAATAGCATATGTTTGCTGTTTGTCCTGGTTTATCACATATCTGACATTTTACTCTGTATGTATTGCTACTATTATTTGATCTGCCTCTCCCCTGCCTTTCTGATTGAGATTACCTCTCTGTCCTTGTGGATTTCCTCTGCTATATCTAGGTGTGTTTCTTTGCTGATTTTGATTGATATTTCTTGAATTTGATGCTAAGTTTATGCTATATTCACTCTGGATAGCCTTTCTTTGTTCTACTCTACCCTCATGAGCCAATAGGGCTGAATACACAGACTGTATATCTGGTAGGTTAGTTTGGGTAGCAATATAAGTAACAAGAGACTCATACTCTTCATCAAACCCATTTGTTAGAGTCAAGATTTGTTCACTGTCTAAAATAACATGTCCAACAGCCTTGAGTTTATCACATAGGGTCTTTACTTCAGAAATATATTCACGCATACTCATATCACCCTTTCTTGCATTTTGAAATTCTCTCCTGTAGTGCATGATTCTTGTTGCTGATTGAGAATTAAAAATCTGTTGAATTGTGGACCAAATTTCATAAGATGAATTGCACCCTATGACTTGTCAAATTGGCACTAATGGAAGATAACAGCCATGAGGACGGTAAGTTGTCCTGTTTTTGATGGTGAATGAATTCTGGGTTGCTGATCATGTTATTCTGTGCATCTGTGATCATTGCAGGTGGTGTGGTTTTAGTTCCTTTGACATAATCTTGGAGGTCGTATCCCTTCAAGGCTGTTTCAACTTTAAATTTCCACATCAAGTAATTGTCTTCATCGAGAGGAATGGTAATAACTTGGCTCTTTGGCTTCAATAGAGGCTGAGGAAAAAGTGGTGGTGGACCATTGTTGTCGGTTCTTGAGGTAGCAGATGATTGTTCAGTGCTTCCACTGGCCATGATGCTGAAAAAAGATTATCAGAAGTCGATGAACAAGGATATGGCGAGGTCACTGCACTAAAAGTGGCAGCCTATCCAAGATGATAAAAAAGAAAACAAGTGAACTCAGAGGTTCTTGTTTCTTTTCAAGATTCAAGAATCTCTGTTTCACACAGAGGGGAAAAGAAGACCAGGTGACGAGATTATAATCTCTGATGGTTGGAGAAAGAACTATTGTAGCCGCCGTGAATAAAGTTCCGGCAAGGCATGCACAGTTCTGATCTGATAAGAACAGAACACTGCACGATCAGGAAGGGATGATCTCCGATGATGAAATCTCTCTGAGGAGAGTTGCACTTTATCCTTCTTTCTGATCAAAAAATTCAATTATCTTGATTTTTTTTATTTTGATTTTGCCGTTTGGCTTTGTGGCTCTGATACCATGTAAATTTTCTATGAAATGAAGTATGTAGGAAATTGAAGTTGTATTGATAATCATAAAACTAAAACGAAATGTACAGAGTAACATTATTTATACATAGCGATAATATGCTCAAATGGGCTGACAGAAGGCCCAGAACAAAAGGAAATAAACGAGGCTCAATGGAAACCGAAATATAGTCGGTTTGTTAAAGAAAGAATGCTCATATCTTAACACGTGCTCAGTTCATAAAGTTAGAAAAAGTATCGATTTTGTGTTTGCTTGAAAACGTTTATGTCATTACAATGTTTCTGTCATTTTTTGATATAGATAACTCTTTTATATTTATCACCTGTTTCGGTCATTACAATGTTTATGAGGGGAGTATCGACTCACCTTCAAATTGTATGCATTGAAGATGTTGTTGGTGCTACAATAAAATGATCAGCTGCAAAAGACGTAATAGAATCGAGTTCTCGCAAGTGTAAGTTATTTCCCTTTATAGATACATAAATTTAAAGATGTATAAATGTATGAGTTCATGATTCATTTTTGGATGTTGGTCAATTTAACAAGGGTACATATACTTTTTGTTCTCAATGTTGATTTAGTAAACATAATAAAGGTCTTAGTTGCATATGCTTGAGCTGCTTCTTCTAGCTATAATAAATTCGCCAATAAAATACATCTAGTTAAATTTGCCAATAGAAAATAATTCTACTTTTTATAATAACATGCAAAGGAAACCTTAGTCACTAAGAATATATTTTAGTATAATGGAAAGTCTATAGATACATAAAATTTTGACACAAATGGTGACACAATTGATTTGCACCATTGGATCACCCCATGAATTACACCCCTCCATATAAAGACAAAATGATCCAATGGTTGAGGCTCTGTGTCTCCCTCTTTGTGTTAAATTCTGTGTTCAAATAGCCGTTCCCTAGTATAATTATTTTGAGTATCCCGAAGAATATATTTTATTATAGAGTTTTTTCAAAAGAAAAGTAGCTACGATATAATTTGTACAGTAAAAAATATTGAGAAAAAAGAGAAAGGAAGGAGAAGTTACACTCAGTTCGTTCTTTATCTCAAAATTACTTCTTAAATATATGAGTGGCCTTATATAACTACTGAATCTAAATTGGTAGCTTGTTTCCTGGTGCCTGCATATAGTAGCGTACTACAATTACATCATTTTTAGTATTATAATTTTGGCAACGGTGCACATGTATGTTACAGATCTTTGAATTTATTTTAGTTCAAAATTTCACTGCAAAAAGCTTTATAATAGCCAAATCACAAACAAGTATGATACTTTCTTAAGTTACGTCTCTTTCATAGAAAAGAATGTATCCATCGGTGTTTATAACTTCGGAAGAAGAAACCTCTTGCGCATGAGCATCGCTATAGTAGAATCCGGATGAACCATAACTAGCGCATTTTTGGTTCTTGCTTCTGCTTCTATCCCCTTACACAAATGATATGTACTGACCACCTGATTTGGGACATGAATGTTAGGATTTCAATATATATTAATCGGCAGACAGTCATGAAAATGAAACCCTAGATCCAAATATGTAACCCATATTGATTTAATTGAGAACAAATCAGAAAATAGATAACTTTGATTAGCGGAAGCGTACCTGAATCCGTAGTTAATTATTGCTGTACCTGAATTCCATAATCAGTGGCCCAGGAGAAGATGAATTTGGTTCGGTCTTCCAAATTGACACAAACCCTAGATTAGATTCAGCTCTCCGTAGAAGAGGTTAGAGAGTTGCGAAGGCTTGTGTAATTCGGGGACCATACCCCTTTATTTATAGAGTTGGCATTTTATAATTCGGCCCTTCAACAAATTATAAAATGCCTCGTATCTACACATTAGGCCCATGATAACATAAACTTTAAGCCTGTTAATTCTAATCTAAAATTAGATCACTTTAATTAGGCTTTACACCAAAATAGAACAACACATTTTATTTTACATATGTGACCCAATTGTCGAAATATTCCAACAATCTCCCCCCGGGTTACATATGAAATAACCTTAAAATGTGTTTAACTTTATGAGCTCCAAAATTTGCTATGTATAACATATGGTGTATCTGAAACAATCTCGTCCATTAATTGGGTTGACAAAGGATCAAAGCGGCATTCGTTACATTCATCGTAACTAAACCTATCAATGGTCACATATATCATTACAATCAAACGACATAGATCAATCATGGATGCATAGCATGGAAATTACATGAAATGTGATCTATACATGTCTATTTCTAAATGGTCCTTCTTTAATGAGATCAACTGTTTAATATATGAACAATCTGAGTGCAAAGAAAAATTCATTACTTTATTTCTGATCAGAAAAAGAACTTGATATGCATATATATGTAACTGAAGCATAGACCAATGAGTCATATGGCAATACCAAATACAAACTCCTCCTGAACCAAAATATCCTTACATAAAAGTTACACCAATTGAGTTACATGCTCATGAAAGACCTTAGGTGATAACCTTTTGGTAAGCGGATCCGCCATAATGGAGTTTGGCTAAGTGTGCTCTATGAATTACAATACATTTTGCATTCTTCCCTTATTGGAAAATAATATATTCTTTACTGTCACAATATTACTTGGTCTTTCAATTCTTTTTCTATAACTGGAGTCTTGTGACAAAATTTCATTATTATTTTCCATATTTGGATATCTTATAATTAACCAAAGACGATATTTTCAAAATGGCGAAAACTATAAGTGCCTAAATGACACTTTTCCCTTATATAGTTTCACTCATAAAATATATTATCATTGCTAGAAGTGGATCTTTTACAGTAATGACATCCAAAATATCTAGATCATAATTCTTTATGATCTCCACCCGATCAGATCTTTTATCTATGAGCATATAATCTTTTATTTTGTCTTTTAAAGATATATCATATATATCATAACCATTTTGGCTACTAAATCATTGATCCACTTTTAATATCAGTAAAGTATCTGCCAAATAATACACGCATATCCATATGCGTATATACATTAGTATGCATTAGAATTCACACTGCAAATGCATGAGAAATCTTTTGCACTTCTTTAATTTCAAGGATGGTAGCATTTATCTGTTTGGTAAAAAAAAACAACTGAATCGCAATTTACATACCAAATCTTTTAAGCATTTATCTCCCTAATTCTTTTGTAATAATCCAAATATCACCCCATGAACAATAATGGTGTATTCGAATCCCAAATACAAAAGAGTAGTCCATAAATGAGTTTCTTAAGTAGTTTCACTAATGTCTCAACTGAGAAACATAACTTTAATCTCCATCAGATAATGCTCAAAAGTACAAAACGTAGTAAGCTCCAAAGCGATCGATTCTAAAGAATCGTTTGCCGAGTCCAAAATGAAACATTCTTTAAAGAAAATAAAACTTCCTTTTAATAATAGTGATTTCAATCAAAGTGCCTTATAAAATTCAATATTACCCACTTTATCCCTTTTGGCTTTGAATGGTTATTCATAACCAATGATCTTATTACTTAAGTTAGAGGGAGATTTCAAACTTTATTATCCATATAGATTTATGCTATATGTTCATTTCTTAAATCCACATTTTAAATTAGTACCTTACATAGATTGATGTAAGTCCATAGCATCATCTTTATCAATCCATTATTTATCTTTATGAAGAAATACTACACAACAATCTGAAATAGCATTTCTTCCCATTTAGGTGGATTTCCATAGTGATCTTTGCATTTTGAGGTTGTTGAGTTTGTTTTCTTGAAACAATAACCTTAGCTTATAGAAAAAATTAACTTCAACCTCGTTTATTATGGTTCTTAATTTACTTCTTCCTAATAAAAGAAAACAAATCTTAAACTTTAAGCGAAGAAGCAACCGCAGTTGAATCAAAGATAATGATTCCCTTTAAAGACAATGATATTACTTTATTTCTCCCCCCCCCAAACTCAACATCCTCAAAATGACTAGTGCAATTCCCACTTTAATACTTTTCCTTAGTGTGGGTTCATAAAAAATTATAAACTTTAAAACCCTCAGAATATCAATAAAGCATTTTCCTTCTTTATGATATCTCAATCTATAATTCCTCAGCAAACTAAAACAAAAATTATATTAGTCACCAAAACAAAATTTGAGATATCATTACATAAGTTATTTAGCATAAGTAGCCATAACTTATATGAGCTTCAATTACATAAGATTTTGAATTTATTCATAAATTAACATTACTATTTCTTGAGGAACTATAATAACCTAATATGTTCACGTTAGAAATATAAAACCGAAATCTGTCTAAATGACAGCATTAAAAAAATATCAAATAAATCCAAAATTTTTGACTTAAATCTCAATAATAACTATAAAATATCAAGTATATTTTACTTTATATGTTTGTATATCTCATTAAAGAAACAACTATAAAAAAATATCCGTATCTTATTTCTTTTCTTTGAGATCCTTAGCAACTTCTTAATCCTTATTCATACATTTATTTACAATGTATATCAAATGAGTACTTTTCAATCATAAAAACTTCAATCTCTACTTTAATTACCAAAGCGCTAAATTAGCCCAATAAGATAACATATTATTCTTAAAATAATTTTAATCTTTAAATGAATATACTGAAGATAGCACCAAAAATAACAATAACTTGAGCGTCTTTAGCTTTTGAAGCAGTATCTTTTTCCGTATAGTACTCACTTATATTTCTTTTACTTTGACTTTATGTAATCAAGCACCACAAAGAGTGCTTGATTTCCCTTATTGTTTTCACAAAAACCGTTTCCATTCTCAGTAGATAACTTATACAAAACTAGTTATCGTTACCTACAGCACATCCTTGAAAACTTCTGAAGTATTTACTTAATGATCATTTAACTCTTGCCTTTGAATTAAATCACCTTTCAATATTCTTCATAACATTATAAGAATATTTAACCATAGTAGGGTTGGCTGTGACCCTCTTAGTTACAAGAGTTAAATCTATAAAGTCAAGAACAAATAACATGCTCTCATACAAATCCTTATATTTATCCCAAAACAAGATGGAAATATTCTTTAAATTGACAGATAATTCAGTTAAATTAGCTGAAAATGAACAAAAAATAAAATGAAGATTGACTGTATATGCTCATAGCCAAATATCAACCATAGTAAATTCAAATAATTGCTAAGTCTCTTCTCAAGATACCTAGTACACATTAGTATCAAGTCTTTGGACAGTATTATTAATTGTAAGTGGTACTCTTATTGTAATGATCTAATTACCAAAGCGCTAAATTAGCCCAATAAGATAACATATTATTCTTAAAATAATTTTAATCTTTAAATGAATATACTGAAGATAGCACCAAAAATAACAATAACTTGAGCGTCTTTAGCTTTTGAAGCAGTATCTTTTTCCGTATAGTACTCATTTATATTTCTTTTACTTTGACTTTATGTAATCAAGCACCACAAAGAGTGTTTGATTTCCCTTATTGTTTTCACAAAAACCGTTTCCATTCTCAGTAGATAACTTATACAAAACTAGTTATCGTTACCTACATCACATCCTTGAAAACTTCTGAAGTATTTACTTAATGATCATTTAACTCTTGCCTTTGAATTAAATCACCTTTCAATATTCTTCATAACATTATAAGAATATTTAACCGTAGTAGGGTTGGCTGTAACCCTCTTAGTTACAAGAGTTAAATCTATAAAGTCAAGATCAAATAACATGCTCTCATACAAATCCTTATATTTATCCCAAAACAAGATGGAAATATTCTTTAAATTGACAGATAATTCAGTTAAATTAGCTGAAAATGAACAAAAAATAAAATGAAGATTGACCGTATATGCTCATAGCCAAATATCAACCATAGTAAATTCAAATAATTGGTAAGTCTCTTCTCAAGATACCTAGTACACATTAATATCAAGTCTTTGGACAGTATTATTAATTGTAAGTGGTACTCTTATTGTAATGATCAAACACTGACAATAAATTCAAGTCAAATAACAACCTTCCTTTGGGCCGATTAATTATTCACTCGAAAACCCTTATAATTGTCACGTATTTATCATCACACATGTGTAAGCGATTCGGCCAAATATTAGTCTTGCTTTGGGCCGGCTAATACTCACATGAACAACTACACACAAATATCAAACATTTTCATGAACCACCAAAATATAGAGGTCACTTTGGTGACATATTATTTTAGTCAATTCACAATGTATGTAGGATATTTACGGTTATAAAGAGACGCCAAAATTATATTTGAATTTATCCTTAATATATGTACAATATATTTTAAGTGTTATAAAACACTCTCAATGCTTTAGGTCTATATGACATCTGAAAAACTCAAAATTATAATAATGACATAACGAGTTTTAGTCATAGTTGTCATAATCTATTGCTTTAGGTATGTAGTTACATTCATGACATTTTCTTAATAAATATGATACAAGACATCATAAATAAATCACGATATCATAGATGAATGTCATGATCAATTACCACATAAATTATGTGTAAACGACATAATAAATATCATACTGAATAACCTGAATGACTGAAGTAACCATGATGTATATCCGAAGCATAATATAACATGTGCCTTTTATATTATCAACCGAACCAAACAAAAAAAATACTTTTTTTTACCGTAGAAGTTACTGTAGTTTAACCATAATAAAGTAACCTACTAATCATCATCCTAAAACGTAGGAGAAATGGTCAAAGATTCAAACATGATAGCTAATTAGATTAAGCAACACAAATGCAAAATTTTATATACCAAACCCAAAAGGCATAAAATAAAAGCATCATGACATGTTACCGAAACATCATACACATGCCATGAAACATTATTTGCATATGACAAATAAGTTAATGTGGTATGTCCTACATCCATACAATAAGCAATAATTGTTCCAAACAGTACACATGGTATATAAAAAAAAACTTTTTTTTTAAGCCTATAAGGATAGCATAAGATTCGCTCAATAGAGCTTCCGAAACTTTATGCATAAAACGGGTTCAAGACTTGGTCAAAACAAATAACGTAGTATAATATATGACATCAGAAGTAACAATTGACCGGTGGCTGCAGAATGCAACTTATAACTAAACGTAATAAACATATATTTTTGATATATTTTTAAACAAAAAACCAGAACCCGTTGAATTAACATATTGACAAACTATATTATATTAACATTATTCATGTTGGATACATAGAACCAATGAAAGAACGTGAATGAGATAATAGATCTTAATCCATATAGATCTAAGACTTAACCCAAATTAAAAAAAAAACTTTTTTTTAAATTATTAGCCGTAGTTAGTAAACTCAACCTGTTGTGAAATGAAAACATAACATATAAACCATATGAATTGAAAACACAATTCAACCTTTGTTCTGAAATGGCAAAACAACATGTGTAAAAAAACAAAATTTTCCCAATAGAATCAATAATGGTTGGCTCTGATACCACTTGTTAGGATTTCAATATATATTAATCGGCAGACAGTCATGAAAATGAAACCCTAGATCCAAATATATAACCCATATTGATTTAATTGAGAACAAATCAGAAAACAGATAACTTTGATTAGCGGAAGCGTACCTGAATCCGTAGTTAATTATTGCAGTACCTGAATTCCATAATCAGTGGCCAAGAAGAAGATGAATTTTGTTCGGTCTTCCAAATTGACACAAACCCTAGATTAGATTCAGCTCTCCGTAGAAGAGGTTAGAGAGTTGCGAAGGCTTGTGTAATTCGGGGACCATAACCCTTTATTTATAGAGTTGGCATTTTGTAATTCGGCCCTTCAACAAATTATAAAATGCCCCGGTATCTACACGTTAGGCCTATGATAACTTAAACTTTAAGCCTGTTAATTCTAATCTAAAATTAGATCACTTTAATTAGGCTTTACACCAAAATAGCACAACACATTTTGTTTTACGTATGTGACCCAATTGTCGAAATATTCCAACACTGAATGCTCGACTATTCACGTAAGGTGGTATTGGCATTTTCCCTTCCTGAAAGCTAACATAACCACTCAATTTACTAAAGCGACCGTGGGCATCTTGTCTGAATGTCTTCAAATGCATAGCAAGGATAGTTGGGGTGTTAACCCTGCTAAAGCACTGGTCAGAATTAATGGACTGGATCGGTCAGTTGCAAGGCACCGGATCAGTCGCTACATTGGTTCGGCTTCAACAATCCGGATCGGTCTCATTGGTCAGTCGGCACAATGACATTAAAGTTGTATGGAAAAGCATAGCATACATGACATCATAATTAAAACATGCAACATACAAATCCAAAGACGGGTGATGTGAAGCCATGATACCATGCAATCTATATATAGCAAAACACTTGGTTATGAGCAACGTACTCACAAGGTTGAAGAACGCATGGTCACGCAAAAACATGAATTCATGGACTAGAAGGAATGTCAATGGTTACATCGGTTGCATTATATACAAAGCCCAACATGATCATGTATGATTCAAAATACACGTGTTCGAATATTGCATGTGTAGTTTGGGTCATTGTTAAAGTGTATTAATACCAGCAAATTGGACAACAACACATTCATGATTTGGCACTACAAAGTTTATGGTCACATAGAAAACGTGAAGGCCATGGAGTCAAACTTTGGTCCCATAAATTGCATACATGAACTAAAGACAGGATGCTACCATACAAACGTATGTAGCTAAGTATGAAGCTGGTACTACATAACATGATTAACATGAAAATATGGTCTAAACCGCATGCATGATCTTTGTTCAACTATGAGACAGCTCATCAAGCATCGTGCACAACATGAGACAATTTGATTCATTCGTATGAATGCTATGATACAGTAAATTGCAAGTAACTGGGTCGTCTCTTAGAATGAGACACGTGGAATTTGGATCAGTCCCATCTTTGAAGGCAACTGGATCGGTATAATAATTGTACAGCAGCTGGACCGGGACGTGTTCTTGAAAGAATGGGTCAATGCTCTTTTAATGAAAAGCTGGTTGGATCCAAAACATGAACGAACACATGGCAGTTCTCAAGCAACGGGTCGTCGGCTAAATACAAATGAATTGACACATTATAATAAATTGGATCGGTCCCATGAGTAAACAAATATCTGGATCGATCCTATGAGCTGAAAGCGGATCGGTCCTGTAGATGAAAAAGTGAATCGGTCCAATGAGCTGAGAATGGATCGGGCACTGCACATTACTTTGGATTGGCCCCATTCAGTAAAGTTTGGATCAGTCTCGTTTAGTAAAATGGATCGATACATGACAAGCCAACCGGATCGGTGCATTCATTGATATTTGGATCGGGCATGTTCAAAGAGCAGTGGCAGAACTGTAATTAATGGACCATGAAAGTTGTACACAGCTGTAAAGTGGACCAGTGGCATTTCTGTAATTAGTTTCAGCCCGATCCAAGTTTATGCCCGATCCAAACTCCATATCCCATAATTACAAGACTGCCATTGCTTTCAAACATCACTTATAAATAACCCCTTGCTCCACAATTCAAGGGACTGATTCCATGACCCCGAAAGGCTGCCTAAATCATTACTCCACCACTTTTAAACACTTCAAAACTCCATGAATGGCTTCTCCAACTTCATCTAACTTCATATTACAACAAAGTGATCAAATCTCTTCCGATCTCCATTAACAATCTCTTGAATTCAACTCAAGTGATCCAAAATCTCTGCTAATCCTCTCTAAAGATTAGATCAGGTGCTAAATCACGATGAAACCTGCAAAAATCGTCCAATTGGTAAAGTGAGAAAGGATCTACGCATCCACCATCACAAGCCAAAAGATCTCGTCCGTTCATCCACGATTTCAAGCAAATTAAAGTGCAAATAAGAGAGATCATTGTTGTGAAAAGAGAGGAAAATCACTATGTAAAGAGAGAATGAGCAAAAACGAATGTATGAGAGATTTCGTGAATGTTGTAAGGCAAAACGCCATAATGAAAATTGGTTGAAAAGTGGATGTAGATTCATTTCGAATCAAACCACTATAAAAATTCCTTTGTGTTCTTACTTGTTTTTATCCGTTTATTTTGCGGTTGTGGCCCTTTTAATTTCTAACCATAATTGGTGAAGTATGATTTCACACCCATGGTGTTGATTCCAATTTTGAGATCAACATTTGGCGCCCACCGTGGGGCCGTATTCGCATCTCCTTCCTTCACATTGAAGTTCTAAGCCTACATCTACCATAGTTTCCGCAAATCTAAGATCTAGGCCAATTGACGAACTCTCATCAAAATTCAAGGCCTTATCAGAGATCATGGCAAAGTCTAAGAAGACCACTAGCAATGTCGTTGAAGAAAATGGCAATGTTGCTAACAACGAGACTACTCCACTTGCCAATCGCTTCGAAAGGGGAGAAAATTCAATATCTGGGGCAGGAGTGACTAAAGCTGAATTAGACGCCGTCATCGCTAGCTTGAGTCAACGTATGAAAGCCTCCAATAAAGCTTTAATCGATGCTAATAAAACTCTTGTATATGTTAATCAAGCTTTGATGGATAAAGCGAGCGCTTTCCTAAACGCTCGTGCAAATCCCGCTCCTCCTCCAAAAATCCATGTCAACCTTGAAGAGAGTGCAAATTCATCAGCCTCTGATCCTCATAATGACAACTTGGAAGGATTTGTTGGTAAAGATGACGCTAAGGTTGAAGACTCAAAGTTGAATGCTATAAACCACTCCGATCGAAATAACCGACGAGTTGCAAGTCCCGTCAAGGGGGTACCTTCCCATAGCCGAAGTAAAAACTTAGGGTCCGTTTGATTTTGAACGGGAAGGGGCATTTGAAGGGGAATTGTTGGCAACGGGGAATGTGTTCTTTTAATGAAAGGGGAATTTTGGAAGGGGCAGAGTTATTATTTTATTGTTTTATTTGTTTGTGTTTGTGTGTGTTTGTTGTTGAACAGAACAGTAGAACGCAGAATACAAATTGCAGAATTCGAATTGCAGAATACAAATTGCAGAAATAAAAATACATAATTGCGGAATACAAATTGCAAAATTTAAAATACAAAAATAAAATACATAATACAACGAAACTTCTTAATGCATTCCTGCGGCAAGTAATTCGTTTCGTATATTGTCTCGTACTATCGCCATGGTGGTTGTTGTTCTGGTTCTTTGAACGTGTTCTTGATCTCTGTTTCCGCGATTTGATATACTGTAATATTCTTTGAGGTATTCGTGTGGCACTAAATCAGGGTCGTCATCATACGGCATAAAATCTGGATCACCAACGTTGTATTTTCTGATGTAGTTGTGAATAGCCATTGTTGCAGTAACAATTTGTACTTGAACATGATATGGATACGTCTGCATGTTACGTAAGATGGCAAATTTTTTCTTCCAGATACCAAATGTTCTTTCAATAGCCATACGCAAACTAGAGTGATAGTAGTTGAAAATTTCATTTTCTGACTTTGGTTCATTTCGTGTGTCATTAAAGTCTGGTATATGATACCTCACGGATCGGTAAGGAGTTATATATCCTTCCATTAGTGGATATCCTGAATCCAATAAATAATGTTGTCCAGCTAGAGGATGAGGGAAATTAAGATCCGAATTATTTATAGCTTCCCTAAATACTTTGGCGTCGTGCGCAGTTCCTTCCTATCCCGCTCTTACAAACGTAAAAGTTAAATCAAACGCACAAACAGCCATAATATTTTGTGTAGCAGATCCTTTCCGCCCTACAAAACATTGCATATCTTCTTGACCCACGTGAGCCATCACATGTGTCCCATCAATAGCCCCAATACAGTTTTTAAAGAAAGGATAATATCGGGGTGAAGAACGAATTTGTTCTGGGATTTGGTTAAAATGGGAATCGACCAGTCTAATAATATCGACTGCCAATAAGAGAACTGAATCCAAAACTTTACGAAAAATAACATTAATCATACCATTTGATCATTGAAACCGCTCAGCAACCTGCCTTGTAGGGAGGGCCAATGCAATAGTATATAGGAATACAGCCACCATTTCTTTGACCGTTATGTGCATTAAGCGCTCCAACCCGTAATTTACTAACCGTTCACACAAAGATCTAAAACATAATCACTTCATTCGAAAATTGCTATGACAACGATCTGCGTGTCCTGCTAGTATTTTATGAACCCAAGCGAGGCCGGAACATAAGGAATTGTGTATTCTTCTCCTTTCTCGTGTTTGATTAGCCATAATTTCTAGAACATCTACCACATCTTGCAAATCTTCAGTATCAGATTCGTCACTATCTGCCATAATTGGTTGAAGAACTAGAGGAAAATGGACAAACAATATGGTGATGTAGTGTTGATATGCGTGGAATATATGTAGGGAGAGGGGAAAGGGAAGGGGCAGAAAATATCTGTCGCGTCAGACATGCGTCGGACGCATCCGACGCGAAAGCTAACTTTTTAGCCGTTTAGCTGGAAGGGGCAAATGTGTGGGTCCCACTGTTGACGCATCCGACGCAGACGCAAACTTCAACTGCCCAGTTGGAAAATCAAACACTACCTTAGATCCTCTAAACAAGATCGCTCGCCACGATGAACATCCGAAAAAGTGATCGAAGTCCACTCCCTGGAACGACACAACTCGAAGGAATCTATTGCTGATGTGGTAAAGAAAATCATGAAAGACAACATGCCTCGCAAGTATAGTGAAAGGGAATGGGATTTCTCTCTTGGCAAAAATCCATTCACAAAGAGGATCCGCTAGGCTAAATTTCCCAAGAAGTTCACTCATCTTACTCTACCTCCGTACAACGGGATTTTGATCTGAATCACTTCCTATACAAATATGAATGGTCTATGAACGCAGCTAAAGCAAGAGACGAAATCAAATGCCTATGCTTCCATCTCTATTTAAAAGATGTCACATCATTATGGTTCACAAGGCTCCCGCCCAAATCCATCAACCAATTTGATGATTTGATTCTGAAGTTCAAAGAGTAGTTCAGGCTGCAAGCTACGAAGGCGAACGACGTTATTTCTCTTACATCGATGAAACAGAAACCGAGAGAATATGTCAAAGCTTTCCTCAAAAGATTGGATGTTGTTGTATCCGAAGTAGGAAATCCCGAACCACGCATGATCTTAATGTCTCTAATTGGTGCCATAGATGAGGATAGTAAATTTGGCAAGTAGATCAAAATGAAAGAGCCAAGCACGCTTGACAAATTCTATAAAAAGGTCGAGGATTACATGAGATTGGAGAATAAACCTACGCCTCTTCAGATTACTAATTCAAACCAACCTCTTGAAGCTCCCAAGAGTGCTGCTACTCAGTACAATCAGAAAAATGCCGGAGGTCAGAAAAGGGGAAGCAACGGGAAAGACAATCGAGACAGCAAGAGGCTTTGCTTCTTCAACCCATCAGAGCTAACACCTTTAAATGATACTACAGAAAACATCTTCGCAGCAATGAAAGATACTGAGGATTATCCGAATCCAGAGCCTTAGAGAGTAAGCAGCAAGCTAGCGAACTCTGGAAAGTTCTGCCGATTCCATAATCAACCGGGCCACAACACCAACGAGTGTAGGCATCTGAAATCACTAATTGAAGAGCTGATTAGGAAGAATCATCTGCAACAATATGTGAAAAATCCACAGTCCTCAAATGCTGCTCCGACTCCCCAGGGCCAGGGGCAACAAGCATCGAAGCTTTTGTTCAAACCATGTCAAGGCTGATCATCAACTGATGACCGTTGATTGTGGTTCAATTTCAATAGCTCAGAATAAGCGATCAACATCGCCACTGCTTTACTTCATGCTCTTTTTCCTACTTTAGTTCACGCTTTACTTCATGTTTTACTCTCTGTTATATTCAAAACTTCTTGTAAGCAGTATGTAATAATCTTCAAGTGATGCACTGAACGTTAGCTCAACGATTAAGAGCATGTCTGTTTGAATGAATTTCTAGCTTGCAAAATTATGTGTCAAATCAAAACTTATTTAAAAGTTGATTTCATATTGCAGGCCATCTGTCGAGCGTTTGTTCTTGCGAAATCTGACGGAACATAGCGACCCTAACATCACTAGTTCAAGTGCCAAGTGCTATAAATATCAACACGCACAAATATGAAAATAGAAAAGCACAGCCTTGAAAAGTGAATGGGAGGAGTCACAAAGATTCAAACAACGAGCAAGCGCCACGACAAATAATCGAGGGAGCTATAACCTTTGTCAAGGGGCACCTCCCCAAGTGGGAGGTTTAAAGATTCCAGTTCCTAAAACTGAAATAGCATGCCAAGTCGATCGTCCAACCAATGAGCTAATAGATGCCCCTTGGAAAATACAATGACTACTCCAATTCTTTTGCGTAGCATTTGGAATCCCCAGATGTGAAGAATGAAAACCATTCGTGTAGCATCTGAAATTTCAGATGTGAAGAATGTCAAGCACCCAATTGATCGTCATAATCAGGAAGCACCTGGTGCGATAACGACAAACATTGGGGTTTCAACCAAAGTCCTCTCCGAAGTCACCCAATTGATCGTCAGAATCAAGAAGTACATGATGCGATAACGACAAACATTGGGGATTCAACCAAAGTCCTCTCCGGGGGCACCCAGTTGATCGTAAGAATCAGGAAGTACCTGATGCGATAACGACAAACATTGGGGTTTCAACCAAAGTACTCTCCGGGGGCACCCAATCGATCATCAGAATAAGGAAGTACCTGATGCGATAACGAAAAACATTGGGGTTTCAACCAAAGTCCTCTCCGGGGGCATCCAATTGATCGTCAAAATCAGGAAGTACCTGATGCAATAGCGACAAACATTGGGGTTTCAACCAAAGTCCTCTCCGGGGGCGCCCAATTGATCGTTAGAATCAGGAAGTACCTGATGCAATAATGATAAACATTGGGGTTTCAACCAAAGTTCTCTCCGAGGGCACCTAATTGATCTTCAGAATCAGGAAGCACCTGATGCGATAACGACAAACATCGGGGTTTCAACTAAAGTCCTCTCCAGGGGCACCCAATTGATCGTCAGAATCAGGAAGCACCTGATGCGATAACGACAAACATTAGGGTTCTAACCAAAGTCCTTTATGGGGGCACCCAATTGATCGTCAAAATCAGAAAATACCTGATTCAATCACGATAAACATTGGGTTCTATCTGAAGTCCTTTCTAGAGGTACTCCATCCAAAATTACCGACACCTGGTTTAATCAATACAATTGAGTGAGGAAAGTCTCCAATACCTGAATTAACCAAGCCAAATTACAAGTGGAATTCGGATTTAACCAATAAACTTGTGTTGCGTCCGAAAATCACAGACAGACAAGTTTCAGATTTTAGCCTAAGCAGAGGCATGAGATCCCAAATTTCTTATCATAATGCAGACTAACAATGACCTCCAAAGTAGGGGCGTCAATAATCAAAGACTTCTCCAAAGAGAAGCAGAGAATAAATTTCCGATACGAATTTCCTAAATGAGAAATATTGTACACCATCATATTAGTCATTAAAATGATAACGTTTGGAATCCACAATCGACCTTAGTCGATTAGTTGATTTCAAGCGTTAACGCGGATTCAAATTAGAATATCGTGTTTGTGCGGATAACATATGACGAGTTTTAAACCGTCAAGTATAGTAGTCCTGTGCTAACACATTATTCGATTCAAAATAAAATTCGCTATAAATCATTTTTAATGATTAACTAATCCGCTATCGATATGGGCGACCGATAGTGAAGTATATGTCCAAAATTGCACAAGTGCTTGTTTTAATTACAAAACAGGTGACATAAATTCAAGGCATGGTTCAACATAGCAAGACAAAAAGCTATAATTGGTTCTCAATGCAGAAAATATCAACAACAATGTTCATTTCAAAGCCTGCATTTCTCGCAAGCAAAAAATACAAGCTTCGATGGGCTAATGTTAACCCTGCTAAAGCACTGGTCAGAATTAACGGACTGGATCGGTCAGTTGCAAGGCACTGGGTCAGTCACTACATTGATTCGGCCTCAATAATCCAGATCGGTTTCATTGGTCGGTCGGCACAATGACATTAAAGTTGTATGGAAAAGCATAGCATACATGACATCACAATTAAAACATGCAACATACAAATTCAAAGATGGGTGACGTGAAGCTATGATGTTATGCAATCTATGTATAGCAAAACACTTGGTTATGAGCAACGTACTCACAAGCTTGAAGAACGCATGGTCACGCAAAAACATGAATTCATGGACTAGAAGGAATGTCAATGGTTATGTCGGTTGCATTATATAGAAAAGCCCAGTGTGATCATGTATGATTCAAAATACACGTGTTCGAATATTGCATGTGTAGTTTGGGTCATTGTTAAAGTGTATTAATGCCAGCAAACTGGACAGCAGCACATTCATGATTTGGCACTACAAAGTTTATGGCCACATACAAAACGTGAAGGCCATGGAGTCAAACTTTGGTCCCATAAATTGCATACATGCACTAAAGACGTGAAGCTACCATACAAACGTATGTAGCTAAGTATGAAGCTGGTGCTACATAATATGACTAACATGAAAATATGGTCTAAACCGCATGCATGATTCTTTGTTCAGCTATGAGACAGCTCATCAAGCATCGTGTATAACATGAGACAATTTGATTCATTCGTATGAATGCCATGATAAAACAAGTAACTGGGTCGGCTCTAAGAGTGAGACACGTGGAATTTGGATTGGTCCCATCTTTGAAGGCAACTGGATTGGTATAATAATTGTACAGCAGCTGGACCGGGACGTGTTCTTGAAATAATGGATCAATGCTCTTTTAATGAAAAGCTGGTTGGTTGCAAAACATGAACGAACACATGACAGTTCTCATGCAAGGGGTCGTCAGCTAAATACAAATTAATCGGCACATTATAATAAAGTGGATCGGTCCAACGAGTAAACAAATATCTGGATCGGTCCTGTAGATGAAAAAGTGAATCTGTCCTATGAGCCGAGAATGGATCGGGCACTGCACATTACTTTGGATTCGCCCCAATCAGTAAAGTTTGGATCGGTCCCATTTAGTAAAATGGATCGATACGTGACAAGCCAACCGAATCAGTGCATTCATTGATATTTGGATCGGGCATGTTCAAAAAGCAATGGCAGATCTGTAATTAATGGACCATGACAGCTGTACACAGCTGTAAAGTGGACCAGTGGCATCTCTGTAAATAGTTTCAGCCCGATCCAAGTTTATGCCCGATCCAAACTCCATACCCCATAATTACAAGACTACCATTGCCTTCAAACTTCGCCTATAAATAGCCCCTTGCTCCACAATTCAAGGAACTGATTCCACGACCCCGAAGGGCTCCCTAAATCATTTGTCCACCACTTTTAAACACTTCAAAACTCCACTAATGGCTTCTCCAACTTCATCTAACTTCATGCTACAACAAAGTGATGAAATCTCTTCCGATCTCCATTAACAATCTCCCGAATTCAACTCAAGTGATTCAAAATTTCCGCTAATCCTCTCCAAAGTTTAGATCAAGTGCTAAATCACGATGAAATCCGCAAAATCGTCCAATTGGTAAAGTGAGCAAGGATCTACGCATCCACCATCACAAGCCAAAAGATCTCCGTTCATCTGTGATTTCAAGCAAGTTAAAGTGCAAATAAGAGAGATCATTGTGAAAGGATAGAAAAGAGATGAAAATAACTATGTAAAGAGAGAATGAGCAAAAATGAATGTATGGGAGATTTCATGAATGTTGTAAGGCAAAACGCCATAATGAAAATTGGTTGAAAAGTGGATGTAGATTCATTTCGAATCGAATCACTATAAAAATTTCTTTGTGTTCTTACTTGTTTTTATCCGTTTATTTTGCATTGTGGCCCCTTTTAACTTCTAACCATAATTGGTGAAGTGTGATTTCACACCCTTGGTGTTGATTCCAATTTTGAGATCAATAGTTGGGGTTCTTTTTGTTAGTGTTCTTTCGTACAGTTCAACTAGGATAACATAATTAGACTTCTATAGAATAAGATTCAAACATATACTCTTAACCTGTCAATAATACACTATATCATGTGGAAACAGGGAACCAAAGCTTACCCTTTTAGGGGAATGTACCAAGCGCTTATCAAAGACAGGGAGTTTGATACTCGTAAATGGTACATGTTTAGTTGGCAAAAGAATAATAATGCGAAGGATAATATAATGTTATGGAAAGTAAAAAATAACGCGTTGTTCACCAAACACTTTCTTATAGTAAGAGGAATGTATGCTGATAATCATTGTGTTTTTTGTCTTAATTAAACTGAAACCATTGCACCTCTTTTTCCACTACATTGTTATTTTCAAACTTTGGGGTATTGTCATGGAAAAAGTGGGGAGAGTGGACATGCACCATGATAGTGAGATTAATTGGGAGAGAGTGCACCTTGCAACAAGATCAAAAAGCGCCAACGGTAAGATAGTTCTTTTTATTGTTAAAGGATTTATAAGATAGGTGTGGCTTAAGAGAAATATTATCATCTTTAATCTGAGAAAAAGGAAAAGATTAAACTAGTGTGTGATGTTCCTCAAGCATGAAATTGGATAGGGACTAAAATTTGAGCTGGATATTCTATCCTCATTTTCTTAATTACCGCACGACTTAAATTTTCTCTCGTTCTTCCATATGTTTTCTTCACTCTTTTCTTTCTGTTCCTAGCTGTGGTTAATACACTATGTTTTCCCCTATATTTCCATTTTTTTTTTACAATTTCTAGATCTTATTTTGGCTTGTTTATGCATGTTTCATCTAGTAATAGTATATCAATAAACTTGTAGGGCTCCACTTAACCTTGTCCCCCATGCCAATAAAAATTTCCTATCTCTATTTTTTTTTCATATTTAGGTAAATATGTGTACATTTCTTACCTGATGACTTGCACTTTAAACACTTTAATGTATTTGATACATTTACTTTAACATGTATAGTTAAAATTAATATTGACCTTTATTTTTATCAGACACAATACCATACAATCTTATTTAAAACTATGTTGATTGGATCTAAAACTCTTATGACTTCATTGGTCCAACAGATCCAACAATAGTAATAAAACCGCTTGTTACTACACTGAGACAAATATTGTACATTAGGTTATCGGGCTGGGCTTATGGCCCATTATCTAGTTGTATCATTAACATTGGCAATGTTACACTATAAATTGCCAACGCTATACATACTTTGATTCATTCAGTCAATACATCATTTTCTTTTACAATCTGATTTCCAATATGGAGCAAGAAAGCCTAGCGGCATAAAACATCAAATTTACAAAATACAAATTTGATTTCTTAAAATTGAAAGAAAGTACATTCACGTTGATTCTCCTCAGACGTAGTCCATCACTGGAGATCAGAACTGCCTCGCCAAGAGATAGAATCAGAGAGTTTTTTACAATCTTGGCTACAGTTTCAGCCATCAGACTTTAAAGTCTTCCTTTGGTGCGAGATCTGGTTGCAGAAATCACCATTTCTGGTGATCTTGCCATCCTAGTACCTCGCTTTTGCTGAAACTCTCACCCTCTTTTACCTTTATACTGGTTGCAGAATCACTCAACAGTGATTTCACCATCCAAGTATCATCACCTATCATTCAAGAAAGCTTTTCTTGGTTCATCATATGGCTGGAACAGATTATGCGCTCAGCTCAGCCAATTCAGGCACCAATCTACCAACCATTCCTCCATCACCAAGCTTCCAATTTATAAAGCCCAAAAGCCACATAATTACCATCCCATTAGATGATGATAGTTACATGCTTTGGAAATTTCAAGTAGAAGCGGCATTGAAAGGATATGGACTTCTTGATTTCATCAAAGGGACAGTGTTGATCCCAGCTGCTATGATTCATGATAAAGATGGGAATCTAGTCAGTAATGAAGATTACTTGAACTTTCAGAAGCAAGACAATCTTCTTGTGTCATGGTTAATATCATCAATAAGTGCAATCATATTACCACGTGTGATTGGATGCAATACATCATATGCTATTTGGAGTACAATTGAACAAACATTCAGTGCTCAATCAGCAGCAAGATCTATGTTATATAGAAGGCAGTTACAATGCATAAAGAATGATGAGATGCCCATGAATGAATACCTAACCAAAGTAAAGACCCTATGTGATAAACTGAATTCTACTGGACACATGATTAGTGAAAGTGGACAAGTCCTTTATATTACAGGAGGATTAGATGAGGATTATGAGTCTATAGTCACATTTATTGCTTCTTAGAAGACTGTACCTGATTTACAATACGTGTATTCATCTCTTCTTGCACATGAAGGAAGAGTTGAACAGAAGAAGTTATCTCAATCAGAATTCTCTGTCAACTATGCCTCCACAACAAGAAACAAAGGCCAACAAAAGGGAAATACTGGTCAAAATAATAAGCAAGAAAATCAGTTTTACAGAGGAAACACTAGCCAAAGAGGAAGAGGCAGAGGAGGCAGATTCAATAATAATAACTGGCCAAAATGCCAAATCTATGAGAAATTTGGCCATGTAGCAAGCAGGTGTTATTTTAGATTTAACACTGAATACAATGTGAATCAACAGAAACAAAGGGCACCGAATGTCAATGTAACTCAAATGGGACAACAAAGAACCAATGCAGAAGGGTTAAGAATGCAGACACAAGGACCAAATAATGATGATTCCAACAAGTCAGATGATATAAATCATGATGACTGGTACCCAGACTCAGGAGCGACAAACCATGTTACAAATAACATGCAGAATCTAAACTGGGAAACAAAAGCTATTCAGGTATGTGTTCTGTCTCTATGGGTAACAGTGAAACTATAAGTATATCACATGTTGGTTGTGGTTCTATAAAAGGAAAGAGGGAACTCTATTCAAATAACTTACTTAGAGTCCCCAAGATTAAGAAAAACTTGATTAGTGTGTCACAATTTGCTAATGACAACCATGCATACTTTGAGTTTCACCCAAATTATTGCCTTGTTAGGGACTTACTAAATAAAAACATATTACTACAGGGTAGTTTGGATAAAGGGCTATACAAGTTCAAGAATTTGAAGTCCAGGCATGCCAGTGACAATGGAAATCATTGCTATAATGTTGAATCTATTACCGATAATCATGTTAAATCCGTTGATAGTCATGTTGAAACTATTGCTAATGATAATAACATGTACAAAATTTTTGATGAATGGCATAGCAAATTGGGGCACCCAAATAATAAAATTGTCAAACATATTCTGAAAGAAAATAGAATTGATTGCAATATTATACCTGATCATTATATGTGTAAACATTGCCAAATTGGCAAGAGTCATAAACTCCCCTTTACTGGGTCTGATACAAAATATAGCAGACCAATTGAACTCATTGCTGCAGACCTGTGGGGTTCCTCTCTAGTAAAAACAGATCATGGATACAGGTGTTATCTTTCCTTTTTTGATGCATTTACTAGATATACTTGGATTTATCTACTTAAAAACAAATCAGATGCATGTAATATGACAATACAGTTTGTGACTCTAGTTGAAAATCAGACAAACTGTAATGTCAAAATTATGCAAACAGATGGTGGTGGTGAATTCAAGTCTTTAAAGAAATTCTTTGATAATAAAGGCATATTGCATAGAATGACTTGCCTACATACTTCAGAACAGAATGGGCTGGTTGAGAGAAAACATAGGCAAATAGTTGAGATTGGGCTTACACTGATATCACAATCCTCAGTACACTTAAAATTTTGGTCAGAGGCTTTTGTGAAATCGGTGTATTTGATAAATAGGATGCCTACTAAAGTTTTAAAATATAAAAGCCCATATGAAATGATGTACAGTACAAAACCAGATTAGTCTAAGGTAAAAACTTTTGGTTGCCTATGTTTTCCCTGCCTTAGACCCTATAATAAGCATAAAATGAGCATAAGAGCAAGTCCTTGCACATTTCTAGGTTACACTGAAAACCAGAAAGGATACAAGTGCTTAGATAATAGTGGGAGGTTGTACATTTCAAGGCATGTTGTATTTGATGAACATGTGTTCCCTTTTGCAGAAAAGGATATTAAAACCACCAAGAGAATAATTAACACTGAAAGATGTACTCTAGCACCACCAGAATTAATAGAAGATATGGTGAACAACAATAAACAACAAATCAGCAGTAAATATCAAGTACATGATGAAGAAAAGGATGAGGAGAGTGTGCCTAGTACCAGATCTAGTTATAGTCCAGCTAATTCTATTATTGCTGAAGGTGATACTAACCACAATACTGATGAAAATGAAAGTACTGACACAGATTCAGGAAATGGCAACAGCAACACCACAATAAATACAAGCAGTGATGATGAACCACATGATCAGAATAGACATCACATGATGACAAGAGCTAAGCATGGTATATTCAAACCTAAGGTGTATTCTATAGCTATAGAAGACAGAGAGCCTATCAATTATAATGAAGTAGTGAAATGTCAAAAATGGAAAAATGCTATGGATGAAGAATATGGTACTCTAATCAAGAACAAGACATGGAATTTAGTGACTGCTCCAAAACATAAAAACATCATAGGATGTAAGTGGACCTACAGATTAAAAAAGGCAGCAGATGGTAGCATACTAAAACACAAAGCCAGATTAGTGGCCAAGGGATACACACAGGAACATGGTTTTGACTTTAAAGAGTCATTTTTCCCAGTGTTCAAGCATTCTACTATAAGAATAATCATTTGTATTGCCTTACACAAACATTAGTGCATTAGACAACTGGATGTTTGTAATGCATTTCTAAATGGGGAACTATAGGAGGATGTATATATGGAGCAACCAGAAGGATATAAAACTGATCACAACATGAATTATGTGTGCAAACTAAACAAGGCCATATATGGGCTAAAACAAGCATCCAGGGTTTGGTATGACAAACTTAAAGACACATTCATGAGACTGGGGTTCATTACAGCTAAGTTAGATAACTCACTGCATATTAAAAGAAATGGGACTGATGTCACATTTATACTTGTGTATGTTGATGATATTTTAATCACTCGCAGTAATCAGGCAGAAATTAACAAGATAGTTCAATATCTGGATCAAACTTTCTCTATCAAAGACTTGGGAAATCTAAACTACTTCTTAGGAATACAGGTCACTCAGAATTCCAAGGATGAAATTATACTATCTCAAAGCAAATACATCACTGAACTACTTGTTCGAGCTAAGATGGATAAAGCAAAACGTATGCCAACTCCCATGACCAGTAACTTAAAACTATCTAAGCATAAAGGAGAGGCTATTCAGAATGTCAAAGAATACAGGAGCATAGTGGGTTCTTTACAATACTTAACAGTTACCAGACCTGACATCAGCTACAGTGTGAATAAAGTGTGCCAATTCATGCAATCACCGCTCAATAAACACTGGACGACAGTGAAAAGGAATCTACTCTATCTAAGTGGAGCTATCAATTATGGAATCAAGCTAAAAACCAACAAAGATTTATATATACAGGCTTACAGTATTCAGATTGGGCATCGGACCCAGATGACCGCAGATCGACATCTGGATATTGTGTGTTTTTGGGATGCAATCCAATCTCTTGTTGCTCGAAGAAGCAACCAACAATTTCACGATCAAGCACCGAGGCGGAGTATTGATCGCTAGCAAGCACCACAGCCGAAGTGATGTGGATAAATTCATTGCTTAGAGAGCTAGGGTTTCTCCCCAGTAAACGACCGGTGGGGTGGTATGACAATTTGAGCACGGTGTCGCTATCTGCCAACCCAATTCAACATGCTCGTACAAAGCAAATTGAAATCGACTTGTACTTTGTACGAGAACAAAATGCATCTGGAAAATTGGATGTAAACCATGTTCCTGCTCAATTCCAGAGAGTTGATGCCCTTACAAAGCCCTTGTCGCTGAGGAACTTTGCAAAAATTAGAGTTGAGATGAAGATTGAAGAAGGCGGCGACACTAAAGGAAGAACGAAAACCCTAGATAAAATTGAGGGTAGGTAATAAAACCGCTCGTTACTACACTGAGACATATATTGTACATTAGGTTATCGGGCTGGGCTTATGGCCCATTATCTATTCGTATCATTAACGTTGGAAACGTTACACTATAAATTGCCAACGCTGTACATACTTTGATTCATTCAGTCAATACATCATTTTCTTTACAATCTGATTTCCAATAAATAGTTTTTTTTAGCTTACCCATTAAACATCGCGATGGGCTGGCGTAATTCTGCTATAGTATTAGTGCAAGGTCGGTTGAGGCATCCACTAGAACATTTGATGTTCTTGTTGTTTATTAGGGTTACCAGATCTAAAAGAAACCCTAAATATAAGTATGAATTTAACACTTAAAAACTTGGATCTATGCAGTAAGATTGTATTCGAAACAAATTTAGATTGAAATCATACCTGTATGTAAACAAACGATGAAATTCCATATTAACTTGGAAGCGTGAAGATGATTGATGCATCGAATCAACGAGGAGAACAGCACGGCGCTGAGCCTCTAGAGGTATCCACGAGAATGCTTTCTTCTCAAATCGAATTGGAGAAGGTAAAAGGAGGCGGTGCTAGCCACTATTTCTAGGGTTTTCCTAGTTTTTTGGATCTGCAAAAAGAAATGAAATTGGCCGGTCAATCTTAAGGTAACGTTTTACCTTTTAACCCCTTTATATTATTATGTTTTCCATAATTTAAGGAGTGGCCCCTTTTACCATTTCAATTATCTAATAAAATTGTCAACTATTTGAAATTTTATTATTTATCCAATAAAATCGTATTTTTCCTTTTTATACATTCTGTATGTGTGACCCTATAGGTTAGTACAACGCTGGCAATGACTTTAAATTATATTTAAAATCATATGCAGTGATTGGCATCTAGTAATACATCGCTGCTACCCAGGTCATAATAAGATCAATGATTCGATACAACCTTTTCGTGACCAGTGTATCAATGTAATATAAACCTTTCAACCAAAATATCCAAGATTAAACTCGAGGCATGGATCGTATCATCCTCTTTATAATTTAATCCGTTTTTCTTGATCGATGAGTAGACTGTTAAAACAAATCAATATTTGAGCATGGCCATGCATTTCACAGTCTCACTCAATAAAGAGGCCTATGGATATCACTACGAATATATCGTAGGGTTAAATTCCATATAGATCATTCATAATTTTCATTCGATTCAAGATATATCCAATAATCACCGTTATCGTTACTCTGTTACGAAATAACTTTAGATGATATCAAAACATAAATATCCTCGAATAAAATTATAATGATTTCAGGTCTGAGGATCATTACATCACTGTCACTGTGAGAATAACTTATGATATTGTTGACTATATTCCATGTAGTTATCTCACAATGGGTCAGCCCAATACGCTATTCTCCAATACGTATTTGTCTTGACTTTAATATCACGTATATTAATGATCAATGAGATGTGATCATCAGTCAATCAACATACTAGTCTGAATGCTTTATTGTTGTCCTGTATAAACAATAAAACTTGACTAGGGACATTTTAGAATTATAATACTTAAGAATTATATAATCTCAAGTTCAGTTTTACTCGAACTATATAATTCCGTATTATTATTCTAAGGACTTATTATGTTATTATTTATATTACGTAGTAAATATAACATAACAAAATATTTTATTCCAAATAAAACAACAACGTTATTAATCACATCAAATGGATTGCCTCTAGGGCATAAACTCTAACAATCTCCCACTTGCACTAGAGTCAATCATTCATGTATCGTATACTCATTGAACTAGTGTGACTATTAAACTTCTGCTGCGACAGAGTTTAATTTAGTAGGTCTACAACATTACAACTTTTGCAACTTTGCAGGTATGTCAATTTCTTGTGTGAACAATTTCACATAAGAATTATATTTATTAAATATATATATATATATATGTTTGGATCGATAATGAGTTTTAACGTTCTAGGCCTGAGCAATAGCCATATTGTTATTGCAATGTAAATCATTCGATCAACAATAAATTAAATTCAATTATGAACTTCTTAATGCAAACATTTTATTTCTTAGAATCAGTATCTATTTCTTGTTTTTTTTAAAACTAACATCATTTACAATAATTATTGTGTTATCGAATAACATTAGAATTATTGTTTCGCTCACACTAAATTTCTTGTATATACAAGATTCAATGGTATTTAGTGGTTTTCGAGACATTTCAGATTCTATTTATTCCCATCGATATCTTAGAGACTAGCTCTCATTTAAAGGATAGCAATTCGAGCAACAAACAATTTTTATTCTCAGAGGATTAAAATAATATCCTTTTTCTTCTTTTGGATATCCCACAAAATAGTTATTTAATTTGGGTCCAATTTAATTAGAGGAAGGACGTTTAATCAAACGCCTAACTTCCCAAATCTACGTATTAGACTTACAAGGACATTTCCTAGTCCATATCTTATATGGCGTCTTTAAACTTGTTTTAGTAGGATGAAATAAAATTATTCTAAATTTATTTTATTGGAAGATCCATATGACTTATTATTAATCGTACTATATCTTATAAAGTACAATTTCTTCTTTCAGACATACCATCTCAATATGGTGTTCTAAATGGAGTGAGTTGTGAAACAATTTCAAACTCCTTTGAATAGTCATTAAATAGTTGGCTTAAATATTCTCTTCGATATGTTCAAAAAGTATTTTTTTTTATTTTTTTAATTAATATTGACTTCTAACTTCATTTTGAATTCTTTGAACTCTTCAAAGGATTCTGATATGTGTTTCATAAGATACACATATCTGTATCTACTGATATCATCAGTAAATATAATGAAGTAATCTAACCTCCCTCTAGCTCATGTATTCATTACTCCAAATACATCATTATGTATCAGACCCAATACTTATCACTCATTCACTGTGTCAAGTGAAAGGCAATTCAGTTGTTTTGCCTAATGAACAAGATTTGTATTCTTCATATGATTCAAATCAAATGACCTTAAAACTTCATCATTATGGAGTTTTGATATACTTTCTTGTTTATTGGGCTAACCGGTAATGCTAGAGGTATATTGGATTTAAATCACTAAATTTAATCCACTCATTATTAATGTCAAGTACATTATAGTTAATGATTTACAAGGATCATTGTCTATCTTTGAAATTCCATACGATATTTCAATTAAATAAAATGAATAACAATTGTTCCTTTTATTACAAATGAAATTCAAACTTGTCTAAGCAAGATCTAATATAACAATTATCCTAAGTGGAATTTCATTATAACAATTATTTTATTTATTTAATTAAGCCAGTCTAATCAACAAGAATCAACTTCCTATGGATAATTCAACAACACTTGCTTCATTTCCAATTGTAAGTCCACTTGTCCTTTTATCAGATTTCTACTTATACCGCTATTTTATATATCAACATACATTTATGTGATTTTATATCTAGTGTCTAGTACTAGAGATGTATAAGTAGATTATTATAACATTCATATGTTATTCAGTTGAAGTCACACTTTAACTTTTAGATCCTCCCTATTTGATAGAACAATCTATGTTTCAATTTGTTTAAGGACAATCCTAAATTTTAATGTTAGTCAAGAAACTTGATTTAATTCAGTTTATCCTTCTCAAGGATTAATTTAAATTATTTTTTTGAAAACAAAAATGTGTGATCTTCTGAAAAGAAGAGAGCACACACACACACACACACATATATATATATATATATAAAACAAAGGTACAGAGTCTGACTATAGAGCATAAGAATACAACAATAGAACCTAAAAATGTTCTAGCAATGTAAAGGTCGTAGATAGATGAGCTCCGGATAAACCACCGCCCATCTATTCCAATATCGAATTCCGGCAAGGCCACCACCCGATATTGAAATATATCTACTCCAATACAATAACTCATACACTCTATATAATAGCAAAAGTAATGGAATACAACACAAATAAACTCTCAAATATAAAAAACAAATCATCAATCCAATCAATAATCCTCAGTATGCACTCAACTGCTACCACTCCATCCAGCTAACCACTACACCCCTCTTCTAAATCAACCACCTGAAACTGCAAAAAACTCAACACACTGTTAGTAAAGTGTTACACATATATCCATGGAAATAAATGAGTCTAAATATATATATATCTATATATATTTTGTAATCATATATATTTAAATATATACATTCATACAAATTTATTTTCCATGCATACATGTGTAGAGAAGAAAAAACAGGAAAGAACAATGGAAAAAAAAAGCCTAATAAATGAGATCAAACATTAATGCGATATCTATTACGGAAAAAACTGTTAATTCTAATAAATAGATACAAGTTCAGTCTAACCTTAAGCAATAAATTCTCAAAACCCCATTTCCCAAAAAGTTTATAATGTGAATTAGACATCCAAGACAGACAATAATGAACTATTTTAATGATTAAATTATCTATAGAAATTGAAGTAGAATGAAATGATCTCTGATTTCTCTCAGACCAAATGAACCAACATACAATAGTGACTAGAGAATCTAGAATGTATCTTTTGCTAGCATTAAAAGCAAATCTATAAGATTCCCAGTAATTTGCACAACAATTGAATGAAGAATGATAATCAAAAACAAATAACCTTAATACCATACTAAGTATATAACTAGTGAAACTGCAAGTGAAAAATAAATGATCCACATCCTCGTTCATATTGTTACAAAAATAACACTTGGCATCAAAAAAGATATTCTTCCTCTTAAGTAGTTCCAAGGTATTAAGTTTCTTATGTTTAATTAGCCACATTAGAAACTTAGCTTTAGGAGGAGAATTAGCTTTCCATATATATTTAAAAGGTCGGAGTGCGATACCGGAAAAGTTTATGAAATTATACATGGAATTCACTGAATACACTTGACTAGTGTCCATATCCCAACTAATAAAGTCCTTACTCTCGTCAATGCGATATAAAGATAACTTCGCATAAAGTAGAGCTAATTGTCTTAACATTTCTCCTTCTAGTATATTTTCAAAAGAAAACAACCATGGGGGATTTAAATCTCTTCTAAAAATATCTTTTATTAATGCATTCTTAAAACTACAATTATTATAGAGCTCTCGAAATTCATTTTTTAGAGGTACATGAGAAATCCACCTATCATGCCAAAAATAAGTCGTATTACCAGAATGAACAATAACCTTATAACCTAGATTAAAAAAATCAAAACACTCTAATACTGACTTCCAAAAGAAAGATAATCTATGATACCAGCTACCCCTAGATCCAACAATGAATTCTCCTCCTTGATAATAAAATTTAGATATAATATCTTTCCAAGTTGCAGTATATACAGGAGACCGAAATTTCCACAACCATTTGGCTAATAAAGCAGAATTAAAATTAGATAAGTTAATTATCCCCAAACCCCCATCTATCTTAGCTTTACAACACACCTCCCAATTTATTAAGCATTGAAAACCCCTACAAATAGAATCTCTACCCCCACCCCATAGATAATTACGTCTTATTCTATCAATTCTATCAATCACCCATTGAGGAAATCTATGCATTGACATCCAATAAGTAGGGATAGCCGATAGAACTGAATTAATCAAAACTAATCTACCTGCTCTAGACAAGAACCTATTGTTCCAACTAGATAGCCTACTATTTATCTTATCAATTATAACTAACCAATCCTCCTTCTTTAATTTTGATGACCTAATCTTAAAACCTAAATAATCAAAAGGAAATTTCATGACAGAACAGTTTAAGGTATTAGCAACCATAATTTCTACATTATTAAAATCATTTATGACCATAACAGAGCTCTTGTCAAAATTAATTCTAAGACCTGATAACATCTCAAAACAGTAAAGTATAAACTTAAGAGCAATAATGTGTTTTGGTAGATGAGAAGAAAATAGTAAAGTATCATCCGCAAATTGAAGAACAGATAATTCATTGTTAATTTCATTATTACCTACATAACCCAAAACACCTAATCTCCCCGCCCTTTTAATGATTCTAGAAAAAACATCTACCGCTAAATTAAATAACAAGGGTGACAGGGGATCCCCCTGCCTAAGACCCCTCTTAGATTGGATCTTCTTTCCTACAACTCCATTTACAACAATATTAGAACTACCGGACCTAAGTAAAAGCATAATCCAGTTAGTCCACCTAATACTGAAACCTCTAGCTAGACAAACTTCACATATATAATCCCAATCAATTGAATCAAATGCTTTCTCGAAATCTAATTTTAGAATAGCACATGAAAAATTATTCTTAACACACACATTAATGTATTCTTGAACTGCTGCTACCCCATCTACAATTTGTCTGCCTTTAATAAAGGCAGTTTGTAAGAACATTCATCTTACTACTTAGTCTATTTGCAAGTACTTTTGAAATTATCTTAACAGACACATTAATCAATGATATAGGTCGAAAATCCTTTAAAAATTTAGCCCCCTCTTTCTTTTTAATTAATATAACATTAGCAAAATTAAAGTTGCCTAAGCATAAATTCCCGCTATAAAAATCATTAAATAAATCCACTATATCAGATTTCAAGACTTCCCAAAATTGTTTGTAAAACAGAACAGAAAAACCATCAGGCCCCGGAGCTTTGTCACTAGACATGTCACGAATTGCCTTCCAGATCTCCTGCTCTGAAAAAGGAACATCTAAATATGATAGCTCTTCCCTGACAACATTAGGATAAATTTCCTTCCAATTAACGTTAATTCTACTCTTTATCCTAGTCCCAAAAATTTGTTTGTAATAATTAGTGAAGGCTTCATTTAAATCTCGTTGAACCGTCAATTCCACGTTATTAACAAAGATAGAATGAATCAAATTATCACGTCTCCTCTTATTAGCCATACTATGAAAAAATTTCGTGTTATTATCTCCTTCCTTAATCCATTGAACACGAGATCTTTGCTTCCACATTATTTCTTCCTTATCCAATATCAGTTTTAAGTCATTTCTAAGGTTACTTAGCCTATCTCTCTCAACTAGATTGAGAACTCTAGATTCGCCCACTTTATCTAATTCTAACATCTCACATAAAATCTTATCTTTTTTAATGCGAACACTACCAAAAATGTATTTATTCCACCTCTTAAGAAAAAATCTTAATTTACCAAGTTTAGCGACAAAAATCTTTGCTGAATTTCCTTTATATAAATTATTGAAGTAGAATAATGAATTCCATTTAATAGAGACTAGCGTAATAAAACTGTTATCCAATAACCACATCTTTTCAAATTTGAAGTTATTAGTGATTAAAATATTCAATTCACACGTCAGAATTAAAGGACAATGATCTGAAAACAAGAACGGTAAACCCTTGACTTTACAAATTGGAAATTTATCCTCAACCTCTGTACTAATAAAAAATCTATCTAATAAAGCATAAGACGGACTATCTCTAACACTAGACCAAGTGAATGATCTGTTACTAAGAGGAATCTCAATCAAATTATTATTAAGGATAAAGTCATTAAATTCTTCCATACCAGAGAAATCTCCTTCTCTAGGAAATCTCTCTCCTAAAAACCTAGTGACATTAAAATCCCCCCTACAATCCAGAGATTTGGGGCAAGATCTCTAAATTCGGAACATTCATCCCACAAACATCTTCTCTCAAACTTAGTGTGAGGACCATAAACATTCGTAATACCCAATAAAGAATTATCACTGAGCGAAGATAAAATAATATTCAATGAGTGTAACTTAGCAAATTCATGAACTAATCTAAATTGGTTATCTTTCCAACCAACCATAAGCCCTCCTGCACTACCAATTGACGGTAAACAGACCCAACTACGTATATGAGATCCACCTAATCTATTGTAAAAACTGTGATCAGGACTCTCTATTTTAGTCTCTTGAAGCAAAGCGATATCAATATGATAATCAACAAAAAAAGTTCTAACTTTAGCGCATTTTTTAGGATCATTAAATCCCCTAATATTTCAGCTAACGATCCTCATCTACTCAAGGAAGCTACTATCTCTAATTCCCTACTCCTAATAAAATCAGAATCTAACTCAATATCTGTAAAAATAAAAGCAGTGTCACTGGCAAGCTGACATAACTGACTAGTCGAAAGGTTACCTAATGCATAAGAAGAATACTCACTACCATAAACAGAAGTCATACCTGAACCCAAATCCGAAACGCTACCAATTGCGCTCGGATTTTGGGACCTACCTCTAAAAGGAGAGGAGCTAGATCTGATCCTAGCGCTACGACGAATCAGACTAGAACTGGGTACAGTTCTCCGACGCCTTCTCCTCCTGCTCGAAGAAGAAGGAATATCATCACCCTGAAAATGTTGCTCCCTACCCTCCTCAGAAATCATCCCACTCTGAAAAGATATCCTACCAACTGAAGAATCTGGAATGAAATGCCCACTACCAACGACTATACTACAATCAACACCAGATATACCCGTGGATCGAGGCATAACCAACACCAGAGATGTCACACCATAACACGGTCTCATAAGCATAGTGAATAGACTCACATCCATCTTACTAATCAAAATCGAACCAACCGCATAGCCCCATACAAAAGAAAGACAACCCCCATCAGATCCTCTCAAACAACCATTCCTTCTATAACCCCCACCCATTTGTATACAGCGACCATCATTTAACTGTACGCATCTCTCTACTATTCTATTTCCACTGCCCCCATCATTTGACTGCGCAACTCCCTCAAAAAATCCATAACTACCCAAATTCTCAAATGAGGAACTCATCATGCCAATATCCCGGAAAGAACTGAACATGGTGCTGCCACATTTATTATTTTTCCTGCAAATACATCTCGCAATTTTGACTTTTCTCACCTTGAATCCTCTACTCTTTATAGAGGAACGTGCAATTTCTTTGCCTGAAGCCACGGCTACTGTTCCTAAAATATCATTCGCTGGAGCAAATGAACTAGGTACCATCTCCTCCTCAAAAGACTGTAAACAGTCAAAACTGTTATGAAGGAAAACATCATCAGCTATTTTCCAATTACTCCCCATCACCTGAACTGAACTATACTGCGAGACTCCCCCATCATTATCGACACCACACATATCGATAAAATCCTCCCCTGTCATCCAGTCCCTCGCCTTTTCACTCGTTTTGTCCAAACAGTCTGCATACCACAAGTTTTCAACAAGACCCCTACAGTATAATACATCAGGGTCAATAAGCAAAGGATCAAAACGCCTCCCCTCCTCATCATTTAATATCACCTCCCCTCCATTTACAATAGACCCCGCCAACATTTCCTCATTGATCTTCTCAACCTCATCATTCATTGTCAACTCTTCATTCTGAATATTTTCCGACTGAGACATAGTAGTTGCTTGTATATTCGAACTCTCAGTAAGATGATCCTTATGCAAAGAGCTCATAGTAAAAACTTCACTATTGTCATAGTTTATGAGAGTATTTATGACATCAAAATGCTTCAACATCTCGTTCAATTTCACCTCAACTCTCTTCTTATTAAATGAATGCGAATCCTCATACCATCTGCGAAACCTCAAAAAATTTAGGCAAAAAGCTAAAGCATGATCTTTCTTTTTTAGCGGTCTTGGCAGAGGAGGAAAAATATCAACATTAACAACCTCCTTATTAAACAAAATGCCATCAACAAGCCCTTCTAAATGCCAGCCCATCAACAAAAGCAAGTACGCCCCTTCATTCTCCTTATCCGAGAAATCCTCAATATACAGATCCGATAGAGAAGTTATGTTCTGACATATGCACAAACAGTTAAAGTGTAATAAATCTGGTACGGATTTTCCTCTAAAAACTCCTGAACAGTTAACCTTGCGATGGCCTAAACCCCCGCAGTTAAAACATCTGGTTCCGTTTCGACAGTATTTTGCAATATGAAAAGATCCACCACATTTGAAACAAAAGCCGCCTCTATCCTTTTTGAATAGGAAAGGGTTTTTACCCGTATTCCAAACTGCAGAAGTGAATGGTCTTCTGACCATATCAGCATATGAACTCGCGTGATAACCAGCATTACCAGAAATATTGTCATATCTCCTTGTCTGATTCCCATCTACAACACTTTGCCTGAATGTAAGATTAATCCTCCCTGGCTTCAATCCAGTCTCCTCAACAAGTAAGGCCGGAGCTGTATCCTTGAATATTCTAGTAATACCATGGAATATACCTCTGGATTTACCTCCAAAAATTAGAACATCACCCGATTCCAACAAAATTTTCCTCAATATGCCATCATCATTCTCATCTCTATACACGAACTCTGCTGTGTCGCCAATGGAGAACGAGACCACCGGAAGTCCAGCCATCAGACTGTCCCTACTCTCATCTTTATCCTGATGAATTCCCAGTTTCCCCTCTAAGTTATAGAAATTAACTATACAAGTATCGGGTATCATTCTCGAAAGTTCATCTACACAGCCCTTAATTGATTCGATTTCTTTGTGTGCTTCGGAAATAGCATCATTCACCATTTTCAACATCTCAACTGGAATATCCATATGTACAGACCCATCGTTGCTACGACAAACATACTTTCTCGTTTGTGGATTCCATACCTTGCCAAAACACATCATATGCAAGTTCATTTTAGCCCCATTTTCAAGTGTAGGCCTAACGAATCCACTTTCCCCAATTCCTGCCTCTTGGCATCTCTTCACAAGATGAATCTGATTACAAAGACTAATATGATTCTTTTAAAGAACCAACCCAGAACTCAAGATTTGATGTTGCACAATAACGTTTCTATCATTACCCAATTGCCTTCCGGATCTTGAGAATACTGACCCCTCATTTAGACATATATTGAAACCTTTTGACCCTAATTCCAATACTGAAGAATACCCTGGAATTCTTGTATTAATTTTGCAATTCCTTGCAAAATGACCGAGAATTCCACAATTATAACAACGAACAAATTGAGAATTGGGTGCAAAAGTCGGATCTGAGCGAGAAAGATGATTCGCCCAATTCCCCTTTACAATTCGAACTGTATTATCAATAGCAATATCCGACCAATTCCCATGAATCTTGCTTGGATGACTTCTGCAATTTCTTGCAATATGGCCGTAACCACCACAATCGTAACATCGAACATCCGAACAAAGTTGGAATAACAGAAGATTTGAACGCGTTCCACTCCAAGAAGACGAAGAAAAATCAGACTCCATTTTTTTAATCTAAAAATTGCATACCACGGTCATATTAATTTAAATTATTTTGTTATTTATTATTTAATATCTACAGTAGATAATAAATAATAACCGATTCTTTAATATTTATTTAATATAAAATTTTGACAATCAAGATTTATATTAACATAAATGTTTAATTTAAACTAAAATACGCTCCCACTCAAATTAACATCCCTCTGTTTAAATACATATATCAGTATATATATATAATGGTGTTCCAAGATCCATATCTAGTCGTGCCTTGACCCTGCTTTGGCTGAACCCAAAACACAACCTTTTAGGTAGATATCTTATATTGATTATATCGTGTATATAATTCTTGGATTGCATGATGAACATTTTGTTCAGTATTATTCATTTGCTCAAATATAGAATAATTCACGCTGTTGTCTCTAAGCCATAATCCTATTATGCTGCTTAGTTAAGTCAAACCCAATAATATAGTCGAAGCACCACAATTACTCCTACCGCATATAACCAAAACAAAAGGTGCACAACGCTTTGGCGTTAGTTACATCCTAATGAGATTGGACAGTGATGGGTGTACTATTGGAAAACTTCACCATGACTTAATATAACAAAATTTGCTTTAGAGAGAATTTATAATTCATAGTGCAAAACAATATCAGAGTTATTTACATATATCCTAATATATGCATTTTATATCCGTAATATAAATAGGGTTTAAATTATATCAAGCATATGTGTTTACAATCAATGTTAAAATAATAATCATACCTACATATTGTTTTGAACACTTCAAAAATTAGGTTATCTAAACTCTATTTCCGAGTTAAAAACAGGTCCAACATGGATTTTAATTAGCCAATTCGATGTATATGTTTATATAACATTCAAATCAAAACTAATTTAAGACCATTTTATTAATAATATTACCCCATTTCTATAATCTCATTCCAGCATAACATACACACAAAAAATATCCATACTTCATTTTATAGAACGCAGCTGAATATATAACATTCTCTCACTAGAGTATATTAAATCACATATATCATAGATTAACTGCAAAACAGTTTGCATGACTTTAAACATGTGTACAGGTATATTAACAAATGCCAAAATGAGACTGTTATAAGAACTGTACAATTACACCTATACATGTATCATAAGCATAGTTCATACACATAAACCCACTGTTCTACACTGTCATACAGTTTTATTTACATCAAAATGTATACAGTGTTATACATATATATACAAACACTTTGAAATAAAAGACAAGTTATACTTGTTTCTTCTTTTATTTATCTTTGCTGCACAGGGTAATCTCAACCCTTGAATACGTATTGCTTCCTCTACCTGCTGAAACGATTTTGGCACTGTTAGATTAGCAAAAAGTACAAATGCCACAATGAATCAAAATTTCATATGTTACTTTATATATGACAGTTCATATTATAAAGAAAAACAAATGATAACTGGCATACTAGCTATTTACAGAATAATTTTGCATTATTATGTTTATCATAACGCGAATATATTTGCAACATCAATACTGGTCCATTTATTAATAAACTAGCTTGAAAAAGCAATTGAGTTTTTCATGTTGTCACACAACACTGATATATACATGCAATTATCACTAAAGCTATAAGCAAGTCACACTTGTTTAGCTTTCAGTACACTTGCAGCATTAGTTAAACGTTAGCAACACATCAATATTGATTTCAGATTATGTGTTCATCAAAATAACATTTGTTTTATCCCTAATTCATACATTAGATATATATATATATATATATATATATATATATATGAATAAAAGGATCAGCTATAAACATCAAATGTACATATAGCTAACTGGATTATTTATTTGTGCATATGAAACAAGTTCAAAACACATCTATCATTTCAACTGATGTTAAAATATACCTAACAGACATGTATATCAAAATGAAATGATGAAATGTATATAATCCATATGTATAAGCACACAACTAAGGAGGTTTGATCTCATCAAAACTTACTAAAGCAATTCATTAAAACTTATTTTGTAAATCATATTTACAAGATGTTCATTATCAATGATTTCTGCAAGTTACACTTGCAGTTAAGATGCATTATGGCATGCATATACCTGAAAATAATATTTGAAGTATCATTTGGTATGATAACCCTGAATGTAAGTAGAACATCAACAAGTTTTGCAAAATATATCAAAATATATATAGCAACTTTCATGTTTATATTAAAACATGAAAGAAGAATTGATGTATTACAGGAATTTCAAATCATACATGTTTAAATGTACATTTATATATGTATATCAATATATATACAGTCTGGAACTAAATCCTGAACTCTAAAACTATTTTAGACATGTAAGCACAAGCATACGAATAGGGTATATATACTTACTGGTACAAACAATTTTGTAGCAGTAATCTTAAAACAATTTTATTCAAAGGTATCTAATTTAGTAATACTGATATCTTCATAAACAGTATTATATAATGCAGAAAAACATATTTTTCTGAAACTATTAACAACTGCAGAAATGCATGTAGATCATTAAAAGGAATGAGTTAACTAATGTTAATGTACATCCTTACATTACATATCACATATATAATGTTAGGAATGGGTGATTTGTTTATAACCAGACAAGGTGAAACTTATATGCCCAGAAATAATCTAAAGATATGTATATCTCAAACAACATGGTAAGAAACATTCACTTGTGATGTAAACACACTGTAAAAGGTTATCAGATGTGTTCATATATTTTGTATATTCATAACATACAAAAACTGAATCGTATTTCATATCACATATCATAATATAGACTCATTTATCCAGACCTTTATATTAAATCATATTTTATAGGTTGTGTGAATTTGATCAATAAAAGCAACATATATAAGTATACAGGTATATATATATATGTTTACATGTATCAAATATGAACACGATTCTAAAGATCTGATTATGGTTTTAAATCCCTAAGATTTTGGGATCACTCAGAGATTCATAATCATACTTGCTCCAGTTTTAATTTCAAAAACATACATACAACATCAAATGTTGTATGTTTATGTGTCTGAAGAAATCAAAATTGGAAATTAAATCCAAAATTACTTCATGAGTAATGATAATATTATTTATTCACTGTCAAACAGAGGATAACTATGATTCAAAACATGTTGAACCATATTTTACAATTAATGTATCATTCACATACATAGGATTTAATGACAAAATCTTGCAATACTTGAAACAGTATTAATATCAAATACCAATTCATGATTACTTTTTTTATATACAATGTATCAGTATGCAGTCTAAAATGTATAATGTATATATATATATATATATATATATATATATCTGTTCTGTTTCAAAAAAAAAATGATCAAACATTTAAAATGTTAAATCCTTGCAGAGGTTTTGATTTGCATACAGTGCAACTTCAGGACTATATATACATATATATATTGACCTGAATTCCTTATTCATTCATGATCAATATTATGAATGTGCAAAATCGTAAGGGACTCAACTTTGAATCTAGTATTCAATTAAATGATTAATAATCATTACTTTTCCTTCCATATCAAAATAAACCACAAAAACACATACAGATCAATCAAGATTTTAATGTTTATAAATCAAACATATTTTGATTTTGTTTTCCAAAAAAAGGATCAATTTTTGAAAACTTTGTTTCAACAAGTTTCCATTACAATTATTTCAATAAATCAAAGTAACCTGAAAATCATCTTACTGATTTATAATCAGTAAAACCAACTTTAATCCTGAGAAGAAACTGTATGTTTAATTCAAGTCATACTTTCTTGTCAATCAAACTTTTTTTTTTTTGACAATAAGTTCGGATCTCTTTACTCATATAAACAGATCAATTTGTTGTTTGAGATCATGTACATATATTCAAGGTTTAAAAGTTTAGAAACCAGAAAACTTCAAATAGAACCAGTACCAGTTATCAATTCAAATATGAAGTAACATTTTATTCCAAAAATAAAATTATCTAACATTCCCAATTTAATCACCTCAGCAACAAAATTACTAATTTCCATATCTAATACATTCGATTAATTACGAATTCAATCAATTACTAATCTAAATCTGAATTTGAAATACAATTCAATGCAAACTAGCTCTGATACCATTGTTGTTTATTAGGGTTACCAGATCTAAAAGAAACCCTAAATATAAGTACGAATTTAGCACTTAAAAACTTGGATCTATGCAGTAAGATTGTATTCGAAACTAATTTAGATTGAAATCATACCTGTATGTAAACAAAACGATGAAATTCCATATTAACCTGGAAGCGTGAAGATGATTGATGCATCGAATCAACGAGGAGAACAGCATGGCGCTGAGCCTCTAGAGGTATCCACGAGAATGCTTTCTTCTCAAATCGAATTGGAGAAGGTAAAAAGAGGCGGTGCTAGCCACCATTTCTAGGGTTTTCCTAGTTTTTTGGATCTGCAAAAAGAAATGAAATTGGCCAGTCAATCTTAAGGTAACGTTTTACCTTTTAACCCCTTTATATTATTATGTTTTCCATAATTTAAGGAGTGACCCCTTTTACCATTTCAATTATCTAATAAAATTGTCAACTATTTGAAATTTTATTATTTATCTAATAAAATCGTATTTTTCCTTTTTATACATTCTGTATGTGTGACCCTATAGGTTAGTACAACGCTGGCAATGACTTTAAATTATATTTAAAATCATATGCAATGATTGGCATCTAGCAATACATCGCTGCTACCCAGGTCATAATAAGATCAATGATTCGATACAACCTTTCCGTGACCAGTGTATCAATGTAATATAATCCTTTCAACCAAAATATCCAAGATTAAACTTGAGGCATGGATCGTATCATCCTCTTTATAATTTAATCCGTTTTTCTTGATCGATGAGTAGACTGTTAAAACAAATCAATATTTGAGCATGGCCATGCATTTCACAGTCTCACTCAATCAAAAGGCCCATGGATATCACTACGAATATATCGTAGGGTTAAATTCCGTATAGATCATTCATAATTTTCATTCGATTCAAGATATATCCAATAATCACCGTTATCTTACTCTGTTACGAAATATCTTTAGATGATATCAAAACATAAATATCCTCGAATAAAATTATAATGATTTCAGGTCTGAGGATCATTACATCACTGTCACTGTGAGATAACTTATGATATTGTTGACTATATTCCATGTAGTTATCTCACAATGGGTCAGCCCAATACGCTATTCTCCAATACGTATTTGTCTTGACTTTAATATCACGTATATTAATGATCAATGAGATGTGATCATCAGTCAATCAACATACTAGTCTCAATGCTTTATTGTTGTCCTGTATAAACAATAAAACTTGACTAGGGACATTTTAGAATTATAATACTTAATAATTATATAATCTCAAGTTCAGTCTTACTCGAACTATATAATTCCGTATTATTATTCTAAGGACTTATTATGTTATTATTTATATTACGTAGTAAATATAACATAACAAAATATTTTATTCCAAATAAAACAACAACGTTATTAATCACATCAAATGGATTGCCTCTAGGGCATAAACTCTAACAGATCTTGCTTCTATCTTTACAACTAGCTTGATAAAAGGTTCTCACGCATTATGTTCTACAACGAAGCGTTGTCTCCTACCCTTCATGTTCTGCGATGGTTCTATATCGTGATGGTTATCCTAGTTCGGTGCCTGACCCATTCACAAATATGTCCTCTTTTGTACAGTCAAAACTATATGAAAATAAGCTTTCAAACTTTTTATCTAAAGAGGATTACATAGTTCAGGTTATGATGACAGAAGATGAAGAAGAAAGCAACAGTTTTGGGAATAGCAGTGAAAGAAGAAAAAGGGAGACAAGGCAGAAATTTGGTACAAGCAAAGAAAAATGTTTCCTCATATTCAAGATTCATCAAATGGAACTTGTCTAGCTTGAAGGACCAACTAACATATACAAAAGTGTGATGCACTAAAGAAGATAAGGTACTGTTTTATGAATTACACATAGAATAAGAAAATTTTGATTTAAGAAGGATAATCTATAAAGTATAAAGGATGCATATAATAATACCATAATATTGCACTATCACATGCATTATAAGTTTAGAAGAAAAGACTGCTTGTGCTAATCTATTGACATGGTTGAACGCATTATATCTAAAATGATCAGTTTTTGTTAACACATTGCTGCTTTTGCTTACTGTAAATCTAATGCTTTGATCCTAGAAGAAAACTGATGCTTTGAAGTACTAAAATTTCATCTATTTTTGTATCATATATTTTTGTGCCATGGTCAGTAGCCTCATATTACTTCTGCAGTTTTCTTTTCATCATGTGTGCTCGGAGCCTTATGTTATATAAAATAGGAACATTGGATGCTTCATTACTAATCTTAAAACTGATAGATTAAAAGTATTTTATATAGGGTCCTGTGATAAATTAGGGAAGGTTTTGGATCTAAGCAGCAGTAGGAATTGTAAGTTTGTAACATATTAATTTTGTGCATTTTAATTGTAAGTTTGTGTGGCATAGTAGTCTTGCTTTAGATCAATAATCTAATGCATTCAGCATACTCAGCATAGTAGTCTTGCAGCATAATAAGTTGTAGTTCTGTAATTTTGCTATTATGATCAATAATAGTCTTTCTTTATATGAGGATTTCATTTCACTATTTCAGAATTTAGGATTTAAGCCGATATGAGGACTGAGGAGGCAAGAAGCAGTGGTGGAAGTAGAGACTGACTTACTGCCAATGTATTAAATATTAATTTATCTGTAGTTTTGTAGTGTGTCAATGTAATATGTGTACTATAGATTATATATTGAATTTGGCAACTTAATTATGTATTGTGCTTGTATGTCGTTATTTGATTATGAATGGTGTTAGTTTTGAGTTCATACTAACTAAGTATCTTAATTAACATTGGCGTCCATAGGTTGTAAATTAGTATTTTATTGTAGTAACATTTACCGACGGAATAGAAAGGGAATACGAGTGAGTTTTGCAAATCTGTATGTGATTGCCAATGGAAATAAAAATAACTATCACCAATAACATTGCTAAAATGTTAGCATTTGTGACGAATTATCGAGAGATGTCTAAGGTGAAGTAAAAGTTAAAATTATTTGTTTCCAATTCCTTGCTGAGGGATCTCCGACGGAATTTTTACAAATTATATATTAAAGAAACATATATCCATCGGTAAAATGGCGGTAATTTTTTTTAAAATTAAATTTTAATATATTGACAAATGATAGTAAAGTGTCAGAGAATTGACGTTAATTTCCATCGCAAAATGGTCACTAAAATACCGACGTGAAATTTACCGACCAGTGCTATCCATCATAAATCCGTTGCTAATACATGTTTAGCGACAGATTCGTCTGCTACAAAATCAGTGTTTTCTTGTAGTGTCGGATCTTCTAGAAATTTGCAGAAGTTCCTAGCTGACAAGACTTTAATTAGTATATCTCTGGGTTGATAGGTAGTAGGTATGTGACTCATGAAGAGCTTTCATTTTTTTACCTGTTCATGAACGAAGTACATGTTGGAATTTCAAGACGAGATGAAATATACAGTAAACACACATTGTCAAATTTAAGACAAGTCATAATATATATTTAATTTTCAATCTTAATATTGGCCTTTAGAGTCGTGTACTTTTGTGCGAGGGAGAAAACTTAAATCTCATGACAAAACATACGTGTGCACCACCCATACCAAGCCGGGTTTGGTTAGAAAAAATATATATGCTCTTTTGTAGTATTTTTTGAAGAGATACGATGTTCAAATTCAAGCAAACGGTTACGATCTTTTTTGGGCAGTAGCAACAAACGGTAACGGGTGCAACCCGTTAAACATGCACGATTGGTGGAAGAGATGACAAACTGCTATAAAACACGGAGAATACTGGTCACATTCTCCATGTTCGAATTCTAGTCTTCTTCTCCCTTTCTAAAAAATATCCACTGTTATTTTCAACATAGAGTAGACATACTCTTTATAATTTCGAGTAGATAAACTTTGTTGTATCTTGCATACTTTGTAAATATTTTTTTAAAGAAATTGCTATGGTAAGCTTCGGATGTCCCATCACGGTTTGATTGCTTTATTTTCTTGCCTTTTATTCGGCTGCCTGATTTTACATAAACATGCACAGTTTTTTTACGAAATCTTTGCAAACAGTTTCAGTTTACATATTATTTTTGCAAAGGATCCGCAGTAGTTTTTCTACAACATAATTGTAACAGTTTCTGTAATACACTCGGTTTTGCAAACAATTTGCAGTACTTTTCTACATCATAAGTGTAACGCTATATGCTATATATATATACATCTAACAATACTTGTCAAGTTCCATTTTCTTTGTTCTTTTGTGCAGAATAAGATTAACTTTTAGATTGAACACGCTTAAATTGTCGCACTAAATTGTAGCCTTTTGATTTGTGATGATTTATAATTCACTAAGAAGGATTCTATCCACATCACTTCTACAGGTGTATTGGGGAGACTATGGCATTCATATTTAGTGCTCGATATGGACATTGTTGGTTGGTTTTTCGAGCACCATAATATCAGATTTTCACCAGAATAAATGTGGTACCTTTGGTAGACTTTTTCACATTGGGGTCTGAACCACAATTAGCATCAGCAAATCCAGTTATAGATGAATTTCTTCTGGTTTTTAATATTAATCCGTAGTCTGGAGTTCCATTTAGATATTTTAGTATTCATTTTACCGCCTTCCAATACTGATCTAATGATTGATGCATGAACTGTTAACATTATTTACATTGTATGTTATCTTTGTTCTTCTTATTGTAGCACATAGTAGACCTACAACTACGCTTTTGTACCCCTTTTCAGTAGAAATAGTATTCACCTTGATGTCTGGATAAGTGTAAGTTTCTTGTCATTGGCGTTGGTAGTGGTTTTGCGTACTGCATTTTTATGTTGATCAATATCTCTTTGATGTATTTCTTTTGACTTAGATATATTGTTGATTCTAATATTTTAATCACCTCACTTCCCAAGAAATAGTTCAGTTCTTCTAAATCCTTGTTCAAAAATTCTTTATCTAAGCACTGAAGTACTTTAATGATCTCCTTTTCATACTCACCAGTTATTATTATGTCATCCGCATAAGTCAATATGTGGGTTGTCTTCTTCTTATCTAGTTTTATAAAGAGTGAATGTCAGATTTTGTTGGTCGCCAACCGACGTTGAAAAGAGTTTCTTTTAACTTATCAAACCATGCTCCTATGACTTGCTTTAGACCATAGATAACCTTTTGTAGTTTGCATATCAGTTTTTATTTCCGTAGTTTTAGAAAGCATATTGATTCTTGAGTAGACTTCCTCGTGTAGTTCGCTACTTAGAAAGGCATTATTTACATCTAATTGTCAAATATTTCATCTCTTGGTTAGTGCTACAGTTAGTATTATTCTGTTATATGCTGGTTTGGTCACCGATGAGAATGTTTCATTAAAGTTAATCCAAACTGTAGAGTATATCCTTTAGCCACAAGTCGTTCTTTATGTCTTCAAATGCTTCCATCATTATTCCTTTTTAGCTTGTATGTCCATTTACAACTAGTGATAATTTTGTTTTGAGGTACTGAAATAATGCTTCAAAATTTATTTCATTTATGCATTGCCTTCACCAATCATTGCCTTCACCCACCTTTCATCATTTGTTTCATGTCCATATGTTTCTGGTACTTTTATGATGTTTCATGCTGAATACAATTTTGGTTCATTCTTGGCTTTTATGACCATGAGGTGTCCCCTTCATGTGTACTCCTGTTTTTGTCATGCTTGTACGAATTTGATAATTCTTCACTATCTTCATTTTTGTGATGTCGTTGAGTACTTGTGTTGAATGACGATTGAGTAGTGTGTTGAAGTTGATCGCTATTGTCTTGACCTGGTCTGTTATTCGACATTGTGAGTTGAGTATCATGAACACTTTGACCTTCCCTTTCATTATTCTCATTTATTGTGCCATTATATTAGTATTTGGTTATTGACATAGTTGGGTTGAATACCTTTTGAGTGGTATTCAAATTTGATATTTGAAATGGAAAGGTTTGCTCGTTGAACAAATGTCCAGGTTAAAAAAAATCATTGTTGTTTAGACATTTGTAGCCTTTTTGTTTTAACGCATACACCCAAAAGGTGCAAGGTGATAATCTATAATTTAATTTATGTGAGTTATATGGTTTTAGATAGGGTAAACATAGGCATCCAATAGTTTTTAATCACTTGCAATCTAGTTTTACTCCAAATAACACTTCTAATGGATTTTTGTCTTGCATAATTTTTTCCTGAAATATATTGATTTGATAAACTATTGCTGAAATGCTTCAGGCCAATATGTCATTGAAAGTGATGCTTTAGCAAGTAGAGTACGAACAGTTTAAAAAATATGCCTATGTTTCTCTTTACCAATCCAATTTGTTATGATGTATGTAGGCAAGTCATTCTATGAAGTATTCCTTATTTTGTAATTTTCTTTGAAAAGTTTGTATTCAGTACCTCTAATAGTTTGTACAAATTTTACTTGATTATTGATTTGTCTTTCAACCTTTCGTTTAAAATGAATGGCTGCATTGCATGCAACAAATTTTAGTTTTAAAAAATAAATCCATGTATGTCTAGAACAGGCATCAACAAACGGTATATAATATTTGTATCCCTAATCCAAGTTTATGGACGTGGGACCTACAAGTTTGACGAAATAAGTTGTAAAGCATGTTATACTCAGTTTGAGATTGTGGAAACGCTAACTTATGGTTCTTCCCCCTTTTGAAGTAAGTACAAACACAAACATCAAGTGTTACCTAACCTTTTGGCCCGAACACCAGAATTAGTCCAAGATCACACGAATCTGCTCATCGCGTGGTTAAACAGTCCAGAAATATCACTAATATACCCAACAACAAAGCATAGATAGAGTCGTACAAGTATGGTTGTATTGGCTCGATAAAACTGCGCAAAACGGGTCAAGCACTTCAGGATTGGGTACCCACCCCTCCTCCAAATTTAGTATCCTAAACCTCTCCTTCGAAAATTTATCAGACAACAAACACTTTGGAGCAAGTATAAACTCCTTCACCGGATTTTGTATCCCAAAGCATCGACTCCCAATCTCGTATCCACGACTCCTTCACTCACTTTGTATCCAACTCGATTGTTAAGAAGTTATCCCCAATCAACTCACTATGCCATATGTGACATACTGCAACGAAAATCCAAGGTGTTGTCAGCTAAAATGTTGCCACAGCTATGCTAATTTTTGTCTATTGCAACATACACTTCAACGTGTTAGCATAGATATCAACGAGGTTGCAGTGGCTATAGATATATATTTTAATTAAAAAAAATGTACACCTCAGCGATCAACACCATTAGTTAAAACGAAATATCAACCTTCCGTTCACTATCTAATCCGCTCCCTTTGTTCCCGCTAACATGATCATTTACACGCTCCCTTTTGATTTTGTTCCCCCCAAATCGCCAATTAGGTTATCACTTCATTCTTAACGAAAAAAGGAAAAGGAAAAAAAGTCAATCCCGATCTGCAAAAACCAAAATCAAAAAAAAAAAAAAAATCAATCCCGATCCGCAAAACCTAAAAGCAAATCATCAAATCATAAATCGTGAAACCTATTATAAGCTGGAGAAACTAAAATCGGAAATCGCGAGGTAGAGTTTCTGGGTTTCGTCAGTCCTGTTCTAAGTGGTGATGTCGGATCTTCTCTTTCTGTTTTGGTTCCTACAAACAAGATAAGTGACTTCTCTTTGAATAAGTTTCAATTTTAATATTTTATTGGCGTTTTGATTTTTGAATATACGATTATTCACTTCATATTTGTTATAAATGTTTAAGCATATGACGGAGTACAATAAAAGGTTATTTTGTTTGGTAGAAATGAATGGTTGAGTTTTGGTGTAGATTGAGATGTTACAGATGGTGATATCCGCTGACACCAACAGAATTCGCCCACCAGAATGAAACTCGCATGTGATGCCTCCTACATAAATCTCCATGTATTGCGCAATCAAATTTTCCCAACCGAATTCGCGCATCCATGTCTGGATCATATATCTCCCTCATTATCTTCGTTGTCTTCTCCCAAGATGGCTTTAGTTGGTTGCTCCACTGAAACCAAACATTACTTTACTATTTTGGGTTGCACTAACTTTTTGAATTCTTTGAATGTGTTGTATAGGAAGAGACCGAAGAAATGAGGAATGACGAAGGCTGGGAGACTATCGAGAATAAGAAGCACCATTATTCATCTGGAAAACAACAAAAGGTTTAGTTTTTATAGAGTCATTATTTGAAGGTATTTTATCTACATGACAAGTGGGTTAAATTTTGCAAGGAAAAATTAAAACCTTTGACATTTTGCTTCTTGTTAAAATGTCTTAACCATTTGAACAGTTTTGCTTGTTCTTAACTTTCTTATTTGCTCTTAATTCAGGTAATACTTACAAATTGAAATAACTAATTAGATAGAATATGTAATAGTACATGGTAGCATTTTAATTGTAACACCCCACCTCCGCCAGGGTCGCTCTTGCAAGTACACTGGCTTTGGAGGGGTGTTGGACAAGGTAAACATGCATAAAGATATCACACGACAGAACATATAAGTAAAACAGAGTAAGTAAAGCAGCGGATAAAACTACTATTTCAAAACCATAGTCAACTTACATCAAAAGTACTTAGTCATTATTTTCCAACTACTACAAGTCTAGAAACATAAACTGAAAACTGGAAATAACATAAAGTAAAATATCCGTAAAGTAGACGTGGTAAAGCCATAGCGAGCTCAAGTACAAACCGTACATGAGCTATCCAGTAAGCAAGCTAAAGATCCAAGCTAGGTGCTAGTGTTCCCACCCTGAGAACCTGGGGGGGGGGGGGGAACGGAAGAAAAGAGGCGAAAGAAAACGGGTCAGTCAAAAAGACTGGTAAGTCCTACCTACTATTAGTATAAAAACTAATAAAGTTAACTGGACATGTAAAACAGAGATGAAACATAGGATGATAACTAGCATGGTGAAAGGTTAACAAGATAGATCAAGTGTGGCATCGCATATATAAGGTTAAGTTTTGCACGAATAGTACTAGTAATCCAATCCATGTCAAGTATAAACAAGAAATGATCCCTTGGCCCAAGTTTGGCCCAACATCATGAGATGACCTAAATCAAGGTCCAACTACACGGTCTAGTCGATTGGCTCCCTATATGCCTAACCCGTCAAGTGTCGGTGTCATACGACCCAATCACGGAATGTAGTCAAACTGTGCTAGGTCCACCCTAGGGTGTATCAAGTCCTAGGGTGCCAACCACTGACAAGAATCAAGTACGCACAGTCTAAACCTACTGGTGCCCGTGCCTGCTTTTTCAACTCCGGACTATGTGCACGACCATAATCCGCCTGAAACTACATTAGCGCACCAACTCAGCCGTCGTTCTGGTCGCTTACAATCAGCCCAGTAATCGTGCCCCACCCTCGCCTAGTCCCTAGGGTATCGTTGATACATCCAAGAGGGTTACTGCTGAAAAGGACCGCGAAACTAGGGTTTCTAACGGGTTAAGTGTGGTTAACCCTATCCCATCATGTATCAAGTTGGTTAAGTGTACCCAAGTGGTTCATGACTTAACCCTAACCATCCATCGTGTTTAATTGGTTAAGTATTAAAGTGGTCCATGACTTAACCCTACCATGTGGCATTAATTAACTTAATACACCCAACCTCTCACATTAGACCTTGTTGTGGTTACTAGTTAAGCCGGGCGGGTCCGGGTAGCTTTACACCACAACTTAGTCTAACCTCGGGTTTTAAGTGCAACATGACCAACTTCTCACATTGGGTCCTATTATTTGTAGCTACTAGTTAAGCCGGTCGGTTCCGGGTAGGTTTATGCTACAAACTCAACCCAACCTCGAGTTGGCCACTTTCATGTTTTCTACATGTCATGTCCACGTTCATGTTTTCAAGCATAGCCACATGTCTTATTTTCAAGTCATGTTTCATGTTATTTAAATTTACCGATAACGTAACCCCATCGCACGTAAGTTCGCATCAACACAAATAGATCAAAAGGGGGAACATAATGATATGACAAGTTGGGCATAAAGTGGCAAAGTCTATCACAAGTTTAACATGGTGATATATGAGGCAAAGGTGTTCAACATACTTGCATATAAGGTTATTGCCCTCAAAACATGCATGACATCAACTTAGCAAATAGGGGATAACATGGTCATAGTTGACATAGGGTGATAACATGTGATTAGCATATAGTTCAAGATCATATGCGAGTTAACATCAAGGTTATAAGATGGTTCTATGTTGCATTTATGCATAACTACCAAGTTCTATGTTGCATTATGCATAATCAACAAATAAAGCTCATAGCTTTCTACCCAAAAATCAAGGTAAATGATACTAGGTTCATGATAGTGCTACCATCATACATGGATCTATGCATACAAATAAAGCCCAAGGACAAGCGTTATATCCAAAAGTCACATTTCAACTTGCTACATGATCATATTAACTTCATAGTTTAAATCTAAGAGTAGAATAGGGCTTACAAAGCTTGGCTAAGAAGACTAGAGCAAAATAAAACAAGATTGAGATGAAGCCACACTAGAAATCCCCAATTGAATATAAGCTCCAAGTTGTCTTGAGAAACAAGAAGCTCCTTTGATTTGTATGAAGAAAGATCCTTGTTTTGATGAAGAAAGATGGCTCTTTTACTAGCTTAGAACACTCAAACTTTCATGAAGAGGATGGAGGCCATGATATGAAGGTAGAGGCCATGATTAGGAAGCATTTTGGCATAATTTAGTTGTAGGAATGATTTGTGATGATTTAGGCTAGGTATTAGGGTTCTTTTATAGAAGTTTAGGTTAGTTTAGGCCATAGGATTAACCCTAATTCAGATCTGAGCCATCAAATCACGTCACTAGCCAACGAAAGAAGACCCAGGAGCCAAAACAGGTGCACCAGGCCAAACTGGCCGACCACCCAAGTCGACAGGGGTGCCGACTGGGCAGTCGACACCACCTGAGGTGTGTCGACTCCCTAGTCGACTCCCCAGTCAACTTGGGGCTGGTGGGAATTTTCCCGCCTGTCCTGCTTGGGATGAATTTGAATTCTGAATTCAAATTTGAACTGTTTTTGAACTTGAAATTTTCTGAAAACTTTGACGAGCCATGACTTGGTCATACGGACTCCGATTTTTGAAAACTCGGACTCTATTCCGCGTATTTTTCCGAGACGAACGCAATGGCATAGCCCGTTTCCCTTGATTCATATTTTAAAATTTTATTCTGCCTTGATTTTCATTGTAACATGTTATTCAAAAATACGGGTTGTTACATTCTCCCCACCTTAAAGGATTTCGTCCCCGAAATCTTCAAGTTAGGAAGAACGTATCCTACCATCCATCATCCATCTACTCAAAACATCATCCACGAGCAGTCATTGTGCTTAAAAAAAAATTCTAAATGCTGTATGATCATATGCGAAAGGTGTGTGCATATGTACTTATCTAATGCGAAAATCAGGCGGTTACTGATTCAGTAAACCTCCTTAATGCAAAGTATGTTAGTGAAATGAGTCCATATGTATGCAAATTCCTAACATAATTCATAATGTCTACATGAGTGCACATAACATTCATCCATATGCAACATCCATGTGATAGCATAACAAGTTTCGGCCATGAATAAGTATTAGCACTCATGCATATGCAATATGAAAGTGTGTGAGCCGATCTTAGTGCCTAATGTGTATCATGCATCCACGAGTATCCACTTGCAAACACTTGCAACCACTTGCAAACATCGAGCATAACATGTTTCAAATACATGTTTCATCCAAAGGGTTTCTACCTAAGGTTCTCATGACATGACTAACGAGATAACAAGATAAACATGGATAGCAAAAGAAAGATATGCTAACTAGGAAAAGAGATTGAGAATGTACCCTCAAAAAGGAATGGCTAAAGCCCACGCATCTTCTCCTCGGTTTCTCAAGTTGCATCTTCTTCGGCTTCACTCCACTGAACCTTTACTAACTTGACTTCTCGATTCCTCAGTTTCTTGATCTCCGCTCCCAAGATACGAATCGGAGCTCGCCTCAAAGTTGCCTCTTTCTCTACCTCCATGTCTTCAAGGATGCTAGGCTCAACTACCTCGGCTGACTCATGTAGGATCTTTCGGAGATGCTAGACATGAAAAACATTGTGCACTCCGGCCAGCTTCTCGGGCAATTCCACCTTATAAGCCATCTTCCCAACTATTTCTATAACAGGGAAGGGTCCTACGAACCTTGGTGCCAGCTTCCCAACTGCTCCAAAACGAACCACATTTCGCAAAGGAGAAACCTTCACAAAGACCATATCTCCAACTTCAAACTCTAAGTCTGTCCTTCGCTTGTCTGCATAGGATTTCTGTCTGTCTTGGGCCGTTTTCATCCGCCTTCGAATCAACTCAACCTTCTCGGATGTGTCCTGTAACACCCCACTCCCGCTATGGTCACTCACTAAGGGAATGCCATAGCATCGGTGGAGTATTTTAGTGAATATAGAACAGAAAAATTACAACAAGACAGATATAAATAGTACTTGAAATTTAAAACATCATCTCATAACAGCGGAAGTAAAACATGTCTGGTTACATCATAAAACCACAATAAAAGTCAAGTACAATATCCATCAAAATAAAGAAGTACATAATCCCACTCTCATACAATAGCCATGACAAAAGAAAAGACAACTGGGTAACTGGAGCTTTACATCTATCCAAGCTCCTAAAGACTGGAACATCAATCCGATCAAGCTCCACTACTGCTAGGATCCACCGTAGGACCTGAGGGTTGGGAAAAAGATAAAAACAACGGGGTCAGACATAAGTCCGAGCGAGTCCTATAACTTTAACAATACAATCGTTAAAGTAACCAGAGAAGACATAAACTGATATACGGTAACTAATGGGGATGAATGGCTACACTAAGCAGTCAACTAAACTAAGATAAAAGATAAAGACGCATCTACCCTTCCAAAGGTAAATTACTAAACTGCACCACACCAGTCATTCCTAACTTAAAGGTTGATCTCACCCATGGACTTATAAAATTAACTTAATAGTTCTCGCGTACCCCTAGGTGACTAAGTAGACGCCACGGGGCCCTACAATCCACTAGGTGTACACACTACTCCCCATTCGATCGGCTCCCTAACGTAGATACCCGTGCTGGCCCCACCGTGGGGTGTACCATTCCCCAACGTGGCAACCTGATAAAATTAACGGTGCACGACTTATATCTACACGATGCAACAACGTCTTATTTACCAGCCCGGGTCCACACACACATATGAAACCCGTTGGTCATGCGTTGCCACCGCTAACCCATTTTGGCCTCTTATAGTCAAGCCCAGTATGCGTGTCCCGTCCTCGACATGGGTCGAGCCCACTAAGATACGTATGGGTTACTGGTTGAAATGGGCCCCCAGCACAAGCCATCCCCCTAAGCTTGGCCCACACACTAGTGTTTCCCACTTAACCCTTTAATCATGTTTAATTACATGTTTCATCTTGGTTAAGTATTTTATCATATTTTCTATTGGCAACCACTAGCAATTTCCACATACCACCCAAGGTACCCACTTAACCCCCATGCCCCACTACATGCTTATCTGGTTAAGTGTTTCTTAATTGATTAACACCGTAACCGTGTAAAGGACCCCTCACATTGGACCGTCATTTGTAGATGCCTGGTTAAGCCGGTAGGTTCCGGGCAGTCTTACACTACAAACGGGTCCAACCTTGTGTCATTTACCCTTGTTACGTATTTAATTTATGATTAAGACCCCTCACATTGGACCGTCATTTGTAGATGCCTGGTTAAGCCGGTAAACTCCGGGCAGTCTTACACTACAAACGGGTCCAACCTCGTGTCTTAATCGATTAATTACTCCTAATTAATCACCCCCATAATTTGTGTTAATTATCATGTTTATTTTAGGAATATGGGTGCACCTAACTTAATAGGCAAATTCCCAACTCCAAAGTGTGGGTACACCTAACTTAATAGGCAAATTCCCAACACATAGTATGGGTACACCTAACTTAATAGGCAAATTCCCATACTATGTTCATTTATTTTATGTTATGCATAATTATATTAATTTCACACAATCTTATTAACATATGCATTTAATTAACCCCATCGTTCCCACGTAATTTCGTTCTCATGACATAACACATATAAAAGGTGTCAACTTGCATATGTATGAACATGTTTCAAAGGTGCCATCTTGCATATTAACAAACACATAACTTGCATAACATGTCACATAACTTGCATATAATCTTGTATAACATGTCACATAACTTGCATATTAACTTGTATAACATGTCACATAACTTGCATATTAACTTGCATAACATGTTACATAAACTTACATATTAACAAATACATGACTTGCATATGAACTTGCATAATATGTCACATAACTTGCATATGAACTCATAAACTTGCATATGAACTTGCATAACATGTTACATACTTGCATATGAACTCATAAACTTGCATATGAAGAAACATACAACTTGCATAATTATCATCTTGCATATTATCATACATGTAACTTGCATATTAACATATGATCACAAAGCACAAAACTTGCATAACCCACATACATTAGCAAACTAACATCATGTCATATGACTTAAAACCCATTAATCCACAAACAAAACCATATGATCTCATCATATCTCATCTACTTAGTTTAGCAATTGATCATTAGAGTGATAGAAACTCACTCTAAACTCCCATAAGCAAACCCTTGCCAAAAATCACCCAAAAACTCTAGCCTTGAACATAAAGCTTGCAACTTGATGATGAATGCAAGCTAATGATCACTCATACAACTCAAAGATGCTTGTATGAACATGAAAGCCTTCATAGAATAGTTTTATAAGAGGATGGAGGCTAGGGTTTTGAGTGGAGGCCATGAGAGGTAAAATTTTGCCATAGTTTAGTTGTAGGATATATTAATGATGATTTAGGGCTAGGTTAGGGTCTTATTTATAGATTAGGCAAGTGTTTTAGGCCATAGGATTAACCCTAGATTAGATTAGGACCCTTAGATTTCGGAACCTTCCAGAAACCAGCCCTAAGACCAAGCCCAAACCCCAAACTGGTGCACCCAACCACAGAACTCTCTAGAAACTGTGCAGGTTTCCTGTCCCGACATGGGCGCACTTCCCAAGTGCGCCAGTGTATTTTTGTGCTGGCGCACTTCACAAGTGCGCCAGTGCATTTTTGTGCTGGCGCACTTCACAAGTGCGCCAGTGCATTTCTGGCCTGTTTCGGGTTTTTCTGCCTAACTTCGTTCGTCCATATCTCTTTCATACGGTACCCGTTTTACGCAAACTCGGACTCTATTTCGTGTATTTTTCCGAGACGAACGCAATGACGCAGCCCGTTTCCCCTGATTCTCACATCTGAAATTAATTATACTTTAATTACTAACCATTAGTGTTAATTGAAATTCGGGGTGTTACATTCTCCCCTACTTAAAGGATTTCGTCCTCGAAATCTCTAAGTCAAGAAGAACGTATCCTACCAACCAAACAACCATCTACTAAACCATCAACCACAAGCAACCATTATCCTTAGAAACTTCTAATGATGTATGAACATATGCAGAAAGTGTGTGTATATGTCCGTATACTAATGCAAAATCAGGCGGTCTACTGATTCAGTCGACCTCCTTAATGCAAACCATGATAGTGCCATGCATCCAATATGTATGCGAAACCCTATTGACACATACAATTTCTATATGCGTGCACAACCATACACAAAAATGCATCATCCACATGATAACACAGCCATGATACATCCATCAATCTAACTACCACATCCATTTATGCGATATGCAACATGAAGTGACCGAGCCGATCTAGTGCCTAATGTGTGTGTATATGCATCCACGAGCAACCACTAGCAAACCATTGCATCCACATGCATCCATCAACCATAACATGTTTCAAACACATGTTTCAACCATAGGTTTTACCCTATCTAAAGGTCATAGGTACTAGCGAGAGGATATACTAAAGATAAGATAAGTACTAGACAAGCGATAAAGGAGAAGTTAAAAGACATACTCTCAAAACGAAATGGGTACAAAGAACGCATCTTCGCTTCCGTCTCCCAAGTAGCATTGCTTTCGTCATCTCCCCATTGCACTTTAACTAGCTGAACTTCTCTGTTCCTCAACTTCCTAGTTTCTGACCCAAGGATGCGAGTAGGAGCTCGTCGAATCATCGCATCACGCTCTACCTCTACATCTCTAAGCAAGCTCGGCTCTACCACCTCTGCGGTCTCATGTAAGCACTTCCTCAAATGTGATACATGGAATACATCATGAACACCACTAAGTCTGTCGGGCATCTCCACCCTATATGCCATCCGTCCAATCCTTTCCTTAATAGGAAACGGCCCAACAAACCTCGGTGCTAACTTCCCAACGGACCCGAAGCGAACAACATTTCTCAACGGAGATACTTTGACAAAAACCATGTCCCCAACCTCAAACTCAAGATCCGTCCTTCTCCGATCCACATAAGATTTCTGTCTATCTTGCGCTGCCTTCATCCTTCTTCGAATCAAATCAATCTTCTCTGAAGTCTCTCTAACCATATCTGGCCCAAGCAAGATCTTATCCGTAGATTCCCACCAACATGTAGGAGATCGACAAGGCCTTCCATAAAGAGCTTCGAAAGGTGCCATGCCAATACTAGACTGAAAGCTGTTATTGTATGCGAACTCCACCAAAGGAAGATGTTCTTCCCATGTACCTCCAAAATCCAAGATACAAAGCCTCAAGAGATCTTCTAAGATACGGTTCACCCTCTTGGTCTGACCGTCCGTCTGAGGATGATATGCGGTGCTCAAACACAACTGAGTCCCTACCGCCTCTTGCAAACTTCTTCAAAACTCACTAGTGAAGATAGGATCTCGATCACTCACAATGCTGGATGGTACGCCATGCAATCTAACAATCTCTCTAACATAGACTGAAGCAAGCCATGGAGCGGTCCTCTTACTCTTTACGGGTACAAAATGGGCACTCTTGGTAAGTCTGTCTACCACAACCCAAATTCCCGTATTGCCCTTCCTTGATCTCGGTAACCCATCGATGAAATCCATCGAGACACTATCCCACTTCCATTGCGGAACTTCCAATGGGTGTAGCAACCCACCGGGTTTCCTTTGCTCCGCTTTAACTTGTTGGCACACTAAGCATCTAGCCGCATACTCGGCCACATCTTTCTTCATACCGGCCCAGAAGAAAACTCTCTTCATGTCTTGGTACATTTTGTCTCCACCGGGATGAATAGTCATCCTTGAACGATGTGCATCATCCAAAATAGCCTTCTTCAAACCCTCATCTTGCGGTACACAAAGTCTACCGTCTCTATGCAACCATCCCCTATCATCTATGGTGTATCTACCCAAATGGCTGGACGACTCCCCCCTTATAAGCTTCTCTACCAACTCAACCAACTGTGGGTCGTCTCGCTGAGCCTCGCCAATCCATCCCAAAAGAGTAGGTCTAACCTCCAAGGATGCTAACAAACCAGGTACAAAGTCAACAGAAGGTCTGAAGTCGAACAAAGAAAGAAACTCTAAGCTTCGCCGTTCCACGAACAATGGACTCAAAGATAGCCTTTTTCTACTCAAGGCGTCCGCCACCACGTTACCCTTGCCAGGGGTATACGCTATCTCGAAATCATAGGATGCTAAGAACTCCATCCACCTTTGCTGTCTTAAGTTTAAATCCTTCTGAGAGAATAAGTACTTCAATGATTTATGGTCAGTGAACAACTCGAATCTCTCACCAAGAAGATAATGGCGCCAAGACTTAAGTGCGAAAACAATCGCGGCCAACTCTAGATCATGGGTAGGGTAATTCTTCTCATGCACTTTCAATTGCCTCCCTCCATAGGCTATTACCCTTCCCTCCTACATCAAGACTGCGCCTAATCCTGTCCCACAAGCATCGGTATAAACAACAAACGGCTTACTCCCATCTGGAAGCACTAAAACTGGAGCGGTGGTCAAAGCCCTCTTTAACCGTCGGAAAGCATCATCACAATCTACGTCCCATGAGAAAACCAGATTCTTCTTCGTCAAGCAGGTTAATGGGGCTGATATCTTCGCGAAGTCTTTGATGAACTTCCTATAATATCCTGCCAACCCCAAGAAACTTCTTACTTCGGTAGCATTTCTAGGAACTTTCCAATCCTAGATAGATACTATCTTTGCGGGATCCACAGCTATCCCTTCCTTAGAGACCACATGACCTAAGAATCGCACTTCTCTTCTCCAAAAATTGACATTTAGAGAATTTAGCTTTAAGACTATGTGCTCGAAGAGTCTCCAACACTTCTCTGAGATGTAAGGCATGCTCTTCTTCACTCTTGGAAAAGACCAAGATGTCATCCACAAAGACCACTACAAACTTATTCAGATACTCTCTGAACACTCTACTCATCAGATCAACAAAGTATGCAGGGGCGTTTGTCAACCCAAATGGCATCACAAGCCACTCATAAAAACCATCCGGAGTCCGGAAAGCAGTCTTCTCTATACTGTCCTCCGCCACTCTCAACTGATGAAACCCTGTAGCTAAGTCCATCTGCGAAAACACTGAGGCGCCAACCAACTGATCAAAGAGATCATCTATCCTCGGTAATGGGTGTCTATTCTTCTTCGTGAGCTTATTAAGTTCTCTATAATCCACACAAAGTCTGAGGGACCCATCCGCCTTCGTGGCAAACACTACTGGAGCTCCCCACTCCGATATACTTCGCCTTATGAACCCCTTCTCAAGCAACTCCCCTACTTGCTTATGAAGTTCTCTTCTCTCACGAGGAGCCATGTGGCGCACTGGCAAAGACACTGGTTTGGCATTATCCACCAAATAAATTCGGAAATCTATCTCCCGCTTCGGAGGCAAACCCTTCACCTCTTCAAACACATCCGGATATTCCCGGACCACTCTGACAGAACGCAAACTCTCGACCGAAGCATCGAGCGATTCAAGATAACTTAGCAAAACAGATTCCATGGGATTACAAGAGATCTCGAGAGTATTACCCAAGCGGGTCATAAGCCTGACAACTCTCCTTTCACAATCAAGAACGGCACCATTACTGGATAACGAGTCCATGCCCAAAATCAACCCATAGCCCGTGAAGCCCAATACAAAAGCATCACATCCAAACTCAACGCTAAGTATAGAAATCTTCAAACCCAAACATATCATAGACAGATATATGGAGCCCCCAATTGGGTTTGAAACAACCAAGGGATCATCAACTAGACTGGTGTCTAAGTGCAGTGACTCAGCTAACGATGATGAGATAAAAGAATGCGATGCGCCAGAGTCAAACAAAGTACGAACTGGATGATCAAACAGAAAAACCAGACTTTCAACGGAAATAGTTCTACCTCTCTGCTGAATCGGTGGAACTGAGAGAGCCTAAACTTGCCCCCCTGCCTGAGCTGGTGCCATAAGAGCTTGCACCTGACCTCCTGAGGTAGAACCCGTCTTCTGCCCCTTCTTTGGGCAGTCATTCATTAACCAAACAACTATTTGAGCCTTCCTCCCATCGTCTATCCAATAGGTACCTACCAGTCCTCCTCCTTCTTGAACCAACTTCTAATCTGACTAACGTCTAAGTCCCTTGAAGTGGTTTTCCATTCTTATCTATCTTAGAAAGATCATCTATACAAGGAGGGGAAACTCAAAACGAGAGAGGAAGAGATTCAAAACGGAGAATTCGAAAGATATAGATATGGCTATTGGGGATTATGCTCTTTTTTTTCAAAAACTTTCTCTTAAAAGACATGTTTTTGAAAATACTCCTTTCAAAAATATTCTTAGAAAATAGTTTTTCTAAAAAATTTATCTGTTCTGGTAACCTTAGCTCTGATACCACGTGTAACACCCCACTCCCGCTATGGTCACTCACTAAGGGAATGCCATAGCATTGGTGGAGTATTTTAGTGAATATAGAACAGAAAAATTACAACAAGACAGATATAAATAGTACTTGAAATTTAAAACATCATCTCATAACAGCGGAAGTAAAACATGTCTGGTTACATCATAAAACCACAATAAAAGTCAAGTACAATATCCATCAAAATAAAGAAGTACATAATCCCACTCTCATACAATAGCCATGACAAAAGAAAAGATAACTGGGTAACTGGAGCTTTACATCTATCCAAGCTCCTAAAGACTGGAATAGCAATCCAATCAAGCTCCACTACAGCTAGGATCCACCGTAGGACCTGAGGGTTGGGAAAAAGATAAAAACAACGGGGTCAGACATAAGTCTGAGCGAGTCCTATAACTTTAACAATACAATCGTTAAAGTAACCAGAGAAGACATAAACTGATATACGGTAACTAATGGGGATGAATGGCTACACTAAGCAGTCAACTAAACTAAGATAAAAGATAAAGACGCATCTACCCTTCCAAAGGTAAATTACTAAACTGCACCACACCAGTCATTCCTAACTTAAAGGTTGATCCCACCCATGGACTTATAAAATTAACTTAATAGTTCTCGCGTACCCCTAGGTGACTAAGTAGACGCCACGGGGCCCTACAATCCACTAGGTGTACACACTACTCCCCATTCGATCGGCTCCCTAACGTAGATACCCGTGTTGGCCCCACCGTGGGGTGTACCATTCCCCAACGTGGCAACCTGATAAAATTAACGGTGCACGGCTTATATCAACACGATGCAACAACGTCTTATTTACCAGCCCGGGTCCACACACACATATGAAACCCGTTGGTCATGCGTTGCCACCGCTAACCCATTTTGGCCTCTTATAGTCAAGCCCAGTATGTGTGTCCCGTCCTCGACATGGGTCGAGCCCACTAAGATACGTATGGGTTACTGGTTGAAATGGGCCCCCAGCACAAGCCATCCCCCTAAGCTTGGCCCACACACTAGTGTTTCCCACTTAACCCTTTAATCATGTTTAATTACATGTTTCATCTTGGTTAAGTATTTTATCATATTTTCTATTGGCAACCACTAGCAATTTCCACATACCACCCAAGGTACCCACTTAACCCCCATGCCCCACTACATGCTTATCTGGTTAAGTGTTTCTTAATTGATTAACACCGTAACCGTGTAAAGGACCCCTCACATTGGACCGTCATTTGTAGATGCCTGGTTAAGCCGGTAGGTTCCGGGCAGTCTTACACTACAAACAGGTCCAACCTTGTGTCATTTACCCTTGTTACGTATTTAATTTATGATTAAGACCCCTCACATTGGACCGTCATTTGTAGATGCCTGGTTAAGCCGGTAAACTCCGGGCAGTCTTACACTACAAACGGGTCCAACCTCGTGTCTTAATCGATTAATTGCTCCTAATTAATCACCCCCATGATTTGTGTTAATTATCATGTTTATTTTAGGAATATGGGTACACCTAACTTAATAGGCAAATTCCCAACTCCAAAGTGTGGGTACACCTAACTTAATAGGCAAATTCCCAACACATAGTATGGGTACACCTAACTTAATAGGCAAATTCCCATACTATGTTCATTTATTTTATGTTATGCATAATTATATTAATTTCACACAATCTTATTAACATATGCATTTAATTAACCCCATCGTTCCCACGTAATTTCGTTCTCATGACATAACACATATAAAAGGTGTCAACTTGCATATGTATGAACATGTTTCAAAGGTGCCATCTTGCATATTAACAAACACATAACTTGCATAACATGTCACATAACTTGCATATAATCTTGTATAACATGTCACATAACTTGCATATTAACTTGTATAACATGTCACATAACTTGCATATTAACTTGCATAACATGTTACATAAACTTACATATTAACAAATACATGACTTGCATATGAACTTGCATAATATGTCACATAACTTGCATATGAACTCATAAACTTGCATATGAACTTGCATAACATGTTACATACTTGCATATGAACTCATAAACTTGCATATGAAGAAACATACAACTTGCATAATTATCATACAAGTAACTTGCATATTATCATACATGTAACTTGCATATTAACATATGATCACAAAGCACAAAACTTGCATAACCCACATACATTAGCAAACTAACATCATGTCATATGACTTAAAACCCATTAATCCACAAACAAAACCATATGATCTCATCATATCTCATCTACTTAGTTTAGCAATTGATCATTAGAGTGATAGAAACTCACTCTAAACTCCCATAAGCAAACCCTTGCCAAAAATCACCCAAAAACTCTAGCCTTGAACATAAAGCTTGCAACTTGATGATGAATGCAAGCTAATGATCACTCATACAACTCAAAGATGCTTGTATGAACATGAAAGCCTTCATAGAATAGTTTTATAAGAGGATGGAGGCTAGGGTTTTGAGTGGAGGCCATGAGAGGTAAAATTTTGCCATAGTTTAGTTGTAGGATATATTAATGATGATTTAGGGCTAGGTTAGGCTCTTATTTATAGATTAGGCAAGTGTTTTAGGCCATAGGATTAACCCTAGATTAGATTAGGACCCTTAGATTTTGGAACCTTCCAGAAACCAGCCCTAAGACCAAGCCCAAACCCCAAACTGGTGCACCCAACCACAGAACTCTCTAGAAACTGTGCAGGTTTCCTGTCCCGATATGGGCGCACTTCCCAAGTGCACCAGTGTATTTTTGTGCTGGCGCACTTCACAAGTGCGCCAGTGCATTTTTGTGCTGGCGCACTTCACAAGTGCGCCAGTGCATTTCTGGCCTGTTTCGGGTTTTTCTGCCTAACTTCGTTCGTCCATATCTCTTTCATACGGTACCCGTTTTACGCAAACTCGGACTCTATTTCACGTATTTTTCCGAGACGAACGCAATGACGCAGCCCGTTTCCCCTGATTCTCACATCTGAAATTAATTATACTTTAATTACTAACCATTAGTGTTAATTGAAATTCGGGGTGTTACATGTCCCTTATCATGTCGGGCCCAAGTATAAGCTTATTCGTCATCTCCCACCAACATGTTGGTGACTTGCACGACCTCCCATATAAAGCTTCGAATGGTGCCATCCCTATGCTTGCTTGGTAGCTGTTATTATAAGCAAACTCCACTAGAGGAAGATGATCTTCCCAAGTACCACCAATGTCAAGAATGCATAGCCTCAACAGATCTTCTAGTACCCTATTCACCCTTTCGGTCTGGCCATCCGTCTGTGGGTGATAGGCTGTACTTAGATTCAATCGCGTACCCATCGCTTCTTGCAAACTATTCCAAAATTGGCCAGTGAAGATTGGGTCACGGTCGCTGACTATGCTAGAAGGAACTCCATGCAATCATACTATCTCTCGAAGATAAACAGATGCTAGCCATGATGCGGTCCTCTTGCTCTTCACTGGAATAAAATGAGCACTTTTCGTAATTCTATCAACTATGACCCATATGCCAGTATTCCCCTTCCTTGATCTCGCAATCCATCCACAAAATCCATAGAGATACTTTCCCACTTCCATAGCGGGACCTCCAATGGACGCAATAGCCCACCGGGCTTCTTCGACTCGGCCTTCACTTGTTGGCAAACAATGCATCTAGAAACAAACTATGCCATATCCTTTTTCATCCCATCCCAAAAGAAAATGTGCTTCATATCCCAGTACATCTTATCCCCTCCGGGATGTATGGTCATCCTCGAGTGATGCACCTCCTTAAGAACTTTATTTACTAAGTCTCCCACTCGTGGGACACATAGTCTTCCATCACGCCTTAGCCATCCCTTGTCATCAATAGTATATCTAGAGAGGTGACTTGACGTCTCACCCCGGATCAACTTGTCCATGATCTTGACTATCTGCGGGTCTTCCCTCTTTGAAGCCCCAACTTGATCAAGAAGTATAGGTATAAGCTCAAGGGATGCTAACGAACCAGTCATCGACTCAATAGCCGGTGTGAAATCAAAGGTTGCCAAGAACTCTAGGCTCTTCATCTCAACAAACAAGGGACTCAAAGTCAACCTTCTTTTGCTTAGTGCATCCGCTACAATATTACCATTTCCAGAGGTATAAGCTATCTCGAAGTCATATGATGCCAAGAATTCCATCCACCTTTGCTGCCTTAGATTCAAATCTTTCTGCGAGAAGAGGTACTTGAGCGACTTGTGATCAGTATATAACTCAAACCTTTCGCCTAGAAGATAGTGGCGCCAGGATTTGAGTGCAAAGACGATCGCCGCCAACTCCAAATCATGAGTGGGATAGTTCTTCTCATGAACTTTGAGTTGCCTAACCCCAAAGCATATCACTCTCCCTTTTTGCATCAGGACAGCGCCCAATCCCGTGCCACATGCATCGGTGTACACGGTAAACAACTTCCCTCCATCGGGTAATGATAGAACTGGAGCTGTGGTGAGGGTTTTCTTGAGCCTTTGAAAAGCAAGCTCAAACTCTAAGTCCCATGCAAAGACTAAGTTCTTCTTCGTTAACTTGGTAAGAGGAGCTGAAATCCTAGCGAAGTCCTTAATGAACTTTCTATAGTAGCCTGCCAGACCGAGAAAGCTTCTCACTTCAGTTGCATTCTTCGGAACTTTCCAGTCTTGTACCGCCACCACTTTAGAGGGATCCACAGCTAAGCCCTGCTTAGAAACTATATGCCCAAGGAACCTAACTTCCCTTCTCCAGAAATGGCATTTAGAGAACTTGGCTTTCAACTGATGAGCTCTAAGCGTATCCATAACCTCCTTGAGGGGTGTAGCATGCTCTTCCTCGTCCTTAGATAAGACCAGAATATCATCCATGAAGACAACCACAAACTTGTTAAGGAACTCCCTGAACACCCTACTCATCAAATCAACAAAGTATGCGGGTGCATTAGTCAAACCGAACGGCATGACTAGCCATTCAAAGATTCCATCTGGAGTCCTAAACGTCGTCTTGTCAATGCTATCCTCAACCACTCTAAGCTGATGGAATCCGGTGGCTAGATCGAGCTGAGAGAAAATAGAAGCCCCAACAAGCTGGTCAAAGAGAACATCAATCCTCGGTAACGGGTGTCTATTCTTCTTTATCAGCTTGTTCAACTCACGATAATCAACACATAGACGAAGCGAACCATCCGCCTTAGTAGCGAATACCACCGGAGCACCCCATTCTGAAATGCTTCGCCTAATGAAATTTTTCTCAAGCAACTCCTTGATTTGCTTGCTAAGCTGCCTTCTTTCCCGCAGGGCCATGTGCCTAACAGGCAATGAAACTGGCTTGGCATTATCAACCAGATAAATACGGAAGTCTATCTTGCGTTTAGGGGGTAACCCCTTCACCTCATCAAAAACATCAAGATATTCTCGGACCACCCTTACAGATTGAAGATTGTTAATAGACGAGTCGAGGGATTCAAGACAACATAACATGACGGGATCCAGCGGGTTACAAGAAGTCTCTAGGGTATTGCCAAGGCGAGTCATAAGCCTCACTACCCTATGCTCACAATCGAGAATGGCTCCATAACTGGACAACCAATCAATGCCCAAAATCAACCCGTATCCCATGAACCCGAGAACATAAGCATTACATGTGAATTCTACGGTCAAGATAGAAATCCTCAAATCCATACAAATCATAGACAGATGGGAGGAACCTCCAATTGGATTTGAAACACTAACGGGATCCTCAACTAGACTAGTACTTAGGTGCAAACTTTCAACAATGTCAGAGCAAATAAGGGTATGCGATGCACCAGAATCAAATAAAGTTTGAATAGGAAAACCAGAAATATAAACAAGACTTTCTACAGAAATACTACCTCGGTCCTGAACTGGAGCAGTGTTGAAAGCATGCATCTGCCCTCCAGAAGGTCCTGCTCGCTGAGCCTGTCCTTGCTTCTTTGGGAAATCCTTACTGAAGTGTCCAGTCTCTTCGCAATGAAAGCATTCTCCCAACTTCCTCTTCTTCTTCCTACAATCTTTGGCTATGTGCCCAACAATCCCACAGAAGTTGCACTTTCTTGTGTCCTTTGCCTTGTTGTTATTGGCCTTGTTACCCTTGTTGTTCTGATTGCTCTGATTTCCTCCCCACTTGGAGTCCGCCTTCTTGGTTTGAGTCTCATTAGGCTTGACTTCTTTCTTGCCATTCTTATCGTCTCCCTGAAGCAATGCCATGTCTACTAGGCTTTCAAAAGTGGCCCCCATGGGTATATGAGACATGGCTAAACCTTGTAATGGCTCATTCAACCCTCGTGCAAAGCGTAGAGCCTTCTTCTAGGGTGTAATAACCATGTCCAAACGGAATCGAGCAAGCTGGTTAAACATATTCACATACTCCCTCACTGTCATGTCCCCTTGCTTCAAACATATAAAGTTCTCCATTTGAAGATTCTCCTCAGCAGATGATAGAAACTTAAGCCCGTACCTCATCCTAAAGTCGGCCCAAGTCTCTATAGGCCTAGTAGCGTTGGTGACCTCCCACCAATAAGCAGCTTCCTCTTTCAATAGCCATACTGCCAATAGAACTTTTCTACGGACTTCCAAATCAAAGATGGCGAAGAGGTCTTCAGTTTCTTTTGACCAATTTCTTGCCTCAACAAAAGTCTCCGTCCCAATAAAATTCTTGCCACCCATCGCCTTAAAGTCTTTGCAAACCTTTGCGAAATCCGCTTGTGGATGCTGAGGAGGAGGAGGAGGAACCTCAGGTACGGTGGGAGTGTTTGCTGGGCCCGCATCGTTGGCCCTAGCTTCCAAGTACCTTCGGAACCATCCGAGTATGGTTACTCGCTCGGGAAGGTTAAGATCGGCCATGCTGAAAAAGGAAAAGATAGATTTAGAATGAGGAAACAAAGGATAGTGCTAATGGCTTTTGGGGAATAGCCTTTTAAAATAAACTAGACTTTTCTTGGAAAATACTTAATTGGTTTTGAAAATAGTTTTTCAAAAGGGTTTTAAAACTTTTGTCCGGTCTAGTAAAACCTTATGCTCTGATACCAAATGTAACACCCCACCTCCGCCAGGGTCGCTCTTGCAAGTACACTGGCTTTGGAGGGTTGTTGGACAAGGTAAACATGCATAAAGATATCACACGACAGAACATATAAGTAAAACAGAGTAAGTAAAGTAGCGGATAAAACTACTATTTCAAAACCATAGTCAACTTACATCAAAAATACTTAGTCATTATTTTCCAACTACTACAAGTCTAGAAACATAAACTGAAAACTGGAAATAACATAAAGTAAACTATCCCCATAGTAGACGTGGTAAAGCCATAGCGAGCTCAAGTCCAAACCGTACATGAGCTATCCAGTAAGCAAGCTAAAGATCCAAGCTAGGTGCTAGTGTTCCCACTCTGAGAACCTGGGGGGGGGGGGAACGGAAGAAAAGAGGCGAAAGAAAACGGGTCAGTCAAAAAGACTGGTAAGTCCTACCTACTATTAGTATAAAACTAATAAAGTTAACTGGACATGTAAAACAGAGATGAAACATAGGATGATAACTGGCATGGTGAAAAGTTAACAAGATAGATCAAGTGTTGCATCGCATATACAAGGTTAAGTTTTGCACCAATAGTACTAGTAATCCAATCCATGTCAAGTATAAACAAGAAATGATCCCTTGGCCCAAGTTTGGCCCAACATCATGAGATGACCTAAATAAAGGTCCAACTACACGGTCTAGTCGATCGGCTCCCTTTATGCCTAACCCGTCAAGTGTCGGTGTCATACGGCCCAATCACGGAATGTAGTCAAACTGTGCTAGGTCTACCCAAGGGTGTATCAAGTCCTAGGGTGCCAACCACTAACACGAATCAAGTACGCACAGTCTAAACCTACTGGTGCCCGTGCCTGCTTTTTCAACTCCGGACTATGTGCACGACCATAGTCCACCAGAACCTACACCGGCGCACCAACTCAGCCGTCGTTCTGGTCGCTTACAATCAACCCTGTAATCGTGCCCCACCTTAGCCTAGTCCCTAGGGTATCGTTGATACATCCAAGAGGGTTACTGCTGAAAAGGACCGCGTAACTAGGGTTTCTAACGGGTTAAGTGTGGTTAACCCTATCCCATCATGTATCAAGTTGGTTAAGTGTACCCAAGTGGTTCATGACTTAACCCCAACCATCCATCGTGTTTAATTGGTTAAGTATTCAAGTGGTCCATGACTTAACCCTACCATGTGGCATTAATTAACTTAATGCACCCAACCTCTCACATTTGACCTTGATGTGGTTAATAGTTAAGCCGGGCGGGTCTGGGTAGCTTTACACCACAACTTAGTCTAACCTCGGGTTTTAAGTGCAACATGACCAACTTCTCACATTGGGTCCTATTGTTTGTAGCTACTAGTTAAGCCGGTCGGTTCCGGGTAGGTTTATGCAACAAACTCAACACAACCTCGAGTTGGCCACTTTCATGTTTTCTATATGTCATGTCCACGTTCATGTTTTCAAGCATAGTCACATGTCTTATTTTCAAGTCATGTTTCATGTTATTTAAATTTACCCATAACGTAACCCCATCGCACGTAAGTTTGCATCAACACAAATAGATCAAAAGGGGGAACATAATGATATGACAAGTTGGGCATAAAGTGGCAAAGTCTATCACAAGTTTAACATGGTGATATATGAGGAAAAAGTGTTCAACATACTTGCATATAAGGTTATTGGCCTCAAAACATGCATGACATCAACTTAGCAAATATGGGATAACATGATCATAGTTGACATAGGGTGATAACATGTGATTAGCATATAGTTCAAGATCATATGCGAGTTAACATCAAGGTTATAAGATGGTTCTATGTTGCATTTATGCGTAACTACCAAGTTCTATGTTGCATTATGCATAATCAACAAATAAAGCTCATAGCTTTCTACCCAAAAATCAAGGTAAATGATACTAGGTTCATGATAGTGCTACCATCATACATGGATCTATGCATACAAATAAAGCGCAAAGACAAGCGTTATACCCAAAAGTCACATTTCAACTTGCTACATGATCATATTAACTTCACAGTTTAAATCTAAGAGTAGAGTAGGGCTTACAAAGCTTGGCTAAGAAGACTAGAGCAAAATAAAACAAGATTGAGACGAAGCCACACTAGAAATCCCCAATTGAATATAAGCTCCAAATTGTCTTGAGAAACAAGAAGCTCCTTTGATTTGTATGAAGAAAGATCCTTGTTTTGATGAAGAAAGACGGCTCTTTTACTAGCTTAGAACACTCAAACTTTCATGGAGAGGATGGAGGCCATGATATGAAGGTGGAGGCCATGATTAGGAAGCATTTTGGCATAATTTAGTTGTAGGAATGAATTGTGATGATTTAGGCTAGGTATTAGGGTCCTTTTATAGAAGTTTAGGTTAGTTTTGGCCATAGGATCAACCCTAATTCAGATCTGAGCCATCAAATCGCGCCACTAGCCAACAAAAGAAGACCCAGGAGCCAAAACAGGTGCACCAGGCCAAAATGGTCGACCACCCAAGTCGACAGGGGTGTCGACTGGGCAGTCGACACCATCTGGGGTGTGTCGACTCCCAAGTCGACTCCCCAGTCGACTTGGGGCTGGCGGGAATTTTCCCGCCTGTCCTGCTTGGGCTGAATTTGAATTCTGAATTCAAATTTGAACTGTTTTTGAACTTGAAATTTTCTGAAAACTTTGACGGGCCATAACTTGGTCATACGGACTCCGATTTTCGAAAACTCGGACTCTATTCTGCGTATTTTTCCGAGACAAATGCAATGGCACAGCCCGTTTCCCTTGATTCGTAATTTAAAATTTAATTCTGCCTTGATTTACGATATAACATGTTATTCAAAAATACGGGTTGTTACATTAACCAGGAATCTGTGGTATTTTCTCCTAAGCCAATCTCATGAACTAAGAATTATAATAATTTGAATTTGTAATTGTATAGCCGAAGAAGAAAAAAGAATGTTGTCTTCTGACTAGAATGTTATTGTTTACACTTTACAATACCTCTCTATAGCACATTTACTAAATGATACAAGGTGCAAAAATATGTCGAACTATCACAACAAAAACTTAGCTCATTTTGTTATTTATAATACAATATGTTTGTCATATTAAGTAAATAGTGAAACAGATATCTTAATGGATATCGTGGACTAGTAATATTTGATTTACTTGAATAATATCAATTTCTACAAGGGATTGAATCCTTGCTGATTATAAGGAGTCAGCTGAGGTGTGAAAAACGGAGGAGAGGATAACAGTGTTAAAAATGGAGTTTCAGTGTTGAAAACTTCACTTAAGCTCCTGCCCCTTGAACTTTTTCGACTAATTTGAGATTCTAAATCTTCTTTTGTTTCTTCTTTGATTGTGAATAGAATTCTAGGGGTCCTAATAAGTTGTGTAGTCACATTAACTCTACTTCCATTTCTTCTTCATATGGAATTAAAAGATCTTTATGTTGAGACTCACTGAAAGTATTGTTATCGGATGCAATATCTTGAGGATTCAATGCACTAAAACTCAACGAGCTTGGTTTTTTCCAACAAAATATATAAAGAAGCTCTTTTGCAGGACTGGTACCGGTATGTACTTCTTCGTTGTCTTCTAGCATTTTTCTATTATTTATTCTCTTTTTCCACCATAGCAAATAGTATAACTCAGTGAATAATATAGAAAGTTTTGAACATGAGCTTACAATTCTGAAAAGAAGAAGAGCCAAGTGATGAAATGGCTTGAAGTAGGCAATATCGCTATAAAAATCTCATTTTAACAGTTAGAGGAGGCATATAGCAGCATTTGAGTTCACGATTATTATGTCGAATTAACTAGTCACTGATAACAAAGAGTCAAGAAGAGGGAATAGATGAAAGTACGAGGAATAGTTTGTGTTGGTGCTGGTATGATTTGTGGATCATAACTAACCCCCTTTTGTTTTAACATAGTCATACAATAACTCTCTATTATACTATAAAGTAATTCATATTATTTTGCTATAAAACACTTTAAGCTCATTTGTTGTTACGTACTATCCTAGAAATGTAGTGATGTGCGTTGATTTAACAAGCTTGACTTCAAACCCAGGTTGATGGTGTCCTTTTTCTAATTAAGTTCTCTCCATTCTACATGAGCCCAGTAGCATTGAGAGGATAATGGAAATCGATGAACACACTGGATGTGCAATAAGTGAACTGATTGCTGATTGAACTAGAGAAGTTGCGCATACATTGCTAGCGAATCGTCAGAAGGAAAAAAATAAAGGTAGTAGTTTATATAATAATTTTCGTGTATTTTTTCTTGCTTACGGTTGTAGGTGTGAGTCTGTATATGAGTGAATCGAGTGACAATGTAGTGAGGAATGTATGTAAATACGAATGATTATGTAATATACGAGTGAGTGTACAGTAGTGGAGTCAAAAAATTTGTACCATTTGAAATGTTGAAATAAAATATTTATTTGAATAAGAACTGTGTTATAATAATATTTATTATAATATTATGAAATATTTGATTAATAGCAGTTGAGGTGTAATTACTTTTAGCAGTTGTAAAACAAATTTTGACAACTGCTAGAAACAGTTGTAAAAGGTTGACTTTATTACGATTGCCAACTGTGCTAGACATACTACAGCTATTTTTGGAAGTTGTTAAAGGGTATTCTTTTGTTCTAGTGGTACCTGTGGAAGCTTCTATATTGATATTACCATAGGGTCGCAAAGGTGTTGCCTTTGACTCTAAGGCAACGCGGCAAAAGGCAACCCCGAGAAAGTGTTGCCACAGATCATTTTTTGCCTAGAGCAACACTTTTTGGCACCTACTACGTCACTTCCCTGGGGTTGCCATAGGCCATCTATGGCGTAGTGACTCCTCGGATCGGTACAAGTGACATCAAAGCATGGGATACAAAAACCAGCAAAGCAATATGATATGAAAGCAGTAGAGAAAAAGAGATACGAAAATGAAATAACAACAACTAGAAGAGTTCAAAGCTTTGAGGCAGCAGAATGAGCTATATCTTCATGATACGTACCGTTCTTGGGATCTGTACCGACCCCGAGGTTTGAAAAGTGGTGGCACGTGCCCACCAGCCTCCACTTCCTACCTACTCCGAACTCCTTCACTTTATAATAAATACCTACCATTCTGCATCGAGAAAAGAGTTGAATACTTGCTCTTTTAATACTTTGGGAAGATGATATTGGCTCTTTGAACCTCAGGCTTGCTCTGTTACTTCGGGAAGAAAAGACTAACCTATTTTTGGACACTTGGATCTTTTGGATATGTTGACCCGCCTTTTGGCAAGGCAGTCACCTCTTGGATTTTTATCAATTATTTTACTTGGTACTTGAGTTTAAGCTTCAGTAAACTCGTATTCATGGGATAAAAGTAGCAAAATAACAAGGAAAGATTCGTTTTGAACATTTGGATCCCAGGTCGGTACGATCGGGTCGACCTACCTCCCCATCACTCACTTTGTATTATAGTGATTGGAATTGATCTCTCGGATTGGAGGATCCCGGGCCGGCGTTTCTCAGCTTAGAAAAGCCCCACAATCATCACTTTGGATATATATTTTTGGGTTGGCCATCTCGGATTGGCCACACCGACCCAGATCCTACAAGCATCAAAGACCCGTGACTCGGTCCACTGCCTACCTATATTAACTCCTACAAATCTGGAACAAAACACTCGTATGCTGCCCAGGTTGGGAAAGGATATTTTCCATGACATTTATACTCAATTAACATAGGAGACTTGACCTGAATGCCTCTCTGAACAGCTTGGATCGTGTGACACGTGGACAGGTTGAACCAGGATGGCCGCCCTGTGGCATATCGACTCGGAATGGTCACTGCCTATAATTACCTCAGTTTGGGACTTAGGCAGGGTAGCTTCTTCTTCTCCACTCATCTACATGCTAGGATATAGTGTTGTAAAGGCCGAACTCCATTATCAATGCAAGGATATTTTGTTGTATCACTTCTTTCTCTACATTTCTTACAAACAAATGTATTGCATCTTGTAATCTGATAGTATAAACAATTGATTATAAAGTGGACGTAGGCCCGAATTGCCGAACCACTATAAAATTGTTGTATGTTCCCTGTTTTTACTTTATTCTTGCATTTTGTGGTTGTGTTTATGAGAATATTATCTGATTTGTGTACGAATTATACGCTTTGGAGGTTGATCCTCAAAGAACCACTTTTTGACGTCAACACTTCAATGCGCCAGGAAAAGGCATGCAATTTTTGGATTGCTAAGGAATTGGATTGCTACCTTCAAGATTGGAAGATGGTGAAACAGAAGAAGGATGGAACACTTTCACATACAAAAGCTACTAATATAGGCCCCTGAAATGAGGGAAGTTCGGAGACTTCCCCTCTTGTTGATCCCTCCATTTACTTGACTAGAGAAGGAATGGATGGGGTGTTGACCGAACTAAGGACATAGATGGGGAAACAGAATGAGCTTCTCCACAACCAAGAGGAGGTAATGAATACTTTCCTCATAAGGATGGATGGATTTAGATGACCAGGAGATCAAAGCTTAGGCATTAGGGCAGGTGTAACAACCCGTATTTTTAAATAACATGTTATAACATAAACCAAGGAAGAATTAAATGATAAATTCCGAATCAAGGGAAACGGGCTGTGCCATTGCGTTCGTCTCGGAAAAATACGCGAAATAGAGTCCGTGTTTTCGAAAATTGGAGTCCGTATGACCAAGTTATGGCCCGTCAAAGTTTTCAGAAAATTTCAAGTTCAAAAGCAGTTCAAATTTGAATTCAGAATTCAAATTCAGCCAAGCAGAAGAGGCGGGAAAAATTCTCGCCACCCCCAAGTCGACTGGGGAGTCGACTTCGGAGTCGACACACCCCAGGTGGTGTCGACTGCCCAGTCGACACCCCTGTCGACTTGGGTGGTCGGCCAGTTTGGCCTGGGTGCACCTGACTTATTCCTCAAGACATGCTTTAGGGCTGGTGACGGATTTTAATGGCTCAGATCTGAACTAGGGTTAATCCTATTGCCTAAACTAACCTAATCTTCTATAAAAAGACCCTAAGACCTAGCCTAAACCCTCATTAATCATTCCTACAACTAAACTATGCCAAAATGGTTCTTGATCATGGCCTCCATCTTCATAACATGGCCTCCATCCTCTTCATGAAAATTTGAGTGTCCTAAGCTATTAAAAGAGCCACCTTTCTTCATCAAAACAAGGATCTTTCTTCATACAAATCAAGGGAGCTTATTGTTTCTCAAAACAACTTGGAGCTTATATGCGATTGGGGTTTTTTAGAGTTGCTAGTGGCTTCATCTCAATCTTATTTTATTTCATAGGTCTTCATAGCATTGTAAGCCCTATTCTACTCTTAGATTCTAACTATGAAGTTAAATATGACATATTGCAAGTTTGAGTTTGGGCCTAAGTATGATTTGTGCTTTGATTCTATCATATTATGCATAGACTTATTCTATGCATGTTTGTAAAGCTATCACCTTGACTTTGTGCATAGAAAGCTATGAGCTTTGATTTGAAATGTTGCATAAAGCAACATAGAAGCTCTCATAACCATTATGTTATCTTGCATATGATGTTATATGCGAATCACTAGCTATCATCCTATGTCATTTATGACCATGTTTCACCTATTTTGCTAAAGTTTGATATCATGCATGATTTGAGGCTTATAATGTAATATGCAAGTTTATGAACACATTTGCCTCATATGCCACCATGTTTAACGTGTGGCCAAATCACCCTTATGCTATTTTGCATGCTTGTGGCCAAATCACCCTTATGCTATTATGCATGCTTGTGGCCAAATCACCCTTACGCTATTATGCATGCTTGTAGCCAAATCACCCTTATGCTATTATGCATGCTTGTGGCCAAATCACCCTTATGCTAATTGATATGTTTGAGGCCAAGTCACCTTTTATGCTATCATACATGTTGAGGCCATATGCTAGTATGTTGAACCCTTTTGGCCTCAAATATCACATGTTTAACTTGTGATAGACTTTGCCATCTTATGCCCACCTTGTCATATTGTTATGTTCCCTCTTTGATCTATTTGCGTGATGCGAATTTACGTGCGATGGGAATACGTATGGGTAGTTGGGCAAACTTAAATAACATGAAAACATGACTTGAAAATATGACATGAAAGTTTGACATGTGTTTATGCTTGAAAACATGAACGTGGACATGACATGTAGAAAACATGGAAGTGGCCAACTCGAGGTTGGGTTGAGTTTGTAGCATAAATCTACCCGGAACCGACCGGCTTAACTAGTGGCTACAAACAATAGGACCCAATGTGAGTAGTTGGTCACATCGCACTTAAAAACCCAAGGTTATACTAGGTTGTGGTGTAAAGCTACCCGGACCCGCCCGGCTTAATTAGTAACCACAACAAAGTCTAATGTGAGAGGTTGGGGTGCATTAAGTTAATTAATGCCACATGATAGGGTTAAGTCATGGACCGCTTGAATACTTAACCAATTAAACACGATGGGTTGGTAGGGTTAAGTCATGAACTACTTGAATACTTAACCAATTAAACACGATGTATTGATAGGGTTATGTCATGAACTGCTTGAATACACTTGACCGACTCAGTACATGGTTAGGGTAGGGTTAACCACACTTAACCCACTTGAAATCCTAGTTACGAGGTCCTTTTCAGCCATAACCCACTTGGGAGTATCTGGATACCCTGGACTAGGCTAGGGTGGGGCACGATTACTGGACTGATTGTAAGAGACCAAAAGAGACGGCTGAATGGTGCACCGGTTGTTCAAGCGAACCATAGTCGTGCACATTAAGTCCGGAGTTGAACATGGGCACCAGTAGGTTTAGACTGTGCGTGCTTGAATTGTGTCTGTGGTTTACACCTTAGGGATGGATACACCCTAGGGTGGACCTTGCACAGTTAACTACATTCCATGATTAAGCCGTATGACACCGATACATGACGGGTTAGGCTTATAGGGAGCCGATCGACTAGACCGAGTAGTTGGACCTTGATTTAGGTCACCTCATGATGTTAGGCCAGCTTTGGGCTAAGGGATCATTTCTTGTTTATAATTGACATGTATTAGAATACTAGTACACCTGGTGCAACTTAACCTTGTATATGCGATGCCACACTTGATCTATCTTGTTAACTTTTCACCATGCCAGTTATCATCCTATGTTTCATCTCTGTTGTACATGTCCGTTTAACTATATTATTTTTTATACTAATAGTAGGTAGGACTTACCAGTCTTTTTGACTGACTCGTTTTCTTTCTCCTCTTTTCTTCCGTTCCCCCCCCCCAGGTTCTCAGGGTGGGAATACGAGCACCTAGCTCAGATATTTAGCTGCTTTTCTGGATAGCTCATGTATGGTTTGGACTTGAGCTCGCTATGGCTTACCACATCTACTTTGGGGATAGTTTACTTTATGTTATTTCCAGTTTTCAGTTTATGTTTTCTAGACTTTGTTTTGTTGGAAAATGATGACTAAGTACTTTGATGTAACTTGACTATGGTTTTGAAATGTTAGTTTTATCTGTTGCTTTATTTACTCTGCTTTTTCTTATATGTTCTGTCTTGTGATATCTGCATGCATGTTTACCTCGTTTAACGCCCCTCCAAAGCTAGTGCGCTTGCAAGAGTGACATTGGCGGAAGTGGGGTGTTACATTTGGTATCAGAGCATAAGGTTTACGAGATTGGACAAAAGGTTTTTAAAACTTACCTTTTGAAGAATTATTTTCAAAACCAATTAAGTATTTTCCAAGAAAAGTCTAGTTTATTTTAAAAGGCAATTCCCCAAAAGCCATTAGCACTATCCTTTGTTTCCTCATTCTCAATCTATCTTTTTCTTCGTTTCAGTATGGCCAGTAATTTTGCCATTCTGGAGGGCGTACCAGTACCTATTTGGTTTAGAAGGTACATAGAGGCAAGGGCGAATGAAGCCGGCCCCACATACATTCCTCCTCCTTCCCCCGTGGCTAACATTCCTCCCCCTCCCGTAGCTGAGGTTCCTCCTCCTCCGCAGCCACAAGCGGATTTCGCGAAGATTTGCAAGGACTTTAAGGCGATGGGTGGCAAGAATTTTATTGGGACGGAGACTTTTGTTGAGGCAAGAAGCTGGTTAAAGGGAACTGAAGACCTCTTTGCTATCTTTGACATAGAAGACCGTAGGAAAGTTCTGTTAGCGGTATGGTTATTGAAAGAGGAAGCTGCATATTGGTGGGTAGTCACCACCACTACTAGACCAATTCAGACTTGGGATGACTTTAGGAGAATGTCCAGATTGAGGTTTCTATCATCGACAGAAGAGAACCTTCGGATGGAGAGGTTCCTATCTCTAAAGAAAGGGGACATGACAGTTAGGGAATACGTGGATACGTTTAATCAACTTGCTCGGTTCGGTCTAGGCTTGGTTAACACAGCTCAGAAAAAGGCCCTACGCTTTGCTCTAGGATTGAATGAGCCATTGCGCGGTTTGGCCATGTCTCATATACCCATGGGGGCGACTTTCGAGAGTTTGGTGAATATGGCCCTACTTCAAGAAGAAGATAAGGGTGGCAAGAAGGAGGTCAAGGCAAATGAGTCTCAAGGCAAGAAGGTAGATTCCGGAAAAGGAGGCAAGAACAACAACAACAAGGACAACAAGTCAAGAGAAAGGAGGAAGTGCAACTTCTGTGGGATTACTGGGCACATAGCCAAAGACTGTAGGAAGAAGAAAAGGAAGTTGGGAGAATGCTTTCATTGTGGAGAGTCTGGACACTATAGTAAGGATTGTCCGGAAAAGCGAGGACAAGGGAAAAGGCAAATTCAGCAAGCAGGACCCTCTAGAGGGCAGTTGCAGGCTCCCCTCGCTCTTCCAGCTTTTGATTCGAGGTAGTGTTTCTATAGAAAGTCATGTTTACATTTCTGATTTCCCTGTTCTTACCTTATTTGATTCTGGCGCATTGCGTAGTTTTATTTCTGATCTTGTTGAAAGTTTGCACCTAAGTACTAGTCTAGTTGAAAATCCCGTTAGTATTTCAAATCCGATTGGGGGTTCTGTCCATCTATCTGCGACTTGTATGGATTTGAAAATCTCTATCTTGAGCGTAGAATTCATGTGTAATCCTTACATTCTCGGGTTTATGGGACACGGGTTGATTGTGGGCGTGGATTGGTTGTCCAGTTATGGAGCCATTCTGTACTTTGAAGATAGGGTTGCGAGGCTCATGACTCGCCTCGGTAATACCCTCGAAATCTCGTGTGACCTTTAGGGTTCCGTCATGAATAGTTATCTAGAATCCCTTGGCACTTTTATTGGAAATTTGTAATCCAATCGACTAGTGTTCGCCATTAAGGAGGATGGTCCATTTCGCTTAAGCATGAGGTATAGAAATCACCCTAGTAAGAACATTTGGCAACATGGATTGACATTTGTTTTCAAGAGATAGTTTTTCTGCGTGGAATACAGTATGGTATGTAAACGAGATCCATGATTCACTAACTAATTTTGGAAAGCTTGCAGGAAAACCATGAGCACGCAGTTGTAGCCAAGTATTTTTAGGAAAAGAATAAGTGGATGTGGAACGAGAGGCAACGGTGAAACGAGTTCCAACTCATATTTGTAAACTACGGAACTGTGAAGTTAAAAGACGGTCAAGGCACGATGGGATTAAGCACAAGAAAATGCGACTTAGGGGATTGAAGACTAGATAAGCGCATTATATCTCTTTTTAAGAGTATGTCCTTGACCCCTACTATTCTGTGGAGCTTACTCGCATGCTATCTTTTAAGTATATCCTCTCGGTCCTATTCTCAATCTTAGTTCTGTTGCAAAACACATAAGGAGTATGACTCGCCTGTTTGTGATACATAGTTGGGGTGAAGATGTCCATTAAGATGACCAAACTATTTGGGCTTTATGGGATATGGGTCATAGTTGATAGACTTACGAAGAGCACCCATTTCATTCCAGTAAAGAACAAGAGGACCGCATCAGGTCTAGCATCTGTTTATCTTCGAGAGATAGTGCGATTGCATGGAGTTCCTTCTAGCATAGTTAGCGATCGTGACCCAATCTTCACTAGCCAGTTCTGGAATAGTTTGCAAGAAGCGATGGGTACGCGATTGAATCTAAGTACAGCCTATCACCCCCAGACGGATGGCCAAACCGAGAGGGTGAATAGAGTGCTAGAAGATCTTTTGAGACTTTGTGTTCTTGACTTTGGTGGTACTTGGGAAGACCACCTTCCTCTTGTAGAGTTTGCTTATAATAACAACTACCAAGCAAGCATAGGAATGACACCATTCGAAGCTTTGTATGGGAGGCCGTGCAAGCCACCAACATGTTGGTGGGAGACGACGGATAAGCTTATAATTGGGCCCGACATGATAAGGGACACATCTGAGAGGGTTGAATTGATTCGAAGACGGATGAAAACGGCCCAAGACAGACAGAAATCCTATGCAGGCAAGCGAAGGACAGACTTAGAATTTAAAGTTGGAGATATGGTCTTTGTGAAGATTTCTCCTTTGCGAAATGTGGTTCATTTTGGAGCAGTTGGGAAGCTGACACCAGGTTCGTAGGACCCTTCTCTATTATAGAAAGAGTTGGGAAGATGACTTATAAGGTGGAGTTGCCCAAGAAGCTGGCCGGAGTGCATAATGTCTTTCATGTCTCGCATCTCCGAAAGTGCCTACATGAGTCCGCTGAGGTGGTTGAACCTAGCATTCTTGAAGACATGGAGGTAGAGAAAGAGGCAACCCTGAGGAGAGCCCCGATTCGTATCTTGGGAACGGGGATCAGGAAGCTTAGGAATCGAGAAGTCAATTTGGTGAAAGTTCAGTGGAGGGAAGCCGAAGAAGATGCAACTTGGGAAACCAAGGAGAAGATGCATGGGCTTTATCCATTTCTTTTTGAGGGTACATTCTCGATCTCTTTTCCTTTTTAGCATATCTTCCTTTTTTCTATCCATGTTTATCCTGTTTATCTTGTTATCTCGTTAATCTTGTCATGAGAACCTTAGGTAGAAACCCTTTGGATGAAACATGTATTTGAAACATGTTATGCTTGATGTTTGCAAGTGGTTGCAAGTGTTTGCAAGTGGATACTCGTGGATGCATGATACACATTAGGCACTAACATCGGCTCACACACTTTCATATTGCATATGCATGAGTTATACTTATTCATGGATGAAACATGTTATGCTATCACGTGGATGTTGCATATGGATGAATGTTATGTACACTCATATAGAGACTATGAATTATGTTAGGAACTTGCATACATATGGACTCATTTCACTAACATACTTTGCATTAAGGAGGTTTACTGAATCAGTAACCGCCTTATTTTCGCATTAGATAAGTACATATACACACACCTCTGCATATGATCATACAACAATTAGAATCTTTTAAGGACAATGTTTACTTGTGGATGATGTATTGAGTAGATGGATGATGGATGGTAGGATATGTTCTTCCTAACTTGAAGATTTCGGGGACGAAATCCTTTAAGGAGGGGAGAATGTAACATCCCGTATTTTTAAATAACATGTTATAACATAAACCAAGGCAGAATTAAATGATAAATTCCGAATCAAGGGAAACAGGCTGTGCCATTGCGTTCGTCTCGGAAAAATACATGAAATAGAGTCCGAGTTTTCGAAAATCGGAGTCCGTATGACCAAGTTATGGCCCGTCAAAGTTTTCAGAAAATTTCAAGTTCAAAAACAGTTCAAATTTGAATTCTGAATTCAAATTCAGCCAAGCAGAAGAGGCGGGAAAAATTCCCGCCACCCCCAAGTCGAGTGGGGAGTCGACTTGGGAGTCGACACACCCCAGGTGGTGTCGACTGCCAAGTCAACACCCCTGTCGACTTGGGTGGTCGGCCAGTTTGGCCTGGGTGCACCTGACTTGTTTCTCAAGACATGCTTTAGGGCTGGTGACGGATTTTAATGGCTCAGATCTGAACTAGGGTTAATCCTATGTCCTAAACTAACCTAATCTTCTATAAAAAGACCCTAAGACCTAGCCTAAACCCTCATTAATCATTCCTACAACTAAACTATGCCAAAATGGTTCTTGATCATGGCCTCCATCTTTATAACATGGCCTCCATCCTCTTCATGAAAATTTGAGTGTCCTAAGCTAGTAAAAGAGCCACCTTTCTTCATCAAAACAAGGATCTTTCTTCATACAAATCAAATGAGCTTATTGTTTCTCAAAACAACTTGGAGCTTATATGCGATTGGGGGTTTTTAGAGTTGCTAGTGGCTTCGTCTCAATCTTATTTTATTTCATAGGTCTTCATAGCATTGTAAGCCCTATTCTACTCTTAGATTCTAACTATGAAGTTAAATATGACATATTGCAAGTTTGAGTTTGGGCCTAAGTATGATTTGTGCTTTGATTCTATCATATTATGCATAGACTTATTCTATGCATGTTTGTAAAGCTATCACCTTGACTTTGTGCATAGAAAGCTATGAGCTTTGATTTGAAATGTTGCATAAAGCAACATAGAAGCTCTCATAACCCTTATGTTATCTTGCATATGATGTTATATGCGAATCACTAGCTATCATCCTATGTCATTTACGACCATGTTTCACCTATTTTGCTAAAGTTTGATATCATGCATGATTTGAGGCTTATAATGTAATATGCAAGTTTATGAACACATTTGCCTCATATGCCACCATGTTTAACGTGTGGCCAAATCACCCTTATGCTATTATGCATGCTTGTGGCCAAATCACCCTTATGCTTGTGGCCAAATCACCCTTATGCTATTATGCATGCTTGTGGTCAAATCACCCTTATGCTATTATGCATGCTTGTGGCCAAATCAACCTTATGCTAATTGATATGTTTGAGGCCAAGTCACCTTTTATGCTATCATACATGTTGAGGCCATATGCTAGTATGTTGAACCCCTTTTGGCCTCAAATATCACCATGTTTAACTTGTGATAGACTTTGCCATCTTATGCCCACCTTGTCATATTGTTATGTTCCCTCTTTGATCTATTTGCGTGATGCGAATTTACGTGCGATGGGAATACGTATGGGTAGTTGGGCAAACTTAAATAACATGAAAACATGACTTGAAAATATGACATGAAAGTTTGACATGAGTTTATGCTTGAAAATATGAACGTGGACATGACATGTAGAAAACATGGAAGTGGCCAACTCGAGGTTGGGTTGAGTTTGTAGCATAAATCTACCCGGAACCGACCGGCTTAACTAGTGGCTACAAACAATAGGACCCAATGTGAGTAGTTGGTTACATCGCACTTAAAAACCCAAGTTTAGACTAGGTTGTGGTGTAAAGCTACCCGGACCCGCCCGGCTTAACTAGTAACCACAACAAAGTCTAATGTGAGAGGTTGGGGTGCATTAAGTTAATTAATGCCACATGATAGGGTTAAGTCATAGACCGCTTGAATACTTAACCAATTAAACACGATGGGTTGGTAGGGTTAAGTCATGAACTACTTGAATACTTAACCAATTAAACATGATGTATTGATAGGGTTAAGTCATGAACTGCTTGAATACACTTGACCGACTCAATACATGGTTAGGGTAGGGTTAACCACACTTAACCCGCTTGAAATCCTAGTTACGAGGTCCTTTTCAGCCGTAACCCACTTGGGAGTATCTGGATACCCTGGACTAGGCTAGGGTGGGGCACGATTACTGGACTGATTGTAAGAGACCAAAAGAGACGGCTGAATGGTGCACCGGTTGTTCAGGCGGACCATGGTCGTGCACATTAAGTCCGGAGTTGAACATGGGCACCAGTAGGTTTAGACTGTGCGTGCTTGAATTGTGTCTGTGGTTTACACCTTAGGGATGGATACACCCTGGGGTGGACCTTGCACAGTTAACTACATTCCATGATTAAGCCGTATGACACCGATACACGACGAGTTAGGCTTATAGGGAGCCGATCGACTAGACCGAGTAGTTGGACCTTGATTTAGGTCACCTCATGATGTTGGGCCAGCTTTGGGCTAAGGGATCATTTCTTGTTTATACTTGACAAGTATTATAATACTAGTACACCTGGTGCAACTTAACCTTGTATATGCGATGCCACACTTGATCTATCTTGTTAACTTTTCACCATGCCGGTTATCATCCTATGTTTCATCTTTGTTGTACATGTCCGGTTAACTTTATTAGTTTTTATACTAATAGTAGGTAGGACTTACCAGTCTTTTTGACTGACCCGTTTTCTTTCGCCTCTTTTCTTCCGTCCCCCCCCCCAGGTTCTTAGGGTGGGGATACTAGCACCTAGCTCGGATCTTTAGCTGCTTTTCTGGATAGCTCATGTACGGTTTGGACTTGAGCTCGCTATGGCTTACCACATCTACTTTGGGGATAGTTTACTTTATGTTATTTCCAGTTTTCAGTTTATGTTTTCTAGACTTTGTTTTGTTGGAAAATGATGACTAAGTACTTTGATGTAACTTGACTATGGTTTTGAAATGTTAATTTTATCCACTGCTTTATTTACTCTGCTTTTTCTTATATGTTCTGTCTTGTGATATCTGCATGCATGTTTACCTCGTTTAACACCCCTCCAAAGCTAGTGCGCTTGCAAGAGTGACATTGGCGGAGGTGGGGTGTTACAGTAGGAACCAGCATAGTAGGCCCCATGCAACCAAGGACTATACCCCGGCTCGGATAGGCAGTAGTCCTGTATCGGCCAAGGAACAATGCCGACTCGGGCATAGCAGGTGGAATCGCTCTCAACTTGAACATCACGATGCTTACACTCGTTATATATTGGATGTAAATGCTGGATAAACTCAACCTAACACTGCGTTGGATATAATTGTTACATGAGTTACTGGAATCTAGATCCGTACTACTGACCCGACCCGGTTTGGCCATATCGAACAGGGAACTGGGGGAAACATCAACCCTAACCTAGGAGATAGAGACAAGTTTCCACGTTCTAGTGGACTACATGCTGGGGAATCAACGTTAGATTTGATAACTAGCAACAAGTTCTCAGAAATGGAAATTGGATCGTCGACGTGATTCGACAGTTTACACAGGGACCATCCCAAGATGAGATAGACAACGTCAATCGTAGACCTTTTACATGAGAAATCCAAAACTCCCTTAATCCGCCTGACTTCCAACTACCAACTCTAGAGGGTTATGATTGTAAGAAGGATCCTACCACTCACTTGATGCGCTACATGCGCTATATGGAAGTGTTATTGGCATCTGGCAATGTCATAGCTAAGTGCTCCCCCCGTACCTAATTGACATCGCTACTATGCGGTTCCAGCAGCTAGGAACAGAATCGATCAATAGCTTGAACATATTAGTCATGAGGTTGATAGAGCGATTTAGGGTCTATACCACTCAACCTAAGAACGTCATGTCTCTTACTTCTATCAACGGAGGTCTGGAGAAACTCTGCACTCATTTCTAGAAAGGTTTAATACGGCGGTGGCAAACCGACTAGAAACGTCCATTGTCTTGATGGCAACCATATCCAGCATCTTCGATAAAACAGATTTTAAGGTTTCCTTACAATTGGATCTGCTAAGGGATCTTGGCGAATTCTACTTTGAAGTAGACAGGTTTTTTACGTGAGGGAGACGCTAATACCGGGAAGGATGTTCTTAAGTTCCAAGGTCGCTAAAATTCGAGGTCGTTAAAATACGATATCACTACAACAAGTATATCTATTCACAGCGTTGAAAAAACGCTGTTGTAGCCTTCAACAGCGTTTTGGTCAAAAATACTGTAGAAAATTGACATATTGTAGTGTATTAAGGACTATTACGGATTTTATATTATTAGTTTCGTTAAAATCTGAGGACATTTGAAAATTGGCTTTTCTTAAGTTCCATATTAAATCGATAAAATATAATCGATTTCAAAATAATCAAGTTCATCAATAATAAATTATTATTTTCATATATATATATATATATATATATATAGCTTCAACTAATCTTAACTCGATTTTAAATTCAAGTTCTCAAATTCCAAGTTGAAACGATACCCAATTTATTTAAAAATCCTTTTATTTTATTAAATCATTATAGTTCATAAACGATTCTATAATGACTTTCTAAAAATTTGATTTTGACATAATTATCTACTAGAACAAATCTGGATTTTTCTCTTCCAATAGAAAACTATAATCCATTAAATCCGAAAGATTCTTATTTCAAAGAATTCCAACTTATATTAGGTTCTATTTGAAGTTCAAATCGTAAAACTTTAAACTACCGCGACGCTGCGAGCTCGCTTTTAATTAAATATAAATTATACGTTAAACTTCATTTAATGAATGAATTCCTTATTAAAATTCAAATCTAAACTTAACTAAATCCTTTTATATTGTCCAATCCATATTGTATTGCAAATCCATCTTACTTTGTCTATTTCAAAATTAAATTTATTATTTTACTATTCAAATTAAATTAATACTCAAAATAGAAGAATTCGAATTATTTAAATTCCCAAATCAATATTTAAATAAATTAAACATTCAACCACTGAAAATACGGGTCATTACAAAATGTAACACCCCAAATTTCTCAATGTCATCCGTATGAGGATTTCAAGAAATATAAGCGAATATGTATAAAATAACACCATAGTGGCCAAAACTCTATCAACTATTAGATCCTCCACCCTGGGAACTGATGGAGAATGGAGTTTTGATGACAACAACCTTATTTCAATTATCATTGATTATAAAATATTTACTAACACTTTTTTATAGAATATATATATATATATGCAGGAATTATATACAGGAAATATTAATGAAGACTGTACAGTTATAAAGATGATAGAGATTCAAAGATCAGAGTAATTTCAAGACTCATGAGTTATCAAGATTTCAAGAGGTCAAGAGTTCAAGAATAATATAGTTATAGAGTCTAGATTTTGTAGGACTCTAAATAGCACTCCAGGTTCAAATTCAAATTTTCAATTCTATCCTCAATCCTCTCAATTTTATTCTATCTTTTCTATTTTTATCTTTTTCTTATTCTTCTTTGTTTTTCAAACTTAAATTTTATACATTTATATTCTTATACTTTATATATTTGCATAGTTTAAAACCTTATAATGTTATAATTTTATAAATATATTTATATAGTTTAAATTTATGTTTTAATATGTTTTCTACCATATAACATTAATTTACAACACTAGATTTTACTGAAGAATTTCCAAAATTATTTTTATATCAAAACACTTGAAAAATGCTTTAAAATTCAAAATTACACTAGGGTATGTCGACATATAACTGTCACTTTTTCCAATTTTGAATGGAAGTGTCTTTTCACTATTTAAAACGATTCAGAACCATTACAACCTATCGTACTCTATAAAAAGGGGTTAAAACTGAATTTTTTATCATCTCTTGTTTTGTAACATCATCCTCTTTCTCTACACCATTATTCTTAATCATTTTTATAGTTTCTACACTTATACTCTGCCGAATTCAATTTCGTTTTGATCAAACTTCTTCTCTCTACACTCTCTACTCTCTGAATAAAGTGCTATTGAAGAGTTCTAGGGTTGTTTTGTAATTGTTTTGGTTGAGTAAATGTTAGAATCGGTAGTATCCCTTGTAGCCGTTAAATCAAGGAGGATAGGATCGGTGGTATCCCTTGTAGCCGTTAAATCAAGGAGGTTGGAAACGGTGGTATCCCTTGTAGCCGTGAAATCAAAGAGGTTGTAATTGAATTTGGATATAGTAATAAAACTCTGCGCAATCCAGCGTTGCATAGGACTGGACGTAGGAGCAATCCGAACCAGTATAAAATCCGGTGTATTCTTTCCTTTTCTACATCTTTATTTCTGTTTATTTTGTATTTTTGTTTGAATCTGTGTCTGTGATTTTGTTTGTAGTGTCTGATTCATCTCATAATTCACATAAATTTTAGATTTTGTTTAAATTCTCACAAACACTATTCACCCTCCCTCTAGTGTTTGTTTTGCCTTAACGATCAATTCCGCATTCCTTAATAATTGGTATCGGAGCAAGGTCTTTCAAAAAGTTCATAATCTGATTTTTGAAAATAGTGGTAATGGCAACCAACACTGGTAGTAATAATAGTTCTTTTATAGAGGGTCAAGCTACTGTTAGACCACCATTGTTTAATGGTAGTAATTATTCATATTGGGCATGTAGAGCGAAAATTTATTTATAGTCAGTAGGATTAGACACATGGAATATTACACAAAATGAATATGTTGAACCCACAACTGCATTTGCACAATGGACAAATGAACAAAAGGCCTTTGGATAAAGAAATTCTAAAGCCATGAATATGTTATTTTGTTCATTAGATAGGAATGAGTTTAATAGAGTATCAGTATGTAAGACTACTTATGAAATCTGGAGAACTTTACAAGTTACTCATGATGGAACTAGTAAAGTTAAATAGACTAAGATGGGCATGTTGGTTAATCAGTTTGAATTATTCAAAATGAACGAGAATGAGTCTATTTCAGATATGTATTGCAGATCTCAAGAGATAGTGCATTCACTAACAACACTTGGAAAAGCTTATTCAGAAGCAGATCAAGTCAGAAAAATATTAAATTCATTAACTCAAGAATGGGATCAAAAGACTATAGTTATCGAAGAAGCCAACGATATCAATGAAATGAAGATTGAAGAGTTAAATGGAAATTCGATGTCATACGAAGTCCAATTACAGAAAAGAAAAGAAAAATATATCAACTGAAAAGAAATCTATTGCACTGAAAGCAACAACAAATGATTCTGACTCGAGTAGTGGAGATGATGAAGAAACAACACTTATGACAAATCATTTTAGAAGATTTCTAAAATATGGAAGGAAAGGTTATAATCAAGCAAATTAAAAAATGAATAATAGACGATGTTTTAACTGCAACAAACCAAGTCATATAAAGAAAATGTGTCCATATCCAGATAAATCGACTCAACGAACGGACAACAAAAATTCGTCAAGGAAAAGAAAGAAAGCATACGCAGCAACATTAGACGATTCTGATTCGTCATCAAGTGATGAAGAACTAGAAACCGGAAATACGAATATATGCTTTATGACAATTCAGAGTTCAGAAAATCATGAAGAAAAGGATCAAAAAACCGGGTATGCATTAATTAAATTTTAATTTTATTTAGTTTAATGGTTTCTTTGTTTGTTTGTTTTGGTTTGAATTTAAAACGTAAAAAAAAAATTAGAAATTCAAATTTGAAATTTGAGTTTTGAAATTCAAAATAATAATATAATATTAAATAACCAATAAACTAATAAAATAAAATTGTTTGAGTGTTTATTAAGATTAGAATTATTTCAGGAAAGCGTTAAACCTGAAATATAAATCAATAATATAATTCAAAAACATGAAAATCCAATTTCCTTTTGATATAAGTCCAGTATGTCGTCATACAAAAAAATATATGTTGACATATCTAACCAGTTTTGAAATTTAAATTTTGAATTTCAAAAGTTCAAACTTTCAAGCTTCCCACCAATCTTTTCACCAACTCCCAAGGTTTAAAAAGGTGTCCTTTCAATCTGAAAAGTGTGCGTATTCAACTCATGTTCATTCAATTCATATCTATTCAATTTCTGTATATACATCTATCATTTCTACCTTTCATTCACTACAACAAAAACACTCTATTACAACATCATTTTTACAATGGGCATCGGTTGCGCGTTGTAATAGTTGGATATTACAACGGTCAATTAATGCCCGTTGTAATAGACGCCCTATATAACGCCTTTTTTACAACGGACAATTGATGCCCGTTTGTAATGGGACTCTATTACAAAGGTTATTTCAGGCCCGTTATAATAGATGTCAACTTTACAACATTCACAAAATGTCCATTGTTATAGATGTCAATTCTACAATGAACAAAAAATGCCTGTTGTAATTATTATATTGAACGTCTACTGCGAATTTTCAATAATAAATAATTGATAATCATATGCTTTCTTAAAATTAATATGTATTATTTATTAATATTTAATAATTTATCATTAATAGTATTATATATTAGTCATATGTTACCAATTACTAACTGTAATATTGCATTCCTAATTATATTTATTATATTAATCATATGTCAGTAATATTTATTATTTACTAATATTTAATAATTAATCATTAATAACTAATTTCCTAATGTACAAATTGATTTACTTTATAAAAGTTTTCGAGGGAATCTTTTCCATATGAAAGGATCGAATCAACATGATTTTTTTAACATGTGTGTTATATGCATTTGAGCAAGAACGATGGGTGAATGAAGTATAAGTCTGAAGCGGTGAACAAGATATTTGAGAAGAGCACTTAATCAGGGTAATTTAATTCATAATTTTTAATTCAACCAATTTATAATTAATTGATTATTTATTTTTAATTGTGTAATATGCTTTGAATAATTGCAAATTGCATGAAAAAATTGCAAAATTTCATTAAAATAAAAAATTATTTCAAATAAATGCTCGATTTAGCTCAAAATTATAATTAAGAACTAGTAAATTACAATTAATATTTATTAATTACATTAGATAACTGATAAATATAATTAAGGACTAATAATTATAGCACTAAATATTACTATTAAATAATTTTTAATTAATATTCAGTATTTAATATTGATTATGTAGCAGTAAATAATTGATAATTGGAGATTACTATTAAATTATTCAGAAGCGATAGCTAAAAATTATGACAAATAATTAATTAATAGTTAATAGATGATATGTATTTATTTGAAAACAAGAGAGATACTATAAAAAAATCTTTCATAATCAAGTGGCAGTATTTATTATTAAAATTTAATATTTAAGAATTCAAAATTTTACAAAATTAATCTAACCATTCTTTTATCCGTCATCAACAAAATTAAACCACGCGGAAGGAGCCATCGACTCCCAATTCGTTTCTTCTCACGTTCTTCTTTTTCCTTTTTCTAGGTTTTCTGGTACCGCATTGCGAATCTGACAACCAACTTTCCAATAATTTTAGTTTATGTCAATTGATTCAATTCATCATTGAATTTTTTGTGCATCCCATCAATCGATTGTTGGGTACGGGAGCAGGGCACGGATCTTTGTGATTTCCAGATCTAGTAGAAGTCTGATGAGTATTCGAAGTTGAAAGAACACCTGTGGCTATATACCAGTAATGATCCACTGATAGAGTTGGATGGAGACGGCTCTCATCGATGGTTATGAATAAGGTATTTTATATTTCCATTTCAATCATTTTTTTATGTATAAGTTGGAGTTTTTTCGGGTAAATCTTCCATTCACGTATTGATTCCAAAAAACTCTTGCGATTAGAATTGTAGAATCAATATTTTGGGTTCCTTTAACCAACGCGATCTCGAATCTAGGGTTACAAAACCCTAGATTTGCTATTCTTCCTCCTTCGGTTTTGAGAAAAATAGGAGTTTGGACTTAGAAATTAAAATAGCTGAGAAACCATGTGAAATATTGCTCTCTAGTCAGTTGCACTTTCAGCTTCAATTATTGGCAAATAACATTTCATGTTTGCTAAGTTGCCTACTGTATACTTTAATACCAGCCTTTAATACTTAGGATTTAATAATCTATTTACTTAAAATATTTTACTTTTCAAATTCCCTTATTTGTATTACATGTTTCACATAAGTGGAATCTCCATTCTTTAGAGATAACCGGTGTTATACTTCAAAGTAAATAACTACATCTTTAATGCATTTATATTTCGTTTCACGCAGACCTATAAATAAGAATGCGTCTTATATTTGGTTATAATTTTTTTCACTGTTGTGTTTGGTTGGAACTCAGCTTTTGGTTCCAATAAAGAAAATCAACAGTTGACATGTTAAAATTTAAAATGCATATATCTTCAAAAACAAGCCAGCATGGTTCCAACAAAGAAAACCAGCTTTTTTTGGCAGGAGGTATCATTTCATGATTTAATAATTCAATATACTTGTATTTCTATCTGGTGAGATGGCACTCAACTGAGCCCTGAAGGTGAGCATCCAATATTTTTAAAAACTGATGCACTTATATATGAATTTGATTAATTAGTATAACTTCATTAACAAATGTGACTGGTTTAGACAATTGATTAAGAAAAATTGCTTAAACGGGCTTTGATAGAGATCGATTATAGGTGTTTTTTTTTGTGAACGATTGAATAAAATTGAAATGCAAAAGCATAAATCATGTATTGTTTATATTAAACAGTATAATTATTAATGGCAACTAATATGACATATTACATACGTTTTTGCTTTTATGCATGATATTATTGGACTTGTTAACCACACGCCAGCTATTGAAAACTTGAAATACAAGACTTATTCAACCAGATGGCACCTTAGAGGTTAAGGATGGCCTTAATTCCTTAACTTTCAAGCATTAATGTATTAAACCCAAAAATAGTCATGACTCATGTATATGTTATAATTATTATTAGGATAGAGATGGATGACAGTGATCTGATTAGGACAAGTCATTATGTAGTTTCCCCTTCGTATTTGCTGCGTACTTTCCAGCACAAGCACATATATGCCAACTACATCATCGTCACACTCTTAATACATACACACACACGTGGTTTACACATACAAGTCATACAATGCATTATTATTTTTTAAATAATGTTAGCCCCTTCAACAACAAGCAAATGAAAATCAACACGTTTACATCAGTAGTCGAGATAGAAGGCAGTTGTAAAATACATTTCATGATGAAATTTAGAAAGAAGAAAATTATGCAAATGGTCTTTTTTTCTGGTGTGATTGTAATGGTTTTCTCCAGACGTTATTAACACTTCAATTTTGAACAACTGGGAGACGCAGTTGAAATTCGAAAAAATGCAACCGAACTTATCAATGGAATTTGGCAAGCGTACGTCAAGTCTAGGTCCGAAAGTTGATAGCAGACCATTGAAAATGTTTAAAATAAAAAACAATGAAGATTAACCGAAGTTTCGTTTTCAGACGAGATACCCTTTATTTAAACTGGAGTATTACTAACAATGTCGTTTTCTATGATTTATCGCTATAATTCGTACAATTAATACGTCCTATTTTTAGTTGTTGCCGCATGTTTATCTTCCTTCCTTATCATAACACTTTTATTCAATTAATAATAGTTGGGATGAATTTAAATGATTATCACAAGTGTTTAGAACAATTTTAAACCTTACCTTGATGCAACTTAATAGAATCTAAATCAAAACAGAGGTTACAGATGTTTCAACTGTTCAATATTATGCTTAAATAAAGCGTTCCTTTCTCATGAAATATTTAGAAATTTAGGGCCTTCTTGGTTTGGGTATGAATTTTATGGTTTGTTTATTCGACTTCATTACCCAACAGTGGAACATAAGAGAAACGAAGGGATGATGAAGAATCTACGGATTAAATTACTTTTTATGCATTTGTTATGTTATTTTTGTAAAATCTTAAAAAAGGTTTAGTTTTGTTTTCTTTTCATCAAAGATTCAAAACTAATCGTTTTTCTTGATATACGTATTATGCGTGTTTAGGAAAAATTCCCAAGTTAGAGATGTCAACGAAATGTAGTTATTCTGCTTCATTGTGTTTTGTATTTTTAGCTTTTTGGTTTTTAATATTTATAACAAAAAATGATGATGGTGAATGGTCAATTTAAAATCATACACATCAAGGTGACGAAGTAGACAGACATAAAACATGGTTTTCAATATAATAGTGGTTGCTGGTCGAGATAGAAGGTGGTCATATAATACACTTTATGATGAAATTTAGAAAGAAAGAAAATTATCTGGACAGTCATTTTTTTATGCGAGTATGATGGTTTTCTTTAGCAATGTCATTTGCAAATTGGTTGAAGTCGCAAATGGTGGTAAACACAGCGCCCACGTTAGCTGAAGTCGTAAAATGCAAAAACGGTGCAAAGGTGGACCGTGAATTGAATTGGTCAATGCAGTAAACCGTGAATCATAGACCAGGTACTTTTTTAAAACTGAATTTCCTCTTTTATATGGACAAGTAATTATTTACAGCTTCTCACATACTATTTTGTTACTTAGTTTGTTAGATAAACCGACATTCTCGACATAGGTACAAGAAACATAAAAAGTTGCAAATTTTAACTTAGGTAATACATGGTTTTTTATTCCACTCATGCACATTTGTTCATTTGTGCATTCCGTGCAGCAATATCCTTACTATACAGTACAACCAAAAATTTTCATTTCAGTTTTCATTGTTGCGTTTATGATAGATTGCCTTTTTGTAATGCCCACACGATTCATTTTTATCTTCCAGTAATAATTTTTTAATATAACACTATAGTATGTCAACATATAACTGACAAAATTTTAAATTATTTCAAATTTTAAATAACTACTCATGTCTATTCAAAATCCAAAGAATTCCAGACCCTATTTAAGTCTATATCTTCTGGAAAATTTCATTATTCCATTATTCCTTCTTCCTTAATCATTTCTCATCAAATCCGTGGAAAATCCTATCCACGATCTTAGTGAAAATCTAGAAGAAACTCTCAGTTCTTTCAAAAATATTCTCTCTATCATTCTGCGAAATCAGCGTCATCTCGAACAAAGTCAAATGAATATGTTCAAACAACAAGAGAAGCATTTTGATGTAATGTGATGCCTAATCTCATATCATTTCAGAGATGAAGAAAATAATCTCGCAAAGGGTCCAACAACCAAAGAAGATGAAGATTGGGAAGTAATCAAGAAGGATCCTATCTTTGGAAAAGATGGTTGGGTTTAAGTTCCAAGAAACGTTTAATTATTCGGTATGGTTTGATTGATTTTTTTAAGACATATGGTGTGGTGTGATTTGGATTCAATTGCTTGAAACTTGTATATATTAAGACATATGGTGTGATTTGATTTGGTTTGGTTGGTATACACATATCAAACAAACATATGTAATGATAACTTGGATTGGTTTGTATTTAATCATCATATTGCTAGTTATTATTCTAAATAAATCAAAGGGAATTTTCTAATTCGAATTAGTTAATAGATTAAGGGAGAGTATCTTTATTGGGTTAGATATTAAGGTCTATTCAAAAAATTATACAATTAAGGGGGAGTATCTTTAGAATTTATTTTTGATAATGCCAAAGGGGGATAAATTATAAAATGTAGGCATAGTTTATAGGATTCTTACAGACAGAGGGAGTATAGAAGGAATATCATCAAACAAGTATATACAGGTATGATATTTTATAAACTAAGGTTGTCATCATCAAAAAAGGGGAGATTGTTGGAGAATGGAGTTTTGATGACAACAACCTTATTTCAATTATCATTGATTATAAAATATATACTAACACTTTTGTATAGAATATATATATACATATATGCAGGAATTATATACAGGAAATATTACTGAAGACTGTACAGTTATAAAGATGATAGAGATTCAAAAATCAAAGAAATTTCAAAACTCATGAGTAATCAAGATTTGAGTTCAAGATTAATATGGTTATAGAGTATAGATTTTGTAAGACTCTAAATAACACTCTAGGTTCAAATTCAAATTCCAATTTTCAAATTCTGATTTTCAATTCTATCCTTAATCCTCTTTAATTTATTCTATCTTTTCTATTTTTATCTTTTCTTATTCTTCTTTGTTTGTCAAACCTACATTTTAAATATTTATATCCTTATAATTCATATATTATATAGTTTAAAACCTTATAATGTTATAATTTTATAAATATATTTATATAGTTTAAATTTATGTTTTCATATGTTTTTCTACCATATAATGTTAATTTACAACACTAGAATTTTACTCAAGAATTTCCAGAACTATTTTTATATAAAACACTTGAAAAATGCTTTAAAATTCAAAAATACACTAGGGTATGTCGACATACCAAAAACACCATGTCGACATATGTTAATACTGTTAAAACATAGTTCAAAGCACTAGGCCAATCGCAAATATGGATCAGCCTCAACGAAAGGATTGGATAGGTCAGTATTCACAGATCGGGTCGGTTAGTTTCAGTGGCCCGGGTCGGACAGTGGTAACGGATCGGGTCGAACGTTTCCAACAGTTCGGGTCGGTCTATTCTTTAAAGCACTAGATCAGGTCGGTTAATATCGAAGCACCGGGTCGGCCAGTGATAACGGGTCGGGTCGGTTCATATATTCAAGAATGGGTCGGCTATGTCAAAACCTTGCGGGCGTGAAGGTCCAGCAAACTTCAATATGAGCCAACTTGTATGGCCCTAAACGTAAGGCATTATATTTAGCTGATCACATAACGAGATGCTACACAAAGTATACTCATGCCAACATAACAACTTGTCTGCATACATTGATATGTGCGTTTATTCTAGTGCAAAATCAGCAGAGTATGGTGCCACGTATGATGCGTTTAGAATTCGTGGAACATGCAACAAAAGAATGCCATTTTCGTACTCACCAAGTATGTCGACCATAAAAAGGTATAAAACATACATGTACATGAATGGAGAAACAAGCATGCTACCAAAATAAGGTCTGGACGTGGAAAGCTTGTAAAGATACAAGTCATATCCAAGAGAAATGGACAACGTTAGCAATGCATACAAATATCACCCGACATACATAAGTCAACAGTAGTCTAAAATAGTGACATGGTTATGCATGTGAAGGAACACATATGAACTGATTATTTTACAATGAAGAACGAATCAATTCCAAAGTTCATATGGGTTGGTCTGTAGCATGATGATCTCCATATATAATATGAGTCGGTTCAGATAATAACAATAAATAGCCACGTGGCAGGAGTCAGCTAAATACGTGAACGGATTGGTGCATAGTCATTATTTGGATTGGATCATAGTTAACTCAGGTCGGGACATTCAATACGCAGTGGCATTTCAAAATGAACCGGGTCGGGCATATTGTGCATGCGGCGTCATTACAGTAAATTGCATGGACATGCATCAACACACGTGGACAAATGGCTCGAGCACATCATATATGCGGTGGCACATTCTGTAATTAAACGGGTCGGTGCGTTGTACAACAGTGGATTGGGACATCTAAGTAAAAGACGGAAGGACCAAAAGGAATTTGGACCAGTACATAACAAAAGTGGATCGGTACTACCCCGATCCAAGTCTACCCCAATCCAAACTACGCCCGATCCAAGTCTATCCCGATCTAAAATACACAACAGTGGCAGAACCGTAAATATTGGACCATGACAGCTGTACACAGCTGTAAAGTGGACCAGTGGCATTTCTGTAAATAATGTTTAGCCCGAGCCAGATCTATGCCCGAGCCAGAACCTGCACTCCGTAATTACGAAACTGCCATCGCCTCCAAACTTCTTCTATAAATAGCCCCTTATTCCACAATTCAACGGACTGGCTCCACTACCCCAAAGGGCTACCTAAACCATTCCTACACCAGTCTAAAGCTTCTAAAAACTTCATTAATGGCCGCCAAACTTCTCTCCTCCTTTCTCCAACATGAGATGGATCTTATCTTCTCCAAGCACCATTAATTCGCACTTCGATCTACTCCAAGTGATCTCCAATCACCATAGCTCCCCCATAATGCACGGATTTAAAATCGTTTTCATGATGGAACCAAGGAAAAGCATATAATTACGCAATCCAATATGTTCCTTCTCGAATCAAAGTACGATCCAAAGCGGGAAGAGAGCGATAAGTGGAGAATTATCACAAAAGTGGTCAAGTGTAATTAGTGCGATGTATGAGATGATAAAATTTGTAATTCTCTCCATAATGATGAAAAGTGATTGAAAAGTGGACGTAGATTCATAGCGAATCGAACCACTATAAAAATTCCTGTGTCTTTTACTTGTTTTTCTTCATTTATTTTGCGAGTGTGGTCCTTTTAATTTCTAACCATAATTGGTGAAGTGTGATTTCACACCCTTGGTGTTGATTCCAATTTTGAGATTAACATTTGGCGCCCACCGTGGGGCCGCATTCGCTTCTCCTTCCTTCACATTGAAATTCTAAGCTTACTTCTACCATAGATTCCGCAAATCTAAGATCTAGGCCAATCAACGAATTATCCACCAGATTCAAGGCCTTATCCGAGATCATGGCAAAGTCTAAGAAGACCACTAGCAAGACTGTGGTAGAAGTCGATAGTGTTGTCAATGAAGAAATATCGCTCGCAAACCGCTTTGATGTTAGCGAAATTCAGAAAGCGGAGCCGGTGTGACCAGAAATTAATTGAAAATCGCTATTTCCAACGTCAATAACGGAATGGATGCCTCTACTAAAATGATGATGGAGAAACTTGACGCCATTCTTAATGCTCAATCAAATCCAACCTTCCGAAAGTGCATGTGGATCCCAAAGAGGATGATAAATCGCCCACTTCCGATCATGTCCGTAACGACAATATGAAAGACAATTATGATTGGGAAAGTGACAGGGACGATGCTAACATCGAAGAATTGAGATCAAAAGCTAAGAATCATTCCGATGTGGATGTTCGAAATATCGCTAACCTTACCACGGGGGCATCTCCTCGTCGAGAAGGCAAAGCACTTAAGCCCTCTAAACGAAATCGTATGCCTGGGCGAACATATGGTAAAGAGCTCGGTTTCACAGAGCGCCATAACACTGAAGAATACATTTCGGATATGAGAACGATCCATGAAAAAGAATCAAGCTAGCAAAGACGACGAAAGGGAATGGGACTTCTCCCCCGACAGGACTCCGTTCACCGAAAGGATCCTCGAAGCAGAACGTCCAAAGAAATTTAATCCTCTGACTTTGCCTCCATACAACGGCCTCGTTGATCCCAACTACGTCATATTCAAATATGAGTGGCATATGAGCGTAGCTAAAGCGACTGACGAGATGAGACGCTTGTATTTTCCTCTCTACTTAGAAGGTGTCGCGTCATTATGGTTCACAAAGCTGCCACCCAAATCCATAGACCATTTCTCCGACCTAACCAAAAAGTTCAAGGAGCAGTTCCGCATGTACGCTACCAAGGCCAAGGATGCTATAACGCTCTCAGCAATGAAGCAGAAGCCAGGGGAAACTGTCAAAGCCTTCCTTAGTCGATTCAATATTGCCTTGTCTGAAGTAAGGAATCCGGAACCACGCATAGTCCTCACGGCTCTACTCGATGCTATATACAAAGCAAGCGAATTCGGGAGGTGGATAAAGTTGAAGGAACCAACTACGCTTGACAAGTTCTATAAGAAAGCAGAGGAGTACATGAGAGTGGATGATAATCCTGTACCTCTTCACACTACAAGAAAATACTGATTTTGCAGCGGAAAAATCCGTCGGTAATCCGTCGCTAAATAGTATTTAGCGACGGATTTGCAGCAGAACATGGTGGTCGCTAAAAAACACGTCGATATTTTAGGGACAATTTAGCAACGGAAATTAGCGTCGGTTCTCCGTTACTTTACCATCGTTTATGATTTATTACCATTTCATTTGTAAATTATTTCACCGACGTTTTATCGACGAATATATATATAATAATAAAATAATTAAATATATATCCGTCGCTAAATTCACGCTATTTAGCAAGGGATTACCGACGAATATACATGACAAACATTTTGCATTTTAATTATTCGTCGGTAAATCCTAGCTATTTAGCGACGAATTACCGACGACGATATCTATTTACACGTGTACAAATATTTGTTATCCGTCGGTAAACCGTCGCTATGTTTATAATTTCAGTTTCAGTTTAGCGACGTTTTAGTGTCGAATTTTGTAAAATTTTGCAAATTTTCCGTCGGTATTCCCTTTCTATTTTGTTTATATTATTATTTTTCCCTGCTTTCACCGTTACTAGTCGATAGTTATATATATGTATATATACATATGTATATATACACACGCACATATGTGTGTATATATATATACACACATATGTATATATATATACATATGTATGTATATGCATGCACATAAAATGAGCGACATTAACAAAAAAGAAAATGCAACTGCTAGTTTTTTTTATCACAACAATATTTTTTTATTACAGCTAATATTCCATAAATAATACCGTCCATAATCATCCATCAATTCGTACATACACTAGGCTGAATGATAACTAACAAAACTATTCAGCTAGTGCTAAACATCCTTACTCATAAAAGAAGCATTTACAACAAAATATATCTAGCTACCATACCCGAGTAACTTATGAAGATGACGATGGCGAAGGATTTTCTTAATCAAATTCATCATTTCTCTGAAGCATTGCCATCACTTGTTTCATTTGTGCTTGAAAGTTTTCTCTGTCAGCCTTTTGTTATTGTGCAAGTCTTGCCTGCTCTTCCTCAAGTCTTTGGCAATTAGCTCGCTCACGCTCTCTCTCTCTCTGCCTCAATCCTAATCCGCTCTGCTCTCTCATTCTCGAGCTCTAAGCGCACTTCCTCAACGGTTTTTTGTAGCTCATGAACATCATCTTCATTGTCAACACAATGTCGCTTTGAATGTTGAGAAGAGGGAAGCTGTAAAGAGATTACACAAAAAAATATGTAAAATCAACAGTATAAAATAATTGCCCCATACATTCATACTTTCAGACTTTCAACACAATTCCATCAATTCATACTTTCAGAGATGAATATATTGATGTCCTTCATTCCTTCATTATAATATACTTGGTTAGATGTAGAAGTAGCAAAACAGCATATTCAATCTATTGCCCCATGACACAATAATTCAAAGCACTCTACACCAGTCTAGATACATCTACTAAAATACAACCAACTACGCTACTAAAACTGGGTCACAAGCTACAACCACGGTCGAATACGCCGATGTCAGAAAAGATTGTATGAAAACTGAAAATGACCATCTAGCATGACTTCAAAGTAAACAACTACACACATGTAAGGTGTGCATGTCCCATGGTTTTGTATGTACATACATATGGTTCTTTTTATGCTCGTTAAATACAGATGACTACCACTGTGTGTTATTATGCAGGCATGCATGCAAAATATTAAATCAAGTAGAATGAAGAAAAAATTCCTGTGCATCCTTTTTCCATTTAAAAAAAGGGTTGTGCAACCTTCAATTATACAAAACCTACCGCATACATAATTCCAATTGCAAATGCCGCATACATAATTCCAACTGCAAATACATATTATTACTCTATGTATATACAATCATAAGTAACAAGCAAATGAAAGATTTTTTGTGATCATATTTGCACTCAATTATCAGTAGGGATATCGATTAATTCATTATAATCTGCAGTTCAACGCATAATAAATTTATTCAGTCTATAAAATAATACGCTATATAATTAGTAGTCATATTCCAATGACCTAAAACCTGCCATATTCACTCCAGTTATATAGCGATCAAGAAAGTGTGATTTTGTTGACACTTGTATTATTCTCAATTTTGTAATAGCTCATTTTTGTGGAAGTGCAAGCTGCCTTATATTTTCGGTTTCTAAATATATAAGGACTTAATTTACTTAATGACTGTTGCAGGGACTTAATACACGTGTTTGTATATTATTAGTAAATTTAGTACCCGCAACAACAAAAGCTTTAGTATTTTATTATTATCAAAATAACTTAATACGGCACAATCAAAATGGCATTGATATCTCAGTGAATTCACTATTATCAGTCAAATGGTTAGTCAAATGTACGGCATGAGAAATTCGATGTATAAATAGGAAAAAAAACTTTGAAGTACCTCTAGATTCCCAATGGGATAAAAACGTTTTTTTGCATTTGGCACCACAAGTGATACGAATATGTCATCAGCTGTCTCTAGTGGCAACTCCAATATGTCGTCACCGATTGTCTCTCGAAGTGATGCTAGTTTCTCTGTGCAAGCTCTCGTGAAATTGTCCTGTTAGACAATAATTTTTTTCAGGAACATATTAACCAAGTGCATCAATGGTGCTGCACAATCACAAAATTAGGAGCACGAAGTTGAATTCCTAGTCAAGTTTATTTGGTACATGAGAATCTGAGATATTGAAATTGCTGAACCAGCATCCCCGACATCTATCCAAGAACACATCAACTGTTTGACTAGTCAAACATATAGTATACTGATATGACTATTAAACTAGTATTATAAAATCAATTGAACACTTATAGACCTGAAACATACAGGCAACGTAAATTTTTTAAACCAAATTCTTAGCAATTCATGCGTGTTAGAAATGACCATGGTCATAGCAACAATGCAATAGTTACCCAACATAGGTCCCTTGTCTTGCTGATATGTCGCCCGCGCACGAACGCTAAAAGGGAAAAGATTAAAGGAAAAAAAATCCTTCATTTGTATGAGATATTTGAAAGCATTTATAGAAGTTTGAAAAAGAAGGGAAAAAAGAAAAAACAGAAAATAAATCAGCTCCAAATAAATAATAATACATGCATTTTATGCTACTTTCCTACCCTTTTATCATAAAGACAACGTCAATAATATTCAGGCATATACATATTTTAATATGTTATGTGTGCTAATGGTAGTGGTGCTTTAGACAGGTTCTAAAGGCCATGATACTTGTACAGACCTATCATATTACCAATCACTTGTACAGACTCATCATATTAAGAAACAAATAGTCTTGCTATCCAACTAATAATATTATAAATACTTGTATAGACTTGTCATATTACGAAACGAATAGGGAGGAAAAAAACATGAAGAATGAAGAAATGAGAGCAAGAACAGAAGCACGATCCTTGATCTAGTTCAAAATGCAAACAAAACAAAAGCCTAAGGTATATTTAACCCTACATATTCATTTTAATTTGTTCATCTATTTTTATGTATGTCCATTTAATCCTACATATTTGTTAAAGCTAACAAAAATTTGGGAAAAAGGATTTCATATGCCTCAAGACAGTATGTGATTTTAATCTAATGACAATAATAACAAATCAAGTCAGAGAAACATCGGCCTTGCACCCCTCTTCAGGAGTGTAAAGCTAAACAGTCTTCCTAATTGGTTGAAGCATGATACAATTTTCAAGGTATACTGAGTGATCATAGTGATTTCATTTTGCATCAACTGTGAGAAGTTGATAAGACAATACTCCTGAAGGAGGGTAAGCTTAGCAAGAGTTTTTAAAACTCCTCCATAAAATATGCAATCATAAAAGTGATAAAAAGTCAAATTGGTAGCAAGTAAAAGATCAAATATCATGACGAAAAAATAAACTAAATTCGTTCCATCGTCATATGTGCCAAAATTGACCATGCCAAATAGTTCTTATGTTGATTACACAATAACTTGGCATCATGAGTTATCTTTTATAAAGTAAACATTCAGATCTAACCTACACCAATATCTATTCAAGCTATTCAAAAGCATCTGTTCTTCAAAAATTAATAATTGAGTGCATCTATTTCGTCTGCATGAATATTCTTACCATGCTTATAAAGTAACATTAAATTTATTTAAAATGGTAACAAGTCGTATCTTACCAATTACTTACGTAGGTTCGAATCGTGGCATTGTTGTGCCTTGCCAAAAAAAAATACTTACGTAAAATGTTGCTGCTTTAGGATCTATCCAAGTAGGTGGAGAGGAGTCATCCTTATTACGCGCTGCAGCTTTGATGCGAGTATGCTCAAATACCTCCAGCACACGAGCAGGCCTACCATGCTCCTTACTCTAAATTTTTATTTTTATTATGGTATTATTTGAAGTCAAAATAAATAAGTATAGTACTGAAGAACAAAATTATTACCAATCTTTCGGCATGCTCTTGTGTAGAAATAGATCCACAACTATGCAACGTCGGATTGCAATTTCTATTGGTTGAATCTTTCTTTGATTTTTCTTTAACTTCTGGAAGATCCCAGTGTTGGAGCCATTTTTCCCAAATAGCTTGACTCATGAAGATTGGTTTTGCATTCTTTCCCTTTATATCACTAACCATATCCGAATATCTTTTGCTAGCATTTGTTTTCCAATGTTTTCTTATAGTCTCTATTGGATAAGCATCATAACCATATACTTGTCCCTGTAATAAAATAGTTTAGATTATAGTTAGTACTTCCAAAAAATTTGTAAACACATTGATGCTAGTTGTTTGGTTTGAAAATTTATAAAGTGGCTCAATTTCTCCTTTTTCCCTCATATTATTTTTCCGACAGTATATATTGTTGCTTAAATTCTCTTGCTAGCTAGAGTTTATTTTTTACCTCTTCTAGATCCCAAAATAATCAATCATTGAACAAGGTATGAAATTAGGTTCCTTGAATATAGAAGAATGTATTCTGAATTGTTCAACAATTGTGTGTACAATTACTGAGAAAACCATCATTTTTTTCCAGGTCCTGTAAATGCTCTATATACTTTTGTACCGTAGAAATCACCTTTATTTAGACAAGAATGTATACTTCAGGCAAACAAGATAAGGGGACCAAAAAATAAAAAATCTAAAGTATTGGATTTTGAAATTTTTCCTAACGAAAAACAAATCCAATAACTTACAATTTATATGTCTAATTTTGTGTATATTGGGAAACACTTCACTTTTGTTATACTTTTGAAATCCTATCTGATACCAACCACGTCATGTAATCCTTAATTTTCACCATATATTCCAAATTAAATGTTCAACTCTTTCTTTTCAATAGCTCAAATGTTTAAATAGAAACATATAATTGAATCAGAGACAGCATTAAGATGCTTTATAAGGGGGCTGTAGATCCTATGATATGTTTTTCATTACAACGGAGATATGCTAATGAAAACATGTGCAAGAATCATTACTAAGACATAGAAGGCATGGCCATTACTTCAGTTTCTGAATGTTGCAGACTGTCCACCAATCGAATATGACATGAGTTCTTTCAACAACTAAAGGAATCAACTAAAAGCTATAATCATTTCCATTAGTCCATCTCGAAGAGGGGAGCCAATTAAGAGTGACTAAAAGCAGATAGTTCTCTTGAAAGCAAAACTGACAGGTTCAAGTGATATTAACATGCAAAATAATTTAATCTTAATTAGTTTCTATTAATATATAAGATAGCTTATTTTCGCACTTGCATATATTAATACTTAAATAAGATTATTACTTATTAATCTGAATAGTAAATAATAGGAAATTACATGAATACAATTTAATTTTGAGTTTTTTTAATGCGTATAGTAAATAAAATTATTTCAGACTTTTGAATTTAAGCAACAATAACATTTCAGATTTTGTTTTGTTTATAATACAATTTAAAAGTCGGAATTTAATATGTTTCAATCAATTAATTATAGCTTTTCAGTCCATTATATATATTGAAATGTACTAATTTACGATTCCATAGTGTACTAATTAATAAATTTATAAATTGAAATGTAAATTTTAGTATGTATACAATCATGTTCTGAAATTAGGTTATTAGCAACCAATATTCTTGATGAAATACAGTTAATTAATCATGTTCTATAGCAACAAGTGTTTTGTAAGATAGTACCAAGTTTGCTAGGAGTGTTCTATAGCAACCAGTGTCATGGCATAATGGCTAAGACAGTACCAAAGTACAAACATTGCAAGTTGTTCGTTCAAGGCACAAGCTTGCTATTAACACAGCTAAATTGATTACAAAAGCTAGCATATCACACGCGCATGGAAAGAAACAAAGATACGTAAACACAGTACCAAAATTATATGTTAAAATGTGAATAATAGCCAATCCACATACATATAATTGAAACTTACCAAAAAATCTTCGAAAAGTAGCTCCTTATAATCGGATGGTATCTTTCCAAAGGTTGGCCAAAAATCAACCAAACGTTTACGAAACGAAGCAGTGATTCTCTTTGAAAGTTCACTAGAAGGATGCATCGAAAAAGTGCTGTATGTAGTATTTATGTTATCATTATGTCAGTCAAAGAATATAAATAAATATACATATAGCACGGTAAAACACATACTTATCTTTTGTTTCTACTAGTCGCAGTTCAATGCGACCTGATGTATTGATCGACTTTGCCGTTGGAATCGTCGCGCCTCCATGTACATTTAGGTAGTTGTGCTCGTTCACAGTGTTATGTGAGGAAGAACGCAAAGGAGGAAGGGAAGGAGAAGCACCGTGCATGGGTTGAGGAGTTGGTTGATGTCTAGATTGGGGAGTATGTTCGCTTTTATGAGAAACACCATTGGAAGTTTGCCGTGGAGGAGCTGATGGCATAGGATTGGACTGTGGAGGAGCCGACGACATAGGATTGGACTGTGGAGCTCACGACATAGGATTGGACTGTGGAGCTGATGGCATAGGATTGGGCTGTGGAGGAGCTAATGGCATAGGATTAGACCGTGGAGGAGTCAACTGCATAGGAATGTGCTGTGGAGGAGCGGACGGGATATGATTTGGCTGTGGAGGAGCTAACTGCATAGGATTGGACTGCGGAGAAGCAGACTGTCGATTAGGCTGTGGGGGAATTGATTGGGAAGGAGTTGGTTGTGGAGAAATATGTTGGGAAGTAGTATTAGAGGATGTCTCGGCTATTGTAGGCTGAAATGGAAGAGTTTGTGTAATCGAACGATGATGCAATGATGTCGCGTGATTATTTTTTATTTTACTTTGAGGGTATGGTTTGATAGTATGACTATGTGGTAAAGTAGACTGAATAAGTTGACGGTCACTGCGTCCCCGTCCCTGAATTTATTTTTTCTTGACCTAAGTTCTTGGGGACCATAGTAGTGTCCACGTGTAGCGCCAACCATATCTGTAAATCATGCATGATACTTCAATAGTTAGACTGTTTAAATGATAACATATCGTGCTAAGTGTTCAAATGATAACATATCATGCTAAGTGTTTAAATGATAAGTATGTGTCACTTTGAAGTGTTAAAGGCAATAGGAAATGCATTGGTTATAAAAGTGTTATACATGGGTAAATACAATATTTAATGAGGTGATTACATACATGTTGCCGTTGAGTTTGCTTTATTTCTGACAATAAGTTTTTGTTTGATAGGGCTCTAAGACCATAACTAATTTAGACCTACAAGTAGACTTCATTATGGCGTTCCCTATGCAGCATTGATTCTGGATTTTGACGCTATTCAGCGGCTATTTGCAATTGGGACATTGTAATTTATTTTTGTTCATTTTTTCTTTAGCTTTAATATTGTTTTTATAATGGTCGGTCAATGTTTCGAGAAATCATAATCTCAATTTCAGAAGGCCTGTTTCGGTCTATTTTACAGTTTTAGTTATCTATGGGAGTATATAGTTTTGCAATTGGGACATTGTAATTTATTTTTGTTCATTTTTTCTTTAGCTTTAATACTGTTTTTATAATGGTCAGTCAATGTTTCGGGAAATCACAATCTAAATTTCAGAAGGCCTGTTTCGGTCTATTTTACAGTTTTAGTTATTTATGGTAGTATAAAGTTTTGCAATTGGGACATTGTAATTTATTTTTGTCCACCCAAAATAATATAAGGTTCTTTGTATAATAAGACTTGGTGAATCCTCTAGTTATAGAGTTAACTCCAACACGAAGCTTATAGAAAATACATGATAAATTATGGAGTGTTCATAATTAGTAGACAAACCCTCCTAATTGTAACTAATAGAGTTTCCAGTATTGCTTATTTGGGGATGTCTAGCTAAGTTGACGAACAATAGGAACCAAAGTAGAAATTTTTGGTAGCCTTGTCAAACATGTTCTTCCATCATGAAGAGGTAATCGTCTTCACTTTTGTACCTAAAAACTTACAAAGTTGGATTATACTTTGAACGTGCTAAGGCATAGGCTTAGTGAACCACCTAAGAAGCCATGTTGTGCCTCTTAGGTATTGGATTATACATCGATTCAGACTAATATTTTAGGTATTGTCTTAATATTTCAGTTGACCTTAGCTTGATTATCAACATTTGTGGCAAAACGGTCCCTTGGCTTCCAGTGTCCCTTTCCGAAAATTGAGGTTCTTACGAAGACAATTGTGCATTGAGTTTTGGAATATGCTTTATCTATTGATCACCGCAGTCAGTTCATGGTTATATATTTACAATTATTAAACGATTTAAATGTATTTTGAGGTAGACAAACTACTAATTTGATTACGTTAGCTTATTGACACCAGGTCGTATGTTACAAAGAATATAAGCTAAAGACGAACAATTCATTTAAATTACAATAGAACGGTTTATTTTATTACAAATATTCCTCTAATCCTCATGCATGCTGATTTCTTTGGCGCAAACATAATACAATACATTTAATGTTTTTATTTATTAGTCTGAATGTACAAATGCGCTTCTTGTGCTTTTTTTGTTTTCATTGTGATCGTCTCTCAGGCCCGACCCTAGGCTACATAGGTAATATTCGTAACATTTAGAAGAGTACATAACCTGGTTTATATGATGGCAAGTCAGTATGTTGAATTTTGATGGACAATGTAACCATAATTTGTGGGAAATGCTCGAGGGTCGAGGGTACATGTTTAAAATATGCAGTAAATATTTTGCGGGAATATATATGTATGATGGCAACTGTCAGTCGTACAGCAAGCTCTCGGCTCAAATGTCCAAACATACCATCGTAACCCATTTAAACGGTATTTGAACGGATTGTTAAACTTCATTTCATGACAGATAAATATTATTTTGGCTGGACAAAGCATTGTGTGTGAGTATTTCAGTTAAGGAAAAGCAACCTGAAATAACACAACCTATATTCTCCTTGGCCACAATACTACTGATCAACATATTGCCCAGTAAATTAGTAAGGTACAAATAAACCCTGCTTATTGCCCCAGTATATCGCGCCCCCATCGCCCTCCCCCCCCCCCCCCCCCAAACCAAAAGCACTCGCCACGCTCCCCAAGGCATCATGTTCGCTGTGTTTCATCGTTACTATTCATCATGCATTTATTAGTTTATTTTAGTTTAAAATTTGAAGTGTATACCAGTATTATAATGTTAAAATTTGAAGGATAAAGATTAAAATTAGACAGGTGGGTTATTCACATAGGCGAAGTTTAACAAACTATAGTGTAGATATATTGTTGGATTAAAATGTTTCTGGTTAATGCTGAAAATTAAACGTTTAGTAAAATGCTTTGAATTGAAAAATTCAAATATTTGCACTTCTATTTCAATTGTAAATGTTTGCATTTTGTGCTTCGTTTCATAAATAATTTTGCGAAAATTTGAGCAACAAAACTTTGCAAAACTCTACATATTTTAATGTATATAATTGGAATAAGTATAAAATTTGTGCTTATGTGATAAAAATCGTTATCGAATGTTTCACTTGAAGGATATCATTTATTTTTTCTAGTTTAGGCTAAGGTAAGTTATACGGGAGATGTTTATGCTAATCTAAATGTAACTTTTTGACCTCAGTTGGTAGGTACTTCAGGAGAAGTAAACATTAAAGAATTTGAATCTAATATCTATTTACAATATAAAAAAAGGGAATAAATGAAGAAAAGCTTGTAACCATATGATATGCCTCTTTTTTAACTTTATATTCAAATTTTTAGTAGTACATAACATATTACTTGGCAAATGGATTCGATCTCATGGCTGGCATGAGAATCAAACCCATTAATTTTTACATCACATCCAAACATCTTATTGCCTTACCAAAAAAAACATTTTAACTAGTTCGGAGAAGGTACTTTGCTATTATAAGCATTTTTTTTTGAATTACATGTCATGTTCTTGGCGATCTTAAACACTATGCCGATAGGCGCGTTTAATTCAAAGGTGGGGCCAAGTTAAAGGCCACTGTTTCATAAGAAGGGGTATATAATTTGTAAAAGAGGTCAATAACAAATTTTCATTAAGAGTACAATGTAAACAATATATTTTAAGGCCTTATGTTTATATTGCCTTGCTTGTATGGTTAAGTTTTTATGATTTTATTGAGCAGCATTTCATTGTCTGCTGGAAAACAGTGTTTTTTTTTTGGTTTCCTGCAAAATTTGAAAACTTGACCCAAAGAATATGAAAGTACCATGCTCAATCCCATAGAGGGAATGTAGCTTAATAAGGAGACCATGATCTTCACTCATATTTATTTAGAGAGTTAGTATAAAGCCGCATGAAATATGAGATGGAAACCATAAACAAAGTTTTTGGTCATGATACTTTTTCCTGTGAGTTAAATAAAAACAATAAGGATGATAATGGTGACCGGTATGATACTAAAAAAGGAGATCGACAAGTAGAAGCTAATGTTCATACTGGAAACCATAAACAAAGTTCTCAGGTTTATGCAAATCAGAACAATTGGAAAACAGTTAATTCAAAGAAAAAGAAACTTTGGAGAAAGAAGGATATTGAAATTAATCCGGTTAATGTAAATGTTGCTGCTGAGGTGGGAAATGAATGTGTCAATCCTTTTGCAAGCTTGGACACGGCTTCTGCCGAGAATAATGGTGATGTTCAAACAGTTATTGATAATGAGAATGTCGAAATAAATATAAATGAAAATACTGTGGATCTACATGATATGGATAGAGATAAAAGTGCTGATATACAGGATACTCATCTTACAAAGAAAACGGTTGATGTGAGCAATATTTATGGTTTAAACTCATCGACCTCATCTACCCCTGCTTTGGCTTCATCTGGCATTTCATCATCAGGTAATACATCTGCATCTTGTTCATCCTTATCTGCCTCATGTTTAACTACCTTCAATAGCATGTCCACTTCCTCACTGGCTAGTTCTCCTTATGCAAACTTAAAGGCACACCAGACGCAACCCTTCCCCATTGAATGATCCCTTCTTCACTTAATTTTCATTTAAATTTGGGTTGTATATGGAGATTATTGTGGCTACTGTAGGGATGGTAGGATCAAGATTGTTGGAGGTGATAACATTGAAGGGATTCTATTATCTCCAAAAAGGCACAGAAGAACGACGTAAAGCTGAATTTTACTTGTTAACTTTATTTTCTAAATTAATCGTTTTACGATGTACAGGCCCTGTATTTGTGTATACATAAAATTCAGAACTAAAAATAGCAAATCAGCGGTATCTTCACTTTTGAAGTTTAACAAAAAGGCTTCTTGGTTATTTTATGTATTTGTGCATACATAAAATTCAGAACTAAAAATAAGCTCGATTTCTCACTTTATTTTATGTATTTGTGTATACATAAAATTCAGAACATAAAAAGGCTTCTTGGTTATTGTTGTTTTTATCTCTCTTTTTTCAAGCACTACCAGTCTACCATGTTTGTTATGGTTAGGCAAAGCTGATGCACAAAACAAAGCTGATACACATAACAAAGCTGATACACATAGCAAAGCATGTTTTCTTGTAATTAATTTATTTTTTTGTTAGTTCTGTAGACACATAGCAAAGCTGATACACAAACAAGGAAATTCGGATATTCAATTTAAAATGCTTTGGCTTCACATTTTGTAACAAGCGTATATTTTTTATGGTATTATCCAAAAAAGTTTGGACTGCAATGTAAGAGTGAATTGATATAATGACAGCAATTTAGTTGATGGAAATAGACACAAAGCACTATATGTTACGACTAAAAATAATGACACTCTAATTCAGCCTGATCCTATAAGTAGAATTAATGCAACAATACCTTTGTTAACGAGTAATCCAAACTCCGATTTACCACCCTAATTCAACTTGGTCCTATAAGTAGAGATGTCGATGATGCTTTAACTGCAAATACCAAAAGCGAAAGTTTACCAGAGAAGTTTAAATTAAGTGCTATTTAATGAAGTTTAAATTAAGTGTAATTTAATGAATTATATCAAAGGTAACTTACTGATAATGGGATTGGTAGCACGAACGGTTGACTGTTTGATAGCAAATCCTCGTATGTTGTGCACCAACTGCAAAAATTCCACAAATTAGATAATTAATTTCTTTTACAAAGTTTTTAAATGTGATAAACATCAATGCCAAATGATTCAGATTATGAGAATGAACATAACCCCTATAAGCAATTATTTGCAAGAAACATGCAAGTGATCCCTTAAAGATGAAAAGATGACAGACCACAAAAAGTTGATAGAATTGTGTGCAAGAAACATGCAAGTGTGAATGATATTCAGGTGCCTGAAGCTTATACTTAAAGACCATCTCAGTACTGAAATATACATGATATTCAAGTATATTTTCCCTTCATAGGTAATTTACATCTGATATTCAATTTTATAATACATGACAACAATTTAGTTTAAGCATGATATTCAAATATGCATAATAGCAATTTAGTTTTATATATGACATCATTGTTGAATTTAGTTTATATACATAACAACAAATAATACATGACAACAGTCATTTTTATATACTTGATATTCAAATATTCATGACAACAATGTAGTTTAAGCATGGATTCAACTGATATTCATTTTTATAATATAAATAACTTTTCCTGCTTGGATTTTTTTAATCAAAACAGACATACTGCTGACAAGTGTGATTAATCATTATTGAATAATCAACTCAGGTGATCTAGACAACAAAAAATCTACATAATTTACATAAATTCAAAATTGTGCAGATATAAAATTCTTAAAATTTGAGCACCCGAAGGCTTAAAAAAGTTACATACGTTTCGATCAAATATAAAGAAACTGAATTTATAAACTGTTTTAGTTTTGATTTGAAGCTCAATAAACATGAGGGCTGAACACTTATCATAAGGTATCATCGTCATTCTTTATTAACATTTGATTCTTCATTGTCGGTGCTTTCATTTTCACTTTCATAGTCTACCGCTATATTATCATCTTCTTCATCCTCATCAAATGCTTCTGTTACATGAACGCCATCATTTACATGAACGCCATCATTAAGTTGTCTGAAATCAACTCCATTGTCCACAATAAATTCATCGGTTAGATCTAGGTCTGCTTGATAAGCTTGATCATCCAAAACATTTGTGTCAAACGCATACCTAGCTTTTGTTTTACATACAGCACGCCAATCATTTTTCTTACTCCGATCTGATGGATATGTCGCATAATAGACTTGAATTGCTTGTGTTGCCAACACAAATGGATCATAGGCCTTATAGTTGGATTTAAGACTTATTTCAATAAGATTGTACAAAGGATGCACGTTGATTCCAATTTTAGGTGTATTGTCAAACCAATGACATTTGAATAGGAAAGTTTTCTGATTTGGATCGAAAGAGTATGTCACCTCATAAATTTCCTTTAAAACCCCATAATAGTCTTGCATATGCACTTCTGGGTCATTACTACCTTTAACACATACACCACTGTTATAAGTTGACTTTCCATAACCATACTCTTCTGTTTGAAATTTATACCCATTAACGAAAAAAGTTTTGCATTTTCTCACTTCTTTTTGAGGCCCAAATGCTAAAAACTTTAATCTTTTATCCATCACATTATTAACAGGGTCACATACCTAATAATAAAACAAGCATAAATTAATATGTATCTAAATGAATGTAATGCATGCCTAATTAAATGCTAGCATGAATTTTATTATGTTACTCTTGCATAATTGAGAAATCAATCACTAAAATTGGATGCAAGTGGAATATCAGGATTCGCTTCCTCAAAAATACTACAAAAGCATCAAAGTATGTGAGATGCTTATATTTTGAAAGCAAACTCATGAAATGATATTTAAATTTACCTTATAAAAGGTTCCACTTCTTTGCAGTTAAGAAGTATGTAATTTCGGGCAGCATAGTACTCTTCATCATTCAACCAATGTTTTTTCCAACCACCATAAGGGCGCCCTTCTTTCTTAGATACGGACAACGAGCAATCATTGGAAAATTCTTCTACTTTAGGATCATTACGAGCGATAGAGCTGTTCATTTTTTTTACATGATCCTCAAAATAATAAGAAAAGAATTTTGCCGCTTCTTCCATGATGTAGGCATTGCAAATTGATCCTTCCACACATGCTTTATTAGTCACTTTTTTCTTTAAGTGCCTTATGTACTTAATGTAATATGTATAAGAGAACTTGAAAATTTACATATATATGTATATATATATTAACATAATACAAATTTATAAACAACCTTTCAAACGGATACATCCATCCATATTGAACAGGTCCTCGCATTCTGGCTTCAAATGGAAGATGTATTGGAAGATGCTCCATTAAATTAAATAAACCTAAAGGAAATATTCTCTCTAACTTGCAAATTAATTCTGGTATGATCTTCTCAAGCTTACCAATTCGTTCCAATGTTAGCGTGGTTGTGCATAACTCTTTGTAAAATAGACTAAGCTCCGTTACAACACACCAAACTTTATGCGGAAGCAGCTCCTTGAAAGCAATTGGAAAAAAGGTTCTCCAAAAATAAATAACAGTCATGAGTTTTCATTCCATTCATTCTCATACTATTTAAATCAACACATCTACGTAAATTTAAAGCAGTACCATCGGGAAATCGTAAGGTTTCAATCCACTTCAACAAAATTCTACAAATTTCTCGACTTAGCTCGTAACATGCTTTAGGTTTAAAATTATTGTTCTCTTCATTCAGCTCTAGTTCGGGACGTTTGCAATAAAGTCGAATATCACGTTTTGATCTCAAATCGTCTTTAGTTTTACCTTTCACATTGAGAACCGTATTGAATACATTTTCGAAAACATTTTTTTCATTATGCATAACATCGATATTATGATGAAGTAGTAAATTTCTCCAATATGGCAACTCCCAAAATATGCTTTGTTTGCACCAATTATGACTCAAGCCTTTTCCTTCAATGTTGATAATTAATCCATTTGGATTATTGTATATCTTTGGAAAGTCTTGCACACGGTCATAAATTTCTTCACTAGAACACATAGGCGGTGCTTCAATGGTTACTGTTATGTTTCTTCGAAAATCCTTCTTGTTTTGTCTACATGGATGATCAAATTCTAAAAAACAACGATGACAATCAAACCAAGACATTTTCCCCCCATTTGCTAAACGAAACGACGATGTCCACTCCATGCAATATGGGCACGCTAATCTACCAGTCGTACTCCAACAAAAAGCATACCGCATGCTGGAAAATCACTAATAGTCCATAATAAAGATGCACGCATGATAAAATTATTCTTCTCTGACACATCGTAAGTAAGAACTCCATCATTCCAAAGGAGATTCAACTCATCAATTAGCGGTTGCAAATATACGTCTATGCCTTGTTTAGGATCTCTAGGCTCAGGAATGATTAGAGTTAAGAACATGTAAGGATTTTTCATACACATCCAAGGTGGCAAATTATACGATGTCAAAATAACTGGCCATGAAGAATATTGTTTTCCAAATTGATCAAATGGCGCGAATCCATCTGTACACATGCCTAATCTAACATTACGTGCCTCTTTTGCAAAGTCGGGATATGTTCTATCGAAATGTTTCCATGCTTCTCCATCTGATGGATGACATAACAATCCCTCGTTATAACTTCGAACGGCATGCCAACTCATGTGAGATGCAGTTGCCATAGATGCATACATCCTTTGTAACCTAGGAACAAGCGGCAAGTAATGCAACCTTGTGTATGGAACATCTTTCGTTTTATTTTTCTTTCCCTTGTATCTTTCGGCAGAACAATATTTGCAACTCCTAAGCTCCTTATCATTTTTCCAAAACAGCATACAACCATTTCGACATGTATCTATTTTATGATATGGCAATCCAAATGCAGTTACCAACTTCTTCATTTTATAATAACTGTCGCCCAAGACATTATCAGAAGGCAACATCTCCTCATTAGCTTTAAGATACTCATCAAATTCGTTTTCTGAACTATTATATTTTACTTTAATTACAATATATCTAGCAGCTGCAGATAATTCTGTATGAGTTTCACAACCATTCCACAAAGGTCGATTCACAGCATGTAACAAATCAAAAAATTTCTTTGCTTCTGCATTAGGAGGTTCCTCCACACCTAAACCTCTCTCTGACACATTGTGGAGGAGTGGACCTGCGGCATCATAAACCATGGATTCCATCCTCTTTTCTTGGTTATAACTCTCATTATGATCAAAAATATTAATCTCATTGTCGTTAGTGCTAGTTGTACAGGTAAATTCTCCTTGAAACGTCCACAACTCATAATCAAGTATAAAAACGTACTTGCACAAATGACATTTAACTGTATCACCATCCCAAAGAGCTTCATTTTTGCATTTTTTGCTAGGACATCTAATTTCTTGATCTCCAAACTCTTTAGAAGCAAAATTTATAAAAACATCAATACCTTTGAAAAAGTCCTCCAATATTACACCTTGTCTATCTTTTCGCTTGTACATCCAAGTACGATCCTTCATATAATCCATTTCAACTGCGTTGCACAATGTTGTAAAAATATCTAATATGCTTCTTTATGAATAAATTAATCCAAGTACTATACATTTATTCGTATAATTATGACTTTTAAAGGATAAAATAAATCAACTTGTAAAATGACAGAGTATGGTACTGTATCAGTAATAATGGCACCTTTGTGTGTCAAATAGAGTGTTTAATCATCTTATAAAATGACATAGTGTGGTACTATTTCAGCAATTAACTAAAATAAATAACAAGAAAAAGGAATGTAGAAAATTTGATCAACTAAATCAACTGAATGCATCAAACCCACATCAATAAATTTAGCTCGTATATAATAAAATATTACAATTTTTTTTAAAGTCTTTTTCTTCAGGTGTTACCATTGTTCAGGCAAAACAACTTATTTGTGCTACGTAAAGAAATCTACTGCTGTTTGACAAGAATATTAGGCTGTATTTCAGAACTGTCTGAGATACCATTATCAATCTGCGTGATGTTGAAAAATGAAAATATTAACAACTTTCATGTTCTTTCACTCAACACGTCAAAGTAACAATTTTTCTCAATCACATTCATGTTTGTTCTTAGAAGCTCATATCCGCATTCATTCTTAGAAGTAAAATTTTACAACATTACATTTTTAGTCCTTATTTTAATAATATGTCCTAGAATTAGACCTACAACAAGTGATCGATAAAATATAATTTTGTCATGGACAAAGCATTGCCTATAAAGTGAAATTCAATATGATGTAGTGCTTATATATTTAGGGTTAGAATAGATTAGGGTTTTCGATCATGATAAGAGGCTCTAATGAGTTCATTCTTGATGCATCCATTTCAATCAAGTAATTTAACTACACTGCATTCGTCTTTTAAGATCCATAATAGAATAAAAAATACACAACAAAATAGAGAAACATAATGGATGTGAACATGGGTTTTTGTACAACATTCATCTTTTAAGATCCATGTCATGCAGTAATCAAAATTCAACATTCTACAAGAAGGATGTAAAATTTTTTACAGGATTATGTAAAATCAAAAAGTAATCGCAAAAAAAAGAGGGTTGGAGGTTAATTTACCAAAATTAGTAATTGGACTTCGGAATCAAGTAGATAGCTCATTACCGCAGTGCTTCAAAACCCTCACCCAGAAAATGGAGTTTGGAATCTCGGCAAATGAAAGATAACGCGAATTGGAATCTATGTCAACATCTTGGTTGCCTTCATCGGTTAGCTGACGAATTAGATTTATGGTTTTGGTAAGAGAGAGGGAAATGTGAAAAAGTAAAGGAACGGCAGAAACGAGAAGAGAGGAGTGGGAAACAAAAAAAGTGGAGGGATGGCTGCAATGAAAAAAGAGAGGCAAATAGCGATTCAAATCAAGGAGGGAAAATAAAAAAAAGGAGATAATGAAAATCGGTTGTTGAACGCACCGAATGGAAATCAGCTGTTAAATGCATCAATGAAAACAGCGGCAGATATTCCATATGACAATTTTTCTTTTTAAGTAATGACTATTAAATATATAATGGGGGACTGGAAAGATTTGTTTATTAATGACTATTAAAAGCACAAATATTGCATATGACGCACGAAAGGAAAGATTGTAAAATAATGACTATTAAATATATATTGGTCAATTGTAATTGTTATTAAATAATAATGGCCAATTATAATTGTTAAATATATATTTTAAATAATGAATTTTCTTTTTAAGCATCAAATATTGTTATTAATCATTAATTATTAAAAAGTATTAACTAATATTAAATATGGAATATTAGTCTTAATTTTCAATATTTTTTTAATCATTATTATTAATAATAATTAATACTAATATTATCTATTACTCAATAATAAAAATTATTTTATTGTGCTTATTGACTATATAAAAGTAATTATCAAACAATAAAAAATTGTAATTAATTATTAATTATAAACATGTTGATAATTATTAAAAAAATAACACTAAAGCATCTTTTATAAAAATAACACAAAAACTCTTGCAAATACATTAGAATTTTGCTGTAAAATACCATCAAAACATATTCGTCGGTATTTTGTCTCCGTTTGCAGCGGAAAATAGAAGCGGAATTTTTTTTTTGGTAAACTGACGCAAATTGCAGCGGATTAGTGAGGGAAAGAACAAAACGACAGTGATAAATAAAAAGAAAAGAAAATTGAAAACCAAGAAAATATCCCTCGTAGTTCTCTTGGAAATCCGTCGCAAATTAGCGATGGAAATTTCCGCTTCTAAAATCTGACGCAAAATCAATGTTTTCTTGTAGTGTCAAATCATTGGCGGAAAACAACTCCTTGAAGCTCCTAAAAGTGCGGTTATTCAATCTAATCAGAAGAATACGCAGGGGAAGAAGCGAGCCAACAACGGAAACGACAACAAAGCTAATAAAAAGTTTCGTCCTTTTGACTCATCTGATTTAACACCTCTGAATGATACTCCCGAGAACATTTACGTTTCCATAAAGGATGCAGAAAATTATCTAGAGCCCCAACCAATAAGAATGAATGACCATCTGACCAAATCTGGGAAGTTTTGTCGGTATCATAATCAGCCAGGCCACAACACCAACGAGTGCAGACAACTAAGATCATTGATTGAAGAGCTAATTAAGAAGAACCGTTTGCAACAGTATGTGAAAAATTCTCAAGATGCAAATCCTTCTGCGACTACCCAGGGGCAAGGGGCATCAATGACCACTCTGGTCCAAGCAACATAACTTCTGCTCACACTATTCCAAGGCTGATAATCAACTGATGACCGTCGATGATCCAACATCCGTAGCTCAGAAGAAGCGATCACTATCGCCTTTACTTTACTTCCTGCATTACTTTACTCTTTGATATATTCTACTTTCTTGTACATATTCTGTAGTGATTTACATGCATTGCACCGAACAATAGCACTATGAATGAAGTATTACCTGCCTGTATAAATCTATGTCTTGTCAATTTACATGAAAATTTGCTAACAGATGATTTCTAATTATAGGCTATCCGACGAGTCAAACGCACAATAAAGCATCAAACAATCCCGGATTCGAAACCTCATCCCCTAAAGGTTCGTGGGAGTCTAGGGCACATCAGTCAGGCAACGATCACTTACCAAAGTTAAGTGACTCCGACTGATGACTGACATTTGCTCTGCGGATCGATGCAACCTTCACCTTACCTTATGGTTCATGGAGGTCTAGGTGCTTCAGCCGGGCAGCGATCACTTACCAAAGTTAAGTGACTCCGACCGAAGGCTGGTGCCCGCTCCGTGGATCATCCCAACCTTACCTCATGGTTCATGGAGGTCCAGGTGCTTCAGCCGGGCAGCGATCACTTACCAAATTTAAGTGACTCCGACCGATGGCTAATGCCCGCTTTGTGGATCAAAACAACCTTTACCTCATGGTTCATGGAGGTCCAGGTGCTTCATCCGGGAAGAAATCACTTACCAAAGTTAAGTGACTCCGACCAATGGCTGATGCCCACTCTGTGGATCAAAACAACCTTTACCTCATGGTTCATGGAGGTCTAGGATGCTTCAGTCGAGCAGCGAGCACTTACCAAAGTTAAGTGACTTCGACCGATGACTGACGCCCGCTCCGTGGATTGATATAGCCTTAACCAAAGGTTCGTAGGAGTCCAAGGTACCTCAGTCAGGCAGCGATCACTTACTGAGTTAAGTGACTCCGACCGATGAGTGATGTTCGCTCTGTGGATCGATGCAACCTCACCCCACACCCAAACTCCACTGGAGTTCGCACTGCAAAATGATGCGACAACCAAAAATTTTTTCCATATAGAAAGCAACTTCTCCTCAGCAGAAATGAACTCTACAATGTCAAGTCAGTTAACTGAAGAAGACGAACATTAAATTAAAATGACCTCTACAAAATACGGGGCATCCAATGGAATCTCAACGTCAAAATTGATCAACAAAGCAAACAAAAATTGAGCTATAGAAAAATTATCCTCATAATGAAGACCGGTGATGACCTCCTAAGCCGGGGCACCAATAATCCAAGAGTCTCCAAAAAGAGAAGCAGAGGATAATCACAAATATGTACTTCTCAAATGCGAAATATCTTATACCATCATATAAGTCATTAAAACAATAACGTTTGAAATCCACAGTCGACTCTAGTTGATTAGCTGATTCTAAGCATTTAATGCAAATTCAAATTTGAATATCGTATTCGTACAGACAATATTAAGTGAATTATAAACCGTTGAATAAAATAATTCTGTACAAATACTTTATTCAATTCACAGTAAAATTTGTTATAAGTCATTCTCAGTGATCAAACTAATCCGCTATCGATATGGATGACCGATAGTGAAGTATAAGTCCAAAATTGCACAATGCTTGTTTTAATTACAGAACAGGTGATCCAAAGCATATGAATTCAAAGTATGATCTGCCGTAGCAAATGAAAAAGCTATAACTGAACCTCAATGTAGAATATATCAATAATAATGTTTATTTCGAAGCTCGCATTTCTCGCGAGCAAAAAATGCAAGCTTCGAGGGACAAATGTAAACACTGTTAAAACAAAGTTCAAAGCACTGGGCCGGTCGCAAATATGGATCAGCCTCAACGAAACGAATTGGATCGGTCAGTATTCACGGATCGGGTCGGTCAGTTTTAGTGGCCTGGGTCAGACAGTGGTAACAGATTGGGTCGAACATTTCCAACAGTTCGGATCGGTCTATTCTTTAAAGCACTGGATCGGGTAGGTCAATATCGAAGCACCGGGTCAGCTAGTGATAAGGGGTAGGGTCGGTTCATATATTCAAGAATTGGTCGGCTATGTCAAAACCCTGCGGACGTGAAGCTCCAGCAAACTTCAATATGAGCCAACTTGTATGGCTCTGAACGTGAGGCAATATATTTAGCTGATCACGCAATGAGATGCTACACAAAGTATACTCATGCCAACATAACAACTTGTCTGCATACATTGATATGTATGTTTATTCTAGTGCAAAATCAGCAGAGTATGGTGCCACGTATGATGTGTTTAGAAGTCGTGGAACATGCAACAAAAGAATGCCATTTTCGTACTCACCTAGTATTTCGACCATACAAAAAGTATAAAACATACATGTATATGAATGGAGAAACAAGCATGCTACCAAAATAAGGTCTGGACGTGGAAAGCTTGTAAAGATACAAGTCATATCCAAGAGAAATGGACAACGTTAGCAATGCATACAAATATCACCCAACATACATGAGTCAATAGTAGTCTAAAATAGTGACATGGTTATGCATGTGAAGGAACAAATATGAACTGATTATTTTGCAATGAAGAACAAATCAATTCCAAAGTTCATATGGGTTGGACTGTAGCATGATGATCTCCACATAAATTATGAGTCGGCTCAGATAATAACAAGAAATGGCCATACGACAGGAGTCAGCTAAATACGTGAACGGATTGGTGCACAGTCATTATTTGGATTGGTATCATAGTTGACTCGGGTCGGGACATTCAATACGCAGTGGCATTTCAAAATGAATCGGGTCGGGCATATTGTGCATGCGGCGTCATTATAGTAAATTGCATGGACAGGCATCAACACATGTGGACAAATGGCTCGGGCACATCATGTATGCGGTGGCACATTCTGTAATTAAACCGGGTCGGTGCGTTATACAACAGTGGATCGGGACATCTAAGTAAAAGACGGAAGGACCAAAAGGAATTTGGACCAGTACACAACAAAAGTGGATCGATGCTACCCCGATCCAAATTACCCCGAGCCAAACTACGCCCGATCCAAGTCTATCCCGATCCAAACTACACAGCGGTGGCAGAACCGTAAATATTGGACCATGACAGCTGTACACAGCTATAAAGTGGACCAATGGCATTTCTGTAAATAATGTTTAGCCCGTGCCAGATCTATGCCCGAGCCAAACCCTGCACTCCGTAATTACGAAACTGCCATCGCCTCTAAACTTCTTCTATAAATAGCCCCTTTAATGCGATGTATGTGGTGATAAAATTTGTAATTCTCTCCATAATGATGAAAAGTGATTGAAAAGTGGACGTAGATTCATAGCGAATCGAACCACTATAAATATTCCTGTGTCTTTTACTTGTTTTTCTCCATTTATTTAGCGATTATGGCCCTTTTAATTTCTAACCATAATTGGTGAAGTGTGATTTCACACCCTTGGTGTTGATTCCAATTTTGAGATCAACAACATATAACTGTCACTTTTTCCAATTTTGAAAGGAAGTGTCCTTTCACTATTTGAAATGATTCAGAATCGTTGCAACCTTTCATACTCCATAAAAAGGGGTTAAAACCAAATTTTTTTTCATCTCTTCTTCTCTAACTTCATCCTCTTTCTCTACGTCATTATTCTTAATCATTTTTATGGTTTCTACACTTACACTCTGCTGAATTCAATTACGTTTTGATCAAACTTCTTCTCTCTACTATTTGAATCAAGTGCTATTGAGGAGTTCTAGGGCTGTTTGTAGTTATTTGGGTTGAGTAAAAGTTAGGATCGTTGGTATCCCTTGTAGTCGTTAAATCGATGGGGATAGAATCGGTGGTATCCCTTGTAGCCATTAAATCAAGGTGGTTGGAATTGGTGGTATCCCTTGTAACCGTGAAATCAAGGGGGTTGTAATTGAATTTGGATACAGTAATAAAACTCTGCGCAATCCAGCGTTGCGTGGAACTGGACGTAGGAGCAATCCAAACCAGTATAAAATCCGGTGTGTTCTTTCCTTTTCTACATCTTTATTGCTGTTTATTTCGTATTTGTGTTTGAATCTGTGATTGTGTTTGTAATGTCTGATTCATCTCATAGTTCACACAAGTTTTAGTTTTTGTTTAAATTCTCACAAACACTATTCAACCCCCTCTAGTGTTTGTTTTTCCTTAACGATCCATTCCTCATTTCCTAACAAGAACCTGAGGTGAAAAGGAAAGAAGAAGAGAGAAAGAAAGCTAGTCAGACATAAAGCCTAGTGAGTTCAGTAATTACTAGCATGAGTGTTAAAAGAGGAAATCTAGACAGAATAGCAGCTTAAAGCATAACACAGTAAATAAGAACAAAAAGATAAGCGTAGACTTAGTTGGTGGTCAAATCACTCGATTTGTGCACCATTTGCTGCAACTCGTAAATTAGGATATAACATAATTCTACCTAGCGATTGCTCCTGAACCACAATTATGATGACCTATGCTGACTATGGTCTCAGGTTTATCAGACTCGATCCCTCAGCTCTAAGGACATACCGTAAATCACATGAGTCACAACCTTTTCTTTTCCATAATCGGTGCAATGTACGCTCACCGCCCTACTGGAATGCTCCCATACCCTCGTTGTTTGGACCCCTTACTACCCAGTTTAGTATAAGCGTGTCTTCGCCTTCTCGTGAGACCATGATGTAGTGTGAATAAAAGGGATACTGACTGATGCAGATCCCCAACCAAAAATGCAAATTTGACATAAGTCACCCTTAGACTTATTTCTCAATTTAATCTACTAGCACCAAGGCCACCATAGAATTATTGTTGACCGTCTAGCTACATCAAACGCCCATAGAATTGTCAACAAACGCCTTGGTCATTATAAATTAATCATTTTAGTTATCATCCTATTTTCCCTAATCAGCCTACCACTGCTACTGGAATGGACCACTACTACGAGCCCTTTATTTTTCTTAATCAGTCATCATTGCTGGAACGGACTCCTCCTACACATTTTCTTATTAGGCAACTTATTTTCCTCAATCAGCTTATGCTACCGGAACATACCACTACTATTCATGCTTATTAATTTGTTTATTTTAAACTTAACGCCCAATTTAAGTTTATTAGTAGGCCTACTTTCTTCACGTAACTTTGCCATATCATAGGTTGTATATAAACTTCAATTTATATGTTGTCTATAAACGTCACTTTTGTTTAATTTCATTGTACAACCTAAACCCTGCTATTTAATGTCTATCCAAATGTCATTTATTTAGTTTATCAATGTTATAGTTTAATTACCCTTTATTGCATAATTCCAATAAGCCCCATATTTTTCTTTTTTTACATAATTCATATTTTTACCCAATTAGGCAACAAACAAATAGGAATTAATGATTTAGGCTATTTGAAAGCCTAAACTGGAAGTGAAATTTAAAAGGAAAATGGCCTAGGTTCTTGCATGGCGTAGACTCATATAGATAAGAACAAATTTAAAATAGAATAAGGTTGAATCTGAACTATAACTAAAATCATATATGAAGAAAAGAAATAGTGATGAACTGAATAAAATAGCAGTAATATAGTAGATTACTAAAATAGACAGAAGAAATGATAGAAGCAGTAATCAGATATTCATAGATTATTTATCAAAAGGAAAACTATAATTTGAAGAAATCAACAACTATTATACTATCAAAATAAACCCTGATTCATACTGATCTTGTAATTACTGAAAGTACTCACAATTTTTAAGCAAATCCGATAAGCCCTAGTAGGAAATCTCTATATACAAATATTCTTCAAAAATATGTGCAAACCAAATTCTTAGAACTTCATCAAAATATTTGAGGAGAAGGAGGAAGATAATAAAGAAAATGGAGTAGGGACAACTATGGTTAGATCTGGAGCTATATTTATTATAGAGTTAGAGTATTTAGGACCGCTAAATTTTAGGTTAAAAACTTAGGCCATCAGATTAGAAGAGGTCTCCAGAAAATGCAATTGAAGTCAGCCCGTATCGCACCAAAAACGTGCGCATCAGGTTCCACATGTTAGTGGGATGGGTCGACTCATCCCTTAAGTGGGTCAGCCCACTTGGTGTTTTTAGGTCACCCTAGTTTACGTAATTTTCGATTGGTATAATTTCTAATTAAGTCATTGTTTATTCGATTTTCAAACTTCCTTCTTTCATATCATCTTGGTTTTAAGTTCGATTTCAGCAAATCAAATATCTATCTTAACCAGAAATTTGTAACGGACTCAATGGAGCAACCCCCGTTTTTCCCATTTCCCAATATTGTTCTGATAATATTTATTTTATTAATCTTTAATTAAGTTGCTTTATAAAAAAATTGGGTTGTTACAAGACTGATAATATTTGTATCATTTGCTGTTTATGTATATTCTGAATTTTAACTATGTTGTGAGCCATGTTGTACAAGGATATGTTTTCTAATTACGAACTGATGTGATGTACTAAGTTTATGAATCAATGCAGTGAACCTATATAATGTATGTTCTGAGTTTATGGATTTATGTATTGTACACTATTAGTTTTATTCGATAATGGATATGCTAAATGGTATGTGTTATTATTATTGGAAATAGAATGTTTGTGACAGATTTGCCTCCTAGATGACGGTCTGTCCACCCTTCAGATGCTGGTGCGAGCGATACAACACTGGATTAACGTCTGGTTGTAAATATCATACCTAAGAGTGCAGGGTAAGCAACTAATTTAGTGAAGTTTCATCATACTTTTTATAGGATTTTTGAGACCAAGCCTGCAGACTTTACTTTATTTGTTTCTATATCAGCCGATGGCTAAAAGCCTTTTTGTTTTGACCGCCCACGGCTAAAACCCATCGTTATACGAAGCTGTTCTTGTAGTGGTGGATCCAGGCCCAGCCCATGGGCAAGGCGACCAAGACGACTACCTAGAGCCATTGGTTTGATGGGAGCAACAGTTGAGGGTCGTGGAGAGGTTATCAAATTTTTATATTAAAATTATTTTATACATGTGATTTATCTTAATTCTATTAGCTGACAAAGTGCTATGGTGGTAATGTTGTTGCCTTTGTAAAGGGCAACCAAGGTCCAAATCTCGCACTATATGAATTCCACCTTCTTATATTAGGTGACCCAACCTGCAGACTTTACTTTATTTGTTTCTACCATTTTAAAACAATAGCAAGGAAAGTTAATTAAGAATATAGGATCTAGAAGCTATGAATAACCGAGTTACTGACTACTAGTTGCGAAAAAGCATGAAGCTAAAGCAATAAAAGCTAAACAAATATTGTGTCGTATCGGATGCCAAAGCCGATGTCTGTGCCTACGTTTCTCCTCATTATTTCATGTATTATTAATTAATAGGAAATGTTAAGATCACACACATTAAAGTTCGAATTTACTTTGGTGTCTTCATTAAATTCTAACAATATAATTAATTTCAAATGCGAGTTTAATTTTGTATCTAAACATCAATGCTTTCTCCTATGCATAAAAGTGTATCATTCCTTAACTAATGGAGCTTAGTATTTATGTTAGCATGTCACTAATTCTTTGGAGCATTAGGGCAACTCCAACAATTACACCGAATTCCAAATTCCCGAAATTTGCACCTATATTACGCTCCAACAGAGGTTGAAACTGCGCTTTGTTCTGAAATCGGGGAGAAAAGTCCCGGAATCTCCAAACTCCCGAAGCGCTTGTTGAACAAACGCGTGGAAATTCAACAAGCACGCGCTTGTTGAACAAGCGCATGTAATCACGCTTTTGTTTAACAGACGCGTGGAGTTTGTAGATGAAATTTTGTGATATTTACCTTCCTTCCACCGAAATGTTGAAACGAAGATGTAATTAAACAAAAACGATCAACATTTATACAAAAGCTTAAGTTACGTGATTTCACTAACAGACGCGTGGAGTCATTAGATGAAATTTTGTGATATCTATCTTACTTCCACCGAAATTTAGACACAAAGATGTAATTAAACAAAAATGATCAACAGTTTTACAAAAGCTTAAGATACATGATTTCACTAACAATTAACGGATACATAGTTTCAGATATTGATTAAAGGATATAGTACAGTATTACAACTACTAAAGCTACGAAAACACAACTAAGGGTATATAGTTTTACTGACTTCCAACAAAGTTCCATAGATGATCTGTTAAATCTTTCTGGAGTCTTCGATGAATGTGAGCGTTATGGTAGGACATTTGGCTTTCGACATGAAACTCAAGCTCTAGTTCGCTTTCAATCATATTTTCGTGCCAAATCTCAAGTGATGGAGCAGGGCAATCGTAATTGAAATCATCCTCCATGTCTCTTTCGTCCTCTATAATCATGTTATGTAATAACACAAGTATACATTATCCTAGTCATTTTAATTGGATACCAAAGTTTGCATGGATTACTGACTATGGCAAATCTAGATTGTAAAACGCCAAATGCTCTTTCAACATCCTTTCTTTGTCCCTCTTGCATTGCTGCAAATCTTGCTTGTTTATTGTTTTGTGGGTTCGGTATTGTCTTGACAATGGTACTCCATTGTGGGTATATACCATCGCCTAGATAATATCCATGGTCATACTCACGGCCCTCTAAAGTAAAATGATATGGAACTGACCTACCATTCGCCAAATCGTTAAACAACGTTGAACGTTCAACTACGTTCAAATCATTGTTCGAACCTTGCATTCCGAAAAAAGCATGCTGTATCCACAAGTCGTACGATGCTCTAGCTTCAAGTATAATAATTGACGTATGAGACTTACCCTGATAAGCTCCAGCATATGCTTTCGAACAATTCTTCCACTCCCAATGCATGCAGTCTAAAGATCCTAACTTCCCTGGCCATCCTCTGCTACCATGCATATCCATTAACATTGCAATGTCGGCTTCGTTTAGTCTACGCAAGTATTGATTACTATAAACGTCTATGATTGCTTGGCAGAAATGGTCTAAGCATTCTAGTACTGTCCTTTCTGCCATTTTCAAATTTACGTCTTGAGCATCAACAAGACCTCCATTGGCTATCATACGTAGTGCAGCTGTCATCTTTTGAATACCGGAGAGCCCCATTGTCATAGACGCATTGCGTTTGTAGATAAAGTAGGAATCGTGTTGTTTAATACATTCTAGGATTCGAAGAAACAAAGGACACCTCATTCGGAATCTCCTTCTAAACTCTGTAGTTGTATACCTCGGATTTGAAACAAAATACCCTTCCATTAGTCTCTCGTTGTGCCATGCATGATGTTGATTTTTATCTCGATGGCCTACAACATAACCTCCATGTTTTTTTCTAGATTCACCATCTCCTAATGCAGCTATAAGCTGTCTTTGTTAACAAAATGATCATCCACCATAATATCAAAGTCTTTGTCACTATCATCGAACAACAAATCATTTTCAGTGGCCATTGTGGACTTTTGAGTTTTTGAGTGTATATACTAAAAATATTGGACTGTGTTTGAGTAGTGAATGCTACAAGTTTTCCTCCTAATATAACAATTCATGCAATGGTTACCACATTCAAATGTTTGAAATAAAGCTGTAGTGGCTTTATCACTGACATAAAGCAACACTTTAAGGCTGTATCACTGACATAAAGCAACACTTTAAATGTGGCATGCATTGGTTACCGCGGTATGATTGTCATAAAGCAAGTCATGCATTGGTTACCGCATTCCAATATTTGAAATAAAGCTGCAGTGGCTGTATCACGGACAAAAAGCAAGACTTTAAGGCTGTATCACTAACATAAAGCAACACTTTAAATGTGGCATGCATTGGTTACCGCGGTATGATTGTCATAAAGCAAGTCATGCATTGGTTATCGCATTCAAATATTTGAAATAAAACCGCGGTATGTTTGTTTTATTTATTCACTAGTACACTACGGAGCTATATATCTCTGTCGAATTACTCACAACTTACCTCACTCCAACTACTCTGTGCTTTACCACTACTATGCCTTCTTGGCCATCATCTTCAGACTCTGAAGAACAGCCGTATGAACAGATGACTTCAGGAGCTTGCAGATGAACTCGAGTTTCTAAACGAACTGAGCTCTCGGGTTGGATCACCGTCCGAGCAACAACCCGTCCAACCTCCACATCAAGCCCAAGTACCAAATGTTCAAAACACGCATGAACAGTTCGTCGTTCTACCACCATCCGAACAACAGTCCGTCCAACCTCCACATCAAGCCTAAGCACCAAACGTTCTACCACGGCATGAAGTTGATTCTTATCAAGTACCACATGTTCCAATTCCTTATGAACAGGAAGGTGATTTTTATCAAGTTTGCTGCTATTGCGGTTATCCAGTTGACGTTGTGGTTCGAGCAGATGGAAACAATATTGGCCATCACTTTCAACAGTGTCCATACTATCTGAATGTATGCAGTTACGCAGAATGGATAGACGAATCTCTGGGCCTAAGGGGAATTACATATGCAAATGAACTCGAACACGAGATTAGACGTCCAAAACGTTATTAAACATTTGTGGTTTAACCGTGATGATTAGGCGACTTAAAATACCAACAAACAAGAAGGAAGTTTTACTACCCTTAGTTATATTATCTATTCCTATGTAAGTATATGTTGCATCCTAAGTTTTATTATCGCAATAAACTAAAGCTTAAGATACATGATTTCACTAATAACTAATGGATACATAGTTTCAGATATTGATTAAAGGATACAATACACTATTACAACTACTAAAGCAACGAAAGCACAACATCAGAAACCTACTCATCCCGGGATCAGGTTAGCCAACTATAGCAAAGCTTGTAAGCATTATGACCCACAATATCCATCCCGTGTTCAGCCAGGTAACGAGCATCAAAATTTGCTTGAGATGCTTGAAGTATTTCTTCATCTTCCACTGTCTGGACAATCGAATGGTAGCAATCGTAAGCTTCTACAAAACGACGGTGAGCTAAATGAGTTTCGACTGTTGATCTTCTAATGGGACACCTATGGTGACTGTCATGTAATTTTGCGATCATTGACCAAATCTCTTCATGGTTGAAACCTCCACCTCCTTTAATCAATAACGTATCTCGAAGTTCAACTTCAAAATACGCTTTCACGAGGATGTATAATTCATCTGCAGAATATTTGTTTGTTGAACCTAATGAAGATGAGGCCCTATGGTTAGCACGAACTGGTTGAGCTTGTACGCTTCTAGTAGGCCGTCTTATTGTAGGTCATATTTGCGGTGCAGGAACCTCTTCAGGCACCTCGTTTATTTGAGTTTCTAGCAAGAATCCTACCTCATTTTGGTTATCTTTGGTTTGTTCTCACTCATCGAACATTTGATCCATTTGTTCATCACTTATATACCAATCTCCCATTTAACCTATGGAGTTATTTACGAAAGAAGAGCAATCCATCATCTACTATTTAAATGAAAAGATCAATCCCATTTAACTTTACACATGGCGACCCCATATACTAAGAATATACACGGGGATGACCCTAGTTTCTTACTTTGCTTTACTAAAGCAGTGGTCAAGTCATCTTTAATCAGTACGAGTTGTCAAGTCATGTTTTTTCTATTCCTTGGACAACCTATAACACGTTACCTTAGTGGTGCAAAGTGTAGTAACATCAATTGCTGAAATATAAAGCTGTAGCAACTCAACTGTTGAGGACAAAGGGTTGTCTTGTCATATGTCCATATCCTACTGCTCAATTAATGATGACAAAGCTTTACCAAAAAGCAACCCCCTTGTTTAAGTAGTTTACACTTCGTCCCCCTAACCATACCTATAAAATTGTGCGTTCTACATCAATCACGACGATAAAAACAAAAGATTACATATGATATATTAAAAATATGAAGCAGTATATAAACATATTCTTAAAATTAATAGTTTTTTGTTGAAATTTTTTTGAAATTTTAAACGTAATATTATATACTAAAAATGCTAGATTAGAATTTAGCTGCTATAAACCACGCGTTTGTTCAACAAACGAGCGGATCCAAGCGCTTGTTAAACAAGCGCTTGGATACGTGCGTGTGTTGAACAAACGCGCGGTTTGAGAAATGTTGGGAAATTCCACCTGTTTGATTTTTCGGGGTGTAGAATTTTGGAATTCTACACTTGATTCGTTGGACATGCTCTTAACGGCCTGAATTATTTTTGGATTCATTAACTAAAAGTATAAATAAACGGGTTCCGAAATATGAAATATGGCTCGATTTGCTGTTTTTCGTTTTGAAATATGAACTAAGCTTATTGCCCACCTTGCCAATAATCTTTCAGTGGTCGCACAAACCATTATCAGTAGGCTCATGACTGTACCCACCGACTAACTTTCAGACATATTCCCTCTAGTCTCAATCATCGATCATGTTCGCTATATAACTAGTGATGACTAGAAAAAAATAGTTGGCATATTAACTACGAAGTCTATACAACCATATACTGTACTAGGCAAGTAATGGCATAGAATAACGTCATATCCATTTTCTTGGGACAAAAAAAAGTCATATGATCCTACTTCTATTGATTAAACATGATGCTAGTTATACTGATTAAATGAGCAATAGTATTGATGGTACTTTTAGCTTCAAGGAGTTACATAGGTAGCGTTTGATTTGTGAACTGGGCAGTTAAAGTTTGTGTCTGCGTCAGACGCTTCCACTGTGGGTCCCACACTTTTGCCCCTTCTTGCCGAGCGGCTGAAATTGGAGCTTAAGAGTCAGACGCGACTGACGCGTCTGACGCCAACAGAAAAATTTACAAACGTCTATATTTTGCCAAGTTATAAATTCAACCTCTTCACTTCACCAATCCACACCGTTTCCTTCAACAATTCACACCGCAAACTCATCAAGTTTTCAACGACAATGGCTGAAGTAAATCATCCGAAAGCAACATTTCGCCGTCCTCCAAAAGTATGGTCTTCGTTTACAATTTCAGAGTTTCTCCGTATAGCTGTTGAAGCTTACCAAGTTGCTGGAAAGAACAAAAAAGGGATACACAAGAGGATTACATCTATTCTGAACGAGTCTTTAGCTACTTCATGGACCGAAATCCCAGTCTCTGCTGAACAAGTGACGGCTAAATACGACGCTTATGAAAAGAAATGGACTGTATGGCGCAATTTGAATGACAAAATGGGCGCCAGATGGGATGCTAAATAGGGAAAAGTGAGTGGAAGCGAAAGTTGGTGAGTGAATGACAAAACTCCTTTTTTGTAAATTTACAAGTTCAGTACTGTATTTCATCTATTAGTTTATAACTTAATTCTCTATTTAGGAGTACGGACCTACAGTTTTAAAGTACAAGACGTCCCCAATAGAAAATTTAACCAAACTGGAGCAAATATTCGGCAACAGCGTTGCAACAGGATCTGGTGCTTACAATCCAGGATCTATTAGTCAAAACGTGCAACCAGAGCCACATTCTCCTCCACCTAAGTCCGTACATCCCACGTTCTTCTTCGACGAAACTCAAGTGCCATTAGAAGACATTCAGACTCAACAAGCGATTCCTGAGCCTCCTAACCAACAACGGGGTGCAGGTACTTCATCTAAACCTCGTTCTGGCAGAAGAGGTAGAACTGAAACTTCTACGAAGTTAGAAGAAATTGTTGATATGATACACTCCCGGCAAATGGCCAAGAAATCTCGTTCTGACTCCGACAGTCCGAATTCACATCCTGATACAAATGCTAGTAATTCGCTGTGACGGCCCGCCTCGCACCAACCGATATTTACTCCAAAAGTGCGTTGTACACATGTCCAGTTAGCACGGAACGGGTCGTCAAAAGGAAAAGGAAGAAGGAAATGAGCATACAAGAACCTGTAGAATGTCTCACAGCGCATAGAATAAAATATAATAATAATATACTTGACATAAAACAGGTGAGACAGTGCATAAGCTGAAAACCAGAACTAAATATCATAGCAGCAGAAATCCAAAATACAGCTTATTACAACTTTTCAAACTGTCTCTAAGCAAAAGTAAGATAAATGAGGTACACTACTAATGCCCAAGTAGCGACCACCAACGACACAGGGAGAATGTGTATATATATCATACGTGGAAGCCTCCTGCCTGCCTCCAAATTAGCTACTCGCGCATCACCAGCTAACATGTCTCTAGTCTGCTCGTCTGAGCACCCAGAGTAATAAGAGGAGACATAAAACTCTGGGCCAGACATAAAGCCTGGTATGAGCGATAAGCATTTAAAGTGAACAATAACAGGTAGACTAAAACATACCTGAACCTGGACCTGCAACCAAAGAGTTAGCACTACATACTGTACAACACTCTAAGGTACCATATCAAACGGTGTAAAGATACGGAGGTGGGGGAGGTGTGCATGTCATAATGATGGCAAACAATCAAACATAGCATCCATCCTCACATTTCTCACTCAGTGCGTAAAGCATACGATATTCACCACTTCGATCACCCAACATACCTTGCTACGATCACTCTGCCCCCATGAAGTCATAAATGGCTTCACTGCACTGATAACGTAGCCACAAGTCCTTCGCTATGTCCACTTTGCCCCATGGAGTCACAAGAACCCCACTGCACTGGCTCATAGCCTTACTAATCCTTACTATGTCCACTATGCCCCATGGAGTCGCAATGACCCCACTGCACTGGCTCATAGTCTTACTACGCATCACCTTGCCCCTCGGGTCATAATGACCCTACTGCACTGATAACGTAGTCTTGCTACCATCACTTTGCCCCTCAGGTCATAATGACCCTACTGCACTGATAAGTAGCCATCATTCATTTTTAGTGGTGAATCGAAGTTATGAACGTCGACAACTCCTTAGCACACGTCCCGCAGCAAAGCCCAACCATGAAGTTAACTCGATGGTTCCCATCTGGATCCTGAGTTCTAACTTCTCATTTGAACTACCTTTGCATCTCGGCCTTTATTCTTCTTCGGATCGGTCATCATTCGGTCCCTAGCTCCATGCTTCCATTCATGAACATACTTCAGTTCAGATGTGCACGGTTCGTCATCTTCCCTCACGGTCGCGGTGTGCGGATCGTGGTCATCCTCGTGCTTCAAGTGCGCGGATCGTGGTCATTCCTCACGCTTCAAGTGTGCGGATCGTGCTCCATCTTCACGCTCCAAGTGTGGGGATCGTGGTCCTTCCCCACGGTCCGAGTGTGGGGATCGTGGTTCTACCCCACGGTCCGAGTGTGGGATCGTGGTCATACCCCACGGTCCGAGTGTGGGATCGTGGTCATACCCCACGGTCCGAGTGTGGGATCGTGGTCATACCCCACGGTCCGAGTGTGGGATCGTGGTCATACCCCACGGTCCGAGTGTGGGGTCATGGTCATACCCTACGGTCCGAGTGTGGGGGTGCGTTCCGATCCTAGGGGTCGTGGTGTGGGGATGCGATCCGATCCGGTCCAAATCCCTGCAACTTTTCCAGCGAGCTATTTACGCCATACGACGACGTTTTCGACCAATCTAACTTTTCTAAACAATCACAAAACATTCCAAACAGTCATAGCAACATATAAAATCGACCATAAACACCAAAACAGCAATATAACATGTCAAAATGGATCAAATATAGCCAAAACCCCATATTTTCCCTTAAGCATGTTTAAACAAAACTAATGATAAGATTAGCAAAACTTAACCAAATTAACCCAAATTCGTATCAGAGGTCTAAAACATCATTCCGAATTTTATAAACATTTTTCCAGAATTTTATCATGTTTAAATTTGCTAATTAACACTAATCACCCCTAATTAGCCATAATTAGTGCAAAACTATGCAAATCACTCACCTTAGCCACAAATAAAACTAAGATCTGAAATAAATCTCTGATTTGACGTGAATCCCAATGCTAAATAGCAGCTCCAATGTTTTTTTGGTGTAGATCTTCCTTGATTAGGGGTTGCCAAGCCAATTCCTTGACCAAAAGGTGATTTGGAGGTGATTTAGAGGTTGGAGGTCATTTTTAGGGTTCCTTGGTGATAAGTGGAGGCTGGAAAACTGAAATGGAATGATCCTCTATCTCATTTCAGCCTCCCCATAACCCTAATCCCGAAATGAGTTATGGGCCTATCCACTAATCACCCGATTTGGCCCGGTTAAGCAGTTTTTCACCCTCCAAACCTTATTTCAGCCATATCTCCCAAACGGTAAGTCCGTTTGGCTATTATGACCACTCTACGGAATGGTAAACCATCAAACGAATCCAATGGAAGTGGTTTCAGATCAAAATTCCTTTCCCATCAAAAGTTATGGCCAAAACAGTACCAACTAGGGGCAAAATGGTCATTTAAAAATCAACAAAAATCATGGACATGGGAAATGACTCTAATAGATGTTTCCCAAAGTTACATGACCATACGACTTCACATGGGAAAGAAATAAATATCCTACGATCCTCCGATGCGTAGAATGCAGGTCATTACACTCTCCCCCATTAAGAAATTTCGCCCCCGAAATTTCCTAATCAAAACACACACAAAGGTTCCCGCATGCCTATCAACCATAAAACAACCATCAAACATGCAAAACAAGTAGAATACGTCTATCCTAGCATGCAAAATAACTAAATCACAAAGTAAATCTTACCAGGCAAAGAGTTCTGGATATGCCTTCCTAATGCTCTCCTCTGTTTCCCAAGTACAATCATTCTCGTCCTCGCCCCACTGAACCTTGACTAGCTTCACCGCCTTCCTTCGAAGTTGCTTCGTATTGTGTCCCACAATACGAATCGGCTTGCGGTTCCCAACCGCCTCGGGTTCTACTTCGAAGTCCTCTAACTGATCAGGTGAAATAGTCACATCTGAGTCGTGAACGAACTTCCTTAGTTGGGAAACATTAAATACATTGTGAACTCCCGCCATTTTCTCTGGTAAGCCAAGTCTATATGCCAAATTCCCGACTAATTCAAGAACAGGGAATGGGCCAACAAATCTTGGTGCCAACTTGCCTCTCCTGCCAAATCGTATCACGCTCTTCAATGGAGAAATCTTGACGAACACCAAGTCACCAACGGAGAATTTCAAGTCTCTTCTCCTCTTATCAGCATAACTCTTCTGCCTGTCTTGGGCAGCTTTCATTCGTTGCTGAATGATATTAATCTTATCCGAAGTTTCCCTCACCACATCTGGTCCAAGCACAAATTTCTCGCCAGTCTCTATCCAACATGATGGTGAGTTGCACGGTCTTCCGTACAAAGCTTCATATGGAGCCATACCGATACTGGATTGGTAGCTATTATTATATGCAAACTCTACTAGATGCAAATGGTCATCCCATGATCCACCAAAATCAAATATACAAGCTCTCAAGAGATCTTCCAATATACGATTCACCCTCTCCGTCTGACCGTCGGTCTGAGGATGATATGCGGTACTGAGATGTAATCCTGACCCTAGAGCCTCTTGTAAGCTCTTCCAAAACCCACTAGTAAACAACAGGTCTCGGTCACTCACAATGCTTTTGGGTACTCCATGAAATCTCACTACCCACTTCATATACAATTCTGCCAACTTGGCTGCCGTTCTGGTCGATTTGACTGGTATAAATCTTGCACTCTTAGTCAATCGATCCACAATTACCCAAATGCTATCATATCCTGATCTAGTCCTTGGTAAGCCATCGATGAAATCCATCGAGACTTGCTCCCATTTCCATTCGGGAATTTCTAATGGTTGCAATAACCCACTAGGCTTCTTTTGCTCGGCTTTAACTAGCTGGCAATTCATGCATTTGGATATAAACTTCCCAAGGTCTCTTTTCATTCCTTCCCAGTAGTAAGTCTGCCTCATGTCTCGATACATCTTATTACCACCGGGATGTATAGTCAGTTTTGAGTGATGACATTCTCTAAGCACTTCATCTCTCAAGCCATTCACGTTGGGCACAACTAGTCTTCCATTCTTTCGAAGCCATCCATATCGATCAAGCCCATACACATTCATCTCCTCATCGATACCCATCTCTAACTTGGAGATGATTTCCAACAGATTAGGATCGTCCCTCTGGCTGGAACCAATCCGCTCTATCAAAGTGGGTCTGATCGTCAAACTAGCTAGCATGACTGGATCCAATTCGCACTTTGGTCTGAAATCAAACCCCGCGATATACTCCAGTTGCTTCCATTCAAGAAACATTGCCCCTAAGCTGGCATGTCTCCTACTCAAGGCATCGGCTACCGCATTACCTTTCCCAGGTGTATATGCGATATCAAAATCATACGAAGCCAAGAATTCTAACCATCTCTACTGACGGAGATTCAGGTCTTTCTGGGAGAAGAGATATTTCAACGATTTATGATCGGTAAACAACTCAAATCTTTCTCTCAAGAGATAATGTCTCCACATCTTCAGCGCAAACACGATCGCTGCTAATTCCAAATCGTGGGTAGGATATTTCTTCTCATGCGGCTTTAGCTGTCGACTAGCATAAGCTACAACCCTACCTCCTTGCATCAATACTGCACCCAGTCCGGTACCACAAGCATCCGTGTATACCGTCATCTCCTCATTCCCTTTAGGAATGACTAACACTGGCGCACGCGTCAACTTCTCTTTTAGACTCTTGAACGCATCTTCACACACTCCGTCCCAGACGAAGGACTGATTCTTCTTATTCAATTGAGTCAACGGTGCTGTTATCTTGGAGAAGTCCTGGATAAACTTACGATAATATCCAGCTAATCCCAAGAAACTTCTTACATCTGTTGCATTCTTGGGTGTAGGCCAATCCTGTACCGTAGCCACCTTCGCAGGGTCCACGGAAATACCACTCTCTGAATCAACATGACCCAAGAATCTTTCCTCCCTTCTCCAAAAGTGACACTTAGAGAATTTCGCTTTCAATTGGTGTTTCCTCAACACCTCCATCACTATCCTCAAGTGTCCCTTGTGTTCCTCCTCTGTCCTTGAGTAAACAAGGATATCATCCACAAACCCAAGAGCAAACTTATTCAACTGATCTTTGAATACTCGATTCATAAGATCCACAAAGTAGGCTGGTGCATTGGTCAATCCAAACGGCATGACCAACCACTCATAAAATCCAGACGGCGTCCTAATTGCCGTTTTCGGAATACTCTCATCCGCTACTCGTAGCTGATGAAATCCTGTCGCGAGGTCCAACTGGGAGAACACTCTTGCTCCTTCTAGTTGATCAAACAAATCATCTATCCGCGGTAGAGGATACTTATTCTTCCTCGTCACCTTATTCAACTCGCGATAGTCCACACACAACCGAAGGGAACCATCTGCCTTAGTGGCAAACACAACTGGTGCTCCCCACTCGGAGACACTCCTTCTAATAAATCCCTTCTTCAAAAGATTGCTGACTTGCACCCCGAGCTCTCGCTGCTCCCTTGGTGCCATACGACGAAGTGGCATCACTATAGGTCTGGCATCTTTCACTAAATCAATACGGAACTCAATCTCTCGGTGTGGTGGAAGCCCGGTCACCTCCTCGAAGACGTCCGGATACTGGCCAACCACGGGCACATCTGACAACTCATCCTGCGGGATGTCGAGGGAATTTACAAAACTAGCCATAACCCCATCACTAGGTAGACTACCAAACACTACCCTCCGCCCATCATCCGCCCTCACTGTCACCAAAAAGCCCTCACAGTCTACCACCACCCCGTATCTTTGGAGCCAATCGACTCCCAATATAATGCCATACCCAGTAAAGCCCAAAACAAAGCAATCACATACAAACATACATCCATGACTCGATAAGACCAAATTCCTGCAAATCATACTAAGGCTAGTCGAACCACCAATCGGGTTCGTCACAACCAATGGTCTATCGACTATCTCGGGTTCCAGTCCCAACCTATCTACCAGATCACTAGATATGAAGGAACGGGAAACCCCAGTATCAAACAAAATTCAAACTGGTACATCATAAATAGAAAGCATACCTTGAATAACAACATTCTTTCCTTTCTCCGCCGCAGTTGGGGCATTCGACGAAGATGGAATAGCATCAATAGCATATGCTTTCACAATCTGCTTCTCCTTAAGAGGTTGCAGACACTTATCCTTATGATGTCCCACTTGACCACAGTTGTAGCACTTCCTTTCCGCTGGCTTGGCCCGACATTCTTTAGCATAATGGCCCTTCTTACCACAGCTGAAGCACTCAACCTCCTTCTTGTTCTTTTTCTGGCCACCTTTAGATTGGTCCCGCTTCCTCTTACTCTGAGAGTTATTCTTTGCCTCCACCGCCTGCTTGCGGCTTTGGCCCTTCTGCAGATGCAGCCTCAGTCTTTGACTTAGGGTAAAGACTCTCTAATCTCAAAGCTTTTCCCACGATTGATTCAAAAGTCTCATCGATGTGGTTGATAAGCCTTTCCCCCAAGTATCCATCCAGACCAGTAATGAACTTCTCATTCTTCTTCTCAGGAGTGTCAATAAGAGACAGTCCATACTTCGACAAAGTGTCGAACTCAGCAATATAATCAGAAACTGCCCTTCCGTTCTGCTTGAGTTCCAAGAACCTCTTAAACAACACTGACTTCTGGGCTGCTGGAATGAACTTCTCGCTAAAGCGAGCCTTGAATTGATCCCAAGTAACCTGATCTTCTGGAGTAGCTGTTCTAATAGCATTCCATCAATTCATCGCTCGCCCTTGCAGCTGACGAGACGCTAGCCTTCTCTTCATCGCATCCTCAAGACCCAAGTCATCAAAGATACGATCACAGCTATCCATCCAATCTTGAACATCTGTGGCCGACTCCGTCCTGTGGAACGACTTTCCACCAAGGTTAGTGTAATCCTTGCACAACTTGGAGAAATCGACCCTAGGCGCCTGCACTACTGGGCCAACACCAACTCCGGGATTGGGAACTGCCCCTTGCACTTCTCTAAGCATATCTCTCATGAGGTTAGTAAACATCGCCCTCATGTCAGCGGCATTCCCCTGGTTGGTCCCTCTACCAGCACCCCTCGTGTCTCGGCTCATCGTCAATCTGAAAAAGGGTAACGATTAACGACCCATAGTGGTGCTAGTGCAGTGCGACTTCACTCTTTATACTACTAATAGTATATATATACATAGCTTTTGAAAACCAAAATAATCACAAATACGCGCTCTCATATACGTACTATCTCTCCCTTGTGTCTTTCCCTAGGTTAACTACGCAACCTAGAGCTCTGATACCAAGTGTGACGGCCCGCCTCGCACCAACCGACATTTACTCCAAAAGTGCATTGTACACATGTCCAGTTAGCACAGAACGGGTCGTCAGAAGGAAAAGGAAGAAGGAAATGAACATACAAGAACCTGTAGAATGTCTCACAGCGCATAAAATAAAATATAATAATAACATACTTAACATAAAACAGGTGAGACAGTGAAGAAGCTGAAAACCAGAACTAAATATCATAGCAGCGGAAATCCAAAATACAGCTTATTACAACTTTTCAAACTGTCTCTAAGCAAAAGTAAGATAAATGAGGTACACTACTAATGCCCAAGTAGCGACCACCAACGACACAGGGAGAATGTGTATATATATCATACGTGGAAGCCTCCTGCCCGCCTCCGAATTAGCTACTCGCGCATCACCAGCTAACATGTCTCTAGTCTGCTCGTGTGAGCACCCAGAGTAATAAGAGGAGACATAAAACTCTGGGTCAGACATAAAGCCTGGTATGAGCGATAAGCATCTAAAGTGAACAATAACAGGTAGACTAAAACATACATGAATCTGGACCAACAACTAAAGAGTTAGCACTACATACTGTACAACACTCTAAGGTACCATATCAAACGGTGTAAAGATACGGAGGCGGGGGAGATGTGCATGTCATAATGATGGCAAACAATCAAACATAGCATCCATCCTCACATTTCTCACTCATTGCGTAAAGCATACGATATTCACCACTTCGATCACCCAACATACCTTGCTACGATCACTCTGCCCCATGAAGTCATAAATGGCTTCACTGCACTGATAACGTAGCCACAAGTCCTTCGCTATGTCCACTTTGCCCCATGGAGTCACAAGAACCCCATTGCACTGGCTCATAGCCTTACTAATCCTTGCTATGTCCACTCTGCCCCATGGAGTCGCAATGACCCCACTGCACTGGCTCATAGTCTTACTACGCATCACCTTGCCCCTCGGGTCATAATGACCCTACTGCACTGATAATGTAGTCTTGCTACCATCACTTTGCCCCTCAGGTCATAATGACCCTACTGCACTGATAAGTAGCCATCATTCATTTTTAGTGGTGAATTGAAGTTATGAACGTCGACAACTCCTTAGCACACGTCCCGCAGCAAAGCCCAACCATGAAGTTAACTCGATGGTTCCCATCTGGATCCTGAGTTCTAACTTCTCATTTGAACTGCCTTTTCATCTCGGCCTTTATTCTTCTTCGGATCGGTCATCATTCGGTCCCCAGCTCCATGCTTCCATTCATGTCCATACTTCTGTTCAGATGTGCACGGTTTGTCATCTTCCCTCACGGTCGCGGTGTGCGGATCGTGGTCATCCTCACGCTTCAGGTGTGCGGATCATGGTCATTCCTCACGCTTCAGGTGTGCGGATCGTGCTCCATCTTCACGCTCCAAGTGTGGGGATCGTGGTCCTTCCCCACAGTCCGAGTGTGGGGATCGTGGTTCTACCCTACGGTCCGAGTGTGGGATCGTGGTCATACCCCACGGTCCGTGTTTGGGATCGTGGTCATACCCCACGGTCCGAGTGTGAGATCGTGGTCATACCCCATGGTCTGAGTGTTGGGTCATGGTCATACCCCACGGTCCGAGTGTGGGGGTGCGATCCGATCCTAGGGGTCATGGTGTGGGGATGTGATCCGATCCGGTCCAAATCCCTGCAACTTTTCCAGCGAGCTATTTACGCCATACGACTACGTTTTCGACCAATCTAACTTTTCTAAACAATCACAAAACATTCCAAACAGTCATAGAAACATATAAAATCGACCATAAACACCAAAACAGCAATATAACATGTCAAAATGGATCAAACATAGTCAAAACCCCATATTTTCCCTTAAGCATGTTTAAGCAAAACTAATGATAAGATTAGCAAAACTTAACCAAATTAACCCAAATTCGTATCAGAGGTCTAAAACTTCATTCTGAATTTTATAAACATTTTTCCAGAATTTTATCATGTTTAAATTTGCTAATTAACACTAATCACCCCTAATTAGCCATAATTAGTGCAAAACTATGCAAATCACTCACCTTAGCCACAAATAAAACTAAGATCTGAAATAAATCTATGATTTGACGTGAATCCTAATGTTAAACAGCAGCTCCAATGTTGTTTTGGTGTAGATCTTCCTTGATTAGGGGTTGCTAAGCCAAATCCTTGACCAAAAGGTGATTTAGAGGTTGGAGGTCAGTTTTAGGGTTCCTTGGTGATAAGTGGAGGCTAGAAAACTGAAATGGAATGATCTTCTATCTCATTTCAGCCTCCCCATAACCCTAATCCCGAAATGGATTATGGGCCTATCCAATAATCACCCGATTTGGCCCGGTTAAGCAGTTTTTCACCCTCCAAACCTTATTTCAGCCATATCTCCCAAACGGTAAGTCCGTTTGGCTATTATGACCACTCTACGGAAAGGTAAACCATCAAACGAATCCAATGGAAGTGGTTTTAGGTCAACATTCCTTTCCCATCAAAAGTTATGGCCAAAACAGTACCAACTAGGGGCAAAATGGTCATTTAAAAATCAACAAAAATCATGGACATGGGAAATGACTCTAATAGATGTTTCCCAAAGTTACATGACCATACGACTTCACATGGGAAAGAAATAAATATCCTACGATCCTCCGATGCGTAGAATGCGGGTCATTACATTCGCCGTCCTCTAAATATGTACTGAAATTCCGATGGTTAAGCAAACAATAGACCGTGCGAGAACATTTGATGGTATTGACATGCCACATGCAATATCAATTCTCACAAGTAAGGATAATCAAGATACGTTCATGATTCTTCCTGATGACGAAGCAAGAGGCTGGTTGTGTTTTGAAATCAAGGTCCGCAAGCAAGCACTACGATACAGATAGTTTAAGATGACTCCCTCTCCGTATCCACCTCAGTACGCATCCCAGTGTCCACCCCAGTATCCACCACAGTAGCTGGTTTTCTATATTTAATAATTATGTAATTTGTATTCCACAATTTGTATTCTGCAGTTTGTATTCCGCAATTATGTATTTTTATTTTCGTAATTTGTATTCTGCAATTTGAATTCTGCTATTTGTATTCTGCGTTCTATTATTTTGTTCAACAATAAACACAAACAATTAAAAATAATATATGCAAAAACAATTAAATAATAACTCTGCCCCTTCCAAAATGCCCCTTTCGTAAAAAGAACACATTCTCCGTTCCCAATAATTCCCCTTCAAATGCCCCTTCCAAATGCCCCTTCCCGTTCAAAATAAAACGGACCCTTAATACTTCCGTGGATGGCGCTTTCATACCTGTTTTACTGCTTATCTGTAGCACCTTAGCGTACGACTATGGCCTTTTACAGAATAATTAAACAGTAGACCCTTGCTTAACTCATCTTTACCACATGCATGCAACTTATTTATCAAACTATAAACGTAGGTTGCCCCTTCTTCTTTATTAAATTGAGAATATATGGTTCATGAGCAATAAGCCAAGAATCATGTTCCTCCAATGGATTGATAAAATATCAAAAGTTTCAAAAGTTTTTCCAAGGAAGGGAATATATACAACAAAAGAAGTTTCGTGATCACGTTTGGCTTGGTCTACGAAATGGAGGTAGAAATCTTGTTAACACAATGCATCCAACAACCAGGGGCGAATAGAGCTCTCCATTTTAGGTAATCATGCATAATTTTATTGATAAAATACAAAAAACTATCAACCACACAATATTTAAGAGGGGTTAGCTGACCACTGTCAGCTTTAAGTAAATTCGCCCTAGCTAACAACTAATAAGGTACAGCTAAAAAAGACAGCTAATCTAATCTTTATTTCTATTCCAGAATCCAGAGTACTTGTCCAACATAACACACAAATGGTGGAAAGTGAAGTGCAACTTCCATTCATGATCATAAGTAACTATTTTTCCAACAGAAACAATTTCACAGGCACTAATCAACCGGTGGAGTTGTAAATGGACAAATTAGCATGTACTGATCAACCGATGGAGTTGTAAATGGACAAAAGGGGGCTAGAATGTAGGCCGAAAAGTTGACGCTAGCACTACTAGAAAGGAGGTTGACGATTATGTTGTACATAATTCAACGGCTTTCAATGGCTTTTAATTTTATTTAATCACATTTACTATAGTATTATAATAGATTAGCTATATAATTTTGAAAATTATGTTAAATACAATAATTTAAATCCTATGAGTTAATAATGAGAACATCATTCATTTATTCAATAAAAATTTAGAAACTTGGTATATTATTAATATTTATATACATATACAAATATTCTACATCTACAGCAGTACAAATTCAAAACAAGTGTCATAACCATCGCTCTGAACGTACTGAATACCCGTACAAGTAGTGACATAATCTAAAGACAATTTAAGTCTATAACTAACTAGGACCTACTATTAGTCAAAACATAGCCCTCAAAAAAAAAAAAAGGGACTCGTCTTCCTAACACTAAGTACTAGAGGAAGAACCTGGCTTGGAGACGGATAAAGTAGTCATCTTCTTATATTTCTTTGCTTTCTGCTTTTTTCCCTTGATCTTATTGACCATGCTAATCCACTCAAGGTTGTTCATCACACCATCGTCCACATCCGCCTGCACATCTTGAGCTGCCTCATCAGATCTAGCGTTACGTACGTCTTTTGATCTTGTCCTCACATATTCAGCAGCATTATTATCTATTTGTTTTCCATGTATATGCATCCATTTTATCAGCAGTAGCCATCAACTCCATATCATCAGGCTCGGAAGAAATCATATCACAATCAGTCAACTCGGCTAATTGCTTTCGGGTATCTACACTGTTAGTTTGCTGAGCTGAAGTGCAATCACGGACTTGAGAAGAAGAACCCCCGGTCTTCTACATCATCACTCTGAACTCCATTATCAATTTCCATAGAATTTGCTAAGGAAAGATAGAGAAGTCTACTACTTAGGCATCCATAGGGGTGAGCATTATCTAGTTAAACCGAATAAACCAACCAAACCAATTTATTTAGGTCGGTTTGGTTTGGTTTTAAAATTAGATTGGTTTGTAATTGGTTCGGAAAAATATTTAGTTTGGTTATCGGTTTAACCAAATTAACCGAATTTTTATTACATTTTCAAAATTATCGATATTAGAATAAATATTTTAGGTTAGATCGGTTATTCTAGCAAATTTTAATCTTCACGTATGTGTAAAAATTACTTTTAGAAAGCATAAGAATAAAAAATAATAATACTCTAATCATATATTTATGATTTATTTCAAATTATAGTTAATGTTACAAACATAAGGTCAAAAATACTTTTAGTTCAGTTAAATCGGATAAACAACCAAACCAACCAAACTTAATTTGGTTGGTTTGATATTCATTTTTATCGGTTTTAGTTTGGTTTGACAATTTTCATTATCGGATAAACCAAACAAACCAAAACTCACCCTTAGGCATTCACTTTGGAAAACTGACAAATATTTTCTACATGACCAAAACTATTACAATTCGAGCATTTAGGAGTGTGTCACCCACAGTCAACATTCTGCATAGTCAGTTGGTCTTCTTCTGTCAAAATTGGAATATGCTTGGGGTATGAAAATGAACTGGAAATCTCTACAGCACCCGAGCATACACAATCTTCCTAATCACTTCCGTCACTTTATCAAGCTTTAGGGGATTACCAAGTACTATCACAATACGACTTATTCCTTTTTTTTATCCAGTATTCTAAAGACAGACCAGGAAAACATACCCAAATAGGTATAGAGACCTTAATATTTCTTTATTAAGTTTAGTACCCACCATCCAACGCTTCATCATCATCAATCGTCTATTGTAAAAATAAGAACCACCTTCCAAAATCCTAACGCAGTCTTGTTTACTATCAAATTTTATAATATAAAACTCGTCTTCCTTAGAATATATACTAAAATTTCTTGTCGATTTCCTTAGACTTCTCAAATATTTAAAAGGGACAATCAACCAAGGACTGATACTGAGAACTAGCAAGTCACTAAACTTAAATGCATATGCAGATGTAGATTGGGGTTCAGATCATGATGATAGAAAATCGATTACAGGGTGCTGTATCTTTCTAGGGAACAACACAGCGTCGTGGTGTGTTAAGAAACATTATACAATATCTAGATCTAGTATTGAAGCAGAGTTTAGAAGTGTTGCAAGTGCTACAGCAGAAGTCATGTGGATAGAATCACTTTTAAGCGGACTCAAAATTCAACTAAGCTGAAAAACAACTGTATGGTGTGACAATACAAGTGCTGTAGGACTGTCTGCAAATCCAGTCATGCACTCTAAATCTAAACATATAGAATTGGATCTTCACTTTATAAGAGAAAGAGTAATACAAGGGAAACAGAGAATTGGCTACATACCTTCCACTTACCAAAAGATCGACATCCTCACGAAGCCATTGTCAAGACAAAACTTCATCAAATTTAGACATAACTCAACGTAGATGAAGCGGAAAGTCAACTTCGATCAAAAGCAGCAATCTTTCTGCCAGATTAGACCGAAAAGCAGCAATCTTTCATGAGTTCAACACAGTGTTAACCCAGATTACATAATAAGGCAAATGGGTCTGCTCTGTTCAAAAGTCCAATTACATTAGTTTAAATACGTTGTCATTTTCTCTGCACAAATAACTTCTAAATAATAATACAATTCTATTTCTTGCTTCGCTATTCATTATAGAAACTCTATTTCATATATTTGCTGATTCTCGATATTGATATTTTATTTCAAGTATCTTCCCTAATTATTTTACTTCGACAGATGTGATGTATATCATGGTTATGGATCTAAGGATAAGCCTCTATTGATGAAACGTTGGGGGTGGTTCCACATCTCAAAGCAATTTACTTTGTTGTTGTTAGAATCCAAACTAAACAATTTTAAATGCTTGTATCTTCTACTATTCCATAACTAACAAAACCTAGGATAAAAAAGATATTCCATTAAAAATGCTATTTCTTTGTATTGACATGGAAAAGGCGCAAACTCCCAATATTCAAATGACTATGTAGACATAAAACTAAACACAAACTAAGAGACAATGGTGAAATTTAGAAGGTGATTCAGTGATGTGGATCCAAGGTGGTGGAGGGGTTACCAGATTTTTAAATTAAAACAGTTTTATATATATGCTTTATCTTAATTCGATTAGTTAACAACGAGGCGTAATGGTAATGTTGTTGCCTTTATAAAGGTCAACCAAGGTTCAAAACCTAGCTTATTTGTTTTTTCCCCCTAATACGTTCCCGCTTACTTGGTTAGGGTAACCAGCTACCTTGCACCCAGTGTTTTAAAAACCCAACCCAACCTCGGTCCGACAACGATTAACCTTGAACCCTCAACATTTACGGTCCTCAAAATGAAATAACCTTGCATGTTCCGGAATTGGCGGTTTAACCCTATAACCCTAAAAAACCTTTTCAACTCAACCTTTTAACCGCTCTCAAATTGGTAAGTTGAACATTCTTTTGATTGAGTCAAAACGGTTTCCTACTTTTTAGTAATTGTGCCAGCCTGCGTTTGTTTAAGATATCCATAACTGATTGAACATGTTATTAACCATTTGCATGTGCAGTCATACGTTTGCCTGTTCTTAACCATTTACGGTTGTTCTCTACTCAAATCATATTGCATATTATAAAATCTTGTGTATTATATACCGTAGTTTGCAGAATGTTTTATTTAATTAAAAAAAAAGAAAATGCACGGTTTTTATGGTTGGACCGGTTCGACCTTCAAAACCTTGAACCATGATTGATCACGGTTCGGTATCCAAAACTATGCTTACACCGAATGGATTTATTGTATGTATTGTTAATTAAAAAAATGGGATTTAGATGCTATGAATGGGATAGCTGACTACTATTGTGAAAAAGCGTAAAGCTAAAGCAATATAAATCTAAACAAATATACTTATGTCGTACGGGACCCGAAAGCTGGTGTTTGTGCTTACGTTTTTCCTCATTATTGCATGCATTATTTCACTATTAATTAATATGAAATAAAATTCGAATTTACTTCACTATCTTTATTAAATTCTAGAAGTTAATTTTAAATGCGGGTTTAATTTTGTATCTAAACATTAAGAGCATTCCCAACAGCTTGCGGGAATTCGAGCGTTGATTTGCAAAATCAAACGTGAATTCTCCCACCCTTTGAGCAGTGGATGGGAGGACGCTCAAGATATATATATTTCTAATGTAAAATACTTAAACGGCTTTCTGAAAACCGTTTAGTTTTTAAATGATTTTCAGAAAACCATTTGAAGGTATATATTTTTATTTTTTTAAGTTGAAAATAAACGGTTTAAGGGCTAAGCGGTTTTTAGATCTATCGCCGCTTCAAATTGGAAATGGCGAGAGTCGCCATTTCAAATTGCTTTTCACCTCCGTCGCGCCGCTGTTGGAGAACGTGGATTACCCTTTCCTGCCATTTCGAGCCTTCTCCCCACTGCTGGGGTGCTCTAATGCTTTCGTCAATGCATAAAAGTTAATCATTACTTAATTAATGGAGCTCACTGTTCATGTCATCATGTCACTGATGCTTTGAAGAATTAACGGCTTGAGTTATACTTGGGTTCATTTACTAGAATTATAAATAAACGGGTTCTGTAATATGAAGTATGGCTCAGTTTGCTGTTTTTATTGTTTTGTAAACAGTCATGGAAAGGAAACACCAGGAGAAGATGAATACTTACTAAGAAATATTTATATATATTAGGTACCGTTAAACATTCCCCCACTATTTGATGTAAAGTCTCCAAGTTAATTAATTAGGAAAATTAGGGTTGTGCATCAAGAAATCAAACCGTGTACTTAATTAATTGCTATAGTAATGCGTGAATTGTGAGATTAAACCTAAATACAAAGACACAAACAAGTACCCGCACCACTGATTAATATCAAAACCATGCATAGTAGATAATCTGCAGAATATGAAGCAGGCATGTTTGTTATGCATATTTTTTTTTCAGTTGGTGAGAATATTTATAAGAGTAGCGGTCGTTAAGTACACAGTAGATACTCTGTAGAACAGTGATCATACTACAAATCATGCATTCTCAGTAGTGTTGTCATACTATATGGTAGATTGAAGTGGTCGAAGATAGCTTTGCATAGGAGAAAATCATTTGCAAATCAGAGTTCGCACGAGGAAGATATGAGCTGAAATGAGTAAGTTGTTCTATGTACAGTGCGACCGACGTCTGTTGTATGAGACGACAGACGCCTGTCACTACAGGGGGATTTTCCCGAAAGTTTCCACAGACGTTTATCATCTTCACGACAGACGTCTGAGAGGGGGACAAACGTCTGTCATGGATGTGACAGACGTCTGAGCTGAGAGTTGGTGTCCAAATAATTCTCTGGGATGGACAGACTTTTGTCACCTCCCACGACAGACGTCTGAATATTGAATTGGGCTATTTCGGCTGAAAACCTTGTAAGTTGATTTGTGAAGATACGTGAGCAATTTGGGTAATTGGCCTATCCCTATATAAGCTATTTTCTGAGTTGTTAATGGGAGGAGCTTGAAGACTTAATTTGGGATCAAGGGTTTATTCTCAAGGGAGAATTAGGGTTTATAACCTAATTCCAATTCTTCAATTCTAATCTCCTCAAACTCTTTTTCTATATTGAAATATAGTGATTATTGGATCAATCTCTTGTATTTTTTTCATCATGGTAATAAAATACTCTCTCCAAAGTGGATGTACACTAACAAGATGTCAGTGGAACCACTATAAATCCTTGTGTGATTTATTTTTGCTATTTTGTCATTAGTTTCTTACTTGAGATTGAGATTTGGATTGTTCGTGATTGGTTGATGTTGTTTTGCGACTAGAGTTATTGCTTTGGTTGTTTTTGCAAGTCTAACAACGATCTAGTCTTCTGCTTGCGCTTTGTGGTTTAGATATTGGATTCGAGTGGTTTTGAGTCAGATTAATCACAACGGTTACAACAAGTAGTAGGCTCATGACTGTACCCGCCAACCAACTTTCAGACATATTCCATCTAGTCTCAGTCATTGATCCTGTTCGCTATATATAACTAGTGACTAGTGACTAGAAAAAATAATTGGTGCAAAAACTATGCTATGCAGTTAATAGAACCATACTGTACTGAACTAGGCAAATAATGGCATATTTATGTGAATAACGTCATATCCATCATCTTGGGGAAAAAAAGGTCCTATGATCCCAGTACCAGTTTGTTGACACTGCTTTCAGTAGTGTTAACAAATCTCTTCCTCCTGTTTGGCTGAAATCAGAGGGACCTATATGGATCCCCCTGATTTCAGCCAATCGGGATCGTGAGTCACCGTGACACCAATAATCCAAGACTTCTCCAAAAAGAGAAGCAGAGGATAATCACAAATATGTACTTCTCAAATGCGAAATATGTACTTCTCCAAAAATAATTGGTGCAAAAAATATGCAGCCAATAGAACCATACTGTGCTGGGCAAGTAATGGCATAGAATAACGTCATATCCATCTACCTGGAAAAAAAAAGGTCCTATGATCCTACTAATATTGATTAAATATGATCCTATACTTATAATGATTTCATGAGCCATAGTATTGATAGTATTTTTAGCTTCAAGAAGTTAATAATTCTGTAGACGGTAGGTAGGTACATTCATACCTGTTTTACTGCTTATCTACAGCACCATAGATTGACACAGCGTACGACTAAGGCCTAATTTTACAGAATAATTAATAACTAAGCTTATCGGCCACCTTGCGAGCAGTTGGTGAGAATATTTATAAGAGTAGCGGTCGTTAAGTACACAGTAGATACTCTGTAGAACAGTGATCATACTACAAACCATGCATTGTCAGTAGTGTTGTCATACTATATGGTAGATTGAAGTGGTCGAAGATAGCTTTGCATAGGAGAAAATCGTTTGCAAATCAGAGTTCGCACGAGGAAGATATGAGCTGAAATGAGTAAGTTGTTCTATGTACAGTGCGACCGACGTCTGTTGTATGAGACGACAGACGCCTGTCACTACAGGGGGATTTTCCCGAAAGTTTCCACAGACGTTTATCATCTTCACGACAGACGTCTGAGAGGGGGACAAACATCTGTCATGGATGCGACAGACGTCTGAGCTGAGAGTTGGTGTCCAAATAATTCTCTGGGATGGACAGACTTTTGTCACCTCCCACGACAGACGTCTGAATATTGAATTGGGCTATTTCGGCTGAAAACCTTGTAAGTTGATTTGTGAAGATACGTGAGCAATTTGGGTAATTGGCCTATCCCTATATAAGCTATTTTCTGAGTTGTTAATGGGAGGAGCTTGAAGACTTAATTTGGGATCAAGGGTTTATTCTCAAGGGAGAATTAGGGTTTATAACCTAATTCCAATTCTTCAATTCTAATCTCCTCAAACTCTTTTTCTATATTGAAATATAGTGATTATTGGATCAATCTCTTGTATTTTTTTCATCATGGTAATAAAATACTCTCTCCAAAGTGGATGTACACTAACAAGTTGTCAGTGGAACCACTATAAATCCTTGTATGATTTATTTTTGCTATTTTGTCATTAGTTTCTTACTTGAGATTGAGATTTGGATTGTTCGTGATTGGTTGATGTTGTTTTGCGACTAGAGTTATTGCTTTGGTTGTTTTTGCAAGTCTAACAACGATCTAGTCTTCTGCTAGCGCTTTGTGGTTTAGATATTGGATTCGAGTGGTTTTGAGTCAGATTAATCACAACGGTTAAAACAAGTAGTAGGCTCATGACTGTACCCGCCAACCAACTTTCAGACATATTCCATCTAGTCTCAGTTATTGATCCTGTTCGCTATATATAACTAGTGACTAGTGACTAGAAAAAATAATTGGTGCGAAAACTATGCTATGCAGTTAATAGAATCATACTGTACTGAACTAGGCAAATAATGGCATATTTATGTGAATAACGTCATATCCATCATCTTGGGGAAAAAAAGGTCCTATGATCCCAGTACCAGTTTGTTGACACTGCTTTCAGTAGTGTTAACAAATCTCTTCCTCCTGTTTGGCTGAAATCAGAGGGACCCATATGGATCCCCCTGATTTCAGCCAATCGGGACCGTGAGTCACCGTGACACCAATAATCCAAGACTTCTCCAAAAAGAGAAGCAGAGGATAGTCACAAATATGTACTTCTCAAATGCGAAATATCTTATACCATCATATAAGTCATTAAAACGATAATGTTTGAAATCCACAGTCGACTCTAGTTGATTAGCTGATTCTGAGCATTTAATGCAAAGTCAAATTTGAATATCGTATTTGTACAGACAATATTCAGTGAATTATAAACCATTGAATAAAATAATTTTGTACAAATACTATATTCAATTCACAGTAAAATTTGTTATAAGTCATTCTCAGTGATCAAACTAATCCGCTATCGATATGGACGACCGATAGTGAAGTATAAGTCCAGAATTACACAATGCTTGTTTTAATTACAGAACAGGGGATCCAAAGCATATGAATTCAAAGTACGATCTGCCATAGCAAATGAACAAGCTATAACTGAACCTCAATGCAGAATATATCAATAATAATGTTTATTTCGAAGCTCGCATTTCTCGCGAGCAAAAAATGCAAGCTTCGAGGGGCAAATGTAAACACTGTTAAAACAAAGTTAAAAGCATTAGGCCTGTCGCAAATATGGATTAGCCTCAACGAAACGGATTGGATCGGTCAGTATTCACGGATCGGGTCGGTCAGTTTCAGTGGCCTGGGTCAGACAGTGGTAACAGATCAGGTCGAATATTTCCAACAGTTCAGATCGGTCTGTTCTTTAAAGCACTGGATCGGGTCGGTCAATATCGAAGCACTGGGTCGGCCAGTGATAACGGGTTGTGTCGGTTCATATATTCAAGAATTGGTCGGCTATGTCAAAACCTTGGCGACGTGAAGCTCCAGCAAACTTCAATATGAGCCAACTTGTATGGCTCTGAACGTGAGGCAATATATTTAGGTGATCACATAATGGGATGCTACACAAAGTATACTCATGCCAACATAACAAATTGTCTGCATACATTGATATGTATGTTTATTCTAGTGCAAAATTAGCAGAGTATGGTGCCACGTATGATGCGTTTAGAAGTCGTGGAATATGCAACAAAAGAATGCCATTTTCGTACTCATCAAGTATGTTGACCAAACAAAAAGTATAAAACATACATGTATATGAATGGAGAAACAAGCGTGCTACCAAAATAAGGTTTGGACGTGGAAAGATGGTAAAGATACAAGTCATATCCAAGAGAAATGGACAACGTTAGCAATGCATACAAATATCACCCGACATACATGAGTCAACAGTAGTCTAAAATAGTGACATGGTTATGCATGTGAAGGAACACATATGAACTAATTATTTTACAATGAAGAACGAATCAATTCCAAAGTTCATATGGGTTGGTCTGTAGCATGATGATCTCCACATAAATTATGAGTCGGCTCAGATAATAACAAGAAATGGCCACACGGCAGGATTCAGCTAAATACGTGAACGGATTGGTGCATAGTCATTATTTGGATTGGTATCATAGTTGACTCGGGTCGGGACAATCAATACGCAGTGGCATTTCAAAATGAATCGGGTCAAGCATATTGTGCATGCGGCGTCATTACAGTAAATTGCATGGATAGGCATCAACACACGTGGAAAAATGGCTCGGGCACATCATGTACGCGGTGGCACATTCTGTAATTAAACCTGGTCGGTGCGTTATACAACAGTGGATCGGGACATCTAAGTAAAAGACGGAAGCACCAAAAGGAATTTGGACCAGTACATAACAAAAGTGGATCGGTATTAGCCCGATCCAAACTACGCCCAACCGAAGTCTATCCTGATCCAAACTACATAGCAGTGGCAGAACCGTAAATATTGGACCATGACAGCTGTACACAGCTATAAAGTGGACCAGTGACATTTCTATAAATAATGTTTAGCCCGAGCCAGATCTATGCCCGAGCCAAACCCTACACTCCGTAATTATGAAACTGCCATCGCCTCCAAACTTCTTCTATAAATAGCCCCTTTAATGCGATGTATGTGATGACAAAATTTGTAATTCTCTCCATAATGATGAAAAGTGGACATAGATTCATAGCGAATCGAACCACTATAAAAATTCTTGGGTCTTTTACTTGTTTTTCTCCATTTATTTAGCGATTATGGCCCTTTTATTTTCTAACCATAATTGGTGAAGTGTGATTTCACACCCTTGGTGTTGATTCCAATTTTGAGATCAACAACATATAACTGTCACTTATTCCAATTTTGAAAGAAAGCGTCCTTTCACTATTTGAAATGATTCAGAACCGTTGCAACCTTTCATACTCCATAAAAAGGGGTTAAAACCAAAATTTTTATCATCTCTTCTTCTCTAACTTCATCCTCTTTCTCTACATCATTATTCTTAATCATTTTTATGGTTTCTACACTTATACTCTGCTGAATTCAATTACGTTTTGATCAAACTTCTTCTCTCTACACTCTCTACTCTTTGAATCAAGTGCTATTGAGGAGTTCTAGGATTGTTTGTAATTGTTTGGGTTGAGTAAAAGTTAGAATCAGTGGTATCCCTTGTAGTCATTAAATCGATGAGGATAGAATCGGTGGTATCCCTTGTAGCCATTAAATCAAGGTGATTGGAATTGGTGGTATCCCTTGTAACCGTGAAATCAAGGGGGTTGTAATTGAATTTGGATACAGTAATAAAACTCTGCGCAATCCAGCGTTGCGTGGGACTGGACGTAGGAGCAATCCGAACCAGTATAAAATCCAGTGTGTTCTTTCCTTTTCTGCATCTTTATTACTGTTTATTTCGTATTTGTGTTTGAATCTGTGATTGTGTTTGTAATGTCTGATTCATCCCATAATTCACACAAGTTTTAGTTTTTGTTTAAATACTCACAAACACTATTCAACCACTCTAGTGTTTGTTTTTCCTTAACGATCCATTCCTCATTTCGTAACAAGAACCTGAGGGGAAAAGGAAAGAAGAAGAGAGAAAGAAAGCTAGTCAGACATAAAGCCTAGTGAGTTCAGTAATTACTAGCATTAGTGTTAAAAGAGGAAATCTAGACAGAATAACAGCTTAAAGCACAACACAATAAATAAGAACAAAAAGATAAGCGTAGACTTAGTCGGTGGTCAAATCACTCGATTTGTGCACCATTTGCTGCAGCACGTAAATTAGGATATAACATAATTCTACCTAGCGATTGCTCCTGAACACAATTATGATGACCTATGCTGACTATGGTCTCAGGTTTATCAGACCCGATCCCTCAGCTCTAAGGACATAGCGTAAGTCACATGAGTCACAACCTATTCTTTTCCATAATCAGTGTGATGTACGCTCATCGCCCCACTGGAACGCCCCCATACCCTCGTTGTTTGGACCCCTTACTACCTAGTTTAGTATAAGTGTGTCTTCGCCTTCTCATGAGACCATGGTGTAGTGTGAATAAAAGGGATACTGACTGATGCAGATCCCCAACCAAAAATGCAAATTTGACATAAGTCACCCTTAGACTGATTTCTCAATTTAATCTACTAGCACCAAGGCCACCATAGAATTATTGTTGACCGTCTAGCTACATCAAACGCCCTTAGAATTGACAACAAACGCCTTGGTCATTATAAATTAATCATTTTAGTTATCATCCTATTTTCCCTAATTAGCCTACCACTGCTACTGGAACGGACCACTACTATGAGCCCTTTATTTTTCTTAATCAATCATCGTTGCTGGAACGGACTCCTACTACACATTTTCTTATTAGGTAACTTATTTTCCCTAGTCAGCTTATGCTACCGCAACAGACCACTACTATTCATGCTTATTAATTTGTTTATTTTAAACTTAACGCCCAATTTAAGTTTATTAATAAGCCTACTTTCTTCATGTAACTTTTGCCATATCATAGGTTGTATATAAACTTCAATTTATATATTGTCTATAAACGTCACTTTTGTTTAATTTCATTGTACAACCCAAACCCTGCTATTTAATGTTTATCCAAATGTCATTTATTTAGTTTATCAATGTTATAGTTTAGTTACCCTTTATTGCATAATTCCAATAAGCCCCATATTTTTCTTTTTTTACATAATTCATATTTTTACCCAATTAGGCAACAAACAAATAGGAATTAATGATTTAGGCTATTTGAAAGCCTAAACTCGAAGTGAAATTTAAAAGGAAAATGGCCTAGGTTCTTGCATGGCGTAGACTCATATAGATGAGAACAAATTTAAAATAGAATAAGGTTGAATATGAACTATAACTAAAATCATATATGAAGAAAAGAAATAGTGATGAACTGAATAAAATAGCAGTAATATAGTAGATTACTGAAATAGACAGAAGAAATGATAGAAGCAGTAATCATATATTCATAGATTATTTACCAAAAAGAAAACTATAATTTAAAGAAATCAACAACTATTATACTATCAAAATAAAACCCAATCCATATTGATCTTGTAATTACTGAAAGTACTCACAGTTTTTAAGCAAATCCGATAAGCCCTAGTAGGAAATCTCTATATACAAATATTCTTCAAAAATATGTGCCAACTAAATTCTTAGAACCTCATTAAAATATTTGAGGAGAAGGAAGAAGAGAATAGAGAAAATGGAGTAGGGACAAATATGGTTAGATCTGGAGCTATATTTATTATAGAGTTAGAGGATTTAGGACTGCTAAATTTTAGGTTAAAAACTTAGGCCATTAGATTAGAAGAGGTCTCCAGAAAATGCAATTGAAGTCAGCCCGTATCGCACCAGAAACGTGTGCATCAGGTTGCATGTGTTAGTGGAATGGGTCGACTCATCCCTTAAGTGGGTCAGCCCACTTGGTGTTTTTAGGTTGCCCTAGTTTACATAATTTTCGACTGGTATAATTTCTAATTAAGTCATTGTTTATTCGTTTTTCAAACTTCCTTCTTTCATATCTTCTTGGTTTTAAGTTCGATTTCAGCAAATTAAATATTTATCTCAACCAGAATTTTGTAACGGACTCAATGGAGCAACCCCCATTTTCCCCATTTCCCAATATTGTTCTGATAATATTTATTTTATTATTCTTTAATTAAGCTTCTTTATAAAATAATTGGGTTGTTACAAGACTGATAATATTTGTATCATTTGCTGTTTATGTATATTCAGAATTTTAACTATGTTGTTAGCCATGTTGTACAAGAATATGTTTTCTAATAACGAACTGATGTGATGTACTAAGTTTATGAATCAATGCAGTGAACCTATATAATGTATGTTCTGAGTTTATGGATTTATGTATTGTATACGCTATTAGTTTTATTCGATAATGGATATGCTAAATGGTATGTGTTATTATTATTGGAAATAGTATGTTTGTGACAGATTTGCCTCCTAGATGGCGGTCTGTCCACCCTTCAGATGCTGGTGCGAGCGATACAACACTGGATTTACGTCTGGTTGTAAAGATCATACCCAAGAGTGCAGGGTAAGCAACTAATTTAGTGAAGTTTCATCATACTTTTTATATGGTTTTTGAGACCAAGCCTGCAGACTTTACTTCATTTGTTTCTATATCAGCCGATGATTAAAATCCTTTTTGTTTCGACCGCCGACGACTAAAACCCATCACTATACGAAGCTGTTCTTGTAGAGGTGGATCCAGGACCGTCCCATGGGCAAGGTGACCAAGACGACTACCTAGAGCCATTGGCTTGATGGGAGCAACGGTTGAGGGTCGTGGAGAGGTTATCAAATTTTTATATTAAAATTGTTTTATACATGTGATTTATCTTGATTCTATTAGCTAACAAAGTGCTATGGTGGTAATGTTGTTGCCTTTGTAAAGGGCAACCAAGGTCCAAAGCTCGCACTATATGAATTCCACCTTCTTATATTAGGTGACCTAGCCTGCAGACTTTACTTTATTTGTTTCTACCATTTTAAAACGATAGCAAGGAAAGTTAATTAAGAATATAGGATCTAGAAGCTATGAATAACCGAATTACTAACTACTAGTTGCGAAAAAGCATGAAGCTAAAGCAATAAAAGCTAAACGAATATTGTGTCGTATCGGATGCCAAAGCCGATGTCTGTGCCTACGTTTCTCCTCATTATTGCATGTATCATTAATTAATAGGAAATGTTAAGATCACACACATTAAAGTTCGAATTTACTTCGGTGTCTTCATTAAATTCTAACAATATAATTAATTTCAAATGCGAGTTTAATTTTGTATCTAAACATCAATGCTTTCTCCTGTGCATAAAAGTGTATCATTCCTTAACTAATGGAGCTTAGTGTTTATGTTAGCATGTCACTAATTCTTTGGAGCATTAGGGCAACTCCAACAATTACACCGAATTCCAAATTCCCGAAATCTGCACCTATATTTCGCTCCAACAGAGGTTGAAAACTGCGTTTTGTTCTGAAATCGCGGAGAAAAGTCCCGGAATCTCCAAACTCCCGAAGCGCTTGTTGAACAAACGCGTGGAAATTCAAAAAGCACGCGCTTGTTGAACAAGCGCGTGTAATCACGCTTTTGTTTAACAAACGCGTGGAGTTTGTAGATGAAATATTGTGATATTTAACTTCCTTCAACCGAAATGTAGAAATGAAGATGTAATTAAACAAAAACGATCAACAGTTATACAAAAGCTTAAGATACATGATTTCACTAACAGACGCGTGGAGTCATTAGATGAAATTTTGTGATATCTATCTTACTTCCACCGAAATTTAGACACGAAGATGTAATTAAACAAAAATGATCAACAGTTTTACAAAAGCTTAAGATACATGATTTCACTAACAATTAACGGATACATAGTTTCAGATATTGATTAAAGGATATAGTACAGTATTACAACTACTAAAGCAACGAAAACACAACTAAGGGTAAATAGTTTTACTGACTTCCAACAAAGTTCCATAGATGATCTGTTAAATCTTTCTGGAGTCTTCGATGAATGTGAGCGTTACGGTAGTACATTTGGCTTTCGACATGAAACTCAAGCTCTAGTTCGCTTTCAATCATATTTTCGTGCCAAATCTTAAGTGATGGAGCAGGGAAATCGTAATTGAAATCATCCTCCATGTCTCTTTCGTCCTCTATAATCATGTTATGTAAAATAACACAAGTATACATTATCCTAGTCATTTTAATTGGAGACTAAAGTTTGCATGGATTACTGACTATGGAAAATATGGATTGTAAAACGCCAAATGCTCTTTCAACATCCTTTCTTTGTCCTTCTTGCATTGCTGCAAACCTTGCTTGTTTATTGTTTTGTGGGTTCGGTATTGTCTTGACAATGATACTCCATTGTGGGTATATACCATCGCCTAGATAATATCCATGGTTATACTCGTGGCCCTCTAAAGTAAAATGATATGGAACTGACCTACCATTCGCCAAATCGTTAAACAACGTTGAACGTTCAACTACGTTCAAATCATTGTTCGAACCTGGCATTCCGAAAAAAGCATGACATATCCACGAGTCGTATGATGCTCCAGCTTCAAGTATAATAATTGACGTATGAGACTTACCCTGATAAGCTCCAGCATATGCTTTCGGACAATTCTTCCACTTCCAATGCATGCAGTCCAAAGATCCTAACTTCCCTGGCCATCCTCTGCTACCATGCATATCCATTAACATTGCAATGTCGGCTTCGTTTAGTCTACGCAAGTATTGATTACCGTAAACGTCTATGATTGCTTGGCAGAAATGGTCTAAGCATTCTAGTACAGGCCTTTCTGCCATTTTCAAATTTTTTTCTTGAGCATCAGCAGGACCTCCATTGGCTATCATACGCAGTGCAGCTGTCATCTTTTGAATTTCGGAGAACCCCATTGTCATAGACGCATTGCGTTTGTAGATAAAGTAGGAGTCGTGTTGTTTAATACATTCTAGGATTCGAAGAAACAAAGGACGCCTCATTCGGAATCTCCATCTAAACTCTGTAGTTGAATACCTCGGATTTGAAACAAAATACTCTTCCATTAGTCTCTCGTTGTGCCATGCATGATGTCGATTTTTATATCGACGGCCTACAACAGAAACTCCATGTTTTTTGCTAGATTCAACATATCCTAATGTAGCTATAAGCTGTCTTTGTTAACGAAAATGATCATCCACCATAATATCAAAGTCTTTGTCACTATCATCAAACAACAAATCAACTTCAGTGGCCATTGTGGACTTTTGAGTTTTTGAGTGTATATACTAAAAATATTGGACTGTGTTTGAGTAGTGAATGCTACAAGTTTTCCTCCTTATATAACAAGTCATGCATTGGTTACCACATTCAAATGTTTGAAATAAAGCAGCATTGGCTTTATCACTGACATAAAGCAACACTTTAAGGTTGTATCACTGGCATAAAGCAACACTTTAAATGTGGCATGCATTAGTTACCGCGGTATGATTGTCATAAAGCAAGTCATGCATTGGTTACCGCATTCAAATATTTGAAATAAAGCTGCAGTGGCTATATCACTGACATAAAGCAACACTTTAAGGCTGTATCACTAACATAAAGCAACACTTTAAATGTGGTATACATTGGTTATCGCGGTATGATTGTCATAAAGCAAGTCATGCATTGGTTATCGCATTCAAATATTTGAAATAAAACCGCGGTATGTTTGTTTTGTTTATTCACTAGTACACTACGGAGCTATATATCTCTGTCGAATTACTCACAACTTACCTCACTCCAACTACTCTGTGCTCTACCACAACTATGCCTTCTTGGCCATCATCTTCAGACTCTGAAGAACAGCCGTATGAACAGATGCGACTTCAGGAGCTTGCAGATGAAATCGAGTTTCTAAACGAACTGAGCTCTCGGGTTGGACCACCGTCCGAGAAACAGCCCATCCAACCTCCACATCAAGCCTAAGTACCAAACGTTCAAAACACACATGAACAGTTCGTCGTTCTACCACCATCCGAAAAACAGTCCGTCCAACCTCCACATCAAGTCCAAGTACCAAACGTTCTACTACGGCATGAAGTTGATTCTTATCAAGTACCACATGTTCCAATTCCTTATGAACAGGAAGGTGATTTTTATCAAGTTTGCTGCTATTGCGGTTATCCGGTTGACGTTGTGGTTCGAGCAGATGGAAACAATATTGGTCGTCACATTCAACAATGTCCATACTATATGAATGGATGCAGTTACGCAGAATGGGTAAACGAATCTCTGGGCCTAAGGGGAATTACATATGCAAATGAACTCGAACACGAGATTAGACATCTCCAAAACGTTATTGAACATTTGCGGTTTAACCGTGATGACTAGGCGACTTAAAATCCCAACAAACAAGAAGGAAGTTTTACTACCCTTAGTTATATTATCTATTCCTATGTTAGTATATGTTGCATCCTAAGTTTAATTATCCCAATAAACAAAAGCTTAAGATACATGATTTCACTAATAACTAACGGATACATAGTTTTAGATATTGATTAAAGGATACAATACACTATTACAACTACTAAAGCAATGAAAACACAACATCAGAAACCTACTCATCCCGGGATCAGGTTAGCCAACTATAGTGAAGCTTGTAAGGTTTATGACCCACAAAATCCATCCTGTGTTTAGCCAGGTAACGAGCATCAAAATTTTCTTGAGATGCTTGAAGTATATCTTTATCTTCCACTATCTGGACAATCGTATGGTAGCGATCTTAAGCTTCTACAAAACGACGGTGAGCTAAATTAGTTTCAACTGTTGATCTTCTAACGGGACACCTATGGTGACTGTCATGTAATTTTGCGACCGTTGACCAAATCTCTTCATGGCTTAAACCTCCACCTCCTTTAATCAATAACGTATCTCGACGTTCAACTTCAAAATACGCTTTCACGAGGATGTATAATTCATCTGCAGAATATTCGTTTGTTGAACCTAATGAAGATGAGGCTCTATGGTTAGCACGAACTGGTTGAGCTTGTACGCTTCTAGTAGGTCGTCTTATTGTAGGTCATATTTGCAGTGCAGGAACCTCTTCAGGCACCTCGTTTATTTGAGTTTCTAGCAAGAATCCTACCTTATTTTGGTTATCTTTGGTTTGTTCTCACTCATCGAACATTTGCTCCATTTGTTCATCACTTATATACCAATCTCCCATTTAACCTAAGGAGTTATTTACGAAAGAAGTGCAATCCATCATCTGCTATTTAAATGAAAAGATCAATCCCATTTAACTTTACACGTGACGACCCCATAAACTAAGAATATGCACGGGGATGACCCTAGTTTCTTACTTTGCTTTATTAAAGCAGTGATGAAGTCATGTTTAATCAGTGCGAGTTGTCAAGTCATGTTGTTTCTATTCGTTGGACAACCTATAAAACGTTACCTTAGTGGTGCAAAGTGTAGTAACATCAACTGCTGAAATATAGAGCCGTAGCAACTCAACTGTTGAGGACAAAGGTTTGTCTTGTCATATGTCTGTATCCTACTGCTCAATTAATGATGAAAAAGCTATACCAAAAAGCAACCCCCTTATTTAAATAGTTTACACTTCGTCCCCCCAACCATACCTACAAAATTGTGCATTCTACATCAACCACGACGATAAAAACAAAAGATTACATTATATTAAAAATATGAAGCAGTATATAAACATATTCTTAAAATTAATTGTTTTTTATTGAAGATTTTTTGAAATTTTAAACATAATATAATATACTAAAAATGCAAGATTAGAATTTAGCTGTTATAAACCACACGTTTGTTCAACAAACGAGCGGATCCAAGCGCTTGTTAAACAAGCGCTTGGATACGCGCGTTTGTTGAACAAACGCGCGGTTTGAGAAATGTTGGGAAATTCCGCCTGTTTGATTTTTCGGGGTGTAGAATTTTGAAATTCTACACTTGATTCGTTGGACATGCTCTTAACGGCCTGAATTATATTTGGGTTCATTAACTAAAAGTATAAATAAACGTGTTCCGAAATATGAAGTATGGATCGATTTGCTGTTTTTCGTTTTGAAATACCAACTAAGCTTATCTCCCACCTTGCCAATAATCTTTCAGTGGTCGCAAAAACCGTTGTCTATAGGCTCATGACTGTACCCACCGACTAACTTTCAGACATATTCCCTCTGGTCTCAATCATTGATCATGTTCGCTATATAACTAGTGATGACTAGAATAAACAGATGGAGCAATAACTACGAAGTCTATACAACCATATATTGTACTAGGCAAGTAATGGCATAGAATAACGTCATATCCATCTTCTTGGGACAAAAAAAAAGTCATATGATCCTACTTCTATTGATTAAACATGATGCTAGTTATACTGATTAAATGAGCAATAGTATTGATGGTACTTTTAGCTTCAAGGAGTTACTTAGGTAGCGTTTGATTTGTGAACTGGGCAGTTAAAGTTTGTGTCTGCGTCAGACGCGTCCACTGTGGGTCCCACACTTTTGCCCCTTCAAGCCGAGCGGTTGAAATTGGAGCTTAAGAGTCAGACGCGACTAACGCGTCTGACGCGGCGTCGGACGCCAACAGAAAATTTACAAACGTCTATATTTTGCCAAGTTATAAATTCAACCTCTTCACTTCACCAATCCACACCGTTTCCTTCAACAATTCACACCGCAAACTCATCAAGTTTTCAACGACAATGGCTGAAGTAAATCATTCGAAAGCAATATTTCGCCGTCCTCCAAAAGTATGGTATTCGTTTGCAACTTCAGAGTTTCTTCGTATAGCTGTTGAAGCTTACCAAGTTGCTGGAAAGAACAAAAAAGGGATACACAAGAGGATTACAGCTACTCTGAACGAGTCTTTAGCTACTTCACGGACCGAAATCCCAGTCTCTACTGAACAAGTGACAGCTAAGTACGACGCTTATAAAAAGAAATGGACTGTATGGCGCAATTTGAATGACAAAACGGGCGCCGGATGGGATCCTAAATACGGAAAAGTGAGTGGAAGCGATAGTTGGTGAGTGAATGACAAAGCTCCTTTTTTGTAAATTTACAAGTTCAGTACTATATTTCATCTACTAGTTTACAACTTAATTGTCTATTTAGGAGTACCCTATGGTGTTAAAGTACAAGACGTCCCCAATAGAAAATTTGACCGAACTGGAGCAAATATTCGGCAACAGTGTTGCAACAGGATCTGGCGCTTACACTCCAGGATCTACTAGCAAAAACGTGCAACTAGAGCCACATTCTCCTCCACCCGAGTCCGTACATCCCATGTTCTTCTTCGACGAAACTCTAGTGCCATTAGAAGACATTCAGACTCAATAAGCAATTCCTGAGCCTCCTAACCAACAATGGGGTGCAGGTTCTTTATCTAAACCTCGGTCTGGCAGAAGAGGTAGAACTGAAACTTCTTCGAAGTTAGAAGAAATTGGTGGTACGATACACTCCAGGCAAATGGCCAAGAAATCTCGTTCTGACTTCGACAGTCTGAATTCACATCCTGATACAAATGCTAGTAATTCGCCGTCCTCTAACGCAAGCCCACTATGTACTGAAATTCTGAAGGTTAAGCAAGCAATAGACCGTGCAAGAACATTTGATGGTATTGACATGCCCCACGCAATATCAATTCTCACAAGTAAGGATAATCAAGATACGTTCATGATTCTTCCTGATGATGAAGCAAGAGGCTGGTTGCATCTTGAAATCGAGGTCCACAAGCAAGCACTACGATACAGACATTTTAAGATGACTCCCTCTCCGTATCCACCTCGGTACGCATCCCAGTATCCAACCTAGTATCTACCAAAGTAGCTTGTTTTCTATATTTAATAATTATGTAATTTGTATTCCGCAATTATGTATTTTTATTTTTGCAATTTGTATTCTGCAACTTGTATTCTGCGTTCTATTATTCTGTTCAACAATAAACACAAACAATTAAAAACAATATATACAAAAATAATAAAATAATAAATCTGCCCCTTCCAAAATGTCCCTTTCGTAAAAAAAACACATTCCCTGTTCCCAATAATTCCCTTTCAAATGCCCCTTCCCGTTCAAAATAGAACAGACCCTTAATACATCCGTAGATGGCGCTTTCATACCTATTTTACTGCTTATCTGTAGTACCTTAGCGTACGACTATGGATTGATAAAATATCAAAAGTTTCAAAAGTTTTTCCAAGGAAGGGAATATATACAGCAAAAGCAGTTGCGTGATCACGTTTGGCCTGGTCTGCGAAATGGAGGTAGAAATCTTGTTAACACAATGCATCCAACAACTAGGGGCGAATACAGCTCTCCATTTTAGGTAATCATGCATAATTTTATTGATAAAATACAAAAACTATCAACCACACAATATTTAATGGGGGTCTGCTGACCACTGTCAGCTTCAAGTAAATTCGCCCTTGCCAACAACTAATAAGGTACATCTAAAAAAGACAGCTAATCTTTATATCTATTCCAGAATCCAGAGTGTACTTGTCCAACATAACACAGACATGGTGGAAAGTGAAGTGCAACTTCCATTCATGATCATAAGTAACTATTTTTCCAACAGAAACAATTTCACAGGCACTAATCAACCGGTGGAGTTGTAAATGGACAAATTAGCATGTACTGATCAACCGATGGAGTTGTAAATGGACAAAAGGGGGCTAGAATGTAGGCCGAAAAGTTGACGCTAGCACTACTAGAAAGGAGGTTGACGATTATGTTGTACATAATTCAACAGCTTTCAATGGCTTTTAATTTTATTTAATCACATTTACTATAGTATTATAATAGATTAGCTATATAATTTTGAAAATTATGTTAAATACAATAATTTAAATCCTATGAGTTAATAATGAGAACATCATTCATTTATTCAATAAAAATTTAGAAACTTGGTATATTATTAATATTTATATACATATACAAAGATTCTACGTCTGCAGCAGTACAAATTCAAAACAAGTGTCATAACCATCGCTCTGAACGTACTGAATACCCATACAAGTAGTGACATAATCTAAAGACAATTTAAGTCTATAACTAACTAGGACCTACTATAAGTCAAAACATAGCCCTCAAAAAATAAATAAAAATAAAAATAAAAATAAAGGACTCGTCTTCCTAACCCTAAGTACTAGAGGAAGAACCTGGCTTGGAGACGGATGAAGTATTCATCTTCTTATATTTCTTTGCTTTCTTCTTTTTTCCCTTGATCTTATTGACCATGATAATCCACTCAAGGTTGTTCATCACAACATCGTCCACATCCGCCTGCACATCTTGAGCTGCCTCATCAGACCTAGCGTTACGTACGTCTTTTGATCTTGTCCTCACATATTCAGCAGCATTATTATCTATTTGTTTTCCATACACTACCACAAAAGGAGTTATTTTAAACTCCTTTATTTTGTCCCTAAATAAAGTATTTTGTCTCTAGTTCATATTTGAGACCTACTTAAGATAAATAATGTTGTCTTTAAAATTTTGTGTCTAAATAAATTGACACCAAAAATATTTGTCTCAAAATTATTACAGACCTCGTTAGTGGTCTCAAGTAAGTCTCTGGAGTATTAACTTGTTACCACGTTGAGTGTTTGAAATCGGTCACTAACAATAGAAATGCAACTGTATTTCAGTAATATAACGTTATTATTAAGCAGCTGAAATAAGATACACAACATACCATTGTTGTTATATAATGTTTCAGAATCATCATAGATCAACGTAAATGCAGAGTACAATATCAAACTTAATATGCAATTAAGTAACAGACAAATTTTCATGGAGAAAAGAATATATCCATTATTATTGATAGAAGAACAAAATACAATGTACCCATCACACATAATATAACAGAAAAATCGTGTTTGATTACATCCATTAAACTTAGCACATACCGGTCACGAAAATAATTCAAAATACACCAAAATAAAAAGGTTAAAATCTAGGGCGAAACCAACAGAAGTAGCAAAGCATTATCTTACACGTCTTCATTACAGCCTTGTCTAGGGCTGTTACGGTAACGGTAAATTTACCATTACCATACCATTACCAGTCGATCGGTAACCATTTTTTTATTGAAATTGGTATACCAGTTAAAACGGTATGGTAATGGTAAATTTACCTTTTTTAATGGTAAATTATCGGTAACGTTTCTTCAATACCAGCGGTAACGGTAATTTACCAGTTAATTCAAAACCCAAGCATACTCATCTGATATGCTTTATAACATGCACGTAGAACCAAATAAATGATTGTATTTAGTTCAATAATCAAATGAAATAATTTCAGATACACTTATTTTCGTTTTCATTTATGTTTTTTTATAAACTAACACTACATATAGTATAATAAAGATGCACCATGTACAAAAAATATATTAAGATATAAACTTTGTTGGACAAAAGGTAATTTACCATTACCAGTGTAACGGTTACCAGATTATCGGTATACCAGTCGATCGGTAACGGTAAGCAATTCTGGTTTACCAGTAAAAACGGTACGGTAACGGTATTTGTCAAACGGTAACGGTAACCGTTACCATAACAGCCCTAGCCTTGTCGCTGAACCGAATCCATAAAGCACCAGCAGCCTTCACTCATCAATATCTTCATTGTCAATGAACAACTTGTTTACTTAGTATTTTGTTTTGAAAAAATGTTGCACCAGAAAGTTTGTAGCATTCCTTACTTGTAGACAGCAATGATATTTTGAAGAAGAGTCATCAGAGAGAGAGAGAGAGAGAGATTTGTCAAACTCCTTTGTAGGCTTTGATAGTGATAGATATGTCAATGGTCCCATAAGCATTGGACATTGTTAAATCATGCTGAATAAAATGGAGGAAAAAATAACGATGAACGAGTTTAGGAAATCAACGAAACAATGTAAATAAAGAAATAAAAATAGAAAATTAAGGATGTAGTTTAGGAGAGAATTGTATTAGCTGCAGATACCAATCATAGGTAACGATGTTATTTCTTCTCATAATGAAGTGACGCCTTCAAAACCAGATTTGGAACCAAGCTTAGATTTAGATTTTTGTAGAAATTCTGGATGAGTACTTCTTTGTAGTTCAACTGTGCTGACGATTGCACCATGATTGAAGGAAATTGAGTACGATTGAAGAAATTAGGTTTTTTTTGTGGTTACAGGAATTACGACTGAACCGTTTTAGTGTTGGAGAGGAGAACATGGTTTTGGAGGAGAACATGGTTTTGCTGAGGATAACACACGTTAGTGAATTTTAGGAGGAAAAAAAGATGATTAATGAACGGTCAATATTAGATCCCCTAGAAAACATGGATTGAAGGACAATTTGACACCAATTTGAGATTCAACGGAAGTCTCTGGCTTTGTTGCTTGGAACAAAATAAATTTGTTCCTAACTAGTATTATATTAGAGACAAAATTCTAACTAGTGTCTAATTTTTGTCTTAAATTTTACATTTTCTTGTAGTGATATATGCATCCATTTTATCAGCAGTAGCCATCAACTCCATATCATCAGGCTCGGAAGAAATCATATCACCTTCAGTCAACTCGGCTAATTGCTTCTGGGTATCTACACTGTTAGTCTGCTAAGCTGAAGTTCAATCACGGACTTTAGAAGAAGAACCCCCGGTCTTCTACATCATCACTCTGAACTCCATTATCAATTTCCATAGAATTTACTAAGGAAAGATAGAGAAGTCTACTACTTAGGCATCCATAGGGGTGAGCATTATCTGGTTAAACCAAATAAACCAATCAAACCAATTTATTTAGGTCAGTTTGGTTTTGAAATTAGATCGGTTTGTAATCGATTCGGAAAAATATTTAGTTTGGTTATCGGTTTAACCAAATTAACTGAACTTTTATTATATTTTCAAAATTATCGATATTAGAATAAATATTTTAGGTAAGATCGGTTATTCTAGCAAATTTTTAATCTTCACGTATGTGTCAAAATTACTTTTAGAAAGCATAAGAATAAAAAAAATTACTCTAATCATATATTTATGATTTATTTCAAATTATAGTTAATGTTACAAACATAAGGTCAAAAATACTTTTAGTTCAGTTAAATCGGATAACCAACCAAACTTAATTTGGTTGGTTTGGTATTCATTTTTATTGATTTTAGTTTGGTTTGACAATTTTCATCATCAGATAAACCAAACAAACCAAAACTCACCCTTAGGCATTCACTTTGGAAGGCTGACAAATATTTCCTACATGACCAAAACTATTACAATTCGAGCATTTAGGAGTGTGTCACTCATAGTCAACATTCTGCATAATCAGTTGGTCTTCTTCTGTCAAAATTGGAATATGCTTGGGGTATGAAAATGAACTGGAAATCTCTACAGCACCCGGGCATACACAATCTTCCTAATCACTTCTGTCGCTTTATCAAGCTTTAGGGGATTACCAAGTACTATCACAATACGACTTTTTCCTTTTTTTATCCAGTATTCTAAAGACATACTAGGAAAACATACCCAAATAGGTATAGAGACCTTAGTATTTCTTTATCAGGTTCAGTACCCACCATCCAGCGCTTCATCATCATCAATCGTCTATTGTAAAAATAAGAACCACCTTCCAAAATCCTATCGCAGTCTTTTTTACTATCAAATTTTATAATATAAAACTCGTCTTCCTTAGAATATATACTAAAATTTCTTGTCGATTTCCTTAGAATTCTCAGATATTTAAAAGGGACAATCAACCAAGGACTCATACTGAAAACTAGCAAATCACTAAACTTAAATGCATATGCAGATGCAGATTGGGGTTCAGATCATTATGATATAAAATCGACTACAGGGTACTGTTTCTTTCTAGGGAACAACCCAGTGTCGTGGTGTGTTAAGAAACATTATACAATATCTAGATCTAGTACTGAAGCAGAGTTTAGAAGTGTTGCAAGTGCTACAGCAGAAGTCATGTGGGTAGAATCACTTTTAAGCGAACTCAAAATTCAACTAAGCAGAAAAACAACTGTATGGTGTAACAATACAAGTGCTATAGGACTGTCTGCAAATCCATTCATGCACTCTAAATCTAAACATATAGAATTGGATCTTCACTTTATAAGAGAAAGAGTAATACAAGGGAAATAGAGAATTGGCTACATACCTTCCACTTACCAAAAGGTCGACATCCTCACGAAGCCATTGTCAAGACAAAATTTCATCAAATTTAGACATGAACTCAACGTAGATGAAGCGGAAAGTGAACTTCGATCAAAAGCAGCAATCTTTCTGCTAGATTAGACCGAAAAGCAGCAATCTTTCATGAGTTCAACACAGTGTTAACCCAGATTATATAATAAGGCAAATGGGTCTGCTCTGTTCAAAAGTCCAATTACGTTAGTTTAAATACGTTGTCATTCTCTCTGCACAAATAACTTCTAAATAATAATACAAACCTATTTCTTGCTTCACTATTTATTATAGAAACTCTATTTCATATATTTACTGATTCTCGATATTGATATTTTATTTCAAGTATCTTTCCTAATTATTTTACTTCGACAGATGTGAAGTATATCATGGTTATGGATCTAAGGATAAGCCTCTCATGATGAAACGTTGGGGGTGGTTCCACATCTCAAAGCAATTTGCTTTGTTGTTGTTAGAATCCAAACTAAACAATTTTAAATGCTTGTATCTTCTACTATTCCATAACTAACAAAACCTAGGATAAAAGAAATATTCCATTAAAAATGCTATTTCTTTGTATTGACATGGAAAAGGCGCAAACTCCCAGTATTCAAACGACTATGTAGGCATAAAACTAAACACAAACTAAGAAACAATGGTGAAATTTAGAAGGTGATTCAGTGATGTGGATCCAAGGTGGTGGAGGGGTTACTAGATTTTTATATTAAAACAGTTTTATATATATGCTGTATCTTAATTCTATTAGTTAACAACGAGGTGTAATGGTAATGTTGTTGCCTTTGTAAAGGTCGACCAAGGTTCAAAACCTAGCTTATGTGTTTTTTTCCCCCTAATATGTTCCCGCTTACTTGGTTATGGTAACCAGCTACCTAGCATCCAGTGTTTTAAAAACATAACCCAACCTCGGTCCGACAACGATTAACCTTGAACCCTCAACATTTACGGTCCCCAAAATGAAACAACCTTGCGTGTTCCGGAACCGGCGGTTTAACCCTATAACCCTTAAAAACCTTTTCAACTCAACCTTTATAACTTCTCTCAAATTGGTAAGTTGAACATTCTTTTGATTGAGTCAAAACGGTTTCCTACCTTTTAGTTTTTGTGCCAGCCTGCGTTTGTTTAAGATATCCATAACTGATTGAATGTGTTATTAAACATTTGCATGTGCAGTCATACGTTTGCCTGTTCTTAACCATTTACGGTTGGTCTCTACTCAAATCATATTGCAGATTATAAAATCTTGTGTATTATATACCCTTTTTTGCAGAATGTTTTATTTAATTAATAAAAAAGAAAATGCACGGATTTATGGTTGGACCGGTTCGACCCTCAAAACCTTGTATCATGACTGATCACGGTTCCGTATCCAAAACTATGCTTGCACCGAATGGATTTATTGTATGTATTGTTAATTAAAAAAATAGGATTTAGATGCTATGAATGGGAATAGCTGACTACTATTGTGAAAAAGCGTAAAGCTAAAGCAATATAAAGCTAAACAAATATACTAATGTCGTACTGGACCCGAAAGCTGGTGTCTGTGCTTACGTATTTCCTCATTATTGCATGCATTATTTCACTATTAATTAGTATGCATTATTTCACTATTAATTAGTATGAATTAACGGCTTGAGTTATACTTGGGTTCATTAACTAGAATTATAAATAAACGGGTTCTGTAATATGAAGTATGGCTCAGTTTGCTGTTTTTTTTGTTTTGTAAACAGTCATGGAAAGTAAACACCAGGAGAAGATGAATACTTACTAAGAAATATTTATATATATTAGATACCGTTAAACATTCCCCCACTATTTGATGTAAAGCCGCCAAGTTAATTAATTAGGAAAATTAGGGTTGTGCATCAAGAAATCAAGCCGTGTACTTAATTAATTGCTATAGTAATTCGTGACTTGTGAGATTAAACCTAAATACAAAGACACAAACAAGTACCCGCACCACTGATTAATATCAAAACCATGCGTAGTAGATAATCTGCAGAATATGAAGCAGGCATGTTTGTTATGCATAATTTTTTTCAGTTGGTGAGAATATTTATAAGAGTAGCGGTCGTTAAGTACACAGTAGATACTCTATATATAGAACCGCTATCATACTACAAACCATGCATTGTCAGTAGTAGGCTCGTGACTGACTGTACCCACCGACCAACTTTCAGACATATTCCATCCAGTCTAGTAGTCTCAGTCACTGATCATGTTCACTATATAACTAGTGAGATGACTAGAAAAAATAATTGGTGCAAAAACTATGCAGTTAATGTATATAGAACCATACTGTACTAGGCAAATAAATGGCATATAAATGACATATCCATCCTCTAGGGGGAAAAAAAATGTCGTATGGTCCTACTAATATTGATTAAATATCTATATAATAAAATTGCCCCCTAAGACAAACCAGGAGACAAACATGGAGACAAAGAGCGCCTGAGATTTATTCTTAGTTTGGACAAAGGACGGCCTGGATTTGTACACACATCGTTTCATTTATTCTTAGCTTACCAAAATCAGCGCACATCATCCCTTTTATAAGTAAATCTATTTAATCGTTATATATATAAGGAATGACTTATGTATAATTGTTAATTACAGCCAAGTAAAATTAATTGTATATAGTATATACAATTAATTTTTTCATATATGCTTATTTCAGATTTGAAATATTGAATGTTTTGTTAAAATTCATTATCTATATAATAAAATTCCCCCCTAGACAAACCCTTAGACAAACAAGGAGACAAAGAGCGGCTGAGATTTAATCCCGCAAAAACAAATCCACCATCCTAATTTAAACACATCCCCTATAATTGAGGAACGGTGGATTTTGTTGCATGATTGTTTGCAGTTATTTGGATTGAATTGGCATTGAAAGCTTGCGTGATATATGGAATCAATTTGTATGATTTTATAGCCCTTTGAATGTATGTCGTATGTTTTCTTGCCCCAAAAATGTTGATCAAAACTGGAAACAATTCAAAATAGTTCTTGCCCAATACCATTTCATGTTTTTTTATTTTATTTTTGAATGGAATTTTTAGTGATTGAAATTTATTAAGTTATAGTCTACAGCACAGCTGAAATATAATAATGTATTAAAACTTGCTATAAAAGATTGATCTATACCGTTTTCATTTTCTAAAATATATGTTACATTAAATAGTTAAGGTTTTAGGAAATGGAGTAACATGCAAGTTGAAATCCGCTTGATAAATTTGTCAGTTAATTGATATTTGACATTAAAATATTGGACCACATGAAATTTTCCTTATACTCTCAACTTATTTTTTTAGTCTTTAAATGCATCATATAAGTGGTACTTGATTTTGGTAAATGATGTTCAGTTTGTAATCTAATTTTATCAGGCAAGTGGCTTAGAGTTTGATTTCATTTTTTTATGAACATTAAAATTAATAATCTTCAACATAGGGAAATTAAATTTCTCTTCCTTTAATGTGCATTTTCCTTTCTTTACATTAATGTTATCCAATAAAACCTTGATTATATCCTTTGTTGATTCAAATCTATTTTAATCAAATGCAACCAAGGAATACAAAGAACATAACTGATATATTTGATAATTTGAGTTTGAATTTTATACAATTCAATACAAGTCATTGCTTTTACGATTATGGCATTAAATTTCGTCCAAACATGTGTTCTACATTTCAAAACGTTGTCATTACATAAATGTTGGTGGATATTAGTATCCATGGTAAAAGTATATAATAATTTTCTGTAATTTTAATCTTTGATATAAGGCAATAGGGCATGCAGGGATATAAAGGTTTATTAAATATAGCATAGTATTTCAATCAAAATTTAATATTCGTACGATTAGCACATTTAACGTCTTTCCTTAAAAACAAAGAGTGTCATTCTCTAATGCTTTTTGAATTTCTATCAAACGTATCCAACGTCTGTATATAAAAAGAAAATACGTTTTTCTCTAGCACTCTTTGAATTTCTATAAAATTTAATACCCGTATTATTTAGCATATTTAACGTCTTTACTTATAAAGAGAATACCCTATTATTGAACACAGTTTGCATTTACTAAATTAGTTGATGAACATAGTAGGAATACAACTAGATACTAAAGGATCAGCTTTATATTTTTGAAATAATTATGTACTTATGTTACATGGCATCCTAGGTTGAAAACTATCGTAACTTTCATTTTAGCATATCTTCCTCATATTATTCTTCTCTTGGTTAAAAAAAACTGAATTTCAATTAGATTTAGCCCAAAATATGTAAATTAATCATTATTTAATGAGGTCTTTATGCTAGGTCTTGCATCCGAAATTGCGTTGTGGTTTCAACTTTGGATAGTTTGGCTTACCAAATTTTGGTCAACATGTTGTAGTTTTCTGATATAGGTGTTTTCTTATTCCACCTATAAAAATTAGGCATTTTTAAAGAAATAGTTAGCATAGTTGTCATAGCGAGCTATAGCGCAAAATAGCGCATAGCGCACAGGTTGCGCTATTTTGGTTCTTATAGCGCAGGGGTCCCGTGTAGCGCAAAAATAGCGCGCTATTTTATCATAGCGCAGCCATGAATAGCGCGCTATTTTGCTTTTTCTTTTTTGAACATGCATTTTCGTTTTTTTTTTCTTTTTGGAGATTTTAAACATACAGTTTTTTCCTTTTGTGCCTTTTTCCTGTGTTTTTTTTTTTTAAGATCTTCTTTTCTGTAAGCAAAAAAAAAAAAAAAAAAACATTATAGCGCGCGCTATAGCGCATAGCGCAAAATAGCGCATAGCGCAGACCTTGCGCTATTTTGCGCTATTCGCTATTGACAACACTGATAGTTAGTTCAATAGGATTTGAGCTTTTACTCTTGCTAGATTTCCATTTTCTAATTTGGATTCCTAAAAATATCATATAACTCCTTAGAAAGTTTTGAAATATTGCTATAATTATTTTCTTTATTTCATATAAACTATGTTTTTTTAATGTTATTTGTCTTCTTCACCCATATATAATTTGACCAAGTTGTTGTCGAGCAACTATGTAAAATCATAAATATTTGTTTCTTTGCATATTATTTAACACCATACTTTTGTTTTCAACTTTCAGTACTCCACCAATTAGGAATTGCTATTTATGAATCAACTTGCACTAATTCAGAGTTTGCCTTTTATTACGGTACCTATATTATTATCAGTATATCTTATTTAGCACTTAATAATCTTTTCATTAGGTAAATGGATGCAAACATATGATATCACAAGCCTATGAAGCATTAATTACTCAACATCAAATATGAAGTAAATTTGGAGTGTTGTGATCACATTACACTTCACAGGAATGTCTAATTTGCAAGAACAAAAAAAATACTTTATCATTCATATACACATTTAATTGTTTAGAAATATCATTTAACTGTTATGTTATTAATATACTTCAATGCTTTTTGAAATTATTCCACGAAATGTAATAAAATTCTCTCCATGGAGTTTTAGCAAATTGTAAGAGCTAGAAATTTTTATATGATTAATGTCTTCACATAGTGTATTTATGTTAATGTTCAAAAAGATGCATGGAAAGCTTGCAAGCCCAGCAAGCAAAAGGTTTATGAGACAGAGCTTTATATCTGTTTACATAATATTTGTGGCACAACGGTCCATACGCGAAGCGCGAGCCGTGATCATGCGTGAAGCGCATGCCATCATCACGCGCAAAGCGCGTGCCTTGATTACGCGCGAAGCGCGTGCCATCATCACGTGCGAAGCGCGTGCCGTTACGCTCTTCGCGCGAAGCGCATGCCGTTACGACCACGCGCGTGCAAACTACAACACCCCGTACTCTATGCTCCCGTGCAAACTACAACACCCCGTACTCTATGCTTCCGTGCAACGCACGGGTTTCCACTCGTGATCCTATATTTATGCTGATTTTATTATGAGCCATAGTATTGATAGTACTTTTAGCCTCAAGGAGTGGGTTGGGATTGCCTGGACCATTCCTCTCGGTTTCCATGGATCGAGCCAATGAAATCACCCCATTTTGGGGTGATTTACACTTTGACCTCCTGAATTACATCCGAATTTCAGAGAGCAAAATACAAAATCTTCAAAATCAGGGGTTTTTATTGGCTCGGTGCATGGGAACAGGGGAGAATGGGTCCAAAGGATCCCAACCCGGAGTTAATACATCTGTAGGTGGTACATTCATACCATAGGCACAGCGTACGACTAAGGCCTAATTTTACAGAATAATTAATCACTACTAGCCCATCGCTTAACTCATCTTTGCCACATGCATGCAATTTATTTATCAAACTATAAACGTAGGTTTTCCCCTTTTCATTTTAAAATTTAGCGGATGTGGGTCAGCAGTAAGTCAAAAATCATGTTCCTCCAATGGGTTTATAACATATCAATAGTTTTAAAGCTTCGCTTGGTCGGCGAAATGGTGGTGGAAGTCTTGTTTAGCACAATGCATCTAATAACTAATTATTAGGTACAGCTAGAGAAGACATCTAGTGTTTATTTCTATTCCACAGTGTGCTTGTCCAACATAACCCACACCGTGGAAAGTGAAGTTGGAAATGGTGGAGTTGTAAATGGACAGAAGGGGGTTGACAATACACAATTGGACGGCTTCCAACGGCTGTTAATTTTATTTAATCAAATTTATTACAATACCATAATAGATTAGCTATACAATTTGAAATTTTGTAAATACAATAATTTAAATACTATGAGTTAATAATGATAATTTCATTCAATTATTCTAATTCACGGTTTGTGATTAACTAAATTAGTGTTGGCGATAATCTATTGTTGCATCACCGTATTTGATATTTAACTTTACTGAACATCGAACACACAATCATTTCATGAAACTTTCAACCTGTCAAATATACAACTTTGGCAAATTTTATGAAATATTTTGGAATCTAGATATATTGTTTAACCATTGTATAATTATAATTGCAAAATTTTAGATTAGTTATAAAAAAAACCCACTAAGAGGCTGTAACCATTAATATTGATTTCGTATCCATTCAAACCCATGGTAAACTACACAACTTTTACAACAAATTAAATTCTAGTAGACAAATTTAGATTAAGTTTATTTCAAAAAGAGTGAAAGATTTATTAAATATATTAATTAACCAGCAAAACTGTTGTTAACAATAGCCAACTCGGAAAAGCATGATTATACAGCTGCCTAGTCCAAAATAAATTCATTACCTTTCTCCTTTAAACCCTAAATCATTCACTTTAAAATTTAGATATATTGTTCATGGCATTTGTGTGCAACCGTTGCGATGGATTTTAGCGTAAGTTCTCCGACAATTTTTCATCATATCACTCAATATAAAATTCTAACTTTATCTTTATTTACCAACGTTTTAACGTCAGATATGTATTTTTTTTTTTAAAAAAAAAAAATTATTTATAAATAAACATCACTAAATCTTTGCAAATTAGAAAGGGATTTGCAACGAATTTTAATTTATGTGAACATTTAATCGAACAACATATATTTGTAATCTAACGGTAAACCCTACCAAAATTAGCAAGGGATTAAAGGCAGAATGTTTACCATATTTTTGTTTTGGCTTTCCTATTTTGTCGGCAGTCCGTGGCTATTCCCTTTCTAAAAAATATATATTGTTATATGTGATCTGTGTTTGTGAGGATTTAACACCGCATTGGGTGTTAGTGCCATTTTTCGATTTAACATTTTGGCGTGCTAAGAGGGGAGCAAGCTATCACTTCAATTTCTAGCTTGCAAGGACATAGATTGCTTAACATTTTGGCCTGATGGTCAAAAGGAAGAAATATGGAACCTTCTCTCGTGTTGGCTGTGTTGACGCAGAAGGCACAAGAAACGAGGCAAGCCAGAAGACTTCCTCTCGCGGAGATCAATCAGATTGCTTGACTAGAGATGAAATAGATGGCGTTCTCGCCGAATTGAGAACTCAAATGGCACGACAAGATGAACTTCTCCAGAAACAATAGGAAATTATGAACGAATTCTTCGCTCGGATGGTTGGAAGATCGAGCAACAACCCTCAGCTTGTCGGGACAAACACTGTTGATGTTCAAGCAGCGACAAATTTGGCTCAACTAGATCATGACCACCGGGTCGGGTCGGATCCTACCCGAACCGCAGCTGGAAATATGGAACTGGATGGGACCAGGGGCAATGCTTTGAAGAATTATCGGCTTGAGTTATACTTGGGTTCATTAACTAGAATTATAAATAAACGGGTTCTGTAATATGAAGTATGGCTCAGTTTGCTGTTTTTTTTGTTTTGTAAACAGACATGGAAAGTAAACACCAGGTGAAGATGAATACTTACTAAGAAATATTTATATATATTAGATACCGTTAAACATTCCCCCACTATTTGATGTAAAGTCTCCAAGTTAATTAATTAGGAAAATTAGGGTTGTGCATCAAGAAATCAAACCGTGTACTTAATTAATTGCTATAGTAATGCGTGACATGTGAGATTAAACCTAAATACAAAGACACAAACAAGCACCCGCACCACTGATTAATATCAAAACCATGCATAGTAGATAATCTGCAGAATATGAAGCAGGCATGTTTGTTATGCATATATTTTTTCAGTTGGTGAGAATATTTATAAGAGTAGCGGTTAAGTACGTACACAGTAGATACTCTGCAGAAAAGTGATCGTACAAACCATGCATTGTCAGTAGACTCATGACTGTATCCGCCGACCAACTATGTAACTAGTGACCGGAAAAAAATAATTGGTGCAAAAAATAACGTCATATCCATCTACTTGGAAAAAAAAAAGGTCCTATGATCCTACTAATATTGATTAAATATGATCCTATACTTATACTGATTTCATGAGCCATAGTATTGATAGTATTTTTAGCTTCAAGAAGTTAATAATTCTGTAGACGGTAGGTAGGTACATTCATACCTGTTTTACTGCTTATCTATAGCACCATAGATAGACACAGCGGAGTGCAATTCTTCTGTGCCCACCCCGTCTGTCCCCGTGTGTGCCCACCAATCAAATCTTCTCATTCCCGCTTTTTTTACATTTAAGTCCCCGGAAAATTAAAGGATTTAACTATAAAAAACAGAAATCAGGAGGCTGTGATTAGTTGGGGACACTGGACAAATGTAATTTGGGCACAGAAGTATCGGTGTGGACACAGCGTATGACTAAGGCCTAATTTTACAGAATAATTAATAACTAAGCTTATCGGTCACCTTGCCAGCAGTTGATGAGAATATTTATAAGAGTAGCGGTCGTTAAGTACACAGTAGATACTCTAATAGAACAGTAATCATACTACAAACCATGCATTGTCAGTAGTGTTGTAATATGCAATACTATATAGTAAATTGAAGTGGTCGAAGATAGCTTCGCAAAGGAGAAAATCGTTCGTAATTCGGAGTTCGCACGAGGAAAATATGAGGTGAAATGAGTAAGCTGTTCTATATACAGTGAGATAGAGGTCTGTCGTATGGGGCGAAAGACGTCTGTCACTACAGGGGGATTTTCCTGAAAGTTTCCACAGACGTCTGTCATCCCCACGACAGACGTCTGCCATGGATGCGACAGACGTCTGAGCTGAGAGCTGGAGCCCAAATAATTCCCTGGGAGGGACAGACGTCTTTCACCTGCCACGACAGACGTCTGAATATTGAATTGGGCTATTTCGGGCTGAAAACATTGTAAGTTGATTTGTGAAGATACGGGGGCAATTTGGGTAATTGGCCTATCCCTATATAAGCTATTTTCTGAGGTGTTAGTGGAAGTAGCTTGAAGACTTGAATTTGGATTAAGGGTTTATTCTCATAGGAGAATTAGGGTTTATAGCCGAATTCCAATTCTTCAATTATAATCTCCTCAAACTCTTTTCTATATTGAAATATAGTGATTATTGGATCAATCCCTTGTATTTCTTTCATCGTGGTAATAAAATACTCTCTCCAAAGTGGATGTACACTAACAAGATGTTAGTGGAACCACTATAAATCGTTGTGTGATTTATTTTTGCTATTTTGTAATTAGTTTCTTATTTGAGAGTGAGATTTGAATTGTTCGTGATTGGTTGATGTTGTTTTGCGACTAGAGTTATTGCTTTGGTTGTTTTTGCAAGTCTAGCAACGATCTAGTCTTCCTCTAGCGTTTTGTGGTTTAGATATCGGATTCGAGTGGTCTTGAATCAGATTAATCACAACGGTTAAAACAGTTGGTATCGGAGCTGTTTTGGTGCTTGTTAGGTGTTTGTGAAAATGCCAGAGACGGATAGTAGTCCTTCAACCGGAAGTCCGAATAGTGTGGCGCCTTATGTACGGGGTTCGTATGCGGCGTCGGGTTTTCAATTGGTTATTGACAAGTGGAATGATGATAATGACTTTGAGAAGTGGCAATGGAAAATGAAAGCGGTTCTTAGGCGGAATCGGGTGCACCGAGTAGAATTTGATACTCACTTATTGCCAAGTGATATATCGGATGTTGAGAGAGAGGAGATGGAGGAATGGGCTTACACTACTCTTCAACTTGCAATGGGGGAGAACGTGATCTCCGAAATTAGTAGTGAGACTACCGCTAAAGGTATTTGAGACAAGTTGGAAGAACTTTATACGAAGAAGTCGCTCACTAACCGTTTGATCTTGTTGCGAACGTTTTTCACCTTCAAAATGAAGGAGGTTAATTCTCTTAAGGCACATTTGGATGCCTTTGATGACTTGCTCATGAAGATAAAGACCGTTGATTTAAAGATTGAGGAAGAGCAAAAGGCGATGATATTATTGTGTTTGTTGCCAGACCGTTATACGGGTTTCTCAAATAGTTTGATCTATGGCCGGGATACCTTGACTCTAGATGATGTCAAGACGGGTCTTCTTAGTGAGGAGTTGAGAGATCAAATGAAGGAGATGAGTGAGGGTAGTAGTGGAGATAGTAGTAGTCAATGGCTGTTTGTGGAGAAAGACAAGAATGTGAATATCCATATATGCATATATTGGATTAGGGTTTTAGATTGGCTATCTATCTCCTATAAATATCCATGTAATCTCATTGTAAATGATCATCCTGAAATTAATAAAGTTTTCTTCTTCTTTTTTCTTTTCTACGTTTTCTACTTTTTCTTAGCAATTAGTGTTGGCTACGCAATTAGATTTGGTATAACACTATTTATCTTTTTCATTTATTTTTTTATTAGTGATTAACCGTCTGATTAGATTCAGCGGTAATCTTAATTTTATTTCCTGTTTGTTATTTTAATTTCTGCAATTTTAATTTCTGTTCTTTTTACTGCTTCCTTAGGTCAATTGGATTGAATATAGATTTGATTAGATTCAGATCTGATTCAATTTAATAATAGTTTAATTGCAATTCAATTTCATTTGCTTTTAAAACCAACCTCGAAGATTTTTCTAACTCGCCCAAGAAATTTTATAAATAACTTAATTTAATTAACCTCCATGTGATTCGACCTGCATACTACACGATCTATGCGCTTGCAATATTTATTTCAAAATTCGCGCTTTTCTAGTTCTTAGGAAAGTGACGATCAAGTTCTTGGCGCCGTTGCCAGGGAGGTAAACACTGAATTTTATTATTTATTTAATTTCTGATTCTTGTTAGTTTTTATTTTATTTTACTTTCATTTTGTTTTCTTGTATATAAAGATTTTTTTTAATTGGATTGATTTTGTATTATTCATTGATACTACAATATTCCAAGCAAGAGAAAAAAAACTTGTCAAATTTTCTTGATTTTATTCTATTTTATTTCTTTCCCCTTTTCAATTTTTTTTCCTTTTACATTTTTTCCCTCTTCATTTATTCCTTCCTTCCATCTATTCCTTCTTTCCAATTTTTACTTTATTTTTATTGTTCATTGTTGTTGTACATTTATTTTCCAAATTTTCTTTAATTGCTTTCCATCTATTCCTTCTTTCCTTTTACTTCTTTCCAATTGTCAATACAGCGGTTTTCATTCTTTTACAACAATAACCAAAGAAAAGAAAATAAAAATAAAAATATATTCTCTTTTGAAATCTTTCCCTTTTCTGCCTTGTAATTATTTCACCTTGCTGTTTATTTCTTTCCACTTTTGCAATTTTCTTTCCAACTTTTACATTTCTTTTCATTTTTTTTTACAAAAAAAAGAACAACAAAAAAAAAATTACCAATTTTCTCTAAGATTCTTTCCTTTCTTTTATTTCTTTCTCTTCTCACCTTTCTTTTGCAATCTGGTTACTTTCCAGAAAAGAAAAAAAATCTTTCTAAAACTTCTTTCTTTCCTTATTGCAAATTTCTCCATCTTCATAAACCAGAATCCATCCACTACCACATCCAGAAACCCGCATCTGAATTTTCCATCAACCCTTCTACACCAAAACATTCCAAGCAAAAACCTTTCAAACCAAAACTTCACCACTTGCTCCACGCTACTGCTACAAACAGCCCCTGCTAATGGTTCCAATTTCCTTCTTTGCCACAATTTCTATCACAAGTTCACCAAAGCCCTCTTCTCCTCCTAACCACCAAGATCCCTTTCAACATTTGATCACCATCACCAAGCTTCCTCCTCGGACCTCAAAATCCGCATACCAGACCTCATACTAACAAGCACCGCCTTCTACAGCCAATTCAAACCACCATAGTACCAAAAATCTTTGATTTGAAACCGATTCGAGAGCCAAAAAAAAAATCCAACTTGCCAATTCGATTGATACCCAAGAACAAAGGCGGTCGCGATTTCTTATTGTCTCGTTTGAGAGACCAGTTCAATTTCCTTTTTACTGAAAAAAAGGTGCAAATTTTGGGTTCGAGCGTGAGAAATTTAGGACTTGATTCCTTTTATTGAGGGAGGTGTGTTTGTTTTATCTGCTTTGTTAAGAGGGTTGTTTTTGGGGTGTGATTTGTTTTAGCCTAAGGGGTATGATTTGTTTTAGCTGAAGGAATGCGATTTGTTTCCTGATCTCTTCATTTTGGTTCAAGTGTTTATTGATTTTAAATAAAAAGGATTGTTCTGAAATTAGCTCTCTGATCTTTCCTTTTGAGTGCATGAGTTATTCTTTTTTCCTTTTATTCCGTCTTAGCTTTTTATTAGTTTAATTTCTTTTTATTTTTATATTTTGTGTGAGTCAATTGTTTAGCCTATTTTTTTAAATTTCCGCTTAGTTTTAGTTTTGTCCCATCTTGAATTTGTTGTCTTTGTTTCTTCTTTCTTTTTTTTCCCCTTTTTTTTCTCTGTCGTTCTTTGAGTATAGTTTATATTTTTTTTATTTTGTTGTTTTTCTTTTCTTCTTTTTCTTTCTATTCTAAAAAAAGAGAGTCAAGGGCCAGAGTGAGGAAGGAATTCAAGCAAACAAAACAAAGGATCTAAAGATGAGCGGCTGCAAATAGTGAAGTCCAATTTGCTGGACGGACAACCACACCCACTATAAAATTTTCTAACTCTACAGGTGTTCTACTGCAAAGAAAAAAAATAGGAATTGCTTGTAAAAAAATTTCTGCAAGGGCAGCGGCTTGCTTGTACGATATTTTAATTTTCTGCAATTATTATTGTTTGATTGTTGTGTTGATTGAAATTGCTGAATAGATTTTGTGCGGAACGAATTTCCATAATTAAAATCATTACGCTCGTAATAAAATTTGATTTGATTTGCAAAATAATTGACTACAAGAGTGTATTTCACGAAATTGATTCTCTCAACGGTTTGATCGTGGATATATATTAGTTCAATTTATTGAACTTCTAGCAAAAGAGGTTGCATACTACCCGTAAAACATTGGTCGTATCCCTTAGTATTTTTACTATATGTGAACGACCATAAGACCGTCTTCCCCCTTCAAATCGAGATTATCAACTAATAGGATATACTTGAGTATATTATCTATTTTGTAATAACAGTTACTTGTGTCAATCTTAAGTATTGGATTTTTTTTATTCAACAACGATGAGTGAAAAGAGTTTTAGCCATCATAATTCTACTAGGAATTTTGAGATTGATGAAATTGGCATGATTCAGATCACAGTTAATGAAACCTTTATTGACACTTCTGAAGCCCTGAAAATGTATTTTAACCATTTCAACTCTAATTTCGACGAGCTCGAATACATTTCTGAATTAAATGAACTTCTTGACTCGAAACCCTCGTCACCTGAATCTAACAAAGGAATGTTGACCAATGTTAACACACATGAACTTCCTATGTTAGACCTCGAACCCCTATCACAAGACCTTGAGTATGCTTGCTTACTTGGACTCTACAGAAAATTTTCCCATGATCTTGGCCTTTGATCTCACCGAGGACCAACAAGAAAAATCATTGAAAATTTTATGGGATAATCTACATATGAATTGTATAAATAATTGGCATGACACAATTTTCATAGGAAAGATTTTCATTTCAAAATTCTCTCACATGCCTATTACACCACACAAATCAAATAAGAAATCATTGTGCATCATTTTCGATAGAGCCAAGTATAAGGGGAAAAGGAAATCGCATTTTTCACATAGCACTCATCGTCATCCTGGATTTCACTTTTCATATTATTGGCATTCGTATATAGTAGCTAAACTTCATTTCATTTTACAAATAATTTTGCAACACATTCATCTTTGGGTACGATCTTTCAAATTTAGGAAACGTTACAGTGTGGACACTGTTTAGTTCTAGTGTGGGGGGAGTCTGCATTGCATTCATTTTTATTTTCTTTTCATATTATTTTTCTTTTCACTTTCATGCATTTAGATAGGACCATCACGCATTTTAGGTCCTAATAACATGCCATTTTTTTATTTTCCTTTTCATTTTATTTTTCTTTTCACTTTCATGCATTTTAGGTCATAATAACATGCCATTTTTTTTGGGGAAATATGACTCATTTTAGATTGATACAACAAAATAAGTTAACAATTGTTAGTCAGTTGGTAGTATTTTTTCTCTCAACTAAGACGAATAAGAAATATGATGAAAAGTTGAATTTTGAGGGATATTAGTGTAACCAGTACATAAGGAGATTCTTAGGTGATAGCCATGAAATCTATTCTATATTGTAGTTTTTGTTTAAATAAGTGGAGGACTTAAAATGCTTATATTGGCTTTTCGAATCTTTAAAACTAAGTGTGTTAAGCTGTATTCATGTAACTCTATCTTGTTCTTATATTTTCAATAATAATAATAGCAATCCAAGGGTATCCAACATTGCTTGTATATCTAGCGTTGGTGTGCAAACCCGCCAAGCTCTATCTGACATGTTGTTGACAAAGTCAGCGTTGGAATATCTTGGTCTCATTTTATGAGTTGGACAGCTAAGGATTACCGACATGTTGTTGACAACGTCAACATCGGTCTGCACAATCCGCCAAGCTCTGTCCCAACTCTCCGTCAGTCCGCAAGGCAGTGTATGAGTGGTATATCTTGGTCTTTTAAGTTAGGAGTATGTAATTAATCATAAATTTTAAATTTAATACAGATAGAGAATAAGCGATGATGCCCAAACATTTCTTGATCTTATTGATTTGACTAGCCAAACACAAGTTAATTAGAATACCACTTTACAAACTGTGACAAACAAACTAAGAATTTATTTCATGGCTGCACTATGTTATCAACCAAACCAACTGGCTAAACTGAAATTTAACATTTGAAAACTTGATTTATGTTGAAAATTTGTGACAAGTTGAGGTATCCAAAATAAAATCAACTGATTAGAAATTGTTAATTTAATTTGTTGTACCACTTTCCCGAAACAAGTCGTGTTTTAAAATTTTATTTTCAATTGCATAAGTCCTCTGCATTCATGTAGTTACATTAGAGTCATAGCACTCTGCATTTGGATTTTGTTGGTAGTATCCGCTGAAAACCCTCACGAGACACCACTCGTCCTACTAGGGACACCTAGAGGTTTAACGGCTTGTTGCATACGCTCAATGCAATCGTGTTTCCTACGAAAGTGTGACATGTCTTGTTAGTTTTTAATTTTTTTTCCTACTCGAGGACGAGTAAAAGATAAGTGTGTGTGTATTTGATTAACATAGAAATGTGTTTATTTTATGCTCTTATATCTTATCTTTTGTATATAAATAAATATTACTTGGGTATTATTTTGTCACTTTTACAGATATGCCAACTAAGCCACATGCAATCAAAAAAACAGAAAATAAATATCAAAATGATGTGTATATACAAATGAAGATCTACAGATGAAGACTTTGCATTATGTTTCTTTTGAATTTAAGATATGTCCATCTTTGATAGAAGAAATCTCCTGAAATCTTATCTTCCTTCAATTAGTCACATGTCAAACAAGGAAGATATTGGAGGAATAATGGTTAATTAAGAGGGGAGGAATAATGGTTAATTAAGAGGGGAGGAATAATTTTTATGGGAGGAATAATTGCTAATTAATAGGCCCATATATGCATATATTGGATTAGGGTTTTTGATTGGCTATCTATCTCCTATAAATATCCATGTAATCTCATTGTAAATGATCATCCTGAAATTAAAAAAGTTTTCTTCTTCTTTTTTCTTTTCTGCATTTTCTACTTTTTCTTAGCAATTAGTGTTGGCTACACAATTAGATTTGGTAGAACACTATTTGTCTTTTTCATTTATTTTTTCATTAGTGATTAACCATCTGACTAGATTCAACGGTAATCCTAATTTTATTTCCTGTTTGTTATTTTAATTTCTGTAATTTCAATTTCTGTTCTTTTTACTGCTTCCTTAGGTCAATTGGATTGAATATAGATTTGATTAGATTCAGATCTGATTCAATTCAATAATTGTTTAATTGCAGTTCAATTTCATTTTCTTTTAAAACCAACCTCGAAGATTTGTCTAACTCGCCCAAGAAATTTTATAAATAATTTAATTTAATTTACCTCCCTGTGATTCGACCTGCATACTACACGATTTGTGCGCTTACAGAATTTTTTCAAAATTCGCACTTTTCTAGTTTTTAGGAAAGCGACGATCAAGTTTTTCCCATAATCTTGGCCTATGATCGTACCGAGGACCAAGAAGAAAAAATTTTAGAAACGGGAAAATAAAGATGCTTTGTGGTGGGAATGAGCGATATAAAAGGAATTAGCCCATCAATTGTGGAACATCGCATACATTTGGTTGATGAGGCTAAACCCACCCGTGATGCTCAAAGGCGATTAAACCCAAACATGAGAGAAGTGGTCAAGGAGGAGATAATCAAATGTCTAGACAATAACATCATCTACCCCATCTCTGATTGTATTTGGGTGAGTTTGGTACAAGTTGTACCAAAGAAATCGGGAGTCACAGTGATCAAAAATGAAAGTAGTGAGCTCGTCCCAATAAAAATCAAAACAAAATGGCGTGTGTGTATTGTCTATCGAAAGCTCAACTCAGCCACACGAAAAGACCATTTTCCCTTGCCTTTTGTTGATCAAATGCTCAAACGCTTAGCGGGACATGTGTACTATTGTTTTCTCGATGGATATTCTGGCTATAACCAAATCCCTGTTGCTTTAGATGATTAACATAAGACCACCTTTACTTGTCCCTTTGGAACCTTTGCTCATCATCGCATGCCTTTTAGTCTTTGTAATGCCCCTGCGACTTTCCAAAGGTGTATGATGAGTATTTTCTCTGATATAGTGGAAGAATTCTTGGAAATATTTATGGACGATTTCTCAATCTATGGATCATCTTTTTCCCAATGTCTCATTCATTTAGAACTCGTCCTAAAACGTTGTAAGGAGAAATCACTCGTGCTTAATTGGGGAAAATGTCATTTCATGGTAAAAAGGGGGATAGTTCTAGGTCATGTAGTCCCAAAAGATGGCCTTGAAGTCGATAAATCTAAAATCGATTTTATTGCTAATCCACCTCCTCCTAAGTCTGTTAAGGATGTTCGTTCATTTCTTGGCCATGCGGGATTCTATAAAAGATTCATTAAGGATTTCTCGAAAATTTCAAAAGCTCTGTCGAACTTACTTGCCAAAGACGTCAAATTTGAATTCAAGACACATACCTACTCCAAATTCAAATTCCCTTCAGATCGAGTCACCAACTCAAAATTCCCCAATTGATCCAATTCCATGGTCCCCATCAAATTCCCAATTCGACCCGATAATTCAATCGAGATTACAGTTTAAAATCAGTTCCACTATAAGAAACTCAAATCATCTCAGTTTTATACCCATTTCATCGAACTCTTGAATTCACCGTAGATCTGATGGGCTCTTGCAAAAGGATCTCACTCAATCCCTATGTGTCCTAACTCTTAGATCTGATGTATTTCAATCTTGGGCTTTTCCTACGTGCTTGATTATCCATTAGCTTTGGACTTTGCGTCGTCTCATAGATCTCCGTGGATTTGTTCTGCTCCTTTCTGCCTCATTCAAGACTGTATACAACCAACAAGGTATTGTGTTTGTTTCTGGTCATTGAATTGGGGATTAAAGCTGTGATTTACCGTGAGTTAAATTTTTGATGATTTTCATTTTACATAGTTTAGGTTTTGAGTTTTGTTATGTTACTAGTTTTGACTTCTATTTGTTTTGAGTATCTGTTTTGGGGGTTATCCATTGTGTTGTCCATGATGACGTTCCATCGTCTCGGCCAGCAAGCATCGAGAAGCTTTGCTCTGAGTTTTTGCTGGTTATTGTGTGGTGCGTCCCCTTATTGCCTTACATCTCCCCTGTGTCATATGTTGTTGCTAAGGTTCCGTGCTAAGTAGTGATGGCCTTGATTTGTTTGCTTTGGTCACTGAAGTTTATGGATATTGGTTTTGTCATTTTTTTTCATGTGTTGCTGCTTCAACATTGGAGAGGAAGTGCATTGCTTGTGCATTATGTCAGATCTTGAAGATGCGCTGCTTATGTGAGTTCATTTGGTCATACTGATTACTGTTAAGTCATTGGAGCCATGTTATCTTGAGATGGTGCTTTTTGTTTTTGCATGTTCTCTGCGTTTATGCCTTGTCAAATGTTGATGTGAAGTTACTGTGTGATGTGGAGCTACAGTATGCTATGTTACTGCTTTTACTTTTTGTGATGGCACTTCAGTTAGGAGTAAAAAAAAAAAAAAAAAAAAAGTGTGATCAAAATTCCAGGTATTTCCTGCTCAAAACTGGAGGAAAACAAAATGCAATCATTTATGTCTAAACAATCAAACTTCAATCCTAGGAATGGTAAACAACCTTTTTAACAGAACAATTGCATGGGAGAGTGAGAGAAACTAGCCTTTCATATATGATGGGGTAAGCTAAGTGTATTAATAATGACATATCTTTGTCTACTGTTTGACATCTTAGTCGGGAGTATACATGCATATTTGAAATGTTTGACAGGGTGCTTTGACTGTGCTAAGTGTACCTGGAGCATAAGAATCTATATATGACGTCATCAAGTATTCATTTTTCTTTTTATTTATGACATGTTTCTAATTTAAATGTTATATATGCGTATTTTGTTAGGCATGGTGGTATGTACATTATATCTGCATATTTGACATGTGCTAGGCAAGGTATTATGGAGCTTAGTCAGTTGCAAAATGGTTATTTAATTGTAGTGTATAATATTCATATATTTCTAGATTTGTGATGTGCTGAAAATCTCTTTTATTTCTAAGTTAATGAAAATCATGTTCTTCATGCATTCATGATTTAGAAACCTTGGTAGTAAGCAACATTTTAGATTTACATGCCTAATATTACTTTGGATGAGATCTCATTAGATACCATGTTTGTTAATGGTAATGGTAACAGTTTTTTTTTCCAATTTATTAAATTTACAGTACATTCAAGAAGAAAGCACCAAAAGAAATCTCATCAGACGCCATGGCCGACTAAGAGGTTTTGCCTTGCTTGGCTTGAAAGCTGATGCTGTTCAATCTTTCCTTGGATGTGTGAGACTATTCTTTTTTGTTTTTACAATCTTTTTCTACACTTGTTTTTCACGATGATGGCCCTTCATATTACCTTGGATTCAAAATCAGTTTTTTTCAACAAGTATCATTCAATGTTGATAGACTTAAGGAGCTTGAGTTACTGAAGCGAGAAGTCGAAACTAAAGTAGTAGGTGGCCTATATGATCTTCAATCTGTTCATTGTGATTCGCTTATTGCATAAATATTTGATGCATCTAAACAAGATGTATATGACGTATTGATGTAATGTTGAATGTTGATTATGATGAGTGATTAATATAATATATTGATTATGAGATGTGTGTGTTGATATTAATTGTGCTCTATTTACATTAGGATTGTGTATTGAATGAGACACAAATTATGTGTTTGAGTATGTATGTGTGTATGTGTTTAAATATATATATATATATATATATATATATATATATATATATATATGCAGATCAGAAGGGGAATAGCAGCGGATTAGCAATAAAAAAAGGCAGGTTAAGTTTAATTTAATTTTCGTTGCTAATCCCTTGGTAATTAGTAAGGATTTACCAACGTGTTTTATAAATAATAATTTATTATAAATTAATTATCTGTCGGTAAATAGTCGGTATATAAATTAAAATTAAAATTAAATTAGTAAATAAAATTTTATTTTCATTATATAATTAATAAAATGATGGAAAACTGTCGGAAAACTCATGCTAAATTCCGTCGCAAAAATCGGACACAAATACCGTCATGATTTTTACCGACCACAGTATTATGCAAGAAATCCATCACTAAGGCCAATTTAGCGACGGATTAGAAGCAGATATTGCCGCAGCTATATGCATTTTTTCTTGTAGTGAATTAAATATTCCAGTAGTAAAACAATATCACATGTATTAAGCTGACAAATTAGCATGCATTGTGGAGCTGTAAATGGACAGAAGGGGGCAAAATTATAGGAAAAGAAGACGCTGGCACTAGTACAAAGGGGGTTGACGATCAGAGGTGGAACTACTCTAGGGCGAGTAGGGGCCACATCAAGGGGCGAACGCACACTAAGGCGAGGTAGGGTCGCCGCCCCAGCTAAAAATTTGGAAACCCAGCAAGAAACAGAATTTTGGCACTTCGCCCTAGTTGGATTTTAAAACTTGGCCCTTCTTGATGGTCTTCCAAGCTCAAGAACCAAGCCAACAACCATATTCTAGGCCACACATCCTTATAAATGTTTCCAGATATTGAGAGCTTCTACTTTGGTAGCATCAAGTTCGAGTTCGTCAACTACATAAGCATCTTCGGTAAAAAATTGGCGAGCCCCAATGTTGTTAGATAAAACATTTTCTATGGCTAACATTTGAAGTTGACACCGTTGAACTTTTCTGGATTTTCTTCATAAGACAGAGCCATTGACGGTAGCACAAACGCAGAGTTATTGTTGCTGTTCTGCGACATCGTCATCTGCAACAATCAATATTGCTTCAAAATTGTTAATCATAAGTACCAAAACGTATTACGAAAACAATAGTGACTCGGTAAATTGTTACGCAATTGTCACGTCAAAATGTGTTATTAAAAATAGTTATGACAGATAGTGTGACCAAATCTGCAACAACTTGTAACAGTACAAAACCTTAACAAAGAAACAAAATAGGATAAAATACCTATAGTAGAAATGTCTGAGTCTAGAGTAATCGGTTTCTTGAAACAATATTGTCGCCATATGCCCTGTGTGGCGCACTAGCAATTTGCTTTCCAAGATAAAACTAACCACCTCTGTGACGCAGTGCGAGTGAACGGAGCAACGACGAAATGGAGAGATTATAGAAGTAAGAACTGATTGTATTGCAGAAGAAGAAAAAACAAGAGGAATTTTTTGATGTTTAATCTCTTTTTCTGGCTTTCTTTATATATCCCAAAGTAGGTGATTATTCATAAGGTCTTGTCCCCTAGAAAGGTTCGTATTCACAAGACCCGAAGTGCCCTATGGCCTAATGCTATATCTATGACTTCAGTGCGGGCGAACGGAGCGACGAAGAAATGGAGAGATTATAGAAGTAAGAACTGATTATATTTCGATTGTAAAGCTGGCTCCGCCATTGGCCACAACCCCTCACCAACAACAAAAAAATCAGCTTTCCGAAAAAGGAAAATTGGAATTTTTTTAAAGAAAAGTGGACAATTTTCATTAAACTCTTTATAACTACCCCCTAAAAGTTTTGGCCTATTCATATTTGCAATCCTAATTCCGCCACTGTTGACGATTCCATTGTACACAATTCGACGACTTCTAACGACTTTAATTTATTTAATCAAATTTATTATATTATTTTAATAGACTAGTTATATAATTTTTAAACTTTTTTAAATACAAAAATTTAAATCCTATGATTTAATAACGATAATTTTACTTAATCATTCATAATCACGGTTTGTGATTAATCAAATCAGTACGGCCAATAATGTTTTGTAGTAACACTGTATTCTGTTTAATTTTACTGAAAATCGAACATACACAGTCATTTTATGCAACTTTCTATAAGTCAACTGTACAACTTCAACAAAATTTATGATATGTTGCATACGTAATAATTTTTTGAATTTAAATATATTCATTAACCATTGTATAACTATAATTACAAAATTTTAGGTTAATTTGAAAAGACAAATAAGAGATTGTAATCATTAATATTGATTTTATATTCATTAATACCTTGTGTAACTACTCAACTTTTACAATAAATTTTAAATTCCTCAAACAAACAAATTTACATTTAATTTAAAAAGAGTGAAAGCCTATAAATTAAATATATTAATTAACCCTAAAAAACCGCAGCTAATAATAGCGAATAACGACCATTGAAAGCCATCGAAAAATCGTGATGATACAACAGCCTAGTTCAAAACAAATTCACTACCTTCCTCGTTTCCTAATGTCTAAATCCTCCTGCAAATTCGACCACCTTTGTCATCGACGTTGCAACCGACCACGTCCGTCAAAATTTCACCAACTTACAATCTTAGTCGTATATATACCGCCTTTAATCCAACAAAGTTCATGTATTTTCCCTTTAAACTAATTAATCAGTGTTAACCGGCTTTTTGGTTCAGTTCCAAAAAACATATAAGATCCACGCGACTAGGCCCATCGAGCACATACCTCACAACTCTACAAAGACCCAAATACCATGGAATCTCACATCCCATAAGTGCTTTGAACTCTGACCTCGTATCTCTGGGATACACATCTCGTATCCCTTAGGATACGAGATTTTGTATCCTACGAATACGAGGCTGGTATCCCTGGATACGAAATCTTTGCATCCCCCAAGGGGATGTCAAAACTCCAGTACATCTGCTTTGAGATGTTAAATTCGGTCTGTTGTCCTCGATTCTCACTTACTCCCGCTTAATCCACTACCTATAAATACCCATACCTCATACTTGAAGGGGGTTGACATTTGCTTGGTTTGACACCTTGAGAGAACATTGGACACAATTAATGGCTTCTTGAGCTTTGGAGAAGAAGAAGTAACTTTTTTCTCAAGGATTTGAACTTGAAAACTGTGACACCCGAAAACTTAGTCAAATATTGTACCATTGTATTGTAATGATGATGTTCATCACTGTAATCCTTCAATAGTGAATAAAATCAGCAAAAGATTCAAAGTGGACGTTGGTTCAAATCGGACCGAATCACTATAAAATACCATGTTCTTAAATTTTACGTTGGTTTGGTTTTCATTTTTATTGATTTTAGTTTGATTTGAAAATTTTCATCATATGATAAACCAACCAAATGCTCACCCCTAACTTGGGTTTCTATCGCGTGTCCATTTATCTTTCAATCCCTGCTTTCTATCAAATTTAATCTCGATCGCTCAATTATTAGTAGTTAAATTACACTAAATAAAATTATGCCCGCTTTCTCCTTATTGCTATTTATGGTAATCTTTATCGTCCTTTCAATTATCTGGCGTTTCTTCCCTACCTCATTTGGCCTACGGAGAATCTTCCTCGATTAACCCTAAGATTAGTTGGCATGGGACAAAAGATTGACAAATGGGTGAAAAAGGTTAGTTTACCCCCAATTTAATTTATTAGATATGAATTTGATTTGTAATATCCAACTGCAATCACAGTATTTCTTATTTGATTCAGTTTGTTATTGATTATCAGTTGAACTCGCAATTCTTTAAATAAATTTGTAATTGTTAGTACGGGTCTATTAGATTCACCAAATATGGTAACTGTAACATCGAATTAATTGTTAGCATCAAACCAAAATAATTGATCAGCTATACCTATTTCATGAGAAAATCGGTAACCCTAGCATGAACAATTGTTCTTACATTTTATTGTTATTTGAAAATTTTCTTTCTTTGGTCATGATAGTTTTCGTTTTAGGAGGAACTTAATTTTCTATTGGATTAGAAAACTATTCACAATGTATTAGAAAACAATTCATGATTATTTCCATTTGTCATTTAGGTCATAAGATTTATAAATGAGCCTAGAGCACCTTGAAAGTTAGCGTATTACATTCATTTCATGTTAATCAATTTGATTTAATAGTAGCCTATCGATTAATTTGTGTGTATCTCTTACATTTGGTAAGAAGAAATAAAGATCTATTTTGAAAAAATTGCAGAAATGGCATGGAAGTAGGGGCATTAAGCGCTTGCCTTGCTGTTGTGGTTTGCACTTCAAAGCAACCGCCTCTCAGGCCTATTGAAAACTCGGCTGGGGACTCTACAACTGTTGTTGTGAAAACACTTTTCGATAGAGCAACTGAGCTTTTGACTGATCAATTGTAGCACCATGTTGTGAGGAATATATGGCCAGAGTCGTTCAACGCCTTCTTTAGCTTGCTCACCAAGTACTGTGTTGCTATGTTTGAAACACTGGCTAAAGCTGCCTCTGTTATTGGAGGGGAGATTGCATAGACGATTTCACGTGAATTGCCTATAGAATTGCTGAGAGCGAGCTTGCCTCAGATGGATGATGGTCAGCGTAGGCTTTTAATTGAATTTGCTTAGAGATCTATGCTTGCGATGAATCGTGCTTCAAATGGTGGGAGTAACAGGCCTTCTAGTTCTCAATCAGTTCGCAGTTGATAAATAACGGTGCAGCCGTTATGCCATTATATATCATTATGGGATTAGCTTGGAAACTATGACCTAGGTTTTAACCTTTTATTCTAGCTTATTTTTTGATTTTTTTTCACACATAGTGTGTGCTAAATTTAGTGGATATAATGAAGCATGATTTTTTGTTTACTCTGTGGAATGGATGCTTTTTATTTTGTTCTTCTATCAATAACAATGAGATATTCCTTATTCTACATGGAAATTTGTCTATTATCTATGTAAGTTGAATTTGGTGCTATATTTTGCTATTTCATTGATTTTTGTTGCTCTCGAAAGACCAAATATTAGTAACTGTATGTTGCAGTTCCTGTGTCAGCCGTTGTTTAATAATAACATTGTATCATTTGTTGGAACACTACTGCCGAGTTACATTGAACATTATATTTTAGTAGAATATGTTTTATTTGCTTAATATTATGTGTGACGGATTTCAACCACTTTACATGGTCTCAAGTGTTATATTAGGGACCCATGAAATTGTCTCTAATGGGTTCCTGCTCCAGAGACGGACTTGAGACCATAGCTGAAGTCTTTAATATTCTTGAGACAAATATTTTTTGCTACTATTTATTTAGACACCAAATTTTAAAGACGACATTATTTGTCCTAAATGAGTCTCAAACACAAATTAGAGATAAAATCTTTTATTTAGGAACAAAATAATGTAGTTTCAAGTAATCCTTTTTGTTGTAGTGGAGCTACTGGTCAATATCAAAACTGAGGATAATATACATATCTCTTTACTCAGTGGATATGAACCAGGCATGTTTGTTATGTATATAATTTTTCCATTTCAACAAGCTAAGCTTATCAGCCACCTTGCCATTAATCTTTTTAGTTGGTGAGAATATTTATAAGAGTAGCGGTCGTTAAGTACACAGTAGATACTCTATATATAGAACCGCTATCATACTACAAACCATGCATTGTCAGTAGTAGGCTCATGACCGACTGTACCCTCCGACCAACTTTCAGACATATTCCATCCAGTCTAGTAGTCTCAGTCATTGATCATGTTCACTATATAACTAGTGAGATGACTAGAAAAAATAATTGGTGCAAAAACTATGCAGTTAATATATACATAGAACCATACTGTACTAGGCAAATAAATGGCATATGAATGACATATCCATCCTCTAGGGGAAAAAAATAAAAAAATGGTCGTATGATCCTATACTTATACTGATTTTATTATGAGCGATAATAGTATTGATTGATAGAACTTTGAGCTGCAAGGAGTTAATACATCTGTAGACGGTAGGTACATTCATATATACCTGTTTTACTGCTTATGATCTGTACGTAGCACCATAGACATGGTGTAGGCCTAATTTTACAGAATAATTAATCACTACTAGCCCATCGCTTAACTCATCTTTGCCCCATGCATGCAACTTATTTATCAAACTTTAAACGTAGGCTGTCGTCCCTTCTTCTTTATAAAATTTAGCAGATATATATGGTTCATGAGCAGTAAGCCAAGAATCATGTTCCTCCAATGGGTTGATAACATACCAAGAGACAATGGTAAAATTCAGGAGGTGATCTAGTGATGTGGATCCAAGGTCAGACATGGGAAACGGCAGTGGGTGATGAGGTTTATGTTAAAACTGTTATATATATATATATATATATATATATATATATATATATATATATATATATATGCGCGCGCGCGCTTTATCATAATTTTATTAGTTAACAACTCGACGTAATGTAATGTTGTTGCCTTAGTAAATGTCAACCAAGGTTCAAATCTTAACGTATGTATTTTTTTTTCCCCCTAATCTGTCCCTGTTTACTTTGGCTGGGTAACCAGCTATACCTTGCACCCTATGGATTTATTGTATTGTACTGTTAATTAACAAAAAAAAAAAAAGAAAAAAAAAAAAAAGGGATCTAGATGCCATGAATGGGAATAACAGACTACTGTTGTTAATTAAAAAGCGTAAAGCTAAAGCAGTATAAAGCTAAACAAATATTATGTCGTACTAGATACCAAAGCTGATGTCTGTACCTACGTTTTTCCTCATTATTGCATGTATTATTAATTAATAGAAAATGTTCAGATGTGCCCACATTAAAGTTCGAATTTACTTCACTGTCTTCACAATTAATCATTCCTTAATCAATGGAGCTCAGTGTTCATGTTAACATGTCACTGATGCCTTGGAGCATTAACGGCTTGAATTATATTTGGGTTCATTAACTAAAAGTATAAATAAACGGGTCCTGAATTAAGAAGTATGGCTCAGTTTGCTGTTTTTTGTTTTGCGATATATATATATATATATATATATATATATTGATTAACATAGAAATGTGTTTCTTTTATACTCTTATATCTTATTTTTTGTATATAAATAAATATTACTTGGGTATTATTTTGTTACTTTTACAGATATGCCAACTAAGCCATATGCAGTCAAAAAAATAGAAAATAAAGGTCAAAATGCTGTGAATATACATATGAAGATCTACAGATGAAGACTTTGCGTTGTGTTTCTTTTGGGAGTTAAGATATGTCCATCTTTAATAGAAGAAATCTCTTGAAATTTTATCTTCCTTTAATTAGTCACATGTCAATCAAGGAAGATACTGGATGAATAATGGCTAATTAAGAGGGGAGGAATAATGGCAAATTAAGAGGGGAGGAATAATTTTTATGGGAGGAATAATTGCTAATTAATAGGCCTATATATGCATATATTGGATTGGGGTTTTAGGTTGGCTATCTATCCCTTATAAATACCCTTCTATTCTCATTGTAAAGATCATCCTGGAATCAATAAAGTTTCTTCTTCTTCTCTTTTCTTTTAATTCTGTAATTTTTATTTTCATGGCAATTTATGTTGTCTAGTCAATTAGATTTGCTAGAACACAATTGTTATTGCAATTTTATTTTTCTGTTAATTTATTTCTATCTTGCAAGTCTATTTCCAGCAATCTGTTTATTTCTTAATGATTGAATTGATTATAGATTCGATTAGATTCGAATCTGTTGTGAATTCAATTGCAGTTTTAATTTGTTTTATTGATAATTGTAATTTGGTCGTTGATTCAATTAGTTTTGTTTTGAACCAAGTTGCAATTTCAATTTTAATCACCCTCCAATTTTGTCTAACTCGCCCAAGGAATATATAAATAAAAAAATTTAATTTATCCTCCCTGTGTTCGACCTGCATACTACACACCTGTACGCTTGCAGAATTTAATTTAAAATTCGCGCTTTTCTAATTCATAGCAAAGCGACGAACAAGTTTTTGGCGCCGTTGCCGGGGAGGTAACGATTAAATTTTATTATTCATTTAATTTCCAATTCGTGTTAGTTTTTATTTTATTTGTTTTACTTTTGTTTTCTTGTATATATAGAAGAAAATTCTCAATTAGTTGGTTGGTATTAATTATTGATACTATAATCTTCTATACAAGAGAAGAAGAAAAATCTCGCAAGTTTTTCTTTGATTTCTTTCCTTTTTATTTCTCAATCCCCTTCTTTTCTTTTACAAATCCTTCCTTCTTTTCAACAATTTCCTTGCTACTCCCTTTTCATTGCTTTCCTTTTACACACCAAAAAAAAAAAAAAAAAAAAAAAAAAAAACTCTTTTGAAAACTTTCGTTTTCTGCCTTGTAATTAATTCTCGGCCTTGAAATTTGATTTCTTTCCTTTTTTCAGTACATAATCTTTCCTTTCTTCTTTTCTAAAAAAAAAGAATCTTTTTGCATTCAATTCTTTCCATCTTGTAATTTCCTCCATTCTGCTTTTTACAAATAAAAAAAAGATTCCCTATTTTCCTTATTTCTTTCCATTTTTCCTTTTTATTCTATTTACAAAGTCCCCATCTTCTTCATCTTCCCATCCCCATTTTCTTATACAGCACGCAGAATCTCCAAACTCCATTAACTTCAGTGCTTGAAAACCAGATCCATCTCTCTAAGTCACGTCTCCCACAATCTCGTTCACACAAACTTCTTGCTATCACATACTCCCTCACAACAACTGAACATCGTCCGACTAATTTTTTCCATCAACGTTCTCCTCCTACCACCTACACCAGCTTCCAGAAATTCTGACCATCAACATCAACAAGTTCGCAAGTCCCTTCTATGTTCCAAATTTTAGTCACAACCCCACTTCATCATCAAAAACCAATTCCTAGCCCACGTCCACCAATTCATCACAATTGCTATAAGCAACAATCAAATACATATTCCGCCGTTTCCACCGAAAGAATCCACAACCACAAGCAAAAACCCTTAAAAGTCATCACACATCGCTCCCCCAATTTGCAGTTTCATCGTTGCGCAAGTTCACCCAAACAATTCGAAAACCCCAATTTCGATTCGAAGAAAAAAAAGGGCAAGCCCGATTTATTACAATCTGATCTAAAAATAAAAAGAATTAGTGAATTGCGAACTGAGGATCGTGATTTTATTTCGAGTTTGTATGGTATTGAGAATAAAGTGATTTTGGGAAGTATGAAATCGGGTTAGATTCAACTTCCATCTTTATTCCTGTTTTAAAGGAGGAATAAGTGGATCGTTCGATTTTGTTTTAGTAAATTCTTCTGGGTTTGAATTTAGCGTGCCTTTATTTCAATTGGTGAACGAGTGGCATTTTTTTGGCGTGTGATATTGGTGCATCTTTCAAATCTGAGTGACTGTCTTTTGTTTGAGGAAGCTCATGTGCCTTTTTGTCTAGAGTTTTGAGTTTTATTTTCTTTTGGTTTTTGTTAGGTTTTACTTTTTTTTTAAGTTAAATATTTTTTTCCTATTAGTTTTAGTTTTGTTGAGTCCTTTTCTTTGTATTTTTTTTAGTTTGCATCTAGATTTGTTTGTTCAGGCTATTTTTTTTCCTCTTTTGTTTTAGTTCCTAACAGTTTTTTTTTTACTTTGTTTTCGTTTCAAAAAAATCAAAAAAAAAGAAAAAGAAACAAAAGAGAGATACCAAACTCAAAATCAAAAGAAAAGCAAAAGGTGCGCAAACAACAAATAAGGATTCAGACATCAGTCAATTTTCAAATAGTGGAGTTAAATTGCTAATACAACTCAACTGCTCTCGACAAATGTTCATACCCCACTGTAAAATTTTCTAAACTTCATAGGTTCTACAGTTGCTAAAAAATAATAATATAAAATTGCTTGTAAAAATCTTCTGCAGGGGCGGCGGCTTGCTTGTACAATTTTTTAATTTATGCAGTTATTATTGTCTGATTGTTGTGATTGGCTGGAATTTCCATAACTGCTGTCATCATACTCATTGTTTTCAATTATTAAACTTGATTTGATTTGCAAAATAATTAACTACAAGAGTATATTTTATGAAATTGATTCTCTTAAGGGTTTGATCGCACATATATATTAGTTCAATTTATTGAACTTATAGGAAAAGAGGTTGCATATTACCCGTAAAACATTGGTCGTATCCCTTAGTATTTATACTATACGTGAACGACCATAAGACCCTCTTCCCCCTTCAAATCAAGATTATCAACAAATAGGATATACTTGAGTACGTTATCTATTTTGTAATAGCAACCACTTGTGCCGACGATAAGTTTTGGATTTTCTATATTAAAAAACGATGAGTGAAAAGAGTTTTAGCCACCATAATTTTCCTAGGAATTTTGACATTAATGAAATTGAAATGATTCAAACAACAATTGATGAAACCTCTAATGACACTTCCGAAGCCTTGAAAATGTGTCTTGACCATTTGAAATCCAATTTCGATGAGCTTGAATACATTTCTGAATTAAATGAACTACTTGACTCAAAATTCTCGTTGTTTGAATCTAACCATGGAACGTTGACAAATATTAGCATACAAGAACTTCCTAAGTTAGATCTCAAACCCCTGCCACAAGACCTTGAGTATGTTTACTTCGACTCTACAGAAAATTTTCCCATAATCTTGGCCTTTGATCTTACCGAGGGCCAAGAAGAAAAACCAGTGAAAATTTTATGGGATAATCTGCATCTTAATTAAATAAATCATTGGCACAACAACATTTTCATAGGAAATATTTTGATTTCAAAATTTATTGACATGCCTCTTGTACCTCAAAAATCAGATAGGAAATCATTATACATCATTTTCAATAGAGGCAAGTGTGGGGCAAAAAGAAAATCTCATTTTTCACATAACACTCATCATCGTTATATGTTTCATTTTGTATATAATTGGCATTCGTATGTAGTGGCTAAACTTCATTTCATTTTACAAATAATTTTGCAAGCCACTCACCTTTGGGTACGATCTTTCAAATTTAGGAAACGTGTTTACAGTGTGGACACTGTTTAATTCTAGTGTGGGGGGAGTCTGCATTGCACTCTTCATTTTTTTTTCACTTTCATGCATTTAGATAAGATCATCATGCATTAAGTCATAGTAATATGCCTTTTTTTTTTAGAAATACGACTCATTTCAGATTGATAAACAAAATAAGTTAACGATTGTTAATCAGTTGATAGTATTTTTTTCTCTCAACTAAGATCAAATAAGAAATATGATGAAAAGTTTAATTTTGAAGGATAATAGTGTAACCGGTACATAAGGAGATTCTTAGGTGATGGCCATGAAATCTATTCTATATTGTAGTCTTTGTTTTAATAAGTGGAGGACTTAAAATACTTATATTGGCTTTTCAAATCTTTAAAACTAAGTCATGTTAAGTTGAATTCGCGAAACTCTCCTTTGTGCTTATATGTTCAATAATAATAATAGCAATCCAAGGGTATCCAACATTGCTTGTATATCTAGCGTTGGTGTGCAAACCCGCCAAACTCTATCTGACATGTTGTTGACAAAGTCAGCGTCGGAATATCTTGGTCTCATTTTATGAGATTGGACACCGAAGGATTACCAACACGTCGTTGACAAAGTCAAAGTCAGTCTGCACAATCCGCCAAGCTCTTTACCCACTTTCCGTTAGTCCGCGAGGCAGTGCATGGGTGGTAAGCCTTGATCTTCTGGGTTAGGTGTATGTACTTAAACATAAATTTTAATTTTATAGCGATAGAGGATAAGCGATGATGCCCAAACATTTCTTGACCTTATTGATTTGACTAGCCATACACAAGGAAATTAGAATACCACTTTACAAACTGTGAGTGACAAACAAATTAAGAATTTATTTCATGACTGCACTATGTTATCAACCGAACCAATTGGCCAAACTGGAATTTAACATTTGAAAACTTGATTTATGTTGAAAATTTGTGACAAGTTGAGGTATCTAAAATCAAATCAACTGATTAGAAATTGTTAATTTAATTTGTTGTGCCACTTTCCTGAAATAAGTCGTGTTTTCATTTTCATTTGCATATGTCTGTTTCATTCATGTAGTTGCATTAGAAGCATATCATACTGCATTTGGATTTTGTGGGTAGTATCCGCTGAAAACCCTCACGAGACGCCACTCGTCCTACTAGGGACACTTAGAGGTTTAACGGCTTGTTGCATACGCTCAATGCAATCTTTTTTCCTACGAAAGTGAGACTTATCTAGTTTAGTTTTTCATTTTTATTTTACTCGAGGATGATTAAAAGATAAGTGTGGGGGTATTTGATTAACATAGAAATGTGTTTCTTTTATGCTCTTATATCTTATTTTTTGTATATAAATAAATATTACTTGGGTATTATTTTGTTACTTTTACAGATATGCCAACTAAGCCACATGCAGTCAGAAAAATAGGAAATAAAGGTCAAAATGCTGTGTATATACATATGAAGATCTGCAGATGAAGACTTTGCATTGTGTTTCTTTTGGGAGTTAAGATATGTCCATCTTTGATAGAAGAAATCTCTTGAAATCTTATCTTCCTTCAATTAATCACATGTCAACCAAGGAAGATACTGGATGAATAATGGCTAATTAAGTGAGGAGGAATAATGACAAATTAAGAGGGGAGGAATAATTTTTATAGGAGGAATAATTGTTAATTAATAGGTCCATATATGCATATATTGGATTGGGGTTTTAGGTTGGCTATCTATCCCCTATAAATACCCTTCGATTCTCATTGTAAAGATCATCCTGGAATCATTAAAGTTTCTTCTTCTTCTCTTTTCTTTTAATTCTGTAATTTTTATTTTCATGGCAACTTGTGTTGTCTAGTCAATTAGATTTGCTAGAACACAATTGTTATTGCAATTTTATTTTCCTGTTAATTTATTTCTATCTTGCAAGTCTATTTCCAGCAATCTGTTTATTTCTTAACCATTGAATTGATTATAGATTCGATTAGATTCGAAACTGTTGTGAATTCAATCGCAATTTTAATTTGTTTTATTGATAATTGTAATTTGGTCGTTGATTCAATTAGTTTTGTTTTGAACTAAGTTGCAATTTCAATTTTAATCACCCTCCAATTTTGCCTAACTCGCCCAAGGAATATATAAATAACAAAATTTAATTTATCCTCCCTGTGTTCGACCTGCATACTACTGTACGCTTGCAGAATTTAATTTAAAATTCGCGCTTTTCTAATTCATAGGAAAGCGACGAATATATATATATATATATATATATATATATATATGAACTAAGCTTAATTATCGTCCACCTTGCCAGCAGTTGGTGAGAATATTTATAAGAGTGGCGGTCATTTAAATACACAGTAGATACTCTGCAGAACGGTGGTCGTACAAACCTTGCTTTGTCAGTAGTAGGCTCATGACTGACTGTACCGGCCGACCAACTTTCAGACATATTCCATCCAGTCTAGTAGTCTCAGTCATTGATCATATTCACTATATAACTAGTGATTACTAGAAAAAATAATTGGTGCAAAAAACTATGCTATGCAGTTAAGAGAACCATACTGTACTGAACTAGGCAAATAATGGCATATTTATGTGAATAACGTCATATCCATCATCTTGGGGGAAAAAAGGTCCTATGATCCTACTTATATCCATAATACGAATTTGTTGAACCCATTTTAACTAACGTCATTATGACACCACTAACGATGTTAGTGGTGTGTGGCTGAGATTAGCCTCTGGATTCCTCCTATTAAATCTCGGCCACACACCACTAACATCGTCAATGGTGTAATGGTGACCCAGTTAAATGGGTCAACAAACTAGATCTTCTAGTTATATTGATTAAAATGAGTCATAGTATTGATAGTACTTTTAGCTTCAAGGAGTTAATACTTCTGTAGACGGTACATTCATACCATAGGCACAGCGTATGACTAAGGCCTAATTTTATAGAATAATTAATCACTAGCTCCCTTGCTTCATTCATCTTTACCACATGCATGAAACTTGTTTATCAAATTATTAACGTAGGTTTCCCCTATTCTTTTTTAAAATTTAGCAGGTATTGTTAAGCAGTAAGTCAAGAATCATGTTTCCTCCAATGGTTTGATAACAGATCAGAAGTTTTAAAGTTTTTGCTTGGTCGGCAAAATGAAGGAAGAAATCTTGTTAGCACAAGCCATCCAACAACTAATAAGGTACAACTAGAGAAGGCAGCTAGTGTTTATTTCTATTCCAGAGTTTGCTTGTCCAACTCCAACATAACACACACGGTGGAAAAAGTGAAGCGTATCTTGCATTCATTATCCTAATTGCATAATAAAACATTTCCACTTACAAAACAAATTTACATGTATTAAGCTGACAAATTAGCACGCATATTGATCATTAACTGGTGGAGTTGTAAATGGACAGAAGGGGGTTGACGATACACAATTGGACGGCCTCCAATGGCTGTTAATTATATTTAATCAAATTTATTACAGTATCATAATAGATTAGTAATACAATTCGAAATTTTGTAAATATAATAATTAGACCATAACCAATAATCCGTTCTGCTCACTTCTTCTCTTTCATACAAACAAACCACAACTCACCCAGCAATACAAAACTAGCCACAACCTGCAACAAACCACTTAAAAAATTATTATATAATACAAACAATACAAAACAACAAACACCCCTTCCATCCAATATTACCTCTTTTCATTGCAGCAAACAGCATTTGCATGCTTTTTTATTATTAAAAATTTATAACGGTAAAGTCTTTGCCGTTATAAATTTAAAAAGGCAAAGACTTTGACGTTATAAATTTATAACAACAAAGAATTCATCGTTATAACCACCAACCTTTGTTCACTCAACCAGCCAAGAACCACGTCCTAACTAGCCATGGGTGACCGAACAAGCCATGCCTGGTTGCTCCGTGGCTTGTTTAGTAACTGAACAAGCCATTGTTGGTTGTGCTCTTATAATCCTATGAGTTAATAATGATAATTTCATTCAATTATTCTAATCCACGATTTATGATTAACCAAATTAGTGTTGGCGATAATCTATTGTTGCATCACCGTATTTGATATTTAACTTTACTGAACATCGAACACACACAATCATTTCATGAAACTTTCAATCTGTCAAATATACAACTTCGGCAAATTTTATGAAATATTTTTAATTTAGATATATTGTTTAACCATTGTATAATTATAATTGCAAAATTTTAGATTAGTTATAAAAAAACCCAATAAGAGGTTGCAACCATTAATATTGATTTCATATCCATTGATACCCATGGTAAACTACACAACTTCTACAACAAATTAAATTCTAGCAAACAAATCTAGATTAAGTTTATTTCAAAAAGAGTGAAAGTTCGATTAAATATATTAATTAATCAGCAAAACTATTGTTAATAACAACCAACTCGGAAAAGCATGATTATACAGCTGCTTAGTCCAAAATAATTTCACTACCTCTCTCCTTTAAACCATAAATCATTCACTGCATAATTTAGATATATTATTCACGAATTGTTGCGATGGATTTTAGCGTAAGTTCCCCGACAATTTTTCGTCATATCACTCAATATAAAATTCTAATTTTGAATTTGTTTTCCAATGTTTTAGCGTCAGATATGTATTTTTTTTTTTAAAAATTATAAATAAACATCAGTATATCTTTGCTAATTAGCAAGGGATTTGCAATGAATTTTAATTTATGTGAACATTTAATCGAACATCATATATTGGTAATCTATCGGTAAACCCTACCAAAATTAACAAGGGATTAAAGGCAGAATGTTTACCATATTTGTATTTTGGCTTTCCTATTTTGTCGGCAATCCGTCGCTATTCCCTTTCTAAAAAATATATATTGTTATATGTGATCTGTTTTTGTGAGGATTTAACGCTGCATTGGGTGTTAGTGCAATTTTTCAATCTAACATTTTGGCACGCTAGGAGGGGAGCAAGCTAACACTTCAATTTCTAGCTTGCAAGGAAGTAGATTGCATAATGTTTTGGCCTGATGGTTAAAAGGAAGAAAGATGGAACCTTCCCTCGTGCTGACTGTGTTGACATAGAAGGCACAAGAAACGAGTCAAGCCAGAAGGCTTCCTCTCGTGGAGATCTATCAGATTGCTTGACTAGAGATAAAATGGATGGCGTTCTCGCTGAATTGAGAACTCAAATGACACGACACGATGAACTTCTCGAGAAACAACAGGAAATGATGAACGAATTCTTCGCTCGGATGAATGGAAGACCGAGCAACAACCCTCAACTTGTCGAGACAAACACTGTTGATGTTTAAGCAGCGACAAATTTGGCTCAACTTGATCATGACCACTGGCCGCACCTGGAAATATGGAACTGGATGTGACCAGGGGCAAAGTTGCTGAACGTGTACAACAAGCTCCAACCAACAACATTTTGGATGAGAACGCTGGAATTGTTAGGAACTCAGGCTATGCTCAGCCAACATCTAATCTTGTTCGAATACATTCAGCAGCACAAGGATCAGCTCAACTTCAACATGAAGTCACTCGGTTCGGAGCCTCAAGACCGGGTCTGGTCGAATTATTCGACCCACAAACTGAACCCACATTCGACCCGTCTCTTGGAGACCAGCATAGGTGTAACAACCCAGAAAATCAGAACCAATTTAAATTTTTTATTTTGGCAATTTTAATGAATTTTGAATATTTAAAATAAATTATTTTAAATGGTAACGAATGGAAATTTATTTTGAATGGAATTAGAACGTATATATTTATCTAAATCGAAATTAGAATATAAATATTTATTTTAACTATAAAAGAAATTGGAAATGGCGCGGTAGTTTGAAAATTCGATTTCAAAATTCAAATGAAGGTATAGGATTCAAAATAAACCAGATTTTAGTGAAACCTGAAATATTTGAATCTGTTTGAAAATGTCTTTCCAACGGATCTGAAAATTCGAAATTTCATTGCGGGAATAAAAAGTTATGTCCAGTTGAAAAATCAGGATAGTCGCTATGGGAAATATAGCCCTTAAAAATGGAGATTTTGCAAACGACCTCCGTTTTCGATGAGACCACTTTTGTTGGATCTGGAATTTCAAATTATTGCTTGATTCCAATTTTCATAATTTTTGGAATCAATATGTGAGCGTGGTGAATTTAAACGTGTTTGGTTAATTCAGTTTGAATTTAATCGACTGGAAAATGACCATTTTTCAAACAGTCTCCAAATTTGATGAAATTAGTTTTGTTCGGACCGTATCGTCGAAACATAGTCAGATTTATTTTTTTGGAATTTTTGAAGTAAGTATGTGGCTTCGGTAAACTAAAATGTACGTTGAAATCAGTTTTGAACATTAAATTAATTTTATTTTAATTTTGATAAAAACTGATCAAAACAGTCGAATTGGCCTGCGGGACATATCCCATTGTGTTCGAAATGGGGGTAATTAGCAAGGGGCGACAGTCGTTAGGTCTCGTTTGGAGTTCAAATGAAAAACAACTTTTTTGAGAAATTAAAATAAAAAATATATAATAAATAATATATATTCTCGTTTAAACCCCTCCCTCCCCTTACTTTTCCACGATCCGATTTAGATCTAAAATTAAAAGAAAAAAACCGCTAAACCCGCTTATCGTCCCCTCCCTGGCCAGCCTTCGGCCGTCGCAAGGCACACCGCCGCCTCCCCTCCCCTTCGCCGCCGGCACCCCTTCATCTCTGGCCTCCCCAACGCCAGCTGCGTCGCTTTTCTTCCCCAGCTCAATTGAATCGAGCCTCCCACCCGCGAGACCCCTTGTTAAGCCACTGCGACCTCCAGCTGCGTCCCTCCACTGTCGGCGCCCATCCCCTAGCCCCCACCCACCTGAATCCGCGAGGAAACCCCCTCCGATTAAAGGTGAGCTTTTCTGATTTGGTTTTATTTTATAAAAAAATATGTTTTTTAAACTATAGAAAGCTAGGATTTTTACATACGAAAAGATACGATTTTTATCGATAAAGATTAGATTTTTGGTTAAGGAAAGATTATATTTTTATATTAGAAAAGATTTGGATTTTAAAAAAAAGAAAAGATGTGATTTTTATAACATAAAAATATGATTTTTATTATGGGAAGAACAAAATAAAAATATGATTTTTATATATGAAGAGCGATAAAAGGTAATTATGATTTTTATATGAAAGATTCTGAAATAAAAATGTGATTTTTATATATGAAAACAAAGAATAAAAATATGATTTTTTATCTATATAGATTTGAAATAAAAATTTGATTTTTATTATTTGAGTAGCGATATAAAAATTTTATTTTTATATACGAAGTAGCGGAATGAAAATATATTTTTTATTATAAAGTTAGAGCAGTAAAAATATGATTTTTATTATATGTATAATGACATCAAAATATGATTTTTATACTATAAACATCGTTATAAAAGTATGATTTTTATATAGAAAACTCAATTGTAAAAATATGATTTTTATGAAATATGAAACGATAAAATGAATGGGATTTTTAAAATATAAGCATCGATGGAAAAATATGTTTTTTAAGAAGATAAAAATATATAAACATCATATTGAGAATGTGATTTTCAATATGAACAGTGTGGAAAAGGCTGCTTTGAATTTCGGGCAAATCCCAGCTATTCAGAAATATAGAATGGAGGAGTGGATCCCAAAGGTGAGAACTTCTCACTTTAATTTTATTTTCTAGTTAAAATATATACTAGGATGTAGACGGTGCTTAGCAGCACCCGACACCCATCGTCCACAGATCATGGACGACTTGTTTGATTTGATTGTGTTATGGAAATTGATTGTGATTATGATGTGCAATGAAATGGAATATAAAATGTTCATGTGTTGAATAAAGTGTTAGAACAATCAAAATATCATTTTTATTGTATAAATGTATGAAATAAAATATTCACTGAAATAAAATAAATATTCATTTACAAATCGGACGATTTGTTTATGTACACCCATTTGACTGATATTGATTGGGACGATATATTATACACATCGCCCAACTGCATAAATAAAATCTGTGTTTGTTAATTGAAACCCCACACGGGTATTGGGATGATATTTGACGTACACTAATCCCAATTGTTTAGTTGTATGTCAATCGATTGGTTGACAGACTGTTGTAAGCGTTAAATATTTATATTTATTGCTTATGAAGTGAAGAATGCAATCTGGATGATAGTTGATTGTTCTATACATGTGTTGTATGAATCCATATAATTAACATTATATGGTAATTGATTGGGTCTCATTCCAGTTTGGAAAATAACGAATATTTTAAAATAATATTCAGAAAAGGATAAAAATTATTCATGCGTTGGATAGAAATATTCATGTGTTGAGTAAAATATTTGAATAATAAAAATATCATTTTTATTGAATGTATAAACCATTAAAATTATCCATGGGTTGAATAAAAATATTCATGTGTTGAATAAAATAAAATAACGAATATTTAAAATAATATTCGATGTAAAATCAAAATCTGATTTTGATGTCCGATTTGGGATGGACACGAATATATTTAAATATATAAAGCAGTGTTGATTAGATTAACGCCATTTTGATGTGAACGATATTTATATCGATTTTATTCATTTATATAATGAATATAAAATAGGAAATATTTTCAAAATTTAATATTTTGAAAATATTATCATTTGTATATTATAATGAAAAGGAAAACTCAATTTTGATTTAAAATTGAAAAGTGAAGTTAGAATCTTTTAAAACGAATTTATAAAATATGTTTTGTATGGAAATCGACGAAATATGTATAATGTATATATTCAATGGCCTGAATAGAACGCGGCGCGCCACGGCAGTTCGCGAATTTCGACCATTGACTTCGAATTGACGTTAAGGGAGATCCGACCGTCGGATTCACCTAAAACCGGAACCTTGGGTTTGTATCGAAAAGAGCTTTCCAAGGAATATAAGAGATTTGAAATATAACAGTCGGATTTGGAATTATCTCCAAATCAAATTTGCAAAAGGTCGCTGTAAGTGTAGTTTGATGACCATTCATGGAAATCGACTGTATGGGCCTTGATAAAATTAATAATTTTTTTAATAATTTGTGTAAAATCATAATAAATAATTTGGAAGGAATTGGGATGAAAAATTTCATATTTGAAAAGATAAAAATATATTTTTGTCGAAATGAACTAGTTATGAACTAGAATTATAATCCAATATTTTTAAATAAATAAAATGGATTTTAAATGGTTTTAAAAATAACCAGAATTTCCATTATATGATTTGGAATGGATTTGAATGAAAATAATCTTCAGAATATTTCGGTATTGGATTTCGGGATTATACGGATATGGTTATGCAAATTCGAAAGATATATTTTATATCATTATTTCCAACACGATATTTGTTGGTTTCAGAATTTGATATTGAATATAAGCCGATATATTTTCTATTCAGAGCCTTGTATTTAATATCAAATAGGATTTTGGGTTTGTCGGGAACAGTGTCTTAAATAACACTGTTCTTAAACCCAGTTGAGAAAAGAATAAACCTTTTAATTAAGATTTAGTTAAATTTTCCAATTAATTAATGTTTAATTGGAATTGAATAAAAGAATGTGATTTTGGGTTTGTAGTGAATGGCGTCTTAAATAACATTGGTCTTAAGCCCCATGTGAAAAGAATAAATCTTTCAAATATGATTATTTGAGTTATCGGTCATATTTAGTAACTGGAATAAAATGGAATGTGAATTGGGTTTTTCTTGAACTGTGTTTTTAACGGCATTCGTTCTTTAACCTGATTTGCAGTGAAAGGTGATTTGAAATTTGTAAATCTTCTTATTAAGATTTAATGGAAATTTTCCAAAGTAAGATTTTCCAGTTTAATATATTAAATTGGAGTTGAATGGAATTCGATTTGGTAATAATTGAAGTGAGCTTCTGTGGAGGAAGACGGTTAATATATATGGAATTTAAAAGGCTTTGCCGTTATTCCATTTATATTATCGGTTGGATACGGAAGTTTATATCGATTATACATATTTATCTGTTTTCCATGAAGATTCTTGCAACAATTCAGATTTTGCCCGGACCTAATCGATCGCTAAACCGACCAAGACCGTTCAGAAACCCGAATACGCTAACTCTGGGCATACAACACACCAGAAAAACACTGTGGAGAATGGAGTATCACCAGTTTCGCTCCAAGCGATAGTTAAATCTTTGAATAGATTTGAACGTAAAATGGTAATTCATGTTTACCGACAACATCGTGGAGTTAGATATGGAATATTACCGATTTTGCTTCATGGGATGAATAGGTTGGGATTGGGAAATAAAACAAATGATTACTTCGGTATGGTTCGGTAATCCCGACTAGTTTGGAAAACCTTAATATGGTTTGTTATCCAAAGGAAGATTAAAGAATAAATCTAAAAGAATTTATCTTTGATAAAATTAATGGAACCTATTCCCTAATGATGTGAAAATTTAAATAAAAGAATATTATAAATTGGAATGAGGCGTATGTTGTGTTTGTGTAACACTTGTTTATTATATACGTGGGTTATTCGAAAAGGTCGGGTTTATACACATTCTGAATAACTGATTCGACTATAAGTCGATGATGAAGACGGTGGTTGAAGACCGGAGGTCTTCACATCGTTTGGATGATTACTGATGTATTGATTGGGCTGTACACCCAAGACGAGGTAATAAGTGGTGATCGTCCAGACGTACTTGAAGATTAACCGGATATGCGAGCGCCTCTCTCCTGTATTGGACATATGGGACGAGGAATAAGGTGCCTCCGGTTTCGTTCAGACCCAGAATGAACTTGTAATTGGACCGTGTGTCTAAAATTGGATTTTATTCTGTGCTAATTGATCTCTATTAAATATATATCTATTTGGTGGCGGAGAATTTATTCTCTTGCTTAACGCCCATCGATGAGAGGTACGAACTCAGAGGTTATATATCGATAGACATCAATCACACGGCGTGAATTGCCTGTATGGCATGCCTGAGTGCCAAATGATCAAGGCTTCTGTTGAAAAGCAGAGTCTTGTGGTTGATGATCAATGCATAGCTTTAATATAGCACCGCTTTGTGTACAGCGTTAATTTGCGAGCTTCACTTTCCAGTATGGACCAGAAATGGGAGAAGGATCCGAGGAGAAATGCGTTTCTTTCTAGTTAGAGGTGGTGTTTGGGTTTTACAAGCCCAGACATTTTTATATGTTTACCTATGTGGTTGTTGGAATGCGAGGCACCTCGGATATATCGGGTGCTATGGAACCGATGGATATTGAGTCATTTGATTCGTGTACGCCCCATAGGGCGGGGAAACGTATTGTTCAGGGATTTTTAATCCACTTAAAATATGGAGTGGCCCTGTGGCTCCTAGGTGCGGTTACGGCTGTAGCCAGAGACACGGACTAGAGCGTCTCAAATTCGGTAAGGACAATCCCTTGCCTTGGTTCATGATGGAAATCCAACTTCCAATACGACCTCATGCGGTTTTAATTGTAGAACTAGTATGCTGACATGATATATGGTACCCATGCCGTCAATGATTGATACATTTATATGTGAAGTTGTTTCCTTCACTTATAGTAATAATAAAAGATCTAATTTCGCGTATCAAGCATTATTTGGCTATTATAAGGTAAAACCCTATCCTCTATCTTGCGTTGCATTGTGTGATAGGACCTGGGTCTTATAATAGCTTCACTGTTCTTTATTTAGCATTGCGCTGTTTGTTTTATGCACTGATATTCTTGGGGGTAAACCCGTTCCATGTTATACGACGTGGTCCCTTGATTTACCTAACTTTAAAATCAAATTAATAACTGTTTTAGTTCTCACACCAGTTACATGACTGACCTGGAGTTTATTATTTTAACCTAAACTCTGGGTGCCCTTATTTCCACACGGGCAGCTAGTAGTTTGGTTTTCCAGATATTACATTCACAGGATCCCAGTTTACAGCTGAAGCGATATTCAGAAAGCTCTGTATCCGTGTATTACTTTTAGTTGTGTTTTGTATTATTTTTCCGCTGCTATGTAATGTATTTTAATCTCTGATATTTTTTGCTGTAAATTATTTATTCATACTTTGTTATTCTTGTACTCTGATGTAATTGTTGTAATAAGCAATGAAATGTTCTTTTGTTTGTGTTCTGATTTTTCGTGTTCTCAGCTCAATTCGGGCTTTCTTTTATGGGGAAGTTCGGGTCGCTTCATTTGGTATCAGAGCTTTGGTTTACAGAGTTCGAGAACAAGACACATTAGAACCAAATGAAAGAATTCATCAGAGATTGGATTAGTAATGTCCAATAAGAATGACTTGTTAGAGATAGGATCAATAGTATCCTAGAATGTGTCATAAGGGTGTTATATTTAAAATAAAAATGAAAACAAACATTGTTTTGAAAATTTAAAACATTTTATACGTATTTGAATATTTATTTTATATTGAATTTGGACAATCCAATATATAATGATTTTGCATATATGCCTTGCAAACGTGTATACAAAACCTCAAATATACTGGATAGATATAGAATCACACTCTAGTCGCCTAGAGATAATTTTGATGATTGACTAGTCGTCATTAGCATTTGTGTTCGAGTTTCGAAAGTGGGATTTCTATATATTTCCAATTGACTGGTGTGAGAACCAAAACTAGCTAGAATTTATTGTTTGTGATTTGACACACAAAATTGGATTTTAAAAGTTATGTGTTTGAAAAGCTAATCAACTAATTGATTGATGATTGTGTTGTGTGATTACTCGTTTAAACGGACATGTGGAAGAAAGACAAATATTTAACCAAATGAAGTCAAATATTGAACTGAATTGCAAATTGTTTGGAAATGCATGCATGTACATATATATGTGTGTGCAGGTCATAGCAAGAAGACTAGAGAAGAGGAATAAAATTGTATGCCTGACAAATAGGTACATTTTTACTAATTTTTTTGGGTTTTGGTGATTTTATGAGCCGATTTGTTAGCCGCTTGGCTTTTTCTTTTTCTTTTTGGATGGTGAGGGCCCTGCGTGGCAAGTTGCGGTTTTAAACGTCTCCCCGTACAAAGGAGGTTATGCCAAATTTTTTCAAAAATTAGGGTGTTAGCCAAAATTTTGAAGAATTGAAAAATTCTTAGAAACTGAAAAGTTGAAGAATGAAAGCCAAACGGAAAGTTGAGTTGATTAGTTAAACAACTTTCAGCTCCGTTCCTTTTCGAGGACGAAAAGATTTAAGTGGGGGATATTGTAACAACTTGGAAAATCAGAACCAATTTAAAATTTTTATTTTTGCAATTTTAATGAATTTTGAATATTTAAAATGAATTGTTTTAAATAGTAACGACTAGAAATTTATTTTGAATGGAATCAGAACGTATATATTTATTTAAATCGAAATTTGCGGTAGTTGGAAAATTCAATTTCAAATTTCAAATGAAGGTACAGGATTCAAAATAAACCAGATTTTAGAGAAACTAGAAATATTTGAATCTGTTTGAAAATATCTTTCCAATGGATCTGAAAATTTGAAATTTCATAGCGGGAATAAAAAGTTATGTCCAGTTGAAAATTCAGAATAGTCACTATGGAAAATATAGCCCTTAAAAATGGAAATTTTGAAAACGACCTCCATTTTTGATGAGGCCACTTTTGTTAGATCCAGAATGTCAAATTATTGCTTGATTCCACTACAACAAAAACACCATATTACAACTTTAATTTTACAACTGTGCGAAAAGCACAGTTGTAATAAATGTTTTTTTACAACTGTGCAAAACGCACTGTTGTGATAAATGTTTTTTACAACTGTGAAAAAACATCACTGTTGTAATAAACATATATATCACGACTTTTCTTTTTTGTCTGTTGTAATAACTAATATATACTAATTAATTTCTAATAATTAATTGTTAAATTAGAAAGTTGTTTAAACTTATTTTTAGTAACACTTTTTTCTATTCTTATATTAGAGACCTATTAAATATTAATAACAACTTATATTTAATAACTAGTAATATTAACATTTAAGAATAATTCATATTCAATAATAAATTTACAAATTAATACCAATTACTATTAATTACTATTAGATTAGATAAAAACCTCTTAATTGATGATTAATAAATAATAATTACTTTTTAAAATTACTATTAAATATTTAATAGTATATAATCAATTACATTTACATAATAATTACCTTTTAATAGTTGTAATTCAATTATAACTTTGAAAAAAAAGTAATAATTAATAATAACTATTATTAATCAGTAAAATTTAATATTTTTGTAAAAATCAATTCGCAAGAAATTCATATTATATTTATATTTAATATAAAATTTTAATTATTAATTCTAAATTATAATTTTTAATTCTCTAAGTTTTGATGAAATTTTAATTGTAACCGATGGAAAACTGTCGGTACCATTTAAATTTTCGATATTGTACTGCAAATCTTTTTGATTTTCACCGTTAAAGTTCAAATTTGTTTTCACTTAATATTTTTGGGTATCACAGCAACTTCAATTATAGTTTTTTTTTAAATAATTACTGTTAAATATTTAATAGTTAATAAAAAAAATAGCAACAAATATAAAAAAATCCAATACAAAGCCCGGGGGACAAATAGGAATTTGGTAGGAAGGCAAACCCTAGCCGTATAATACCATATAGACCAAAGAAAAATAGCAGCCACCGTATTCATTTATCTCATTCACAAAATAGAAAACTAAAAATGGTCGATCCCTAGGAAAACGAGTTGGGGGAAAAAATCAAAATACGGCGTCTCGATTCAAAGATAAAGATGGAATTCGAGATGGAGACGAAACAAGAGGAACGACAACAACATAAATTGAGAGCTCGGGAGTCTAAATTAAATCTAAGAGGACGAGATCGAGGATCAAAAGCGTGGTGAGTGTTTTTTTTAATACCTTTTTTCGCAGTAAGAGCTTTTGTATAGGCAACCATTTCACCAACATGTTTCACTGTATAATCATCATAAGTAAATAGGAATGTCGACTATGTTATTCACAAGTTAATTTGAGTGATTTTTTTGTACATGAAAGTTTTATTGGCTCGAATAGCATAAGGATACAATTAGTGATTGATGCTTGTCTCACTGGTGTGGGGCTGCAAACTCCAAATAAATATATATATCTGTTACAAAGTTAAAAAGGGGTTTTATAAAAGAAAAATGTTTGCTGAAAGATATGTTACTTAATTTATGGTCTGCATAACCATGTATGTTGTGAAGTAGGGTCACGTGTACCATAATTATTGACTTGAATACATCAAGATTTTATAAATCAGATCAAAATGATTAAAGTGAACTTATAAGAAATGACATTACTAGTTCAGAAATATTTTAGAGGATGTTACGATTTATATTATGAAATTATAGATTTAGTGAAATATTTGAATTCATTGCTGTGTTATGCTTTTTGATTGCACAAGTCACTGTGTGATAAAAGTTGATATATGTTTGAAGTATATATTGGTAGGCATGATATATTTAGATGTCTGGTTGTGTTGATGTCTTATTTGGGGGTATTCACATCTGGATTGGGGTGTGAATACAAAGAAATAAGGGGATTGAAGAGACTGGATTTCTTCTTCTGTTGCTGAACCAAAACCTTACCACCTTTTTCTCTCAGAATCATCCAACAAGTATATATATATATCTACGATGAAAAAAAAATACATAAACCAGTTGTATGTTTTAATGTTAAATATAAACATTTATATAACTATTGAAATATATGTATTACCCGGTCAAAAGATTTACAATTTGAAGTTGCTTCCTAAAAGCATAGTGGTCACCAAAAATATGTAGCTAAAAATACAATGTATGGACTATGGACTATGGATAGTGCTGAATTTTGATTAGAAATGCAGAGTGGGCCAATGTCTTTGACAGCACAGATCTGCTCTTCCCCCATAGAAGACATGACGGTCACAACCAAATCCTTGCCTTCCTCAAACCCGTCTTTTAGCTGCAACCAAATATGTACATAAACATAGTTTATGATTAGTCCATAATCACCATGATATTATTTCATCTTAATTTCATACCCAAATCTGAAACCAAACCGTTGAGGCAGACCAAACAATATACACTAAAACACTTTTCAAGTCTGAACACACTGGAAATAAAAACACCACTAAAAGTGAAATGATTATTATGATTTGTGCTTTGGAACTAGTGGACATATGCAGTAAGATATTTTTCTTTCTTGCATTCGCAGTGTACACATTCATCTCTCCCTTAAGTGAGCAAAAGCAATTTGTCCTTGAAACCATCAATAATATTAGCGAAAAGCAAATTGATTGAGGTAGGTTGGTCGTTCATGTCACTCTGAAATTTTATTTCCTAAAGAGATTGAACTTAAATTTGATGCAAATTGATACAATTACCATATTTACTTGCGAAATATTGAACAATATAGTATTTGTACATGAGGACCTCATATGTCTATTGATGCACCATTAATTAGAGAAGGTTGAATATTACCAATGTAATATCACTATTTCGGTTAAAATGTGACAGTTACAAACAATTATAACCAGTCCCATTAAACAAGTGACAAGTCTTAGAGTTTGAGACAAGGAACCTTAATTCAGTATAAACTCCAAGTTAATTCACTTGGAATTATGATTAGTTTAAAAGCTGAATAAAATAAAATACAGTAGATACACTTATTTGCATAAAGCATTTTGTTAATACTAATGAAGAATTTTAACTATTTGTAAATTTCACTTAAAATCCTTTACTGTAGATTGTAAGCGCTAAACATCTTGCACTTTGTATGTATGTGATTGCGTGGCGAATATAGTCGTGAATGTAGTCTTCCATTTTAGTTGATCTATCTCAGTTAGCGGCTTTCTATTCTGGCCGATGTTATGTCTTTAGCTTACTGAATCATTGCCATTAGCCTCTCTAGTACTGAAATCTATGTATAGTTTTTGCCTTATGTCAAATGTTTGATTCCATTCATGACCAATGTGTTATTGCTTATTTTGCGAATAATCAAAATAAGAACATGAATGAATGGTTGTTGTAGTTGGAGTTGATGTTACTTCAGCCCAAAAAATATGGGATTCATGCCTAGCCCCAAGCCTTTGGAGATATTGCATTTGCATACTTTTACTCTATGATTTAAATTGAAACGATAATAAATAATAAATCTTATATTATATTTTCTGTATGCACTGAAATTGCCTCCAGCGAGGAACAAAGCCACGAAGAAAGCTAGTTTCTTTGTTGTATCAACTATGGCAGCATTTTACATTCTTTGTGGCAGCTTGGGTTATGTTGCTTTTGTAAATAATACTCCAAGAAATATGTTTATGGGTTTTGTAAATAATACTCTAGGAAAGGGTTGGCGGACAGAGGATACCAAAACCACACATTAGTCGTAAGAGTTAGTATTGGACCTATGCTTTAAACCAATTATACAGTAGCAGTACATGTTTATATTAATAAAACCCCATAAATCAATGTAACAGTTTCATAAAGCATGATGAGACCTCATACCTTTAGTACGAATGAATACATGTGCAGTTTGATATGTAAAAGAATGATATAGTTAGTTGCATTATTCTTAGTTATATATGCTAGTATCCGCAATTATATTTCACTTATATTTTTTTTTGTTTATTTTATTATTTAATTGAGCAGGTAAGTTTAAGTGTTTCCATACCGAGTTATGATGAACAGACCAAGAGACTATTGGTGAGAGTAGAGACGTATTGCAGTTGGTTAGATGCATGATGATTTGAGAGTTACGGTGGACTACTGCATACAAATCTACATCATCCAGGTTTATGCTTATGAATTTGGAGTAAAGTAGACAACACACAAGGATTCAGTTTTAGATCTGGTCTCTACCAAGAGCTATAGAAAACTGCAGGTATATTATCATGTCATATCTCCTCAATCATCCATCTATTCAACGTTAATTCAACTAATTTCAGTGTTCATACCAGTAAGAGCATCACCAACAGATTAGTGCACATGTTCTTGTCCAAGCTATCCCTGTAACCTCCTTGGTGTTGCTGCTTCCAGAAAGCAATTTGTCTCTTGAAGACACTAGTCGTTACTTTCATGTTCCTTTTGCTTGATAGGTATTTTGAGGTTATGTGAGCAGGTATGTGTCTTATTGTTGTTGCTATTGTAGTTACCTTTTTTTTTTTGAGCTGGTATGTAATAGCTTCAAGCAACAAAGGTTATGTTTATGTATATGCATGTTTTGTGATTGTGCAGGTGGTGTGTCTTGTGGTGGTGGGGATGTTGAGGAAGTGCAAAGATGAAGCAGACTGATAATTGAAGCAGAGTTTTTGGATGGTACTGATTTGTAATCATTATTTGCAATGAAGAATTGATATATTACCGTGATGATGTATGATTCATTTTTTGTACTTTGAATATAAAGTTGTAATGTTTTTTGTATGAATGGATTCGTTGCTTTGAATTTATATCAATTTGTTTTCTGTTTATTCAGCTTTTGTTGCATTTGCAAAATTTATTTTTTTTAAAACCCAAATGTCAATCACAACGGTGAATAACAGTTGTAGTAGATTTTCTAACAACGGAGCATAACTGTTGTAATAAAGTTTATTACAACGGTGGAAAAAAGTTGTAAAATATACATATTACAACGGTGTTGCAACAGTGCAAAAATGTTGTAAAAGATATTAGTCTATTACAACTTCTTAATATACGACGGTTTGCCCACCGTTGTAAAATGTACATTACAACAGTGTTCCACCGTTGTAATAGGGTCATTTTATTGTAATGTTCCAATTTTCATAATTTTTTAAATCAATTTGTGAGCGTAGTGAATTTAAACGTGTTTGGTCAATTCAGTTTGAATTTAGTTGACTGGAAAATGACCGTTTTTCAAACGGTCTCCAAATTCGACGAAATTAGTTTTATTAGGTCTGTATCATCAAAACATAGCCAGATTTATTTTTCTGGAATTTTTGGAGTCAGTATGTGGATTCGGTAAATTAAAATATACGTTGAAATCAGTTTTGAACGTTAAATTAATTTATATTTTAATTTTGATGAAAATTGATTGAAACAGTTGAATTGGCCTGCGGGACATATCCCAATGTGTTCGGAATGAGGGTAATTAACTAGGGGCGACATTCGTTAGTTCTCGTTTGGAGTTCAAATGAAAAATAACTTTTTTGGAAAATTAAAAATTAAAAAATATATAAAAATAATATATAATCTCGTTCAAACCCTCCTTCCCCTTACTTTTCCACGACCTGATTCAGATCTGAAATTAAAAGGAAAAAAAACCCTAAACCCGCTCGTCGCCCCCTCCCTGGCCAGCCTCTGACCGCCGCAAGGCACACCGCCACCTCCCTTCCCCTTCGCCGTCAGTCCCCCTTCATCTCCGGCCTCCCCAGCGCCAGCCGCACCCCTTTTCTTCCCCATCTCGATCAAATCGAGCCTCCCACCCGCGAGACCCCCTGCGTAGCCACCGCGACCCCCAGCCGCGACCCCCCTCCCCCGCCGGCCAGCGCCCATCCCCTAGCCACCACCCACCTGAATCCACGAGAAAACCCCCTCCTCCTCCGATTAAAGGTGAGCTTTTCTAATTTGGTTTTATTTTATAAAAAAAATCTGGTTTTTAAATTATATAAAGCTAGGATTTTTACGTACAAAAAGATTAGATTTTTATCGATAAAGATTAGATTTTTGGTTAAGGAAATATTACATTTTTATATCAGAAAAGATTTGTTTTTTTTTAAAAAAAGAAAAGATGTGATTTTTATAACATAAAAATATGATTTTTATTATGGGAAGAAAAAAAATAAAATTATGATTTTTATATATGAAGAGCGATAAAAACTTATGATTTTAATATGAATGATTCTGAAATAAAAATGCAATTTTTATATATGAAAACAAAGAATAAAAATATGATTTTTATCTATATATATTTGAAATAAAAATTCGATTTTTATTTTTTGAATAGCGATATAAAAATTTGATTTTTATTTATAAATTAGCGGAATAAAAATATAATTTTTATTTTGAAGTTAGCGAAGTAAAAATATGATTTTTATTATATGTATAGCGATATCAAAATATGATTTTTATATTATAAACATCGTTATAAAAATGTGATTGTTATATAGAAATCTGAATTGTAAAAATATGATTTTTATGACATATGAAGCGATAAAATGAATGGGATTTATAAAATATAAGCACCGATGGAAAAATATAATTTTTAGTAAGATAAAAAATAAACACATTATATTGAGAATGTGATTTTCAATATGAACAGCGTGGAAAACGCTGTGTTGAATTTCGGGCAAATCCCAACTATTCAGAAATTCAGAAATATAGAATGGAGGAGTGGATCCCAAAGGTGAGAACTTCTCACTTTAATTTTATTTTCTAGTTAAAATATATACTAGGATGTAGACAGTGCTTAGCAGCACCCGACACCCGTCGTCCACAGACCATGGACGACTTGTTTGATTTGACTGTGTTGTGGAAATTGATTGTGATTGTGATGTGGAATGGAATGGAATATAAAATGTTCATGTGTAGAATAAAGTGTTAGAACAATAAAAATATCATTTCTATTGTATAAGTGAATGAAATAAAATATTTACTGAAACAAAATAAATATTCATTTACAAATCGGACGATTTGTTTATGTACACCCATTTGACTGATATTGATTGAGACGATATATTTTACACATCGCCCAACTGCATAAATAAAAAATTTGTTTGTTGATTGAAACCGCACTTGGGTATTGGGATGATATTTGACGTACACTAATCCCAATTGTTCAGTTGTATGTCAATCGATTGGTTGACAGACTGTTGTAAGCATTAAATATTTATATTTGATGCTTATGCAGTGTAGAATGCACTTTGGATGATGGTTGATTGTTTATAATTGTTGTTCTATACATGTGTTGTATTAATCTATATAATTAACATTATACAGTAATTGATTGGGTTTCATTCCAATTTGAAAAATAAAGAATATTTAAAAATAATATTCAGAAAAGGTTTTAAATTATTTATGCGTTGAATAAAAATATTCATGTATTGAATAAAATATTTGAATAATAAAAATATCATTTTTATTGAATGTATAAACCTTTAAAATTATTCATGTGTTGAATAAAAATATTCATGTGTTGAATAAAATAAAATAACGAATATTTTAAAATAATATTCGGTAAAAGATCAAAATCTGATTTTGATGTCCGATTTGGGATGGACACGGATATATTTAGATATATAAAGCCGTGTTGACTAGATTAACGTCATTTTGATGTGAACGATATTTATATCGATTTTATTCATTTTTATAATGAATATCGAAAAGGAAATGATTTCTAAATCTGATATTTTGAAAATATTATCATTTATATATTATAATGATAAGCAAAATTCAATTTTGATTTAAAATTGAAAAATGAAGTTAGAATCGTTTTAAAATGAATTTATATAATAAGTTTTAAATGGAAATCGATGTAATATATAATATGTATATTATATATATTTAATGGCCTGAATAGAACGTGCCGCGGCAGTTCGCGAATTTCGTCCATTGACTTCGAGTTGACGTTACGGGAGATCCGACCGTTGGATTCTCCTAAAAACAGAACCGTTGGGTTCTTATCGAAAAGATGTTTCTAACGAATATAAAAGATTTGAAATCTAACGGTTGGATTTAGAATTATGTCCAAATCAAATTTGGAAAAGATCGCTGTAAGTGCTGTTCGATGACCAATTATGGAAATCGACTGTACGGGCCTTGAAAAAATTATTAATAATATTAATAATTTTTGTAAAATCGTAATAAATGATTTGGAAGGAATTGGAATGAAAAATTCCATATTTGAAAAGATAAATATATATTTTTATCGAGATGAACTGGTTATGTACTTGAATTATAATCCAATATTTTTAAATAAATAAATTGGATTTGAAATGGTTTTAAAAATAACCAGAATTTCCAGTATATGAATTGGAATGGATTTGAATGGAAATAATCTTCAGAATATTTCGGTATTGGATTTCGTGATTATACGGATATGGTTATGGAAATTTGGAAGATATATTTTATATCGTTATTTCCAACACGACATTTGTTGGTTTCATAATTTGATATTGAATATAAGCCGATAAATTTTCTATTCGGAGCAATGTATTTAATATCAAATGGGATTTTGGGTTTGTCGTGAACGGTGGCTTAAATAACACTGTTCTTAAACCCAGTTGAGAAAAGAATAAATCTTTTAATTAAGATTTAGTGAAATTTTCCAATTAATTAGTATTTAATTGGAATTGAATAAAAGAATGTGATTTTGGGTTTGTCATGAATGGTGTCTTAAATAACACTGTTCTTAAGCCCCATGTGAAAAGAATAAATCTTTTAAATAAGATTATTTGACTTACCGGTTATATTTAGTAACTGGAATAAAATGGAATGTGAATTGGGTTTATCGTGAACTGTGTTTTTTACGACATTCGTTCTTTAACCCGATTTGCAATGAAAGGCGATTCGGAATTTAAAAATATTCTTATTAAGATTTAATGGAAATTTTCCAAAGTAAGATTTTCTAGTTTAATATATTAAAGTGGAATTGAATGGAATTCGATTTGGTAATAATCGAAGTGAGCTTCTGTGGAGGAAGACGGTTAATATATATGGAATTTAAAAGGCTTTGCCGTTATTCCATTTATATTATCGGTTGTATAGGGAAGTTTATATCGATTATATATATTTATTTGTTTTCTGTGAAGATTCCTGCAACGATTCAGATTTTGCCCGTACCTAATCTATCGCTAAACCGACCAAGACTGTTCAAAAACCCGAATAAGCTAACTCTGGGCATACAACACACCAGAACAAATAACATAAGACTTTTATAAACATAATAATAATGTAACATCAGAGTACAGAATATCAGAGTACATCGAAAATAAATACTACTGCGGAAGATTAAATTACAATAATTTAACACTGTGCAGCGGAAATGAATAAACTAATTCCCCAGAAGACTATCAATGATCTGGACATGGCTTTAAGCTTCGATCCAGAATCTTTCTCAATATATCTTCAACATAAGCTACTCGACTGCTCGTGTTGAAAATAAGGGCACTCGAGTTTGCAAGTGAAACAAACTACAGGTCAGTCATGGGACTGGTATGAGTAATCTTACCTAACTAATCTAATAATAAGGCTAATCACAAGACCACGCCGCTTACGCAGAATGGGTTTACTCTATTGGATTGCCAGTGCATAAATAAAGTAAATCGTTAAACAATGCAATGCTTTTTGGAAAAATGAAACCATTATAAGACTCAAGTCCCATCACACAACGCAACGCAAACCGAAGGATGAAGTTTTACCTTATAATGGCCAAAAATGCTTGATACGATAAAACGGATTTGATATTATTATTAGTGTATATATGATTCCAAAACAATTTCAATCATAATGTATCAATCATAGACGGTATAGTACCCCATCCTACTATGTCGCCATACTAGTTCTACAATCAAAATCGCATGATGTCATATTGGAAGTTGGGTTTCCATCATGATTCAAGGCTAGGGACGATCTCCTTACCGATTCGGGACACTCTAGCAAATGTCTCACGATTCGGACGCTGGAGAACCCTTAGATCCGGCAGGGTCGGTCCATAAATACTTTAGTTGATTGGCAATTCCTGAACACCGCTTCCCAGTCCTGTTAAACCTATAAATTGGTCACTATCGACCAATATAACTGATGCCTCGTAATCCGTCATCCACATAAGTAAAATGTCAGGGCTTGCTAAACCTTCATACCACTTCTAGCTAGAAAAAAACGTGCGCACTCCCTGCGTTCCCTTGTCCTGTTTCTGACTCTTATCGGGGTGTGAGGTTCGCGAAGTAACACTATACACAAAGCTATGGCTAAATGGGTTATGCTTTGATCATCAACCACAAGGCCCTGCTTTTCAACAAAAGCCCTGATCATTTGCATCTTAGCATGCCATATCCGTCGTCTCAGAGAAGGTGTTATGCAAGAGAATAAATTCTCCACCACCAAACAGATTTATATTTAGCAGAGATCAACGAATACAATAATAAGGAATACAACGTCAGACATACCATCCATTTACGAGTTCGTTCTGTGTCTGAACGAAACCGAAGACACCTTATTCTCGTCCCATATGTCCAATACACGAGAGAGGTCCTCGCATATCCGTCGATCTCCAAGTACGTCTGGACGATCACCACTTATTACCTTGTCTTGGGACGCCTCCCAATCAAGACATCAGCAATCCTCCAAACGATGTGAAGACCTCCGATCTTCAAGCACCGTATTCATCTTCGACCTTTAATCATCGTAGTAATTATTCAGAATCGGTTGAACCCAGTCTTTCCGAATAACTCACGTATTTTATAATAAAAAATTAAGTGCTATAAAACACATCACACGCCTCATTCTAATTCAGAATATTCTTTAAAAAAATATTCACATTATTAGGGAAAAGTTCCCATTAATTTTATCAAAGATAAATTCTTTTAAATTTATTCTTTAATCTTCTTTTTAGAGATTCATTAAAACTCTAATTCGGTTTTAATATAAAAAAAACATTACTTTATGATTATTCAAACTTTAAGAAATTAATCTTGTCTTTTACTGGGTTTAAGAATAGTGTTATTGAAGACATCATTCACGACAAACCCAAGAATACAATTTATTTATTAAATTCCAAATAATATTAATTAATTGGAAAACTTCATTAAATCTTAATTTAAAGATTTATTCTAGTTAATAACTGGTTCATATCGATAAAAATATATTTTTATCTTTTCAAATGCAGAATATTTCATCTACAAATCTTTTCAAATCATTTATTATGATTTTACTAATTATTTTTCATATTTTTAATAATTTTATTAAGGCCTGTACAGTCGGTTTCCAATAACGGCCACCGAATTGCATCCATCGCGACCTTTTCTGAAATTGATTTGGACATAATTCCAAATCCAACCATTAGATTTCAAAGTTCTTATACTCATTGGAAAGCACTTTACGATCCGAACCCAACGGATCCGGTTTTAGGAGAATCCGACGGTTGAGTCTCCCGTTAATCAATTGGAAGTTAATAGTCGAAATTCGCGAACGGTCGCTGCGCGGCGCGTTCTATTCAGGCCATTAAATATATCATATATATTATATATATTTCGTTGTTCACTATTTAAAACATAATTTATAAATCATTTATAAATTCGTTTTAAAACGATTTCAACTTCATTTTCAATTTTAAATAAAAATTAAACATTCTATATTTTTATCATATTAAATATTTATCTTTTCAAAATATTAGATTTACAGATCACTTCTTTCAATGTTCATTATAAAGTAAATCAAATCGATCGATAAACCTGTTCAGGTTAAAGTAACGTTTGCTACTTAATTCGGCTTCACATATTAATATTTTTATATTTGTCTAAAAAGGGACATAGAAATCATAATTTTATTTTACACTGAATATTATTTTAAAGTATTCATAATTTTAAAATATTCTTTATTTTAAATATATTTTACATTAAAATTATTCTGAATCGGAATGCGACTCAATCAATTACATATAATTTCAGTTATATGGATTTCATACATCGCATGTATACAACAATAATGAAAAATAATCAATAAACAATCCATTCACATCCAGAGTGAAATTTATAACTGCGTGAGCATTAAAATAAATAAATAACGCTCATCACGGACTGTCAACCCATCGGTTGACATACAACTAAATATTGGGACTAGTGTATGACAAATGTCATCCTAATACCCGTGTGGGGTTTTCAAATAACAACAGTTTACATACATAAATCACTGGTTAATGAATTTAACCAATTATAATTCAGTTTGATTGTTTCTAATATCGCTAACATAATAATGATAATGTTAAATAAAAGTACATCTTTGTACTTCTCTAACATGTTAATGTTGATATCAAACAAATGAACATTTCTACTTCTGTAACATGTAAATGTTAATATTAAACAATGTATATTTTAGTTATTCCTACATACATTAAAAATGTAATTTTTAATGTAAAAACAATTTTATCAAACAATGATCTTTTTATTGAATCCTTTTATACATTAAAAATGAGCTTTTTAAATGTAAACATATTTTAATCAAATTTTTATCTTTTTATATAATCATTTGTACATTAAGAATGTACTTTCCTATGATAACACATTTTTACCAAAGTTTAATCTTTTTAATCAATCCCTTATTACCTTAAAGATGTAATTTCAATGTTAACATAATATATTAAATAATGAAACTTTTTCTAATGATTTATTTACATTAAAAATGTGAATTCTAATGTCAAAGCATTTTTTTTATTACACAATGAATCTTTTATTTTCATATGATTCATTTACATTAAAAATGTAAAATTTAATGTAAAATCATTTTCCAAGCAATGAACCTTTTTCTAATGATTCATTTTTACATTAACAAAGTAAATTTTAATGTGAAAACAAATTCTCAAACAATGAATCTTTTGATATGACTCATACATACATTAAAGTGTAAATTTTAATGTAAACAACATTTTATTAACGGGAATCTTTTTATATGATTCATACTTACATTAAAAATGTAATTTTTAATGTAAACAAAATTTTATTGACTTGAATCCTTTTATCTAATATTTACTTTACATTAAAAAAAATGTAATTTTTAATGTAAATTTTTTTTTGTTAACTTGAATCTTTTAAAACAAATGTTCATTTTTCATATTTTCTCATATACAATAAAAATGTAAACTTTTTATTATTAAACATTTTTATATTTCAACCAATTATCATTTTACATAAATCATGCTTTACATTAAAAATGGAAATTTTAATATTTCAACATTATTATCCATACAATGAATATTTTATATATTTTATCCTTACATCAAAAATATGAATTTTGAAGTTTCAACATTTTAATCCCTAACATAAATGACATTTTTATCACTAACATAAATGACCTATTTAACTAAAATGACCTTTTATTCTAACATGAGATTTTTATCTAAAATGACAATTTTATCCTAACATGACATTTTATCTAAAATGACAATTTTATCTAACATGACATTTTTATCTCAAATGATAATTTTATCTAAAATGACATTTTTATCTAAAATGACAATTTTATCTAACATGACATTTTTATCTAAAATGATAATTTTATCTAAAATGACATTTTTAATCCAATATGCCATCCCAAAATATAATGACATTTTTCTAATAACATAACATTTTTAAATAAATGACAATTTTATTTACAAAATTTGTTTCTAACCTAAATGACATATTTATTCACAAAATGTGTTTCTAACATAAATGGCATATTTATTGACAAAATATGATTTCTACATAAATTCCATGTTTATGTTGACAAAATATGATTTCTACATAAATGTCATTTTTATGATCATATAACATGATTTAACAAAGTGATGTCATATTTATGATCATATAACATGATTTAACAAAGTGACATTTTTATGTTAATGTAACATGATCTAACAAAAATGATATTTTCATGTTAATATAACATGATCTAACAAAAATGATATTTTCATGTTAATGTAACATGATATAACAAAAATGATATTTCTTTTATGCTAACATTTCATAAAAATGATATTCCCTTTATAAACATGAATATTTTATTTATTCTCATATATATACAATAAAAATAATGGTTTCTATTGTATGCACCAATTTTGACGAACATGAATATTCTATATATATATATACACGATAAAAATATGGTTTTTATTGTATACATAAATTTTGACAAGCATGAATATACACAATTCAATTCAAGTGTTCATCGTAATCACAAATAAACAATTTCAATTTTATACAACACCAACTGGAATTTTATATGGTATAAATATAAATTTCTCATCATGATTAATAATTAAATTTATTTAAAAATAGAGATCTCACCTTGATTGGTTTTAGAAAATGATTATTTTAATAAAATTAAACATAGGTTTAATTTTATCAAAAATCCATATGATCTTTGTTTCAATTCTGACTAGTTCCATGTTGTAGATCTCGAAAAGACGATTCCAACGCATTTTGTTTCGTCCAATTCTGAGTTGGTATGACAAAGTTATAGCGATTACAACATTAAATTCAAATTAAAATAATTAGTTTATTAATTAATCACCCATTTAACACCTTAATCCCCTTTCCTTCTTCTGTGTATACCCGTTGTCCCCTGTACAAAGTCGAACCCAATTCTCGCTAAGCAAAATCTGCCGTCGCACCACGTTGGTGCCACCGAAAGTCCATCCATCTGCGCCACATCGAAGTACCTCACCTCCTCCACCTCCGCCTACGATGCCATGAAGGTTGCACCCTCGTAGCCTCCAAAAAACTCCACCAAACGCCATAGGTTTGGCCAGAAAAATCGAAGCTAATAACCCATTAAAAACGATCTTGTCCGTATCAAATTAAAGAGGACGAAATGCTCTTGAATTTTGCTACTGATTCCATGATTTAATTCGATTGGGATTATGAGAATTTGAGGAATGGAAATAGCATAATTTCAGCCATCGAAACGGACCCTAGCGGCTGTAGTTCTAGAACTAGGTTTAGGGTTGGTTTATTCCTATATTTATAATATTTTATTTATTAAATTCTTTAATTTACAAATAAACCCGTTACTTCTTAATAATTCCAAATCCAGCCCATCTAATGTTGCCCCTAGCTAAATACCCCTATTCCGGACCCAATGGACTAGGTCCCGTCAGCCCATTTGATCGTTTCAATCCACTTTTCTTTAATTTAAAATATAAATCATTTAATTATTTAATTTGATCGTACATTTTAATTTACCGAGGCCACATACTGACTCTAAAAATTACAGAAAATTTATTTCTAGTTATGTTTTGATGATACGGTCCTAACAAAATTAATTTCGTCAAATTTGGAGATCGTTTGAAAAATGACCATTTTCAGGTCGATCCAAATTGACTTAAATGGACAAAACACATTTTCTTTTGCCATGCTCATACATTAATTCCAAAAATTATGAAAATTGGAATCTAACAATAATTTGACATTCCGGATCCGAAAAAAGTGGTTTCGACGAAAATGGAGGTCGATTGTAAAATGGCAATTTTTAATATTAAAAAATATATATAAATTCCATAGCGACTATTCTGAATTTCAAACTGGGAATAACGTTTTATTCCTGTTATAAAATTTCAATTTTTCAGATTCGTTGGAAAGATATTTTTAAACAGAATTAAATATTTTTGGTTTTTCCAAAATCCGATTTATTTTGAATTATGTACATTCAGTCAAAGTTCGAATTTTCAAACTGTCGTGCTATTTCAAACTCCTTTTAAAATCAAAATAAATATATTCGTTCTAACTTTGATTTAAATAAATTTTTCGTCGTTATTATTTAAAATATTAAAAATCCATTAAAATTGCTAAAATAAAAATTTTAAATTGGTTCCAAAATTCCGATTGTTACAATCTCCCCCACTTAAAATCTTTTCGTCCTTGAAAAGGAACGAAGCTAAAAGTTGCTTAACTAACCACTAAATTTTCATTCTTTTATTGGTTTATTATTTGATTAACTTTTCAAATATATATAACTTTTACACATCAATAATCATATTTTCTAAAATCGGATTATATATAATCACAAATAGTTAATTATAAACTTGTCACTCTCAACTCATTCTATGGCATTTCTAACCCCTTATCTAACGAGTTTTCTCATTCTAGAATACTACTAATCCTATCTCTAATGAGTATTCTTTTATAGGATATTATTAATCCTATCTCTAATGAGTCTTTTGTTCAATTCTAAAGAGTTGTACCCCCAAAGATTTGAGCAAACCAAAGCTCTGATACCAACTGTAACGATTCAGATTCTGCCCGGACCTAATCGATCGCTAAACCAACCAAGACCGTTCAAAAACACGAATACTCTAACTCAGGGCATACAACACACCAGAACAAATAGCATAAGACTTTTATATACATCATAATAATGTAACATCAGAGTACAGAATATTAGAGTACATCGAAAATAAATACCACAACGGAATATTAAATTACAATAATTTAATATTGTGCAGTGGGAATGAATAAACTAGTACAGAGGAAGACTATCAATGCTTTGGACATGGCTTTAAGTTTCGATCCATAATCCTGCTCAATATATCTGCAAAATAAACTACTCGACTGCCCGTGTGAAAAATATGGGCACCCGAGTTTGCAAGTGAAACAAACTACAAGTCATTCATGGGACTAGTATGAGAAATCTTACTTAACTAATCTAATAATAAGGCTAATCACAGGACCATGCCGCTAACGCGGAACGGGTTTACTCCATTGAATTGCCAGTGCATAAATAAAGTAAATCATTAAACAACGCAATGCTTTATAAAAAAATGAAACCCTTATTAGGCTCAAGTCCCATCACACAATGCAACACAAACCAGAGGATAGACTTTTACCTTATAGTGGCCAAAAATTCTTGATTTGATAAAATGGATTTGATATTATTATTAGTGTATATATGTTTCAAAAACAATTTCAATCATAATGTATCAATCATAGACGGCATATTACCCCATCCTGCTATGTCGCCATACTAGTTCTACAATCAAAACCACATGATGTCGTATTGGAAGTTGAGTTTCCATCATGAGTCAAGGCTAGGGATGATCTCCTTACAGATTCGAGGCACTCTAGCAAATGTCTTCGGATTCGGACGCTAGCGTACCCTTGGATCCTACAAGGCCAGTCCACAAATACTTTAGTGGATTAGTAACTCCTGAACATACGCTTCCCGGTCCTATTGAACCTACAAAATTGGTCACTATCGACCAACATAACCGAGGCCTTGTAATCCATCATACACATAAGTAAAATGTCAGGGCTTGCAAAACCCTGATACCACTTCTAGCTAGAAAGAATTGTGTGCACTCCCTGCGTTCTCTTGTCCCGTTTCTGACTCTTACCGGGGTGTGAGGTTCACGAAGTAACGCTATACACAAAGCTATGCCTAAATGGGATGTGCTTTGATCATCAACCACAAGGCTATTCTTTTCAACAAAAACCTTGATCATTTGCATCTTAGCATGCCACATTGTCAATCCATACCATACCATTGATTTCTGTCAATATATAACCTCTAAGCTCGTACGTCTCAGAGAAGGGTGTTATGCAAGAGAATAAATTCTCCGACACCAAACAAATATATACTTAGTAGCGATCAACGAATTCAATAATAAGGAATACAACGTCAGACATACCATCCATTTACAAGTTCGTTCTGGGTCTGAACGAAACCAGGGACACCTTATTCCTCGTCCCATATGTCAAATACAGGAAAGATGTCATCGCATATCCGTCGATCTCCAAGTATGTTTGGACGATCACTACTTATTACCTTGTCTTGGGATGCCTCCCGATCAAGACATCAGCAATCCTCCAAACGATTTGAAGACCTCCGGTCTTCAACCACCGTCTTCATCTTCGACTTTTAATCGTCGTAGTAATTATTCAGAATGGGTTGAACCCGGTCTTTCCGAATAAAAAATTAAGTGCTATAAAACACATCATACGCCTCATTTCAATTCAGAATATTCTTTTAATAAAATATTCACATTATTTGGGAAAAGTTCCCATTAATTTTATCAAAGATAAATTCTTTTAAATTTATTCTTTGATCTTCTTTTTAGAGATTCATTAAAACTCTAATTTGGTTTTAATATCAAAAAAAAACATTACTTTATGATTATTCATACTATAAGAAATTAGTCTTGTCGTTTATTGGATTAAAGAACTAATGTCATTTAATTAAAACACAGTTCACGATAAACCCAAAATCATATTCCATTAAATATGGAATTTTCTCAGAAATCAAATCAATATATAATCGATATAAATTCCCGTATCAGACTAATAATATACATGGAATAACGGCAAACCCTTTTAAATTCCGTATAAAGTAATGGTCTTCTTTTACAGAAGCTCATCTCGATTATTATTTAATCGAGTCCCATTCAATTCCAATTTACTATATTAAATTGGAAAACTTTTCTTTGGAGAATTTCCATTAAATCTTAAAAAAAGATTTATATTTTCATTGTTAATTGGGCTAAACCAATAAATGTCGTTTAAAAACACAGTTCACAATAAACAAAATTCACATTTCATTTTATTCTAGTTACTAAATATAATTCGAAACTCTAATAATCTTAATTAAAAGATTTATTCTTTTCTCAACTGGGTTTAAGAACAGTGTTAATGAAGACACCATCCACGACAAACCCAAGAATACAATTTAGTTATTAAATTCCAATTAAATATTAATTAATTGGAAAACTTGGTTAAATCTTAATTAAAATATTTATTCTTGTTAATAACTAGTTCATATCGATAAAATATATTTTTATCTTTTCAAATATTGAATTTTTCATCCAAAAATCTTTTCAAATCATTTATTATGATTTTGCATAATTAATTTACATATTTTTAATAATTTTATTAAGGCTTGTACAGTCGGTTTCCAATAACGGTCACCGAACTGCATCCATAGCGAACTTTTCTGAAATTGATTTGGACATAATTCCAAATCCAACAGTTAGATTTCAAAGTTCTTATATTCATTGGAAATCTCTTTTGATACGAACCCAATGGTTCTGATTTTAGGAGAATCCGGCGGTCGGATCTCCGTTACATCAATTTGAAGTTAATGATAGAAATTCGCGAACGGTCGCTACGCGGCGCGTTCTATTCAGGCCATTAAATATATCATATATATATATATATATTATATATTTTATCGTTTACTATTTAAAACATATTTTATAAATCGTTTATAAATTCGTTTTAAAACGATTTTAACTTCATTTTCAATTTTAAATAAAAATTGAACATTCTATATTTTTATCATATTAAACATTTATATTTTCAAAATATTAGATTTATAAATCACTTCTTTCGATGTTCATTATAAAGTAAATCAAATCGATCGATAAACCCGTTCGAGTTAAAATAACGTTTGCTACTTAGTTCGGCTTCACATTTTTATATTGGTCTAAAAAGGGACATAGAAATCATAATTTTATTTTACACTGAATATTATTTTAAATTATTCAAAATTTTAAAATATTCTTTATTTCAGAAGATTCTTTATTCTAAATATATTTTACATTAAAATAATTCTGAATCGGAATGCGACTCAATCAATTACCATATAATTTCAGTTATATGGTTTTCATACATCGCATGTATATAACAATAATGAGAAATAATCAATAAACAATCCATTCATATCTAGAGTGTAATTTATAACTGTGTGAGCATTAAAATAAATAAATAACGCTCATCACAGACTGTCATCCCATCGGTTGACATACAACTAAATATTGGGACTAGTGTATAACAAATGTCATCCCAATTCCCGTGTTGGGTTTTCAAACAACATTTTACATACATAAATCATTGGTTAATGAATTTAACCAATTATAATTCAGTTTGAATTATTTCTAATATCGCTAACATAATAATGATAATGTTAAACAAAAGTATGTCTTTCTACTTCTTTAACATGTTAATGTTGATATCAAACAAATGGACATTTCTACTTCTACAACATGTAAATGTTAATATTAAACAATACATATTTTAATTATTCCTACTTACATTAACAATGTAATTTTTAATGTAAAAACATTTTTATCAAACAATGATCTTTTTATTGAATCCTTTTATACATTAAAAATAAGCTTTCTAAATGTAAACATATTTTAATCAAATTTTAATCTTTTTATATAATCATTTGTACATTAAAAATGTACTTCCCTATGTTAACACATTTTTACCAAAGTTTAGTCTTTTTAATCAATCCATTATTACCTTAAAGATGTAATTTTAATGTTAACATAATATATTGAACAATGAAACTTTTTTTAGTGATTTATTTACATTAAAATGCGAATTCTAATGTCTAAACATTTTTTTATCACACAATAAATCTTTTATTTTCATATGATTCATTTACATTAAAAATGTATATTTTAATGTAAAAACATTTTCCAAGCAATGAACCTTTTTCTAATGATTCATTTTTACATTAACAATGTAAATTTTAATGTGAAAACAAATTCTCAAACAATGAATCTTCTAATATGACTCATACATACATTAAAGTGTGAATTTTAATGTAAACAAAATTATATTAACCGAAATCTTTTTATATGATTCATACTTAAATTAAAAATGTAATTTTTAATGTAAACAAAATTTTATTAGCTTGAATCTCTTTATCTGATTCCTACTTTACATTAAAATGTAATTTTTATTATAAACAAAATCTTGTTAACTTGAATCTCTTAAAACAAATGTTCATTTTTCATATTTTCTCATATAAAATAAAATTGTATACTTTTTATTATTAAACATTTTTATATCTCAACCAATTATCATTTTGCATAAATCATGCTTTACATTAAAAATGGAAATTTTAATGTTTCAACATTATTATCCATACAATGAATATTTTATATATTTTATCTTTACATTCAAAATTTGAATTTTGAAGTTTTAACATTTTTATCCCTAACATAAAGGACATTTTTATCACTAACATAAATGACCTATTTAACTAAAATGACCTTTTATTCTAGCATGACATTTTTATCTAAAATGACAATTTTATCCTAACATGACATTTTATCTAAAATGACAATTTTATCTAACTTGACATTTTTATCTAAAACGATAATTTTATCTAAAATGACATTTTTATCTAAAGTTACAATTTTATCTAACATGACATTTTTATCTAAAATGACAATTTTATCTAACATGACATTTTTATCTAAAATGATAATTTTATCTAAAATGACATTTTTAATCCAATATGCCATCTCAAAATAAAATGACATTTCTCTAATAACATAACATTTCTAAATAAATGACAATTTTATTTACAAAATTTGTTTCTAACCTAAATGACATATTTATTCACAATATGTGTTTCTAACATAAATGGCATATTTATTGACAAAATATGATTTCTACATAAAAGTCATATTTATGTTGACAAAGTATGTTCTCAACATAAATGTCATATTTATGATCATATAACATAATTTAACAAAGTGATGTCATATTTATGACCATATAACATGATCTAACAAAATGACATTTTTATGTTAATATAACATGGTCTAACAAAAATGATATTTTCATGTTAATATAACATGATCTAACAAAAATGATATTTCTTTTATGCTAGAATTTCATAAAAATGATATTCCCTTTATAAACACGAACATTTTATTTATTCTTATATATATACAATAAAAATAATGGTTTCTATTGTATGCACCAATTTTGACGAACATGAATATTCTATTTATATATATATATATATGTACAATAAAAATATGGTTTTTATTGTATACACAAATTTTGACAAACATGAATATACACAAATTTTGATGTGATGTTGAGGGAGAAGTGGATAGGGTTTCGCAACTTTGGTGATGCAGCTAGTAATTTTTGTAGGAAAATGAGACTTTTGCGTAAATTTTTAGCCAAATGGAATAGAGAAGTCTTTGGAAACATTAGAGTCAAGAAGCAGAGACTTGAATCTGAGATTATGGAGCTCAATGTGCTTGAGGAAGGGCGTAATCTAAGTGAGGCCGAGCGTGCCTTGTTAAAATCAAAAGAAAAGGAACTTCTAACGGTGATTGATCAAGAAGAGATCTTTTGGAAACAGAGGTCGAGAACTCAGTGGCTTAAGCTTGGTGATAGTAACACAAGTTATTTCCACAAAGTTGCGAACGGTAGACGGCGTACTAACACTATATGTAGTATTTGGAAAGACGGAGTTGAAATCTGTGATCATCAAAGGATAGAGGAGGTCTTTACTGAATTTTATAAGGGAATCTTTGGTGAACGCATTGAGAATCGGGTGAATGTTGATTGGAAGAAGCTGTATCCTTCGTCTGTTGATCTTAGTGGCATTGATTCGGAGTTCTCAGAAGAGGAAATCGTCGCGGCTTTAAACGAAATGCCTGGTGATAAAGCCCCTGGCCCTGATGGTTTTCCAAATTTCTTCTATAAGAAATATTGGGATGTGATTAAAGAGGATGTTATTAACATATTCAAAGAATTTCATTCTGGTTCCTTGAGATTGGACATGTTGGGATACGCTAATGTAGTTTTGATCCCTAAGAAAGGAGGAAATGTCTCGGCTGCGGATTTTCGACCTATTAGTCTCTTGAATAGCAGTTTCAAATTGATCACGAAGGTTCTCGCAAACAGACTGAAAGCGAAGATGGACAACCTGATTGATGTTTCGCAGACAGCATTTATTAGAGGAAGATTCATTCTTGATGGTGCGGCTCTTGTTCAAGAAGTTATCTCCCATAGTGATAGACATAACGTGCCTTGCGCAATCCTGAAGTTGGACTTTGCTAAGGCCTTTGACACAGTTGACTGGAGGTTTATCATGGATCTTCTAAGCGCGAGAGGCTTTCCGTGTAAATGGCTAAACTGGATTCATTGCATTTTAACTTCAAGTAGATCCAATATTTGTGTGAATGGAGTGGCTGGCAAAACTATTGTATCCAAGCGTGGGCTGCGACAGGGTGACCCACTTTCCCCACTCCTCTTTGACTTGGCTGCCGATGTATTTTGTCGGATCCTCCAGGTGGCGAGTTCTAATGAGATTATTCAAAGCTTTGGGCGTGATCACATCATTGGGGGTATTAATTCCTTACAATATGCTGATGACACCATTATTTTTTGCAACCCTGATTGCAAGAATATTGCCTCTTTAAAATTTTTGCTTTATGCTTTTGAAAGTATTTCTGGCTTAAAAATTAATTTTCACAAGAGCAGTGTTTACACTTTGGGTTGTAGTGTTGATGTGCACAGGAATTGCGCTGAAATGCTCAACTGCATGGCTGATTCTTTCCCTCTCAAATACCTTGGTGCTTATATCCGTCCAAAGAGATTGATGAAGAGTGATTGGCAATATGTGATTGATAAAGTGGACAGGCGATTAGCAAGATGGAAAGGAAATTGTCTATCAAAGGCTGGACGCCTGGTGCTGGTAAATTCTGTTCTGGCGGCTATCCCTTTGTACTGGCTCTCTTTTTATTCGTGTCCGGGTTGGGTTGTTCAGAAGATTGATGCTGTTCGTCGGAATTTTTTTTGGAACGGTACGAAGGACACGCGCAAAACCTGCTGTCTAGTGTCGTGGGATCAGGTGTGCAAGTCCAAAGTTCAAGGAGGCTTAGGTGTCATCAATTTGAAGAATATGAATCATGCATTACTTTGTAAATGGCTTTGGATTATGCTTAGCGAAAAGAAAGTTCTCTGGAAGGAGTGGATCTTAAACACTTGCTATGGTGGTAGATTCGACTGGAATGCGGACATTTCCCATTGCTCAATATTCTGGCGTGGTGTTATGGCAAATGTTCACTGGATGAAGATTGGGACTGAGATTGTAGTTAAAAACGGCCGAAGCGTCTCTTTCTGGTATGACTGTTGGTTGCTTCCTATCCCCTTGCGTAATGAATTTGCCGATCTGTTTGCTATTGCATGCAACAAAAGTGCTTCAGTCTGTGAAATGTTTAATACGAATTCTGCTAACTTTAAATGGAACCTGTCCTTTAGTCGTATTGTGGCTGGTAATGCTCTGCTTCAACTTTGTGGACTTATTCGTTTGCTTGAAGATGTTCACCTTCATAGCAATGAGGAGGATGACTTTGAGTGGAAGATTGGTGGTAAATTTTGCGTAAGTGCACTTTATAAGTTGATGAACTTCTCAGGAAGAAAATACGATGGATTCATGAGAATGTGGAGTTTTAAAGCTGTACCTGCTAAGGTCAGGATACATATGTGGACGATCATGCACAACAAGCTCAATACAGTGAAAAGATTAAGGCTTAAAGGTGTTCATGTTACTGGGGGATGTGTTTTCTGCAATGACGATGACGAGGATTATATGCATCTTTTTCTTGATTGCGATTTCGCCTTTTACGTGTGGACGAAGTGTTTAGTTAGCCTTAATATCTGCTTAGACTGGTCTCACTTCATCTCTGACCAATTTCTCTTCTGGAATAGTACTATTATTACATTACCTGACACTGACATGCGCCATATGTTTGCTCTTTTGAACTTTGCTTATGTTTGGATCCTCTGGCATGAACGCAACTCACGAAAGTTTAAATGCAAAATGAAACGGCCCAACTCAGTTATTTTTCGCATACTTAATTTTGTTTCTCTTTGGTCAGGCAATGAAGAAATCAGGTTTGTTGACACAATCGGAGCTAGAGTGATGGACAGGGCCCGTGGTAGCAGAGCTTGATGTTGCCATGATTCACTTTATTGGGTTTGCATGCTGTTTTTGCTGTTGTTTCATAAAATTTTTGGACTCTATGTAAACATGCCTGCGTGCATGTATTTTGATTGTATATATGTATGTAAATATATGTAACTATTGTAACTAGTAGACAGCTCTATGTATGCTGAACACGATGTACTTGCTCTATGCTTAATGAATGAATGAAGGCGTGAATCTAGCGATTCACTACCTTTTTTGCATCAAAAAAATTTTATACAACACAAACACGAATTTTATATGGTATAAATATAAATTTCGCATCATGTTTAAAAATTAAATTTATTTAAAAATAGAGATCTCACCTTGATCGGTTTCAGAAAATGATTATTTTTAATAAAATTAAACATAGGTTTAATTTTATCAAAAATCCATACGATCTCTGTTTCAGTTCTGACTAGTTCCATGTTATAGATCTCGAAAAGACAATTCCGACGCACTTCGTTTCGTCCAATTCTGAGTTGGTATGACAAAGTTATAGCGATTACAACATTAAATTCAAATTAAAATAATTAGTTTATTAATTAATCACCCATTTAACACCTTAATCCCCTTTCCTTCTTCGGTGTATACCCGTCGTCCCCTGTACAAAATCGAACCCAAATCTTGCTGAGCAAAATCGGCCGTCGCACCACGTTGGTGCCACCGGAAGTCCATCCATTTATGCCACATCGAAGTGCCTCCCCTCCTCCACCTCCGCCTGCGACGCCATGAAGCTCGCACCCCCGTAGCCCTTAGAAAAATCCACCGAATGCCATAGGTTTGGCCAAAAAAATTGAAGCCAATAACCCATAAAAAACGATCTTGTCTATATCAAATTAAAGAGGACGAAATGCTCTTGAATTTTGCTATTGATTCCATGATTTAATTCGATTGGGATTATGAGAATTTGCGGAATGGAAATCCAGCCCATTACTTCTATATTAAAGAGGACGAAATGCTCTAGAATTAGGTTTAGGGTTGGTTTATTCATATATTTATAATATTTTATTTATTAAATTCTTTAATTTACAAATAAACTTGTTACTTCTTAATAACTCCAAATCCAACCCATCTAATGTTGTCCCTAGCCAAATACCCCTATTTCGGACCCAATGGGCTAGGTCCCGTCAGCCCATTTTGATTGTTTCAATCCACTTTTCTTTAATTGAAAATATAAATCATTTAATTATTTAATTTGATCGTACATTTTAATTTACCGGGGCCACATACCGACTCTAAAAATTACAAAAAAATTATTTCTGGTTATGTTTTGGCGATATAGTCCTAACAAAATTAATTTCATTGTATTTGGCGATCGTATGAAAAATGGCCATTTTCATGTCGATCCAAATTGATTTAAATGGATGAAACACATTTTCTTTTGCCACACTCACATATTAATTCCAAAAATTATGAAAATTGGAATATAGCAATAATATGACATTCTGAATCCGACAAAATTGGTTTCGTAAAAAACGGAGGTCATTTGTAAAATGGCTATTTTTAATATTAATATATATATATATTCCATAGTAACTATGCTGAATTTTAAACTGGGCATAATTTTTTATTCCTGCTATGAAATTTTAATTTTTCAGATTCGTTGGAAAGATATTTTTAAACAGATTTAAATATTTTTGGTTTTACCAAATCCGATTTATTTTAAATCCTCTACATTCAGTCAAAGTTCAAATTGAAATTTTCAAACTGTCGTGCTATTTCTAACTCCTTTTAAAATCAAATTAAAAATATTCGTTCTAAATTCGATTTAAATAAATTTTTTGTCGTTATTATTTAAAATAAATTATTTTAAATATTAAAAATCCATCAAAATTGCTAAAATAAAAATTTTAAATTGGTTCCAAAATTCCAGGTTGTTACATTTCCATAATTAATGGAATGAGATTTTGGGTATATCATGAACTGTATTTTAAACGACATTCGTTCTTTAACCCAGTTAAAGATAAGATTAATTTCTTAACTTTGAATAATCATTAGGTAATGATTTTTGTGATTAAAACTGAATTGGAGTTTTAGTGAATCTTTAATTAGATTGAAAATGAGAATGTGATAATTTAAATTATCAAATTCAGAAAATGATCGAGAATGGAGTATCACCAGTTTTGCTCCAAGTGATAGTTAAATCTTTAAATAGATTTGAACGTGAAATGAAAATTCATATTTATCGACAACACTGTGGTGTTAGGAATGGAGTATTACCAATTTTTCTCAATGGGATGAATAGGTTGGGATTGGAAAATAAAACAAATGATTACTTCTATAAGGTTCGCTAATCCCAACTAGTTTGGAAAACCTTAATATGGTTTGTTATCCAAAGGAAGAGTAAAGAATAAATTTAAAAGAATTTATCTTTGATAAAATTAATGGGAACCTATTCCCTAATGATGTGAATATTTAAATAAAAGAATATTCTAAATTGGAATGAGGCATATGTTGTGTTTGTGTAACACTTGTTTATTATATACACGAGTTATTTGGAAAGGCCAGGTTTATATCCATTCTGAATAACTGATTCGACGATAAGTCGACGATGACGACGGTGGTTGAAGACCGGAGGTCTTCACATCGTTTGGATGATTACTGATGTCTTGATTGGACTGTACATCCAAGACGAGGTAGTAAGTGGTGATCGTCCAGACGTACTTGGAGATCGACTAGATATGCGAGGGCCTCTCTCCTGTATTGGACATATGGGACGAGGAATAAGGTACCTCCGGTTTCGTTCAGACCCAGAATGAACTTGTAAATGGACTTTGTGTTTGACATTGGATTTTATTCTGTGCTAATTGATCTTTATTAAATATATATATGTTTGGTGGTGAAGAATTTATTCTCTTGCTTAACACCCTTCTCTGAGACGTACGAGCTCAGAGGTTGTATATCGATAGACATCAATCGCATGGCATGAATTGCCTGTGTGGCACGCCTGAGTGGCAAATGATCAAGGCTTCTATTGAAAAGCAGAGTCTTGTGGTTGATGATTAAAGCATAGCTTTAATATAGCGCCGCTTTGTGTATAGCGTTAATTCGCGAGCTTCACTTTTATTTTAGGAAAAGAATAAATACTATAACAAGAAAAAGAAACAAGCCTTTCTCCAACGGCTCACAAAAACAGTTCTAAACCATGAACACACAAACGAGAAAGAGAAGAAGAAAAAAATACAGTAAGGACTAAAACAACGACGCACAAAGACACGGATGAGCATCGCCGCTAACAAGTTGCCTCGAATCAAACCAGAATCGACAAACCAAGGCGCAGTCCAGAGACATCGGTCAAATCTTCCATGGTTGGCAGAAGCCAAAGGACAAACCAATAGCCATCCCCGAATCTACAAGAGCTCCATATCCAGTTGCTCCCTCTTACAGGTGTGAAGCGCATCCAAGATCCGAAGTCCAGACCGCCGCGAAAATCCAGATGCACCAGGTCCAGGACCTAAGAAAAATAAGATCTGCACTAAAAGCCAACAACGTAAGTTCGGGGGGTGGGAAGGGGGATGTAAAAGGTGATGGATAGGATATGCAGTAATCAAAAGAAAGACAAGCAGAATAAATGAAAAGCAAAAGAAAAGCGAGAAACAAAAAGTCTGCTAATGCCCGCCCCGGGAGTATCCGCCACAGACACAATGTCAAAAGTAACAGCCATCCTCATATAGCGGTTACCAATGACATCCCTGACAGGCCTACCACAGAAAGCTAGGAATACATCGTTTCTAACTTTCCGAATAATTGTCGTAGGGTCCATCGACACTCCATCAAAAATTGCCTTATTCCTGGCACACCAAATATGCCAGCAGATAAGGCAAGGAATCAGACGATGAAGAATAGCACATAAAGATTTGCGTGCGACTCCAGACCATCAGAGTCTAAGAAAATCTTCAATCGCGGTGGAATTTCCTCGGCAACCCATCAAGTTCCCGAAGTAGATTCATACAGCCCGAGCACAAGAACCAGAAACTAACAGATGAAAAGAGGATTTGGAGCATCCAGAATTGCAGCACCTGCACCTGGACACAAGAGGGATGCCTATACGTTGCAGATTCTCATCTATTGGCAAACCTTCATGCAAGGCTTTCCACATGAAAAGAGAAACCTTTGGCGGAATACGGCGATTCCAAATCGAACATAATAAAAGGGGACGTGGATTAGGAGTCCTAATTGAATTCCACGCCGCCTTAATCGAGAAGGGGCTCCCATCCCAAACAGTACCACCACCATGAGCATCCGTTAAGCCTTTAGCGGATTGCATCAGCTTCCACGTCTCATTAACGTAGGACAGGATAATGGTGAATTTTGCATTAGCAAGCATACAGTACTTGGCATGAAGGAATGACGCCCAAACGGAGTTGTTCGCTCCAAACCATGCCCATAGCTTACATGCAAAGGCCGCACAAACGTCCTTAGGGTTTTGGAGACCTAGGCCTCCCTTACTTTTAGGACGACAAATGGTGTTCCAAGAAATCCAGTGGTGGCGCGAAGCATTGCCCTTGCTTCCCCAGAAGAAAGCAGATTCCAATTACCGATAGGAGCGGAAGAAAGGGGCAGTGGGAGTCATAGCCGCGAAGATATGGGATCCCAGCGAGTCTAGGACTGACTGAATGAGGACGAGTTTACCGGCCTGGGAAATGAGAGAAGCGTTCCACCTTATAATATTTCCCCTGACCTTGTCAATTAGGGGATCGAATATGGCGTTTATCTTTCTACCGCGATATAAAATTATGCCCAGGTATGGAAGAGGAAGGGATGCAGCACAAAAACCAGAGGTAGTCTCAATCCAAGAGGACCTAACCGCAGACAAATCTTTCGCGGCCATAAAGCAGCTTTTATTTGAATTCATGAGTTGCCCCGAGCAAGTATCATGCTGCCTAATAAGAGCAAGAAGGGACCGAATAGAATGACGAGAGCCATTCATAAAGATGATGATGTCGTCCGCGAAAGATAATGAAGAGATAAGAGGGACCCCCTAGGAATGTCGAATCTATGAATCTACCCAGCTATCGTTAGAGAGTGCAGACCTCTAACGAATGCCTCGGCAGAAATGACGAATAGGGAAGGGTACAAGGGGTCTCCCTGACGAAGACCTCTCCCAGATCTGAAATAGCCTGCGGCTGATCCGTTGATGAGAACGGAAAACCAGCAATTGGAGATGAGCCTCTAGACAATACTGATAAGGTGTTCAGGGAACTAAAAGCCCTTAAAACCTTAATGACGAAAAACCACGACATGCAATCATAAGCTTTAGCCATATCAAGCTTTACAACCATATTAGAGCCATAAACCTTATTATCAATCTAAGAAATTAGCTACTGGGCTAGAAGGACTTTATCAGTAATCGAACGTCCTTTAACAAACCTAGTCTACGAAGAAGAGATAGGGCGCTCGAGAATTGGGGCTATCCTAGAAGTTAACACCTTGGATATGACCTTGTTGGAGATATTACACAAACTAATAGGTCTGAAGTCCACACAAGAGGTAGGTTGATCACACTTAGGGATAAGAATAAGGTTGGTTGAGGTCCATCCCACTGGAAGCTCAGCGCTAGATAAAAAAGGACTGAGTGGCGAGACAAAAATCCGCTTGAATAATAGGCCACACACTCCTGTAAAAGACTCCGTTGAAACTGTTCGGCCCACTAGCACTGTCCTCACTAAGTGAGAATATGCAGGACCGTATTTCTTTCGAGGAAGGAGGAGCGGCTATGTCAGAGATGTCCGTTGGAAGAATCGAACTAGGGATGAAGGACAACATGAACGGACCAGAAGCAGGTACCGAGGGCGAGCGATGGAAAGACTGGAAATGGGAACGAATGGTTTCTTTGACTTCAACTGGAGTCTACGCCAAAGAAAGATCTGGTCTATGGATCTGATGAATGGTACGGAGATTATTCTTCTTGCGAATAAACATGTGAAAAAACCTAGAGTTGGTATCTCCATCTACCACCCATTTGATCCTAGCTTTCTGGCGAAGATGCTCTTGCTTGATACGAAGTTCCAAGGAGAAGGTAAGATGGGCCAAAACCCAAGCCTCCTTATTGGCTGCATTGGGATCTTCATTAAACGAAGCTTCAGCAAGGATAAGAGTTCCCTCAGCCGCTCTAATTCGATCGAAGATACAAGTCTTAAGGCGCTTTAGTTTGCGAGAGAAAACCAAATAACGGGGACCTTGCAAAGAGGAAACCCATGAATCTTCTACAACTCTATGAAAAGAGTGGTGCGATCTCCACATACTCTGGAACCTAAAGGAGGACAGGCTGAAAGGAAAGGGGGACAACTAAGGAGCAAGGGTGCATGGTCAGAAAAGGCGCGATGAAGGTAAGTGATGGTGAAAGAGAAGGGGACGGTAAACCATCCTTCAGAGGCAAACACATGGTCTAGTCTTGACAGAATTTGGTTAGGTTCATCATAGTTGTTACTCCAGGTAAAGGCCGAACCAACGAAAGACACCTTAGACAAACCAGAGCTGACGATGAAGGAGTTAAAGTCCGCAATCGCCCACCGATTAACAACATTTCCTCCCCTCTTCTCTGTTTGGCTGGCGACTACGTTAAAGTCGCCCCCCAGAACAGAAATAGAGAAGCCCAAATCGGCGAGAGAAATAATATCGGCCCACAGGCCTTGTCTCTCTAACCTATCGCACTTAGCGTAGACCACGGAGAACATGAAGGAGGATGAAAATGAAGGGAGCGAGCAAGCTACTGACAAAAGCTAGCTCGAGTCGAAGATAGGTTGGACGACAATGTCTTTGGACCACAAGATCCAGATCTTGTCGGACACGTTAGCTAAAGCACCAATAAAGCCTACAGATAAAATGATAGGGGTAATCTTGTCCGACCCCAAAATAGGTTCCAAAAGCGCAATCAGACAGATAGAGTGTTTCCTAGTGATGCGTCTCAGATGAGCAACCGACTCAACATTCCTAATGAAACTAATGTTTCAAAACATAAAGTTAGCCATAAGGAACAAAAACTAGTAAAAAATCAACTCACGGAAGGAAGGCCACAGAAGAAAGCGCGCAGGCTAACTCAAGCTAAGTAAAGGGTACGTCGAGAAGATCTAAATTCGTGAGCTTCAATTCCCGGCATGAACCAGAAACGGGAGAGGGATCCAGGGAGAACATGCGTTTCTTTCTAATTAAAGGTGGTGTTTGGGTTTTACAAGCCCAGACATTTTTATATTTTTTACCTATGTGATTGTTGGAATGCGAGGCGCCTCGGATATATCGGTTACTACGGAACCGTTGAATATTGAGTCATCTGGCTCATGTACGCCCCATAGGCGGGCAAATGTATTGTTCAGGGATTAAAAAAAATTCACTTTAAATGTGGACCGGCCCTGTGGCTCCTAGGTGTAGTTGCGGCTGTAGCCTAAGACACAGATTAAAGTGTCTCAAATTCGGTAAGGACAATCCGTTGCCTTGGTTCATGATGGAAATCCAACTTCCAATACAACCTCATGCGGTATTAATTGTAGAACTTGTATGGCGACATGATATGTGGTACCTGTGCCGTCAATGATTGATACATTTATATTTGAAGGTGTTTTATTTACTTACAGTAATAATAAAAGATTAAATTTCGCGTATTAAGGATTATTTGGCTATTATAAGGTAAAACCCTATCCTCCGACTTGCATTGCATTGTGTGATGGGACCTGGGTCTTATAATAGCTTCACTGTTCTTTATTTAGCATTGCGTTGTTTGTTTTATGCACTGGTATTCTTGGGGGTAAACCAGTTCCGTGTTATAAGGCGTGGTCCCTCGATTTACCTAACTTTAAAATCAAATTAATAACTGTTTTGTTCTCACACCAGTCACATGACTGACCTAAGTTTATTGTTTTAACCTAAACTCTGGGTGCCCTTATTTCCACAAGGGTAGCTAGTAGTTGGGTTTTGCAGATATTATATTCACAGGATCCCAGTTTACAGCTGAAGCAATATTCGGAAAGCTCTGTATCCATGTATTACTTTCAGTTGTGTTTTGATATTTTTCCGCTACTATGTAATGTGTTTTAATCTCTGATATTTTCTGCTGTAAATTATTTATTCATACTCTGTTATTCTTTTACTCTGATGTAATTATTGTAATAAGCAATGAAATGTTCTTATGTTTGTGTTCTGATTTGTCGTGTTCTCAACTCAATCCGGGCTTTCCTTTACAAGGATGTTCGGATCGCTTCAGTAGGTTCTCTCCCTCTCACACTCTGAATGCTGGGGCACCAGCGCAGGAACGGACAATTAGCGACCGTTGTTAACCGATGGAAATCACATTGCAAACGTGATTTGATGCTTCATGAGGGGCGGCACTTCTCAACATGACATTGATGACGTCAATAACTATCCATTCACATGGGAAATCAGGAATTCCCATAACCCACCCGATTTTAAACTTCCAGTTCTGAAACCATACAACGGCAGGACCGATCTTACGGTACATTTGATGCTCTATATGCATCACATGGAAGTTTTGTCGGCATCAAACAATGTCATGGACAAATGCTTCTCCCTCTACTTAACTGACATAGCTGTTATGTGGTTTCGGCAGCTAGAATGTGTATCGATCAACAGTTGGAACGTGTTGGTCGTTCGTTTCATCGAACAATGTCGGGTCCACATCTCTTGACCCAAGGATGACATATCACTCACTTCAATTAAACAGAGGTCCAGTGAAACTCTGTGTTCACTCCTGGAAAGATTCAATGCCGCAGTAGTATTGGTTGATCGACTTAAACCATCGATATATCAGGCATTCTGGATAAGTCAGATTTCAAAACTTCATTGCACCGAGATCTACCGCGATATCTTGGAGAATTCTACTTCGAAGTAAACAGATTTTTTTCATGAGGAAGATGCAAACTCTGAGAAGGACATTCTCGATGCTAACATGGTCAAGGATGGGAAACCATCCAACAAAGTAAAAGTCGTTGCTTAGACTGATCGTAACGCTCTGCCCAAGAGAGTAACCAGATACGATAAATACATTGAACCCAGTGCTACACTATCCAACATCTACATGGACACGAACGGTGCTACCTCCTATCCAAAACCTCCCAAGAGGGAGCCAACGTTGAGAGAAGATGACTCTGGAAAGCAATGCATATTTCATGACATGGACGGTCATAACACCAATGATTGCATGCATTTGCAAGATTTGATCCAGGAACGGGTTAGACGTGGAGAGCTGCTCGAGTATATCAAACAACCAACAACGCCTACACCCGCGCTGCCACCTTCTTCTCCCCAGAGAAGGAATGATCCTGTATCAAGGTCTCGCGGGATCATCATCAGCTGATCTGGATTAGATCACTCTGCATTTTCTACCTTTCTTAGGCTTTAAGATATGCTTATGTTTTCTTTCTCTTTTTTGTCATCCGAATGGCTAAGTACACACGTATGAGATTAGGATGTAATCCATAGGTGTGCTCTGGATTCAATGACAAACCAAACAGGGTTTTTTTGTAATTGCATTTGAATTGAATAAATTGCACTTTTCTAGCATGGATTACGTTTGGCACATTAAGTATCTTGTCAGGCTATGGCAAGGTTCTCAATCTAAACTAAAGTATGACTTATACTTATCTCGGAACCCTAGGCATGGATTATGCTTAGGGACGGACTATCTTGTTAAGATGTGGCAAGTGTAGCTCTATCTCGAAATGAGTATGGTTTATATTCAGTTGGGTTCCTCTATATGGATTATACACGGGAAGGTCGAATTGTCCTGTCAGGATCTGATAGATGAATTCAATAAAACTCGAGCATGACCTATGCTCAGTTTGAACTCCTAAGTATGGATTATGCCTGAGAGGTTAGGATCCACGGTCAGGATTTGATGGGATTGTTCGAACATCACCTAATTATGGTTTATGCTCAAAATAGATGCCCAAGCATGGTCTATGCTCGAAAAGGTTAAGTAGTACTTATTGGATCCTGCTAAATAGCATTTTGATTATGATAACTATACATGTACATATATATATATATCAACTAGGAAGATGTTCGATAATAGAACCAAGAACTTAGATTGAAGATCATATGTCTTAAGACTTTATGAGTCTTAGGTTCAATTGTTAAAATCTTCCTTGATGATACACAAACATACAAAATTTACATATATTTAGTTTTCAAATGGCATGCACAAAGACATAGGTTTATTTCAGGAGACAGACATCTGAAATTTTAATCAGACATCTATTTGCTTAAAGGAATTTAAATTTTATACAATATTCAGACATCTGACATAAATGTTTCAGATATCTGAATGACCATCAAAATGGCTTATTTCTTTCCTGTTTAAATTTCAACTACAAATCAGACATCTTAAATTATTATTCAGACATATGAAAACGAAAGGGTGCAACCTTTCAATGAAGAGTTGCAAGTTTTGATTCATATCTTTTGAATAAAACTCTTCATGATCAATTGCAATCTTTCGTACTTTATAAATAGAGATCCCACCAAATGCTTTTACTCACTGAAACTTATTCTAGTTCTCTCGGTTTTATTCAAAGCATTCAAAATCTCTAAAGCACTCTATTTTCACATTCTTAAGATTTCAAATCATCCATGTTCTTTAACATACTACAAGTTTATCATTAAGGAAAGATTATATGAAGGGTGTACATCAAATTGACATATATGTGTTATCAAGAACACAAGTTGCCATTAATTATTCTGTATTGTGGAAGTCCTCTTCAGCTATCGAGGCAAGAAATCTCGTTCAGTTGTTCGAGTAATTGTAACCTATTCCTCCGGCTGAAGTGAGGGTTATTGTGTTAGTGAAATACCAGAAGGGAGTCTGCGACTGGACGTAGGACAGTGGTCCGAACTAGTATAAAATCGACTATGCCAATTTATTTACAACTAGTACTTTACTATTTACCTGATACATTGCTTATACTCCATACTATTCAATCCTACCACTGCATAGACCCTTTCAATTGGTATCAGAGCGAGGCCATCTTATAACCATAACACTGTTATTCCATATTTTGATAATATGGAGAATAACCCAAGCACCACTACATCTACATTTGCCGAGGTCAATCTATCCAAAGGCCGCCACTATTCAATGGATTGCATTATAATTATTGGACAACAAGAATGAGAATATATATGCAAGCAGAAGGTTTGGATGCATGGAATGCAACTCAAACAAATTCACAGCACCTACAACTGAATATTCTACATGGACAATAGTTCAGAAAAATGAAGCTAGTGCAAATGCAAAATCCATGAATATGTTATTCTGTGCTTTGGATAGAAATGAATTCAATCGTGTTAGCATTTGTAGTACTGCACATCAAATATCGGAAACACTCAAAACTATTCACGAGGGAACAAACAAAGTCAAACAAACAAAGACCTCTATGCTCAAAAACCAGTTCCGGAACTTTAAGATGAGACAAAATGAAACCATCAATGATATGTATTCAAGATTCCAAAATATTCTTCATGCCTTGATAGGCTTAGGAGAATATATAGTGACTTTGATATTGTTTCAAAGGTACTAAACTCTTTAACCGACGACTGAGAAAGGAAAGAATTAGACATTGAGGAAGCCAATAATCAATCAACAATGAAACCAGAAGAACTCGTAGGCAACCTCATGTCTTATGAAGTAAAAAATCAAAGCTAAAAAGGAAAAAAGCACAAGAAAAAAAGAATGTAGCCTTTCATGCTGAAAAAGAAGAATCGAAGTCAGAAGATGAGGATCTAGCTTTTATCACCAAGAACTTTAAGAAATTCTGAAATACAAAAAAGGAAATAAAAGTAATTTCAGAAAGAATACCTCAACTAAACCTTTATCCTCAAACTTAGAATGCTTTAACTGTCACAAGAAAGGTCACATGGTGAAAGACTGTCCGGAACTAAAAGGAAAGCAGAAAAACTTCAACAAAATGAATAAGAAAGATAAATTCAACAAGAAGACCTTTTCTGTCACATGGGAAGACACAGATTCAGATTCATCAGGTAGTGATAGATATAGCGACAATGAACAAGCAAATGTATGCTTCATTGCTCAAGAATCTAAAGTAAGTGATCTATCTTATGATTATTTAGTAGTAGTTAACACTGAATTTTTGAATACTATAAAAATCCTTAAAAAGAAACTTAAGGAATTCAAACACGTGAAAATTAGAATGAAGCTGAATTTGAAAGAGACATGTTAAAAGATGAAAAGACAATTTTAGAGGAAGAACATGAAGTTCAGGAATCTCTTTCAAACTCAGAGAGTCAACCTTTACTTTTGAGTCAAGAAATTAAAACTTAAAAACAAACAATGATGAGATTAGTTCTGAAAATCAAATTTCAAAAATCAAAGTAAAGGAATTTAACTAGAAAAATTAAAGTATTCAAACTAAATTAGATAGCATATCCAAGAATGTATCTTTTAGACCAAAATCTGGGCCTAACACCCAAATGCAGTATAAAGTCCTCACAATCACAAACTATAGATCACAGAATGTAGATAAAGCAGTAAAAACAGGGAACACACGAGGTTTTTATAGTGGTTCGGCTCAAACCAAGCATACGTCCACTTTATATTTTCTTAAATCCTAAGAAATTACAATTATAATGCTGTCTCGCTATCCATGAGAGCCGTTTGTACACAATAGCCTTGTGTTATTATGAAAAAGAAGAGAAAAGAGATGTGATTTTATACACTGAATCCTCGTGATAGACTGATTTGAGGAATACACAATGTCCTTGTGTAATTGGCAACGGAGGCCGGGAGGTGTTAGTGCCAAAAAGCCAAGAGAATGGCGTATTTATTGCCGTTTCTTGATACCGATTCGCATGACACATGGCACACATCCCAAGAATCTCGAAATGTGATGGAAAACGTCTAGAAATTCTTCTCAAGTCGTGATATGACACATGTAATAAGATCCATGTAAGCTGGAGTGAAAATAGCCTTTAGAACAGGTCAAAACTGAGTGCAATGAGCGCAGGCCCAGGCGGTTCGCGATCAGGGTGTGCACCACGAGCGGGTCGTGGCCATGGAGATGTTGGCGAGGTGAGTGAATCGCGGTCCCTGGGTGCATCACGAGCGGGTCGTGGGGGAGCCATGATGGGTCCCACGAGCCGAGGTGAGTCCCATGAGCCGAGGTGAGTCCCACGAGCCGGTCCATAATCCGAGCTGATTACGCTTCTCACTTCATCCAAATGATTGCCAGTCAATACCAGATTACACTCATTTACGGAAATGGGCCTAACTTTCAACGTAAGTCCGTTTTAACCAAACGAAAGCTCTACTTGAAGCTAATTCAGAGGGCTATAAGGGCTTCGGAGCAAAGCTACATAATTGATGTCTTCGTGCCCAAAAGAGATCATCTGCTAGGAGTTTCGGGCCATCTTTTGTTTGCGATGCGACTTCAACCAAATCGCTTCCTGTCTTCTGACGATGCTCCCAACACTTGAGCGTATTGTTAATAAGAGATTAGATGTTTGACTGCTTTGACTAAAAAGCATGTCAACAATATCTAACTTTAATAAGGGTGTAGAAAATTTGTTTAGAAACATAGAAAGCTCTCAACCATTGTCAAATAAAAATGGATTAGGATTTAAGAAGGAGTCAAAAATTCTTCCAAAGACAAATGTAAATTCTACGAGGAAAATTGACTCAAAATTTAATAAAGTTTTTAAACCAAAATACACTAAAAAGGTAAATAAAATTGAGATATGGGTTCCAAGAACAAGCAATAGTTTGATTAGGAATAAACATATCATAAATTTATGAAGCCAAAAAATTATATGATTTATTAGATGCCACGAAAAACCCCTTTGGGAAGGATGTGAAAGCAGAACTCAATTATCAGTAACTGCTGAATATATTGCCATGAAATCTAGATACAACCTCACAGAAGCTGGATTTACAGATGCTGTACAAGCTGCGAAGCGGCATATCCCTCCCAATAATTTAATGTGCGAAAACCATTATGAAGTAAAAAAATGATGTCGGCCTTTGGTTTACCGTATCAAAAAAAAATAGATACATGTCAGAAGGTAATTTTATTTTTATTTTTACATAGTAAGACTCAAATTCATATTTAATAGATATTTCTTATGTTATCTATTAATAAGTAACATATCATAAATAAAAAATTTGTTATCTATCAAATTTATATTAATTAAGTACAAAACTAGGTTTTTAGTAAAAATTTAATTTAAGTTCAATAAATTATTTAATTACAATAAACTTATATTTATTTTTATGACATTTATATGAATCAAACTCATATGTTAACTAGACATATCTATGAATCAAACTTATATTTAACACTTCTACGAATCAAACTTGTAATGTTAACTAGACCTATGATATGACATTTCTATTATCAAGTACTCATGTTATCTAATACAATGTTTTTACATAGCTCTTTCATGTTATTTTATGTTGTTGTCTATAACAGATATGGGGTCAGGTGGCGATGAGGGTGGTCCATCGTCGAAGTTATCCCATCCTGTGGTCTGGCTTAAGCCAAAAGCATCCAAATGGTAAAAACTAAGTTTTTAGTATACATTTAATTTAAGTACAATAAATTATTTGAATTATCGTTCTAGTAGACATGTATTCTTTTCCCGTTTAACACAGGTGTTTTGCGTTGGAGTCGTCTAATACAGTTTTGAGGATATCAAAACCGCTTATCAGCCCCGCATGACTGCATGTTGGCCCACATGGAGCTCGATACTCGAAATTGTTAAGGAGACCATATGGCAGGATTTTTTGATATGTATGTATGATATAACATTTATTACGTTAAGTTATCATGCTCTTATTTGATAAGTTTATATGTATGCTATTTTAAAAAAATGCAGGGTTCAGTGGATCTCCAGGAGACGGAATTGGATCTCGTCAGGCGCCACTGGAACAGAAAAACGGCAACAAATTACAGACATACAATGAACATCTTAAAATTAGGTGGAAAAAGACAGTCTTGGATGAGCGAAACAATGTGGAATGATCTACTTACTTATTGGAATAGTAATGAGGAGTTTCTGGTAAATTTACTACATATTTAATTTAAATTATTCTATTCAATTAATATGTGATTTGGAAAAACATATTTAAAAAAAAATGTATAGGCTTCGTCCGAGAGAAATGCAGCTAATAGGAGCACGAATCTGGTTACGCATCGAGGTGGGTCTAAGTCATTTCAGCATCATCGTGAGGATCTGGTATATTTTGTAATTGCACAGTTTAAAATTTTAATTTATAACTTGTTAAAATTAATAGTTGATTTAAGTTTAAGTTTTAATTTACACACACACACGCACGCACACACACACACACATATATGCATGCTTATTCCAGGAGAGAGCGTATATGGCTCCTGTGTCGTACTGGGACGTTTTCGAGCACACACATGCATTGAGTCAGACTGACGGCATAGGCTCAGTTTCGTACACTTGGGACCATGATGATAAGGTGCGTGAGAGATATGTAAGTATAAAATAGTTAAGTTAGACTTGTAATTTAATTAAAATAGTGTTATCTAATTCATTTGTTTTTTGTTTAACAGGAGAAATTTCAGGCACAAAGAACGCAGGTACTGGAATCTACTGGGAGGACTGAGTTAATCAAGGAAAATGAGGATGGGATATTTGATGCTGTCATGGATCCTGCTACCTAGAACAGACGATATGGTTATAGAAATCTAGAGGTAATAGTAAAATTTATAACAAAAACTCAAATGTATTTTAAATGCTATTATGAAATACTGAAAATCTGAAATTATATACAGATTACAGCATTTCAGCAGACGTATCTGTTGGCTCAGGACAAGGAAGAAATCGCACAACTTAAAGCATAGATTGCAGACCTTCATGAGCATGATTATCGCCATGAAGAGCAGATGGATATGCTTAACCAGCGGCTGGCGGAGTTCATTGCCCAGTATGGTACGCCACCTTCATCTTCTGGTGGAGAGAGTTGATCAGGTTGGCTTGTTTTGATGACATCTATGTTTTGAGAGTTGGTGAGGCTTGCTAGATGATGATGGTTGTATATTTTGATGTTATGATGGTTTGGACATGATGTTTTGATGGTTGGGTGATGGTATGGTTTGGACATGGTGTTGGTTATGATGTTTGGACATGGTTATGTTGTTCTAGCGACGTTTGGTTGTTATGTTATGTAAATATTGGTAAATTTAGGTGTTTTGTGTTTGATTTTTATTTTATACTGTGTTTGGGTGTATATATGGTTGAGATTGTGAGATATATGATCGAAATGGAGCAGTACAAAATATTATATATGTGGTGTGTGGCTTGAAGTGGCAATTCTGAAATCTGAAGAAAAAAACACTCAGATTTCCAATGGTGGTAAATGACTTCCAACGGTTTATTGGTCTTTTCATTCCAACGGTTTCCAACGGCATCGGACGGCTAGTTTTCAATGGTTTTCATCCATTTTCAACATCCCTTTGGCCAAAAATAATGGACACATGGCCATATGTATCAGTTGGAAGCCATTGGAAATTAGGCGTCATGTGCATAAGAAAGTCATTGATCCGTATACCGGGTTGACCAACGGCTTCCAACGGGTTTTCCAACGGCCGCCAACGGCCCCTGACCATTGGAAAACCCTGAATGTCTTTTAGTGACCTATTCGTAGTGTGCTAAAAGTCGATACCGATTCTACAACACAAGTAAATGATATCGATACTACAACACAAGTAAACGATACCGAGACAAATTACAATGAACACGGTACCGAAAAATTACAAAGAACAACAAAGTCGACACAAACATACAAAGCTAATCGGGATTGTTCCAGGAATGCAAAGAAACTTCTTCGAAACCACAGAACTCGAAATATATTATCTCAACTAGAAGCAAATCCACTCTAAATTAAAGTCGATGCCGGAGCCGAAATAATAACCAAGGAAGCATAATACCAGCGATTCCGATACTGGACAAAAGTAATTCTAATACAACGAAACCATATTGAACCAACAACTATGAATCCAATTATTGTTGGTACCAATACCGACACAATGATTATTGGCGTCGACACAACTATCACCAAAACTATTTATTCTTGTGCTACATCATCCTCTCCCCCGGCTTAAAAGAATTCGTGCACGAGTTTTCCCCAGTCTCCTCGACCAAATCATTCTCATAGTATGGTAGCGAATGTTTGACATTGAAAACATCAGAAGTGTGAATATGACTTGGTAGCCTCAATTGATAAGCATTGGGGTTGATTTTCTTAATAATCTCCGACGGACCAATCTTAAGCCAACTTGTTATATGTACCAATAGGAAACCGATCTTTTGTCAAAACATCCTACACAAAGTCGTCTTCCTGAAATTCAATATGTCTACGCTTTGAATAAGTAGCTTGCTTGTACGTGTGACTTTTTTCAACCATCCATTCTTGCACCGTATGATGGAGCTCCTGTAACCCTGAAAAAAGATCAATGGCTTTTCCCTGTATTTTATCTCGTTGCAGCAATGGAGTTAAATCCAAGGGCCCCTTTGGTACTATTGAATATACAATCATGAAAGAACTGAATCTAGTACTGCGACTGGCAACATGATTTTGTGCAAATTCAGCCTAACATAACTTCGAATCCTAGCTTTTCAGATTGTCACAAACAATGCTTCTTAACAAATTTCCTAAATATTTGTTCACTCCCTCTGTTTGTGGACGATATGAACTACTAAATTTCAATTTCGTGCCCACCATCCTGCACAGACTGATGCAAAAATGACTTAAGAATCGAGTATCACGATCCAAAACAGTTGACTCTGGTAATCCATGAAGTCGATATACCTCATGAAAGTATAGTTGAGCCACATTCACTGCGTCGACATTTTTCTTGCAAGCGATAAAAAAACCATCTTTGAAAATCGATTAAAGACTACATCCATTGCCTCGTTGTGTCCTTTGTAAACCCAAAATAAAATCAATGCTCATGTCAACCCATGGTCAAGAAGAAACTACCAATGATATATACAATTCTGCACTAGTTGTCATCGCCTTGGGCACTTGACAAATGTGACACCTCTGCACAAACTTTTCCACTTCTTTATGTACGCACCGTAGGCTAATAGTATGAGCCCAAGATCAGCTGCAGTGTACGGTCTCGACCTACATGCCCCTCTCCGTGAAGTTCTTTTATTATCTTCATTCGAAGACTACACTCAAGAATGCACAAGTGATTTCCTTTGAATAGAAACCGCTCTATCAATGTAAAATTTGTAGTTTCACCTTTCTTTAATTTGTCCAAAATCCTTGAGAAATAAGGATCAGAAGTCAATAACTCTGATGACGAGTCAAATCCCAACACTTCTACTCTGGTAGTTGTCAACAGATTGTACCTTCGGCTTAATGCATCAGCTACTTTTTTTGTAACTTTGCTTTATGCTTTAGTACAAACGTGAACTACTGCAGATAGGCAATCCATGAAGCATGTCTATCTGCACTTTATCTTGACCATGGAGATGTTTCAAAGCTTCATGATTTCTTTACAAAATGAATTCCTTATGAAAAAGATAATGTCTCCAATGTTTGATAGCTTGAACCACTACATAGAACTCAACATCGTAGGTGTTGCATCTCATCTTCACCCCCCAAACAATTTCTCATCGAAATGTGCAATAGGCTTTCCATTCTGACTCAACGCTCCTCCAATTCGGTAATGGCCCGAGTTTCCGCACTCTTTGAGTCGACCAATAACACCACACGTCCAATCCAAATTGCATAGAAATACGAATCATTATTAGAAAGAAGTTAGAGGATGAGAAATAGAAAGAAAGAAATATTAGAATAGAAGAAAACGAAGATCACAAACTCACAGTGAACGAATAAAATATATTAAATAACATAAATTTTGAAATATAATTCAGTAACTTTTGTACATACCATTATCAGAGCACAACAGTTATTCTTGGAACAGTTATAAACACCTGTTTCCAGATACAACATAGTACACAGCGGAAAATATGATAGTCTATAGCTAATTAGTGAAGCCTCCTGCTTCGAGCTCCTCCAAGTGAATCTGTAAAATCCCAACTACTTGACTGCCCGTACAAATTTGGGCATCCAAGAGTTTAGGGAAAACAAACAAAATAAAATCTAGGTCAGTCATGGGACTGGTGTGAGTAAACTCCAAACATTGGTTTAACTTTTTAAAAATCCTTTTGAAAGAAAAGATAATCGTAAGACCGATACACACATAAACACAGATGGTTTTTACCTTACGATAACCCAAAATATTTTGATATCAAAATCTGGTGATATTATAATAGTGCCTACAACAAATAAATAGAATCTAGCGGAACGCTTGCATCTCACGCTCCATATATAATATAAAATCAAAAACCGCATGGCGCTTATTGGAGATTGGATTTCCAACATGACAAGGTATGGAACCACCTTTTGATAGTGTATCTCTAGAGGGGAATACACTAGGTTCAACAAGAACATCTTGCAACCCGGCCCACACATGACCAACCACTCATTTCGCTTGAGTGTATCGAATGATTATCACCAACGGTTGGGATCAGCAACCGTTTCACGAAAGGGACAACATCGATAGATTAAAGGAGTAAATGGAATTTCTCTCAATAAGTGATTATACATCCTAAAGGGAGCGACCCATCTAGCCATTCTTCCTACCTAATTTTTGTCAATTCCTGGTCGTGAGGCTTGAGGTTTTAATTATCTTCCAGAACATCTGGCCTCCATTCACTTTGAATGTCACATCGTCAGATCCATCGGAAATCACTAATTGATTCCCATCAAAATACTCAGATTGTTAGGCTAAAGAAGTTTCCCTTCTTTGCCACCAACTTCGTACGTTTGAAGGAATCAACGTACGTAATCCCTTTGGAAAAACTTTGTCAGACACTCGTCCATACAAGTTGTCCTAGGTTTGGACAAACTGAAGGCACCGTTCTATTAATCCATTTTGGGCAATTTCTACCTAGGATTAACAGAACAACCCTTGCACTTTACTCCATCTTCATAATCTCTTCAACATAATTTGATTCGTAACGCTTATGCCAATACGGAGTGGTTTTCAGATATTAAATCTGATCCCGGTCTCTCCGGAGGTATAAAATAAATCAAAACTTTGATAGTCGGTGATTTAACTATCAAAGGAACATTCATTCAACCAACGACCCTATTTCCAAATGGAAATTCTACTGATCAACCATTAAGCAATACAGGCCCCTATTTATATAAATTCCTTTATTTTGTTATCAATTCCAAATTTCCATCTTTCCTATGTTTTAAAAGCTCGATTTTTGTCTCTCGATTCTTGTAAAACATTTTCAATATCCTAATTCTTTATTCGAGAAAATATCTCCTATTCTAGTTAGGAAACAATTCTATATATTCACGGTTCCTTATTTTCTAAATTCAGAAAATATACTTTATTAATATCCGAAAATACTTCCATATTCCTTTTCTAAATTCCTGGTTGACCAATTCATTTCATTTTCTATGCATAGAAAATATTTCTTATTTTTATTTGAGGAAACATTTCAAAATCCTTTAAATTAGCTCGATGTTATCAAACATCGTTATTATACCACAACCCATTAATCGTTTATTAACTAACCATATCGCTAACCAATCTTCACTACTGAACCTTAACCATTTCTTCATCAATCATGAAGTCAATCAAGTTGGGGTATAATTACCTCTCAGACCATAATTGAACAACATTCTCGACTTTGAAATAGTCAAAGCTCACCACTTCAATCAAAATCCCGCTTACACGACTCTCGGATTCAATCTAAGAATCCATTTCTTTTATGGAAAACATTTGGTTGTTATGGTAGCATTATAATCGTTGTTTCCCAATATTTGATTTATAAAACATTCATTACAGCGGTAGCATTAAAATCGCTGTTTAGGTTTACAAAACATTTATTATAACGACAGCGCTAAAAATCGCTATTTAGATTTACCAAACATTTATTATAACAATAGCGCTAAAATCGCTGTTTAAATTTACCAAATATTTATTATAACAACAGCGCTAAAATCGCTGTTTAGATTTACCAAACATTTATTGTAACAACATCATTATAATCGCGGTTTAAATTTACAAAACATTTATTATAGCAACAGTGTTATAATTGTTGTTTCCAAATATTTGGTTTATAAAAATATAACCTGTACTTAATAAATGAATAAGTAAATACATAAATAATTAAATTGGATTCAAAACGGAAAGTAAAATATACTACTTCTCTAAATTCGATATAATTGAATTCCAATAAATACTTTCACTCGAATAATCTATATTCAATTTATATTCTGAACTTCTGAATTTGTCTACCATTTCAGGTTAATTCCAATTCCAAATTCACTTTTAAATTTAACTTTTTCAAATCCTTACCAAATTCCTTTTTAACCATGTTCCACTACAAAATGTTATCACACTTTATTTTATATTTCGAATTTTGGAATAAACTCATCGTTTTTATTTAAAACGGTTACCCATTTCCCTTTTCATTCAATTTCCAATCTGGATTCATATTTCAAATCACTACGACAAAATTGTTTTTAAGCGACGCAAAAGGGTGTGTCTTTAACGACACCTATGCGACGCTATTAAAAATAGCGTCGCATAAGCGTCGTAAAAGACACACCCTTTTGCGTCGTAAAAGACTAACTTTGTTGTAGTGAATCTAAATTTCCTTTAGAGATATTTCATTTACAAAATATTTCCTTTAAACCCCTATTCACTTTGATCGTGAATATACTTCTTTTATATACAATCAAATCAGTTTGATTTCGTACTTGTAAATAACATCTAAAATCCCATTTCTATTTATAACGTCTATTTAGAATTATTCATATGAAATCTCATTTTTATATTCTATTCATTTATAATCTCCTTCACAATTTCATTTGCAACTGATAAGTTCAAACCCAATTAAAAATTTTGGTTTCAAACCGATTCTGACTTTTCTATACAAATTCAACTTGAATTGTCCAATGCTTAATATTCTATTAAATTTATAAACATCGTTTATAATCAATTTCTTGTTTATTTCATTTAAACAAATTTCTATTTTCAAGCCCATTCAAAATTTTCACTTTTGGAAATAAATTCCCTTTTTAAATCTCAAATTATTTTTCTATATTCGAAAATATTTTACGGTATTTAAAATACCAAATTTCTAGTGTCAGGGTAATTCAACATAGCACAATCAATCATAGTATACACATCACAATTAATTACAAATGGTAATATAAATGTTGAGGAATCCAGTTGGATTCCTCCAACCTGTTTCCTGCATTCACAGATGTTAATCAGCATCAATAATATAATTTCACATCAATATGAAATATCAGAACTAATAATCAATCAACTATGTAATCATATCAACCATTTCAACCAATTTTATCAACCATTCAACCAATCAACCATTGCACAGTATAAAAATACTAGAAATAAATTTAAAACTCGTTTGTATAGAATTATAAATGAGTCAGAGTTAGTGAGTCTACTCACCTTGTTTGCAATTGACGGTTCTGCTTTTGTTTCATTTAAAAGCGAACAAACTTATGATTTTATCTCGAAATTCCTACGGCTTTGTTTTCAGCCACGTTAATTCCATAATGTAAATCCCGTCGTTACGATTCCATTAGATTCAGTCTCATCCAATTCTGCTGACATATGAATTATATATCAAAGTTACAAGTTTTAATTTGATTTAAATAATATATAATTAACTAATTATTGTTAACCTTTTAATTACCACGTTTTAAACACTTGACTTCCATCCACACGCTAATACCTCCTCCCTGCTGTACACGCGACTAACCCACCTCTACTACTTTAAATTGTTGTGTAAAACTCCATATCCTTTCATACCAAACTCACAAAACACATACCATTAAGCTATGCCTTTAAATCTTGGTTACAGTTCATACTCCTTCTCAGCAAACACAGTTGCTCTCGTTCACCATTTGTGAGACCACCCCATAGGCAACTTCAATCCTCCATCACACAAGACCGACATAATTTCCCCAGATAAACTCATGAAACCTGCTCCTTTTCATCTCCATTTCCGCGTCTTCATTTCTATCCCTTTTTTCTTCTTTACTAATTTCAAAACTGACCCTTTATAATTAAGTTAAGCTTCCCTTAATTTTCCCTGTAATCTGCTTCATTATTCCACCACATGCCAGTAAAACGAACTCCCTGTAGCCTCATTTTCAAACTCACGCTAGCTTTACATGTCCTTGCCGCTACTCAAATTCCATCCTCCCACCCAATTAACGAAACCAGTTTGAACACCAAGCCCCACCATGTACCAGCGTTCCTAACCCCAACAACTCCTCCTTATTAGCCTAATTTAATCACAACGTTGACCTCTCCTAACCCTTCTTTCCATGGCCATCCCACTCATGCTTCTTTCTCTCTCTCTTTTTTTAATCTTTTTCCAATCTGCTGCGATAGTTTCCCAGTCCTGTGAAACCGCATTCCTCCTGAAAGCGGGCTGAATTTACTTCCTTACAAGCTGATTAACTCACGTTGTCCTCCTTCTTACTTCTGTAATGCCGCGACTTTCTGAACCAAAGCACACATCACAGCACCATCCTCTCTCCTTCTAACCTCCCCTTTACTCCACCATTCAATAAACGACCAACACCACTATGATCACCTTCTAGCGCCCCTCCTTGCCATCACCATTGCTTCCGGCTCGCGGTTCCCCCTTCACCATATCCAACATCACCTGCTCAGCTCCGGTTAACAACCTCGCCTCCGACCATATGCTCAACGTCGACCTCACTTCGAGGCACACCATCTGTCTCGGCTTCAAACAGAAGTCGATGTTGTGGTGACTTCGAGCTCCAGAATCGAACATCGAGTTTTACAAAAGGTCGTACAGGTTGATTTTAGTTTGTTCCCAATTTGATTTTCGAAGTGGTTGAATTCTTTTGGTTTACTAGAAGAATAAAATCGTGAAAGAGCAAATGTGAATTAGGGGTTTTTGCTGAAGGGAAGTAAATGGTAAAAGTCGGCTTGTTTTGTTTATATAGATTTGAGAAGCGTGGTACTCACAGTGTTGGAAGCGTGCTATGCACGGTTTCGTAATGGCTTGGCTAGCACGGAACTGAAAAGTGTTGAGAGCACGTTACCTGTAACTTTCATAGTAAGTTGGTACTGGAACTTGACCTTGAAAAGGTGATTTTGAAGCAAATCTGCAGGTTTACTTAGAATGGTATTTTGTTTTCTTTGTTGGGGCAAGAATTATGTTGACATATCTATTTATTCCCTTGTATTTTCTTTTGCCAACTTATGGCCGTCATTCTATGCTTTATTAAATGTATTGAAATCCCGAGTACAGTTATACGACGTCTGGTATTGAAAAGATAATCGCAGTTCAAGTTGGAGTTCTTTAATATTTTCTTTTCAATAGAGGTTTTATAATCATATGTTTCTAATCCATCTTTATATTGTTGTAAACCACTTTAACAGAATCAATGAACTCAGTACTTGAGTAACATGCCCTTCAAAATATATGTTTAAATTAGTTTCTTTCATTTTAAATTTAATTATAGATTATACATTGAAACTTTGTTTTAATTAATAAATTTCATATAAATTTCCCTTTATATTTCAAATGTAATATTTAAAATCAAATTTAAATATTCAGAATTAAACGCCTAAAAATCCTGGTCGTTACATTCCTTCCTCCGTAAATGAATTTCATCCTCAAAATTGCTAAGCAGTAATGCTATAACTCTAATTCCTTATAACCTACTTAGTTGAAATCTTATATTCCATATCTTCATAACCCAGCTCTTACCCGACCTTCGAATTCTCATACCAATACTCGACCATTCGTAATTCTTTCCAAATGATCAGTCCACCATTTTTGGACAATCCATCATCACTTTCTCATCTTCAATCCATATGCACTTCTGCATATCCACACTCATTCCAACTGATTTAAAATTCATTTATCAATTTCATTATTTCACTTGAAATTTTATTTACCAATTTTTTTTTCTTATTTCAATTACAATTAACAATTCGATTTTAAATTATCAAAAATTTCTTGAAAATTTTCTAACTCTTTAAATTTTTGAAAATTTTTGCTGGCATCTCCTTTGGACGACTCAATTAGTACGACCACAACTCGGCTTTCTAGGCCTTCTTTAGTCCATAAGAAAATCAAAAAGCCAAGCGGCTTGCCGCATAAAACCATCAAACCCAAGTAGTATTGCAAACGTGTACCTTTTTGTCGGGCATAATTCTACCTCTTGCATTTGCTTCCATTCAATATCTGATCAGCATATATATATATATATATATATATATATATATATATATATATCCATATCCAGTTGGTTCCAAATCAGTCCAGCTTCCCGTTGTTTTTACTCTCTAATCAACTTCTGATTAGTTTACTTCCATTCCATCAATTCAAATCTGATTTCTATTCAAGTCGGTCCATTTATTATACTTGAATCCAAATTTATCACAATTCAATTTCAATTAAAAACATCCAATGTATATTCAACTTGGTTATTCATAAGTCGAATTCATATTAATATTTCGAATCTCAACATTTTCCTTTATTTAATTCATTCGGAATTATTTCTAATCAAATCCAATTTTGGTTAACTTAAGTTAAATTTCAATTCATTTGATTTACTTCCACCATTTCAATTTATTTAACTTATTCAAGTTAATTTTAATTTCAGAATTCAAATTTCCAGGTTTTATTTCAAATTAGTTTGAAATTATATATATAATATACACATATTTATAATCAAATCAACTCATAATATTTTGAATTTCTAAAACATCTTGTTTTTTTTAACCAAATTTTTCATTCCCAAATTACTATGGTAGCAAGCCGTCACTCAGAAACTTGAAAATGAATACTGATAATGTCGCGACCCATTATCAGAATTATTTTCTCACCTCTGAAGTGATTTCAATGCTTAATCAATTCCAAAATCCATTTAAAACCATTCTTATTCGAAAGACCTACAAATAATGCTATATTACCTTATAATATTTTAGAAAATATTTTCTAAACACCTGTAAATTCCAATTCTGGTTTGAACTTGATCTTGGTTTATCTCATTTGTATACATTATCCGTATACACAATACATAATCATTTCAATATTCCATGATTCCGCTTGATTGTAATTATAATCTACACATTCATATATAACAATTTAGAAATTATTCCTTTTATATCAAAATAATTTTGGGCAAAATAATTTATTTACCCATTTTAAAACAATACTGTATCGAATTGCTTTGTTCGGGAGCTTATAAACACCTATCGATATAGTTGTACATTCTATATTGACCAGAATTCATAAACCACTCAACAAACTAGTCAACACAACATAAAACGATTTTATATCAAATCTACAAATATGCGCTCATACATATATACTCGAACTCAATCCAGGGTATCACAAAATCCATCTCTATTAAATCACGCCACAGAGCCAAGGTTACTACTCAACCTCCCGCTCTGATACCAACTGTAATGGCCCGAGCTTCCGTACTCTTTGAGTCGACCAGTAACACCACACGTCCAACCTAAATTGCACAGAAATACGAATCATTATTAGAAAGAAGTTGGAGGATGAGAAATAGAAAGAAAGAAATATTAGAATAGAAGAAAACGAAGATCACAAACTCACAGTGGAACGAATAAAATATTTTAAGTAACATAAAATTTGAAATATAATTCAGTAGCTTTATGTACATACCATTATCAGAGCACAAAAGTTATTCCTGGAATAGTTATAAACACCTATTTCTAGATACAACATAGTACACAGCGGAAAATATGATAGTCTATAGCTAATTGGTGAAGTGTCCTGCTTCGAGCTCCTCCAAGTGAATCTGTAAAATCCCGACTACTTGACTGCCCGTGCAAATTTGGGCACCCAAGAGTTTAGGGAAAACAAACAAAATAAACTCTGGGTCAGTCATGGAACTGGTGTGAGTAAACTCCAACCATTGGTTTAACTTTTTAAAAATCCTTTCGAAAGAAAAGATAATCGTAAGACCGAACCACACATAAACACAGATGGTTTTTACATTACGATAACCCAAAATATTTTGATATCAAAATCTGGTGATATTATAATAGTGTCTACAACAAATAAATAGAATCTAGCTTGCATCTCACACTCCATATATTATATAAAATCAAAAACCGCATGGCGCTTATTGGAGATTGGATTTCCAACATGACAAGGTATGGAACCACCTTCCGATAGTGTATCTCTAGAGGGGAATACACTGGGTTCAACAAGAACATCTTGGAACCCGGCCCACACATGACCGGCCACTCATTTCGCTTAAGTGTATTGAATGAATATCACCAATGGTTGGGATCAGCAACTGTTTCGTGAAAGGGACAACATCGAAAGATTAAAGAAGTAAATGTAATTTCTCTAGATAGGTGATTATACATCCTAAAGGGAACGACCCACCTAGCCATGCTGCCTGTCCGATTTTTGTCAATTCCCAGTCATGAGGCTTGAGGTTTGAATTATCTTCCAGAACATCTGCCCTCCATTCACTTTGAATGCCACATCATCAGATCCATCGGAAATCACTAATTGATTCCACAAAAATACTCACATTGTTAGGCTAAAGAAGTTTCCCTTCTTTGCCACCAACTTCGTACGTTTGAAGGAATCAACGTACGTAATCCCTTTGGGAAAACTCTGTCAGACACTCGTCGATACAAGTTGTCCTGGGTTTTGACAAACTGAAGGCACCGTTCTAGTAATCCATCTTAGGCAATTTCTACCTAGGATTAATAGAACAGCCTTTGCACTTTACTCCATCTTCATAATCTCTTCAACATAATTTGATTCGTAACGCTTATGCCAATACGAAGTGGTTTTCAGATATTAAATATGATCCCGGTCTCTCCGTATTGACAATGGAGGTATAAAATAAATCAAAACTTTGATAGTTGGTGATTTAACTATCAAAGGAACATTCATCCATCCAACGACCCTATTCCCAAATGGAAATTCTACTGATCAACCATTAAGCAATACTGGCCCCTATTTATATAAATTCCTTTATTTTTTTATCAATTCCAAATTTTCATCTTTCCTATCTTTTCAAAGCTCGATTTTCCTCTCTCGATTCTTGTAAAACATTTTCAATATCCTAATTCTTTATTCGAGAAAATATCTCTTATTCAACTTAGGAAACAATTCTATATATTCACGATTCCTTATTTTCTATATTCAGAAAATATACTTTATTAATATCCGAAAATACTTCCGTATTCCATTTCTAAATTCTTGGTTGACCAATTCTTTTCATTTTTTACACATAGAAAATATTTCTTATTTTTATTTGAGGAAACATTTCAAAATCCTTTAAATTAGCGTGATGTTATAAAACATCGGTTATTATTACACAACCCATTAATCGTTTATTAACTAAGCATATTGCTAACCAATCGTCACTATCGAACCTTATCCATTTCTTCATCAATCATGCAGTCAATCAAGTTGGGGTATAATTACATCTTAGACCTTAATTGAACAACATCCTCAACTTTGAAATAGTCAAAGCTCACCACTTCAATCAAAATCCTGCTTACGCGACTCTCGGATTCAATCTAAGAATCCATTTCTTTTACGGAAAACATTTGGTTGTAACGGTAGCGTTATAATCGTTGTTTCCCAATATTTGATTTATAAAACATTCGTTATAGCAGTAGCATTAAAATCGCTGTTTAGGTTTACAAAACATTTGTTATAACGACAACTCTAAAAATCGCTGTTCAGATTTACCAAACATTTATTATAACGACAGCGCTAAAATCGCTGTTTATATTTACCAAACATTTATTATAACAACAGCGCTAAAATCGCTGTTTAGATTTACCAAACATTTATTATAACAACAGCGTTATAATCGCTGTTTAAATTTACAAAACATTTATTATAGCAACAGTGTTATAATCGTTGTTTCCAAATATTTGGTTTATAAAAATATAACCTGTACTTAATAAATAAATGAATAAGTAAATATATAAATAATTAAATTGGATTCAAAACGGAAAGTAAAATATACTACTTCCCTAAATCCGAAATAATCGAGTTCCAATAAATATTTTCTCTCGAATAATCTATATTCCATTTATATTCCGAACTTCGGAATTTGTCTACCATTTCAGGTTAATTCCAATTCCAAATTTAGTTTTGAATTTAACTTTTCCAAATCCTTACCAAATTCCTTTATAACCATGTCCCTCTACAAAATGTTATCACACCTTATTTTATATTCCTAATTTTGGAATAAACTCATTGTTTTTATTTAAAACGATTACCCATTTCTTTTTTCATTCAATTTCCAATCTGGATTCATATTTTAAATCTAAATTTCCTTTAGAGATATTTCATTTACAAAATATTTCCTTTAAACCCCTATTCACGTTGATCGTGAATATACTTCTTTTATATACAATCAAATCAGTTTGATTTCGTACTTGTAAATAACCTCTAAAATCCCATTTCTATTTATAACGTCTATTTAGAATTATTCATATGAAATCTCATTTTTATATTGTATTCATTTATAATCTCCTTCAAAATTTCATTTGTAACTGATAAGTTCAAGCCCAATTAAAATTTTTGGTTTCAAATCCGATTCCGACTTTTTTATACAAATTCAACTTGAATTGTCCAATGCTAAATATTCTATTGAATTTATAAACATTGTTTATAATCAATTTCTTATTTATTTCATTTAAATAAATTTCTATTGTCAAGTCCATTCAAAATTTTCTCTTTTGGAAATAAATTCCCTTTTTAAATCTCAAATTATTTTTCTGTATTTGAAAATATTTTACAGTATTTAAAATACCAAATTTCTAGTATCAGGGTAATTCAACATAGCACAATCAATCATAGCATACACATCACAGTAAATAACAAACGGTAATATAAATGTTGAGGAATCCAGTTGGATACCTCCAACCAGTTTCCCAGCATCCACAGATGTTAATCAGCATCAATAATATTATTTCACATCAATATGAAATATCAGAACTAATAATCGATCAACGAGGTAATCATATCAACGGTTTCAACCAATTTTATCAACTATTCAACCAATCAACCATTGCATAGTATGAAATTACTAGAAATAAATTTAAAACTCGTTTATATAGAAATATAAGTGAGTCAAAGTTAGTGAGTTTACTCACCTTGTTTGCAGTTGATGGTTCTGCTTTTGTTTCATTTAAAGTGAACAAACTTCTGATTTTATCTCGAAATTCCTGCAGCTTTGTTTTTAGCCACGTTAATTCCATAATGTAAATCCCGTCGTTACGATTCCATTGGATGCGGTCTTGTCCAATTCTGCTGACATATGAATTATATATCGATGTTACAAGTTTTAATTTAAATTAAATAATATATAATTAACTAATTATTTTTAACCTTTTAATTACCACGTTTTAAACACTTGACTTCCACCCACACGCTAATACCTCCTCCCTGCAGCACACGCGACTAACCCACCTCTGCTACATCAAATTGTCGTGTAAAACTCCATATCCTTTCATACCAAACTCACTAAGCACATACCATTAGGCTATGCCTTTACATCTTGGTTGCAGTTCATACTCCTTCTTAGCAAACACAGTTGCTCTCGTTCACCATTTGTGAGAGCCACCCCAAAGCCAACTTCAATCCTCCATCACACAAAACAGAGAGAATTTCCCCAGATAAACTCATGAAGCCTGCTCCTTTTCATCTCCATTTCCGCGTCTTCATTTCTATCCCTTTTTTCTTCTTCATTAATTTCAAAACTACCCTTTATAATTAAGTTAAGCTTCCCTTAATTTTCCCTGTAACCTGCTTCATTATTCTACCACATGCCAGTAAAACGAACTCGATGTAGCCGCATTTTCAAACTCACGCTAGCTTCACATGTCCTTAACGCTACTCAACTTCCATCCTCCCACCCAATTAACGAAACCATTTTGAACGTCAAGCCCCACCATGTACCACTAAAAGAAAAATACCTTATTGCAACTAGCTATTTGCAACAGGCGATACATGATAGTTGCAGTAAATGATATTTAGCAACAGGCTTATTATAGTAGTTGCAATAAATGTGATTTAGCAACAAGATTTTTATTCCTGTTGCAAAAAGCACATTTTTAGCAACTATGCTTATCTTCCTGCTGCAAAAACATATTTTTAACAACTATGCTTCCATAACTGTTGCAACAAACATATTATTTGCAACTGCTCTTCCAAGTTAGTTGCGAATAAATGTCTTTAGCAACTATTTTTGCCACTTGCAATAACTGTATTTTTTTACAATTGGTAAAGCCACTTGCGAAAAGCATAATATTAAAAATAAGTACTAGCTTTTAATGATTAATTTTAATAATTAATTTTAAATAATTACTATTAAATGAGTAACTACTAGTAATTATATAATAATTAAGATTAATATTTAATAATTATTAAATATTAATCTTAATTTAAGTATTATAAAGTGATAGTTATAATTGATAATTAAATAATAATAATTAATAATTAACAAATAATATAACTAATATTTAAAAAATATTAAAATAGATAAATAATTGTTAAATAATAAAAAACTAATGGTTAATAATTAATAAATAATTTGAAATATGAGTATGTTTAAATATTAATTAAGTAATAAATAATTCATAAATTCATAATAAATAAATAAACGATAATTGATTACTATTGCTATTAAGGAGTAATTAATAATTATTAATAATTTCTTGTATGAGTTAATTTATAATTTGTTAGTGATTATTGAGAGTATCAGACTTTAAGTTCGGATATGTGGTGGCGATGTGTGGAAAGGTGAAGGATGATAGTTGAAGGGATTTATGATTAGTTGGGGGTTTGAAGGGAATTCGGGGAATCGAAGCCAGGGGTGGCGCTGACGGTTTGGATTTAGGTTTGGGTTCAAAAGGTAAAGGATGATAGTTGGTTGTGGTGCCGAAGGGTTGCAACGATGATTAACTTTTAGCAACTAATTTTAAATAATTATTATTAAATAATTTACTTTTATTAATTATTATATTATAATTAAGATTAATATTAATATTTCATAATCATTAATTAATAATAAATTTTAATTATTACAAGTGGTATTTAGCACTTAATTGACGAATGATGCTCAATGAAATGAGATATTATTTGTTTAACTTGATAAATGATAATTAATATTTATTGAAATGCTTTTGCCGCTATCAACCTTCGGTTCCCGCTTAACATTTTCCCTAAAATTCAGCAAATCTACCCCTACATTGTGTCCCTTTAGATCTAAAAAATTGAACTTAAAACCTAATTTTCATACCCTCACCACTCACAGGTTTGCCCCAACCGTAACCGCAATCCCCATCAGCCTACAAATCCTTATTCTACGCCTCTCTCCTGACGTCGTGGTGAACAAATCTCCAGATCGGCGGCGGCGGCGGACCACATGGCCCTTCGCCTTTCATCTCATCCCGGCCTGACCCTCCTTCCCTTTCCTTGATCCAAAGGAACAACCCTGCTTCGTAGTTGAGTCCCAGCTGTGCCCCGTCAATTCCCAGTCATCCTCCGCCCTGAGCTCCCACCACTCTCATGTCCTTTGTCTATGCGCTTTGGAAGGTAATCAACAACTGTTGTGCTCTTATTTATATATTCCAACATCAAATTAACTTTTTCTGCAAAAATTGTCAACGTCTGGTGTTTTATTTATCATATGTTTTAGGTATATACGTTTCACATGTCTTGTTATTAAATTGTGAATTCGTTTAGCTGGGATTGCTATTTTCTTATAAACGACTATGTTATATATACCCTCATTGTAGGTAATTTTTTGTGTGTTTTTCTTGTTGTTGCTTGGGCATGGTTCTAGTGCTGCAACTGCTATATACCTAGTTATTGCCCACGTCTTAGCTAGCTTAATTCCCTGTGCTTTTGAGTGTTAATACTTGGTGTTAGAGCTTTTGATCATATAATATGTGAACTTACTAATTAATTTTTCATGGATACCCTTTACAATTAGTGATTATGTGATTGTTCTGCTGCACCTGGTTGTCCTTTGGTTTTTGGTAAATGGGTTATTCATTTTGTTTTATTGGAATTTTTGGCTAAGCTTAGAATGATTATATATTATGTTTGTGTGAATCTCTCTTTACTGTATTGTAAATATGGTTTATAATTAGGTGTTTGTTAGAAATCCAGTTAGCAAACTTATAAAGATTGCAAAAGCTATGATGGATAGCAGTCGTACTAAAGTTTTTGACAATGGTAAAAATGGACAGGTGGTTGCAGAAGATCAAGAAGCATACACATGTGATGATTAAGTGCTAAAGTAAGAAGAAACAAAGTATCCGCTTAGTAAGGAAGTTATCACTTTTGCCATTTTAGACCTGGATGCTTAGGACACACTGGACCCGAAGACCCGCTCCAGCAAGGTCGTTTTTCTTGCTCACCTTTCCTTTTGGAAAGCAATTTTTCCTTGTTTTCTCTTTCGCCCATGTCAGATCCGCACGCCATCAAATCCATTAGGCCTCCTTTGGCCTATAAAATGACCAAAAATTATCATCGACTCTTGGGTAATTATTTTACTTTCGCATTCTTTGATGTCGACAACGCATTTAAATTGAATCCTTGGATGTTATTTAACTTGATTATTTTTTATATGCTTTCTTCTCTTTTTTTTGGTTTGCTTGCATGCAATTTGGCTTATCATCAACGATATTGCTTTCATTTGCTTAGTATGTCTGTGCACTCGTTCACTAGTCAGCAAGAACATGGAAATAAATTTTTCATATGAATTTTATTCACCCTATGCTAATAACACATATATTTATGCTAATGTTGTAGGTATTTATGTTAATGAATTGCCTGTCTCTTCATGCATGTGAATAACATATGTACCTTGAAATCTCGAACGTATTTTTGGTGGAACTAGCCGTTTGAGACTATTTGTAGCGCCTCGCCTCTATACCCACTATCGTCCAGTTCATTTTAGAGAAATGTCGTAGACCATAACGGAGAATGAGGTTTGTGAACGACGACCGATTGTATAATTGCTCCATGTGAGGAATGCACATCGAATTCTGATACCGATTAAAATTTCGACATGACCATTCAGAACACAGGGCAACTACACAACGGCAATATGCAATCCGAAAGTAGTATAAAATAGACAACAACAACAACAATATATGGTATATATCTCAAAGCCAGACACAGAATAATCATATCACCAGGGAGGAATAGATATGAATAAACCAAGGATGTGTACAATAAGATAGTGGTCAACAAAGATCCACTAATCCCAAAATAATAGGTACAAGCACCATGGTCTACATAAAAGAATATGTACACAACAATAGATAAAGCCATAGGTACAAATGTACATAAAACTGCAGAGACAGAGTAACGAGCTGAAAGCAGAAGATCAATCCAGCGAGGAGCCCCAGGGGAGTACCTAAAATGACTCGGCCTGACCCGATATTATTTATAAGGAAATAAACAATAAACGAATTAGTCTAGCCGTACTTATCAAACAAACTGAGATAATAAGAGATATAACACAGGATGACATGAACATGGCATGTCGACAAAATCAGGAAATGACAATGGAATGTCAGCACACAAATATCTCTAAATAATCTCCTAGCTAATATAGAATGCAACATTCAAATAATAGCACACAACAGGAAATGACAGCGGAATGCCAAATACACATCAAATTGATGACCATCGCATCAAAGTAAATCATGAATCATAAATCATTTCTCAAATTGAAGCGCTTCGTGTCAAAGTAATCATAAATCATTAAGACATCATAAATCATCAAGACATCATAAATCATCAAGACATCATAAAGGGGCAGACCTGTTCACAGATGATATACGATCTCTAGGTAGCGAACCCATATGTTTGAGCCAAAGCTCCCCACAGAGCCGGGTCATGACCCAGGAAGAGAGAAAACACATAAATCATGAAATCTCTAGAAAACATCATAAAGAGGGGGCAGGTCTGTTCATAGATGAGATATGATCTCTAGGTAGCGAACCTATTAGTTTGAGACGAAGCTCTCCACGAAGCCGGGTCGTGACCCCAGTAGAGAGAAAACACATAAATTGTGAAATCCCTAGAATACATCATAAACCATAGAAAGTTAGACCGAAGTCCCATAGGTGAAATCTAAGAATCGTAAATCCCACTCGGGCGATCGAGGACCACAAAACACAAGTCAGAAAGGATCACATCGATCCGGGTGAATAGAAATTACTCTGAGGTAGTTAATATAAGGAAATAGCGACATGTCCCATAACCACACGCTATTCTCGAATATTTACGAACCCGTAATTGGTTTCTATTCAAAACAGAGAAAATCACCGCACATGCTCGAACGCACAAGTCCAAGAGTTATTTGCCAAAGTAAACGTATAAGGGTCATAGTCCTCAGTTTTACTAAGGTAAATAAACTAAATTTCTCGTCCAATCGATAGGATAAGGAATCATATATAAATCAATAGAATCAGAACCGGATTTAGAAACCAAATTTATTTTAAAAGGATTTGAATTTAAAACTGATTAAACATTGGTTTGATGCCCATTGACAATATAAAACCCCATTATCCATTGTGGTTCAATTATTCATAAAAACCGTCGTCGTAGCAAAGGGAACACAAAAATCATAAACCAACATTACAACAACACACAGGAAATCAAAGGGATAACGGTTGTAATTTCGGTCAACGAACGAATCGAAATCCCAAACTAGCACCCGAATGTTTTAAACTACAACGGAATAGACCCAAAGGATATCGAGTTGATAATTCACGTTTTAGAGGCGTGAATCATCATAACAAGAGTATCGAATAAATTCGATATACAAAATAGAGCGCACGGTCTTTAGAATGATCACTTATTCAATTCACATCATAAACAAATGTGAATCAGCCAAAAGGATCTACATTGGAAGAATCACATGAGAATCAAAGTCGATGAATCGAGCTGCTGGAATATGCAAATTCGTAAATCTGAAGTTCACAAACGAAGTCCGAACGGCCCGAGCTCCGGCCGGGAAAGAGCCTGGATGGGCCTGAACTGTTGACCATGGTTTCCATCGGTCAACAACAGATTTTCAGTGATAGACGTCTATCACCCCAAGGACAGATGTCTGCTGTCAGGAAAACTATTTCCCGAGAGTTTGGATAGACATATGTCCATTTTTGGACAGACGTCTGAGCTGAAGCAATTATTTATTTTGCTTCCCCAAACATTGACAGACGTCTGTCCCCCTGTAGTGACAGACGTTTGAGCTGAAATAGGGACTATTTTGCTTAAGGAATGAGGTGCAAACGACTCAGGACGAGCCCGAATCAATGGTGATGGCTTACAACATTTTCGAAGTGAAAGTGAAGCATCAATAACATGCCGAAGCAACCCATAACACCAAACAAACATTTACAAACACACACACACACACACACACACATATATATATATATATATGTGTGTGTGTGTGTGTGTGTGTGTGTGTGTATGTGTGTGTGTATGGGATTGCTTATGATTTCGATTATATATTCAAAAATGGATAAATTCCAAACAAAAGCATACCGAAGCAATTCAAGCGAGTTGCGAAGACTTAGAACTTTGTCGGGGGATAATGGAGCTTCACAACAACGCCAAAACAACACGCAACAAACTAATGGATCATATGAGTACTCCAAATCATAAATTTCCAACTCAATGAAACATGAATACATGGAATCAACTTAGTTACACTAGCTTAACCAATTCATTAGCATATGCAAACTCGTATGAACACTAAATTACACTTTACAAGCACATAGGCTTGAGGCATAGATGTGAGTTCAATAAAGAACTCACTTTGGCTTCATACGATGAAGAACAAGCTCCAATTCGAGCAAGAACAAGCACACAAACGAGCAAAGCTCCTCTCTTTCATCAATTGCAACTCTGAAATCACCTCATGAACACGTATGTAAACACATAGGTGTTATAACATCATAAAAATCCGAAATTGAGAGAAGAATAGGGTAGAGAAGATGAAGAGATAGCTTACCCAAGTTGTCTCTTCGATTTCCCCTTTGATTTAAGCTTGAAATTGGAAAACCTTGCTTAGGAATTTCTATTTCCCTTTCCATTCCCCATTTCTATTTCTGTAAGTGTTTGGAGAATGAATGAAGAGAAGGAGGATGATTTGAGGTTATATGGTGAGCTAGGTTAGCTCAACCAAGACCCAGCTCAAAGTGCCAAATTTTCGAATCGCGGAACATATCGATGCTTATAGTCAAAAAGGTCGTAAACGATGATCCGGACTCAATGGAAGTGGTCTCGAGTCCTAATTTTATCGTTTGTGGAAAACGACTTTTTGAGTGACACATGAGATACGACGATACATTTAAATAAAATATTTAAATCTAAAATCGTCGAATGAGCGGTTTGTTACACTATTTGATAAAACAATTATTTTTTGTTCGATCAGGTGAAAAGAAAGAAAATTTAAGTAGAAGTAATTATATCCCCATGACTTTTAAGCCCTGATAATGTCCACCGTTATGTTCTACCTCCTGTATTTCTATGCATGTAGCACCAGCTGTTATGGATGTGATGCTGATAAAACATAGTTTCAAAGGAAAATGCTAAGTTCTTTTTTTTAATACTGGAATAGTAATTTGGTTTATTATTTTTTACCATGTAATGATGGTTGGATGATGGTAATATGTTACAAACCCAGACTAAATCACAAATTGATAAATATTTATGAATACAATAATGGTATTGCTCGTGTTCTGTGTTGTCATTGTTGTAAGTATGCATTGCTGCATTAGGGATGAATTTATGGCCTCAGGTTCTGTTTATTCACATATACTATAAAGAAATAAAAATAGCAGATGGATGATTCAGTAATCCACTTGAATCTTGCTAATAATAGTAAAATACACAGGTTGTGTCATTCACAAAGTAATCTTTAACATTTTAGCTCCCTGCTTTTCCCGTTAACCCTTAGCTGAGAAGTTTACATCAATTGGTTTGAAAAACTATATAACAAACTAATTATATCTAAAAAAATTAAGGTTAGATTTAGGAAGGCAAAAATAGCATACAAATAAAATGATGTCCTTCAGCTTATTTGGTGAACGACTTCAGAATTCACCTCTGAACAATGATCGGGATAAAGCATATCATAAAAATATGTCTTCCAAATATGGCAGCTTATACATATAAATAATAAACAAGCTATAGCATCACTACACAAGCCAATGATTCCTTTTGAAACATATTCAGATGCTTGATCAAATCTGAGTTCCTCAGTGATTTGTTGACTGATTTATTCACAACTTTTCATGTTTTTATAATAGTCAATGTTGAACTGCAATGCAACAAGAAACAAAAAAATGATCGCTCAAGGTCGTAAGTGCAGAAAGTTCATGAAGAAATATGTAAATTCTTATTATTTTGAAATTGTTCTTTAATTTCCATACAACTGGCATCATGTGATACCAGCAAATGCAGTACATTAAAAAATACCAGTTTTACTCAATGAATATCCATGATATAGCATAATGTAGTATAAACTAATAGATGTAATCAAATAAGATGGTAGAGTTAGTAGCTCAGAACGAGATAACACAAACGTGGCTCAAACCACTAAAAAAGAATTGCGTTCTAGTACTGTTCTCTATTATTATTTGATGCAAGTCGCTTCAAATGTTCATCCATACTGGATGGAGACTATCGTGGCTAAAATAAATGAACTCGTCTATGAGTAGGCCTATAGCAATCTATTTTTTAATCAAGGGGTTAAAAAAATATATGTGATAATAGCGCTAATTAGATTTGCTAATCTACTGTCAAAGCAAGCAGTAATTAACAGTTTATTTTTTAATAAATATTTATTTGTTCATGCAAGTGCTTGAGAGTTGTTGAAGTGATTATAAAATATAGCCATGGTTAATGTAGCTAGTATCACAGCGTAAAGGTTGTATTTCTAACCGCTACATTAGTAATTTTGTTAACAAATTTATGTTACACCCAATGTGACATTTGCAAGTTGGAGATGTACTTTGACCTTTGCTTTTAAGCTATGGTATATTTTGAATTATGCTTGGACAATTGCTTGTAATAAGCAAAAAATTCAGTGTCATGCCATATAGCCTCACAGCTTCCTTCAGATCGAGGTTCAACCTTCCATTCTCTGCCATTGCAGGGCAGTCTGAATTTCAACAGTCTACACTTGAATTTTTTACATTAATTTTATTTTCTATACGTTTAATTTCTTCTTGCCAATTCACCAGATTATTACCTTGAAAGAATTAATCATGCCGAAAGATTAACAAAATTTGGCACTCTAAACTTTGTTTTTATATCAAGAGCATTTGTAGAACTTTCCAGGGTAGTATGTTTTCCGTCAGAACATATTATTTTTGCACAAAAGCAAGACAATTGTTTGATGATTTGCTTACAAGGATTTTATTACCTCTGAAATACAGAAATACCATGAGGAGCTTGGCTTAGAGTCCATAATATTACGTTATCTTCATTTATGCTTATTGGAAATAGAAGTGATTTAGCTTATTGGAGAGCTGTAAGCACTGACGAAGGGGAACAATTGCTAAGGGGTGTCGGTTAATTTTTATGGAAGCATCTTTGAAAACAGCTAAAAATATTAACAAGGTAGGCTTTTGAATAGAAATTATTGTATATGTGAATAGTGTATGAAAATTTTGTGAACCTTTGTTGCAATTATCTGTAGTGTTATATTTATATTGAAATAAAATATTTGTTATTTCTTTATAACACATGCTTTCATTCTTACGTTGTTAAATGCAGATGTTGGTGTATTATAGTAGCCAAATAGGTTTTTTTGAATTTTGCAATGAGCTTATAGTGTTGCAAATAATCATATTGCAATTGTAAAAAATAGTTGTAGTATCTTGTTTGTCGAATGTCTATTATAAGTTTACAACTGTCGTTTGTTGTTGCAAAATGATCTATTGCAACAACAAAGGCCAGTTGCAAAAAAGTATATCGCAAAGTCTTATTGCAACAAGCAAAAAATGTTGCGGACTTTTTGCAACTCCGGCTATACCAACGGGCGCGGGTCTGTTGCAATTGGTTTACTGCAACAGATATTTCCTGTTGCGAAAAGTGTTCTTTGTTGTAGTGTACCAACGTTCCTAACCCTAACAATTCCTCCTTATTAGCCAAATTTAATCACAACGTTGACCTCTCCTAACCCTTCTGTCCATGGCCATCCCACTCGCGCTTCCTTCTCTCTCTATCTCTCTTTTTTATCATTTTCCAATCTGCTGCGATAGTTCCCCAGTCCTGTGAAATCGCATTCCTCCTGAAAGCGAGCTGAATTTACTTCCTTACAAGCTATTAACTCACGCTGCCCTCCTTCTTTACTTCTGTAATGCCGTGACTTTCTGAACCAAAGCACCCATCACAGCACCATCCTCTCTCCTTCTAACCTCCTCTTTACTCCACCATTCAATAAACGACCATCACCGCTACGATCACCTTCTAGCGCCCCTCCACACCATCACTACTGCTTCTAGCTCGCGGCTCCCCCTTCACCCTGCCCAACATCACCTGCTCAGATCTGGTTAACAACCTCGCCTCCAACCATATGCTCAACGCCGACCTCACTTCGAGGCACACCATCTGTCTCGACTTCAAACAGAAGCCGACGTTGTGGTGACTTCGAGCTCCAGAAGCGAACATCGAGTTTTACAAAAGATTGTACAGGTTGATTTTAGTTTGTTCCCAATTTGATTTTCGAAGTGGTTGAATTCTTTTGGTTTACTGGCAGAATAAAATCGTGAAAGAATAATTGTGAATTAGGGTTTTTGCTGTAGGGAAGTAAATGGTAAAATTTGGCTTGTTTTGTTTATATAGATTTGAGAAGCGTGGTACTCACGGTGTTGGAAGCAGATTTGAGAAGGGTGGTACTCACGGTGTTGGAAGTGTGCTATGCACGGTTTCGTAATGGCTTGGCTGGCACGGAACTGAAAAGTGTGAAGAGCACGTTACCTGTAGCTTTCACCGTAAGCTAGGACTGGACCTTGACCTTGAAAATGTGATTTTGAAGCAAATCTGCGGGGTTACTTAGAATGGTATTTTGTTTTCTTAGTTGGGGCAAGAATTATGTTGACATATCTGTTTATTCCCTTGTATTTTCTTTTGCCAACCTATGGCCTTAATTCTACGCTTTATTAAATGCATTGAAATCCAGAGTATAGTTATAAGACGTCGGGTATTGAAAAGATAATCGCGGTTCAAGTTAGAAACTAACTGATATTCTTCAATATTTTCTTTTCGATAGAGGTTTGATAATCATATGTATCTTCTCCATTTTTATATTATTGTAAACCACTTTAACAGAATCAATGAACTTAGTACTTGAGTAACATGCCCTTCAAAATATATGTTTATATTAGTTTCTTTCTTTTTAAATTTAATTATAAATTATACATTAAAACTTTGTTTTAATTAATAAATTTCATATAAATTTCCATTTATATTTCAAATGTAATATTTAAAAACAAATTTAAATATTCAGAATTAAATGCCTAAAAATCTGGGTCGTTACAATTCCAACTTTTAAAACATCGGTATGAAGTTCAAAAGGTTGATGGAAATCTGGAAGCACTAGAATTGGTGTTGAGGTTAACAAATTCTTAATACGCTCAAAATCTTGCTCTGCTTTCTCAATCCATACAAATTGTTTTCTTTTCATGAAGTCAGTCACTAGAGCCATTATACTACTGAAATGTGGAAAGAATCGCAATGTAAAAAGACGTCGAAAACTACGAACTTCAAAAATAATCTTCGGCTATGGTCAATCTCTGATTGTCGTAACTTTATTCTGGTCAACTTAATTGCAAACCTTCTTTCGAAACAACATAACCCAAAAATAGCATATTTGGAGTCATGAATGTACATTTTTTTGTTGCCACATAAAACTGTTCTTGACAAAGGATGATCAGAGCTGCACGCAAGTGTTGTAAATGCTCACTTCTGGATCTCTTCTTCTCTTTCTCGCCTCTTTTCAACTAATCATTTCCACCTCGTTATCTTCTAGCTTTACCCGTGCCCATTTTCTCATTGACAATAGCCCGCTCAAACACTATTTTCTTATGCACTCAGATCTACTTTGCAAACCTTTGATTTCATCTTATTCCATGAATTTTGATGATCCACCAATAGATGTTTCTAGCACGGACACATCATGCAATGCGTGCTTCAATTTGAACAACCTATCTATCAATCGATCCACAAACGAGACTATTTACAACTACCGTGGAATGATTTGGTGAATGCTCGGTCCTCTTATTGCCATACTGGTATTTTGTTTTATGTATGCTCCAACTATTATTGTGGTTTTCGTTTCTTTGATTCACTGGGTGCTTTGGACGTTCTGTGGTATGGATCTGCATATCTGGTTTGTGTGAGTTTCCAGGGTGGTTGGTTTGTGTCTTTATGGTGCAGTGCACCTCCCAATCCACCATCTGGATATAGCATTGCTACTGGCGTTCGCTAGTTTGTGGATGATGTTCCTAGCTCTTCCTAGTTTCCTCCTCATCCCGTGGTTTATTTTGTGTGGTAAGGATTGTTCTATAGCTTACTTGCTTTTTTGAATGATTGAGTTATGACATGCAACTGCTTTTGTCAGTGTTGATCAAAATTCAGTTCTTGTTTGTAAATGCTAGTTTCTACCATGGAATTTTTAACGCAATTTTTTTTTAGAAGTTAAAGTTCTTGCTTTGTTAAGAGCATTCCTAGCAATGAGTGGGTAAAGGAGTGACAAAATCTTATTTAAAGCGGTAACTCCTCCTACCATTCCAGCACTAAGTAGGAGGACGCTGACCAATTTTTTTTTAATTATATTCCTTAACGGTTTTCTAAAAACCATTTAAGGCTTAACAGGTTTTCTGAAAATCGTTTAAGGCTTAAATGGTTTTTAGAAACCCGTTTAAGTTAAATAAAAATAATGATTATATATGGCACGAGCTATTTTTATATTATATAGTCTTCAAAACACCGTTTAAGCACTATACGGTTTTTAAAACACCGTATAGCTACTGCCACTCCCAATTGTAAATGGAAATTGTCCGCGTTTGCATTCTCTCCCCACGCTCATCCTTACTTTGCTGCATCACGAGTTTACTCCATTCTTTCCTATTTCGGCCATTTCCCACACTACTCCGAGTGCTTTAAGTGCTGTTGTTGATAACGTGGGAATGGGGTAAGCTTAGTGCTTTGTTTGTGTCGTCATTCATGGCTTCTGTTCATGTAATGAGGATCCTACTGTGTCATCTTTCTATGCAAGTGGCTATTTTTGTTGCCAAAATGTTGAATTACTATTTCTGGTACTTGACAATGAGTTATTTGAGAGGTCATATTGATTGTGTTAGTCATGTTTATGAGTGTGCCTGTGCACTTTTGTTATGTAATTTTTAGTTGTTTACAGTTAGCTTCTCCCTGCGTGAAGACTTTTGTAACTGCAGTGTATACCTTATATCTACCTGTTTTGCTAAAATATGTTTTAGTTAGTGGACGGTCCACTATAAAAATTGACTTTTGTAGTAGATAGACAATCTGTATCTTTTGTTTCATTTCTAATTATTATCTGTTATAATAGTAAGTGTTACGTAACATTACAAAAACCGATTAGCTTTGCCGTAAGATGTCGGAGAAAGAAGAAAGTTTTCGATTTGGGGGTGTAGAGACAAATTTATCTGAATCAAGTTAGAGCACGCGATGGAAAACCATAAAGTCTGCTTGGAGACTTTTATGGTATTGCAAGCAATTTTAATTTAATAATAGTATGCATATTCCATTAGAAAGTGTTTATACGTAAATGGTATGGATGTTATCTAGTTTTTGAAATGATGGTTTTTTTCGTAGTAATACTGAAAATTTTCTTAAGTTTGTGGTACAAGATGATGATCAATGACATACGCAATATCATACCAGTGAGGAGATTATTAGATTTTGATGATACAATATTTCGTATTTAAGTAGATTTTGAAAAATGGTAATTGCTCATTTTGTTGTATTAAAAAAGGCAAGGTACCCTCATACGAAGATCTATGGAAGTATTGAATAGATATTCAAAGAAGATATCTTGTTAAGATCTTTATAAGTAATTATGTATATGGTCCATTACATTTTTTTTCCAAAGATTATCTATTATAAAACTAACTATATAGAGTTCTTAGAAAAAGCTCTAACATTTGTTTGCTTTTCTCCTCCTTTATTCATTATTTATGCAAAGTAAATTAATTTCCCATATTAATACTTTGGAGCTGATTTCATTTGCCTAGTCGTCAAAGTTCTCTATCTCAAGTAGTACCAAATGTGATGCTTTAGGCAAGCATTCTAAATGTCATAGCTTTATGCTTCTCAGAAATAAAAAGGAATTATTTGCTTTAATAAGCATCACTTATGTTATTGAATTTTTCTTATATGCATGGTTATTTGTTGTATTAAAATTTCTACTAATCTCAAAGTTTTAAACCACCAGTCGTCAGTCGGATTTAAACCTTGGCTAATGTCTAACAGGTTAGCCCATCTCTAGCTGATCTTTGGAGGCGTAGGGTACTTTTGTTTATTTTTCTCTGTATTCATTACACTCCATCAAAATTTCAATTTATTTAAATTGTATTTGCCAATGACAACACGGATTATAATGTCATGCCGACTTGCCATAAAGCCACGAGCTACTGCCAAGTGGAATGTTTAATTTCAGACATTTTACTTCACTTTGTGAGCAATAAAATAAAGCAAAATTTTTTAAAATAAGTTTTATTTTTTTATAATAAATTTTGAATATGTAGATTAAGTTTGTTTATTTTAGATAATCTAATATTGGAAGTTAATATTTTATTTCCAGTATCTTCCCTAATTATTTTACTTCCAAAGATGTGAAATATATCATGGTTATAAATCTACGGATAACCCTCTCTTGATGAAACGTTGGGGTACTGGTTTCACGTCTCAAAGCAATTTACTTTGTTGTTGTTTGAATCCAAAGTAAACAATTTTAAACGCTTGTATCCAGGGCCGGCTCAAGGAGTCGGGTTGCCCTAGGCGGGTTGACTAAGCCTTCATGAAATAACCAGGTTGCAGTAGGAAAAAAAATCGAAAAGAATAGAAAATCAGTAACCAAAAGGGCGGGAGAATGCCCAAAAAAATTGAAAATCAGCAACCATATGGCTGAAAAAGGCCAAAAAAACTAAAAAAGCAGCAACCAGTAAGGCAAGGTAAAGGCAAAAAAACAATTAGGAAGAGAAAAAGCCAAAAAAATAAGAATAAAACAGTGGCCAAAACAAAGTATTGAACACCCGACCTCCCAAGGAGAGGGGCAATCATACAACCAATTAAGCTACAAATGTCATCAACTTCTTACACTTATGCTTCGTTATAAATTTATTGATTGTTGACAGTCACTACCATTTCCTCCTCCTCCTTGGTTGTTGCCCCTATGGGGTGGGCTGCCCTCTTCGGCCGCCTGGGTGGTCTAGCCCTAAAACCGGACCTGCTTGTATCTTGTACTATTTCATAACTAACAAAACCTAGAATAAAATAGATATCCTATTAAACGTGCTATTTCCTTGAATTGGCATGGAAAAGGCACAAGCTCCCAATATTGAAACGGCTATGTAGACATAAAACTAAACATAAACCGAGAGACAATGCTGAATTCAGAAGGTGATCTAGTGATGTGGATCCAAGGTCAGACATGGACAATGACAGCAGGTGATGAGGAGGTTATCAGATTTTTATGTTAAAACTGTTGTATATATGTGCTTTATCATAATTCTATTAGTTAACAACTCGACGTCGTGTAATGTTGTTGCCTTAGTAAATTCCAACCATGGTTCAAACCTTAACATATGTATTTTTTTCTCCTAATCTGTCCATGCTTACTTTGGCTGGGGTAACCAGCTATACCTTGCACCCTATGGATTTATTGTATGTACTGTTAATTAAAAAAAAATTAGGATCTAGATGCCATGAATGGGAATAACAGACTATTGTTGTTAATTAAAAAGCGTAAAGCTAAAGCAGTATAAAGCTAAACAAATATTATGTCGTACTAGATACCAAAGCTGATGTCTGTACCTACGTTTTTCCTCATTATTGCATGTATTATTAATTAATAGAAAATGTTCAGATGTGCCCACATTAAAGTTCGAATTTACTTCACTGTCTTCACAATTAATCATTCCTTAATCAATGGAGCTCAGTGTTCATGTTAACATGTCACTGATGCCTTGGAGCATTAACGGCTTGAATTATATTTGGGTTCATTAACTAAAAGTATAATAAATAAACGGGTTCCGAAATATGAAGTATGGCTCAGTTTGCTGTTTTTTGTTTTCATATATATATATATATATATATATATATATATATGAACTAAGCTTAATTATCGCCCACCTTGCCAGCAGTAGCCTCGTGACTGACTGAATTGAGGGTGGGAAATAAAGAACGGTTTCTACTTGGCTCAGTCGATATATCTGTTTGCCAATGGGCTGGGCTTTAGCCCATTATGTTAATACTTTATAATTAGACCGTTGGCAACGATAATATATATATATGCCAACGTTAATGTACATTTGCCTATTGAATTATAGTCATCAATTACAAATTTCTCTTTCATATTCTGTTTCCATTATGGTATCAGAGCTTCAAGCCTAACGGCATAATATCAAAATTACAAATACTTTGATTTCCAAAACACTGTAAGAGAGTATATTTGAAATTGACACTCCTCAGATAGTTTTTTCATCACTAGAGATTAGAACTGCCTCGCCAAGACGCAAAATCAGAGTATTTTCATCATCTTTTACACCTTGGCTGCAGTTTCAGCCATCAGACATTAGTGTCTTCCTTTAGCGCGAGTTCTGGTTGCAGAAACCACCTTTTCAGGTGATCTTGCCGTCCTAGAGCCTCGCTTCTGTTGAAACTATTACCCTTTTCACCTGAAAACCGATTGCAAAATCACTTAACAGTGATTTCACCATCCAAGATTCCCTCTGTCATTCAAGAAGACGTTTCTTGATTCTGAATATGACTGGAACAGATCAAGCAGCACTCAGCTCAGCCAACTCTGGCACCAATCCACCCAATGCACCTCCACCACCAAGCTTCCAACTGATAAAACCCAAAAGCCACATAATTACCATCCCATTGGACGAAGATAATTACATGCTTTGGAAATTCCAGGTGGAAGCGGCATTGAAAGGCTATGGACTTCTTGATTTCATCAAAGGGACTGTACTGATCCCACCTGTTATGATACATGATAAAGATGGAAATCTGGTTAGCAATGAAGATTACTTAAACTTTCAGAAGCAAGACAATCTTCTTGTGTCATGGCTAATATCATCCATTAGTGCAAACATATTACCACGTGTGATAGGATGCAATACATCATATGCAGTCTGGAATACTATTGAACAAACATTCAGTGCACAGTCAGCAGCAAGAGTCATGCTATATAGAAGGCAGTTGCAATGCATAAAGAAAGATGAGATGTCCATGAATGAATATCTAACTAAAGTAAAAACTCTCTGTGACAAGCTAAACTCGACTGGACAGATGATAAGTGAAAGTGAACAAGTTCTTTATATCACTGGAGGATTAGATGAAGACTATGAATCTATAGTGACATTTATTGCCTCTCAAAAGAATGTACCTGATCTACAATATGTATATTCATCTCTTCTTGCACATGAAGGAAGAGTTGAACAGAAGAAGTTGTCTCAACCAGAGTATTCTGTCAACTATGCCTCCACGACAAGAAACAAAGGACAGCAAAAAGGAAATGCTGGTCAAAATAATAAACAAGAAAATCAGTTCTTTAGAGGAAATGCAAGCCAAAGAGGCAGAGGCAGAGGAGGAAGGTTTAGCAATAACAACAGGCCAAAATGTCAAATCTGTGAGAAATTTGGCCACACTGCAAGCAGGTGTTACTTCAGATTTAATACAGAATTCAATGTGAATCAACAAAATCAAAGAGCACCAAATGTCAATACAGCACAAGTGGGACAGCAAAGAACTAATGCAGAAAGTTCAAGAATGCAGACACAAGGATCCAACAATGATGACTCTAACAAATCAGATGATATAAACCTTGATGACTGGTACCCAGACTCAGGAGCAATAAATCATGTCACAAACAACTTGCAGAATTTGAACTTGGGTAACAAAAGCTATTCAGGTACGTGTTCTGTTTCAATGGGCAGTGGTGAAACCATAGGTATATCACACATTGGATGTGGTTACATAAAGGGAAAAAGGGAGCTCTATTTAAATAACTTACTTAGAGTGCCCAAGATTAAGAAAAACTTGATTAGCGTATCACAATTTGCTAACGATAATCAGGTATACTTTGAGTTTCACCCAAACTATTGTCTTGTTAGGGACTTACTAAGTAAGAATATATTACTACAGGGTAATTTGGATAGAGGACTATACAGGTTCAAGAATCTGAAGACAAGGGATGTCAGTGATAATGGAAATCATTGTTATAATGTTGAAACTACTACTGATAATCATGTTGAACCTATTACTAATGATAGTAACATGTATAAAACTTTTGATGAATGGCATTGCAAATTAGGACATCCAAATATCAAAACTGTCAAACATATATTAAATGAAAATAAAATTGATTACAACAATGTACCTGACCACTTTGTGTGTAGGCATTGCCAAATTGGCAAGAGTCATAAACTGCCCTTTCCTGTGTCTGATACAAAATATGACAGACCACTAGAACTCATTGCAGCAGATCTATGGGGACCCTCACCAGTAAAAACAGATCATGGATACAGGTATTATCTTTCCTTTGTTGATGCTTTTACTAGATACACTTGGATTTATCTACTTAAAAACAAGTCAGATGCTTGTAATGTAACAATACAGTTTGTAACTCTGGTGGAAAACCAAACCAACTGTAAAGTTAAAATCATGCAAACAGATGGTGGTGGCGAGTTTAAATCATTAAAGAAATTCTTTGAACATAAAGGCATATTGCATAGAATAACTTGCCCACATACATCAGAACAGAATGGTTTGGTTGAGAGAAAACATAGGCACATAGTAGAGACAGGACTTACATTGATATCACAATCCTCAGTACCCTTAAAATTCTGGTCAGAGGCTTTTGTGACATCAGTGTATTTAATAAACAGGATGCCTACTAAGGTCCTGAAATATAAAAGTCCATATGAAATGATGCACAATACAAAACCAGACTACTCTGAATTAAAACCATTTGGTTGCCTATGTTTTCCCTGCCTTAGACCCTATAACAGGCATAAATTGAGCTTGAGATCAAGTCCTTGTACATTCCTTGGTTATAGTGAAAACCAAAAAGGGTACAAATGTCTGAGTAATGATGGGAGGTTATACATTTCAAGACATGTTGTGTTTGATGAACATATATTTCCTTTTGCAGAAAAGGATATCAAAACCACTAAAAGAATTATCAACACTGAAAGATGCACTGTGGCACCACCAGAGTTAGTAGAACATATAGTGAACACAAGCAAACAACATATGTGTGATGAGAAAGAGGATGAAGGAAGTGTGCCTAGTACCAGGTCTATCTACAGTCTAACTAATTCTATAATTGGTGGAGATGACACTAACCACAATAATGGGAACAATGAGAGTACAGATACAGAATCAGTCAATAACAACAGCAATACCATCACAAACTCGAGCAGTGAAGATGAGCAACATGATCAAAACAGACATCACATGATAACAAGGGCTAAGCATGGTATATTCAAGCCTAAAGTGTATTCTACAGCAATAGAGGACAGAGAACCTATCAATTACAATGAAGCAGCAAAAGTGTCCAAAGTGGAAAAAGGCTATGGAGGAAGAGTATGCAGCTTTAATTAAAAACAAGACATGGAGTTTAGTGACTGCACCAAAGCACAAAAACATCATAGGATGTAAGTGGACCTACAAACTAAAGAGGGGAGCAGATGGTAGCATACAAAAACACAAGGCCAGACTGGTGGCCAAAGGATACACGCAGGAATATGGCTTTGACTTCAAAGAGACTTTCTCCCCAGTGATCAAACACTCTACAATAAGAATTATTATCTGTATAGCCTTACGCAAACACTGGTGCATAAGACAACTTGATGTCTGCAATGCATTTCTAAATGGGGAATTACAGGAGGATGTATATATGGAGCAACCAGATGGGTATAAGACTAACCACAGTATGAATTACGTGTGTAAGCTGAACAAAGCCATCTATGGTCTAAAACAGGCATCAAGAGTATGGTATGATAAGCTAAAAGGCACATTTATGAGGCTGGGATTCACTACAGCTAAGTCAGACAGTTCATCGCATATTAAAAGAAAAGGAACTGAAGTCATATTTATACTTGTGTATGTTGACGACATTTTAATTACTGGTAGTGATCAGACTGAGATTAACATGATAGTTCAGTTTTTAAATCAGACCTTCTCCATCAAGGATTTGGGAAACCTGGACTACTTCCTGGGAATACAAGTGACTCAAAATTCCAAAGATGAAATCATGCTGTCACAAAGTAAATACATCACTGAACTTCTTATTAGAGCAAAAATGGATAAAGCCAAACCCATGCCTACACCCATGACCAGTAACCTAAAGCTATCTAAACACAAAGGAGAGGCCATTCAGAATGTTAAAGAGTACAGGAGCATAGTGGGTGCATTACAATACTTAACAATCAACAGACCTGATATTAGTTATAGTGTAAATAAAGTGTGTCAATTCATGCAAACGCCACTCAATGAACACTGGACAGCCGTAAAGAGAATCCTACGCTATCTAAGTGGGACTGTTAATCATGGAATTAAACTAAAAAGCAGCAAAGAGTTAAATATCCAGGCTTACAGTGATGCAGATTGGGCGTCTGACCCAGACGATCGTAGATCGACGTCTGGATACTGTGTATTTATTGGATGCAACCCAATCTCTTGGTGCTCGAAGAAGCAGCCAACAATCTCTCGATCAAGCACTGAGGCGGAGTATAGATCGCTACCAAGCACGACAGCTGAAGTAATGTGGATAAATTCTTTGCTCAAGGAGCTAGGGTTTCTTTCCAACAAGCAACCAGTAGTGTGGTGTGACAATTTGAGTACTGTATCGTTGTCTGCCAATCCAATTCAACACGCTCGCACAAAGCATATTGAAATTGACCTGTACTTCGTACGAGAACAAACCGCCTCTGGAAAACTGAGTATAAATCATGTTCCTGCTCAATATCAAAGAGCTGATGCCCTCCCAAAGCCTCTGTCGCTGAGAAATTTTGCAAAATTTAGAGATGAAATGATGATTGAAGATGGTGGCGGCGTAGAAGGAAGAGTGAAAACCCTAGATAGAATTAAGGGTGGGAAATAAAGAACGGTTTCTACTTAGCTCAGTCGATATATCTGTTTGCCATTGGGCTGGGCTTTAGCCCATTATGTTAATACTTTATAATTAGACCGTTGGCAACGATAATATATATATATGCCAACGTTAATGTACATTTGCCTATTGAATTACAGTCATCAATTACAAATTTCTCTTTCACATTCTGTTTCCATTAGACTGTACCCGCCGACCAACTTTCAGACATATTCCATCCAGTCTAGTGGTCTCAGTCATTGATCATGTTCACTATATAACTAGTGATGACTAGAAAAAATAATTGGTGCAAAAACTATGCAGTTAATATATACATAGAACCATACTGTACTAGGCAAATAAATGGCATATGAATGACATATCCATCCTCTAGGGGGAAAAAAAATGTCGTATGATCCTATACTTATACTGATTTTATTATGAGCGATAATAGTATTGATTGATAGAACTTTGAGCTGCAAGGAGTTAATACATCTGTAGACGGTAGGTACATTCATATATACCTGTTTTACTGCTTATGATCTGTACGTAGCACCATAGACATGGTGTAGGCCTAATTTTACAGAATAATTAATCACTACTAGCCCATCGCTTAACTCATCTTTGCCCCATGCATGCAACTTATTTATCAAACTTTAAACGTAGGCTGTCTTAAAGTTTTTGCTTGGTCGGCGAAATGGTGGTGAAAATCTTGTAAGCACAATAATGCATCCAACAACTAATTAATTATAAGGTACAGCTAGAGAAGACAGCTAGCTAGTGTTTATTTCTACTCCAAAGTGTGCTTGTCCAACATAACCCACACCGTGGAAAGTGAAGTTGGAAATGGTGGAGTTGTAAATGGACAGAAGGGAGTTAACAATACACAATTGGACGGCTTCCAACGGCTGTTAATTTTATTTAATCAAATTTATTACAATATCATGATAGATTAGTTATACAATTTGAAATTTTGCAAATACAATAATTTAAATCCTATGAGTTAATAATGATAGTTTCATTCAGTTATTCTAATTCACGGTTTGTGATTAACCAAATTAGTGTTGGCGGTAATCTATTGTTGCATCATCGTATTTGATATTTAATTTTACTGAACATCGAACACACACACACAATCATTTCATGAAACTTTCAATCTGTCAAATATACAACTTCGGTAAATTTTATGAAATATTTTCGAATTTAGATATATTGTTTAACCATTTTATAATTATAATTGCAGAATTTTAGATTATTTATTAAAAAAACCCGCTAAGAAGCTGTAACCATTAATATTGATTTCGTATCCATTGAAACCTATGGTAAACTACACAACATTTACAACAAATTAAATACTAGTAGACAAATTTAGATTAAGTTTATTTCAAAAAGAGTGAAAGATCTATTAAATATATTAATTAATCAACAAAACTGTTGTTAATAATAGCCAACTCAGAAAAGCATGATGTGAAAACAGGGAATAAAATTGTATTCCTTTCCTTGATTACATAATTACATAATATTACATATTTATAGATGGACAACTTCTAGAGCATATTTGAATTTGAATCTATACATTAATACAATTATTAATACAATTAATACAAATCAAAATAACTCTTAATTAATGCAATGAATAATAGGAATATGAATCCTAATTAATGCAATGAATAATAGGAATATGAATTTGAAATTATCTCTAACACCCCCCTCAAGTTGGAACCGGGAGAGAAATGTCGATCACGCCCAACTTGCTAAGCAATCGTTTGAAATTATCAGCACCTAGTGGTTTTGTGAAAATATCCGCTAGTTGGTCACAAGAAAGAATATAGGAAGGAGTAATAATACCGGAGAGAATCTTTTTACGAACGAAATGACAATCTATTTCGATGTGCTTAGTTCGTTCATGGAAGACATGATTTGATGCATTATAGAGAACCCCGAATGATCACAAAACCAATTGGCAATGTGAAGGGTGAACTCATTATACTTACATTGGATTCAATTTACAAATTCCCCAGTGTGGGACTTGTCTCAACACGCCCCCGCACGTGTGGCATATCATGAGTGTTAGACCGAAATTTGGGTCTATCACCCAAACTCTATGTGAAATCCTCACAAATCACAGATTACAGATAAAAAGCAGTAAAAAGAGGGAACACACGAGATTTTTATAGTGGTTCGGCTCAATCCAAGCCTACGTCCACTTTATAGTTTCTCATATCCTGAGGAATTACAATTACAATGGTGTCTCACAATTCGTGAGATTCGATTATACACAATAGCCTTGTGTTGTAATGAAGAAGAGGAGAAAAGAGATTGAATTTATGCACGATAGCCTCGTGTTTGATTGAGTTGAGGAGTACCCAAAGTCCTTGAATACTTGGTAATGGAGGTCGGGAGGTGTCAGTGCCGGAAAAGTCCCTTGAAACGACCATCTCGTGGTGTATTTATAGGCGTAAAGGAGCTGCTGGGAGTCCTGAATCGGATCGGATCGGAGGGGTACGTGGCATGTGGAGAGGTCATCTCGGAGATAGTGGAAATGTGGTCTTCAGATCGTACTAGGACAGGTGTAAGCCGATCCGGATTAATAGGAGGTAGTTACTCCTTGAGAATAGGTCAAAGTTGAGGTGTAGCAGCAGGTCGAAGCGGTTCGGTTCGGGTCCTCTTCCTTTCGAACCGATCCGGAGTATTCCAACCGAACGCGAGACGTGTTGCTATACATCTGGTGCAAGGCGGGTCGGTTCGGACTTCCGATCCGAACCGATTTGGTGTCTTCGATCCGAAGAGTGGAAGCACTTCAGTGCAGTGTGTAAGGCGGGTCGGTTCGATTGTCCGATCCGAACTGAGTTGGTGTCTTCAACCCGAAGACTTTGTGCTCTTGTGAGGATCCGATGCGAAGCTGGTCGGATTGCTCCATTCCACCCGATCCGAACCGAGTCAGAGCTCTGCCAAAACCATCCAATGCTATTCTTCTTCGAAGAGAGGAGTCGGAGCGGGTCCGATCCGATCCGGGAGGTCAAGCCAATTTCCAAATTCCAAGTTTCCGGTTCTGCATGCGTTCACGGAAACGGGCATAACTTTCAAACCGTAAGTCCGTTTTAGCCAAACGAAAGCTCAAATTGAAGCTAATTCAGAGATCTACAAGAGTTACAGAGCTCAGCTCCATAATCGCTGTTTTCGGGCCCAAAAAAGGTAATCTGGTAGGAGTTTCGGGCCATTCTTTGTTTGTGATGCGATTTCAACCAAATCACTTCATGTCTTCTGACGATATTCCCAACGCTTGAGTGTATTGTTGAGAAGAGATTCCATGTGTGACTGCTTTGATAAAAAGCGGGTCAACAATGAGCCTAACACGTGGACCTTTATATTGGGTAACGTGGATAAGTGTGGCATTGTGCGCACGAATTAAACCTGCTCTGATACCATGTGTAAACAGGGAATAAAATTGTATTCCTTTCCTTGATTACATAATTACATAATATTACATATTTATAGATGGACAACTTCTAGAGCATATTTGAATTTGAATCTATACATTAATACAATTATTAATACAATTAATACAATTAATACAAATCAAAATAACTCCTAATTAATGTAGTGAATAATAGGAATATGAATCCTAATTAATGCAATGAATAATAGGAATATGAATTTGAAATTATCTCTAACACATGATTATACAGCTGCATAGCCCAAAATAAATTTATTACCTTTCTCCTTTAAACCCTAAATCGTTCACTTTAAAATTTAGATATATTGTTCATGGCATTTGTGTGCAACTGTTGCGATGGATTTTAGTGTAAGTTCTCCGATAATTTTCGTCATATCACTTAATATAAAATTCTAACTTTGAATTTATTTACCAATGTTTTAGCGTCGGATATGTGCTTTTTTTATAAAACAAAAATCATTTATAAATAAACATCAGTAAATCTTTGCTAATTAGCAAAGGATTTGCAACGAATTTTAATTTTGTGAACATTTAATCGAACATCATATATTTGTAATCTATCGGTAAACCCTACCAAAATTAGCAAGGGATTAAAGGCAGAATGTTTACCATATTTGTATTTTGGCTTTCCTATTTTGTTGGCAGTCCGTGGCTATTCCCTTTCTAAAAAATATATATTGTTATATGTGATCTGTGTTTGTGAGGATTTAACACCACATTGGGTGTTAATGCCATTTTTCGATCTAACATTTTGGCGCGCTAGGAGGGGAGCAAGCTATCACTTCAATCTCTATCTTGCAACGAGATTGCTTAACGTTTTGGCCTGATGGTCAAAAGGAAGAAAGATGGAACCTTCTCCTGTGCTGGTTGTGTTGACGTAGAAGGCACAAGAAACGAGGCAAGCCAGAAGACCTCACTACTACAAAATAGGTCATTTTCTTCGGTTGTTTACCTCCTGTTGATTCAGTTCAACAACTGAAGCAAATGCAGAAGACGCAATTGACAAAAATTTGTTGCTTCGGTTGTTCAGTCGAAGCAAAAAATATCCTTTTTTGCTTCGATTTCTAACAACCGAAGCAAAAAAGTACACTGGTAGCTAAAAAAATAACCCACCTTTTGCTTCTGTTGTGGCTACAACAGAAGCAAAAATACCTCCTTACAAATCGCTATAATCCTCAAATATATATAGCAATATGAATATATATCAAAACAAGTGATCCTTGAAATTATATAATTGACCAAATGATAAATATAAATTGGACAATTCAATATACATAAATAAACATAATTCATTAATATTGTTAATAATCCGATCTTAATACAAGATGGAAAATCTAACATAGAAATTGTACAAAACAAGGTTCATCAACAATTTACAAGAAATAACTAACCAAATGCAAACTAAGAATACTAACTTACAAAATCGCATGGTTAGATGCTTCATTATATATTTCTTGCTTGTATAATGACCAAGGCACTGCTACTTGATTACTGTCTTTACAAAGATGCCTTCATTTACTGCATCTCTGCAATGTCAAGAATAAATCATGTTATTACAATATCTCTATGAATCAAAACTAAATATTAAGGGGAAAAAACTGGATTATTTATATTTACTCCTAACCAACTTCAAAATTTCAACAAATATACACATGCTAATTTTGTTGAATATTTCAAGTAATATACTTATGTTTAGCATTAGCTATTTTTGCTACAGTTAGAGAGTAAGAGCACAAAATCCAAAATATAAATGGACAAAGTATGCCATTTATTTCGGTATTCTGAATACAGACTTTTCAGAATGTGACAAACAAGTAAATATCATAATAAATGGTAAATTCCACAATAAAATAAATTTTATCGTCGGTCTACTAACATGCATGTTGATTTTATTTGCAATTAAAGATTAAGAAACAAATCAATATCAACAACTTCCTAGAAAACATCAAACAAAGCAATGTGACAGAACATGTAACAAATTAGAGAGCTAACATGTATTAAACTACATAACATGTAACAAAGCAATGTTTATATTTGTATCCAAATGTAGAGAAATATATGTATATATGGAAATCAATACGCAAACCTGTTATTTTAACACATCACTCATAAAATACATGGAATTTTTGCAGCACAAAATTATAGAGTTTTCCTGTGTATATTGCTATAAACCAATATGGCATGATACACTTCCATAATTTTCACTTTACCGTACTCTCCACACCATTCAGTAGAATTTGACATAGATGTTATGTAAACAAAATTGTTTATATATGTCAGTTTATAGGTTTGTGATGGTACATAGTAAAAGCCTTGAGAGAGAACAAGTGCAGTTAAATGTAACCTGTGGTTCTTTTAAACTAGTTTCCGCACAAACCAATGCTAACTTTGGAAGCCTAAGTCACGAAGCCTACATATTCTCTCACCATCAGCAACAACAATAACTTAAATTTTCCTCTCAGGCCAATTCTTCAACACTTCTAATATTGAAACAAGTAAAATCATTTATGGTTACATAGAAACATGATCAAATAGAGCAATAAACATTCCAACTCTAATTCGTTATCAGTAAGCTTTACATCTAGTAGTTATTAAACAATGGTCTTTTTCAACTAAACCATCAGAAATAACGTTGATTCATAGAAATGCAACCAAAAATTAAAATGAAGAATGCTGCTTCCCATTTTCAACACAGATGCACATCACAGCAATCTCACACCAACATCAAAATAGAAAACTAAGAGAAATCAGACTCAAATTCCACTTGTAAAAAACTTAATCTCTTGTCCCTGATTCTCCCAGTAAGTTGAATATCCATAGGCATAAATGTAACTCTCTTAGCATGAATCACACGTGAATTAGAATCTTCAAACAAATCAACTCTGGAATCTCAGATCGACTTGAAATCTTGAGCAATTTCATGAAGTAATCTTTGGAATGTCCAATCAAAAGTTCAGTACAATCCAGATATTTGCGGATTTCGCGAACAACAATAATTCCATTCCAACCCTGAACCTATGAGGCTTCTCCAAATCGCCGGTGGACAAAGTAGACATGCACAAATCTTTTGTTGCGAGCTGCTTTCTGTGAGCTTCGCCTCCCATCAATTAGCGAGGGGTCTGCTTTGTACGATCAATTGGAAAGAAGATTAGGTTTATATTATGGCAATGAGCTGAAGTATTCAAGATGATATAGTAATATAAATGTTTACGGAGTGAATAAATGAAATTGCTTTTCCAACTGACTTTGCCATTTTCTCACTGTGAGGTGATGAAGGTGCGAAAATTGGAAACCCTAACGGTGAAAAGAAAACAGTCGACCTATGTTTTGTGAAATAAAACAGAGGGTAAAGTTATATCGGGCTGGGCTTGGGCCACATTTATGACGTTTGTTTATGATTTTGTGTCTTGTGTTAAGCAGGCTTTTGAATATAACACTCAGCCTAGTTGTCCATAGTAATATAATCATATACTTATTATTTATCACTTATCCACAATCAATAGAATTTATACATGTTACTCATTAATTATAATTGAATATTAATTTCAACAATAATAGATGTTTGTTCTCATTTATTAGTTATCAACAATGTTTATTACTTATTAACCACTAAATATTAAATTATGATAAATTATTAAGTATTAGTTATCAAATTGCAAATTAAATTAAGCATTAAAAAAATTAGACATCAACAATTCAAAATAAGGTATAAAAATATAATTAACAACTAGACGACTATGATATAATTAAAAATCAATAATATTAATATTAATTATAATTATAAAATTTAATTACTAGATATTAAATGTTACTTCTCAATTATTATAATTACTTATAAAACATAACTAATACTTATTAAATCTTAATTATCTATATAAAATATAATTATTAATCACTAATATATAATCATTATTAATTATTTAATCGTAGTTATTAATTAATAATTAATAATTAATAAAAATTAATCACATAATATTAACTGAATACTACTTAATTATCAACTATTGATTGTTAATTTTTAATTATTAAGCATTTATTATTTCATATTATATTAAATGTAATTTATGAGTATTAGCCATAATTTGTTAATTATTAATAATTTACCGTAATAAATTATTGAATATGAAAAAATGTAGATCATTTAAAATCATTATTATTTTCAATTTATTGAATAATTTTTAATTATAATAAGTTATAAATAATTACATATATAAGCTGATCTTTATGATTATTGACATGCGTACTAGCTTCAATTAAATAATTTGCAGTTGCTTCTAATCTTAAGGAACTGATGCAAATAACACTATTTGCTTTGGTTGCAAGGACAGCAGAAGCAAATAACAATGTTCCTTCCGTGAATTTGCTTTGGTTTCTAAGGAACTGATGCAAATAAAACTATTTGCTTCACTGCATTTGCTTCGGCTGTTAGTAAAGCTGAAGCAATTTTTACTATTTGGTTCAGTTGTACGGACAACAGAAGCAAATAATGCAATTTGCTTCGTTGCATTTGCTGCGGTTGTTACAAAACCTGAAGCAAATGAAACTATTTGCTTCAGGTGTGAGCACAACTGAAGCAAATGAAACTATTTGCTTCAGGTGTGAGCACAACTGAAGCAAATGAGGCAAAGCAATAAACATATTTTGTACTAGTGCCTCCTCTCGCGGAGATCTATCAAATTACTTGACTAGAGATGAAATAGATGGCGATCTCGCCGAATTGAGAACTCAAATGGCACGACAAGATGAACTTCTCCAGAAACGACAGGAAATGATGAACGAATTCTTTGCTCGAATGGATGGAAGACCGAGCAAAAACCCTCAACTTGTCAGGACAAACATATTATGTTCAAGCAGTGACAAATTTGGCTCAACCAGATCATGACCACCCGGTCGGGTCAGATCCTACTCGAACCACAGGTGGAAAAATGGAACTGGATGGGACTAGGAGCAATGCCGTTGAACGTGTACAAAAAGCTCCAACCAACAACATTTTGGATGAGAACACTGGAATTGCAATGAACTCAGGCTATGCTCAGCCAACATCTGCTCTTGTTCGAATACATTCAGCAGCACAAGGATCAACCCAACTTCAACATGAAGTCACTCGGGTCGGAGCCCCAAGACCAAGTCGGGTCTATTCATTCGACTCGCAACCTGAACCCACATTCGACCCGACTCTCAGAGACCAGCGTAGGTTCTCTCCCTCTCACACACTCAATGTTGAGAACACCGACGCAGGATTGGACGACCAGCGACAGTTGTGTTAACCGATGGAAATCATATTGGAAACGTGATTCGACGCTTCACGAGGGGTGGAACCTCTCAACATGGAGTCGATGACGTCAACCGCGACAACCCTCCAGACTTCCAGCTTCTAGTTTTGGAACCATACAATAGCAGGACCAATCCTACCGTACATCTGATGCGCTATATGCATTGCATAGAAGTTTTATTGGTGTCAAGCAAGTTTAAATATAATGGATTATTTGCTTGTTAATTCATCTTTCATTTGAAGCAAAATTTCAAGCTTTAGTGCAATATGGATGGATATATCCATTTCAGAGGTGATAATTCTAAGTATATAAAATATTAATTTAATAAGAAATATCTAATTGTGGTGCTTAATTCATCTATAGTAAAGTGTTAGATCAAAAACACGAGCTGAAGGTTCAATTTGCAAACCATGTATTGAGAAAGAAATTACATTTTTCTCCTCTTGTTATTTGAATGACCACGTGAACTTATTATTTGAATGCTTTCCATATAATGATGAAGACATTAAACAACAATCTTCTTAAGCAATGGTATGCAATTTTAGACAATACGGTCGACTTTTCAGAAAATATGTTGAACTATGGCTAGACGATTAGGATGACCATATAACGTACACATATTCCTCCGTAATTTAGAGAAATTGCACCATTCGTTCAGTAGTATCAGAAAATAATTATTGATATATAAATTTTGAAATTCATATTCATTTCAATTATACATATAAAATATCGTCTTAGTATTTTAGACATTGGTTTTGATGAGTCAACCATATAAGATCATATAAGTACAGATACTAATTTTTTATCAAGCTATATAGCATATAGTGCAAGATATTAGTTAGGTGTCGATTGAGAAGACTGTATAGTATTAAAACTCAAAAATAGAATCAAGAGGCTAATACAAAGATATAAGAGTTAGGGATGACGACTTATGAGTTCGTAGAATCAAGATATCAAGAAACAAAGAATATAGTCATAGTTATATTATTCAAGTCTGTGGTAGAACTTCTTTTGTCTCTCTCTCCCCTCATTTTTCAAAAAACAAAAAAACAAAAAAAAAATTCACCTATGTTTTTCAGAAGGATTTTTTAAGATATCCTTGTACTAGATTTCAAAATTCCTTTCATTAGTTTTTAAAATGATCTTTCAAGTGTACTCTCAAATAATTTTCAATCATGTTGTCTATAAGTTTTATCTACTTTAATGATATAAAGGTTTTAATATTTTTTATATTCTTTTGTAGATTATATTTTGAGGAAGTTTGAGTTTTAAGTTCCTTAAATGATTATAGTATTCGAATATGTACTTTGACATTAAAGTTATATTAATTATACCTTGAATATTATTTTTCAAAAGAAATTTATATTTAAATCCTTTATATATACGAGTTTTATCACACTAGCCACATACATAAATATAACATATGTCATTTTGCTAGGCTTGTAGCTGGTTTTATCCTATCTTTTGTGTTGTTATCTTAGATATTCAATCTCTGCACTAGTTTCTACTCACTACCTTCCCTACAATTCAATTTCTGCTCTTAGACTTCAATTTCTCTGTGGTATGCTTGTGCTTTGTAGTAATAGTTGTTACATGTGGTCAGGTTTGTGTTCCAGGATTGTTATTGAGTATCTGCACTTTTCAATTATATTCTTGGGTTGTCAGTAATATTTCTGCTGCTGGATCTGTTTTTTTTCAATTGCATTCATCTACTTGTCCGGATGTTTTGGCCTTTTCAAGCTGGAACTGGTAATATGAAGACCTTAAACTATCTACCCAGTGAGGATGTATAAGATATGAGATCACACTATGATTGTACTACTTTATGTTTATAATTGTACTGTTGTTGTAACTGATCACATCCTGCATGGTGTTTGATCCAAGTTATATTCTATTTACATCAGAATGTCTGTAACAGATAAGCCATCAGCTTATCTCCTTTTGTATTTTGTACTCATTATTTGCTATAATGAAAAATTACTTTGGTCCACTATAAAACCGGCTGGCTTTTCCAAAAAACATATGCTTTGCGCCTGAATTATGTTTTTAAAAATTGTACATGTTTAACATATTCAAGAGAAAATTATTTGCAAGAATATTTAGTTATATTCTTACATTAAAACTATGTATAATTAGTTTGAATTTTAAACTTAAGTTGCAATATATACTTTTCTATTTGTTTCTAATATTTATTTAGGTTGCTAACTAATAAATAACTTTGTTGTAAATATTGTTCATTTGTTTGTTCCCATTTTTAAGTGTTGCTAAGGTTTGTTGATATTTGTAGAAATGCATTTTTAATTTATAAAAAATGGTTGATTATTACAATCTATTTTAAGTGATATATAATGATAAAGATATGTAAAGACAATTTTGAAAGTTCGCGGCTAGACTAAAATGTCGTTCTTTCAGGCCAAACTATTAATATAGATAAATATACAGTAAAAAAAATAAGAATTATTTATAAAGTTTTCTTAAGATTAAAAAATGTATAAATTATGCTAAACTGATTTTACCAAGTATCAAAATATTTTTCAAAACTTAGAATTTACAAAATAATTTAAAATATAGTGATTATAGATTGTTTACTAATTGTTTTTTACAAGTAGTATGTTGACATATCCATATTCCATCTTTGAATTCACTATGCACATACTATTATCTCCTGTAATAGAAGTCTAATCTAAATGTGTCGCGATGTTATTAAGTATTTTGCTACACTGTATGTCGGCATACATACCGCGAAACTCAAATTTAAATTGAAGTTTTATTTGCCTCGATCTATCACTAATAAGCATTTTTGTTTTTTCTTTGTATATAGGGGTTCTCAGAATGATTTTTTAATTACTTTCGTATATTTTGTCTCTCCTTTCACTGTTCAAAATTCTAGGAGAATAATCCACACCAATCTTATCAAATTCAACCAAAATCAATTCAAACTCAACTTATGTGATTGTCTACTATTTAATCTCTAATTTGTATTGTCTCTCTCACTCAGATCAAGATCAAAATGCTACTCAAGTGGTTATAAGATCATTTTTATTATTCAAAATCAGGAAATTAATTTTGTAAAAAACTTTTGAACCATACTAAAAAAAAAAAAAAAAAAAAAAAAAAAAAAATTGGATGTGCTTTTAGACCATAAATCAAGTGGATATACTTGTAGCCTAGAAAACAAGTTGGTGTCGGGCAGTCTGAAAATCAAGTGTGTACAAGTAAAGCCTGAAAATTGTTGAAGGTGTATTGGTAGTTTGGCATATGGATACAAGCGACCGTAAGGAGCTGGATGTAAGGCAACTTCAGACTAGTATATAAATTTCGTGTGTGATCTCTCTAATTTGATGCTTTTACTTTGCTACATTTATCTTTACCTTTATTTGCATATGTAACATCAATTCTTCATTATTTATACCAAAATCACATAATAATACAAACAGATTCATAAAAGCTAGTAAACATTATTCACTCATCTACTTAGTGTTAAACTATCCTTGAGATTCTTACTTTCACAAAACAACATTTGGTATTAAAGCAGTTAAATTATCCTTATGATTCCTACTTTAACAAAACAACATTTGGTATCAAAGCACAAGTATTTATAATTTTGAGCTTGAAAATTTCAAATGGCCAACTACATTTTTGGCATGCTTGTCAGCCCATTCGTTAAAGGATTATCCATTGTTAGATTCTACTTTTTAATTGCAGTAATTACATTTATTAGTGAAGCAAAATGAAAATTTATTTATAGTCAAATGATAAATATTTGAAATGTCACACAAAATGAGAATAATAAAAATCAGAATAAATTTTCTTAAAGTAACTATAAAACCATGAATAATTTATTTTATTCACTTGGTAAGAATGAGTTTAATAGAGCCTTAAATTGTAAGTATGCATATGAAATCTAGAGAACATTGCAAGTTACACATAAGTACACTAACAAAGCCAAGTGGACCAAGATTTCTATGTTATTTATGTGACGGCCCGCCCTGCACTAGCCGACATTTCCAATGAAAGTGCGTTCTGCCAATGTCCGGCTAGCACGGGACAGTCGCCAAAGAAAGGAAAGGAAAGGAATTTGAACTAACAAGAAACCTGTAGAATGTCTCACAGCGCATGGGATAAAATATAATAATAACATAACTTTGACATAGAACAGGCGAGACAGTGCATAAGCTGAAAACTAGACCATCATAGTAGCGGAAATCCAAAATACAGCTTATCATCCAAACCAACATTATTACAACTTTTAAGTACTGTCTCTAAAGAAAAAAGAAAGAGGAACATTACTAATGCCCAAATTAGTGACCAACAACAATACAGGGAGATTATATATATATATATATGTATATGTATATATATATCATACGCGGAAGCCTCCTGCTCGTCTACGGTACGGCTACTCGTGCATAATTACCTGACATGTCTCTCGGTGGTGAATCAAAGCTATGGACATCGACAACTCCTTAGCACAGTCCCACAACAAAGCCCAATCATGACTTTAACTCGTTGGTTCCCATCTGGATCCTAAGTACAACTTCTCCTTTGAACTACCTTTGCATCTCGGGTTTTGGTTATCATCTCCGGATTGGTTCGGTTCTTCACTTCTCTTCGCTTCAGACTATACTCCCAGTTCGGTTCGTGGTTCACGTCTTGAGTCAAAGCTCCTCGGTTCGGTTCGATCCTCCATTAGTGGTTCGGCTCGTGGTACACATTCTGGTTCGTGAGATCCTTCATCAACTTGGGTCCATTGGTTTGGCTCGTGATAGCTCGTGCCGGTCAGGTCGTGGCCTTCTCTTTGGATCGGGTCGTGGAGCGCACTGGTTCAGTTCGGATATGGCAACTCTTCTGGTTCGTGGCCACCAGAAGGTTCGGGTCTTCAGTTATGGGTGGATCGGTTTGGATGAGTACTCCACGATCAATTCGTGGCACACACAGGTTCAGAGGAGGCAACTCAATCTGGTTCGGATTGGAGTAGTGCTTCACGAGCAGGTAGGGTTCGGGGGACCTGATCTGATCCGGTCTCTGCATATTTCCTGCAACTTTTCCGACGATTGTTTTACGCCACACGATGGCGTTTTCTACCAATCTAACTGTTCTAAACAATCATAAAACATTCCTAACAGTCATAGCAACATGTATAATCAACCATAAACACCAAAACAACAATCTAATGTGCTAAAATGGATCAAAAATACCCAAAAACCCATGTTTTCCCCTTAATCATGCTTAACCATAACTAATGATAGTACTAGCAAAACATATCCAAATTAACCCAAATTTCTAACAGAGGATTAAAATAATATTTAAGAATTTCAAAATATTTTTCTGAAATTTAAAAATGTATAATTTCGTTAATTAGCATTAATCACCCCTAATTAGCCGTAATTTGTGAAAAACAATGCAATCACTCACCTTAGCCACAAATTGTAACGGCTGGAAATTTCCGACTCCTCGAGAGTAGGAAATTCCGAGACGTTAGTGAAAGAAAGTAGAGGGTGAGGAAGAAAAGATAGAACTAATAGAATAGAAGAAGAAGAAGAACTTACATCATCAGAGTAAACACGAATCTCACAGCGGAACGAATAAAATATAACATAACTTTGAAATACAAATCAGTACTCGTATATACATACCATTTCAAAGTACAACACTTAACAACACAGCGGAATAATAATAGCTATAATCCTGAAGTCTCCTGCTCCAAGCTCTCTAAGTGTATCTGTAAAATCCCAACTACTTGACTGCCCGTACAAATTTAGGCACCCAAGAGTTTAGGGAAAACAAACAAAATAAACTCCGGGTCAGTCATGGGACTGGTGTGAATAAAACTCCAACACTTGGTTAAATAAAGGATATCTTTCTGATATTATAATAATGTCTAAATACAAATAGATATCAATCTAGCAGAACGCTTGCATCTCACGTTCCACATACATAGTATACAAATAAAAACGTGAGCGCTTATTGGGGATAGGATTCCAACAGACAAGGTATGGGAGCACCTCCCGATCAGTGTACTCTAGAGGAGATACACTCAGGGTTCAACAAGAACGTCTTGCAACCCGGCCACACATGACCGTCCACTCATTTAGCTTGAGTGTGACGAATATATTATCACCGATGGTTGGGATCAGCAACCATCCTTCCCGATAAGGGACAGCATTGAAATAGATTATAAAGAAGTACAATTGAATATTCTCTAGATGGTGATAATACACCCTGCTTGGGTATGGCCCAACTAGCCATGCTGCCTAGCCCAACTTCTGTTATTTCCCGGTGGTGAGGTTTGAGGTCACGTTTATCACTTTGACAGATTATTTCTTCAATTACTTTAAATGCCACATTGTCATACCCGCCAAATCAATATCGATTTCTCAAGGCATCAAGGGTATAAAAGCTAAGAGAAACGAATTTCTCCGCCACCAACGTAATACGTTTAAAGAGATCAACATATATGATTCGTTAAGAATACTTTGTCAGACACTCGTCCATATACGTTGTTCTGGGACTAAACAAACCGAAGGCACTATTCAGTGAATCCATCCTACCTAGGCTTTCCACAATAGCCCTTGCACTTCACTCCGTCTTCAATTATCTTCAGCGTACTTGATTCGTAACGCTTATGCTAATACGGAGTGGTTCTTCGGATAATAATCCAACCGGTCTCTCCATATTAACAACGTAAATATGGTCAAAACTTTGATAGTCTGTGATTCAACTATCAAATGAAAACATGTCGGTGTACAAACAACGATCTTATTTCCAAATGGGAATTCGATCGATCAATCATCATATGTTCATATTTCCTTATTTCATATATTTAGAAAATATATGTTATTAATCATTGGAAAACATCTCCATAGCTTATTTTCACATCACTATTATTTCGCAACTATCAGTCCCTAACTGTAACTAGTATGAGAACAATTGTCTAAGTATCAATCCGGAAGGTCGAAACCAACATCAGATCGTCACTTAGAAAACCGTTCAACTTACCCTCTCCAGTCAGTTTCTGAATTTGCTTAACTCTATTTCTTAAATTCTTATCATGAAAACATTTCATTTCCTATGTTTAGAAAACATATCTGACTATATTTGGAAAACGTTTCCAAAACTCATTTACGGATTTCCCATGAACGTTGTATAAAACATCGTTACGCTTAATCCATTAATCGCTTATTACTTAACTATATTTCAAATCAACCTTTCTATCGAACTGCAACTATTCCTTTGTCAATTCTGAAGTCAATCAAGTTGGGGTATAATTACCTCTCAGACCTTAATTGAACAACGTCCTTTACTGTGAAATAGATGAAGCTCATCACTCACTTTTTTACAATCATCTGTTTACGCCAATTCTCGGATTCAGGTTACGAATCCACTTCTTATATGACAACGTTTGATTATAACTATAACGTTATAATTCCTACCCCTATATATTTTATTTCCTAACTCGAATAATTTAACAGACACCTAATTTCTAAATCAATAACTAAATCTTGATTTAAACCCTGGAAAGTAAATAGTACTTTCCCGAATTCGCTATAATCGAATTCGACGTATAACTCTCTTTCGAGAAATCTCTATTTGATTAACTCTTCTTCGAATAACCAATATTTGATTATCTCTCTTCGAATAACTCATATTCGAAATCTCTCTCTTTCGAATAAACAATATTCGATCTCTTTCTTTCGAATATGCTATATTCGAAAATCTCCTTTCGATTTACTAATCGATAACTCCTTTCGATCAAACTAAAATCGATAACTCCTTTAACTCTATTCGAATAACTAATATTCGACTAACTCCTTTGGATCAACTCATTTGATTAACTCCTTCGAATAACTAATTCGAATAACTTACCTTCGAATAACCAATATTCGATTTATTCTAACTCGATTAACTTAATTCTAATCGATTTACTCCATTTCGATTCAACTTAATTCAAATCGATTAACTTAACTCAAATTGATTAATTCCTTTCGAATAACTAAATTCGATTTAACTCTTCTCGAATAACTACATTCGATTAACTCAAATTGAATAACTAATATTCAATTAACTCTTCGACTAACTCCTTTGGATTAACTAACTTCGACTAACTCCTTTGGATTAACTAACTTCGAATAACTCCTTTGGATTAACTAACTTCGAATAACTCCTTTGGATTAACTAACTTCGAATAACTCCTTTGGATTAACTAACTTCGAATAACTCCTTTGGATTAACTAACTTCGAATAACTCCTTTGTATTAACTAACTTCGAATAACTCCTTTGGATTAACTAACTTCGAATAACCAATATTCGATAACTACTCTTCGATTAAATAATATTCGGTAACTCTTCTCAAATGAATAACATTTGATTTCTCCACTCGAATAAACTATATTCGATTACTCTTCCCTCGAATACACTATATTCGATAACTCTACTTCGAATAAGTGGTATTCGGCAACTCTACTCGATTAACTCCACTTGGATAACTCTAACTGGTCAACTCTAACTGGTCAACTTTAACTGGTCAACTTTAACTGGTCAACTCTAACTGTTTATCTTTAACTGGTAAACTTTAACTGGTTAACTCAAGTGGTTTAACCTAACTTGATTTACTTGTCTCGATTAACTGAACTAATCCACTTAGTTTAACTTAGTTAATTCACTTTGATTAACTCTAACCATTTTACTTAGTTTAACTCAGCTAATTCACTTTGATTAACCCAACTAATTTACTTCGATTTACCAATTAGTTTAACTTGACTAATTCACTTAGTTTGACGCAACTAATTCACTTTGATTTACCAATTAGTTTAACTTAACTAATTCACTTCGATTAACCACTTAGTTTAACTTAACTAATTCACATCGATTCATCATTTAGTTTAACTTAACAAATTACTTCGATTAACTTAACCCATTTCACTTAGTTTAACTTTATTTACTTAACAAATAAATATCTCTTTTATCCTATCTATTCAAATGGTTTACAATATTTCTCTTCTTATATATTTGACAAATATATTCCTTTATATTTGATTTACAAATATATATATATCCTTTATATTTGTCTTCACAAATATATTTATCCTTTATATTTGATTAACACATAATTTCCTTTATACTCGATTAACAAATATTTTTCCTTTATACTTGATTAACCAATATTTTCCTTTATACTCAAAATCCCCTTTTCTTTATAATATAAAATCCATCGATTTTATATAAATAAATTATTTTCAAATTATAGTTTGAAAATCTCTTTTCTATATCCTGGTAATTCTTATGGTATTTAACACACCATATAATAACGACGAATATCGTCCCACCACACATAATCACACATATTATATACATCACATTATATATCATAATATAAAAATCACAGTAAAATAACTGTTGAGGAATCCTGTTGGATTCCTCCAACCTGTTTCCCTGCATCCACAGATGTTAAACAACACCAGTATAATATTCTGATAAACAGAATCAACATATAACTATTTGACGGTTTATATATATATATATATATATATATATATATATACATACGTAAATATATATATAATCTCTACTAACTGACTAGCAGTTCAAGCAAACAATCAACACACAGTCAAACAGACAATATTTTAACAGTTCTAAGAATACAACGTGAAAATAAAACTGTTTAGAGTTGGTGAGATTTACTCACCTTGGACTATCATCGTTAATAACGATAATTGTCGTTGATTTAAATCAGACAATTTATTTCGCCATAAATTATAACGAGCTCTGATGGACTTGCGGTCAGTCTCATTGTGTAGTGTCCGTCCATACGATCCCAACGGATCTGATTTCACATAATTCCGATAACATACGACCAAGTTATAACAGTTTGAAGTTTTAAACATATTTATAAAAATAAAACATGGATTTATATCCTAAATGGGCCTCACCTTTTTCCCTTACGGCCCAAACCCACTTCAGCCCCCTTCAAAACCGAACCCGTTCTTCCCCAATTTCACTACCGAAAGCTTCCTGGCACTTTCATTTCACCAGTTCGTTCGATCTCTGCTATTTTCCCTTCCACCACTTCATCACCGATCCCAAAACCTTTATCGCCATACTGACCCTCATCTCGATCTCATCTTCCCCATACCACCCTTATTCAACTCGCGTCCACCGTGGTCATGGCGTCAGCGAGTTCTGCACTTCGGCTACAGGAATCGTCGGACTCAAACGGAAACCGATCTCCACCAAGAATCCACAATTGATGCTAAATCCCCTCCCGAACTCGAATTCATACACGAATCTTTGAATCCATGCTTAAAATCAACAGTAGGATGAACCCTAGCTATTCGCTGGGTACAGGACTTCGAAAAAATGGTGATCGAACGCTCCCGTCTTCACACAGCATAAGGAGAAACACCTCGCGAGTTCGAATATACTTGCTTTGGGATTTTAGGATTTTTATATCTATTGTTATTGATATTTGATTGGGAATTTTTGGCTGTGAAATGCATTGTTGGCCTTATATAGCCTGTTTTGGGTTAGGTGCCGTTTGTGGCTGAGATTGAAGGCCGTGTGGCCTGTGCGGAACCTCAGAAAATGGGAGGGATATTTTCAGTTTGATTTTTGTAATTTATTTACTCGATTTTCTCCTTGCATCTGTCTTCTAAAAATCCTAGCGATCACATACGATCCCCAAAAATCACAATAACTGACATGCCATTAGAGTTTGACATTACGGACCCAACGAAACTGGTTTCGTCGAATTCCGACTCCGTTTGCTCAAACTGCGTATTTTTAACTGTCGAAAAACTGACTGTTTCTCACTCTAAAAATCCGTACGGCCACACGGTGACTCTAAAAATCACAAAACTAGAAATCTAACAACTATTTGACATTGCGGATCCAACAAAACTGGTTTCGTCGAATTCCGACTTCGTATGCAAAAGTGGCTATTTTTAACGCTCTAAATAGCCTATTTAAATATATAAACATATTTAAATATAATTAAATTAAATATTTAAAATTAAATATTATCGTATATCTTCACATATGATATCGTACAGCTCCCGAATATCATATCAGAATTTACAGTTTGATATTTCAGATTTCAGATTATCTCGGTATTCAGTTTATATCGAAAACCCTTTTATAACGTATATAAAGCGTCGCAAATTATAAAGGAATTCTACAACGACTTTTCTGAAATTTGATTTGGACATAACTCAAAATCTATACGACGAAATCCTGATTTTTCTCTTCCACTAGAAAGATATACTCCACCAGCTCCACACGTTTCTTGTTTCACAGAAATCCGGCTTGAAATGAATCTCGTATATTCAGTTGAACTTCAACTCGCCAAATAACGAACTGCCGCGTCGTTACGGGCTCGATTATAATTATTATTATAATTTATACGTTCAACTATCGTTTTTTTAATATATTCGTTTATTTAAATAATTAAATAACTTAATTATTATACCTTACAAAACGCGCCATTACAGACTTCCCCCCTTAAAATAATTTCGTCCTCGAAATTGCTAAGCTAGGAAAATGCTACCAACTTTACTAACTAGATTCAAATATCTTTTAGTTTACTTCTCAACTCCAGTTTCAACTGAACCATTTAATTTTAATTAATTTATTAATTCATTTCTGGCTAACTGAATTTCCATAAATCATGAGAATGTTCTAACACCTGGAATTTTCGAAAAATTTCGCCATAACTTCCTTTGTATGGCTCAATACGTCAAACCACCTCTCGCCTCTCTAGGCCTTCTCCAACCCAAAAGAAAATCAAAATAGCCAAGCGGCTTGCCAATTCGGCTCATAAAATCTGAACTCATATATGATATAAACTTGTACCTTTTTGTCGGGCATTTAACTCTATCCCTTTCATCTGCTACCACTTCAACATATACCAATGTTATCCATTCCAATTGATCTCCAATCAGTTCATATCCTCAAATCCAAATCGAATTTCATTCGAACTCTAATATCAAATTCCAAATTATTGACTTATCAATTTGGTTCCATTCTAGATTATCTCTAATCCAATTCAATTTTATTTAACTCGGTTCAAGTTAAATTTCAATTTATTTTTACCATCTCATTTTATTTAACTTCATTGGTTAAATTTTAATTCCAGAACTTAAGTTCCTAGGTTTCTTTCAAATCAATTTGAAATCATAATGCCAATTCAAAACCTTTGAATTTCTAAACAACTTGTTTTCTCAAAACAATTCAAAAACAAAACCTTTGGTAGTAATCCGTCACTTAGAACTCGAAAATGAACACTGATGATGTCTAGATTCATCATCAGAATCTATTTTCCAGCTATCGAAGTGAGTTCAATACTATATCATTTTCAATTTGAAAAACATTTTCAAAATCTCCCAGGAACTTAAAATTTCCTTATTTTAAATTCCAAATTCTGATTTAAATTCATATTTAATTCAAACTATTTCATATATTACATTCATATGAATTCTGATTGGTCATTTATAACCATTTCACCCTTTTATAATCTTATTCGATTATAATAACAACCAACACAATCAATATACTATAATAATTTCAAGATATATATTTCTTCTATAAACAAATATATTTTGGGAAAAATTATTTCATTTACCCTCTTTCAAAACATACCATGACGGTTCATCGTATTCGAGTGTTTAGTAACCCTTATCGATACAGTGGATCAACTGATCGACCAGAATTCATAAGCCACTCAACCAATAAATCTCCACAATACAAAACCATTTTATATTGAATAACAATTACGCGCTCATATATATACACTCAAACTCAATCTAGGATATTACTAATCCCATCTCTATCGAGTTATGCCACAGAGCCTAGGTAATCACTTAACTTAAGCTCTGATACCAACTGTAACGGCTGGAAATTTCCGACTCCTCGAGAGTTGGAAATTCCGAGACGTTAGTGAAAGAAAGTAGAGGGTGAGGAAGAAAAGATAGAACTAATAGAATAGAAGAAGAAGAAGAACTTACATCATCAGAGTAAACACGAATCTCACAGCAGAACGAATAAAATATAACATAACTTTGAAATACAAATCAGTACTCGTATATACATACCATTTCAAAGTACAACACTTAACAACACAGCGGAATAATAATAGCTATAATCCTGAAGTCTCCTGCTCCAAGCTCTCCAAGTGTATCTGTAAAATCCCAACTACTTGACTGTCCGTACAAATTTAGGCACCCAAGAGTTTAGGGAAAACAAACAAAATAAACTCCGGGTCAGTCATGGGACTGGTGTGAATAAAACTCCAACACTTGGTTAAATAAAGGATATCTTTCTGATATTATAATAATGTCTAAATACAAATAGATATCAATCTAGCAGAACGCTTGCATCTCACGTTCCACATACATAGTATACAAATAAAAACGTGAGCGCTTATTGGGGATTGGATTCCAACAGACAAGGTATGGGAGCACCTCCCGATCAGTGTACTCTAGAGGAGATACACTCAGGGTTCAACAAGAACGTCTTGCAACCCGGCCACACATGACCGTCCACTCATTTAGCTTGAGTGTGACGAATATATTATCACCGATGGTTGGGATCAGCAACCATCCTTCCCGATAAGGGACAGCATTGAAATAGATTATAAAGAAGTACAATTGAATATTCTCTAGATGGTGATAATACACCCTGCTTGGGTATGGCCCAACTAGCCATGCTGCCTAGCCCAACTTCTGTTATTTCCCGGTGGTGAGGTTTGAGGTCACGTTTATCACTTTGACAGATTATTTCTTCAATTACTTTAAATACCACATTGTCATACCCGCCAAATCAATATCGATTTCTCAAGGCATCACGGGTATAAAAGCTAAGAGAAACGAATTTCTCCGCCACCAACGTAATACGTTTAAAGAGATCAACATATATGATTCGTTAAGAATACTTTGTCAGACACTCGTCCATATACGTTGTTCTGGGACTGAACAAACCGAAGGCACTATTCAGTGAATCCATCCTACCTAGGCTTTCCACAATAGCCCTTGCACTTCACTCCGTCTTCAATTATCTTCAGCGTACTTGATTCGTAACGCTTATGCTAATACGGAGTGGTTCTTCGGATAATAATCCAACCGGTCTCTCCATATTAACAACGTAAATATGGTCAAAACTTTGATAGTCTGTGATTCAACTATCAAATGAAAACATGTCGGTGTACAAACAACGATCTTATTTCCAAATGGGAATTCGATCGATCAATCATCATATGTTCATATTTCCTTATTTCATATATTTAGAAAATATATGTTATTAATCATTGGAAAACATCTCCATAGCTTATTTTCACATCACTATTATTTCGCAACTATCAGTCCCTAACTGTAACTAGTATGAGAACAATTGTCTAAGTATCAATCCGGAAGGTCGAAACCAACATCAGATCGTCACTTAGAAAACCGTTCAACTTACCCTCTCCAGTCAGTTTCTGAATTTGCTTAACTCTATTTCTTAAATTCTTATCATGAAAACATTTCATTTCCTATGTTTAGAAAACATATCTGACTATATTTGGAAAACGTTTCCAAAGCTCATTTACGGATTTCCCATGAACGTTGTATAAAACATCGTTACGCTTAATCCATTAATCGCTTATTACTTAACTATATTTCAAATCAACCTTTCTATCGAACCACAACTATTCCTTTGTCAATTCTGAAGTCAATCAAGTTGGGGTATAATTACCTCTCAGACCTTAATTGAACAACGTCCTTTACTGTGAAATAGATGAAGCTCATCACTCACTTTTTTACAATCATCTGTTTACGCCAATTCTCGGATTCAGGTTACGAATCCACTTCTTATATGACAACGTTTGATTATAACTATAACGTTATAATTCCTACCCCTATATATTTTATTTCCTAACTCGAATAATTTAACAGACACCTAATTTCTAAATCAATAACTAAATCTTGATTTAAACCCTGGAAAGTAAATAGTACTTTCCCGAATTCGCTATAATCGAATTCGACGTATAACTCTCTTTCGAGAAATCTCTATTTGATTAACTCTTCTTCGAATAACCAATATTTGATTATCTCTCTTCGAATAACTCATATTCGAAATCTCTCTCTTTCGAATAAACAATATTCGATCTCTTTCTTTCGAATATGCTATATTCAAAAATCTCCTTTCGATTTACTAATCGATAACTCCTTTCGATCAAACTAAAATCGATAACTCCTTTAACTCTATTCGAATAACTAATATTCGACTAACTCCTTTGGATCAACTCATTTGATTAACTCCTTCGAATAACTAATTCGAATAACTTACCTTCGAATAACCAATATTCGATTTACTCTAACTCGATTAACTTAATTCTAATCGATTTACTCCATTTCGATTCAACTTAATTCAAATCGATTAACTTAACTCAAATTGATTAATTCCTTTCGAATAACTAAATTCGATTTAACTCTTCTCGAATAACTACATTCGATTAACTCAAATTGAATAACTAATATTCAATTAACTCTTCAACTAACTCCTTTGGATTAACTAACTTCGACTAACTCCTTTGGATTAACTAACTTCGAATAACTCCTTTGGATTAACTAACTTCGAATAACTCCTTTGGGTTAACTAACTTCGAATAACTCCTTTGGATTAACTAACTTCGAATAACTCCTTTGGATTAACTAACTTCGAATAACTCCTTTGGATTAACTAACTTCGAATAACTCCTTTGGATTAACTAACTTCGAATAACTCCTTTGGATTAACTAACTTCGAATAACCAATATTCGATAACAACTCTTCGAATAAATAATATTCGGTAACTCTTCTCAAATGAATAACATTTGATTTCTCCACTCGAATAAACTATATTCGATTACTCTTCCCTCGAATACACTATATTCGATAACTCTACTTCGAATAAGTGGTATTCGGCAACTCTACTCGATTAACTCCACTTGGATAACTCTAACTGGTCAACTCTAACTGGTCAACTCTAACTGGTCAACTTTAACTGGTCAACTCTAACTGTTTATCTTTAACTGGTAAACTTTAACTGGTTAACTCAAGTGGTTTAACCTAACTTGATTTACTTGTCTCGATTAACTGAACTAATCCACTTAGTTTAACTTAGTTAATTCACTTTGATTAACTCTAACCGTTTTACTTAGTTTAACTCAGCTAATTCACTTTGATTAACCCAACTAATTTACTTCGATTTACCAATTAGTTTAACTTGACTAATTCACTTAGTTTGACGCAACTAATTCACTTTGATTTACCAATTAGTTTAACTTAACTAATTCACTTCGATTAACCACTTAGTTTAACTTAACTAATTCACATCGATTCATCATTTAGTTTAACTTAACAAATTACTTCGATTAACTTAACCCATTTCACTTAGTTTAACTTTATTTACTTAACAAATAAATATCTCTTTTATCCTATCTATTCAAATGGTTTACAATATTTCTCTTCTTATATATTTGACAAATATATTCCTTTATATTTGATTTACAAATATACATATATCCTTTATATTTGTCTTCACAAATATATTTATCCTTTATATTTGATTAACACATAATTTCCTTTATACTCGATTAACAAATATTTTTCCTTTATACTTGATTAACCAATATTTTCCTTTATACTCAAAATCCCTTTTTCTTTATAATATAAAATCCATCGATTTTATATAAATAAATTATTTTCAAATTATAGTTTGAAAATCTCTTTTCTATATCCTGGTAATTCTTATGGTATTTAACACACCATATAATAACGAAGAATATCGTCCCACCAAACATAATCACACAGATTATATGCATCACATTATATATCATAATATAAAAATCACAGTAAAATAACTATTGAGGAATCCTGTTGGATTCCTCCAACCTGTTTCCCTGTATCCACAGATGTTAAACAACACCAGTATAATATTATGATAAACAGAATCAACATATAACTATTTGACGGTTTATATATATATATAAATACGTAAATATATATATAAAATCTCTACTAACTGACTAGCAGTTCAAGCAAACAATCAACACACAGTCAAACAGACAATATTTTAACAGTTCTAAGAATACAACGTGAAAATAAAACTATTTAGAGTTGGTGAGATTTACTCACCTTGGACTATCATCGTTAATAACGATAATTGTCGTTGATTTAAATCAGACAATTTATTTCGCCATAAATTATAACGAGCTCTGATGGACTTGCGGTCAGTCTCATTGTGTAGTGTCCGTCCATACGATCCCAACGGATCTGATTTCACATAATTCCGATAACATACGACCAAGTTATAACAGTTTGAAGTTTTAAACATATTTATAAAAATAAAACATGGATTTATATCCTAAATGGGCCTCACCTTTTTCCCTTACGGCCCAAACCCACTTCAGCCCCCTTCAAAACCGAACCCGTTCTTCCCCAATTTCACTACCGAAAGCTTCCTGGCACTTTCATTTCACCACTTCGTTCGATCTCTGCTATTTTCCCTTCCACCACTTCATCACCGATCCCAAAACCTTTATCGCCATACTGACCCTCATCTCGATCTCATCTTCCCCATACCACCCTTATTCAACTCGCGTCCACCGTGGTCATGGCGTCAGCGAGTTCTCCACTTCGGCTACAGGAATCGTCGGACTCAAACGGAAACCGATCTCCACCAAGAATCCACAATTGATGCTAAATCCCCTCCCGAACTCGAATTCATACACGAATCTTTGAATCCATGCTTAAAATCAACAGTAGGATGAACCCTAGCTGTTCGCTGGGTACAGGACTTCGAAAAAATGGTGATCGAACGCTCCCGTCTTCACACAGCATAAGGAGAAACACCTCGCGAGTTCGAATATACTTGCTTTGGGATTTTAGGATTTTTATTCCTATTGTTATTGATTTTTCATTGGGAATTTTTGGCTGTGAAATGCATTGTCGGCCTTATATAGCCTGTTTTGGGTTAGGTGCCGTTTGTGGCTGAGATTGAAGGCCGTGTGGCCTGTGCGGAACCTCAGAAAATGGGAGGGATATTTTCAATTTGATTTTTGTAATTTATTTACTCGATTTTCTCCTTGCATCTGTCTTCTAAAAATCCTAGCGATCACATACGATCCCCAAAAATCACAATAACTGACATGCCATTAGAGTTTGACATTACGGACCCAACGAAACTGGTTTCGTCGAATTCCGACTCCGTTTGCTCAAACTGCGTATTTTTAACTGTCGAAAAACTGACTGTTTCTCACTCTAAAAATCCGTACGGCCACACGGTGACTCTAAAAATCACGAAACTAGAAATCTAACAACTATTTGACATTGCGGATCCAACAAAACTGGTTTCGTCGAATTCCGACTTCGTATGCTAAAGTGGCTATTTTTAACGCTCTAAATAGCCTATTTAAATATATAAACATATTTAAATATAATTAAATTAAATATTTAAAATTAAATATTATCGTATATCTTCACATATGATATCGTACAGTTCCCGAATATCATATCAGAATTTACAGTTTGATATTTCAGATTATCTCGGTATTCAGTTTATATCGAAAACCCTTTTATAACGTATATAAAGCGTCGCAAATTATAAAGGAATTCTACAGCGACTTTTCTGAAATTTGATTTGGACATAACTCAAAATCTATACGACGAAATCCTGATTTTTCTCTTCCACTAGAAAGATATACTCCACCAGCTCCACACGTTTCTTGTTTCACAGAAATCCGGCTTGAAATGAATCTTGTATATTCAGTTGAACTTCAACTCGCCAAATAACGAACTGGCGCGTCGTTACGGGCTCGATTATAATTATTATTATTATTTATACGTTCAACTATCGTTTATTTAATATATTCGTTTATTTAAATAATTAAATAACTTAATTATTATACCTTACAAAACGCGCCATTACACAAATAAAACTTAGATATGAAAGTAACTCTGATTTGGGTTGAATCTCTATGTGTTCCAGCAGCTCTATCCTAAATTCTATGCTAATTGGCCTTGGTTTGATGTAGATTAGGCTAAAACTTGATTAAACGGTGATTAGAAGATGATTTGGGTGTTGGAGGCCATTGTTAGGGTTGAAGGGAGGTAAGTGGCGGCTGGAAAATGACAAAGAAAAGGTTTCTCTAACCTTAACCAGCCCTCATATAGCTCTAATCCCGAAATCCCCCAATGGGCCTAGCTCCTAATCACCCGGTTTGGCCCAATTAAGCTTTTTTTCACCTTCTAAATTTTATTCAATCATATCTCCCAAACGGTAAGTCCGTTTGACAAGTGTGACCACTCTACGGAAAGGTAAACCATCATTCGGATCTAATGCAAGTAGTTTCAGGTCAAAACTCCTAGGTTATAGGCGAAAAAGATTCTCCAGGGGCAAAATGATCATTTTAAAATCGGAAAAAATAGTGAACATGGGAAATGACCCCAATAGCCGTTCCCCAAAGTTACACGACTATACGACCTCATATGAAAAAGAAATAAATATTTTATGATCCTTCGATACGTAGAATGCGGGTTGTTACAATTTAATTAGCATTTATTTGAGTCCAGTTTAGATATGCATGGTAGATTTCAAGATATTGTGCATTAGGAAAAATATTTTTTGAGGAAGAGCAAGTGAGAACTTGATCAATTCACTTAGTGCAGAAGATGATCAAAAGACATTTGCAAATGAAAAAACTAATGATATTAGCACTACGAAAATTATAGAATTAATTAGCAGTTTAATTTTATATAAAGTATAGATGTAGGGCATGAGAGAAAGAACAGAAATATTAAAGAAACCTAGATATGGACTGATCAGATGATGATGGTGATGAGGAAATATCCATCATGAACAAAAATTTCAAAAAAAAAATCAAAAACGAAAAGATGGAAAATATTAAGAGAAATGATAACAAGAATCCAGGAAGTGGAAATGCCAATGAATGTTAAAATAACAACAAAGTTGGCCATATTCAAAAGGGCTGTCCATGGCCATAGAAATCAAAATCTCTCCAAAATTATTCCCCGAAATAACAGAAAAGCGTCTACACTATAATATTAGACAATTCAGATTCTTCCACAACCGATAATGAACCAGACACTAGGAATGCAGATATGTTCTTAACAACAATAATTTATTCAGATAAGATCATGGAAATGGAGCTAAAATAGGTACACTTTTTACTTTTAAAATTTATTTTAGTGTTGGAGTTTCTTTATCTCTTTTGATTGTAAGAAATAATCAAAAGACTGTTACTAATGATAAAATATTTAAACATATATATATTTATATATATGTAAAAATAATAATTTATTTAATCTTTATTTCAGATGTTTACCTATTATATGTCAACAAACTCCTTCACTAATCAATATATATATATATACACCAAAAAAGATATATAATAATTTTCATTCCATAATGTAACATCTAAGTTTTCTTCCACCTTTTTCATTGAATCCTTTGTTATGAGAAGATACCTTTTAACCAGTGAACATGTTTATTGGTTCTCTATTTATTTATTGTATAAGCATCTTCACTCGCTTTAATTTTAAAATTCAAAATATATTCACCCTCTAATCTCCTTAAACTTCCATCGGTGTCTTACTCAAGTAAAACTACCAGTACCATAAGCCAACTAAAGGTTATATCTTCAACAATAAGGATGTCATAGCAGCCTACGTGGAGTAGTCTACTTTTGGAAAGGATTTCTTGGAAGATTTTCATAATTCATTGATTTTCCTTTTTATGTCTTTTTGATCTTGTTTCTCAATATGAAATTCTTCGCCTAATTGATGATTCTCAAGGTGATTATGTTTATCATCCAAATTTGGTTAAAATGTTCAATGAAATTTTGAAAAATTGTTTTATGAAGAAAATAAAGGAGAAGTTTGAAGTAATGTTAGTGATACTCAAGTTAATTGAACTGTGAGGATTGGGGTACATTCTCGGATGTACATCTCATGGAATGACCCTTTCCTCTTTTAAAATAGTACATGAAGTAAATCATGATATTTTTTTAAAGCAACTAAAAGTTTGTATTTAAACATAAGAATTTACGACCAAAAGAAAGATTGATGAGCCAGGTTTTATAACAAAGCATCATCCCAAGAACAAGTACTCACAATAACCTAACTCAAAAGGCTTTTAAATCTCTTTTTTGGCATATAAGAAGATTTGTAGACATGAGAACACACTCCACCATTATGTGTACCTCACTAGAATTTTCATATAGAAAAAAGTTAACTTAAGCGGATAACAAGCCATTCCTTGAAAAAATCTTTGATAAGAAAAACATCTCTCTCATGCATATTCCAACCATTTTTGACCCTCATGAAAGCACTCCTTTGGAGAATGAAGAAAGATTGGCTTAGAAAGAAGGGCATGAAATTTGATGGGAAGTGGAAGAAGGAGGAGTAACGGAAGTGGAACAAGAAAGAGTATGAAAAGAGGAATATACTATTTTTCAAGAGTTTGAGAAGGTGTCTCGTTCATCGTCCAAAGCAACTCCCAAAAGCAAAGAGAACCTTCTTAAAAACTAAAAGAAACTTAAGAAATCTATTAGTAAAAAAATTACTTTCCTTTCTAACTAAGTAAAAAAAAATTTGGAAAGATCATTGCCAAACTATGTGGAAGTTTCTTATCTCGGTCTACATCTCACTAAGCCTATTTACATATAACGTGGCATTTATCTTTTTATATCTAGTTAAAAATTAATGAATTTTATGCGGTTTTCCTTTTTAATCCATGTACTCTTGCATTTCTACTAATGAAGTCAAATTTTCTTTATTTTATATAATGTTAATCGTCTTTGGAAAGCTAGATAGTTTAGACTAATTACAAAAAGTATTAGAAATACACAACTTTAGCAATTTCGGGCATATAGTCAATATACGTATATCCTATATACCTGCATATAATGGCCAAAAGCCAAAGAAAACCAATTCAAAATTAAAAAAAAAGAACTAATCATTAGTCAATTCTTTTGAACAATGAGACAATCTTGAAAATAAATATTCACTCCAAAAAAATTCATTTGCCATTATTTCACTTCTCTCTTTACATTTATAAACATATTCTTATCCACATCACAAACCATGAGACAATCTTGAACTAACTCTTCAACTATTCAAGAATATCCTTATTTTTATCCTATGAAATAAATGACATTTAGAGTTGAGTCAAATGCAGACGATCAAAGAGCAAAAAAGGTACTTCGTTCTTTGATATTTTATTTTTCTTTAGTAAAAAACGGACAAACCACTAACCTAGAATATCATAGTAACAAAGAAAATTAAGATTGGGATGTAAGCAAAGCATATCTAATATGACCTTCAATTGCCTTTTAAATTCACTTTCCAATTTAAAAATTCCCTTTCAATACTTCTCAAAATGAATTTTGAAAAATTCTTTCAAAATTTATAAAATGAATTTCAAAATATCCTCATAAACAGTTTTATTCCTTTTATTAACAAGTTTATTATATTTTAAAGTTATAAAGTTGCTAAAAAGTTAATATTTTTAATTCGTGTGCGAAGTTTATTATGATTGAGCTTGAGTTTTGAGTTTTCTAAATGATATAATTTATAAATATATACTTTGATTTTAAAGATATATTCGTTAATACTCAATTTTTTATTTTCCCATATACATGCATACATATTTATTTAAAAACTTCAAAATTAATTTTAAAGTTTTCTTAAGATTGGCATGTGTGTGAACTATGTTAGATGGTTTTACAAAGCTTAAGATATTCAAAACAAATTAAAATAAAGTGATATTCAAATTTACAGTTATATCATTGTACTATTTATCGATATACATGCTGCAAAATTAAAGAATTCGAATTTGAATTGAAGTGCCTTTTCGTTGCAACCTTATATGAATATACATGTTGGTTCTTTATCTATAAATTAAGGCTTCAAAATGAATTTTGATCCGGTACGTCCTTATGTTTTCTCTCCTTTTACACTTTCTAAATTCTAAGAGAAGAACCACTCAGACCTCGTCAAATTCCATCAGAATCAATTCCAACTCTATTGATTTAATTCTCTATGATTTACACAATAATTTATATAATCTCTTTCACCCAAATCAACATCAAAAATACATTACATGTTTGTTCTTTATCTATAAATTAAGTCTTCAAAATGAATTTTTATCTGGTACGTCCTTATGTTTTCTCTCCTTTTACACTTTCTAAATTCTAAGAGAAGAACCACTCATACCTCGTCAAATTCCATCAAAATCAATTCAAACTCTATTGATTTGATTCTCTATGATTTACACACTAATTTATGTAATCTCTTTCACCCAAATCAACATCAAAAGGATATTCAAGAGACTACAGGACTACTTATACTTAGGATAAAGAAATTGATTTTGTAAAATTTACCAAACAATACTCAGATATTATTGGGAGTACTTGTAGCCTTAAATTCAATTAGTTGTTCTTATAGCCTATAAGTCAAGCGGGTGTTCTCATAGCTTGGAAATCAAGTGGATGCAGATGTAAAGCTGAAACTAAGTAGGTGTACTAGTATCCTAGATAATAGCAGGTGTGTCTCATAACCTTGAAATCAATATTGTATTGAAACTTTGGAATTTGAAAAAGAAATATGTACAAGCAATTCTACAAGATTGGACGTATGGTATCTCCATACCAGTATAAGGACCTCTAGTGTAATCTCTCTCATTTTTTATTTGCATCTATAATTATCAACTATGCACTTCTTTAATCAAAATAAAAAAGAATTCAAATTGATTCATATAAATAAAAAATAATATTCACCATCCATTAAATATTAAAACTAACTTTAAAATCTTTCCTTCCGCAAACCACATATAATGAAATACATAATATATCTGTAGTATTTACAATTCACAATGTCCATAAGAAAATCTCAGTAAAGAATTTGCTAATTAGTTTTCAAATTATTTTTATCATCAATGAAATTATGTAGTCGAAAAAGGATCGAAACATATTGCATTAGGACTAAAAAGAAACATCAAGACATATCCAATATCCTTTATAATGGATTCAAATTTAATGCCAAAGAATATGATGTAGAGTAATTAGTTAATGTTAACCCCGGTTCTAACGCAGTAAAGAAACTGATGCGTGAACTATCTCATGAAAAACATGAAGTCGGGCGAGCACAGCAATTGATTTAATGACTCAATCATAACTGCACTCCGCGTCGTTCGTCCATGAGCTTCATACGGTCGAGCACCGCCGGTCGCGCACTCCAGCTAACACACCATCATTCAAGCAGTGTCAAGCATCCTAGTCGGTCGGGTCATGTCGAGCGTTCTATTCGGTCAAGCAATAGTATCGCGGCTCATGCACCATTGAACTGATGGATCACTCGCTGTTATTTCAGTACATCATTTCTGAAGCTTGCGTATGTGAATCGAACATTATCTTCTTGCACAGATTGACATGTTGTAACTCAAGATGGACTAGCATGATATTATTACTGAGAAATAATTCACGTGTATACATAGGCACGAGTGCAAGTAGCATACCACAAAGAAACGACCAGCTACACTTAAACTCGTATATTCATATGAATATAATCCAGTGCAATTACGATAAGCAATGACGAATTTGCACAACAGGGATTACTGATATGAGGGATTCTATTGTACACGTGGCATAGTAAATTACAATCCGTAATCTTATAAAGTTTGCATGGAAAAACGTAACAAGTTGAGCAATGTTCCTCCAAGATAGGTCGCTCACTTTAGCGCTAGCCGGTCGTTCAACTTCACGCCACGAAGGTCGAGCTGTAATTCCTCTACCGAGTGGTCAAGCATCATCCGGAAGTGGGACGTGTAGTCCTTACCTAAGTTGATGGATCGAGCACTCAAACAATGCAATTCAGCCATAATAAGTGGAATGAATGTTGAGTGATGCACCGTGCAAAGTGTATGGCAGAAATAAAACGTGATGATTTGGCTTAGAATATATCATAAGATACAAAAGAGCAGTGTAAATTAGTCAATGCATATATTTTTCCGGCTTATACAAACTCTGCATGGATCATTAATTGCTACTATACACACATGGCAATATGAATTCAGATAGATTCATGTAGCAATATGGATAAGTGTTATACGGGTAAACTATAATACAAACATCACTTTACATGAAGGGTCGTGCACGAGATCTCGAGCAGCTCCATTCACACAGCTCAGTCGAGCACTTCCGGAAACCAAGGTTGCTCAGTATCTTTGGTCGATCACAAGAACATTATTTGAGTCGCTCACACACTACACATCTGGATCGGTCGTACAAAAAAATATTGGATCATGCATTGGAAACAAGATGAGCCATGCGTGAAGATAATTTTCTGCAAGTATAATGTGTATATACGAGTTGAAAAATGTATGGAATAATGTAGGTATTGGCACGATGATTATGGAAATATGAATTGGTACCAGCTTCGCACGTTAAAGTGTGAGTCATTGAAAGTGGATAGTTGTAGGAAATGCACATCTGTCCTTGTAAAGAACAATACGGTCGTGCAACAGTTGCTCTTGGTCACACATAATTTAGGCACTCTCGCGCAATGCTTCATTAAGTCTGGTTGTGCATGGCTTTTCTAGTCAAGCATGCCAGCTACTTCCAATTGGCTCAAGTTATGTACAGCTGACCAGTGGCAGTTCTGTAAATATACCTATGAACGACCCAAACTCTGCATACCATAATTATGACTTCGCCACTTAGTCCAAATTTCTCCTATAAATACCCCCTTTCATGACTATTCAAGGGACCGATTCTTTTATCCCGAAGGGATGCTCAAATCACTTCTCCACTATTCTTAGGCAATTCAAGCTCCACTAATGGCTTCCTAAGCTCACTCCATCTTCCTCCAACATCAAATGGATCAAATCTCCTTCATGCCCCATGGAAATCCACTCTAGCTCGATTCACATCATCTCAAATCTCGATTAGAGATCCGTTCAAGCTCACTCAAAGTTCTTCGATCTTCATTCATTCTCTCCAAGCCGAGATCCGCCATCTCTAAGCTGAGATCCACCATTCTACTTCTCTCCAACCACCATTAATCCTCCACCGAGCTTCGATTCACATCTCAACTGCTATGGATTCATCGTTGATCCACTAAGTGCTCAAATCGTTGAACAAACACTCTCACGCTCATCGCATTCAAAGGATCCAACCACTTCGATAACGGTCTAGAGAGAACTAAGCCATTAAAAAGAGGAAAATCATTGTAAAAAGAGAATGAGCCAAAATGATATGTATGAGATGATGAACATTGTAAATCTTTCCATTATAATGAAAATCACTTCAAAAGTGGAGTAGATCTATCCTAGATCAAACCACTATAAAAATCTTTGTATTTTTACTTACTTTTTCTCGTTTATTTTGCACATGTGGCTCCTCTCAATTTATAACCATATTGTTGAAGTATGGTTTACGTACCTTTGGTGTTTGAACCATTTTTTGTGTAAAAATTTAGCACCCACCATGGGGCCGCATGCGGACTTCCTTCTAATATTTCTCTCAAGCTTAAGAGAGCCTTGCATTGAAGTTCAAAATCACCTCCTTCTCCGAAATCATGGCTAAATATAAGAAGACCTCAAGCAAAACTGTTGGAAGAAACGATAATGTTGCTAATGAGACTACGCCACTTAATAATCATTTTGAAGTTGGCAAAAACTTGGTAGGTGGATCCGGTGTAACTAAGAATGAGTTGACACCTCCATTGCCGATGTTAACCAAAGAGTGGATGCTTCTACAAAGGCTATGATGGAGAAACTTGACGCCATCCTTAATGCTCAACCAAATCCAGCCCCTCCGAAAGTCCATGTTGATCTTGAAGAAAATGGAAACTTTTCCTCTTCTGATCCTAATCGCAATGACATCATAAAAGACGATAATGATTGGTTGATTGACAAGGACGAAGCTAATATCGAAGATTTGAAGTCAAAAGCTAAGAATCATCCCGAGATGAAAGCTCGAAGGGTTACCAATCCCGACACGGGGGCACCTCCTCGTCGGGACGTCAAAGGGCCTAAGCTCTCTAACCAGGATCACATGCCTAGACAAACATTTGGTAAAGAACTTAGCTTCGCAAAGAGGCATAACACTGAAGAATACATCTCAGATATAATAGAGCAAATCATGAAGAAGAATCAAGCGGGCAATGGCGATGAAAGAGAATGGGATTTCTCTCTCGACTGGACTCCACTCACCAAAAGAATCCTTGAAGCGGAGTGTCCAAAGAAGTTCAATCCTTCAACTTTGCCTCCTTACAATGGCCTTGTTGATCCTAACTACTTTCTGTTCAAATACGAGTGGCATAAGAGTGCGGTTACAGCGACTAATGAGATGAGATGCACATAATTTCCTCTCTACTATGAGGGTGCTGCGTCATTATGGTTCACAAAGCTGCCACCTAAATTCATAGACCGGTTCTCTGACTTGACCAAAAAGTTCAAGGAGCAGTACCGCTTGTATGCTAACAAAGCCAAGGATGCTATAACGCTCTCAGCCATGAAGCCGAAACCAAGGGAAACTGTTAAAGCCTTTCTCAGTCGATTCAATGTTGCCTTGCCTGAAGTAAGGAATCTAGAGCCACATATAGTCCTCATGGATTTACTCGACGTTATAGAAAAGATAAGCGAATTCTGGAGATGGACAAAGATGAAGAAACCAAATACGCTTGACAGGTTCTACAAGAAAGCATAGGAGTACATAGGAGTGGACGATAATCCTGTTAATCTTCATATCATTAGTGGTGACTAACTTCTTGAAGCTTCCAAAAGTGCTGCTATTCAGTGTAATCAACAGAAAACTCAGGGGCAGAAGTGAGCCAATGACGGAAAAACAAAGCTAATAAGAAGTTTCGCCTTTATGACTCGTCAGGGCTAACTCCTCCAAATGAAACTCCTGAAAACATCTACCTTGTAACGAAGGATGTAGAAGATTACCTGGAGCCTCGGCCAATGAAGATGAATGACCGTCTAACCAAATCTAGGAAGTTCTGTCGGTTTCATAATCAGCCAGGCCACAATACCAATGAATATAGGCATCTAAAATCATTATTTGAAGAGCTAATTAGGAAGAATCGTCTACCACAATATGTGAAGAATCTTCGAGAGGCAAATCCTTCTACAACTCCCCAGGGGTAAGGGGTATCAAATGACCAATCTGGTCCAAGCAACAGAGCTCCTGCTCAAACTAATCCAAGGCCAATAATTAACTGGCGACCGTTGAAGATGATCTAATATCTATGGCTCAGAATAAGCAACATCTTTGGCTTTACTTTACTTCTTGCTATGTTCTGCCTTCTTGTAAACAGTCTGTAATAATTACATGCATTGTACCGAACAATAGCTTTATGAATGAAATCTTACCGTCTTGTATAAATCTTTTACTCGCAAAATATACAAAATTTGCTAAAAGATGATTTTCTCATTGCAGGTTGTTCCATAGGCGTTCGTTTCCTCAAGTTCCGACCAAATGAGATAGTCCTAATAACACTAATTCAAATGTCAAAGTGTTATACCATCGATACGAATAATGCAACGATGAAAAGCGCTACTTTGAAAAGTGAATAAGGAAAGTCCCAATGAGTCAAATGACAAAGAGGAAAGCGAACAGACACGGATTTGAAATCCCAAAGGTCGTGGGAATTCGTTGCGCGAAACGAAGTGTGGGAGTTCGTGGCGTGAAGTGAAGCAACCTCCAAGGTCGCCGGAATTCGATGTGCGAAATGAAACGCGGGAGTTCACTTTCAGTGAAATGAAGCGTGGGTGTTCGTGGCGTGAAGTGATGCAACCCTTCAAGGTTGCAGGAATTCATTGCGCGAAATGAAGCGGGGAGATCAATATAAGTGAAACAAAGCGTGGGAGTTTGTAGCGTGAAGCGATGCAACCCTCCAAGGTCGCGGGAATTCGTTGTGCGAAAACGAATCACGGGAATTCACTATATGTGAAACGAAGCATTAGAGTTCATGGCATGAAGCGATGCAACTCTCCAAAGGTCGCCAGAATTCGTTACGCGAAATGAAGCACGGGAGTTCACTATAAGTGAAACGAAGCGTGGGAGTTTGTGGCGCGAAGCGAAGCAACTCTCTAAGGTCGTGGGAATTCTTTGTGTGAAACGAAATGCGGGAGTTCACTATAAATGAAACGAAGCGTGAGAGTTCATGGCGCGAAGCGATGCAACCTTCCGAGGTCGCGAGAATTCGTTGCACGAAACGAAGCGCGGGAGTTCACTATAAGCGAAACGAAGCATGGGAGTTCGTGGTGTGAAGCAATGCAACCCTCCAAAGTCGTGGGAATTCGTTGCGCGAAACAAAACACATGAGTTCACTATAAGTGAAACGAAGTGTGGGAGTTCGTGGCACGAAGCGATGCAACCCCCCAAGGTCGCGGGAATTCATTGCGTGAAACGAAATGTGGGAGTTCACTATAAGTGAAACAAAGCACGAGAGTTCGTGGCGCGAAGCGATGCAACCCTCCAAGGTCGTGGGAATTCGTTGCACGAAACGAAGTGCGGGAGTTCACTATAAGTGAAATGAAGCGTGGGCTTTCATGGCGCGAAGCGATGCACCCTCCAAGGTCACTGGAATTCATTGCACGAAATGAAGCACAGGAGTTCATTATAAGTGGAACGAAGCGTGGGTGTTCGTGGCGCGAAGCGATGCAACCCTCAAACATTGCTGGAGTTCGCACTGCGAAACGATGCGAAAACTAAAAATTCTTCCCGTAATAAAGACTAATGACGACCTCCTTGGCAGGGGCATGAATATCAAAGCTTCTCAAAGAGGAGGCAGAAAATAAATCCCAAATATGTATTTTCCAAGTGGGAAATATCATACACCATCATATATATGTCATCAAAACAATGACGCTTGAAATCCACAGTCGGCTTTAGTCGATTAGTTGATCTTTAGCAATAACGCGAATTCGAATTAGATATCGTATTTGTGTAGATAATATTTGACGAGTTATAAACCGTTGAGAAAAACAGTCATGTACAAACACTTTAATCAATTCAAAATAAAATTCAATATAAGTCATTTTTAATGATTAACTAATGTTAACTCCGTTGCTAACGCAGTACAAAAACTGATGCGTCAACTATCTCATGAAAAACATGAAGTCGGGCAAGCACAATAATCGATTTAATGACTTGCACATAACTACACTCCGGGTCGTTCGTCCATGAGCTTCATATGGTCGAGCATCACCGGTCGTGCACTCCAGCTAACACACCATCATTAAAGCAGTGTCAAGCATCCTGGTAGGTAGGGTCGCGTCAAGCGTTCTGATCAGTCGAGCAATAGAATCGTGGCTCGTGCACCATTGAACTGATGAATCACTCGCCATCATTTTACTACGTCATTCTTGAAGCTTGCATATGTGAATCGAATAATGTCTTCTTGCATGGATCGGCATGTTGTAACCCAAGATGGACTGGCATGCTATGATCACTGAGAAATAATTCACATGTATACGTGGGCACGAGTGCAAGTAGCATACCACAAAGAAACGGCCAGCTACACTTATACACGTATATTAATATGAATATAAACCAGTGCAATTACGATAAGCAATGGCAAATTTGCACAACATGGATTACTAATGTGAGGGCTTCTAGTATATATGTGGCATAGTAAATTAAAATCTATAATCTTATAAAGTTTGCATGGAAAAACGTAATAAGCCGAGCAATGTTCCCCCAAGATAGGTCGCTCACTTTAACGCTAGCCGTTCGTTCATATGCCACGAAGGTCGAGTTGTAGTTCCTTTGCCAAGTTGTAACGTCCCGGATTTTTGCTGCTTAATTTTAAGCGTTTTTTTTATTTTAAATTTTGAATTGTAAATATAAATTAATTTTAATATGGAATTTTCGTATTTAATCATTGATATTCGATTTAATATTAGATTATCGTAATACAGAAATGATTATAACTGAATTCAGAATTTAAAAATTGAATCAAACCCTTCAGTCGACTAATATAAATTCTGTATTAGATTAGAACGATAATAAAGATTTATTATCGATGAATTTAATTATTGAAATCGATTTATATTTTAATCAATTGAATTTAATTTAAATAATTATTTTAAATTAATATCTTTTCTAGATGATCAAATTTGGCTTTGAAATTCATTCCAGTATGTCCAAACCAGTGGTACAACCCTAGGGATGCTGGTTGTACATTTAAAAAAGAGTTTGAAACAACGAGATATTTTACACTGAATAAAATCATCGGTTGTAAATAAATTAAATTAAATAAATATAAATTTTCCATCAGTTGATCTATATTTAAATCACCACCCTAAAAATAAAACCGTGTAGGCCTATGATTTCCTCGAGCCAAGATTTGTGTCTTCCCTTTTCAGTATCAAGCAAACAAGATTTAATGGCATGCCTGTACTTCTATTCCCCTCTCGCGTAGATAAATTAGGCCACACACTTCTGTTTTATGCCATTCTAAAACCAAAAATTCAATCCTTTTTCATTGTTCCCTTTTTCCAGTCAAAATTCAAATCGAAAACCACCGGTTCATTAAATAAATAAAAAAGAATCACGATATAAAAAGCCAGGAGATTTCTTGATGCTCGAAGACCTTCTGGTGCGGCTCATTGGAGGACTGCTCAATTCAAATAAACGAATGCAATTTGGAAGGATAGGTCACCGCGATGTCAAGACCGACACTGGAAGGGGAAGATGGGAGTTCAACGTTGATTAGTTGTGTGAGAGGCTTAAGCGCAGTGGAGTATAGGGGAGGATGGAGTTGATTTTTGGTCACTTTGAAGGGTGTGATTTTGGGAAGAGAAGGGTAAACGACGGTGGAAGACCGAATTAGAGGAGCGACAGTTGTGTGTAAGGGAGATATGCGATACTGGAATGTTGGTGGATGCGTGAATTAATGGTTTGTAAGGGGCGATGTTGTCCTGGACCAATACGAAAGCACTGGAGGAGCTCGAATGCATTTTTGACAGTCTGGATTGAATTGTTTGATTCAACAATTGGGGAATTTGAGGTGTTCGAGGTTACTGATAAATTCATGTTAGTCGGGTTTTTTTGATGGAAGTTTTGCTTTGTGGTTTTCATTGCGATTCGCAACTGGTAGCAGATATTTGGGGAGTATTATTCCTGGAAGTGCTGGTCTCTTTTTGTGCATATATTGTGATATCCAAAGTAGTTTTTAGAAGTAGTTTTTTTTTGTTTTGGAATTTTGGACGTGGTGAATTGGGAAGAAGAACAGATCCTTGGTTTAAATGGCGATGGAGTTATTGTGCGTGTGTGGGAAGTAGAGTCGGGACTGTGGTGTTTGATGGAATGTGTAAAAGGAACTGATTTCGTTGTTCAGTTTCGAAATCTGGGAAGGAGCTGAATTCAGCTTTGGTAACTCGCTCCAGGAAGTTTTTGTTTCAATGGGAGAAAGACAAGTTAAAACAGTTTTTAGGCAGAAGATGATAAACGGGGATAAAAGTAAAAGTAATTAAGTAAGTAATTTAGCTTAATTTAATAATTAAATCTTTAATTATATATTTGTATTGTTTGGTCGCTTATAAGAGCATTCCCAGCAGTGGGGATTCATCACGAAATAGGGAAGAAAGTTGTTGCGATGCTCTCCAGTAGCAGCGCAAAGGGCATTGGGAGGAAAATGAAATGGCGATGCTCGCCATTTCACAAATTAGAGCGGCGAGACCTGAACGGTTTTATGAAAACCGAATAACCACTAAACGGCTTTCATAAAACCGTTTAAGGTATAAACGGTTTTGTGAAAACTGTTTGGTGTATTTTTGGTTTTCATAAAACCCTTTTGTTTTTATATGATTTTATGAGAACCGTATAAAACATGGATTTTTTTTTAATAATAATCCAATTTTTGATGTTTTAATTTAATATGTGTAAATTAATTTGTAAATTTATCTAAATTTAAGTTTTCAAATTAATTTAAAACATGGATTTTTGAAAATCTATATGCTTTCAAGTTTTTGAAGTTCTTTTTAAATGTTCGGATTATGTTTGTGTATCCAACACTTACCGCACAATTTTATTTAGCTCTTAAATATAGTTTAAGTACGTACGCATACTTGATAACAACGTAAAAGAAGTTTGAATCTCATATACGCATTAGAAAAATATATATAAATTATTTAAAACTAGTTAGTTTTTTTAATAACCCACAAAACAATACACCCAACATAGAAAACTAAAATTAGGATACAACAAGCTAGAAATAGCAACCCAGAAATAACAGCATTACAGCCAACTTAGAAAACTAAAGCTAGGATACAACACGCTCGAAATAGAAACATAGACTGTGTCTACATCTCGGAACTTCCTTCTACTTCTCGATATCGTTTCTGCTGAGCTCTCAATATACGATCTATCTTTGCTATAGCATATTGAAGAGCATGTCCAGTCAAATGAGATATATCTCTCAATACACAATCTTTCTTCGGTTTGCGCATCTGATTCGTAAACAGCATCGTCGTTGTAGACATTATGAGACATTTTTGTGTTGTGAAGCTAAATGTGCATACCAGAAGTGGTTTTATAGCTTCTTCAATCCGCAGTTGCAAAGAATAATATATAAAAATATATTCATTAACGGCTATAAATTCAAACAGAGTTATAATATTCTGCAATGGCTATAAATTTGAACTGTATTTTACTATTCAGCAACGGTTATTTGTTTAAACTATATTTTAATATTCGGCACAGACTTTATTTAGACATATTTTATTCTAATATTTCAAAACGGCTCTATATGTATTATATATTAATTTTTATACCCGTTAACTACATTTTGGCCTTTCGACCATATTTTAAAAGTTATGAAAAAAACGGTTATCAGAAAACTCTTTTTGGGTTAAACGGTTTCCTGAAAACCGTTTACGGTAAAAAAAAAACAGTGGAGCATCCCCCCACCCACTGCTGGAACAGCGGGGGGAATTCACGCTCAAAAAGCGCTATTCACGCTCCAAATAGGGTGTACTACTCGGAATGCTCTAAATTGAATTTCTAATTCAAACAAAAACATATCCGAACGTTGTCAAATGAGTTCTACGCGTAGCAGGAAAGGGTTTGGATTTTTCCGGGGACAGAAGGAAATTAAATCATACGTCTTCGATCTTCGATCTGTTCTGTCAATAAAAATCAAGGTGAGCAAACTCACTCTTCAGTTCGATTATAATTTATTATAATTGAATTTTTATTTAAATACAAATATTTATTTGTTGTCTGTTGGTTGCTTGGTTGCATTGCTGTTTATTGAGCAATTGTGGTTACTGTATATATTAGTTATTTAGGCTTGGTGGTTGTGGCTATTATATATATTGGATTTCCCGCAGTACCATTAGTGGATTCCCGTAGTATCATTAGCGGATGACCCTACCGACCCACGATATATGAGTGGATGACCTTTTATACCGCAATATCCTGCCTTGAAGTAGGATTGGCATTATTTATGTTATCTGACATTTGTGGATGCAAGGAAAACGGGTTGGAGGAATCCAACTGGATTCCTCAAATTTATTTACTGTTGTTTATATATATATAATATATATATATATATATATATGTGTGTGTGTGTGTGTGTATGACGTGTGAATTGAATGGATGATTTGTGTGTCTGGATATTAGAATATCACTGGCCCTAGATATTGATATTTAAAAATATTTTACAAAGGAATTTTTTGAATAAAAATGGAATTTAATATTTGAATTCGATTATATCGAATATTTATAAAATAACTTATGTCCAAGGAATTTAATTGAGTTGTGTATAATTTATAACTGAATTATGAAACTTTAAAGGAAATAAATAAAGCTTTTGAATAATCGAAACGTTTAAGTTAGACTTGGGAAACTGGTCTGATTTATATTAAAAAATGGAAGATTGGAGTTGAAATTTATTTTAATAACGAATACATTTTAATTTAAGGTCTGCATGGAGACTTTATGCTATTGCCAGCAATTTTAATTTAAGGTAATTTTTATTCTAATCCACATTTTTAGTAAGTTAATCCACCCTGTTTTATAGGATCGTTGATTTTGAGTAAAATTTTAATTTTACTTAGTTTATCCACCTAAAAAACGTAAGTTTCTTTCTTCTTCTCTGCGTTTTGCGCTGTATTCTTGTGTCTGACTAATTTTTAGTGTACGAAATGAAGAAACGTATTCGGATAGATTAAAAGACATTTTAGTAAATTTAGCTGTAGAATGTGAAACAAGTCATAAGTAAGTTTTTTCTCTTATGACTCACTTACTCTTTGAAACTAATAAAAAGCAGAAGTAACTTATAATCTATGTTTTATACTTATCAACCCTATTTAGTAGTAACTTCTTTTAAGACTCTTTTGAAAGTTGTTGCAAGTTGCAAGTATTTAGAAGTTATAAATGGCATTGGATCATAAAAAGAAGTTTTTAGATAAATAATGAGAAGTTTGACAAAAGTTTTGAATACCAAATTCATAAGGTTTTACTGATTAGTTATCTGAACTACTATTTTGTAAGTTAAACTTTATGCTGCTGTTAACTGCTACAAATTGGTGAAGTAACTCATTCTACTTATAAGTAGTAAAAACCTTATAGTCAGGTGGTAGAGGAATCAAACAATTATATCAAACAAAAACATGAAATCTTTAAGTTAATCCACTCCTGGATTAACTTACAAAATAGTTGTGGATTAACTTATTGAAGTAAAATGGTGGATTAACTTATTAAAATTGTGTGTTAGAATAAAAATTACCTTAAATCATAATATGCATATTCAATTGGAAAGTGTTTATACATAAATGGTATGGATGTTTTTTTTTTTTGAATCAAGATATTTTTTGTAGTAATACTAAATTTTTTCTTAAGTTTGGGGTACAAGTTAATGATTGGATGACACACACAATATTATACCAGTGAGGAGATTATTAGATTTTGATGGTACAATATTTCTGTTATCCACTAAAAATCCTACGTATACTGTTGGATCAAATTCAAAGCTAGAGTTAGCGGATCGGGCAATACAGTCAATGTGTATGGTTCGGACAATCTCAATGTACATGGGTTGGTCAGTTCAGTTCAATTCTGGTCAGTCGGTCACGTTGTACACAGCGGGTCGATCGGTCATATTGCGCTGAATGGGTCGGTCTATTACAATGGGTCGGTATCAGCTATGTTGGTCGATCTGAGTGGATCAGTCGACTTCAACATACGGGTCAGCTGCAAAGCACCGGATTGGTCATTACATCGGATCGCTCAGGTTCAAAGCACCGGGTCGGCCTTAACCATATGGTTCGGTCGGTCTATAACGATGGGTCGGTCTGTGCGCGTCGGGCTACTTCAACGTATGGATCGTTACCAAAGCACCTTCGTGTCAATTTTATACCTACACATCAACTTGCATGGCAAACATAAGAGTACATAATAATGCATGTGCTGGCATTCACAAAATGAAGTATGGATCAGCTCTAAAAAAACAAAAATGTAAATGCGATGGCTTTTGAATATAAAACTACAGGGCATTGTATTAGTTGAGTCTGAGACGCCACGTGCATGAAAGCTAAAAACATGGATGGTCACCGGAAGGAACATGAATTGCTAGATTGGTTATACTGCATGCAAAGAACAATGTGGTTATATGTTGATTAATACATGAAAGCGCATAAGAACCAAATCCTGTACAACGTTATATGGGTGGACAGGGAATGATGCACGTGGCGCCTATGTGAAGACAAACTGGTACAGGATGGCTCCATTTATCACAACGCGTGAGCAGGAGATGCCATGTGCCGAAGCTAGCAGCGTGTGAAATGAACGAGTTAGCACCTTACATGAATGGGTCGACACCTTACGTGAAAACTGGATCAGCTCTGATAATTTGCATGCAACGTGTTATATGAGTGGATCGGTGTTAAAGCTAATGGCATGTTTTGTAAATAAAGTGGGAGGCATCATGTCTATAGCAATAATACACATGGACCGATATTTAAGCAACAACTAAAGTGGGCCGGTTCTATATATCAAGCGGTGGCATTCAAGTAAATTATTTTGGATCGATTCATTAAAATATGAATTTGGATCGGTCCCATCTTTGAAGACCTCTGGATCGGTCATCAATATGAAGTATGCAGCGGTATAGTTGCAAACAATGGATCGGTCCCATTAGAGAAAAGTGGATCGGTACATTTTGGGTAAAATGGATCGGTAGCACACTCATTTGGATCGGCCTAGTACAATAAAGCAGTGGCTGAACTATAAATACGGACCACGCCAGCTGTATACAATTGTAAAATGGACCAGTGACATTTCTATAAATAGTTTTTAGTCTGATCCAAGTTTATGCCCAATCCAAACTCTACATCCCATAATTACGAGACTGCCACTACCTCCAAACTTCTTCTATAAATAGTCCCTTGCTCCACAATTCAAAGGACCGATTCCACTACCGCGAAGGGCTGCCTAAATCATTCCTCCACCATTCTAAAGCTTCTTAAAACTCCATTAATGGCCGTCAAAGCTTTCTCCTTCTTCCTTCTACGTGAAGTGGATCTTATTTTCTACGAGCACCATTAATTAACACTCCGATTCACTCTAAGTGTTCTCCAATCGCCATTACTCCTCTTCAAAGCACGGATCTAACACCATTTCGTGACGGAACTGAGGAAGAGTATATAATTACATTATTCAATCCGTTTCTTCTTGAATTCAAGTGAGATCTAAAGTGTTAAAAGAGCGAAAAGTGGAGAATTATCACAAAAAGGTCAAGTATAATTAATGCGATGTATGATATGATAAAATTTGTAACTCTTTCCTTAATGATGAAGAATACTTCAAAAGTGGACCTAGATTCATATTGAATCAAACTACTATAAAAATCCCGTGTCTTTTACTTGTTTTTCTCCATTTATTTTGCGACTGTGGCCCTTTTAATTTCTAACCATAATTGGTGAAGTGTGATTTCACACCTTTGGTGTTTGAATCATTTTTTATTCTAACAATTTCGTATTTAAGTAGATTTTGTAAAATAATAATTGTCTATTCTATTGTATTAAAAAAGGCAAAGTACCCTCATATGAAGATCTATGGAGGTATTGAATAGCTATTTAAACAAGATATCTTGTTAAGATCTTTATAAGTAATTATGTGTATGGTCCATTCCATATTTTGTTAAGATCTTTATAAATAATCCGTTTGTCATTATTTTTCTTCACTTCCTATCTTTCATAAAACTAATTATGTAGTGTTCTTAGAAAAAACTCTAACAATTTTTTACTGTACTCCTCCTTTATTCATTATTTATGCAAAGTAAATTAATTTCCCAAATTAATAATTTCGAGCTAATTTCATTAGCATAGTCGTCAAAAGTTCTCTATCTCAAGTAGTTACAAATGTAATTATTTAGGCAAGCATTCTAAAATGTCATGGCTTTATGCTTCTTAGACATAAAAAGGAATGATCTGCTTTAATAAGTATCGGTTATGTTATTGAAATTTTCTTATCTGCATGGTTATTTGTTATATTAAAATTTGTAAGTTTTAATCTACCATTTGTCGGTCGTATTTATACCTTGGCTAATGTCTAACAGGTTAGCCCATCTGTAGGCTGATCTTTGGAGGCGTAGGGTATTTTCATTTATTTTTCTCAAAGCAATTTACTTCGCTGTGTTGTTTGAATCCAAAGTAAACAATTTTTATATTAAAACTGTTTTATATATATACGTGCTTTATCATAATTCTATTAGTTAACAACGTTGTGTAGTGGTAATGTTGTTGCCTTAGTAAATGTCAACCAAGGTTCAAATCTTAACATATGTATTTTTTTTTTCTCCTAATCTGTCCCTGCTTACTTTGGCTGGGGTAACCAGCTATACCTTGCACCGCATGGATTTATTGTATGTACTGTTAATTAATTAAAAAATAGGATCTAGATGCTATGAATGGGAATAACAGACTACTATTGTTAATTAAAAAGCGTAAATCTAAAGCAATAAAAAGCTAAACAAATGTTATGTCGTACTGGAAATGTTCAGATGTGCCCACATTAAAGTTCGGATTTACTTCACTGTCTTCGTGAAATTCTAATAATTTTAAATGCGAGTTTTATTTTGTATCTAAATATCAATTACTTCATTAATGGAGCTCATTCATGTTCATATTAACATGCCCGTATATTTGGTTCATTAACTAAAAGTACAAATAAACGGGTTCCGAAATATGAAGTATATGGCTCGATTAGCTGTTTAACTGTATCTTATCGCCCACCTTGCCAGCAGCTGGTGAGAATATCTATAAGAGTACGTAGTAGTCGTTAAGTACACAGTAGATACTCTGCGGAACAGTGATCATACTACAAACCATGCACCGTCAGTAGTAGTAGGGTCATGACGAGACCTAGTTTGTTGACGCCGGTGTCATGGAACACCGGTGCCCCATTGGTGGAATTCAAGGGAGACCCGTGGGTCATTTTTGGTTTCCACCAATGGGGCACTGGTGTCCCATATGACACCAGTATTGGGGTCATGACCGTACCCGCCGACCAACTTTCAGACATATTCCATCCAGTCTAGTAGTCTCAGTCATTGATCATGTTCACTATATAACTAGTGACTAGAAAAAATAATTGGTGCAAAAACCATGCAGTTAATAGAACCATACTGTACTAGGCTAATAATGGCATATTTATGAATAACGTCATATCCATCGTCTTGGGTGGAAAAGGTCCTCTGATCCTACTTATATTGATTAAATGACTCATAATATTGATAGTAACTTTAGCTTCAAGAAGTTAATACTTCTGTAGATGGTACATTCATATATACCTGTTTTACTGCTTATCTGTAGCACCATGCCACCATAGACACAGCGTACGACTAAGGCCTAATTTTACAGAATAATTAATCACTACTAGCCCATCGCTTAACTCATCTTTGCCACATGCATGCAACTTATTTATCAAAAGTATAAACGTAGGTTTTCCCCTTTTCATTTTAAAATTTAGCGGATGTGGGTCAGCCAGTAAGTCAAAAATCATGTTCCTCCAATGGGTTTATAACATATCAATAGTTTTAAATTAAGCTTTGGTTGGTCGGCGAAATGGTGGTGGAAGTCTTGTTAGCACAATGCATCCAACAACTAACTATTAGGTACAGCTAGAGAAGACAGCTAGTGTTTATTTCTATTCCAGAGTGTGCTTGTTCAACATACATAACACACAAGTGAAGTGCAACTTCCATTCATAATCCTAATTGCATAATTGAATATTCCAATTGTAAAACAATTTCAAAAAGAGTGAAAGATTGATTAAATATATTAATTAACCAGCAAAACCGTTGTTAATAAAAAGCATGATTATACAGCTGCCTAGTCCGAAATAAATTCATTACCTTTCTCCTTTGAACCCTAAATCCTTCACTGCAAGGAAAAAAAAAAAAACTAATTTTGCAGTGGTAGAATCTCGTGCTAATCCGTCGCTATACATTGTTTAGCGACGGATTACAAGTGGATATGAGTTGTCAGGAAATTTCTAGTCGGCATTTGTGTGCAACTAATTGTGATGGATTTTAGCGTGAGATCTCCGACAATTTTCTTGCATATAACTCAATATAAAATTCTAATTTTGAATTTATTTATCAATATTTTTTTTGCAAGACCGGTCGGTTTTTAAAGTGATCATAACACATATTTATAAAAGATAAAGGTACTGATACTTTGTGCATGCACAAAGTAACATTTCTGGTTTAAAGTGACTAGTCACTATCAAGACATCAAAAACTAAGTTTACAACATAGTCTGTGAACATAAAGATAATTCTGGGTAAGCTACACCACACCATAATCAGATTCGTCCTCTTCAAAGGTCCCCGTGTAGAGTGTCATGTTCTGTTCAACGACCCAAAAGCGACAGACCAAATCCTCCACATAGGATGAAGATGACGAGCTAAAAATAAGGTTCCTGTCCCATGATAAGTCCTGCACAGTTTCAAAGTTGATAGCACTTTCACTCGCATTCCACAATACCAAATCATTACCAACAAACTTATAGAATAAACTACTCTCTCCTTCGATTACATAATTGTACTAATAATGTTTCATATCATAATGCATTCCAGAGGGGGGGGGGGGGGTGCACCCATGCACACTTCTCCTCATCCCAAGAGATATTGGATTCAGGAGGAACATCAGGTAAAATTGAATTACGTGGATCATCCTCTATGGTCACATCCTTCGTCCCAACTAACGAAGGTGGATCACTGACAGGGACTTCCGTCCTTGCCTTGGCTATCCAAACCCTAACAGAAGGATGAGGTAATGAGTTTTTTGGCAGAGGCAAAGAACCAACAACAACACTACACTATCCATCGTGTGACCAAAAGCCTTGCATGTCTTGCAAATGTCAGGTTTACATTTATATTTTACGTCGACTAAATATTCACGTTCTTCAGTTCTAACTTTGATCTGAGATGGTAAGGGTTTATCCAGGGTGATTTCAATCAAGACATGGGCTTACACCAAGTACCTTCTGGCTTGTGTGTTGGCATCAAAGCACTTTAGTTTACCGATATGGCATGCTAGCCAATTCAAGTTTATGCAATAATTGTTAAATTACTATAAAATACGATATCATTATATTAAATTTATATACATTCTTATTTGGTCTTGCAGGAGAAGTTTATGCAGCGCCGTCAAATGCGTCTAGCTGAGACTGGACGTGAGCAGCTTAGTACTAACGAGGAAGACAGTATCTTTCAGTCAGTGATGGATCTAGCGACGCGGAATAGACGCTATGGATTCGGAAATCAAGTGGTAAAGCATTTTTACTTTAATTTCACTTTTACTTTAGAAATTATATAACTTTTACGAATTATATGTTATTAAAATAATCGTACATGATTAAAATATTTTTTAAATAATTGTTACAGTCCACCAGTCAGCAGGCACAGGGCAGACGCGCTAGAGCTGCTATAGACGCTGCAGAGATTGATGAGTTGAGAGCTAGGGTGGCACAGCTTGAGGACCAGAATCGCCGCCAAGCTATTGAGACGACTCAGCTTCTTGATCGATGCCTAACGGAGTTTGCACAGGAGTATGGGTGCTTCCCCTCATCAGCTACTTCTGCAGATGATGATGATCAGGATCAGTGATGGATAGGTATGTTTTCTGGTTGGGCATGTACATATGACTAGGTTGCTACGAGTATGGGATAGGTGTCACTTTGGTATGACATTTTACATGTATTTTGACGGTAGACTTGATATTGTGGGTTAATGCACTAGACTTGGTGTATTATGTGATGTTGCAATGGTAGACTTGATATGTTTTATATGGTTTTTTTGGTTTTCATGATTTTTTGGTTGAAATGATGTGGTTTTCTTGATTTTTGTATGAACTGTTGTGACTTGTGTATGAAATGTTGTGGTGTGATTATAGACCAATGGTCTGAATGGATGAATTGAAATGGTGTGAGATGAATGTGTGTTGGAAGGCTAAATAGCTGCTGTAATACTAAAAAAAATACCCAGAATTAGCGACGGCTTGGGACGACCTACGGGTCCAAATATAGGTAACGGTTTCCGACGGCTTAGGACGGTTTATTGGTCAAAGTTTGCAACGGTTTCCGATGGCTAGCGACGCCCGTCGGAAACCGTCGGAAAATGTTACTACCCGCAACAACCCGTAGGAAATAGCAACGACGGCTGTTATCACTAGCCGTGGGAAACTCTATTTATCGACGCCTAAAATTGCGATGGCATTTCCCGACGGCTTTCAATATTTTCCGACGGCCGCCGACGGCTGGCAGCTGTCGGAAAATCGTACTCCTCTTGTAGTGTAATCGTTCTACCTCATTATCTTTTAGCTTTCCCCGTGCCTGATTTCTCATTGACAACAACCCACTCAAACCCTATTTTCTCAATCCGGTCCTCTGATCTACTTTACACACCTTCGATTTCACCTTATTTCATAGATTTTGATGATCCACCGATAGTTGTTTCCAGTGCGAACACATTATACAGTGCGGGTTTCAATTCGAACAACCTATCTATCAATCGGTCCACAAACGAGACCGTTTACAGCTGTCGTTGAATGATTTGGAGGATACTCGGTCCTCTTGTTACCATACTGGTATTTTGTTTTCTATATGTTTCCATTATTGTGGTTTGCATCTCTTTGATTCATTGGGTGTTTTAGATGTTCTGTGGTATGGATTTGCATCTTTGGTTTGTGTGGGTTTCCTAGGTGGTCGGTGTGTGTCTTCATGGTGGTGCACCTCCCAATCCACCATCTGAAGATAGCGTTGGTACTGGTGTTCGCTGGTTTGTGGATGATGTGTCTATTCCTAGTTTCCTCCTCATGCCGTGGTTTTTTTGTGTGGTAAGGGTCGTTCTACAACTTACTTGCTTTTTTGAATGATTGGGTTATGACATGTAACTTCTCATGTCACTGTTGATCAAAATTCAGTTCTTGTTTGTAAATGCTAGTTTCTACCTTGGAATTTTTCATGCAATATTTTTTGAAGTTAAGTTCTTGCTTTGTTAAGTGTTGTTGTTGATAGCGTGAGAATGGGTAAGGTTAGTGCTTGGTTAATGCTATCGTTCATGGCTTCCGTTCATGTAATGAGGATCCTACCATGTCATCTTTCTAAGCAAGTGGTTGTTTTTGTTGTCGGAATGTTGAAATATTGTTTTGGTTCTTGACAATGAGTTATCTTGGAGGTCATATTGATTGTGTTAGTCATGTTTATGAGACTGTCTGTGCTCCTTTGTTATGTATTTTCTAGTTGTTTACAATTAGCTTCTCCCTGTGTGGAGACTTTTGTAACTACAGTGTAGACTTATATCTACCTATTATGCTGGAATAGGTTCTAGTTAGTGGACGGTGCACTCTAAAAACCGTCGTTTATAGTAGATAGACAATCTGTTTATCTTTCGTTTCATTTGTAATTATTATAATAGTATGTGTTATGAAACACTAAAAAGCGGCCAGTCTTGCCGAAAGTTGTTGGAGAAAGAAGAAAGTTTTCAATTTGGGGTTGCAGAGACAAATTTGTCCAAATAGGTCGAAGCATGCGATGGAAAACCATAAAGTCCGCATGGAGACTTATATGATATTGCAAGCAATTTTAATTTAATTATAATATGCATATTCAATTGGAAAGTGTTTATTTGTAAATGGTATGGATGTTATTTCGTTTTTCAAATGATGATATTTTTTCCATAGGTATACTGAAAATTTTCTTGTTTGTGGTTTAAGGAGATGATTGGATGAGATACAAATATCGTACCATTGAGGAGATTATTAGATTTTGATGATACAATATTTCGTATTTAAGTAGATTTTGGAAAATGATAATTGCTGGCCATTTTATTGTATTAAAAAAAGGCAAGGTACAATTTTAAACGCTTGTATCTTGTACTATTTCATAACTAACAAAACCTAGGATAAAAAAGATATTCTATTAAACGTGTTATTTCCTTGAATTGACGTGGAAAAGGCACAAGCTTCCAATATTGAAACGGCTATGTAGACATAACACAAAACATAAACCGAGAGACAATGGTGAAATTTAGGAGGTGATCTAGTGATGTGGATCCAAGGTCAGACATGGGCAACGACAGTAGGTGATGAGGAGGTTATCTAGTGTAATGTTGCCTTAGTAAAGGTCAACCAATGTTCAAATCCTAACTTATGTATTTTTTTCTCCTAGTACTTGGCTAGGGCAACCAGCTACCTTGCACCGTATGGATTTATTGTATGTATTGTTAATTAAGAAAATACGATCCAAATGCTATGAATGGGAATCGCAGACTATTATTGTGAAAAAGCGTAAAGCTAAAGCAATATAAAGCTAAACAAATATACTTATGTCGTACTGGACCCGAAAGCTGGTGTCTGTGCTTACGTTTTTCCTCATCATTGCATGCATTATTTCACTATTAATTAATATGAAATAAAGTTCGAATTTACTTCGCTATCTTCATTAAATTCTAGCAGTTAATTTTATATGCGAGTTTAATTTTGTATCTAAACATCAATGCTCTCGTCCAAGCTAGTATGTTGAGTTCCTCCAATAGGAGGAAGGGATTACCGTGACCTCACATAATGTGAGTTCAATAAACTCATATTCGCTTTTGTTAATGCATAAAAGTTAACCATTACTTAATTAATGGAGCTCACTGTTCATGTCAACATGTCACTGATGCTTTGAAGAATTAACGGCTTGAGTTATACTTGGGTTCATTAACTAGAATTATAAATAAACCAAGAAATCAAACCGTGTACTTAATTGCTATAGTAATGCGTGACTTGTGAGATTAAACTTAAATACAAAGACACAAAGTTAATTTAGACAATCGTGTGCATTATGTGGATGTCAAGTATAGATGGCGGCCAGATATTTGCATATCCTGCAAATCTTTTGGTCATTGCTCCGATACATGTCTGCATGTAGCAAATATGCCGCTCCCTGTTAAGACTCCCCTACCTAAACCTGCTAAATGAGTTTGGGTCCCTACTGGTAGATTGTTTGCTCCTGCGGAGGTTGCAGAGGTAGAGATTGAAGTTGTGGAGCCTCCACCAACCGCTTTGCCAGTATTTCAGCCGATCTTGACATTTCTTGGAATGAAAATCAGAATGCTTGGGTTCATTCTCTTACTGGAATGCATTGTAACACTAATGAAGTTTTCTTCATTTTTACTGATGAGAAAAAAAGGATCTTATGTTCTACACTTCAGATGGTAACAAACTGATTTTGATAACTGATGGTGCAGTTGGAGAAAACAATGAGGTTCTCTTGCAGGATCATTCATGGGATCATAATCGACTGTTGGCTCCAAACTTTGTGGATGACTTAGCTCTTCGACTGGGCAACTTCAAGCGTTATATGTGATGTATATATTTTTTCAGTTGGTGAGAATAATTATAAGAGTAGCGGTTAAGTACGTACACAGTAGATACTCTGCAGAAAAGTGATCGTACAAACCATGCATTGTCTGTAGTAGGCTCATGACTGACTGTACCCGCCGACCAACTTTCAGACATATTCCATCTAGTCTCAGTCATTGATCATGTTCACTATATAACTAGTGATGACTAGAAAAAATAATTGGTGCAAAAACTATGCATTCAATAGAACCATACTGTACTAGGCTAATATATAATGGTATATGAATAACATACCCATCTTCTTGAAAAAAATAAGGCCCTATGATCCTACTAATATTGATTAAACATGATCCTATACTTATACTGATTTTATTATGAGCCATAGTATTGATAGTACTTTTAGCTTCAAGAAGTTAATAATTAACCATCAAAAACCACTGCTAATAATAGCCAACGACGACGACCATTGAAAACCGTCGGAAAATCATGATTATACAACTGCCTAGTCTGAAACAAATTCATAACCAGTTTCCTCCTCCGCTAAACCCTAACTCCTCCCGCAAATTCAACCACATCTGTCATCGTCGTTGAACTCTATCCCCAACCGTCAAAATATTCACCAACTTACAGTAGTATTAGTCAACCATTCCTTTAATCCAACAAAGTTCGGGTATTTTCCCTTTAAACTAAATAATTGTCAGTAGTCTCTTGATTGTACCCGCCGACCAACTTTCAGACATATTCCATCCAGTCTAGTAGTCTCAGTCGTTGATCATTTTCACTATATAACCAGTGATGACTAGAAAAAATAATTGGTGCAAAACCTATGCAGTTAATATATATAGAACCATACTGTACTAGGCAGATAATGGCATATGAATGACATATCCATCTTCTAGGGAAAAAAATGTCGTATGATCCTATACTTATACTGATTTTATTATGAGCCATGGTATTGATAGTACTTTGAGCTGCAAGGAGTTAATACATCTGTAGATAGCACATTCATACCTGTTTTACTGCTTATCTGTAGCACCATAGACATAGTGTAGGCCTAATTTTACAGAATAATTAATCACTAGCCCGATCGCTTAACTGATCTTTACACATGCATGCAACTTATTTATCAAATTATTAACGTAGGTTTTCCCCCTTCTCATTTTAAAACTCAGCAGGCACATGTTATGCAGGAAGTCCAAAATCATGTTCATGAGTTCCTCCAATGGGTATATAACATATCAATAGTCTTAAAGCTTTGCTTGGTCGGTGAAATGGTTGTGGAAATCTAATTGTTAGCACAATGCATCCAACAACTAATTATTAGGTACAGCTAGAGAAGACAGCTAGCGTTTATTTCTATTCCAGAGCGTGCTTGTTCAACATACATAACACACACCGTGGAAAGTGAAGTGCAACTTCCATTCATAATCCTAATTGCATAATTAAATATTTCCAATTGTAAAACAATTTCAAAAAGAGTGAAAGATTGATTAAATATATTAATTAACCAGCAAAACCGTTGTTAATAAAAAGCATGATTATACAGCTGCCTAGTCCGAAATAAATTCATTATCTTTCTCCTTTGAACCCTAAATCCTTCACTGCAAGGAAAAAAAACTAATTTTGCGGTGGTAGAATCTCGTGCTAATCCGTCGCTATACATTGTTTAGCGACGGATTACAAGTGGATATGAGTTGTCGGGAAATTTCTAGTCGGCATTTGTGTGCAACTAATTGTGATGGATTTTAGCGTGAGATCTCCGACAATTTTCTTGCATATAACTCAATATAAAATTCTAATTTTGAATTTGTTTATCAATATTTTTTTTGCAAGACCGGTCGGTTTTTAAAGTGATCATAACACTTATTTATAAAAGATAAAGATACTGGTACTCTGTACATGCACAGAGTAACATTTCTGGTTTAAAGTGACTAGTCACTAACAAGACATCAAAAAGCTAAGTTTACAACATAGTCTGTGAACGTAAAGATAATTCTGGGTAAGCTACACCACACCATAATCAGATTCGCCCTCTTCAAAGGTCCCCGTGTAGAGTGTTATATTCCGTTCAACGACCCAAAAGCGACAGACCAAATCGTCCACATAGGATGAAGATGACGAGCTAAAAATAAGGTTCATGTCCCATGATAAGTCCTGCATAGTTTCAAAGTTTATAGTACTTTAACTCGCATTCCACAATACCAAATCATTACCAACAAGCTTATAGAATAGGACTACTCTCTCCCCTTCGATTACATAATTGTAGTAATAATGTTTCATATCATAATGCATTCCAGATGGGGAGTGCACCCATGCACACTTCTCCTCATCCCAAGAGATATTGGGTTCAGGAGGAACATCAGGTAAAATAGAATCAGGTGGATCATCCTCAATGGTCACATCCTTCGTCCCAACTAACGAAGGTGGATCACTGACAGGGACTTCCGTCCTAGCCTTGGCTACCCAAACCCTAACAGAAGGATGAGGTAATGAGTTTTTTGGCAGAGGCAAAGAACCAACAACAACACTACACTATCCATCGTGTGACCAAAAGCCTTGCATGTCTTGCAAATGAAATATCCACCCTTTAGGGGAAAAAAATGTCGTATGATCCTATACTTATACTGATTTTATTATGAGCCATAGTATTGATAGTACTTTGAGCTGTAAGGAGTTAATACATCTGTAGATGGCACATTCATACCTGTTTTACTGCTTATCTGTAGCACCATAGACATAGTGTAGGCCTAATTTTACAGAATAATTAATCACTAGCCCGATCGCTTAACTGATCTTTAAACATGCATGCAACTTATTTATCAAATTATAAACGTAGGTTTTCCCCCTTCTCATTTTAAAACTCAGCATGCACATGTTATGCAGGAAGTCAAAAATCATGTTCCTGAGTTCCTTCAATGGGTATATAACATATCAATACTCTTAAAGCTTTGCTTGGTCGGCGAAATGGTTGTGGAAATCTAATTGTTAGCACAATGCATCCAACAACTAATTATTAGGTACAGCTAGAGAAGACATCGAGCATTTATTTCTATTCCAGAGTGTGCTTGTCCAACATAACACACACCGTGGAAAATGAAGTTGGAAATGGTGGAGTTGTAAATGGACAGAAGGGGGTTGACAATATACAATTGGACGGCTTCCAACGGCTGCTAATTTTATTTAATCAAATTTATTACAATACCATAATAGATTAGCTATACAATTTGAAATTTTGTAAATACAATAATTTAAATCCAATGAGTTAATAATGATAATTTCATTCAATTATCCTAATTCACGGTTTGTGATTAACCAAATTAGTGTTGGCGATAATCTATTGTTGCATCACCGTATTTGATATTTAACTTTACTGAACATTGAACACACAATCATTTCATGAAACTTTCAACCTATCAAATATACAACTTTGGCAAATTTTATGAAATATTTTGGAATTTAGATATATTGTTTAACCATTGTATAATTATAATTGCAAAATTTTAGATTAGTTATTAAAAAAACCCACTAAGAGGCTGTAACCATTAATATTGATTTCGTATCCATTGAAACCCATGGTAAACTACACAACTTTTACAACAAATTAAATTGTAATGACCCGGAAATCTGAACCAGTTTGAAAATTTTATTTCTGGGAATTTTGTTGAATTCTTAGTCCAAATTTAAAATTTCCAATTTTAAATAACTCTGAAACAGTTAAAAATGGCCATTTTGCGAACGACCTCGGAATTCGACGAAACCACTTCCGTTGGACCCGGAATGTCATGATATGGCTAGGTTTCAATTTTTAGAATTTTTCGATTTAATATGTGAGCGTAGCGAAAGAAACTGTGTTTGGTCAAATACAGTTGAAATTGGATGGCGTGAAAATAGCCATTTTTCGAACGATCTCAGAATTCGACGAATTTGGCTTTGTTAGAACTGTATCGTCATCACGATGCCAAAAATAATTTTACTGGATTTTTCTGAGTCAGTATGTGGCCGCAGGAAATTAAAACGTATGTTCAAATTTAAATTAAACGAGTTAAGTTGAAAATAAAAGAAAAACATACTGTAACTTCAGAATTGGACATTGGCGATAGCGCCATCGCGTTCAGAAGACGTCAAAACATTAAGTTCGACAGTCGTTGAGCTTCGTTTGGAGATCGTATGTGAGAACAGTAATTTCTAGAATTAATTAATTAAATAAAAAAAACCCTAAAATACAGTATATATACCCGTATACGTGAATAGTGCCTCTTCTTCCTCGTTCCAATTCGTGGCCGCCGAAACCCATTTCAGCTCGAAAATTCAAGCTCCTCTTTCTCCCTCAAAACTTAACGATTTTCAGCATACCATATACCGTTTCGAAGAGAAAACCGAGATCTTCAAATTGGTACCAACCCCGAACCATCTCGTCCACCGTCGCGCCCGCCCCGAGCCTACGAACCCACGCCGGTCGCACCACCGCCGGGCCCACCTGGCACCACCGAGCGCCACCCCCTCCTCGGCGCACCTCGGCCTCTCCAAGTCGGTCGTCGTCCAACAAACGGCACCCCAAACCATCAACTATAGGCTGCGAAAATCGGATCCAAAAATCTGAACAAAAACGAACTATAAAGGGTAATTTTATTTTAATATTTAGCGACGCTTTTAAGCGTGGCTGCTGTAGTTGTTAAAAACCAGTTTATTTTAAATGTTGAAAACTAATGCGTATGAACCCCGATTCTGAAAATTTCAGATCCGACAGGACCGTGACGACGAGTAGCATTTGCTGAGACTGATAGACACATTCTGAAAATTTAATTGGATTTATTATAATTATTATCCAATCAAGGTGAAATTTAATTGGAATTTTACACCGTATGTTGATGGACTATTTTTGTTCATATAAAAATAGAATCATTCACTGTATGTTAATTGACAAATTTTTTTGTCAATATTAAAATAGAAATTGTCCATTGTATGAAAATAGTATTTTTGTCAATGTTAATATAAGAAAACTCCATTGTATGAAATTAGCATTTTTATTTAATGTTAATATAAGAAAACTCCATTGTATGAAATTAGCATTTTTATTTAATGTTAATATAAGAAATTGTCCATTGTATGAAAATAGTATTTTTGTCAATGTTAATATAAGAAAACTCCATTGTATGAAATTAGCATTTTTATTTAATGTTAATATAAGAAATTGTCCATTGTATGAAAATAGTATTTTTGTCAATGTTAATATAAGAAAACTCCATTGTATGAAAGTAGCATTTTTATTTAATGTTAATATAAGAAAACTCCATTGTATGAAATTAGCATTTTTATTTAATGTTAATATAAGAAAACTCCATTGTATGAAATTAGCATTTTTATTCAATGTTAATATAAGAAAACTCCATTGTATGAAATTAGCATTTTTATTTAATGTTAATATAAGAAAACTCCATTGTATGAAAATAATATTTTTGTCAATGTTAATATAAGAAAACTCCATTGTATGAAATTAGCATTTTTATTTAATGTTAATATAAGAAAACTCCATTGTATGAAAATAGTATTTTTGTAATGTTAATAAATAGAAAAAGCACCGTATGTAATATTAACATTATTTTCAATGTTAATAAATAGAAAAAGCACCGTATGTAATATTAACATTATTTTCAATGTTAATAAATAGAAAAAGCACCGTATGTAATATTAACATTATTTTCAATGTTAATAAATAGAAAAAGCACCGTATGTAATATTAACATTATTTTCAATGTTAATAAATAGAAAAAGCACCGTATGTTAAGAAGGATAATTTAACCATAGGATTCATATTAACATTATTTTCAATGTTATTAAAACGAAGATGAAGTGTATGTAAATTTAACATCATTCGCAATGTTAAATAAAAAGAAAATTTCACCGTATGATAGTTACACTATTTTATAACGTTAAGATTTAAAGAACTTGACCGTAGGAAGAATATACATTATTTATAATGTATATAGAAAGAGAATGTACCTCGTAGGAAGAATATACATTATTTATAATGTATATAAAAAGAGAACCTGACCGTAGGTAAAACACACATTATTTATAATGTGTATAAAAAAGGATAATTTACGCCATAGGAAAATGTACATTATTTATAATATAATTGGAAAAGATAGATGAAAAGAAATAAATGGAATGATGTTTTATAATTTACATTTTTAAATGTGAATTATAAAGTATAAAATGAAAATAAAATAAAAAGAACAATTCACCGCCTAATTATGAAATATATTTTCATGTGTGTTAAAGAAGTGAAAAGGTAAAAAGGAGAGATGGATGTATGGACGATGAGTTAAGCGAATTATTTATATTTATATTATATATATATTATATATATATATATATAATTAAAATATAACGAATCGAGCACGGTAGTTTGCGTTTTGAAAACGAACTTTTAAACGATTATACAGGAAGATCCGACCGTCGGATTTTCCCAAAACTGAAACCGCTAAGACCGTCTTGGAAAAATCTTTCCAACGATATAAGTTGCGTTAAAATCCAACGGTTAGATTTTGAGAAATGTGAAAATCAAAATGGATGGAAAACAGCGCCAGTGTCGCCCTTGACCTGAAGCGTCGTAAAATAAAGAAATTAATTATATTAAATAATTAAGGCAAGGATTAATCGTTATAAAACAACATAACGATATGAAATGTGTTTTTCTCAAAATTATGAATGCGAGATTATTTGGAAAGTCCGGATTTATTCCATTCCAAATGATTGTACGATTTCAAGAGTCTAAATATGAAGACGGCGTATGAAGACCGTAAATCTTCCCTCGAATGGACAACGATCAAGACTCTGAATTGGGTAGCTCCCGATTCAAGAGTCGTGGTAATTGTCCAAACGTACGCGTTGGTTTCACGGATTTGACCCTCGCTCAGACCCAGAGCATGGGTGTAAATGGATGGTGTGTCTGACATCGTACCCCATTAAATATCATGTTGTCGGTTTTCTGTTAAAATAAAAATGTTGGTGGTAGAGAATTCATTCTCTACTTAACACCCGTTTATATATTGACAGACGGTTGATGGCACGGTATGGAGTGACGGTGTGGCATGCTAAGATGAAATGATCAAGGTTTCTTGTTGAAAAGCAGAACCTTGTGGTATGGGATGCATGACTTCACAAGCCTCACACACCGGTTGAGTCTAAAAAGGGGGAAGGGGACGCAGGGAAAGTAGCACGTTTCTTTCTAGTTAGTAGTCATTTTACTTTTGTGGATGATGAAATGAGGCGCCTCGGATAGGTCCTATCGGACCAGGGATCGTGTGCTTAGGAATTGCCAATCCTCAAAGCTGTATTTGAGGACCGACCCTGCCATTTCCAAGGGTTAACTGCGGGTAATCCTGAGGCATTAACTAGAGTGTCTCGAATCGGTAAGGAGTCCTCCCTAGCCTGGACTCATGATGGAAACCCAACTTTCCAATACGACCCGACGGATTTGATTGTATTACTAGTATTGGAGACATAATATATGGTACCTATGCTTCCTAGGATTAATACATTGCTTTGTTTTGTTTTAAAAACTATACACTTTAATGATAGTATTAGCTTCGTATTTGGCGTATTTAACATGTTTAACCACCATAAGGTAAAACTCTATCCTCTTGGTGTGCGTTGCATTGTGTGATGGGACCTGAGTCTTATGGTGGTTCCATTTTTCAAAAGACATTGCGTTGTGTTACGTTTTATTTATCTGTACTGACACTGTAGTGATGCACAGCAACCCATTGGTACAACCCGTTCCGCGTTAGCGGCGTGGTCTTTGGATTTGCCTTATTTTGTATGAGTTAAGTTAGTTAAGAATTCTCACACCAGTCCCACGACTGACCCATCGTTTGTTTCACCTTATTGCAAACTTGGGTGCCCTCTCTTCCACACGGGCAGCCAAGTAGGTAGGTTTCCTTTCCGCTTGGAGTTTTCTTTGGAGCTGCTTATATTCTCTCTCTCGGAATTTGCTTTGGTGAAGAGGTGATGACTTGGAGCTTCGAAGACCCTCTATCTTTTGCTTTATCGCATTTTTCCTTTTACTTCAGACATCAGACTTATTTCCATTTCATGTTATTTAATTTGGAGTTGGAACTTATGTCATTTTCTAAATAAAAAAAACTTGTTGTAATAATTTAGATTCTGTGACTGTGGATTTCTATTGCTGATGACATTATATATCCGCTGCTATGATGTTACTTTATGGATTTCCTGTGCTATGTTGTTTCCTGTGAATTGTTATATTATAATTATGTTGTATACCATATGGTTTCTCCTTGCTTTCACTCGTGGAAGTTTGGGGTCATCACAGTTGGTATCAGAGCTTTGGTTTACAAAGCGGAATATAACATATTTATAGTAACTCGTTTACGTAGAATCACATTATTCTACGGCGAACATTTCATAAGGATACATAATAGTCAGTCACTTTATCACCATCTTTTATCTATCCTTTTATCTTATCATTTCTTAAATCATCATTAAAGTTGTTCTGACTCATCCCTTGATTGTACAGAACTAACTTAAAATGAGTACCGCTGCTGCTAGAGCTGCTAGAGTCGCTAGGAGAAGGAGAAATACCACTGAAACCGAGGAGCCCACTGTCCAACAACAACCCCCACCACCACCGCCGCCTCAGCCTTTTGATTTGGATAAGGTGGCAAAGAAATTCAAGAATTTAGGTGGAGTTCCATTCACCGGTTCCGAGACTGTGGTACAAGCTCAGGCGTGGCTGAAAAATTGCGAAAAGATATTTAGAGGACTGGGTCTAGATGATCAGAGGAAGAGATTCACTGCAGCATGGCATCTTCAAGGTGAAGCGCAAAACTGGTGGGAGGTGGTCAACATTGGAGGCGACGAAGATAATATGTCTTGGGATAGATTTAAGGAGCTTTTCAACGACAAATACATTCCGAGGCAGGAGGTAGAAAGGCTGCACGACGAGTTCGCCAATCTGAAGCAAGGCGATAAGTCCATTTCAGAGTATGTTCGTAGGTTCGAGGACCTCTCCCGTTATGCACCTGAACTGATTCGAGATGACTTTCAGAAGAATAAGAGATTCATAAATGGCCTTGCAAGGAAATATATTGATAGAGTCACTGCCCACATCGACCTTTCCTTCAATAAGATGGTGGAGTTCGCTTGCCGTTATGAAGAGAACGACAAGAAGGTTTCTCAGCAGGACAGAGAGAGGAGCTTAGCTAACAACAACAACAAAAGGAAGCAGCCTGAGAAAAAGACCGAAGGGAGTAGTTCGGGGCCCGCTAAGAAGGGGGATAAGTCAAAGGTGCAATGTTTTAACTGCCAGCAGTTTGGACATTATAGCTCGGAGTGCAAGAATCCAAAGAAGGCTAGGAGTGATAGCACCAAGGACTGCTACAACTGCCACAAGAAGGGTCACGTCAAGGCCAACTGCCCACTGTTGAAAGGAGCTCAGATTGCACATGTCTATGAGGGTGCTGGTACACCATCTTCCTCTGCACCTACTGAGGGAGGTAAGCCTGATGTTCTGGATGGTACTGTTTCTATTAAAAATATTCCGATCACTGCTTGGTTTGATACGGGCGCATCAAGAAGTTTTGTTTCTAGCAACACGGTTAAGAAGTTAAATTTAAAACAAAGAAGCCTTAAGGAGCCAACTAATGTTCATAATCTTGTGGGGGGTTCTATCACCCTCGATTTACACTGTAGGGTGCCTATTTCTTACTCTCGTTTCAAATTTCCCTTCGACTTGATCATTATGGATTTTTCAGAATTTGATATTATCCTTGGTCTTGATTGGCTTACAAAATATGACGCTGAGGTGCTTTGCTAAGAAAGAGTAGTGAAGGCGAAACCAGGGTTAGGAAATACCATTGCTATACCTTGCCATGGCTCAAAGCCTGATAGGAAAGCTTTTTGGTCTTCTTTAGAAGTCACGCCCATCTCTTCAGAGAATATTCCTATTGTCAAGAATTACGGGGACGTATTTGAAGAGGTAGATAGTTTGCCGCCGCGGAGGGAAATCGATTTCAGAATTGACCTTGTCCCTAATGCAAGGCCTGTAGTTCATGCTATCCGAAGGATGACCCCTAAAGAAAAAGAAGAGTTGAGTACCCAAACCAAACAGCTCTTAAAGAAGGGATTAATCCGGCCTAGTTTTTCCAATTGGGGAGCAGCTGTAGTGTTTGTCCCCAAATCTGACGGCACTCTAAGGCTCTGTGTGGATTACCACGACCTAAATAAACAGAACTTGAAGAACAAATACCCCTTGCCTCGCATAGATGATTTGATGGACAATTTAAATGGAGCCAAGGTGTTTTCCAAGATGGACCTAGCCACAGGTTTCCACAACTCCGCATAGCCGAAGAATGCATCCCTTTGACCGCTTTCAGAGGTCCTGACTTATTCTACGAATGGTTGGTAATGTCGTTCGGTCTGTGCAATGCTCCAGCCTATTTTGTTGACTTGATGAATAGGGTCTTCAGAGAGGTCTTGAATAAATTCGTCTTAGTCTTCATTGATGATATCTTGATCTTTTCTAAAACCAAGGAGGAGCATGAGGGGCATCTAAGAGAAGTGCTAGAGATCCTGCAAAGAAATGTTCTAAAAGCAAAATTTTCAAAATGCACATTTTGGCAAGAAGAGGTAAAATTCTTGGGCCATGTTGTGTCAAAAGAAGGAATTGCTGTGGACCCGAGCAAAATTTCCGCCATTCAAGATTGGAAGCAGCCGACTACACCCACAGAAGTAAGAAGCTTCCTAGGGTTGGCTGGATATTACAGAAAGTTCATCAAAAAAATTTCCAAGCTATCTGGCCCTTTAACACAGCTCACCAAGAAACATACCAAGTTCATTTGGACGGCAGAGTGTGAGGAGTCCTTCCAAAAGTTAAAGGAGAGTTTGATCACTGCTCCCGTGCTAACCATCATCGATGGCAACCAAGATCTAGCCGTCTATACCGATGCTTCTCAAAATGGTGGTCTTGGCGCAGTATTGATGCAAAGGGGCAAAGTTGTTGCGTATGCAAGCCGTCAACTAAAGCCGCATGAGAAAAATTATCGTGTCCATGACCTAGAGCTGTTGGCCATAGTCTTTTCTTTAAAAATTTGGAGGCATTGTCTCTTGGGCGAAAAATTCGAATTATTCACAGACCATCAATCTTTGAAATATCTCTTCGATCAAAAGGACTTGAATTTAAGGCAGCTAAGGTGGCTAGAATTTCTTGCGGCGTATGATCTCGACATCTTGTATACGCCGGGTAAAGCCAATGTTGTGGAAGACGCACTCAGTAGGAAGGCTGTCATGGTTGCAAGCTTCATCGTTACCCCTTCTTTGATTGATAAAATTTCTACCCTCCAAAAGGAGGATAAGTTTATCCAAAGAATGATCAAGAGAGTTCAAGAAGGTGAAAGCACGAGCTTCCAAATAGATAAAAAGGGAGTCCTTAGATTGCAAGGGAGGATCTGTGTTCCAAAAATCCCAGAGCTCATCAGGGAAGTATTAAATGAAGGGCACAAATCAAAGCTTTCCATCCACCCAGGCGTGAACAAGATGTATCATGATCTAAAGCGCACGTTTTGGTGGAAAGATATGAAGAGAGATATATCCATTTATGTGAGTAGATGTCCTACATGTCAGCGAGTTAAAAGCGATCAACAAAAGCCAGTAGGATTGTTGCAACCATTGCCGGTACCAGAAGGGAAGTGGGACCAAGTCTCTATGGATTTTATAGATGGGTTGCCCCGCACTAGGAAAGGGAATGACAGCATTTGGGTGATCGTGGACCGCTTCACCAAGGTCGCTCATTTCATACCTGTCAAGTCCACCAGAACTGCTCAAAGTCTGGCACAAATTTATCTCAAAGAAATAGTCAGGCTATATGGGTAATAAAACTAAATCTTTCCTTTTCATCGTTTTCTAAATGAAAATGTTCATGTCTAATCAAAGGAAATCTTTCGTGTTAAACAGAGTTCCTAGCTGTATTGTTAGCGACCGTGAACCTAGCAAGTTTTGGGAAGCATTCCAAAATGAGTTGGGAACAAAGTTAAACCTTAGTACCGCATACCACCCTCAGACAGATGGCCAAACTGAGAGGGTGAATCGCATTCTTGAAGATTTGTTGCGGGCTTGCATACTCGATTATGGAGGTTCTTGGGAGGATCACTTGCATTTAGTTGAATTCTCATATAACAATAGCTATCAAGTAAGTTTGAAGATGTCTCCATTCGAAGCCTTATATGATAAGCCATGTAGATCGTCAGCCTGTTGGATTGAAAAAGGAGATCGCCTTGTTTTGGGTCCAGACATGGTCCGAGAAGCTTCAGACAAAGTTGATAAGATTAAGAAGCGGTTATTGGCTGCTCAAAGCCGACAGAAAAGCTATGCAGACAAGCGTAGAAGAGATTTACAATTCTCCGTGGGTGACCATGTGTACTTGAAGGTTTCTCCACTAAGGGGGGTGATTCGATTTGGGAAGTTTGGGAAATTGGCGCCGAGATTCATTGGTCCATTCCCTATTCTCGAAAGGATTGGTACCCTGGCTTATCGAGTGCAGTTGCCCGACTGGTTGCCAGGGGTGCATGATGTATTTCATGTGTCCCAACTCCGCCAGCATGTGCATGACCCAGATTTGATTGAAGATGAACTAAATCAACAAGTCACGGATATTACTCCAAATCTAATAGTAAGGAAAGAGCCGATAAAGATTATTGGCAAGGAAACCCGAGTTCTGAGGAAAAAAAGAATCAACCTTGTTAAGGTGCAATGGAGTGGCGATCCTAGGGACTGCACTTGGTAAACTGAAGTGAGTTTCAAACAGGCCTATCCCAAATGCAGAGTGGATATCTCAGATTGAATTTTGTTTTGAGGTACGCTTAATCATTTCAGTATTCTCTGTGTTGGTTCCTACTCTTCTGTTTTTTTTTCCTTTTTCCTTTTCGAGGACGAACAGTTCTTAAGGAGGGGAGATTATAATGACCCGGAAATCTGAACCAGTTTAAAAATTTTATTTCTGGGAATTTTGTTGAATTCTTAGTCCAAATTTAAAAATTCCAATTTTAAATAACTCTGAAACAGTTAAAAATGGCCATTTTGCGAACGACCTCGGAATTCGACGAAACCACTTCCGTTGGACTCGGAATGTCATGATATGGCTAGGTTTCAATTTTTAGAATTTTTCGATTTAATATGTGAGCGTAGCGAAAGAAACTGTGTTTGGTCAAATACAGTTGAAATTGGACGGCGTGAAAATAGCCATTTTTCGAACGATCTCAGAATTCGACGAATTTGGCTTTGTTAGAACCGTATCGTCATCACGATGCCAAAAATATTTTTTCTGGATTTTTCTGCGTCAGTATGTGGCCGCAGGAAATTAAAACGTATGTTCAAATTTAAATTAAACGAGTTAATTTGAAAATAAAAGAAAAACATACTATAACTTCAGAATTGGACATTGGCGATAGCGCCATCGCGTTCAGAAGACGTCAAAACATTAAGTTCGACAGTCGTTGAGCTTCGTTTGGAGATCGTATGTGAGAACAGTAATTTCTAGAATTAATTAATTAAATAAAAAAAACCCTAAAATACAGTATATATATCCGTATACGTGAATAGTGCCTCTTCTTCCTCGTTCCAATTCGTGGCCGCCGAAACCCATTTCAGCTCGAAAATTCAAGCTCCTCTTTCTCCCTCAATACTTAACGATTTTCAGCATACCATATACCGTTTCGAAGAGAAAACCGAGATCTTCAAATTGGTACCAACCCCGAACAATCTCGTCCACCGTCGCGCCCGCCCCGAGCCCACGAACCCACGTCGGTCGCACCACCGCTGGGCCCACCTGGCACCACCGAGCGCCACCCCCTCCTCGGCGCACCTCGGCCTCTCCAAGTCGGTCGTCGTCCAACAAACGACACCCCAAACCATCAACTACAGGCTGCGAAAATCGGATCCAAAAATCTGAACAAAAACGAACTATAATGGGTAATTTTATTTTCAGATTTAGCGACGCTTTTAAGCGTGGCTGCTGCAGTTGTTAAAAACCAGTTTATTTTAAACGTTGAAAACTAATGCGTATGAACCCCGATTCTGAAAATTTCAGATCCGACAGGACGGTGACGACGAGTAGCATTTGCTAAGACTGATAGACACATTCTGAAAATTTAATTGGATTTATTATAATTATTATCCAATCAAGGTGAGAGTTCCTTTGTTTAAAATTTATATTGAAATAAATTATTCAGTATATGTTGTGGTTTAAATATAAATTCAGATCTGTTTGGTTTGACATGTTGACGATGATGGTTCTATAATAGAATGGCTAATATTAGATCCCTTTGTTTCATGTTTAAATTGTAAATAGAATTGATATGTTTATGGACAAATTTGTGTCATTATAAAATAGAATTATACACTATATGTTAATGGACAAATTTTTGTCATTATTAAAATAGAATATGTCACTACAACAAAAAACACTTTTCGCAACAGGCAATATCTGTTGCAGTAGACCAATTGCAACAGGCCTGCGCCTGTTGGTATAGCCGAAGTTGCTAAAAGTCTGCAACTTTTTCTGCCTGTTGCAATAAACGTTGCGGTATACTTTTTTGCAACTGGCTTTTATTGTTGCAACAGACCATTTTGCAACAGTATATGCCCGTTGCAATAGATTCATAAATCTATAAAAAAAATTATAGCTTATAGATAGTACATATTAAATGTATTTGTTTTAGTAATAGCGTATATCACAGAATAAAATAAACAAAAAAAGATTATTTTAACAATGTTTTAATAGTACAAACAATTACAATAAAAGTTTCTACAATTTTCATACATCATTCATGTGTAACAATTTCTTCGCTCACACAACACATTTTTTTCGAACAGAGTATTTTATACTCATATTTCTACCCAATCATATATACATATACTATAATAAGAGAATAAACTTAGGTCATTGAGGGACTTCTTTGAGCTGTTGCTTGTGCGCAAAAGAGTGCAACTTTTGCGTATCTTAATACTTCTTTAGAGTATCCTTCTAGACTTGAATCCGCTATCTCTTTCAGTCTCCCTTCATCGCGTAGTTGCCATGCCTTTGGAAAATGTAAATACATAAATACTCAAAGGAAAATGAATGAAACCATAAAAACAAAGGTTCGGTTAGAACAAGAATGAGTTTACAAAGGCTTTATATCGTTGGTCCATATGTATAGATTTGGCATCAAGTAACCAATGTTGGAAAAAAAAGGGAAAATGACCGAGTTGAAACACTATCCATGCACATTTTGCCATATACTTTGTACAAATATAAGTCTGGAAGCATGCACAAATCAATAATAAAACATACCATGACTTCACATGCAATTTCCCAGAAAAAGCCCACTATCCATGCACATTTTGCCATATACTTTGTACCAACACCTCGGCTCAACTGACTAATTAAGTTGAAACACTCCTACCAGAACAGTAAAACAAATATACAAATTAAGAAATAATAAATAGCCAGGCGAGTTACAAGTAAAGACAGTAATGCAATATAAATAATGACTGCTTTTGATTCAGTTTTGAGACCCTAAACTTGAGTGGTGCTGCATACTAATAGATAACCCTATATCTGAAGCCTATAGAAGCTTCTTACATGGATGAACCATTGCAATCCCCACGGGACTAAGAACAAGAACAATACATGGACTGATATATAAAATAAATACTGCAGTTAATGATGATAAAAGATGCAAAATTCAAATGGAAAACAGAGAAATTCACAAAAGAAAATGGCCTCGCCTAATGATGAACACAATGAATTAATTAATAAACTAGATGTGTAACTGAAAGTCATCAGAACAAACTCCAAGACCGATACGTGACTGTGCTTGGGTTATAATTACAAACAACTTATATTTTAAGCTTTAATCTACAAAATAATGTAACAATTAGGACAGTGGTGAATCAGGATTAAACCCAAATGTCACCCCAAAGAAGGATTGTGAAGACGTTCATGTAGCTGTTCTGAAATGAAAATAAAACATTCATGTCTCAACGAAGCAAATTCAGCTACCAATTGTCCAATTCAGGCACTGATAAATAACATGAGCCTATGTATCTTTTTCGAGTCATTTAGAAAACATATAACAAGATGTTAGCTTTACAGCAGATTCAGCTACCAATTCTCCAAACGCACAGGTTCCATGACAACTAAGGAGATGATTGGAAATTTTACATAATTGGTATAAAAAATTGGTGTTATTCATACTCTAGTTCCATTTCTAGAGGACTAAAAAATAAATTGATATAAAAAAAATACCCAAACAAATTCCAGTCAATCAAACATTAATTGGATATTCTATTTCCATTTCTGAAAACTGTGTAAGTTCGCACCTGATAGAGATGGAATTCGAGCTGGAAAACTTGATCGACGATACCTGAAAACGAGTAGGAATTCGACAGTTGAATCGATTTTTGCTACTTGGGAAAGAGGGAGCAATGAGAAGCGAAAAGATTACCTGGGAAAACTAGGATGTAGGAGGCGGCGGAAAATTAGGGTTCGGTCGTAGGAGGCGTAGACTTTGAACAGGGAGATTATCGGAATGGTTTAAGCGTCGATGTCCTGATAGAGATGCCATGGCCGCCATCTATTTTGCTTAGGGTTTTTTAATTCAATTTTGGGATAAAGTATTCTGATGCGTCTCCATTTGGTTTATGTCCTAATGAAGCCCATAGAATTACGCTCCTGTAGATTCATTTCCCTCCACACGAAAATTATTTCCCTCCACACGAAAATTATTTCCCTCCACTCCATTATCAAATACAGGTTAGTGGATAAACGCAAATCATTGTTTATTATTGTTTTTAAATTATTGATTATTATTGTTTTTTAATTATTCATCATAAGTCACTATATAATAAATCGTTAAATTAAAGTTGCTAACCTATATTTATGAACTATTGTTTATGAGTTATCAATTATAATATATTACTATATATTAGGTAAATATAATTATTTATACATTATTATTTGTAATTATTACCGTTGCCTGTTGAATTCAAATTCAACAGTACACAAAATGATTATTATTGTGGCCGAACCCCGTTAGCGGGGGCGTTGCCCCCGCACCCCCACCTAGGGGGGTTGCCACCCCCCCTGGACCCCCCCTCCGTAGGGATCATATTTGACAAAAGGTTTTGGAAAAACTTTAAACACAATCTAATTAATTATTAAAAATAATTATAGATTATTAAAATATTACTTATTAACTACCCAAAATGATTATAAATTATTAAAATACTACTTAATTTGATCTCAAATTTTAAACTCAGGCACAAACGGTATTTCTCATTCTTCGAACAGGACGCGATGTCCAGCTAGAATACATATTTTAGTTTTTTGGATGAAAAAAATAAAGGTTGGAGCAAAAAATTTAAAAGTTTGAACCAAAAAAGTTATTGTATTTTTTCTACTTCTTACCAAACAAAGATACTATTCACTTAAATTTTAATACTAGTTTAATAATGTCAACAATTGTTAGTAAAAACTAATTAATTATTATTCATCCATTTACCGTATATTATTAACATAAATATTTCACATTTCAAACTGATTAGTAATTACTATCCGCTAATTTTTATTATTATTATTTTACTATCATTAGTTCATTACAATCATTTATATTTATCTGTTTTCTTAACTTTTTAATTAATTGGTCATTATTATTATTTATTATTTATTGCTTATTTATTATTTATTAATTAATTATTGCAAGTGGTGAAAACACTTGCTAAAGATAACTTTTTGCAACAGGTCTGGAAGCGCAGTTACAAATTATATATATGTATATGTGTGTGTGTGTGTATATATATATATTAACTATTATGCTTATACTTCTTATATTATAACCGAATATTACTTGGGGAAAAATAATTTTTAAAAGTGTGTTTTTTGCAAGTGGCTTTACCTGTTGCAAAAAAATTACAGTTATCGCAACTGGTGAAAACAGTTGCTAAATATATATTTTTTGCAACTGGTTTGAAAGTGTAGTTGCAAACAGTATGTCTATTGCAACAGGAATGAAAGAGCTGTTGCTAAAAGTATGTTTTCGCAACAGGCATGAAAGCGCTGTTGCGAAAAATATACTTTTCGCAACAGGAAGGAAAGGCCTGTTGTTAAATCTTATCTATTGCAACAGGTACGAAAGGCCTGTTGCTAAATATCATTTACTGCAACTGACATTTGAGGCCTGTTGCAAATAGCTAGTTGCGATAGGGTATTTTTCTTGTAGTGTGTCACCATATGTTGAGATGGACAAATTTTTGTCATTATTAAATAGAATTATACACTATATGTTTATGGACAAATTTTTGTCATTATTAATATGGAATTTTACACCGTATGTTGATGGACTATTTTTGTTCATATAAAAATAGAATCATTCACTGTATGTTAATTGACAAATTTTTTTGTCAATATTAAAATAGAAATTGTCCATTGTATGAAAATAGTATTTTTGTCAATGTTAATATAAGAAAACTCCATTGTATGAAATTAGCATTTTTATTTAATGTTAATATAAGAAAACTCCATTGTATGAAATTAGCATTTTTATTTAATGTTAATATAAGAAATTGTCCATTGTATGAAAATAGTATTTTTGTCAATGTTAATATAAGAAAACTCCATTGTATGAAATTAGCATTTTTATTTAATGTTAATATAAGAAATTGTCCATTGTATGAAATTAGCATTTTTATTTAATGTTAATATAAGAAAACTCCATTGTATGAAATTAGCATTTTTATTTAATGTTAATATAAGAAAACTCCATTGTATGAAATTAGCATTTTTATTCAATGTTAATATAAGAAAACTCCATTGTATGAAATTAGCATTTTTATTTAATGTTAATATAAGAAAACTCCATTGTATGAAAATAGTATTTTTGTCAATGTTAATATAAGAAAACTCCATTGTATGAAATTAGCATTTTTATTTAATGTTAATATAAGAAAACTCCATTGTATGAAAATAGTATTTTTGTAATGTTAATAAATAGAAAAAGCACCGTATGTAATATTATCATTATTTTCAATGTTAATACATAGAAAAAGCACCGTATGTAATATTAACATTATTTTCAATGTTAATAAATAGAAAAAGCACCGTATGTAATATTAACATTATTTTCAATGTTAATAAATAGAAAAAGCACCATATGTAATATTAACATTATTTTCAATGTTAATAAATAGAAAAAGCACAGTATGTAATATTAACATTATTTTCAATGTTAATAAATAGAAAAAGCACCGTATGTTAAGAAGGATAATTTAACCATAGGATTCATATTAACATTATTTTCAATGTTATTAAAACGAAGATGAAGTGTATGTAAATTTAACATCATTCACAATGTTAAATAAAAAGAAAATTTCACCGTATGATAGTTACACTATTTTATAACGTTAAGATTTAAAGAACTTGACCGTAGGAAGAATATACATTATTTATAATGTATATAGAAAGAGAATGTACCTCGTAGGAAGAATATACATTATTTATAATGTATATAAAAAGAGAACCTGACCGTAGGTAAAACACACATTATTTATAATGTGTATAAAAAAGGATAATTTACGCCATAGGAAAATGTACATTATTTATAATATAATTGGAAAAGATAGATGAAAAGAAATAGATGGAATGATGTTTTATAATTTAAATTTTAAATGTGAATTATAAAGTATAAAATGAAAATAAAATAAAAAGAACAATTCACCGCCTAATTATGAAATATATTTTCATGTAAGTTAAAGAAGTGAAAAAGGTAAAAAGGAGAGATGGATGTATGGACGATGAGTTAAGTGAATTATTTATATTTATATTATATATATATAATTAAAATATAACGAATCAAGCACGGTAGTTCGCGTTTTGAAAACGAACTTTTAAACGATTATACAGGAAGATCCGACCGTCGGATTTTCCCAAAACTGAAACCGCTAGGACCGTCTTGGAAAAATCTTTCCAACGATATAAGTTGCGTTAAAATCCAACGGTTAGATTTTGAGAAATGTGAAAATCAAAATGGATGGAAAACAGCGCCAGTGTCGCCCTTGACCTGAAGCGTCGTAAAATAAAGAAATTAATTATATTAAATAATTAAGGTAAGGATTAATCAGTATAAAACAACATAACGATATGAAATGTGTTTTTCTCAAAATTATGAATGCGAGATTATTTGGAAAGTCTGGATTTATTCCATTCCAAATGATTGTACGATTTCAAGAGTCTAAATATGAAGACGGCGTACGAAGACCGTAAATCTTCCCTCGAATGGACAACGATCAAGACTCTGAATTGGGTAGCTCCCGATTCAAGAGTCGTGGTAATTGTCCAAACGTACGCGTTGGTTTCACGGATTTGACCCTCGCTCAGACCCAGAGCATGGGTGTAAATGGATGGTGTGTCTGACATCGTACCCCATTAAATATCATGTTGTCGGTTTTCTGTTAAAATAAAAATGTTGGTGGTAGAGAATTCATTCTCTACTTAACACCCGTTTATATATTGACAGACGGTTGATGGCACGGTATGGAGTGACGGTGTGGCATGCTAAGATGAAATGATCAAGGTTTCTTGTTGAAAAGAAGAACCTTGTGGTATGGGATGCATGACTTCACAAGTCTCACACACCGGTTGAGTCTAAAAAGGGGGAAGGGAACGCAGGGAAAGTAGCACGTTTCTTTCTAGTTAGTAGTCATTTTACTTTTGTGGATGATGAAATGAGGCGCCTCGGATAGGTCCTATAGGACCGGGGAACGTGTGCTTAGGAACTGCCAATCCTCTAAGCTGTATTTGAGGACCGGCCCTGCCATTTCCAAGGGTTAACTGCGGGTAATCCTGAGGCATTAACTAGAGTGTCTCGAATTGGTAAGGAGTCCTCCCTAGCCTGGACTCATGATGGAAACCCAACTTTCCAATACGACCCGACGGATTTGATTGTATTACTAGTATTGGAGGCATAATATATGGTACCTATGCTTCCTAGGATTAATACATTTCTTTGTTTTGTTTTAAAAACAATACACTTTAATGATAGTATTAGCTTCGTATTTGGCGTATTTAACATGTTTAACCACCATAAGGTAAAACTCTATCCTCTTGGTGTGCGTTGCATTGTGTGATGGGACCTGAGTCTTATGGTGGTTCCATGTTTCAAAAGACATTGCGTTGTGTTACGTTTTATTTATCTGTACTGACACTGTAGTTATGCACAGCAACCCATTGGTACAACCCGTTCCGCGTTAGCGGCGTGGTCTTTGGATTTGCCTTATTTTGTATGAGTTAAGTTAGTTAAGAATTCTCACACCAGTCCCACGACTGACCCATCGTTTGTTTCACCTTTTTGCAAACTTGGGTGCCCTCTCTTCCACACGGGCAGCCAAGTAGACAGGTTTCCTTTCCGCTTGGAGTTTTCTTTGGAGCTGCTTATATTCTCTCTCTCGGAATTTGCTTTGGTGAAGAGGTGATGACTTGGAGCTTCGAAGACCCTCTATCTTTTGCTTTATCGCATTTTTCCTTTTATTTCAGACATCAGACTTATTTCCATTTCATGTTATTTAATTTGGAGTTGGAACTTATGTCATTTTCTAAATAAAAAAACTTGTTGTAATAATTTAGATTATGTGACTGTGGATTTCTATTGCTGATGACATTATATATCCGCTGCTTTGATGTTGTTACTTTATGGATTTCCTGTGCTATGTTGTTTCCTGTGAGTTGTTATATTATAATTATGTTGTATTCCATATGGTTTCTCCTTGCTTTCACTCGTGGAAGTTTGGGGTCATCACATAAATTCTAGTAGACAAATTAAGATTAAGTTTATTTCAAAAAGAGTGAAAGATTTATTAAATATATTAATTAACCAGCAAAACTGTTGTTAATAATAGCCAACTCGGAAAAGCATGATTATACAGCTGCCTAGTCCAAAATAAATTCATTACCTTTCTCCTTTAAACCCTAAATCATTCACTTTAAAATTTAGATATATTGTTCATGGCATTTGTGTGCAACTGTTGCGATGGATTTTAGCGTAAGTTCTCCGACAATTTTTCATCATATCACTCAATATAAAATTCTAACTTTGAATTTATTTACCAATGTTTTAGCGTCAGATATGTATTTTTTTTTTAAAAAAAATAAAATAAAATTATTTATAAATAAATATCAATAAATCTTTGCTAATTAGCAAGGGATTTGCAACGAATTTTAATTTATGTGAACATTTAATCGAACAACATATATTGGTAATCTAACGGTAAACCCTACCAAAATTAGCAAGGGATTAAAGGCAGAATGTTTACCATATTTTTGTTTTTTCTTTCCTATTTTGTCGGCAGTCCGTGGCTATTCCCTTTCTAAAAAATATATATTGTTATATGTGATCTGTGTTTGTGAGGATTTAACACCGCATTGGGTGTTAGTGCCATTTTTCGATCTAACATTTTGGCGTGCTAAGAGGGGAGAAAGCTATCACTTCAATTTCTAGCTTGCAAGGACATAGAATGCTTAACATTTTGGCCTGATGGTCAAAAGGAAGAAACATGGAACCTTCTCTCGTGTTGGATGTGTTGACGCAGAAGGCACAAGAAACGAGGCGAGCCAGAAGACTTCTTCTCGCAGAGATCAATCAGATTGCTTGACTAGAGATGAAATAGATGGCGTTCTCGCCGAATTGAGAACTCAAATGGCACGACAAGATGAACTTCTCTAGAAACAATAGGAAATTATGAACGAATTCTTCGCTCGGATGGATGGAAGATCGAGCAACAACCCTCAACTCGTCGGGACAAACACTGTTGATGTTCAAGCAGCGACAAATTTGGCTCAACTAGATCATGACCACCGGGTCGGGTCGGATCCTACCCGAACCGCAGCTGGAAATATGGAACTGGATGGGACCAGGGGCAATGCAGCTGAAGGTGTACAAAAAGCTCCAACCAACAACATTCTGGATGAGAACACTGGATTTGCAACGAACTCAGTCTATGCTCAGCCAACATCTTCTCTTGTTCGAATACATTTAGCAGCACAAGGATCAGCTCAACTTCAACATGAAGTCACTCGGGTCGGAGCCTCAAGACCCGATCGGGTCGAATTATTCGACCCACAAACCGAACCCACATTCGACCCGACTCTCGGAGACCAGCGTGGGTTCTCTCCCTCTCACACTCCGAATGTTGGGGTACTAGCGCAAGATTGGATGACTGGCGAGAGTTATTAACCGATGGAAATCACATTGCAAACGTGATTCGACGCTTCACGAAGGGCGGCACTTCTCAACATGACGTTGATGACGTCAATAACAATCCATTCACACGGAAAATCAGGAATTCCTGTAACCCTCCAAACTTCAAACTTCAAACTTCTAGTTCTGGAACCATATAACAGCAGGACCGATCTTACTGTACATTTGATGCACTATATGCATCACATGAAAGTTTTATCAGCGTCAAGCAACATTATGGCCAAATGCTTCTCCCTCTACTTAACTGACATAGCTGCTACGTGGTTTCGGCAGATGGAATCTGAATCGATCAACAGCTGGAACGTGTTGGTTGCTCGCTTCATCGAACAATGTCGGGTCCACATCTCTTGACCCAAGGACGTCATGTCACTCACTTCAATTAAACAGAGGTCCGGTGAAACTCTGTGTTCACTCCTGGAAAGATTCGACGCTGCAGTAGTATCGGTTGATCGACTTAAACCGTCGATGTATCCGACATTCTGGATAAGTTGGATTTCAAAACTTCATTGCACCAAGATCCACTGCGAGATCTTGGCGAATTCTACTTCGAAGTAGATAGATTTCTGCATGAGGAAGATGCAAACTCCGAGAAGGACATTCTCGATGCTAACATGGTCATGGATGAGAAACCATCCAACAAAGTAAAAGCCACTGCTTAGACTGATCGTAACGCTCCGCCTTGGAGAGAGACCAAATATGATAAATACACTAAACTCAGTGCTACACTATCCGACATCTACATGGGCACGAACGGTGCTCTCTCCTATCCAAAACCTCCCAGGAGGGAGCCAACGTTGAGAGAACACGATTCTGGAAAGCATTGCATATTTTATGACATGGACGATCATAACACCAATGACTGCAGGCATTTGCAAGATTTAATCGAGGAACGGGTTAGACGTGGAGAGCTGCCCGAGTATATCAAACAACCAACGGCGCCTACACCCGCGCTGCCACCTCCTGCTCCCGGAAGAAGAAATGATCCTTTATCGAGCTCTCGTGGGATCATCATCAGCTGATCCGGATTAGATCACTTTGCATTTTCTACATTTCTTAGGCTTTAAGATATGTTTATGTTTTCTTTCTCCTTTTTGTCATCCGAATTGCTAAGTTGAAGTCCACACGCATGAGATTAGGATGTAATCCCTAGGTGTGCTCTAGATTCAATGATAAACCAAACATGATTTGTTTGTAATCGCATTTGAATTGAATAAATTGCACTTTCTAGCATGGATTACGTTTGGCGCCTTAAGTATCTTGTCAGGATATGGCAAGGTTCTCAATCTAAACTAAAGTATGACTTATACTTATCTCGGAACCCTAGACAAGGATTATGCTTAGGGACGGACTATCTTGTTAAGATGTGGCAAGTGTAGCTCTATCTCGAAATGAGTATGGTTTATGCTCAGTTGGATTCCTCTATATGGATTATACACGGGAACGTATAATTGTCCTGTCAGGATCGGACAGATGAACTCAATAAAACTCGAGTATGGCTTATGCTCAGTTTGAACTCCTAAGTATGGATTATGCCTGAAAGGTTGGGTTCCCTGGCCAGGATTTGGCAGGATGGTTCGAACATTACCTAAGTATGGTTTATGCTCAAAATAGACGCCCAAGCATGGTTTATGCTCGAAAAGGTTAAGTAGTACTTGTTGGATCTCACTAAATAGCGTTTTGATTATGATAACTATACATGTACATATATATATATCAACTAGAAAGATGTTCGATAACAGAACCAAGAACTTAGATTGAAGATTATATGCGTTAAGAGTCTATGAGTTTTAGTTTCAATTGTTAAAATCATCCTTAATGATACACACACATACACATTTTACATATATTTAGTTTTCAAATGACATGCGCAAAGACATAGGTTTGTTTCAGGACATAGACGTCTGAAATATTTTAATCAGACGTCTGTTTGCTCCAATGAATTTAAATTTCATACAATATTCAAATGTCTAACATAAATATTTCAGACGTCTGAATTACCATCGAAATGGCTTATTTCTTTGCTGTTTAAATTTCAACTACAAATCAGACATCTGAAATTATTATTCAGACATCTGAAAATGAAAGGGTGCAACCTTTCAATGAAGAGTTGCTACTTCTGATTCATATCTTTTGAATAAAACTCTTCATGATCAGTTGCAATCTTTCGTACTTTATAAATAGAGACTCCACCAATTTCTTTTACTCACTGAAAAATATTCTAATCCTTTCTATCTTATTCAAAGCATTCAAAATCTCTAAAGAACTCTATTTTCTCATTCTTAAGATTTCAAATCTTCCATATTCTTTCACAAACTACACGTTTATCATTAAGAAAAGATTATATGAAGGGGGTACATCAAATTGACATATCCGTGTTATCAAGAACACAAGTTTTCATTAATTATTCTGTATTGTGGAAGTCCTCTTCAGCTGTCGAGGCAAGAAATCCCGTTCAGCTGTTCGGGTAATTGTGAACCTATTCCTCTGGGTGGAGTGAGGGTTATTGTATTAGTGAAATACTAGAAGAGAGTCTGTGATTGGATGTAGGACAGTGGTCCGAAGCAGTATAAAATCGACTATGTCATTTTATTTACAGCTTGTACTTCACTATTTACACGATACATTGCTTATACTCCATACTATTCAATCCTACCACTGCATAGACTCTTTCAATTGGTTTCAGAGCAAGGCCACACAACAAAAAAAACACCATATTACAACTTTAGTTTTACGATTGTAGGAAAAGCAAGTTGTAATAAATGTCTTTTTACAACAGTCAATTCCCTAAAGTTGATATAAACATATTTTTACAACTTTTTATTTTGTTAGTTGTGATAGATGCCTATTACAAACTTCATGTTTATAATATTTATATTTAATAACTAATTATATTAATATTTAATAATAATTAATAATAAACTTTTAAATCAATAATATTTATTAATTATTATTAAATAATTAATATTTAATAAATAGTAATTTATTTTTAATAGTTAATTCTTTTAATAATTATTAATCGATTATAACTAAGTAGAAAATAAGTAAAAGCTAAATAATAATTATTATTAATAATTAATATTTGATTTGGTAGCAACTATTTCAGTAGTTTTAATAAATATAATTTTGGCAACTTGTTCGTTCAACAGTTAACAACCGCTTGTTTGTGCTTTTGATAGATTTTTTTTATTTGCATGTAAACTTAATGTTGTAAAAATTATATTTGCATGTAAACTTAATGTTGATAGAGTGGTTAACCAATCACTACAAGAAATTAAATTATAATTAAGAAGTAACAAAAATTAATTAAATTAATTATAGTAAGTATAAAATGAGAAGTAAGATTAGTAAGTAAAAAATAAGAAGTATGAACAAATAAGTAGAAGTGAGAAGCAACAAAAATTTCATACTAGGATATAAATATTTAATGTTGACATAATAATTTCATTTATTTTCCCCCATCATTTATTGATAATGTTCTATTTTTAGTTGTTTGTGTCTTTTCACTAACCATATGCTCCAAGCGCAATTACAAAATAACAAAGCCGAAATCCACTTTTCCCTCGCAAGCGGAACTTTTGGCTCCAAACCCTAGGAATTCCCCCCCAAAATCGAAAATTTTGGCTCCAGCATCCTAATTTTTTTCCCGCACTGCCTCTTTCCTCTTTTCAGATCTAAACATTTCATCTTCCATTTTCATTCCTTTCACACAAAAATTCTGCATCCAATTCTTTTTCTTTTCCTTCTGTTGAATCCCGCTATATAGTATTTTGACTATGACAACTATACAAGCTCATTAATATATATAATTGACTAACTCTGTTTTGTAGAAAGATATTTTCGACAATCAGATTCAAGAAATTATAGATCATATATATTGTAAGAATCTGCTAGTCCTACAATTTTATGTTAAAGTCTTCCTTGATGATTACACACACACGTGTTATATACATATATATTCAATATAAAATAGGCTAGGAATAGGCTGATTACAGGAAACAGACGTCTGGTCTGAAAATTTCAGATGTCTGTTTGCTGAAACAGATTGTTCTTCACTACAATATTCAGACATCTGTTTCAAATATTTCAGACGTCAGATTTCACCCAGAATTGCACTATTTCCTTGCTGACTATACCTTTACATATAAACAGACATGTAAAAATAATTTTCAGACATCTGATTCTGAAAGGTTGCATCTTCTATGAAGAGACACAACTATTTTATCCATAGCTCTTCATCAAAACCTTTCGTGATCAGTTGTATCTTTTTATATATTATAAATAGGGAGTTGATTAATTGATCTAATCATCGAATTTTATTCTAATTCTCTCTATCTTATTCAAAGCTCTCTAAGTTCTAAAAAGCAATCTATTTTCATACTTGAGATTTTTATTTTATTTTTGGCAAGGCCGACTAGTTTTTAAGGTGATCGCAAATACCTTTATTAAGAGAGAGGAAATGGTACTCTGGACATACACAGAGTAACAATTGGTTTGAAGTGTCTAGTCACTATCAAAACGACAAAATAGCAAAAGTAACAACATTACTGCATACAAAAGATAACATTAGGAAGCTACAAATCTACAGAAGAACCTGATAGGAGCATGAAGGGTCATATAACGATAAAGAACCATGGGCAAAGAGCCGAGCAATCCAGGTGAAGGGGATCTATGGATCATCACCAACAACTTCATCATCGTAGAAAAAACCGGTGTAAGGAGTCATAATATGCTTGAAGATCCAATGGAGAAGGGCCAAATCATCTACTTTGTTAGGAGCCAATAGACGGTTATGGTCCCATAGAGGATCCTGCAAGAGAACTACATTGTTTTCTCCAACGTCACCTTCAGTACTCAAGGTTAGTTTATCACCATCTGGTTCATAGAATATACGACTACGATCTTCCACTTTATCATCAATAAAGATGAAGAAAACTTCATTTGTGTCACAATGCATGCCAGAGGAAGAGTGAACCCAAGCATTCTCTAGCTCACTCCAAGTGATGTCAGGATCAGGATGAACGTCAGGCAAGATAGTTGGATGCTTAACCATACTTGAGACTTTTAAACTTCCATATTCCTTCACATGCTTCACGATTATCATCAAGGAAAGGCTATAGGAAGGGTGTATTTAATATTAGACAATCCGTGTTATCAAGAACACAGAAGAGTCAACAATTATTCTTTATTAGTGAAGACCTCTTCAGTGGTTGAGGAAAGAAATCCCGTTCGTGTGTTCGAGAAATTGTGAACCTATTCCTCGGGGTAAAGTGAGGGTTTTAGTGTTAGTGAAATACCAGAAGTGAGTCTGGGACTGGACGTAGGACAGTGGTCCGAACCAGTATAAAATCGACCATGTGATTTTACTTACAGCTACTACTTTACCATTCTATATTTATACTCCATACTACACGATCCTATACCGCAGCATAGCCTCTTTCAATTGGTATCAGAGCAAGGCCATCCTATAACTGTAACACCGTTATTCGATATTTTGGTATAATGGAGAATAACCCAAATACTAGCTCAACTACTTTTGCCCAAGGACAATCTACTCAAAGACCTCCACTATTCAGTGGACTACATTACAATTACTGGGCTACAAGAATGAGAATTTATATGCAAGCAAGTGGCTTTAGTGCATGGCATGCTACTCAAAAAGAGTTCACGGCACCCACAACTGAATATTCAACTTGGACAATAACTCAAAAAGAAGAAGCCAATGCAAATGCAAAAGCTATGAACATGCTATATTGTTCTCTCGATAGAAATGAATTCAATCGTGTTAGCATCTATACATCAGCATATCAGATATGGGAGACACTCAAAACTATTTATGAAGGAACAAACAAAGTTAAGCAAACAAAAATTTCAATGCTGAAGAATCAATTCCAAAACTTCAAGATGAAGCAAAGTAAAACCATCAATGAGATGTATTCGAGATTTCAAGACATTTTACATGCATTAATAGGATTGGGAGAAAAATATAGTGACTTTGATATTGTGTCAAAAATATTAAATTCTTTAACCGAAGATTGGGAAAGAAAAGTATTGGCTATTGAGGAAGCTAATGATTTATCAACTATGAAACCTGAAGAACTCATAGGAATTCTCATGTCTTATGAATTTAATCTTCAAGTAAAAAGAGAATTAGCTCAAGAGAAAAAGAATGTGGCATTTCATGCAGATAAAGAAGATTCTGAATCAGAGGACAAAGATTTAGCCTTTATTGCCAAGAATTTTAAGAAATTTCTAAAATATAGAAAAGGAAATTTCAAAAAGAATACCTCAAACAAACCTTCATCCTCAAAATTGGAATGTTTCAATTGTCATAAGAAGGGTCACATGATAAAAGATTGTCCAGAGATGAAAGAAAATCAGAAGAACTTCAATAACAAGAATAAGAAAGAAAAAATTCAAAAAGAAAGCTTTTTCTATTACATGGGACAGCTCAGTTTCAGAATCATCAGAAAGTGACAGTGATAATGAAAGTGACAATGAACAAGAAAATGTATGCTTCATGGCTCAAGAATCTGATACCTAACTCTTAGGACCCTATCAAAAAGTGGGTACCAATATGCTTATTAATATTTTTTTGCAGGTCCCACTCAAAAACAGAAAATGGATCTTAGACAGTGGTTGCTCAAAACACATGACTGGAGACAAAGATATGCTAACCAATATTTCATACTTTGACGGTGGCTTAGTTAACTTCAGAGATAGCTCAAAAGGTTTTATCATTGGCAAAAGAGATGTGTGCAACTACGGTATTTCAAATTTACCTCTTATTACTAATGTTTCTTTAGTTAAAAAAATTAAAACATAATTTACTAAGTATCAGTCAATTATGTGACAAAGGTTTTAAGATAACTTTTTCTGAAAATAAATGTATTATTTTTGAAAAAGAACAAAACCTTATTTTTCAAGGAAATCGAGATAGAAATATTTATGTTTTAAATATGAAAGTTAATAATAATAAGGAAATGTGTTTGATTGCAAATAACAACGATTCTTGGTTATGGCACAAGCGTTTATGTCACATAAACTTTAAAACTATTAAAAAACTTTCGAAACATGAATTAGTAAAAGGTTTACCAAAAATAAATTTTAAAATAAACAATCTTTGTGAAGACTTTCAAAAGGGGAAATTAACCAAGTCTACTTTTGAATCAAAAAGGGTTATTTCAACTTTACAACCATTAGAACTATTACATATGGACTTGTTTGGTCCTATTCAAGTTCAATCAATTAATCACAATCGTTATGTTTTTGTGATAATTGATGATTTCTCAAGATATAAATGGACTATATTTATGAAAAATAAAAGTGATACTTTTGAACACTTTAGAAATTTTATTAAAAGAATTCAAAATTCTAAAAATTTAAAAGTAAAAAATATTCTAAGTGATCACGGTGGAGAGTTCGAAAATGAATATTTTGAACATTTTTGTAAAAAGAAAGAATAAATCATAATTTTTCTTGTCCTAGAACTCCACATCAAAATGGAGTTGTAGAAAGAAAGAATATAACTTTACAAGAATGTGTTAGAACTCTACTTAATGGAAGTTCTTTATCTAAGCAGTTTTGGGCAGAAGCTGTAAAAACTGCTTGTTACGCATTAAATCGTATTTCTATTCGACCTTTATCTAAAAATACTCCTTATGAACTTTTTAATGAAAAGAAACCAAATATCTCTTATTTTAAAGTTTTTGGTTCTAAATGTTTTATCCATAACACTAAAGATAAACTTGGAAAATTTGACGCAAAAGCTGATCACTGAATTTTTGTTGGGTACTCAAAACGTAGTAAAGCTTATCGCTTTTTTTAACAAACGTACTAATATCATAAATGAATCTATACATGTATCTTTTGATGAAAATTTTAATAAACACATAAATAAAAAGACGATAATGAAATTATTGAAAATACGGGTCTTGAAAATACGGAAAATAATCCTATAGAGCATATTCGATCACCTCCCAGAATATTAAGAGATCAACCTACACAAAATATTATTGGTAAAATTGACACACACGTTCGAACTAGAAGTCAACTAAATCAAATGGGTCATGTAGCATTCCTTTCAACCGTTGAACCCAAAAATCCGAAAGAAACCTCTACCGATGATTACTGGATTATTGCTATGCAAGAGGAACTAAACCAATTCGAACGCAATGATGTGTGGGAACTCGTACCTAGACCAAACGACCAATCTGTTATCGGTACAAAGTGGGTATATAAGAACAAGGCAGATGAACTCGGAAATATTACACGAAATAAAGCCAGATTAGTTGCTCAAGGGTACAATCAGGAAGAAGGTATCGATTATGAAGAAACTTTTGCACCTGTAGCAATACTAGAAGCCATACATATTTTATTAGCATACGCAAGTTTTCATAATTTTAAACTTTACCAAATGGACGTTAAAAGCGCCTTTTTAAATGGTTTTATTAAGGAAAATGTTCACGTAGAACAACCACCATTATTCGTACATAAGAAATTTCCAAATCTTGTATGTAAACTTAAGAAAGTTTTGTGCACAAAACTCTACTATGTGCATAACTGTGTGATGTCAGGAATTGTCGTACTTTATCTATGTTTATATATGTTTGTGTGTATTACATCTATCCTTAAATTCTTCAATAAGTATTCTTTTTTGTCAAATGACAAAGGGGGAGAAATAAGTGACGTTATATGCATATTGACAGGGGGAGCTTATATAGTTGTCATTAGTCAAAAAGGGAGAATGTGGCATCCCGCTACTTAGTATTTCGGCTATGACAACTATACGAGCTCATTAATATATATTATTGACTAACTCTTATTTGCAGGAAGATATTTTCGGCAATCAGATTCAAGAAATTATAGATCATATATATTGTAAGAATCTGCTAGTCCTAGAATTTTATGTTAAAGTCTTCCTTGATGATTACACACACACACGTGTTATATATATATATATATTCATTATAAAATAGGCAAGGAATAGGATGATTACAGAAAACAGACGTCTGGTCTGAAAATTTCAGACGTCTGTTTGCTGAAACAAATTGTTCTTCACTACAATATTCAAAAGTCTGTTTCAAATATTTCAGACGTCTGATTTCACCCCGAATTGCACTATTTCCTTGCTGACTATACTTTTACATATAAACAGACATCTAAAAATAATTTTCAGACATCTGATTCTGAAAGGTTGCATCTTCTATGAAGAGACACAACTATTTTATCCATAACTCTTCATCAAAACCTTTCGTGATCAGCTGTATCATTTTATATATTATAAATAGGGAGTTGATTAATTGATCTAATCACCGAATTTTATTATAATTCTCTCTATCTTATTCAAAGCTCTCTAAGTTCTAAAAAGCAATTTATTTTCATACTTGAGACTTTTAAACTTCCATATTCCTTCACATACTTCACGATTATCATCAAGGAAAGGCTATAGGAAGGGTGTACTTAACGTTAGACAATCTGTATTATCAAGAACACAAAAGAGTCAACAATTATTCTGTATTAGTGAAAACCTCTTCAGTGGTTGAGGCAAGAAATCCCGTTCGTGTGTTCGGGAAATTGTGAACCTATTCCTCCGGGTAAAGTGAGGGTTTTAGTGTTAATGAAATACCAGAAGTGAGTCTGGGACTAGACGTAGAACAGTGGTTCGAACTAGTATAAAATCGACCGTGTGATTTTACTTACACCTACTACTTTACCATTCTATATTTATACACCATACTACACGATCCTATACCGCTGCATAGCCTCTTTCACCTTCTTCTTTTTTTAGATTTGACGGACTTATAAGTTCCTCTCGTTAACTTGAGTTTGCTGGTGTGAAGTAGCAGCCCTAGTTTGATTTTGCGATCGATGGCTCAGGTGACTATTCCGGCGAGAGACTACCAGCTGGAAACCCTCCGCGTCAACAGCTGGAAGGGATGAAGGCAGCTTGGAAGGAGGGTCCGGAGGCTTTGGAGGAAGGGCGGTAGGAAGCGACGTGTTTGAAGAAGAAAAAAAATTAGCGATTGAGGAAGAGAATCTGTACTAGGTTAGCTGCCTTAGTCGCCATGTTTGAGTCACTGAATTCCAATTAGGTTAGTCTTTTGTATTGCAGAAAAAGAGGATTGCAGCATTGAGCATTCATGCATAATCTGGCATGATTAATGCAGGCAGGGAATTTACCAAATTTTATTTGGCCGCGTCAACTTCTTCAGCATGCCGCCTTCATTTTTTCCTCCACGAGCACTGCTGCAAAATCAAAACTAGCTGCCTAGCCAGACCAGGCATGATTCATGAAAAAAAAATCCTCTCATCCTCAGCATGCCTCTCCCTATATATATCTTTTCCTTCCTGTTTCTCTCATATCAGAGCGAAGTTTCTATTTCAATACAATTAGGAAGAAGCTCGTGCTTCTTTTCTTCCGAGCTAAATCGATTCTTTCAACCCAACCATTCAAGACTGCAAAGTTTCTTCTTGCATTCAACTTCTGTAGGATTTTGCAATTATTTTTAGTATTTTGCTTCTTCTTGTGGTCATGAATGAATAGATAATCTGTGAGATGAATTGAACTGATTTGAATTAATAATGGGAAGATTTTGCTTTTGTAGTTTGAAGAAGTTTGCAGTTTTTTTCCTACCGTTTCCTCTCTATATCTGATTTTGTTGCAGGGTTTGATTTGAATTGGTTAGGTTGTGTAAGTAGGGACTTTGTGAGAATAATGGCCTCTAATGCTGTCTTTTCATCTGTCACTGGAATATGTAATCATAAGTTTGCTTTTACACATTTTTAGTTTCTTGCAGTTTATCTGTAAACTATTACTAAGAAAAGAATTCCCAAAGCTAACTGCTAAATGTCACTTTTTCCATGTGAATCAAGCAAGAAAATAATTTTTGTGTGCACAGTCATATTGATGGTACACGAACGTCCATTTTATCAGAAATCTCACAATCTTAGATTCAAATCAAATTATCTTATTATGATTCAATTCTCATGCATAAATCTATACTACAGCACTAACAGTTTGATAATTTCTTTCTTAGGATATATACTTTATACAAGATGTAGTAAAAATATCCTTGGAGTGCAAGTCAAGCTTGAGTGTAATTGTAATCATGCTCTTGTCCACTCTCAGAAAGATTTGAGATACTTATCCAAGAGTCTTCTACGTGCTTTGAAGGTTTACTCTCATTCTATCTTTTCTTAATGATTTTTCCTAATGTTAATGTAATTATGTGTGATGCACATAATATAATTTTTTGGTTTATGTAATTTTTTTTGAGGTCCTTGTATGTTATTGGTATAAATAACTCAACTGCGTACTTTATTTCCAATAAAGAAAATAATAATACTCAAATCTGTTACTTAGCAATAAAGTACTACAAATATTCTGAGCTTGTAGACTTGATGGGATGAAAATAAAATGAAAATTCATATTATGATGAAGCTTATTATTTTCAGTGTTCTAATTTCAATGCATCAATTCTAGGTTGTAGCAGTGATGGGAGAGTATGATGTTGAAGATGGATGTTTTCTAGAGTCAGCGATGTCTAAATATTCATGGAAATTCAGAGTAAGAAGTCTACTGAGGAATCGAAGAGACCTTCACTTTCAGTAATTCATTGTCTTCTAAATGAAGGAAAATACCGATTGACGTTATTTAGTTATGAAGTTTAGTTTTTCCTACATGCATTATTTAAGTAAAGATACTCTCTGAATTCCCTTTGAGTTATTGAAGCATCGCATCTCATTCTGTATTTTTTAAACCAGGTTTGTATGTCTGAGATCTGTTGAAGTACTCGATCTGAGAGACCTGGACCTGATTAGTATGTAGCTACAAGTTCTGAGTATGTGGACAAAACTTTTTTCATATGTATTTTTTCTGTTGTATGGATGTATATATTTTGGAATGGTTATGTTTTTTGTAAGGTTTAACTGGTAATGTGAATCACTACTTTAGATTGTTTTGTTGGGTATGTATTTATTGTGTTTTGTCAGCGTATTATGTAAAAAATGATGAGAGTTTGAAAAAAATGATGTATTGTTTTGGTTCATGTTTTAAGTTTGTTTGATATCTTCAGTTTTGTAGATAATATGTTCTACAATGAATTTTTTTATTAGTAATATGTATATAGATTGTGGATGTATTACAACTGTAAAATAAAAGATGAAATAAAATATATCACAACGTTTATAATTAGTTGTAAAAATTAAAACAACAACGGTGCATAACTGTGGTAATAAATTTATTACAACGGTGGAAAAAGGTTGTAAAATATAATAATACAACGGTGTTGCAACGGTGCGGAAAAGTTGTAAAAGATTTTAGTCTATTACAACTTCTGAGTACACGACGGTTATCCCACCGTTGTAAAAGGTATATTACAACGTTTTTCCACCGTTGTAGTATGGTCATTTTATTGTAGTGCCATCCTATAACAATAGCACTGTTATTCGATATTTTGATAATATAGAGAATAACCCAAGCACCAGTACATCTACATTTGCCGCAGGTTAACCTATCCAAAGGCCGCCGCTATTCAATGGATTGCATTATAATTATTGGACTACAAGAATGAGAATATATATGCAAGCAGAAGGTTTTGATGGATGGAATGCAACTCAAACAAAATTCACAGCACCTACAACTGAATATTCTACGTGGACAATAGTTCAGAAAAAAGAAGCTAGTGCAAATGCAAAATCCATGAATATGTTATTCTATGCTTTGGATAGAAATGAATTCTATCGTGTTAGCATTTGTAGTACTGCACATCAAATATGGGAAACACTCAAAACTATTCATGAGGGAACAAACAAAGTCAAACAAACAAAGATCTCTATGCTCAAAAACCAGTTCCAAAACTTTAAGATGAGACAAAATGAAACCATCAACAATATGTATTCAAGATTGTAAGATATTCTTCATGCCTTGATAGGCTTCGGAGAATATATAGTGACTTTGATATTGTTTCAAAGGTACTAAACTCTTCAATCGATGACTGAGAAAGAAAAGTATTAGACATTGAGGAAGCCAATGATCTATCAACAATGAAACCAGAAGAACTCATAGGCAACCTCATGTCTTATGAAGTAAATCTCCAAGCTAAAAAGTAAAAAAGCACAATAGAAAAAGTATGTAGCCGTTCACATTTAAAAAGAAGAATCAAAGTCAGAAGATGAGGTTCTAGCTTTTATCGCCAAGAGCTTTAAGAAATTCTGAAATATCGAAAAGGAAATAAAAGTAATTTCAGAAAGAATACCTCAACTAAACCTTCATCCTCAAACTTAGAATGCTTTAATTGTCACAAGAAAGGTCACATGATGAAAGACTGTCCAGAAATAAAAGAAAAGCAGAAAAACTTCAACAACAAGAATAAGAAAGATAAATTTAACAAGAAGACCAGTTCTGTCACATGGCATGACTCAGATTGAGATTCATCAGAAAGTGATAGCGATAGTGACAATGAACAAGCAAATGTATGCTTCATTACTCAAGAATCTGAAGTATGTGATTTATCTTATGATGATTTAGTAGAAGTCAATTAACACTGAATTATTGAACACTAAAAAAATCCTTAAAAAGAAACTTAAGGAAACACGTGAAAATCAGAATAAAGTTGAATTTGAAAGAGACATGCTAAAAGATGAAAAGACAATTTTAGAGGAAGAACATGAAAAAGTTTAGGAATCTCTCTCAAACTCAGATAGTCAACTTTTACTTTTGAGTCAAGAAATTGAAACTCAAAAGGAAAAGAATGATGAGATTAGTTCTGAAAATCACATTTCGAGAATCAAAATAAAGGAATTAGAATTAGAAAATTAAAGTATTCAAACTAAATTAGATAGCATTTCTAAGAATCTATCTAACTTTAATAAGGGTGGAGAAAATTTGTCTAGAATCATAGAAAGCTCTCAACCCTTGTCAAACAAAAATGGATTAGGATTTAAGGAGTCAAAAATTCTTCTAAAGAAAAATGTAAATTCTATGAGGAAAATTGGCTCAAAATTTAATAAAGTTTTTAAATCAAAATATACTAAAAGGGTAAATAAAACTGAGACATGGGTTCCAAAAACAGACAATAGTTTGATTAGGAACAAACATATCAATTTATTAATGGAGACTGTTCATAGTAATAAAAATTATATTTATAAAAGAGATACTAAACCCACTTAGGTTTGGCTTCCTTAGATCTAACTCTTGGGACCCTATCAAAAGTGGGTACCTATGTGTTTATTAATATTTTTTCAGGTCCGAATCAAGAAGAGAAAATGGATTTTAGACAGTGGTATGAAAAACACATTACTAGAGACAAAGATATGCTTACAATTATTTCATACTTTGATGGTGGTTCTGTTACCTTTGGAGATAATTCAAAAGGCTTTACCATCGACAAAGGAGATGTGTGCAACTACGGTATTTCAAATCTACCCCTTATTACTAATGTTTCTTTAGTTAAAAACATAAAACATAATTTACTAAGTATTAGTCAATTATGTGACAAAGGTTTTAAAATAGCATTTTCTGAAAATAAATGTAGTATTTTTGATAAAGATAAAAATCTTATTTTTGAAGGAAACAGAGATAGAAATATTTACGTTTTGAATAGGAAAGTTAATAATAATAGAGAAATGTGTTTAATAGCCAAAGATAATGATTCTTGGTTATGGCACAAACTTTTTTGTCATATAAATGTTAAAACTATTCAGAGACTTATGAAAAATGAATTAGTAAATGATTTACCTAAAATAAATTTTGAAATAAAAAATCTTTGCGAAGATTGTCAAATAGGAAAATTGACCAGATCATCTTTTAAATCTAAGAAAGTCATCTCAACCTTACAACCATTAGAATTATTACATATGGATTTATTCGGATCCACTCAGGTTCAATCCATAAATCATAATCGATATGTGTTTGTGATAGTTGATGACTTTTCAAGATACACATGGATGATTTTAATGAAAAATAAAAGCGACACTTTTGAACATTTTAAAGATTTTGTCAAAAGAATTGAAAATATTAAAAACCTAAAAGTTAAGAATATTCGTAGTGATCACGGTGGTGAATTCGAAAATGAATTATTTGAACATTTTTGTAAAAAGAAAGGGATAAATCCTAATTTTTCCTTTCCTAAAACTCCACAGCAAAATGGGGTTATAGAAAGAAAGAATAGAACATTACAAGAATGTGCTAGAACTTTACTAAATGGAAGCATTTTACCAAAACATTTTTGGGCAGAAGCTGTAGCAACTGCATGTTATGTATTAAATCGTATTTATATGCGTCCATTAGCTAAAAATACTTCTTATGAACTTTTTAATGGAAGAAAACCTAATATTTCTTACTTTAAAATTTTCGGGTCAAAATGTTTTATTCTTAACACCAAATACCAACTCGGAAAATTTGATCCAAAAGCTGATTTTGGGATTTTTGTTGGATATTCAGAACGTAGTAAGGCTTATTATGTTTTTAATAAACGTACTAATATTGTTGAAGAAACTTTACACGTATCTTTTGATGAAAATTTCGATAAAAACACAATTATCAAAGATGATGACGAAATAATTGAAAATACTAGCTTTGAAAATGCTGAAAATAATCCCATAGAACAAATTAGATCACCTCCCAAAATTCTGCGAGATCATCCTACAAAAAACATTATCGGAGAAATTGATTCACATGTTCGAACATGGAGTCAACTAAATCAAATGGGTCATGTAGCATTCCTTTCAAATATTGAACCTAAAAACAATAACAAAATAGCCTCTACGGATTATTATTGGATTATAGTTATGCAAGAGGAATTAAATCAACTCGAACGAAATGATGTCTGGGAATTAGTACCTCAACCAAATGAGCAATATCAGTCATCGATACCAAATGGGTTTGTAAAAATATAGCTGATGAACTAGGAAATATCAGGAGAAACAAAGCTAGATTAGTAGCACAAAGTTATAATAGAGAGGAGAGTACTGATTACGAAGAAACATTTGCTCATGTAGCAAGGCTTGAAGCAATACGTATTTTATTAGCTTACACATGTTTTCATAACTTTAAACTCTATCAAATGGATGTTAGAAGTGCTTTCTTAAATGGTTTTATTAAAGAAAATGTATACATAGAACAACGACCTTTATTTATACATGAGAAATATCAAAGATTATGTCCATAAACTTAAAAAGGCTTTAAATGTCTAAAACAAGCACCTCGTGCTTGGTATGACAGACTTAAAAATTACTTAATAAACCAGGATTTCGAATCGGAAAAGCTGATCAAACATTATTTATTAAAAATCCCAATAAAGATATCTTAATTATACAAATTTATGTAGATGATATTATTTTTGGTTCAACTAATGAAGAATTATGTAAAGAGTTTTCTTCTATTATGACAATTGAATTTGAAATGTCACATAGTGGAGAGTTATCATACTTTCTCGGATCACAAATTAAACAATTTTCAAATGGTATCTTTATTAATCAAGAAAAATATTGTAATAATCTAATTAAATGATTTAGTTTGGACAACACTTCCGGAAAACCAACTCCTATGAGTACTACATCTCATCTTGATCGAGATAAGAACGGAAAAATTGTTGACCAAAAAGTATATAGAAGTGTGATCGGTTAGCTACTCTATTTAACTGCAAGTCGTCGTGATATAATGATGAGTGTATGTTTATGCACAAGATTCCGAGCAGATCCTAATGAATCACATTTAAGAGCGATGAAATGAATTCTGAAATATCTTAACAGTACTAAGGACTTTGGTCTTTTCTATCCGAAGGAATGTCCATTCGAATCAGTATCTTACAGTGATGCTGATTTTGGTGGATCTCGGACGGATAGGAAAAGTACAAATGGTATGTGCCATTTTATTGGAAAATCACTTGTCTCTTGGTTTAGTAAAAAACAGAATTGTGTATCACTCTCGACATGTGAAGCAGAATACATATCTGCTGCTTTAGCATGTGCTCAGGTAATCTGTATGCAACAGACACTCGGAGATTTCGGGATTAACTTAAATAAATCAACAATTTATTGTAATAACACAAGCGCAATCAATTTATCCAAAAATCCTATAAATCACTCACGAACTAAACATATTGACATCCATCACCATTTTCTTCGTGATAACATAGAAAAAGATGTTATAAACTTAGAACATATCTCAACTGAAAATCAAATAGCCGATACATTTACCAAACCTTTATTAGAAAATACGTTTGTAAAACCCCGACGAGAATTAGGTACTATGTCTCTTAAAGATATTTAAAATGTCTTTAGAAATCAATGACGAACTTTTTATGACAAAGGTGGTACGTATTTTTTCTCATGAAACTAAATCATTTATACTGAAGGTTTAAATTTAGTCAATTTTTAGAACTTTATTTTCAGACAACTAGTTTTCAAAGAAACCTTTTAAACCAAGAGATTAATCTCTGGCTAAAATCTATTTTGTTTTTATATCATTGTTTCTTTGAAATCTTGTGTCTATAAATAAACAACTTCGATAGACCAAAAACATAAAATATATTTCAAAACAAGGAATACAAACAGAAACAACTCAAAATGTCTTTAAATAACTCCACCTCCTCAATCAACATAACTTTTTTGACGAATAGCTCAGCAGAAACTCCTCATCTTCCTACACCAACTCCTCGAAATGAGCCTACACATAGAGGGGAGATTATCATACGGGATTTACATCAGACTCAAAGAAAGCAAAACATGCTCTTTTCTCTTCTCCAGATACAAAAAGAAAAATTGATGAAATTCATCATTATCAAAAAGAACAAATAGCACTTCAAAAGGAGCTATACTATGAACCAAAAGTAACCGCAACTCGTTTGAGCCTTCTTGAGAAAATTGGCTTTAAGTTCTATAACCCAAAGATGAAAAATGTTTCCAAACCTCTACCTATTGCACCCAATCCTATTGATCCTTCTGCATCATATCATACAATAAATGATCCTGTAAATCCCACAATGAGATATTACAGAGACTCTCCTCAAAGACCCTCATACAGTCCAAACACTTAGGCAGAAACTATATAAAGAATGAAAGTCGACAAAACTCAACACCACAAAAGACGCCAACACCTTCACCTAAAAATTAAATCATGCTCTTCTTTAAGATTATTTTTTGATTTTTTAATGTATTATGTATCAGCATTTTTTTATTTGTTTTTCAAAAATGCAAAACAGACGTCTGATAGAAATAAAACAGACGTTAGAAATCTGGAAATAAGAAAAAAATTCCAAGTCAGACGTCTGAATTAAAAATTCCAAACGTCTGAAATCAACCAAAAATGAACTATTTGCTTGTTAGTTTCATTCATAACAAAAGCAAACGTCTAACGTAAACAAAACAGACGTCTATCTGCTGAAACAACATTTTTATCTCAAGAAAATTAAGACATCTGAAACATGGCAAAAATGAACTAAAAGCTTGCTGGTCTGATTTTTATAAAAAATAGACATCTGAATTAATTTTCAAATGTTTGAAACCGAACAGACAATTTTTTATAAAGAGGCATGTCTCTTTTTACCATTCATCATCTCATCTCAACCATTCACTTTTCCCTTTTTCTCTTTCACCATCTATAAAACCCTAACCCCCAAAATTACCATTCTCCTTCAAAAATCCAATTTTATAACAATTCTTCATGACAAACCATCCAAAAAGATTAAAACTTCAAGAATCAGAACCTCCTTCCGACGAACTCATTCAAAGGTGGCTTTGGAATGACACCGCCAAAGAAAGGTACAAAGCCATGAAGAATTCAAAGTTTTTTGAAGGTGCTTTAGTAAAATTCGATGCTTTCTCTAATTATCTCCTTCTTCAGTATGCTAGACACTTTAATTTTGAACCTTTAGCGGATTATAACACCAACAATGTCAAAATTTATCCTTTGCTTGTGAAAATTTTCTTAGCAAATTTGAACTTAGATCACACACGATCTCAAAACACTACAGATTGTGTTTGGTCTATGATATGTGGCAAGCATATCCTTCTCCCAATTCAAAGATTAATTCAAATTTTAAGGTGTTCTTGGCAAGGAATTGACATTGATACTCTAGAAGTTGATATGAGTGTGAGAGATGGAATATCACACAAATTTATTTCCGATAATTTGCTTAATTTGAACGAGCTTACCTCTACACATCTCCGACCACAAGCACGCTTATTGAATCACATCCTGGTCCGAACAATTCAACCTCGTAAAGGAAGTTACGAGAAAGTTTATAAGCGCGATTTTCAAGCAATATATGCCTTGTATTCTAACAAACAAACAAATTAGGCAAAAATTATTCTTGATGAATGGGTCGATATCACCTACAAACAAAAATATAAGACTCTTCACTGTGGTCTCTATATCACTCGAATTCTTCTTGATTCTCATGTCCAAATACCCGATACTCCTTCTCTTAGTATCAAAGAAATCAGGCCAAAAACATTGAAGCTTATGGATATTGACCCAAACCCTGCGATACTAGAATATATGTCTTTTGAGATTTGGACCGGACATCTAACATCACAACCCGAAACTATTATACCTGAGTCCTCTCGTGGCCGTTATTAACCATCTTTTTTGTCCAGTTACCAGAAGGAGTCCAGGCCCACACGACTCGGCTCATCACGTGGTTCAACGGCCCAGAAGCGTTGCTAGCATGTTAAGGAATCAAGTTGGGATAGGGTCGCGCGAGAATAGTCATCACGGCCCGCCAGGCTGCTATCGAACAATAAAAAGCACGGATCAAGTGACCACACTCAGAAATGTATAATCACATCAAGTGATTCATGGTTCTGGCACCAGAAGACTCGAGTCGGGTCAATGGAAGAATGTCGCATCCCTCCGATGCGAGATTCATCAGCAATGAAGATTGCTCGCTCGACACGCATTGATCACCTCCAATGGTCGAGCAACACAGCCCGATCATCTCAAAATCATGGATCACCACATGCGAACCACCTCAGAATCTTACGATGGCAACATCTAGGATCTCACATCCCCTTCACTCCGCCTCTAGTATCCGCATCCCAAAATATCGCATCATTCTGATGTGATCCTCTCTAGTCCCTTGGCCCGACAACTTCTCAGAATGAACGTACCGCATTACTCATACCAAGTTCGCATCATGCCTCCGCGCACCGCATCACCATGGCTCCATCACGTCATGGATCCATCCCATCATGGCTTCATCGCCTCATGGCTCCATCGCATCATGGCTCCGCGCGTCGCATCATGGCTCTATTACCTCATGGCTCCATCGCATCACCATGCCTTGCACCACCTAGCCTCACCTTGCACAACTCCCCTCTGCATCGCATCCCACAGGGCTACGATGTTAACGCATCCACTGGGTGCGATGCTATCGCATCCACCGGATGCGATCGCATCGCATCCACCTGATTGGATGGCATCACATCCACTTGGATGCTGTGCACTATCCATCCGTCTTGGGATGCGAAATTCGCATCCCTCCCTGGGATGCGAAATTTCGCATCCCACACTTGGGGTTTCGGATTTCTGATTCTCCAGCTCCTTTTTATCCCATTTCCCACTCCTTTTTTCCTTCTCAGAAGTCCCCTCTCACTTTTCACCTGCTCCACTACCAGCCCACTCCTATAAATACCCGGATAAACCCGGAAGACAGATTTTCCCAATACACCCCGGACAACAGATTTTCCCGGTACACCCCGGACGATAGATTTTCCTGGTATACCCCGGACTCCAGATTTCTCGGTACACCTCGAACGACAAATTTTTTCGATACACCCCAGATGATAGACTTACCCGGTACACCCCGAATCTCTTGATTTCTGAGTACACCCCGGGTAGTAGATTTTCTAGTACACCCCAAACCTCCTAAACACCTTCCATCCGCATACAAAGGAGAAGACTTCCTCCGGGATACTTTCTTCTCCCTCCTTCGCGATACTTCCTTCTCCCTACGGGATACTTTCTTCTCCTTCCTCCGGGATACTTCCTCTCGACTCCCTCCGGACCTCTATACCTCCCGACTCCCTCCGAACCTCGGTACCCCCCGACTCCCTCCGAACCTCGGCACCTCACGATTCCCTTCGAACCTCGGCATCTCCCGACTCCGTCCAGACCTCGACACTTCCCTACTTCCTCTGGACCTTGGAACCCCCCGACTCCGCCATAGCATCGGCCTCTCTTCGACTCCTCCCGACTAGCGAGGAAGCTCGACAATAAGGATTATGCGAACATCATTAATCAATGTAACTTCATTTGTAATAATGCATTCGATTGTACATTTTCAATAGTGAAATAAAATCAGCAAAGCTTTCAAAGTGGACGTAGGCCCCAATGGGCCGAACCACTGTTAACAACAATGTTCTTTACTTTCTCGCACATTTTTCTGCTTTAGGAAAAAAGTTTCAAATTTTGGAACTGTCGGATGTTAATGACCATTTTTTGGTGTCAACATTTTGATGCTTTCACTGAGAACGTGTGCAAAGCACGCATCTACGGTCGACTTTATGTCACTTATTTCAAGGAATTGAAATCTCACTTTTCCTTGTACTCAGTCACTAAGACTTGGGATGCTACTTAAGTTTTCTTAGACTTACCGACCAAGCTTATCGACAATGGTGAGCGAATGAAAGAACCCCATAATCGGACCTTCCACTATCGATCCCGATTCAAAGTTTTCTGCTCAGCCTCGACTAACTGAAGCTCCGACCCACTTTAGCACTTCAATCTCGATGCATTCGTCAATCGAGCCTAATTCAATGAAACATCAATTGGGCGAGACTCAATGATGCCTTGTCGGCAAATCCACTAGAACATTGGATCAAAACAACGGCTTCAACAATATGCTCAACGAGGCATTCTCCGCCTTCAGGCAGACTTGGGACCTCAGCCTCCATTAACCAATACCCTCGCTTAAACTTGTCGAAGCTGACTTTTCCCATCGATTCTCGACCACAAGTTTGTTTGTGCTACTCGGATTCCATCTTGTCCACTGAGCAAACTTCGAGAAAGGGAAAATCTATCTTTGGCGGACCATCTAATGATAATCAAGGCACTCGGTCCGTCAGCGACCGCCTTCTGCAGCCTATCCAGTGCTGACGCGGCACTACCTCCGGTCACCGAGGCCCAAGCGACTCAAGCGCAACTTCTCGCGCTTACTCAAAGACTGGAAGAAACTGAGAGACGTCTCGAAGCCCAAGTCATGTAAAAAAGGGAGTTAATCCAGTGACTCCAACAGCACACTCAACGAGACATCGCCCATTTCACGGCAAGTAGAAGCGCATCCAACCTCCTCCGAACCGTGTGTTCTTGAGCTCTGCATCCGTCTCTCCTCCTAACAACCGAATCCCTCGTCATAGAATCAACCTCGACAATGTCAGCACCACCACCAATGAGGGAACACGTCATCTCATCCGTTCTCGCCTGAACCTTACCTCAACCAAGGGTATAGTGCTCAAACCCCCACTAGGCAGACTCAGACTGCCATGAGTCCGGACTTGTCGCCTACGCTTCTTGCATCCAATCGGGCCTAAGTTCGCCTCAACCACTTCCGTGAAATCATGCAACCGAGGTTGGAGACTCACAAAATGACAAAGACCTTACTTTGAGACGATGCCCTAGCCTCCAAACTCCTCATTTGGATCACGACCGCCATATTATGTCAGGAATCCAACCTCTGATTCTCGCTGACATGACCCGTCGGATCGCGAAAGAATCGCGGGGGAACACCAACGACGTCTGGGAAACCAGTATGAGGCGTAACCCCTTTTCTCCAGCTATCTGTAATACCGAATGGAATAAGCACTTCAACATGCCAAAAACTCACTACTTACACGAGGAACTATGATCCTCCATACTTTATTTACCACCACGAACGACACATGGATTAATCATACGCTACTGGCACTGCAGAGTGCAAAGTCTTCCCTTCCTAACCTAAGACGTGGCTCTATCACGGTCCTCTCGACTCCCTCCCAGGAACTATATCAACTTTCGACAAGCTTGCCAAGAGTTTGGTCGCACAATCCAGGATACATGTCGCAATGCCCAAAGACATCCTCTTAGTCTCGAGCATGTACCAAGGCACTAGTAAAACTCTCAAAAGTTACCTCAAAAGGTCAAACACCACCTTGGCCGAAGTCGAGGAACATACCCCTCGAACCATACTCATCCAACTTACAAAGGGCGCACTGCTTGACTCCGAATTCAGTGCTTGGATTGATCAAAGTCAACAGAACATTCTGAAAATCTCTTATGAGAAAACCCACTACTACCTACGCCAAGAGTTGGAACAAAGGAATCGAGCTTCTCACCTGAACATCCTGCCTTGACATGAAACCTGGAGCTCCAACGACTAATCCCCTCGCTCTGTGCAACCTTGCTCACGCCGGTTACATCAGAGGTAGTCGCAACAATAAAAGGAAGCATCTTCGACTTCCATCCTTTTGCGACTATAATCCTCTCAATGACACCCCCGAGAAGATCTATCTTGCGACTTGCAATGTACTGCCCTACAAAAAGTCCAAGGCCTAAGAGTCCAATGAGTACACATAGGGACTCTATAGAAAACTTTTGGATCCACAGCATCCACGGACGTAACACAAACAGATATCTCCACTCGCAGGACAACATCAAGAAAGTCATCCACAAGGGTCACCTCGTGCAACATCGATAAGACCCACCGCACGGAATCTCCGAGCCACTCAACGCTCATTAAAGATTCCAACTAATCAGGGCCTCGGCCAACAACTGAATGCCTCAAGATCGCCCCCTCAACTCGTCAAGACCGAGCATGAACAACCCCGTCCCTAAGTCTATGGGCTTAGAGGTAGTCCACTGGCTGAATAGGTGCAACATCGATCACTCGTTTGGTTCCATCCCACCCGAAGGGTCTGGATTTGGGCAACACTCGGTGAACCAATGATACCCTCGTACTCTACCCAACTCGAGTCTCTCGAGAGTGGACTTTCAACCAAACCCTTAGTGTGGCGCCGAGTAATGACACTCGTGAACTTAAGACCACAACTTCTATGGCATGGTGGACCCTGAAGTTGTCTCCAGAGATATCAGTTTGTAACTCATTCGAGAATGGAAAGTAAGTTGTCTTCTGCAACAGACGCCTCCTCTTCGCTACGCCATGGCCTTTTTCCTCTATCTGATGCTCCGGTCACCCTTCAGTTAGCTGGGGGCCTGAGGTTACTGGTTCTCCATCAGCCTTGCAATCGTCCTCTACAATGCAGCGATCTCTGAGGTCGGCCAATGACTCATTACCACTATAGGCTCGCTTATTGAAAGAGGAATGGAAACGAAAATCAAGCCCTCTTCTCCAAACACACCTTCTCTTCGCTGTGTCATAGCCATTCTCCTCCATCTGATAGTCCGGCCACCTGGGGGCACGCTGGGGAGTACTACCTGAGTCATGCTCGGAAGCAGGCCCGAGGTTACCGGTCCTCCACTAGTCCTGCATCGTCCCCCTAGGACGCGAGGATCTCTAAGGTCATATTCAAAGATGTCAGCTCGTAGCTCATTACCACCTTAACTTCTCTTATCGGGGACAAGGTAGGAATGAAAAATGAGCCTTTTACTAAGACAAATGCCTCGTTTTTGCCATGTCGTAACCATCTTCCTTCTTCTGAGCTCTGTGAACCCTCCAGTTAATTTGAGGCATGACTGGAAGCTCTATCGGAGGCCAACTCGAGTCCCGAGCCCACGACGCGACCGAGTATAAATAACTCTACTCGAATCTTGAACCAATGACGAGACCGAGTATAAATCGTTCCATTCCTAAGTCCGAGGATTTGGGGGTAGCCCACCAGCCAAGATAGTGTGACACCAACCACTCCCACGGCTCAATCCGACCCATCGGGTCAGGATCCAGGTACCTCTCGAACATTGAACCAACGACGAGACTGAGTATAAATCGTTTCGTTCCTATGTCCCTGCACTTGGGGGCAGCCCACCAGCCACCACCCAACCCAGTAGGTTCGGATCCGGACACCCTTTGGCGAAGAAACGACGCCCTTGCATTCTAAACCCGAAGGAATGACGGGAGAGCCAAAAATCAGATGAACCACGATTTCTATGCCTTCTCATGACTTAGGACTAGCAAACTCCAGGCAGTCTAAGAGAGAGGGTACCTGGCCTGGATTCCACGCACCTCGGGACTCTTACATAGGAAACCCCATGAGAAGAACCAGCGCGCGATCTCTGCACGACTAGGGACTCCCCCAGAGCGAGATCACTAATCACATTTCTATAAGTGTAACAACAAGCACGCTTGTGCAAGTACAGGACGCTGGAAAACATGAGACGAACATTCGAACACTTAACATGAAATGCGATTTTAGATAAAGTTAACTAATATATCCTTTTTCACACATCCAAAACAAACTACATATCTAATATCTTCTCTTTCTAATGACAAGCTGTGCATGAAAACCATACCGTGCCTTTACGGACCAAAAGTGAGATTCGGCACTAGGTGGGTCGCCACCAAACTTGGAACTCCCCCTTCCAGAGCCGCTTCCGCCTTTCCCTCCTCCGCCCTTCGTGGGAGTGAAGGAGTCGTGAGACACCATGGAACGTGGACTCCGGGGCAACCCTCGACTAATTCTTGCACCGGCTTGGCCATCGCAGGATCCGAGGCGGATCCTCACTAGTTCCCACATTGGCGTTACCTTTGCCGTGACCATCGGAGCGACGATCTTTAAGAAGCACCTCCACCTCGCGGAGAAGGCGATCCAGAACCAAAGTCTATGTAACACCCTGTAATTTTAACAACACTAAAGAGGATAAATTAAATAGTAATTAATTTAATATTCATAATTAAGGGAAACAGACTGCGCCATTACATCCGACTCAAAATTCTGGTCAAGATAGACATTTGGTTTGCATAAAACATACACCGTATGAAGAAGTTTTGAGGGTTTGAAGTTTGTATACGCGCAAGGTAATTATATATATATATGTATATATATATATATATATATATAGGGTCCAAGAATTCAAAATTAGGTCCAGAAAGTTCAAAATCGTTAAATTCTAGAATTCAAGGTGAGCGGGAATTTTTCCAAGCCTCAAGCAGAACCCCTGGAATCAAATCATAGTTTAGCGATACAAAAAATTCAACGGCGTACAAAGGCCTTAACACGGGAAATTCTTCAAATAATATGCATGCTCAGACCAATACATGTTCGAACATACTCGACTAAAGTCAGGTCAAGCATGCTTAAACCAACATGTTGGTCAAGCATAACTAAATGATATAATCAAACACGAGCGATTGTAACAGTTCGAGCACCAGAAAAGTTAGGGAATTGCCAGACTATGTTCCAGATATTCAAGTTTATGTAATCATATTGATAATGTTGAGTTCAACTCGAAGTTTGCACATGATAAAAGACAAACTTGAGCATCCAATGGAGCCTCCAATATCAGAACCAGCCAATAAAGCAGGCTTCCCGCCCAGGGGAGTCGACCCACTGAGGAGGGTGTCGACCCCTCAAGGGGGTATCGACCCCAGGGTCGACCCCTTAAGGGTTGGGTTTGGGGGTCGACCCCTTAAGGGTTGGGTTTGGGGGTCAACCCCCCTAGGGCTGACGTGGCAAGCCGGTTTCTGATGTTGGCAGCTATAAATACGGGCTCATCTCTCTTGTTTTCTTCACTGAAAATCAATGGAGGCCTAAATGCTGTCGGTGCCTGGACTGAATCAAATCTCTTTCTTCTTCTGCAATCAAAGTTTAGATATTCATGTGTAGATCTATGATTCATCAACTGCTTTTCTCCTTCTATTGTTCTAGATATGAAAACTGTGAGTTTAAGTTACCTTTAGATTTGAATTACTAAAAGTAAAACATGATATGACTATAATTTGGATCTATCCCTGTGACTAAATCATATCAGATCTATTGTAATTTGTGGACCCATGATATTCCGGATTAACTATGACTTGGATCTCAACCATTATCATGTCAGATCTACTTTTGATTATGGATCTAATTTACTATTTACATCAACTTGTGCCTATCATGTTGTGGTTAATTTGGATCTGTCATTAGTCGCACATCTAAATCTTTGTTTAGATATATTCATGCCTATTATACGAACCCTACTATGTTAAAATTAGTTTTACTATTACAAGTTCACCAGATATGTCCTTATATGTCCATTTTAATATTATGCTATTATACGTTTATGTCAATTTCGTTAGAATAATCATTTCTGTCATCTTCCCTTTGTCCTTTCCCTTTTATTTTTTTTATACCCTGGCTACTTTCGAGCCTAGGCATGTCGCTAGAACGAGCGAATGCGTTAAACGGGGGAACGAGGAGTAAAATATTGAAATTGGTATAAATTGTTAATTGGAAGTTTAGGCATGACCTGACTGAAATATGTGAATATTAGTTTGGCATAACTTGAGTAATGTTTACGAACATGAAATTGGGCAAATAATTCATAATGGGGAAAAGGGGGCACGAACACCTATAAAGACATAGGTAAAACTGGCTAATAATGGAAATGCCTAGAATTACAATAACTTGAAATTGTAAACCACGCTTAGGCACGAGGTTAGATTGCACTTGTGGTGGAAGTCTGTCCGGAACCGATCGGCATATCCAGCGACCACAAGTGGTGAATCTAATGTGGGAGGCCTAAGTGCACAAATTCGAGATGTGTAAGATACGAGGTTAAGCCCGATTTGTGGAATAAGTCTACCCGGACCCAGCCTACATGTCCAGCATTCACAAATGGTATGCTTAATGTGGGAGGTCTAACGTACTGTTACCATAAAGGAATATATGGTAATAAAACTTGAATACTTAACCTAGTGGAATCCATAGGGATTGTATGAACATGAACATAGGTAGGGGTTAAGTAAATTTGTTTGGATAGTGGGTGGGTTAAGTAAATCTAGGGTGGTGGGTAATATTTATATATAGGCCCACAAACTTAACCGGTTGGGGTTATGTAATTAATTAAAGACATCTTTTTAGGTAAGCATAACCTATGTAAATATGAGGGTTATATAATTAAAGACATCGTAAGGTAAGTATAATCTATAGAAATGAGGGGGTTATGTAATTAAAGACACCAATAGGTATACATAACCTGAGGAAATCTTAGTGGGGATAAAAGACAAGGGGGAGAGCTTGTATCATCTTGTGTGGGACCCGTTTTGGCCAGTAACCCATATAATGGTATCGACCGAGTACTCCGCCCTAGGTCGGAGTTGGGACATGCTTACTGGGCTGATTGTAAGAGATCCAAATGTGGAGGACGGTGTGGGCGGCGCAAACCGACCGGGGACATGTGCGTGCATGGGCCGGGTAGAGGGGGATAAGACGACCGTGCTACCAGTAGATACGGTTGTGCACGTCAACGAAGGGTTGCCACTTTAGGGAAGTGATACCTCCTACTGTGGGGCCGACAGAGGGTATCTACGGAGTAGGGAGATGATTGATTAGGGTAGTGGTTAGGATACATCGGGACGTATGCCTAAGTCTACCACCTTATAGTTTTTGGGATCATCTTATTATGGTTGTACTAGTATTAGTGTAGAGAATCAGTGTAATCATTAGGGAAGCGTATACACTCTATCATGTTTACCTTATCATACCTTCCTTATATAGTGTTATTTTTCTTATCCTCTTTATATGCCTATCATGGTACCTTCACTTATTTACTTGCTAAAAGTAACTAGACTCGCCAGGCTTTATGTCTGACCCTTTTTGTTTCCTCTTCTTTCTTCTGTTCCCCCTCCCCCTTAGGTACTCAGGGTGGAAATACTCAGGCTTGACCGTGACTCTGCTTTCATTTTGCTAGAGCTACTTAGATGTATGGCTCAAGCTCCTATCCTTGCTACTATGGCTATATTTTGATTGGGGAATTTTGCTTCTTTTATGTACTCTGATGTTTAAAGTACAAGACAGTAGTTTTTATGATGTATTGGTTTTTGTGTATTTCAGACATGTGATGTTTTTGAACCACGATGCTTTATGATTAATAAAGTTTTTAATTCCGCTGTAATTTTATATATGTCTTGTAATATTTATGTTTCTATTTACCTATAATGCATCACGAAACTTAATGCATTCCCTTTATGAGTGACATTAAAGGACGTGGGGTGTCACAGTCTAGTCCCCGGAAGTTTCCAACATTCCATCAGCGCTGAGATTCCACAAAAGCAAACACCTCGGAAAGCGATGGCAACCCATAGCCTCAACAACTATCGCCAAGGCCATCACCGACCACCAGTGCCATGCTTGAGTCGAGATGCAACTATATAGTGATTGGGTTATGGATCGGATCCTGAAACTAGTCGCTCAACTATGAGTCCACAACTTATATGCACATCCAAGCCGCTAGTCCAAACAAGTCCAATTCTGCATCCGCTCTTACTTGACGACTTCTCCCTGAACTTCTACTTCTATTTCCCAAAGTCCACCACTCTACGTTCTTGAGTGCCAATCTCGGAAATCCTCTCACTTTCCACATCTCTCCTTCCTTCTCCCCGGAACCCAAAAACAACTCAGACATCCGAGGTACAAAAGCAGCGTTTTGCATCCTCCACACCTTAAATTGATTTCTTCCCGGAGAAGAGAAGTGAGGAAGCAAATACAACTCTAGGATCGACATGCTCCAAACGTTCGAGAACGGAATTCGGGATTATAAACCCGGCTATGATCACGTTCACTTATCTTCGAAGCCCTGACAACCGAATCAATCTCAACTCAACGATCACTCGTCTACTCACCAAATCCAACCACCAAAGTACATGCACTTGGAATTTGGGTTCGAACTCGCTTCGAAGGCAAATATATGCGACTACATACCATGACATATGCCGAGTATTGTCCTTACGTCGACGTTCGCATATGCGAGTTCTCGAAACATTGACCGTTAAGACCAGCTTGGATCATTGAACGATTTTGTGCTTATGAATCCAAGTGATTCGGCGGAACACGCCAAATAATCAAGCCCCAGTTCAACGATGTTTGGATAACCACCTTACGCGATCGCATGCCCAAGCCATGGTTATGCCCACGCATACGCGCTTTCGAATTCCCATGCGATCAAAGCTTGATTCATTAACAAAATGTGTGCTCACCAATTTGGATGGTTCAAGTGTGCACACCAAGCAATCATTTTCCGATCCGAAAACTTTTTGAAAGATAACTTACGCGATCATAGTCCCACGCACACAATTTAATTTCATGTTACTTTTCCAACTAAGATCGCATCATGCAAAACCACGTGCAAACGTGTGGGTGCATACGCGACTCTGACCTGACAACGAATCGTTTGCACTGCAGTGCAATCGAGAGTGACGACTAACGTTGAATTTCTGGAATCTACAGAAATTTGATGCCTCAGGAAGGTTCCAGCCAGAGCGGTAATCTTCAAGCAAACTGAAGCTCTTAGCAATGTTGTAGTCTGTACCAATAGGTCTCAACAACGCGCCTCAACTGCTCCGAAACAATGCATTCCTTTATACAACTCGAAGTAAAGGTCACGACCAATCGTATGGTATAACATTGAGATCTTTCCGACCACCGCCAGACGTTTCTCACTTCAAAGCATGCCCTGCTAACACAAGACATGCTTTGGTGGGAAAATGTTAACCGGCTTTTTGGTTCAGTCGCCAGAAGGAGTCCAGACATACATGACTCGGCCCATTGCATGGTTCAACGGCCCAGCAGCGTCGCCAGCATCTCAAGGAATCAAGCTAAGATAGGGTCGTGCGAGAATAGTCTTTACGTCCCGCCAGACTGCTATCGAACAATACAAATCAAGGATCAAGTGACCACACTCAGAACTGTATAACCGCATCAAGCAAATCATGGTCCTGGCACCGGAAGACTCAAGTCGGGACACTGGCAGAACGTTGCATCCCTCCGATGTGAGATTCATTAGAAATGAAGATCTGTCGCTCGACACGCGTCGATTACCTCCGGCAGCTGAGCAACACAGCCTAATCATCTCAAAAACATGGATCACCACATGCGGACCTCCTCAGAATCTAATGATGGCAACATCTAAGATCTCGCATCTCCTTCATTCCGCCTCGGTATCTGCATCCCAAAATATCGCATCATTCTGATGTGATCCTCTCTAGTTCCTTGCCCCGAAAACTTCTCAGAATGAACATACCTCTTTACTCCATACCAAGCTCGCATCATGGCTCCGCGCACCACATCACCATGGCTCCATCGCATCATGGCTCCATTGCCTCATGGCACCATCGCATCACCATGCCTCTCACCACCTAGCCTCGCCTTGCACAACTCCCATCTACGTCACATCCTATAGGGGTACGATGTTATCGCATCCACTGGATGCGATGGTATTACATCCCTCGGGATGAGATACCATCTCATCCCACAGGATGCGATCCCATCGCATCCCTCGGATGCAGTCCCATCGTATCCCTCGTCGCATCCCTCATATGCACCTTTGAGGTGATGGCATATGATCCCATCACATCCCAAGAGATGCGATCCCATCGCATCCACCGAATGTGATGGCGTCGCATCCACCTGATGCGATGGCATCGCATCTGGGATGCAGTGCTCTCTCCATCCCTCTTGGGATGCGAAATTCATATCCCTCCCTAGGATGCGAAATTTTGCATCCCACACTTGGGGTTTGGATTTCTGATTCTCCCACTCCTTTTTATCTCGTTTCCCACTCTTTTTTTCCTTCTCAGAAATTGCTTCTCACTTTTCACCTACTCCACTACCAACCCACTCCTATAAATACCCACTCACTTCCAACATTAAAGAGGTTGGGTTCTCATTTGATATTTTCAGATTCTTGGAGCTCCTGATGCATCAATAATGGCAGATAGGCCATTGGGGAAGAAGATGACCCCGGACGACAAATTTTCCCGGTACATCCCGGACGAAAGATTTTACCGGTACACTCCGGACTTCAGATTTCCCAGTAAATCCTGGACGATAGATTTTCGCTGTACACCCGGATGACAGACTTTCCCGGTATACCCCGGATCTCCTGATTTCTGAGTATACCCTAGGTACTAGATTTTCCCAGTACACCGAAACCTCCTGAGCACCATCCATCCTCATACAAAGAAGAAGACTTCCTCCGAGATACTTCCTTCTCCCTCATATGGGACACTTCCTTCTCCCTCCGAGATGCTACCTTCTCCTTCCACTGGGATACTTCCTCCTGACTCACTCCGGACCTCGGCACCTCCCGACTTCCTCCGCACCTCGGCACTCCCTCCGGGCCTCGATACCTAACGACTCCCTCCGGATCTCGGCACCACCCGACTCCCTTCGCACCTCGGCACCTCCCGACTCCCTACGGACCTCGGCACCTCCCGACTCCCTCCAATCCTCGGCACCTCCCAATTCCCTCCAGACCTCGGCGCCTTCCGACTCCCTCCGGACCTCGGTGCCTCCCGACTCCCTCCGGACCTCGGTGCCTCTCGACTCCCTCCAGACGTCGACATCTCTCGACTCCCTTCGGACCTCGGTAACTCTCGACATCCTCCGAACCTCAGAACCCCCCAACTCCGCCACAACATCGACATCTCTTCGACTGCTCCCGATAGCAAGGAAGCTCGACAAAAAGGAATAAGGAAACATCATTAATCATTGTAACTTCATTTGTAATGATGCATTCGATTGTAAATTTTCAATAGTGAAATAAAATCAGCAAAGCCTTCAAAGTGGACGTAAGCCCCGATGGGACGAACCACTATAAACAACTGTGATCTTTACTTTCTCGCACACTTTTCCGCTCTGGACAAAAAGTTTCAAATTTTTGGAACTCTCGGATGTTCATGACCAATTTTTGGTGTCAACAGTCGTCAACAATGTGTCGAAGAAGAAGAAGAAGGTATTCACATTTTCTCTCCCGATCTTCCATCCAAACAAGCCTTAGTTACACTCTCTCGCAATCAATCTAAAATACATAAGGATCTCAAGCATTTTGAGAGTAGAATTTACAAGAAGTTTGACTCAACCAAAGGCTTCTTAACCAATATTCGGGAGAAAATTGCTTGCATTGGCACTCAAACATCTAAAGCTTACGATCTGGCTCGTTTTCAATGGCCGTCTATCTCCGCCGATGTAGTTCCTGATTTAAGTTCTAACTATGACGATCCTAAGGGAGGTGATACTAGTGTGGCTCCAAGCGTACCGAAGTCGGAGAGTTGGTAAGATATGGTGGAATGGTTATCTTAGAAGTATTTTGCTTTAAACTCTAAATTAATTATGGTATGTAATATTTGTTGGCACTACGATCTATCTTAAAGCACAAAAATCTACTAAGTGCTTGTTATGTTATGTCCGAATGTTGTGCTTATCTATGGTATGCCTGTGATTATTTTGTGATTGTGTGTTGTGAATATATGCTTTCACAACTTTTATATAAGTATCTCCTTTTTGTCAATGACAAAGGGGGAGACAAATATGCATATCGACAGGGGGAGCCACATATATAGTTGTCATTATCAAAAAGGGAGAGAATGCTGGATCTCGCTAAATACCATTTTGATTATGACAACTATACATGTACACACACACACACACACACACACATATATATATATATCATCTAACTTTATTTTGCAAGAAGATGTTCGACTACAGATTCAAGAACTTAGATTGAAAATTATATATGTTAAGAGTCTGTGAGTCTTAGTATCAATTGTTAAAATCTTCCTTGATGATACACACACATTTTTTATATATTTAGTTTTCAAATGACATGCATAAAGACATAGGTCTGTTTCAGGAAACAGACGTCTGAAATATTTTAATCAGATGGTCGTTTGTTGAAATGAATTTAAATTTCATACAATTTTCAGACGTCTGACCTAAATATTTCAGATGTCAGAATTACCATTGAAATGACCTATTTCTTTGTTGTTTGAATTTCATCTCAAAATCAAACATCTGAAATTATAATTCAGACATCTGAAAACGAAAGGATGAAACCTTTCAATGAAGAGTTGCAACCTCGAATTCATGTCTTTTGAATAAAACTCTTCATGATCAGTTGCAATCTTTCATACTTTATAAATAGAGATTCCACCAAATGCTTTTACTCAATAAACTTTTTCTAATTCTTTATATCTTATTCAAAGCATTCAAAATCTCTAAAGCACTCTATTTTCACATTCTTAAAATTTCAAATCTTCCATATTCTTTCACAAACTACACGTTTATTATCAAGGAAAGATTATAGGAAGGGTGTACATCAAATTGACATATCCGTGTTATCAAGAACACAAGTTGTCATCAATTATTCTGTATTGTGGAAGTCCTCTTCAACAGTTGAGGAAAGAAATCCCGTTCGTTTATTTGGGTAATTGTGAACCTATTCCTCCAAGTGAAGTGAGGGTTATTGTGTTAGTAAAATACCAGAAGGGAGTCTGGGACTGGACGTAGGACAGTGGTCTGAACCAGTATAAAATTGACTGTGTCATTTCATTTACAGCTGCTACTTTACTATTTACATGATACATTGCTTATACTCTATACTATTCGATCCTACCACTACATAGACTCTTGTAGTACTATCAGGTTTTGAAACATTTGTTTGATTTCTTCTTCTTTACAGGTATGGATTATACTCGCAGCTAGTGGGCCCTGCATGGCCCTGGTTTTCTTGGTTTTCTGGCCTTAATACGATCCCGAGCGATCATCGGTTTTCTAGCCTTAATACAATCCGGCGAGATCATGGCATTTCGGATTTCGATGGATTATGGATTTCTCAAATTATCCATAACATATCTTCCTTTCTCAAAAAAGATATGTTCTGAGAGGTAAAATGTTGACACACTATTTAGTCAAAGATGTCATACGTTAAGTTTATGCTAAGCAACGCACTCAAGCATTGAAAATATCATCAGAAGACACGAAGTGATTTCGTCGAAGTCGCAACGCAAACATAAAATGGCCCGAAACCCCCTTTAGATGACCTCTTTTAGGTCCAAAAACATCACTTACAATGTTTCGCATGGTAATTCTTATAGCCCAGTGCGTTAGCTTCAGGTACAACTTTTGTTTGGCCCAAACGGCCTTACGGTTTGAAAGTTACTCCCGTTTCTGTGAACGCGTGCAGAAACTTTATGTTAGGAAAGCTACTCACGACTTGAGTATAAATTGGCATTCATTGACAATCACTTGGATGGAGTGATAGAAAGTTGGAAAACTTGGATTCTACATACACAAAGCACTGGGTCGGGTTGAACCACTTGGCTCGAATGGAGATGAATTCATCACTTTGACAATGATTCGAGGATTTAAGGGACTTTTGGCCTTCCTCCTCACGGCTTCAGCCATTACTCACGCAAGGGTATTGCATCATCGAGAGAGCCTACTTCATCGCATAAACACGAGGATTTAGTGTATAAATATCCTATTTCTTTCCTCTTTTCTTGATTGTCACACAAGGATGTTGTGTATAATTGTATCTTACGGATTGTAAGACAGACTTGTACTTGTAACTTCTTAGGATTTAAAAGATACAAAGTGGACGTATGCAAGAATTTTACCGAACCACTATAAAAAGATCGTGTGTCCTTATGTTTTTTTACTGCATTTGTTATATGTGACCTGTATTTGTGAGTATTTCACACCGCACTGGGTGTTAATGCCATTTTTCGATCTAATAACTATCGAATTACTTAAGATGGAAAATGTATTTATTAATAAAAAATTGATATTTTTTAATATTTATTTAAAGTTATTGATCATTTATATTTCGATTGTTCTATTAAAGTTCGTTATATTAAGTATTTATAATCTTTTTAACTTTCCCTCTAATTTTAATCACTTTGATTGTGATTTTTATTGGAATTCTTATAAGTTTCTTTTTAATGGTTATAGCAGATATTTATGTGATACGATCTTTTTTATTCCCTTATATTTGGTTTGAAAGGAATCAGTTTGCTTTTCATAATCAAACTGGAAACATTAACAATTTGATTTATAGAATTTCTTATTCTTGTTTTAACTGGGTTTCAAATCCTTCTTATAGACTTAACGAATATGCTGATTTCAAAAGTTTCCTCACTTTCGTTAGATCTCGTATTTCTGATCTTAAATCTACCTGTCCTTCTACTAGCAATGTTATTTCAGTGTCTATTGCTTCCAGGTGGGTTTTTCTCTCCATTATCTGTTGTTCTCCTTATTGATCTTTATACATATATGGTGATGAATTTGATATCTGGTTTAGTATTTCCCTGCTTCTTCCAGTGATAATTATTGTCGTTGTTATGTTAATTATTTTTTAGTCGCTCATTCTATATATGTTGTTTTACTCTGGTTTTTCTTGTTTTCTTTATTTTATTCTCCGTGAGCTTCTTTTTTGCACCAATAAGTTAAGGTAGTTGCTTTTCCAATTTGTATTGTTGTATTTTCTTCTCATTGGGATCTAGTTTAAGGATTGTTTTTTTTTCATTTCTTTTTTCTTTATCATTGTAAGCAGTGGGGATTGCTACCTATCAAGCTTGTTGACAGCTCTTTTTTAGAGTGTGGAATAAAATTACATGAGTGCTCTCCTCCTTGAAAGGATCACTCATTTCTCTGAAAAAAGTGTTTGTAATGGACGAGTATGATTGAATTAGGTTTTCTTTACAAAAATCTTCGTTGAACTACTTTAAAAGCAGATGTCTACGTAAATATGAAGTAAATTGTTGGATCTCGCTATATGGCGTTTTGATTATGACAACTATACATGTACATATATATTATTATCGACTAACTTTGTCTTGCAGGAAGATACTCAACAACAGATTCAAGAGCTATAATTGAAGATTAAATATGTTGTAAGAATCTGTTAGTCCTAGATTTATATGTTAAAGTCTTCCTTGATGATCACACACACACATTTTATATGTATATAGCTTCTCTTATATAAATTAAGCAAGGAATAGTCTGATAACAGAAAACAGACGTCTGGTCTGAAATTTTCAGACGTCTGTTTGCTGAAACAGAATATTTTTAAATACAATATTCAGACGTCTGGTTGATATATTTCAGACGTCTGAAATGCCCCCGAAATACACTATTTCCTTGCTGTTTCATTTTTAAATCAAAACAGACATCTGAAATTTTTATTCAGACATCTGAATACGAAGAGTTGCATCCTTTATAAAGAGAAACAACTATTTAATCCATCAAAACTCTTCACGATCAGTTGTATCTTTTTGTATATTATAAATAGAGAATTGCTTAGATGATCTAAAAACAAGAATTTTATTCTAATTCTCTCTATCTTATTAAAAGCACTCTAAGTTCTAAAAAGCTATCTACTTTTACACTTGAGACTTTTAAACTTCCATATTCCTTCACGCACTTCACGATTATCATCAAGGAAAGGCTATAGGAAGGGTGCACTTAATATTCGACAATCCGTGTTATCAAGAACACAAAAGAGTCAACAATTATTCTGTATTAGTGAAGACCTCTTCAGCGGTTGAGGCAAGAAATCTCGTTCGGTTGTTCGGGTAATTCTGAACCTATTCCTCCGGGTGAAGTGAGGGTTGTTGCGTTAGTGAAATTCCAGAAGGGAGTCTGGGACTGGACGTAGGACGGTGATCCGAACCAGTATAAATCGACTGTGTGAATTTACTTACTGCTACTATTATTATCTACATTATATCCTGCTTATACTCCATTCTATACGATCCTACCACTGCATAGCCTCTTTCAATTGGTATCAGAGCTTGGTATTCTAGAGATCGTAACAACATCCTAGAATAAATGGAAATAAAGAAATCTAGTAAAGGCATTAGAAAGTGGAAGAACAACAAAGCAGAAGCGACGGAGCAAGAGAGCAAATGTTTAATGGCTAAAGTGAGATCACAATCGGTATGTGAGGATTCATTATATAAAGATCTTTTATTAAACCACGAAAAATTATTAAAAGATTTTAAAAGTTTGGGTAAACTTAATGCAATTATTTTAGCCAAGTCTAAAAATTGTGAGCAAGAAAATTCCAAATTAAAAGAAGAAAACTATTTTTTAGTCAAACAAGCCAAATGTTTTGAAAATACCTTAGAAGAGCTTGTTTTTCAAAAAGATTTCCTTCAAAAAGAAAATGAGCGACTAGAAGATAAAAACAATGTTCTTTTAAAGGAAATCGATCTCTTGAAAAATAGAAATGAATCGTTAGAAGATTCTTTAAATAATTCTAATTCTTTAGTTTCGTCTCTTGAAATAGAGAATGGAGCTTTAACTGAAAAGAATTTAGAATTATCTAAAGAATATGAGTTTTTAAAAGTTAATAATAATACTTTGCAAAATGAAATGTCTGATTCGAAAGAAAATTTTGAAAAATTACACTCTTCTTTTAATAATTCAGGATCTCAAATTTGTCGTCTCGAAAATGAGAATAGTACTTTAAAAAGGGAGAATTTTGAATTAAATAAGAAAATTGGTTTAAAAGATTGCAAGACTTCTTTTGAAAATTTAAATCACGACTTTGGAATCAAATTTAAAAAATGTACAAATAAGTTCACAAAATTTAATAAAGGTCAAATTGATTTAAATGATATTTTATCTTGCTCTAGACCTTTACACAATAAAAGTGGCTTAGGGTATAATAAAACTAATCATAGAACTAGTACTAGATATGCTTTCATGTATAACAAAAGTTTAACTACTAGTACTAAAGCACGTGTAACTCGAAGATCAAATTTCTATAGAAATTCAAATGCTTCTATGACTAGAAACATTTATAATAGAAGTACAAAAAGAAATTATCTAAGTATTTGGGTTCCTGTAAATTGGAAAAATCGAGAAAAATACATTGATGATTATTTTGATTCAGTAGTTAAAAATAAAAACTTTATTTTCAAAGGTACCATTAAACCCTTGTGGGTATGGTTACCTCCTCTCTAACCCCTGGACCCTAACAGAGAAAGTGGGTACCAAAGTATATATATAATATTTGTTGCAGGTACACCACAACAAAAAGGAGGGTATTTTAGTATCTCTAATATCTTTGAAAACTGAGCTCAAAGCTAAATCAGGGAATTTGGGAAAATAATAGTCACATACTTAGGGGTAGAAATATTCATATATCAGACATTCAAAGGAAGGAAATAAAGAGAAGACGGTGATATTTATTACATTCCATCATTCTTTTTGATAATGACAAAGGGGGAGAAATTCATGTGTATATTGATAGAGGGAGATATTATACTAAGAGGAAGATGTTATAGAAAGAATATATTTTTAAATTGTATAGTTGTCATCATCAAAAAGGGGGAGAATGTTGGATCTCGCTATATGGCGTTTTGATTATGACAACTATACATGTACATATATATTATTATCGACTAACTTTGTCTTGCAGGAAGATACTCAACAATAGATTCAAGAGCTATAATTGAAGATTAAATATGTTGTAAGAATCTGTTAGTCCTAGATTTATATGTTAAAGTCTTCCTTGATGATCACACACACACATTTTATATGTATATAGCTTCTCTTATATAAATTAAGCAAGGAATAGTCTGATAACAGAAAACAGACGTCTGGTCTGAAATTTTCAGACGTCTGTTTGCTGAAACAGAATATTTTTAAATACAATATTCAGACGTCTGGTTGATATATTTCAGACGTCTGAAATGCCCACGAAATACACTATTTCCTTGCTGTTTCATTTTTAAATCAAAACAGACATCTGAAATTTTTATTCAGACATCTGAATACGAAGAGTTGCATCCTTTATAAAGAGAAACAACTATTTAATCCATCAAAACTCTTCACGATCAGTTGTATCTTTTTGTATATTATAAATAGAGAATTGCTTAGATGATCTAAAAACAAGAATTTTATTCTAATTCTCTTTATCTTATTCAAAGCTCTCTAAGTTCTAAAAAGCTATCTACTTTTATACTTGAGACTTTTAAACTTCCATATTCCTTCACGCACTTCACGATTATCATCAAGGAAAGGCTATAGGAAGGGTGTACTTAATATTCGACAATCCGTGTTATCAAGAACACAAAAGAGTCAACAATTATTCTGTATTAGTGAAGACCTCTTCAGCGGTTGAGGCAAGAAATCTCGTTCGGCTGTTCGGGTAATTGTGAACCTATTCCTCCGGGTGAAGTGAGGGTCGTTGCGTTAGTGAAATTCCAGAAGGGAGTCTGGGACTGGACGTAGGACGGTGATCCGAACCAGTATAAATCGACTGTGTGAATTTACTTACTGCTACTATTATTATCTACATTATATCCTGCTTATACTCCATTCTATACGATCCTACCGCTGCATAGCCTCTTTCATAAATGTCCATATACTACTCAGCAAACTGAAGAAATTTTTTACTTTAGATTTCTTTAATATAATGGATTATTTTCCTGTTAATTCATCTTTCATTTGAAGAACAATTTCAAGCTTTAGTGCAATATGGATGGATATATCCATTTCAGAGATGATACTTCTAAGTATGTAAAATATTGATTTAATTATAAATATCTAACTGTGGTGCTTAATTCATCTAAATTAAAGTGTTAGATCAAAAACACGAGCTGAAGGTTCAATTTGCAAACTGTGTATTGAGGAAGAAATTACAGTTTTCTCCTTTCGTTATTTAAATGACCATGTGAACTTATTATTTGAATGCTTTTCGTATAACGATGAAGAAGTTGAACAAAAAAATTCTTAAGGAACGGTATCCAATTTTAGACAATACGGTCGACTTTCCGGAAAATATGTTAAACTATGGCTAGACGATTAGGATGACCATGCACCACACACATATTCCTTTATAATCTGGAGAAATTGCACCATTCGTTCGGTAGTATCAAAAAATAATTCTTGATATATAAAATTTGAAATTTATACTCATTTCAGTTATACATATAAAATATAGTGTTAGTACTTTAGGCACTGGTTTTGATGAATCAACCATATAAGATCATATAAGTACAAATACTAATTTTTTTATCAAGCCATATAGCATATAGTGCAAAATATTAGTTAGGTGTTGATTGAGAAGACTGTATAGTACTAAAACTCCAAAATAGAATCAAGAGGCTAATATAAAGATATAAGAGTTAAGGATGAAGACTTATGAGTTTGTAGAATCATGATATCAAGAAACAAAGATTACAGTCTTAGTTATATTATTCAAGTCTGTGTTATAACTTCTTTTGTCTCTCTCTCACTCCATTTTTCAAAAAAAAATAAAAAAATCACCTGTGATTTTCAAAAGGATTTTTTTTAAATATCCATTTACTAGATTTCAAAATTTCTTTCATTAGTTTTTAAAATTACTTTTCAAGTATACTCTCAAATAATTTTCAATCGTTTTGTTTATATGTTTAATCTACTTTAATGATATGAAGGTTTAAATATTTTTGATATTCTTTTGTAGATTATATTTTGAGGAAGTTTAAGTTTTAAGTTCCCTAAATGATTATAGTATTCAAATATATACTTTGAATTTAAAGATATATTAATTAGTACTTTGTATATTATTTTTCAAATGAAATTTATATTTAAATCCTCTATATATACGAGTTTTACCACACCTGCTACGCACTTGAAAATAACATATGTCCTGTTGCTAGGCTTGTAGCTGGGTTTATCCTACCTTTTGTGTTGTTATCTTAGCCATTCAATCTCTGCATAGAGTCTACTCACTGCCCTGCTTACACTTCAATTTCTACAGTTACACTTCAATTTCTCTTCGGTAGGCTTGTGCTTTGTAGTAATAGTTGTTACATGTGGTCAGGTTTGTGTTCCAGTATTGCTATTGAGTATCTGCACTTTTCAATTCTATTCCTGTGTTATCAGCAATATTTATATTTGTTTTTGTTCAATTGCATTCATCTACTTGTCCGGATGTTTTGGCCTTTTCAAGTTGGGACTAGTAATATGAAGACCTTAAGCTATATACCCGATGAGGTTGTATAAGATATGAGATCATACTGTGATTGTATTACTTTCTGTTTGTAATTGTATTGTATGTTGTAACTGATCACACCTTGTGTGGTCTTTGATCTTAGTTATATTCTATTTACATCAAAATGTCTGTAACAAATTAGCTATCAGCTTATCTCCTTCGGTATTTAGTGCTCATTATTTGCTCTAATGAAAAATTAGTATGGTCCACTATAGAAACTGGTTGGCTTCGCCAAAAAAAACATATGCTTTGCACCTGAATTATATTTTTAAAAATTGTATATGTTTAATATATTCAAGAGAAAATTATTTGCACGAATATTTCGTTATATTCTTTCATTAAAACCATGTGTAATTAGTTTGAATTTTAAATTTAAGTTGCAATATCTAATTTTCTATTTGTTTCTATTTTTTATTTATGTTGCTAATTAATAAATAAATTTGTTGTAAAGATTGTTCATTTGTTTGATCCCATTTTTAAGTGTTGTTAAGGGTTGTTGATATTTGTAGAAATGCATTTTTAATTTATAAAAAATGGTTGATTATTACAATCTATTTTAAGTGATATATAATGATAAAGATATGTAAAGACAATTTTGAAAGTTCGCGGCTGGACTAAAATATTTTGCTTTCAGGCTATAAGACAATTTTGATTGTCTACTATTTAATCTATAATTTGTATTGTCTCTCTCACTCAGATCAAGATCAAATTGCTACTCAAGTGGTTATAAGATCATTTTTATTCAAAATTAGGAAACTAATATTGTAAAAAACTTTCGAACCATACTAAAAAAAATTGGATGTGCTTTCATCCCATAAATCAAGTGGATGTACTTATAGCCTAGAAGACAAGTGTGTGTCGGGCAGCCTGAAAATCAAGTATGTATAAGTAAAGCCTGCAAAATGTTGAAGTTGTATTTCATAGTCTTTAATCAATATTTGTAATGGTAGTTTGGCATGTGGCTACAAGCGATTGTAAGGAGCTTGATGTAAGGCAACTTCGAGCTTGTATAAAAATCGCTTGCGTGATCTCTCTAATTCGATGCTTTTACTTTGCTACATTTATCTTTACCTTTATTTGCATATGTAATGTCAATTTTTCATTACTTAAATCAAAATCACATAATAGTACAAACTGATTCATAAAAGCTAGTAAACATTATTCACTCATCTCCTTAGTGTCAAATTATAATTAAGATTCTTACTTTCACAAAACAACATTTGGTATCAAAGTAGTTGAATTATCCTTAATATTATTACTTTCACAAAACAACGTTTGTTAAAGCATAAGTATTTATAATTTTGAGCTTGAAAAATTTAAATGGCCAACAACATTTTTAGCATGCTTGTCAACCCATTAGTTAAAGGATTATCCATTGTTGGACTCTACATTTAAATTGCAGGAATTACATTTATTAGTCAAGCAAAATGAAAATTTATTTATAGTCAAATGATAGATATTTGAAGTGTCACACAAAATGAGAATAATGAAAACCAGAATAAATTTTCTCAAAGTAATTATAAAGCCATGAATAATTTATTTTGTTCACTTGGTAAGAATGAGTTTAATAGAGCCTTAAATTGCAAGTATGTATATGAAATCTAGAGAACACTGCAAGTTACACATAAGTACATTAACAAAGCCAAATAGACCAAGATTTCTATGTTATTTAATTAGCATCAATTATATAAAATGAGTTTAATTGAGTCCATTTTAGATATATATGGTAGATTTCAAGATATAGTGCATTAGGAAAAAATATTTTTTGAGGAAGACCAAGTGAGAAGATACTCAATCCACTTAGCGCCGAATATGATCAAAAGACATTTGCAAATGAAAAAAACTAATGATATTAGCACTATGAAAATTACAGAATTAATTAGCAACTAAATTTTACATGAAGTAAAGATGTAGGGCATGAGAGAAAGAAAGGAAAAATTAAAGAAATCTAGATGAGGACTTAGAAGATGATAGCGATGAGGAAATATCTTTTATGAACAGAAATTTCAAAAAAAAAAAAAAAAAAACCAAAAACAAAAAAGATGGATAATCTTAAGAGAAATTATAATAAGAATCCAGGAAGTGAAAATGCCAATAGATGTTAAAATAGCAACAAAGTTGGCCATATTCAAAAGGACTATTTGTAGCCATAAAAATCAAAATCTCTCCAAAATTATTCTGCGCAACACGGTAATATTAGACAATTCAGATACTTCCACAAGCAATAATGAACCAAACACTAAGAATGCAGATGTGTGCTTCACAACAATTATTTATTCATATAAGATCATGGAAATGGAGCTAAAATAGGTACACTTTTAACTTTTAAAATTTATTTTATTGTTGGAGTTTCTTTATTTCTTTTGATTATAAGAAATAATCAAAAGGCTATTACTAATGATAAAGTATTTAAACATATACATATATATATATATATGTAAATAGAATAATTTATTTTATAAATTTACCCACTATATGCCAACATACTCCTTCACTAATCAATATACACACACCAAAAAAGATATATCATAATTTTCATTCCATAATGTAAAATCGAAGTTTTCTTCCTCCTTTTCAATGACTCCTATGTTCTGAGAAGATCCCATTTAACCAATGAACATGTTTATTGGTTCGCTATTTATTTATTGTATTATTATCTTCATTCGCTTTAATTTTAAAATTCAAAATATATTCACCCTCTAATCTCCTTAAACTTCCATCAGTGGCTTCCTCAAGTAATACTCCCAGTACCATAGCCAACTAAAGGTTATATCTTCAACGATAAAGATGTCATAGTAGCCTATGTGGTGTATTCTACTTTTGGAAAGGATTTTCTAGGAAGATTCGCATAATTCATTGATTTTTCTTTTTATGTCCTTATGATCTTGGTTCTCAAAAATTCTTGGTTTAATTGATGATTCTCAAGATGATTATGTTTATCATCCAAATTTAGTTAAAATGTTCTATGAAAAATTGAAAAGAAGAAGAAGTTTGTAGTGATGTTAGTGGTACTCATGTTAATTGAGCTGTGAAGATTGGGTCACATTCTCGGATGTAAATCTCATGTAATGACCCTTTCCTCTTTTAAAATAGTACATGAAGTAAATCATGACATTTTTTTTGAACTTAAACATAAGAATTTACGACCAAAATCAAGAATTATGAGTCAGGTTTTATAACAGAGCATCATCCCAAGAACAAATAATCACAATAACCTAACTCAAAAGGCTTTTTAATTTTTTTTTTTTTTTTTTTTTTTTTTTTTTGCAATTTATGGAACTCATAACATACATCGATAAAAGTCATTTTGGCTAAATTATTTCCATAGAAGATTTGTAGGCATGAGAACACACTCTACCATTATGTATACCTCTCTAGAATTTTCATATAGGAAAAAGTTAACTTAATAGGATAACAAGCCATTCCTTGAAAAATCTTTGATAAGACAACCGTCTCTCTCATGCATATTCAAACCATTTTTGGACCTCATTAAAGTACTCCTATGGAGAAGGAAGAAAGATTGGGTTAGAAAGAAGGGAATGAAATTCGATGGGAAAAGGAAGAAGGAGGAGGAACGGAAGTGGAACAAGAAAGAATATGAAAAAGGAATATACTATTTTTGAAGATTTTGAGAAGGTATCTCGTTCATCGTCCAAAGCAACTCTCAAAAGCCAAGAGAACCTTCTTAAAAACTAAAAGAAACTTAAGAAATCTATTAGTAAAAAATTTACTTTCCTTTCTAACTTAGTATATAAATACTTTGGAAATATCATTTCCAAACTACGGGGAAGTTTCTTATCTCTGTCTACATCTTACTAAGCCTATTTATATATATAGAGTAGTTTTTATCTTTTTATATCTTGTTAAAAATTAGTGGATTTTATGCATTTTTTCTTTTTAATCCATGTACTCTTGCATATCTACTAATGAAGTCAGATTTTCTTTCTTTTATATAATGTTAATCATCTTTGGAAAGCCAGATAGTTTAGACTAATTATAGAAAGTATTAGAAATACACAACTTTTGCAATTTCGGGCATATAGTCAATATATGTATATCCTATTTACCGACATATAATGGCCAAAAGCCAAAGAAGGCCAATTCAAAATAAAAAAACCAATCACATTCAATTCACCAGAGTAATGAGACAATCTTGAAACTACATATTCACTCCAAAAAAAAATCATTTTCCATTGTTTCACTACTCTCTTTACATATAAAAATATTCTTATCCACATCAGAAACCATGAGATAATCTTGAACAAACTCTTCAAATGTTCAAGAATATACTTATTTTTGTCCTATGAAATAAACGACATTTAGAGTTGAGTCAAATGCAGACAATCAAAGAGCAAAAAAGATATTGCAATCTTTGATATGTGATTTTTGTTTAATAAAAACGGACAAACCAATAACCTAGAATGTCGTACTTACAAAGAAAATTACGATTGGGATGTAATCAAAGCATATCTAAAATGACTTTCAAAATGCATTTTAAATTCACTTTCCATTTTAAAAATACCCTTTCAATACTTCTCAAAGTGACTTTTAAAAAATTCTTTCAACATTTATAAATGAATTTCCAGATATCCTCATAAACAGTTTTATTCCCTTTATTTAAGAGTTTATTATATTTTAAAGCTATAAAGTTGCTAAAAGGATTTAATACTTTTAATTCGTTTGCAAAGTTGATTATGATTAAGCTTGAGTTTTAATTTATCTAAATGATATAATTTATAAATATATACTTTGATTTCAAAGATATATTCTTTAATTTATAAATATATACTTTGGCATGTGTATGAGTTATGTTAAATGATTCTACTAAGCTTAAGATAATCAAAACAAATTAAAATAAAGTGATATTAAAATTTATAATTATATCGTTATACTATTTATTGATATATATGCTGCAAAATTAAAGAATTCAAATTAGAATTGAAGTGCCTTTTCGCTGCAACCTTATATGAATATACATGTTTGTTCTTTCTCTATAAATTAAGACTTTCAAAATGAATTTTTATCTGGTACCTTCTTATGTTTTCTATCCTTTTACACTCTCTAAAATTCTAAGAGAAGAACCACTCAGACCTCATCAAATTCCATCAGAATCAATTCAAACTCTATTGATTTGATTCTCTATGATTTACGCACTAATTTCTATCAACCTTTTCACCCAAATCAACATCAAAAAGATATTTAAAAGACTATAGGACTATTTATACTTAGGATAAAGAAATTGCTTTTGTAAAATTTACCAATCCACACTCAAATATTGTTGGGTGTGCTTGTAGCCTTAAATTCAGTTAGTGTTCTTATAGCCTATAAGTCATGCATGTGTGCTCATAACCTAGAAATAAAGTGGATGTGTTTGTAACCCTGAAACAAAGTAGTTGTACCGGTACCCTGGATAATCTAGTGGGTGTATCTCATAACCTTGAAATCAATATTGTATTGAAACTTTGGAATTTGAAAAAGAAACACGTACAAGCAATTCTACATGATTGGATGTATCGTATCTCCATATGAGTATAAAAATCTCTAGTGTGATCTCTCTCATTCTTTATTTTTACTTTATTGCATTTCTTTTTATTTGCATATGCATCTATAATTATCAACTATGCACTGCTTAAATCAAAATAATAAAAGAATTCAAAATGATTCATACAAGTTAATAAATACTGTTAACCATCCATCTAATATTAAATACATAATATATCTGTAGTATTTACAATTCATAATGTTCAAAAGGAAATCTCAGTAAAGAATTTGCTAATTAGTTTTCGATCTGCGAAATTATGTAGTCGAAAAAGGATCAAAACATCTTGCATTGGGACTAAAAAGAAACATCAGGACATATCCAATATCCTTTGTTAATGGATTCAAATTTAAGGCCAAATAATATGATGTAGAGTATTTAATTAACAATATTGGTATACTTATTAAAGTAAGGTATGATCCAGATAATCATATAAATGATTTTTATGGTGTGTTGACCCAGGTTTTGGAATTGATGCATGTCACAAAATATACGTAGAAAGTTCTTTAATTTAGATGCAATTAGTTTCGTAATGTTCTAGATTCCGGAGTCAACATGCACAAAGGCTACAATCTTATTAAAATAAAGAATACCCTGTGTTATCGTTAGTATGACCCTTTCATACTAACTAAGAAAGCACTACAAATTTATCATGCTCCTTTTTCATCTCAAAAAGAGATAAAGTCGAGGAACCTACAGGAGAATGGATAGGAATCATGATACTAGCATAAGGTACTTGTAATGTAAATACATTACGAGACGATATGTAACTTGCATCAGGATAAGTAGTCATGTATTTGGTCAATGTATCTTTTATGTACTTGCATCTCTTCCCTGCGTGGAAGTATGAGTTGATGTACGTCTCGTATATCACCTGAATGTCACTTGTAATTTTATTTTCTTCTTAATAAAAAGTGTTACGGATCACTATAAAAATCGGTTAGCCTTGCCAAAAAAAATGTAGATTGGTCAGTAAAATAAAAAAAAGACAAGATATATATTTCACGAACATAAAATTTCAACAAAGAAGCAAGCCACATAGATCTTAAACAAAGTAACGAAACAATAATAACCAACAATCACATTAGTTTTGGGCCCCTAAACTAGTCAAATATTTTAGTAGAAACATTTAAGACTATAAAGGATAACAATGTAGAGTATGAGATAAAATTAAAACTAACATACTGTGAAAAAAAGATTATTGTACATTTTGATATAAGGCATTCTATGTGATTGTTAATATTACATATATTTGATAAAAATAATATTTTTTCCATAACTATATGATATGTTCTCCCATAATAAAATGATATGTCTGAAAAATATTATATTCAGATATTGGAGATATTTTCATTCATCAAATTCCCAAGTGTGATTTTTGGGCAAAGACTCAATTTCCGCTTCCATTGCCACTAACCAACCAGAACTATTAACTGAACTAATGGCATCTTTATAGTCTCTAGATTCATCATGAAATATGCCTAATGCATAAGCTACCATGTCATCAAGGTCAATATCTTCATATCTTAATCCCAAAAAATCATCAAGCCATGTAGGTCTTTTCTTCTCTCTGGTTGGTCGAGTTTGAATTTGAGCTCCACCTTGAGATTGATCCTCTGCCCTCTCCCTATCAATCACGATGTCATCGGAATCACTATTTTTACTCGTATGGAAGTCTGATGATCTACCTTGTGTTTGGTATTCTGAATTTGTCCTTTCAACATCAACATTAACTGAAGAAGAAGGCGCCACCTTCAACATAGCCTTCTCATCAAATGTAACATGCCTGCTAGTAACAATCTTCTGGGGTTGTAGGACACCACAACCTATAACCCCTAATTCCTTTCTTATAACCAACACTTGCTCGATCTTGGATCCAACTTCCCTTTGCTCTCATGCACATAAGTTAGACAACCAAACACTATGAGAAAGAAATATGAAACAGGCTCTTCCTTCCATACTTCTTCAGGAATCGTCATATCTTTGTCGGTAGAAGGTGTGCGATTGATAAGGAAAACCGTCATGGATAAGCTTCTACTCAAAATCTCTTCTTTAATCCCGCAGTCAAACGTAAGCAACGAGTTCTTTACAATAAAGTCCGATTCATTCTCTCTGCAACCCCATTTGACTGAGGGTCCCCTGGTGTGGTGTAGTGTCTTTTGATTCCTTCGAACTCGCAAAATTTTATGAATTTTTGAGAAGTGAATTTACCATCATTATCTGAGCGAAGAACCTTCACTCTCTTTCCACACTGCTTCTCAACAAGAGACTTCCAACTTTGAAACCTATCAAAAGTTTCATCTTTGGACTTCATAAAGTAAACCCATACCTTTCTAGAAAAATCAATAACAAATGAAACAAAATACCAGGCTCCTCCAAAAGATAGGCATGATGCGGGGCCCCGAACATCGGTGTGAACATACTCTAAAACATCTTTACGCTTATGCTCTGCATTGCAAAAAAAAAAAACCTTCGTCTGCTTTCCAAGTACACATCCTCCATAAAAGCCAAGTTTTGAATGATGAACACCTTCAATCAAACCTTGCATTCTCAATAATTCCAAATTGTGCTCTCTAATGTGACCCATACGAACATGCAACAATCTAGTAGAATCGGAATCAACATAATCAACAATTGAAGCAGCCTCCGAAAAAGCAGTTGTACTCTTTAACAAATATAGATTTCCATCTTTTACCCCTTTCATTACTACCAATGAGTCATTTGTAATTTTTAATGAATCGTTTTCTATTACACACTTTGAACCAAAATTGCACAATGCTCCAATGGAGATCAAACTACGCATTAAATCATGCACATGCCTAACATCACAGGAAGTATGAATAACACCATCAAACATCCTGTTTTTTACCGTTCCAATACCGACCATGAGACAAAAAGCATTATTTCCCATCAGAACCTCCCCTCCATTAAACTGATGATAAGTGGAAAAAGAGTTCCTATCAGGTGTCATGTGATAGAATGCTCCTAAGTCAATAACCCACATAGTACTCTTTATAGAAGAGGCAGAAGCTATAAAAATACCAGGATCACTTTCTGAATCTGATGTCTCCACGGTAGAAGCTGAAGTCTTTTGCAGAACAGCTTTATTTTTATTCTCCAACTTGGGGCAACTTGCAATATAATGTCCATGTTTTCTATAATAATGACAAACTCCCTTCAGAGCTCCCCTTGACTAAGATTTGGACTTAGCTCTATCCCCACCATATTTGGGTCTACTCTTACTTCTTCTCCTTTGTGTAATAAGGTCTTCGGAATCATTCTCCATGCTCATGCTTGCTAACTTCCCCTCAACATCTCGTTATGTAAATTTGTCTTCACATCCTCCAAGCAAATTGATGAACGACTATAGATCATAGAGTTAACAAAAGTGTTATACTCTGTAGGCAAAGAACATAACGGAATAACAGCTTGCGCTTCATCCTCAATCTTTACATCAGCTGCTCAAAGGTTCATGACAAGAGTGTTAAGGGCATCCACGTGAGCAAATACATCGGTTCCAGGCTTCATCTTGAACGAATAAAGTTGTTGTTGTAGGATGATGCGGTTGGTGGGAGACTTGTCGTTAAACTTTCTCTGAAGAGCATCCCATAGTTCCTTAGCAGTTTTCACATGAGAAAACTCTCTAAGTACTTCATCGGAAAGGCTAAGCTAGATGGTAGTAAGAGCATCCTCTTCTAATTCTTATATCTCTTTAGGTGCGCTCTGGATCTAAGACAACCTTAAATGTCCACTCTTTCTTCAACACCGCTTCCATCTTCATCTTCTATGTACCAAAATCCCCTTCCCATCAAATCTTGCAACTCCATAATTTGTAGCACTTCTACCTCCATTTTTTTTTTGTAGAATTAGACATAACTGAAATAGTATTTGAATAGAACAACAAGCTGTGATACCAATCTGTAGTCTAAAAACAGTGGTTTGGACAGCGTAAGCATAACACCCAATAATCTAGCCTATCGACAATCTCAACAATGTCAATCCAACAAAAATGATAAAGAAAAACAAATAGATCAAATTATAGAGAAAAAAAGAAATAGAAAAGGGAAAGAACAAACCAATATAATGAGATTCGGCTATGCCTACGTCCTCGGACCCAACAACCTTTTATTTCTTTACTTCAAGAGGAGATACAATCTGAGAATAAATACACAACTCAATAAAACTTTCTCATTGTATAATAGATACAGAAAATAGGGATCTTATTGAAGATAATATATGGAAAGAGCTTTTCTTCATGTATGTATGGAAATTATAACCCAATGCCTGCGTATATATTGGAGGAAGGACAAAGATTGCTTCGTAGATAAGGAGGAAATATTTCCTAATTTATTCCACCATAAATCTGGCACAATCTTAAATTGTTTACACCAAAACCAATATTTTATTGGTTCCTCAAATCAAATATACATCTTCCCCATATTAGTATATTATCTTCTCGTTTTGACTAGATTACGAGAATAAATTAATATCTCCTTATTAATATATTTAAAACGTCCAATTTTAACATAGGTATGCTCGATAATACCAACTTCATATGTAACTTCCGTCGAAACTTCATTTAAAAGTTGAGAGAATAGGACGACTGTTTTAAAACATTTATATCATTTAGCGAATCTGAAACTCAAAGAAAGCATCCAAACCCATAAATCACTACGCCATAGATTTCCTACGGCAACCCCAGATAAGTGACGTAGTAAGTGCCAAAAAATGTTGCTATAGGCAAAAAATGATCTGTGGCAATACTTTTTTGGGATTGCCTATTGTCGCGTTGCCTTAGAGTCAATGACAACGCCTTTGCGAATCTATGCCAATATCGGTATAGGTGTTGCCACAGGTACCAATACAACAAAAAAATACCCTTTCACAACTGTCAAAAACAGTTGTAATATGTCTAGTACAGCAGGCAATTATAATAAAGTCAACCTTTTTTACAACTGTTTCTAGCTATTGTTAAAATTTTGTTTTACAACTACTAAAAGTAATTACACCTCAACTGCTATTAATCAAAGATTTCATAATATTATAATAGATATTAATATAACGCAATATTTTATTCGAATAAATATTTTATTTTAACGTTTCAAATGTTACAATTTTTTTGACTCCACTATTGTACATTCACTCGTATATTACACAATCATTCATATTTACATTTACATACATTCCCCACTACATTGCCACTCGATTCACTCATATACAGACTCACACATACAACCATAAGCAAGAATTAGTTGGCACAGGTTCTTTGTTGAAAAGGTCAATTTTTTGTTGCATCAGCAACATATGTTGGAGCAGCTTCGAGAATAGAATCAATTAAACTTCCAGAATTAGTAGACTTTGATGAATACGAATTGTTATCAAAAGAGTCAAAGCTTCCTGATGATGCACTTCTATGTGCATCGGAACCTTTGTTTGATTCTTCCATGGCAACTTGAGAGCTAGCAACTCCAACCTGTGATGGAGGGCTAGTAACTCCAACTTGTGAAAATGAATGATACGAAATGGCTCTCATGTAATCTTCTCCTTCCTTGATATTCTGATAGTTAAAAATAGGATAATGTTAATTCTCAATTGAACTGGATCGTATCAACTGTATCATAGAGAACACAAGTAATGCTATATTGGACTGATAGTCAAGGAAGTAAATTTATATATTACTAAAATTTGAAAACTAATAAAATCAAAAAACTATAAATATCAAAATCCTCCAGTTCTCTTTGAAATTTGTACTTCCACACGGTTCGAGATATTGCCCAACATAAGCCAATATTTTCATCTTGTAGACCACCTATTGGATATTGTTATGGCACACCAATACAACTTATTCTAGTCAGCTGATTCTAAAGTTGGGTAATATGCAGAACTTAAGTAATGTGTCTCTTGGTGGTAAAGCATGGAGCTGGATATTGCACATCCACAAATACCACCCCCCCACGCACATAAACGTATACACACGTATACTTACAAATGTACATCTGTATGTGTGTATGTAGGTATGTGTATGAATGTGTGTATGGATGAATGCATGTGTATACATACACAACACATACATATACATAAACGCACACATGAAGAGACATGAAAATCATTTGCCTTTAGAAATCTACCAATTATTATAAAAAATTAACCATATGATCTATATTAAATACCCAAAAGACTTCAGTTTGTCAGTATTCAGAGTCCATCAGAATACATGTAACAACCCGTATTTCGATAACATGATTAAGACGAGAATCAAGGCAGAATTTAATTTTAAATTCTGAATCAAGTTAAACGGGCTATGCCATTGCGTTCGTCTCGGAAAAATACGCGAAATAGAGTCCAAGTTTTCGAAAATCGGAGTCCGTATGACCCGATTAAGGCCCAACGAAGTTTTCAGAAAATTTCTAAGTAAAAACAGATTTCAAATTGAAAACTTGAATTTGGAAAATTGGGCCAGTTGGGCCAGGCGGGAAAAGTTCCCGCCACAGTACCCAAGTCGACAGCCCTGTCGACTTGGGAGTCGACTTGGTCTGACCAAGTCGACAGCCCTGTCGACTTGGCTGTCGACTTGGCTCAGACGAGCAGTCTTGCCTGGTGCACCTATTTCTATCTTGGCTAGGTTTTTGGGCCTGGTTTGAGATCTGACAGTTCAGGTTGGTCCTAGGGTTAATCTAAGGGTCCTAACTAGCCTAATCTTCTATAAATAAGCCCCTAACCCTCCCCTAAACCCTCATTATTCACTCATGTAACTAAACTATGGCAAAATTCCTACTCTCATGGCCTCCACTCAACTATCCTAGCCTCCACTTCATTTCTATGAGAGGTTTCATGATCATGAGAGTATTAGAGAGTCCCTATGTTAGTATGAGAGCTTCTCAAGTTAATTCCAAGGCAAAAGCTTTGATCTTTGTTCATAAAGATGGTGTTTTTGTTGATTTGGAGCATCCATCTTTGGGTTTTTGGGGTGATGGCATGCATAGGCTTCATCACAAGCTTTAGTGTAATCGATTTAGGCCTTAATAGCAATGTAAGCCCTTCCCTACTCTTAGATATTAACCATGAAGTTAAATGTTCATGTTGCAAATTTGGGTTTGATCATTGAGTATGATTTATGCTATCATGTCATGCAAGTTTATGAAGTCATTATCTTGATCTTATGAGTTAAAAGCTACAACCTTTATGTTGAAAAGTTGCATTATGCAACATGAGAATCATCATAATCTTTATGTCAACTTGCATATGAAGTCATAACCCTTATATGATGATATATGCGAGTCTCTAGTCATCATTCCATGTCTTTTGTCACCATGATTCGTTTATGTGCCAAGTTTGGGTTTATGCATGTTTTTTAGGCTTAAGAATGTAACATGCAAGTTAATGAACACATGTGTGCCTCATTTGCCACCATGATTAACTTGTGGCTTAATATCCACTTTTGACATGCTTTTGCCAAGTCTCTTATTTTAATCCATTACGTTGTTGCGAACATATATGCGAGTTTAAAAGCGTTGGGTTATGTTATGGGTAACTTCTAATGACATGAAAATACAACTTGAAAAAATGACTTGAAAGATAACATGGAAGTTGACATGTAAATATGCATAAAAACATAAGCTTGGGAATTTACCTATTAAGTTAGGTCTACCCATTGGGAATTTACCTATTAAGTTAGGTCTACCCAATTGCTTGAAAACTTGAATATGAACATGACACTAGACTAAACATGAAAGTGGCCAACTCGAGGTTGGGTTGAGTTTGCAACGTAAAACTACCCGGAACCGACCGGCCTAACTAGTAGTTGCAAACAATAGGACCCAATGTGAGAAGTTGGTCATGTTGTGCTTGAACCCGAGGTTAGACCAAGTTGTGGTGTAAAGCTACCCGGAACCGACCGGCTTAACTAGTAACCACAACAAAGTCTAATGTGAGAGGTGAAGGTGCATTAAGTAATTAATGCCACATAATAGGGTTAAGTCAATTTGATTAATGACTCTTAACCAAATATGACATGGACAAGTGGGTTAAGTAATTTGATTAGGCTAATGATACTTAACAAATCATGACAAGGTTGGGTAGGTTAAGTAACTTGATTTGCCTAATGACACTTAACCATTTTTATACGACTAGTGGACGGGGTTAAGTTAATCAACACTTAATCAATCCAACACGATAACTTGGTAAGGTTAAGTAAGTTTCCTTAATGACACTTAACCAAAAGATACAGTTAATGGATGGGGTTAAGATTAGACTCAATTAGTCTAAACATGGTAATCGGATGGGGTTAAGTTAACCTAAACTTAATTAATCCCACTGGGTAGTTTAATGGGGTTAAGTTAAACACTTAAACAATTTAACTCGTTAATTTGATGTGGTTAAGTGACCTATACTTAACCAATCTAACTCGTTAATTTGATGTGGTTAGGTGACCTATACTTAACCAATCTAACTCTTAATTTGATGTGGTTAGGTGACCTATACTTAACCAATCTAACTCGTTAATTTGATGTGGTTAAGTGACCTAAACTTAACCAATCTAACTCGTTAATTTAATGTGGGTAAGTGATCTATACTTAACCAATCTAACTCGTGAATTTATTGAGGTTAAGTTAACCCATACTTAACCAATATAACGTGAAAACATGGTAAGGATAAGTCACGAATCGCTTGAATACACTTGACCGGTTTGACTAAGAAATTTGATAGGGTCAAGTTAATATATACTTAACCAACTTGAGCATGGTTTGTAGGGCTAAGTCTTGAACTTAAATACTTAGCCAATCTTGACGTGATTCGTGGGCGGGTTAAGTCATGGACTTGAATGATAACATTTAACCCAATAGACAAACCCTAGTTAGAGGAACTAGGTAGAAAATCGAGGTTAATCAAGGATAACGGGAAAGGAAGCTAAGTGGTAAACCTTAGTCAAGGGTAACTAAGTAATAATTCTTAGCTAAGGACATGGGACTAGTTCATAAAGGGATGAGTAACCTGATACGGTAGGTCATCGCTTAGTATACGAGGAGGAGCAGGTTATCGGACTTGGATAAAAGCTCCAGCGAACAGGGTGCCGAAGCGGAAGCTTCGGGGGAACGTGAGGGTACTCTTGGTATCCCTCTGTGAGGTGGCAAGTGGTCCATGAAACCCGGCCTCACAGGGGTTAAGGTCTGCGGTAGAAGAGCCAAGAGTATGCCTTGGTTGCTATGCGAGCGACCTAAAGACTGGGATGGATTAGCGTGGAGTCGACGATTCTTGGTTTTCGCCCCGGGATAGCATGTCGCCGACTACCTACCATCTTTAGTCAAGCGTGTACGTACGGAAAGGCAGGGAACTCCCAATAGACCATATACTAGCTATCAAGTTATGGGTGAGGATGGCTATCAGGAATTGGGCATCGATGGGCCTAGTGTAGTTCTCATACATGATTTTTCGTGGGTTGCCTTTCAGTAGTTGAGGGAGGGGTCACATGGGACCATAGCCACGGGTACAAAAACAGACCTTGATATCTGCATCAGCAGACGACTTAAAGCTCCCGACCGAGTTCCGTATTTCTTGGTTTGCCCTGGCACGGAACTCGGATGGCACATTTGGGAACATGTGCGTCTAGACATGGGAAACGATTCACGATACACACGTGGGATGAAGGGCGCGGTTGATGGGTGGCATAATCCCTAGTGGTCCTAGGTGGCTGAACCCAAACCGAGACACGGAAACGTTCATTAGGTAGCATAATCCCTAGTGGTCCTAGGTGGCATAAATCCTAGGTGAACGCGCGATAGTTCATGGTAAGGAAACATAACTAGATCAAGGGTTGCAGTCTAAAACAACTTCAAGGATAAAACGTTTACATGGGAAAGCCCGTATGGCCTGCGGCAAAGGACTGAACTTATACATGGAAAGAAACATACGAGTTGGGAAAACCTACATATGCTATATATTAGGTGGACATGGACCATTACATGACATTGGGCAAGGGACATTCATAGTTAACACATGACGCGGGTTGGGATACTAGTACGAGAGGTGCAGAGCAAATATACATGTTAGAACCAGGAGAAATGTACATGATAGAAACCGGGGGACGTTATACGTGATAGATATCTTGGGGATATTATACTTGATAGAAACCTGACGATGTGATACCATGTTTTATCTTGACATCGTAATTTATCATGACACCTTAGTTTATCTGAGTTCAGTAGTTCATCCTGTTATTTTGATTTAGCTTGTCTATCTTGTTATCATGCTTATGTTCATCTCAGTTTCTCATGTCAGTTAACTTTACTAGTTTTTATACTAATAGTAGATAGGGCTTACTCAGTCTTTTTGACTGACCCGTTTTGTTTCGCCTCTTTTCTTCCGTTTCCCCCCCAGGTTACAGGGTGGAAACACTGCTGTTTAGTTCGGACTTCTTCTGCTCGAAGGTCATCATGGATGGCTTGGAATTTTCTTGGCTATGGCTACTTTACTGTTTTTACTTGGGGAATAATTTATGAAAAAGTCTTTATGCTTCTTTACTATTGCAAGACAAGTTTTGATGTACTCTGATGTAAAAGGCTTTAGACCTTAATATTTAGTGTTTATGAAAGTTCGATTTTACTTCCGCTGTTTTATATGTTCTGTCTTGTGATATCTCTGTGCATGTTTACCAATAATGCCCCTCTAAAGCTAGTGCATTCCCTTGCGAGTGACCCTAGCGGAGGCGGGGTGTTACATTTGGTATCAGAGCAGAAGGTTACCAGACTGGGCAAAAGTTTTTAAAGACCTTCTGAAAACTATTTGAAAATCGTTTATAAAGAAGCATTTTTCAAGAAAATTTTCTTTTAAAAAGAAAAAGGCTATTCCCCAAAGGCCATTAGCACTATCCTGGTTTCCTTGATTGAATCTCTTTTCCTTTCTTTCCTCCATCTGTAGTCACAGTGGTTTTTAACTGTGACTAGTCTTTTCTATATTCGAAAGTGCTTTCCATGCGATGGAGGCTGTTCTCGGGAGACCAGTGGCCGCGTTATAAGAAAGGATAGTGAGAAAGAGGATAAAGGATACGAGTTTAAGGATGAGCAACTTGTTGGTATGGCTCAACTCAGAATGAGAGAGAAAGATGAACAATGAAACCCATGACGAGAGAATACCTTTGGCACAGTAAAACGGGGTGGATAGTTAAGTATCATGGGACAAGGACAAGATCATCGGGAGGGCAGTAGTATGCTCTCATTTCTAGGGTACCTCGGAAGGAGGGTAACGATCTTGTTAAAGGTTTAGCTTTTCTTCTCTATCATCCCGTTAGGACTTTGTTTTGATCATCGTATTATTTAAGTCTTCTTCGATAGTGGAGTCTCTGCACCTTAAGTACTAGCGTAATAGAGAATCCCAATTTTTGTCTCAAGGTCCTATTGGAGAGTCAGTCCATGTATACATGACTTGTTTGGATTTGAGAATTTCTATGCCAAGTGTTGAGTTTGGAAATAATGCTTATGTTTATAAGATATGGATGGATTCTAGGAATAAAGTGGTTATCCAGTAAGGGGTGCCACTCTCGGTTTTGATAGGAGGGTAGTTAGACTTTTGACTAGCCTTGGTAATACCCTCGAAGTATCGTGTAACCTTTTTGAGGTTCTGTCATGACTAGTTACTTAGAATCCCTGGATGCCTTCATTGGAAATTTGAAACCCGATCGAGTGGTGTTCGCCGATAAGGCGGATGGTTTATTTCACTTATGCATGGGTTATAGAAGCCACCCTAGTAAGTGCGCTTGATAACCTGGTTGGCATCTGCTTACTTTCAAGAGAAAGTTCTTCTACGTGGAATACCCTATGGTACGAGGTCCGAGATTCACTAGTGAATTTTGGAAAGCTTGCATGAGAATATGAGTACGCAGTCATGTTTGCGTCAAGTATTTTAGAAAAAGGATAAGTGCAAGTGGAACGAGAGGCGACGAAGAAATGAGTTCCAGCTCATGTTATGGAAACAGGAAATCGCGAAGTTAAAAGACGGTCAAGGCACAATGGAATTGAGCTCAAGAAAGTACGACTTTGATGGTCAAAGACTAGATACGCGCATGATATCTCTTTTTGGGAGTGTATCCTTGATCCCTGTTTTCTGTAGAGCTTACTTGTAGGCTATCTTTTGTGGACACCCTCTCGGCCCTATTTTCTGTTACAAACCCCGTAAGGAGTTTGTCTTGTTTATTTTCTCGACCCTGTTTCAGGGAATCCTAGGTAGAACCCTATGGATGTAAACATGTATTTGAAACATGTTATGATTGATATGGTTGCAAGTGGTTGCAAGTGGTTGCTCGTGGATGCACGAATATACATTAGATGCTAGCTCGACTCGGTCACATTTCATATTGCATATGCACGAGTATTTATACTTGTTTATGGGTGAAATTGAATGTGTTATCATGCGATTGTTGCATATGAATGAATGGTTGTGCACGCATATAGTATCTATATGACTAGGACTATTTGCATACATGTTGGATTCATGGCACTATACATATTTTTGCATTAGAAAGATTATTCAGGCCTGATCATTAGCATTAGCTAAGGAACATGTACACACACGTTTTGCATATATTCATATAGCATTAGAAATCGTCTAAGGACAATGGTCGCTTGTGGATGATGTTTTGAGTAGATGGATGATGGATGGTAGGATATGTTCTTCCTAACTTGGAGATTTCGGGGACGAAATCCTAAAAGGTGGGGAGAATGTAACAACCCGTATTTCGATAACATGATTAAGACGAGAATCAAGGCAGAATTTAATTTTAAATTCTGAATCAAGTTAAACGGGCTATGCCATTGCGTTCGTCTCGGAAAAATACGCGAAATAGAGTCCGAGTTTTCGAAAATCGGAGTCCGTATGACCCGATTAAGGCCCAACGAAGTTTTCAGAAAATTTCTGAGTAAAAATTGATTTCAAATTGAAAACATGAATTTGGAAAATTGGGCCAGTTGGGCCAGGCGGGAAAAGTTCCCGCCACAATACCCAAGTCGACAGCCCTGTCGACTTGGGAGTCGACTTGGTCTGACCAAGTCGACAGCCCTGTCGACTTGGCTCAGACGAGCAGTCTTGCCTGGTGCACCTATTTCTATCTTGGCTAGGTTTTTGGGCCTGGTTTGAGATCTGACGGTTCAGGTTGGTCCTAGGGTTAATCTAAGGGTCCTAACTAGCCTAATCTTCTATAAATAAGCCCCTAACCCTCCCCTAAACCCTCATTATTCACTCATGTAACTAAACTATGGCAAAATTCCTACTCTCATGGTCTCCACTCAACTATCCTAGCCTCCACTTCATTTCTATGAGAGGTTTCATGATCATGAGAGTATTAGAGAGTCCCTATGTTAGTATGAGAGCTTCTCAAGTTGATTCCAAGGCAAAAGCTTTGATCTTTGTTCATAAAGATGGTGTTTTTGTTGATTTGGAGCATCCATCTTTGGGTTTTTGGGGTGATGGCATGCATAGGCTTCATCACAAGCTTTAGTGTAATCGATTTAGGCCTTAATAGCAATGTAAGCCCTTCCCTACTCTTAGATATTAACCATGAAGTTAAATGTTCATGTTGCAAATTTGGGTTTGATCATTGAGTATGATTTATGCTATCATGTCATGCAAGTTTATGAAGTCATTATCTTGATCTTATGAGTTAAAAGCTACAACCTTTATGTTGAAAAGTTGCACTATGCAACATGAGAATCGTCATAATCTTTATGTCAACTTGCATATGAAGTCATAACCCTTATATGATGATATATGCGAGTCTCTAGTCATCATTCCATGTCTTTTGTCACCATGATTCGTTTATGTGCCAAGTTTGGGTTTATGCATGTTTTTGAGGCTTAAGAATGTAACATGCAAGTTAATGAACACATGTGTGCCTCATTTGCCACCATGATTAACTTGTGGCTTAATATCCACTTTTGACATGCTTTTGCCAAGTCTCTTCTTTTAATCCATTACGTTGTTGCGAACATATATGCGAGTTTAAAAGCGTTGGGTTATGTTATGGGTAACTTCTAATGACATGAAAATACAACTTGAAAACATGACTTGAAAGATAACATGGAAGTTGACATGTAAATATGCATAAAAACATAAGCTTGGGAATTTACCTATTAAGTTAGGTCTACCCATTGGGAATTTACCTATTAAGTTAGGTCTACCCAATTGCTTGAAAACTTGAATATGAACATGACACTAGACTAAACATGAAAGTGGCCAACTCGAGGTTGGGTTGAGTTTGCAACGTAAAACTACCCGGAACCGACCGGCCTAACTAGTAGTTGCAAACAATAGGACCCAATGTGAGAAGTTGGTCATGTTGTGCTTGAACCCGAGGTTAGACCAAGTTGTGGTGTAAAGCTACCCGGAACCGACCGGCTTAACTAGTAACCACAACAAAGTCTAATGTGAGAGGTGAAGGTGCATTAAGTAATTAATGCCACATAATAGGGTTAAGTCAATTTGATTAATGACTCTTAACCAAATATGACATGGACAAGTGGGTTAAGTAATTTGATTAGGCTAATGATACTTAACAAAGCATGACAAGGTTGGGTAGGTTAAGTAACTTGATTTGCCTAATGACACTTAACCATTTTTATACGACTAGTGGACGGGGTTAAGTTAATCAACACTTAATCAATCCAACACGATAACTTGGTAAGGTTAAGTAAGTTTCCTTAATGACACTTAACCAAAAGATACAGTTAATGGATGGGGTTAAGATTAGACTCAATTAGTCTAAACATGGTAATCGGATGGGGTTAAGTTAACCTAAACTTAATTAATCCCACTGGGTAGTTTAATGGGGTTAAGTTAAACACTTAACCAATTTAACTCGTTAATTTGATGTGGTTAAGTGACCTATACTTAACCAATCTAACTCGTTAATTTGATGTGGTTAGGTGACCTATACTTAACCAATCTAACTCGTTAATTTGATGTGGTTAGGTGACCTATACTTAACCAATCAAACTCGTTAATTTGATGTGGTTAAGTGACCTAAACTTAACCAATCTAACTCGTTAATTTAATGTGGTTAAGTGATCTATACTTAACCAATCTAACTCGTGAATTTATTGAGGTTAAGTTAACCCATACTTAACCAATATAACGTGAAAACATGGTAAGGCTAAGTCACGAATCGCTTGAATACACTTGACCGGTTTGACTAAGAAATTTGATAGGGTCAAGTTAATATATACTTAACCAACTTGAGCATGGTTTGTAGAGCTAAGTCTTGAACTTAAATACTTAGCCAATCTTGACGTGATTCGTGGGCGGGTTAAGTCATGGACTTGAATGATAACACTTAACCCAATAGACAAACCCTAGTTAGAGGAACTAGGTAGAAAATCGAGGTTAATCAAGGATAACGGGAAAGGAAGCTAAGTGGTAAACCTTAGTCAAGGGTAACTAAGTAATAATTCTTAGCTAAGGACATGGGACTAGTTCATAAAGGGATGAGTAACCTGATACGGTAGGTCATCGCTTAGTATACGAGGAGGAGCAGGTTATCGGACTTGGATAAAAGCTCCAGCGAACAGGGTGCCGAAGCGGAAGCTTCGGGGGAACGTGAGGGTACTCTTGGTATCCCTCTGTGAGGTGGCAAGTGGTCCATGAAACCCGGCCTCACAGGGGTTAAGGTCTGCGGTAGAAGAGCCAAGAGTATGCCTTGGTTGCTATGCGAGCGACCTAAAGACTGGGATGGATTAGCGTGGAGTCGAAGATTCTTGGTTTTCGCCCCGGGATAGCATGTCGCCGACTACCTACCATCTTTAGTCAAGCGTGTACGTACGGAAAGGCAGGGAACTCCCAATAGACCATATACTAGCTATCAAGTTATGGGTGAGGATGGCTATCAGGAATTGGGCATCGATGGGCCTAGTGTAGTTCTCATACATGATTTTTCGTGGGTTGCCTTTCAGTAGTTGAGGGAGGGGTCACGTGGGACCATAGCCATGGGTACAAAAACAGACCTTGATATCTGCATCAGCAGACGACTTAAAGCTCCCGACCGAGTTCCGTATTTCTTGGTTTGCCCTGGCACGGAACTCGGATGGCACATTGGGGAACATGTGCGTCTAGACATGGGAAACGATTCACGATACACACGTGGGATGAAGGGCGCGGTTGACGGGTGGCATAATCCCTAGTGGTCCTAGGTGGCTGAACCCAAACCGAGACACGGAAACGTTCATTAGGTAGCATAATCCCTAATGGTCCTAGGTGGCATAAATCCTAGGTGAACGCGCTATAGTTCATGGTAAGGAAACATAACTAGATCAAGGGTTGCAGTCTAAAACAACTTCAAGGATAAAACGTTTACATGTGAAAGCCCGTATGGCCTGCGGCAAAGGACTGAACTTATACATGGAAAGAAACATACGAGTTGGGAAAACCTACATATGCTATATATTAGGTTGGCATGGACCATTACATGACATTGGGCAAGGGACATTCATAGTTAACACATGACGCGGGTTGGGATACTAGTACGAGAGGTGCAGAGCAAATATACATGTTAGAACCAGGAGAAATATACATGATAGAAACCGGGGGACGTTATACGTGATAGATATCTTGGGGATATTATACTTGATAGAAACCTGACGATGTGATACCATGTTTTATCTTGACATCGTAATTTATCATGACACCTTAGTTTATCTGAGTTCAGTAGTTCATCCTGTTATTTTGATTTAGCTTGTCTATCTTGTTATCATGCTTATGTTCATCTCAGTTTCTCATGTCAGTTAACTTTACTAGTTTTTATACTAATAGTAGATAGGGCTTACTCAGTCTTTTTGACTGACCCGTTTTGTTTCGCCTCTTTTCTTCCGTTTCCCCCCCCCAGGTTATAGGGAGGAAACACTGCTGTTTAGTTCGGACTTCTTCTGCTCGAAGGTCATCATGGATGGCTTGGACTTTTCTTGGCTATGGCTACTTTACTGTTTTTACTTGGGGAATAATTTATGAAAAAGTCTTTATGCTTCTTTACTATTGCAAGACAAGTTTTGATGTACTCTGATGTAAAAGGCTTTAGACCTTAATATTTAATGTTTATGAAAGTTCGATTTTACTTCCGCTGTTTTATATGTTCTGTCTTGTGATATCTCTGTGCATGTTTACCAATAATGCCCCTCTAAAGCTAGTGCATTCCCTTGCGAGTGACCCTAGCGGAGGCGGGGTGTTACCATACAAATATGAATTTTTCATTTGGCAAATTCCATTGTATGAAAACAGAGTTGTAGTCAGATTACCAACAAACTGTCAAACTACACCATATCATTTTGAACGATCTGAGTGAAACCTATGACAGAAGGGAATCCCTGTAGTATGAGCCTAATAACTAATCATTATCCACTGACGTGGCATATAGCTTGTCTTATATTGAAGAAACATGACTACATATAACATGAAATCTCCCAAATATTGCACAAATAAAATGGTGGCTTCAGAACAAAGATTGAACGAGAATTAGACAACATGAGAGATTTTTTTCTACTGACACAATGAAGGAGAATTATTGAATGAACTTTAGCAGATATATAACTAAATTCACAACTTCTCGTATTGAATCACAAACTCATACTAATTGAATTAATAAAGGAGAATTATTGAATGAACTTCAGTAGATATATAATAAGTAAATTTCCCATAAGGTATTACCTCGGATCGAGTGGCTCCACCAATTACAAAGACAAATATGCACCGACCCGTTTTCCTGAAATCACTCGTTGCAAGCTTTAGAACAGAATGACTGCAAAAATTGTTGTTATGGGAAATTAGAAGCTAAAGTTTATCATCCTTGAAATGCAATGATTTCTAAGTGAAGATAATAATCCTGAACCGTGTATATCTGTTAGAAAATAACTAGAGATGCTACTCAATAATGCTCCTTATCCCACATGTGACAAAACTTGTAGAGAATTTAAAGTTTCATGTGGGATGATTGAATAGTTTACAGGGTTAGGTTTCTTAACAGTTGATAGATACAATACCATAACAGAGTACCAGTGGTAACTACCTTGAAGATCCATCATTGGAACTCCCACTTTTAGCCCAATTTGCAGTTCGCCTTGATCTCAGGGAGTGAGCAGGGGCAGAAGTTGCATATGCAAGCGGACGCTAGTTATTACTTGAAGCAGTAGCACGTGCAGAAATAGTAATTGGTGCTGTTGTCGTACTAGGTTCATTCATACAAGGATATTCAATTGTAGGTAGTTCTCCTTTGTTTAGTTTCTCAATCAGTCCATGGAAGAAAATGACATATATCGATGTTCAAAATCTTAGGTAAGAATAAAAATACCACCTGACAGAATTCATGACAAATTGAAGTAATTGGAATGTCTTTACCACTATCATGGCATAATCATTCTCTTAAGTGCATCGGATAAATTTTAGAAGCCACAAAAGACACAAGCTAAGGTCAAGTGAACCCAAAACAACAACACTACTTTATAACTTGAACGACAATCAATTAAGTGATATTTGAAGCCTCGATAACTACCTCACCCATAGGGTAAAATCGTGATAATTGCCAACCTTCTTCTTCTTCATGGTCCTTCCTAGCAACATGCTTCTTCTATAAGTTTATAAATGCATTGGCAAAAATAAGAAACTTACTGGGATGGTTAATATATTCTAGTTGATTAATGTCATGATATACACCTGGGCGTCAAATTTCAGAGAGAAGCCTCTGGATGACTTTTTGGATTCTAACTCACCCAAGTATTGTTGATAGAGGAGGTTGAAGGTAAACGAGCTAGACAGTAGCAACTGACACCCAAAAGACAACAGCTGTAGTTCACTGTTCTCCCAACTTGTTTATATTGACACCTTGTTGGTTTCATTATAGCAAAATAGATCTAAAACTGATCATTTGACTGATCTATAACTGATCACTATAGCAAAAAAGATCTATAACTGATCATTATAGAAAAATAGATCTATAACTTTGTTGAGTTCCAAATTTGTCCATAATGTAATACAAGTACCTCACTCATTTATAGCACTATATATAGTCAATGAAGTCATATTATTACTTCTGCTGCTAAGCTATACATAGTCAGAAAGCAACGAAATATCCAACAGCGAAATAGTCAGAAAACAACATACAACATAGTCAGAATGTAAATCAACGAACCAATTAACCTTACACCAAAACTAAAAATGATAATCGAACACTAATTTGAAATACGGAGAGATCTGACCTAAAATAATAACTAAAACGAAATATCCAGTTTGTTTTATCACCTTTTTTCACATTTAAGTCAAATTAATACACAAATAGATTAACGTTTGAAGAGGAAAGCAATATGATAAAAGGGATCAAACCTGTGAAAATCCCGATCTAGTTAGCTGATGGGTAATAATATTCTTCTATAAGTTTGTATAACATAATCGGCTGGTCGTGGCAGAAGGTATTGGAGAAGCATCGATCTTGAATTGTAGACCCATAGAAATTTGGCATCATTTTTGATTCTCCAAATTAAGAACCCTAGAATTAGCAATTTACGGGAACGAAATGATAAGGGAGCACGTTAATGAAAATGTTAACGGGAACAGAGGAAACGTAGTAGTGGATTAGACAGTGGATGATGGATTTTCGTTGTAGTTGTCATTTATAGCATAGTGAATCATTTGTTTAAACTTCTTCAAGGATCATTGTCGGTACTTTTTGCGTCCTGTGAACATTTCTTTCCACCGCGTTGGACAGTTTTTCCATATCCAAAGCATGCAATCTAGACGCACAAGCATTCCTGGAAAACCTCTGCCTTCTCTTCTGGTTAGTATCCTATTTATATCATTTGGCCCCGGCTTTCGTAGTACATCTGCACGTCAAAAAATCTCTTGCGCTCTTCCTCTAGCTGTGCATGCAGTCGGGATGCTTCCTCTGCCTGGCAACGTAACTCACCATCGCAGTAGTCTAAGCTATGCCTATTCTCTATGTATCATGTGTGCCTGATCCCCATCTGCATATAATAAAGATCGGCGTATGATATCTAGGTCGGATCTGGATAATGATCGTGCGGCGGAGGTTGAAACACGTCAACATAACTGTCTGGTCCTATAGTAGGGACTGTCATGGTCCATTCAAAGTGAGAAGCAGTCATCACGTGATCTGGTGCACGATAACTCTGTCTGGGTTGGATAATATCCTCAACTACAAGGGGGTGTATGTTATGTCGTAAAGCAGAAGCACCGACTAAATCTATCGATGCTACATGGGTAATGGTACAGTTGAACAGTGCGGTTAAGGCCCCGCTATATCCCATAGCGCTCTTTAAGTGCTACGCTATTTCAATTTAGCGCTAATGAACAGTAAATTCGCTTTAAGCCCTGCTATTTTCTACTGCATCTGCTAAATCAGGGCATTTTAGCGTTCTCTTTGGCAATATTAATATATGGGGATTGATTTGACTATTTCTCTTTTTAAAAAATTAAATAAATTTACCGTGAAAGGATAAGTTTAAGCCATAAGTGCATAATATTTGGTAACAATCAATTACACTCATCAAATTTAGCATGCATAACTAATGATATCCTTGTTTTTTTTATATATGATGGATTAATCTTAGTTTCTTATACACATATAATGTGAGAATGATGATTAATTAATTTTCAAATATTTGGTTTTACATCTAATGTACATTTTTCCGCCTCCACTATATCCACGCTACACATTTTTGCACCCCCACCGCTATATAACTGCTAAGCACTTTAACTGCATAGTAGTGGAACTAGTGAAAATTCTACGTCAGAAGTCGATGTACAACTGAACGGTAATAACAAAGCTCTCGGTCCTCCACCAACCTGCAGCCCTCGCTAAGTCGAGCATTTCTGATGGGTAAACGATACAGCCATAAGTGTGAGGGTGCGGGTTATCGGAATAACATCAAAGCCATATAACTGTCTTTAACACTTTTCAACAAGATACCAATAAGCATTTAAAGCCAAGGGACAAGACATGCGTGGAAATCTCCTCCCTGCAAGCATCTTAGCAATCTCTATAAAATCAATACCAAAAGATATATTTGTCATGAAATGGATATCATATAATCTAGTGCATGTACATCCTTAAGTCGATCTGGTTATGATCAACTGAGTAAACGTAACGAGATTCATTATCCTTAGGCCCTCTGTTGTCGGTGGTTCAAAACGAAAGAAGAGGGAAAAAACTAGACGCATCAAAAGTCCGAGTAACGAAATGAAATTTTTTGGAATGCTCAAAATACAAATACTGTTATAAGTCCAAGAAACCAAATAAAAAAACATATGAGTCTGAAATGGTGCATTGTACGTCAAGGCATTTGTACAAGTATGCAAGAATAAGCGTATCCAGTCATATAAAATAGCACCACTAAAATGTCACTCAGATACTACCTCAATAAGCTCGACAGCAAAACTATTGCTCGTCGTGCTGGAAAAAGGTTACCACTGAGATATAGCACAAATAATCGTGCAAGCTCTAGATCATCATCAGGAGAGTATTGACTAAGTATGTTGTCCATGACCGCACGGTCAACGCTGACTCTAATAGTGTCTTCGGTTTGATAGATGCATCAGAAGTGTCAAGATGAGATAGTAGGCGATGAACAAGTCCACGATCACGCCATCGAGCATCATTGAAAGGGAGTGGTGGATATTTGGCTACTCTTATGCTCAAGCTGGTAAACGTGGGGAAATCAAACGATGTATCCTAACTCACCGCAAGGAAATTGAAACGCGTGGGTGAATTTATGCCACCGTAAAGTAATACCAACGCAAATTTGCACATCACCGGCTATAAGATGATTGAGTCCTAAAATTATGTAGTACGTAATAAGGTAAACTACGAAGTGATAAGTTAACTAATAATTATGGTAAATGATCATTATATTACCTAAGGAACATTCGAATCTGAGGCCATGTGATAATGCTTCAACTTTATTCTTATCTGACAAATGTCCATGAAAATGTCTAAGCATGGCCACTAATGAACCACGTGAACGGGTATTCCTCGATTGTTAAAGTTAAATGCAACGTCATACTGTTAATTAGTCATCTGACAACCTATTTAAATTATTCTATTCATTTATAAAAAATTACTTACAGCCAAGCTCGTCTTTGTGCTGGCATTTACTTTGTCTTCTGGAAGCACACGAAAGTTGGATAGCATAGGCAATTTTGTTGTTCTAAGATTTAAGTCCAAAAATACATCAAGGTCGACTTATATAAAGGAAGTCGTCTCACACCTCTACGCGTCCTGCTCGCTAGGCCATCTATGTGGCCTCCACGATCGCGTCGGCTGCCTTCTTATACACCTCCGCCCTGATTCTCTAAATTTTCAGTGGTTTATAAAAATTCTTCTATTCCATGCTCGTGGATATACGGTGCAATCTCATGTTCTTCGCTTCTTCCGCCTATGTTGTTGCTATTGCTTCCTCTGTGCATGAACTTTTTGGCGAAGTTTCTTAATAATCTAGACATCTCTTCGAGTGACATTTAATTTCCCTAAAAGCTAACAGATTTGGAAGCTTTAGGGGAAAATGATGAAAAAGAAAATTCTCTTGACTGAAAAAATGGGGGGAAGGAGAAAGAGTGAAGTATAAGAGGAGACTGCTGGGTTTAGATTATAAATGTGTAAGGGCAAATATTTTGTCATTGTACAATCCCGGTCGATGGTTAGTTCAGTTTTCTGGTTGCTCCGCTCGTTCGTTCTTTTGACAACGATGAGAGAGAATGAACTGAATAGATTAGATTGTTGGTAATAGTCTTATAAGCAGCACAATTTTTTTTCAATTGCTAATAGATAAAGAAACAGTAGTAGACAAATTTTAACAACGTGTTTTACGTTGATGATTTATGAGTAATCTGTAAGATGCAATACCTTAATGAGGCTCTTGACCATCAAAGAATACCGTGTTTGGCTAAATATGACACTTGATTCATGAAAGGGACGTTGAAGAACTACAAAGTTCTATGAAGAAAAATAGGATGCTGCTATAAAATATATTACAATATGAGTGTGTTCTTTTATTTAAGTAGATGCGTTACTAGGTCAATATTATAAATAAAAAGCATCACAAGTAATGAGACTGTTTACCGGCAACAACAATAAAATTTCACCTAATGGTGGTAAGACCTCTCAAACCAACACATCAGAAAATAGTAAACAAGAGCAATGAATTATAGCAATAAATATAGAAGACAGTCGTACTAAATTTAAAAGTGTCAAATAGTTTACTGGTTTGAAATGACAGTGGAAATTTATAAGCGACATTTAGTTTAAATTTGTATCAGACTCAAAAGACTGTAGTGAAGCTAAATGAAAATTAACGAAAGCATTATTGGTAAAATTTGATACGAATTCATATTAGAATTAACACACTTTTAATACACTTTTAATGAATAGTCATGCCTCTTCCTGTAGGTGGCTTTCTTTCATTAAACGATCGAAAATGCTGCATTAATCGGGAACGAGTACGTCATTTCCTGCAGAAGGAAAACAGATCACCACTCCATCTTTTAGACTCCATAAACTACACTCGTCCAATTCCAGATCCGCTGCTTTTCGCGAAACCCACCGGGTCACTAAGGTAAACAAAGTAGAGTACTCTTTGGGTCATCGTGCACTGACACAATCATTATCTGAGGGCCTATGATCATCCAAAAGCAGCACCTGGCATACTCAAGTCACATCGACGAACCTAGCAAGAAGAGGTAGGACTCAGTCCCTTACCTCAGTGCCAAAAGGATCGAAGAGATTGAGTATGTCGGCCGATGTAGCATCGTCTTTAAAAGATAATTCATTTATACGTGAGTAGTTGTGTCTCTTTAGTATGTCCATTTGACTAATATAAATATGTACTCATTCCTTGTATTAACCAATTTCATGGTGAAGAAAAACAGAATGTACATATATCAAGAGCTCTGCATTTGCAACTCATATTTTTATTAAGAACTTCGCTTCTATTTCCAACAATTCAATCTTATCTCAGGACTAGAGAGAAATATAATTTTACTTCTCGAGTCTTTTTTTTTTCTTTTTCTTTTTTTCTAGGGAAAACAAGTGTTAAGCAAAACTAATATTTTGTGAAAAATATTAGAGCATCATCACGAGTATGTACGATGTTAAGCACTAACAGTAACAAGTTCTCTTCTGTTGATCGCTATAACCCTGCATGCTTCCACTTATGATCAATTTCATTATTGTTAATTAGTGATAATATTGTTAGGCAATATATGTTAATATTAATAAATCCTCGGAGGATGTTCTTCAGTAATGCAATTATCCATAAAACCATGTATAAAAGATCAGGTAAAGGAATTTTGAATTTAGTTTAGGTGACGAGTGGAAACAGGAATCATGAGCAAAAATGAGTAGTCAGGTAGAATTCGATTAACCCAATAACAAGGGAACATGCATTGACATGTACATATTACTTAATAGAAACTGTAAAGCACCAACTACTTTCCATAGCCTAACAGAACTTACTATTATGATTTCAGGGTGGTGGGGGAAAACTTCGTTAAATCCATTTGATATATGAAGCTAGAAACAGAGACGACATGGTATGATAGTATATTAATATACAACTATCTATTCTATTCTGCAACTGAACCGATGTTTCAAACCTTGAAAGACAAAATTCAATAATATCTCAAACTATTCCACATCTGATTGCTATAACAGCACTGATAATGGAATCATACAATTAAGTGCAATAAACATATGCAATCATGATCATAAAAATCCATTTTCTCGTATGCTTTCCACAAACACATAGACACAGATATATATATACATGTATGTACACACATATATATATATAAAAAATCTATTTGAACACAAACAGAAAAATATAAAATCTCAACGGTCAAATTATCCCTTGATTTTCACCTCTCACACAAAGACAAAATAATCAAACAGGTCGGATTTTGTGCCTAATCTTGTGTTTAAATAGACGTCCTATATACGACATACACATATTTTTGTGTCTAATTTTCCACTTCTAAAAAGGGCGATCCAACGCTAAATCAATCATCTCAGGCGCCGATTTCCGATTTCGCTGTCGGAGATAATCTCTTCAATTGAAGCAGATCTATCTTCTTTTCATTTTATCAAACCAGCAGATGATTATATTTTTATTTCGGAAGAAACTTTCAAACCTCGGCTGATTCGTGTCAGAATACCAATGCTCTTCATCCAGTTGATTTTACGCTCTCTTCCGTTAAACTTAAGGAGTATATTGGGAAAGTGTGGAAACCTATAGGTAATTTCTTAGTTCATATAGCGTGTGGATTTCACTATACAGTTCAATTTGAGGATGTGATAGGTTGCTTATATGTGTTAAAATCATCAACATATTCATATTTTGGAAGACTATTGATGGTTTTAAAGTGGTTTCCTGGGTATGAATTTGATAAATTCAATGCAAATAAGGTTCAGATGTGGATAAAAGTTTGTAATATGGATATGGAATTGCGGTCGAATGGAGCCTTTTCAAGGATTGCTAGCTTCATTTGAGATCCAATATGTACTGATGACAATACTGCGAATAAGAAAATAACTAAATATGCTAGAATCCTGGTTAGCATTGATTTGGAATCCAAGCTGGTTGATAAAATTCCTTTATTATTGCATAATGGAATCTCAAAAGAAGTAGTAGTGGAATATGAGCATGTGCCTCCTCGTTGTGAACAATGTAAAAGATTTGGACATAGATCTCTTATTCATGAGTTATCTATAGAGCCTTCATGGATTTCAAAGCAACCAATGGATGAAGCTAGTTCTTCAACTGTTGATGGCCAAGTAGAAGGCAATGATCAATCTGATTTGCTTAGAAGTGATAAAGAAAGAGGCAATGGGGATTTAGATTTTCTGAATTCAGAATTACCAAAAGATATTTTACCTGAAGATCTAAATCATATTGCTGACAACCTAACTAAGATTCCTCCAGTCAAAGATCATACTGATGTATCTGATGGTGTTACTGCTAATGTGGATTACCTTGCACAACTGAAAGGTAAGAATAAAGTTGCTATTAATGCTCCTCCTAAAAGACCATTAAGGAGCAATTATGTTGTTAATTGACATTCATGTCATGGAATGTCAGAGGGATGAACACACCTCAGAGAACGGGTGATGTTTTATCCCTTTTGACTAAATTCAAACCAACTCTTGTTGGTTTGATAGAAAACAAATTAAGTAATGACAGTTTAAGTAGGTTTAATAGGTTAATACCAAGTAGCTGAGATTTTATACAACATGATTCGAGTTTTTTGGAAGGGTTTTGCTCTTATGGAATACTGAAGTGTGGTCTAGTAATATGATTTCTTCATCAAATCAACACTTAACAGTTCAGGCCATGAATTTTGGAGGTCTTGTTATATTTATTATAGTTGTCTATGCAAGCAATTCATTTCAGGAAAGACAAGTGTTATGGTAACATATTATACAAGAGGCAGAGATGATAAATGGTGAGTAGGTTTTAATGGGATACTTTAGTAACTCTACCTCTCATCTAGACAAAAAAGGCAGCATACCAGTTCCTTTTCAGCAAATCAGAGCAATTAATAATTGCATTACGCAATTTGGACTAATTGAAATAAAGGTTGTGGGTTTTAACTACATATGGAGGCGTAGAGGTATGGCAAACAACATTGACAAATTCTCTGTAAATCATTTATTTCTGCACAAATTTACTGACTTAAAAGCTTTATTTGTATCTCAACCCTCGAGTGATCACAATACATTACTAGTGGACTTAATTCCTACATTTGCATCCAAGGAATTTCCTTTCAAATACTTGAATGAATGGCATGCGAAACCTGGGTATGGTAAATGTATAAAAAAAAAGGTTTAAATATGAATGTGGGTGGATTTTCTAATTATAATTTCTTAAAGAAACTCAATTCTTGTAAGATGGAGCTTAAAGTTGGAATAAAACGAGGCCAAAAGATAATGCTCTTCTTCTAGAAGCAGAAGCTACTTTCAAAGAAAGAGAAGTTGCATCCGATTTAGAGCCTAAAAATTTGGAGCTATTCGAAAGCATGCCTAAAGCCAAAAAAGCTTTATTTGTGCAGAAACAGATTCACTTTTGGAGTTATAAGCAAAAGTCGCATTGCTTCAAGATGGGGATACTAATTCAAGTTTCTTTCATTTGAAGATTCAACCAGGAAATATACTAATCATCTTAAGGCTTTAATTAATGCTGAAGGTGATTTAATATATAAACCAGCGGAAGTAGCTAATGAAGCCATTGAATACTATAGTTCTCTGTTTAATGGAGATGTGATTTCAGAGTTCCCTTCATTCCAATCTATTTAATGGAGATGTGATTTCAGAGTTCCCTTCATTCCAATCTATTTAATGGAGATGTGATTTCAGAGTTCCCTTCATTCCAATCTATTTAATGGAGATGTGATTTCAGAGTTCCCTTCATTCCAATCTATTTCTATAATTAATGCTCATGGGCAATAGTCTTTACTTCAGCCTGTTTCTTTAGATGAGATAAAAAATGCAGTCAATTCTATCCACGATGATACAAGTCCAGGGCTAGATTGATTTAATGCTAATTTTTTAAAAATACATTTGGAGGATATCAAATCAAATTTGCCAACTGCTATGTAGGACATGTTTGAGTCTGGAAAATATCCATAAGGTATTAATCATACGTTTGCCACTTTAATACCTGAAATTAACAGAACATCTGAAATCTCACATTATCGACTAATATCATGTTGAAATTTGTATTATAAAATCTTTAGTAAAACTCTATGCAACAGAATTAAATGGTATTTTCCGCATTTAGTATCCTCAACCAATGAGCTTTTATTCCATCTCATATATTGGTGATAGTATTCTTTTGGCACATGAATTGTTAAGGGATTTTAAGAAGCCAGGTGTTAATAAATTGTGTGTTAAGGTGGACCTTCATAAGGCATATGATAAGATTTCTAAAGAGTTTATTTTCCATATAATAATGAAGATGGACTTTCTTATACATTTCATAAACATAGTATATGGATGTATTTCAACTCCTTCATTTTCTATTTTAATACAAGGGGTGCCTCGAGGGTTTATTTCTTCAAATAGGGGTATAGGTCAGGGTGGTCTTTAATCCACTTATTTATTTTCTATAGCAGTGGAATATTTCACATATTTTATGAATGTAGAAACTTTACATAGTAGATTTATTCTTGTGCATAAAATGGAGCCAGTAGTGACACACCTTTTATATGCAGATGATCTTATGGTTTTGGGAAGAATTCTCCTGTTTGTGCAAGTTCTTTGAAGACTACTTTTGACAAGTCAAAACAATACAATGGATTAATTGTTAGTGAGATGAAGACTAAAGTGTATTTAGCTCATATGCAAGAAATACTGGTGAAATATTGGACATTCTTGGTTTTCAGTTAGATCAACTACCAGTTAAGTACCTTGGGGTTCCACTCTCTTCTAATTATATTCATTATCATGATTTCCAGTCACTGTTACATAAAATTCAAAGTAAGTTACAGGCACAGGATGTTAAATTTCTCAGTTTTGCTGGTAGAGCGAGCTTATTCAGTCTGTCATTACACCCATTATTTTATATTGGTTATTCGTTTATTAATTGCCTGAACACGTTCTAGATAAACTTAACACTATGTGTGCTGTTTTTTTTTTTTTTGGGAGGATCTTCTCATAAGATTAGTTGGCAGAAGTTATGCATGCCGAAAGATGAAGGAGGAATTGGTTTGAAACTGTTTACCTATTTCAAGAAAGCTGCTTGCATGAATCTCATGTGGAGGTTTTTATCATCTTCATCTTTATAGAGCAAGTGGATGTATTCGAAGTATTGCAACGGTAAACAATTTTGGAATATGAACATTGACAATAATGCCTCTAGTACAACGAAAGCTATGTTGAGATTACGAGCATCAGGTAAACAACTTTTTAATAAAGTCATAACTTCGGGTTCTTCTACTTCGATGTAGTTCGAGCCTTGGGTTAATTGTATTTGTTTTGTAGATATTATTGGGTTTTCTATATTCAATGCTTTGGGTGGGGCAGATGAATTGGTTTCTTCTATTGTTGTGGATGGTAGAATTAATAGTATGTTACATGCAGCAACTCGAGAGGTGCAGCGACATTTTAATGATGTTTATATAAATCTCACAGCTCAGGAAGATCACTATGAATGGTGTGAAAGAGGATCATTTACGTTCCATAAAGCTTGGGAGAAGATTAGAGGTAGAAATTCTAGTTTGTCTTATCATAAAATCATATGGCATTTAAAATATGCAAGGAATATGGCATTTATCACATACTTAGCAGCTAATAACATGCCACACGCTAAAGATAGGATCGTGAGATTTGGCATGATTGATGAAAATTGTTGTTGTTTATGTGGAGTTTCTGAAGAATCAGCACAACACTTACTTTTTGAATGTGTGTATTCTAGATACATTTGGGGTTCCATAGCTTTAGAGCTAGGTATTACTATTGATAATACATGTTCTTCAGAGAGTGAGGCAGTAAAAATCATGAATGCTTTCAAGGAGAAAGATCAGACATTGGATATAGCTTGTCCATCTCTTACTATAGCAGTTCATAAAATTTGGATGGAAGGGAATTATCGGCTGATCGATAATAAATGTCTTACAAAAGATATTCGGTTGCATATAATTGAAAAGGAAGCCTTTTACTTGGTGAATAACAAGGAAGCAAGACTAAGCAGTGTCAATGGAAGGTTGATATATTGCAGAAGTGGGGTATAGATCTTGTTGATACAGGTTGAATAGTGAAGTGTTTTGGTCTATTTTTTGTTTGTTTGAAACATATTGTTTTGTTTCTATGAGTCGTAATGTGGTGATATTTGATTGGTTGTTAATATATGGAGTTTATATGTGCTCTTTTTTCTTATATCGCACCCATTTAGGTTAGGGCGATATAAGCTTTTGATGAGGCATATAAACAAAGTATATGGTTTGTATATATGATAAAGATGGAGCACTACAACCTTCCATACATCCTGCTAGCCGAGAATTGATTTTTGAAATTACTTCCATTCCCTTACATCCTAATAAGATTCAAGATACTTATTTTTGGGGAGATGGTAGTGCCATCACCTTCCATAAAGCTTGGGAAACTGTATGAAATGAAGGTAATTATGACCCTATATTCTCATTTGTTTGGCATGATAAAAACAGTATGAGGATGTCTTTCATATCTTACCTTGCTATTATGGGGAGGCTAAACACAAAAGACTGTTTGCATCGGTATGACATTGCCACAAACACTGTATGTGCCTTGTGTGAAGAACACTCTGAAATCATCGAACACTTATTTTTCAATGTGTATACTCCTCATACATATGGTGTTCATAAAGCAAAAACTTCTCATACTCCCTGATTTATTACCTTCACTACATCAAGAAGCAGACCTGCTTAACTCTACGTTCAAGGATCACGATCAAATACGAGATTTAGCTTGTGCGGATTTCTCCACTTCTATCTACTACATACGGAAGGAAAGGAATCATCATTTGTTTCAGCACCAAAAGATTCATTACATGACGCAGTTAAATCGAATTGAGAAGGAGATTCTTTAGCTTGTTAGAAACAATGGAAGTACCATGCGTCAAAATTCACGAAACATTCAAATTTTGGAGCGCTGAGGTGTTCTTCTAAATGATAATGGTTAGCTACTTTAAAGGAGTTTGGGCTGCTTTATTTTATGGGCTCTATTGCCTTAAGCGAGTTGTACTGTTGTAATTATTCTTTTGATTCCTAAACAGCAATGCTTATGTAAAAGCAATTCATATGTACTCTTTTTCCCTGTAAGGTAACCATCTACGTTAGGAGGGTTATGGGGTTTTAACAAGGCATATAAAGTAGTTGTTTAATTGGTTTTTCGAATAAATCATACCAATTTTCAGAAATATATATATATATATATATATATATATATATATATATGTATAGAGAGAGAGACAGAGAGAGAAACGTTCTAGGATACACCTATTTTGTAGCACCCCTTTGACATCCCTATCCTACCATGAGCTGTTAGGGATGAGAATCACAGATCTTAAGGAAAAACTAACACTAGAGGAGGGAAGAATGGTGTTTTAAATAGATTATGGAAAACTTAAACAATTAACAATTACTCAAATAACTATATGAATCACATAATGAATATCATAACAGAAACAATGACATATGCAAATATAAAAAGAAATAAAATGCAGAAAAGGAAAGAACACACCGGATTTTATACTGGTTCGGATTACTTCCACGTCCAGTCCCACGCAATGCTAGATTGCGTCGAGTTTTATTAAACTAGTATCAACTTTAAAGCACCCTTGTTGTCACGACTACAAGGTTAACACTGATTCCACACCCTTGATTTCACGGCTATAAGGTTTACACCGATTAACACCCTTGATTTCACGGCTACAAGGTTCACACCCCTCCCTTTCCTTGATGTATAGGCTACAAGAAACACACTTTTTCCTTAACAATTACAAACAACCCTAGAACTCTTGAATAACACTTCCAAACAGAGAGTATTTGATAGAGATTGAGAATAGAACGAGAATGATATAATTTGTATTGAAATCGGTAGAGTATAGGTGTAGAAGTCAAGAAATTAAAGTAATATAATGGTGGGAAGAGTAAGTGTGAAGAAGGAGAAGATTAGTTGTTTAAAATTTCGAAAATGAGCCCTTTATATAGAGTTCCAAAGGTTGCAACAATTTTGAAACGTTTCAAAATACGAAAAGACACTTTCTTTGGAATTTGAAAATATGATGGTTATATGTCGACATATCAAAAACTATATGTCAACATATATGTAATTTTTGAATTTTTTAAATCATTTTTTCAAGTATTTATACTAGTATATATATTCTGGAAATTCTTGAATCAAAACTAGTTGTTAAAATATATTTTTCGAAATATTAAAAAATAGTAATATATATAATAACTATATATAAGCAATACATAGTTTTAAAGGATAAAATTATGTATTATAATTATAAACACATATATAATTATAAAACTTTACAATATATAAACTATATAATAAACATATATATATTTGAAATCATAAGTAAAACCTTTAATAGTTTGAAATCATTTTGAAAGAAGTTTGAAAATAATTTGAAATCAATTTGAAATCAATTTGAAAGCGCTAACCAAAGTTTTACATACTAACTAGACTCTGTTACTTTGATAATCTTGAACTCTTGAAATCTCGATATCTTGATACTCATAAGTCCTGAATCTCCTTTGAAATCTTGAATCTCTAAACCCTTAACTGTACAGTCTTTAGTATTTATTTCCTGCATATAAACTCCTGTATATATATATATATATTCAAGATAAAGATGTTAGTACATATATTATAATCAATAATGTTAACAAGGTTGTTGTAATCAAAATTCTATTCTCCAACAATCTCCCACTTTTTGATGATGACAACCTTGGTTTATAAAATATTCATACCTGATATTACCTATTGATCTAATTCCTTGAATACTCCTCCTTTCACCATGCATTCCTTCTAACTCCCACTTACACTATATCTATCTTAATTATACCATATTTTAAAATTTCTCCCCTTTTGTCGTCAACAAAAAGTATATCCAACTATACTCCCCCTAAATTTATGCAAATAATGATCCTGATGACTAATTCAAAGTATAATCCCATATAAACCTATAATTCTAAGTCTAAACATTAGAAATTTTTCCTAATTCTATGATAATTTTAAATAAACTATAGTATAAACAATTAATTCAATCAACATAAGCAATTCAATCAATATTTACCATTAATCATTGTACGTATCAATCCAATCAATACAAGTCAAATCAAACAATATACATGAGTTTTCATACCACACAAAGCATATCAATCAATTAAAACAAATTCATATGTCTCTTGGAACTTCCACCCATCCATCTCCACCAAAGATTGGATCCCTTTTGATGACTTCCCCATCTTTGTTGTCTTTGGCAGGAGGTGCTCTAGTGTTGTTATTGTCTTCATCTCAACAAAGAGAAGAGATCAACCAACAAATAGCATCAAAGTGTTTTTCTTGTTGATTAATCATCTTTATTTGACTTAATTCTAGATGACGCGGATTATAAAGGATTATAGATAGGATATTGTTGAAGGAATTGAGAGTTTCTTTAAGATTTTCACTTAAATTGTGAATATGATTGGCCATTATTTGATAATTTGGAGAAGGAGTGATTAGTTAAAAAAGAGAGAAATAAAACTAAGTTTTTGTGGAAGAAAAAGGTATTTATATGGACTGAAATTTGTTTAGAAATAAATAGACACAAGTTAGTTATTTAAAAAAACTCAAATTTGTATCAATTTGAATTTCTGATAGTTATATATCAACATGTCAAAAACTACATGTTGACATACCCATTTGTATTTTGGGTATATTGAATTTTTTGCACAATTTTTGAATTATTTCTTACTATATTATATTATCTAATTTTAATGTTTTTATAGAGGTTTAAAGTCTGTTTTTACAGAAAACAATAACATCCATTAACACTAAACGATTACAATCAAATGATACATGAAATTCAAGACTAGAAGTACAAAATATGAAAATAGGAAAGGAAATACAAGCTACTACGAAAAGATAACACAACTAAAAACTTAAATCTCAGCGGATGAAGATGAGGAAGATGATAATTCAAGTTTTCTTTCTACTTTGCCAAAGAACTTGTTCATTTTAGAAGACATTTGATTGAGTGTCTTCTTTATCTTCTTTTGGTTCTTGTCTAACTTCGCTTAGTTTTGGACAAGTAATTCTTTTGATATGGCTCTACTAGTTGTTGGATATTCTACACTTTCCAAAGAGGATTCTTCTTCTTCGTCAATTTCCATTGGATTTTCCTCTTGTTCCAGTCGACTTGTTTTTCGGCAAATGTTTCATAAGGCTTAAAAGTGATTGGAATTTGCATAAGGGATATATTTCCCGAGTAAAAAACCTTTCTTGACACAAATTCCTCTCCTTTGAGATCTACTCCAAAATGTTTAAGGATGCGGGTAAGATAAACTCCATGATAGAGGGTATTTTCTTTAGTGGACATCTCTTTTGGTTTAAATTCTTTTAAAATCACATTGGCCCAATTAATATCATAAGTGCCAAAGATGGAAAAAAGCACTTTTTGATGGAAAAAAAAGCCCAATTACTATCATAACCCCGATAATCAATTAAACTTAAGACCCCATTTTGATGAAAAAGAGTACGAAGATCATAAGAAGGAAAATCCTCAAATGTAACGAAGATTCCGGTATTGACTTTTCCCTTAGTAACATAGTCAATATAAGCTTGAATGGCTTCCGGATCATTGTAGAGATGAGCTTTGATAGATTTAGCTAATCTCATTGTTTTTGGTGTACTTGAGGAAGACATTAGAGATAAGTTTTGAAGAGAATAGTACGAAGAAAGTAGTTTTAAATTTTGAATGAAAGGTAGAGAGAATAGAACGGAATAGATAAATAAATAGAGAGTAAATGGAAAAAACTTCCTTAGTAAAAAGGACACCTTTTCAGACCTTGGGAGTTGGTGAAAAGATGGAGGGAAGTTTGAAAGTTTAAACTTTTGAAATTCAAAATTTGAATTTCATTTTCTGGTGCATACGTCGACATGTCAATTCATGTATGTCGACATATGTGTGTGTTTTCAAAAGTCTGGTCGCTTTTTGACTTTGTTTTACTATTTTAACGTTTTATATTCTCTGTTTTATTATTTTATGAGATAATATTTAATTTTGAAAACATTCAAAATTATATTTTATTATTATTATATTATTATTTAGAATTTCCAATTTCAAAATTTAATTTTAGGTTTCAAGTTTGAATTTTAAAATATAAATTTCAAACAAGGCAAGCAAACAAAACGTCCATTCAACAAATTCAATCAAAAATTATTAATTAAGGTGTACCTAGTTTTTATATCCATTTCTTTGACATTTTCTGAATTTTGAATTGTTGTGACGAACAAATATTTGAATTTCTAGTTTCTAGCTCTTTATCACTCAATGATGAATCTGAGTCATCTAAAGTTGTTGCATATGCCCTTTTCCTCTTCTTTGATGAATTATTGTCTGTTTGTTGACTTGATTCATAAGGATATGGACACAACCTTTTTATATGATCTGGATTGTTGCAATTGTAGCATTTATCGTCGTTTCTTCTTGAACTTCCTTGATTATTTCTCTGAAAATTATTTCTTTTATATCTCATAAATTTTCTAAAATTCCTTGTTATTAATGCAATTTCTTCATCATCCTCACTGCTTGAATCTGAACCGTCAGTTGTTGCTTTGAATGCTATAGATTTCTTTTCTATTGGCTTACTATCCTTTCTTTTCTATAATTGTACTTCGAACGACATCAGATTTCCTATTAACTCCGCAATTTTCATTTCACTAATATTATTGGCCTCTTCAATCGCTAGTGTTTTCTGATCCTATTTTGGAGTTAGAGAATTAAGAATTTTTCTGACTTGATCTTCTTCAGAAAAAGTTTTTCACAAATCCACTAATGAATGCACGATTTACTGAAACCTGTAGTACATATAAGAGATAGATTCATTCTGATTCATTTTAAATAACTCAAATTGATTAGTTAGCATTAGTATCCTTGTCTGTTTAACTTTATTTGTTCCTACATGAGTAACATGCAAGGTTGTCCGTATATCATGAGCAGATTTACAAATTAATACTCTATTAAATTCATTTCTATCTAATGAACAGAATAACATACTCATAGCCTTAGAATTACTTTGTGCAGCAGCCTTTTGTGCATTAGTCCATTATGCAAAATTAGTAGGGGTTCAACATATTCAGTCTGTGTGATATTCCAAGTATCTAATCCTATAGATTGCAAATATATTTTCATCTTATATGCTCAATAATAAGTGCTATTAAATAATGATGGTCTAACGGTGGGCTGACCCTTTACAAAAGAACTATTGTTACTAGCAATTCCAGTGTTGGTTGCCATTTAATATTTCCAAAATTTAGATGAAGAAATTTTGAAAACCTACGCTTCGATACCAATTGTTAGGGATGAAAATCACGGATCTTAAGGCAAAACTAACACTAGAGGGGGGGTGAATAGTGTTTTAAAGAGATTATGGAAAACTTAAACAATTAACGATTACTCAAATAACTATATAAATCACATAATAAATATCACAATAGAAACAATCATAGATGCAAATATAAACAGAAATAAAATGCAGAAATAGAAAGAACACACCGGATTTTATACTGGTTCAGATTATTCCTACGTCCAGTCCCACGACGCTGGATTGCGCAGAATTTTATGAATACTAGTATCAACATTACAACACCCTTGATTTCATGGCTACAAGCTTAATACCGATTCCACACCCTTGATTTTATGGCTACAAGGTTCACATTAATTCAACACCCTTGATTTCACGGCTATAAGGTTCACACCACTCCCTTTCCTTGATTTATGGGCTACAAGGAACGCACCCTTTCTTTAACGATTGCAAACAACCCTAGAACTCTTGAATAGCACTTCCAAACAGAGAGTATTTGATAGAGATTGAGAATAGAAAGAGACTGATATAATTTGTATTGAAATCGGCAGAGTATAAGAGTAGAAATAAAAAAAAAGTATAATAATGATGGTAAGAGTAAGGATGAAGAAGGAGAAGAATAGTTGTTTAAAATTTCGAAAATGAGCCCTTTATATAATGTTCCAAAAGTTGCAACAGTTCTAAAATGTTTCAAAATATGAAAAGACACTTCCTTTAAAATTGAAAATATGACGGTTATATGTCGACATGTCAAAAACTGTATGTCGACATATATGTAATTTTTGAATTTTTTAAATCATTTTTTCAAGTATCTAAACTAGTATATATATTCTAGAAATTCTGGAATCAAAACTAGTTGTTAAAATATATTTTCAAGGTATAAAAATATAGTAGTATATATAATTTAAATATATAAACATATATGTAGTTTTATATGATATAAAACTATATATTATAATTGTAAATATATATATAATTATAAAACTTTAAAATATATAAACTATACAATAAACATATACATTTTAAATCAAAAGTAAAACCTTTAAAAATTTGAAATCATTTAGAAAGAAGTTTGAAATTAATTTGAAATCAATCTGAAATTAATTTGAAATAATTTGAAACTGCTAACCGGAGTTTTACATACGAACTAGACTATATTACTTTGATAATTTTGAACTCTTGAAATCTTGATATCTTGATGCTCATAAGTCTTGAATCTACTTTAAAATCTTGAATCTCTAAACTCTTAACTTTACAGTCTTTAGTATTTATTTCCTGCATATAAACTCCAATATATATATATATATATATATTCTAGATAAAGATGTTAGTATATATTTTATAATCAATAATGTTCACAAGGTTGTTGTCATCAAAATTTTATTCTCCAACATGAGCTACATTAATTCAAATCCAATAAGATTTTATAAATGTTCAATCCATATATATATTATCATCTATCTAAAATTTGAGCTCGTTCTGACATTCATAACATTTTCAAAATCTTAGCTCAAGTATTCACCGTTCAGACATTTATTCAAATCGTTAAACTTAAACATTAAATATATTATTCTACGAATTTCGGAACAAGGTTAAATTTTGGATAGAAGATAATATATATGTGAATTGAACATCTACAAAATCTTATTGGATTTGGATTAATGCAGCTCACGGTAGAGTATTAGTGCTAAAGGGTGCTGCAAAATAGGGTTGCCCCGAAACGTTCCCATCATATATATATATATATATATATATATATATATATGTGTGTGTGTGTGTGTGTGTGTGTGTGTGTGTGTGTAGGGGAGAGTTCCGCTACACCTCTTATATTACACGTGAACTCTGCCCATGAATTACAGTCATTCATTCCCCCACTCATTCTCTCTCTTTCCACTAAGAGAGAGAATGAGTGGGGGAATGAATGGCTGAGATTTAGAGGGAGAGTTCACATGCGATATAAGAGGTGTAGCGGAACACTATCCATTTAGGTGTATATATACATACATACATATAGGGTTCTTTTTATTTTAGCATGATTTGCAAGTTTCTATTACAAAAATGTCATGATTTAAAACTTATTACATTTATAGCCTGGTTTTGATCAACTTAGTGCTGTGTTGACCAAAATACACTAGCGCAATCTCAAAATGCGACAATGTAATTTTTTTCCTGGCGCCATCTAAAATGGCACCAGACAAATTATTTTTAGAAAAATTTGCATTGGCGCAATCTCGGATGGAGCCAATGTAAATTTGAATAAAAAAAGTTATACACTGGCGTAATCTAGAATTGCGCAAGTGTGTTTTGCTAAGTTGGCCAAAACCAGACTATAAATGTAATAAGTTTGAAAAGCGGGATATTTGTGCAATAATGTTCAAAAAGGGGGCTATTAATGTAGTTACCTCATATATATATATATATATATATATATATATATATATATATAATTTTGAATATATATAATTCTACTTGGATACAAAAATTTAACGCAAATTCGAGGACAAAACGTTAACCTTTAGATTGTCCCTTGATTTTCACTCCTCATATAAAGACAAATTAATTTAATGGTTAAGATTTTTTGTCTTCTAGTTTATGTCAAAATTTTGTGTTTAAATAGTAGCTTTCAATGGCATCCCAAATAGTGCAACACCTCTTTGGCCTTCAAATTTTCATCACATTCTCATTTCTCTCTCTCCACAAACTTTTTTAATTATAAATGTGTGGCGATTATAAGCGCAAAAGGGTGCCACGAAAGAGGGGTTCCATATAACCTTCCTCTATATAGCAAGCATTCAATAGCACACATCTGGTTTCTCTCTCCCTCCACTACGTTATTTTATTATAGACGAAAGGTGGAAAGATGGGGCTAAATGTGTGTTCCCTTTTTAGGGTGCCATAGAGCGCGCCTATATATATATATATATATATATATATATATATAGAGAGAGAGAGAGAGAGAGAGAGAGAGAAAGAGAGAGAGAGAGAAAGAGAGGGGGGGTTATATGGCACCCCTTTTGCACCCGAACCACAACCAAGCATTTATAATTAATTAAGTTAGGGAGGAGAGAGTGTCAGTGGGAGGAAGGAGAAATGGGAATGTGTGGTAGAAATCAGCTATTTGGGTGCTCTTGAACGCTCTATATATATATATATATATATATATATATATATATATATATATATAGAGAGAGAGAGAGAGAGAGAGGGAGAGAGTAAGAGAGAGGAGGGTTATATGACACTCCTTTTTGTGACAATTTAATAATGTCACATATTTATAATTAAATAAGTTAGTGGGGGAAGAGAGAATTAGTGGGAGGGGAGAGAAACGGAATATGTGGTGTAAATTAGGAGGTTGTAGGGGTGCTACACTATTTGGGGTGCTCTTGATCCTATCTCATATATATATATATATATATATATATTGGTACACTTTATTACATATACAAACCATATACTTCCATTATATGCCTCATCAAAACCTTGCAATCCACCTAACCTAGACGGGTGCCTTGCAAGGGAAAAAAGCACGTATAATTTTGCTATACTGACAGCGCCAATACAAAGTCATAGCAAATGTAATACAAATTGAACAACATAGAAAAAAGAAATAGAAAATCGGGCCAAATAGCCTTCTCCAAGCAAAAGCCTATTACCCACCTACTTCAAATTTCTCCTTCTCATAATCAAACTGAATCGAATAATTCAATTCCCAATCTTCTCAAAAGCTCCTCATTCTCCATGGTTCGAAAAGTAGAAGGTCCATTATCTTGTGCTAAATATCTCACATCAACTTCAATCTATTTCACCTTAGTAGCTGCATTTGTACTTCTATTTCGAAAATTCTAGCGTTTTATTCTTACCAGATGTGGTAGACAGATGCAGTGAAAGCAGCAAATGCCACATTCTGTAGTTGATCTTTTTGGTTGAATGTGCGAAGAAGAAGAATTGCTTATATAGAGAAGGAACCCAAAGTGTTTGGCAGAATTCCCAATTTTCATTTCAACAATTTCTAGATAGCTTCGGAAAACTCGCATTGGAAGAAGAGATGGTAAGATGGTTCTAAATCCTTCTGACATAAAGAGCATTATGCATCAGAAATTACACCACAACGTTGGGGTTTATCTTTAGTGTTTAAACGATTTATTATTGCAAGATAGGAAACGAATGAGATTTTACTGCTACTTTTGGGGTATCATATAACTTTAAAGCAATCATTAACTGTATTTCTGTGAGTATTGTAATTCCATGCATGATGAAACATGAATGCACCTCCTTGATCCCACTCATAATTATCAGGAAGGTCATACACATTTACTTTTATTTCTTGAATTTGTTGGAATGCTTCTCCTGTAGCCGCATGCAATAGAGGGTTTTGAATTCCATTGTTAATAATTGTAGATACCTTTTCATTAGAACCACCAATAGATTGAAATCAGATGCATTCCGAGAAGATCAACCAAACATTTGGAATTCATCCATGGCTCGAACCATAGGAGAGTGTTCGAACCGTTTGTGAGAAATTTGTTAAACAGATGTAGGCCATGGGTTTGAAGACAGCATAGCCTTCCTACATGAAGAATTGTTATCAGTTGCAATGGGCCAAAAGTATTTACCACTACAATATTTGTCATCCATCCTGTAACAACCCGTAGTTTTGACAATAATTAATTTAGTTATTTAATTAGCTTTGAGAATGAAATTTTCGCAAATGATGGAATTTGAGCACAAAACTAGCACCTTGCATTTGTGACGTAATTTTGATCAATTTTTGTGTTTGGAACTTCATGAACAGTGTCCGTATGGAAAAGTTACAGATGAAATACAAAAACGGATGGAAAATAAATCAACAGAATATATAATTAAATATTCCATTTATAATCGGTCCTCACTAAGCCAAAACGATCTAGAGCGATCGACCTGAGGGTAGACCCTGTGGTCGATTTTGCCTGGTGACGGCTAGGTTTTTTAGGATATTTTATTATATAAATTTTTTACGTAATGGATGGATCTTAATCGATCTAGGATCATTCTAATCCCTATAAATATAGAGTTAAAACCCATACTTTTGCAAACAAATTTGAAGGCAACAACGAAGCTCTGTCATTTTGTAACGATACGCATTTTGCCCGACCTCGATCGATCGCTAGATCGATTAAAATCGTTCAAAACCCGTATCGTTACAGTTGGTATCAGAGTGAGGTTAGCTCAAATCTTTGGGGTACAACTCGTTAGAACTGAACAAGAGACTCATCAGAGATTGGATTAGTAATATCCAATAAGAATACTCATTAGAAATAGGATTAGCAGTATCCTAGAATGAGAAAACTCATTAGAGATGGGGTTAGTAATGCCCTAGAATGATTTGAGAGTGATAAGTTTATAATTAACGTATTTTTGATTATATATAATCCGATCTTAGAAAATAGGATTTTTGAATATATAAAAGCTATATATATATTTAAAAAGTTAATCAACTAATAAAATTATTGAAACTAATAAAAATAAAAACGAAAATTGCGTTGATTAGTTGTAAAACAACTTTTAGCTACGTTCCTTTTCGAGGATGAAAAGATTTTAAGTGGGGGATATTGTAACAACCTGGGATTTCATAACCAATTTTAATTTTTTATTTTAGCTATTTTGAGGAATATGGAGTATAAATTGGTTTTTTTATGAAATAAACAAAATTGAGAATAACTTTAAAATTATTTTTTACCAACTATTTGATTTAAAACAATGTTGGTTTAAATATGAGAATAAATGTTTTATGTTGTAAATTTATAAGGTATGGAATTTAACTTGTCTTATTAAATAATGTATTTCAATAGTTATTTATGAACTTGACTTGTTTGATAATATAATTATGTTGAAATAAGAAGTTAATATTGAATTTACAATATATAATGGATTAAATAATTTTGAAATTCCATATATATGGAAAACTACAATGTATTGAATACAGTAATAATATATAATCCATTGTTTGTAAAATGAATATATGCATGGATTGTAAATATAGTTTTAAATTGGGTTGTGTTGTAATTATTGAATCTTTGGGATTTAAATTGAGCCAAGAAATTCATAAATTAGTTTTAAATGGTATAACTGTGAAAGTAATTAAATTTAACATATTTTGACAATTGTGACGTGTATTGATTGCAAATAAATGGGTGGTTTTGTTTATATGGGTAAACAATAAAGGCTGGAATTTAATATTGGAAATAAGCTACAATTAATTGCAATTAAAGTCCATTAAAGTGAATTAATAAGGTAACGATAGAAGATTGATTACAATAGAATAATTGATTTACATATGCAACCATTTGCTTTTGTCCATATATAATAAACATATAACCATATTAGGATTGCTATTTTTTTTCTTGTAACTCATTGACATAATTAAATCAGACCAAATTTAGTGGAATTAAATATATATATATATATATACTTAATGAAATTTAATTACAATTGAAACCAAACATTGTAAATAGGTGTAATAAGTAACTTGAATTTTGGTATGTGAATTTGTTTGAAAAATATCGTAAATTATTTAAGCGATCAAAACGATATATATATATATATATATAATGTAGCATTTTGAAATAAACTTATATGGTTAAGATGGTGACTGCGAATTATGAATGTAAGATGTGTAAATAAATACTAATTGGTCATATGATAATTATGGTGGGGTAAAATCAAAATATAACAATTCATTAGGAACTTAATTATAATTTAATGGGTCCACTGGAATAAAAGGGTAAAATAGTATTAGTATATATGTAATGTCCCGACTTTACTCTAGTTTTAAAAATCATTTTAATGAGAGATTAAAATGATAATGCTAGTTTGAAATCAAACTAAAAAGGAATTTTTGAAATAAATATATATATGTATATGCATATGTATGTGGAAATATTATAATATAAATACTTGATAAAATCTTAGATGTGAAAATATAAGACAAGTATATAATATTTGAATAGAATTTCATAAGAGAATGAAATACTTCATAGTGACGTTTTAACAAAGCAAAGGAATTAAAAACAAAAGGACTAGAACATGAACAAAAGAAAAGAGCTTTTGTTCATTTAAAAATAGGAAAGGACTTTTTGATAAAACAACAAAAGAATGTGTGTATAACATGAAAACAAATCGGCTACAATATGAAAACACCTCATATAAAAATATTGCTCTTTGATCATCACAAATATCAAGCAAGAAAATACAAAAGAAAGCCATTTTTATATTACATTCAAATACAAGAACATGCAAGCATTAAATGCATAGATACTTGAAATAGTAAACTAGGATTGTAGAAACATGTCCCTAAAATCCTATAATAGAATTAGCATGTGCACTTCCTTAAGCAAGAAGGAAATATCAAGCTAGAAGAAAACAAAGTAGAACAATTGTTAAATGCTATAAAATCCAAAAAGTGATCCATGCATTTAATGAAGTTAAGGTGAAACCTTCTAGAAGCCATCACCTAGGACACTCTCATTTGTTAGGATCCTTAGTAAGACAAAACTTCAATACATGTGCTCCTCAAATTATGGCCGTAGGAACTATAGAATTGAGGGGTGAGGCTAAATGTTTTTACTGTGTAAACATGTGCAGGAAATTCATTGTTAAATGCATGAGAATTCCTATAAATACCACACAAATTCCTCACTTTTCTTCACACAAAAAAAAATCTGAAATTCACACCTAAAAACTGATGTCTTTTTCTGGATCTTGGAAAGCAATTTTGGTGAGTGAAACACTTGAAATTTTCTGAGTTTTAAAGCTTTTACTGTAAACAGTTTTTATTAAGTTAAGATGCCATATTTTGTTAATCACTGTCGACCCATAGATCATGATGTTAGATCACACTGATTTCATCACTATAGAATGACCTCTCATGCAGTATACACCCTAGAATGGTTGTGTAAACTAGTTTGGTGATTGAACACTACTGTTAAACCTGTATTTGGGTTCTGTAATATACAGAACATGTATAATTAACTCTGGCAATGAATAAACATGATGCTGCACCATTGATTGATGAGAATGTATGGATTTAGTACAATCTTAACACACATTCATCATCTAGATCGAAGGAAGAATCATTTAAAAGCAATATTTGTTCAAAACAGAAAACACAGTAAACCCCTCTGTAAAACAAAATCCAAGTTAAAATTCAAATGTGATAAAACCCCACTTTGATGATATGAATTGAATCACCGATGCAAATGATGATTTTTAAAATGAATTTCATGATTTCTATGTATGTACATCACGAGAATTTTGGACATGAACTGAAATCGGTCTTGGATCAAATTCCGATCATCGGAGACGTTGGAGGTCAGGCGGTTGCGAGGGAAGGAGCGTCGGGGACAGGGTGATCGGGGAAAAATACAAACAGATTTTTCTAATGTGTGGATTTTTTAAATGAATCGAAAATAGGGTTTTTACTGTATAAATGGGTTCACCTGTTTGCATCGGAACTGCTCACCGTCGGCGCAGAGATGGACGTCCGGTGGTGGGGGAAAAGGAGCGTCGGGGGGGGGGGGTTGCGGTGTCGAGGCCAGGAGGGTTCGGCTTCATATGGTCGGAGGTGCGAGCACGAGGAGGATTCTCCGATGATCCTTTCTGACGTAGGAGAGATCGAACACCCAATTCACTGTAGCATCAGAGAATCGGTGATCGGATGGGTGGACGTCGATTTGGAGGTGAAGTGCGACTTGTCGGGATAGGTGCGGTGGCTCCTCGTCGCATCGTGGGGGTGTGCACGTGCACCACCGTGCACTGGAAGTGAAGGAGAAGTTCCAGTATTTGGCACTTGCCAAATACATGGGTTTGGCACTTGCCAAACCAGTATTTGGCATTTGCCAAGACTGGTTTGGAATTTTCCAAATCCAGTACTTGGCACTTGCCAAGCCTGGTACTTGGCACTGCCAAGTCCGGTATTTGGCATTTGCCGAATCCGATACTTTGGCATTGCAAAGTCCGGTGTTTTATTTACAAATGAATATGACGATTTGAATTTAAAATTAGTTTTAAATTTAAATTTGAAAAATAAAAATATATATAAAGAAATAAATGAATTAATTAAATAAATAAGTATTTTTATTAAGCGGAAGGCAAGTGGAAAAGTAGAAGTTGAGATCAAACCGACAAGTTTGTCGGTAGGAGTTTGATCAAGTTTTTGAAATATAGATTATACGGGAATAAATGATTTAAATTTATTATTTAAATTATTTATAAATTAAATAATCGTAAAGAAAAGGGATAAAAAGGAAATGGAAAAGTTCGAAAACATTTCCAAGCAAAAATGACAAAAGAAAGGATTATACCGTGTGCGAAGCACGGGAAATTCTAAATGATGAACAAAACCCCTGTTAAAACCATATATACCTTAACTGATGTATTTAAAGGATAATTTGACTGTACTAATGTTAACCAGATAAGCAAACACTGTTTGAAAAATAATAATTTATCTGAAGCAGAGTAATACTCCTGATTAAATCGATAAACATTTATCGACTGTAAAAAAGAATATTCGTACATCGTTCGAAGAGTCCGGAATAAACAATTCCACTTCGATTCGAAGTATACGACGCATATCAGAATGCTGAAGTCAATGAGATGCAAGCGTTCTTTTAAAAACAAGTTTTGGTCTGTTCAGTCCCAGAACATACCCGATTGGACGAGTGTCTGACAGCGTATGTCAGTCAGATTCTACACATCGAATTTACGTAAGTATATTACGTTGGTAGCGGAGAAATTCGTTTCTCTTAGCTTTATTACCCATAATATATTTGGGTAATCAAATGAGTATTTCTGACGGATAGGACGATGTGGCATTCAAAGAATGTACAGAAATAATCTGTCAGAAGAGAACGTGACCTCAAAACTTCACAACCCGGAAGTAACAAAAGTTGGGCTAGGCAGCATGGCTAGTTGGGTCATAACCAAGCAGGGTATATTATCACCATCTAGAGGACTTCCTTATTTAACATCTTAAATCTATTTCGCTGCTATAGCATTCGGAAACGGAAAATCGAGCTCAACCGTAGGAGTGATAATATATTCGTCACACTCTAGCTAAATGAGTGGACGGTCATGTGTGGCCGGGTTACAAGACGTTCTTGTTAAACCCCAGTGTATCCTCTCTAGAGTACACTGATCGGTGGGTGCTCCCATACCCTGTCTGTTGGAATCCAAACTTCAATACGCGCTCTGTGACTTTTAAGATTTGTATACTATATACGTGAACGTGAGATGCAAGCGTTTCACTAGATTTTTAGTTATCTGATACAAACTATCATAATATCAAATGTTTTGATATAAAAGACTTAGATCATTTTCCAGATATTAGACATGGATGGATCTAAAGATTTCTAAAGTAAATAAATCCGTCATAATGGAAAAACCTTGACACTTATTTCCTGTTTACATTTTACTATGTTTCCTCACACCTGTCCCCTGACTGACCCAGAGTTTATTTTTGTGTTTTCTTAAACTCTTGGGTACTCATAATATTTGTTATGAGTAGACAAGTAGATTCAGGTAAGGCAAGTGGAACATGATACAGAACAAGTTCAAGACCTAGTAGCATATATGTTTATACCCAGTTTGAGTATCAATGTTATTGTAATATGGTACTGTATAATTATGTTGTTGAACCATGATGATGATGTATTATGTTATTTACTCTGATGTATCAGACCTTGTGATGTAATATATTATTATTTGTGAAATTCCGTTGTGAGATTCTGATAACTTCTTATTCTTCTATTCTATAAGTTCTACCTTTTCTATCTCACCTTCTAAATTCTTTCAATAATGACACGATTTCCCAGGCTTGGAAAATCGCGCCGTTACAATATATATACATATATATACCTAACATTTACAAAACCCTAATCCTATCTACACTGTAGCCGCCACAACTACGGTATCCATGGCCGAAAATGCTTCCACCTACCTTCTCTAAAAAACTTGCAATCCTCTCAACAAAAACTCCTACTTCTTTAGACCATTTTGTAGAGATCCTTCTGCTCTATCCATCCATACGTACAATCGTCAGACCATCGCACCGTTTGAACGCGAGTTGGAGACCTAGAATCGAAGACAATTGGGTTTAACGGTGGCTTGTATCTGTATAAGGAAGAAAGGTTAAATTCCTTTTTAATTATTTTAATAATTTAATTTAGAATTTTATAAATCTTAATCAAATCATAACTCTTTCGCACTGATTCAGAATTGATCAATTTCTGAAGCGTTGCGATCGTACGACAGAGATCTACGTTCCTAGACTGAAAAGGAGCAATTCAGAACGGATAGAATTTTGGCCAAATTTGCAACTCGACTGTGAGAATTCTTTATTTTTATATAATTAAAATTTATTAATTCTCATGCTTTGCAAATCCGCTGTTAAAGTTAATTTGTTGTTATTCATGATTGATTTGGATGGACAAACCCTATTATGTTGATTTGTGATTGAATGGATTATTTGTGTTGAAATAAAATCAACAAAATAGAAATTTTATTTATTTTGTTGAATTAGAATCAACAAAATAAGATTTTCATTTTTTATTGTATTAGAATTGATAAAATTGTCATTTGGGTTAGAAAACATATTTTATGAATAAATATGTCATTCGGGTTAGAAAACATATTTTATGCATAAATATGTCATGTGAATAAAAACTTAGAATTGACAAATTAGAATAAAACATCGTTTATGTTAGAATTGTCACATTGGATTAAAAACCATTTATGTTAGAACTATCACATTAGATTAAACTACATCATTGTAATTAGAAAAAGTTACATTGCATTAAAATATCATTTTAATTAGAAATTGTTATGTTAGTACAAAAATATACATTTTTGGATATAAAATGTTATGTTAGAAATATAGAAATGACATTTCATTCCATTCAAATTATTAGAAATATAAAAATATCATTTTTATGTTGAAATGGAAAATAAGTTATACAATAAAAATTCACATCATTGTATATGAAAATTGTTCACGTTTTTGAAATAAACATGTTAACATTTAAAAATATCATTTTTAATGAAAAAAAGTTACATTTTCATAAATGTAATAAAAAGAATGTAAAAGTTACATTCTCATATATGTAATAAAAAGAAGGTAAAAATTGCATTTTCTATAATGTAATAAAAAGAATATAACTTTGGTTAGAACTTGTTAACATGAAAATTACATTTCTATGTAATTAGGATTCATTAAAAAGGATTTAACCAAAAATAGACATTTTTGGGTTCATTCAAAGGATTAAAACAAAAATAAATATTTTTGTTCATTTAAAAGAAATAGACATTTTTGTTTATAAAAAAAAAGGTTTAAAACAAGAATGTACATTGTTGTCATGAAAATGTACATTTTTATTCACATTTTAGATGTGAATAAAAACTAGAAATAAAAAGTACATTTTTATTAGCAATTTAGACGCTAATAAAAACATGTTTTGAAGACCTTTTTGGTTAAGATTTTAGATGCTAAATAAAAAAAACATGTATTAGAAAAGGATATTTTTATTTACATTTTTATATGTAAATCAAAACATGTATTAGAAAAGAAAGTTTATCTTATTTACATTTTACATGTAAATAAAAGACATGAAAAAAAATGTATATCTTATTTAAATTTTACATGCAAATAAAAGGCATGAATAAAGAAGTATATCTTATTTACATTTTATATGTAAATAAAAGACTTGAACTAAAAGGGTATATCTTATTCACATTTTAGATGTGAGTATAGACATGAATTTATAAGGGATATTTTATTCACATTTTAGATGTGAATAAGAGACATGAAATTTAAAAGTACATTTTTATTTTCAAATTAGTTGCAAATGAAAACATGAAATTTAAAAGCACCTTTTTATTTACATTGTAGATGTGAATAAAAATATAGATTGAAAAAGTGTATTTTTATTTACATTTTAGATGTAAATAAAAACATAGAAACAAAAAGTGTATTTTTATTTACGTTTTAGATGTAAATAAAAACATAGAAATAAAAGTGACATTTGAAGTTACATTTTTTTATGTAAATAAATGAATAATTTACATTTTTGATGAAAATAAAAAGAAATAAAGCGACATCTTTATTTACATTTTAGATTTAAATAAAAAGGATAAATTTAAAGTAACATCTTTATTTACAATTTAGATGTAAGCAAAGAATAGAATCAAAGTTACATTTTTATTTACATTCTAGGTGTAAATAAAAAGATTAGATTAAAAGAGGCATTTTAAATTTACATTTTAGATGTAATCAAAAAGGTAGAATTTAATGTTATGATTTCTTGTTAATATAGAAGCAATAAAAGATTAAATTTTGAAGTTACATTTTAATGTCATTGTAGATGTAATCAAAAAGATAGAATTTAATGTTATATTTTTATTGTCAAATGGAGACAATAAAAAAAAAGATTAGAATTAAAAAGTTATATTTTTATTTACATTTTAGTTGTAAATAAAAAGAACAGATTTAAAGTGACATCTTTATTTACATTTTTAGATGTAGATAAAATGAATAAATTTGAAGTTACATCTTTATTTACATTTTAGATGTAAATAAAAGGATATATTAAAAGGTTTCATTTTCATCTACATTTTAGATTTAAATAAAAGGATAGATTAAAAGGTTTCATTTACATTTTTGATGTAAACAAAGGAATAGGTTAAAAAGGCATCATCTTTATTTACACTTAGATATAAATAAAAGGACTGATTTAAAATTACATTATGATTTACATTCTAAATGTAAATAAAGGGTTAGATTAAAAATTTCATTTTTATTTACATTTTAGACGTAAATAAAAAGATTAGAATTAAAAGAAACATTTTTATTGTCATTTTAGGGACAATAAAGAAGGTAGATTTTAAAGATCATTTTTATTGATATTTTATATTCAATAAAAAGATTAGAATTAAAAGAAGCATTTTTATTGTCATTTTAGAGACAATAAAAAGAGTAGATTTAAAAGTTGCATCTTTATTGATATTCTATACTCAATAAAAAGAATATGTTTTAATGTTATATTTATCGACATTTTAGATGCGATAAAAAGAATAGATTTTAAAGATTACATTTTTCAATGTAATTAGAAATGAAATAAAAAGATTTCATTTTTAATGTAATTAAAGATGAAATAAAAAGATTGCATTTTTTCAATGAAAATAAAGAATGAAAGTGGAATATTACATTTATTATGAAATAGAAGAATGAAGGAATAATATTACATTTTCCATGTAAATAAGGAAAGAATAGAAAAGTCACATTTTTTTTGATGAAATGTAAAGGAATAGGAAAATGTAATTAAATGAATAGGAAAATGTCATATTTTAAAATATAAATACATGTTATCATTAAAAATCACATTTTTAATGAAATGTAAGTAAAGGATATAGAAAAGTGTTCATCGTTGGAAATGGAAATAATAAACAATAAAAATTTACATTTTTATTGTCATATAAGGAATGAAGAAAATGTACATGTTTTGAAATAGACTTCTGTTCATTAAAAATAACTAGAATACGAAGTGTAGAAAATTATTTAAAGAATAAACTGAAATCATCAAACGAATGAATTATATATATATATATATATATATATATATAAATAAATTAAAACAAAACGAATCGCGCTGCTGTAGTTCTCGATTTGAAATCGTAACTTCAAACGATTATACCGAAAGATCCGACCGTCGGATTTTCCCAAAATTGGAACTATTAGGACCGACTTGGGAAGATCTTTTTAACGATATAAATCTCGTCAAAATCCAACGGTTAGATTTCGACATAAGTGCAAATCAAATTTGGATAAAAACAGCGCTAGGGCCGCTCATTGACCCGAAACGTCATTTAATTATGATTGAGCTATTTTTGTATAAATAAAAATAGCGATAAACCGTTATAAATAGATATGAACGATATGAAATGATTAAAATGATAAGTATTCGAGGATTATTTGAAAAGACCGAGTTCAACTCATTTCAAATAATTATTACGACGATTTATGTCGAAGATTTGAAGACGATGATTGAAGACCGACGATCTTCACATCGAATGGATGAGGACTACTGACGCCCGTGATTGGAGTAGCTACCTTGAAGGGGCTGTAGTGGTAGTTGTCCGGACTATTTGTTGATTGTTCGGATATGCGAGGAATAAGGTGCCTCCGGTTTTGTTCAGACCCACAGCTGACTTGTAAATGGATGGTATGTCTGACGTTGTATTCCTTTATATTGTATTCGTTGATCTCTGCTAAATATATATCTGTTTGGTGTTTAACACCCTTCTCTGAGATGTATGAGCTTAGAGGTTATATATTGGTAGGAATCAATGGTATGATATGGATTGACAATGTGGCATGCTAATATGCATGGATCAAGGCTTTTGTTGAAAAGCAGGCCTTGTGGTTAATGATCAAAGCATAGCCTATTTAGGCGTAGCTTTGTGTATAGCATGACTTCGCGAACCTTACACCCCGGTAAGAGTCTAAAACGGAGAAGGGAATGCAGGGAGTGCACACGTTTCTTTCTAGCTAGAGTGATGTCAGCGACGTACCAGCCCTGACATTTTTACTTATGTGGATGATGGATTATGAGGTACCTCGGGTTTTATAGGTTGTTAGTGGCCATATGGAGGTCCAAAGGGTCCGGGAAACGTGTGTTCAGGCATAATTAATCCACTAATGTAGGTGTGGACTGGCCCTGCAGATATCCAAGGGTTTCCCATAGGTGTGATCCTGAGGCATTTGCTAGAGTGTCTCGAATCGTTAAGGAGATCGTTCCTAGCCTTGATTCATGATGGAAACCCAATTTCCAATATAACACCATGCGGTTTTGATTGTAGAACTAGTATGGCGACATGATATATGGTACCCATGCCGTCTATGATTGATACATTATGATTGAAATTGTTTTTGAAAACATATATACACTAATAATAATATCAAATCCGTTTTTATATGTATCAAGTCATGTTTGACCATTATAAGGTAAAACTCTATCTCCGGTTTGCGTTGCATTGTGTGATGGGACTTAAGTCTTACAATGGTACCATTTTTCTAAAAAGCATTGCGTTGTTTAAATGATTTACTTTATGTTTTGCACTGGCAATCCATTGGAGTAAACCCATTCCGCGTTAGCGGCGTGGTCCTGTGATTAGCCTTATTATTAGATTAGTTAAGTTAAGATTTCTCATACCAGTCCCATGACTGACATGTAGTTTGTTTCACTGGCAAACTCGGGTGCCCATATTTTCCACACGGGCAGTCGAGTAGCTTTTTGTAGACATTTATTTCTTTAGCAGGATCCTGGATCGAAGCTTAAAGCTGTGTCCAGAGCATTTATAGCTTTCCGCTGTATCAGTTTAAGTCTTCCGCTGTGTATTGTATTAATTCATTGTAATTTACCTTCCGCTGTATTATTTCTTTATTCGATGTACTTCGATATTATGTACTCTGATGTAACACTATTTTGATGTTTATAAAAGTCTGTTGTTATTGTTCTAATGTATTGTATTCCCAAAGTTAACATATGCGGGTTTTGAATGATTTTAATCGATCTAGCGATCGATCAAGGTCGGGCAAAATGCATATCGTTACACATTTTCCTCTTCTTCCAAACTTCTTCTAAATCAAATCTAAATATATATAATCAAAACAAACATAGAATAAAGAAGATTAGAATTAGATTTATGTGCAAAGGAGATGGTACTGTAATTTGGCTTTCTTCAATTCAAATTCTAAAAAATCAACTTTTTTAGAATAAATGTAGATCTGTAAGAATTGGGGAACTGTAGGCCTAAAGGTTAATTTAGATTCATATTTGGATAGCTTCAGGTGAGTGGGAAAATTATATCTTATTTAATTCATTTGTAATAGATATGAGATGTATGCCGTCTATCGAATTTATTTAATATTTTTATCAAATCTGAAATAATAGATTGTGGTTTGAATATTAAACTTGTAGGCCTTTTTAATTAACTAAATTATATTGCCTACAATTGTTCATAGGATTGTTGTCGTTATTGTATACAACTTGGATCTAGAAATTGGTCCCAAATTTACTATCAAATTTGTAGTAATAATTAAGATTCTTAGTTTTGGTGTTAATTTGTGGTTTCTATATATTGAGATTAGAATATTATGCCTATTTATGTTTGATGTTGTAGGAGTTTTACTTGGTTATTGTAGAAATGCCCTTTTCGTTCTTTTTAATAAAAAGAACATTGTTTCAAATCAGTAAGGAATATGGATAAAAACGATTAGGAAGGGATGTGTAAATTTACGTATATTTGTATGTAGTTTACAAAAACCCTTCTAAAAACATATATTTATTTTTTCTTATGATTTGAAATATATTCATATCCTCATTTTAATTATTTTGGGCAATGTTACAATTACTACAAGTTTTAACCTTTTTATAAGATTTTGAATCTAAAACAATAATAAACATAAAAAGGTTTTTTTGGGTCGTTAGTTTAGGCCAAAACATAAATGGTTAATATAATGAAATAAAATAAAGTAATTATTAGGGATTGCGGATCTTAAGGCAAGACTAACACTAGAGGGGGTGAATAGTGTTTATAAGGGATTTACGTAAATCTTAAACTTAAATGATTTACTATATGAATCACACACAACAGAGATGATCACAGACACAAAATCAAACACAAACAAAAAAACAAATAAATATAAAATGCAGAAAAGGAAAGAATACACCAGATTTTATACTAGTTTGGATTACTCCTACGTCCAGTCCCATGCAATGCTGGATTGCACAGAGTTTTATTATTATCAATATCCAAGTACAATCACTTTGATTTCACGACTACAAGATTAACACCGTTCCAAAATCCCTTGATTCTATGGTTACAAGGTTAACATTGCTCCCTTTCGTTGATTTCAGGGCTACAAGGAACACACTCTTTCCCAAAAACTTCCCACATGATTACAACAACATTATAGCTCTTTAATAACACTTCAATTCAGAGAATAGTAGATAGAGATTGAAAAAAGATGAAGTTTTATGTAATTTGAGTAGAAATCGGAAAAGTAGACATGTAGAAATCAATTAAATGATAAAAATAATGGTGGGATGAAGAGGGATGAAGATGGAGAAGAAGAGCTATAAAAAATTCGAAATCAACCCCTATTTATAAGATTATAAAGGTTACAACATCTTAGAAATGTTACAAATGGTGAAAAGACACATCCTTTGAAAATTGAATCTCTGACAGTTGTATGTCGACACAGCCTTTTATGTATGTCGACATATGTCATGTATTTTTATTTTTAAAAACTATATTTCAATTGTTTAATCATATATATTATTCTAGAAAAAATTGGATTAAAACTTAGTGATATAAACGAATATTCTAAAGTGTAAAATCATATGAAATTGTAATAATATATTATATAAACATATTTATAAATTTATAAGATTTAAACTATAAAATTATAAAACTATATAACTATATAAACTTATATGTTTGAAATCATAAGTATGATAAAATAATTTGAAATCTGAAATTTGAAAATTGAAAATCAAAATTTGAAACTGCAGTGCTATTTAGAGTCTTACATATAAACTAGACTCTTTAACTATATTTGTCTCAAACTCTTGAAAACTTGATAACTCATGAGTCTTGAATCTCTCTTGAATTCTGAATCTCTTGGAACTCTAAAACTGTACAGTCTTCAGTATTTAAGTCCTGTACACAAACCCTGCATATATATGTGTGTGTGTATATATATATATTGTAGATAGATATGTTAGTATATATTTTATAATCAATTAATTGAAATAAGTTTGTTGTCGTCAAAACTCTATTCTCAAACTATCTCTCTATTTTTGATGATGACAACCTTAATTTATAAAATATTCGTACATGTTCATACCTGTTAATACTATTTGATCTAGTCCTTCTAATACTCCCCCTATCATCATGAATCCTACATACTCCCCCTTAAACTAAGTCTAACTAATCCTTATTTCATAATTTCTCCCCCTTTGTCATCTACAAAAGAAATTCTAAACATACTCCCCCTAAATCTATGAACATTTATAGCTTATATGTATCTATATATTATAAAACTTAATTTTATACTATAGTACTGATATATACGACTCCCCCTATTTTCATGCCTATAATATTCTAAAAGTAAAAACAAATCAGTCTGTCCAAGTATTATAGTTAATATTTACAGATGTTTCAATCCATATATACAAGTTTTCAAATCCAAGCAATCCAAACCAAGAAATATTTATAAACCAATTCAAATCAAATTCAAACATATTCAAATCAAACAAACCAATCGAATCATACCAAACAATCAAACATCTATTAGAACTTCTACCCATTCATCTTTGCCAAAGAAAGGGTTCTTCTTGATGTCCTTCCAGCCTTCTCCATTGGTGAGTGGTGCTTTGTTGTTTCATCTTTGAAATGGGAAGATATTGACCAATGAATTACGTCAAATTGTTTCTCTTGATATTCAACCATTCTCATTTGAATCGATGCTAGATGAGGTTGATTACATAGTATTATGGATAAGATATCCATGAATGAATTCAAGGTTTCTTAAAGATTTTCACTCAAATTATGAATTGGATTTACCATAATTTGATATTTTAGATAAGAATTGATTAGGGAGGAAGGAGAAATGATAGAATATTTTTTTTTTGAAGAAGTGGGTTTATATAGGGTCTGGAATTCATTGGAATTGAATAGACATTAGTTAGTTATTTAAATTTTATACAAATTTGAAAACCTGGCAGTTATATGTCGACATAGGGATAAATGTATGTCGACATACATTTCTAAATTTTTGGAAAATTTCCTTTGTAGTTAATTTTTATTATATTATTTTAATTTATTTAATTTTAATGTTTTTACATTAAATTAAAGGATTGTTTTGTCATAAATAAAACACCATTCAGTACTACTTAAAAACAAATACATTCAACTAATACGAGACACTAAATACAAGATTCGAAAGCAAAATATGAAAGATAACATAAACTAGATAAGCTTAGTTTTCAGTGGATGATGAGGAAGATGATATTCCAAGTTTTCTTCCTATTTTTACAATGAATTTAGACATATGAGTAAGAGTCTTTTTGAGCTTCTTTTTGTTCCTGGCTAATTTTTGTAGTGACCCGAGAATCTGGTCCAATTTGAGCTGACCAAAAACACAAGTCCAACCCCAAATTAAACTGGAAATCAGGAAACTAATGGAAAGAAGGTAGAGGGTGAGGAAAGATAAGATAGAAACTTAGAATAGAAGAAGAAGAAGAAGAAGAAGAAGAAGAACACAACATCAGAGTAACACAAACCTCACGGCGGAACAAATAACATATATTAGATAACATATCCTTGAAATAAAACATTTGTACTTGAATATACATATCATTTTCTAGTACAACACTTACAACACAGCGGAAATAAACAATAGCTATATGATCCTGAAGTCTCCTGCTCCAGCTCTTCAAGTATCTGTAAATCCCGACTACTTGACTGCCCGTACAAAATTGGGCACCCAAGAGTTTGGGGAAACAAAACAAAATAAAATCCGGGTCAGTCATAGGACTGGTATGAGTAAAACAGTTTTAAATGGTTTGAACAAGTAAACGATATCTCATAAGACCACGCCGCATAACGGAACAGGTTTTTCCCTTATGAGAATCCAAAATATCTTTATATCAAAAACCTTTTGATATTATAATAATGTCTATCAACCACAATATAATAATCATCTAGCAGAAACACTTTCATCTCACGTTCTACATATATAGTATATAATCAAAACCGCAAGCACGTATTGGGTAATGGATTTCCAACTATGTCAAGGTATGGAACAACCTTTCGCTAGTGTACCTCTAGAAAGGAATACACTGGGTTCAACAAGAACATCTTGCAACCTGGCCACACATGACCGACTACTCATTTCGTTTGAGTGTATCGAATGTATATCACCAACGGTTGGGATCAGCAACCGTTTCCCGAATGGGACAGCATCAACAATAGATTTTTAGAAATAAATGAAACTCTAGATCAGGTGATTATACACCCTACTTCGGAGCGACCGACTTAGCCATGCTACTGCCCGATTTATGTCATTTACCGGTTGATGAGGCTAGAAGCTACGCTTTATCATCACATCAGATTCACTTCGAATGTCACATTGTCAGATCCATCGAAAATCACTAATTGACGTCTACAACAGTACATTACGTGTTAGCTAAAGAAGTTTCCTTCTCTGCTTCCACTCTTGGTACGGTTGAAGAAAACAATGTACGCGACCTTTCTGGAAATACTCTGTCAGGCATTCATCCATATAAGTCATCCAGGAACAGGATGAACCGAAGGTACTATTCAGTACATCCATCTTAGGCACTGTTATCTAAGACTTATAAAATAGCCCTTGCACTTTACTCCGTCTTCAATTATCTCTGGCATATATGATTCGCAACGCTTATGCCAATACAGAGTGGTTCTTTGGATAATAATCCAATCGGTCTCTCCATATTAACAACGTTAAAATGGTCAAAACTTTGATAGTCTGTGATTTAACCATCCAAGAAAAACAGGTGTGCAAACAACGATATTATTTCCTGATGGAAATTTATATTGATCAAACATCATTTAACATTTATCTCCTTATTTCATTAATTTACTTATCTCCTGTTTCCCTATATTCAACATTTCTTATTTTCTAAATTTAGAAAATATATGTTATTACCATTGGAAAACATTTCCATTTCTTGTTTTCTATATCAGAAAACATTTCTGGTTCTTATTTGGAAAACATTTCCAAAACTCCTTTATTGGACTTAGACAGATGTTTAAACAAACCATCGCGATGCGAACTCAAACCATTACGCTTATTAACTAAATTCCTTTAACCCACCTTCACTATTGAACCTTAACCTTTCCTTAGTTAAAAATGAAGTCAATCAAGTTAGGGTAATACTACCTCTCAGACCTTAACTGAACAACGTTTCTAACCTTGAAATAGACAAAGTTCACCTTTTAATTCTTTAACAAACTTCCTTATGTAACTCTCTTTCGAATCATCTCTATTCGATAATTCTTTCCGTCAGTAAGATATATTCGATAACTCTATTCAATTTACTCTATTGGACTAACGCTATTGGATTAACTCTATTTGATTTAACTCTAGTCGATAACTAATGTTCGATAACTCTATTTAACTCTTATTCGAATAACTAATATTCGATAACTCTATTTAACTCTTTTTCGAATCACTAATATTCGATTAACTCAATTGATTCTATTCGAATAAACTATATTCGATCAACTCCTTTATTTTAACTCTAATCGATTAACTCCATCGAATAAGTAAATTCGATTACTCCTTCGAATAACCAATATTCTATAACTCACTTTGATTAAACAAATCGATAACTCATTTCGATTAAACTATAATCGATAACTCCTTCGATTAACTAATAATCGATAACTCCTTTCGATTAACTAATAATCGATAATTCTTTTGATTAACTAAAAAATCGATAACTCGTTTCCTTTAACTCTATTCGAATAAACTAATATTCGATAAACTCCATTTGAATAACTCTAGTTCGATTTAACTCTATCGATTTACTCTAACTGATTAACTCTAACTGGTTTAACTCTAACTGGTTAACTCTAACTGATTAACTCTAACTGGTTTAACTCTAAATGGTTAACTCTAACTGATTAACTCTAACTGGTTAACTCTTATTCGAATAACAAATATTCGATTAACTCTATTCAGCTAACTCGACTCGACTAACCCCTTTCGAATAACTAATTCGATTTACTAACTTTCGAAAACCATATTCGATTTTACTCCCTTCGAATAACTTATTCGATTTAACTCTATTCGAATAACTAAATTCGATAACTCCTTCGAATAAACTATTCATTTATAAAGATTTACTTGTAGTAACGGTTCTACACTTTACAAATGATTTCCTTTTCAGTAATGGTTTCTTTTTTATAACGTTTTCCTTTTTATAACATCCTATTCGGTTATAAACAAATTTCCTTTTTATAACTCTATTTATTTTCTAAATATTTCCTATCAATTCTATTTGTAAATGATTTACAACTATATCCTTTCCTATTATTCTATTTGCAAATGGTTTGCAAATATTTCCTTTTCAAATCTATTCTTTGATTTTAAAATTTCCCTTTTCTAAATATCTCCTATTTATAAATATTCCAATTTATAAATATTTCTTATTTATAAATATTCCATTTATAAATATTTTATATTCAAATATCACTTTGAAAATATTCCCTTATCAACATTTCGGTATGTTATGGTATTCAACATATCAAATCACGATGATCAGTATCGTTCAAACACATATAATCGACAACAGATTATATATCACATCATATATCACAATATATGAAAAACACTAAAATAAATGTTGTGGAACCCAGTTGGGTCCCTCCAACCTGTTTCCCTGCATCCACAGATGTTACACAATATAATCAACATCACTTTTAGTTGAATATGATATATTCTGTTAAACAGAATCAATATAGAAATTCACTAACTGACTAGCAGTTCAATCAAACAGTCAACACACAGTCAATCAGCCAATATTTAACAGTTCTAAAAATACAACATGAAATTATAAACTATTCAGAGTTAGTGAGATTTACTCACATTGGACGATCATCGTTAATAACGATAACCATCGCTTGATTCAGACGGACAATTTATTTCGCTATAAATTGTAACGAGGTCGAATTCTCTCCCAGTCAGTTCCATGGTGTAGCCACCGTCCATACGATCCCAACGTGACCAGTTTCGCTGAATTTCGTTTTCGTATGATCAAGTTATAACTTAAACAAGTTAATACTTTTAATTCAAATTAAAAACATGGATTTAAATTAAGCATTGGGCTTTAACCTTTCAACACTGGCCCATTCCCCATTCATGACCACCAAGCCCACCCGCCCCCCAACTCTTCTTCCATGCTACAGAGAACCCGATGTTTACAATGGCTATTGCCATTCTTTTTTCCAATCCAATCCTTCTTGTTTCTCAACTGAAAAACGCAACACCCACGCCATCGTTCTCCTCTTCGCGACCACTTCCATTTCATCATCGAAAGGGCACACTCGCACCCCTCTTCCCCTAAGCGACTTCGCGGTGTAACCTCGTTGCCACAGTGGAAAACGCGTCACCCATTTTGACGAGCTCACATCAAAGTAACTCCAAATGAACCTCCTACACACCACAACCCAAACACGATACTCACATCTCGAATTGATGCTCCAACCACTGGAAATCGCGAACCCTAGTCTACTGTGCTCGAACTCGAACCCAGAAACATCCTTCGCACCCTCCAAAAGTAGTACCAAACTGAAGAGATTCTCTTCACAAACTCAAATATATATATCATACGATTTATAGCATTTGATTTTATTTTCTTTTATTTCTTTTGAAATGTACGTATTCCATTTCCAAAGAAATAACATGACGGCGGAATTTGTTGACCGCTGGAATGAAGGGTTTAGGTTTAGGGAGTGAAAATGGCTATTTATAGGATGCTTAGATATTTTTTTATTAGTTTATAATATTTTATTCCAATCATTTTCTAATTTATCCATCTTAAAAATTCCTATGTCCTCATACAGTATCCAAAAATCATGAAAATTGGCATACAACTAGAGTTTGACAATGCGGACCTAACAGAACTTGTTTCGTAGAATTTCGACTCTGTTTTGCTCACACAGCGTATTTTTAAAGCTCTGAATGACCCATTTAAATATATAAATATATTTAAATATAATTAAATTAAATACAAATAAATTTATATTATCGTATATACTCATAGTGGAATACCATACAGCTCTACTGGGATTTATAACTTGATATTTCAAATCCCGATTAAATCGATATTCGATTTAAAATGAAATTCCTTTTTAAAATATAAATAATTCCTTTATAAATTATAAAGGAATTCCACAGCGACTTTTCTAAAATTTGATTTGGACGTGAATCAAAATCTACACAACAAAATCCCGATTTTTTTCTTCCACTAGAAAGATATACTCCACCAGCTTCACACGTTTCTTATTTCATAGAAATCCGGCTTAAAACGAATCCTGTACATTCAGTTGAAGTTCGAATCATCAATTTACGAACTGCAGCGCCATTTCAAGCTCGATTTTAATTATATTATAATTATATGTTCAAACTGTCATTTATATAATATATTCGTTATTCAAATTCAATCCCAAGCTGAATTAATTATCACAGATAATCCAGTTCACACCATATCGCCATTTCAGCCAATTCTGATTATTTCAGAATTTAATATATTATTTAGTATATTATTTTAAATTAAATATTCACCATTATTTAATTAAACCACCATTTAATTCACTATATCACTATTTATATAATTAAATATATTAATTATGATACCTCTGCAAATGCGGGTCATTACATTCTTCCCCACTTAAAATAATTTCGTCCTCGAAATTGCTAAGGTAGAGAACGACCCTATCGACTGGTTAGAACATATTTGTTCACTTCTTAACTTCAGTTTCAACTGAACCAATTTATTTTAATTAAATTATTAATCAATTCTTATCAACGAAAATTTTCAAAAATCCTGAAAATTTTCTAACACCTTAACTTTTTGAAAAATTTCGCCAGCACCTCCTTTGTACTAGTTAATAGCTCAAAATCCAACTTGCCTCTCTGGGCCATCTCCAACCCAAAAGAAAATCAAACAGCCAAGCGGCTTGCCAATTCGGCTCATAAATCTTATATCCAATAGAAATATAAACTTGTACCTTTTTGCCGGCATATCAACTCTGTCACTTCCATATGCTATCAACTCAGCATATACCAATGTTATCCCCATCAAATTCCAATCTGCTTTTATCCACAACACAACCATTCGCTTATATCTGAGCCAAATATCATTTCAACTCGATTTTCATCTCGATTCCCAACTCTTAACTTGATTATCACATTACACTTCAAATTTGAATCTCACCATCCAATTTGTCTTGATATCATTCTAATTCAATCTTAGTTACCACTTTACTGGCTTTACTTTAATTCAATTTTGCTTTCAAAAATTTCTGTAAAATTTGTTTTTAATTCAAACAGTCTTTCCTGGGAGTTTTTAAACAGTTTACTCTTTTCAAAAATCAAATTTTCCTTTTGAACATGTCACTGAGCCCTCAATTAATATTCCTTTAGTTAAATCACTTCTCTATCTCTTTATCAATATTTGTTAACCAAAAATTTTCAATAACCATATTGGCCTTTTATGTTATTTGGAAATCATTTTCGAATATCGCCTTCCTTTATTTTCTAAACTTTAGAAAATATATGCTATTTATAATTGTAAAATATTCCAATTACTTATCTCTTTTCCGATCTCCTTTATTTCTATACGTAGGAAATATTCTTTATTATATTTCTAAGCTTACACTTATTTGGGTTAAAACGGATGTTGTGTAAAACATCGTTACGACAAACCAAGTACTATATTCAACTAACTCTTATTCAACATTGATCTTCGAGGCTGAAATCTTACTATTTATTTGTTAGTAATGAAATCAATCAAGTTGGGGTATAACTACCTCTCAGACCTTGACTGAATAACATTTATAACGTTAAAACAGATATGACTACTTACTCGAATAATCAATACCATACAACTACTTATTCACTTTTAAACACGTATACGCTTCCTCTTTCTATTCTTACTAGATTTTATTCTTAGTCTTCCTTTTTTATTTTACTATTCTATTTCTAAGTTTGTTTCCTTATCGACTTCTATATATATATCGATACGTTGATTGCTAACTATCAAATTATCTTAAAATTATTCTAACTTCTTAAATTCCCGGAAAAATTCGCCATAACTTCCTTTGTACCAGGTGCATCGGGATATTTCAAATAGCCTCCCATGGCCCTCACCAATCCAAAAGAAAAAGAAAAAGCCAAGCGGATAGCCGATACGGCGCATAAGATCTCATATATGAATTAAATACATACCTTTTCGTCGAGCATTCTATTTATATACCTTCATACCTTATCCATACCTATCTCATGTATATTTATACCTGCCCAATCTATTTTAACTATACCTGATCGTTTTAACTCAATTCGTTAATTAATTTGTTAATTAACTCTTTAGTCTATTTCACTTTAATATTTGAACATGACATGTTCAAATATATTTTAACTTGCTTATTAACTAATTTGAATCCAAAATTCAAATTTAAGTTCTATATTCGATTTCGAATATCCATTTACAAATCCAATTCACCTTTCAAAGTTCAACTTCAAATTCAAAACTCGATAACTAATTCCTCTTCGACTTAGATAATTCTATTCAATTTCTATTCAAATTTTATATTACTTCTATTATTCAAATCTATATATCAAATTCTATTATTCAAATTCTATATATCAAATTCTATATTATAAATCCCATTTGAATTTCTATATTCAAATTCTATATATTCAAATTCTATATATCAAATTCTATTTTATAAATCCCATTTTGAAATTCAACACAACTTGTCTTTCCCAAAACAAATTCAAAACAGTATCTCTGGTAGTAATTCGTCACTTAAAACTCGAAAATGAATACTGATGATGCAGCTGTCATCATCGGAATCTATTTTCCAGCGATCGAAGTGAGTTCAATACTATAAAACCATTTCTAAACATTTCCACTTTGAAATTCATTTCAAAATATAATTCACACTTCTTGTAAAACAATTTAAAATCTCCCAGGATCTTAAATTTATTTTATTTTTAATCCAAATTCATTTACAAACACTTATTCAATTCTCCAGAGTTTTAACTCAATTTCTAGTTTAAAATTTCAGATTCAACTCATCTGATTTCACGTATTTCACTTATATGAATTCTGATTGGTTATTTACATAACCATTTAATTTATAACCTTACTCGATTATAAACAACCAATATATCCAATATGTATCAAAAAATACTTTGGGCAAAATTATTTTAATTTACCCTCTTTTCAAAACATATCGTGATGACCCATCGTATTCGAGTGTTTAGTAACTCCTACCGGTACAGTGGGTCAAACTGATCGACCAGAACTCATAAACAACTCAACCAATAAATCCACACAATATAAAACAAATTTTTATATCAATAACAAATACGTTCACTCGTATATATACACTCAAACTCAATCTAGGGTATCACTAACCCCATCTCTACTGAGTCACGCCACAGAGCCAAGGTAAATCACTTAACTTAAGCTCTGATACCAACTGTAATGACCCGAGAATCCGGTCCAATTTGAGCTGACCAAAAACACAAGTCCAACCCCAAATTAAACTAGAAATCAGGAAACTAATAGAAAGAAGGTAGAGGGTGAAGAAAGATAAGATAGAAACTTAGAATAGAAGAAGAAGAAGAACACAACATCAGAGTAACACGAACCTCACAACGGAACGAATAACATATATTAGATAACATATCCATGAAATAAAACATTTTACTTGAATATAAATATCATTTTCAAGTACAGAACTTAAAACACAGCGGAAATAAACAATAACTATATGATCCTGAAGTCTCCTGCTCCAGTTCTTCAAGTATCTGTAAATCCCGACTACTTGACTTCCCGTACAAAATTGGGCACCCAAGAGTTTAGGGAAACAAAACAAAATAAACTCCGGGTCAATCATGGGACTGGTATGAGTAAAACAGTTTTAAACGGTTTGAACAAGTAAACGATATCTCATAAGACCACACCGCATAACGGAACGGGTTTTTCCCTTATGAGAATCCAAAATATCTTTATATCAAAAACCTTTTGATATTATAATAATGTCTATCAACCACAATATAATAATCATCTAGCAGAAACACTTTCATCTCACGTTCTACATATATAGTATATAATCAAAACCGCAAGCACGTATTGGGTAATGGATTTCCAACTTTGACAAGGTATGGAACCACCTTTCGCTAGTGTACCTCTAGAAAGGAATACACTGGGTTCAACAAGAACATCTTGCAACCCGGACAAACATGACCGACCACTCATTTCGCTTGAGTGTATCGAATGTATATCACCAATGGTTGGGATCAGCAACCGTTTCCCGAATGGGACAGCATCAACAATAGATTTTTAGAAATAAATGAAACTCTAGATCAGGTGATTATACACCCTACTTCGGAGCGACCGACTTAGCCATGCTGCCTGCCCGATTTCTGTCATTTACCGGTTGATGAGGCTAGAAGCTACGCTTTATCATCACATTAGATTCACTTCGAATGCCACATTGTCAGATCCATCGAAAATCACTAATTGACGTCTACAACAGTACATTACGTGTTAGCTAAAGAAGTTTCCTTCTCCGCTTCCACTCTTGGTACGGTTGAAGAAATCAATGTACGTGACCTTTCTGGAAATACTCTGTCAGTCATTTATCCATACAAGTCATCCAGGAACATGATGAACCGAAGGTACTATTCAGTACATCCATCTTAGGCACTGTTATCTAAGACTTATACAATAGCCCTTGCACTTTACTCAGTCTTCAATTATCTCTGGCATATATGATTCGCAACGCTTATGCCAATACAGAGTGGTTCTTTGGATAATAATCCAACCGGTCTCTCCATATTAACAACGTTAAAATGGTCAAAACTTCGATAATCTGTGATTTAACCATCCAAGAAAAACAGGTGTGCAAACAATGATATTATTTCCAGATGGAAATTTATATCGATCAAACATCATTTAACATTTATCTCCTTCATTAATGTACTTATCTCCTGTTTCCCTATATTCAACATTTCTTATTTTCTAAATTTAGAAAATATATGTTATTACCATCGAAAAACATTTCCATTTCTTGTTTTCTATATCAGAAAACATTTCTGGTTCTTATTTGGAAAACATTTCCAAAACTCCTTTATTGGACTTAGACAGATGTTTAAACAAACCATCGCGATGTGAACTCAAACCATTACGCTTATTAACTAAATTCCTTTAACCCACCTTCACTATTGAACCTTAACCATTCCTTAGTTAAAAATGAAGTCAATCAAGTTGGGGTAATACTACCTCTCAGACCTTAACAGAAAAACATTTCTAACCTTGAAATAGACAAAGTTCACCTTTTAATTCTTTAACAAACTTCCTTACGTAACTCTCTTTCAAATCATCTCTATTCGATAATTCTTTCCCTTGATCAGGTATATTCGATAACTCTATTCAATTTACTCTATTGGACTAACGCTATTGGATTAACTCTATTTGATTTAACTCGAGTCGATAACTCTATTTAACTCTTATTCGAATAATTAATATTCGGTAACTCTATTTAACTCTTTTCTGAATCACTAATATTCGATTGACTCAATTGATTCTATTCGAATAAACTATATTCGATCAACTCCTTTACTTTAACTCTAATCGATTAACTCCGTCGAATAACTAAATTCCATAACTCCTTCGAATAACCAATATTCTATAACTCACTTCGATTAAACAAATCGATAACTCTTTTCGATTAAACTATAATCGATAACTCCTTCGATTAACTACTAATCGATAACTCCTTTCGATTAACTAATAATCGATAATCCCTTCGATTAACTAAAAAATCGATAACTCCTTTCCTTTAACTCTATTCAAATAAACTAATATTCGATAAACTCCATTTGAATAACTCTAGTTCGATTTAACTCTATCGATTTACTCTAACTGATTAACTCTAACTGATTAACTCTAACTGGTTTAACTCTAACTGGTTAACTATAACTGATTAACTCTAACTAGTTAACTCTTATTCGAATAACAAATATTCAATTAACTCTATTCAGCAAACTCGACTCGACTAACCCCTTTCGAATAAATAATTCGATTTACTAACTTTCGAATACCATATTCGATTTAACTCCCTTCGAATAACTTATTCGAATAACTAAATTCGATATCTCCTTCGAATAAACTATTCATTTATAAAGATTTACTTTTAGTAATGGTTCTTCACTTTACAAATGATTTCCTTTTTAGTAACGTTTTGCTTTTTTATAACGTTTTCCTTTTTATAACATCCTATTCGGTAATAAACAAATTTCCTTTTTATAACTCTATTTATTTTCTAAATATTTCCTATTAATTCTATTTGTAAATGATTTACAATTATTTCCTTTCCTATTATTCTATTTGCAAATGGTTTGCAAATATTTCCTTTTCAAAACTATTCTTTGATTTTAAAATTACCCTTTTCTAAATATCCCCTATTTATAAATGTTCCAATTTATAAATATTTCTTATTTATAAATATTCCATTTATAAATATTTTATATTCAAATATCACTTTGAAAATATTCCCTTATCAACATTTCGGTATGTTATGGTATTCAACATATCAAATCACGATGATCAGTATCGTTCAAACACATATAATCGACAACAGATTATATATCACATCATATATCACAATATATGAAAAACAGTAAAATAAATGTTGAGGAACCCAGTTGGGTCCCTCCAACCTATTTCCCTGCATCCACAGATGTTACACAATATAATCAACATCACTTTTAGTTGAATATGATATATTCTGTTAAACAGAATCAATATAGAAATTCACTAACTGACTAGCAGTTCAATCAAACAGTCAACACACAGTCAATCAGCCAATATTTAACAGTTCTAAAAATACAACATGAAATTATAAACTATTCAGAGTTAGTGAGATTTACTCACATTGGACGATCATCGTTAATAACGATAACCATCGCTTGATTCAGACGGACAATTTATTTCGCTATAAATTGTAACGAGGTCGAATTCTCTCCCAGTCAGTTCCATGGTGTAGCCACCGTCCATACGATCCCAACGTGACCAGTTTCGCTGAATTTCGTTTTCGTATGATCAAGTTATGACTTAAACAAGTTAATACTTTTAATTCAAATTAAAAACATGGATTAAAATTAAGCATTGGGCTTTAACCTTTCAACACTGGCCCATTCCCCATTCATGACCACCAAGCCCACCCGCTCCCCAACTCTTCTTCCATGCTACAGAGAACCCGCTGTTTACAATGGCTATTGCCATTCTTTTTTCCAATCCAATCCTTCTTGTTTCTCAACTGAAAAACGCAACACCCACGCCATCGTTCTCCTCTTCGCGACCACTTCCATTTCATCATCGAAAGGGCACGCTCGCACCCCTCTTCCCCTAAGCGACTTCGCGGTGTAACCTCGTTGCCACGGTGGAAAACGCGTCACTCATTTTGACGAGCTCACATCAAAGTAACTCCAAATGAACCTCCTACACACCACAACCCAAACACGATACTCACATCTCGAATTGATGCTCCAACCACTGGAAATCGCGAACCCTAGTCTACTGTGCTCGAACTCGAACCCAGAAACATCCTTCGCACCCTCCAAAAGTAGTACCAAACTGAAGAGATTCTCTTCACAAACTCAAATATATATATCATACGATTTATAGCATTTGATTTTATTTTCTTTTATTTCTTTTGTAATGTACGTATTCCATTTCCAAAGAAATAACATGACGGCGGAATTTGTTGACCGCTGGAATGAAGGGTTTAGGTTTAGGGAGTGAAAATGGCTATTTATAGGATGCTTAGATATTTTTTTATTAGTTTATAATATTTTATTCCAATCATTTTCTAATTTATCCATCTTAAAAATTCCTATGTCCTCATACAGTATCCAAAAATCATGAAAATTGGCATACAACTAGAGTTTGACAATGCGGACCCAACAGAACTTGTTTCGTAGAATTTCGACTCCGTTTTGCTCACACAGCGTATTTTTAAAGCTCTGAATGACCCATTTAAATATATAAATATATTTAAATATAATTAAATTAAATACAAATAAATTTATATTATCGTATATACTCATAGTGGAGTACCATACAGCTCTACTGGGATTTATAACTTGATATTTCAATCCCGATTAAATCGATATTCGATTTAAAATGAAATTCCTTTTTAAAATATAAATAATTCCTTTATAAATTATAAAGGAATTCCACAGCGACTTTTCTAAAATTTGATTTGGACGTGAATCAAAATCTACACGACAAAATCCCGATTTTTTTCTTCCACTAGAAAGATATACTCCACCAGCTTCACACGTTTCTTATTTCATAGAAATCCGGCTTAAAACGAATCCTGTACATTCAGTTGAAGTTCGAATCATCAATTTACGAACTGCAGCGCCATTTCAAGCTCGATTTTAATTATATTATAATTCTATGTTCAAACTGTCATTTATATAATATATTCGTTATTCAAATTCAATCCCAAGCTGAATTAATTATCACAGATAATCCAGTTCACACCATATCGCCATTTCAGCCAATTCTGATTATTTCAGAATTTAATATATTATTTAATATATTATTTTAAATTAAATATTCACCATTATTTAATTAAACCACCATTTAATTCACTATATCACTATTTATATAATTAAATATATTAATTATGATACCTCTGCAAATGCGGGTCATTACATTCTTCCCCACTTAAAATAATTTCGTCCTCGAAATTGCTAAGGTAGAGAACGACCCTATCGACTGGTTAGAACATATTTGTTCACTTCTTAACTTCAGTTTCAACTGAACCAATTTATTTTAATTAAATTATTAATCAATTCTTATCAACGAAAATTTTCAAAAATCCTGAAAATTTTCTAACACCTTAACTTTTTGAAAAATTTCGCCAGCACCTCCTTTGTACTGGTTAATAGCTCAAACTCCAACTTGCCTCTCTGGGCCATCTCCAACCCAAAAGAAAATCAAACAGCCAAGCGGCTTGCCAATTCGGCTCATAAATCTTATATCCAATAGAAATATAAACTTGTACCTTTTTGCCGGCATATCAACTCTGTCACTTCCATATGCTATCAACTCAGCATATACCAATGTTATCCCCATCAAATTCCAATCTGCTTTTATCCACAACACAACCATTCGCTTATATCCGAGCCAAATATCATTTCAACTCGATTTTCATCTCGATTCCCAACTCTTAACTTGATTATCACATTACACTTCAAATTTGAATCTCACCATCCAATTTGTCTTGATATCATTCTAATTCAATCTTAGTTACCACTTTACTGGCTTTACTTTAATTCAATTTTGCTTTCAAAAATTTCTGTAAAATTTGTTTTTAATTCAAACAGTCTTTCCTGGGAGTTTTTAAACAGTTTACTCTTTTCAAAAATCAAATTTTCCTTTTGAACATGTCACTGAGCCCTCAATTAATATTCCATTAGTTAAATCACTTCTCTATCTCTTTATCAATATTTGTTAACCAAAAATTTTCAATAACCATATTGGCCTTTTATGTAATTTGGAAATCATTTCCGAATATCGCCTTCCTTTATTTTCTAAACTTTAGAAAATATATGCTATTTATAATTGTAAAATATTCCAATTACTTATCTCTTTTCCGATCTCCTTTATTTCTATACTTAGGAAATATTCTTTATTATATTTCTAAGCTTACACTTATTTGGGTTAAAACGGATGTTGTGTAAAACATCGTTACGACAAACCAAGTACTATATTCAACTAACTCTTATTCAACATTGATCTTCGAGGCTGAAATCTTACTATTTATTTGTTAGTAATGAAATCAATCAAGTTGGGGTATAACTACCTCTCAGACCTTGACTGAATAACATTTATAACGTTAAAACAGATATGACTACTTACTCGAATAATCAATACCATACAACTACTTATTCACTTTTAAACACGTATACGCTTCCTCTTTCTATTCTTACTAGATTTTATTCTTAGTCTTCCTTTTTTATTTTACTATTCTATTTCTAAGTTTGTTTCCTTATCGACTTTTATATATATATATATCGATACGTTGATTGCTAACTATCAAATTATCTTAAAATTATTCTAACTCCTTAAATTCCCGGAAAAATTCGCCATAACTTCCTTTGTACCAGGTGCATCGGGATATTTCAAATAGCCTCCCATGGCCCTCACCAATCCAAATGAAAAAGAAAAAGCCTAGCGGATAGCTGATATGGCGCATAAGATCTCATATATGAATTAAATACATACCTTTTCGTCGAGCATTCTATTTATATACCTTCATACCTTATCCATACCTATCTCATGTATATTTATACCTGCCCAATCTATTTTAACTATACCTGATCGTTTTAACTCAATTCGTTAATTAATTTGTTAATTAACTCTTTAGTCTATTTCACTTTTATATTTGAACATGACATGTTCAAATATATTTTAACTTGCTTATTAACTAATTTGAATCCAAATTTCAAATTTAAGTTCTATATTCGATTTCGAATATCCATTTACAAATCCAATTCACCTTTCAAAGTTCAACTTCAAATTCAAAACTCGATTAACTAATTCCTCTTCGACTTAGATAATTCTATTCAATTTCTATTCAAATTTTATATTACTTCTATTATTCAAATCTATATATCAAATTCTATTATTCAAATTCTATATATCAAATTCTATATTATAAATCCCATTTGAATTTCTATATTCAAATTCTATATATTCAAATTCTATATATCAAATTCTATATTATAAATCCCATTTTGAAATTCAACACAACTTGTCTTTCCCAAAACAAATTCAAAACAGTATCTCTGGTAGTAATTCGTCAATTAAAACTCGAAAATGAATACTGATGATGCAGCTGTCATCATCGGAATCTATTTTCCAGCGATCGAAGTGAGTTCAATACTATAAAACCATTTCTAAACATTTCCACTTTGAAATTCATTTCAAAATATAATTCACACTGGTTGTAAAACAATTTAAAATCTCCCAGGATCTTAAATTTATTTTATTTTTAATCCAAATTCATTTACAAACACTTATTCAATTCTCCAGAGTTTTAACTCAATTTCTGGTTTAAAATTTCAGATTCAACTCATCTGATTTCACGTATTTCACTTATATGAATTCTGATTGGTTATTTACATAACCATTTAATTTATAACCTTACTCGATTATAAACAACCAATATATCCAATATGTATCAAAAAATACTTTGGGAAAAATTATTTTAATTTACCCTCTTTTCAAAACATATCGTGACGACCCATCGTATTCGAGTGTTTAGTAACTCCTACCGATACAGTGGGTCAAACTGATCGACCAGAACTCATAAACAACTCAACCAATAAATCCACACAATATAAAACAAATTTTTATATCAATAACAAATACGTTCACTCGTATATATACACTCAAACTCAATCTAGGGTATCACTAACCCCATCTCTACTGAGTCACGCCACAGAGCCAAGGTAAATCACTTAACTTAAGCTCTGATACCAACTGTAATGACCCGAGAATCCGGTCCAATTTGAGCTGACCAAAAACACAAGTCCAACCCCAAATTAAACAAAAAATCGGGAAACTAATAGAAAGAAGGTAGAGGGTGAAGAATGATAAGATAGAAACTTAGATTAGAAGAAGAAGAAGAAGAACACAACATCAGAGTAACACGAACCTCACAACGGAACGAATAACATATATTAGATAACATATCCTTGAAATAAAACATTTTACTTGAATATACATATCATTTTCAAGTACAGCACTTACAACACAACGGAAATAAACAATAGCTATATGATTCTGAAGTCTCCTGCTCCAGTTCTTCAAGTATCTGTAAATCCCGACTACTTGACTTCCCGTACAAAATTGGGCACCCAAGAGTTTAGGGAAACAAAACAAAATAAACTCCGGGTCAATCATGGGACTGGTATGAGTAAAACAGTTTTAAACGGTTTGAACAAGTAAACGATATCTCATAAGACCACACCACATAACGGAACGAGTTTTTCCCTTATGAGAATCCAAAATATCTTTATATCAAAAACCTTTTGATATTATAATAATGTCTATCAACCACAATATAATAATCATCTAGCAGAAACACTTTCATCTCACGTTCTACATATATAGTATATAATCAAAACCGCAAGCACGTATTGGGTAATGGATTTCCAACTTTGACAAGGTATGGAACCACCTTTCGCTGGTGTACCTCTAGAAAGGAATACACTGGGTTCAACAAGAACATCTTGCAACTCGGACACACATGACCGACCACTCATTTCGCTTGAGTGTATCAAATGTATATCACCAACAGTTGGGATCAACAACCGTTTCCCGAATGGGACAGCATCAACAATAGATTTTTAGAAATAAATGAAACTCCAGATCAGGTGATTATACACCCTACTTCGGAGCGACCGACTTAGCCGTGCTGCCTGCCCGATTTCTGTCATTTACCGGTTGATGAGGCTAGAAGCTACGCTTTATCATCACATTAGATTCACTTCGAATGCCACATTGTCAGATCCATCGAAAATCACTAATTGACGTCTACAACAGTACATTACGTGTTAGCTAAAGAAGTTTCCTTCTCCGCTTCCACTCTTGGTACGGTTGAAGAAATCAATGTACGTGACCTTTCTGGAAATACTCTGTCAGGCATTCATCCATACAAGTCATCCAGGAACATGATGAACCGAAGGTACTATTCAGTACATCCATCTTAGGAACTGTTATCTAAGACTTATACAATAGCCCTTGCACTTTACTCAGTCTTCAATTATCTCTGGCATATATGATTCGCAACGCTTATGCCAATACAGAGTGGTTCTTTGGATAATAATCCAACCGGTCTCTCCATATTAACAACGTTAAAATGGTCAAAACTTCGATAATCTGTGATTTAACCATCCAAGAAAAACAGGTGTGCAAACAATGATATTATTTCCAGATGGAAATTTATATCGATCAAACATCATTTAACATTTATCTCCTTCATTATTTTACATATCTCCTGTTTCCCTGTATTCAACATTTCTTATTTTCTAAATTAAGAAAATATGTGTTATTACCATCGAAAAACATTTCCATTTCTTGTTTTCTATATCAGAAAACATTTCTGGTTCTTATTTGGAAAACATTTCCAAAACTCCTTTATTGGACTTAGACATATGTTTAAACAAACCATCGTGATGCAAACTCAAACCATTACGCTTATTAACTAAATTCCTTTAACCCACCTTCACTATTGAACCTTAACCATTCCTTAGTTAAAAATGAAGTCAATCAAGTTGGGTAATACTACCTCTCAGACCTTAACTGAAAAACGTTTCTAACCTTGAAATAGACAAAGTTCATCTTTTAATTCTTTAACAAGCTTCCTTACGTAACTCTCTTTCGAATCATCTCTATTCGATAATTCTTTCCCTTGATCAGGTATATTCGATAACTCTATTCAATTTACTCTATTGGACTAACGCTGTTGGATTAACTCTATTTGATTTAACTCTAGTCGATAACTTTATTTAACTCTTATTCGAATAATTAATATTCGGTAACTTTATTTAACTCTTTTCCGAATCACTAATATTTGATTAACTCAATTGATTCTATTCGAATAAACTATATTCGATCAACTCCTTTTTTTAACTCTAATCGATTAACTCCGTCGAATAACTAAATTCGATAACTCCTTCGAATAACCAATATTCTATAACTCACTTCGATTAAACAAATCGATAACTCTTTTCGATTAAACTATAATCGATAACTCCTTCGATTAACTAATAATCGATAACTCCTTTCGATTAACTAATAATCGATAATCCCTTCGATTAACTTAAAAATCGATAACTCCTTTCCTTTAACTCTATTCAAATAAACTAATATTCGATAAACTCCATTTGAATAACTCTAGTTCGATTTAACTCTATTGATTTACTCTAACTGATTAACTCTAACTGATTAACTCTAACTGGTTTAACTCTAACTGGTTAACTCTAACTGGTTAACTCTAACTGGTTAACTCTTATTCGAATAACAAATATTCGATTAACTCTATTCAGCTAACTCGACGCGACTAACCCCTTTCGAATAACTAATTCGATTTACTAACTTTCGAATACCATATTCGATTTAACTCCCTTCGAATAACTTATTCGAATAACTAAATTCGATATCTCCTTCGAATAAACTATTCATTTATAAAGATTTACTTTTAGTAATGGTTCTTCACTTTACAAATGATTTCCTTTTTAGTAACGTTTTGCTTTTTTATAACGTTTTCCTTTTTATAACATCCTATTCGGTTATAAACAAATTTCCTTTTTATAACTCTATTTATTTTCTAAATATTTCCTATCAATTCTATTTGTAAATGATTTACAAATATTTCCTTTCCTATTATTCTATTTGCAAATGGTTTGCGAATATTTCCTTTTCAAAACTATTCTTTGATTTTAAAATTTCCCTTTTCTAAATATCCCCTATTTATAAATGTTCCAATTTATAAATATTTCTTATTTATAAATATTCCATTTATAAATATTTTATATTCAAATATCACTTTGAAAATATTCCCTTATCAACATTTCGGTATGTTATGGTATTCAACATATCAAATCACGATGATCAGTATCGTTCAAACACATATAATCGACAACAGATTATATATCACATCATATATCACAATATATGAAAAAAAGTAAAATAAATGTTGAGGAACCCAGTTGGGTCCCTCCAACCTGTTTCTCTGCATCCACAGATGTTACACAATATAATCAACATCACTTTCAGTTCAATATGATATATTCTGTTAAACAGAATCAACATAGAAATTCACTAACTGACTAGCAGTTCAATCAAACTGTACACACACAGTCAATCAGCCAATATTTAACAGTTCTAAAAATACAACATGAAATTATAAACTATTCAGAGTTAGTGAGATTTACTCACATTGGACGATCATCGTTAATAACGATAACCATCGCTTGATTCAGACGGACAATTTATTTCGCTATAAATTGTAATGAGGTCGAATTCTCTCCCAGTCAGTTCCATGGTGTAGCCACCGTCCATACGATCCCAACGTGACTAGTTTCGCTGAATTTCGTTTTCGTATGATCAAGTTATGACTTAAAAAAGTTAATACTTTTATTTCAAATTAAAAACATGGATTTAAATTAAGCATTGGGCTTTAACCTTTCAACACCGGCCCATTCCCCATTCATGACTACCAAGCCCACCCGCTCCCCAACTCTTCTTCCACGCTACAGAGAACCCGCTGTTTACAATGGCCATTGCCATTCTTTTTTCCAATCCAATCCTTCTTGTTTCTCAACTGAAAAACGCAACACTCACGCCATCGTTCTCCTCTTCGCGACCACTTCCATTTCATAACCGAAAGGGCACACTCGCACCCCTCTTCCCCTAAGCGACTTCGCGGTGTAACCTCGCTGCCACGGTGGAAAACGCGTCACCCAATTTGACGAGCTCACATCAAAGTAACTCCAATTGAACCTCCTACACACCACAACCCAAATACGATACTCGCATCTCGAGTTGATGCTCCAACCACTGGAAATTGCGAACCCTAGACTACTGTGCTCGAACTCGAACCCAGAAACATCCTTCGCACCCTCCAAAAGTAGTACCAAACTGAAGAGATTCTCTTCACAAACTCAAATATATATATCATACGATTTATAGCATTTGATTTTATTTTATTTTATTTCTTTTGAAATGTACGTATTCCATTTCCAAAGAAATAACATGACGGCGGAATTTGTTGACCGCTAGAATGAAGGGTTTAGGTTTAGGGAGTGAAAATGGCTATTTATAGGATGCTTAGATATTTTTTTATTAGTTCATAATATTTTATTCCAATCATTTTCGAATTTATCCATCTTAAAAATTCCTATGTCCTCATACAGTATCCAAAAATCATGAAAATTGGCATACAACTAGAGTTTGACAATGCGGACCCAACGGAACTTGTTTCGTAAAATTCCGACTCCGTTTGCTCACACAGCGTATTTTTAAAGCTCTGAATGACCCATTTAAATATATAAATATATTTAAATATAATTAAATTAAATACAAATAAATTTATATTATCGTATATACTCACAGTGGAATACCATACAGCTCTACTGGGATTTATAACTTGATATTTCAAATCCCGATTAAATCGATATTCGATTTAAAATGAAATTCCTTTTTAAAATATAAATAATTCCTTTATAAATTATAAAGGAATTCCACAGCGACTTTTCTAAAATTTGATTTGGACGTGAATCAAAATCTACCCGACGAAATCCCGATTTTTCTCTTCCACTAGAAAGATATACTCCACCAGCTCCACACGTTTCTTGTTTCACAGAAATCCAGCTTAAAACGAATCCTGTACATTCAGTTGAAGTTCGAATCGCCAATATATGAACTACAGCGCCATTTCAAGCTCGATTTTTAATTATATTATAATTCTATGTTCAAACTGTCGTTTATATAATATATTCGTTATTCAAATTCAATCCCAAGCTGAATTAAATATCACAGATGATCCAGTTCACACCATATCGCCATTTCAGCCAATTCTGATTATTTCAGAATTTAATATATTATTTAATTTATTGTTTTAAACTAAATATTCACCATTATTTAATTAAACCACCATTTAATTCACTATATCACTATTTATATAATTAAATAAATTAATTATGATACCTCTGCAAATGCGGGTCATTACAATTTTGCTTGATTTTGGACAAGCATTTCTTTGGAAACGGTTCTAGTACCGATGGACACACTACACTTTCCAAAGAAGTTTCTTCTTCTTCGATATCAATAGGATCTAGTTGTTGTTGCATACGAACTTTATTATTTTCAAATGATTCATAAGGCTTAAAGGTGAGTCGAATTTGCATAAGAGGTATATTTGTGGAGTCAAACACCTTTCTTGATGAATATTCTTCTCCTTTGAGATCAACTCTGAAATATTCGAAAATTTGAGTAAGATAAACTCCATAATAAAGAATGTTTTCTCATGTTGACATTTCTTTGGTCTTAAATTCTTTTAAAATCATATCGGCCCAATTGATGTCATAAGCACCAATAATAGTAAAGAGTGATTTTGGGACTTTGAAGGTAGGATTGTTGAAATTTTCGGAACGAGGAGTGGTTGTATGTTGAAGGAGGATGTTGACGATTCTTGTTTTTAATGGACAAAGTTATTTTTGAATTCCAAATGAGTATCGCTTTCAAATATGTGATGAAAGGTTTCCAAATTCGTTTCCTCAATGTTGAATTCTGAAAAATCCGAGCTCGTACTCATACAATTCAAGGTATTGCCCAAAATTTCGCAATCTAAAACGATTTGAGTGCCTTTTACGCTACTCCAAATTTTATTTTCATCTTTTACGAAAAAGCCATGATTTAGATTTGCATAGAACATTTTTACGAGATTAGGATAACATACTTCATTGTTATCCCGTGAATCGATTAGACTCAAAACTCCATTTTCTTCAAAGAGAGAATAAAGATTATAAGATGGAAAATCTTCAAAGATGGTGAATGCACCCATATTGACTTTTCCATTTGCTAGGTAGTCAACATAGGCATTTTTTGCTTCTCTATCATTGTAGAGATATCCTTTGATGGTTTTGGATAATCTCATTGTTTGGGGTGTGCTAGAGGAAACCATTAGAGAGTTTTGTTAAAAGTATAGATATGAAGAAAGTTGTTTGAAATTTGAATGAGAGGTAGAGAGAATAAGATTGAATGGATAAATAAATAGAGATTGAATGGGCACAACTTTTCTAAAATCAATGACACCTTTTCACACCTTGGGAGTTGGAAAAAAGTTAGAGGGAAGTTAGAAAGTTTAAACTTTTAAAATTCAAAATTTGAATTTCATTTTATGGTCTATATGTCGACATGCCCATATATGTATGTCAACATACATGTAGAATTTCAATGGACATGTTTTTTTGACCTTTTTTGTTTTATTATATTAATGATTTTATATTCCAGATTTATTATTTTCTGAATTAATATTAATCCTAACAAACAGCCAATTTTTTTTATTATTATATTTACTATTTATTATTTTATTATTATTTTGAATTTCAAAATTCAAATTTCAAATTTGAATTCTCAAATTTGAATTTTAAAATTTGAAATTCAAATTCAAACAAAGCAAACTAACAAATTAAACAAAACATCCATTCAACCAAAATTTAATTAAGGTGTACCTGGTTTTTAGATCCATTTCTTCAATATTTTCTGAATTCTGAATCGCTGTGAAACACATATTTGAATTCCCGGTTTCTGGATCTTCATCACTTGATGATGAAGCAGAATCATCTAAAGTTGCTGCGTTTTCCCTCTTTCTTTTCTTTGACGAATTACTGTTGTCTGTTTGTTGATTTGATTTATCTGGATATGGACACATTCTCTTTATATGGCCTGGTTTTTTGTAGTTATAACATCGATCATCATTTCTTCCTGAACTTCCTTGATTATTTCTCTGAAAATTATTTCTCCTTTTATATCTCAGAAATTTTCTGAAATTTCTTGTCATTAAAGCAATTTCTTCATCGCCTTCACTGCTTGAATCATAACCATTTGTTGTCGCTTCGAATGCAATAGATTTCTTTTCAATGGGCTTATTTTCCTTTCTATTCTATAATTGGACTTCGAACGATATCAAATTTCCAATCAACTCCTCAATCTTCATTTCACTGACATTATTGGATTCTTCAATTGCCAAAGTTTTCCGATCCCATTCTGGAGTTAATGAACTAACTATTTTTCTAACTTGGTCTTCTTCTGAATAAGTTTTTCCCAATGCTATTAATGAATGCACGATCTCTTGGAATCTGCAACACATATCGGAGATAGATTCATTCTCGTTCATTTTAAATAATTCAAACTGATTAATTAGCATTGATATCTTTGTCTGTTTAACTTTATTGGTTCCTTCATGAGTGACTTGTAATGTTCTCCATATTTCATAAGCAGATTTACAAACTGACACTCTATTAATTTCATTTCTATCTAATGAACTGAATAACATATTCAAGGCTTTTGAATTGCTTTGTCCAACAACCTTTTGTTCATTAGTCCATTATGCAAAATTAGTAGTGGGTTCAACATATTCAATATGTATACTATTCCATGTATCTAATCCTACTGATTGTAAATATATTTTCATTCTACATGTCCGGTATGAATAATTATTGCCATTAAACAGTGGCGGTCTAACAGTGGACTGATCCTCTACAAAAGAGCTATTATTACTAGTATTGGTTGCCATTTAATATTTTCAAAAATCAGATTATTAACTTTTTGAAAACCTATGCTCTGGTACCAATTGTTAGGGATTGCAAAATGTGGATCTTAAGGCAAGACTAACACTATAGAGGGTAAATAGTGTTTACAAGTAATTTACAAAAATCTTAAACTTAAATGATCTACTATATGAATCACACACAACAGAAATGATCACAGACACAGAATTAAACACAAACACGGAAACAGTTAAATATAAAATGCCGAAAAGGAAAGAACACACCAAATTTTTAACTGGTTCAGATTACTCCTACATCCAGTCCCACACAACGCCCGATTGCGCAGAGTTTTATTATTAACAATATCCAAGTATAATCCCTTTAGTTTCACGGCTACAAGGTTAACACCGCTCCAAACTTCCTTGATTTTACGGCTACAAGATTAACACCGCTCCCTTTCCTTCATTTCAGGGCTACAAGCAACACACCATTTCCCAAACACATCCTAAATGATTACGACAACCCTATAACTCTTTAATAGCATTTCAATTTAGATAGTAGTAGATAGAGACTGAGAAAAGATGAAATTTTGTGTAATTTGAGTAGAAATTGGCAAAGTAGAAGTGTAGAAATCAATAAAATGATAAAGAATAATGGTGGGATGAAAAGGGATGAATATGGAGAAGAAGAACTATGAAAAAATTCGAAATCAACCCCTATTTATAAGATTTGAAAGGTTGCAACGTCTCGGAAATGTTACAAATGGTGAAAAGACACTTCCTTAAAAAATTGAATTTCTGACAGTTGTATGTCGACATAGCCTTTTATATATGTCGACATATGCCATGTATTTTTATTTTTAAAAACTACTTTTCAATTGTTTAAATATATATATTATTCAGGAAATTCTTGAATTAAAACTTAGTGATATAAATGAATATTCTAAAGTGTAAAATCATATGAAATCAGAATAATATATTATATAAACATATTTATAAATTTATAAGATTTAAAACTATATAACTATATAAACTTATATATTAAACTTTAAACTTATATGTTTGAATTCATAAGTAAGATAAAGTAATTTGAGATCAGAATTTGAAATTTGAAAATCAGAATTTGAAATTTGAAAATCAGAATTTGAACCTAGAGTGCTATTTGGAGTCTTACATATAAGCTAGACTTTATTACTATATTTGTCTTGAACTCTTGAACTCTGAAAAACTTGATAACTCATGAGTCTTGAATCTCTCTAGAATTCTGAATCTCTGGGAACTCTAAAACTGTACAGTCTTCAGTATTTATGTCCTGTATACAAACCCTGCATATATATGCACATATATATATATATGTATGTATATTCTAGATAGATATGTTAGTACATATTTTATAATTAATTAATTGAAATAAGGTTTTTGTCATCAAAATTCCATTCTCCAATAGTAACTACGTTAAATACGATTAAATAAATAAATGTATTCATATTCATCTAAATCTACGTAAATAAAGAAAATATATTATTATAATAAATGTTTGTTATTATTATATTTTTAAATAATTTCCACTTCTGTGGAAATGTATAAGAAAATATAATATGTAATAAATGGAAATAGGTATTATGACCATTATAGCAATATATGAATTTGATTTGTTATAAATAAGATCATAAAAAAAGGAATGTTGTAATCATCTTTGATGGGGGAAATGAATTAAACAAGATAAACATGCTAAACGATTAAAATTTGAATTGTGTTATGAATTATAACTAGAGGCGATTCCGCTGGGAACAAAAGGATCAAAACCTTCCGCGCCCCACGCTGGACTTACAGATTGCAGTCCTCTGCTCTACCAACTGAGCTATCCCAACAATTTAAGAACAAATTTTGAACCGATGACACAAGGATTTTCAAGCCTCTACTTTACACAAATGAACTATTCCCTAATTTTTTTCGACTTTGAAAAGCATTGGCGCACGTGTAAACGAGGTGCTCTACCTAACTGAGCTATAGCCCTTGTAATAGACATCTTAACATATAGAGAATTTCAGATATCTATACCTCTTCAAATTGATGGAAGCGGGTAAGGGAATCTAATAAATTATATATATATATATATATATATATATATAGGAGTACATAAATAGTAAATAAGAGGATCTGAAACTATAGAAATAAACGAAGTTACAATATATATTATAAAACTAAATGGGATTGATATAAACAGGAAAAAAAATGCTATACAAAAATATGACCATTAGTGTCATAAATGATATTTAGCGGGTTAATTAGTGCCTTAGTAAAATATTACCATTAGAGTCATAAACGACAGGAACACTAGCTAATAATAGTAAAGGAAAATTAAATGGGGATTAATAGGTGGTGATTGTCATAGTAAATACTAAGTCCAATAAGTAAAATTGATAAATAAACATCCTAGGATAGGAAGTTATAAGTTTTCCTTATATAATTCTAGTTAATATAGAATTGATATAATTAAGAATCAAGATTGAACTTAGTAGGTTAATTATGCGATGTCAGTTGCCTTATTCGACAGAAGTCTACACTTCTAGTAGTCAAATGTATGTTCAACTGATGTGATATATCATTAACCATAGAAACCTGTGATGATAGTTATTTACGTAATGATAGTTGACTGAGTTACAAGGGTTATTTCCCAAAACAAGGTTTACCTTAAGAGTGAGGTTCCTGCCTCTCGTCCCAAAAGGAGAAACCTTGGGAAGGAAATAATTCATAGTGTAGCATATTTCGAGGTATAGGTCTTAAAGTAGTTAGATCCACTCTTTAAGGGTATTAAGTGATCGCGTAGCTCACCTCCCCATTTAACGGCTGTTGGGTACGAATTTGGTAATTCCCACGTTAGTCCACTTCCTCTAGGTAGTAAATGATTCGGTTACGGGTCCGTCTTGGGAATAGATATTAAATGACTGCTCCGGAGGTACTAAAGGTTTGTTTATCCTACGGGAAGTATCAAGTAATTAAGGGAATTACCCAATAAGGCTTGCTAGATAGTAACAAGGGGTCCGCCGGGGGAAGGTCATAAATGGTGAAATGTCGTCTGGCTATCATATAGGTAATAAGTGACTGCTTATTTTCTCTCGTCTTACGTAGGGCATGGTTATATGTGTGAATGACGAAAGCCTAAGATTTGTTGGACTTAATAGCCAGTGTCCTCTACTTTATATTATGGTAGAATAAACCACCGTAAAAGGTATTAAGTAACCAAAAAGGTCTGCCTTGGGTATTAAGTGATTGTAATAATATCTTACATTGGTAGCGAGGTCTTAATTGGCTTTATATAAATAAGTACCCTACTTGTGTGATATTTGAAGTTAGTTGTACGCCTCTTAATTTGTTAACGGTGGATATAAGACTTCATACTTTTGCGTAAATGATCTATCTCGGTATTACGATACTGCTAGGTGCGGGATATTACCTTAGGTTTTGCGGTTAGTCATCGTGCGTAAATTATAAATAGGTTAGGTTAGAATTACTAGCCCTTTTAGAAATATGTTTTAATTTTAACCAAACAAAGTACATATATGTATTATAGACAGTGTTATACATTTTCTACTCACTAAGACTTGTTGTTCTAACCTCCCTTATGCATAACAACTCTCAGGTTTATCTCTGGGAAGACGGGTCTTAACAAGTGTTCAAGTTTGGTATTGATTCTCGTTCTCTCATGCTTATTACCAATATATATTATATTATCAATATATATTTGTGTATATACATAATATTTTCTATTTTGTGTGTATATTATCAATATATGTGTGTATACATACACGTGTATGTGTATGCATGTATTATGCTTGTACAATTATATTTTCTATTTACATCAGCAAACCACAATATGATGTGTCGTGGCTGGGCAAGATCAACATACCAAAAATGTGAGTCGAGGTTGGTCTTGATCAGTAGACCACTGTAGCTGTGTTGAGGCAGATCTGCGAGCATTAACATTCAGTCTACCTTTTGGTATTTACAGTGAATCACTGTTAATATCACAAGCCGTGTAGACTCAAATAAATGTATTTATATATCAGACCAAGTCTAGAAATATGATGAGAAACACACCAAAATTAAAAGGCAAATAAATTTATATTTGATAGAATTTAATTCTATCTCAGTCCAGTTTACTGTTTGTGCGTTTCTATGACAGGTATACAAGTAATAGGACTAGATATGAAGTAGCCTAAAGACAAATGTGTGTCAATATGTATGTCAATGTGAGTAACTTGGTATGTACATTTAACTGAGTGAATATGTGATTGGGTGTTGTAGTCAGGAACCAATGTATATGAAATTGAATGTATTATATCACAATGAAATGTACAATAGTGAAGTCAGACAGTATGTACCATTTCAAATGTTGAAATACATTATTTATATTTAAATAAAAACACAGGTTGAATATTGAATTGTGTACAATAGCATTTTATTCAATATAAATATTTATTTATGTATATGATGTAGTATAGAATGGTACAATTACAAACACATTTATATAATAATATATGTTTGTTATCATCAAACAAAAACCATATTGTTATACATAATAGAAAGGATTCTTTGAACTCTTAGGCTTCGGGAGATATTCTTATGTGGTCATATTGCCTTTACAATGCTTTCCTTTGAAGGGACGACCTTGAAGTCTTCGACCGTTTCCAAGGAAACTTTCTCCGATTATTTTGATCTTAATGATACCAGTCCATGTTTCAAGCTACTTAAAGCATTGTCGATTCTAATTATTTTGAAATAAAGGTTTCTCCACGCTTTGATTAAGTGAAGCCAACAATTCTGAATACCTCATGATGTGATGCCATTGTGGTATGGATGATGCTTCGAAGCAAAGTGCTTTAATTCAATGTGTTTTGTTCTTCCTCTAAACTTCTTGATGTGAAGCAACGCTTCGATGCTATCTCTCTAAGTTGCAAAGCCCTTTGCTTTAGCGATTCTAGTTTTAGAGCAAAGAGAATTATGGTATAACACTATTTGACCTTGTATGTTAGTGATGTGCATACATTAGGACATGAACGGATGGTCAGAGAAAATTAGAGTTGATAGAAGTAAACCTAGACCAGATTTGAAACTTCGAGAGTGTTTCAAATTTAGGAGTTAGGCTCAAATCCAACTTGTAGGATCGAAGTCGTTTTCTTCGAGCATGCAAGAAGGTTGTTTCAATGGTGGTCAAAAAGCTTCAAAACAAAGCAATTAGGTAATACGTAACCAAGCTTGAAACATATCCTATTGATCCACAACACTTTAAGGTAGTTGGCTTGGAGCAGGAAAGTGGTGCTTTTAATCCATTTAGTGACTTCGAAGCAAAGCAGATGGGTTCGAAGCAAGACCATATGAGTTTGAAGCAATAAAAGGTGGAGTCGAAGCAATACCATGCGGGTCTGAGGTGTAACAAATATGGTTTTGGTGCAAAGAAAAAATAGTTCGAACCTCAGCAAGGCAAAGCAATGGCTCGAAGAGACTTTTGAATTGGTGATCATATTCAAAGAATTGAACTTTAAATCAATGCAAAGTGATGTAGCTGCAGATCTATTGAAAGAAATACACTTGAAGCAATGATTCAAAGTGAGGTAGCGGTTCAAAGCAAGGGGGTGCTTTGAAGTACTGATTTTAAAGGAGACATATTAGTATTCGAAGCATGGTGGATTAGTGTTCCAAAGTTCTTGTTTCAATCCAGTCAAACAGTATGATTCTTCTCAACTCAAAATAGAGTGCTTCAAAGCACAATGTTTCTAGGCCTGAAGCAGGGTAGTGTTTTAAAGCTCAAAATAGAATGTTTCAAAGGAAAGTGTTTCGAAGCTTAAAACAAGTGGTTTGAAGCACGTAGTAGTGCTCTATAGATTTAAAGAAATTTTTGTAGCGTTTCAGAGTTGAAGCAATGTATTTCGGGTGTAGTATGATATCTTTCTTCCATGATTTTATTATAAGCCTTCGACACAATTTTAAGTTGGTTCTAAGCAAAACTAAATTCTTGTTCGAAGCAAAGTGGCTAATTTTTCGTGACGCAATAAAAGATTATTAGATCTAAGGGATGGATTGGCGAGTCTTTAGGATTGTGATGGAGGTTGTGGCTTGTTAAGTGCTTCTGCGAAGTGAAGTTGCGACTCTTTGATTGGATAATCAAATAGAAGTGTAATTGAAGGAGTGTGATAGGTAACTCGGGTTGGAATGAGGCGTTGTTCTTGTGTTTGGAAGTGCCAAGGAGCCAATGATATCTCGGAGTCTTCTAGTTGGCTCAAACCAGAGGTTTCATGGGGATGCCCATTAGTACTGGTAGCAATAGCCATGTACCCTGAAAAATGATGTCTAGTACTAATAGGGGCAATGTGCTAAGGTTGGGAGCCATAAGCACGAGAATTTGACTAAAGCCAGCGATAATAGTCATATGAGTTATCAATGTATTTAAGGCTTCAGAAGGTGATGGTTAAATTTTGTTTGATAGATATTATGGTTTCTATGGGTGTTCTTTATTTTCCTGTGTGTAGTCCATCACCAATAGGATTCTGAAGATGTGATACAGAATGGAGCTGATGATGTTGGATGTTTAGCTTATTTTATCCTAATTAGTATTCTCTATTGTTTGTTTAGTAGCATAAATTAGTTAGCTATTATGTGCTAACCTTCTGGTTTCAAGGACAAGTCTGGTATGAGAATTTATCTAGTAAAGTAGTAGATTTTACAATATAACCGTTTGTAATCATTTATCGCTCACACCAGACTTTGACCCTATTATTTCATGTTTTCTCTTATTATCTTGGGTGCTCATCGGTATTACCGACGAGTAGACTAAATAGCAGTTTTGATGACTTTTAAGCTATTTGGAGACAAGCTAGAAGATCTTGGTGTATTATTCTGTATTGTTGATAGTTTGCTTCTAATGTTTTCTTACATATACTCTTGAGTGAAATATAGCAAGGACAAAATGTACTAGCTACTACTACGACTTAATGTATATAACTCAATGGTTTTATGGAGACGGTGTTTCCACTTTGTTAGTATCGTTACTATAATGTAGTATATGTTCTTATTATATTTTATATATGCATTGTGAGATATACGACATATTGCTTTTATTTCTTCATCGATGATCATCTTGTATCATTCTTGCACATGTGCAGCTCATCGTTTTCTCTTTGGTGCATGAGGTACGGAGCAATCATCAAACTCCTGGTATTTATTTTCGAAAGTATCAAAGTGTTACGACCACATTTTAACTAAATAATAATATTTTACTATCATCTAATACATAAATACAAATCATCGCGAAAAATATTTCTTTCTCTCTTTGCATACATATATGTATGTGTGTGTGTCTGTAACGTCCCATATATTTCGGTATAATAATTAATTTATTTAATTATTTAAATAGTGATTTGGAGAATTAAAATGGTTGTTTAATTAAATTTTATGGAATATTCAATTAATATTTATAATATAAAAATATATTATAATTCCGAAATAGTCGGAAATAGTGGAATTCACAATATTGTGTGAATAGGATCGTATATAATATATAATTCAGTTTAAAATTTGATTACGATAACAAATATATTTAATTAACAAAGTTAGAACGTATAATTATATTATAATTATAATCGAGCTCAAAATGGCGCGGCAGTTCGCTATTTGACGATTCGAACTTTAAATGGATACATAGAATCCGTTTTAAATCGGATTTCTGTGAAACAAGAAACGTTCGGAGCTGGTGAAGTATATTTTTCTAATAGAAGAGAAAATTCGGGATTTCGTCGTGTAGATTTTGATTTATGTCCAAATCAAATTTTAAAATAGTCGCTATGGAATTTATATATAATTTATAACAATATATAAAAGGAATTTCATTATAAACCGAATACCAATTTAGTCGGGATTTCAAATATCGAGTTAGAAATTCATCTAGGAATAATCTGGAGCTGTATGGTATTTTATTGTGAATATATACGATAATATTTATTTATTTATATTTAATTTAATTATTTTTAAATATATATTAATATTTAAATGGGTTTATTAAGAGCTTTAAAAATAGCCAGTTTTGCAAACGACCTCCGTTTTCGGCGAAACTAATTTTGTTGGATCCGCAATATTAAATTATTGCTAGATTTCAATTTTCATGATTTTTGCAATCAGTATATGGTCGTACAGGATTTTAATGTGAAAAACAGCCAATAATTTGACCTTTAAAAACACGCTGTGTGAGCATACAGACTCGGAATTCGACGAAACAAGTTTCGTTGGGTCCGTAATGTCAAACTGTAGCTTTGTGTCCATTCTCATGATTTTTGAGTATTGTATGTGGTCGAAGGAATTTTTAATGATAAATACAAATAGCGATACATTAAAAACTGATAAAATAATTGAACATAAAAATAATATTTTCTCTCTATAAATACACCTACTATTCTAACCCTATTTTCATTTCTTCAGTAGTCAAATCATTTTCCGCCGCCACCATATGTTCAAACGTGAAGAAGAAAATCTTTGAAAATTCATAATGAATCCAAAGCACAACAAAATCGAGAGATGTTTGATTCGCTTGAATCCTGTGTAAGAGAGCTTGAAGCTGATGGTCATTCTGGACAGTGCGACGCTGATCCTTGAAGCACGGAAAATATACAGTAAACCTAGGGTTAATAAATAAAGGAGCATGAGGCATTGATTCAAGAAACAGGCTTCGTATTTGAGGTTAGGGACGAGAATCGCACTTGTAGGCCGAGTTTTGTGGTGTTCGGCTATCATCAGTGTCGCATGTCTTCTTCTTGGCAGCGCGAGATTTCCTAGGTCGCGATTCTGGGAAGGGCGTCGAGTTAAGGGATAGGGTGATGAAGGGGATGAGCTCGAGGTGATAGGAATTTTGGTGATGTCGGTTTGTTGAATTGTGACTTGGTGAAGGTGAAAGAGGATGGAGAAGGGATCGATAATGGTAAAGGAACGTTTCAGGTAGCAAATTACTAGAGTGGAGAAGATGAACCCGTAGTGCGGGTGGGTTTTAACGTGATGGGCCAATGTAAGTGAAGCCCAGTTTAAGTAAAATTCAAGGTTATTTAATTTAGAGCTATTTAAAACGTTTGTACCCACTTGTAAAATACATAACTTTATCATACATGATCGGAATTTGACGAAACATGATCCATTGGGATCGTTTGGACGGCGGCTACACAATGGAACTAGTTGGGAGTGAAATGGGGCTCATTACAATTTATAGTGAAATAAATTGTCTATTTGAATCAACTGACAGTTATCGTTATTTAACGATGATCGCCCAATGTGAGTAAAACTCACCAACTCTATCAGTTATATTTTTACAACGTATTGTGTGTTGACTGTTCGGTTGAATTGCTTATTGATTAGTTGAAATTATAGATAACGATATATATATAAATCGTTAATCAAATATTGATTATGTTTATCAGAATATTTCATATCGAAATGAAATCGATGTTATTATATTGTTTAACATCTGTGGATGCAGGGAAACAGGTTGGAGGGATCCAATTAGATTCCTCAATATTTATAATACTGTTCTTTTCATATATTGTAATATATGATGTGATATATAATCTGTTGTTGATTATGTGTGTTTGAATGATATCGATCACTGTTGTTTGGTATTGTACATACCATATATAATACTGGAATTAAAAAGGGATTTTTCAATATGTATATTGAAAATAAAATATATTTATATAAAATCAAATCATTTTATATAACAGGAATTTCAATGTGGATATTGAATAAAAAGAATAATTATAAAAGGAAATATTTATGAAGTAAATAAAATTTTATAAAAGGAAATATAATTAAGGAATATTTATTTAGAAAATAAATATAATTTTATAAAAGGAAATATTTATAAAACAAATAGAATTATAAAAGGAATATTGATTTAGAAATTAAATAGAATTATAAAAGGAAAATATTTGGAAATTGAATAGAGTTTTATAAAAAGAGAATTTTACATTAGGAAGGCTTAGACCTGTGTTTCGCATACGGGGGTAACATGATATTGATTTAAAGTAAATATTTTGCAAATAAAATATTATAACGGAATTTGGGGTTTGAAATAGGAATTTAAAATGGAAGTACTAAAATTAGAAACTGATTGGAAATTAGTTGAATTCAATGACTTTCTGGGTATCGATCTGTTATTGGTTTCGGCCTTCAGGGTTAATACGTAGGGGGTTGTTCTCTTACTAGTTTACAGTTAGAGACTGATAGAGGCAGGAAGATATTGATACGTGAATTAGAAATGGAAACGTTTTCCAAAGTTAATAACGTATATTTTCTAATTTTATAAAATAGGATTAATTGACATAAATAATCCGAAGTTTAACCCATCCGCCGATATTAATCCCAAGTTTGGATTAGTTATAAATAATCCCAAGTTTAGGGGGTGTCTTCCCAAATTGATCCCACTTACCTGATGACCTGGTATAGCAGGTTTCAAGTCTAAATCATTTTCTAATTAATAACTTTTGTTAATTAATAACTTTTGTTAAGTTAATAAACCCGTTTTAATTGAATTCATTACAAAGGGAGAATTAAAGATGCTACCAAAACATAATACATGATAAGGCAACAACAATTAACTGGAAACCAAGATCAAAACAGGAAAAAAACGAATTCAAAACAGGGAACCAAAAAACAACGTGATCGACATCAAAAAAGGAAACCAAGATGTAACAGAAGAACCAGAAGATCCACAGCACAGGCAAAAAAAACATCCATATACCATGGAAACAGAACACCATCTCTTGAATTTGCATCGGCCTCCACAAGCACACAACGCAGCCACAAACACAAACAAGACGACAAGCCTTACAACTCCACCCAAACACAACTAGCACAGCACGTAGTTCATCACCTGACCAAAAATCCTGCTGCATCGATCAAAGTGGTACAGAGCCACATGGAAAACTCAAGAAATTGTCTGCTAATATGAGCATGTCTTGAGTTAGAAGCCGTAGCTTTTACTTCATTAATGTACACTGAATTGGATCCAAAAATTCATTGGGTATATCACCAAAAATGGCCTCAGAATCCATTACTTTAGAAGCTGTAGCTTTTACTTTAACTCCAAGCTGTATAAAATCTTGAACAATCATAGCATCTTCACCAATTTTCCATAGAATATCAGCTACAGCAGTGAATAGCTGTTCGTTGTATGAGCCCCCTCAACCACCTGCAGCAGATCTTCTACTCCCACAACAAATCGCTTACATCTAAACCGCTACAGCAACCAAAAACAGATCGGAAGCCCGTACAATCAAGCGCACCCCCGAATCAAAATTCAAAATTCGATTACTTGAAATCACGATGAGAGATCTAAACCACTATAGCAACCTTCTTTACTTGAAATCGCGATAAGGAATCGCTGAGAGCAAGCGAGAGTTACGTGCGATTTGGGGTTTAGAAATTTTTGAAAAGAATCATAATTCGAAGAACGAAGGCTGGAAATAATTATTGATTTGTAGTGAACGAAGACTTGGGGGTAGAACTGATTTTGACGAGAGAAATAATTACTTATTAAGAAAAGCCACCGGTTATAACAAGTCATCGGGTAAGTGGGATCAATTTGGGAAGACACCCCCTAAACTTGGGATTATTTGAAAATAATCCAAACTTGGGATTAATATCGGCGGATGGGTTAAACTTCGGATTATTTATGTCAATTAATCCTATAAAATAAAGAATTTATGAATATATGGAAATGATAAATGGGAAATTGTGAAATGAAATGATGATTGATCGGTAAGATTTCCATTTGGGAATACGACCGTTGTTTGTGTACATGTTTTCCTTTGATAGTTAAATAACCGACTATCAAAGATTTTGACCATTTTCGTTGTCAATACGGAGAGACCGGGATCTGATATATTATCTGAAAACCACTCCATATGGCATTAGCGTTGCGAATCAAATATGATGAAGATAATAGAAGACGGAGTTATGCAAGGGCTGTTCAGTAAATCCTAGGTAGAAATTACCTAAGAAGGATTTACAGAATAATTCCTTCGGATTGTCCAATCCTAGGACAACTTGAATGGACGAATGTCTGATAGAGTATATATGGTAGATCGTGTAAGTTGATCGTTTCAAACATATTTACGTTGGTGGCGGAGGTATTCGTTTCTCTTAGCTTATACCCATGGTATTTTTGGGGGAATCAATTTGTGATTTGACGGGTATGTGGCATTCAAAGTAAATGAAGGAGTGATATGTTAAAAGATACGTTATGATCTCAAGCCTCATCAACTGGGAAATGACAAAAATCAGGCAGGCAACATGGCTAAGTGGGTCGTACCGAAGTAGGGTATATTGTCACTGTCTAGAGAATATTCATACTTGTTACTTCTTTCAATTATGTATCTACCGGGAACGGTTATGTTGGTATACCAACCGTAAGGTGATAATATATTCGGAACATTCAAGCGAAATGAATGGTCGGTCATGTGTGGTCGAGTTATAAGATGTTCTTGTTGAACTTCAGTGTATCGCTTCTAGAGTACACTGATTGGAAGGTGGTTCTATACCTTGCCAGAGTTGGAAATCCATTACCCAATAAGAGCCCGTGGTTTTGATTGTAGATTATATATGTAGAACGTGAGATGAAAGCGTTCAGCTAGATTTCTATTTACTTGATCTAGAAAATATTATAATTTCAGACAAATATCGTTTTAGAAAAATATTTTGGGTTATCATAAGGTAAAAACCATCCGTGTTTATGTGTGGATCGGTCTTACGATTATCCTTTGTTTCAAAACTATTTTAAAAAGTTAAACAAATAATTTGAGTTTACTCACACCAGTCACATGACTGACCCAGAGTTTATTTTGTTTTGTTTTCCCTAAACTCTTGGGTGTCCAATTTTGTACGGGCAGTCAAATAGTCGGGATGTTATAGATACTTGAAGAGCTAGAGCAGGAGGCTTCAGGATTATATAGCTATTGTTATTTCCGCTGTGTTGTAAGTGTTATACTCTAATAATGGTATTGTATACAGTTACTGTTTTATTTCAAAGTTATGTTATGAAATATATTTATTCGTTCTGCTGTGAGATTCGTGTTTACTCTGATGTTGGGATGCTCTTCACCTTCTTCTATTCTAATTTTCTATCTTATTTATTCTCACCCTCTATTTTCTTTCATTAACTATCCGGTATTTCCGATGCTTGGATAGTCGCCATTGAGTTTATGTCGATAACCAAGGTCGCAAATTCCCCGGGTCTTTACAGTGTCTGTGTGTATGTATATATTTATATATATATGTATATATATATATATATGTATATATATATATATATATATATGTGTGTGTGTGTGTGTGTATGACAAATTATGTCTACATGCCATGAAAACCTCACACATGATGTGGTTACATATTCAAATGAGCACATATATACCAATAAACTTATTTCATGTATTGTTTAAGATATAATATATTTCATGTGACCAATCTCATTTGTTATATTATGCATATAGTCTTGAATATGAATTAAAATATAAATGAATTACACTCAAAAAATATCTATTCAATTTGAAACTGAAATTAAATTGCATTAAATTAAAACCTTGAAAAAAATATGAGCTGAAATTTAAGAAATAGTTAATCCAAAATACAAAATTATATGTTATTATATGTACATACACTAAATATGATGTAACGTAACCATATCATTTACGGCAATATATAGTGCAATAATAATAAAAAGATTTATTTTTAAAAAATTTGCTCGTTTCATTCAACTGATAATGCACTCGATGCGACAAACCGGCCATTGGACATTGAATTAGTTTCTTTTTGAAACTGAAGAAGAAGGGCCGTCAACCGCTACACATTTAGAATTGATAACTCATAGCCTGAAATGAACATTGAGGATCAATCAATTTTTCTGAAAAACTAACCGTTAAGTTTGCAGTTATAAATTATTTCATCGTCGCACTAGCTATACTTCGATATTTCAGTTGATAAGACATAGATCTTTTTTTTTTTTTTTTTTTTTGTTGTTGTTGATCTAAGAATCATGTTTTAGTTGAAAATTTTATGTAAATATGCATCTAATCATGACACATACTTCAGTTTACTCATAGAATCATGCTACGGTGATAATTGAACTACATAATTTCAGAGAGAATGTCGTATGTCCTGATAAACTTTTGATTCTTAAAGGTTAAAAGCGTATATCATTTTACCTCTTTGCTACGCTATTTATAAATGGAAATGAGCTCTGACCGTTAATTTCCATGCACACAACATTTTTTGGGTAACAACAATTTTTAAATTTTAGGCTTTGACATCTAATCGTAATTTTTAAAATTCAGGTGTGTTCGGTTTCTTTTTCAAATAAATTCGGCTCGGACACGGATCGAACGTAATTTTTTCTCGTACAAATTTTATTATTCTAACCCATGTTCTAAACTAATCCGACTGTACACGGACATGTGTTTTTCGGACATAGACACGAACGTACCTCATCGAATATGGTTATTTATATCAAATTTTATATTTTTATTAGATGTTCTTCCAGTTATATGTCGACTTACGAGAAATTCAGACGAATTCGAATGAATAAGGTTCAAATATGATTTTTTTTTTCTTTTTTTTCTTTTTCGTATGTCCTAACTCGTGTTCTAATTGAAAATCAAACGAATTCTAATGGATGTATTTCAGTCACAAAAACAAACGAGACATCGGACATTCATATAAAATTTACAATCATAAACATTATACAATCAATCTCAACCATCCCAATATTTCACACATAAGGTCAAATTAATTGGTTGGTCAGCCGCTTGTCCTCCTCCCTCTACATCAATTAAAAAAAAAAACGTTAGCTAATTAACTATCGTGCACCTAACAAATATGTTTTATAAAGTGATATTTTAATGCAACGAGTTAATTAATCATCTAATATAAAGTGACAAAACCATCTCTTTCCTTTCATAAAATAGCTTTCTTTCTTCTTTCTTCAACTACTTTACTTTTCTTCCCTTCCCCTCCTCCATATCTCAACCCTAATTTTCCACACGCAAATGTCGTCCTTAGCCATCCTGTTCGACGAATTATCTAATTTAAAGCCGATAGTAACGAAGTCTTCCAAACCAGGCAACGATTCCGGATGCACGACACCCAGATCCGAAGATCACGTGCTGAAGCCAATACTCACGTGTCCGCCGGCGCCGAAAAAGCCGAGAGCGACGAAGAGGAAGACTTCCTGCTCCTCCGATCAACCTCTGTTCTGCTCCGTCCCTCGCGATCTGACCTCTGTCTTCGTTAAAGTTCCCGCGAAGATCAGTTTGTCGCCCGAGAAGAAACGGACTCGAGTTGAATAATCCAGGAAAAAAGGTTCAATGATTTGGAATGTATGTTGTTAATTATTAACTGTCATAATTAATATGTCGTTTGTTTTCACTGTATGTCGATAGTTAATACCATAATCGAGAGTGATACAAGCTTGTAAATTCTCTCCTGTCGTTTGTTCGAAATATGCATGCTAAAGTCATGATAAATGAGAAATAAAATCAATGAATCTTCTTCGTTTCCATTTGCAATTTTCAACTGTTAATTAATACTGAGCTTCAGCAGAATTCTTGAAAACAGTTCAATTTGCATCAATCAAAACACGAATGGTTATCAATGAAACTCAAATGTAGAAAAATCGATGCGTGCATGAGAGATCGATCGTAATTGGGATCTGGATACGTCATAATTGACATTGCTGTGTTTTTTTAAATGCTTAATTCCGACGATATCACGCAATGTTTAATTGACAATGACATAAGCGAGAAATTCTTCGCGAAATTAAAAGGGAAAAGCTCAGAAAACGGCGATTAGATTAATTGAAAACGAGGCGAATTGGGATCTGAGATATAGTATAAAGAATTTGCTTCGGGATCTGGAAAATGGAAGATATGCAGAATTTTGATGCAAAGAAGTAACATGGGGGATAATGATGCTGTTATTTTGTGTTGTTTGTGTGCTGCAGACTGCAATTATGGAGGGTGCACTGTTTTGTTTAAAGGTGCTATCTACGCCGATCATAATTAATGCACAATCAAAATGTTCCTTCCGTTTGTAGAATAATATAGTCTGGGTCACAATGCATGTCGGTTTTCATTTTTCTCCTTTCCTAGTTTGAGGAAAAAGGAAATTTTAAAGTTAAGTTTTCAACGAAAGCAAGCATCTTCTTGGTATTATAATTTGATTTTTGAAACAAAAATGTGTGATCTTCTGAAGAAAAAAGAAAGAGAGCGCGCGCGAACACATACACACACACACACATATATATATATATATATATATATATATATATATATATATATATATATATATATAAGCGTTCAATGACACCCCAAATAGTGAGCACCCCAAATGCCCCTCAACCACAACCACTCATTTATATTAAACAATCCTTCCACTAATTCTCTCCCCTCCCACTCACTTTCTTTAATATAAATGATTGGCCACAATTCGGGTGCATTTAGGGGGTGCAGAATAAGGGGTGTCAGTGAACGCTCACTATATATATATATACATATATATATATATATACATATATATATATATATACATATATATATATATGTAACAAAAAACGCATAGTTCACAATAGCTGCCAACATGTAGAGATGTAAATTGGTCGAACCGGACCGAACTATATATATATGTAACAAAAAACGCATAGTTCACAATAGCTGCCAACATGTAGAGATGTAAATTGGTCGAACCGGACCGAACGGAGGTGTGTTCAGTTTCTATCCTAAAAAAAATCGAATCGAACATGGATCGGACCAATTTTTTTCTCGGACAAATTTCGTTGTCATAATTCGTGTTCTAAATAAAGTCGGTCAGACACGGACACAGGCGGACTAGGTCGGAGTCGATCGAACATGACTATTTATATTACATTTTGTACATTTTATTACTAGATTTTTTTTCTTAACTATACGCCGAATTTCAAGTAATTTGAACGAATTCGGACGAGTTCGGATCGGACATGATTTTTTCTTGTACAAATCTTTTTGTCCTAACTCGCATTCTAAATGAAATTCGGACAGACTCGGACGGACGTATTTCGATCACGGACATTCAGACAAAATTTACAGCCCTACTAGCATGCCTGGCAGGTAACCAAAAGAACATAACCAATTCGAACTATAACCAAATGCATAGGATTGTAAATTGATGAGCTCCGAATAAACCACCGTCCACCATACCTCAAAATCGAGTTTCGGTAAGGCTACCACCCGATAGTGAAGTATATCTACTCCTATACAATATAATTATCTCTCCACGAAATACGTACAACCAAACAAAAAACATGCAAACAGAACAATACAATGAAAACTGTGTCGTCTAAAATATTCTCGAATATAAATTCCCACGGGGTATCTAAACTACCTCTATAAACATCCTTAACCAATGCATTATTAAAACAACAAATCTCAAATAGTTCTTTAAACTCTATTTTAATGGGCACTCCAGAAATCCAAGAGTCATGCCAAAAGAAAGTAACATCTCCCCGAATGCACAATCAAATTACAACCTAAATTTAAAAAATTAAAAAAAAAATCTCAAAATGGAATTCCAAAATGAAGATATCTATTATTCCAAAAATAACTAGTATTAAATATAATTTTGTCTCCATCATAATAATATTTAGATACTATTTGCTTCCAAGTTGTCGATACTTTTGGATTTCTAAACTTCCACGGCCATTTAGCTAACAATGATGAGTTAAAATTATATAGGTTGATAACCCCAAGACCCCCACCTTTCTTGGATCTACAACAAACTTCCCAATTAACTAAATATTTGTAACTTCTACAAATGTTTTCTCCATTCCAGAGTAAATTACGTGTAATTTTGTCAATTTTATCGATCATCCATTGAGGAAACTGATAAACGATCATCCAATGTGTAGGAATAACAGAAATTACCGAGTTAATAAGAACTAGTATACCCGCTCTTGATAAAAATCTACTATTCTAACTAGATAGTCTATTGTTAGTTTTATCAATAATAAACACTCAATCATCATGTTTGGGTTTTGTGGGCCTAATCTTAGAGCCTAAATAGTCAAAAGGGAATTTCATAGCAGAACATTTTAAGGTATTAGCAAATTGATTCTCAGTATTGTCAAAATCATTTAGAACAACAACCGAACTTTTATCAAAATTAAATCTCAGTCCAGAAAGCATGTCAAAACAATAAGTATATATTTTAAAGCTATAACATATTTGGGTAAATGAGAGGAAATAAAAGCGTATCGTCAGCAAATTGAAGTATATGATTTAATTGTTAAAAACCCAATTACTTACAAAACCTAAAATTCCTTTCTTCTCCACTCTCTTTATAATTTTGGTGAAAACATCAAATGCTAGATTAAACAGTAGAGGTGATGAAGGATCGCCTTGTCTAAGCCCCCTTTCTGATTGTATTTTCTTTCCTACAACCCCATTAACTATAATATTAGAGCAACCAGATTTGAATAATAACATGATCTAGTTAATCCTTCTTATACTAAAACCCCTAGCTAATATAAGATCACAAATAAAATCCCATTCTACCGAATCAAAGGCCTTTTCAAAATCAATTTTCAAAATAGCGCAAGAAAAATTATTCTTACAGCATAAATTAATATATTCATGGACAACGTCCACTCCACCAACTATGTTCCTACCTTATATAATGCAAGGGAACAATCAATTAGATCGTTCATCTTTTGACTAAGCCTATTTGCTAAAACTTTAGTAATTATCTTAACAGAACAATTGATTAAGGATATTGGCCTAAAATCTTTTAATTTATTAGCTCCTAATTTCTTATGAATTAGGATAACATTTGCAAAGTTAAATATACCAATCCGTAAATTCCCATTATAAAAATCATCGAATAAATTAATTATATCAAATTTCAAAACATCCCAAAACTGTTTATAAAACAAAATAGAAAAACCGAAAGATAATTTGGATTTTCTATTGTATCATTTGATTTTATGTGGGAAAAAAAACAAATTTCAACTATATCAAATTACATGTTGACATTTAGTTTTTCTATTTCAGTTATGTACATAAACGGAAAGATACTCTAGAAGTATATTTACTTAATTTAAAAAATTATTTCAAGAAAAAATTAAATGTTATTTTAGTACTTTTGATTACAAAATCTAACCTACCACAATGCGAAGCACGCACGTATAATTAAGGACTTTAGTATATGATGAGAATTGACGGTATAATTATGAGTTTTCTAGTGATTAGAAATTTGTCTTTCTAAAGTGATGAAATCCTACATACACGCAGTTTAAACACGGATGCATATCTACATATGCTAATCTACCATGGAAAATCAAAAAATGTACATTCACACCGTAAATTGCTATACCAACAGTGAAAAATTCTTTAAATTCAAGTACATCTTTGTACTACATAAACGTCACATAGATTACAAATCTATCCTTGATTTAAAATAAAATAAGACCCTTATGACATTTCAATAATTTTGCATAAGGTTCTCAGTTCACTTTCATAAATTTCAATTTCGAAATCCATTTAAATGGAATCCAAATTTATATAATTATTTATATATAGAAATTTAAATTTAAATTTAAAATGTTGAATTGTTATAGTTTTGATATTAAATTTAAATTTGATTTAATTTAAATAAAAGATAACGAAGAACTTAGTACCCTCTCTGTGACGTCCCACCCTGAGACCCACATCGGTAGAACATTAACGAGTAATGTTGTCTACTAATGTAGAGAATAGTGCTGGTAAAGGGTGACCATCCATGAGTCATGCATTAAATAAACATTGTTAATAAGTGCTTCATTCATTTTTTTCATGTGGCGCGAGACCCTTAATCTTTATTTAATACAATACTAAAATGGCTCTACATATATCCAGAACAAAAGCAACTAATCAAGACATCTTAGATCACAGAATAGTCATCCCACCGCATATACCAAGTCATACAATACAAGCACAGTCTCAAAAATTGTGGAATACAGCCACACTATATATAATGAGTCAAGAAAATATGTCACACAATATCAAAGTACATGATCCATCACAAAATATATACAACAAAACGAACTACGACGATGCCCAAAAAGGTGAAAAAAGAATCATAGCGGAAGCAACCCCAAAAGTAGCAGCTATAAATGTACGTAAAAAGCTCTGTCTGACCAGAGCATTAACACACACGGATCAATCTAGTCAACAACAAGTAACACTATACGTGATAATAATATAAGACATGGACAAAAAGGTCTTCATTCAAAAGAGTTAGAAAGGTAACATCAAGGGTGTATAAATCTATAATACAATGTGATACGACAAGGGATTTTCGTCTGGTATGTACTTGCTAAAAGCTAAGTACACACAACAACATCAATTAACACAATCAAAAAAGCTCCAAAGACATCAAACATCGTAATAAACTCGAATGAGTTTAAGTATCATCAATGTGATCACCAACATCAAAACTCTAAAATTAACATAATATATGGATATATAAATCCAATATCAGTAAATCAACAATGTATAACCGTAACGATCAAAATCACAAGAATTAACATGGTGGATCCAACATCATAGAAATTAGCGTGTGCTTCAACAACATAATATAGCTCCTCCTCGAGCTTAACCAAGTACTATATACGTATTCAATTAAGGCGCCCGACACAACGACTCTTCGGCCGAGTGTAATTTGACACCCTCAGTCAAGTGAATACATATACGAGACTCCCCACTGAGTTTAGCTTCCCCCGAAGCTAGTACTAGCACAACAACAAACAATAATATGTGTTACGAACTCTCAGTCATAACCCAAGTGGTGTTACCTGTACGTCCCATACCACACGTTCTCACCACCGGTTTACTACCAGCTAATCAGCTTCACAATGGAAACGGCAGAAATAACAAATCATCAAAACAAAAAATCTTCAGCATCAATTAGACGATCCTCGAATTAACCAATACTGTATACCATCATGTCTCATACCTTGGGGTTTACGATATCGTTTAACCTTCATTACATATTCTTGAAGGGTGCAAAGAATGTGTGGATTGTATATAGAAAATACTTGATTTTTCTAAAGCGAACTTATAAAATAATTATTGAAAATCAATTGATTTCTTCCTTAAAACACTTATATTTTCTAAAATAAATTTATATTGTTGGTCTGAGTCCGTTTATTTTTAAAACTAAAATCGTAAAATTAATGTAGCCTCAAAACTATAAGTAAAACGATATTTGTATATATAGGAAAACTATTTCGAAAGCGTGCACGTATTCCCATTATCGCCAAACTCATATTAAAACTCAACAACAAATCAGCAACCATCACCAAAATCTAGATTTTGGATTTGGATATTAAATAGCATGGTTTTCTAAGCTTACACAATAGCGAAATCAAGTAAATTTGCATCAGAAATACATTAAAACATAGAATAAAACAATAAGAGCAAGCACGGCAGGACATAAGCTTGAGCAAATTTACAATTGGGGGTCAACTTCCCCTTCATGGGGGTCGACCGCTCGATTGATGCCTCAAGGGGGTAAGTCGACCTCGTGGTCAACCCTACTTACGTGAAGTTTCCAGGATGCAAAACAATCTCCGGTTGCAACTTTGGTGACCTTTTTGACTGAGTTTTTTTTAGCTTATATTGGCTTGAAAATTTTGTAGCTCAAAGACAATAAACTTGAAAATACATAGCAATTAAAATGGATCAATTTCGACATTGAGTGACAAAGTTATAGCAATCTGAAGTAGTAACCTGGCTGGGGTTAGCAATAAGAAGAATTAACATTGGAATTACTTCAGGAATTCAACGATCAAGCATAGAATCGTTACAGACACAAAATTTACCACTCTAACTAAAAATTATGAGTTACACTCATCTTAGCTTGGAATTATAGCGAGTCTAGAAGTCATCTGCAGCGGGTATAGGCTTTATTACTTGAAAGAACTCTTCTTTTCACTTGTAGACGTTGCTACTGTAACATGCAAGAAAAGATTATTCACTTATAGTGATTCAACAAATCTTGAGAAAACCAGGATTAGATCTGAGATTATGGTAGATTACCTACTGTTGGAAGTTTGAAACAATCAAAATCTTCAATTTGGAAGTAAATTTGAGGCTGGTTTGAATTTATAGTAAAGAATTACTTAACTTGAGAATAAGGCTAAGGCATAAGAAAATGTTTTCTCCTAAAAGTTACGTATAGTAACAATATCTGGAGGTTTCTTCCCTTAACCATATCATTAAGGGTCCAAATTGAAGTAATTAATCCCATAATTAAGCAAATGAACCATTAAACTAGCATTAAGGCTATTAAACAGAAATTTAGCTTATGTCAACACTATTCTTCACACTACAACCATGTTTTAATATTAAATAACACTATTAAAATTATTTACAACATTAGTAAAACATTTTAAATCCTTTTAATACATAAATTTTCACTTTACATCAAATTTTATAATTTCAACAATAAGAACATTTTTAATCAAAACTTGTTTAATTTTGTAACACGTATGAATTAATTAATCTAATGTCTATATTTCCACATATAAAAATACCAGCACCACTAAAATACACATTTTCCTTAATTATTATCGTTTTAACAAAGGTTTACAATTTATTAATTATTCTTATACAAATTTCCCAAAAATTCACTTAATACACAATATTTGACATAAAAACCCCATCCTATATTGATTTTGAATAAAATTCCCAAAACATATAATTAATAAGGATTTTCACATGAAATTATATTTAAACATTTATTTTCAAACCATAGAAATTTTTAACTTAAATAATAAACTAGTTTGTAAGGACACAATTTATTCCTTACACAAAGTATTAAAAATAAATCTCAAATCTTACTTTGATTAGTTTGTTATCAACTAAACATCCAAATTTCCTCAACTAACACCATTTTCACTAATTCTAATTTATTAATTGCCAAGCCCCAATTTAATCATTTTTATATGATTAAATTCCACATATTCCCCAATTAAACCACAAAACCCAACTTATAAATATTAGCTTGGATAATTAAGTTAAATAACCAATTTGATGATGTATTAAACTTAACTATTGCTCCAAATATTTATGTTTTTTTAATGGTTATTTATTAGTTTAGATAATCCTCAAAAACTCGAGTTGTTGCACTATGAATCTTATTAATGTTTATGCCAAAAATGACATCAACACCTTTGGGAATGCAAGCACTAGTATTTGTAGATAATATGAGTAGATTCAACTATGAGGTTATCTTGGTCTGCTGATAAACAAATAAAATAAATCAGAAAAAGGAAGAAGTAGAGGTGAGAAAATAAGAGTTTAGGGTGGTTTGACTGTTAATGTAGTCTATGTCCATTATAAAGATTCTCTATTCACTAACAACATATTACAAGTAGTTTTGAGTATAATTGATTAGAACATAATAGAATCACAAGTATAAAAAAGGATATGAGAGTCATAATAGTCTTTTATGTGGCTAACTCAAAGGAGAAGTAGCTTGAAAAACGAGTCATGTAACATTTAGATATGCCATATACTATAGATCTCGTTTATGTTGCAAGTAGTTCGGTATCTACCAGAGTTCGGAGATGAATTGGACCAGACCACGAGACCAGAGAGCATACATTAGAGGATTGAAGCCACATTAGAAGTTTGGGTGTCATATGATTATGGGAATTGAATCGGTATCATAGGATATGATGTAGTACCGAGTCTAATTTACAAATTGTGGGGACTTGTAATCTTTTATGTTGGACTCTTTACTAAGTTTCATAAATTTTGGGCTATGTTTGACTTCAAACTTGAGTTGATTTGAACAACATTTTGAAATAGATGAGTCACTGGGTACTTCAGTTAGATGCATCAGATTGCTACCAAACTTGATGAGTTGGTTAATTGGACCAAATCTAGCATGATGGGAACTACCGGGATGAGTTTCGCCTTTTGGATTTGGATCTATACTGTGTCATTAGGTATGACTTGGCATCGATCTAATTGCATTGCTTATTTTAGCTTATTTATATTTAAGTATTTCTTGTCTTCTTTTGAGTGCTTTGACTAAATCTTAAGTCATTATGGCCTCGTCTTAATGTTCTACCTCCTTTAGATTTCTATTTGGTAGAAAATGGGTTAACATTTACCCCCACAGATTATGTCTTCGTTGAAAACAAGATATGTTATGGAATAAGCTAGTTTTGTACTTCTAATTTGAGATATACGATGTATTATACCGAGACATTGTCTTTAACTTGTCGGTTTTCTGCTTGAATTTTCCGGGTTGAGCTATAATCATTTTTGAAAACGATGCAATTTTGACTTTAAATTTCTAAGATGCCCTAAAATATGGTGTAAATCATGTACAATTTTTTTGGAGTTGATCCGGCAACTGAATTTAAGTCGATACTGAGTCATAGGCTACCAAGTCTATTACTTAGGTAAAATTTCAAGTTTTCTTTTTTCTGTTTATAGTGTTGCTTGTCTGACTCTTCCATTACCTTTTCATTTTTATGGCTTGCCTAACCTGACTCATTCAAACCCTAAATTAGATGATCCAAGATTCCAACCACAAGTTCATCCTCATCATTCATCTTTAACCACTAAACTAATTGTCTCCAATACCACTGATCTTCATCGACGTCTTGGCGAACTCATATGACCTATTGCCCAGCTAAATTGATATTGATAAGGTTCACGAATTAGAAACCTATTTTTATTCCCTATCCTAGTTTTTGGGATTCCCCTTTGATCAATTTTGTACTTCTCTTTACTTCAGTCTAAAGTCAGGAAGTTTGAATAAGAGAAATAACATGTAGATAGTCTAGGGTTTTGTAACACTCCCTTTCTAAGGTCTAAAGCTAAGCTCTACATATGTTATAATCATATATAGTGTTAAGTTTCGACAATAGAAAACTGATATGTTAAATAATATAACCCCAAAGAATACAAGAATATGAAAATTTCCCCAAAACAACATTTATTAATAATCACTCATTATGTTTCTCATTCGTAGTAACCTAGGTTACATCAAGATATTATAATTTCAAAATATAACTCTAAGAGTGATATCTGAATATTTCCCTTTGAGGATCATAGTCGAATATAGGCAATAAACAACTTTAACTTTACATACATCTAAATAGAAATAACACAGTGGAAATAAACTCCTAAAATTGTTAAATGACTCATATATATCTTTAGAAGCTTATTAATCAAAGAAGAAAAATTAAAGCCTTACTCCTAGACTACGCAAACGATTATTTGAGAGTTCAAGTGAAAAAAAACTTTGTCTCAGTCAATAGGGAGGTGTGAATATTACCAATTATCCAGAAATCAATAGATATCTAGTAAGATCACGTCAAATTGCGGAACGACTTTCCCTCCTACTTGTATCGTGCTGTGTAATAACCAAGTATGTGCTCTTACACTCACAATGGTTTGGGTAATCATAATAACAATAATGTGAAAATACGCATCATAAAGTAGGTTACTCGGTCCAGTTATCTTGAGTAACTGTTTTTGATGGTTTATAAATAATTATCGTATCTACAAGTTACCTACTTATCCATAAATTATCCACTTGTAAATAAGACAATTTAGATTATCCATCTTGGATAATTCGAGTTAACTACCCTCTTAGTTTATTAAAATCCAAATTTTACGGAGTAACCCCATTGGATGTCAGTTAACCATTGCACACCCCATGTTTTTTTTTTCATTTCGCAAATTATAATCGCTTCATACATTTTATGTGGATTATTTATCACATATCTCATAGTTTTAACTTAGGTTGATTTAGAACCTTTGAAATAACAATTGTGGATTATCCATCTCAAATCACCTAGTATTACCTTAGGTTAACTAAGTAACTATAAATTTATGTTTACTTTTGTCCCATAAGAATGTCCAAACTTATTACTAATCCCAATATATATTTTTTATTCCCATTGGTATCCCCAATATAAATATGATTATTCAATTCTCATCAGTGTTTCTATTATGTGTCAATCATGTGCACCAATTATAAGAATTAACAACAAACAATGGTATCACCATTGAAACATAGCAAAATTATAATATGGTTATCCACCCTAAATAAGAAACATGTGACAACCTCTGTCGACTAGATTAATAAAGCGTACAAAAGAAATATATGGCTTCCTATCGACAACATAGCAAAACCAGCAGGCATGACAATGCTTTTGGACCTTGTTCTTATATATCTTTAACAGAGCATCAAAGTTAATAAAGATGAAAATCGATAGCCAACGGTATATCGATCAAATACATAGGTTAACCACCTATGGGATTTAAAATAGTTTGAAAACAAGTTAAAACAGACATTATTGGCATAGTTACTAATGGTAAGCAATATAGGTGATAGCCTAAAATCACTCCTTGTCAACCAAATCGATGACAATAGTACACAGAAGTGATAACTATAACAATCTGGGTTTTCGGGTACCTATGTAAATAAATTACAACAATGTTTATAATTTTTTAGTTGAGAAAATAACTGAATTTGGAGAGGATAACTCGCATAATCATACAAGTTGAATTGACTTTGAGATTTTTGTTAATTTGAGTATTAAGGAGGTAATATGTTAGGTTTGAGATTGAGTTAAACAAATGATAATGGAAATTCCACTCAATATTAATTTGTTGAGTAAATTAAATATGGAGGAAAATAAAGTTTTAAAAACTTTAATGTAAGCTTGTAATATATAAATAAATGTTAAAGATTTTTGTGTGTCAAAATATAATAATTTTGTAAATTATTATTAAAAATAATTTTGTTATTTATTATTAAACATGATTTTTGTAGTAAAAAAGAGTATTTTTAAATATAAGTGTGTTGCATATATAAAAATACGAAAAAAATATTGATCTAAAATCAATATTTAAGTTTTAAAATATTTTTATGATAGTTTTTACATTTATTTTGATAATAAAATGAATTTTGCATGAATTTTGACGATAAAAATGTAGGTTTTTACGAGTGAAAATGTAAAATAAACGTTTTATTAAAATTCTAAATTTCATGGTGCTATATGTTAGAAGTTAAATTTAGTTAGTTAAAAGGGTTTTAAAACATGTGTTAACAGTTTTGGTAAAGCTAGAAAATGTAAAATATATTGCATATGGTGTATTGTGTGTGGATAGAGTAAAACTTGTGTTAATTTCCAAGTAATGGCTTAATTGAGTAAACTTAAGTAAACTAAGGCTAGTGGGTTATTTTGGACGCAAGCCCAAACCCAATTAGAAATTTCTAAATTAGGCAGAAGGAGAAAATCTAGTACCGTACACACTTTTCTCCATATCTTTTCCTTTGAACTATCGTAAGAGAAAACAGAACTCCTTCCTCGTAATAGCTGTTTCCAATCTTCCCCCAAGTTAAAATTTAGAGGAAAAGGTGTAAATCAAGTTATATTTCAAGTAATATATCTAAATTTAGTAATTATTTTTTCTAATTCTAAGATTTAATGAGGATTGTTCACTATAAATTTTTATTTCTCCTTGCATGTTTGTTTCTCTGTAATCTATAGGATCTTACAGCCTAACTAAAGTATAAATGCTCCAATTTTTCTCTCAAATCCGTTATAGATCACTACTAATAATTCTAAGGTGAGTGGTAAACTCACACATCTAGTTAAATGTTGTTTGCATGTTTGAATTTGTGATTTCCTGTGTTGAATTTTTTACTGTAACGAATTCATCAAATTTTCTAGTTCTCAGTAAATTCTATGTCAGGAATTACCTTTGTTACTTGTTGCTTTTTGATTTTAGGCTGAAACCATGTTAAATGGTTCTGGAATGTAGTCCATATGTTTCTCTTTATATATGACTGAAACCATACCCAAATTCAATATGTATCATGATCAAACTTTGCTCCAAAACCAATACGAAGCAAGGATTCATCCCTGCATAAATCACATTTATTAGGTCAACCAAGCACTTGTAAGGTCGACACTTAGGTCGATCAAAGGCATATACCGGTTGACCTATCGGTCAACCTGAATGTTTGTGTAGGTCAACCTATGTCTTCTATTTCCTGCATGTTTCATTTTGTAATTTTATGACTTGAATTCTGGTCGTTTTCTACTTCGTTTCTATGTGATTTTGTTGCAGTATTTGATGCTTGGTTTGATCTATTTTGAAATGCTATTTCCTAATATTGGAGAGCCTTTATTAATGTTGATCTGTAATTTGGATTGACAATTCTATATAAGTTTATCGTGTGTTGATTTTGTTGAATTTCCATTGCTTTGTTGATTTCGTGCACGTGTTTTATAAATTGATTTTAGAGTAGATTTATGATTCAAAACCAAATTTGAAATAAATATTGTACAAAATTGATTTATACAAATATAAATATTTCCAAAGTTATTATATATAAATTCCTTATTATAAAGAAATTTTTGAAGAAGCGTTTTCTAAATGTTTTCAAATAATTGTTTTAAAACTCGTTTTCTCGAAATAAGCATATTCTATATAAAAATCTATACATTTTCCACTCTAGGAGAGAACGAAGAAGTGATTTAAATGATATATAAACCACAGAATCGGTTAATTATGGACTAGTTCGATTGAAGCTACTTTAGTATAGAATAATCTGACTTGTTGTAAACTGGTAAGTGAAAAAGTGCAGTATGGGACACACTGTTGTTCCTATTTGGGTTGCTATTAAGAACCTTGTAACACATTTTGGGAATTGGGGAGGGGGAGGGGGGGTCCTTCGGGTCATGTTGATTATGTTGCCAAGTACTAGTCCTTATCGATCTATTTGACTTTCCAAGTAGTATTTATTAGGCCTTGTTTATTTGTTGGGCTTTATGGGTGGTATTTATTGGGTTTCAATAATTAGTTGGACCCTCTGGGTTATATTCATTGGACACCATATTTGTTGATTAAAGGTTTCGGCCATATGGGTGGATCACGTGCAGGCATAACTTAGACTCACAGTATATGGAGCCAATCTGAGTGGTATTTCTTATATCACAATATTCCTTGATGTCTAGTATTTATGATTTTTAACTGTTTCACCATTTTGCGAATGTTTGGTTTATATACATAGCCGACAATTTATTTGGTGATTTATGCTTTAGTTATTACATTTTTGGGTGGTGAACTCTTAAATGAGTTCTACATATTAATATTAGGCTATTTCAAAATTGTTGCTTCTTTGCGTTTGGGATTGTGTATATACGGCTTAGCCTTAGGGTTGAAGTAACTCATCGTTAATGCAAACACATATACTTTATTGTGGTTGCTTAATACATGAGATCATATATGTTGGGAACCGTAACATGTACCTTATGTTGGTTCAAGATTATGTTGCCTCTTCTCAATTGAGAAGAGTTATCACATTATGGCGTATGCTTCACTTATCATATCTTAATCACTTGTTTAAGCTGGATTGGCCCATCCTTTTTATGTACTCGAGTCAGAATGAGTTGTTATAGGTCTTCCACTTTTCATAGATTTCTGCCATACTTTCTTCTAACATGAATTATCTTATCATTCTTTTGATGTTAGCTCTTGTTTTGTAGTTGTTTTGATCATATGATGATATTTATATATTTTGTGAAATCATTTGTGTATATTGTTCATAATAACCAATTAATGATATGACTTTTGTATGTTGTACTTATGGTGTACATGTATATATATATATATGTACATATATATATATGTGTGTGTGTGTGTGTTTGCAGTTGCGTGGCTATTTCGTATGATATTATTATACTCGTTCTAGTTACATCCTTAGCCCCCATAGTTTTGTATTAAACTTGAATTGAGTATGCCGATCCACTTGAGGTAAGGAAAAAACATAGAGTAATAAATTAAGGTATTCAATACTCATTTAATATAAAACTCATCGTTGGCTGCTCCTAACCAATCCTATTCTCTGCACCAGCAGATGGTATTACCTAATAATACTCATCGTTGGCTGCTCCTAACCAATCCTATTCTCTGCACCAGCAGATGGTATTACCTAATAATACTCTTTGATAGTATGGGTCTCGAGGTTGGGCATCACAGCATGGTATCAGAGTAGAATTCAGAACAGTATATTAAACACGGAACAAGACACATATTACAGTACACCAAAGGATACATCTGAGTTAACATAGTCTCCAATTATTGTTATCCTTAATCGTGTCCTCAATCTTTTTGTGCCCTTAGGGATAGCTATAAGTTGGGAATACGTCTATGAATGCATTTTAATTATGTAGTTTTCCAGATGTTGAATTCAATTAATATTATCATAACTCTATGATTGGTCTTTAACCAACCTTATCCTTTCAGCTTATGGCTAATAAAAGTAGTGGTGATAGTTCTGTTGCTAGTCCATCTGGTGGCTGACATCCAGAAGGAGTCATTTTGGCGGCCGACTAATTCATGGAGTTATTTTGTAGAATTCAATCTTCAGGTCCTACTTATTCATCTTCTTAGCGCAAGTCTACCTTTACGTGCATGTGTAGTGGTTCCTCTCATTTAGGAGACAAGCCTTTCAAAGACTCAGAGACTGAGAAGTCTAAACATGGTTGCATACATGAGAGCGCATCATCTCTCAAATGGATCTTTCTAACCACCATCGTGTTCTCATAGCGTTTAGAATGTTAAAAGTGTGTGCATTGAATTGGGTTGAGCAATTAATATCCAAAGTGGATGAGTCCACTCTTTCGTGGAATCAGTTTAACGAATGATTCGAGTTGAAATTTCTTCCTAAGTCCGAGAAAGCCCTTTTAGCCTGTCATTTCCTTGAGTTGAAGCACGAAAATCTTCCATTTTCGAGTATGTATCTTCTTTCGAAGACTTATAAGTACGATATCGAGCATATTAGTACATCGTTCAAGAAGAATCTTAAATTTGTGTGTGATTTGAAGAAGTATTTAACAACCCAAATTTCGACAGATCGATTTTTTCCAAAATTCGCAATCTATAAAAGTTCGAGTTGGCTTGTCTGGTATTCTGCAGAAAAGACAGAGAAAATAAATAAATCAGAGCTCGATAAAATATCTCATAGCGGAATGGATAAAATATAATAATTAAATATAGCCTGACCGGAATAATAATATTGTCTAACAAGTATCCAAAGGCTACCAAATCTCTGTCATAAACCTATCCTGCGAGTAAGTTACGAGGAGGGGTTCATAAGACAAAGTTCTAGTAAATGGACAAATTATACATACTGAAATAACCCTACATTTACAGTTCACTTATGTTTTCTAATTTATTAGTTGTTAGAGTTAGCAACACTCAAGGCTCTGCACTCACGTCGTACTCATCTACTCCCTAGTGATAATATTGTATAAATATAGCTATATCCAGCATCTTAAGTAACTTCCCATAGTACCCTCCTCGTATGGTCTTCTTCCCTTATATCACGGAAGCATATGCAACTTTCATCCCATGCTGAACGACTTAAGGATATCTAAATCATTACGTCATGTAATCATACAGAGCCACCATCGCTATTCCAAGCAAGCGTACAAATCGTCGTATCTGAACTCCCTAGTTAAATCTAGTCTCAACATGGAGTAATGCCTTACTGTCTACAATACACTACATAGTGCTTGTATTTAGAACTTCACATGGACGTACGGTTTACTGCAACCCGAGTCCCGTAATAGGGCTGCATCCAATGCACGAAATTCAGTCTGGAGCTTTCAACATCTGTAAAGGTCCTCTTCATTAGGCCTACAATACATATATCTAAGTACGATCAGTATTTTCATAGTGGCTATGGCCCTACCCTTGCCCCTCCTTCAACTAGTGAAAGCCTACATCAAGAGCTAAGTGACTTGCCCCTGCCAAACAATCTAACACCCAATTTGGTGTGTCCCACAACCAACGCCTCGATAGTGAAAGATCGACGGTATATAGGTTTAGCTCTAGTATTTCTGTGTCACACTGACTACCGATGACAGTATCCAACAATTACTATCCTTAATTTGGTCCTGACCAACCTCTACAGAGGCAAACTGTTGAATAACTCAACACCATCCACCACAACCTTCTGACTGCCAAACTGCAATTGCAGCAAGGTATACTCACTGGCTGGTACCGAATAGACCAAACCCCTGCGAGTACAGCCTGAGCATGTACCGCATAGAGGGCTAATACAGAGTAACCTACAACATCCCGTAGAAGCGCTTCTGTAATGACCCGAAAATCCGGTAGAATTTGAGCTGACCAAAAACACAAGTCCAACCCCAAATATCACGGAAATTCGAACCATTAATAGAAAGAAGTTAGAGGGTGAGGATAGATAAGATAGAAACTTAGAATAGAAGAAGAAGAAGAACACAACATCAGAGTAACACGAACCTCACATCGGAACGAATAACATATAATATATATAACATAACTTGAAATATACATCTGTACTTGCATATACATATCATTATCAAAGTACAGCACTTACAACATAGCGGAATAATAATAGCTATATGATCCTGAAGCCTCCTGCTCTAGCTCTTCAATGTATCTGTAAAATCCTGAACTACTTGACTGCCCGTACATATTTAGGCACCCAAGAGTTTAGGTAGAACAAAACAAAGTAAACTCCGGGTCAGTCATGGAACTGGTATGAGTAAACAGTTATAAACAGCTTGTGACAATAAACGATATCTCATAAGACCACGCCGTGAGAACGGAACGGGTTTTTCCCTTATGAGTATCCAAAGTAATCTTTATATCAACTCTTTTGATATTATAATAATGTCTAAATCACATAAATAACAATCTAGTGGAAACGCTTGCATCTCACGTTCCACATATATAATATACAATCAAAACCGCAAGCACGTATTGGGTAATGGATTTCCAACTATGACAAGGTATGGAACCACCTTCCGATCAGTGTACTCTAAGAACGATACACTGGAGTTCAACAAGAACATCTTGCAACTCGGCCACACATGACCGACCACTCATTTCGCTTGAGTGTATCGAATGTATATCACCAACGGTTGGGATCAGCAACCGTTCCCGTATATATATATGGGACAGCATTGATAGATTAAAGAAGCAAATGAATATTCTCCAGATAGGTGATTATACACCCTACTTCGGAGCGACCGACTTAGCCATGCTGCCTGCCCGATTTTTGTCATTTCCTGGTTGTTGAGCCCAGAGGTTACGCTGTGTCATCACACCAGATTCACTTCGAATGCCACATTGTCAGATCCATCGAAAATCACTAATTGACGTCTACAACAGTACATTACGTGTTAGCTAAAGAAGTGCCCTTCTCCGCTTCCACTCTTGGTACGGTTGAAGAAATCAATGTACGTGACCTTTCTGGAAATACTCTGTCAGACATTCATCCATACAAGTCATCCAGGAACAGGATGAACTGAAGGCACTATTTCTATTAATAGAAAAAGTCCTTGCACTCTACTCCGTCTTCGATTATCTTTATATAATCTGATTCGCACGCTACTGCCGATATGGAGTGGTTCTTCGGATAATAATCCAACCGGTCTCTCCATATTGACAGCGATGGTCAAAACTTCGATAGTCTGTGATTTAACTATCGAATAAAACAAGTGTTTCGATAGTCGATGATTTAACTATCGAAGAAAACAAGTGTTCATCCAATTATCAAACAATCACTGAGCCCCTAATTAATATTCCATTAATTAAATCACTTTTCCATTCCTTTACTAATATTTGTTAACCAAATATTTTCAATAACCATATTGGCCTTATACGTTATTTGGAAAACATTTCCATATATCGCCTTCCTTTATTTTCTAAACTTTAGAAAATATCCTTTCTTTATAAATTGGAAAATACTCCAATTACTTATCTCTTTTCCGACTCGTTTATTTCTATACTTAGGAAACGTTCATTATTCTATTTCCAAGCTTTGCACATATTTGGGTTAAAACAGATGTTGTGTAAAACATCGTTACGACAACCCAAATACAATATTTAACTAATTCTTATCCCACATTGATCTTCGAGCCTGAATCTTGCTACTTATCGGTATATCATGAAATCAACCAAGTTGGGGTATAATTACCTCTCAGACCTTGACTGAATAACATTTAACGTCAAAACAGACAAGACTACTTACTCGAATATCCAATACCATACAACTACTTCTTCACTTTTAAACACATATATACTTTCTCTTTCTATTCCTACTAGATTTTATTCCTAGTCTTCCTTTTTGATTATACTATTCTATTTCTAAGTTCGTTTCTTATCGACTTCTATATATTTTGATTTGTTAATTTCTAACTATCAAATTATCTTAAAAATATTCTATCTCCTTAAATTTCCGGAAAAATTCGCCATAACCTCCTTTGTACCGGGAGCATCGGGAAATTTCAAATAGCTTTCCCGATCCTTCTCATCTCAAAAAGAAAAAGAAAAAGCCAAGCGGCTAGCCGATGCGGCGCATAAAATCTCATATATGAAATTAAATACGTACCTTTTTGTCGGGCATTCTATTTATTTCACTTCTATACTTTATTCCTTACCTGTCTCCTGTATATTTATGCCTGTCCAATCTATTTTAACTATACCAATCGTTTTAACTCAATTTGTTAATTAAATCTGTTACTTAACTTTTCAGTCTATTTCACCTTCATATTTGAACATGACATGTTCAAATATATTTTAACTGCATATTAACAAATTCTAATTATACTCATACTCTCGTTTCCTTATCGACTTCTCTATTCAAATTCCAATTCAATTCTATTTGAATTCTCTTTATTTAAACTTCATTGGAATTCTATTTGCATCCCTATATTTAAACTCCATTTGAATTCTATTTTCAAATTCTATGGTTAACTTCATTTGAATTCTATATTCAAATCTATAGTTTAAAGTCCATTTGAATTTCTATATTCAAATCTATAGTTTAAAGTCCATTTGAAATTCTATTTTCAAATCTATAGTTTAAAGTCCATTTGAATTTCTATATTCAAATCTATAGTTTAAAGTCCATTTGAATTCTATTATTCAATTTCTATATTCAAAGTCCATTTGAGTTTCTATATTCAAATCTATAGTTTAAAGTCCATTTGAATTCTATTATTCAATTTCTATATTCAAAGTCCATTTGAATTCTATTATTCAATTTCTATATTCAAAGTCCATTTGAATATCTCTGCATTTATTTATAAACAACGTTTATAACTTCAATTCAAATCTCACCTTTCCATTTATAAACAACGTTTATAAAATTCAATTCAAATCCCATATTTTCATTTATAAACAACGTTTATAAATTCGATTCAAATCCCATATTTTCATTTATAAACAAAGTTTATAAATTCGATTCAAATCCCATATTTTCATTTATAAACAAAGTTTATAAATTCAATTACTTGTTTTATATACCTTCAAAACAAGTTAATATTTTCTATAGTTCTCTTAAAAATTCAAATTCTATTTATAAAAATAGAATTCCCTTTCTAAACCTCAAATACCCTTTTCGATATTTTTATAAATCAATATTCAAGCTCTAGTGGTATTTTAACCAATCAAATCAACCAATTTTCAAACACTTGATTTTTAACACATCATATAGGAATATATATGAAATCAAACAAACAACAAACAGATAATATATTTTGAGGAATCCAGTTGGATTCCTCCAACCTGTTTTCCTGCATCCACAGACGTTAGTCAACATAGTAATACCTATCCTGCTTCGAGGCAGGATATCGCGGTATAGAAGGTCATCCACTAATCATAGCGTGGGGCGTATAGGGTAATCATCCACTATGGTACCGCGGGCACCCGCTAATGGTACTGCGGGAATTCAACCAATCATCAACCCAATATATATATATAATAGTCAACCAATCCTAAATAACTATATATATTTTAAAACAATCAAACAACATTCTAACAAGCACAGACAATTATTTTTAACTATATAAAAATAATTTCTAAATAAATAGTGAGTGAGGTTTACTCACCGATTTTCGTTTGCCGAATATCCCGTCTTTAATCCATATCGTTGCATCTATGAATCGACTTGAATCGTCCCAAATGAATTTATTTCATACCTACGATTATTAAATTTATATTTACTGAGTCATACCATTATCCACTTATCTTAACTGTTAAATAAATTTAAACTACTCTAATTAAATCAAAAGTCATTACCTAAATTAATTATAATTAGTTTACCTTGATAACCACTTAAACCTTCTCCACAACATGCTCTTGAACAACATAGTATAAATACAATCTTCCTTTTGATGTAACCGAACTGTGCCTTCACCAACGAGCTTCATGTTTCACCTTTTATCCAACACGTTGACAGCCTCTTCATCGCCTCTCAGCAAAACAAAGGACTACCCTTATCAACGTCGGCCTCCACCTTGTTCTTCCATTATCGCTCCCCTACTCAATCTTTCCAGTTCATTTCACTAAACACCTCGAACTCCTTCATGCTTTACTGCCGAACACCAGATTCATTTCAGAAAACCGAGCATCATTCCAGATTAATTTCAGTACCATGTCCATCCCTCAATCCATCGCAACCCTGTTCGAACTGCTCCAACAACAGACTATCGCGTCCCAGTCTACATCAGCACATCGCACCTCCATACTGACACACCGCCGAACTCCAGTCCCACAATCGAGCAACTCGACCAATCGACTCCCCTGAACTCGCGACAAACGTCAGCATCGTCGAACTCCAGTGCATCGATTGTTTGACAAATGGGAATTGCGATTTCCCCTTTCGAAATTGAAATTTGGATTTCTATTTTTATTTCCCTTTTTTTTTCTGAGGACTGGTTTTCGATTTGTTTTGTGTTGGACTGGGAAAAGAGAACGATGGCAGAAGTATTAAAGGGGGAATCCTTGGTGAAGAACACGTCCACGTTTTGATTTAGTTTGTGGGAGAGGGAAAAGGCACGGTGTTGCTTTGATTTTGAGGCTATAAACAAGGCACAGTGGTTTTGTTCTGGTCCTCACAAATAAAGGATTTATTTTAAATTTTAATTTATATGGAATCGGTATTCTTTATTTTAAAAATACGTATGATGCCGAACTCCTTTCTGAACTCAACAACTGTCAAATTCCAGGGTTTACCCACTATTCTGAACCCACTGGGATAAGTATCGAAGTCCAGTTCGATCATCCCTAACAGATATTAATTTAAATCGATTTAATTTAAATTTCAAACCATTTAAATTCTTCGATAATTATTGAATATTATTATTCTAATTCAAATAGAATTATGTATTGATTATCTGAACTGTTTTCAAATCAGTTTTCACTTCGAATTCAGTTATTCGCTGATTCCTTATTTTGATAATTTAATATATACGATATTAAATCGAAATCGATATTTTAATCGATAACATAAATATAAAAATTCATTTATATTATCAACTAAATATTTAAATCCATTACTAAATATTCAAAATTAACCCCTAAGAATCCGGGTCATTACAATCTTCCCCACTTAAAATAATTTCGTCCTCGAAATTGCTAAGGTAGAAAAAGTGCTACAAACCCATTTATCTTTTCAAAACTTATTTAGGTTGATACTCAACATTTCAACTTCCTTACGTAACTCTCTTTCGAATAAATCCCTGTTCGATAACTCCTCCCTTCGAATAACTATATTCAATAATCTCTCTTTCGAATAACTAGATTTGGAAACCCTTCTTCGAATAAACTATATTCGATTTACTCTTATCAATTAACTCTATTGGATTTAACTCTTATCGATTAACTCCATCGAATAACCAATATTCGATAACCCCTTTAATTCTATCCGAATAACTAATATTCTATAACTCACTTCGATTAAACTAATCGATAACTCTTTTCGATTAAACTATAATCGATAATTCATTTCGATTAACAATTAATCGATAACTCCTTCGATTCACTAATAATCGACAACTCCTTCCGAATAACCAAATTCGATAATTCCTTTAGAATAAACTATATTCGATAACTCCTTTAACTCTTTCTGAATAACTAATATTTGATTTAACTCCACTCGCTTGACTCTAGATCGCAGCGATCACAATGGTTACGCCTGATTCCCCCAGGAAACATCCGACCGCCCTAGGCGATCTGCAGCCCTACGAATTACGCTAGCAGTCGTACGAAATGGCAACTTATCCTGAGTAACTATGTTTGACTAATTCTGTCTCAGTACTATATTCGATCAACTTTAATTGAATAACTATCATTAAATTAAATTCTAATTCGATTAATTATGTTCAATTAACTTTATCTGGTTAACTCTTTATTTGAATAACAAATATTCGATAAATTCTAATTGAATAACTAATATTCAATTAACCTTACGGATTAACCCTAACTGATTAACTCTAACTGGTTAATTCTTACTCTAATCGATTTATTCTAACTCTAATCGACTTCTCCTATTCGAATAACTCTTATTGGATAACGTTTATTTATCTATAAAGATTTACTTTTAGTAACGGTTCTTCACTTTATAAATGTTCTCCTTAATAACGTTACTTCACTTATACAAGTGTTGTGTACCCCTTCTATTTAAAACTATCGGTGTTAAAAACCAATATCTCTTCTCTATATAAGTTCAGACTTATATATTCCATTTATCGAATGATAAATATTTAATTTAATTTATAAACTGTTATTTATAAATTAATCCTTTCTATTTATCTGTTAAAACAGATTTCCATTTTCTATTCATCTTCTGAATATTCCTTTGATTAAACTCTATTTACTTAACAAATAAATATCTCATCTATAACATTCTATTTATTTTCTATAAATAAATATTTCCATTGAATCTATTTGTAAATGTTTTACAAATATTCCCTTCTAAATTCTATTTGTAAATGCTTTTACAAATATTTCTCCTTCTATTTGTTTGCACATTACTTCCTTTGTATTTGTGTTACAAATATATTTCCTTTTTAACTCTTTTGGTTTTTCCTTTATTCAAACCCAATTCATATTTCATTCACATGATTTTACTCAATTTATTCGTTTCGATCTATTTAACTTAAGTTAAATTTTCAATCATTCGAATTCCCATTAACTAGTTGCTAATTAACTGTTTTGCCTATTTCACCCTTTTTATTTGAATATAACTTGTTCAAATATATGTCAACTTAATTATAAACTAATCTAATTATAATTTCAACTCGAGTTATATATTCGATTTCGAATATAAATTCTCAATCTCTTTCACTTATCCAAAACACAATTTCGATTCAAATTTCCTTTAACTAATTATTTTCCAATTTAGTTAATTCTATTTAACCATTTAAAATATGATTTTTGTCTTAAAAATCATTTCACTTACTTCACTAGAGTTCATATTTATTTTATAACTCCAGCCTGGATTTTTCTAGTGCCAATTCGGATTTTATCTCCTAACAATCCTTTTATTTATTTAATTAAACCGTTATGGTTTTATAATGGTTTTGGCGCTGCTTTTCTAAAAAATTGATTTTGACATAACTCAAAATCTATACGGCGAAATCTAGGTTTTTCTCTTTCATTAGACAACTATTGTTCAACCGGTCCCGACGGTTCTTGTTTCAAAGAATTTCGACTTCAACTGAGCTCTGTATACTAAATTGAAGTTCGAATCACCAATTTTCGAACTGCCGCGCTATGGCGAGCTCGTTTTAATTATATTTATAAATATAAACGTTTTAACTTTGTTTATAATAAATTCAACTCCATTCTGATATATTTTTAATATATCTCAAATCCATTTTCCATTTCAACATAATATTCCCGATCTATTTTACTTCTAATATTCAAATCCTATATATTTACAATATTCAAATTCCACCTTTTCATTTATTCAAACTCTATATTATTTCCTTCTATTCAATTTCTATTTGAATTTTCTTCTATTCAAATTCTAATTCAACTTCTTATCTTCAAATTCTATTTGAATTTCTTATCTTCAATTCCTATTTGAAATCCTTATCTTCAATTCCTATTTGAAATCCTTTATTCAAAACCCATTTCAAATCCCTTATTCAAATTCCATTTGAAATCCTTTATTCAAATCTCTATTTGATTTTTCTTTATTCAAATCCATTTGAATTCCCTTGAATTCAAATTCCATTTCAATTTTTCTTATACAATTTCTATTTGAATTTTCTTTATTCAAACTCATTTGAATTCCTTTGAATTCAAATTTTATTTCACTTCTATTTGAATTATATATATATTCAAATTCCTTTATTTTACATCTATTTGAAATCTATATTCCAATTCTCATTTCAAAATTCCTTTGAAGTAATATAAATATATACATATATTTATCTATCTTAAATTCAAAACATTTGAATTTTCAAACAACTTGTTTCTTCCAAACAAATTTCCATCTAAACTTTTCTAAGGCAGCAATTCATCACTTAGAAACTCGGAAATGAACACTGATGATGTTGCGACCATCATCAGAATTATTTCCCAGCTACTGATTGAGTTTAGTACTATACTTCTTTCAAACTCCATTTAGAAAAAATATTTTCCCCACTCCCAGGATTTTAAATTCTGAATTCTGGTTGGAATTCAATTTCAATTTATTACATTTGTATATTTCATTTCATATACAAATTCAATTGGTTATACATCTATTTCTGTTTTTATAATCTAATTCGATTATAATCCTAACAATCAACTTAACTATTTAAAAACAATATCATGTCCAATCTTCTGTTCAAGTGTTTATAAACTCCTATCGACATCGTGGCGTCCCACGATTCGACCAAAATTTATAATCCACTCAACAGACTAGTCAACACAATATAAAACAGTTTTTATATCAAATAACAAGTACGCTCTCTCGTATATATATACACACTCAACTCATTCTAGGATACTACTGATCCTATCTCTAATGAGCACATTCCAACAAGCCTAGGTATTCGCTCAACCTAAGCTCTGATACCAACTGTAATGACCCGAGGATTCGAGTAGGCTTTTCAACCATCCTCTCCTCCCCCATGGCAGAGGGCTAACCTCCCCTCGTGGCTTACAGAGATACCTCAAAACTGCTTTTACGGCCAGCCTCTCGACTCGACCAACCCACATTGTCGGGAGATGTAGGGGTAAGAGTCTCCCGTTCGCCACCAAACGCGAAGCGAGAACCCCTATCATCCGTACCAATTAAGCAACCAGCTCTGATACCAACTTCAATGACCCGAAAATCCGGTAGAATTTGAGCTGACCAAAAACACAAGTCCAACCCCAAATATCACGGAAATTCGAACCATTAATAGAAAGAAGTTAGAGGGTGAGGATAGATAAGATAGAAACTTAGAATAGAAGAAGAAGAAGAAGAACACAACATCAGAGTAACACGAACCTCACAGCGGAACGAATAACATATAATATATATAACATAACTTGAAATATACATCTGTACTTGCATATACATATCATTATCAAAGTACAGCACTTACAACACAGCGGAATAATAATAGCTATATGATCCTGAAGCCTCCTGCTCCAGCTCTTCAATGTATCTGTAAAATCCTGAACTACTTGACTGCCCATACAAATTTAGGCACCCAAGAGTTTAGGTAGAACAAAACAAAGTAAACTCCGGGTCAGTCATGGAACTGGTATGAGTAAACAGTTATAAACAGCTTGTGACAATAAACGATATCTCATAAGACCACGCCGTGAGAACGGAACGGGTTTTTCCCTTATGAGTATCCAAAATGATCTTTATATCAACTCTTTTGATATTATAATAATGTCTAAATCACAAAAATAACAATCTAGTGGAAACGCTTGCATCTCACGTTCCACATATATAATATACAATCAAAACCGCAAGCAAGTATTGGGTAATGGATTTCCAACTATGACAAGGTATGGAACCACCTTCCGATCAGTGTACTCTAGGAACGATACACTGGAGTTCAACAAGAACATCTTGCAACTCAGCCACACATGACCGACCACTCATTTTGCTTGAGTGTATCGAATGTATATCACCAACGGTTGGGATCAGCAACCGTTCCCGTATATATATATGGGACAACATTGATAGATTAAAGAAGCAAATGAATATACTCTAGATAGGTGATTATACACCCTACTTCGGAGCGACCGACTTAGCCATGCTGCCTGCCCGATTTTTGTCATTTCCTGGTTGTTGAGCCCAGAGGTTACGCTGTGTCATCACACCAGATTCACTTCGAATGCCACATTGTCAGATCCATCGAAAATCACTAATTGACGTCTACAACAGTACATTACGTGTTAGCTAAAGAAGTGCCCTTCTCCGCTTCCACTCTTGGTACGGTTGAAGAAATCAATGTACGTGACCTTTCTGGAAATACTCTGTCAGACATTCATCCATAAAAGTCATCCAGGAACAGGATGAACTGAAGGCACTATTTCTATTAATAGAAAAAGTCCTTGCACTCTACTCCGTCTTCGATTATCTTTATATAATCTGATTCGCACGCTACTGCCGATATGGAGTGGTTCTTCGGATAATAATCCAACCGGTCTCTCCATATTGACAACGATGGTCAAAACTTCGATAGTCTGTGAATTAACTATCGAATAAAACAAGTGTTTCGATAGTCGATGATTTAACTATCGAAGAAAACAAGTGTTCATCCAATTATCAAACAATCACTGAGCCCCTAATTAATATTCCATTAATTAAACCACTTTTCCATTCCTTTACTAATATTTGTTAACCAAATATTTTCAATAACCATATTGGCCTTATACGTTATTTGGAAAACATTTCCATATATCGCCTTCCTTTATTTTCTAAACTTTAGAAAATATCCTTTCTTTATAAATTGGAAAATACTCCAATTACTTATCTCTTTTCCGACTCGTTTATTTCTATACTTAGGAAACGTTCATTATTCTATTTCCAAGCTTTGCACATATTTGGGTTAAAACAGATGTTGTGTAAAACATCGTTACGACAACCCAAATACAATATTTAACTAATTCTTATCCCACATTGATCTTCGAGCCTGAATCTTGCTACTTATCGGTATATCATGAAATCAACCAAGTTGGGGTATAATTACCTCTTAGACCTTGACTGAATAATATTTAACGTCAAAACAGACAAGACTACTTACTCGAATATCCAATACCATACAACTACTTCTTCACTTTTAAACACATATATACTTTCTCTTTCTATTCCTACTAGATTTTATTCCTAGTCTTCCTTTTTAATTATACTATTCTATTTCTAAGTTCGTTTCTTATCGACTTCTATATATTTTGATTTGTTAATTTCTAACTATCAAATTATCTTAAAAATATTCTATCTCCTTAAATTTCCGGAAAAATTCGCCATAACCTCCTTTGTACCGGGAGCATCGGGAAATTTCAAATAGCTTTCCTGTTCCTTCTCATCTCAAAAAGAAAAAGAAAAAGCCAAGCGGCTAGCCGATACGGCGCATAAAATCTCATATATGAAATTAAATACGTACCTTTTTGTCGGGTATTCTATTTATTTCACTTCTATACTTTATTCCATACCTGTCTCCTGTATATTTATGCCTGTCCAATCTATTTTAACTATACCAATCGTTTTAACTCAATTTGTTAATTAAATCTGTTACTTAACTTTTCAGTCTATTTCACCTTCATATTTGAACATGAAATGTTCAAATATATTTTAACTGCATATTAACAAATTCTAATTATACTCATACTCTCGTTTCCTTATCGACTTCTCTATTCAAATTCCAATTCAATTCTATTTGAATTCTCCTTATTTAAACTTCATTGGAATTCTATTTGCATCCCTATAATTAAACTCCATTTGAATTCTATTTTCAAATTCTATGGTTAACTTCATTTGAATTCTATATTCAAATCTATAGTTTAAAGTCCATTTGAATTTCTATATTCAAATCTATAGTTTAAAGTCCATTTGAAATTCTATTTTCAAATCTATAGTTTAAAGTCCATTTGAATTTCTATATTCAAATCTATAGTTTAAAGTCCATTTGAATTCTATTATTCAATTTCTATATTCAAAGTCCATTTGAATTTCTATATTCAAATCTATAGTTTAAAGTCCATTTGAATTCTATTATTCAATTTCTATATTCAAAGTCCATTTGAATTCTATTATTCAATTTCTATATTCAAAGTCCATTTGAATATCTCTGCATTTATTTATAAACAACGTTTATAACTTCAATTCAAATCCCACCTTTCCATTTATAAACAACGTTTATAAAATTCAATTCAAATCCCATATTTTCATTTATAAACAACGTTTATAAATTTGATTCAAATCCCATATTTTCATTTATAAACAAAGTTTATAAATTCGATTCAAATCCCATATTTTCATTTATAAACAAAGTTTATAAATTCAATTACTTGTTTTATATACCTTCAAAACAAGTTAATATTTTCTATAGTTCTCTTAAAAATTCAAATTCTATTTATAAAAATAGAATTCCCTTTCTAAACCTCAAATACCCTTTTCGATATTTTTATAAATCAATATTCAAGCTCTAGTGGTATTTTCAACAATCAAATCAACCAATTTTCAAACACTTGATTTTTAACACATCATATAGGAATATATATGAAATCAAACAAACAACAAACATATAATATATTTTGAGGAATCCAGTTGGATTCCTCCAACCTGTTTTCCTGCATCCACAGACGTTAGTCAACACAGTAATACCCATCCTGCTTCGAGGCAGGATATCGCGGTATAGAAGGTCATCCACTAATCATAGCGTGGGGCGTATAGGGTAATCATCCGCTATGGTACCGCGGGCATCCGCTAATGGTATTGCGGGAATTCAACCAATCATCAACCCAATATATATATATATAATAGTCAACCAATCCTAAATAACTATATATATTTTAAAACAATCAAACAGCATTCAAACAAGCACAGACAATTATTTTTAACTATATAAAAATAATTTCTAAATAAATGGTGAGTGAGGTTTACTCACCGATTTTCGTTTGCCGAATATCCCGTCTTTAATCCATATCGTTGCATATATGAATCGACTTGAATCGTCCCAAATTAATTTATTTCATACCTACGATTATTAAATTTATATTTACTGAGTCATACCATTATCCTCTTATCTTAACTATTAAATAAATTTAAACTACTCTAATTAAATCAAAAGTCATTACCTAAATTAATTATAATTAGTTTACCTTGAAAACCACTTAAACCTTCTCCACAACATGCTCTTGAACAACATAGTATAAATACAATCTTCCTTTTGATGTAACCGAACTGTGCCTTCACCAACGAGCTTCATGTTTCACCTTTTATCCAACACGTTGACAGCCTCTTCATCGCCTCTCAGCAAAACAAAGGACAACCCTTATCAGCGTCGGCCTCCACCTTGTTCTTCCATTATCGCTCCCCTACTCAATCTTTCCAGTTCATTTCACTAAACACCTCGAACTCCTTCATGCTTTACTGCCGAACACCAGATTCACTTCAGAAAACCGAGCATCATTCCAGATTAATTTCAGTACCATGTCCATCCCTCAATCCATCGCAACCCTGTTCGAACTGCTCCAACAACAGACTATCGCGTCCCAGTCTACATCAGCACATCGCACCTCCATATTGACACATCGCCGAACTCCAGTCCCACAATCGAGCAACTCGACCAATCGCCTCCCCTGGACTCGCGACAAACGTCAGCATCGTCGAACTCCAGAGCAGCGATTGTTTGACAAATGGGAATTGCGATTTCCCCTTTCGAAATTGAAATTTGGATTTCTATTTTTATTTCCCTTTTTTTTCTGAGGACTGGTTTTCGATTTGTTTTGTGTTGGACTGGGAAAAGAGAACGATGGCAGAAGTTTTAAAGGGGGAATCCTTGGTGAAGAACACGTCCACGTTTTGATTTAGTTTGTGGGAGAGGGAAAAGGCATGGTGTTGCTTTGATTTTGAGGCTATAAACAAGGCACAGTGGTTTTGTTCTGGTCCTCACAAATAAAGGATTTATTTTAAATTTTAATTTATATGGAATCGGTATTCTTTATTTTAAAAGTACGTATGATGCCGAACTCCTTTCTGAACTCAACAACTGTCAAATTCCAGGGTTTACCCACTATTCTGAACCCACTGGGATAAGTATCGAAGTCCAGTTCGATCATCCCTAACAGATATTAATTTAAATCGATTTAATTTAAATTTCAAACCATTTAAATTCTTCGATAATTATTGAATATTATTATTCTAATTCAAACAGAATTATGTATTGATTATCTGAACTGTTTTCAAATCAGTTTTCACTTCGAATTCAGTTATTCGCTGATTCCTTATTTTGATAATTTAATATATACGATATTAAATCGAAATCGATATTTTAATCGATAACATAAATATAAAAATTCATTTATATTATCAACTAAATATTTAAATCCATTACTAAATATTCAAAATTAACCCCTAAGAATCCGGGTCATTACAGCTTCCCACCAATCCCGCAGAATAATCAGTTGGACGTTCTCCTCTTGTCTCTCCAGGCACCAGATGATCTACCCCGCTGGGTACTTCACCTTCGTGCGTGCGGACTGGTCCAAGCGCATCACACTAACATTTTTTTAGATCATATTTCCAATGTTTTAATCATGCGTTTGCTTTATCTCACCACATTGCTTATTAACTTGATTATCCACATATTCACTTTTTATTCAAGCTACTTGGTTCATTAGCTCACAATTGGCTGCTTGCTTTATTTATTCAGCCCTATGTCACCGAAACGGACTTTTAGTCATTATTTATTTCATTTATTGGACATAACACTTTCAATTATAAATCTACTAATAATAAGCCTATTTTATTTTTCTTGTTTAATCACAACCTTGTCTTACACTATTATCACAACTGTTGTTGTGAGTTTACTTATTAACTTAGTTCTCTTAACTAAGGTTTATTAATAAGTTCTCTTTTCTAAATTATAACCTATGTTATAATTTCCCTTGTCCCTAAGACAAGCCTACCTATTACATTACATTCTCATTCATATTATAATAGGTTTTATTTATTTCCCATTCATCACAATCCTTCTTAGGTTCCTTTAAATGTACCAACTTTTATTGTTGTAATCTTTCTTTAATTACCGTCATGTACATTCTTATTATTTTAGGAAAATATTTCACACACCTCATTAGATTGCTTGGTAGAAAGATGTAAAGATCTATTTCCATAACATACATTAATTAAGATCCGTAGTTGCAAGCTGTTTCTTTTATTTTCATTGTGGACATACATGCATATTTTATTTGATTAGTGTGCAATAGGTAAAAGAACCCCTATTTTACACTAATATCCTTTTCTCTTTCTTTTCTTGCAACTATGTTCTTAATAGTTTTACCGTTATGGAAATGTATCCATTTTACTAAAATCCAACTACCTCAGTCCACTACTACCTTTCCCCTCTTTAATTTCTAAAGTAGATGTTAACTCATGCTTTTCCTTTACTGTTTCCAATTACTATAAATTTCTACATGAAACTAGGCATATCGTTTCTTCTACCTTTATTACACAATTCAGTGTATTTACCTTTTTCAACATATCCAATTTATTATTGAATAACAAACTCAAGAATATATGCGTAACTATTACCAAATTTACCATTTCAGGATTACAATAATTCTTAACCTAGGTAGAGAATTGATTGAACAAATTACAACAACAATGTTCTCAGGGAATAGATACATTCCAATTACCACAAATTTCAATTATTTATCATGTTAAGAATTACTGGAAATGTAAACGATAAATATATCATTACCCAAAGGGTATAATTTTAAATCCATTAACCTGACTGCTTTCTAATCCTTGAATTTGATTCAAATCTGCTATTCCATGTTTTTTCTTATTGAATTTGATATTAAGATAACCGTGAATTTACAAATTTGATGCTAAAAGAAGAAGGAAATAAAATAGCTAATTTATCAGATTCACAGGATTTACCTCACGCAGACAAGAAATCTGAACACCTATGTTGTAGATTTACATTCTTTGTCCTCAAATCTTAAATTAGAACTCCTAAAAGCTAACATTCTAATTTTTGAAAGATTTAAAGAAGAAATAAAATGGCAGAGCCTTGGCATCGTCTCAAAAAATATGAGTTGGAGGCTAGGCTTTGCTAGTCTATTTATAGGTGTAAAGAAGATTCTGGTTTGTCGATTAAATAAATAAAATCTGAAACATACAAGTGGAAAATATAATGTCAAATAGCATTAACTTTAATTTTACTAATATTAATTCTTACTTAACGTTGGCTTTTAACGTTTCTTTTTGTTGCCAAATATCACTTTGTAAGTTAATTTCTTTTGTTTATAACATATACTCAATAATAAATTTCAAACTTATGTGCATATATATGCCTATAGCTCTTCAAATATTTGTCGTTAATAGTTGCTCAATAAATGACATAATTAACGCCATAAATTCACTGATTTCTTCCTCTTAATATATATTCTAATTTCAAATGGAGCTATCTTCTTGCCCATTTTTCATTTATTACACATTACTTTCTGCACTAAAACTACATTTTAACTCCAATTTTTGAATTTATGCATATATTTACGCACAATCTTCATTTCTTTTTTTCAAAATTCAAACGGCTTTATGCCGTCATTTATTGCTTACTCAATTTGATTGATTGCAAGTTACTTTTTTGAATTTCCTATTCATATGTATATATTTTTACATACACATTCAAATACAAATATATATGTATATACGTACATACATACATATATGTATATGTATATGTATATGTATATGTATATGTATATATATATGGCGAGCGTTCAATGGCATCCCAAAAGTGGAGCACCCCCTTGGCCCTCCTGTTTTCCACCTCTCATTTATATTAATTAAAGTTAGTGGGTGGTGAGAGAGTTAGTGGAAGGAGAGAGAGAAGAAGGAAATGTGTGGTGGAAAAGTGGTAGACTAAAGGGGTGCTCCATTTTTGGGGTGTCATTGAACCTGCATATATATATATATATATATATATATATATATATATGTGTGTGTGTGTGTGTGTGTGTGTGTGTGTGTGTGTGTGCGCGCGCGCTTAATCACACATATATAAATAATTTTCCTCATATGTACATATATATTTTTCTCTTAGAATATGCATTTCTTTAGTCGTCCGTCAAAAATTAAAAATATGACACTAGAAGAACTAGAACTTGCACCACTCACATGGAAGTGACAATACTCTACCAACTGGACTGCACAAGCCTTTGTTCACAAGACCAAAGAAATTGGTATTTATTTTTCTTATTAATGTTCTTCTATATCTTCTTTTTCATGTTTTTTAATACTTTGTTTAAAGATAAATTTTTTATTTTAAATCTGTTTTCTACAAACCATAGGTCTAAATTAATCAAATAATTGTCACGGATGCAATGGCGCTAATTCTGTAACCAAATTCTGAAAATTTTCAAAATTTTATTTTACTATTTAACTAAAAATGTGAGGTATTACATTCTCACGCCCTTTGGAAAATTCATCTCCAAAAATTTGGTAAGGGTAAAATAAATTAATCATTCGTATAATTTACAACCATCATGTGTACATCCAATCTTGCAACCATTCGTGCACTTGTGCAAAGTGTGATAAAACATATTAATGCAATGAATGCCCAAGCGGTACCTCCTATATGAATACAACATTTTCTTGAAAACCTTTTAAAAATATGATGCACACATCCTATATATATATATATATATATATATATATATATATATATATATATATATATATACTGGAAATTTCCATATGAATGCAACCAGAGTACCTTTTCATCCAATTTTTTCTACACTCCCATAGAGTGAGAGCGTAGTTGATCCAATTTTTTCATCCAAGCCCCACCAACCAACTTTAGATTCTAAATTACAGAAAGTTCTAATTTTCTAAATTCGACTTCTTATGTTACAAAAAGGTAGAAAAAAGAAAACTTCTCTCAAGGCAACCTCTCTCGAGGCATCCAAGATCCATAGTCTATTGGTTTAGCTTACCGCGTCACATTGATTGCTGATGACAGGTACTCGAGACTACTATCCTTAGTTTGGTCCTGACCAACCTCTCTCGAGGCAAACCGCCGAATCACCTAGCGCCATCCACCACGGCCTTCTGACTTTTAAACTACAATTGCAGTCAAGGTATACTCATCAGGTGGTACCGCACAGACCAAACCCGTGCGAGTACATCTTGAGCATGTACAACACAGAGGACCACCACGCAGTACCCTACCACATCCCGCATAATCGCTTCCATCCCGCCCCGAAGAATAATTAGTTGGACATGCTCCTCTTGTGTCTCCAGGCACCATGATGATCTACCTTGTTGGGTTCTTCATCTTCATACGTGCAGACTGGTCCAAACACATCACATTAATGTGTTATAAGATCCTACGCCTAATGTTTTAATCATCCCTGAATTTATCTCATCACAATGGGAATTAACTTGATTATCCATATATTCACTTTTATTCAAGTAACTTGGTTCATTAACTCACAGTTGGCTGCTTACCTTCTTTATTCAACCTTATGCCGTTAGAATGGAATTTTCCTTATTATTTATTACATTTATTTACACTTTCAATGATAAGTCTAGTAATAATAAGCCTACTTTATTCTTTCCTATTTAATCGCAAACTTTCCTTACACTATTATCACAACTATTGTTGTGAGTTTAGTTATTAACTTAGTTCCTTAACTAAGTTTTATTAATAAGTTTTCTTTTCTAAATTATAACCAATGCCATAAGTTTCATTGTCCCTAAAACAAGCCTACCTATTATATTTCATTCTCATTCATATAATTAAATAGAATAGGTTATATCCTCCGTTCATCACAATCCTTCTTAGGTTCCTTAATATGAACCAACTTCTACTATTGTAATCTTTCTTTAATTACCAACATGTAGTCATTTTAGGAAAATATTTCATACAACTCATTAGATTGGTTGGTAGAAAGCTGTAAAGATCTATTTTCATAACGCACATCAATTAAGATCCGTAGTTGCAAGCTATTTCTTTTATTTTCGTTGTGGACATACATGTATATTTTATTTGATTAGTGTGCAACACGGTAAAAGAACCCCTATTTCACACTAATCCCTTTTTCCCTTTCTTTTCATGCAACCATGCTCTTAATAATTTTACATTTATGGAATTGTATCCATTTCTCAAATCCAACTAGCTTGGTCCACTACTAACTTTCCCCTTTTTATTTTTTGAATTAGATGTTAATTCCTATTTTTAATTTATTGTTTCCATTTATTGGAAATTTCTATACGAAACTAGGCATATCAATTCTTTTACCTCTATTTCCACAATTCAGTGTAATTCTCTTTTTCAACATATCCAATTTATTATTGAATGTAATCTCAAGATATATGCATAATTATTATCAAATTTACCATTTTAGTATTATAGTAATTCTTAACCCAAAAAAAGAATTAATTGAACAAATTACAAAATAATCTTCTTAACGTACTCAGGGAATTGATTGTACTGCAATTACCACAAATTTCAATTATTTATCACGTTAAGAATTACGGGGAATGTATATGAAAAACACCATTATCCAAAAGTATAATTTTAAATCCACTCACTTAGCTGTTTTCCAATCCTTGAATCTGATTTAGATCTGTTATTCCGTAGTCATTTAAATTGAGTCTAATATTAAGATAACCACGGATTTACAAATCTGATGCTAAAAGAAGAAGGAAAGAAACCTAAATAATTCAGATTCACATGAGTTACCTCATGTAGATAAGAAATCTGATGTTGTAGATTTACATTCTTTGTCTTCAAATCTTGAACCAAAACTCCTAAAATCTAACATTCTAATTTTTGCAAGATTTAGAGGAGAAAGAAAAAGGCAGAGTCTTGGCATCGTCTCAGAAAATACGAGTTAGAGGCTGGGTTCTGCTTGTCTATTTATAGGTGTGGAGAAGGTTTTGGTTTAACAGATAAAATAAAATAAAATCCGAAATGTACAAGTGGAAAATAAAACGTAAAATAGCGTTAATGTTAATTTCACCTATATTAATTCTTATTTAACATTGGATTTTAACTTTTTGGCTAAATATCACTATGTAATTTGTTTTCTTCCGTTTATAACATTTTCTCAATATTATATTTCAAATTTATGTGCATCTCTTCAAATCTTTGTTCGTTAACAACTGCTCAATTAATGTTATTATTAACACCATAAATTCATTGATTTTTTTCCTTTTATTATAGATTCTAATTTCAAATGCAACTATTTTCTTGTCCATTTTTCATTCATTATACATTTATTACTTTCTGCACTCAAACTACATTTTAATTCCATTATTTTTAAATTTATGCGTATATATTTACGCACAATATTCATTTCTTTTTCAAAATTCAAATGTCTTTATGCCACAATTTTTTGCTTATTCAATTCGATTGATTGCAGGTTATTTATTGGATTTCCTATTCATACGTATATATTTTTAAACATACATACACACATATATATACATATACATGTATATGTATACATTTATACTCATGTATACATATAACTTTTCTTATATGTACATTAATATATATTTTTCTCTTAGAATATGCATTTGTTTAGCGGTCCCTCTAAAATTAAAAATATGACGCTAGCAGGACTCAAACTTGCACCACTCACACGGAAGAGACAATACTCTACCGACTGGACTACACAAGCTTTTTTTCACAAGACCATAAACATTGGTATTTATTATTCTTATTTTTGTTCATCTATATCTTCTTTTTCATGTTTGTTTTAATACTTCACTTAAAGATAACATTTTCATTTTCTGCAAACTATAGATCGAAATGAATCAGAAAATTGTCATAAACGCAGTGGCGCTAATTCCGTAACCAAATTCTGAAAACTTTTCAAACTTTTATTTTATTATTTAAATTAAAATGAGGGGTGTTATAAAGTACTTGAAGAAGGTATTAATGCTTCAAACTAAGTTCTCTTTTGATGCACTATTTGACTTGGTGCTTCACCTTGAAGGAGTCGAGGAAGAGAAGGAAGGTAGTGATGAGTTAGCAATTTGGAAGAATCTGGCCTAGAAGAAATTTTTGTTCCATAAATCTTTATCATTTTCGCATAAAACAAAGAAGAAGATTAGTTATAGTTTCCATTCTAGCATAGCACTTCATACATAAAGAAACTGTTACAATTGTGGTTCCTCGTATCATTTCATCAGAGATTGTCCTAGGCATCAATTTTTCGTATTTGCAATCAAGAGGGATATTTGTCTTTGTCTTGACCTAGAGTAGCTAAGAATCCTAATCCAGGATGGCTTAATATCATGGATGCTTCTGGTGGATCTTCTCAGTCAGAGGTGTCTTCTCTTTTATACTTGAAGAAGATTCCATTTTATTTCTTGACTTCTTTATTTGAGTTTTCTTCGATATGGGTGTGTCACACTCATTCGTGTTGAAGGAATATGTGGATGTTCTTCATTTAGAAGTACCACGCATTATGACTTCTTTATAGATTGCATCGTATTAGCTGGTCTGCAACCCATTGTATGCTTTGTGAAAATATTGAGATTTTCCTTTATGGTTTTACTTGCTTCTGATATGATATTTAGGGATGAATTGGCTAATCTTATACAAAGGCTGAACCCAACATTTAGAAAATAAATCTTATATCTTTAGTATCACGATTCAATTGATATAATATATCTCGTACATCGAGATGTTGATTGTGATTCTGAAGCTAACAACCCAAACTCCAGCAGGTAAAGATTTTTTGTAAAATGCTAAAGCCCAAGTTCACTGAAGCTCGAGTTGGGTATATGGTATCCTGCAAATAAGCAAAGATAAATATATCAGAGCACAAATAAGAAACACATAGGGAAATGATTAAAATATAATATTAAGTAAATACTCAATGAAAATTTTAACACTTTATAAACCAACTTCTCTAAGCCAAATGATCTCTCCCTGTTACCTAACCTGTGGATTGTTATGAGGAGGGGGTAATAACTTAAGTTTTGGTGAATTGAGAAATTATACATTTTTAAGTACAACACTACATATACCATTGTATTTCTATTTTTATTTATACTAAGTTATTGAGGTTTACATACTCTCACCTCCACGTGTAAATCATACCCATCTACTTTCAGGTAGATCCAACCTAATAATCCGTATATATTTAGTTATATAACCCATTTGACTATCGTGGCCCTAGATACTACTCATAGTATCCTCCATATCCTCCTCAATAGGACTAAGTCGTCTCGCTATGAAAGAATACTTCAACTACATCTTTAAATGGCAACATCGTAAGGCCTACAATACAGATGTTTTGTCTCCCAATAAGAGAATATGAAATCATGCTCAAATCAGCTTACTTCAATGCTTAGACATCCATGATGTACCACCCAGGGCATATATAGAAGACTTGCATTCAATCGTATTGTCTGCTACCTGAACAAGGCCTACCTTGTACGAAAAATCGATCAGGGATTTCTATATCTTTAAAGGAATGCTTGTTAGGCCTGAAATACAAAAAAATATTTAGCTTATCTCTTTCTCCGTGGTTATGGCTCCATGCAGCCCCCCATCAACTAGTTGAAAGACCCATCAAAAGGTAAGTGACCGTGCCATACTGCAAACAGTCTAAACATCTAATTGGCATTATACCTCATCCAATGTCCCGATGGTGACAGATCATAAGACCTTTGATTTTACTCTAGTCTTTCCCATTAGCGCTCTGGCCGATGATGATATGCATCTGAACGATTACTTTCCTTATTCGGTCATGACCACAAAGCCTCCTCTCTAAGCAAAGGGTACCAATGAATCATAAAGCCATCCATCAGTCTTCTGACTGTCCTTTTGTATGAATGCGGTCAAGTCATACTATTTTTGATGGAACTACTATAGAACTACTTATGGGGGTTCAGCTTCGTTAAGCCTTCCCCAAAAGTCCATCCTAGAGTATCCTCATGTCCCATAGAAGTCCCGCACTTCCAGACAGCCTCGCTACACCCAAGTTAGACATGCTACTACAATAGTGATGATAGGCTCTCCACCTATAATCCCTTCGGACTTCTTCTAAACGCTTCCCACTATTTTATTAGACTGTATGTATATTCTTTCATTATTCTTATAGAATACCTTCATTTTCTTTCGTTATAACACTGGTTAGCATTTCCCATCCAATTCTCTCTATTTTGGACCTTATTTATTTGCTTATTAACTCAGTCCCCGATCTAAGTTTTGATAATAATAAGCCTCTTCCAGTTACAATTCACATGTTATAATTTTACATGCAAATATTACAATTTTCTTAATTCGGTCCTTTTTTCTTTTTATCGCAAATCTGCAATTTGTACACATGTTTACTGTAACATTCGTTTTATTTTATTTAATCTATGTTCGAAAAGTTACAAACCTTATTCTATTTATGGCACGTGTAAATATAATTAAATTTGTATCTCTTTTAACTAACATTCATACAATTGGACATTTTCAGAGCATGTGTAATTTAAATATAGAAAAACTGTGAATAACAGAGTTATCAAAATTTATCTATTACTCTCTTTTCCTTCTTTCTTTTATTTCAGGTCTATTTAACTTACAATTATTGTAAGTTTAGCTTTAGGAAGTAGTCTTACCTCATTTGGTTTGTTAACAAAACTACATTAGTATCTATTTTCTTATTCTAATATTAATACTAGGAACATTAACCCAAAATTGCAAGATTTTTCTTATTTCTTTACTTAATTGTTAAACTAGCGCAAAATACAATAAGCCCCCTGTTTGCACTAATCTCGCTTTCCTTAATTTTATCCTTGCAATTATATTTACCACCTGCCTTATAATATTAAACTATGGAAATATACTTCTTTTTCTCAACAAACAACTAACATTATACTAACTTTCAAACTAACTTATTCATTAGAATTCCCTTTTCTCTTATTCCATAGACAATCTACTGTAAATATCTTACTTTTGGGCTTATGCCTTTTTCCAGAAACAATGATTTCAATACATAGTCAATTAATTAGGTTTCATTCAACCATACTACAAATTTTCTCATAAGAATACTCTTTCACAGTTTAATTAGAAATAATTTCCACAAACAATTTCTATACGATATTTATATCAAATTCAATAGTTAACGGGAATCAAGCGACATTATATATCATGGGCATAAAAGATATATTATTCTAAATCCACTCACCTATAATAAGCAATCCAAGTTCCAGATTTGATTTGAATTTAGATTTATTATCCATAGTCTTTTCCTTTTTGTTAATCTGTTTGAATGTACAAATTGGAATGTACATCGATTTATAGATCTAGATCTAAAAAGAAAACAAAAAAGACTAATTAAAACCATATTTGAAGAACCATCCTCATACAGATAAATAATTCAGATATCTATTTTCTAAATATATAGTTTCCGCCTCTAGATCTTGAAGTAGAAAGGCTAAACCTAATCTTTATAATTTATGATGAATTAGAGGGGAAAGGAAAATGATAGAGCTTCCACTCCTAATTAGAAAAATATGAGTTTGGATGCTAGCCCTGCATGTTTATTTATAGATGTCCAAACAAAACCCTGTCCGACCGATTTAAACCGAAATAAATATCACCATCGAAATCAGCCAAAACACATCATTTTTGACATGGACGGTTCAACCCAACTCATCCGTGATCGACGCCTAGGTCGATCCAACTGCATTAAGATGCGTTTCCCCCCATATCTTTCCATTTTAATTTCAACCGTATTAATTTTGTCAACGTTAATTTTGAACGTTTTGTTTTTGAATTCAAACGCATATTATTTCTAGAATTAATACATGCATATATTTTCAAAATAAATATACATTTACACACACTTAAACATACACTAATTTTCTGACATGGAACTTCGAATGTTAATAACTTTTCCACACGAACTCAGTTTAGAACACACCATATATGTAAATTAATATGAAGAACGCATAGCATACATTTCATGGCCATATTCTAACAATCCCAAATATGTTTGTTTTCACTATTTATTATTTCTGCAATTGTTTCAATTATTTCATTACTTAAAATTGCGAGGTATTATATTCTCCCACCTTTTAGGAAATTTCATACTCGAAATTTAGAAAGGGTGAAACTTTGCAATTCCTCGCATAATTAACGTCCATCACGTGTGTGTCCAATTTTCCAAACATCCTTGCCATTATGCAAAGTGCAACACATCATCAAATATATATATATATATATATATATATATAAATGAATTTCTAAGCGTTATCTCCTATATGAATTCTCTTTCCATTAAATTTCTTTTTAAAACATGATGTGCACAACCTAACTAACTATACTTGCAATCTCTAATTTAAAGTAATATTTTCATAATCAAAGTACCTTTTCACCAAAATTTTCCCATATTCTCCAAAATAGAATGGATTTCAACTAATTTTTCATTCAAACCCTACTATATAAGTTTAATTATTATAATTCAAAATTTTCTAATTTTTAGAATTTTGCTACTTTTGTAAGAAAAAATGGAAAACCCCCCATCTCCTACTTCACCTTTACGCACCATTTTCCCTATACATGGAACTTATACTAAGTTTCTACCCAAAAAAAAAATCTATTTTTCTAAAGCACATTTTCATAAGAATTCTTTTTATTTCTTAAATATCCCAAGCTTATTTTGTGGAATTTATCTTCCTCTTTAAAACTTTCTTTTGTTACAATTATTGCTTTTGTCATTCATCTTTTTGTTTGTCTTTTTCCTTATAGTTTTTTCCTTTAGTTTGTTTCCTTTTAGTTACTTCTTGTGTTTAATTTCTTTTTAAAGTGACTACTACATAAACAAAGAAAAACGTTATCATACTAAAAATATTAGTTACAAAACAACAAGTACAAACATCGACACTGAAGTAGAATTCTTAAAACTAAAAGAGGATACACAAACACTAATATGAAGATATGCCAAACATGTAAACATGGTACCAAATTCATCCATCATCAAGAGATAGAAGGTGTTGGGCCTGGTTACCCATGACAAAAAATGTTCCTAATAAAGGTGTTTAAGTGTAACACCCCACCTCCGCTATGGTCACTCACAAAGGGAATGCACTAGCTTTGGTGGAGCATTATCTAGGTAAACATACACAGAAATATTACAAGATAGAACATATTAAACAGCGGAAGAAGAACCAAATTTCATTGCTTTAAAATCTAGAAAGGTCTAAAGCCTTTTACATTAAAATGCTATTAAATCCATTACATCAAAATCTGTCTTGCAATAGTAAAGAAGCATAAAACCATAGTCATAAATCATTCCCCAATAAAGAAGCAAAGCAAGCCATAGCCAAGAGAAATCCAAGCCGTACATGAAAGAGCCTTGGAGCTTGGTAAGATCCGAACTAAGCTGTATTCCCACCCTGCGAACCGAGGGGCGGGGGAGTGGGAGGACGGAAGAAAAAGAGGCGAAACAAACTGGGTTAGTCATAAAGACTGAGTAAGTCCTAGTGGCTTTCAGTATAAAAATAGGTGAAGATAATATGGCATGAATAAACTGAAAGTAAACATAAGCATGATGACAAGGTAAGCTACAGGCACGATGAATCAAGTATAACATCCCATGCTTCTTATCAAGAGTATCATCACAAGGTTCCTACCAAGTATCATATTGCAAGGTTTCTATTAAGTATAACATCGCAAGATTTCTAAGCTTCACCATTCCACTATTTTCTTTGATTTCCTATGTTCTCTGCACCAACTGTACTAGTATCCCAACCCGTATCATCCTTTCCATGTATATGTACAGTCCCTTGCCGTATATCATACGGGTTTCGTCACGTATTTCTATACTACTTCAACGTAGTGCCACCATTCTTGAAATCGTTTGGATCGCCACCCTTGTTCTGGCTAGGTTTCCTTATCATGAACTATCACGTGTTCAACTAGGATTTATGCCACCTTGGACCACTAGGGATTATGATACCTATTGAACGTTTTCTAGATTCGATTAGGGTTTATGCCACCTAGGACCACTAGGGATTATGCTACCTAACGAATTCCACGTAACGATCTATTAATCGATCGGCTCCCTACAAGTCCTAGCTCGTCCATGTGTCTGTGTCATACGGCCCAAACACGAAATGTAGTCACCTGTGCTAGGTCCACCATAGGGTGTATCAAGCCCTAGGGTGCCAACCACCGACACGAATCAAGCACGCACAGTGTAAACCTACTGGTGCCCAATGCCTGCTTTTTCAACTTCGGACTACATGCACGACCATAGTCCGCCTGAACCCACAATGGCGCACCAACTCAGCCGTCGTTCTGGTCGCTTACAATCAGCCCAGTAATCGTGCCCCACCCTGCCTAGTTCCAGGGTACAGTGATACATCTAGTGGGTTACTGCTGAAAAGGACTGCGCAACTAGGGTTTCCGTCTAGTAGGTTAAGTGTTGTCATTTAAATTCGAGACTTAACCCCATCAGTCTAGCATGTCAAGTTGGTTAAGTGTTGTCATTCAAGTTCGTGACTTAACCCGCCTACGTGTCATGTCAAATTGGCTAAGTGTTTTCGTTCAAGTTCATGACTTAGCCCTACGAATCATTTGTCAAGTTGGTTAAGTGTATTCAAGCGGTTCATGACTTAACCCAATCAAATCATCGTGTTAAATTGGTTAAGTATATTCAAGCGGTTCATGACTTAACCCTATCAAATCATCGTGTCAAATTGGTTAAGTATATTCAAGCGGTACATGAATTAGCCCTATCATGTGGCATTAATTCATTAATGCACCCCAACATCTCACATCAGACCTGTTATTGTGGTCACTGGATATGCCGGGCGGTTCCGGGTAGATTTACACCACAACTCAGTTTGACCTCGGGTTTCAAGCGCGATATGACCAACTACCCACATTGGATCCTATTGTTTGCAGTAACTGGATTTGCCGGGCGGTTCCGGGCAGATTTACACTGCAAACTCAACCCAACCTCGAGTTGGCCATTTTCATGTTTATTCTAATGTCATGTTCATGCTCAAGTTTCATGTCAAGTTCGTGTCAAGTTTTCAAGGCAAGTTTCATGTCAGGTCGATGTCAAGTTCATGTCCATATCCAGGTTCAAGTTATAACAACGTTCATGTTTCAAGTTTTGCCTTTTATCAGGTTCATAATTCATGTTTATAACCAATTCATGTTTTGCCTATTCTACCCAAATCGTATTCCCATCGCACATGAACGTGAATCGATCTATACTACAAATAAATCCAAATCTTGAGATAGAGGGAATAGCATCAAAACTATGATAGGCAAAAGGGACTAGCATAAAGCGATAAAAGAGGTTACAAGACTAGTATGATATAACTTGAGATAATTGGTTATAACATCACTGGCATATAGGATTTCAAATCTAGCAATATAAGGCGATAGTCATGGTAAACGCTAACATAAAAGAATAGGCATGCAAAAGCAAGCCAAATACAAGGATAATGGATCCACTGGTTTTGGTGTACATAATTGCGAATTAACTAAGCAAGTCACACCCTAGGTATACGATCCAACAAAAATGCCAATTCAGTGTACAACATGGTTTTCAACTATAGTGTTATGGGCATGAACAATCAACTATAATAGTCTTAGGCAATTAACCCCAGTAGTCATAATATTGGTCATAGGTAAAAATCTCATAGTTGTGAATCATAAGCGATTAATCACAATAGTCATGGATAATTATCCAAAATAGTTCTAGGCAAATGGTCATAGGCAATTAACAGTAATAGTTTCAAAGTCATGGTCATTGATAATGGCCTTATGTTCATGATCATAGGTAATAATTCCCATAGTCAAGAGTCATAGGTGATTAGCCACAATTGTCCTTGTCATAGTCATAGATAATAACTTTATGTTCACTGTCATAGGCATAGGCATAGTCTTATGTTCACAAGCATAGTCATAGGCATAGGCAAAATCTTATGTCCACGGTCATAGGCATAAGCATAGTCTTATGTCATTAACAATAGTTTCAACGTCGTAGCCAATATTCCCAATAGTCAAGATCCAAAAATTTATGTTACAATCTAGCGTTTGAATAATAACTAGGTCCAACAACATGAATAGGAATGATTCAGTCGATAAGAAATAACCCAAAGTCATAGATTCAAGAAGAGACAAGTACATATCTAAATAGATAATCAAGCTTACGTCCAATTTCATTTCATTCCATGCCCACATTAAATTTAACAAGTTTAAATCTCAAAGTAACTAGAACTTACAGAGCGTGGATCGAGAATTAGAGTGCAGAGATTTGATTCTGGAAACGGTTACTGCAGTTGTTGAATCTCTATTTGTTTAGTCTTGTTCTAGTTGAAAACCCCCAATTTGCAATTCCTAAATGTTGTCTTGACGAAGAAGAAGTAGCCCCTTTTTAATTTAAATATCATCATTTTGATTTTCACAGAGGTAGCATAAGGACAGAATGAAATGGTGTAGAGAGATGAGGCTAGGGGGCTGTTTATATAGGGTTAGGCAGACGAATCTGGTCACGAAACAAGTCAAAATACATCAGAATGCATCTGGTTCAGAAAATAGGTTCGGGAGGCAGGTCGACCCCCAGGTCGACACTATGGTCGACCTGGTTCCTGGGAGGTCGACACTATAGTCGACCCCCACGTCGACCTGGTCCATGGGCGGGAATTTTCCCGCCCAGCCTGTTCTGGGATTTGAATTCGAATTTCGAGCTGTTTTTTATTCTGAAAATTCCTGAAACTTCGGAGGGTCATATCTCCCTCATACGGACTCCGATTCTCGCAAACTCGGACTCGTTTTCAAGCATAATTTCGAAACGAACGCAATGGCACAACCCGTTTCCCTTGATTTTTATTTTAAAATTTAATTCTGCCTTGATTTATGGTTTTAACATGTTATTAAAATTCGGGTTGTTACATTTTCCCCTCCTTAAAGGATTTCGTCCCCGAAATCTTCAAGTTAAGAAGAATGTGTCCTACCATCTACTCAATCATCAATTACAGGAATCCATTGTCCTTAAGAGGTTTCTAATGCTGTATGAACATATGCAGAAAGTGTGTGTATATGTTCCTTATCTAATGCAAATGATCAGGTCTGATTGATCTTCTTAATGCAAAAATATGTTTAGTGTCATGAGTCCAACACGTATGCAAATAGTCCTAGTCACATAGACACTATATGTGTGCTCAAACATCCATCCGTATGCAACATTCACATGATAACACATTCAATTTATTTCATAAACAAGTACAAACACTCAAGCATATGCAATATGAAAATGTGTCTGAGCCGATCTAGTGCCTAATGTGTGTTATGCAATCACGAGCAACCACTTGCGACCACTTGCAACCACTTGCAACCATCTATCATAACATGTCTCAAACACATGTTTCACCCAATTGTTCCTACTTAAAGATATAGCCGAATGATAGAAGCAAGTAAAAACTTTGTGCCCATTAGGCAATGTCAAAGCTGGAAATCTACGTCACATATATACTGAATAGGAGAAGAACTTCCTAAGCACCAGCCCATATCCTATAAAACCCAAAAGTTTAGTCAACCCAACGGACACCCTCAAGCCCCAACATGTATTACTAACAGATAAGTCATACTCCCTTTGGGGTTTGCAACAAAAATAGGATTGAAAATACGAACGAGAGGTTATACTTAAAAGATAGCATACAAGTAAGCTCTACAGGAAAAGAGGCATCAAGGGTATACTCTTAAAAAGAGATATGATGCGCGTGTCTAGTCTTCAATCTTCTAAGTCGCATTTTTTTGAGCTTAACTCCATTGTGCTTTGACCGTCTTTAACTTCACAATTTCGTAGTTCCTTAATTCTTGTTCCCAGAATATGAGTTGGAACTCATTCCACTATCGCCTCTCGTTCCACTTTCGCTTATTCTCTTTTTCTAGTATACTCGGCTTAAACATAACTGTGTACTCATGGTTTCATGCAAGCTCTCCAAAATTCACTAGTGAATCTCGGATCTCGTTCACTTACTAGAAGGTATTCCACATAAATGAATTTTCTCTTGAAAATAAATAAATGCCAACCATGTTGCCAAATGTACTTACTAAGGTGATTTTCTATGACTCATGCATAAGCGAGATGAACCATCTGCCTTAGTGGCGAACATTACTCGAGCGGACCAATAAATGTGTCAAGAGATTCTAGGTAACTAAACATAGCAGAACCCTAAGGGTTACACTAGACTTCGAGGGCATTACCAAGGTGAGTCAAGCGTCTAACTACCGTCTTTTCATACTCGAGAATGGTACCATTTCTGGACAACCACTCCATCCCTAGAATCAACCCGTAGCCCAAAAACATAAGCTTTACTTCTAACTCAACACTTAGCATAGACATTCTCAAATCCAAACAAGTCATGAATAAATGAGCCGATTCCCCAATAGGATTTGAGACAAAAATGAGATCCTCTACTACGCTAATACTAAGGCGCAAAGACTCAACTATCGAGGCAGAATTAAAAGGATGCAATGTATAAAAACAAAGTTCCCACGGTATGATAGAAAAGAGAAGCTAAACTTTTAACAGAAACGTTACCACCTCTCTTAGGTATGCTAGTAGTGAGAGCATACAATTGCCCTCTCGAAGATCTTGTTCTTTGCCCTTGTCCTTGTCCTATGATACTTAACTTCATGTCCCTTTTTACCATACCAACGATGTTCTTTCTTATCATGGGTTTTATTATTCTTTTACTTTGACCTCTTCCCTTTCACCTTTTCCTCCTTCGTGGATTACACCTTATCAACAAGTTTCTCATCCTTAGGCTTGTGTTCTTTATCCTTGTTCTTACTATCCTTGTATAGCTTGTTGACAAGTTTCTCGAAAGCTACCCCCATCGCACGGCAACCCTACAAAGCTTGAAATAAGATTAGTTGCAAGTAAAACTACTGTGGCTACAGATGGAGGTTGGGCACTCCTTGGTCCTCCGACATGTGTCGTACGCCCACAAAACTATGGTGAAAAAGAAAGAGAGAAGAGGCTCAAGGAGAAAATTAACAGATAGTGCATATGGCTTTGGGGAATATGCCTTTCGTAAAATGAAATTTTTCTTGAAAAATGCTTCTTTGTAAATGGTTTTGAAAATAATTTCAAAAGGTTTTATAAACTTTTGCCCAGTCTGGTAACCTTCTGCTCTAATACCAAATGTAACACCCCACCTCCGCTAGGGTCACTTACAAAGGGAATGCACTAGCTTTGGTGGAGCATTATCTAGGTAAACATACACAGAAATATTACAAGACAGAACATATTAAACAGCGGAAGAAGAACCAAATTTCATTGCTCTAAAATCTAGAAAGGTCTAAAGCATTTTACATCAAAATGCTATTAAATCCATTACATCAAAATCTGTCTTGCAATAGTAAAGATGCATAAAACCATAGCCATAAATCATTCCCCAATAAAGCAGCAAAGCAAGCAGTAGCCAAGAGAAATCCAATCAGTATATGAAAGAGCCTTGGAGCTTGGTAAGATCCGAACTAAGCTGTATTCCCACACTGCGAACCGGGGGGGGGGGGTGTGGGAACGGAAGAAAAAGAGGTGAAACGAACTGGGTCAGTCATAAAGACTGAGTAAGTCCTAGTGGCTTTCAGTATAAAAACAGGTGAAGATAATATGGCATGAATAAACTGAAAGTAAACATAAGCATGATGACAAGGTAAGTTACAGGCACGATGAATCAAGTATAACATCCCATGTTTCCTATCAAGAGTATCATCACAAGGTTCCTACCAAGTATCATATTGCAAGGTTTCTATTAAGTATAACATCGCAAGATTTCTAAGCTTCACAATTCCACTATTTTCTTTGATTTCCTATGTTCTCTGCACCAACTGTACTAGTATCCCAACCCGTATCATCCTTTCCATGTATATGTACAGTCCCTTGCCGTATATCGTACGGGTTTCATCATGTATTTCTATACTACTTCAACGTAGTGCCACCATTCTTGAAATTGTTTGGACCGCCACCCTTGTTCTGGCTAGGTTTCCTTATCATGAACTATCACATGTTCAACTAGGATTTATGCCACCTAGGACCACTAGGGATTATGCTACCTATTGAATGTTTTCTAGATTCGATTAGGGTTTATGCCACCTAGGACCACTAGGGATTATGGTACCTAACGAATTCCACGTAACGATCTATTAATCGATCGGCTCCCTACAAGTCCTAGCTCGTCCATGTGTCTGTGTCATACGGCCCAATCATGAAATGTAGTCACCTGTGCTAGGTCCACCATAGGGTGTATCAAGCCCTAGGGTGCCAGCCACCGACACAAATCAAGCACGCACAGTGTAAACCTACTGGTGCCCAATGCCTGCTTTTTCAACTCCGGACTACGTGCACGACCATAGTCCGCCTGAACCTACATGGCGCACCAACTCAGCCGTCGTTCTGGTCGCTTACAATCAGCCCAGTGATCGTGCCCCCACCCTCCCTAGTTCCAGGGTACCGTGATATATCTAGTGGGTTACTTCTGAAAAGGACCGCGCAACTAGGGTTTTTGTCTAGTAGGTTAAGTGTTGTCATTTAAATTCGAGACTTAACCCCATCAGTCTAGCATGTCAAGTTGGTTAAGTGTTGTCATTCAAGTTCGTGACTTAACCCGCCTACATGTCTTGTCAAATTGGCTAAGTGTTGTCGTTCAAGTTCATGACTTAGCCCTATGAATCATTTGTCAAGTTGGTTAAGTATATTTAAGCGGTTCGTGACTTAACCCTATCAAATCATCGTGTTAAATTGGTTAAGTATATTCAAGCGGTTCATGACTTAACCCAATCAAATCATCGTGTCAAACTGGTTAAGTATTTTCAAGCAGTGCATGACTTAACCCTATCATGTGGCATTAATTCATTAATGCACCCCAACCTCTCACATCAGATCTTTTGTTGTGGTCACTGGATATGCCGGGCGGTTCCGAGTAGATTTACACCACAACTCAGTCTGACCTCGGGTTTCAAGCGCGATATGACCAACTACCCACATTGGATCCTATTGTTTGCAGTAACTGTATTTGTTGGGCGGTTCCGGGCAGATTTACACTGCAAACTCAACCCTACCTCGAGTTGGCCATTTTCATGTTTATTCTAATGTCATATCCATGTTCAAGTTTCATGTCAAGTTCGTGCCAAGCTTTCAAGGCAAGTTTCATGTTAGGTCGATGTCAAGTTCGTGTCCATATCTAGGTTCAAGTTATAACAGCGTTCATGTTTCAAGTTTTGCCTTTTATCAGGTTCATAATTCATGTTCATAACCAATTCATGTTTTGCCTATTCTACCCAAATCGTATTCCCATCGCACGTGAACGTGAATCGATCTATACTACAAATAAATCCAAATCTCGAGATAGAGGGAATAGCATCAAAACTATGATAGGCAAAAGGGACTAGCATAAAGCGATAAAAGGGGTTACAAGACTTGTATGATATAACTTGAGATAATTGGTTACAACATCACTGGCATATAGGATTTCAAATCTAGCAATATAAGGCGATAGTCATGGTAAACGCTGACATAAAAGAATAGGCATGCAAAAGCAAGCCAAATATAAGGATAATGGATCCAGTGGTTTTGGTGTACATAATTGCGAATTAACTAAGCAAGTCACACCCTAGGTATATGATCCAACAAAAATGCCAATTCGGTGTACAACATGGTTTTCAACTATAGTGTTATGGGCATGAACAATCAACTATAATAGTCTTAGGCAATTAAACCCAGTAGTCATAATCATGGTCATAGGTAAAAATCTCATAGTTGTGAATCATAAGCAATTAATCACAATAGTCATTGATAATTATCCAAAATAGTTCTAGGCAAATAGTCATAGGCAATTAACAGTAATAGTTTCAAAGTCATGGTCATAGATAATGGCTTTATGTTCATAATCATAGGTAATAATTCCCATAGTCAAGAGTCATATGTGATTAGCCACAATTGTCCTTGTCATAGTCATAGGTAATAGCCTTATGTTCACTGTCATAGGCATAGTCTTATGTTCACAGTCATAGGCATAGGCAAAATCTTATGTCCACAGTCATAGGCATAGTCATAGTCTTATGTCATTAACAATAGTTTCAATGTCATAGACAATATTCCCAATAGTCAAGATCCAAGAATTAATGTTACAAACTAGCGTTTGAATAATAACTAGGTCCAACAACATGAATAGGCATGATTCAGTCGATAAGAAATAACCCAAAGTTATAGATTCAAGAAGAGACAAGAATAGATCTAAATAGATAATCAAGCTTAGGTCCAATTTCATTTCATTCCATGCCCACATTAAATTTAACAAGTTTAAATCTCAAAGTAACTAGAACTTACGGAGCATGGATCGAGAATTAGAGTGCAGAGATTTGATTCTGGAAACGGTTACTGCAGTTGTTGAATCTCTATTTGTTTAGTCTTGTTCTAGTTCAAAATCCCCAATTTGCAATTCCTAGATATTGTCTTGATGAAGAAGAAGTAGCCCCTTTTTAATTTAAATATTATCATTTTGATTTTCACAGAGGTAGCATAAGGACAGAATGAAATGGTGTAGAGAGTGTGAGGATAGGGGGTTGTTTATATAGGGTTAGGCAGACGAATTTGGTCACGAAACAAGTCTAAATACATCAGAATGCATCTGGTTCAGAAAATAGGTTCGGGAGGCAGGTCGACCCCCAGGTCGACACTATGGTCGACCCCCAGGTCGACACTATGGTCAACCTGGTCCCTGGGAGGTCGACACTATAGTCGACCCCCAGGTCGACCTGGTCCATGGGCGGGAATTTTCCCGCCCAGCCTGTTCTGTGGTTTGAATTCGAATTCCGAATTCGAATTTTGAGCTGTTTTTGATTCTGAAAATTCTTGAAACTTCGGAGGGTCATATCTCCCTTATAAGGACTCCGATTCTCGCAAACTCGGACTTGTTTTCAAGCAGAATTTCGAGACAAACGCAATGGTGCAGCCCATTTCCCTTGATTCTTATTTTAAAATTTAATTCTGCCTTGATTTATGGTTTTAACATGTTATTAAAATTCGGGTTGTTACATTAATCCACCAAGATGCTACTATCATCTAGTACTATCAAGCATTTCCTTTTATGTTTGAGCAAACGGCTGAAATAACTCTTGTTGCGACTGGGCCGGCTTACCGTTGTGTCTTGGCTAGCTCTAACCATATATGACCCAACTCTCGTTGTTTGTGCAAGATCCCTTTGTGCTTTTGTGCTAACTGGTCTTATCGCTCAACAATAATCCTCATTTGACCTCTAATATCCTATGGCTCATAGGGATCTGGCTCGTTAGGTCATGCTCCCCACTATGGTGGCTCTGAAGGCCCTGCTCCTTCAAAGGGTAGCTTAAAATACTAGGGGCCTTTATACTAAGGAGATGGCTCAAAATACTTCTGCTCTAGCTTGGGCTCGTGATCAAGTTCGTTCTCATGCTCAACCTCATGCTCAAATTACTACTACATCAGTTGCGGGTCTTGTAATTGTGCTAGCTCAATATGCATCCTTCTCAAGGTAGAGGAATCATCTAGCAGATGATTCTGCTCGACAAAACTCTCATTATCCATCCCCTTACCTCTTCAAATACCACGATCCGTAAGTGGCAAAAGAGAGTCAAAGACCATTGACCACTGGTTGCTGCTGCGCACTGAGCCATAATCTCCCTAGCTTAGTTCACTTAGATGCCTCCATAAATGGCATAGGTAACATGTCTAACCATAGGTTAGTTCCAATAAAAAGTCCCCTTCTTGGGGATAAGGTTATACCATAAAATTCGTATAACCACTCATGTTAAAGGGAGTAAGTGTCCAATATCAAAAATCTACCGTTGAGGGTCTATAAAAAACTATCCCAAGATGGCATCATCCGTCAACTGGACCTTGTCTAACTCCAGGCCATTCCCTTTAATTTGAAGGCTAACTGATAACTAGCAATACGTGCATATAGTTTAGCATCAAAAAGATGTACTAACTTGGGGTAAGACATACACTCAAATGTGAAGTGGCTCAAAATCTGATGCAACCCAATGTCTAGGAAAAGTAGCTCGAATGGCGTGTCGGGAGTGTTGAAAAACTTGACCATCTTTCCCTGTAGAATCTGATAGGTAGTTGAATATGCATAAGCCTGGACTATTTTCATGTTACTTTGAATCCAAGAATTCTCTAGTGGTGTCAATTATGGAAAAAGACTAACCAACAATTACCCCAAAGGCATGGAGAAAAATTAACAGATCTGTAGAAAAGAACTATAGATTCGAATAAATTTCTCAAAATGCTTTGATTTGTAACTTATTTCAAGTGAAATGGAGGAGTTTTTGAGTGGTGGTCGAAGTGGAAAGCGTTGGAAAAGGGATGGATTTCAGCTGCCGAAGCTCTTGGGTAGCACGAATAAAGGGATAAAGCCTTTAGGCTTCATTGCTCTAATATGCGCAAATCACATGGGTTGGGTGGACCCCCTCCCCCTGTTTAGTTGGGTGATCCCCCTTCCTTCATACGAATGGGTCAACTGTTAGGTTGGCCCGCTGGATGCCTGGGTCAACCTGACCCAGATATGTTTTGTGTGCGCGCATTTTCCCTCTTCCCGCCTAACCATCCTAGTTTACTATTATTATGACAATTCCGGGTCGATTAAGTCGTTGTTACGACTTTGTTTAAATTTCCAAACATTAATATAAATGTAGAACTACTTTTTGTCTTTCACTCTTTAAGTTAAATCATTCCCATACAAATCTTGCCTCTTTTTCAATTTAAAATCCATAACTTTTTTCCAACCACTTATATTATATGACCCCATATATATTTACTTAATTTTTTTCCAAAATCATTTTAAGGCAACTTTCCACAACTAAAACAGTAAATATACTTAAAATTGCAAATTTTAAGTTTAAAAATTAAAAATGCTTTCTAAAATTCTTTTCTCTTTTTCAAGTAATAAAAGTTTTACTTGTGGGGTTAGGCTTAAAGTGGGTTCTTAATTTCGATTACCCTTTCAAATATTTTTGTGAAACCATTCCTCTTAGTCCAATTTCTTCTATAGCAGTTCCTTCGTATTTCCATATCTAAACTAAAATCCAGTTCTAATGCCACTCATATGCACTATAAATTACCACCATAATCTTTTCATGTGCTCTTTTCTCAAAAATGGGTTTTCTTTATGGATCTAGGTATAATATTTATATTTTTAAAATACAAATACGTTTACTCACTACATATAGAACCACTAAAACTCGCTAGGATATCAAATGTAATAACCTAAACTCTAACATGCCCGGATTTTTCGTAAAATGCTAAACCCCTAGTCCTTTAAAGCCCGAGTGGGGTATTTGTATCCTTAAAATAGGAAATGATAAATATAATAGAGCATAAATAAGAAACTCATAGGATAAATGACTAGAATATTATATTAATTAAATACTTACAAAAATTCTAATGTTTTATAGATAAGTGTCTCTAAGCCGAATAATCTCTGCTTGTTACCTAACCTGTGGATTGTTTTGAGGAGGGGGTCAGAACTAAAATTCTGGTGAATGGCCAAATATTACACTTTTAAATTCCACGCTAAATATATCATTCTATTTCCATTAATTTTTATTTATATTAGGTTATAAGGTTTACAATACTCTTGCCTCCACGCATAAATCATACCCATCTACCTCTAAGTAGACAAAACATAATAATCCATATGTATATGTAGCTATGTATCCCGTTTTACGTCACGGTCCTAGATACTACTCATAGTATCCTTCATATCCTCCTCAATAGGAATCTGTCATCTCGCTATAAAAGAGTACTCCAACTACATATATAAAGACAACTTCTTAAAGCCTACAATATGGATGTTCCATTGTCTAATAACACAATGTGAAATCACATCCGCATCAGCTCGCTCCAATGCTCAGACATCAATGATGTACCACCCGATGCATAATTGAAGACTTATATGTAATCATATTGTATACTACCTAAACCCTACTAATAAGACCTACTCTCATACGAAACTCAGTCATGGATTTCTATATCTGTAAAGGACGACTCCATTAGGCCTACAATGCATAATCACTATTTGATATATCCCTTTCTCCGTGGTTATGGCACCGTGAAGCCCCTCCTCAACTAGTTGGAAGGCCCATCAAGAGCTAAGTGACCGTGCCTTACAACAAACAATATAAACATCCAATTGCCTTTATCACTCATTCAATGTCCCGATAGCGAAAGATCGTGGTCATTTTGCTTTATCTCCAGTCTTTCGTGTTCTCGCTCTGGCCGATGATAGGTATCCAAATGATTGTTATCGTTACTGGGTCCTGACCACAAAGCCTACTTCCTGAGCCAAGGCAACCACCGAATCTTAAAATCATCTATTAATCTTCTGACCACCCTTCTACATGAATGCAGTCAGGGTATACACTTTGATGGAACCACTATAGACATGCCTCCGGGGGTGCATCTTTGTTAGGCCTACCCCAAAGGGCCATCCTAGAGTATCGTTACATATTCAGAAGTCTCTCACTTCCTCTATCCTTGCTGAAACCAAGTTGGGCGTGCTCCCACTGTACTAAAACATCTATGATGATCCACTTCATTAGGCTCTTCACCTAGAATCCCTTTGAACTGCTTCTAAACGCACCTCACAATTTTATTAGACCTTATGTCTAATCTTTTATTATGCATTTATATTACCTTTTTTTTTTATTATAACATTAATTAGCACTTCTTGCCCAATTCTATCTATATTGGGCCTTATTTACATGCTTATTAACCCAATCCACGATCTAAGTTTTAATAATAATAATTCAATTCCAGTTACAATTCTCATGTTACAATTTTACTCATTATCCCAATTTTCTTAATTCGGCCCTTGTTTTCTTTTTAATACAAATATGCAATTTAGACACATGTTTAATATAAATTCAGTTCCCTTTTTTTTAATCCACATTCGCAAAGTTACAAACTTTATTCCATTTTTCTCATGAATATAAGGTTTAAATTGTTTCTTTCTTATTAACATTCATATAATTAGACATTTTCACAGCATATGTAATTTATTATGGAATATTTTAAATAATTGAATTATCAATATTTTTCTATTAGTGTTTTTTCAATTTTCTTTATTCCAACTTTACTTGCTTCACAGTTATTATAAGTTTAGCTTTTGGAAGTAGTCTTACCCTATTTTCTTATTTATAGGAACTACATTAAAATCTATTTCCTTATTTTAATATTAATATTAGCAGTAGTAATATATAATTGCAAGATATTTCTTGTTTCTTTTTTTAGTTGTCGAGGTAGTGCAGAATACAATAACTTCTCTTTTTTTACACAAATCTCACATTCCTTAATCTTATCCTTGTACCATTATCCTTATAATATTAAATTATGGAAATAGACACTTTTTTCTTAACAAACTAACTAACCTAATTCTAATTTCCAAACCAACTTATTCATTAGAATTCCTTTTTTCTCTTATTCCTTAAGTTTTGACAATTTACTATAAATGTCTTACTTTTTTGGCTTCTGCTTTTTTCCATAAACCACAATCTCAATACATAGTCAACTAATTGGGTTCATTCCACCATACTAAGAATTTTTTTGTAAGCACACTTTACTTTTCATGGTTTAATTAGGTATAATTTTCACAAATAATTTCCATACACAATTTATATAAATTCAACAGTTAACGGTAATCAAGTGACATTGTATAATATTGGCGTAAAAGATATATTATCCAAAATCCACTCATCTTGAACAGGCTCTCTGAGTTCTGGATCTGAATTGAATCCAAATTTATTATCCATAGTTTTTCCTTTTTGTAAACCTATTTGAATCTACAAACTGGAATATACACGAATTTATGGATTGGATCTAAAAAGAAAATAAAATACACTAAGTGAAACGAGAATTGAAGAACTTACCTCATATAGATAAAGATTTCAGATATCTATTTTATAAACATGTAATTTCTGTTTCAAGATCTTTAATTAAAAAGATTAAACTTAATATTTTTAATTTTCGAAGAATTGGTGGAGAAAGTAAAATCGTAGAGCTTCCGCGCCAGCTCAGCAGAATATGCGTTCGAAGGCTAGCCAAACACATTTATTTATAGAAGTCCAAACGAATATTGTCTGCCAAATTTAAACAAAAATGAATCTCACGATTGGAATTTGCCAAAACACGTCATTTTTTACGTGGATGGGTCGACCCAACTTGTGCATGGGTTGACACCTAGGTCAACCCGACCCACTTGTGGGTCGATCTCTAGGTCGACCTGACCCATACATGGGTCGACCTGACCCATACATGAGTCGACCCAAATGCGATAAGACCGTTTTCAACTGTGTCTTTCCATTTTTGTTTCAACCATACTAATTTTGTTAACATTAATTTTAAATGTTAAATAAATTTCAAGTCTTATTCAATTTAATTATGTTTTGATGACATTTGTTTTCAATTTCAAACACGCGTTGTTTTTTGAATGCGCATATATATATATATTTAAGATATATATATATATGCATGTTTACACATGTAATTATTTTTCGATATGGAACTTCGAATATTAATAACTTTATTGTATGAACTTTGTTCTGAATATATTATATATGTAAATTACTTAAAAAAATTGCTACTAATTCAATCGTATACGTTTCGATGCAAAATGCTAACAATCCCCAGAATGTCAATTTCCACTATTTATAATTTTTGCAATTATTTCAATTATTTTAATACTTAAAAAAGCGGGATGTTGTAAGAAGTTTCTTTCTTTTCCCTTGAATCTCGGGATGATGATGACATATCACAAGTTTTTTTGTAGTTTTTAATTTTATTACATGTTTAAGACTATTTTGGGTTTGCCACTTAAGTGGGCAATTGAATTCCATATTGATCTTATTCTAACCACTTAGTCTGTTAGTCATCTTACTCTGAGGATATCTATAAAGGAGAATGAGGAACTCAAGAAGCAGTTGTTGGAGCTAGAAGCTTTATCTCTTTATGATATTCATGATTTGTTCCCCTATATCATATTCTCCTGTTCTATTATTTAGTTTGGGGACTCTTTCTAGTTAATAGGATAACATTGTCGATGCTTACATGCTAGATCCAAATCTTATTCATCGTGTTTAGTTTCGTGAGTTTAAATCCCATGATAATGAATTAATTACCAAGATAATAAGCTGGGAATTGTGGGATAATAAATGTGAATAATTTAGAATTAATCAGAGTGTGTAGCGGAAACTGGTAGATTGTTTCGGATGAAGCACATAATTTAATAATTTGTATTGGGAATTAAATTGATGGTATTTATATATGGTTGATAAGTTGGTAAACATAGAATATTTGGTTGTATTACTTAGAATAAAATAAATATTGCTAAGGATTACTTGTGATTATTTATTATGTTAACGTGTTCGGGAATTGTTTAAGGATTCTATCGATATATTGGATGCCATGTTTTTATAAAGGTTTGTAAACATTGTGTAAGACATTTCGATATAGGGGAAAATAATTAATTGAAGAAAAATATTTGAACTGAAATAATGTTAAGATACTTAATAAATTATGAAAAAATAGGAGAACAAGACAAAGCAATATCGATACTGATCGACTTTGAAAGCAAGTGATGGAATGGAATGTTAACATTTGGTGGCTTAATATTATTTTAAGATAGGTTAAAGGAATTATCAATAGGTGAAATTATACTTTGTAAAAGAAAAGAAAATAAATGTATATACTTTTGTATGAAGATACAATTCAAAAAGAGTAAAATAAATTGAGCATAAGAAATATTTTTGAAATGCACTCTCATATATTTTAGATGACGGATGCAACCATCAAGTCTTATAATGATGGAAAAATGAACATTTTGCTTTGATTAGGTAATTAAAATTATATCCAAATGTAGTATGTATATCTTTACACATAAATTTGGCTATGCGTTAAATTTTAAAACCTTATGTTTTATAATATATATCATATTCCTTAGATAGTGTAAAATCTGCAAAGAGCCATTTAGAAATTGAAATTATAAATAGAGGAAATGTAATTAGAGCTGTCAATTTACTACATGACCCGAAACCCTACCAAAGACCCACACGGAAATTAGTAGGTTAACCAGACCCATTTAGTTGGCGGGTCATTTAGGGTCAACCTGAATTTGACCCTTTATAAATGGGTGGATTTAGGGTTGATCCGCTAACCAGAATTTGGCCTGCCAAACCCGATTATGTGTTGTATCTCTTCCGTACTATTACTCGTGTATGTAGGCTCTTAGTATTAGTTATATTTTACTTGTAAAACTGTACCTCTTCCAAACTGTTAAACTTTTATTTATGCAGTATGCTCATATATTCTCATGTATGGAGAATAATTTTTGGATATGGTGATTTCCTGCTTTATATATGTGTTGGTTTCCTGTTGGTGATTTTATAACTTGGTACATGTTGGTGATTATATAATAGTTCTTCCTTTTTGTGATTTGGTTCTTTTGCTTTTTATACTAGTGGAAAATATTTGCCAATGTATCAAACGGGTAAACTCGACCCGACCCGTTCTGTTTAGTTAAACGGCTTACACTAGTCGGGGCGGGTCAACCCATTTAGAAATGAGTCGGGTTAGGGTTAGGAAAAAATGACCTGTTTAATAAATAAGTTGACTTAACCTGTTTATAAAGCAACGTGAACCCGACTTGACCCGACCCGACACAACCCATTGACCGCCCTAGATGTAATTTCTTTAAGAGTGAAGTCTGTAACAATCCTGGTTTTTGGGTGCATATGAAAGTAAATATAATGATGTTTATGATTTGTTGGTTGAGTAAATAAATTGATCGAAGAGGATGACTTATATAATCATACAAGTTGAATAGACTTTGAGGTTTGTGTTAATTTGAGTATTAAAGAGGTAATATGTTGAGTTTGGGAGAGAATAATTGAATCAAACAAATGATAAAGAAAATTTAGTTCAACATTAATGTGTTGAATAAATTAAATATGTAGGAAAATAATGTTTAAAGAAATGTATAATGTAAGCTTGTGATTTGCAAAGAAAATTTAAATAATATTATGTGCCGAAATATAATAATTTTGTAAATTATTTTTAAAGGTGAATTTTGTTGTAAAAAGGATTATTTTTAAATTTAGGTGTGTTGCATATATAAAAAATATATAAATATATATATAATTGATATGTTGTTGAAAATCAATATTTGAGTGTTAACATATTTTTATTATAGTTTATACATTTATTTTGACAAGACAACAAATTTTTTGTGAATTTTGATGATAAAAATGTAAGATTTTATAAGTGAAATGTAAAATAAACATGCAATTAAAATTGTGAATTTCATGGTGTTGATATGTTAGAAATTATATTTAGTTAGTTGAAGGAGATTTAAAACATATTGTTAACAATTTTGGAAAAGATAGAAAATGTAAAACATGTTGTATTCAGTGTATTGTTTATTAAAGAAAGAGTAAAACTTGTGATAATCGCTAAGTTATTTAACTTTAGCATACTAAGGCTGGTTGTTTGGATGTAGACCCAAACCCACCTAGAGATTTCTGGATTAGCCTGAAGGAAAAACACAAGTACAACACGTACTTTTATTCCTTCCTTTTCTCTACTACTCTAAACTATCATGAGAGAAAATATAACTCCTTCAAATTGCTATTTCCCAGCTTCCCCCGATTTAAAATTTAGGGGAAAGTTTGTAAATCTGGTCATATTACAAGTAATCTATCTTAATCTAGTAATGATTTGTCTAATTCCTATATTTAAAGAGGATTATTTACTGTAAATTTTTGTTTTGATTTATTTAGTAACGATTTGTCTAATCTATCTTAATCTGCCAGGAGAGAAAAATGAATACTATGTATTCATCAACGTATATAAAATTTATGTACTTTTAATAAGAGCATGTTCGCAGTTCATTCAGATTTCTGAGTACAGACCTTTGAAATGGTATACTTCCATTATTTCCATTTCCCTATCCATTTTGTTTCCCACTTTGAGTGTTCTAACTATACTTTAACAATGATTCTTAAGCAATGACTTTTTAGAAGAGATCCATTAATAAATCATTAGGGTAGGGAAGTGAGTATCAAAGCCAATATGCATAAACAGGATAAACTACTCAAATTAACATATTGTGTATAGTGTACGTCACGATTAATATCCATAGGAAACTACCGACCAACGGTAATAATGTGTGAAGTAATTAGCGTTCCCACAAATGTTATTGCATTTCAACGATATTCTTGTCAACACTAATAGGTAGGGCCGACACAATAACATTGGTTGCCCTTCCCAAAGCAGCAACCAAAGCCGAAGGTTCTAAAAAAAAGAAAATCAAAACATGGTGAAATGTTCAAGTTGCAAGCGCTAGGAATTGAGTTGATGCTGGTTTGCTCTAGTAGACAATACCTTAACCGCTTGACCATTTACTACTTTATTATAGTTATGCCCTGACATGTTTATATATCAATAATTCTTAAAGCAAGTTGATCATTTTGTTGCCTCCTCCGCCAATTCTGGTGGTGGTGCCCTAGGCGGCAGCCTTGCTTACCTACTCCTTGGGCCGGGCCTGGTGAAAGGTAAGAAACTACAATATTCTATTTATCTATAATTTACTATAGAAAGATGTTGCCATTAATTTACTATGTAAGTGTTTATGATTATTTTAACGCTTACATTGTTGCCAATTAGAAATGCCTTTTGTAAGAGCTTGACTTGCTTTCAATGCTCGCTTAGGGAAATTACAACAATGTGAATTTAGTGAGAAGTGAGGAGAATTCCCTTTTTTCTCCTTCCCTGGCAATGCAACATTGTAAGTTTGAGCATGAGGAAAGAGGAGAAGTGGGAACTCCTCACGTTTATTATTTTTAGTGGGGATTCCTAAATGGTAACCTGAAAACCGTTTAGAGATTAAATGCTATTTTAGTTTACCATTTAGGGTTAAAAAAAGAAAAAAAATCACTAAACAACAAACTGATTGTCGTTTAGTGATTTTTTTGTCTCTCTGGGTTAGTGGTGATTATTCACACTTGTTTGTTGCTCCTCCCCATAAAATGCAAACGAGGAACGACCCAAACTTTCCCTTACAGGAAAGCTGGGGTTGCTTTGAGAACATGACACATCGGAACTCAAACAATAGAACATTTCATTGCTATTACACCAATTACCATCAGAGTACAATTCCAGAGTATGAATAAATATTACACATTGGAAAAACAATATCAGAGATTAAGAATTTACATAGCAGCGGAAAATAATACATTAGTACAATTGTAGCGGAAAATAATAACTAACACAACTGGAAGAGATATACAGATACAAAGCATTCCGAATACAACTCCAGCTGTAATCTAGGATCCTAGGAAAAGAAATATCTGCGAAAACCAAAACTACTAGTTGGCCGTATGGAAAACATGGGCACCCAGAGTTTAGGTGAAAACAATAAACTCCGAGTCAGTCATTGGAGTGGTGTGAGAACTTAAAACAGTTATTAAAATTTTACATTAAAAAATAGGGTAGATCACGGTACCACGCCACATGTTATGGAACTGGTTTTCTCCATGTGAATACCAAATCTTAAAACAAAACGATTTAATAAACAACGCAATGCTTTTTTGAAAAAATGAAGCTATTATAAGACTCAGGTCCCATCACATAATGCAATGCAAGCCGGAGGATAGAGTTTTACCTTATAATAGCCAAACATGCTTGGTACGTTAAAACAAATCATTTTAGTATATTATAAGTGCATAGTGTCAAAAACAACTTCAAATATAAATGTATCAATCATAGACGACATAGGTACCATGTATTTTGCTGCCATACATAGGTTTACAACTAAAACCGAAAAGTCACGTATTGGAAATTGGATTTCCATCATGAACCAAGCCAAGGGATCTCTCCTTCCGATTCAAGACAATCTAGCCTACCATGTCGCAGGACTCAGCCGCAATTGCATTTGGGATCTTCAGGGATGGTCCACACTTACTTTAGTAGATTAATTATTCCTGAACAAGATATTTCCCTGTCCTACGGGGCATAATGGTCAGCACGTCGACCATGTCAAGAGCCACTAGGGACTCAAATCCGAGGCGCCTCACTATCCAACAACCACATAAGTAAAATGTCTGGGCTCCACACCATGACATCACTCCTAGCTAGAAAGAAACGCATATTCTCCCTGCAGTCCCTCATCCCGTTTCTGGTTCATACCGGGTGTGAGGCTCACGCATTAACGCCATACACAAAGCTATGTTATTTAAAGCCGTGCTATGATCAACATCCACCAGACTCTGCTTTTTAACAAAAGCCTTGATCATTTGCATCTCAGCAAGCCACACTGACAATTCACGCCTTTCAACTGATGTCTATCAATATATAGCCTCTAAGCTCGTACGTCTCAGAGAAGGGTGTTAAGCAAGAGATAAATTCTCCGCCACCTAACATGTATATATTTAATAGAATCAATCAACATATAATGAAATCCAATGTCAGACACACATCCAATTACAAGTTCGTTCTGTGTCTAAATAAAAATGGAGGCACCTTATTCCTTGTCCCATATGTCTAATATAGGAGAGAAGTCCTCGCACATCCGAACATTCAACAAATACGTCCAGACAACTACCACTATAACCCCTTCAAGGCTGCAACTCCATCCAGGGAATCAGTAGTATCCATTCGATGTGAAGATTGTTGGTCTTGCACCATCTTCATATCTTCGACTTTTAATCATCGTAACAGTTATTCAGAATGGGTTAAACCCAGGTCTTTCCGAATAACTCACGTATCTTATAATCACGTGATATATAAACACATCATATGCCTCATTCCAATCCAGAATATTCTTTTATTTAAATATTCACATATTAAGGGAAAGGTTCCCATTAATTTTATCAAAGATAAATTCTTTTAAACTTATCGTTTAATCCTCCTTTAAAAACCATTGCAAAAGATTTTATACTATCCTTTCAGAATTCTAAACCAAATTAAGGTATATAAAACTAGTCGGGATTATCGAGACTTACCAGAATAATCATTTATTATTTCCAATCCCAACCTATTCATCCCATGGAGCAAAACTGGTACTACTCCATATCTAACACCCACTGTGTTATCGGTAAAATTTAGTTACCATTTCACGTTCAAATCTAATTAAAGAATTAACTATCGCCTGGAGCAAAACTGGTGATACCCCATTCTCAAACATTTCATGAATTCGATAAATTTAATTATTTTATTCTCATTTCAATCTAATTAAAGATTCATTAAAACTCCAATTGGTTTTAATCTCAAAAATCATTACTTAATGATTATTCAACTTTAGGAAAATTAATCCTGTATTTAACTGGGTTAAAGAACAAATGTAATTTGAAACATAGTTCACGATAAACGCAAATCATCTTCCATTAACTATGGAATCTTTAAGGAAAACAGATTAATATATAATCGATATAAATTTCTGTATCAAATCAATACTTTAAATGGAATAATGAAAAAGCCTTTTAAATTCCATATATAGTAACGGTTTTCCTTTATAGAAGCTCATCTCGATTATTACCAAATCGAATTCCATTCAATTCCAATTTAATATATTAAATTGGAAAACTTTACTTTGGAAAATTTCCATTAAATCTTAATATAAAGAATTATAAATTCCAAATCATCTATTCACTGTTAAATGGGGTTAAAGAACAAATGTTATTTAAAACACCATTCACGATAAACCCAAAATCCAATTTCAATTCAATTCCAATTAAATATCAATTAATTTGAAAACTTCTCTAAATCTTATTTAAAAGATTTATTCTTTTCTCATTGGGGTTTAAGAACAGTGTTAATAAAGGCACCGTTCACGACAAACTTAAAATCCAATTTGATATTAAATACAAGGCTCTGAATAGAAATTATATCGGCTTATATTCAATATCAAATTCTAAAACCAACCAATATCGTATTGGGAATAACCATATATATATATATATATACACATGTCTTCCAACTTCCTCAACAATTATCCGTATAATCACGGAATCCAATATCGAAATATCCGAAGATAATTTCCATTCCAAATCCTTTCCAATTCGCATGTCGGAAAATTTTAACTAGTTCATTTAGATAAAAATATATTTTTATCTTTCCAAAACTGGAATTTTTCATCCAAAACCCTTTTCAAATCATTTATTATGATTTTACATCAGTTTCCCATATTTTTAATAATTTTAATATCACCATTTCAGTCGGTTTCCAAAAACGGCCACCGAATTGCATCCATAGCGACCTTTTCCAAAACTGATTTGGACATATCTTGAAATCCAACTATTCAAATTAAAATCTCTTATATTCATTAGAAAGATCTTTCCGATACGAACCCAACGGTTCCAGTTTTAGGAGAATCCGACGGTCGGATCTCCCGTTACATCAATTTGAAGTTAATGGTCGAAATTCGTGAACGGTCGTTGCGCGACGCGTTCTATTCAAGGCATTATATAATATATATATACCATCGATTTCTATTTAATACATATTTTATAAACCATTTATAAATTCGTTTTAAAACGATTTCAACTTCATTTTCAGTTTTAAATCAAAATTGAATATTTTATGTCATTATAATATTAAAATGATAATATTTTCAAAATATAAGATTTTGAAATCAATTCTTTTCAATATTTATTATAAAATAAATAAAATCGATTGATAAACCCGTTCGGGTTAAAATGGCGAATATATACTTACTCGGCTTCATGTATTTTTATATTTTCATGTCCATCCATAATTGGACATCAAAATCATATTTTGATTATTCAGTGAATATGATTTTAAAATATTTAGTATTTTTAAATATTCATTATTTTAAAATATTCGTTATTTTCCGAATCAGAATGCAACATAATCAATTACCATATAATTTCAGTTATACGGATTTCATTCGTCACATGTATTCAACAATAATGATAAATAATTATTAAACAGTCAATTCACATTCAGAGTGCAATTTACAACTGTATAAGCATTAAATAATTATATAACGCTTATCACAGTCTGTCGATCAATCGATTAACATATAATGAAATTCAGGGGAGATGTAATAAATTATCATCCCCAGACCCGTGTGGGGTTTCCAAACAACAGTCAATTTAAACAAATCATTGGTTAGTAAATTTAATCAATTCAAATTTGGTTTGAATTATTTTTCTAATTAACCAATTTTCATTATTTGAAATTATAAATGGATATTTATAATTTAATTTCAATAACCACATTAATGTTAACATTATTTTAATATGTTAAGCATTTCAACATCACGAACAAAACACAATACAATCAATTAAATCGTCCATGGTCTGTGGACGAGGGAGGTGAGCTAACAGGCACCGTATACAATTTATAATGATTAAAATTGATAAAAATCAATACTGGAAGTTCTATATATTTTTATACATGAATACAATAACATGATAAAATATAATTTAGTGAGAAGGAGTTCTCACATTGGGTTCCACTCCATCATTCTTTATCTGAAGATTTTATTATTTTTGTTTGGATTTGAAATTACCTGAAATTCTAACGTGCTCTGTTTCAGTTCTGGTCAGTTCTGAACTATAGAGTTTGACTTCACGATCGCATTGCAACTAAAATCAGTGAATTTTGTTTGCGTATGACAAAAATATGGCAGTTTAAAACTTTAGTTACATTTTTAAATAATTAATTAACAACTAAATTCACTAATTACTTCTTAAAGGGTACTAACCCCTTTCTCTTGCAATCGTTACTGTCGACTTCCACCCATTAGGGTTCCACCACCGCACGCTGACCAAGGCACCGGAGTACGATCGAAATACGTCACCAGAAGCAGCGGAGCGGCGCCTCCTTATGCCTCGATTCGTGTGAAACTCGGTGGCCCCTGGTGCTGTAATTCCTGCTTCGAACGACGCGAGCTCTCAGAGAAAATTCCACCACCTCGCTACGAATTCTTCCATCTCTACCATTGATTCCATAGAACACTTTGAGTACTAGATTTTTGCCTTTAGAAATTTTGAAATCCCTTGTTTAGATTAGAAGAAAAATCGTGAAGAAGTTGGGAGTGAATCCGCCGTTAATCGCAATAGCGGCGCGGAAATAGGTTTAGGTTTTTTTTATGGAAAATTGGAAATATTTATATAAATATATATTCATTTAATAATTAATTAATTATTTCTAAAAGTGCTTGTTTATTGATTTGAACTTCAAATCAAACCCAACGACTGCTGCCCCTAGTTATATACCCCCACACCGGACACAATGGGATATGTTTTGTAAGCCAACTCGACTGTTTCAGTCAGTTTTTCTATAAATTAAAATATAAATCAATATATTGAATTTTGAACGTACATTTTAATTTAACGGAGCCACATACTGACTCCAAAAATTACAGAAAAATTATATCTAGCTATGTTTTGACAGTGTCCAAACAAAACTAATTTCGTCGAATTTGGAGATCGTTTGAAAAATGGTCTTTTTCCAGTCGATTAAATTCAAGCTGAAATTACCAAACACATTTAAATTCACCACACTCACATATTAATTTCAAAAATAATGAAAATTGAAACCTGACAATAATTTGACATTCCGGATCCAACAAAAGTGGTTTCGTCGATAAAAGAGGTTGTTTGCAAAATGTCAATTTTTAAGGGCTATATATTATTTAAAATATATATAAATTCCATAGCGACTATTTTAAATTTTAAACTGGCCATAACTTTCAATTCTCGTTATGAAATCTGAATTTTTCGCATTCATTAGAAAGATATAATTAAATAGATTCTAATGTTTCTAGTTTTACTGAAATCCAATATATTTTGAAATCTGTACACTCAATTGAAATTTAAAATTGAATTTTCAAACTACCGCGCCATTTCAAACTCTATTTATAATTAAAATAAATTTATATGTTCTAACTTCGATTTAAATAAATTTTAAGTCATTATTATTTAAAATAAATCATTTTAAATATTCAAAATCCATTAAAATCGCTAAAATAAAAAATTTAAATTGGTTTAGAAATTCTGGGTTGTTACAACACGTTTGCTATAAGTGCTTTTATGAACAGTTATTTTGCTATTGTTTATATTTATAAAAAATAGTTTAATGAAAAATTTACATAAAAATAACAGACGAAGCTAACATTTTCAATTAAAAAACCATATTTATCATTTTTACATTATAACGGTGCATATGCAAATGAAAATGATAGAACAACTTTCAACTTATGCCTAATAGCTGTTAGGATTATCTCGCATGTTGTTAATGAGGAATGGCGGTTTGAATATAAAAGTTCCACATCACGAAATAAATTAAAGGAGTGGAGTATAAATATGAGTTGGTAGGTATGTAATATTAGAGATTCCTTTTGTTACAATAATGTGTGTACCAACTCATATGCGTGCGCCCTATGCTGGAGCAAGGGGGGTTTTGATCCAACCGTCGTTACATAACAGTGGTATCAGTACCGAACGTTACAGACTGGGTCATGAAGACAAAGATAGCGCTCTTAAAATACTCGAATACATCTTTCTAATCCTCTAGTTGAATGCACCTTTATCGCATCCATGTGAATATGTCAGTGTATGTATGTAGATGCATGCATTCTGTTTAACGTGTTCACTGTATTATTTCTAACTATAATGTTCTTGGTTTTTAAGGTATTCTACAAGGTAGAAGTTTATGAAGGCAATATTATTTCATGCAACTAGCATCATTACAACTCTTATATACAAGAACGTTTTCCCCTCTATTACTTCGTCATCTTCTATTTTTTTGGGAAACGCTGACCGGTTTTTAAGGTGACCACAAACACCTTTACTAAAGTAAAAGGAACTGGTACTCTACACACGCACAGATTAACAATCTAGTTTGAAGTGACCAAACAATGTCAATACAACATAATAGCTAAGATAACGACATGACCAGAGTACAGAATTGTAAAACTAGGGAAGCTACATGTCTTTACAATCAGAGTCATCCTCATAAAAGGAACCCATGTGGGGAGTCATCTTACGCTTATATGACCAGAAGCAAAAGGCCAAATCGTCAACTAAGGAAGGAGATAATAAGCGATTCCTATACCATATAGTGTCCTGCATGTGCTCTTAGGTCACTTCTCTAATTTCACCCTTATCCCATGGAATCATTATCTTGCCTTTAGGTCTGTAGAAGAGACGCCTGCACTCTTCCACCTCATCACCAATAAATATAAAGAAATAATTCTCTTTGTCACAAAGCATTTCAGAGAGGGTATGCACCAAGGCAAGCTCATTCTCATTCCATGAGATGTTAATATCAGGTGGAACATCAGGCAATAAAGAAAAAGGAGGCACATCCTCCACATGTACATCCTACGTGTTAGTAACAGTATCCACCGTAGTTAGTTCATCAGCAAGGACTTCAATTCTGGTCTTACGCACTCATATCCTACTAGAAGGACAAGGCAAAGGGGATTTTTGAAGGGGCGAAGAAACTACAGAAACATCACATGAATCCACTGTATGACCAAAAGACTTGAACGTGGTGCAAACATTAGGTCTCCATTTGTATCTAACCTCAACTAGATATTCTCAGTCTTCAAGTCTTACTTTGATTTAAGAAGGTAACGACTTATCTGGGGTAATCTTAATCAATGATCAGGAATAAACTAAGTTCCTCCTGGCTTCAATGTTTGCATCAAAGCATTTCAGTGTTCCAATATAGAAAGCTAAACAGTTCAGACCAAGAAGTGGTTGTAGAATAGAGGGCACATGAGTAAATTGAGTCCATACCAGGATGGAAAGGACCCGCTCTTTAACCTTATCGAATGACTTGCTCCAAGGTGTGACTATGAATGGCTTACCATCTATAATTGTCGGCACTGCCAACACACGAAGTTGTTCCTCAGGTAATGAGAACTTCAAGTAATAGATGCCATCAACGAAAGTTAAGCGCATGGCTCCTCGAAATCTCCACGACTTACGACACTCATTGATCATATCAACACCCAGAGGCTTATTACCCAAGAAAAATCTGACTAAATGATACTTCCAAAACGTTGATGCTTCATGGAATCATTCTGGAGGAGGGAACAAACCTTGCACATCATAGAGTATGGTGAAATCTGCTGGTGAATAAGCACCGACATTTTTGGGGAGAGTGGAAAATAGGGAATTCCACGTGGGCTTACCAAGTGCCTGGTGTGACACAAGATTGATTGGGAAATTAAATCGATCAGATGGCGTGTGCTGCAGCTTTCAAAAGATACTTATAACACAATATAAAGTAAACACGACCTAAATTTGTTGAGTGTTACATTGGAATCAAATAGTGAAATAGCGACAGTGAGAAAAATATATCCTACAGTAGTTATAAAACACCGACGAATGATATAGAATAATATGTTTTAAACCATGCTATAAGTATCCTATGAGCATCTTTTGAAATGGCGTGCGTTGCAGCTCTCAAAAGATACTTGTAGGATATTCATAGCATGGTTTAAAACATATTATTTTATTTCATTTGATATATATTTTTCTCACTGTCACTATTTCACTATCTAATTCCAGTGTAACACTCAACAAATTTAGGTAGTGTTTACTTTATTTTGTGTTTTGAGTTTTCAACGTTAAATTCAAAATATGCAAATATTTGAAGGGTAACAAAGGTGATGGACTAAAGGTGGAGGGGTAATGGAGGGGATGAAGGATGGTGGATGGATGAATTTGCTGTTGTTCTTCCGTTGTTTCTTAAAATACGGAAAATCATAAAATGTTGTCTTTTGTTTTTTGTGTTAACTTCATTTTGTAAAATGATCATTTTCCACACTATGTATGCATCGTTCGAACTTTTGCACGTACGAAAACCCAAAAATAAAAAATAGAAACCGAACACACCCTAGTGTTTAACTTGATTTATGCAAACTTCATCACTCATGTAAGTGGGTGTTATGCAACGACGGTCTAAACAAATCTCCTCTCCCTCCTGCATAGTGCGCATGCATATGACTTGTCACACACATCCAACACAAGGAACCCTGATAGTACGTGCCTACCAACGCATGTTTTTACTGCGCTCTTTCAATTTATTCCGTAATGTGGGACTGTTTATTCAAACTATCATTCTTACCTTAACAACATGCGAGACAATCCTAATAGTCACCCTCTTGACTCGCATCATATGAGTATCTTTTGAGAGCACTGTCTTGCCTGCATGGCCCAGTCCATAACCTTCGGCTCTGATACTACTGTTATGTGATGGAGGTCTGAAAAAACTCCCCTCCTTCTTGCATATGGCACACGCATATGAGTTGGAACACACATCTTTGTAACAAATGAAATCCCTGATGTTATGTTTCTATCAACTCATATGTTTACTTCACCCCTTCAATTTATTCCATGATGTGGGACTATTATTTCAAATCATTATTTCAACTAATCCTAACAGTTAGTAGGTTTGTATGCATTTTCGAACATCAACAATTTATTTCTGCAAAGCAACAAATATTGTAGACATCTTATTTAACTCGGCACAATAACATACAACATGAGAAAAGATGCAAAAATGGATATTAATCATTTTTTGGTTCATGCTTGATGATTCTCGATATCAGTATGTAAATTATCGTGTTTGTAAAATATTTTTGTACCTACTTTGTTTTTGTTACTTAAAATATTGTTTAACCTTCTTCCTTCCACCACCTCAGTGTTTTCTTGCTTTTATAGCATTTATTCTCGAAACAATTCTACCTATAAACTGTTGCATCCTTATCTCTTAAACACAGATGGAATGGAATTCTATCTACCGATATAGGACTCATCTTATTCACATTACATTTAGGAGGATTTCTAGTTACATTTTCCAGAGTTTGGTCAGCTAATTTTAACTTAACTTTTTTACCAGCGTTAAAAACATTCATTATTACTATTAAACTGACGTCTTCAAAATCTAAGACCATATCTTGTTTTATGTTATATCTTCTCCTTTTATGTAGCAACCTGAATTTTTAAATAGAATTTAATTAATGGTTTGATTTGAATTTAAAATTTTAATTTTTAAATTTCAATTTATTCTTAATCATAATGAAATAAGTGAATTTGATTTTCAGTATAAACAAATAAGAACCGCTTGAATAATAAAATTAAGCAATTGTCAAATAAAAATATGATTGTTAAATTGATTAAATTTGTGTCATTTGAATTTAATTAAATTCTTAAAAATTAAATTTAAATAACATGTTTGAATTACTAAGTATTTTAACTTGTCAAATCGATTAAAATGTAAAATATTCTGAAAAAGTCAGTTTTATCAAAAGTTATCAAAGGAAATTTAAAAGTCTTGAAATTTAAAAAAAATAATATAATTTGACCTAAAATTATATAAAGTTTTCCATTTTTTTTCCCATGAAAATCTACTTCCGTTTGCTCCAGATTTAACCTTTTTTGTGAAAAACTACGCAAATAGGACCGCATTTGCACTGTAATCTCTCCTACATATGTTTAAATTGAGATTTAGTTGCATGGGAAAGCTATTTATGCCACATGATTATTTTATTAAATATTACGTTACAATCTAAGCGGACTTCTAGAATGATTATTTATGAATCTTTCTTCTTTGTATTTTCATTTCAATTTAAGCCGAGGCCGTTTTTTCTTTCTTTGTCTTTAACCCTTCTTCCTTTTTTCTCATTAAATTTCTTCCAATCTGAAATTTCTTCCTTTCACAATTCGATCCCCATATCAATTCTAATTGTTGTAATGATTTCTAATCTATATCTCTATTTTTAATCAATTACAATTTCAAATTTTAATTAATTTGGAAATTGTGAAAACCTAGATCTAAAAATGCAAACAACCTTCCTTCCATTGACCACTACTACCACCTAGGACCTCTATCACTGACCTGACCTCACTTGGCCTACCATCCTTCATTTCAAGCAAGCAGGCATCACCTGAAACCCTATCCATGACCACTTTTCCCTTTGAAGCAAAAGCCTTCTTTCTTTCTTTTTTAGATTTTAACCTGTGTTGCAAAAGTCGTAATTTCCTATTAAAATAATCTAAATTTGTTTTTCTTTATCTCAAATTGTTAAAATTTGAAATAGCTACAAATTTCATGTTGAAGACATTTTCAAATTTTGAATTCTTCTATGCTGAAATCCTAAATCTTTCAAACACTCTTTTAGGTCTAGCTATTTGACCCAAAAATTTATCTATCGTTGTTTTAGTCGTTTCTTCCTCAAAATTATCAAAAACTAGTTATTATTTTTTTTAATTGAAGAGAAAAGAATTTTCAAAAACTTTTCAATTGATGACTTTTTCAAATTCTGAGGTTAGTTGTTCAAAAATAAATTTCAAATGATCAAACTTTTTATTCAGTATTTGTAAATTTTGAAAAAAAATCCAAATCCATCTTTTGTGGCCAAAACACCCCTGCCTTTGACCACTCCCATCGACCCTGCCATGAGTCGACTGTTGTGTATGTGTGTCGGTGTGGTATGGGTTGTTGTGCGTGTATTTGTGTTGTGCTTAGAACTAAGAAGTGTTGTGATAAAGCTGTAGAGCATGTGAATGAGATGCGTCAGTTCAACTGTTCAATCCTAATTGCTGTTGGTTGGAGAAATATTTTGTGTGAAATATTTTATATGATATATATATATTGCTTCACGCAAATATATATATATATATATATTATAAAATAAGAAGAAGTGTTGATTTTGTGCCTAGAGCTTGGGTTGATTTGTCGTAGAAGTATTTTATTTCAAGTTAGTAGTTAGATTCGCTTGATTCAATCTTGCTTGCTTATGTCCTTCCAACTTCTATATCAGTGTTCATATTAGCCTGTATCATCTTCCTTTTATTTGCAACACAAGATAGGAACCCTCAATCGTGATTAACATTTTCATTTGGTAAATTGACATCACTTTAAATGACATATGAAACGTTAGTATTGCCCTTTCAAAACCGATTTGTTTGCTATAAATTTGTGTGCATGTGACACACAAACTTTAACATATATAACACGAATTATTTGCAAGTACTATTTGATTGTTGTGATATATTATGACGCATGGGTGTTATCTGTAGTGTTATACTTATTTGTTCTCACAGTACTAGTTCCATATATATCTATAAAATCATTATGGGTTGAAATGATATATATACTAAATAATTGTATAGATTTAGATTTGTCATTTCAAAAAAGTACGATTTTTTAAATTTTCAAAGGTACGTCTCAGAGGTCCAATTGTTAGCGGTGACAAGGGCCTTTCCAATTTCAAATCTATGCAAACTCCTCATTTCCCTTCATTATCTTCTTTGCCCTCTTCAATTCAATCTTGTCTCTCTTCCTTCCTCTCTTCTAATCCCTTGCTTTTCGCCTGGGTATCGGAACACTGAATCATGATTTTAACCATATTTACCTACCCTTTCTCCTTTACACCCCTTACTTCCTCAGACCCTCACTTCCTCGTATCCATTTCACCGAGCTTGCGCTTGTCTTCTCTCTCTTCTCGAGGCATGGTTGACCTCCTGGTTTTTTTTGGAATTTATAATGTTCTTTTGCTAGTAGATCTAGAGAAAACCCTACTATACGATGCCCTATAATGCTCAACTTGAGGTTTCCTAGCATGTATGGTCTTCATTGCCAAATGAATTTATTCCCCATGTTGTTGGCCAAAGTCAGGTGGGTTAGGGACGATTATGGTGTTTTATAGTTCTCTAGTGAAGTTACGTTGGTTGTTCTGGCAATTTTTAGTTGTGGTCTCGACTTGCTTAGGCCTGAGAGTTTCGGTCCCAACGCGGAGTTATTAAGATAGCAGTAACTTCTCACATCTTGGTTTGTTTACGCAACTCACTTAACTTCGAACCTGGTTGTATAAGCCTTTCTTTATCAATCGAGATGATTGGGGAAGCAAGCACAGTCACTGCTTGGTCAGTTATTGTAGAAAGTTTTACTTTTCCTGTCTGATTTTTGGTTGTGTTAGGACAAACAAGGTATTTGATATTCAATGATACTGAGATAGTCATCTTGGAGTTGATTGGAACATTGATTGGTTGTGCTGCTGTGGGATGTTGGAGTTAAGTCTTTGTGTTTTGGGTCTAATTTTGGGTGTTTGGATTTGTTGTGTTGTGTTAGCAAGTGAGTTCCCATGGATAGTTGAAGGGTTTTACTTGGGGTGGTCTCGAGATTTGGCGTGCTGGTCTTTGTTCTCGGTCACCATTACAGCAAGCAAGGTGAAGCATTTGCTCTTGTATTAGCTACTTTGGCTGGTTGTTTTCTTCCCCTCTATATTTCAACCTCCTCAATAGGCCTTACAGGAGATTGTCCTGGCATCTTGTCTTGCCTTGTCATGCCTGTTGTGTTGCTTTGCATTGTTGAGGGATATGGTCTAGGCAGTGAGTTATAAAGTACTGATGTGATATGAACTTAGAAAGACTTTATACCCTCCTTGTTGGTCCAATATGCTATTGCATGGGGTTCTGTTTTTAGCTTTCCGGTGATGTGATGTTACCTTTTGGGTAGACTAAGTATGTAATTTGCTTTACAGGATCACTACGCCATAAACAGCTAACGCAACGCAAAAAAATTGTTCACATTAGCCCAAAAAATGTTGGCATAGGTCTTTGGCAATGTTTTTATGGTGATGTAATTTTCACCTTGTTGCAGATATCAAAGGAAATGTTTTGACTATCTACGTCAACACAACAAATATTGTTACATTAGATAGCAACATCCTAAGGTATCTGTAGCAACATCCAAAAATGTTGCTATAGATATTAATTTTATTTATATATTTTGTGGGACCCACAATGTGGGGCCCATTGGGTCCACGCCCCCAACCTAATCCCATCCCTACGACAACATCTTGTATGACTATTGCAACATTATTTCAGCAACATTTATAACTCGATGGCAACCTATAATAAAGCTACTGCAACACTACACCGAAAAGACATTAAAAGGCACAATATCACATAAATACTTGCATAATACACAGTACATAGTACACATTACAATTTGTACAGTACTTATAACTTGCATAAACATCATAATATGCAGTACACAGTAGACATCACAATTTGTCAACAACTACAGTCGGATTTTCATAAATGAGGCTAAGAGCTATTTCCTCCAGCCGAATTTTCATTGTCATTGGACATGGTTGCGGAAACTAGTTCATCTAGATTCGAATCTAGGTTAGCATCGCCTAATTTTTTAAGCACCCAAGACCAACTCTCTCGTACCTTCTCATTCACCTTCGATTCTAGTTGTGCTTCCATTTCTTCAATAACCTTTGCCTTAAGTCCTTTATATAAGCATTTGTAAGAGCCTCGGCTGATTGTTTTGCACACTTTGCACGCCTCACTATAAGAAATGGACGACCATGTGATATTCTATTCGAATTATTGTTTCAATTGTACTTCCTCCTTCTCCACTGGCCATTGCCTTTTGAAGCAAGTCCTACAAATTAAAGCCACATCAAAATTACCCTACAGTAAATGCAGAGAATGTAGCAAGTGCTTACGCATGGAGTGAAAGCAACAATGCTTACATATGGAGAGAATGCAACAAATTACCCTATAGTAAATGCTTACATATGCAGCAAATATGTGCAGCAAATGCAGAGGAAGCCATATTTTGGAAAAAAAAATTGTTTATGTGCATGTAATTAGAAAAATATTTTGTAACATGTACAATGGTAAAAACTGAAGAAAAAAAAAACAATGTGCGTTTGCGATCAACCATCATCATATGGTTATAGGCAAGTAAAAGGCATATGTATAGCCACATTCATATTGTAGAGATAACAGAAGGACGTCTTTATCGACAGCCATAAATATTTTATGATAAAAACCGATTGAAAAGCAGCATGATTCAATTAGAATGTTACATGTATAATCAAGCTACGGTTTTACATGCCTATCTCGATGTCAAGTGCACAAATGTCATGAAAACAGAATCAAGTGCACAAATGTCACAAGTGCATGCACAGAGCACAAGTGCACAAGGTTACTGGTGCAAAACTCAAGTTCAAAAAGTGTTTCAACAAATGCGCATACGACTCTTCATGGGAGCTTGCTTTCTAACTGTTTTATGAAACGTGCAATTCTGTTGGCATTTTAGCCAGCTTCCTACATCATTAGCGAACAAAATATCGCGTATATTTTAGCCAGTTTCCACTGCTTGACCTTCACATAACAAGGCTGGAGTGTAAATATTTGATAAATACAAAATACAACCGTTATGTGCTTCAAACAACGACACCCAGTAGCCACCATCAATATGCCCAATGTGACGAAAGAAATTTCGCTCGATCCGAATCAGTCGCTAAACCGATCTAGACCGTTTGAAACGCCTGATCGTTTTTGAGAACACGACAAAACAGAACGCATACAAAAGAACATTTCCTTGTATATTACAACAATGCATCAGATTGCAAGAATATACAGAGTATAAATGAATATTACGCAGAAATATCAGAGATTTAAATTACATTTAAATACATAGCAGCGGAAAATAATACAATGCACAACTGAAGGAGATATACGGATACAAAGCTTTCCGGATATCGTTCCAGCTGTAAACCACGATCCTGTGAATAAAAATCTGCAAAACCAAAACTACTAGCTGCCCGTGTCAAAATAAGGGCACTCAGAGTTTAGGTTAAAACAATAAACTCCAGGTCAGTCATGGAACTGGTGTGAGAACTAAAACAGTTGTAAATCTTTATATTAAAGTTAGGTAAATCAAGGGACCACGCCGTATAACACGGAACTGGTTTCCTTTCAAGAATACCAGTGCATAAAACAAACAGTGCAATGCTAAATAAAGAAAAATGAAGCTATTATAAGACCCAGGTCCCATCACACAATGCAACGCAGCCGGAGGATAGGGTTTTCCCTTATAATAGCCAAACATGCTTGGTACGTTTTAAAAATCAAATCATTTGATACTATTATCAGTGTATAGTGTATAAAACAATTTCAAATCATAAATATCAATCATAGGCGGCATGGGTACCATATATCATGTCGCCATACTAGTTCTACAATTAAAACCGCAAAATCACGTATTTGGAAATTGGATTTCCATCGATGAACCGAGGCCAGGGATCGTCCTCTACCGATTCGAGACTGTCTAGCCCGAGTCTCAGGCAAGCACGCAGAAAAGCCTTGGATCGTCAGGGCCGGTCCATCGATGTGGATTATTATGCTTGAACACTACGTTTCCCCTCCCTTTGCGGCGTAAATGAGCCAACGAATGGCTCCATCGGACCCGGATCGTCCGATCTAACCGAGGCGCCTCGCAACAGCAACAACCACACAGGTGAAAAGTATATAAATGTCAGGGCTGGTAGGTCACTGACACCACCCTAGCTAGAAAGAAACGCATGCCCTCCCTGAGGTCCTCTCCCGTTTTTGGTTCACAACCGGGGTGCGAGGCTCGCGAATTCACGTTACACAAAGCTGTGCCACACAGGCTGTGCTTTGATCATCACCACAAGACTTTGCTTTTCAACAGAAGCCTCGAACAATTGCATCTTAGCATGCCACACAGGCAAACCACTCTATGCAACCGATATCAGTCACACAGAATGAAATCCAATGTCAGACACACAGTCCATTTACAAGTCCGTTCTGGGTCTGAACGAAACCGGAGGCACTTTCCTCGCATATCCATCGATCTCCAAGCACATCTGGATGACCACCGATTGATTCCCTCATCTTGGGTGTACAACCCAATCAAGATCATCAGTAATCACCCAAACGATGTGAAGACTTCCGGTCTTCAACCACCGTCTTCATCTTCGACTTATCGTCGTATCAGTTATTCAGAATGGGATAAATCCGGTCTTTTCGAATAATTCGCGTATATTTTAATAAGTGTTACACAAACACAACATACGCCTCATTCCAATTCATCAGTCACTAACCGTAAATTAATCAAGAGAATAATTTCCCAAATATTAACCCCGACGGCCGAAACCAACATCAGATCAATATCCAGAAAACCATTCTGCTTGGCTAACCGACAGTTAGTTTCTAAATTTCACATTCATAGGGAAAGGTTCCCATTAATTTTATCCAAGATAAATTCCTTGAATTTACTCTTTAATCATCTTTTGAATTTCGATTCAACTAGTCGGGATTAACGAACCTTACCGAAGTAATCATTTGTTTTAATTTCCCAATCCCAACCTATTCATCCCATGAAGTAAAACTGGTTATACTTCATATCTAACACCAAGGTGTTATCGGTAAATTCAATTACCATTTCACGTTCAAATCTAATTAAAGATTTAACTATCGCCTAGAGCAAAACTGGTGATACTCCATTCTCGATTATTTCAATCTAATTAAAGATTCATTAAAACTCCACTTAATTTTAATCGTTAACTGGGTTAAAGAATCGGTGTCATTTAAAACACGGTTCACGATAAACCCAAAACCACATTCCATTAATTATCGGGTTAAAGAACGAGTGTTATTTAAAACACTGTCCACGATAAACCCAAAAATCAATATCAATTCAATTAAATATTATTTAATTGGTACACTTCATTAAATCCAAATAAAAAGATTTAATCTTTTCTCAACTGGGTTCAAGAACAGTGTTAGTCAAGACACCATTCACGACAAACCCAAATCACATTTGATATTAAATACAAGGCTCTGAATAGAAAATATATCGGCTTATATTCAATATCAAATTCTACGACCAACAGATATCATATTTGAAATAACGATATATATATATATCTATATCTTTCAAATTTCCATAACAACATCTGTATAATCACGAAATCCAACATCGAAATATTCCGAAGACAATTTCGATTCAAATCCATTCCAATGCAATCATTGGAAATTCTGGTTATTTTCAAAACAATTTCAAATTCAATTTATTTATTAAAAATAAATAGAATTATAATTCCAGTTCAAAACTAGTTCATTTCGATAAAAATCTATTTTTATCTATTCAAATATGGAGTTTTTCAGCCCAATTTTTCCCAAATCATTTCTTATGATTTTACACAAATTATTACTATTTTTAATAATTTTATCAAGGCCCGTACAGTCGATTTCCATCAATGGCCATCGAACTGCACTTACAGCGACCTTTTTCAAATTTGATTTGGACATAATTCCAAATCCAACTGTTAGATTTCTAATTTCTAATATTCGTTAGAAAGCTCTTTTCGATACGAACCCAACGGTTCCGGTTTTAGGAGAATCCGACGGTCGGATCTCCCGCAATATCCGTTCGAAGTCAATGGTCGAAATTCGCGAACTGCCGCGGCGTGGCGCGTTCTATTCAGGCCATTATATTATATATAATATATATATAATATATACTTCATCGATTTTCTTTTCAAAACGATTTTTAATTCCATTTCCATTCATTTTCAATTCAATTTGAATTTCAAATTAATTCAATTTCAATTCAAATTCATTTCTATTCAATTTCTATTCGAATTCATTTCAAAACGATTGCAATTTTATTCGAATTCATTTCAAAACGATTTCAGTTCTATTTATAATTATATATAATTATTTATATTCTAACGACGATCTATATAATATATACGATCGAATTCTATTCAAAATAAATTTCTCTTCGATATTATTTAAAATAATTCATTTTAAATAATCAAAATTCGTTAAAATTGCCAAAATAAAAATTTTTAAACTGGCCCAGATTTTCGGGTTGTTACACCCAAGCAAACTAAATTTTTATTTTAATCTATGATAGGGAAGCATTCATTATACAAAAAAAACAAAGATACCCATGTTTGGCTTTAACCATACATAGGGAACAAAATTGCATATTTATTTTAATATTGCTCGTTGACAAGTTGACACATCTATACAACGGAATCTATACTATAACATGTAGCATGCAATACAAAACATAAAGTTCATGAGCAAACATGCACATCAGCAAGACATGAACAAAGTGCAACATGTACAAAACTAAATAAAATTATTACAAAACAAAAATATTACTTACAAGTTTGTACTTCATTACTTCAGGACAAGACACGTACTCACGTCCATATGTTCTCTTACGACTTTTAAGAAAAAGTGTTGCATCGGATGGTGTATCCTGCTACAAGTTCAATAGATAGTTTAGCATACACTCTCTTCAGTCAAGAAGCATCTAGGCTAACTACTTCATGTCAATAGCTACCACGCTATCTCCTCTAGAAAACTGTAATTAATAAACAACTGTAAAGTATCACATACCATATTATGACGAAGCTGGGCGAATGACTTTGGACCAGCGGTGTGTGTGTCTTGATACGACTTTCGGAATTTTTCCTGGCTCTTTTCTAAAAAATACACAAAAAACAAAGTACTCGTATATCTCACAAAAAACCAAGTACTCGTTTATGTTGTGAAATAAATAATATGTATGTAACCTGAATCTCCTCATCTGTCCAATACCTCATGAGCACTTTAAAGTCCTCCAATGGGATGTTGTCCATCTTATTTTCTAGCCTCTCCTCATCGACCTCATAAGCTTTATAATAAGCTGTTTTTATGCGACTGCACCCCCTCCAACAGTCACGAATAGACTTCAACACCCAATTTTCACATTCATTGGGAATAATATACCATTGCTAAAATATAAATCAAAGATTAAAAGACTAAATAAATCATAATTCAACTACATTATAGTTAATGGATCAATAATACTTATTGAAGTAAATTTCAGCTACACTATAGTTAATAATAATTTACCTGAAAATAATTCCATAGAGTTTGTTTCAACTTTTCGGGAACATCCGACCAAGATTTATACGTAAGTGGCACATCCCTTTTCAATGTTCCTAAAAAGTTGCTCAATTCAGATATTACTTTTTCATCATTTGAAATAGGTTGGAACCACTCGTTCATCCCAATTACAACTCTTTTGTCGTACGCCCTTGTGTGAACATTAGACATATTTTTTTGACCTCTGAGTCTTCTAGGAACTTTATTTTTTATCTTTAATTAAAATGAAAAGTCCCGTCAAATAATAACATATAAATCATAATGTAGATTCGATAATTAAATATTAATCCCACCGTATTATTAAATATTATTATCACATCAATTCAACACCTGCTTCAACTTCTTCAATTTCAATGTCTGCCAAGACGTTCTCCGCTACATCCTTATTTGCCATACCACTTGCACTAGATTTAGCAATAATTTTCTTTTGTCATTCCCGCAGAGCCAAATAATTAGCCATTGTTCCTTGTCCTTCAACATCCTTCTCAATTGAACTTACTAACAACCTTTGGCTTGGGCTCGGGGTTCTAAACATATCATTTTCCTTTGCCTTACCAGTAACTGAACATGTTTCTAGTCTCCAAACAGGTTTGGGCTTCTCTACTTTTTTTAGTTATCTAAATTATATATATATATAAGTAGGAAATAAGATTTGATTTTATAGTCATTATCTTCAGAAGCATAAAAAATAAGTTATGTAGCTCTCATACACCTTTCGAGGACTTTGTGAAGTATCATCTTCACTATGCTCCTCATGGTTCGGATTATATTCCCCACTATCCACATCATTTTGCATCTGTTCTTTTCCTTTTACTTTTTTTTGGCTTGCATTTATCAGTTCAGCTAAAATTACATGCACACCTAGAGAAGCGAGAAGTTCGCTGTTCCTCATCAAATTCTCAGCTCTATGTATTTCATAGTCTTTTAGAGATGGTGGAGGTGGTACATGAACATTCCGCAATTATATAGTAAACCGGAAAATCATAGTAAGTATGTTGCAAGAGTGGTACAAAATATTCAAATTACAATAAGATCATCATAATAAGAATTATTAGAACATGCTTGCCATTTTCATTCATATCTTCGTCTTCCCATGGTTGAATATGTGATTCCAACTTCTTCTTAACACCTGATTAGTTCAGACTCACTGTTGAATTGCTGATTTTTTTTCTATGTTGCCTTCCGATGATTTACCGTAGCAGTTGACTTTAGATTAAGGGTTTCATTGCTGGGTTTTGGATTATTCAGCCTTGCCGACTTCCGAGGACTTTTCACCTCAGCTATCTTTTGATTCATGGTTGCATTGTTGGGTTCTGGATTATTCAGCCATGTCGACTTCCAAGGACTGTTCACCTCAACTATCTTTTGATTTGTGGTTGTGTTGGGTTCTTGATTATTGAGCAATGCCAACTTCCGAGGACTGTTGGCTTCAGTTAACTTCCTGTTTTTTGGTTCTATTTTAGTTGATGAGTCATCACGTACTATCATTTTAGTGGTTTTGTAACTACAACAAATCATACAATGATACTATAATCATGATCTTTAAATGATATAATATCACAATCAAATTTTTTTTTGCTATACCAAAATATCACAAATATGTAAATGATTATATATATATATATACCTGTAATCAGATTCAGTGGCCTTGGTCGAATGATTACATGAGTTGCATTTGCTTTAGTGGCTCAATTGCAGTATCAACAACGTTATCGATATAAAATTCCAAGTTGCTACCATTGTTTGCTCCATTAACATACTCTACGAGTTCCGCATCATTCGTCAGTGACTTCCACCCACCCTTCTCACTATTTTTTATATAAATTCCTCATATTTCGTTGTAGAAAAGGTCCTCCTTCACGAACTCCATGAGCACTGTGTACGAAAAGTAGACAGGACCAACGCCCTTTACTATGGTAAAGGTTTCACCAACATATTCTTCCTTCTGAAATGTACCCTTGTGATGAAATGTGAGATGCATGGATCCTCCCATCTTATACAAAATGTGTTTATGTGTGTCCAACAAGAGGAAACCTAAGAAAAGTCGAATTGTTAATACAGGCCGACCTAAGAATTTATAAGCAGTTTAAATCGAAACCCTAAGGTGGTGTGAGAGAGAATTATACCTCAAAATTGAAACCCTAAAGTCATGCTTGAACCCCCAAAACTAAGCCCTAATTGAACCGAAATCATTTAACAAAGCCCGAACCCCCAAATCAAAGCCCTAATTGAACTGAAATCATTGAACAAAGCCCGAACCCCCAAATCAAAGCCCTAATCGAACCAAGGATTCAAAATGTTATTTCTGATTGCAAAAGAAAAAGTTAATTGATTAATGAGAAAGGGGAAATGAAAATAAGATGGCAGGGTACGAAATGAATTACGCCAAAGAAAAATTATTGTTTGGATCAGAAGCGATCAAAATTGATGACGCGTCACGTTCTACAACATTCGATTCACGTGGATCGGGGCTAAGATATGGCAAACTCTACTATAGCAGCATTATATAAAATGTTGCATTATGTTACACTTGCTTAGCTAGGCCAACACATTTTTATAGCTAAGGTAACATACAAAATAGAACGTTGTAGTAGGACCAAAATATTATACCTATCATCACATTTTGGCTGGCAACACCTTGCAAAATCGTTGCATTAGGTCGTTTATAGCGAAGTGGATGCTTTCTTGTATTCTGTAAAAAATGTAATTCCTATTCAAATGTTTTTTAGTTTGACAGTGCATGTTAGATCACCCTGCGTGGAGAATGAAATCATTGTCTAGAAATATATGTTTTGATAATTTAATAAAGCTTTAAATTTATATTATACAAATCTAATTTATAAGAAAATATATGTTTTTAAATATAAATTTAAGAATCTAAATTACAATATTATTTAGTTTAAAATTAAATAATTTAAATTACTTTATAGATAATTAAATAAGTCTTTACATATAGTATAATTATTATTTAAATATTAAAACTATATATAAATATAAACTTTATAAAATAAATAAATTTATATAGATTTTAAAGGAAGATAGAAATTTATGATGACTTGAATTACTTAGACATAATTGAAATGAAATTATCAAGTTAAGATAAATTGATTTTAAGATGTAAAGTCAAATTAATGAATGGGTTTATGAATTTGTTATGATTTTGGAACTTAATTAATGGATTAGATAATAATTTATATTTACTTCCCCAGTGACTTAATAAAAGGATTAGATAGTAAATTAATAAATGGGTTGATTAGATAATAATTTAAGATGACCTGAATTGTTACTTCCTTTGTAGTGTCAACCATTAATTCCAACGTTTACTTGTTGATTAAACTCCAAGGCTAGTTTCCCGACTTAACCTTTTTCTTTACTTGTTTGGGTTTTTGCTAACTCTGAAAAATAATGTATCCAACGGTTATTGCATTGAGTTTTTCTCCTTATTATAGTGAGCCTTTTGCTCTGTCTTCCTTTATCTGGAAACTTCTTTGAGCTTGTTTGTTTATCGATTTTTGTTGTTGCTCCCTGGGTTTTTGTTCGGTTGATTGTATATGTTGGTCTAAGTTATTGTTTGATGTGTTGGTAGTGAGGTTGATGCTGTTTCTTGCGACTTGCCCTTCTTCTGCTTATCCAATTTGTTGTTCATCAGTTATGCTAACTTGTACCGAGTTTGTCTCGCCCTCGGCTCCCACAGCTGCGTAGGTGGTTAATTTTTAGTGTTCGATGAGCAATGTTCCAGTTATCCTGCTTGGTAAGTTCTAAGCTCTGTGTTAATTTTGCTTGGTTTTTTCAGTTAGCAACAGCAGTGTCTTTATCGGTGAGTTTTTGGTTGACCACATGTTTCTATGCACTTGGGTTTTGACTTGCTATTGGTGGTTTGTTGTCTTTTTGAGACTGTATGGTTGCAATGTTTAGGTAGCATTTGGTTTTGGAGAGCTTGTGATGTATGTGTGCTTCATTTGTTTTTGACTTGTTCGGCACTCCATGTTGATATAGATGGTCCACTGTATTCTGTTGAGGTTATGGAAGGCTTTCATGGTTTTTTTTCATGTTAAATTTCTAGCATTTGTGTTGTTATGTAATGACTGGCACTGTGATGAAGTTTTTTCATGGTTCTCTATTGCGTTCATCTTTGTTTCTTTGGAGTTTTCTGCATTGGATGTAATGTCTCATTTGTTGTAATGTTATTTGTTAAGTTTTTTTCTCCCTGCGTGGAGACTTATGAGATTGCCTAAGCAACTGGTTTTGTTTAGAGTAGTCTAGTCCCATAGATTAGCTCCTGTTCGATAAGCTAGACTTGCAGCAGTGGATGGTCCACTATAAAAACCGTTTATGGTGGACGGTCCACCTTAAAATCCGATTGTAGTAGCTAGACATTCGGTCTACTCCTATAGAAGTGTATTTTTTATTTGTTATAATAAAAACTAGTACATACCACTATAAAATCTGGTTGGTCTTGCCAAAAGTAGATATTTGAATCTAAATACAGTTGAAGTTAAATATTTATAATCAATTAAATTGAAATTTTAGATTTACCGATATAAACCTTATAAGATGTGATTTAAAGGTAATGGGAATCTTAAGAATAAAATCGGATAATCCAACTTGAACACTATTTGAAACAAATTGAATTTAAGAATACCTTGATTAAAGCTTTTAATTGGTTGAATTAAAATTTAGAAAATCTAAGTAGAAACAAGTGGAACCTTGGAAACGTGGATGAGTGGTTTTGATTGGACTACTTTGAAATATTTGGTATTTGTATTATTTTATATTAAACTAATTTAATTTATTCTATTTAAAGTTAAATATTATTTTGTAACTATTTTAATGTAACTATTTTTAACATAATTAGTATACATTCTATAACTATTTCACTTATACCATTTTTCTTAAAATTAACTATTATATACTTTATATTTATTTTCAAATCAGACTATTTTATACAAATAAAATTGTTTTAATTGCAATTATTTTATATTGTATTAACAATTTTTGAATAAAAGTTGCTCCTAATTCAAGTTATTGAATCCTAAATGTTAATACAAAGATTTTTTTTAATAATGACCCTTCAGATATAGAAATGTGAAATAAAAATGTAATTTTGTAAATAAATTGTTTTAAAATATGAATATTGAACTTAAATGAAATAATGAACTGTTTTGAAATAAGATTTATGACAATGAAATATCTGAATACAAACCAATATTGTTATTCTTTTATTTATAATACTTTAAATATGGTTTCAAATACATATATGACCATGGTGTGAAATAAACGTTTGGTTGTTAAAGATACCGAAGTCGGTATTAACATACTCTATGTTATACCGATACCACTTTAACAACAATGTATGTTGTGGATTAATCCAGAATGAAGTAGGTTGGTTTGGCGAACTCTACTGGAATAAAGTAAGAGAACGATGATGGATAGCCATGACCTTCGAATCATAATTAAAATGACTAAAACAGAAGTTATACCGTGATTAATAGAGGTATCACCTCTTATCGATACACTTCTTTGATACCATATCTATTACTTTATGATTTGATTGGGGCTCTTTAATTATGGGAGTGCAGTTTGAGGTGGGCGGTAGTTGCGGCTATGCTTTACCACCGGTCCAGGAGTGCAACTGGTAGAATCTTACCTTGGGTATTGCCTCATATGCCTTGTTATATTATCCTGATAGAGCCCTTTACGATTTTGTTTTATGTCATACCTATGGAGTGCCCTCTGATAGTCGCTAGTTTATGGTGGACTTTATGGTAGATGTATAGAGTAGACATTATAAATGGTGTAAGGATAAAAATTTGACCCAGCTTACGCTATTTTCAATATTACATTAACCATAGAACTATTATCATAACGTATCATATTATATAATATCTAGTTTAACGAATCCTTACAAAATGGAATCCCAAACATTCTTTATGTTACTGGTGCACTTTTTTCAGCATTTCACTTGAGTTGATTTACTATTGAGAATGTTAATCCTAACTCAAGTGTTTTCCTTTTTTGACTTGTTTCTTGAGTCAGATTGAGGAGTTTAGCTTTGGGGGTTCATCTTTTGAGAGCTGGAGATTTATTGGAGATTCAGCTTATTATCTATCTGCTATCACTATCTTGGTGATTCGATTATTCCATTTCTATCATTTGTTTCTCCACTGAACATTTACGTATTTAAGATTTCTAATGTATTAATTTATTACTCTGATATTATGTATTTTGATTTTAATTTTGCAATTAGTAACTTCATGACCTGCTAAGTTATTTATTCCATTGCGAGTTATTCTGCTATTTTGTAAAGACCTGTAAATCCCCGCCCTTTGGATCGACCATAAACCACACAGGTCTAATCCAAAAGTTGGAAATCCACGAATACTTTAACTTTAGGCATACAACACATTAGAACAAATTATAGCAGACTTTTATAAATATCATAATAATGTTACATCAGAGTACAGAATATCATAATACAATGGAAGATTAAATTACAATAATTTTTATACAATGCAGCGGAATAAATAAACTAATACATCGGGAGGCTACCAATGCTTTGGACACAGCTTTAAGCTTCGATCCAGAATCCTGCTTAAGAAACGAATATCTGCAAAAGAAGCTACTCGACTGCCCGTGTGGAAAAGAGGGCACCCGAGTTTGCAAGTGGAACAAACTACAGGTCAGTCATGGGACTGGTATGAGAAATCTTACTTAAACTATCTAATAATAATAAGGCTAATCACATGACCACGCCGCTAACGCGGAACGGGTTTACTCCATTGGATTGCCGGTGCATAATTAAAGCAAATCGTTAAACAACGCAATGCTTTTTACAAAAATGAAACCATTATAAGACTGAAGTCCCAACACACAATGCAACGCAAATCGAAGGATAGATTTTTACCTTATAATGGTCAAAATATGCTTGATACGATAAAACGAATTTGATATTATTATTAGTGTGTATATGTTTCAAAAAACATTTCAATCATAATATCAATCATAGAACGGCATAGCTACCATATTCTATGTCGCCATACTAGTAATATAATCAAAACCGCATGGGTCGTATTGGAAGTTGGATTTCCATCATGAACCAAGGCAAAAGATAGTCCTTAATGAATTCGAGACAATCTAGCCTATGTCTCAGGATCGGAGTTCGAGTGACCTTTAGGAGCCACAGGGCCGGTCCACAACTAATGTTAATGGATTATATATAATTCCTGAACAATACGTTTCCCCGCCCTATGGGGCGTAAACAGAGCCACTAGGGACTCAAAACTGAGGCGCCTCATTCCATCATCCACATAAGTAAAAATGTCAGGGCTGGTAAGTCGCTGACACTACTTCCAGTTAGAAAGAAACGTATGTCCTGCCTGGATCATTCTCCCGTTTCCGGTTCATACCGGGGTGTGAGGCTCGCGAAGTAACGCTATACAAAAAGCTATGCTATTTAAAGTTGTGCTTTGATCATCTACCACAAGGCTCTGCTTTTCAACAAAAGCCTTGATCATTTGCATCTTGGCATGCCACATTGTCAATCCATACCATATCATTGATTTCTGCCAATATATAACCTTTAAGCTCGTACATCTTAGAGAAGGGTATTAAACACCAAACAGATACATATTTAGCAGAGATCAACGAATACATTATAAAGGAATACAACGTCAAACATACAATCCATTTACAAGTCCGTTCTGGGTCTGAACGAAACCGGAGGCACCTTATACCTCGCATATCCGAACGATCAATAATACGTCCAGACAACTACCACGGGAACCTTCTCAAGGCAGCAACTCCAATCAAAGGCATCAGTAGTCCTCATCCATTTGATGTGAAGATCGCCGATCTTCAACCACCGTCTTCATCTTTGACTTTTAACCGTCGTAGTAATTATTCAGAATGGGTTAAACCCGGTCTTTTCGAATAACTCACGTATTTTATAATAAAAATAAAGTGTTATAAAACACATCATACGCTACATTCCAATTCATAATATTCTTTTAATAAGATATTCACATTATTAGGAAAAATGTTCCCATTAATTTTATCAAAGATAAATTCTTTAATTTATTCTTTAATCCCCCTTTTAAAATTCATTAAAACCCCAATTTGGTTTTAATATCCAAAATCATTACTTTATGATTTTTTAGATTTAAGAGATAAATCTTATCTTTAACTGGGTTAAAGAACAAATGTCATTTAAAATATAGTCCACGATAAACCCAAAAACATCTTCCATAAAATATGGAATTTTCACAGAAATCAGATCAATATATAATCGATATAAATTTCTGTATCAGACTAATAATATAAATGGAATAAAAGCAGAGCCTTTTAAATTTCATATATAGTAATGGTCTTCATTCACAGAAGCTCATCTCGATTATTATTAAATCGAATTCCATTCAATTCCAATTTAATATATTAAATTAGAAAACTTTACATCTGGAAAATTTCAAATAAATCTTAATAAAAAGATTTATAAATCCCAAATGATATTTCCACTGTTAATTGGGTTAAAGAACAAATATCATTTAAAACACAGTTCACGGTAAACCCAATTCACATTTCATTTTATTCCAATTACTAAATATAATTAGAAACTCTAATAATCTTAACTAAAATATTTATTCTTTTCTTATGGGGTTTAAGAACAGTGTTATTTAAGACATCATTCACGACAAACCCAAAATAAAATTTATCTTATTTAATTCCAATTAAATATCAATTAATTAGAAAACTTCATTAAATCTTATTTGAAGATTTATTCCAGTTAATAACTAGTTAAATTCGATAAAAATATATTTTTATCTTTTCAAATATGGAATTTTTCATCCAAACTCTTTCCAATTCATTAGTTATGTTTTTACATAATTTTTCCATATTTTTAATAATTTTATTATCGCTCGTACAGTCGGTTTCCAATAACGACCACCAAACTGCATCCATAACGACCTTTTCCAAATTTGATTTTGATATAATTCCAAATCCAACCATTGGATTTCAAAACTCTTATATTCATTGGAAAGCTCTTTTCGATACGAACCCAACGGTTCCGGTTTAAGAAGAATCGGATGGTCGGATCTTCCGTTACGCCAAATTGAAGTTAATGGTCGAAATTCGCGAACGGTGCTGTGCGGCGCGTTCTATTCAGGCCATTATATATATAATATATAATATATCATCGCTTTCTATTTAAAACGAATTTATAAAATATTTATAAATCCACTTAAAATGATTTTAACTTCATTTTCAATTTTAAATAAAAATTGAATATTCTATATCTTTATTATATTAAAATATTAATATTTTCAGAATATTATATTTTGAAATTACTTCCCTTTTTATATTCATTTTAAAATGAAATAAATCGATCGATAAACCCATTCGGGTTAAAATTGGCGTTTGCTACTAAATTCGGCTTCACATTTCTCTTCTTCACTGAATATTATTTAAAATATTCATTACTCTGAAATATTCTTTATTTTAAAAGATTCTTTATCTTTTTAATATTCTTTATATAAAAATATTCTTATTTTAAAATATTGTTTTATTAAAAATATTCTGAATCGGAATGCGACTCAATCATTTACCATATAAATTTGTCATATGGATTTCATACATTACATATGTATATAAAAGTAATGATAAATAATCATTAAACAATCCATTCACATCCAGAGTGAAATTTATAACTGTGTGAGCATTAAAATAAATAAATAAATAACGCTCAACGCAAACTGTCAATCCATCGATTGACATACAATTAAATATTGGTACTATTGTATGTCATCCCAATATCCGTGTGGGGTTTTCAAACAACAACAGTTCATCTAAATAGATTATTGGTTAATAAGTTTAACCAATTTCCACTGTTTACATTATAAATGAATATTTATAATTTACTTTCAACAAACCATATATACAATGATTTTCAAAGCAAGAAAAATAATTAAAATTTAATTACTAAATTAGAATTCTCACGTTGATTATTGTTTGAAATTTCAAAGTTCTCCATTTCAGATCTGGTAAGTTCCATGATGTAGATCTCATTGTTTTGATTCCAACGGATCCGAGTTCGTCAAGTTCTGATTCTGTTTGACGAAGTTACGTTGGTTTAAACATTTAGATAATTAAATATATAATTTAATTAATTAATTAGTAAAAGTTGATTTTCCTTAACCTTTTTATTAATCCGTCTTCCACATTTCAGTTTCTTCAGGAAAACGCTCGACATCATCCTCCGTTCGCCGCCGCCAAGTGTCACCACCGGAGTTGAATCGGAGCCCTCCCCTCCGACGCCCGTGCCAGCGCCTCCTCCTGCCGTGAAGAACTCCGGACTCGCAGGTCCCACCAGCCCGTAAACCGAACCCAAACCGTACGCCTTTGAGGCATAAATTCCAGCACCACTCGTGATGAAACACCATCTTCACCGTTAGGAAGCTAGATCTCACCGAGTTTTAGGTTTTTGCCTTTGAAAACTTGTTGAATCAATGAATGGATATAGAGAAAATTGGAAATGATTTGGGAGTGAATGGGCCATCGATTCTCTGAAATAACGGCGGCTGTAGGATTCAATTAGAGAATTAGGGTTTGAATGGTTATTTATAATAATATTTAATTCATTAAATTCCTTAATTTTAATTTAAGTCCCGTTAATTCTTTTCTGTTCCAATTCCAGCCCAAAGAAAGTTGTCTCTAGGCAAATACCCACGTTCCGTACGCAATGGGCTAGGTCCCGTCAGCCAGTTTGATCGTCTCAGCCCTTATTTCTTTAATTTAATCATTTAATTATTTTATTTGATCATACATTTAAATTTACCAGGGCCACATACAGACTCTAAAAATTACGGAAAAAATATTTCTGATTATGTTTTGACGATACGGTTCTAACAAGACTAATTTCATCAAATTCTGAGACCATTTGAAAAATGGCTATATTCAAGTCGATCGAATTTGACTGAAATTGACAAAACACATTTTCTTTTGCCACGCTCACATATAAATTCCAAAAATTATGAAAATTAAAACCTAGCAATAATTTGACATTCCGGTTACAACAAAAGTGGTTTCGTTGAAAATGGAGGTCATTTGAAAAATGGCTATTTTTAATATTAAAATATATAAACTCTACCTCGACTATTCTGAGAATTGAACTGTGCATAACTTTTGATTCCCGTTATGAAATTTCGATCTTTCATATTCGTTGGAAAGATATTTTAAAATAGATTTATATATTTTTGGTTTCACTAAAATCTGATTTATTTTGCCTTCTGTACGGTCAGTCAAAGGTCAAATTCAAATTTTCAAACTACCGCGCTATTTCTAACTTCTTTTATAATTAAAATAAATATATTCATTCCAACTTCAATTAAAATAAATGTTTTTAATCGTTATTATTTAAAATATATCATTTAACTATTTAGAATCCATTAAAATTTCTAAAATAAAAATTTTAATTGGTTCAGAATTTGCGGGTTGTTACATATTTTGTATCTATGATCTGTTTGTATTTTGTGATTTGATTTTATTAAACCCCATCGTTAAAACAATCTACTGCATCATACGATTTGACTTAGTTTTATTACTGACTTGAATGATACGAAAAGGTGGGTTGTCAGTAGTATCAGAGCTTTGGTTTAATTGAAAATATTAGCTAATTGGGTTTAAAACTCATTAGAAATAGGGTAGAAATACCTTAAAATGTGTAAAATCGGTCAGTGAATCTTTCTTGAGAGAGTGTATTTTTAAAATTATGAATATTTTTAAAATTGGTTTTAAATGATTTTAAAGTATTTCTGGTACAAAATTTGTTTAAAATTGTAACCATTTCTAAGTGTTCTTTTATTTAAATTCCTCTCCTTAGTTTGATTTATCTTTAGCTAGGATTTCTAGAATCTAAAACTCGAGCTTTGTTCTAAGTCTATATCCATGGAAAATTTATAACTGATAGCTTTCTAAGTTCTTAATAGTCTATGATTTATGTTGATTAGGGTCTCTATCTTCGTAAATTTCCATTAGTTTGGTTCTTTCGTTGGTTCAGTTTCTAGCTCGTGTTTCAGACTTATCTTTAAACTAACTTAATTAATAATGGAAGGAATTTCGAGTATAACTTATATTAAGAATTAATGTGAAAATGTGAACGCGTTAATTACTAGGGAAATAATCACTTAGTTGTTTATTAATGAAAAAGATAATTTTGAACGGTATTATTTGTTAAAACTTGAGGAGATATATTAAGTGAATCTATACTAATAGGATTATAAGATAGAAGTTAAACATGATGCTCTGAAATTTGTTAGCTCTATTTCATGTTTAATTTAAAATATTAGTTTAGCTTTGAGTAAATAATAGAAATACTAATTATATACAAAGAAGGATAATTTCAACTTATGATAGATGGACATTTCAAATGTCGTAAGGAAATACATGTTTTGAAATTTAATGATGTTATATTAAGTATATATACAAATTGAGGATCATAAGGTGATGAATTGTGAAGAAATAATTTTAATAAATTCACAAATTTTATGAAATGGTTTTGGAGATAATAATAAAAATTTCCATATACATGATAGTAAGAAAGATTTAAGATATCAAGAAAGGTAAATCAAATAGGCATAAAGTATAGATTTGAAAGTTATAAAAGAATGATGATTTGAAAAATATAAACCAAATTCGTGAGGTTAACTAAGCTTTATAAGTATAATATTAATCAAGCACTAATCCTAAGTCACAACAGTGGTTAATTTTCACTTAAATTTTAGATTTAAGCATATAAAATAAGTTTCTGATTTTCGATTTAAATATACTCCAAAATATTAATCCACGTAAGTTAACAAATATGTATAACTTGATTTTATATATATTATTGCTTCATCTTTATTTACTTACTTCGTTCCGTTTTAGGGACTATTAATCGACTTTTTGGATCAATTACCAATAATAGTTAAAGACCACCTAACTCGGCCCATCACGTGGATCGACAGCCCAAAAGCATAACTAAGGCATCTAGAGCTCATGTTCGAACGGAAGCAAAGACATTTGGTCCGACTCGGCCAAACCACTCGACAACGAACCAGAAATCAAGGGACCCCGCTCTTATCATCGGCTCGTATCTGATATCACAACTCCATGAAGCCTATGACAGTGCGAATATTGCATCCCACTGAGGGATATGAATTCGTTCCCCTTATGGGGTATGAATTTGTATCCCTCACGGGATACGAATCCTCAACGGGATGCGAACTTGCATCCCCTTTGGGATGCGAAATTGCTTCCCGTGTACATCTCATGGGATGCGAACTCGCATCCTCTTTAGGGATGCAAACTCGCATCCTCTCCAGGGATGCGAATTCTCATCCCGCTTACAACCCATATGCGTCTCGTGGGATGCGAACTCGCATCCCCTCTTGGGATGCAAATTCTCATCTCGCCTCCTCTTCATGGGATGCAAATTTGCATCCCCAACGGGATGCGAATTCACATCCTGGCCACCCGAACCAAGGGCGACTTCGCATCCCTTATGAGGAATACAAAATCATATCCCTTTCCAAGGGATATGAATTTGTATAAGCGTATACACCCCTTATAAAAAGTGAAATCTCCCAAACACGTAGGATATGAAATTTCGGTGTTGCTACCCACTTTTCACCTACACCACTACCACCTCACTCCTATAAATACCCCCTCATTTCCAACGTGAAAAGGGTTGGTTCCTGCTCTCCTCCAAGCTCTAATGGCTGACTAAGAAGAATATAACATTCACAAAGCCTCCCCTACATCTTCTATAGTGTTAGGAAGAAGAAGAAGCATATTCTTGGACACATGAGCATATTCTTGGACGTTTGACTACACTTTTGGACATCTAACCATTTTTGGCTATTTTGAAATCGAGGAAGAAGATAAACAAACCATCTTTGGACCTCCTTGCCACTATGGCCATGCTTGCAACATGAAAACTTCATAACCATGTCATCCATACTCGACTAAGCTTGAGATTCTCGGACACTCGAAGCTTCCTTCTTCCACTTCCAAACATTCAGTTCACGAAGAAGAATCTTCTCCTCCACTAAACACAACACTCGGAAATTACTCAATTATGTACCCGAAGTCAGTAAAACTCATGTATATTCAGAGATATACCAATCCAATGTTGTAACTTATGCAAAGAGCATAATAAAAGAGTGTTGAATATAACATTATGATTTTTGTTTGATGATAACAAACATACATTCTTCTACAAATGTGTTTGTAATTGTGCTAGTCAATATTTCATCACATACAGAAATAAATATTTATTTTGAAAAAATACAATTGCATAGAATTTAATGTTCAAACAATGTTTTTATTCAAATAAATATTTCATTTCAACATTTGGAATAGTACAAACTTCTGGCTCCACCATTGTACATTTCACTGTTATATAACACTTTTATACAATTTCATATTACATTCTTTCCTCACCACTTGGATTTCACTCATATATATTCATTCACTCATACACTGACACACTGTTTCTTCAGACTGCTTCAGATCTAGTTCTATCACCTGCATACCTACCACAGAAACACACATAGTAATATGGAACAAAAATAGAATCTACTGTAGAAAAATATAGATTTATATTAAATTTTATTTTCCTTAGAATATTTTGGTGTGTTTCTCATCATATTTATAGGCTTATTTATATATGAGTCTTGACTGCTTGTGATATTCACAGTGAATCACTATAAATACCATAAGGTAGACTAAATACCAGTACCTGCAGATCGTCCTCAACACAGCTATTGTGGTCTGCTGACCATGACTTGCCTCGACTCGCATTTGTGGTCGACTAATCTTGACCAGCCACGACACTTCGTATAGTGGTCTGCTGATTTAAATAGAAAAAATAATTTTGCACTTACATACAACTATTTCTTAGGTGAACAGGTACAACACAATCAAGCATAATAATCAAATGGGGATGCCAAATACATGCAAGCAACATAAGATACATATACACACATAAATGTGTGTGTGTGTGTATGTGTGTTATTTGTGCGTATGCATATATTGGGGACATGGCCAATGCAATTCAGCAATAATACATGGTGCACAAAGGTCAGCAGTTTCAAGAAGGAAGCAACACTGTGTATAAAGGACAAGCACACAAGCAGATAAGGGAAGTGCATAAAGGATTCCATATGCATAACAGCATCAAACATGCAAGACAAGAGGGCATGCAAATATACAGCACACATATATATGGTGAAAGTGAATAATTCACAAAGTTCAACTCAAATGAAATGACTAATGCAAGTAACAAAATGACAAAAGCCAAGCAAATCGACCAAAATGATTCAAAGCCTTAAACAAATCAGTCTAGGCATTTTTATGTGGACCAGCCAAGAAAAACTTAAGGAAAAAATGACATGGCATGGCCAAGCATATTGCATAAAGGTGAAACATAGGCGCATAAGGAACCAAGCCACGGTTCAACATGTATATGGAGTATGGAAGTATCCCAAGCAAGATAGAAAGGCCAGTGAGGCAAATAACATAAAGTTCAAGTGGTACAACAACACAAATGTGTAAATTGGAATGGCATATCTGTTTCAAGTGTGAGACATTACAATATGGTACATGAACTAAGCTAGTGAAGTATGCAGGCAAGCAAATGTAAGCACATAGGTACAAGCATGCAAGTGAAAGGCGCAAGTGCAACAATTCAAAATTAGTCAAACAAGGATGCACAGACCAATGCTGTAGTGAACATAAATGGGTAATGCAACATGGCACTCAAACATGGAAAGAGAGAAGACCTGCCTATATACACACACATATGCATGCAAGTCCTGGTGCAAGCAACTTGTGCACAAGTTTGTGCAAGAGATTAACAAGGGGCGAGGTTCAAATACTTGGCTACAAAAAATACATCAAGAAGTGGAACAACAAGTGCACCAGTTCAAGACATGGTGCAAATATATACAAAGAATACAACAGGCGCAAATGCATATGAATCAGGCAATGGGCATGCATCAAGAGAAAGGTAACAAGGAGGTTCTTAAGTATACAACACGATGGTGAAAAAGGGTAGTGCACAGGCACTAATATTGCATAAGAAGGCAGAAACAGCAAGCACGAATCAACATGGGACAAGCACATAAATATAAACAAGTATACAACCCATTCAGGATGCTTAACCTAGAATTATAGCATACGAACCAACAAGTGGTGCAAATGGCAAGAGTGCAAAAAACTGTTCTTATTAGTAATGGTCAAAGGAAAAAGAGAAGAAGATTAGGATCTGTTCTTATTAATGAACATAAGAAATAAAGGGTAGAAAAGAAAATTGCGTGCATTTAGTTTATTCAAACATGCATTAAAACAACCAAAGTTTCCTAATTTGAAAAATCAACACATGGAGAATTTATTTTTGGTAAAATCAGCATTTCCAGAATTTATTTAAACCAAATTTGGTATATTCAGCATGGAGTAAATTCTGCAAATATTGGGAAATATATTTGGCAACAAATTTCAGTACTTTCCAGATAATTGCAAGAGAAATTTTGGGCATGAAAATCAAACAATAGTTTCCAGAAATCAAAAGAGTACTCACAACAATTCATCAAACAAGAATCACGCAATATCACAGAACAAATCTATGGTAAAATAAGAAGAATCAATGGGTTCGAAACCCTAAATATCACCATTTCATCATTGGAATATCATCGAAAACAAAACAATCAATTAGCATCGAGAAAAACAAATTAGAGAAACTAACAAGTTTTCGATCATCTGCCCAAATCCAAATCGACCGACCAGAAGAGGAACAAGCATTCGAAGCCATCACTGAGTGGATTACATCAAGTATCAGGAGTCGAGGTTTGCCTTTTATTTCAACAAAAATAATTCGGTTACACTGATTTAACCGAACAAATTGTCTGCTAAACAGTGAATAGTCAGTTAACAGAAATAGATCGGTGACGGTCTCTCTTCAATTCTACAATTTCCAAAGTCGATAATTACAAATCCAGATCTAGGTCTAGCTGAAAGTGAAATAATAAGAATAGGAAAGACCATCCATTCACTATATTTTCAATTTCCAAAGCCAAGCAATGGAACTCATTCTCTCTTCCTACTTCAATTATATATATATATATATATTCTCATCTTCTCTCCAAATTCAACATCATTCCCCACATTCAACACCTAGAACTGACTTGGTTCTCGCAATTTGAAGCTCGCAACAGCCAAGACTTGTTGGATCTAGATTAACCCTAGAGGGGGGATGAATAGGGTTTATTACAAATTATCGTACAGTTTAAATATTACAGGATATTAAAGTATTCACATATCACAAAATATAGCAGAAATAGAAATGCATAAAGTAAATGACATAAGATATACCCAGCTTTGGCAAAGTCCTGCCTACTGCTGCATTCCTTAGGTTTCTACTAGATAAAAGAATAGATCACACATACAAGACCATGTAAACTCACGAATCCCTTGCTCATATTCTAGTTCTACGCTCAAAACCCTAGACTGGTCTAAATCCCCTAGACCAGATTTTCCCTAGTTTTACAGAATAGTAAACTGCCTAGTTTTACAGACAAAATTAGGAAACAACCTAGATTATACAGACCCTAGCAACTTCTAGTTAATCCCCTAACTGGATCCCCTAGAATTTTACAGACTCTAGAAACTGGTTGGTTTGATTTTCAAATACAAAAAACAATAAACAAAACCCTAATTCAAAAAGAAATTAATTCTCCCTTTGTTCTTCAAGTAGGTCGGCCCTTTGTCAAACTAATAAATGTTTTCCATATGTGATAGATAGAAATGATTCTGTCCCTTGTGTTGCCCATAAATTGGTTGCCATGTTCGTAATGCTTGATTAAAATGAGCCTTCTATGTCGATGTGTAAATTCTGGAAATAAATTAGAGGCATGTCCAAATATTGATTACTGAAATTCTGGAATGAAATTGGTTTTGAATTGATGCTGTAATTCCTTAAATTATTTCGTTCCTTTTGTTGCCTTGAAATTGTCAAATTACCCCTTGAACACAAACCAGCAATCAGTAGTATTGGTAAGCAACTTTTTATTAAGTGAAAATTAGGCTCAGGTCCCTAATAAGTTTTAAAATTAGGCTCACATCCGGTCCTAAATTTATTATAAATTACATCCCTATTTTTTGAAAATTCATAAAAAATTAAAAAATTAAAAAATCACGTAAATTCATATTTAAATTAAACACGTAAATATAATAAAATCCAGGCACTAAAACCAGCGAAAAACACATCAAAAACAAAAAAAAAACAACGAAAGTGCAGTACTATGCATCGAAAGATGCATGTATTCGAAATTCTTGCATACACTTATGCAACTATTTCAGTTATGCATATGTTTTAACTTGTATGCATACATGTATGCATATAATACAGAATAAATGCATACATGTATGCATATATTCGTGTCCATTCATGTTAGTTCATACGTATTTGCATACATGTATGCATATATTCAGAATAAATACATGTATGCAACAATTCGTTAACATGAATATTAGTTCATATTTATTTGCATACATGCATGTAATAAAACAAAATAGTTGCATACATGTATGCAAATATTTATGCAGAATTTTGAATATAAATTATGCGTGAATTGTTGCATACAAGTATGCAATAAATCGGAATAATTGGATACAAGTATGCAAGTATTCTTGCAAATTTTCAATAGAAAACATTGCATGAATAGTTGCATACATGTATGCAACTATCCTGAATATTTGCATATATGTATGTAGTTTTTTTTTTTTGAATTCTTCTAGGAATATTTGCAATTTTTTGATTTTTTTTTAAATATATAGCAGTGCATTTTTTTGTGTGAAAAACACGTAACTTCCAAAATGAGGACTCGCTTTATATTATAAAGTTGGGGATGATGCCGTTCTAATTTTAAAACTGTAACGACCCAGGGTTTTCGACTCCGAAAATCAACACATAACTGTCATGTTGACTGTTCGAACATCGAAAATACCTGATCATTAATAGAAAGAAGTTATAGGGTGAGGATATATAAGATAGAAAATTAGAATAGAAGAAGAAGAAGATTACCACAGAACAGAATCAGAGTAATACGAATCTCACAGCGGAACGAATAAAATATAATATATAACATAACTTTGAAATAAAACGGTATATGTATACACAATAACACTATCAGAGCACAACACTTACACACAACGGAAATAACAATAGCTATAAAATCCTGAAGCCTCCTGCTTCAAGCTCCTCCAAGTATATCTGTAAAGACCTGAACTACTTGACTGCCCGTACAAATTTGGGAACCCAAGAGTTTAGGGAAAAACAAAACAAAATAAACTCTGGGTCAGTCATGGGACTGGTGTGAGTAAACTCAAATCATCGGTTTAACTTTTCAAAATCCTTTTCAAAAGAAAAGATAATCGTAAGACCGATCCACACATAAACACGGACGATTTTTACCTTACGATAACCCAAAACAGTTTTGGAAACCGATACTTTCCTGATATTATAATAATGTCTAATCACAAGTAATTAGAATCTAGCAGAACGCTTGCATCTCACGTTCCACATATATAGTATACAAATCAAAATCGCGGCACTTATTGGAAATTTGATTCCGACCTTGACAAGGTATGGGACCACCTTCCGATAGTGTATCTCTAGAGGCAAATACACTGGGTTCAACAAGAACATCTTGCAACCCGGCCCTCACATGACTGACCACTCATTTCGCTTGAGTGTATCGAATGTATATCACCAGCGGTTGGGAGCTACCCACCGTCTTCCCGAAAAGGGACAGCATCGAACATAGATAAAGAATGAAATGGATTTTCTCTAGATAGGTGATATACACCCTAATGGGTGCGACCCACATAGCCATGCTGCCTGCCCGATTTCTGTCATTTCCTGGTTGATGAGGCTTGAGGTCATTACGTATCTCTTGAAACACTTGACCACCATTCACTTTGAATGCCACATCGTCATACCCGCCAAATCACAAATTGATTTCCTCAAAAATACCACGGGTATAAAGCTAAGAGAAACGAATTCCTCCGCCACCAAACGTAAGTACGTTTGAAGAGATCAACTTACGCGATCTGTTAGATATACTCTGTCAGACATTCGTCCATTCACATTTGTCCTGGGATTGGACAAACCGAAGGCACTATTCTGTAAACAGGATAGCCCTTGCATAACTCCATCTTCAATTATCTTCATCACATTTGATCGCAACGCTAACGTCCACACAGAGTGGTTTTCAGATAATGAATCTGATCCCGGTCTCTCCGTATTGACGACGGAAAATGGTCAAAACTTCGATAGTCGGTGATTTAACTATCAAAGAAAAATAGGTGTGCAACCAAAGATATCATTTCCAAATGAAAACTCTATCGATCAATCAACAATCAATTCTTATCCCTTTTGGTTTAAATCTTCTTTAATTTATCCATTTCCATTTCTATATATGCGTAAATTCTTATTTTCCTAAATTTGGAAAATATACTTTATTTACTTAGGAAAGCGTTTCCTTATTTGCTCCCATTTCTTATCTTCTCTATCAGAAGACATTTCTGATTTTTATTTGGAAAATTTTCCCAATCTCCTTTATTGGGTTCCAGCTGATGTTTGGATAAACATCGCTTTGCCCATTTTAACCCTTTCACTCACTAACTAAGTTCACTTAATCAATCTTCACTATCGAACTCCAACTACTCCTTAGTTAAAAACGAAGTCAATCAAGTTGGGGTATAATTACCTCTCAGACCTTAACTGAACGACATTTCTAACCTCAAAGTAGACAAAGTTCATATCTTTGAAACCTTAACAAACTTCCTTACCACTCTCCCAGATTCTATTTGCGAATCCCTTTCTTTTACAGAAATTATTTGATTATAACGATAATGTTAAAATCTCATACCTTTGAATATAATAACTTAAACATACCTTTTAATTCTTAATTTGGATAGATAAACAAACAGTTAATTAATTTACAACCAAGTAAACTTGATTTGAAATTGAAAGTAAACATTACTTTCCTTAATTCGATATAATCGAATCCTATGGTATAATTTACTCTCGAATACTCACTATTCGATAGCTCTCTTCCGAATAAGCTATATTCGATTCCCCCGTTCGAATAACTAATATTCGATAATCCTTTTCTTCGAATAACTATATTCGATCAACTATCTTCTTCGAAGAACTTATATTCCATTTAACTCATTCTCGAATAACTCTTATTCGATTAACTCACTTCGAATAAACTACATTCGATTACTCCTCTCGAATAAATTATATTCGATAACTCTACTCCGAATAAGTGATATTCGATTAATCCCTAACTCGATTAACTATGTTCAATTTACTCTATCTGGTCGACTCTCTATTCGAAATAACTAATATGCGATCACTCTAATGATTTTCTCTACTTGATTTCAAATACTTCTTTTTTTTCCTTTTTGTCTATATTTATTACATATAAATATTTTCTTTTATTTATTTTCTAAATAAATATTCCTATTTAATCTATTCGTAAATATTTTCAACTACTCCCTTTTTTATCCTATTTGTAAAACGTTTACAAATATTCATCCTTCCAATCCCATTGGCAATGTTCGACAAATGTTGCTTTCCTTATTTTATTTGTAGATGTTTACAAATAATTTCCCTTTTTATTTCCTTTTAACCTTTTGATTTTAAAAACTTCCCAAATTCTATCACCACTTTGAATTTCCTCTTTTATATAAAATCCTTGATTTATCCAAATATTTTTATTTCAAATTATTGTTTGAAATTTCCTTTCTCACATCCTAGTATTCCTTACGGTATTAAAATACCAATTAACAATGACAACACACAAAATCAAACAAAAGGTTATATATCATATCGCATATCACAGTATATGAAAACAGTCAAATAAGTGTTGAGGAACCTAGTTGGGTCTCTCCAACCTGTTCTCCTGCATCCACAGATGTCAGTCAACATAAATATAAAATATTCTAATAAACAAAGTCAATATTTCGATACGATTTATATCTATCGTTATCGATAATTTCAGCCAACTGACTAGCAGTTCAACCAAACAACCAACACACAACAAAGCAACCAATAATTTCAATTCTAATAATACTTTATAGGAATATAAATTGATCAGAATTAGTGAGAGTTACTCACCTTGTTCGGTTTATCGTTAAATAACGATTAACGTTGGTTCCTTCCATCAGATATTTTATTTTACCATAAATTCAAATGAGCTCCGCATTGTTCCAAACAGTTTGTATGTGTAGCCTTCACCGATATAAATCCAACGTAATCTGTTTCACCTGATTCTGATATCGTATGAGATACATATGCGTGTTATAACTTTGAATGCATTAACCGTTATTAACCGGTATAACTAATTAACTGATTTACCTTATCTCCATTTAAATCTAACATCTTTAAAATAATCAAATGTTAGAAATAACTTACTTATCCAATAGAGTGATTGTTGTTTTGTTTAAACAACTTGCTCACTAAATTATAATCATGACTTAGACTAAACAGTATAACAAAACTATATTATACATTTAAATCTCACCTCACGTTTGCAAGCCGCACATTGAAATTTCGCCACATAGACAGCCCATGGTAGCAGCTAAAAGTGAAACCGTGTTAAATTAGGGACACCGCATTTGATGGACATGCGCATGTAGCAGCTGCTACTTCCCTTCATGCAACCGTTTCCCTTTTTATATATTTTTTCTCTTTTCATTTTTTTTTATAACCGGGCCGAAACCCATGACCCAACCCCAATTGCCTACGCTGAAGAACAATCCACACGCCAGTCCCCATGTTCAAAGCTTCAGGCCACCCATTCTTTCTTTCCTTCTCTTCTTTCCTCCTACTTCGTTGCTTTAGATACTTGCTTCCTTCCCAATACCCTTTTTCTCTTCTACCGCCTTCTGCTACTTCTTCTTGTATTTCTTTTCCATTGCTTCTAAAATACTCAGGTGCACAAGGCACTGGCACACATGCACATTTTTTTTTTGTATCCGAAAGCCTGATAGCTTACTGCCATGGAAACTTTGTTCCGTGAAAGCCAAAAATGACTGGTGCGAAGGGAAGCCTTATTTATAAAATTCCAAAACTTGGCACCCACGTAAAAACATGTAGGTTTATATAGATTAGCTGCTCCTATATGTTGAATTTTCTTTTCGAATTGATTACTTAAACAGGCTTCCGTATTGTCTTGTTATAGGGTAGCATCTATGTATATTCAGTTTTAGTATTAGACGTTTGCAGTACATTTTTATTTAAGAGTTTTGGTACGTTTGTCCTCACGTTTTTCACTTAGGGTAGCTTTGCGATGAGAGTATACATAGCTATATGAGTTGTAATGTCAAGCTTTTAGGCCAGCATAGGTCTGTCTTGAATTTCTTTTCATAGGTAGCTGCTTCTCTGCTAAGTTTTAAAGTGCAAACAATTCACTGTAAAGTTAAAGTCATGCTTATTGTAAAGTGAAGTCATGCGTATAGGCCACGTACCTTTTGCTGTTGTTGGGAAGAACTAGAGTGTAGGGGCTTAATAGCTAAAGAAAAATAATAATATATTTTTGCTTATTTTATTTACTAATTCATGAAGTGATAATACTTTTGATAATATGCCATGACGTCATAGCATATATGCGAAATGCTTTTAGCAATAGTGTTCATAGATAGCCTGCTTGTTTTGGATCCTTAGTCCAGTTTAATATTAAATTTCTAACTTGTTGATTTGTTTTGTGTAGCTGGCATCTGAGTTTTCACTTCACTGTGTCGCATGCATACGTAATAAAGAGGATATATAATACAAGTTGGCTTTCAACCCCTGGTATCTGGTATGCGCATTTATTTTGCCAGGTGATCGGGAAACAAAACATGTGCATGCTTCAGACTTTAAGCAGCGTGATTTCATGGCTCAAAGTCGGTTTATATCATAGGGTTGAAATAGGTCTGCACCTCTATTTTTGATCTGTGTGGAATGCATATAGTCTGCGTATTAGTGTTTGCAGTTATGCTATGTTCGTGGTGTCATGGTTAAGTACGGACTAGGGTGTAGTAGCTTGCGGTGAATGAACGTAAGTTTGGTTGCTTTAATGCCATTATAAAGTCACAGCATAATTTTGTTTTAAAAGTCATGCACTTCGATTTACTCAGTCCCGCTTACGTTCGGGCAGCTACGGACAGAAATGAAAATACAGTCGTGTCCAGCGAGGTGCCACGATCCCAAAAATATAATAATATCGGTAGGTTGACTCATATTTTGAAATCCCAAAATATTGATATAGGGTGTAAAATACTCCAAATAAAAAGTTGATTATTTAATTAATTAAAAATTACAGTAAAATTCTAAAAATTAAATTATCACTACGTCTCAAAAGAGCCTTGTCTAAATTCGTATCCAGTATGCAGTTATTTCAAATAAACCGTTACGGTCGACGAGCGATTCTATAGCGACATTTTGAAATTTTGATTTGGACATATCTTGAAATCTATACGACGAAATCTCCCTTTCTCACTTCCGTTAGAAAAATACAGTTCAACAGATTTCAACGTTTCTTATTTCACAGAAATCCGACTTAAAACGGCTTCTGTATATTCGTTTAAAGTTCGAATCGCCATTCACGAACTGCCGCGTCATTTCGAGCTCGATTTTAATTAAATTATAATTTACACATTCAACTGTCGTTTATAGAATATATTCGTGAATATTATTCAACTCCAAACTGTATTATATATTTCAAATAATCCAAATTACACAGTATTGTGAATTCCACTATTTTCCATTATTTCTGAATTAAATATATTATTAAATAAATCCATATAATTTGATTCAACAACCACTTAAATTTCAAATCCACTATTTAAATAATTAAATAAATTAATTATATCGTTGAAAAACGCGGGTCGTTACAAAAACTTTCCAAGGAAGTATGCCAAACGGACCCATTTATTAAATAACAATTTTATATTGCTAAGTTACGAATCCTGTTTATGTCCGCATGAATGGAGGCCAATTTGCTCACCCTTAAACATGACTTCCATTTCTGTTTGTTTATTCTAAATTTGATAAATTTGTTTATGGATAGTTTTTCTAGAGAAAAGGCAGAGGGGATGAAGTTGTTTGATGAAATTCCTGTCCTCTTTAGAGCTATTAATTCGGCTGTTAATCTTGATGGACTGGATTGACCACTTTTTAAAAGGGTTATAAATGGGTCACCCACTTACCTATTTATTAAAACCTTAAAATTTTAAAATTAAAAATTTGAAGACTCAAATTTAAAATTTTTAAGTTTAAAATTTTGAAAAACTCAAAATTTCAAACTATATATTTTCAAAACTTTTAGAAATTTCAGATTTCAAAATTTCAATAAAACTTAGATTTTCAAATTTCAAAATTCAAGATTTCAAAAAATTTAAAACTTCAAAATTCAAAATTTGAGATTTCAAATTTTAAATTTCAAACATTAAAATTTAAAGTTTCAATAATTTAAATTTGAAATTTCAAAATTTTAAAATTCCTGAATAGAAATTTCAAAATTCAAAATTTCAAATTTCCTAAATAGAAATTTCAAAATTCAAAATTTCAAATATCTAATTTTCAAAATTCAAATTTTCAAATTTTAAGTTTTCAGATTTACAAAATTCAAAATTTCTATTTTTCAGAAATTCAACATTTCAAATTTGAAAAGTTCAAAAAAATTCAAATTTCAAAATTTTAAATTTCAAAATTCAAAATTAAAATCAAAATTTTCAAAACTCAGAATTCAAAATTTAAAATTACAAATTTCAAAACTCAATTAAAATGTTTAAATTTCAAATTTTAGAATTCAAATTTCAAATTTTGAAATATGAAAATTTTAAATCTGAAAGTTAAAAATTTTAAATTTGAAATTGTGAAATTTAATGAATTTCGAATTTTCAAATTTCGAAATAAATTTTGGAATTTTAAATGTGGTATTCAAAATTTTAAATTTTAAATTTGAATGTTGAAATTTGAAGATGAAAAATAAATTTAAATTTTATTAAATTTGTTTTTTATCGAAATTTTAAATGTAAAAATTAGAATTATTTTATATATCATTGTTTTCATTAATCAAATCGCGTTTGATGGGTTAAATGGGTAACTCGTTTATTGAATGGGTTAGTCGTAAATGTGTTAGGTCATAAATGGATAAAAAAAAGAGTCATGAATGGGTTGGGTCAAACTAGATCCAATTCATTTATAACCCAACCTATTTGATTGGTCTATATGCTAACACAAATCTAATTTGTATAAACTATAGTGGCATATTGGTGAAACTTACATGCTATTGAGCATAATAATAGACTTGAAAAACCTTTTAGAAATTGAATTGAGGTACTGCAGTTTACACAAGGCTTGTATGGATACATGTTGCAGATAAGGGTCTGAAATGTTCCTGATACAAAGATGAGATCTATTTCTTGGCAATGCAAGCAAATGGAAATGTTGACCAAGTAATGTTTTGTGTACTCGAGGTTTTGCTTGCTGCTGGTGAAAAGATAATAACAAACAATATCATTCGGTTATACTAAAAATTCTCTATGTTCACTAATTATGTTATATTGTTACTAATATACTATTTTCTTCAATATATTTCCTACATCCCTGTTAAAGAATCTAGAATATAAAGAAGAATAAAGATGCCAACTAAGTCATTTCGAGATAGACCTATACCATTAAGGAAATATTACAACTAAGTAAAATAACGTTTTTTGTTGCAAAAATTACAACAACAAGTTACCATTGTCAACAAAATTGTTTTTATAATATTTACAATTTGTTGATTTATTTAAATCTTTAAAAATACAATGTAACAGTAATAAAACATACTCACGGTAATGCTCATAATATATTATTGAAATACGAGCATTAGCAATATTAATAAAAGTTATTGAATATAATGTTCTTAACATTGTAAAATAAACACTGCCCCTAAATATGAATTTTGTTAAACATTATGTTGATGTTGTAGATGTTGTAAAATGAAAAATAAATCAAATCTACAATAATATTTTGTTGTTATTTAACTTCCTCTTTGAAACATTTGATAAATATTTTCAAAATTGTAAATTTACAATGTTTAAAAAACGTTGTTGATCATTTACATATTTCAACAATATGACAAATATGTTATGAAAAATAAAATATAGTACAATGTAAAAAATTCATTGTTAAAAAATAACCTTCTATAACGGTTTAGACAAACCTTGTTTTGTACAATATACATTGTTGCAATGTTGTCACAAAGAAAATTGATGGGAAGAGATACCTTGACCTGTAAATCAGCAAGTAAACCCTCCGGCCAAATTAACTCACTTGTAGTATAGCTCGTACATCTATATTCATCCTCATAAGTGCTCTTATATGTTGTTTTCTCTTTTTTTGTTTTCCAACATATCAATGAATCACCTAGAAAAATTGTGTAGCCAGAAAGAGATTTCATAGAAAAAGGACAAGTTCCCCAATCAGCATCACAATATGCTGTAACATGAAAATCAGACTGAGTATAATAAAAAGACCAACATCTGTAATACCCTTAAGATATTTAAGAACATGCAGTGCGGCGTTAAAATATGTTTTTGTAGGAAAACTTGAAATTTTACTAAGATGTTGAACAACATACGAAATGTCAGGTCTAGTCATGTTAAGATATAACATTTTACCAATAAGTCTCTTGTGTATCTTAGGATCCATAATCAAAGGTGTACCTTCAGTGCTGAGCTTCAAATTTTTGGGTAAAGGAAAAGACACAAGTTTGCATTCTTCCATGTTTGTGTCCTTTGAAAAATCCAAAATATATTTTTCTTTCATTCAATAGTTAGTCTTATTTTGTTATAAACAATTCTATTCTCAAAAAGTATCTTAGTTGTACTAGATCTTTATTGTAAAAACAGAATGAAGGGAATTTTTCATAGCTTGAATTTCAATTAAAGAATTACCAACAATCATCAAATCATCAACATAAGCAATCACAGCAGTAAAAGAACCACTACCACATGTAATGAAGAGAGAATAATCTTGTTTTGATTGCTTGTATCCTGAACTAATTAGATGCTTGCTAAACACCACATTCCATTGCCTTGCAACTTGTCTTAACCCATACAAGGATTTCTTTAGTTTACATACTTCCCCAGGCTTGCCTGCCTTACGAATAACTAGGTGGTGGTTACATATATAACTCTTCCTCAACATAACCATGCAAGAAAGCATTGTTTATATCAAGTTGACGAAGATCCCAATTTTTTGCAGCAACCAAAGCAATAAGCACTATAACAGTGGTAAATTTACAATAGGGCTAAAAGAATATTCAAAATATTTACCTTTAATTCGTTTGTCACCTCATGCCACCACTCTCTCCTTGCATTTATTCAGACTTCCATCTGGATTAAATTTTGCCTTACAGACCCACTTACCTCCAATGGTAGTTTTATTAGAAGGTAAGGTGTCATTTCCCAAGTAATATTCTTGTTAACCTCATTGATAACACGGTTTATAAATTGATGCGTCAACCGTCAGTGAAGCGATCGGTCGTACGCCATGATATCAGTTCAGTCGGTCTTTACGGATCGGTCGGGCTTAACGTGTATGGATCGGCTTTAATACACGATCGAGCACGTGGATCGGCTTCAACATAAACTGGCATAAAATAATGCGGATTGTTTGCAATGTCATATGAGAGACAAGATTGTCGTGCATTATTGTTCATATATGGACTAAAGCCATACATGATGAAAGTAAAACATCTGTATAAGACATTATGGCATGTAACATGGATTCTGGAGAACCACGTACTAAGCAAATAACATGCAAGCTCATATATTAATATATGACGCAGTGGAGTTAAATAACACATAGCAAAGTATATCATGGAATATTATTAGCTATAGCCAATCCAAGGACCGATCGGCCACTTTGATATCAACTGATCGGTCATGTGCTAATATATGGAAAGGACATGTTCATGACTATGTAAATGCATGGACATAGCTTCCAGTTCTGACGTGAATACATGATAGAGAACACGTGATGATCATCCAAAATGATTTGCTAATCAAGTTCAACATTGACATACCAACATACTATAAAATGGAACATTCACAATGTCAAATATAGAATAAACGTACCGTGGAGGCCATGATTTAATGCAGTACTATAATATGCGCAAAAACACTTCAAATGGATATGTGAATATATTTGTGAAAAGCTCCACGTTAACTCCTTTAGGCACCGATCGGTCACTTCCTTTCAGTACCAGTTGGTCTATAACACAGCATCGGTTGCAAAGTATGAATGATCAACATGAGACCTGGACGTAGCATGCATAGGTTCATTAAAATACATGGACTTCCTACAAATATTTAACGCATGAGTTTTTCACCATTTAGCACGATGGAATCACAGAAATGCATATGAGAAGGCTTCACGTTGAAGTGGTAGTGCAACACACACGTTAATGGATCATCAGTTAAATGCATATAACATGGCCTATAACCGGACGGCCTTTACATGCGTTATGGGTGCATGGGACGTGTTGTGTCTGGACAAATCTTATATGAATTTAATGCAAGCATTAGTAATCCTACAAATACACTGAACTGTGGAAAGATAATAATTATCAGCATGCATGAAAGGCTTCTAGTTAATATATATATATATATATGCCTACACGTTATTGTATTGGGAGCACATCATATGTTGAATTGGTCCGTAGATACCGATCGGTATCAACTGGAAGGCATTAATTGGTTTGTATGACAAGATGAATGCGGGTTGGTTAAAATCAATGTAACAGCTTCTTTGTTTATACAACAACAAAATATAAAATATATGGAGGAGGCACATGACCAACCTGTGAAGAAAATAGCGGACCAGTGGGAAATTCTTGTGTCTGATCGGTATTGAAGCATGTAGAGCACAGCAGGATCAAATAAAACCGGCCGGTATGAAAATAATATAGCTGATCGGTGGTCCATGTTTATATATCGATCAGTACTCCTTTCCAGCTATTGCCAGTTGTACCAGTGGCATTTCTGTAAATATGCAAATATACCGATCGGTACCCTGCACCATATATTTCAGCCATTCTCCTGATTTTCTCTACACCTATAAATAGAGGTCCAACCCCACATTAATGGGGACAGAATCTTATGACCCCGGAGGGCTGCCAAAATGCATTTACTCCTTTTTTAAGTGATATTATCATCTCCAACTATCTCTAATGAAGATCTAACTTCGAATTCATCATGGAATTATGGAAATCAGATCAAGTGCTCAAGGAACTCACGATCTATTCTACCATTTGCCAAACTTGAGGGATCTCGCCAATTTCTCCGATCATTTCTATTAGATTAAAGAGAGGGGATTGAGAGATTAATGATGATTGTAAAGAGAGAATGTCCATCTATTGTAAATGTAAATGTGATAATGGAATCATTCTCAAAGTGGACGTAGATCTTCTAAAGATCGAACCACTATTAAACTTCGTGTTCTTACTTTTATGCTTTTTTATATTTGTGATTGCGGCCTCGCCTTATTATTCCTTACCAAATTGGAAGTGCTCATAAAGCACCCTTGGTGTTAAAATCGAATTTCGGTTTTAAACATTTGGCGCCCACCGTGGGCCCGCATCCTTCACACTCCTCTCAGGTCTAAAAGCCTTGCATTGAAGCTCCAAACTGCCTCCTTTTCCAACATAATGGCTTAGAAAAAAAGCATCACAAGTAAAACCGTTGAAGAGACTAACAATGAAGTTATACCACCTACTAATCGCTTTGAAGTTGGTAAAAATTCCATTGGTAGAGCCTGTGTCATGAAGAATGAATTATATGCGGCTATTGTCAACATAAATCAAAGAGTGGATGCTTCTACTAAAGCTATGATGGAGAAACTTGACGGTATCCTTGATACTCGACTAAATCAAGCCCCTCAAAATGTCCATGTCAACATGAAGGATGAAAATGAATGATTGAGCGACAAAGATGAAGCTAATGTCAAAGACTTGAAACCAAAAGCTAAGAGTCACTCCGAGATGAAAGCCCGAAAGATTACCAATCTCATCATGGGGGCACCTCCTCGCCACAAAGAACAATATATCACTGAAGAATACATCTCGGATATGATAGAACAAACCATGAAGAAGAATCAAGTTGGCAAAGTTCTGAAAGATGTTGTGTCTCGAGATTTGTTCGACAGTGCTATAGCCAACCTACATCAAAAAATTGATGCTTCAAATGAGATGTTGCTAGACCAACTCTATGCTCTCAAAGTCGCTGAAACTGATTTTGTAAATTGCTTAACAAGCATTGTTTTGCAAGGAAACGCATATTCCTATGCCCCAGACTCTCACAAAGGGAAGTGTAATTGTCGTGACCAAAAGGAGGATGAGCTCAATCAACCTCTCTTTCCCATCGATTCGGAGGGTAATCAGAAGAACACTCAGGGGCAAAAACGCACCAACGATGGAAAGTGCAACAAAGAACATAAGAAAATCCGCCTTTTCTACCCACCGGAACTGACACCTTTGAATGACACCCCTGAGAATATCTATCTTGCAACGAAGCATTCTGAGGAATATGCGGAACCAAAACCATTAAGACTGAGCGATAAAGCATTAAAGTCTGGAAGTTTTTGCCTCTATCGCAATCAGCCTAGCCATGATACCAATGAGTGCAGACATTTAAGAAGCTCAATTGAAATGCTGACTAGAAGCGACAAGCTACAGCACTATGTTAAGAAATTGCATGTCATGAGTTATCTTCCAACCACCCAGGGGAAAAGCATATCCGCCAATCAACTGAGCTCAGATGGAAAGGCTCTAACAGCAAATATCTCCCGCTCAACCGATAAAAGAGAGGAGAAGATGCAAAGCTATGTGAATGCTCAGAAGTATAGTCCAATAGAAGCAATAACTCTTATGGAATTAAAAGCTCCAGTTCATCCAATGATTGCTAGGCACTTCCATGCCCAAGGTTATTAAAGAATAGATGGCATCTACAAATTGTGGACCCTCAACGGAATGCCAAAAATCAAGGATAACAACTGCTTGTGACAGCGTTCTGCATAAAAGCACTACTCAGTGCTTATGCAAAATTTGATTTACTTTCTTTTACAAATATAAGTCTCCCTTGGTAAAGGAGCGATTATAATAGAATATCATATCTACTTCTGAAAGCATGCCTACCTGTATAAATCTCTTGCTTGCAAGATTTTTTGGAAAATCAAAATTTGATTAAATGTTGAATTCATATTGTAGGCTACCCGATGAGCGCTCGTTCCGTCAAAATCCGACAAAGCATGGCGACTCCAGGAACACTAGATCAAGTGCCAAATGCTATAAACAACATGCGTAGAAGCAAAGGAAGAGAAGCACCGCCTTTGAAAGCGGATGGGAAGAGTTGCAAAGATTAAAACAACAGACGAGCACCATGACAAATAATCAAAAGGATTGCAGCTTTCATCAAAGGAGCATTTCCCCAAATGCGAGATTCAAAGCCCCAGCTCCTAAACTGAGATAGTTCGCCAAGCCAAACGTCCGATAAAGGAAACTAATGACTGCCTCTAGAGCGATATAACAACCACTCAATTCATTTGCATAACATCTGGAATCCCCGAATGTGAAGAATCCAAATCCCAAAGGTCTCGGGAATCCGTAAGCGCGAAACGAAGCGTGGGAGTTTACTATACGTGAAAACGAAGCATGGGAGTTTGTAAGCGCTGAGCGATGCAACCCTCCAAGGTCGCGAGAATCCGTAAGCACGAAACGAAGAGAGGGAGTTCACTATACGTGAAACGAAGCATAGGAGTTCATAAGCGCGGAGCAATGCAACCCTCCAAGGTCACGGGAATCTGTAAGCGCAAAACGAAGCGCGGGAGTTCACTATATGTGAAACGAAGCATGGGAGTTCGTAAGCGCGGAGCGATGCAGCCGTCCAAGGTCGCGGGAATCCGTAAGCGCGAAACGAAGTGCAGGAGTTTACTATACGTGAAACGAAGCATAGGAGTTCGTAAGCGCGGAGCGATGCAACCCTCCAAGATCCCGGGAATCTGCAAGTGCAAAACGAAGCGTGGGAGTTCACTATATGTGAAACGAAGCATGAGAAATCGTAAGCGCAGAGCTATGCAACCCTCCAAGGTCGCGGGAATCCGTGAGCGCGAAACGAAGCGCCGGAGTTCACCATATGTGAAATGAAGCATGGGAGTGTGTGGCGCAAAGCAATGTAGCCCTCACCTCAAAGATTTTTGGAGTTCACATTGCGAAACGATACAACAATCAAGAATCATCTCCATAGGAGAAACCAACAACGCTCAATGAACTCCATCACGTTGATTCAGTCGACAAGAGAAGACAAAACGTTGGATTAAAATGACCTCTCCAAAAAAAGGGCATCCAATGGAGTCTCCAATGTCAAAACTGATCGACAGAGCATACAAACATTGAGCAATAAAAAAATCTCCCTATAATGAAGGCTAGTGATGACCTCCAAAGCAGGGGCACGAATATCCACAGCTTTTCTAAGAAAAAGCAAGAGATAACTCAAAGATGCGTGTTTCCCAAGTGTGAAATATCGAATACCATCATATAAGTCATTGAAATGATAACGTTCGAAATCCACGGTCGGCTTTAGTCGATTAGTTAATTTTATGCGTTAACGCAAATTCGAATTCGAATATCGTGTTTGTGCAAATAAATTTCCAATGAGTTTTAAACGTTGACTAAAACGAGTCATGTGCAAAACACTTTATTCAATTCAAAATAAAATTCGCTATAATTCATTTCTTAATGATTAACCAATCCACTATCGATATGGACAGTCGATGGTAAAGAATAATTCCAAAATCATGCAACCGCTTGTTTTAGTTACAGAGCAGATGGCATGAAGCATACAAATTAAAAGTGTGATTTGCTGTGCATACAAAAAGCTACAACTGGATCTCAATGCAAATACAGTATCAACAATGTTCATTTCGAAGCCCACATTTCTCGCAAGCAAAAAATACAAGCTTAAATGGGCAAATGTTAACCCCATTGTCAACGCGGTTTATAAATTGATGCGTTAACCACCAGTGAAGAGATCGGTTGTGCGCCATGATATCGGTTTGGTCCGTCTTTACGGATCGGTCAGGCTCAACGTGTATGGATCGACTTCAATACACGATCGAGCACTGTGGATCGACTTCAACATAAACTGGCATAAAATATTGTGGACTATTTGCAATGTTATATGAGAGCCAAGATCGTCATGCATTGTTCATATATGGACTAAAGCTATACATGATGAAAGTAAAGCATCCGTGTAACATGGATTCTAGAGAACCACGTACCAAGAGAATAGCTTGCAAGCTCATATATTAATATATGATGTAGTGGAGTTAAATAATACACAGAAAAGTATATCATGGAATATTATTAGCGAAAGCCAATCCAAGGACCGATCGGTCACTTTGATATCAACTGATCGGTCATGTGCTAATATATGGAAAGGACATGTTCGTGACTATGTAAATGCATGGACATGGCATCCAGGTCTGACGTGAATACATATTGATAGAGAACATGTGATGATCATCCAAAATGGTTTGCTAATTAGTTCAAACATTGACATACCAACATACTATAAAATGGAACATTCACAATGTCAAATATAGAATAAACGTACTGTGGAGGCCATGATTTGATGCAGTACTATAATATGCGCAGAGACACTTCAAATGGATATGTGAAAATATTAGCCAAAAGCTCCACGTCAACTCCTTTAGGCATCGATCTGTCGCTTCCTTTCAGTATCGATCGGTCAGTAATGCAACACCGGTTGCAAAGTATGAATGATCAACATGAAGCCTGGACATGCATAGGTTCATTAAAATACATGGACTTCCTACAAATATTTGATGCATGAGTTGGTCACCATTTAGCATGACGACATCAAAGCAATGCATATGAGAAGGCTTCACGTTGAAGTGGCAGTGCAACACATGCATTAATGGATCATCAGTTAAAAGCATATGGCATGGCCTATAACCAGATGGTCTTTACATTCGTTATGGGTGCATGGGACGTGTTGTGCCTAGACAAATCTTATATGGATTTAATGCAAGCATTAGTGACCCTACAAATACACTGAACGATGGTAAGATAATAAATATTAGCATGCATGATAAGCTTCTAGGTTATATATATATATATATATATATATATATATATATATATATATATATATATATATATATATGCCTACACGTTACTGTATTTGGAGCACGTCATATGTTGAATTAGTCCGGAGATACCGATTGGTATCAACTAGAAGGCATTAATTGGTTTGTAAGACAAGATGAATGCGGGTTGGTAAAAATCAATGTAGCAGCTTCCTTGTTTGTACAGAAACAAAGTATAAAACATATGGAGGAGGCACGTGGCGATCCTGTGAAGAAAATAGCGGACTAGTAGGAAATTCTTGTATCCGTCCGGTATTGAAGCATGTAGAGCGCAACAGGATCAAATAAAATCGACCGGTATGAAAATAATGTAACCGATCGGTGGTCCATGTTTATATACCGATCGATACCCCTTTCCAGCTGTTGCCAGCTGTACCAGTGGCATTTCTGTAAATATGCAAATATACCGATCGGTACCCTGCACCATATATTTCAGCCATTTTCCTCATTTGCTCTACACCTATAAATAGAGGTCCAACTCCCACATTAATGGGGATGGAATCCTATGACCCTCGAGGACTGCCAAAATGCATTTATTCATTTTTCTAAGTGATCTTATCATCTCCAACTATCTATAATGAAGATCTAACTTCGAATTCATCATGGAATTATGGAAATCCGATCAAGTGCTCAAGGAACTCTAGATCTATTCTGCCGTTTGCCAAACTTGAGGGATCTTGCCAATTTCTCCAACCATTTCTATTAGATTAAAGAGAGGGGATTGAGAGATTAATGATGATTGTAAAGAGAGAATGCCCATGCATTGTAAATGTAAATGTGATAATGGAATCATTCTCAAAGTGGACGTAGATCTTGTAAAGATCGAACCACTATAAAACTTCGTGTTCTTACTTTTATGCTTTTTTATATTTGTGATTGCGGCCTCGCCTTATTATTCCTTACTGAATTGGTGAAGTGCTCATAAAGCACCCTTGGTGTTAAAATCGAATTTCGATTTTAAACAATTCTTTAGTGCTTGTAGCTCTTTTTCAACGGCTTCAATCCAATTAGGGTCATCCTTGACTTGAGCATAAGAAATAGATTCATGAACAAATATAGCATTTGCTAAGCTGATAATGTGTTCTGAACAAAAGAAATTATAGTAAGAGGTTTGAGATGTTGGTCTAGAAAAAATGTTCAAATTTCTTAGGTAATCGAATAACTCGAGTGGATTCTCTAATTGGTAGATATGTGATTAAAGGAGAGGACTGATGTGGAATAGATGAAGATAATTGTTGTGTTTGAGAATCAGATGGTGAAGAATAGATAGAATAGGGGAAGAAGAAGATATTTCAGGAAAAGCAGGATCGATGTTTTCAAAAGTATTTTGTGCTAGCAGAATAATGTTTTCAACTAGAAATTTGTGAATGGAATCAAAAGATATAGTTGGATTAACAAGAGGAAGAGTAGTATGTTGATCAGAACTTGAAGAAATGGGAGAAGATGAATGGAAAGGAAAAACATCTTCCTTGAAGATGACATCTCTACTCAATAATATTTTATAATTCTCTAAATCACAAATTTTATACCCATTTTGAGCATAAGGATACCCAAGAAGAATCATCTCCTTGATCAGAAACCATTTTATCTTGGTATTTGACGGTTGGGCAAGACAAACATCCCATAACCCTTAAGTGTGAATAATTTGGAAGTCTATTCATCAAAACTTCATAGGGTGTTTTCGAAGTAAGAACAAAACTAGGCATAAGATTTATTAAGTAAGTTGCTGTAAAAAAACAATCACCCCAAAACCTGTTACATAAATTGACATGTAATTTAATAGCTCTAGCAGTTTCAGCTAATGTTTGTGTTTACGTTCTACCCTTCCATTTTTTTGTCGAACTCCCATAATACTTTTTACATGAATAACCCCCTTGGATGCAAATAAGATTGTGCATGTCTCTTAAATTACTTCAGTTCCATTATCAGATCTAATTATTTTTATAGATTTCCAAAATAGATTATGTACATATGCTAAGAAGGCAATTATGATTTGAGGAACTTGATCTTTTTGATGAACTAAATATGTCCTGTTAGTTCTTGAATAATCATCTAGAATGGTTAAGAAATATTTAACACCAGGTATAGAAGGAACTCATTATGGTCCCTACAAATCAATGTGAATTAATTCGAAACATGCGTTTGCAATGTAATTTGACACAGGAAAAGGTAATTTATGACGCTATGCACAACTACATGCTTCACAATGAAAATTACTATCATTTGTGAATAATGTCGAAATGACAGGTACATGTTTCAATTAGCCTAAAGAGGCATGTCCAAGTCTTGCATGAAAAAGATCAATTGAATTTTTCGTATCTAGAGCAAAAACATATTGATCAGAAACAACATTATTTGTAAAACCAGAATTACTTGGAAATTCCTTACGAAATCTATAATAAAACCTCCTTGTCTCAATCCAACAGCCTTCACTTGATCAGTTGTAAGGTCCTTGAAAGGGCAAAATTTTTGCTCAAATTTAGCAATAAGATTATTTTGATCTAATAATCTCCCAACAGATAATAAGTTATGTTTAAATCTAGCATAGAAAACATTTTTGAGAGTATTGTGTGGGTTGATAGTGATAATGCCAATGATAGAGACAATTTTGAGGGTACCATCAGGAAGAACAATTTTTTAAGCTGTTTTAGAGTATATGTTTTGTCAAACATGTTTAAATCAAATGTCATATGATCATTAGCTCCTGTATCAATTATCCATGTATGAGGCTTTGCATGCTCAATTGAATAATTCACATTAAATGTAGAAACAATAACTGCAAAGTTCACAACAGTATTTTAGGCATCAGAAGAAGAAGATCCCTGATTAGTTTGCACCATCTTCATAAATTCCTTGTAAAAAGAAGAAAACGTCAGATGATCAACAGCGGTAGAAATATTAGATGCTTCAGTATCAAATTCCAAAGGAGAAACAATAGGAACAAATCCAAAATTCCATTGCCAGCAGAATTTTCTTGCACATTTGATGCAAATCTTTGATACTTCTGATTAATTTTTCCTTTCCAGCAATCCGGATATCCAACCATCTTAAAACATCGATCCTTAGTATGGCCCTTAGATTTACAATGATCACAAAATTTATCAAGCTTAGCCTCCTTATAGTCTTTTTTCTAGAAAGATGGCTTGAAATTATGAGAGTCATGACCATTTTTAGTAGAAAAAAGAGAACTTATCTTAGTTGATTAATAAGCAACATTAAGAGCATTCTACCTCTCAATTTGCTGGAGCATGTAATAGATTCTATTTACACTTGGTAACAGGTCCATACTAAGCAGATTTGTCTTAGTTTGATCACAACATTTGTTCAAACCAGAAAAAAAACCGTATCAGCTTTCTAAGTCGATCAACTTCTAAAATTTTCTTTAGCCAACCACATGAACAATTAACAATTGCTCCACAAATACTATCAGAGAAAGGCTCTATAATTTGCATTTGATCCCAAACTTGTTTAAGATTGGCATAATATATATAGCTATATTATTATCATTTTGTTGAATACTCATCAATTTCTTATGAATCTCATAAATCTGAGGAGCATCAGAATGACCATCCCTTTCTCAGATCTTGACCCAAAGATGCCTTGTAGAAGAATTGAAAATAAAACTCTCTGAAATATTTTTCTCCATTGAGCAAAGAATCAAACCAGTAACCATGTAGTCGTTTCGAATCCATTTTTGAAAATCTAGAGATTCATTAGATAGTCGAAGAAGAAAACCATCGACGAAACTGATTTTATTCTTCGTTCCAAGTGCCAGATGAATGCTGCGACTCCAGTTATGGTAATTGCCACCATTGAACACGATCTGACCTAATTGGGAATATAGATTGTCACCGTGGGAAAGAAAATACAAATCATTGTAAATAATCGTAGATTTTTTGAAGCTTTCTTGATTAGTACTCGAGATCTGACTCGAATCTGGCATTATGAATTAGGATTTAGGGTTTTGAGGGAAAATCGTATGGCTCTGATACCATGAGAAGTAGAGATGAAGAAAAATATTGTTTCTTATTTTTTGAGTGTCCTACAACCAACAATACAAACACAAAACCCGAAAAGTTTGTACAACACAGTTAACACAACCCTAGATGCTTCGAAAGTTTTGCAGCAATAGCCACGGAAAAGGGACCACTGCACATCATGGCTCTAATAATAAATCAAGTTCTAGACAGTTTGCAGCAGATTGAGCACTCCAGATCATCGGATTGATTGGCCTGAAGACTCGTACCAAACTCATGAAGCTCTACAGAATATTAAAGGAAGGCATACTATAGGGTATTCTTCCTGCTCCCAATACCATATAAGGAGTTGTGATCCTTACATGTGCATAGTCCAATGAGTTTCGCCATTCAATCTATGCATCCAAGATATGCTACATTATATAAGCCTTGCTCCTCGTAGTTACACCCAAAACCAAAAGACTGTGCATTCTTGCTCAACACATACTTATATTTCTTGAGTATTCCCATCGTGAGCCATTGGGAGAAAATATATGATGCACGTTCAATTTCAAGCAACTATCACTCACTTATCTTAAAGCGACACAAAACAGGTGTGTCATCGTCGGAGGGTGGAATAAGCTTAGCAATTTTAAGCAAGATTGGTTCTACATCTGTTGCCCACTCCGCAAGGCGTTAGATTGAAGGAGTTGGTGCCCGCTTTTAACCCCGTCACATATTTCTAAGTTACTCTGGTCATATCTATTCGCTAACATTACTTCTTAAATGGTATAGGAAACCAACAAGGCCAATAATTTAGGAATTTGTATCGTCTATGAAAATTCTTATGGGAGTTCTTGAAACTCTTACAGGCGCACGACTATTCATCACTAACAAACTTATTCATGGCTTTTATTTATTAAATGATAATCAAAATGACTATCACGATAGAGGTGAGGCACGCACGAGTCTTCAAGTTAAAGAAGAGGGAGAAGAGGAAGAGGATGTGGGCCTCGTTATGCCCCCGGTCTTAAAAGATGGACCTAAGGAGGCTTAGGGTCATATTGAAGGAGAGGGGATAGTTGGCAATGATAACGTACCTCTAAGTTATGAGCCAGTGATTAAAGGAAGGGAAGAAGTCTAACCACCTACTCTGAAAACACCCATGGTGGAAAAGTCCAAAACAAGACAGACCTCTCATGGTAACTATCGACTTCTGTAATGGAAAAAAAACTTCGATCGGTATGGAGGAATAATAAAGGGTCTCAATGACATACCACTTGAAATGTTTCTCTTTTACTTGAAGCTCCTTAGACCATAACCAACAATCCGTTCTGTTCACTTCTTCTCTTTCATCCAAACAAGCCACAACACAACCAACAATACAAAACTTGCCACAACCAACCAAAATATTATATAATACAAACAGTACAAAACAACAAACACCCCTTCCATCCAATATTACCCCTTTTCACCGCAGCAAACAGCGTTTGCATGCTTTTTCATTATTAAAAGTTTATAACGGCAAAGACTTTGCCGTTATAAATTAAAACGGCAAAGACTTCGCCGTTATAACCTCCAACCTCTGTTCACTCAATCGGACACGAACTGGTTCCAAACTAGCCACGGGGAAGTAAACAAGCCATACATGGTTGCTCCGTGGCTTGTTTAGTAACTGAACAAGCCATTGTTGGTTGTGCTCTTATAATTTGGGAGAAGTTATACCATCGCCAAAAGATTGTCAGTTGGTGGGCCACTAGGACACTTATAGCGCAAGCACTGCACTTACACCACTTGTGTTGGAAATGTTAAGTGAATTATTTAAAATATTGAAATAAATGTACGATTGGCTCTTATGGGTGAATAGTCACACATTATGGGATTATATGGAAGAGGTAAGTATTTATACTTGTTTCTAAGAAATCATGTTGGGGCCTTGGGCTCCCAATGCATACTTTGTTGTGAGGAGGGAGGTCATGCATCATGAGCACCACATACACTCGCGCAACCGACCGACTTGACTTGGCTTGGGCTTTATGGTGCAAACACTTATATTTTTGAACCAAAAAAAAAATCGCTTTTTTCGAATTGAGTTTTAAATACGGGAGATTTTTCTGAGCCGACTTTTGCATGAAGCGGTAAACTATTGATCTGGTACTTTAGCATATTTCTCTACCGCCCAGTATCTTTGTTCAACCCTAATCCCCATCTATATATTATCTTCAGTTATAGACAAAAAATATATAACAAAAACACAGTTTTTGCCTCTGCTATTAAAAATATTCTTCCTGAAATTTCCGAGCAGTATTTTTATTTTTCGAAAGTGCAAATCTGCACTGAACTGGTTTTGCACCACCAACCAGATCGCCGAATCGTCTTCAAGAAAGCGACCAAGTACGTGACTCAGCCATTGTTTCCAAACAATTTGAAGACATTATGAAACAATGGCTTCGACATCAACCCTGGATGATACTGCTCCTCCCTCTGCTTTCCAGATCCCATTGGTGACTGCTGCCCCATTCTGTTTCGAAGGACTGCATTTCAAACGATGGCATCAGAAAATGGAGTTCTACCGGACGATGAGGAAGATAGCTGCTGCTCTGACCACCGATAAACCGCAGTTGCCAGACAAACCTGACGGAACTGATGTAGCGCAGATGGCTTTCTGGACTGAACAATCAAAGCTGCAATAGAATTGGATTGAGCAGGACTATCTGTGCAGAAATTTCATTCTCAATGGCCTCAGCGATGATCTGTATAATTACCACAACTCGAACGACAAGATGGCGAAGGAAATCTGGGAAGCGTTGAAGAAGAAATACGATACAGAGGAGGCAGGGGCAAAGAAGTATGCTGTGAGCTGCTATATCAAATATCAGATGATAGACGACAGGTCAGTAGAGATACAGTCTCATGAGCTTCAGAAAATAGCTCATGAGATCATCTTCGAAGGTATGGTTTTGGACGAACAGTTTCAAGTTGTTGTTATTATTGACAAACTGCCCATAGGTTGGAAAGACTTTAAGAATTTCCTACGACATAAGATTAAGGAATTTTCCTTAGAGAGCTTGATCACTCGCCTCCGCATTGAGGAGGAGGCACACAAACAGGACCAGAAAGAGGAAGTGCTTGTTGTCTCAAACGACGACACTAAAAAAACCAAACACGCCGTTATGAAACCGAACCAGAAGACATTTAAGAATCAGAACTGGCACAACAAACAGAACGGGAATCCGTAAGGAAACTCGAAAGGACAGCAAAAACCAGGCCAAAAGAATGATTCTGGACAGTTGTTTCTATGTTACAACTGTGGAAAACCAAGTCATATGGCACGAAGGTGTCGGAACAGGCCTAGTCCTGCACCACAGGCTAACCTGACTGAGGAAGAGCCTCTTACGGCATTGATCTCTGAGATTCACCTTGTTGGTGGATCAGAGGGTTGGTGGGTAGACACTGGTGCTTCTCGCTATGTTTGCTATGATCGTGATATGTTCACCACAAACACGGCTGCTGATGATCAGAAAGTGTTGTTGGGAGATTCTCATACCACTAAAGTTGCAGGGGTTGGAAATGTGCAGATTAAGTTTACCTCTGGAAAGACTGTGATTCTTAAAGAAGTTTTGCATACTCTAGAGATAAGGAAGAATCTGGTTTCTGGCTTTCTCCTTAATAAGGCTGGCTTTACTCAATTTATTGCGGCTGATGTGTATACCATAGGGTATAAAGGAACTTTTGTAGGAAAGGGTTATGCTTGTGAGGGAATGTTTAAATTGAATGTTGAATCTAATAAAGTGTCTACTTCTGCTTATATGTTGTGTGATTTTAATATTTGGCATTCTACATTATGTCATGTTAATAAACGAATAATTCATAACATGAGTACCTTAGATATGATACCTAAGATATCAGAATCTGAACCCGATAAATGTGAATTCTGTACACAAGCAAAAATCACTAAGAAATCTCATAAATCTATTGATAGAGAATCTGAACCCTTAGATTTGATTCATTCTGACATATGTGAACTTGATGGTACTTTGACTAGACATAGACATCGGTATTCTATCATTTTTATTGATGACTGTTCTAATTTCACATATGTTTACCTTATGAAAAATAAAAGTGATGCTTTTGAAATGTTTAAAACGTTCAAAACTGAAATTGAGAATCAAACAAACAGGAAAATTAAGAGACTTCGTAGTGATAGAGGAACAGAATATGAATCTAGTTCAATTTTGGACTTCTATAAATTACATGGTATTGTACATGAGAGAACTGCACCCTATTCACCTGAAATGAATGGTAAAGCTAAAAGAAAAAAAATCAAAACTTTTACCGAATTAGTAGTTGCCATCCTATTAAATTCTGGTGCAGCAAAACATTGGTGGGGGGATATTTTATTAACTGTATGTTATGTTCTAAATAGAATCTCCAAATCTAGGAATAAAATTTCACCTAATGAAATTTTAAAGAATCATAAACCCAATGTGTCATACTTTAGAATTTGGGGTTGTCTAGCATATGTTTGCATCCCAGACCCTAAGAGAATAAAATTGGCAAGTAGAGCATATGAATGTGTATTTATAGGTCATGCTATCAATAGCAAAGCATATCGATTTCATGATATAAATGCACATAACATAATTGAATCAAAGGATGCTGATTTTTATGAAATAAAATTTCCTTTTAAATTAAGGAATAGTGGGGGCACTTCAAGTATGCCTATTAGAACAGAACTTAATAAAAGTTCTGAAGTTGAACCTAGAAGAAGTAAAAGGGCAAGAACCGTAAGAGATTTTAGTTCGGATTTTTGTGCTTTTACTATAGAGGAGGATCCATTAAACCTCCAAGAGGCCCTATCTTCTTTAGATGCCGATTTTTGGCAATAGGCTATAAATGATGAGATGGATTCTCTGGAATGCAATAAGACTTGGCATTTGGCAGATTTTTTCCCTGGTTGTAAATCTATAGATTGTAAATGGGTGCTTAAAAAGAAATTAAAACCTGATGGTACTATTGATAAATACAAAGCACGACTAGTAGCTAAAGGTTTTAGACAAAAAGAAAATATAGATTTCTTTGACACTTTTTCACCTGTAACTAGAATAACATCCATTCAGGTATTAATCTCACTTACTTCCATTCATAATTTACTAATACACCAAATGGATGTTAAAACCGCATTTGTAAATGGTGAATTAGATGAAGAAATCTATATGGACTAGCCTGAAGGATTTGTAGTACATGGTCAAGAACATAAAATATGCAAATTAGATAGATCATTATATGATTTAAAACAAGCACCTAAACAGTGGCATGAAAAATTTGATAACTTAATCATATCACATGGTTTTAAAGTTAATGAGAGTGACAAATGCATTTATTACAAATCTAAGAATGACATTTGCACTATTATATGCCTTTATATAGATGACCTACTCATCTTTGGGTCAAACCTTCATGCCATAAATTTAGTCAAATCCTTATTAAGTGCCAATTTTGACATGAAAATCTAGGAGAGGCGAGTGTAATCCTTGGTATTAAGATTACTAGGTCAGAAAAGGGAATTTCTTTGGATCAATCTCATTACATTGAGAAGACACTGAAGAAATATAATTACTTTGACTGTAAACCTGCATGTACACCATATGATCCAAGTGTAAAGTTATTTAAGAACACTAGTGAGGTGTAAGACAATTTGATTATGCGAGCATCATTAATCTTCGGTACGCCACTGATTGCACTAGACCCGACATTGCCTATGTCGTGGGATTATTGTGCAGGTTTACTAGTAGACCAAGTATAGAGCACTGACATGCTATTGAAAGGGTAATGAGATACCTTAACCGAACTGTGAACCTTGGATTATATTATGAAAAGTTTCCAGCTGTACTTGAAGGATATTCAGACCCGGAGTGGAATACTTTATCTGATGATTTTAAAGCGACCAATGGCTATATATTTAGCATCGCTAGAGGAGCTATTTCTTGGAAATCCAAGAAACAGACTATTTTGGCTCAGTCTACTATGGAGTCTGAGATGATAGCACTAGCCACAGCTAGTGAAGAAGCAGAGTATTTGTGACACCCCACGTCCATTAATGTCACTCATAAAGGGAATTCATTAACTTCTATGGAGCGTTTTAAGTGTGTATAGAACAAAAACTTAACAACAAGACAGATATAAAACAGTACTTAAAAATTTAAAACTTCATTCATTGCAGCTGTAAACAAATAAGTTTGATTACAACATCAAAAACCAAAGACTAGAGTCAAGTACATAATATCCATCTTGACTAAATCAGAGTACATAAAATGAAAGAAACAACCCCCACATAAAATAGCCATAAATAAATAAGATAGGCTGAACTTTTACTTCAGCGATCCAAGCAACTTCCAAAAGAAAGATAAAGCTGTCCAAATCAAGCTCCACTAGTACCAGTCCCACCCTGAGCACCTGGGGGGAAAGGAAGAAAAGAGATGGAAACAAAGGAGTCAGACATAAAGTCTGGCGAGTGCAATAACTTTAACAATATAATCATTAAGTAACTAGGATGAGGCATAAGCTGGAAAATAAGGAAATCACTGTGAACAAATGGGTATGACAGAGTAAACAAAGGAAATAAGACAAACAAAGATAACGTTAAAGGCGTACCTAATCACTATAGGATAATTACTACACCGCACCACACTAAACACCCTAAAAGTTGATCCCGCCTACAGAACTTAATAATGATAATGGTAGTTTCGTGTACCCCTAGCTGCCTTCATAGGTGTCGTCTTCCCCTATCTCCACAAGGTGTACCCACTACCCCCATTCGATCGGCTCCCTAACTCGTAGATACCCGTGCTGGCCCCACAGTTGGGTGTATCACTCCCCAAAGTGGCAACCCGATACCACCAAAATACACGGCTTATATCTACACGATGCAACAACGTCTTACCTACCAGCCTGGGCCCACACACGCATATGACTCCGTTGGACTTGCGTTGCCACCGCTAACCCGTTTTGACCACTTACAATCAAACCCAGTACGCGTGTCCCGTCCTCGACTTGGGTCGAGCCCACAAAGATACTTAATGGGTTACTGGTTTGACAAGGGCCCCCATGCATGACACAAGCTTTCCACCTATGCTTGGTCCCCACTAAAGTTTTTCCCCACTTAACCTCATTCTTATTCATGTCTTTTTACATGTTTCAATCTTGGTTAAGTGCATCTAATCGTATTTCACATGCCACCCAAGGCACACTCTTAATTCCGTAAGCCACCCAAAGCATCCACTTAACCTCCTCATGTCCCACCACATGTTTATCTGGTTAAGTGTTTCTTAATTCATTAACACCGTAACCTTGTAAAGACCTCCCACATTAGACTGGCATTTGTGGCAGCTGGATTGGCCGGGCAGGTCCGGGCAGTCTTACACCACAAACGAGCCTAACCTCGTGTCTTTACAACTGTTACGCATTTAATTCATGCCTTTGACCTCTCACATTAGACTGGCATTTGTGGCTGTTGGATTTGCCGGGCGGGTCCGGGCAGTCTTACACCATAAAAGAGTCTAACCTCGTGTCTTAGGCGGTTTATTATTACACATCTTCAATTAACCCCTAATTGGATTAATATCCCTATTCAAATTTATCAATGAATTCCAAATATACTTATGTCCATAATTGTCTAAATTATGTCCATAAATGCCAATTTTTCCAATTAATGTCTTAAATTAATTATATGCCTTTTTCAAGGCCATTATGTCAATTCTCAATATGTGTATATTCAATATTACTCCCATCGTCCCCACGTTGTTCGTTCGTTTATCATGACATATATGTATATTAGACTGGCAATTAATCTAGCAAAGGGAAGAGATATCGCAATTTTGCATAACACACAAAATGGATCTAATCTTGCAAATAAGGATTACAACATAAATTGCATAAACTTTGTAATGTCATGAATCTAAACATAGGCCTAAAGGTGTAAACTTGCATATATATATATATATATATATATATAAATATATATATATTGTTTTCATCCAAAACTTGCAGAGGCCATAGTCACAAACTTACATAAAACTATGTACATCATAGATCTAAATCTAAAGGTGTAAACTTGCATATATGTGAATCCAGTTTCTACCTGAACTTGCATATAGTCACTTTATTTGATTCATATGTAAACTTGTGTACAATTCATATAGAAACTAGCATATAATATACACCCAAACTTGCATATAAAATGATGTCAAACACGAATAAGGTTGAACATAGGTGATTTGGCATATAAACAAAGAGATCCTAAACTATCATTATGAACAACCAGCATATATTCACAAAATATCACATTTTTCCAATGTTCCACAAACATAGCCATATAAACCAATTTATAACTCAACCCAATTATCTTATTAACTGTCTTATTAAAGAAATTGAACTCACAACTCAAAGAAGGTCTTGAGTTCTGGAATCTGAGTTCTGAAATTGATTTAGCTCGCCTTTGAAGTAGACAAATTCATTGTTGTTGTTGTTATAGATTTGAGTTGAATTGAGTTGATTAGCTTCACTTTTCCTCTAGTTGATGACGACTATTCTAGGTTGCAAGGTGATAACATGACGGCTATGGTTCTAATTTTTATTTAGTTTTAGGGTTTGAGTCTACATGTGTTTATATAGAATTTAGCATTATTTTAGGCCATCAGATCAACCTAGAATCAATCAAGACTATTCAGACCAGATCAGAACTATCCAGAAACCCTAGTGACTCAGCAACAAGTCATAAGTAGCCATCTTTTAGTTCTGGCCCGGGGGGGCAGGTCGACCCCTAGGTCGACCCCCAGGTCGACCTCTAGGGACCTGTAAGGGTGAGGTCGACACTAGGGTTGACCTCCTGGTCGACCAGGGTCCTGGGTGGGAATTTTCCCGCCCAGCCTGCTTCTGACTTCTGATTTGAAATTTGAATCTATTTCGAGCTGTTTGAATTTATTTGAATTTTCTGGAAACATCCGACAGCCATAACTTCTTCATACAAGTCCAATTTACGTAAACTCGGACTCTATCTCAACCAGAATTCCGAGACGAACACAATGGCGTAACCTGTTTCCCTTGATTCTTACATTTAAAATTAAGTATTTTTTAATATTTAAATTTATGGGGTGTTACCTTCTCCCCTCCTTAAAGGATTTTGCCCCGAAATCTCCAAGTTAAGGAGAATGCATATCCTAACATCCAATCACCATCTACTCAACCATCAAACACAGGCATCCATTGTCCTTACAAAATTTCTAATGCTGTATGAACATATGTAAGAAGCGTGTGTATATGTTCCTTATCTAATGCAAAACCAGGCGGTCTACTAATTCAGTTGACCTCCTTAATGCAAATCATGATAGTGCTATGCGTCCATTATGTATGCGAAAGAATCCTACTGATACATATTATTTCTACATGTGTGCACAACCATTCATCAGAATGCAACATCCATCTGATGACACAACCATTATACAACCATTTAGTTAAATATGCACACACATTTATATGCAACATGAGGGTGATCGAGCCGATCTAGTGCCTAAGGTGTATGTATATGCATCCACGAGCAACTACTAGCAACCACTTGGATCCATTTGCATCCATCAGACATAACATGTCTCAAACACATGTTTCAACCATAGGGTTCTTCCTAACTAAAGATCGAAGATGTTATCGCAAAGATAATACCAAAAGAGAGGACAAGTATCAACAAAGCGGTAGAAAAAGGAGAAATCAAAACATACCCTCAAAAAGGAAAGGGTACAATGTATGCATCTTATCTTCCGTCTCCCAAGTCGCGTCTCTTTGATCATCTCCCCATTGCACTTTGACCAACTTGACCTCTTTGTTATGAAGCTTTTTAACCTCCGATCCGAGAATGCGTGTAGGAGCTCATCTGATCGTGGCATTGCGCTCTACTTCCACTTCTTCGAGCGTGCTCAGCTCTACCACTTCTGCCGTATCGTGTAAACACTTACGCAAATGTGAAACGTGAAACACGTCATGAACTCCGCTGAGCTTCTCTGGTAATTTTACTCTGTATGCCATCTGCAGAATCCTCTCTATAATTGGAAAGGGTCCTACGAACCTTGGTGCCAACTTACCAACCAATCCAAAGCGGACTACGTTTCTCAATGGATACACCTTAATAAAAACCATGTCCCTAACATTAAACTTAAGACCGGTTCGTCTCTTATCAGCATATGACTTCTGTCGGTCCTGTGCCGTCTTCATTCGCCGTCGAATCAGGTCTATCTTCTCCGAAGTCTCCCTAATCATGTCGGGTCCAAGCAAAACCTTATCCGTGGATACCCACCAACATGTAGGTAATCGGCACGGTCGTCCATAAAGAGCCTCAAAAGGTGTCATGCCAATGCTAGCCTGAAAACTATTATTATATGCGAACTCTACTAGTGGAAGGTGTTCCTCCCATGTTCCTCCAAAGTCTACAATGCATAGCCTCAGAAGGTCTTCTAGAATTCAATTCACCCTCTCGGTCTGGCCGTCCGTCTGAGGATGATAAGCGGTACTTAAGCATAATTGTGTTCCAACCGCCTCTTGTAAGCTCTTCCAAAATTCGCTTGTGAAAATAGGATCTCTATCGCTCACAATGCTGGAGGGTATGCCGTGCAAGCAGACTATCTCTCCAAGGTAAACGGATGCTAACCATGCGGCAGTCCTTCTACTTTTAACGGTAATAAAATGGGCACTTTTAGTAAGTCGGTCTACAATTACCCAAATCCCCGTATTATCCTTCCTTGATCTTGGTAACCAATCTACAAAATCCATGGAAACGCTTTCCCATTTCCAAAGAGGAATCTATAAGGGATGGAGCAAACCTCCAGGCTTCTTTTGCTCTGCCTTGACTTGCTGGCACACTAAGCATCTAGCAATGAACTCGGCCACTTCCTTCTTCATTCCGGCCCAAAAGAAAACTCGCTTCATATCCCTATACATCTTATCACCACCGGGATGTATGGTCATCTTAGAGCGATGTGAGTCTTTAAGAATTGCCTTCTTCAAACTTTCGTCTTGTGGTACGCAAAGTCTTCCATCCTTACGTAGCCAACCTCTTTCATCTATAGCATATCTATCCAGATGTCTTGAGGACTCCCCTCCTATAAGCTTGCCTATTATCTCAACCAACTGTGGGTTGTTCCGCTGTGCCTCTCCAACTCGACCCAAAAGTGTAGGTTGCACCTCTAATGATGCCAACAATCCGGGTACAAAATCGACAGAGGGTCTGAAGTCAAAGGAAGATATATACTCCAAACTCTGCCGCTCAACAAACAAAGGACTTAAATTTAACTTCTTTCTACTTAAGGCGTCAGCTACAATGTTACCCTTGCCATGGGTATATGCGATCTCAAAATCGTAGGATGCCAAAAAATCCATCCATCTCTGTTTCCTCAAGTTTAGGTCCTTCTGAGAGAATAAGTATTTTAGTGACTCAATATCTGTTTACAACTCAAACCTTTCGCCAAGCAAATAATGACGCCACAAATTAAGCGCAGAAGCTGTGGCCGCCAACTCTAAATCATGGGTAGGGTAATTTTTCTCGTGGGCTTTCAACTGACTTCCACCATAGCTTATAACCCTTCCCTCTTGCATTAAAATTGCGCCAAGCCCTGTCCCGCAAGCATCGGTATATACAGTGAATGTCTTACTCCCGTCTGGAAAAACTAAAACTGGAGCGGTCGTCAAAGCTCTCTTCAGACGTTGGAAAGCATCGTCACAATCAACGTCCTAAGTAAAAGTAAATTCTTCTTTGTTAATCGAGTAAGAGGGGCTGATATCTTCATGAAGACCTTAATAAACTTCCTATAATAGCCAGCCAGCTCTAAAAAGCTTCTTACTTCAGTTGCATTCTTAGGCATTTTCCAATCTTGGATTGCCACTATCTTAGCGGGATCCACAGCTATCCCTTCCTTAGAGACCACGTGTCCTAATAACCTCACTTCTTTTCTCCAAAAATGGCACTTGGAGAACTTAGCTTTTAGCTGATGTGCTCGCAGGGTCTCTAAGATTTCCCTAAGACGTAGGGCATGCTCTTCTTCATTTTTAGAGAAAACCAGAATATCGTCTAAAAAGACTACCACAAACTTGTTCAGAAACTCCCTAAACACCCTACTCATTAAGTCAACAAAGTATGCGGGTGCATTCGTCAAACCAAAAGTCATGACGAGCCATTCGAAGAAACCGTCAGGAGTTCTAAAGGCAGTCTTATCGATGTTATCTTCAGCCACCCTTAGCTGATGAAACCCTGTAGCTAAATCCAGTTGCGAGAAAACCGAAGCTCCCACCAACTGATCGAATAAATAGTCTATCCTCGGTAACGAGTGTTTGTTCTTCTTTGTTAGCTTATTCAGCTCTCTATAGTCCACGCACAATCTAAGTGACCCATCAACTTTTGTAGCAAAAACGACTGGAGCACCCCACTCCGAAATACTTCTTCTTATGAACCCCTTCTCAAGCAATTCTTTCACTTGCTTACCGAGTTCTCTTCTCTCTCTCGGAGCCATGTGGTGTACTGGTAATGCAACTGACTTTGCATTATCTACTAAGTATATTCGAATGTCTATCTCGCACCTCGGGGGTAAGCCTTGAACTTCATCGAAGACATCCGAGTATTCACGGACCACTCTAACAGAATGCAAATTCTCAACAGACGCATCAAGCGATTCTAGATAACATAACATAACATAACATAATTCATGGGATTACAAGAGATTTCGAGAGTGTTGCCCAAGCGAGTCATAAGCCTAACCTCTCTCTTTTCACAATCTAGGACGGCTCCATTACTGGATTGCCAATCCATGCCCAAAATTAACCCATAGCCCGTGAAGCCCAAAACATAAGCATCACATCTGAACCCAACGCTAAGTATAGAAATTTCCAAATCCAAACAAATCATCGACAAATAGGCTGAGCCCCCAATTGGATTTGAAACAACAAAGGGATCCTCTACTATACTGGTGTTTACGTGTAGTGTCTTAACTAAAGCAGTGGATATAAAAGAGTGCGATGCGCCAGAATCAAAGAGTGTGCGTACATGATGACCGAAAAGATAAACTAAATTTTCAACAGAAATTGCTCTACCTCATTCTTGCAGCGGTGGGACCACGAGAACCTGGACCTGCCCTCTTGCCTGCCCTGGAGCCATGAGAGCCTGAATCTGCCCTCCAGAGGTAGGCCCTGCCCTCTGCCCTTTCTTTGGGCAATCCTTAATCAGATGTCCTGCCTCGCCACCATGGAAACAACCAGTCTTCTTCTTCTTCCTACAGTCTTTGCTTAGATGACCTAGTGTCCCACAGTTAAAGCATCTTTCCTTTCCCTTTCCATTGTTGTCTTTACCACCCTTCTTGTTCTGCTGTTGCTGTTGTGGTTTCTTTTGATCCCCTTTCTTCTCAGGTGCTTTATTAGCATTGGCGCCTTTCTCCTCTTCATGCATAAGTGCCATGTCAACTAGTCTCTCAAAGGTGTCCCCCATAGGGATGTGGGTCATAGCTAACCCATCTAGCGGCTCATTCAAACCCTTAACAAACCTCAGGGCCTTCTTTTCGGGTGTATTCACCAAGTCCAAGCCAAATCTCGCCAACTGATTGAACTTGTTGACGTATTCTTTCACTGATAAATTCCCCTGCCTCAAAGCCAAAAACCTTTCCATGTATAGATTCTCTCTAGCCCGTGAGAGAAACTTTGCCTCAAACTTACGCCTGAAATCCGGCCATGTATCAACTGGACACTCTCCATTAGTGATCTCCCACCAAAACGAGGCATCATCCTTCATTAACCAGGCAGCTAACTGGACCTTTCTTCCATCTTCTACCTCAAGGATTCCCAATAATTCTTCCACCTCCTTTAGCCAATTTCGATTTCGATCTTCAACAAACGTCTCCGACCTATGAAAAGGTTTCCCGCCCATTGCCCTAAAGTCTTTGCATATCTTCGCGAAAGTGTCAACACGGGGAGGAGGAGGAGCATTTGTTGGGCCTGCGACATGGGCCCTAGCTTCCAGATACCTTCTAAACCACCCTGGTATCGGTATCCCCTCGGGTATCTCAGGATTTCCAGACATGCTGAAAAGAAAATGAAGAGATTCAAACGAAGAATTCGAAAGAAAGATATATGGCTCTTGGGGTCATGTTTTTAAAATAAACCTTTTTCTTGAAGATATTCTCCTTAAAATATGCTTTTGAAAGTATTTCTTTATAAGATGCTTTTTGAAAAATAGTTTTTCAAAATATCTTTTCTGTTTTGGTAACCTTCAGCTCTGATACCGCGTGTGACACCACACGTCCATTAATGTCACTCACAAAGGGAATGCATTAACTTATATGGAGCATTTTAAGTGTGTATAGAACAGAAACTTAACAGTAGGACAGATATAAAACAGTACTTAAAAATTTAAAACTTCATTCATTGCAGCGGTAAACAAATAAGTTTGATTACATCATCAAAAACCAAAGACTAGAGTCAAGTACATAATATCCATCTTGACTAAATAAGAGTACATAAAATGAAAGACATAACCCCCACATAAAATTGCCATAAATAAATAAAATAGGCTGAACTTTTACTTCAGCGATCCAAGCAACTTCCGAAAGAAAGAGATAAAGCTGTCCAACTCAAGCTCCAATAGTACCAGTTCCACCCTGAGCACCTTGGGGAGGGGAGGAGGAAAAGAGGTGGAAACAAAAGGGTCAGACATAAGGTATGGCGAGTGCAATAACTTTAACAATATAATCATTAAGTAACTAAGATGAGGCATAAGCTGGAAAATAAGGAAATGACTGTGAACAAATGTGTATGACAGAGCAAACAAAGGAAATAAGATAAACAAAGATAACGTTAAAGGCGTACCTAATCACTATAGGATAATTACTACACCGCACCATACCAAACACCCTAAAAGTAGATCCCACCTATAGAACTTAATAATGATAATGGTAGTTTCGTGTACCCCTAGCTGCCTTCATAGGTTTCGTCTGCCCCTATCTCCACTAGGTGCACCTACTATCCCCATTCGATTGGCTCCCTAACTCGTAGATACCCGTGCTGGCCCCATAGTGGGGTGTATCACTCCCCAAAGTGGCAACCCGATACCACCAAAATGCACGGCTTATATCAACACGATGTAACAATGTCTTACCTACCAACCCGGGCCCACACACGCATATGACCCCGTTGGACTTGCGTTGCCACCGCTAACCCGTTTTGACCACTTACAATCAAACCCAGTACGCGTGTCCCATCCTCGACTTGGGTCGAGCCCACAAAGATACTTAATGGGTTACTCGTTTGAAAAGGGCCCCATGCATGACACAAGCTTTCCACCTATGCTTGGTCCCCACTAAAGTTTTTCCCCACTTAACCCCATTCTTATTCATGTCTTCTTACATGTTTTAATCTTGGTTAAGTGCATCTAATCGTATTTCACATGCCACCCAAGGCACCCTCTTAATTTCATAAGCCACCCAAAGCACCCACTTAACCCCCTCATGTCCCACCACATGTTTATCTGGTTAAGTGTTTCTTAATTTATTAACACTGTAACCTTGTAAAGACCTCCCACACTAGACTGACATTTGTGGTAGCTGGATTGGCCGGGCGGGTCCGGGCAGTCTTACACCACAAACGAGCCTAACCCCGTGTCTTTAAAATTGTTACGCATTTAATTCATGCCTTTGACCTCTCACATTAGATTGGCATTTTTGGCTGCTGGATTTGCCGGGCGGGTCCGGGCAGTCTTACACCACAAAAGAGTCTAACCTCGTGTCTTAGGCGGTTTATTATTACACATCTTCATTTAACCCCAAATTGGATTAATATCCCTATTCAAATTTGTCAATGAATCCCAAATATACTTATGTCCATAATTGTCTCAATTATGTCCATAAATGCCAATTTTTCCAATTAATGTCTTAAATTAATTATATGCCTTTTTCAAGGCCATTATGTCAATTCTCAATATGTGTATATTCAATATTACCCCCATCGTCACCACGTTGTTCGTTCGTTTATCATGACATATATGTATATTAGACAAGCAATTAGTCTAACACATAAAAGGGAAGAAACATCGCAATTTTGCATAACACACAAAATGGATCTAATCTTGCAATTAAGGATTACAACATAACTTGCATAAACTTTGTATTGTCATGAATCTAAACATAGGCCTAAAGGTGTGAACTTGCATATATATATATATATATATATAATAGTTTTCATCCAAAACTTGCATAGGCCATAGTCACAAACTTACATAAAACTATGTACATCATAGATCTAAATCTAAAGGTGTAAACTTGGATATATTTGAATCCATTTTCTACCTAAACTTGCATATAGTCACTTTATTTGATTCATATGTAAACTTATGTACAATTCATATAGAAACTAGCATATAATCTACTCCCGAACTTGCATATAAAATGATGTCAAACATGAATCAGGTTGAACTTAGGTGATTTGGCATATAAACAAAGAGATCCACAACTATCATTATGAACAACTAGCATATATTCACAAAATATCTCATTTTTCCAATGTTTCACAAACATAGCCATATAACCCAATTTATAACTCAACCCAATTATCTTATTAATTATCTTATTAAAGAAATTGAACTCACAACTCAAAGAAGGTCTTGTGTTCTGGAATCTGAGTTCTGAAATTGATTTAGCTCGCCTTTGAAGTAGACAAATTCATCGTTGTTGTTGTTATAGATTTGAGTTGAATTGAGTTGATTAGCTTCACTTTTCCTCTAGTTGATGACGGCTATTCTAGGTTGCAAGGTGATAGCATGACGGCCATGGTTCTAATTTTTATTTGGTTTTAGGGTTTGAGTCTACATGTGTTTTATATAGAATTTAGGATTAATTTAGGCCATCCGATCAACCTAGAGTCAATCAAGACCATTCAGACCAGATCAGAACTATCCAGAAACCCTAGTGACTCGGCAACAAATCATAAGTAGTCATCTTTCAGATCTGGCCCGGAGGGGCAGGTCGACCCCTAGGTCGACCCCCAGGTCGACCTGTAGGGGGGAGGTCGACACTAGGGTCGACCCCCTAGTCGACCTGGGTCCTGGGCGGGAATTTTTGCCCCAGCCCGCTTCTGACTACTGGTTTGAAATTTGAATATGTTTTGAGCTGTTTGAATTTATTTGAATTTTCTGGAAACTTCCGACAACCATAACTTCTTCATACGAAGTCCAATTTACGCAAACTCGGACTCTATCTCAACCAGAATTCTGAGACGAACACAATGGCGTAACCCGTTTCCCTTGATTCTTACATTTAAAATTAAGTATTTTTTAATATTTAAATTTATGGGGTGTTACATTCTCCCTTCCTTAAAGGATTTTGCCCCCGAAATCTCCAAGTTAAGGAGAATGCATGTCCTAACATCCAATCATCCATCTACTCAACCATCAAACACAAGTTAAGGAGAATGCATATCCGAAATCTCCAAGTCTCTTACGGGTGAATAGTCCCACATCATGGGATTATATGGAAGAGGCAAGTATTTGTACTTGTTTCCAACAAATCATGTTGGAGCCTTGGGCTCCCAATGAATGCTTTGTTGTGAGGAGGGAGGCCATGCATCATGACCACCACACACGCGCGACCGACCGACTCGACTCGACCCGGCCCTGCCTGGCTCGGCCCAACTCGGCCCGGCTCGGCTCGGGCTTTGTGTAAACACTTATATTTTTGAACCAGAAAAAAATCGCTTTTTTTGAATCGAGTTTTAAATACGGGAGATTTTTCTGAGCTGACTTTTACATGAAGCGGTAAACTATTGACCCGTTATTTTAGCAGATTTCTCTACTGTCCAGTTTCTTCGTTCGGCCCTAATCCCCATTTATATATTATCTTCAGTTGTAGATGAAAAATATATAACAAAAACATAGTTTTTACCTCCACCATTAAAAATATTCTTCCTGAAATTTCCGAGCAGTATTTTTATTTTTCTAAAGTGCAAATTTGCACTGGTTTGTTGTGCAAAGCAAATTAGTTATTGTTTTCAGAGGCTGTTTTATCCTAGAGACGGCGGCGAGAGTACGAACTGGTTTTGCACCATCGACCAGATCCCCGAATCGTCTTCAAGAAAGCGACCAAGTACGTGACTCAGCCATTGTTTCCCAACAACTTTTTTACATTTTAGTTTATTAATTCTAATCTAGCTTTGTTTCTTTTGTAGGTAAAATGGAAAGAAAGATGGATCACTTTGAATATATTAAAGGTAGTATGATTAAATCTGGAAGTTAGACGGAACACGTTGTTCTAACCCCTACCAAAGAAGCGGTAGTGAGGAATCTGAGCATAAGTCCAGTCACAGTTGGAGAAATGGAGAGCACCTTTGATCTTAAATCTTGGTCGCTTTCCCCGTGTGAAGGTTCAAATAGTTCGAAAGTCGTCTTGACGAGCCTTGCGGTGGCGATCAATCGCAAGTTCCTCTTTCGCCACTGGCACCTCCGACAAAGTCTAGTGGAACTTGGCCTGATCTAAAAGGGAAGTTGTTAGCCGTCATTGTCACCCCTCGATCAGGATCGGGAAAGGAGCTAGGAAAAAACTAAAGGCAGCACTGCGTTAAGTGATACTTTTGTTGAAATATTTGCGGATCTGAAGCATCAGTTACAAAGTTAAACTTCTTTATTTATTTATTTTGCCAACGGATACATCCGATCCCTATAAAGACCTGATAAAAGGGTAATCGATAAGCATGTCAATGGGACGGGGCGGGCATGGATAGTAACCCCCCATCACCGAGTCCAAGTTTGTTCACACCACTTTATATGGTGTGAACATAACACCGGTTCCCCATTGGTGGAAATCGGGGGGCCCATATGGGTCCCCCGGTTTCCACCAATGGGGTGGTAGAGTTATATTCACACCACATCAAGTGGTGTGAACATACTCACAGTTCCCATCACCCGTCCAATTAGGTAATTTTTTGCCTCATTCTCATCCTATACCCGTAAGGTTACCCATTAAACGGATTTTAAACATATTGCGGATATTCACGGTTATTCGCGGGTATCCATGATATTTTATTCAATTTATTTTCTAACCATCTATTGAAATTGTTTAAAAATACATACATTTGGTAAAAAAAATAGACTAAGCGTGAACTTTGGCAACGCGTTGCCTTACTATAAACCAGTGAAAAGGAGCGAAGCAAAAACTTTTGCGGGATGAGTTGAATTTACTAAAGATAGCAGAAGGTTTGGAGAGAATAAAAAATGCGTTGTCTGCTGGATTGGAATTTGAAACAATTAATGAGAAATTTGAGAATTTCCAACTAGGTATATATATGGTTTTAATTAGCATCTTGCACAGTTATCACAAATATCAACAACTGCTTATAAATTATTAAATAAAAGCATGCACACATATACCCAACATCCAACATCAATGATTTTTGCATGGGCAATAAATCACACTTAATACGAGCACGAGTTCCCACGGACACGGATATCTTAATATCCGTACCCGCCCCATTAATTAACGGATATTAGAAAACCCATTTATTTTACTCGTGGGTACCCCAGTGTTTTAAAGACCCAACCCAACCTCGATTCGACCATAGTTAACCTTCGACCTTGGAGCGTCACGGATTTAAAAATGAAATAACCCTGCGTGTGCATAGACCCGCGGTTTAACCTCAAAACCTTACAAAAACTTCTGATCCGACCTCTTCGAACCTCACGGTTTTTCAAATTTACGAAAAAAAATAACTGCTCCATTATTTATTTTTAGTAAATTTACAACTTTGTTATGATAAGTTGTTATATAATTATTTCAATTAGATAGTTTGGACACGGTTGTTTGCCATAATTGATTAAATTTTATCTATATTTAAAATAACTTTACGTTTAAATCAGAAAAATATGCATAAAGTATCAGCGCGGTTCTCACGGTCTGACCGGTTGAACCATGAAAACCTTGGACCTTTCACTACCACGGTTTGACGTACGGTTCGGTCTTCACAACTATGGGGTACCCATTTAGCTATTCATTTCATGCCCATGACGGGTTATATTCACAGGTAAACGCGGGTACGGGTTTACTGGCATACCTAGTAGTCAATAGTGCTTGTGACATCTATTCTTAGTATAAACAATAAACAAAGTTGCGGAGAAGATGTCCGAAATAAAAATAACAGTAATTTAGAGAATAAAGGTTTGAAGCTTGAGGCTGCCACAGGCAAAATAACCATTACCTTTTCCAAAAAAGAAGTTATGAACCTTAAAAGTTTGCCGATAGCTGAGAAGTATTAGAAAGTGCTTGTAATGACGTTTCAGATGCTAGCCTAGTTTTAAAAACCGGACCGGGCCGCCGGTTCAATCTTCAGAACCGTGAACCATAGCCCAATCCGGCCCGGAAAACAATTGGGCCGCAAATGGCCAAAAACCGTAGTAAACCGCGGTTTAACCTTAAAAAACCGGTTTTTTTCCTTTTGTGAACGAGAAATTAAACCAAGATCTAAATATTTTAATTAAAACGCTTCGCAACGTGGGACAACCGAGCTCGCAGTGCGTTAAATGCCTGCTGCTGTATAGTTTATCCAAGTTTTGACATATTTATAGTGGAAATATAAAGAGCACCTTCATTGTTTTGAAATGTGGGACTGAAATGTGGGAATTTAAACTTAATTTTGTCTAAACTTGTTCAGATCAGTAGCATATTTTTTTGTTACGGCTTTTACGGTTCGACCGGTCGGACCTTCAAAACCCTGGACCATGGAGGATTACGGTTTGGCGGTCGGTCCGGTCTTTAAAACTATGGATGCTAGGGCTCGCTTCGAAGAGGAGTTTTTGAGGAAGGCTTCCAAGAGGAGTTGGATAAAAATTCCCTTATAACTAACTTGTTGAAGACAAATTGCGCAAATGTCATTAAGAGAAAGGGACATGCTCAAGAAAGAGAATTTGTCAAAGGGAAATGTCGATTAGAAGGCAAAGTTGCAGGATTACTAAATGGAAACTCACAATGCTTGTGAGATGCTGGTTGTAACCTTGTAGGTATGGAAAAGCTCAAAAACGTTAAGAAGCAATTTGAAGAGGTCCAGGAGCTCAAGAGATAGGAATCTAATCTCGTAATCTTAGGCTTCTGTGCTCATGTACCGCCCCACTTGGAATGGCTTCAAAAATATTATCATATTTTGGCAAAGATATAGGAATATATATAGAGGACAAGAAAGAACTTGACCCTAAGCACTTTCGTGAATAGAAGGAGTCAATACGATGCTTCCTGAAGGGTAACGAGGCAGGAATATTTAGAGAAGGCCAGCATTTGTTAGAAGGGGAAGAAAGAAAAGTGGAGGCTATGTTGGAGAAAGGAAAGGAGAAGGTCAGCGAGTATTAGAGCACCTCTTCAGTAATCCATTCATGCAACACATCACCCCTGATCATTCCATTTTCCAAAACATTAATCTACTTCTAGATTATACCCTAAAGAAGCCCAGCCGTTCAAGTGCAATGGATGTTAACTCTTATCCTAAAAGAAAAGAGTCATACTCTCAGCAAAGAAGAGACTAACGGTATCTCCTTACCTTCTCTGGTGTTCGAGCAATTTTTGATTGCATGTGAAGGAACCAACAATTTTCTCGTTGTAGGTACATAAGCTAGAAAAGCAACCTTTGTTGAAGAAGCTAAACCAAACTTGAATCTTGCTTCCTGCCTCCTTCACTGGTGATAAGTCGCACTTAGAATTTTTTTCATGATTGATGCGCTGGTGAACTTAGAACATGAGGCACTCAGATCAAGACCAAGGAGAGAGAGGTTATACACAAGGGAGAGATTAGGAAAAACGCCCCACTCAACGTGGAAGGGATGATTATGAGACCAGCACAGGAGGAAGTCATCAAGAAGGAACCAGTTGTTCCTATGCCATAACCACCTACCGTGTTAGTGTTAGAATTTGATATAGAGAAGAGAAGAGAGATTAAAACGTAGAATAAATTGAACGACTAAATTGTTATTGCTTCATTTTTCTTCATACCACAAATACCACAAATGAGAAAGTACAATTATATTTATAACACAATAAAGATTCTAGATTCTTCTTCTCTATATTTTTCTTATCCTCTAATTTTTAGACTTGTCTTAATAAACCTTTCCCTAGATAATTTTATTACATATATAATAACTCTAAAATTTATTACCATTTATTTTTATCTATTACATAATTTATGTTTTCTTTTAAAAATAATTTTATTTTCAATAGTTAGTACAGAGGATCCTAACTATGGCAAGATGTTCACTTAGCCTTTTGAAGAATATGAGGTTTAACTCTCCTCTCTATAGAAGTCTAAATTAATCCACTAAGAGCAGTCGTAACGAGAGCAGAAAAAGCTCCAAGAGGAAGAAGATACACAAAGGGTGTTACAAGTTCATTACCCAAGAATCCAACAAGGAAGAGTGAACAAGGATGACATTTGTTAAGTCTGGTTTGCTTTTATACCGCTTGTATAGCTGTTTTTTAGTCTTTTTGTTGGATGGATTTCTACAAGTACATTCCTTGCATTTGGTTTGGCTTAAGACAATAAAATTGTGTTGTCATTTCTAAGCTTTTGTTGTAAATAAAAGTTATTATTTTTATCTATTTTTTGTTTGTTTAAATGTTTCAGGTATTCATGTTCTCATTTCAATGCCCTTGCCGAGAATTACTTGTCATTGAAATTTAAGTCATACTTAGTCACTCGTTGGCTTGAGCGTCACTGGAATGATCCACTATCGAGGCCTTCTTTCAGTCATGACCTCAAGCCGCTTGGTAGTTCAAGCGTGAAGCTTAGGATTTAGGCGTTGTATACTTGTAATTAACCATATGAATGCTTGCACTAATCCCCCCTCGTCATAGTGCAGTAGAGTCATGTGCAGGTGTCGGGTTTTGCCGTGTAGACTTATACTCACCTATCTTTTGGTTTGCGTTAGACGGTTAGAGTTATGGATGTACACTCCCATCATTGGTATGGAATATAGTTATGGATGCACGTATCATCCGTTGGATTTATACTTTCTTGACAAGTTTGGGCATAGAGTTTGAAAATATGCAGTCACTTCACACCTATTCAACGTTTATACTCATATCAATGCTCTGAAGAGGAATGGAGTTAACCCGGAGAACGATCAGGTCACATTCACACAGTTGAAAAGTGGATGGTCTTACCATGTTCAGGTTAGGTTTATATATCTTCCATCGAAATGTGGGACAGTGTTAGCTAGACAGTGTTAGTTAGATTGTTGGAACAGACCCATTTTAAGTTTTTTTACTCAACCTCGTCATGTTTTAGGGATCGATGAGTCGACACCCGATTCACATCTATCATTTGGTTTTTACTCCGCTCCTTGAATTTTAAGCGAGGGATAAGTAATAAAAAAAGTCAATTTATGCTTGTTTTGAGCAAGGCTTGTTTTGAGCAATTCTAGTCATGGACTTTGTGAAATAATAGGTACCAAACTGTGGGTACGGTTAGGTTGATATTTGATATACGTATATGTAATCGGTCGTACCACAAGTTTATACTATGTATTAATAAGTCATATATTTTGATAGGCAAGAGCTTTTATTGCTACTGAAGACGAATTTCGCAGTGCTCGCCTTATCACATTGCTCGAAAATAAATTTTTAAGTACAAGTGAATGGAATAAAATGAAATAAGCTCAAAATGTCATAGATGCTTGTTATTCCATGCTCTTGGTGACTCGATGCCATCAACGAGCATTAGCTCGAATGTTTCATATTGAAGCCTTTGCTCGATAACGTATGATCATTTCCATTTTTTGCCTAGTTGAGTAGGATTAGGGAACATTAACTTCTGGACAAGATCTTTGGCCTCAAAGGTCGTAAGTCAAACCTTGATATTATAATATAAGGCGAGTCATTATCAGTAGGCAGTTGCTCTTAGATCAGCTTTTCTTGCTTCTCATCGGTTATGTCGAATGATTCCAAAAGGAGAGCTATGTTAGTTCTAGGATCGTAATGTTATCGATGAGAACGAACTTCGAGTTCGATTGAGATGATTGCTTCGAAGCCATATACAAGGGCGAATGGAGTATGGTAAGTCGCAGACATGTAAGTGGTTCAGTATACCCATAATGCTATTGGGAGTTCATCAACTCACTTGCATTAACATTTTCCAAATGCTTCCTTATGATTGACTTAATAATTTTATTAATTACTTTATCTTGTCCACTTAATTGAGGACGAGCAACTGTCACAAATATATTTTCAATGTGGTGGTGTCATTAGAAGACTTCTAAACTTTCCAATAGAGTTCCGCTATCGATAATATTTGTCCTAGGAAGACCAAAATGATGGACGATGTTCTAAACTACGAATTGATTACCTTCTTGGTTGATATTTTTGTTATGGGCTAAGCCTCATCGCATTTAATGAAGTGAGCAACTTCGATGATAACATACACCACACTACCTTAGGACATCGACAATTTTTTGATGATGTTGATGCCCTTAATTAAGAATGGCAATAAACTGATAATTTGAATGATTTGCATTGGTAAGGCCCTTGAAATTTTTGAAAAAAATTGGCATTTATCAGAGCGTCATGTGTAATTAGCTTAGTGGGCCAATTATAGCTATAAATAAGTATTTTCTTTGCTAAAGTTTGCCTCCCAATGTGATTGCCTTATTATCTTCATATACTTTACATATCACTCATTTGGTGGCGTCACTAGCAACAACCCAAGGAAATGGAATGGAAAAACCCTTCCATTATAATGTCCCATCTTGAATGATGTATCATAAGGCTTTTCTACTGATTGATCATTTTTTATTTTTTGTTCAGGAAAGGCCCACCATTGGATGTGGACTTTGATTGGTGCCATCCCCGACTCCTTTGCAGGTTCCATCGCCTATGCCTTATGCTTCCCTAGAATATGACACCTTCACCAATGAATCATTTTTGTTGCTTTGTTTTTCGGGGATATTCTTGATGGTATAACATTCAAAGTCATTGTGTAGTTCGTGGACTCGATGGAGACCAGGAGCAAGTCTGCTCTTTTGGCCTGAAATTCTTTTCGGGCATTTCATACGATGAGTTGGAGTGAAAGAAGAATTGAATAACTTTTGTCCTCAATACTTGGCAAGTTAGAGACCGACAATCAAGGCTTTGTACTTTGCTGTGTTATTAGTGGAAGGAGAGGCAAGTACAAGAGCATAGCAGATTGAGCATTCCTCAAGAGTGACCAAAACAACTTCGGTGCAAGAGCACTAACTGTTAGATAAATCATCCATTTATAATTTCTACTTGATGGTTAATGGTTTACTACTCTTTAGAGGTTCATTTAGTGTAGTGAATTCAACAGTGAAGTCTTCCAATGTTTGTTCCTGTATCGTCCTCCAATGGAGGTAAGCGAAATCGAATGGGCTCAACAACATAGTCCATTTTAGCAGCCTTCCAGAGCCTCGGGACATTACAACAACTATCCCAATGGTTATCGCTGTAAACTTTGAAAGAATGGGACTAAAAATAAGGTCGAGGCTTGCTAGAGGAGATTAACAAGCAATAGACAAGTTTTTATAGCTTCTGATACTTTCTTTTAGTATATATTAATCTTTCGCCTTATATAATAGGTAGGCTCTGGATCCAATGTTCTTCATGTATAAGAGTGGAACTAGTAGGATGCACAATAACAACTAAACAAATGAATTGGTCCTTATGATCCATGGACTTTGATAGTGTAACAACCCAGAAAATCAGAACCAATTTAAATTTTTTATTTTGGCTATTTTAATGAATTTTGAATATTTAAATGAATTATTTTAAATAATAACGACTAGAAATTTATTTTTAATAGAATTAGAACGTATAAATTTATTTAAATCGAAGTTAGAATATAAACTTTTATTTTAACTATAAAATGAATTGGAAATGGCACGGTAGTTTGAAAATTCGATTTCAAATGAATGTACAGGATTCAAAATAAAACAGATTTTAGTGAAACCAAAAATATTTGAATCTTTTTGAAAATATCTTTCCAACGAATCTCAAAAATCCAAATTTCATAGCGGGAATAAAAAGTTATGCCCAGTTGAAAATTCAGAATAGTCGCTATGGAAATATAGCCCTTAAAAATGGCGATTTTGCAAACGACCTCTGTTTTCGATGAAACCACTTTTATTGAATCTGAAATGTCAAATTATTGCTTGATTCCAATTTTCATAATTTTTGGAATTAATATGTGGGCGTGGTGAATTTAAACGTGTTTGGCCATTTCAGTTTGAATTTAATCAACTAAAAAATGTCCGTTTTTCAAACGGTCTCCAGATTCGATGAAATTAGTTTTATTGGGACCGTATCGTCAAAACATAGCCAGATTTATTTTTCTGGAATTTATGGAGTCAGTATGTGTCCCTGGTAATTTAGAATGTGTGTTTAAATTGAATATATAATGATTTATATTTTAATTTAAACGAAAACTGGTCGTAACAGCCGAATTGGCTTACCGGGCATATCCCATTGTGTTCGGAATGGGGATATTTAGCTAGAAGCGACAGTCGTTGGGTCTCATTTGGAGTTCGAATGAAAAGTCAAACTTTATGGAAATAAATTAATAATTAATAAAATATACATATAACTCCTAAAACCTAAATCCCCCTTCACAATTCAGACCTGCCCCCAAACGAAACAAACCCAGTCGCTTTGGAAAATCGCCCTCTCTAGGGTTCGACGCCGCCGCTCCGGAGCCACTCACCGCCAGCGGAGCTCCGTCGCACCCCCACTGATCTTGCCGCGACCCTCCCCTCCTCTTCCTCCGTTCGATGCCCAACACCCCACAAAACCGCCTGAATCATCCGACTTTGCCAGCCTCTTGCCGCGCCTCTAGCCCAAGCAGCCGCCCCTCTAGCCCTAGCAGCCGCCGCCGATTGCTACTTCCCCCCCTCTGGCGCAATGAATTCTCTTCCCCCCTGCCGCTGTAAGTTTTTAGCCCCTTCGATTTTTATTATTGTTTATAAACACTGGGTTTTTTTTTATAAAATAAGAGATGATATTTGTTAATGTAATACAAAAAGGTTATATTTTTATAAGTAGAAAGGTTAGATTTTTATAATTAGAAAGATTATATTTTTATTAAAACAAAGATTTGATTTTGTTTATTTGAAAAGATAAGATTTTTATAATGAAGTAGCGAAAGTAAAAATATAATTTTTAGCGAAGTAAAAATATAATTTTTAGCTATGTAAAAATTGGATTTTTATTGTTTGAATGGCAATATAAAAATATGGTTTATATATATGAAGTGAAATAAAAATTCGATCTTTATACAAGAAGTGGAGATATAAAATTATAATTTTTATATAGAAAGAAGCGTTGTGGAAAGATTTGATTTTTATATATGAGGTGCCATTATAAAAATGTGATTTTTAAAATAAACATCATATTAAAAATATAAATTTTACTATGAACAGTGTGAAAAGGAGTGTGATGGAACGGACTGAAATCAAAACAAAATCCAAACCGTTCAGAAATAAAGAACGACGGAGTGGATCCCAAAGGTGAGAACTTCTCACTTTAAATTTTATTTTCTAGTTAAAATATATACTAGGATGCAGACGGTGCTTAGCAGCACTCGACAACCGTCGTCCACAAACCATGGACGACTTGTTTGATTTGATTGTGTTGTGAAAATTGATTGTGTGATGTGGAATGGAATAAAATATTTTATAGTTAAAAATATAATTTTTAACACGTATATGAATAAAATAAATATTCATAAACAAATCGGGCGATTTGTTTATGCACACACATTTGACTGATATTGATTGGGATGATAAATTTTACACATCGCCCAACTGCACAAATTAAACATATGTTTGATTGTTTGAAACCCCACATGGGTATTGGAATGATATATGACGTACACTAGTCTCAATAATTAGCTGTATGTCGATCGATTGATTGACAGACTGCTGTAAGCGTTAAATATTTGTATTTAAAGCTTATGCAGTGTAGAGTGCACTCTGGATGATGGTTGATTGTTTATCATTGTTGTTATGTACATGTGTTGTATGAAAACCATATAAATCAAATTATATGGTAATTGACTGTGTCTGATTCTAGTTCAGAAAGAATGAATATTTTAAAATAATGAATATGTTGAAATAATGAATATTTTAAAATAATATTCAGTAAAAGATCAAAATCTGATTTTGATGTCCGATTTGGAGTGCCCACGAAAATATTTAAATATATAAAGCCGTGTTGATTAGATTATTGCCATTTTGACATGAACGATATTTATATCGATTTTATTCATTTTTTAAAACGAATATCGAAAAGGAATTGATTTCAAAATCTAATGTTTTGAAAATACAATCATTTATATATCAATGATATGGAATACTCAAATTTGATGTGAAATTGAATATGAAGCTGAAATCGTTTTGAAAACGAATTTAAAACGATTTATAAAATACGTTTTAAAATGGAAATCGATGAAATGTATAATATATATATTATATATATTTAATGGCCTGAATAGAACGTGCCGCGCCGCGGTAGTTCGCGAATTTCGACCATTGACTTCGAAGGGACATTACAGGAGATCCAACTGTCGGATTCTCCTAAAACCAGAACCGTTGGGTTCGTATCGAAAAGAGCTTTTCAAGTATATAAGAGATCTTAAATATAACGATTGGATTTGGAATTATATCCAAATCAAATTTGGAAAAGGTCGCTGTAAGTGCAGTTCGATGAACATTTATGGAAATCGACTGTACGGGCCTTGATTAAATTATTAAAAATATCAATAATTTGTGTAAAATCATAATAAATGATTTGGAAAGAATTGGGATGAAAAATTCCATATTTGAGAAGGTAAAAACATAATTTATCGAAATGAACTAGTTATGAACTAGAATTATAATCCAATATTTTAAAATAATTAAATTGGATTTGAAATGGTCTTAAAAATAACCAGAATTTCCAATATATGAATTGGAACGGATTTGAATCAAAATTATCTTCGGAATATTTCGATATTGGATTTCGTGATTATACGGATATTGTGGAGGAATCTGGAAGATATGTAAATTATTAATCCAATACGATATTTGTTGGTTTCAGAATTTGGTATTGAATATAAGCCGATATATTTTCTATTCAGAGCCTTGTATTTAATATCAAATTGGATTTTGGGTTTGTCGTGAATGGTATCTTTAATAATACTGTTCTTAAACCGAATGGAGTTAAGAAATTAGAAACTGACTGGAGATTAGCTTTGTTGAATGCTTTCCTGTGTATTGATCTGATGTTGGTTTCGGCCTTCGGGACTAATACTTAGGGAATTGTTCTCTTACTACTTTACGGTTAGAGACTGATGGGATTTTGGGTTTGTCGTGAACTGTGTTTTAAATGACACTGTTCTTAAACCAAGTGTGAAAAGAATAAATCTTTTAATTAAGATTTAAAGAAGAATTACCAATTAATTAACATTTAATTGGAACTGAAAATGGAATGTGAATTGGGTTTGTTGTGAACTGTGTTTTTAACGACATTCGTTCTTTAACCCGATTTACAGTGAAATGTGATTTGGAATTTATAAATCTTTTTATTAAGGTTTAATGGGAATTTTCCAAAGTGACGTTTTCCAATTTAATATATTAAATTGGAATTGAATGGAATTTGATTGATAATAATCAAAGTGAACTTTTGTGGAGGAAGATTGTTAATACATATGGAATTTAAAAGACTTTGCCGTTATACCATTTATATTATTAGTCGGATACGGAAATTGATATTGATTATATATTGATTTGTTTTTCCGTGAATATTCCATAATTAATGGAATGTGATTTGGGTTTATCGTGAACTGTGTTTTAAATGACATAAGTTCTTTAACCTAGTTGAAGACAGGATTACATGTCTGTCATTGTATTTCAAACAGTATGGTTGATCTCTGCTAAATATATATCTTTTTGGTGGCGTAGAATTTATTCTCTTGCTTAACACCCTTCTCTGAGACGTACGAGCTTAGAGGTTATAAATCGGTATAAATCAATATTACGGTGTCGATTGTCGATGCGACATGTTTGTGTTTCCAAAGTTAAATATCATTAATATTGACTTTTGGAAAGATTAAAACCAAGTGGAGTTTTAATGAATCTTTAAATAGATTGAAAAAGGGAATGTGATAATTTAAATTATCAAATTTGGGAAATGATCGGGAATGGTGTAACGCCAGTTTTGCTCCTAGCGATAGTTAAATCTTTAATTAGATTTGAACGGAAAATGGTAATTAATTTTACTGATAAGACCATGGTATTAGTTATGGAGTATTACCAGTTTTGCTCCATGGGATAAATAGGTTGAGATTGGGAAATTAAACAAATGATTACTTCGGTAAGGTTCGCTAATTCCGACTAGTTTGGAAAACCGTAACATGGTTTGAATTGACATCCAAAGGAAGATTAAAGAATAAATTTAATGAATTTATCTTTGATGAAATTAATGGGAACGTATTCCCTAATGATGAGAATATTTGAATAAAAGAATATTCTGGATTGGAATGAGGCGTATGTTGTGTTTATATCACTTGTCTATTATATATGCGAGTTATTCGGAAAGGCCGGGTTTATGCCCATTCTGAATAACTGATTCGACGATAAGTCGACGATGAAGACGGTGGTTGAAGACCGGGGTCTTCACATCGTTTGGATGATTACTGATGTCTTGATTGGGCTGTACACCCAAGACGAGGTAATAAGTGGTGATCGTCCTGACGTACTTGGAGATCGACCGGATATGCGAGGACCTCTCTCCTGTATTAGACATATGGGATGAGGAATAAGGTACCTCCAGTTTCGTTCAGACCCAGAACGAACTTGTAAATGGATGTGTGTCTCACATTGGATTTTATTCTGTGTTGATTGATTTCTATTCAATATATATATGTTTGGCGGCGTAGAATTTATTCTCTTGCTTAGCGCCCTTCTCTGGGACGTACGAGTTCAGAGGTTATATATCAATAGATATCAGTCGCGTGGCATGAATTGCCTGTGTGGCATGCTGAGATGCAAATGATCAAGGCTTCTGTTGAAAAGCAGAGTCTTGTGGTTGATGATTAAAGCACGGCTGTAATACAGCATAGCTTTGTGTATAGCATTAATTCGCGGGCCTCACACCTCGGTATGATTCAGAAACGGGATAAGGGACCCAAGGAGGACATGGCGTTTCTTTCTAGCTATGGGTGGTGTCAGGGTTTTGCACGCCCTGACATTATTATATTTTTACCTATGTGGTTGTTAAATTGCGCGGCGCCTCGGATATATCGGCTACTACTGGAGCCGATGGATATAGGTCCTATAGGACCGAGAAACATGTATTCAGGAATTGCCAATCCACTAACGTACGTGTGGACTGGCCTTAGAGGATCCAAAGGTGTCTACTGTAGGAGACCCTGAGGCATTTGCTAGAGTGTCTCGAAGCCGGCGAGGAGTACATCCCTTGCCTCGACTCATGACGGAAATCCAATTTCCAATACGTGACATTTCGATTTTGATTGTAGAGCCTAGTATTGACGACATGATAAATGGTACCCATGTCGCCTATGATTGATACATTTATATTTGAAGTTGTTTTATACACTTTACACTATAATAGTATCAAAATGATTTGTTTTAAACGTACCAAGAATGTTTGGCTATTATAATGTAAAACCCTATTCTCCAGCTTGCGTTGCATTGTGTGATGGGACCTGGGTCTTATAATAGCTTCATTTTTCCAAAAAGCATTGCGTTGTTTATTCTATGCACTGGTGTTCTTGGAGGAAACCCGTTCCGTGTTATACGGCATAGTACCTTGATTTACCTTATTTTTAAAGTAAAGTTTTAAATAACTGTTTTAGTTCTCACACCATTCACATGACTGACCTGGAGTTTATTGTTTTAACCTAAACTCTGGGTGCCCCTATTATCCACACGGGCAGCAAGTAGTTTTGGTTTTGCAGTTTTATATTCACAGGATCCTGGTTTGCACCTGGAACGATATTCGGAAATCTCTGTATCCGTTTATCTCTTTCAGTTGTGTGTTGTATTATCTTCCGCTGCTGTGTAATGTATTTTAATCTCTGATATTTTACAATGTATAATATTTATTCATACTCTGTATATTCTTGTACTCTGATGTAAATTGTTGTAATAAGTAATGAAATGTTCTTCTGTCTATATTCTGATTTGTTGTGTTCTCATTACAATCCGGGCTTTCCTTTATAGGGGAGTTTGGGTCGTTAAAGCGTGGTATCAGAGCTTTGGTTTATAGATCTCGAGAACAAGACACATTAGAACCGAACGAAAGAATTCATCAGAGATTGGATTAGTAATATCCAATGAGAATGACTCGTTAGGGATCGGATCAGTAGTATCCTAGAACGAGTCGAAAGAGTGTTATTTGTAAAATAAAAATGAAAACAAGTTTTGTTTTGAAAATTAAAACGAATTGTACGTATTTGAATATTTATTTGATATTTATTTGGACAATCTAGTATATGAAGATTTTGCGTATACGCGTCATGAACATATATTCGAAGTTTTAATATACTGGATAGATATAGAGTCACACTCTAGTCACTCGGGGAAAATTCTGGTGATGTCCGGACATCATCAGTATTTATATTCAGGTTTCGAAAGTGGGATGTCTATATATTTCCAATTGACTGGTGTGAGAACCAAAACTATATAGGGCTTATTATTGTGATTTGGCATCAAAAACATGATCTTGTATACATATATATATATATATATATATATATATCAAAGTTATGACTTTGAAAATTTAATTCACTAACTGATTGATGGTTGTGTTGTATTATTATTTGTTATCTAATAAAACCATTATGTGAAGAGCGGTACATATAACCAAATTGTATCAAATATTGAACTGACTTGAAAATTGTTTGAAATTGCATGCATATACATGTATATACATTGAACAGGTCATAGCAAGGAGGCTAGAGCAAAGGAATAAAATTGTATGCCCGACAAATAGGTACATGTTTACTAATTTATTGGGTTTGGATGATTTTATGAGCCGATTGGCTAGCCGCTTGACTTTTTCTTTTTGGATGATGAGGGCCCTGCGTGGCTAGTTGAGGTTTTAAATATCTCCCCGTACAAAGGAGGTTATGGCGAAATTTTTCAAAAATTTAGGGAGCTAGCCCAATTTTTGAAAAATTATAAATTCTTATAAGCTAAAAAGTTGAAGAATGAAAGCTAGAATGAATGTTGAGTTGATTAGTTAAACAACTTTCAGCTCCGTTCCTTTTCGAGAACGAAAAGATTTTAAGTAGGGGAGATTGTAACCACCCGGAAAATCAGAACCAATTTAAAATTTTTATTTTGGCTATTTTAATGAATTTTAAATATTTAAATTGAATTATTTTAAGTAATAACGACTAGAAATTTATTTTGAATAGAATTAGAATGTAAAAATTTATTTAAATCGAAGTTGAAAATAAAATTTTATTTTAATTATAAAAGGAATTGGAAATGGCGCGGTAGTTTGAAAATTCGATTTCAAATTTCAAATGAATGTACAAGATCCAAAATAAACCGGATTTTAGTGAAACTAGAAATATTTGAATCTGTTTAAAATATCTTTCCAAAGAATCTGAAAAATCCAAATTTCATATTGGGAATAAAAAGTTATGCTCAGTTGAAAATTCAGAATAGTCGCTATGGAAATATAGCCCTTAGAAATGGCATTTTGCAAACGACCTCCATCTTCGACGAAATCACTTTTATTGGATTCGGAATGTCAAATTATTGCTTGATTCCAATTTTCATAATTTTTGTAATCAATATGTGGGCGTGGTGAATTTAAACGTGTTTGGTCATTTCAGTTTGAATTTAATCGACTGGAAAATTACCGTTATTCAAACGATCTCCAAATTCGATGAAATTAGTTTTGTTGGGACCGTATCATCAAAACATAGCCAGATTTATTTTTCTGGAATTTATGGAGTCAGTATGTGGCCCCAGCAATTTAAAATGTGCGTTTAAATTGAATATATAATGATTTATATTTTAATTTAAATGAAAATTGGTCGTAACAGCCGAATTGGTTTACCGGGCATATCCCATTGCGTTCGGAATGAGGGTATTTAGCTAGGGGCGACAGTCGTTGGGTCTCGTTTGGAGTTCGAATGAAAAGTCAACCTTTATGAAAATAAAATGATAATTAATAAAATATACATAAATAATTCCTAAACAATTCAGACCCGTCCCCAAACGAAACAAACCCCGTCGCTCTTGAAATTCGCCCTCACCAGGCGTTCAACGCCGCCGCTCCGGAGCCACTCACCACCGGCGGAGCTCGTCGCACCCCCCCCCCCCCCCCCCCCGATCTTGCTGCGACCCTCCCCTCCTCTTCCTCCCTCCATTCGACGCCCAACACCCCACAAAACCGCCTAAACCACCCCACTGCGCCATCCTTTTGCCGCGCCTCCAGCCCCAGCAGTCGTCGCCGATTGCTGCTGCCCCCCCTCTGGCGCAGCTAATTTTCTTCCCCTCCCCTCCCCCCATTGTAAGTTTTTAGCCCCTTCGATTTTTATTATTGTTTATAAACACTGGTTTTTTTATATATAAAAAGAGACGATATTTGTTAATGTAATACAAAAAGATTATATTTTTATAAGTAGAAAGGTTAGATTTTTATAAGTAGAAAGATTATATTTTTATTAAAACAAAGATTTGATTTTGTTTATTTAAAAAGATAAGATTTTCATAATGAAGTAACGAAAGTAAAAAATATAACTTTTAGCTATGTAAAAATTGGATTTTTATTGTTTGAATGGCAATATAAAAATATGGTTTACATATATGAAGCGAAATAAAAATTCGATCTTTATACAAGAAGTGGAGGTAGAAAAATATAATTTTTATATAGAAAGAAGCGTTGTGGAAAGATATGATTTTTATATATGAGGTGCCATTATAAAAATGTGATTTTTAAAATAAACATCATATTAAAAATATGATTTTTACTATGAAAAGCGTGAAAAGGAGTGCGATGGAACGGACTGAAATCAAAACAAAATCCGAACCGTTCAGAAATAAAGAATTACTGAGTGGATCCCAAAGGTGAGAACTTCTCACTTTAAATTTTATTTTCTAGTTAAAATATATACTAGGATGCAGACGGTGCTTAGCAGCACTCGACACTCGTCGCCCACAAACCATGGACGACTTGTTTGATTTGATTGTGTTGTGAAAATTGATTGTGTGGTTTGGAATGGTATAAAATATTTTATAGTTAAAAATATAATTTTTAATGCGTATATAAATAAAACAAATATTCATAAACAAATCAGACGATTTGTTTATACACACACATTTGACTGATATTGATTGGGACGATAAATTTTACACATTGTCCAACTACACAAATAAAATCTGTGTTTGATTGTTTGAAACCCCATACGGGTATTAGGATGATATATGACGTACACTAGTCCCAATAATTAGTTGTATGTCAATCGATTGGTTGACAGGCTGTTGTAAGCGTTAAATAATTATATTTAATGCTTATGCAGTGTAAAGTGCACTCTGGATGATGGTTGATTATTTATCATTGTTGTTATGTACATGTGTTGTATGAAATCCATATAAATCAAATTATATGGTAATTGACTGTGTCTGATTCTAGTTCAGAAAGAAAGAATATTTTATAATAACGAGTATTTTAAAATAATATTCAGTAAAAGATCAAAATCTGATTTTGATGTCCGATTTGGGATGGACAAGAAATATTAAAATATATAAAGTCATGTTGATTAGATTAATGCCATTTTTACGTGAACGATATTTATATCGATTTTATTTATTTTTTAAAATGAATATCGAAAAGGAATTGATTTCAAAATCTAAAGTTTTGAAAATACTATCATTTATATATCGATGATATGGAATATTCAATTTTGATTCGAAATTGAATATGAAGTTGAAATCGTTTTGAAAACGAATTTAAAACGATTTATAAAATACGTTTTAAAATGGAAATCGACGAAATATATAATATATATATTATATATATTTAATGGCCTGAATAGAATGTGCCGCGTCGCGGTAGTTCGCGAATTTCGACCATTGACTTTGAAGGGACATTACCGGAGATCTAACCGTCAAATTCTCCTAAAACCGGAACCGTTAGGTTCGTATCGAAAATTTCTTTCCAACGAATACACGAGATTTGAAATCTAACGGTTGGATTTGGAATTATGTCCAAATCAAATTTGGAAAAGGTCGCCGTAAGTGCAGTTCGACGACCTTTTACGGAAATCGACTGTACGGGCCTTGATAAAATTATTAAAAATATCAATAATTTGTGTAAAATCATAATAAATGATTTGGAAAGAGCAGGGATGAAAAATTACATATTTGAGAAGATAAAAACATATTTTGTCGAAATGAACTAGTTATGAACTAGAATTATAATCTAATATTTTTAAATAATAAATTGGATTAAATGGTTTTAAAAATAACCAAAATTTCCGATATATGAATTGGAATGGATTTGAATCAAAATTATCTTCGGAATATTTCGATATTGGATTCCGTGATTATATCGATATTGTGGAGGAATTTGAAAGATATATATATCGTTATTCCAATACGATATTTGTTGGTTTCAGAATTTGATATTGAATATAAGCCGATATATTTTCTATTCAGAGCCTTGTATTTAATATAAAATTGGATTTTGGGTTTGTCGTGAGTGGTATCTTTAATAATACTGTTTTTAAACCCATTGGTGTTAAGAAATTAGAAACTGACTGGAGATTATCTAGGTTGAATGGTTTCTTGGGTATTGATCTGATGTTGGTTTCGGCCTTCGGGATTAATACTTTGGGAATTGTTCTCTTACTACTTTACTGTTAGAGACTTTTTGGGTTTGTCGTGAACTATATTTAAATGACACTGTTCTTAAAACCAGTGTGAAAAGAATAAATCTTTTAATTGAGATTTAAAGAAGAATTACCAATTAATTAACATTTAATTCGAACTGAAAATGGAATGTGAATTGGGTTTGTTGTGAACTGTGTTTTCAACGACATTCGTTCTTTAACCCGATTTACAGTGTAATGTGATTTGGAGTTTATAAATCTTTTTATTAAGATTTAACGGGAATTTTCCAAAGTAATGTTTTCCAGTTTAATATATTAAATTGGAATTGAATGGAATTCGATTGATAATAATCGAAATGAACTTCGGTGGAGGAAGACTGTTAATACATATGGAATTTAAAAGGCTTTGCCGTTCCATTTATATTGTTAGTCGGATACGGAAATTGATATCGATTATATATTGATTTGTTTTTCCGGGAAGATTCCATAATTAATGGAATGTGATTTGGGTTTATCATGAACTGTGTTTTAAATGACATTAGTTCTTTAACTAAGTTAATGGCAGGATTACATGTCTGTCATTGTATTTTGAACTGTATGGTTGATCTCTGCTAAATATATATATGTTTGGTGGCGGAGAATTTATTCTCTTGCTTAACACCCTTCTCTGAGACGTACGGGCTTAGAGGTTATATATCGGCAGAAATCAATAGTACGGTGTAGATTGTCGATGCGACATGTTTGTGTTTCCAAAGTTAAATAATCATTAATATTGATTTTTGGAAAGACTAAAACCAAGTGGAGTTTTAATGAATCTTTAAATAGATTGAAAAAGGGAATGTGATAATTTAAATTTTCAAATTTGGGAAATGATTGAGAAAAGGGTATCGCCAGTTTTGCTACTAGCGATAGTTAAATATTTAATTAGATTTGAACGGGAAACGGTAATTAATTTTACCGATAAGACCATGGCGTTAGTTATAGAGTATTACCAGTTTTGCTCCATGGGATGAATAGATTGGGATGGGGAAATTAAACAAATGATTACTTCGGTAAGGGTGCTAATCCCGACTAGTTTGGAAAACCGTAACATGGTTTGAATTGACATCCAAAGGAAGATTAAAGAATAAATTTAAAGAATTTATCTTTGATAAAGTTAATGGAAACCTATTCTCTAATGATGAGAATATTTGAATAAAAGAATATTCTGGATTGGAATGAGGCGTATGTTGTGTTTATATCACTTGTTTATTGTATACGCGAGTTATTCGGAAAGGCCGGGTTTATGCCCATTTTGAATAACTGATTCGACGATAAGTTGACGATGAAGATGGGGGTTGAAGACCGGGGGTCTTCACATCGTTTGGACGATTACTGATGTCTTGATTGGACTGTACAACCAAGACGAGGTAATAAGTGGTGATCGTCCAGACGTACTTGGAGATCGACCGAATATGCAAGAACCTCTCTCCTGTATTGGACATATGGGATGAGAAATAAGGTGCCTCCGGTTTCGTTCAGACCTAGAACGAACTTGTAAATAGATGTGTGTCTGACATTTGATTTTATTCTGTGTTGATTGATTTCTATTAAATATATATCTTTTTGGCGGCGGAGAATTTATTCTCTTGCTTAATGCTCTTCTCTGAGACGTACGAGCTCAGAGGTTATATATCGATAGATATCAGACGCATGGCATGAATTGCCTGTGTGGCATGCTAAAATGCAAATAAACAATGCTACTGTTGAAAAGCAGAGTCTTGTGGTTGATGATAAAAGTACGGCTTTAATACAGCATAGCTTTGTGTATAGCATTAATTCGTGGGCCTCACACCTCGGTATGAGTCAAAACGGGATAAGGGACCAAGGAAGACATGACGTTTCTTTCTAGCTATGGGTGGTGTCAGGGTTTTACACGCCATGATGTTGTTATATTTTTACCTATGTGGTTGTTGGATTGCGAGGCTCCTCGGATATATCGGCTACTGCGGGAGCCGATGGATATATGTCCTATAGGACCGGGAAACGTGTGTTTCGGAATTGCCAATCCACTAACGTAAGTGTGGACCGGCCTTGGGGGATCCAAGGGTCTCTACTGCAGGAGGTCCTAAGGCATTTGCTAAAGTGTCTCGAAGCCGGCGAGGAGTACATCCCTTGTCTCTACTCATAACGGAAATCCAATTTCCAGTACGTGACATTTCGATTTTGATTGTAGAGCCTAGTATTGGCGACATGATAGATGGTACCCATGATGCCTATGATTGATACATTTATATTTGAAGTTGTTTTATACACTTTACACTATAATAGTATCAAAATGATTTGTTTTAAACGTACCAAGCATGTTTGGCTATTATAAGGTAAAACTTTATCCTCCAGCTTGCGTTGCATTCTGTGATGGGACCTGGGTCATATAATAGCTTCATTTTTTCAAAAAGCATTGTGTTGTTTATTCTATGCACTGGTGTTCTTAGGAGGAAACCCGTTCCGTGTTATACGGTGTGGTCCCTTGATTTACCTTATTTTTAAAGTAAAGTTTTAAATAATTGTTTTAGTTCTCACACCAGTCACATGAATGACCTGGAGTTTATTGTTTTAACCTAAACTCTGGGTGCTCTTATTTTCCATATGGGCAGCTAGTAGTTTTGGTTTTGCAGATTTATATTCACAGGATCCTGATTTGCAGCTGGGACGATATTTGGAAAGCTCTGTATCCGATTCTTTTTTAGTTGTGTGTTGTATTATTTTCCGCTGCTATGTAATGTATTTTAATCTCTGATATTTTACAATGTATAATATTTATTCATACTCTGTATATTCTTGTACCCTGATGTAAATTGTTGTAATAAGCAATGAAATGTTCTTCTATCTATGTTCTGATTTGTCGTGTTCTCATTACAATCCGGGCTTTCCTTTATGGGGAAGTTTTGGTCGTTACAGATAGGATGGAAGGTCTCTCGAAGTGGTTCATCACATCTTGAAATGCATCAATGCAATTTTGAATCTAGGTAAATTTTCACTTTTTTTTTATTAAGTTGAAAAGGGAATGCGTTGTAAGCTTGAGAAACGAATCGACTCAAGGTGGTGGCCTTCCCACTAAGACTCTAAACGTCTTTTATGCTCTTTGGTACTCTGATTTTATGGAAGACATTTACCTTCTTAGGGTTGGCTTCAATCTCATTAGAGTTGATGGCAAAACCCAATAGTTTTTCAAATGTAATGTTCAAAGAGAACTTCGACAAATTAAATTTCATTTCGTACTTTGGAAGTGTAATGAATACCTATGCTAATTCGTCGATGTGATCGTTCGATCTTCCTAACTTCATAAGCATATCTCCAGTATACATTGATGGATCTCCAATTAGATCATTAAACATTTAGTTGACCAACTTCGGTAAGTGGTCCTAGCATTCTTCAATCCAAAGGGCATAATTATATAGTAGTTTAACCCTAGGTCAGTAGTGAAGCTAATGTGTTCCTGGTTTATGATATGCATTTAGGTTTGATTAGAACCAAAGTATGCGAACATGAAGGAAAGAATTACATGCCCAGCTCTGTGTAGTCAAAGCGCTTAGCGGTTCTATAGCGGCAGAGGTGCATAAAGGTGTAGCGGGGATGAAGCGGGGAAATAGCGGGGATATGAAGGAGGCATAAAAAGGTTTATTAAATGTAAAACCAAATATTTGAAAATTAATTAATCATCTTTCTCACATTATATGTATACAAGAAAATATTAATTAATCTTATATAAGTAAATCACAGATATCATAGTTTTGCATGCTAAATTTGATAGGTGTAATTTATTTTTACCATATATTTGGCACTTATGCCTTAAATTTATTCTTTTACGCTAACTTTACTGAATTTATTGAAAAGATAATAAGTCAAATCAAGCTCTGTATGTTAATATTGCTAAAGCGGATGTTGAAAAGCCTTAATTTAGCGGATGCAACGGAAAATAACAGGGCTAGAAGCGAATCTACTGTTCATCAGCGCTAAATTGAAATAGTGTAGCGGCTGAAGAACACTATGTGTTATAGCGGGGATATTGCGGGGATTTAGCGGGGATTTAACTACATAGGTCCAGCTATTGAATCTACAAGCTGGCCAATCTATTGAAGCGAAAAAGCATCTTTCGGGAATGCATTGTTCAGTTATTAGCAATCTGACTTTACTTTAGAATCTTTTACAAGTACTAATTTGGAGACTCTTTTCTGGTAGAGCGTGTTATAAATAAATCCTTTCTTTAGTATCTTATGTACCTCCTCCTCATGGAAACTAATCTTTTTGATTTTATGATATAGTGCATTTGCTTGACCGGTGTGAACTTCGGGACAATGTTCAGGGTGTAGCTCTGGAAGCCTAATAAGATTCCATGCATATCTACATGGGTACATGCGATCATGTCCAGGTTCGCTCGAAGGAAGTTTGCAAGCTTTTCTATCATTTTGAGACTAACCCAAGATCTCATCTTCAAGAACCACGATAGGTCATTATTGTTGTTCACAACTGCAGACAACAGAAGCAACAGCCACACGCGTTACTACAAAATGCATAAACAACAACACTATCAAGTGTTAGAATTAAACGTTGAATACAAGATGATTCAATAGAATATAAACAGCAGTTGGTTGCAATCAAGTATATTGTATACTGGCAACACAGCAAGTGAATCTCGAGAAAGTAAGAATAAGTAAATCGACTGAGGCTCGGCGTACCGATTTCCTTAAGACTTTATTCGGAGTCTCCCAGGATACAACAGACGAAACTGATCGAGTTTGTGATGAGTACGTCAGTTTGGGTATTGAGAATTGGCAGCAATGGCGTTTTAACAGAGGAAGAGGATGAAGATTAAAAAATCAGTGTCGAATGTGATCAGGATTCGCTACTTATTTATAACCTTCGAACAGTCATAAGAAAAACGGTCGCGCCTGTTTATCGTTTGAATTCAAACATAACGGGTCGCGTCCCGTGCCTCTTCATCTGTTAACGGGTTGTAAACCCATTTGTTCATGGTGGGTCGCATCCATATACATTGCCGCATCCAGTCAGAAAACCCACAAAAATTGGTTATGTTTTTCGTAGCAAAAATGAGATTTCCTTCTAGCCCAAACCCGAACCTGGCCCGGTTCGGTTCGGTACGGGACGGGTGGGCGGCGCACGCGTGTGTGTGTTTGGATCATATGATATAGGTCCTCCCCCTCGCACAAAATTACCTGACCCTAAGGGCCAATATAGGGAATGAGGAATAGATATATATACATAGATCTAATCTTCTTTTTGCCAATGTGGGAATAAAGTATATGTCATTCATCTCTTTAAATTCTAACAGTCCCCCACATGAATGATAATATACTTTTCCCCCACACAAAGTGTAATATCTCAGACTACGTATGGAATAATGCTTTATCGTGGATAAGTAGATATTTCACTTTGAACTTTCCCTAGTTAAAACTTATCGGATCTACTTGGCTAATCGGTGGATTATTTCATCTTGAAACGTCAGCCTTTAATGTATATCCAAACAATAAGTTTTACGAAGCATTGATTCTCTTCTAATCCAATCTCTTGGTTGTGTTCGTTTTGGTCCTGAACACTTTCTGGTTCTGCGAGTGTTATAGAGAATTCAAGCCTTTTAAAATTCTCATAAAGCCGACCCAGCTCACACTAACATAGGTGATCGCAACCATTAAGAGTATCCTACCAATACACCACTTTTTATTTCCAAGATATGGTCATCATTAAAAAACATAGTTTTAAACTTGTAATACTTCTGTAGGCACGCATTTATATTGTGCACCATAAGAATGGAGTAGAACTGTGTCCAAAAATGCATTACATCTTGAGTTATCCATAACTGGTTTGCCCATTGATCCTAGTCCGTGGGATCTCCAGTCGCTAGGATAGGTTTCCGTATAAGATAACTCTTATTGGTTTCGGCTTTTAAACCCATTCCCCTCGATGCGCAGTCAATTTTCTCTCTTGATAAACCTTTAGTAAACGGATCCACTAGGTTATCATTTGTTCTCACATAATCTATGAAAATAGTTCCATTTGAGAGTAACTGCCTAACTGTGTTATGGCGTCTATGAATATGTCATGTAATGACCCGCATTCTACGCATCGGGGGGTCGTAGAATATTTATTTCTTTCCCGTATGAAGTCGTATGGTCATGTAACTTTGGGAAACATCCATTAGAGTCATTTCCCATGTTCATCATTTTTGTCGATTTTTAAATGACCATTTTGCCCTTAGTAGGTACTGTTTTGTCCATAACTTTTGATTGGAAAGGAATTTTGACCTGAAACCACTTCCATTAGATTCGTTTGATGGTTTACCTTTCCGTAGAGTGGTCATAATAGCCAAACGGACTTACCGTTTGGGAGATATGGCTGAAATAAGGTTTGGAGGGTGAAAAACTGCTTAACCGGGCCAAATCGGGTGATTAGTGGGTAGGCCCATAACCCATTTCGGGATTAGGGTTATGGGAGGGCTGAAATGAGATAGAGGATCATTCTATTTCAGTTTTCTAGCCTCCACTTATCTCCAAGGAACCCTAAAAATGGCCTCCAACCTCTAAATCACCTCCAAATCACCTTTTGGTCAAGGATTTGGCTTAGCAACCTCTAATCAAGGAAGATCTACACCAAAGCAACATTGGGGCTGCTGTTTAGCATTGGGATTCACATCAAATCAGAGATTTATTTCAGATCTTAGTTTATTTGTGGCTAAGGTGAGTGATTTGCATAGTTTTGCACTAATTATGGCTAATTAGGGGTGATTAGTGTTAATTAGCGAATTTAAACATGATAAAATTCGGGAAAAATGTTCATAAATTCTTAAATGATGTTTTAGACCTCTGATATGAATTTGGGTTAATTTGGTTAAGTTTTGCTAATCCTATCATTAATTTCACCTAAACATGCTTAAGGGGAAACGTGGGATTTTGGGTATGTTTGATCCATTTTAACCTATCATATTGATGTTTTGATATTTGTGGTTGACTATGCATGTTGCTATGACTGTATGAAATGCTTTGTGATTGGTTTCAATAGTTAGAATGGTCGAAAACGTCGTCGAATGGCGTAAACACTTGCTGGAACAGTTTCAGAAAACAGTGCAGGTTTCGGATCGGATCGGATATGGGGCTCGGATCGGATATATTGAACTGGGCAAGGGATTCGATCGGATCGGAACCTGACACCTGGGAAAATTGGCAAAAAGGAAGGCCACGCTAACTGAATTGGGATCGAATCGGATTAAGGAGGACAGATCGGAGCGGAAGCATGAAGACGGATCGGAGCGGAAGAATGAAGATGGATCGGATAGGAGCATGTGAAGGAAGCATGGAGACGGATCGGAGCGGAAGCATGAAGACGGATCGGAGCGGAAGCATGAAGATGGATCGGATAGGAGCATGTGAAGGAAGCATGGAGACGGATCGGAGCGGAAGCACGAACTGGAGGGGGATGACACCCGACCCGACCCGAAGTAAAGCACCCGACCCGAACCAAGGAGAGACACCCGACCCGAACCGTATCAGAAGAGGACCCGACCCGAACCGATGGAGGATACCCGACCCGAACCGACGACTTGAGGAGGAACCCGACCCAACCCAGTATTGACCAACAACCCGAGATGCAAAGGTAGTCCAATATGGGAAGTTAGAGCTCAGGATCCAGTTGTGAACCAATGAGTTCACTTCATGGTTGGACTTTGCTGCGGGATGTGTGCTAAGGAGTTGTCGATGTTCATAACTTCGATTCACCACTGAAAAGGAATGATGGGCTACTTATCAATGCAGTAGGGTCATTATGACCTGAGGGGCAAGGTGATGGTAGCAAGACTACGTTATTAGTGCAGTAGAGTCATTACGATTCGAGGGGCAAAGTGATGCGTAGTAAGACTATGAGCCAGTGCAGTGGGGTTCTTGTGACTCCATGGGGCAGAGTGGACATAGTAAGGATTAGTAAGGCTATGAGCCAGTGCAGTGGGGTTCTTGTGACTCCATGGGGCAAAGTGGACATAGCGAAGGATTCGTGGCTACGTTATCAGTGCAGTGAAGCCATTTATGACTTCATGGGGCAAAGTGATCGTAGCGAGGTATGTTGGGTGATCGAAGTGGTGAATATCGTATGCTTTACGCACTGAGTGAGAGATGTGAGGATGAATGCTATGTTTGATTGTTTGCCATCACTATGACATGCACACCTCCCCCACCTCCGTATCTTTACACCGTTTGATATGGTACCTTAGAGTGTTGTACAGTATGTAGTGCTAACTCTTTGGTTGTAGGTGCAGGTTCAGGTATGTTTTAGTCTACCCGTTATTGTTCACTTTAGATGCTTATCGCTCATACCAGGCTTTATGTCTGACCCATAGTTTTATGTCTCCTCTTATTACTCTGGGTGCTCACACGAGCAGACTAGAGACAGGTTAGCTGGTGGTGCGCGAGTAGCTGATTCGGAGGAGGGCAGGAGGCTTCCACGTATAATATATATATATATATATATATATATACACACATTCTCCCTGTGTCGTTGGTGGTCGCTACTTAGGCATTAGTAGTGTACCTCATTTATCTTACTTTTGCTTTGAGACAGTTTGAAAAGTTGTAATAAGCTGTATTTTGGATTTCCGCTGCTATGATGTTTAGTTCTGATTTTCAGCTTATGCACTGTCTCACCTGTTTTATGTCAAGTATATTATTATTATATTTTATTCTATGCGCTGTGAGACATTCTACAGGTTCTTGTATGTTCATTTCCTTCTTCCCTTTTCCTTCTGACGACCCGTTCCGTGCTAACTGGACATGTGTACAGCGCACTTTTGGAGTGAATGTCGGTTGGTGCGGGGCGGGCCGTCACACTTGGTATCAGAGCTCTAGGTTGCGTAGTTAACCTTGGGAAAGACACCAGGGAGAGATAGTACGTATAAGAGAGCGCGTATTTGTAATTATTTTGGTTTTCAAAAGCTATATATATATATACTATTAGTAGTATAAGAATGAAGTCGCACTGCACTAGCACCACTATGGGGTCGTTAATCGTTTCCCTTTTTCAGATTGACGATGAGCCGAGACACGAGGGGTGCTGGTAGAGGGACCAACCAAGGGAATGCCGCTGACATGAGGGAAATGTTTACTAACCTCATGAGAGACATGCTTAGGGAAGTGCAAGGGGCAGTCCCCAATCCCGGAGTTGGTGTTGGCCCAGTAGTGCAGGCGCCTAGGGTCGATTTCGCCAAGTTGTGCAAGGATTACACTAATCTTGGTGGGAAGCCGTTCCACGGGACGGAGTCGGCCACAGATGTTCAAGATTGGATGGATAGCTGTGATCGTATCTTTGACGACTTGGGTCTTGAGGATGCGATGAAGAGAAGGCTAGCGTCTCGTCAGCTGCAAGGGCGAGCGATGAATTGGTGGAATGCCATTAGGACAGCTACTCCAGAGGATCAGGTTACTTGGGATCAGTTCAAGGCTCGCTTTAGCGAGAAGTTCATTCCAGCTGCCCAGAAGTCAGTGTTGTTCAAGAGGTTCTTGGAACTCAAGCAGAATGGGAGGGCAGTTTCTGACTATATTGCTGAGTTCGACACTTTGTCGAAGTATGGACTGTCTCTTATCGACACTCCTGAGAAGAAGAATGAGAAGTTTATTACTGGTTTGGATGGATACTTGGGGGAAAGGCTTATCAACCACATCGATGAGACTTTTGAATCGATCGTGGGGAAAGCTTTGAGATCAGAGAGTCTTTACCCTAAGTCAAAGACTGAGGCTGCATCTGCAGAAGGGCCAAAGCCGCAAGCAGGCGGTGGAGGCAAGAATAACTCTCAGAATAAGAGGAAGCAGGACCAATCAAAAGATGGCCAGAAAAAGAGCAAGAAGGATGTTGAGTGCTTCAGCTGTGGTAAGAAGGGCCATTATGCTAAAGAATGTCGGGCCAAGCCAGCAGAAAGGAAGTGCTACAACTGTGGTCAAGTGGGGCATCATAAGGATAAGTGTCTGCAACCTCTTAAGGAGAAGCAGGTTGTGAAAGCATATGCTATTGATGCTGTTCCTTCTTCGTCGAATGCCCCAACTGCGGCGGAGAAAGGAAATAATGTTGTTATTCAAGGTATGCTTTCTATTTATGATGTACCAGTTCGAGTTTTGTTTGATACTGGGGCTTCCCGTTCCTTCATATCTAGTGACCTGGTAGATAGGTTGGGACTGGAACCCGAGATAGTCGATAGACCATTAGTTGTGACGAACCCGATTGGTGGTTCGACTAGCCTTAGTATGATTTGCAGGAATTTGGTCTTATCGAGTCATGGATGTATGTTTGTTTGTGATTGCTTTGTTTTAGGCTTTACTGGGTATGGCATTATATTGGGAGTCGATTGGCTCCAAAGATACGGGGTGGTGGTAGACTGTGAGGGCTTTTTGGTGACAGTGAGGGCGGATGATGGGCGGAGGGTAGTGTTTGGTAGTCTACCTAGTGATGGGGTTATGGCTAGTTTTGTAAACTCCCTCGACATCCCGCAGGATGAGTTGTCAGATGTGCCCGTGGTTAGCCAGTATCCGGACGTCTTCGAGGAGGTGACCGGGCTTCCACCACACCGAGAGATTGAGTTCCGTATTGATTTAGTGAAAGATGCCAGACCTATAGTGATGCCACTTCGTCGTATGGCACCAAGAGAGCAGCGAGAGCTCGGGGTGCAAGTCAACAATCTTTTGAAGAAGGGATTTATTAGAAGGAGTGTCTCCGAGTGGGGAGCACCAGTTGTGTTTGCCACTAAGGCAGATGGTTCCCTTCGGTTGTGTGTGGACTATCGCGAGTTGAATAAGGTGACGAGGAAGAATAAGTATCCTCTGCCGCGGATAGATGATTTGTTTGATCAACTGGAAGGAGCAAGAGTGTTCTCCCAGTTGGACCTCGCGACAGGATTTCATCAGCTTCGAGTAGCGGATGAGAGTGTTCCGAAAACGGCATTTAGGACGCCGTCTGGATTTTATGAGTGGTTGGTCATGCCATTTGGTTTGACCAATGCACCAGCCTACTTTGTGGATCTTATGAATCGAATATTCAGAGATCAGTTGAATAAGTTTGTTCTTGTGTTCGTGGATGATATCCTTGTTTACTCAAGGATATAGGAGGAACACAAGGGGCACTTGAGGATAGTGATGGAGGTGTTGAGGAAACACCAATTGAAAGCGAAATTCTCCAAGTGTCACTTTTGGAGAAGGGAAGTGAGATTCTTGGGTCATGTTGTTTCAGAAAGTGGTATTGCCGTGGACCCTGCGAAGGTGGCTACGGTACAGGATTGGCCTACACCCAAGAATGCGACAGATGTAAGAAGTTTCTTGGGATTAGCTGGATATTATCGTAAGTTTATCCAGGACTTCTCCAAGATAGCAGCACCGTTGACTCAATTGACTAAGAAGAATCAGTCCTTCGTCTGGGACGAAGTGTGTGAGGATGCCTTCAAGAGTCTAAAGGAGAAGTTGACGCGTGCGCCAGTGTTAGTCATTCCTAAAGGGAATGAAGAGATGACGGTATACACGGATGCTTGTGGTACCGGACTGGGTGCTGTATTGATGCAAGGAGGCAGGGTTGTAGCTTATGCTAGTCGACAGCTAAAGCCGCATGAGAAGAAATATCCTACCCATGATTTGGAACTAGCAGCGATTGTGTTTGCGCTGAAGATGTGGAGACATTATCTCTTGGGAGAAAGATTTGAGTTGTTTACCGATCATAAATCGTTAAAGTATCTCTTCTCTCAGAAAGATCTGAATCTCCGACAGCAGAGATGGTTAGAGTTCTTGGCTTCGTATGATTTTGATATCGCATATACACCTGGGAAGGGTAATGCGGTAGCCGATGCCTTGAGTAGGAGACATGCCAGCTTAGGGGCAATGTTTCTTGAATGGAAGCAACTGGAGTATATCGCGGGGTTTGATTTCAGACCAAGGTGCGAATTGGATCCAGTCATGCTAGCTAGTTTGACGATCAGACCCACTTTGATAGAGCGGATTGGTTCCAGCCAGAGGGACGATCCTAACCTATTGGAAATCATCTCCAAGTTAGAGATGGGTATCGATGAGGAGATGAATGTGTATGGGCTTGATCGAGATGGATGGCTTCGGAAGAATGGGAGGCTAGTTGTGCCCAACGTGAATGGTTTGACAGATGAAGTGCTTAGAGAATGCCATCACTCAAAACTAACCATACATCCCGGTGGTAATAAGATGTATCGAGACATGAGACAGACTTACTACTGGGAAGGGATGAAAAGAGATGTTGGAAAGTTTATATCCAAATGCATGAATTGCCAGCTAGTTAAAGCCGAGCAAAAGAAGCCTAGTGGTTTGTTGCAACCATTAGAAATTCCCGAATGGAAATGGGAGCAAGTCTCGATGGATTTCATCGATGGCCTACCAAGGACTAGATCGGGATATGATAGCAATTGGGTAATTGTGGATCGATTGACTAAAAGTGCAAGATTTATACCAGTCAAATCGACCAGAACGGCAGCCAAGTTGGCAGAATTGTATATTAACTCGGTAGTGAGATTTCACGGAGTACCTAAAAGCATTGTGAGTGACCGAGACCCGTTGTTCACTAGTGGGTTTTGGAAGAGCTTACAAGAGGCTCTAGGGTCAGAATTACATCTCAGTACCGCATATCATCCTCAGACCGACGGTCATACAGAGAGGGTGAATCGTATATTGGAAGATCTCTTGAGAGCATGTATATTGGATTTTGGTGGATCATGGGATGACCATTTGCATCTAGTAGAGTTTGCATATAATAATAGCTACCAATCCAGTATCGGTATGGCTCCATATGAAGCTTTGTACGGGAGACCGTGCAACTCACCATCATGTTGGATAGAAACTGACGAGAAGTTTGTGCTTGGACCAGATGTGGTGAGGGAAACTTTCGATAAGGTTAAGATCATTCAACAACGAATGAAGGCTGCCCAAGATAGGCAGAAGAGTTATGCTGATAAGAGGAGAAGAGACTTGAAATTCTCCGTTGGTGACTTGGTGTTTGTCAAGATTTCTCCGTTGAAGAGCGTGATTCGATTTGGCAGGAGAGGCAAGTTGGCACCAAGATTTGTTGGTCCATTCCCTGTTCTTGAATTAGTCGGGAATTTGGCTTATAGAGTTGGCTTACCAGAGAAAATGGCGGGAGTTCACAATGTATTTCATGTTTCCCAACTAAGGAAGTTCGTTCACGACTCAGATATGACTATTTCACCTGATCAGTTAGAGGACTTCGAAGTAGAACCCGAGGCGGTTGGGAACCGCAAGCCGATTCGTATTGTGGGGCACGATACGAAGCAACTTCGAAGGAAGTCGGTGAAGCTAGTCAAGGTTCAGTGGGGCGAGGACGAGAATGATTGTACTTGGGAGACAGAAGAGAGCATTAGGAAGGCATATCCAGAACTCTTTGCCTGGTAAGATTTACTTTGCAATTTAGTTTTCCGCATGCTAGGGTAGATTTGTTTTGCTTGTTTGCATGTTTGATTGTTGTTTTATGATTGATAGGCATGCGGGACCTTTTGTGTGTGTTTTGATTAGGTAATTTCGGGGGCGAAATTTCTTAAGGGGGGAGAGATGTAATGACCCGCATTCTACGCATCGGGGGATCGTAGAATATTTATTTCTTTCCCGTATGAAGTCATATGGTCATGTAGCTTTGGGAAACATCCATTAGAGTCATTTCCCATGTTCATGATTTTTGTCGGTTTTTAAATGACCATTTTGCCCTTAGTTGGTACTGTTTTGGCCATAACTTTTGATTGGAAAGGAATTTTGACCTGAAACCACTTCCATTAGATTAGTTTGATGATTTACCTTTCCGTAGAGTGGTCATAATAGCCAAACGGACTTACCGTTTGGGAGATATGGCTGAAATAAGGTTTGGAGGGTGAAAAACTGCTTAACCGGGCCAAATCGGGTGATTAGTGGGTAGGCCCATAACCCATTTCGGGATTAGGGTTATGGGAGGGCTGAAATGAGATAGAGGATCATTCTATTTCAGTTTTCTAGCCTCCACTTATCTCCAAGGAACCCTAAAAATGGCCTCCAACCTCTAAATCACCTCCAAATCACCTTTTGGTCAAGGATTTGGCTTAGCAATCTCTAATCAAGGAAGATCTACACCAAAGCAACATTGGGGCTGCTGTTTAGCATTGGGATTCACATCAAATCAGAGATTTATTTCAGATCTTAGTTTATTTGTGGCTAAGGTGAGTGATTTGCATAGTTTTGCACTAATTATGGCTAATTAGGGGTGATTAGTGTTAATTAGCGAATTTAAACATGATAAAATTCGGGAAAAATGTTCATAAATTCTTAAATGATGTTTTAGACCTCTGATATGAATTTGGGTTAATTTGGTTAAGTTTTGCTAATCCTATCATTAATTTCACCTAAACATGCTTAAGGGGAAACGTGGGATTTTGGGTATGTTTGATCCATTTTAACCTATCAAATTGATGTTTTGATATTTGTGGTTGACTATGCATGTTGCTATGACTGTATGAAATGCTTTGTGATTGGTTTCAATAGTTAGAATGGTTGAAAACATCATCGAATGGCGTAAACACTTGCTGGAACAATTTCAGAAAACAGTGCAGGTTTCGGATCGGATCGGATATGAGGCTCGGATCGGATATGTTGAACTGGGCAAGGGATTCGATCGGATCGGAACCTGACACCTGGGAAAATTGGCAAAAAGGAAGGCCACGCTAACTGAACTGGGATCGGATCGGATTAAGGAGGACGGATCGGAGCGGAAGCATGAAGACGGATCGGAGCGGAAGCATGAAGATGGATCGGATAGGAGCATGTGAAGGAAGCATGGAGACGGATCGGATCGGAAGCATGAAGACGGATCGGAGCGGAAGCATGAAGATGGATCGGATAGGAGCATGTGAAGGAAGCATGGAGACGGATCGGAGCGGAAGCACGAACTGGAGGGGGATGACACCCGACCCGACCCGAAGTAAAGCACCCGACCCGAACCAAGGAGAGACACCCGACCCGAACCGTATCAGAAGAGGACCCGACCTAAACCGATGGAGGATACCCGACCCGAACCGACGGCTTGAGGAGGAACCTGACCCGACCCTGTATTGACCAACAACCCGAGATGCAAAGGTAGTCCAATATGGGAAGTTAGAGCTCAGGATCCAGTTGGGAACCAATGAGTTCACTTCATGGTTGGACTTTGCTGCGGGACGTGTGCTAAGGAGTTGTCGACGTTCATAACTTCGATTCACCACTGAAAAGGAATGATGGGCTACTTATCAGTGCAGTAGGGTCATTATGACCTGAGGGTCAAGGTGATGGTAGCAAGACTATGTTATCAGTGCAGTAGAGTCATTACGACTCGAGGGGCAAACGATGTGTAGTAAGACTATGAGCCAGTGCAGTGGGGTTCTTGTGACTCCATGGGGCAGAGTGGACATAGTAAGGATTAGTAAGGCTATGAGTCAGTGCAGTGGGGTTCTTGTGACTCCATGGGGCAAAGTGGACATAGTGAAGGATTCGTGGCTACGTTATCAGTGCAGTGAAGCCATTTATGACTTCATGGGGCAAAGTGATCGTAGCGAGGTATGTTGAGTGATCGAAGTGGTGAATATCGTATGCTTTGCGCACTGAGTGAGAGATGTGAGGATGGATGCTATGTTTGATTGTTTTCCATCACTATGACATGCACACCTCCCCCACCTCCGTATCTTTACACCGTTTGATATGGTACCTTAGAGTGTTGTATAGTATGTAGTGCTAACTCTTTGGTTGCAGGTCCAGGCTCAGGTATGTTTTAGTCTACCCGTTATTGTTCACTTTAGATGCTTATCGCTCATACCAGGCTTTATGTCTGACCCAGAGTTTTATGTCTCCTCTTATTACTCTGGGTGCTCACACGAGCAGACTAGAGACAGGTTAGCTGGTGGTGCGCGAGTAGCTGATTCGGAGGCGGGCAGGAGGCTTCCACGTATGATATATATATACACATTCTCCCTGTGTCGTTGGTGGTCGCTACTTGGGCATTAGTAGTGTACCTCATTTATCTTACTTTTGCTTTGAGACAGTTTGAAAAGTTGTAATAAGCTGTATTTTGGATTTCCGCTGCTATGATGTTTAGTTCTGATTTTCAGCTTATGCACTGTCTCACCTGTTTTATGTCAAGTATATTATTATTATATTTTATTCTATGCGCTGTGAGACATTCTACAGGTTCTTGTATGTTCATTTCCTTCTTCCCTTTTCCTTCTGACGACCCGTTCCGTGCTAACTGGACATGTGTACAGCGCACTTTTGGAGTGAATGTCGGTTGGTGCGGGGCGGGCCGTCACATGTCGTGACTTTCCATTATACACAGAATTATGCGCTCTACTTAGCGCGGCTTGGTTATCGCAGTGTATGCATATGGTCGGTACAGGTTTAGGCCAGAATGGGATATCTTCTAAAAAGTGACGAAGCCATTCTGCTTCTTCTCCTGCTTTATCTAATGCGATGAACTCTGATTCCATAGCGGATCGAGCTATGCATGTCTGTTTTGAAGATTTCCACGACACTGCTGCCCCTGCTAGGGTAAATACATAACCACTTGTTGAATTTGATTCCTCTGAATTAGCAATCCAGTTTGCATCACTATATCCTTCTAATACGGCTGGATATTTTCCATAGTGTAAGGAATAATTTGTGGTATTTTTCAAATATCCTAGCACTCTCATTAGTGCTTTCCAGTGTTCCTTCCCTGGATTGCTTGTATACCTGCTTAATCGACTTACTGCATAAACTATATCCGGTCTCGTGCAGTTCATAAGATAATTAGACATCCTATTACACGAGAGTATTCAAGTTGCATTACACTTTCATTAGTGTTTTTATGCAGTATTTCTGATGGATTGAAAGGTGTTCTTACTCCTTTAATCCCAAGATTATGAAATCTTTCAATCACTTTGTCTACGTAATGTGACTGAGTTAATTCAATTCCATTAGGGGTTATTATTATTTTGATTCCCAAAATAACATCTGCAACTCCTAAATCTTTCATATCGAAATTGTTGACTAACATTTTCTTTATGGTCTCTATTACTCGGATATTTGGACCAAAGATTAGCATATCGTCTACATATAGACAAATCATCACATATGATTGTCCAATTTGTTTATAATAAACACACTTATCGCATTCATTTATACAAAAACCATTTTTCATCATGACACTATCAAATTTTGCGTGCTATTGTTTTGGAGCTTGTTTTAGTCCATATAATGATTTTACTAATGTACAGACTTTATTTTCATTTCCTTTTGAAATGAAACCTTCTGGTTGCTCCATGTAGATTTCCTCATCGAGGTCGCCGTTTAAGAATGTTGTCTTTACATCCATTTGATGAATCTCTAAATTATAGATGGATGCAATTTCTATTAGCATTCTTATTGAGGTTATTTGAGTTACAGGTGAATACGTTTCAAAAAAGTCCACACCTTCTTTTTGACGATATCCTTAGGCTACTAATCTGGCTTTATATTTATCGATAGAGCCATCTGCTTTCATTTTCTTCTTGAAAATCCATTTGTAGCCAATTGGTTTTATTCCAGGTGGAATATCAACAATTTCCCAAGTTTTATTGCTTAGAATTGAATCAATCTCACTTTGGATTGCTTCTTTCCAACATGCAGATTCAGAAGATGACATTGCTTCCTTATACGTTTGAGGTTCGTGTTCCAACATATATGTTAAAAACTCCGGACCAAATGTCTTGGAAATTCTGACCCTTACACTTCTTCTGGGTTCTATTTCCTCAATTTCACGATGATTTTCATCTTCATGTGAATTGGTTGATTCTTCTCTTGTCCTTTTAGGGACATAAGCTCCTTCATTCCTTTTGTGCGGAAATACATCTTCAAAGAATGAGGCATCTCTTGATTCCATGATTGTATTTATTTGAATATCAGTTATATCAGACTTGAATACCAAAAATCTGTAGGCGCTGCTATTTTGGGCGGGCCCTAGGTAGTAGCAGTCTACTGTTTTTGGTCCAAGTTTGACTTTCTTAGGAGGCGGAACTGAGACTTTTGCCAAGCACCCCCACACTTTGAGGTATTTAAACCTTGGTTTATGTCCTTTCCATAACTCATATGGAATCTCTCCTGTTTTATTTTGAGGAACCTTGTTTAAAATGTGGTTAGACATATTTAAGGCTTCCCCCCACAAGTTCGTTGGTAGACCTGAGGTTATGAGCATCGCGTTAATCATGTCTTTTAACGTTCTGCTCTTTCTCTCAGCAATACCATTTTGTTGTGGTGAATATGGAGCTGTTGTTTGATGAATTATACCATTTTCTAAACAGAATTGTTCGAATGGTGATTCATAATCTCCACCTCGATCAGATCTTAGTATCTTGATCTTTTTATTTAGCTGATTTTCTACTTCGGCCTTATATTTTATTAACGATGTTATTGCTTCATCTTTACTATTTAAAAGATATACATAGCAATATCGTGTATAATCATCAATAAACATGATAAAATACTTTTTCCCACCTCTTGTAGGTAAGTTTTTGAAATCACATAAGTCAGTATGAATCATTTGTAATGTTTCAGTACTTCTTTCAATGGTATAAAATGGTTTCTTAACCATTTTTCTTCTACACAAGTCTCACATTTATAATTTTTATTTACTTGAAATTTTGGAATTAAATCCAGATTTGCAAGTTTTTTCATTTTTCGAAAGTTTATGTGTCCTAATCTTTCATGCCATAATAGAACATCATACTCGACAACATAAGAAACTTCCTTTTTATTCATTTCAGAATTACAACATACATTGTTATTGCCGATTACAGCTACATTAGCCTTAAATAGGCCATCACACAAGTATCCTCTCCCTATATAGACTCCAGCCTTGGATAGAACAACTTTATCTGATTCAAAGACCATTCGGAAGCCTTTCTTCGAGAGTATAGGTCCAGAAATCAAGTTTTTCTGGATATCTGGAACATGAAGCACATCATTTAGTGTAACCGTTTTACCAGATGTGAATTTGAGGATTACCTTCCTGTTGCCCTCGATCATTGACACTGCCGAGTTACCCATATATAATTTTTCTCCATGATCCAGGTTTGTTGTATGCGGAGAACATGGACTTTTCAGAACACACATGTCGTGTAGCACCTATGTCAAACCACCATTGAGAAGGATTCTGGACTAGATTGCATTTTGACACAACTCCAGAAAAGTTAGGCCCATCGATGTCCATGTTGTCCACTACATTCGCTTCTGAATTTTTCTGTTTTTTGTGTCTGCAATCTTTTGCCTAATGACCAGTTTTTCCATAAACCCAACATTCGCCATTGAATTTCTTGGACTGCTTCTGATCATGCTGCTTGTTTTCTGGCGCCTTCCTTTTCTTTTTCTTTTTGTTAGGGTGCCCTTTTTTCTTTGAACCTTCTGCAACCAAAGCCTCTTCGCTTTTTGGTTTAGTGACTCCGCGATTATCTGCCTCAATCTTCAATCTAACGATTAGATCTTGTAAGCATATCTCCTTTTTCTTGTGCTTTAAATAGTTGCAGTAGTCTTTCCAAGATGGTGGCAATTTTCCAGTGATCGCCTCAACCAGAAAAGATTCACCAACTTTGTGGCCTTCGGCTTCCAATTCATGGATAATGATCTGGAGTTCATGTAGTAGCACAGGAATAGATTTTGAATTAACCATTCTGTATCCATGAACTTGTTTACTATAAATTTTTTCAGGCTTACGTTTTGTGTTTTGTACTTTGTGGTAAGCGCATTCCAGAGGGCTTTTGCAATCTTGATTGGCTGATACACTTTGTACAAAACTTTGTCTAAACAGTTCAGGATGTAATCCTGCACAAGAAATCTGAGTGCCCCCATGCATCAATATTCGGAATCTTATCTGAGTCCTTGGTTTTGCCTGGCGTAGGCGGCACTGGTTCATCTTCCTCAAGATACTTTTGCAGACCGAGAGTAGTGAGATAAAAAAGCATCTGATTTTGCCATGTCAAAAAATCATGACCTTCTCCCTTAAACAGGTCTGGTTTGTTTAAGTTGGCTGTCTTTATCAATATTTGTTCTGCTGCCATCTCTGTTTTCATGAAAACATTAAAGTCTTAAGATGTTGTTCACAACAACAGACAACAGAAGCAACAGCCACACGCGTTACTACAAAATGCATAAACAGCAACACTATCAAGTGTTAGAATTAAACGTTGAATACAAGATGATTCAATAGAATATAAACAACAGTTGGTTGCAATCAAGTATATTGTATACTGTCAACACAGCAAGTGAATCTCGAGAAAGTAAGAATAAGTAAATCGACTGAGGCTCGGCGTATCGATTTCCTTAAAACTTTATTCGGAGTCTCCCAGGATACAACAGACGAAACTACTCGAGTTTGTGATGAGTACGTCAGTCTGAGTATTGAGATTTGGCAGCAATGGCGTTTTGACAGAGGAAGAGGATGAAGATTAAAATATCAGTGTCGAATGTGACCAGGATTCGCCACTTATTTATAACCTTCGAATATTCATAAGAACAACGGTCGTGCCTGTTTATCGTTTGAATTCAAACATAACGGGTCGCGTCCCGTGCCTCTTCATCTGTTAACGGGTTGTAAACCCGTTTGTTCCTGTTGGGTCGCATCCATATACATTGCCGCATCCAGTCAGAAAAACCCACAAAAATCGGTTAAGTTTTTCGTAGCAAAAATAAGATTTCATTCTAGCTCAAAGCCCAAGCCCTAACCCGAACTCGGCCCGGTTCGGTTCGGGACGGGCGGGCGGTGCACGCGCGTGTGTGTTTGGATCATATTATATAGGTCCTCCCCCTCGCACAAAATTACCTGACCCTAAGAGCCAATATAGGGAATGAGGAATAAATATATATACATAGATCTGATCTTCTTTTTGCCAATATGGGACTAAAGTATATGTCATTCACCTCTTTGAATTCTAACAATTATAGCTTACCAGAATTTCGATTGTCATCTCAGTTGTTGTAGCCCTTGAGTATCCTGGCTCTTCACCTTTCCTCATGTCAATGTATTTGTAGCAATGACTATGCAGCAAGAGCCAAACCTTAGTCGTTAGCTGCTATGCATCATTACACTTGGTGCAAAGAGCAGTTTCTACATGTTTTCCCCTCTCTTTCAAGTGGGTGTCTTTTCATTCAACCACGTAGTAGGCTCTCTAAGTAACTTAGTAATCTCTAATAACCCCGACACCTCCTTGGTCTGGACCTTCATGGGTAGTGTAACATCCCAGAATTTATACTAAGTTTGACTTGGATTTTTATTTATATAATTTTGATTCTTTTGAATATAAATTGAATAGTTTTAAGTTTAAATATGAATTCTTAAATTTTTAACAAGTATCCTGCCTTATTTTATATGGTTTGAATATGAATTTTACCTTGTATAAGTATTTTGTTAGTTAAAATATTTTTTATAGGAAAACTTATTTTTTTTAAAAAAAAAAAATTATTTACAAAATTTTATGTTCAAGTAATAATGTTCTCAGTTTTGATAATGTTGAATTGTAAAATATAAATTTGTTAAGGAGTAATTTATTCTTAAGATTTTTTACAAGCATGGTTATTTTATTACTTAAACAAATTATTACGGTATTTATAAAATCTATAAATTAAGGATTGATAATTATCTATTTTAACCATTTACAAATTTTTTTGGTAAGGCATATATATAAATATATTTGATGAATATTTTGGAATATTTATAAGTTATAAATATTTGATAAACTTTAAGTTATATGGTAAGTACATTCATAGATATGACAAAGTTTGGCAACATTTATAAGTATTACTAAGATGTAGCTAAAATTTAAATTTAACAAATAAATAAATAGGATGATTTGGCTAACATGCATTGGTGAGATTTCTAAATGAGGATTAGTTGTCATAATGCATGCCATTGAATTCATGAGAGAAAGCCAAGTGCCCTTTATTAACAAAAAAAAAAAATATATACTTTTTAATTCCTATACAAAACCTTTTTTTTTTCTAAATCCAGCTACAGATGGAAAACCACGACCTTCTTCTTCCTCTGTTTTCACATTTCCTACTTACAGTAAATGAAAACCCATTCCTTCCTCTTCAAATAAAAATCCAAAGCTTCCAATCCCTCCACTTCTAGCTAAATGTTTAGCACGAAAGTTGTTCGGATCCTCAACCAAGATTTTTAGAAATCAACAGATCCGAATTTCATCATCAATCGAAAGAGGAATCTCAGTTTTTCAGAAAAATCAAATTTTGTGAAGGAAACTTTGAAAAATCTTTTCTCCCAATCCGCTTCGAATTGATCGACGCCGTCAGCGCCGTTGCGATCAGCAACTGATGTAGTATTTTTTGTGCAAGTTTGAAGGGATTCGGTGTCGATGATTTTGAATGTTCAAAATTAGGTTTTGGATTTGACGGAGAAAGGAGCAATAGGAGAAACGGAGTATGGATTGTTGATGAGAATGGAAAGAGCTTCGATGCGGTATTTTTCGGTGGAATTCGATGCAAAAAGTTGTCGATGTTTTAAGAAGGTGCGTGGGTTCCTGTTGCATTTCCAGGTTCGGCAGCACGTCGGATTTTGATTCGGAGGGCGGAAGCTTTGGCAAGTTAGTGCGGTATGAAGAGGAGGAGAAGAGAGGTTCGCGGGTGGTCTCGGATCAAAGGATGGTGGAGTTTGGAGTTGTGCACCATGCACCACCATGTTCATGAATTGGGTTCGGCGTATGCAACAGAGGAGTGAGGGAGAAGAAGAAGAAAGGAGGGACGGGCTGAGTTGGTGCGTGACAAAGGCTATTGGGCTTTTAGGCTTGGGCTTAATTAATAGGTATGTTTTATTTTTTTTATGGTTCAAAATTTAAACCCTTATATCTCGTTCGTTTTAAACCCGATTCGCTCGCCGTAAGAAGCGTTAGAATCGTATTAGAAAGGAGAACGCAGTGGTATGGAGTATTGGGAATTTTGTTAAGAATAAATTTTTGAAAAAAAATATAATAAGTAAATAATAAAAGGCCCTTATATATATATATAAATCGAATATCGTTATTAATTTAATTTCAATATATATATAAATCAGCAGAAAAATAACCAGCTGCTGATAAGAATGGACTGAGAGCAGTACGAGCAGCGGTGGCAGTACTCGTGGATCTGTTCGCCCTGGTAATGAAGATTTTGAAACCCGACTGGTGAGAACTTCTAATTTAAATATTTATTTAAATTAGTTAATTATAATTTGTTGAGATTAATTATAATTAGTGATGATGATTGTGAGATGGATGTTGATGTTTGAATGGTTGCTCATGAATTAGATAATACACTGAACACTAGTAAGCGTTATTGTCTGTAACGCTTGTGCACAGTCAAATGTTTTGTTGTGATGAATGAATTCATATCCATCTGATCGTATGGTTCATTTGGATAGATGAAATTGCATTGTATGTTATCACACACACACTGTGGTTGTGGAATATATGGGTGATCAATTTACAATCTCCTTCCTATATACGATTTTATTTAATTATTAAATAATATTTCAAATTTTGGTTTTGAATTTGATATCAACCTTTAAATATTTAAATTAGGATCGAAATGATTTGAATTATGTATTGATTTCTATATAATGATTTTTCTTTATCTATTTGCAAATGGTTTGGTAAAAATATATTATTTTCAATTTAAATTCAAAATGAGATTTTTGAAATTTGAATATGGTTTTATATCTATATTAACGATGTCTTTTATATATAATGATATAATATACACCAGAACGTTCTAGGATGACAGAGAGGATAGTGTCTAGGCTTGGGTTTGGAAATCAGTTTCCTGCTCTCCCTGACTATCCCTAACTGGTCCAACAACGGAATGGTAAATTCGAAATCTAATTTGAAATATAGTTTGAAACTGTTTCCAAATGATTGGAAATATAATTTAAATTCGAAAGGGATTTGAATAATTTATAATTTATAATCATTATATGGTTTGAATAGAACGCACTATGATGCGACATTTCGTAAATACCGACTTCAAACTTCGAATGGCTATGACTTAATTATTTTAAATTGACTTGACTTGAAATCAGGCGCGTTGAATTTCAAAGAATAATAGTATTTAAATAGAAAGGAAAATTTTGATTTTCGACATATGGTTTTCAAGTTATATTCAAAGCAAATTTTGAAATACGTGTGGTTGATGATCATAACGGAAGTCGAATAAAACGAGTGAATCAATTGGAGAAATTTATGATTTATTTCAAAGGCGAATAGAATGGGAATGTTTGAATTTCGAATAAATTTTTAATCTATTTGATTTAAATGGATATTTTAACAGCAGGCTTTTGGTAACACTCCCAAATGTTGTTATTGGTTCGAAATTAATAAGCGTGAACTATTAGTTGACTATAAGAATAGTTTCGAAGATTTATTTTAAGTATTAGAAATCATTATATGGAATTTAATTGGGTTTTCCAAAGTAAAATTTTGGATATGGTCGGAGATAAATCTTCGGATGTTTGATGTTAATTCGGTAAATGAAAACTCTCATTATCTGAGGAATTTAAAAGGTAATTCACCGTTATTCCGCTTATAATATGAGTTGAATACGGTAATTAATATTGAAGATAAGTTGATGGTATTTCTATCCAGATCTAGTGCCGAAGAGTTGAATAAATTGTAATTAAGATATGGGTTTTTCCACCTAATTTAAATAAGCTAAATAGAAATAATCTTCGATATTTGGTATAAAATTCATGGTGTAAATGAATACTATCTGGGAATTTGAAAGATATTATTATATCGTTATTCCACTTATGGTATTCGTTGATTTTGAGAATTTATATCGAATATGAGTGGATAAAATTTCCATGTAATTTATGATTCAATATCGATTGATTTGGGTTTGTCGTCAATAAGATTATTTTTGAAACCCAATGAGATTGAATGGTGGAAATTCACGCCGTAATTGGGATTTAATCAAATCTTTGATTCAAGGGAGTTAAAGATAAGAAATTGAAGCAAAGATAAAATCTTTGATTTCAAAGAAGAATTAAGATGATAAACGAGATGTATGAAATTTAAGTAATTCAAATATTGAGTTATATATGAAATTGGAGGGGGATTTGAATTGAAAGGCTTGTGTAAACCATAGCTACTGTTTTAAGTGCGCTTATTACTTGGAAAGACCGGGATCGAGTATATGTTCGAAAACCATTCCAAGTAATAATACGCCGATATGAAGCAATTCAAGACTTGAGAAACGACGAATGAAGACCGGGAATATTTGAATTGTTTAGATTGATTGTTGATTGATGTCTCGGTTGGGTAGGCCATCCAATACGAGGTATGAGTTGCATGAGACCTGAACATATTTAAGTATTTTCGGGTTGTGTCCCGTTCAGGCCCAGGACGGACTTGTATGGATGGTGTGTCTGACATTGAAATTAACCACATAACACTGATTTCGTTAATGTATATCGGATTTGTGGCAATATATTATCCTTATCTCTGAGTCATATGAACTTAGAGGGTATGCATTGATTTAAATCAGTGATATGTCGTGAATTGTCAATGTGGCATACCCAAGTTATGAGACGAGCTAGTGATGATAAAAGAATGGCCTATCGAGGCATCGCTTTGCGTATGACGTGACATCAACAAACCTCACACCCCGGATTGATGAGAAACTGGCGGTTAGGTTTATACTTATATATGAATTGATGATGAAGCTGTGCAGCAGTGGGAAACCACTTATGAACCTGGGGAAGTTGGGTATGTTCGGGGGGCCGTGTCTGGTAGAAAACCGTTGATCTGCCCTGACGATGTGTAGTCGGTGTCTGTGTATGGTCGAAAAAGCCGTTGAGACACTTCGTTTTGTATCCCTGATTGATCTTTCGTGCCAGGAATCATCAAGTTGGAAATCCAAATCTCCAATATGAGCCATACGATTTCGATTGTATATATATATATGGCGACATAATGTTATGGGTGTTATGCCGTCTAGGATTAATACATTTATTTGCGAAATTGTTTTCCACACTATATGATAATATTAAAGAGAAATTTCACGTATGAAAGCATGTTTGGTTATCATAAGATAAAACTCGCCCATTTGGTGTGCGCTTGCATTGTGTGATGTGGGACGAGCTTATGATAGCTTCATTTTCAAAAGTCATTGCGTATTTTGATGCACTGGAATTCACATGGAGTAAACCCGTTCCGCGTTAGCGGCGTGGTCCGGTGAAATTCCTAACTTTAAAATGAACCTAATAATAACTGTTTTGAGTTCTCACACCAGTCCCATGACTGACCTGGAGTTTATTGTTCCCTCACCTAAACTCTGGGTGCCCATGATTTTTGCACGGGCAGCTAGTAGTTTAGTTTTGCAGTTATAGATCGTTGGAGCAGGATTTAGAGCGCTTCTAGAGTTGGAGCCCACGATAGAGTTGAAGCTTCCGCCGTGTTTTGGATCTTCTGCTGAGAGTAAAGTTATTTTCTTTCTTCCGCTGTATACGTTTATGTTGTAACTCTGATATTCATGTAACTCTGATGTAATATTGGTTTATTCAATGAAAAGTTCTGTTATTTTTGTCCAATGTATGTAAGTACCCATAACAATTCGTCTTTCTGAACGGTTTAAGTCGGTTTAATTACCGGCGAAAATTGGGCAAAAAGGTGGGTCGTTACAGTTGGTATCAGAGCTTTGGTTATACAAAGCTATTGGGTACGTACATATTTGGACAAAAGAATAGGACTCCTTAGAGTTATATTATCTCATTAGAGATAGGGTTAGAAAATACCCTAGAATGAGATTTTGGAATATTATGACGAGAGAGCGTATTTTTGAAACCTATATAAGGTATTTTGAACAAGTAAATCATTTTGAAACGATGATCACTTGAAATATACTTTTGAAATATAAGTAGAAATAAGGATTCCAAGTGTTTTATTGGACGTCACGATCGGACTAACGAGTATGTAAGAGTTTTAAATATGCGTCTGATCAACGTATATGCGAAGCTAATATATACTAGATAGATATAGAGTCACACTCTAGTCGCCCGGGGATGATCTGATGTTGATTGCAACATCATCAGTACTTATTTTCGAGTTTCGAAAGTGGGATGACTATATAACTCCAGTTAAGACGTCGAGGGATACTTGAACTGTTTTGATATATTGAAACTATTAAGAGGGAATTTAATATGTTATAAGTACAAATCAAACTATTTTAATAATCAGAAGGATTTTGAGGTAAATCCACTTAAAGATTAGGAAGCAAATGTTGGGAATTAAGATAATACATTAAGAAATTATATCAAAAAATAGCACCCATACTTCAAGTTAAAGTAGCCATAATAGTTGTTTGAATATGATCTAATATGCTGTAATTAGAAAAGATATTATATTTCTCAAAGAACGTTAATAAGTTAATGTAAGCAATAGATTTGAATAAATCCTTAACATGAATTGTAAATGAGATTATCCAAGAATATTTTAGCTATCAGAACCTCTTAAGGAATCTGACGATGATTTAGACTTACGTTAAGAATTTGTTTAAAGAAATGAGTTTGACTTAAGTTAGGAATGAGTTAATTTAATCATAACAAACATCGAAGTAGGAAATTTGGATCTTTGAAATATTAAATTTTGAAGAAGTGAGTTTCGAAATTGTTAAGATTAGTATTTGAATCAACCACTAGCTTGCACATAATCAGAGTGCGCAGAGGAAGCATGATGGTATTTTAAATAAAACTGTTTTAAGGGATTTTCCGGCCAGTTGAGTAAGAAAAACTTTCTGAACAAGATGTGATATTCAACAAGAATGAAAGAGTTATATATATTTATGAATTTTAAAGTGGATTTAAAAAAGGCGTTATTTTATTTGGTGAATATGACAACCAAAATATGAATATCAAATGAGTATAAATTTAACTTATAAATGAGTAATATGGGATTTGAAACGATTAGAATCGAAATTTGAAATAGAACGAGTACTTCGGAAATATAATTCTATCTCTTCCCTTGTCACTAGGTTTTGCTCGACCCATTGTCATATTTTGGTTATCACCCCGAAGTGTCGTGCTTGAAATTTTATTGTTCAACCTTATTTCTGAATTCTTCCTTTTGCCCTGCTCTGATAAAGCCATGGACAAATGAATCAATTTGGACTTGAAACCAGGTTTGAGCTACCTCTTAAATTGAACTTGAATTTGTATTGAGAGCAATAGATTTTGCTAATACTGGATTTAGCCAAGATGGTATTTTGCAGGATAATTGAATAATTAGGGAAAGGTTTATTTGAGAATTTAGATTTGAATTCTAATTTAAGCACTTGGACTCAGAATTGATAAGAAAATCATGGGTTCCGTAAGAGTAAGTTAGAAAGATAATTTCCAAAATATAAAATTTTCTTTGAGTCGTAGACCTCTAAGTACTAGACTGTATCTATCCTAGTTCCCCCTTAATGGTAGATAGCAGCTCTGAGTCTAACTCAGAGAATTCGATTTTTAAACAAGATCCGTGACGACCCTAGTAATCACTAGATCATAGAAGTTTCCTTAGACTCTACCTTTATTGAAAATTAGACAGAGCAGCCTGAGAATGATATGAGCCTCGGTTCTGACCATTTCATGTCTGATATGTTAAAAGAGAAATTGGAATTTGGATTTATAAAAGAGTTTAAATTTACTCGATGTCCTTTTCGAGGACGAAAAGTTCCTAAGGGGGGGTGAATGTAACATCCCAGAATTTATACTAAGTTTGACTTGGATTTTTATTTATATAATTTTGATTCTTTTGAATATAAATTGAATATTTTTAAGTTTAAATATGAATTCTTAAATTTTTAACAAGTATCCTGCCTTATTTTATATGGTTTGAATATGAATTTTACCTTGTATAAGTATTTTGTTAGTTAAAATAATTTTTATAGGAAAACTTATTTTTTTTTTTAAAAAAAAAATTATTTACAAAATTTTATGTTCAAGTAATAATGTTCTCAGTTTTGATAATGTTGAATTGTAAAATATAAATTTGTTAAGGAGTAATTTATTCTTAAGATTTTTTACAAGCATGGTTATTTTATTACTTAAACAAATTATTACGGTATTTATAAAATCTATAAATTAAGGATTGATAATTATCTATTTTAACCATTTACAAATTTTTTTGGTAAGGCATATATATAAATATATTTGATGAATATTTTGGAATATTTATAAGTTATAAATATTTGATAAACTTTAAGTTATATGGTAAGTACATTCATAGATATGACAAAGTTTGGCAACATTTATAAGTATTACTAAGATGTAGCTAAAATTTAAATTTAACAAATAAATAAATAGGATGATTTGGCTAACATGCATTGGTGAGATTTCTAAATGAGGATTAGTCGTCATAATGCATGCCATTGAATTCATGAGAGAAAGCCAAGTGCCCTTTATTAACAAATAAAAAAAAATATACTTTTTAATTCCTATACAAAACCTTTTTTTTTCTAAATCCAGCTACAGATGGAAAACCACGACCTTCTTCTTCCTCTGTTTCCACATTTCCTACTTACAGTAAATGAAAACCCATTCCTTCCTCTTCAAATAAAAATCCAAAGCTTCCAATCCCTCCACTTCTAGCTAAATGTTTAGCACGAAAGTTGTTCGGATCCTCAACCAAGATTTTTAGAAATCAACAGATCCGAATTTCATCATCAATCGAAAGAGGAATCTCAGTTTTTCAGAAAAATCAAATTTTGTGAAGGAAACTTTGAAAAATCTTTTCTCCCAATCCGCTTCGAATTGATCGACGCCGTCAGCGCCGTTGCGATCAGCAACTGATGTAGTATTTTTAGTGCAAGTTTGAAGGGATTCGGTGTCGATGATTTTGAATGTTCAAAATTAGGTTTTGGATTTGACGGAGAAAGAAGGAGCAATAGGAGAAACGGAGTATGGATTGTTGATGAGAATGGAAAGAGCTTCGATGCGGTATTTTTCGGTGGAATTCGATGCAAAAAGTTGTCGATGTTTTAAGAAGGTGCGTGGGTTCCTGTTGCATTTCCAGGTTCGGCAGCACGTCGGATTTTGATTCGGAGGGCGGAAGCTTTGGCAAGTTAGTGCGGTATGAAGAGGAGGAGAAGAGAGGTTCGCGGGTGGTCTCGGATCAAAGGATGGTGGAGTTTGGAGTTGTGCACCGTGCACCACCATGTTCATGAATTGGGTTCGGCGTATGCAACAGAGGAGTGAGGGAGAAGAAGAAGAAAGGAGGGACGGGCTGAGTTGGTGCGTGACAAAGGCTATTGGGCTTTTAGGCTTGGGCTTAGTTAATAGGTATGTTTTATTTTTTTTATGGTTCAAAATTTAAACCCTTATATCTCGTTCGTTTTAAACCCGATTCGCTCGCCGTAAGAAGCGTTAGAATCGTATTAGAAAGGAGAACGCAGTGGTATGGAGTATTGGGAATTTTGTTAAGAATAAATTTTTGAAAAAAAATATAATAAGTAAATAATAAAAGGCCCTTATATATATATATCGAATATCGTTATTAATTTAATTTCAATATATATATAAATCAGCAGAAAAATAACCAGCTGCTGATAAGAATGGACTGAGAGCAGTACGAGCAGCGGTGGCAGTACTCGTGGATCTGTTCGCCCTGGTAATGAAGATTTTGAAACCCGACTGGTGAGAACTTCTAATTTAAATATTTATTTAAATTAGTTAATTATAATTTATTGAGATTAATTATAATTAGTGATGATGATTGTGAGATGGATGTTGATGTTTGAATGGTTGTTCATGAATTAGATAATACACTGAACACTAGTAAGCGTTATTGTCTGTAACGCTTGTGCACAGTCAAATGTTTTGTTGTGATGAATGAATTCATATCCATCTGATCGTATGGTTCATTTGGATAGATGAAATTGCATTGTATGTTATCACACACACACTGTGGTTGTGGAATATATGGGTGATCAATTTACAATCTCCTTCCTATATACGATTTTATTTAATTATTAAATAATATTTCAAATTTTGGTTTTGAATTTGATATCAACCTTTAAATATTTAAATTAGGATCGAAATGATTTGAATTATGTATTGATTTCTATATAATGATTTTTCTTTATCTATTTGCAAATGGTTTGGTAAAAATATATTATTTTCAATTTAAATTCAAAATGAGATTTTTGAAATTTGAATATGGTTTTATATCTATATTAACGATGTCTTTTATATATAATGATATAATATACACCAGAACGTTCTAGGATGACAGAGAGGATAGTGTCTAGGCTTGGGTTTGGAAATCAGTTTCCTGCTCTCCCTGACTATCCCTAACTGGTCCAACAACGGAATGGTAAATTCGAAATCTAATTTGAAATATAATTTGAAACTGTTTCCAAATGATTGGAAATATAATTTAAATTCGAAAGGGATTTGAATAATTTATAATTTATAATCATTATATGGTTTGAATAGAACGCACTATGATGCGACATTTCGTAAATACCGACTTCAAACTTCGAATGGCTATGACTTAATTATTTTAAATTGACTTGACTTGAAATCAGGCGCGTTGAATTTCAAAGAATAATAGTATTTAAATAGAAAGGAAAATTTTGATTTTCGACATATGGTTTTCAAGTTATATTCAAAGCAAATTTTGAAATACGTGTGGTTGATGATCATAACGGAAGTCGAATAAAACAAGTGAATCAATTGGAGAAATTTATGATTTATTTCAAAGGCGAATAGAATGGGAATGTTTGAATTTCGAATAAATTTTTAATCTATTTGATTTAAATGGATATTTTAACAGCAGGCTTTTGGTAACACTCCCAAATGTTGTTATTGGTTCGAAATTTATAAGCGTGAACTATTAGTTGACTATAAGAATAGTTTCGAAGATTTATTTTAAGTATTAGAAATCATTATATGGAATTTAATTGGGTTTTCCAAAGTAAAATTTTGGATATGGTCGGAGATAAATCTTCGGATGTTTGATGTTAATTCGGTAAATGAAAACTCTCACTATCTGAGGAATTTAAAAGGTAATTCACCGTTATTCCGCTTATAATATGAGTTGAATACGGTAATTAATATTGAAGATAAGTTGATGGTATTTCTATCCAGATCTAGTGCCGAAGAGTTGAATAAATTGTTATTAAGATATGGGTTTTTCCACCTGATTTAAATAAGCTAAATAGAAATAATCTTCGATATTTGGTATAAAATTCATGGTGTAAATGAATACTATCTGGGAATTTGAAAGATATTATTATATCGTTATTCCACTTATGGTATTCGTTGATTTTGAGAATTTATATCGAATATGAGTGGATAAAATTTCCATGTAATTTATGATTCAATATCGATTGATTTGGGTTTGTCGTCAATAAGATTATTTTTGAAACCCGATGAGATTGAATGGTGGAAATTCACGCCGTAATTGGGATTTAATCAAATCTTTGATTCAAGGGAGTTAAAGATAAGAAATTGAAGCAAAGATAAAATCTTTGATTTCAAAGAAGAATTAAGATGATAAACGAGATGTATGAAATTTAAGTAATTCAAATATTGAGTTATATATGAAATTGGAGGGGGATTTGAATTGAAAGGCTTGTGTAAACCATAGCTACTGTTTTAAGTGCGCTTATTACTTGGAAAGACCGGGATCGAGTATATGTTCGAAAACCATTCCAAGTAATAATACGCCGATATGAAGCAATTCAAGACTTGAGAAACGACGAATGAAGACCGGGAATATTTGAATTGTTTAGATTGATTGTTGATTGATGTCTCGGTTGGGTAGGCCACCCAATACGAGGTATGAGTTGCATGAGACCTGAACATATTTAAGTATTTTCGGGTTGTGTCCCGTTCAGGCCCAGGACGGACTTGTATGGATGGTGTGTCTGACATTGAAATTAACCACATAACACTGATTTCGTTAATGTATATCGGATTTGTGGCAATATATTATCCTTATCTCTAAGTCATATGAACTTAGAGGGTATGCATTGATTTAAATCAGTGATATGTCGTGAATTGTCAATGTGGCATACCCAAGTTATGAGACGAGCTAGTGATGATAAAAGAATGGCCTATCGAGGCATCGCTTTGCGTATGACGTGACATCAACAAACCTCACACCCCGGATTGATGAGAAACTGGCGGTTAGGTTTATACTTATATATGAATTGATGATGAAGCTGTGCAACAGTGGGAAACCACTTATGAACCTGGGGAAGTTGGGTATGTTCGGGGGGCCGTGTCTGGTCGAAAACCGTTGATCTGCCCTGACGATGTGTAGTCGGTGTCCGTGTATGGTCGAAAAAGCCGTTGAGGCACTTCGTTTTGTATCCCTGATTGATCTTTCGTGCCAGGAATCATCAAGTTGGAAATCCAAATCTCCAATATGAGCCATACGATTTCGATTGTATATATATATATATATGGCGACATAATGTTATGGGTGTTATGCCGTCTAGGATTAATACATTTATTTGCGAAATTGTTTTCCACACTATATGATAATATTAAAGAGAAATTTCACGTATGAAAGCATGTTTGGTTATCATAAGATAAAACTCGCCCATTTGGTGTGCGCTTGCATTGTGTGATGTGGGACGAGCTTATGATAGCTTCATTTTCAAAAGTCATTGCGTATTTTGATGCACTGGAATTCACATGGAGTAAACCCGTTCCGCGTTAGCGGCGTGGTCCGGTGAAATTCCTAACTTTAAAATGAACCTAATAATAACTGTTTTGAGTTCTCACACTAGTCCCACGACTGACCTGGAGTTTATTGTTCTCTCACCTAAACTCTGGGTGCCCATGATTTTTGCACGGGCAGCTAGTAGTTTAGTTTTGCAGTTATAGATCGTTGGAGCAGGATTTAGAGCGCTTCTAGAGTTGGAGCCCACGATAGAGTTGAAGCTTCCGCCGTGTTTTGGATCTTCTGCTGAGAGTAAAGTTATTTTCTTTCTTCCGCTGTATACGTTTATGTTGTAACTCTGATATTCATGTAACTGTGATGTAATACTGGTTTATTCAATGAAAAGTTCTGTTATTTTTGTCCAATGTATGTAAGTACCCATAACAATTCGTCTTTCTGAACGGTTTAAGTCGGTTTAATTACCGGCGAAAATCGGGCAAAAAGGTGGGTCGTTACAGTTACTTTAAACATATACATATCTTTAAAACAAATAAGTTTTATTTAAGTATTTTTGAAATTAACATATCGTGTTTAAATAGTTGAAAACCTATATAATTATAAAATACTTTAAATTGGAATTGTTTCCAATATCGAATTTATTTATACTATTAAAACACATTAACAAATTTCCAAATAATACTCAAACAGTTATTTTATTCCATATTAAAAAAAAATGTTAATAACATAACATGGTTAACAAATCGCTCTAATGGCATTAGATAATTTAAATTTACATTATCAAATGTATTCAATATCATAAATGTTAATTAGAAAAATTATTCACGAAATCAAATATTACTTAACTAACAAAATATTGTCCATTCACGACATGACCACTGATTTCCATACATACATAACCACTTCGAGCTCATACGTCACAAACCAGATACATATCAACGGAAATCTGTGTTATGCCGTCAATTACAATGTCAGACACACAATCCATACAAGTCCATTCTAGATCATATGAACTTAGAGGGTATGCATTGATTTAAATCAGTGATATGTCGTGAATTGTCACAAATCCGGTATACATTAACGGAAATCAGTGCTATGCAGTCGATTTCAATGTCAGACACACCATCCCTACAAGTCCGTCCTGGGTCTGAACGGAACGAAATCCGAAAGTTCTCCCCATACGTTCGTACTTTCTGCCACTACGGTAATAGGGGCATCTCTCTACTGTAGCTAGCAGTAAAGAAACCAATCAGCAGACAGCCCGTTCGATTGTGAAGAACCACGGTCTTCATTCGTCGATTCCAAGTCTTGAATATGCTTCATGCGGCGTATTATTACTTGGAATGATTTCGGACTTAAATCCGGTCCCGGTCTTTCCAAGTAATAAGCGTATTCATAAAACAATAGTCATGGACCACACAGGGTTACAACTCAAATCTCCTTTCCAAATATTGTCACCTTACTTCGAATTAAGGTTGGATTCAATTTTCGGAAACCCGTTATCATTTTTAACCCTTATTCTCAAAAATTCAACGTTCAATTTCCAACCTTATATTTCAAAACAACTTCATTTATTCGTTGTTACGTCGAAACTACCAATTCTTTATTTGGATTTGAATAATTTATTTCAAATATAAGTTTAAATAAAATCTTATCGACTTATTTTTGATATTGATTCACCAATTCAGGCAAACATAATCAGAATCTGGATATGAATATGTTTTGATATTTCTGATCGTATTTGTCTGCTCCGGTAACTCCATATCAAATACCAGACGACAAATTTGATTCAAATCTCATTCCCTTTCAATTCAAATCTTATTTCAATTCCATATCATATATTTAAATTCTTTATATCTTCATTCTCATTTCAGATATCACAAAGTTCACATTTTCTATTGACGGGAAAATCTCTTATAACCTTTTATTCAAAATACCACCACGCTTCTGCTACGCACTCTGATTTGGCGTATCCAAGTTTCAAACTAGTATTGTTTCAAATATTTGAATGTATTTCATATTCTTTGAAACCAAATTCTCAAGAACATATTCTATTTCCAAATCTTCTTGCCTATGATGAATTCAACATGTTAACTACTATGTAAGTTCATTTACCAACATAGTATTTATGACAAAATCAAACTTGAGAGTTTACTTGAAAAATCTTTTTTTTTTCCAATTCAAAAACATTTTCCTTACAATCCATTATCCAGTTAGTCCAAAATTTAATTTACATTTCCAAATCTTCATTTCAAATGAATAGGGACCTTTATACTTTTCAAACCTTATTCCATTACTATCCAAAATTTCTCATAAAATTGACTATTCAAAAAAAAAAAAAAAATCAATTATTCCAATTCGCCGAATTCTTCATAATATATTAAATATTATGATTTTTTTCTCTTCTCTAAACTTGTTCAATCCATTTCTAGCATAAACATTTCAAAATAATCACATTAAATTGAACACTATATGGTAATATTCCGGTCTCGTTCAACCCTTTCAAATCAACTAAAGTTATCATAACAAATTTCACACTTCTAATATTTATCAAAACCTGATTAATCATTTACAATCGACCGTTCCATTCGAATAGATTTCACTCAATTTAGTTCTAAATAGTTTTAAAATTTTAATTTAAAACTATATTCCAAAATTTATTATTTATATGGAAAGGGATTTAAATTAATCACACGTGCGGTTCCACCACTACGGTGCATGTGATTTTCTCAGTCAAATTTAACTAACAAATCTGATCATCGCAACAGTCGTGAATCCATTCATCACGATAATTTACATAACCAAATAATGGTGCGCAAAGCGTTACTGCGAATAACGCTTGGCGTATAAAGTATCACAACTGCATAGACATCCATCAACAATCACAACAATTAAATAATTAATTCACTGTGCGTAGTGCGTTACTATCTGTAACGCTTCGTGTTTACGGTGTTTAACTGCATAAATAGTCAACAACAACCAGTGACAATCATCCATAACAATCCATGATTATTGAGATATTATAATTAACACTAATTATAATTAACCAAATTGTCTAATTTAAATAAATTTAAATTAGAATTCTCACCTGCATTGCTTTCAAATTTATCCGTTACCGTTCAGAATCAACTGCGAACCAAATCCGGTTGTGTACGTACAAATCTTCATAGACCCGCTTTGCGCACACGCTTCTTTCCGCAAACACACAAGCTTTGCAGACACTGTTACTCACACGCGCAGCTTCCTTCTTTTCCTTTGAAGCCGACTTTTTTTTTTCAACAACTAATTTTAAAAAAATCCATTATTAATTCAAATTTAAACTCTTCGCCTTTCCTCATGTCAATGTATTTGTAGCAATGACTATGCAGCAAGAGCCAAACCTTAGTCGTTAGCTGCTATGCATCATTACACTTGGTGCAAAGAGCAGTTTCTACATGTTTCCCCCTCTCTTTCAAGTGGGTGTCTTTTCATTTAACCACGTAGTAGGCTCTCTAAGTAACTTAGTAATCTCTAATAACCCCGACACCTCCTTGGTCTGGACCTTCATGGGTAGCCACCGTGGATAAGGTACGCTCAGTATTCAAGCACGGTCATTCAGATTAAGAAAGTGTTATATGAAGAGTAGATACCTAGCACAATAAACGGGAGGATCGACACACTTTAGTGGTCCCCCTCACTAAGCTTAGCTAGTAATTCCCCTATACCTATTGGTTCATTAGCTGTTCCACTGAAGTCGTGAATTCGAGTTATGCACAGCTTTAAGTCTTTTGCCTCCAGCAACATCTGGTTATAGGATATCTTAAATATAATATTTACTGAACTCCCATAGTCAACAAGGACTTCTCATACAAAAGCATCGACGATCAAGGCTGAAATAATAAGTGGATCAATCATTGAGCCCTCTATCCCATTTACATCTCTGTCTCGAAAGATGATATCATTAGTCATCATCCTCCATTGTTTAACAATTGTAGCCTCCTCTGTAACATTACTTATACTCAATGTTCTTAGAGACTTTGACATACCATTCCATTTCCCTTTGGGGTTTTTCAATTGGATGTGGCTTACGGACAGTGTGTTAATAACAATACTTCTCTATTGACTTTGCTGATTTGTAGCTCTAGTTGCTACTTGGCCTAGGTGGGGATTTAAAAACCCTTTCTCTTGTTCAGTAGGGCCCTTAGATACTGCTACAACCTCTTTTCTTGAATAAGCTTTTTAATGACATATCTCAAATGACGACACTTATTGGTTCCATAGCCATGCATCTCATAAAATAAACAATATTTTACAAATAGTCTCTCCCACTCTGTTGACTCTATAATAAAGGGCATTTTGTATTGCATGGTATTACAAGTCTCCAAGTAAATGTTTTTCAGCTAGTTTCTAAAAGGAATATAGTTAGAGAACCTCTGTCGCTTTCTTGAGTCCAATATTAGATCGCGACCTCCTTTAATATTACCACCTCTTTTGTGATCATTCCACCTATTTTATTCTAAATATTGACTTCCACATTTTTGGGCTCACTCCGGAATATTTCACAGTAACTTTGTACTCCACTATTAGAAAAACTACCTGCAACAACGGTTTTTGGCCGATGTCTGAAAGAATTTCGGCCAACTTTTCGATTTTGGTGAGGCTTTATTCATTGGAGTCTTTCAAAGCAGTGTCAAGACACCGATTCATGGTTGCGGATGATGCTTTTCTGGAATTGACTCCTCACTATTCAGGTAGACAAGCCACCCTTCCTCTATATCCGACTGTGTTGAATCGCTAACTCCTTTTGATTGGTTGTCGTGTCCTTATGATAGATCTGGTTCTTTTTCTCGTAAAGGGGATTTCACCACCTTGTTTTTCTATTTTGGTGTTTGGCAAATCGGTTGGTCAGGTTGCTTGTGTTACTGATTTGGGTTTTTCGGTTAGTAAACTTTGGTGCGGTGGAGTATTGAGCGCAGCAGTTTGTGACTGCGCTATCAGAGTTGCCGATGATATAGGGGAAGTGACACCCCATATTCACCCTCTTCCTAGACATCATCCATCAATCACTTCTATCGGGTCACCGAATCCTTTCGCGAGTAAGTGTGGTCGGACTTCGACACGGCTTCGGCGCCATTGGCGTACTAATTCTGTGAAGAAGGTTACTCCACTTCCAATCATCAAGGTTTTGGGGAGGCCAATAATAAGTGGTCTATTCGGCAACTACTTGTGCTCAGGCTGCTCCACCTGTTTGTCTGGCGAGTAATTTTGCTTGTTTTGTCGACTGTGTTGATGTGGGTGTAGTGGAGCCACACCGAGTTGAAGATGATGAAGCTCCTTTGGCTCCTATGTTTTCGTCTTGGTCTATTGGTTTAGCAGATGGTTCTTCAATGGCTATTCAACGTGTTTCATTACGTGGTGCCAATTACAGGCTATGGCGCAATCGGTTAAGATGATGGAGGCAGTTATTGGGCCTTCGCTCATTCTCCATATGCAACATAAGTTTGTTGCTTATGGCGAGGCAGTGAATAATGGGTCATTGCCCTCGAGCTTGTTTACGGTTATGGGTTTTTGGTGTTTTGCAGTATGTGATTGACTTATGAGTCAGGTATGGCTTTCTGTTTATTACTCCTTTATAGCTCATATGTGCATATTTGTTATGCTCTCCAGTATTGGTTGCATTGTTCTTGTGGTGCCTTGTTCTTTTTCCCCCGGTCTTCGGGAGCACCTCTGGCTCTTGCTCCGGATTTACCTTTTGGTGTTGCATCCTTATATGCTGACGCTTCCTATCTTTCCAGGCGTTCAGATTGTCTTTGGCATACCAACGTTTCCTTATCCTCATTTTATGACCGTTGCATGTGTGATCTTGGCTTGTCTATTTATGGTTTGATTTTATGCAACTTTTGAGTTGCATTTTCCTTTGTGCTTGGTTCTCGGCAAGAGAGCAACTTCGTTGGCTGCTTGTATTTAAATGTTGCATCTTATTTGGCGTTGGGTTTGGTGGGAGTGTTGGGTCACTGCGAGGCCTTCATCGTGTCACTAGTGACTTGTAATTTTGTAGTCTTGTACGTTTTTTTTGATTTGTTACGATGGGTGGTATCTACTTGGGGATGGTGGCCTACAGGGAGTCTCTGTATAGTGAGTCATATATTGGACCCTATACGAGCTTTCCCGTAGTTTTCTGAACTTTGTTGTATCTACCATTCGCTGACAACTAGAGAGTTATGTCAGTCTGTGTTCCATGGTTTGGGTCCCCGTTTAGCTATCAGGCACAACTTGCAGTGTAGGATTATCAATCTGGTGATGACTCATCTTTGGTGACGCCCTCATAGGAATCAATGTCATGTCTTCTGACCCACACTACGTTTAATCTGATGCCTGATGGGCCTTTCATTCCTTCTTGCCCCCCTCTCTCCCCCATTTGCGTAGTTTCATCTTGTCATGCTTCCTCCCTCTTTCTTAGTAAAGAAGACATATCGATTATCAATGATCGTTTCTCTCGCCTTACTAAGAATTCTTTTCCTTCTCGTTCTAATTGTTTTAGATCATTGTGGCGGAGCCCGAGATCTGTGCTTAGCGCCCCATGCACCATTCACACATGCTCTATAGCGGCATCCGAGCAGATCGTAAGATCTACTCAGTACACTCTCTATCTTGCTTGATTTTTCATTTTTGTTCCTGTCTTTGATGTTCCTCTTTTACACTTATTCTATTTCTCGAGTGAAAGTTATTTTGTTTTGGAATATTCGTGGCATCGGTAATGATACTTCCTTGGCGAGGCTAAATAGCATCATAAGAAAGCATTTGATATGTTTGGTTGAAATTTTGGAACCTTTTGTGGGTCCAGAGGTTGTCACCAGCATGACTCTTTCCCTTGGCTTCTGGGGTGCTTTGTTCAATGTCTATAATAGGATTTGGATTCTATGGTCCAAAGTAGTAGTTATTTTTTCCTATTTTCGACTTTGATCTGCTCCTCTCTGCTGTGTGTTCCTTGTCTTCCTTCTCATCTTCCTTCATGTTCTCAGTAGTTTACACTAAGTGTGATCGGCTTGAGAGGTTAGCATTGTGGTCCGATATCCTTATGCTCTCAGATTGAGGGTTTGTTGAGTCGGTTTTTGGAGGTGACTTCAACATCATTTCCTGCCAAGCCGAAAATGGGGTGCATCCTCAATTAACTGGGCAATGGTTGGGGACTTCAAATCGTTCATCGTCTTTCAGAAGTTTCTTTCGTCGGCTCGGGCTTTACTTGGTGTAATAACCAAGATAGGCTAAGCCGGATTCTCTTTAGGCTCGATAGGGTATTTGGTTCTAAAGGATGGTTTTCCCTCCCTTACTCATTCTCTGTCTCCCACCTTTACTGCACATTTTCTGATCACACTCTGATGATTCTTCATTGCTCTCCCTTTGGCCTTTCTGGTCCTTCTTATTTTCAGTTTCTGAGTATGTGGAGATCCCACCACACATTCCACTGGGTTGTGGAAGATTTGTGGCACTCTCCTGTTTTGGGCAATCCTTTTGTTGTTTTCTCTCGAAAGTTTAAGCGTCTCAAATCTTGTCTTAAGGTGTGAAACGTGCAGGTTTTCAAGAATATCTTCGACTGGGTTAGGGCGGCCAAAGAGTGTCTCATCTTAGCGGAATCATCTTTCGATGAAAGCCCTTCTTCTACTAACAAGGAGGCATAGGCGCTTTCTTTAATCGCCTTTTCCTCCGAACTTTGTGTTAAGAATGACCTCCTTCGACAAAAGTCCAGAATTAAATGGATTGTCGAAGGAGATTTGAACTCAAAGTTTTTTCATTCTACTATCGAAAATAAATTTTTCATTCATTCTATTCACCAAATACTTCGCCTCGATAATTCTATGGCTGCACTTCGGAGGAAGTCAAAGAAACTATCCAGTACCACTTCCAATCCTTCTTGGGTTCTCCCTCTGTGACTTTCTCTGATCCAACTCTATTGGCTTTTGTCCCCAGGATGGTCCTTCCGAAGGAGACCGATGCTCTTTCGCTCCCCCTTCTTCGGAAGAAATTCATGCTTCCGTGATTGCACTTAGTAAGGATAATGCAAGTGGGTCAGACGGTTTCAATGGGGTTTTCACTATCTTGTTTGGTCGATCATTCAGTCAGACCTTTGTTTGGCCATTCTGTTTTTCTTCTTTGGTGGAGATCTCCCTCGGGGTTGGATCTCCACCAATTTGGTTCTTATCCCCAAATGCGAAAATCCACAATCTTGTGGGATTGTCGTCTTATCAGACAATGTAATATCTCAAACAAGATTATCTCAAAGGTGCTAACCGCCAGACTAGCACCTTTTTTAGACCATACTATCTCCTCCTCTCAAGCTGGGTTTGTTAAAGGATGTCTTACAACGGATAGCATCCTTCTAACTCAGAAGTTGGTTTTCCAGATTGATCGAAAGGTTAGGGGTTCTAATGTGGTTATCAAACTCGACGTGGCTAAGTCTTATGATCATATGTCTTGGTTCCTCATCATAAAGGTTCTACGGGCTTTTGTTTTTATAGAATCTCTTAATGATCTTGTTTGGAGACTCATTTCCAACTGTTGTTTCATCATTCTCATCAACGGATCAGCTAACAGATATTTCAGGTCTAATTGGGGTCTTCGCCGGGGAGACCCCCCTTTCTTCGACCTTGTTTGTCATCGCCGTTGAGGAATTTATGCGTGGATTGGACTCGCTTACAATAGCGGGTCAAATTCACAGATTCAACATTCCTAGTGGATGCCCTCTCATCTCTTCTTTATCCTTTGTGGACGGCGTTACCATCTTTTCTAATGGTAATCTCGATCCGCCACCTACTTGCCTTTATCCAGTTGTACGAGAGGTGTTCGAGCCAACTCGTTAACTCGACAAAAAATATTTTATCCCTGGCAAAGACCTAACTCCGGAAATGGATTCTTGGTTCGAAACCTTCTCCGGTTTAAGGCAGCAACCCTTCTGTTGCCTTACCTCGGTAGTGTTCTTTTCAAAGGCGGTAAAGTTTATGCAATTTTCGATCCCTAAATGACATAGCTAAGAGAAAGATCATTCGTTGAAGTGCAACTCTTCTTTTTCAAGCGAGAATACTTATTATGATTAAGTCTGTTCTCAAATCCATGGAATCGCATATCTTTGCAACCATGACTCCTACTTCCTCTTTCTTCCATTTCAATCGTTCGTTGGCTTCGTCTTTTTCTGAGGGAACAATGGAAAATACCAATCGTCACCATTAGATCTTGTGGGACGTCATATGTTGTCCCAGGATTGAAGTGAGGTCTAGGCCTTCGCAAACCTCAGGATACTTGTATAGCTTTTGCTTGTAAGATATGTGTCAAGTTCGAAGCTAACAACTCCCTATGGGCGTTGTTTCTTCATGCCAAATACCATAGGCTTTTGGTCGCGAATTACACTGATACCCTGTATTACGCTAGTGAGACGTGGAAATGGATGCAACACGTGAAGTCCTTCTCCGACTCTCCTAGGGGTGGGACCGGGTAGGACGCTTGTCCATTCTCAATTCAGACAGCGCGGAACTCGGCTAGGATTTCAGCTCCTTTTATTCCCCATTTCTCTTTCATTTGGGATGCTCGTATCCCTCCCAAGTTTCACTATTTATATGGTGAACCCTTAACAATAGGTTGCCACTAGACTATAATCTTTGGAGAATTGGCATTCCAATTGTTTCCAGGTGCAAGTGTTGCAGAGTAGGTGATATGGAATATGCGATCATCTGTTCCTTCAGGGATTCTTGTTCCAGGGCTGCCTGGAATTTCTTCGAGAACTTGGTTGGTATCCGAGGAAGCGCCACTTCCCTTGTAGAATTGCTAAGAAATTGGGGGTTCGACTTCTTTGGCAAAACCCTTTGTTCTATTTTATTTCGTCTTGTTCCTTGTTTTATCTGCTGTCATCTTTGGTGCTCTCGGAATAAGGAAAATTTTGAGGAGTTTCCTATGGATCCTCCTACTATCATCAAGAGAGTGAAGAATGATGTTTTCCTTTCTTTCCACGGTAGATCATACCGAGGAGCTAGTGGTTCCCGCTCGAGGGAGTTGGCTCGTAGATTTGATGTACGTCCTACTCGCTTCCTCTCCGGGTAGGGATAGGTTGATTTTTGTTATTTTCTTGTGTGTGGGGGTCTTTGTGTTTTCGATCTCCCTTCTTGATCCCTCCCTCCCTCATCTGATGTTGTTTTTTATTTGTGAAGGTTCTGCTTTACAGGTACATGGTTGATTTTAGGCTTTAAGACATGCTTGGATATCTAGATGCAACCTAGTATTTTTTGTAAGAGCTTTTGGGAGCTTTGGTTTGCATCAGCTAATTCATTCTGCTTTCTTGGCTGGTGGTACTCTTTGGAGCTTGGTGGATCTAGACCAGGGGTTTCTAGTATGTCTTATTAGCTGGAGCTTAGGGGTTTTCTTCCGGGTGCCACGCTCTTAGTTCTGGGGTTATTGCTTTGGTTTTAAGAATGGCTCTGCTTGGTTTTGGGTCTTATATATCACAGAATTATGTAGTCAGGAACATATCCATCACAACAATCATCTATTTATTTCTATGCATTTAGAACTGTGGGTCAAATATGCAACATTTTTTGGGACTATTTATGCTTTATTAGTCGCCTTACAATTTTAAAGAACACCATCGTCATGAAGGGGTTACAGACACCCTCTTATCATCCTTGTAAAACTCCAGTCCACCCACTGTATCATATTGAAGCAGTAGAATGATCCCAACTGCATTTGTATGGGCCTTGAAACCCGTTACCTGTTCCAGGTATGGGCATTTTGGGTATATCGCGATTTATGTCCCAACATGTTTTGCAAATGCATTTTTGATGTGGTTGCTTTGTAGTCCCAAGTTTTCAACCTCTACTTATGCTAACGTCCTAGCTACCGTGACTAGTTGATCCACTTATTCCCTCACGCTTTACTACACGTGTACCCTTGTTCTTCTAGCATGTTGGATCACCTTTCTTTAATGCAATATGTTTGGTCATATATCTTTACTTTCATGCTAATGTATACACATATCCTAATGCATGTGTACTTGAGTACTTTATCATCAGTGTCTTGTTGGTATTGTGTAACTATTACATAATAATGAATATATTTTGACAATGTGTGTGTGTATATATATATATATATATATATATATATATATATATATATATATATATATATATATATATATATATCGACTTTCTACTGCAAGCGATGCGAAAGATGGTTTATTGCTTTACTTTTTTGTATGTTTGATGTTATAGGTTCCTTATTACATCAGTTTGTTTAAACATAACTAATATTGAATAATAATGCTATTGCCAAGAATTTAAATGTTCAAACGGTATTTTTTATTTAATAAAATATTTTATACATGACTGTACATTACACTATGATACATACATTCTATTTTACGTAGATTACATCTCTCGTTGCAATCCACTCAATGCCACTCAATTTATACACAAATTCATATACACTGAGTCTTCATTTGTTTCAGTACTGCCCAATCACCTGTATACCTATCACAAAAAAGACCAAACAATACAAGTTCTTAAGTCAAGGCAAAAGAAATAAACAAAGCGTGCACATAAGATCATAATTGTGCACACAACAAAACTATTATTGTTGTATCTATATTTGTTGTGCACATGGCAAAATTGTGTACACAACAAAAATAAATGGCTCAGACTACAAAAATGAACAAGTTAGTCATACATAAAGCACAACAAAAGCAATGTGGGTAGATGCACAGATGGTATGAGACAGGGTGGGTTTGTTGTATATACGCATGCTGTCGCGCAAACAAAATGTTTACATATACACGTATGTGCAGAACCCCACATATACACAATACTCTTTAAAACTAGGCAAGGGACGAAAACTAGATATGATTATAACCTGGCAAATAGAAATGCACCAGTATGAATAAAGCATGGGACAAATGCATGCAACAAATAAGGGTTATATTCAATTCCAATATAAAATGAAACAAGTGCAAATATGCAAGCATGCACACAAGACCAAAATTGTGCACACAACAAAACTGCTATTGTTGTATTTGTATCCTTGTGCACACATCAAAACTAAATGGCGCAGATCACAAAAATGGATAAGGTGGTCATACATAAAGCACAACAAAAGCAATGGGGAAGAGGCACAAATGGTATAAGATAGGGTGAGTTTGTTGTATATACGCATGTTGTTGATACACACACACACAGAGATATATATATATATATATATATATATATATATATGTGTGTGTGTGTGTGTGTGTGTGTGTGTGTGTGTGTGTGTGTGTGTGTGTATTTATATGTATATGTAAATAAAATGTTTACATATACATGTAGACAACCATCGCATATACACAATCATGTTCAAAACATGGCAAGGGAAGCAAACTAGACATGATCATAACTCAGCAAATAGAAATGTGCCAATATAAATAAAGCAATGGACCAAATGCACGCAACAAGTAAGGGTAAGATTCAATTCCAGTTTGAAATGAAACAAGTGCAAATATGCAAGCATGCTCACAAGACCAAAATTGTGCACACAACAAATTGTTATTGTTGTATCTGTATTCTTTGCGCACACAGCAAAACTAAATGGACCGGGTCACAAAAATGGATAAGATAGCCATACATAAAGCACAACAAAAGCAATGGGGCAGATGCACAGATGGTATAACTGTTGTATATATGCATGTTGTCGATACGTATATGCAAATAATGTGTTGACATATACACGTATATGCGACAGTCACCACATATATACAATCCTGTTCAAAACTAGGCAATGGAAGCAAACTAGACATGAGTATAACCCGACAAATAGAAATGCACTATTATAGATAAAGCATGGGCCAAATGCATGCAACAACTAAGGATCGGATTCAATTGCAGTTTAAAACGAAACAACTGCAAATATGCACGCATGCACACAAGACCAAAATTGTTCACACAGCAAAACGATTATTGTTGTATCTGTATTCCTTTACACATAGCAAAATTGTGCACACAACAAAACTGTTATTGTTGTATCTGTTTTCCTTGTGCACATAGCAAAATTGTGCACACAACAAAACTAAATGGCCCAAATCACAAAAATGGATAAGGTTGTTGTACATAAAGCAAGAAAAAGTAATCGGGCAAATGCATAGACGGTATAAGACAGGGTGGTATTTTTTTTATCTACGCATGCTGCTGATAGGTATATACACAAACAAAATGTTTACATATACACGTATGTGCGGCAGCTACCACATATGCACAATCGTAATATAATCTAGGCAGGGGAAGCAAACTAGACATGATTATAACCCGACAAATAGAAATGCACCTGCATGCATAAAGCATGACCCAAATGCATGCAACAACTAAGGGTCAGATTCAATTACAGTTTAAAATGAAACAAGTGCAAATATGCAAGCATGCACACAGGGCCAAAATTGTGCATACAACAAAACTATTATTGTTATATTTGTATTCCTTGTGCATAAAGCAAAATTGTGCACATAACAAAACTAAATGGCCCAAATCACAAAAATGGATAAAGCAGTCATACATAAAGCACAAAAAAACAATGGGGAAGATGCACAGATGGTATAACATAGGGTGGGTTTATTGTATATATGCATGCTTCTGATAAGTATATACGCAAACAAAATGTTTACATATACACGTATGTGCGGAAGCCACCAGATATACACAATCCTGTTCAAAACTAGGAAATGGAAGCAAATTAGACATGATTATAACTCGACAAATAGAAATTCACCACTATGAATAAAGCATGGGCCAAATGCATGCAACAACTAAGGGTCAGATTGGATTCCAGTTTATATTGAAATAAGTGCAAATATCTAAGCATGCACATAAGACCAAAATTGTGCACACAGCAAAACTGTTATTGTTGTATTTGTATTTCTTGTGCACACAGCAAAATTAAATGGCCTAAATCACAAAAATGGATAAGGCAGTCATATATAAAACACATCAAAAGCAATAGGGAATATGCACAAATGGTATAAGACGGAGTAGATTTGTTGTATATATGCATGTTGCTGATACGTGTGTGTGCAAACAAAATGTTTACACATGCATATATGTGCGGCAGCAACCACATATACAATCCTGTTCAAAACTTGGTAGGGGAAGCAAACTAGACATGATTATAACTTAGTAAATAGAAATGCACCAGTATGAATAAAGCATGAGCCAAATGCTTGCTACAACTAAGGATCGGATTTAATTCCAGTTTAAAATGAATATGGTGCAAATATGCAGAAATTCATGTATGAAGTGTCTAATATACCTACAGTAGTTGTGCTCCCTTTTCAAGCTAGGGGTGAAGCTTTAGCTTCTGGCTCCTGTAGAAGTGTCTGACAGCAATAGGAACATCGTTCGAAGTTGGTTGGATTAGAGTAATCAAAAGGGTCCATTTCTGACTAGTCTTAACCCACCAATTCAAATGATGTTCCTATTGTTGCGAACAACTCTACTGAAACCATAAGCTCATATAATAATTCCAAAAGATCAAATTTTCCAAAGGTGTTGCTGGTTGCACAAGTAATAGTTTGTATGCTATCTTAGAGGCCTTAAAGTCCTTCAAATAAGAAGTACTTTAAGCTAGCATACAATTACTTGTGCAAATAATAGCATCTTTGGAAATTTTGATCTTTTGGAAATTAATACTTATACCTCACCCCTAGCCGGTACAAAAACCGCTAAGTAGATCAACCTATAATCACAAGTAAGAGACATTCATCAGAAACCAGTAAATATAACTCGAACAAAAGTCAACATACCTGCAGTAGTTGTAATCCCTTTTCGAGCTAAGAATGAGGCTCAATCTTGTGGTTTTAGAGGAACTGTCTGGCAACTGTAGGAATACTATCCGAACTTGATGGGATTAGACTAATCAAAAGCATCCCCTTTTGACTTGCCTTATCCCACCAACTCAGACGATTTTCCCATTGTTGCGAACCGCTCGACCAAAACCACAAGCTCAAGCTTCATCCCTAACCGGTGCAAAAACCACTAAGTAGATCAACCTATAATCACAAGAGACGCCCAGCAGAAGCCACTAAATATAACTCAAATAGAAAAATAATATATTTTTTATATTATTGCCTTAGGTATTTGGGTTGTACATCATCATCTTTTGATTTTATAATATATGTTCTTATCAATTTTGACCAAGTGTAGTATCTGTTCTTATCAATTTTGTGCAAGTGTACGTATGCTAACGATCTGTATATACACGTCAATATTAAGTCATGTTTCCAAGCATGCAACATCAAGTAAGGCATAAAAGCAACAAGAAGCAGCTAAGTACCAAGCTTGCATGGATGCTAGACATGCAAGAATTAGCACATCAAGATAATAGGAGTGCATGAGTTACCACATAAATAAAACACATGCATATATATATATATATATATATATATATATATATATATATATATATATATATATATCAAAAGCAAAGCAAGCATACAAAATATCATGAATAGAATATAAGTGCTGTAAGCAACAAATTCTTATCAGTATAACAATAACCATTAAATTATATAAACTCCCATTTAAGCTAAGAATTATATAAACCTTTATACAAAGGCTAAATTTTTTTGAGTGAACGTATGAACTGAGCAAAATACATCAAATTAAAATCGCTTGAATGGTCAATAGTAATCAGACTAGAAAATAGGAGTTTCAGCTCCTATTTAGAACCTAATCATCATTGGCATACAAGTGTATTCGAGTTCAAGCTTAAACATAAACCATGCTCGAGATAAGAGGATAGATCGAGAAAAGTAATAAACAAAATCACTTACAATTTTCCAATCGCTGCCGTGCTCGAGATAAGAGGACGGATCTGAAAGCTAAGCATCAGTTCTTATCAAAATCCCTAATTTAGAGGAAAAGGCTTCCACTTCCATTCCTGCTCGACTGCTAGTGGTGGCTTGTGATTTCCAAGTGGTAGCGAGGTGATTTGGAGGTGGTTGTAACACCCCGTATTTTCTGTGAACGTATAAGTAACAAATCTGAGTGTAATTAAAATATAAAATAAGAATCAGGGAAAACGGGTTACGCCATTGCGTTCGTCTTGAAATTCTGCTTGAAAACGAGTCCGAGTTTGTGAGAATCGGAGTCCGTATGACCAAGTTATGGCCCTCCAAAGTTTCAGAAATATTCCGAGTTCAAAACAGCTCGAATTCGAATTCAAAATTCGAATTTCAAACGCAGAACAGACTGGGTGGGAAATTTCCCGTCCAGACCCAGGTCGACTGGGCAGTCGACCCCCCAGACCAGGTCGACTGGGCAGTCGACCTGGGTGTCAACCTGGTCCCCGAGCCCATTTTTGGGCCAGTGTTCGTTCTGATGTTTCCAGTCCGATTTCTGTCCAGATTCATCTGCCTAAACCTATTTAAACAGCCCCAAACCTAGCCTTCTCTACACACAATTCTGTTCTGCTTCTTCTCTTCCTCTGTTCTATATAAAAATAAAAATGGCATCGCTACTCTGCTGGAATCAAAACTAGAAGCTAATCAACATCAACCTAAGCAACTCAATTCAAACTAGAGATTAAAGCTTCTGCAACGATTCTACAACAATTAAAGTTATTTCTTTAATCCAACCAAGGCAAGTACAGTTATTTTCCGATATAAACGTTAATTCTTATTGTGACATGAATTGTAAATCTGAATCTGAGGTTATATCTGTTCTGTTCTGTTTAGATCTATCTTATTCTGTATCTCTTTCTTCTTTCTGTTCTATAGCCAGGCCACTACGAGCCTGCGCCAATCTCCTAAGAGATTAACGCACTAACGCTAAAATGTTTGGGACAAATAATGAATATGGCATAATTGGACATGGCTAATCTGTGACTGATTTAAGAAAAAGGACATAGGTTGTAAACTAGATTTAGATCTATGCATATTCTGTGAATTGGAAGAAGAGGAACCATGGTATGTTAACATGTGACTTGAGACATTTGACATAACACATATTTTGAATTAAGATCTGTTATAACTAGATTGTTGGGCATATTGTTTATATAACAATTCATGATTTGAAAGAGAATATGACTTAGGTGTGAAAATCTATATTAAGATTTGATAACTATCAAATGTGAATAACACCTAAGTAGGAGATTTTTGAATATATGACATGCATTGTAATCGATGGCTATATTTGGTATAATTTATATGTGAATCTTTTGTACTAGGCAAGTTGAACTAAATTCAGACATGTAAATTATGACCATAATCTATGACATGTAAATTCAATGCAAACGTGGGGTATATGATCATAGTGTGAATCATGACAACTATTTAGGCATGCAAACTTAGGCCAAATTTATAATTAGGCAAGATATGTTTGTGAAATTTTAAGGAATGATTAAATCTGTTATATTTGCCTAATTTGCTAGTTCTGCTATATTTGCTTAATCTGCTAGTTCTGTTATATTGCCTAATCTGCTAGTTCTGTTATATTGCTTAATCTGCTAGTTCTGCTCTACTGCCTAGTCTGCTAGATCTGTTCATCTGCCAAATCTGTCATCTGCTAAGTCTGCTGAAAATGCCAAATCTGTTATATGCTAAATCTGCTAAATTACTTATTCTGCTGAATCCGTTAAGTCGCCTAATCTGCGAAAATATGTTATCTGCTATATCTGTTAAGCTGATATATTCAGTCTGTTATTGACATAATCTGAATTAGCTATGAATAATTGACATGTATATTAGGCATGGGCATAAATGGTAAATTATTAATTAATTGCCCGCAAAGATAACCATGGCTAACTCGAGGTTTGAATGAGTTTGCGGCGTAATCCTGCCCGGAACCGCCCGGCACATCCAGTGGCCGCAAACAATAGGTTCTAATGTTAGAAGTTAGTCATAATATGCTTAGACACGAGGTTAGGTCTGGCTTGTGGCAGAAGTCTGCCCGGAACTGCCCGGCCCATCCAGCGGCCACAAGCTAGCGACCTAATGTGAGAGGTCTGTGCATTAATAATTAATTAATGAAAATCTGAGATAAATATGATGTCTAAAACGTGTTGGGCGGATAGGATTAAACCCACTAGACTGATGAATTTAATTAATCTGTAGGCCCAATTGCAAAGTTAGACAAATCTGTAAATCTGTTAAATCCGTATATCTGATCCGTTAGTCTGAAAACTTATCTGATCTGTGAACTAGTTGATCTGAATTCTGTATGTTTGAAACTTGTAAACAAGTTAATCTGAAATCTATTAGTCGGGGGACACAAGGTTAGGAGGGGAATTACTTGTGTCATCTGTTGTTTGGGACCCATATTAGTCAGTAACCCTTTCTGGTATCAAAACTTTGACCCAACAGTAGGTAGGGTCCGGGCACGCTTACTGAACTAATTATAAGCGGTTCATTCTGATAATGGCGAAGGGTGTTGATGATGCGTTCCAATTGGGTCATGTGCGTGCATGGATCCCAGTCTGCCTTTGAGGATGTAAGACGCCGTGACATCTATAAATAGGTCTGTGCCAATTGGTTGTCACTTTAGGGAGTGATACACCCTACTGTGGGGCCGACACAGGGTATTTATGTATTAGGGAGCCGATCGCTTGGGGTAGGGTTTTAGGGTACACTTAGTTATGTCTGTTTCTGTTGGTACCGTCTGTTTCTGTTGGGTGGTAACACCTGTCTGTTTCTGCGTGGTACCGTCTTTTCGGGTGGTAAAGGCCCATTTACTAGTGTACACCTAATTCTACATTCTGTTTCCGTAGGGATTAATCTGTTTCTGTTTCAGTACCTTCTGTAGGGGTGGTAAAGGCCCATTATTAGCATTCTGTTTCTCTCTGTTTCTGTTGGGGTGGTAAAGGCCCATTACTAGCATTCTATTCTGTGGAAATTATTCTGTACCTGTTTCTGTTTTTGTTTCAGTTTAGACGTTATGGTGACACCTAATCCTGTTATACTAGTATTAGTGCAGAGAAGTGTAAAGAAATAGCTTATATCATTCTGTTCTTCAGTTATATCCGCTACACCTGTTATGTTATCCCTCATCCGGTTTTATTTTCGTGTCATGTTATTATTATCTGTTCATAACTGAAAATCACTGGATCGCCAGACTTTATGTCTGACCTTGCTTGTTTTCGCTCCTTTTTCTTCCGTTTCCCCCCAGGTTATCCAAGGAGGGAATACTTTAGCTTGATCCGGATTCCTTCTGCTTGAAGTGCTTAATGTATGGCTTGGCTTTGTATAGCTTCTGTTCTGTGGTGATCGACGCTAGTCTATGAATTAGAAAAGCGCGACATTTGTAATAAATTCTGCAAGCATACAGGTGTGTAGCATACAGGTCGAACACAGGGAGGTGAATTAAATCAATTATTTATCTAATCTCTTGGGCGAGTTAGACAAAGCTTAGAGGTTGATTTTTTTCGCAAAGCAAAATAAAAACTGAAACTACGAATAAAATATGCAATTAAATTCACTACAGATTCGAATCTAATCGGATCTGTAATAAATTCAATGATTAAAATAAAATAGAACATTGGAAATAAAATTGCAGAAAAGAAATCAACAACTGAAAATAAAAACTAGGATTACCGCTGAATCTAATCAGACGGTCAATCACTAGTAAGAAAAATAGAAGCAATAGCAAATTGTGTTCTAGCAAATCTAATTGACTAGACAACACAATTTGCCACGAAAATAAAATGCAGAAACTAAAGAAAAGAAAGCTTTATTAAAACTAAAAGAGAGTACAGAAGAATGAATGAATTTTTTACAATGGTTACAACACATATTTATAGATGAGAATGGGAAAACCATAATTAGGTCTATGAATAAATGGGCCTCCTCATTCATGAATATCTCTTGCCTTCCTTGACTCAGCTTGATTGGAGAAAATCTGGGCATATCATGGTAAATATTTTCCATATCTCTCAATTTTCCCATGTGGCTAATTGATTGATAAAAGATTGCATATAATTAATTCTTCCAAACAAGGATGCTTATTAGACTCCAAAGGCAACAAAGGATAAAATCTTCACAATTGATCTTTTCTTGGCAGCAATTCAATCGGGAATTATTCTAATTGAAATTGAATGATTTGAATTTAATTCCATGATAAGAATATGGCTATTGCTGAAATGTTAATTGGTGCACATCATAAATACATACACATGAATATGTGTATGTATATATATAACATAACACCAATCCAAATATTCCTCAAAGCAAGGGGCCAGTGTGAACGTGCTCCGTTTCTTTGGCAAAAAGTGAGCTCGACGGGGATCGAACTCGAGTCTCTTAGTACAAATCTCTATGCATTTACCAGTGAGCTACGACGTCTTTTGTGATTGAGATGACTTTAGTACGGGGAAGTAGCTTTTTATCTGTAGTTGGCCTTTAATTTGAAACGAAGGAGGCATTTCTTGACATCCTGTAAAAACAAACAAAAGTAACCAAAGTATCATTTATTTATTTACAAAAGATAAAATATACGAGCATAAAATAAACACATTTCTATGTTAATCAAATACCCCCACACTTATCTTTTACTCGTCCTCGAGTAAAAAGAAAATGAAAAACTAACTAGATAGGTCGCACTTTCGTAGGAAACACGATTGCATTGAGCGTATGCAACAAGCCGTTAAACCTCTAGGTGTCCCCAGTAGGACGAGTGGTGTCTCGTGAGGGTTTTCAGCGGATACTACCCACAAAATCCAAATGCAGTATGCTATGATTCTAATGAAACTACATGAATGCAATGGACATATGCAAAAGACGAAAGATGAAAATACGACTTATTTCAGGAAAGTGGTACAACAAATTAAGTTAACAATTTCTGATCAGTTGATTTTATTTTAGATACCTCGACTTGTCACAAATTTTCAATATAAATCAAGTTTTCAAATGTTAAATTCCAGTTTGGCCAGTTAGTTCGGTCGATAACATAGTGCAGCCATGAAATAGATTCTTAGTTTGTTTGGCACAGTTTGCAAAGTGGAATTCTAATTTTCTCATGTATGGCTAGTCAAATCAATAAGGTCAAGAAGTGTTTGGGTATCATCGCTTATTCTTTATTCTATAAAATTTTAAGATTTATGATTAAGTACATACACCTAACTAAAAAGACCAAGGTTTACCACCCATGCACTGCCTCGCGGACTAACGGAGAGTGGGTAAAGAGCTTGGCGGATTGTGCAGGCCGACTTTGACTTTGTCAACAACGTGTCGGTAATCCTTAGGTGTACAATCTCATAAAATGAGACCAAGATATTCCAACTTTGACTTTGTCAACAACGTGTCGGATAGAGCTTGGCGGGTTTGCACACCAACGCTCGATATACAAGCAATGTTGGATACCCTTGGATTACTATTATTATTATTGAAATTATAAGCACAAAAGAGAGTTACGCGAATTCAACTTAACACAACTTAGTTTTAAAGATTTGAAAAGCCAATATAAGTATTTTAAGTCCTCCACTTATTTTAACAAAGTCTACAATATAGAATAGATTTCATGGCCATCACCTAAGAATCTCCCTATGTACCGGTTACACTATTATCCTTCAAAATTACACTTTTCAATATATTTCCTATTCGATCTAAGTTGAGAGAGAAAAATACTATCAACTGGCTAAAAATTGTAAACTTATTTTGCTGTATCAATTGAAAATGAGTCGTATTTCAAAAAAAAATTATGGTATGTTACTACGATATAAAATGTATGATGGTCCTATATGAAAAAGAAAGAAAAATTAAAGAAAAATCAAAAGAGTGTAATGCAGACTCCCCCCCCAACACTTGATTGAGACAGTGTCCCAACTGTCTAAGGCAGAAAAACAAAAATAAAATAAAATAAAATGAAAAAGAAAAAATAAAAGAAAAAGAACGTGTACCACCTGATTTCATGGTGGATGATCATGCAGATCGATAGAGTCATCTTCGTCATATTGTTCGAATTCCAAAAATGGTTTCAGTCGTTGACCGTTTACTTTGAAGACTTTTCCATCCCTAGGATTTTCAATTTCAACCGCTCCATGAGGATATACTTTTTTCACGACATAAGGTCCAGTCCATCGAGATCTGAGTTTTCCTGGAAACAAGTGAAGTCTAGAGTCGTATAAAAGAACTTTTTGACCTACGTTGAATTCCTTACGAAGTATGTTTTTGTCGTGTTGGGCTTTGGTTCTTTCTTTGTAGATTTTCGCATTTTCATACGCCTCATTTCTTAATTCCTCTAATTCTGAAATTTGTAACTTCCTATGTGAGCCGGCTTTTTCTAAGTCAAAGTTCAAAAATTTTATGGCCCAAAGAGCACGATGCTCTAATTCAAGAGGTAAGTGACAGGCCTTTCCAAAGACTAATCGATATGGTGACATCCCTAGATTGGTTTTATAAGCAGTGCGAAAAGCCCACAGTGCATCAATCAGTTTTACGGACCAATCTTTTCTATTGGAATTCACGGTTTTCTCAAGAATTTGTTTGATTTGTCTATTGGAGACTTCTACTTGCCCACTCGTTTGTGGATGGTAGGGGGTCGACAGCTTGTGTGTGATTGAGTATTTCTTGAGCAAGGACTCAAAAGCACGATTACAGAAATGAGTACCATTATCGCTAATGATAGCTCGAGGTGTGCCAAAGCGTGAAAAGATGTTTTCTTTGAGGAATTTGACAACAACCTTGTTGTCGTTGGTTTTGGTCGGAATGGCTTCAACCCATTTTGAGACATAATCTACCGCAAGTAAGATGTAAAGATTCCCATATGAATTAGGGAATGGTCCCATGAAATCGATGCCCCAAACATCGAATAACTCAATCACTAAAATGGGGTTGAGAGGCATCATGTTTCGCTTAGAGATTCGACCCGTTCTTTGACATCGCTCACATTTAGAGCAAAATTCGAAAGCGTCACGGAAGAGTGTGGGCCAATAAAAACCGCTTTGCAAAACTTTTGCAGCAGTTTTTCTTGCTCCAAAATGACCGCCACAAGCATGGTCATGTGAGAAGGAGAGAATACTTTGGTGTTCATGATCGGGCACACACCTTCGAATGATTTGGTCTGGGCAGTATTTGAAAATGACCGCCACAAGTGTGGGGGTATTTAGATATGGCAATGAAGGGGTTGTTGTGGTCTGCGTTGAACGGTTGTTGTCGAGGTGTGTTGTTGAACGTTATGTGGAGTTTGGGAATTGATATCCTGAAGGTTGATGGACATGAAGTATGGGATGATGAGGGTTCACGTGGTCAATGAGCAGCTTTAGGTATGGCTTCGGGTTTTTGATGAGGAAGGGTACAATCTGGTTTGTATGTGGTTGATATGGGATTGGGTAGATGAGCGGATTTTGTTGTGATTATGGTCTGAGATTTTTGTGTCCAGATGTTTGACGGAGGAAGGTGGAACGAGGGTGTAGATGCTTGAGAAGATGACAGTGTAGATGCTTGTGAAACAGATGAAAGACGGCAATGAAGAACAAATTAGAAAAAAATGTTTATTTTTTTAGTTATTTTTATTTGGAATTTGTACAAAAAAAAAGGAAACAAAATTGAAAAGAAATTGAAAGAAATAAAAAGTGGGAAGAAATAAGGAAAGAGAATTAATTGCAAGGCAAAGAAGGGAAAGAATTTAAGAGAGATTTTTTTTTTAAATAAAACAAAACTAACACGAATCAGAAATTAAATAAATAACAAAATTTAATTATTGCCTCCCCGGCAACGGCGCCAAAAACTTGATCGACGCTAGTCTATGAATTAGAAAAGCGCGACATTTGTAATAAATTCTGCAAGCATACAGGTGTGTAGCATACAGGTCGAACACAGGGAGGTGAATTAAATCAATTATTTATCTAATCTCTTGGGCGAGTTAGACAAAGCTTAGAGGTTGATTTTTTTCGCAAAGCAAAATAAAAACTGAAACTACGAATAAAAGATGCAATTAAATTCACTACAGATTCGAATCTAATCGGATCTGTAATAAATTCAATGATTAAAATAAAATAGAACACTGGAAATAAAATTGCAGAAAAGAAATCAACAACTGAAAATAAAAACTAGGATTACCGCTGAATCTAATCAGACGGTCAATCACTAGTAAGAAAAATAGAAGCAATAGCAAATTGTGTTCTAGCAAATCTAATTGACTAGACAACACAATTTGCCACGAAAATAAAATGCAGAAACTAAAGAAAAGAAAGCTTTATTAAAACTAAAAGAGAGTACAGAAGAATGAATGAATTTTTTACAATGGTTACAACACATATTTATAGATGAGAATGGGAAAACCATAATTAGGTCTATGAATAAATGGGCCTCCTCATTCATGAATATCTCTTGCCTTCCTTGACTCAGCTTGATTGGAGAAAATCTGGGCATATCATGGTAAATATTTTCCATATCTCTCAATTTTCCCATGTGGCTAATTGATTGATAAAAGATTGCATATAATTAATTCTTCCAAACAAGGATGCTTATTAGACTCCAAAGGCAACAAAGGATAAAATCTTCACAATTGATCTTTTCTTGGCAGCAATTCAATCGGGAATTATTCTAATTGAAATTGAATGATTTGAATTTAATTCCATGATAAGAATATGGCTATTGCTGAAATGTTAATTGGTGCACATCATAAATACATACACATGAATATGTGTATGTATATATATAACATAACACCAATCCAAATATTCCTCAAAGCAAGGGGCCAGTGTGAACGCGCTCCGTTTCTTTGGCAAAAAGTGAGCTCGATGGGGATCGAACTCGAGTCTCTTAGTACAAATCTCTATGCATTTACCAGTGAGTTACGACGTCTTTTGTGATTGAGATGACTTTAGTACGGGGAAGTAGCTTTTTATCTGTAGTTGGCCTTTAATTTGAAACGGAGGAGGCATTTCTTGACATCCTGTAAAAACATACAAAAGTAACCAAAGTATCATTTATTTATTTACAAAAGATAAAATATACGAGCATAAAATAAACACATTTCTATGTTAATCATGTGGGGATTATGATTTTAAAGTTTTGTACTCTGATGATTTCCTAAACAAGGCTGATATTTTTGTACTTGAATTCTGATATTGTGATTTGAAAGGATGTAACCAAACTTGCTTCGATTTCTGTTGTAATAAAGTTATAATTTATTTTTCAACTACTATTTTATCTGTCTTGTAAATTTCTGTTCTGTCTACTAAAACGCTCCATCAAAGTTAAGGCATTCCATTTATGAGTGACCTTAACGGAGGTGGGGTGTTACACTTGGTATCAGAGCTGAAGATTACCAGATTGGGTAAAGTTTTTGAAAACTATTTTAAAAAAAAAGGTTTTGAAAGGAAATATTTTCAAAAATAAAGCTTATTTTGAAAAAAATGATCCCCAAGAGCCATATATCTTTCCTTCAGTCCTTTTTGTATTAAATCTTTCCTTTTTCGTTTCAGCATGTCTGAAGCATCTGAGATACCAGAGGGTGTTCATGTACCCGGTTGGTTTCGTCAATATCTTGAGGCTAGGACCGCCGCCGCAGGTCCAGCAAATGATCCCCCTCCTCCGCCCCCTCCTCGTGCAATTTGTTTCTCAAAGATCTGTAGAGATTTTAGGGCCATGGGTGGGAAGGATTTCAAGGGAACTGAATCATTCGTAGAAGCGAGGAACTGGCTCAAGGAAACTGAGGATCTATTCGTTATCTTCGAGGTGGACGATAGGCAGAAGGTACAGTTGGCGGTATGGCTGCTCAAAGACGAAGCTTCCTATTGGTGGGAAGTCACTAACGCCGAGAGGCCAGTTGAAACATGGATGGATTTCAGAACAAGGTTTGAGACAAAATTCCTCTCGCAAGCTGAACGAAGTTTACAACTGGAAAAGTTCTTATCTCTTAAATAAGGAAGTATGATGGTCAAGGAATACGTCAACCAGTTCAACCAACTGGCTAGGTTCGGATTGGATTTAGTCAACACTCAACATAAAAAGGCTCTCCGCTTTGTTAAAGGATTGAACGAGCCACTGCACAGCCTAGCCATGACCCATGTACCCATGGGAGCGACTTACGAGAAATTGGTGGACATGGCACTACTGCACGAGGAAGACAAGGGCCCGAAAGAGACAAAGAAGGAAGAACCACAGAATAAGAAAGCATGGCCCAAAAAGGAAACACAAAAGAAGGATGAGAAGTCTGAAGATAAGAAGGGGAAAAAGTGCTTTACTTGTGGAAGCTCGACTCATCTGAACAAGGATTGCAAAAAAAGGAAGGGCACTTGCTTCAACTGTGGTGAGATGGGACACTTCACTAGGGACTGCCCGAAAAAACGAGGGCAAGGGCAGAGGGAAGAACCCACTTCTGGAGGACAGGTGAATGCTCAAGGGACTGGTAGATAGGGTAGAAATAAGAAAATTTAAGTAGAAGGTTTAATTTTCTTATCTGATTGTTGAGTTAAAACTCTTTCTGATTCTGGCATTTTGATTCTGTAATCGATACTCTGCACTTTAATACTAGTATTGTTTCTGATTCCGCTGTAGACCCAAATCCATAAGGGTTATGACTCATCTGTTTGTGATTGGGGTTTGAGAGATATTCGTGTTAGGCGTCAAGTACGATGCATACATTCTGGGATTTATCATGCTTAGTTTCCTAAGAATCATTCGGTAATCTGATCTATACCAGTAATCTGTAAATATCTGAATATTTCTGATAAGGTTAAGATTTCCAGTTTTGACATTATCTAAAGAGGGTAATCCTCTGGGTGTCAATCTGATGTTGGTTTCGGTCTTCGGGGCCGATACTTAGGACCCATGTCTAATGGGAACCAAGTTTTTGTTTTATCTGTACTCTCTTCCATCATTCGACTATATCCTATCGATCGAATCTTCGAACTTTAGGTAGAAACTATTGGGTGTAAACATGTGTTTGAGACATGTTATGTTTGATGGTTGCAAGTGGATGCAAGTGGTTGCTAGTGGTTGCTCGTGGATGCATATACACACACTAGGCACTAGATCGGCTCGAAAACACTCTCATACTGCATATGGATGTGTGAGCATTTTCAATTTTTGTGGATGCAAAATGATTGACTCAGCACATGGATGCTGCATATGACTAAATGGTTGTGCACACATATAGAAATGATATGTATCGAGCAGGAAAATTGCATACATGTTGGACTCATGGCACTGGCATAATTCGCATTAAGGAGGTCAACTAAATCAGTGGACCGCCTGATCTTTGCATTAGATAAGGAACATATACACACACTTTTGCATATGTTCATACAACATTAGAAGTTTCTAAGGACAATGGACGTCAGTGATTGATGATTGAGTAGATGGATGTTGGATGGTAGGACACATTCTTCTTAACTTGAAGATTTCGGGGACGAAATCCTTTAAGGAGGGGAGAATGTAACACCCCGTATTTTCTGTGAACGTATATGTAACAAATCTGAGTGTAATTAAAATATAAAATAAGAATCAGGGAAAACGGGTTGCGCCATTGTGTTCTTCTCGAAATTCTGCTTGAAAACAAGTCCGAGTTTGTGAGAATCGGAGTCCGTATGACCAAGTTATGACCCTCCAAAGTTTCAGAAATATTCAGAGTTCAAAACAGCTCGAATTCGAATTCGAAATTCGAATTTCAAACGCAGAACAGACTGGGCGGGAAATTTCCCGCCCAGACCCAGGTCGACTGGGCAGTCGACCCCCCAAACCAGGTCGACTCGGCAGTCGACCTGGTCCCCGAGCCCATTTTTGGGCCAGTGTTCGTTCTGATGTTTCCAGTCCGATTTCTGTCCAGATTCATCTGCCTAAACCTATTTAAACAGCCCCAAACCTAGCCTTCTCTACACACAATTCTGTTCTGCTTCTGCTCTGCCTCTGTTCTATATAAAAATAAAAATGGCGTCGCTACTCTGCTGGAATCAAAACTAGAAGCTAATCAACATCAACCTAAGCAACTCAATTCAAACTAGAGATTAAAGCTTCTGCAACGATTCTACAACAATTAAAGTTATTTCTTTAATCCAACCAAGGCAAGTACAGTTATTTTCCGATATAAACGTTAATTCTTATTGTGACATGAATTGTAAATCTGAATCTGAGGTTATATCTGTTCTGTTCTGTTTAGATCTATCTTATTCTGTATCTCTTTCTTCTTTCTGTTCTATAGCCAGGCCACTACGAGCCTGCGCCAATCTCCTAAGAGATTAACGCACTAACGCTAAAATGTTTGGGACAAATAATGAATATGGCATAATTGGACATGGCTAATCTGTGACTGATTTAAGAAAAAGGACATAGGTTGTAAACTAGATTTAGATCTATGCATATTCTGTGAATTGGAAGAAGAGGAACCTTGGTATGTTAACATGTGACTTGAGACATTTGACATAACACATATTTTGAATTAAGATCTGTTATAACTAGATTGTTGGGCATATTGTTTATATAACAATTCATGATTTGAAAGAGAATATGACTTAGGTGTGAAAATCTATATTAAGATTTGATAACTATCAAATGTGAATAACACCTAAGTAGGAGATTTTTGAATATATGACATGCATTGTAATCGATGGCTATATTTGGTATAATTTATATGTGAATCTTTTGTACTAGGCAAGTTGAACTAAATTCGGACATGTAAATTATGACCATAATCTGTGACATGTAAATTCAATGCAAACGTGGGGTATATGATCATAGTGTGAATCATGACAACTATTTAGGCATGCAAACTTAGGCCAAATTTATAATTAGGCAAGATATGTTTGTGAAATTTTAAGGAATGATTAAATCTGTTATATTTGCCTAATTTGCTAGTTCTGCTATATTTGCCTAATCTGCTAGTTCTGTTATATTGCCTAATCTGCTAGTTCTGTTATATTGCTTAATCTGCTAGTTCTGCTCTACTGCCTAGTCTGCTAGATCTGTTCATCTGCCAAATCTGTCATCTGCTAAGTCTGCTGAAAATGCCAAATCTGTTATATGCTAAATCTGCTAAATTACTTAATCTGCTGAATCCGTTAAGTCGCCTAATCTGCGAAAATCTGTTATCTGCTATATCTGTTAGGTTGATATATTCAGTTTGTTATTGACATAGTCTGAATTAGCTATGAATAATTGACATGTATATTAGGCGTGGGCATAAATGGTAAATTATTAATTAATTGGCCGCAAAGATAAACATGGCTAACTCGAGGTTAGAATGAGTTTGCGGCGTAATCCTGCCCGGAAACGCCCGGCACATCCAGTGGTCGCAAACAATAGGTTCTAATGTGAGAAGTTAGTCATAATATGCTTAGACACGAGGTTAGGTCTGGCTTGTGGCAGAAGTCTGCCCGGAACCGCCCGGCCCATCCAGCGGCCACAAGCTAGCGACCTAATGTGAGAGGTCTGTGCATTAATAATTAATTAATGAAAATCTAAGATAAATATGATGTCTAAAACGTGTTGGGCGGATAGGATTAAACCCACTAGACTGATGAATTTAATTAATCTGTTCCGTGAATCTGTAGGCCCAATTGCAAAGTTAGACAAATCTGTAAATTTGTTAAATCCGTATATCTGATCCGCTAGTCTGAAAACTTATCTGATCTGTGAACTAGTTGATCTGAATTCTATATGTCTGAAACTTGTAAACAAGTTATTCTGAAATCTGTTAGTATCGGGACACAAGGTTAGGAGGGGAATTACTTGTGTGATCTGTTGTTTGGGACCCATATTAGTCAGTAACCCTTTCTGGTATCAAAACTTGGACCCAACAGTAGGTAGGGTCCGGGCACGCTTACTGAACTAATTATAAGCGGTTCATTCTGATAATGGCAAAGGGTGTTGATGGTGCGTTCCAACTGGGTCATGTGCGTGCATGGATCCCAGTCTGCCTCTGAGGTTGTAAGACGCCGTGACATCTGTAAATAGGTCTGTGCCAATTGGTTGTCACTTTAGGGAGTGATACACCCTACTGTGGGGCCGACACAGGGTATTTATGTATTAGGGAGCCGATCGCTTGGGGTAGGGTCTTAGGGTACACTTAGTTCTGTCTGTTTCTGTTAATACCGTCTGTTTCTGTTGGGTGGTAACACCTGTCTGTTTCTGCGTGGTACCGTCTGTTCGGGTGGTAAATGCCCATTTACTAGTGTACACCTAATTCTACATTCTGTTTTCGTAGGGATTAATCTGTTTCTGTTTCTGTACCTTCTGTTGGGGTGGTAAAGGCCCATTATTAGCATTTTGTTTATGTCTGTTTCTGTTGGGGTGGTAAAGGGCCATTACTAGCATTCTCTTCTGTGGAAATTATTCTGTACCTGTTTCTGTTTCAGTTTAGACATTAGGGTGACACCTAATCCTGTTATACTAGTATTAGTGCAGAGAAGTGTAAAGAAATAGCTTATATCATTCTGTTCTTCAGTTATATCCGCTACACCTGTTATGTTATCCCTCATCCGGTTTTATTTTCATGTCATGTTATTATTATCTGTTCATAACTGAAAATCACTGGACTTGCCAGACTTTATGCCTGACCTTGCTTGTTTTCGCCCCTTTTTCTTCCGTTCCCCCCAGGTTATCCAAGGAGGGAATACTTTAGCTTGATCCGGATTCCTTCTGCTTGAAGTGCTTAATGTATGGCTTGGCTTTGTATAGCTTCTGTTCTGTGGGGATTATGATTTTAAAGTTTTGTACTCTGATGATTTCCTAAACAAGACTGATATTTTTGTACTTGAATTCTGATATTATGATTTGAAAGGATGTAACCAAACTTGCTTCGATTTCTGTTGTAATAAAGTTATAAATTTATTTTTCAAGTACTATTTTATCTGTCTTGTAAATTTCTGTTCTGCCTACTAAAACGCTCCATCAAAGTTAAGGCATTCCCTTTGTGAGTGACCTTAACGGAGGTGGGGTGTTACAGTGGCCAAGCGAGGCGATTGAGGAAACTGCATAGGATTTCAACTGGCCTTTTTTTTAAAGAATAGAAAGCACGTGAAATGAATTTGGGAGATGCTTTTTTCGTAGTCAAAGGTAGTAGTTTTTTTAAAAGATAGAAATCGGTTGTTCTAACAACCGATGTTTAGAGAACCATTTAACATCGCTTTAAAAATTATTGATGTTAAAAGAACTTTTAACTCGGTGGTTTTACAAACCAATGTTAAATGGGCGATGTCTATTTAACTTTATCTAGTAGTGCTCGGTTGGTTTTTTGATGTGTGTCCTCTCTTTTCCATGTATTTTTCCTTCTCGCATCTCACGAACTGTGTCGCATTGTTATAAAATTGGTCTAGTGCAAAAGATGCTTTCCAACTAACAAAGTCACTAAAACCTAATTTAAGGCCATCCCTCCTAGTTAGCTCCAAAAGAATCGTGTCATCATTTGGAATGTTTACCTCCATTACTATAATGATGAATCATTTTAAGATATTCTTAAACAAGTCCCCCTAATTTTGATGCAAACTGGATAGGGTCATGCCATGTTTGGGGTGAGCTGCATGGATGCTGAATTATGCTAAAAAGAATGTGCTAACTCTACAATAGAAGAAATTGATCTTGATGGTAATATAGTAAACCACATTATCGGCTCATTTTCTAGGAAAATGAGGAAACCCTTGCGTTTAGCAACATTAGAGTCTTGGGCCTCATTCATATACCACTTATATCTCGCAAGATGCCAACTGGGTTCGACCTTTTCTCTGTAAGCAGGTAGTATGGTTATATTGAATCTTCAAATGAATTATGCACAATGATGTTGTCCGTGGATAGTGTGGCTTCGAGAAATTCCTCGATATACATTTGGATAGCCCTAATTGTCTCTCATGATCTACCTTATTATCACAGTCATATCTGCAATCTGGATGATGACTGCATATTGGCGGTGTTTGCCTATGTCCAGTTGTAACAATACGGATTTTGCCCGGACCTAATCGATCGTTAAATCAACTAAGACCGTTCAAATCCCGAATACGCTAACTCTGGTAATACAACACATCAGAACAAATAAAAGCAGACTTTTATAAACATCATAATAATGTTACATTAGAGTACAAAGTATCAGAGTACATTGAATAATAATACAAAAGCGGAAGATAAATTTACAGTGAATTTAATAAAGTGCAGCGGAATCAATCATCTGATACAGCGGAAGACTATCAATGCTCTGGACACAGCTTTAAGCTTCGATCCAGAATCCTGCTCAATACATCTGCAAAATAAGCTATCGACTGTCCGTATGGAAAAGAGGGCACCCGGGTTTGCAAAGTGAAACGAACTATGGGTCAGTCATGGGACTGGTATGAGAAATCTTTACTTAACATAATTAGTAATAAGGCTAATCACAGAACCACGCTGCTAACGCGGAATGTGTTTACTCCATTGGATTGCCAGTGCATAAATAAAGTAAGTCATTAAAACAACGCAATGCTTTTTAGAAAAATGAAACCATTATAAGACTCAAGTCCCATCACACAACGCAACACAAACAGAAGGATAGAGTTTTACCTTATAATGGTCAAAAATGCTTGATACGATAAAAACGTATTTGATATTATTATTAGTCTATATATGTTTTAAAAACATTTCAATCATAATGTATCAATCATAGATGGCATAGTACCCCATCCTACTATGTCGCCATACTATTTCTACAATCAAAACCGTATGATGTCGTATTGGAAGTTGGATTTCCATCATGAGTCAAGGCTCGGAACGATCTCCTTACCGATTCGAGACACTCTAGCAATGTCTCAGGATTCGGACGCTGGCGAACCCTTGGATCCTGCAGGGTCGGTCCACAAATACTTTAGTGGATTAGTTATGCCTGAACACACGCTTCCCGGTCCTATTGGACCTATAATATGGCCATTGGCGGCCGATAAATCCGAGGCCTCGAAAATTCCATCATTCACGTAAGTAAAATGTCAGGGCTGGTAAGTCGTTGACACCACTTCTAGCTAGAAAGAAACGTGTGCACTTCATGCGTTCCCTTGCTCCGTTTCTGACTCATACCGGGGTGTGAGGTTCGCGAAGTCACGCTATACAAAAAGCTATGCCGAAATAGGCTATGCTTTGATTATCATCCACAAGGCTCTGCTTTTCAATAAAAGCCTTGATCATTTGCATCTTGGCATGCCACATTGACAATTCAAATCATGCGATCAATAACTACTAATATATAACCTCTGAGCTCGTGCATCTCAGAGAAGGGTGTTAAGCAAGAGAATAAATTCTCCGCCACCATAGATATATATTAAATAAAAATCAATTTAATTTACATGGAATGAAATCTAATGTCAGATACACATCCATTTACAAGTCCGTTCTGGGTCTGAACGAAACCGGAGACACCTTATGCCTCGTCCCGTATGTCCAATACAGAAGAGAGGTGCTCGCTTATCCAGACAATCAACAAGTACATCGAGACAACTACCACTGTAACCATTTTCTAGGAGCAAATCAGTCCAGGGCATCAGTAGTCATCCATTCGATGTGAAGATCGCCGGTCTTCAATCACCGTCTTCAATGTCTTCGATTTTAAATCATCGTATAATTATTTGAAATGAGAGTGAACTCAGCCTTTGAAATAATTCTCGAATAATTATAATTTAAAATCATTTCATATCATTAATACTATTTTACAATGATTTATCGCTATTTTTATTTATATAAAATAGCTCAATTTAATTTAATGACGGTTCGGGTATATAGGCGACCCTGGCACTGTTTTTACCTAAATTTGGTTTACACATTTCTCGAAATCTAAATGTTAGATTTTAACGAATCTTATATCATTGGAAAGATCTTCCCAAAGCGGTCCTAATGGTTCCGGTTTTGGGAAAATCCGACGGTCGGATCTTTCGGTATAATCGTTTAAAGTTATGATTTCGAAACACGAACTACTGCGCGTGATTCATTTAATTTTAATTTTAATTTATATATATATATATATATGATTATATATAAATATAAATCATTCGACGATTCCACTAACGTATTTAACACGCCAAATAAAAGAATGTTTTATTGACATATCACATCTAAATGTTCGTAATGTCAAATAAATATGTATTTCATTTACATGACATCTTTGCTAATAACAAATGAAAGATACTTTTTATTTTCATTATTTTATGCAATTTCCATTTTACTTTAACAAATAAAAAGAAATATTTTATTTGTATATAGTTTCAATATGTGACATGACACACGTAAAAATGTTTAATTTAATTTGCATACAAACTCTAACATATATTCTGACAATAAAAATGTCTCTTTAAATTTATACACAGATTCAAACGTGTATATTTACAATAAAAATGCCTCTTTAATATATACACAAATTCTAATGTGTATATTGACAATAAAAATGATTATATAATTTGCATACAAACTCTATTTCAACAAAATGCGTAAAGCGATACATTCATTTTGTTGATAATTCTAGTTCAACAAAACGATAAAAATCGATTCTTAACTCAATCTACAATTACTGGTTAACAAAATGACAACCATGTATTGTTAACAATTCTATTTTGATAAGATGAATAAAAGTGACATTTCATTTTGTTAACAAATCTTTTTTTAACAAATTGAATAAAGGTGATATTTTATATTATTAACAATTCCAATTTTAACAAAATGAATAAAAGAGATATTTCATAAGGTTAACAAATTCTAATTTTAGTTTAACAAAATGAAATAAAATGACCTTCATTTTATCTAAAAATTACATTTCAGCAATATGAATAAAAGTGACGACTTCATTTTATTAACAATTCTAGTTTAACAAAATGAAATAAAATGACAATTTCATTTTATCTAAAAATTACATTTCAACAAAATAAATAAAAATCGACAATTTCATATCACTACACCATAATGGCCATTTGGTAACCCTTTTTTTTCACAATTGCCAACACTTATTTGTGTTGCAGGGTAGTAACAATAATATGCGTTGCTATGTTTAAAAAGTGTTGCCAAAAATACAAATTTGTAATTTTTTTTATTGCCAACCCTTATTTGCGTTGGTAAGCCGAGTTTTCGAGGGCAAAATGGTAAACACGTTGTTCGTTTCTCACTTAACCCTATATTCGCTTTCAAGATCCATCTCTCAATGCTTTAACTAGCTGAAGGCCGCTTATAAAAAATTTACGGAATCTGTTTCTAATCAATTTGAAGACTTCGCGATTTTGGGAAATCACAATAAACTTCAACTTGCTCCGCGATTTCAACGTTAGATTCGAGGAAAATTCGATTTCGAGTTTTAGGAATCGATTTTGGCTTCAGGTGTTTTCTGCGATTTAAGCGGCTTCAGGTGATTTCGGCTTCAGGTGATTCGGTAATATTCCTTATATTCGTATTTCCTAATTGAATCTGTAATATTCGAAATAAACAGTAAGTGGCGACCAAAACCGAGAACATATGATTGGCTAAAGCAACGAAAAGTTAAACAGTATCTTGCTTATTATGTTTGATCGATGTTATTACTACAGGAAATCATACTAGTATCTGTAGGAGTTGCTAACCTGTTGCTATCGTGGTGCAAGGAATTCAATGACTGCAAAACCAATCTCTGCATATATTATTGGAGAAAGCCAAAATCCCCACTTAACCAACCAGGTATATTAGCTGTTGATGCATGCATTTAAATCAAGTTGTTGTTTCTGTTGCTTGCAGGTAATCATTTATTTTATGAATGATTAAAACTCACGAAGTGGAATGTTGAAGCCGCCAAATAGCAGGAGTAACAATACTAATGAGCTACCAGCAATAGTCGAAGCGACTACAATTTGGAAATATGATGCAACAAACCGACACTTTGATATCGCCATTTGATGCAGAAGAAAAAGTAGCAGAAATCGGGATAATAATAAATTGGGTTAGGCAAATGTATTAATTATCATTAATGAAAAAGTAGCAGAAATTGGTGGAATTTTTCACACGAGGTTCTTTGCCTCTTCTCTGCCTATTACCATAGCCCTTACCCCCTTTCCTGCCACGTTTATGCCTTAGTTGGACTCGCCACCTAGTCTGATCTCCTAAAGTTGAGTCAAATCACTCCTTATTTCAACCTACAGTGCAAAATCCTTTCGAGTTTAAGGTTTGGCCTTTGGATTAAGCATAGCTGGACGAGCTTGGTTTACGACTTTTGTTACTTATCTATTTTTTTTTTTGGTATAACCTTGGTTTGGATGGTTTTGGAATTAGCTTTTGGTAATGGTGTTGCTTGAGAGACCAGCTATCCTCTTAAGTCTCCGGTCAACTTCTTTCTGACGAGATTGGTGATATCAAGAAGTTTGGGTTTAGGCTATGTTGTGTGTGGTAACTTTTGCTCCCCTCTTTTTGGGGCTGTTATATGATTTTCTTTTTGGTATGCTGTGGGGAGGTTTTGGTTTTCATGGCATGCTGCATGTTGAGGCTGTAGAACACCAAGGTAAACTGAGCCTATGGCTCAGGTTAACTGAGCCGTAAGGCTCAGTTTTGCTGAGCCTTATGGCTCAGCAAAACTGAGCCTATAGCGCTCAGATTTTCCGAGCTTATCGGCTCAGAAAAACTTGTTGCAAGTCCTTCCACTCCTCGTACAGAAGGTGATTCTAATTTAGGGGATCCTCCTATAAATAATAATGTAACCGTTACTCCAAACGTGTCACTTAATGATCTTCATTCATCTACAATGGAAAAGAAATACGTAATGCTATTGTCACATGATCTTTAGAAGGAGGTAGCAAAAGGTTATCTTGGAACACAAACAATTTATCATTTTAGGAAAGTGGTACCGAATATAGAGAAAGTAATTTGGGTTGTTGAAGTTCTTGAACCGGATGCACCAATTTATGATGGTGCTCAAAATGGAATGTACAAGTTATGTGAATTTTCAGATGGAGGCTTCGTTATATGGCCAGAGTTTCGTATTCGGTATTTGTAAAATCTTATTTATGTATTGAATTTAGCAAACTAATTATGTATTGAATTTGACATCTTAATTATGTATTGTGCTTGTTTATTGTTAACTGATATTCTATGTCGTTATGTGATTATGAATGTTATCTATTAGTATGCATTGAGTTTAATATTTGTTTTTGATTCATATTAAATATCGTCTATATTATCATCATGTTGGTTATTAATTGACTATTAATGTTATAATACGTGAGTTGCTAATACATATTTATGTTATTATTAAAATTTATATTTGTTGTGAATTAAAATTTTGTAACATGTATAGGCGTTGCAAACAAATGTATTGCAACATGTATAAGCGTTGCAAACAAAAATCTTACAACGCTTATAAGCGTTGGTAAAGAAAATCTACCAACGCTTATAAGCGTTGCTAAAGAAAATCTACCAACGCTTATAAGCGTTGCGACTGAAAATATACCAATGCTTATAAGCGTTGGGACAGAAAATCTACCAACGCTTATAAGCGTTGGTACTAAATTGCCACCCCTCCATAGCAACACTAATAAGCGTTGCTGAAATTGTTTGCGACGGTTATACTCTTTGGGAATCACCTGTTTTGTTTCATTCTAACTAATCAAATTTGACAAAAGTGTTTATCTTGATTTAACTAATCAAATTTGACAAAAGTGTATATTTTGTTTTAACTAATCAAATTTGACAAAAGTGCATATTTTGTTAACTAATCAAATTTGACAAAAGTGTTTATTTTTGTTTCATTCTTTTTAATGAACAAAAATGTACTCATCCTTTCCAACGAACTAAGATGTCTCATTCATTTTAATGAACTAAAATGTGTATTTTTGTTTAATCATTTTCTTTTGAACAAAAATGTTTCATTCTTACTAATGACAAATAAAAGATTATTTTATTTGTATACATCTTTTATGTTAACTTAGCAAATTAAAATGATAATTTTATTTGTTTACAATTTGTATTCAACATAACAAATAAATAAGGATAATTTATTTGCTACAATTTCTAATTTAACCTAACAAATAGAAATGATAATTTTATTTGTTAACAATTTCTAATTAAAAATGATATTTTGTTTTAAACTATTTTAACAAAAATGAGTATTTTGTCCAATTATTATAATTTGCCAAAATGATAACTCTATGTCAAGAATGTCAATTATAATTCAACTATTCAAATTTGTCAAAAATGACAATTATGATTCAACTATTCAAATTTGTCAAAAATGACAATTAAAGATGTAAATTTATTTGCATACAAATATCTATCCTTGACATAACAAATAAAAACGACTATTTTTATTTTTGAACAATCCAATGTTAAATTTGACAAATAAAAATCAATGCTTTTATTTGTGAACAATTCAATGTAAATTTTGACAAATAAAAATCAATGTTTTTATTTGTGAACAATTCAATGTAAATTTGACATCTAACGAGCAAAATGGTAATTTTAATTTCAACTATCTTATTTTAACAAACATGCATACACACATTCAAATTAGCGGTTCATCGTAATCACAAAACAATAAACATTTCAATAGATATATACCACACCAACATGAATTTTACATTGATTAAATATATGAATTTCACAATGAAATAAATTATTGATTCTATTTTAAAATAGAAATCTCACATCGCTTTAATTCTGAATTTGCAACATGCTCTGATTCAGATCTGGTATGTCCCATCTTGTAGAATTCTTTATCACGATCACAACGCAATTCGTTTCGCTTGATTCTGATATCATTTGAAGGAGATATGAATTTTATACGCTTGAATTCATTTAAAAGTAATTAACTAAATTAATTACATATTAATTAACCTTAACACACCATAATCCCCTCTAATCCATGTCAGACACTCGCTCATCATCTTCTAGGCATCGCAAAACCAACCGAACCCATCCTCTTTCATTCTCTTTCCTCACGCACGAGGATCCATGCAGCCGGAACACCATCGAAGACTACCACCTCGAAGGTCATCGCACCTTCTTCCTGCGCCTATGGAACGAGCGAACTCGACCCCAAGCTTTGAATTGCGTGCCAAAGCATCTGTCTTTGAGCCCAAAAATACCGCAAATCCCTGCAGTAATCTCGATTATGACCGTTCACATTGAAGAGCTCGAAAATCTCTAGGATATTTGTATTGGAACTTAATTTAATTTTCAGTATATTGAGATATTTTAGAAGATACAAATCGGAGCACCATGTCCATTGATTTATTAAGGCGGTGGCTGGTTGATGAATTAGAGTTTTGGAGAATTGTTTAATTGGGTTTTTATAATAAAATATTTATTTAATTCACTAATTCAAAGTTAAAGCTCGTTAATTCTTTTCAGATCCAATTTCAGTCCAACGAAAGTTGTCCCTAGGAAAATATCCACGTTTCGGACGCAATGGGCTAGGTCCCGTCAGCCATTTGATCATCTCTAGCTTGTTTTCTTTAATTTAATATATAATTCTTTTAATTATTTAATTTGAATGTACATTTAAATTTATCGGGGCCACATACGAACTCTAAAAATTTCATAAAAATTATTTCTAGTTATGTTTTGACGATATGGTCCTAACAAAACTAATTTCGTCGAATTCCGAGACCGTTTGAAAAATGATCATTTTCTGGTCGATCCAATTTGGCTGAAATTGACAAAACTCATTTTCTTCTTCCACGCTCACATATTAATTATAAAAATTATGAAAATTGGAATCTAGCAATAATTTGACATTCTGGTTTCAATAAAAGTGGTTTCGTTGAAAACGAAGGTCGTTTGAAAAATGGCTATTTCTAATATTAATATATATATATATAAATTCTACAGCGACTATTCTGAATTTTAAACTGGGCATACCTTTTGATTCCTGTTGTGAAATTTCGATTTTTCGGATTCGTTGGAAATATATTTTTAAATAGATTTAAATATTTTTGGTTTCACCAAAATCCGATTCAATTTGCATCCTGTACAGTCAGTCAAAGTTCAAATTCAAATTTTCAAACTACCGCGCTATTTCTATCTTCTTTTATAATTAAATTGAAAATTTTCGTTCTAACTTCGATTAAAATAGTTTTTTAGTTGTTATTATTTAAAATAAATTATTTTAACTATTAAAATTCCATTAAATTTTCTAAAATATTTTTTTTTAAATTGGTTTGGAATTTGCAGGTTGTTACTATCTCCTCCACTTAAAATCTTTTCGTTCTCGAAAAGGAACGGAGCAGAAAGTTGTTTAATTTACTAAATAATTTTTTTATTGTTGTTTTCAATAATTTTATTAGTTGATTAACTTTTCAAATATATATATAACTTTTATATATTCAAAAATCACATTTCCTAAGATCTGATTATATATATAATCATAAATACGTTAATTATAAATTTCTCACTCTGAACTCATCCTAGGGCAATACTAACCCCATCTCTAATGAGTATCTCATTCTAGGATTATACTGACCCTGTCTCTAATGAGTATTCTTTTATAGGATATTACTAATCCTACCTCTGATGAGTCTTTTGTTCAGTTCTAACGAGTTGCACCCCAAAGATTTGAGCTAACAAAGCTCTGATACCAAATATAACGATACAGATTTTGCCCGGACCTAATCGATCGTTAAATTGACTAAGACCGTTCAAATCCCGAATACGCTAACTCTGGGAATATAACACATCAGAACAAATAACAACAGAATTTTATAAACATCATAATAATGTTACATCAGAGTACAGAATATCAGAGTACATTGAATAATAATACAATAGCGGAAGATAAATTTATAGTGAATTTAGTACAGTGCAGCAGAATCAATCGTCTGATACAGCGGAAGACTATCAATGCTCTGGACATAGCTTTAAGCTTATATCCAGAATCCTGCTAAATATATCTGCAAAATAAGCTACTCGACTGCCCGTGTGGAAAAAGAGGGCACCCGAGTTTGCGAAGTGAAACAAACTACGGGTCAGTCATGGGACTGGTATGAGAAATCTTTACTTAACTTAATTAGTAATAAGGCTAATCACAGGACCATGCCGCAAACGCGGAACGGGTCTACTCCATTGGATTGCCAGTGCATAAATAAATTAAGTCGTTAAAACAACGCAATGCTTTTTAGAAAAATGAAACCAAACAACGCAATGCTTTTTAGAAAAATGAAACCATGATAAGACTCAAGTCCCATCACACAATGCAACGCAAACCGGAGGATAGAATTTTACCTTATAATGGTCAAAAATGCTTGATACGTTAAAAACATATTTGATATTATTATTATTAGTATATATATGTTTTAAAAACATTTCAATCATAATGTATCAATCATAGACAGCATGGTACCCCATCCTACTATGTTGCCATATAGTTCTACAATAAAACCATATGATGTCGTATTGGAAGTTGGATTTCCATCATAATTCAAGGCTAGGAACGATCTCCTTACCAATTTGAGAGACTCTAGCAATGTCTCAGGATTCGGACGCTGGCGAACCCTTGGATCCTGCAGGGCCGGTCCACAAATACTTTAGTGGATTAGTTATGCCTGAACACACGCTTCCCAGTCCTATTGGACCTATAATACGGCCATTGGCGGCCGATAAATCTGAGGCCTCGAAATTCCATCATCCACATAAGTAAAATGTCAGGGCTGGTAAGTCGTTGACACCACTTCTAGCTAGAAAGAAACATGTGCACTCCCTGTGTTCCCTTGCTCCGTTTCTGACTCATACCGGGTTGTGAGGCTCGCGAAGTCACGTTATACACAAAGCTATGCCGAAATAGCCAATGCTTTGATCATCATCCACAAGGCTCTGTTTTTCAACAAAAGCCTTAATCATTTGCGTCTTGGCAAGCCACACTGACAATTCATGCCGTGCGATCAATAACTACCAGTACATAACCTCTAAGCTCGTGCGTCTTAGAGAAAGGTGTTAAGCAAGAGAATAAATTCTCCACCACCACAGATATATATTAAATAGAAATCAATTTAATTTATATGGAATGAAATCCAATGTCAGACACATCCATTTACAAGTCCGTTCTAGGTCTGAACGAAACCAGAGACACCTTATTCCTCGTCCCGTATGTCCAATACGGAAGAGAGGTGCTCGCTTATCCGGACAATCAACAAGTACGTCCAGATAACTACCACTGTAACCGTTTCCTGGGAGTAAATCAGTCCAGGGCATCAGTAGTCATCCATTCGATGTGAAGATCGCCGGTCTTCAATCACCGTCTTCAATGTCTTCGATTTTAAATCGTCGTATGAATATTTGAAATGAGATTGAACTCGACCTTCTCAAATAATTCTCAAATAATTATAATTTAAAATCATTTCATATCGTTAATATTATTTTATAACAATTTATCGCAATTTTTATTTATATAAAAATAGCTCAATTTAATATAACGACCCTTCGGGTCAATAGGCGACCCTAGCACTGTTTTTACCTAAATTCGATTTACACATTTCTCGAAATCTAACGGTTAGATTTTAACGAATCTTATATCGTTGGAAAGATCCTCCCAAAGCGGTCCTAACGGTTCCAATTTTGGGAAAATCGACGGTCGGATCTTTCGGTATAATCGTTTAAAGATACGATTTCGAAACGCGAACTACCGCGCATGATTCGTTTAATTTTAATTAATATTTATATATGTATAATTATATATAAATATAAATCATTCGACGATTCCACTAATGTATTTAACATGCCAAATAAAAGAATGTTTTATTGGCATATCACATCTAAATGTTCATAATGTCAAATAAATATGTATTTCATTTACATGACATCTTTGCTAATGACAAATAAAAGATACTTTTTATTTTCAATATTTTATGCAATTTCTACTTTACTTTAACAAATAAAAAGAAATATTTTATTTGTATATAGTTTCAATATGTGACATGACACATGTAAAAATGTTTATTTTAATTTGCATACAAACTCTAATATATATTCTGACAATAAAAATGTCTCTTTAAATTTATACACAGATTCAAACATGTATATTTACAATAAAAATGCCCCTTTAATATATACACAAATTCTAATGTGTATATCGACAATAAAAATGATTCTATAATTTGCATACAAACTCTATTTCAACAAAATGCATAAAAGTGATACGTTCATTTTTGTTGACAATTCTAGTTCAACAAAATGATAAAAATCGATTCTTAACTCAGTCTACAATTACTGGTTAACAAAATGACAACTACATATTGTTAACAATTCTAATTTGATAAGATGAATAAAATTGACACTTCGTTTTGTTAACAATTCTATTTTTAACAAATTGAATAAAGATGATATTTCATATTATTAACAATTTCAATTTTAACAAAATGAATAAAAGAGATATTTCATAAGGTTAACAAATTCTAATTTTAGTTTAACAAAATGAAATAAAATGACCTTCATTTTATCTAAAAATTACATTTCAGCAAAACGAATAAAAGTGACGACTTCATTTTGTTAACAATTATACTTTAACAAAATGAAATAAAATGACAAATTCATTTTATCTAAATATTACATTTCAATAAAATAAATAAAAAACGACAATTTCATATTGTTAACAATTGCAATTTAACAAAAGGAATGCTAATGATATTTCATATTGTTAACAAATCTAATTTAACAAAATGAATATTTTTGTTGTAAAACAAATCTATTTGCCAAAAATGCTATTTGTGTTTTTAACTCTTTTATTTAACAAAAATGTGATTTTTGTTTTATTTCAAATCTAATTAACAAAATGTAATTTTTGTTTTCATCCATCATATTTGACAAAATGTAATTTTTATTTCAACTATTATATTTTGACAAAAATGAATATTTTGGTTCAACTAACCTATTTGGCCAAAAATGTTCATTTTGATAAAAATGTGCATTTTGATTCAACTAATCTATTTTGACAAAAGTGAATATTTCGACAAAAATATATGTTTTGATTCAACCAATCTATTTTGACAAAAGTGAATATTTTGACAAAAATATATATTTTGATTCAACTAATCTATTTTGACAAAACAATAAAAATGATAACTTTGTTTTGTCGACACTTCTAATTCAATGAAACAAATAAAAGTGATATGTTTGTTTTCAAAATATTTTTTCTAGCAAACATGACATATTTTTTTTATACATTTACTTATGTATTCTAATGACAAACAAAAGAATGATTTATTGGTATACATTTTTCTATTTAACATGATAAATAGAAATGATAATTTTATTTGTTTACAATTTCTATTTAACAAGAATGATATTATTGTTTTAACATAAATCTCCTTAACAAAAATGTTATTTTGTGTTTTAACTATTTGGTTTCAACAAAAATGATATATTTTTGTTTCAATCAATTTGTTCCAACCAATCAAACTTGACAAAAGTGCATATTTTGTTTTAACTAATCAAATTTAACAAAAGTGTATATTTTGTTTTAACTAATCAAATTTTATAAAAGTGCATATTTTGTTTTAACTAATCAAATTTGACAAAAGTGTATATTTCGTTCTAACTAATCAAATTTGACAAAAGTGTTTATTTCGTTCTAACTAATCAAATTTGACTAAAGTGTTTATTTCGTTCTAACTAATCAAATTTGACAAAAGTGTATATTTTGTTTTAACTAATCAAATTTGATAAAAGTGCATATTTTGTTTTAACTAATCAAATTTGGCAAAAATGTTTATTTTTGTTTCATTCTTTTTAATGAACAAAAATGTATTCATTCTTTCCAATGAACTAAGATGTCTCATTCATTCTAATGAACTAAAATGTGTATTTTTGTTTAATCATTTTTTTTTTGAACAAAAATGTTTCATTCTTTCTTATGACAAATAAAAGAATATTTTATTTGTATACATTTTTTATGTTAACTTAGCAAATTAAAATGATAATTTTTTTGTTTACAATTTGTATTCAATATAACAAATAAATAAGGATAATTTATTTGTTTCCATTTCTAATTTAACCTAACAAATAGAAATGATAATTTTATTTGTTAACAATTTCTAATTAAAAATGATATTTTGTTTTATCTAAACTATTTTAACAAAAATGAGTATTTTATCCAATTATTATAATATGCCAAAATGATAACTCTAATTCAAATTTGTCAAGAATGTCAATTATAATTCAACTATTCAAATTTGTCAAAAATGACAATTATGATTCAACTATTCAAATTTGTCAAAAATGACAATTAAAGATGTAAATTTATTTGCATACAAATATCTATCCTTCACATAACAAATAAAAATGACTATTTTTATTTGTGAACAATCTAATGTTAAATTTGACAATAAAAATCAATGTTTTTATTTGTGAACAATTCGATGTAATTTTTGACAAATAAAAATCAATGTTTTTATTTGTGAACAATTCAATGTAAATATGACATCTAACGAGCAAAATGATAATTTTAATTTCAACTATCTTATTATAACAAACATGCATACACACTATTCAAATCAGAGGTTCATCGTAATCACAAAACAATAAACATTTCAATAGATATATACCACACCAACATGAATTTTAAATAGATTAAATATATAAATTTCACAATGAAATAATTAATTAATTTTATTTTAAAATAGAAATCTCACATCGCTTTAATTCTGAATTTGCAACATGCTCTGATTCAGATCTGGTATGCCCCATGTTGTAGAATTCTTCACCACGATCGCAACGCAATTCGTTTCGCATGATTCTGATATCATTTGAAGGAGATATGAATTTTATACGATTGAATTCATTTAAAAGTAAGTAACTAAAATAATTACACATTAATTTACCTTAACATGCCATAATCCCCTCTAATCCACATCATACACTCGCTCATCATCTTCCAGGCATCACAAAACCAACCGAACCCGTCTTCCTTCATTCTCACTCCTAGCGCACGAGGATCCATGCAGCTAGAACACCATCGGAGACCACCACCTAGAAGGTCATCGCACCCTCTTCCTGCGCCCATGGTACGGGAGAACTCGACCCCCTAGCCTCGAATTGTGTGCCAAAGCGTACGTCTTTGAGCTCAAAAATACCGCAAATCCCTGTAGTAATCTCGATCATGACCGTTCACATTGAAGAGCTTGAAAATCTCTAGGATATTTGTATTGGAACTTCATTTAATTTTCAGTATTTAGAGAGATTTTAGGAGATAGAAATCAGAGCACCATGGCCTTTGATTTGTTAAGGTGGCGGCTGGTTGATGAATTAGGGTTTTGGAGAATTATTTAATTGGGTTTTTATAATAAAATATTTATTTAATTCATTAATTCAAAGTTAAAGCCCGCTAATTCTTTTTAGATCCAATTTCAGTCCAACAAAAGTTGTCCCCAGGCAAATACCCATGTTCCGGACGCAATGGACTTGGTCCCGTCAGCCCGTTTGATCATCTCCAACTTGTTTTCTTTAATTTAATATATAATTCATTTAATTATTTAATTTGAACACACATTTAAATTTACCGGGGCCACACACGGACTCTAGAAATTCCAGAAAAAATTATTTCTAGTTATGTTTTGACGATACGGTCCTAAACAAATAAATTTCATCGAATTCCAAGACCGTTTGAAAAATGGTCATTTTTTTGTCGATCCAATTTGGCTGAAATAGACAAAACCCATTTTCTTCTGCCACGCTCATATATTAATTCTAAAAATTATGAAAATTGGAATCTAGCAATAATTTGACATTCCGGTTCCAACAAAAGTGGTTTCGTCAAAAACGGAGGTCGTTTGAAAAATGGCTATTTGTAATATTAAAAAAAAATCTATAGGCATAACTTTTGAATCCTGCTATGAAATTTGGATTTATCGGATTCATTGGAAAGATATTTTTAAATAGATTTAAATATTTTTGGTTTCGCCAAAATTCGATTTAATTTGCATCCTGTACAGTCAGTCAAAGTTCAAATTCAAATTTTCAAACTACCGCGTTATTTCTAACTTCTTTTATAATTAAATTAAAAAAATTTGTTCTAACTTCGATTAAAATAGATTTTTAGTTGTTATTATTTAAAATAAATTATTTTAACTATTAAAATTCCAATAAAAATTTCTAAAATAAATTTTTTTAAATTGGTTCGAAATTTGCGGGTTGTTACACCAGTTGTTTGGGTGTTACATTTTCTCGATTCTTGTTATTCTAGAAGAAAAATATAAGAAATATTTATTGTAGTATTTCTTAGTGGAAACCTATATGTCCTTGGTCTTTAGTATCCTAGTCAATCATTGATGGATTAGAAGCTTGGTCTTGTTGTGAGAAATTTTTAGCACTATTTGAGCTAGATTGGTATCAAACCCGATGCCTGGAATGATGTGGAAACTATTTCCATGGACAGAGATGGTTTGGTTCTCTAGCGCAATGATTCCAGCATGGTTTCCTTTAGTCCACAAATGCTTTCTTTTGTGGTTGTGTTCAGATGATGAAAAGGCTATGGAGTCATCATCTAAAGGAGTTGAGGATCTGCTATTTCTATTAAGCTATTGGGCAGTTGTGATGACACGGATTTTTGGACCAGTCAAAATGCCAAAAAATCCGTCTGTTTCTAAAACAACAAATGAAAATTATAGCTTAATTCATATTTTTAATTGATAAATATTGAATACTACAAAATGTATAGTATACAAGTTTAATAATATAACTTAATCAAAGTAATAAGCTAATCTACAAGGTGTGTGTACCTAACTTAAATGTTATCCATCTATTGTTGTGTGCTAAGGTGATAGAGACAACCCTATCAAATCCTGTGAACTCAATTAACAGGTAAATGCAGAAATAAAATAGTAAGCAGGAAAGCTATATCAATAGTCCATATATAGAAAGTAATAAACAGAAAAATGTTATGTAATCTAAAGGGTTGCATCACTACCACTTTCGACTACCTACGTACCCCAGTCTAATTGGGTACCCAGTTAGATATAGGATCAAGCCAACATAGTTCTCCTACCATAAATAGGACTCATGGAGCCTACGATGCAACAAACAATATGCAATTCCCAAAACTATCCACTTAATTAATCCTTACATTTAGATTTTTAAAATCTAATTATCCTTACGAAAACTATCTCCTGGACTTTATTACCGAGTTTTTATTTCAAATTTTTTGGAATACATATTCTTTTATATCAAACTATATTTTACTTCAGGATTGAACAAAAAATTTCCTTCTACAAATATTTATTTGGTAATTCCAAATATTATAATAAAGCATATCAAAACATATGCAATCAATCCCGATAGGTTTCTCCCAATAACAAGGCAACTAGATCGTAGCCTTCATGCTATCGACAATATAGGTTTGTACCTCTATCCCAAGAGCAAACCATACCTCACCATGTGCCCACTTTTTATTTACGGGATACCTGAATCATTGGTAACATAATAAATCATTTTATATCTCGAAGTGGAAAAATCATTTACATCATAAATAAAATCTATAATAATTCCCATTTCCAAATCTTTTAGAATAATCATGTTAAAGTAATCGGGTTTAGTCCTCGAAATTCTTTCCGTTTATAAAACACTATTTATAATCCAGCTGTCATCTTCAAAATATTTATTTTTAAATATTCTCTACTTGTTATAATCAAACATTAATTTCATATTTCTTTTATGAAAACAATTTTCCAAAACGATTCATTTAAATTAACGTGGACAAATTAAATAAGTCAAATATTGTTGCTAAACACCTTTTAGTCAAATTGTGAAATGAATCACAAGCTGTTATTATTTCATTAAATTGAAGTGAACCAATTAATATTGCTAAACACCTTACAATCAAATCGCGAAATTAATCACAAGGCGTTAGCAGACAATATTTCCTACCCAACCCAATGTTAAAATAGAAACAATTATTTGCTCAAAAACTGGTCGAGCGAATCAACAAAATCAATCAAAGAATAATAATCAATAGATTATTTCAAATATTCAATAATAATTAACCAATATATTAGTTAACCAAAAAATAGTCATTTTACTTGCAAGCATAGAACGCTATTTTATTCTACTCAACAAATGTCGATAATTAAATGTCACTAAAAAAATTATTTAACTACGTTTGTCGTAATTAAATTTAGCGATTAATAATTTATAACAAATTTATACTTAACCAAAAGTGTCAATATTTAATACTATTGTGTTCTATTTGTGAATATGATTCCAACACCGAAAATGGTGTGCCAAACGAAGTTAAAAAAAGCGAATTATTGGTGTTTAAAGTTTGAAGTGTTCAAACTAACTAAATTAAATTGGAATAACCTCAACTATTTTGCAATACCCGACCCAAAACCTAAACCCATTTCTCCTTCCCAACACGTCCTCTTCTCTTTCCCCTATTCTCTTCTTTTTTTTTTCCTTTTCTAGTGAACTCATTATTGACCATGCATGTCATGCACATGCACAAGTCATTCCTCAACCATTCGATCTACCGCTCGTCTCTCTACTGCCCCCCTCATCCAAGTTCTGGCACTGCCAATCAAAATTCGACCCGAGCATCGAAACAAAATCACGTGGAGGCTATCAAAGTTGCGACATTATTCGACTCCGATTCTTTCCAAATTTTGTAGCAACGAAGCTCACTCCTCCACGATCATCACTCCATGCTTTGATTTCTCGATCGTTGCTTCTATCTTCGACGAAGTAAAGACTTAATTCCAACCATCTCAAGTTTTCGCCACATAATCGTGACAAAACTTCATGAAAAATACTATGCATTGATATGAACTCAAGGCGGTATCGGCGTCAAGCAATTCGAAGGGGATTGAGAGAATTCTTTTTTTAGTATTATGTTCATTTTTTCTGCTTGGTGTATTTGGATGATATCTCCCTCGTCTCTCAACAAAATTTTGATCCATTAATTTCTAAAAATCAAAAATGATGATATGGACAAATTTCTTGTTGATTGTTTTGGCTAAAAAAGAATATATGAAGAGATAGGGATTTTCATATGGAAGAAAGTGCATGTTTTCATTTACTGTAAATGAAAATGCATTAAGTAAAATGAAGCTATTTGTTTCTTCTTGTGAGTGTGAACTTGTTGGATTTCCAGGGATAATTTCTTGTGTGGTGAGTCTTTATATATTTATATAGGCAAGAACTCTTCTGGGCTAAGTAAGATTAATAGCTAAGAAAAGAGTACAACACATTAAATGCAATGTTTTGCTTCATGGTTAAGTAAGAATATTGTATAAAAGGCAATGTTAAACCAATTATTATTTAAATGTTAACCTCTTCATTATTTAAATGAATTTTTTATAAAGATTAAATATGTGTTATATGCTTCATATAACACAATTGATTTTCCAAGATGTTTATACAACTTATTTTTGTTAAACTGTTGATTTTCAACAAAAATTGTAGATAATCATATTTCGTTGTTTTATCTAAACTATTTAGTTATGCAAACAAATTTGAAAAATGAGGTACATACTTATTTTTATATATTAAAACATGTTTATATGTGCTCAATATCATATTTAAACATGATTAAAAATCCCTTAAATTTACAGGTTATTACACCCTCCCCGCCTCCCGTGCGCCTCAAAAGGATTTCATCCTGAAATCACAAGGACGAAAGAATAAAATGAAAAAAAATAGTTAACAAGAATTAAGCACACCAAAAATGGTATATCACCCATAACCTCGATAGGATATGTGGTGCTTTATCTTATCCATTTTATTTATCTAATTATGGTAGTTTCATTATATAATTCCTAGTTTGATTTAATAACCTATATGAATTTTGTTTAAGCACCCAAGCAAGCACTCCGATACCAAATGTGATGACCTGGATTTTCGGACCTGTCAAAAATGCCAAAAAACCCGTTTGTTTCTAAAACAACGAATGACAACTACCAACTTAATTCATAATTTTAATTAATAAATATTGAATACTACCAAATGTATAAGATGAAAATTTAATTATATAACTTAGTCAAAGTAATTTACTAATCTACAAGGTGTGCATGCCTAACTTAAATGTTATCCATCTATTGTTGTGCGCTCAGGTGAGAGAGACGACCCTAGCAAATTTTGCGAACTCAATTAACAATATAAATGCGCAGATAAAATAACAAGCAGGAAAGTTATATCAATAGTCCATTTGTAGAAAACAATAAACAAGAAAATGTTAGGTAATTTAAAGGGCTGCATTACTACCTCTTGTGACTGCCTACGTACCCTTATCTAATTGGGTACCCAATTAGATGTAGAATCAAGCCAATGTAGTTCCCCTATCATAAATAGGAATCATGGAGCCTACGATGCAATAAACAATATGCGACTTCCAAAACTACCCACTTAACTTAATCCTTACATTTAGATTTTTGAAATCTAGTTATTTTTACAAAAATTATCTCCTGGACTTTATTCCTGAGTTTTTATTTCAAAACTTTTGAAATACATATTTCATTTTTATCAAAATATATTTTACTTCGGTATTGAAGAACAAATTTCTTTTTTAAATACTTATTTGGAAGTTCCAAATAGTATAATAAAGCATATCAATACATATGAAATCAACACCGAGAGGTTTTCCCAATAACAAGGCAACTGGGTCCCAGCCTTCAAGCCATCTGTAATGACTCGTATTTTACGTATCGAATAATCGTAAATTAATTTTATTTTGTTGCTTAATGGTCGGATCATTCTCATATTTTAATAGGTTGTTCATGTGGATGTGGGACATGTCCATGATTTTTTTACCAAATCCAAATATGATAATTTTCCCCTTGAGTTTACTGTTTATGGCCATAACTTTTGATACGAATTGAATCAGGTGCTGAGGTCGATTCCATTGGATCAGAATGTTTGTTTACGATTCCATGGAGTGGTCACATATAGGATTTGTTTCAACGGCTTGGGAGGAATCATTTGTTTTACGTTTTAGTTGTTGTTTTAGCAGACTAGTCAACAATTAATGGGTTGATTAGCTAAACCCAGTAGACCTATGAACTGCAGATATAAATAGGGGAACTTGAGGAGAGAACTAGGGTTACTCTTTATTCTAAACTTTAGGTTGAGCGACTGTGATTCTTCGGTTCAACCTAAAGCCATATTTCTCCATTTTTTTCATACGAATTCATTGTGGATTACCTCTAGAAGATAGATTACCATCAAAGAGGATTAGACACATCAAACTGCATCGAATTCAAGGATTTTCCGCGTTGGCTAGACCTGATCTCATTGAATTTACATCAAATCAAGGATTAGGTGAGTGATAGATATCTCTCACACAGAAACTACATATTGTTCGAGAAAATTAGGGTTAAATTCATATGTTATATGCTAAATTCATGCTATATCTGATCATATAAGCGAATCTTAGATTTATACACCATAGGAAAACCTAATTTGGTTATATTAACCGAACAGTTGTCATATTAATCATGTTTATACATTTGTTTAGTTCCATATCATGCTAGGTCACATAATTGTGATATGTTCATGCTATAATAATGATTAGTTCATGTTTGTATGATCATGTACTATTGAATTACTGTTTATTTTGATTAAACTGATTGTTATTTGAGTTGTATGTTGGAATTGGTTGTCGTAGATCTTAGGATTGAAGAACAGAGCAAATCGGAGGATCAGATGATCAGATTCGAATGAAACTTGGGGGAGGTGCTCTGGAAGATGGGGAATGTAGAACAAAAATTTAGGTGCACAATTGCACAAAGTTCATGAGTCAGCATCGACCCATGTGGGTGGCTCGTATGGCGATGTTTCCTTTAGGAATGGCATGGTGGTAGTGAGTATAAGCCATGTGCAAATTTTTGTGACATTCAGAATTGATTTGGGAAGGTTGATCGCTCGAGACATGAATGGACCAGCAATAGCTTCAACAGGAACTTCGAAACGATTGGAGAATGGGTGGGTGGGATGTATCGAGGCGATGAAGGACCAGAGCCAGACATTTAGCCAAAATTGGCTAAGTGTACGGGTCGGCGTCGACCCATGATCGGTCGGCAACGATCCATAGGAGTAGGTCATATGGGCTTGGTTTTTAGGGAGCTTGACTATGGAGACTTCCTGAAGTTGCTAGTGAAGTTTGGATTGAAATGGGCTTCAGATGATTGATGTGCAACTCAATGATGGATGGTGCTTCGATCGTGAACGCGCATTGGAGTGGTCGGAGCTAGATTGATACAAAACTAGTCGTGATTCGATATACGATATAGTATGATGTTGGATTGACAAAATGTGAGTCGGTCATAGCTAATAATGGAATGGCTCGAGAAATGGTTTGAGTCGCCTAAGTGAAAGGATTGATATACCTGATTTGCCAAGGAATCATTGGTTATCGAAGTGTTCTAGCAGACTGAAATCAGGGTATTGTGTTGACGTCCATTAGGATCAGATTCAAGAGATCGTGTACCCTGAGCAGTCGTGATAGGCCTTTTTTTCGAGAATAGAAAAGACAAACATACTAGTCATGATGGCATATGGTAGTTTGGCTAGAGCTGAAATTTTCCATTAGCCCTTTTGAATGTTGAAAAGCATATTTGATAATCAATGGATTCACGGCTGTAGATGGTGTTAGCTAGGATTTGAATAATATGGATGTTATAGTTGATCATCTGTTTTACTTCTCTCTTTTCTCTGGGTAGGCTATCTCCGTAGGATGTCATAAAGAAGCAATATTAGGGGTTGTCCTTCCCTTTTTCCAATGTGACATGTGATGGATGGTTTTCATGTGTTCATCTGATGGTTGTCAAGAAGATCAGATTGTTGATCCATTTATACTCATATTTTCTTGTGTAACTGTTGTTAGTTATTTTATCGCTCGCTAAGGTTGTTGTTTGGCTTAAGGTTTTATGTGTCCCTCTTATTACCTTTGGTTGTTCATCAATGTTGTTGATGAGCAGACTGAGTAGCAGGTAGCTTGTTTGGTGTCTTTGATGTTTTGTGGTGACGAGCAGGAGGCTAGCGTATTATTACTACCTAATATTTTTCTATTTCCATCGTATGTTGATGTTATTGGGACTTTGAAAAATGTAGTGAGGTATATTGTATTCAGAGATTCATGTACTCAGATGTATTGTACTTGAGATTATATGGTTTTATGGAGATTTGATTTTCTGATCAGCTAATGTTGTATATGTTATTATTATATATTATCCATGTGCTGTGAGTTATACGACAGGTTCTGTTTTTGAACTGTTTCACCTCGATTATCATCCCGTATCGGCCTGGCACGTAATACAGTGCACCATTCCCTTGTTTGGTGCTGGAGGTACGTGGTGGTCATCACATTTGGTATCAGAGCTTTGGTTAATCGATTTTACCCAAAGTTCGCGAATGTAAATGCGTATGAGAGACGTATTTATAATTTTATTTTTGATGATTCCTATATTACATACGTATGTAGTATAGTATAATAGGTTAGTAAGTACTTGACACCAATGTAGCTTTCTCTAATGTTAATTGACTCTCGTTTTAGAGTAAGTAGAGTCGATGAACTTCGAGACGCACAGTCAGGAATGACCATGCGACTGGAGGGGTAAGCGAAGATAGCCAGTCGAAAGCGGCAGCTAATATACCTGATTATCCTGCTATGTTCGAGGCCAAGATGGCAATGATCATGAGGAGGACTCCCACTCTAGGAGCAACAGTAGAGCAAGGTTTTCCTATGCCAGCACCAGATCACTTGGGATTAGTTTAGAAATAAGTTTGAGGAGAAGTTCATTTCAATGTTTCAGAAATCGATGTTGTTTAAGAAGGTTGTTGAACTTAAGCAAGGAGGTTGACTAGTATTCAAGTATGTTGCCGAGTTTGAATATTTATCTAAGTATGCCCGTTCGTTTATCGAGACTCCTTATCAGAAGAATGAGAAAATTATTTTGGGAATAGATAAGAGAATTGGGGAGCAAATAATTGACCATATTGATGACTCTTTTGAGAAATTGGTTGAGAAGGCACTGAGGAAGGAAAGCCTGTTTCCTCAGAAGGTTGAGGGTATTGTTGAAAACAAAAGGTTGGATTCAAAACTAGAGAAAGGCGGTGATAATAAGAAAAAGTCGAATGGTAAAATTTAATCACAACGGTAAGGAAAGAATGGCAGAAGAAGCCGAAGGGCGAGATTACTTGTTCTAACCGCCAACAGAAAGGCCATCTTTCCAAAGATTGTAAGAATGCGAAGGTGGAAAAGTAGTGTTTTAAATGTGATAAACTTGGGCACAAGAAGAAGAATTGCCCAGTACCACAAAAGGATAAGCACATTGAGAGGGTGTACGCATTGGATGTTGTTTCGTCTTCCCTGAGGGGTCCGACTGCGGAGCAGAATGGGAAGAATGTTGTTGTGCAAGGTACACTTTCTGTTTGAGGTATTTCAATTTGAGTTTTTTTTATATTGGAGCAACTCATTCTTTTATTTGTAATGCGCTTGTTTGTAAGTTATATTTAGAAACTGAGATTATTGATAGACCATTAGTCATGACTAATCCAGTAGGGGCTTTGTCAAGTCTTTGTATGCTTTGACGTGGTCTAGCTTTATCGAGTCATGGTTGCTTTTTGTGTGTGATTGTTTTGAACTTAACTGGGTCTGGAATTATTTTGGTAATGGACCGACTTAAGAAGTATGCAGCTATTGTTGATTGCGAAAGGCTCGTGGGGTGACAATCGGGAATTTGGAAGTGCAGGAAATTGTGATAAGTTGTCTACCAAAGGATGGGGTTCTGCTTAGCTTTTTATATTCGCTTGTGATTCCACGGGATGGGTTGTCATCTATGCCGATCGTACAAGAGTTTTCTAATGTGTTCGATGAAGTCAGAGGGTTGCCGCCACAGCGAGAGATTGAATTACGGATTGATTTAGAGGATGGAGCCATACCTATTGTTATATGCCTCTTAGGCTGATGGCGGCTAAGGAACAACGAGAGTTAGAGGTGCAAGTGAACGATCTTCTAAGTAAGGGATTCATTCAGAGAAGCATATCCGAATGGGGTGCATCAGTTGTATTTGCAACCAAGGCTGATGGATTATTGCGACTATGTGTGGATTACCGTGAGATGAATAAGATGACCAAGAATAACAAACACGCCAGCATATTTTAATGATCTTATGAATCGGGTTTTCATGGATTAATTGAGTAAGTTTTTACTTATGTTCGTGGATGATATATTGGTTTATTCTAGGACCAAGGAGCAATATAAAATGCACTTGAGAATTGTTCTGAAAGTCTTGTGAACGCATCAGTTGAGAGCTAAGTTTTTGAAGTGTCACTTCTGGAAGGAAGAAGTGAGGTTTTTGGGTCATGTCGTATTAGGGAAAAGAATAATGGTAGATCCTTCTAAGGTAGCAGCAATACAAGATTGGGATCAACTCAAAAATGCAACAGACGCAAGAAGTTTCCTTGGTTTACCTAGATATTATCGAAGATTTATGAAGGATTTCTCTAAGATAGTTGCACCATTAACTGGATTGACAAAGAAGAATCAGGTCTTCGCGTGGGATGCGAAGTGTGAGCAAGCCTTCGGAATTCTGAAAGAGAGATTAACAAGTTCTCTTATGTTGACTATTCTAAATGGGAATAAAGAGATGGTTGTATATACCGATGCATGTGGCACCGGAGTTGGAGTAGTACTAATGCAGAAAGCTAGGGTTGCCGCACGAAAGGAATTGCCCGACTCATGATTTAGAGTTAGCAGCGATAGTGTTTGCTCTAAAGATTCGAAGAGTTAGATTTGAGTTGTTTACAGATCATAAGTCGTTGAAGTATCTTTTCTCCCTGAAGGATTTTAATCTTCGACATCAACAATGGTTAGATTTTCTGGCATTGTTCGATTTTGGAATAGCCTATACTCTAGGAAAGGGAAACCCAGTGGATGATGCGTTAAGTCGAAGACATGCGAGCTTAGGAGCCATGTTCACAGAATGGAAGCATTTCGAGTATCTGGACGGATTTGATTTTAGACCTCATTAGGAGTTAGAACCCAAGATTTTAGCAAGCTTATCGATTAGACCAACTCTCATCGAAAAGATTAATGAACGCCAAAAATGAGACGATACAGTTATGGAGATCATTTAAGGGTCAATGATGAAAGTGGAACCCGAAGGATCTAAGGATTACGAAGTCGATCAAGATGGTTGGCTTCGCAAGAATGAACAATTGGTTTTTTATGACTTGGACGGGTTAAGAGATGAAGTTTTAAGGGAGTGTCATCAACCTAGATTGACTATCTATCCTCCTGGTGGTAATAAGTTGTATCGAGATATGAAACGAGTCACCTATTGGGAAGGTATGAAAAGGGATGTCGGAAAATTAAGCTCGAAATGCATGAATTATCAGCTAGTTAAAGCCGAGCATAAGAAGCCGTGTGGACTTTTACAACCATTTGAAGTTCCTACGAGGAAATAGGATCAAGTATCGATGGATTTTATTGATGGATTACCCGGACAAGGGAAAGATACGATAGTATTTGGGTTGTCATGGATCGCTTAACCAATAGCACAAGGTTTATTCCTGTCAAATCAACTAGGACTGCATCGAAATTGGCTGAGTTATATCTAAAGTGGATAGTTCAACTCCATGGAATTCCGAAGAGTATTGTTAGTGATCGAGATCCATTATTCACCAATGGATTCTAGAAGAGTCTGCAAGAGATGCTGGGAACCAAGATATGTATTAGTACGGCTTATCATCCCCCAAAAGATGGTCAGACCGAAAGAGTTTATCATGTTTTGGAAGATCTTCTTAGAGCTTGTGTATTGGATTTTGGAGGATCGTGGGTAAATCATCTATATATAGTCGAGTTTGCTAACAATAACAACTACCAGTCGAGTATCGGTATGGCACAATATGAGGCATTTTATGGTAGACCGTGTAATTCTCCATCTTGTTGGTTAGAAAATGGCGAGAAGTTGATACTTGGGCTTGACATGATAAGATAAACGAGGGATAATATTGAAGTCATTCGACAACGAATGAAGGCAGTCGAGGATCATAAGAAAAGTTATGTTGATAAGCAACGAAAGGATTTGGAATTTTCAGTTGAAGATATGATACTAGTTAAGATTTTCCTCTATGGAATATGGTTCGTTTTGGAAAGAAAGGCAAGTTAGTGCCAAGGTTTGTTGGGTCGTTTCCGATTATCGAGCGTATTGGGAAGCTCGCTAATAGATTGCATTTACCTGAGAAGATGGCGAGTGTGCACAATATTTTTCATGTATCATTTCTAGATAAGTTCGTGCACGACTGGAATGTTACAGTATCTCCTGATCAGTGGAATGTTATAATATCTCCTGATCAATTTGAAGATTTTGAAGTCAAACCCAAAGTTTCTTGGCCTTCTAAGCCGCTTCGCATCGTAGTAAATGACACGAAACAATTTAGGTTGAAGGTTGTTAAGCTAGTCAAGGTACAATGGAGTGAGAACGATGACGATTGCAAATAGGAAATGGAAGAGAGTGTGAAGTCGGCCCATCCAGAATTCTCTGAGTGGTATGTCCCATGTATTGTATCCTACTTATGCTATTATGTCTTGCAGTGTTAGGAGTTCCGCATGCTAGGATAGGATTTTTGGATGCATGGATTGTTGGATGCTAGATTGCATGGTAGATTGGCTGCTCGTGGATGGTAGGCATGCGAAATACCTTGTTTGCTCACGTTTGCTTGGGATTTAGAGAGAGAAATTCCTAAAGGGGGGAGAATGTAACGACCTGTATTTTACGTATCGAATGATGGTAAAATAATTTTATTTTATTCGCTAGTGGTCGGATCATGCTCAAATTTAATATGTTGTTCATGGGGATGTGAGACATATCCATGATTTTTACCAAATTCAAATATGACCATTTTTCCCTTGAGTATATTATTTGGGTTATAACTTTCGATTGGTACCAAATCAGGTACGGACTCCGATTCCATTGATCGGAATGGTTGTTTACGATTCCGTAGAGTGGTCACATGTAGGATTTGGTTCAATAGTTTGGGAGGAATCGTTGTTTTAAGATTCAGTTGCTGTTTAGGCAGACTGGTCAGCAGCTAATGGGTTGATTAGCCAAACACATTAGACCTGTGACCTATAGATACAAATAGGGGGACTTAGGGTGAGAACTAGGGTTAATCTATTCATTCTAAACTTTAGGTTGGGCGACTATGATTCTCCGGTTCAACCTAAAGCCTTATTTATCCATTCTTTTTATACAAATTAATCGTAGATTGCATCGAGACCATCAAGGAAGAGTAATGTAACACCCTAAATTTTCTGTGACTATTAAAAGAATGAATTTAATAATACTTAATCGTTAAAGTGAGAATTAAGGGAAATTGGTTACGCCATTGCATTCATCTCGAAATTCTGCTTGGAATAGAGTCTAAGTTTTCGTAAATCGGACTTCGTATGAGGAAGTTATGGCCCTCAGAAGTTTCAGTAATATAAATAAATTAAAAACAGTTCAGATCAAAATTCAAAATTCAAAATTCAAAATTCAAAATTCAAAGAGCAAGCGGGCTGGGCAGGATTTCTCCCGCCCCAGGCCAAGTCGACCAGGGGTCGACCTCCCCTATACAGGTCGACCTGGGGGTCGACATACCCCCCGGGGCAGATCTGAAATGAGACGATCCAGACTTGTTATTGAGTCTTTTCTGACCTGTTGCTGAGCCACTAGGGCATAGCGGCAATTTTGGATAACTCTATCTGTCCTGGATGGTAGTGATTGCTCATATGATAATCTAACGGCTTATATTGATTTAAACTTTTATATAAGCACGCATAGACTCAAGCTCTAAACCTAAACTAAATTAATCTCTTTGCCTCCATGCTGCTGCTTGAATAGTTCTTCTTCCTAAAGCTTTGGAATTGCAAGTCATAATTCTAATACAAACGACGAACGAATTATTCTCCTCTCTAACCTGTCTTTGTGAGTACAATTTCTTTCATAAAATAATTAACAAATTAATTGTGATGAGTTACAATTTGGATTATGAGAACATGTTTGCTGAATCATGTGATGTTATTTAATCGTCTGTTGGTGAACATACGGCATATTTGTTAACTTATGTTGGTAGATCTATTTCATATGTCCAACCACATATGTTTAACTTGATTCATTTTATGACATCAGTTTATATGCAAGTTTGGGGTGTAAATCATATGCTAGTTTGTATGTGAATCTTATGCAAGTCCGTTTCTACATATGCTAGTTTGTATGTGAATCTTATGCAAGTCTGTATTCGAATTATACACAAGTTTATATGTGAATCAAGTATATGCATATGCTAGTTTATATGCAAAACATGTGTTATCAGTTTACATGTTTAAATTCGTATGCAAGTTTGTAGGAATTCATATACAAGTTTGGGTGAAAACTATATTCACATATGCAAGTTTAGGTGAAAACCATATTAATATATGCAAGTTTAGGTGAAACCCATATTCATATATGCAAGTTCACAATTTCATGTTTAGATCTATATTTAGATCCATGGTAGTTTATGCAAATTTATGTTCTATCTGTCCATTGCCTATGCAAGTTATTGGCTATGCAAACTTATGTTATAATTCTTATTCGCAAGATAGATCTATTTTATGTATTATGCAAGTTGTGATGTTGATTTTCCTTTTTATGAGTTAGACTATTTGCGAGTCTAACATATTTCATGTTAAACGAAAGAATGATGTGGGGATAATGGGAAAATATTAAATAATACATATTGCGAATTGGCATAAAATGGCTTTAAAGGTATATAATTAATTTGAGACAATAATTGGTACAATTTATATACCTAAAATGTATGGACATAATTTAGGTGATAATTATGGACATAGCTTAATTTGGAAATTATTGAAAGTTTGACTAGGGATAGTTAATTCATATTGAGGTGAAATAATTATGTGTAATAATAAACGCCTAAGACACGAGGTTGGACTCGTTTGTGGTATAAGACTGCCCGGACCCGCCCGTCAAATCCAGCAACCACAAACGGTAGTCTAATGTGAGAGGTCGAAGGCATAAATTAAATGCGTAACAATTGTAAAGACACGAGGTTAGACTCATTTGCGGTATAAGACTGCCCAGACCCGCCCGGCAAATCCAGCAACCGCAAATGGTAGTCTAATGTGGGAGGTCTTACAAGGTTACGGTTATAATGAATTAAGTAACACTTAACCAAGATAAACATGTGGTGGGATATGGGGGTTAAGTGGGTGACATGGGTGACATGTGAAATACGATTAGAAACACTTAACCAAATTGAAACACGTAAGAACACATGAACAAGAAGGGGTTAAGTGGGAAATCCTAAGTGGGGACCAAGCATAGGTGGAAAGCTTGTGTCAAGCATGGGGGACCCTTTTCAAACTAGTAACCCATTAAGTACCTTTGTGAGCTCGAGTTAGATCGAGGACGGGATACGCTTACTGGGTTTGATTATAAGAGGTCAAAACGGGTTAGCGGTGGCAACGAAAGTCCAAAGGGGTCATGTGCGTGCGTGGGCCTGGGCAGGTAGATAGGACATTGTTGAATCGTGTAGATATAAGTCGTGCATCTGTAGTGGTATCGAGTTGTCACTTTGGGGAATGATACACCCCACTGTGGGACCAACACGGGTATCTATGAGTTAGGGAGCCAATCACATGAGGGTAGTACAACTAGTGGAGATAGGGGGAGGCGACACCTATGAAGACAGTTAGGGGTACACGAAACTACTATTATGATTATTATGTTCTGTAGGCGGGATCAACTTTTAGGGTGACTAGAAGTGGTGCAGTATAGTAATTACCCTATAGTGTTGGAGGTGCAATTAACATTATCTTATTCTTCTTGTTTGCTTTGTCATGCCCATTTGTTTCACAGTCATTCCTTGTTTTACCAGTTTATGTTTTATTTTAATTACTTTAATAATTATGTTGTTAAAGTTATTGGACTCGCCAGACTTTATGTCTGACCCCCTTTTTCCGCGTTTTTTCTTCCCCCCCCCCCCCACAGGTTATCAGGGTGGGACTAGTGCTAGTGGAGCTTGATTTGGATCTTTCTCTCTCTTTTGGAAATGCTTGGATTGCTGAAAGTAAAGTTCAGCTTATCTCTTTTATGACTACTTATGTTGTGGTTATGCTTTTTACTTTATATACTCAGAAAACAATTTGTCAAGATGGATATTAAGTGCACTTGGTTTTATTGTTGGTTTTTGATGTTGTTGTAACCAAACTATTTCTCCGTTGCAACAAAAGTTGTTTTAATTTTTCAAGTACCAATATATGTATCTATCTTGTTATATTCTGTTCTATACACCAATAATACTCCATGATAGTTAATGCCTTCCCGTTGAGAGTGACATTAATGGACGTGGGGTGTTACACGTAGTATCAGAGCCTATACCCAGCCAGAATTGTGTGTGTAATGCTGCGGATGTCAGTCGGTGTGCTACCGATGCGGGTTACATGCACAATGCCTGGGAGCCAACGAGGTCGTTGGGATCTTTAAGTGGGGTAGTCTGTAACACCCCTCTCGAAAAAGCTAACACAAAGATCTTTTAGCACAAGTGGTTAGTGCGTGGTGTTGCTTTCCGGGAGGTCGGGGGTTCGAATCCCGCGGTTGTCACATTTGGTATCAGAGCTGAAGGTTTCCAAGAACAGATAAGAGATTTTGAAAAACTATTTTTCAAAAGCATTTTATAAAGAAATACTTTCAAGAATATGCTTTAAGGAGAGTATTTTCAGGAGAAAAGTTTGTTTTAAAAACATAACCCCCAAGAGCCATATATCTTTCTTTCGATTCTCCGTTTTGAATCTCTTCTTTTTTCTTTTCAGCATGTCTGGGTTACCCCAGATACCCGAGGGAATACCGATACCAACCTGGTTCAGAAGGTTTCTGGAGGGTAGGGCCACCGCCGTAGGCCCAGCAGACATTCCTCCTCCCCTAGCTGCAGCCGCTCCTCCTCCTCCCCCTCCCCGCGTTGATACTTTTTCGAAGATATGCAAAGACTTTCGGGCAATGGGCGGGAAACCTTTTCATGGGTTAGAGACGTTTGTTGAAGCTCGAAATTGGCTTAAGGAGGTGGAAGATTTGTTTGGTATCTTCGAGATAGAAGATGGAAGGAAGGTCTAATTAGCTGGTTGGTTAATGAAGGACGAAGCCTCGTTTTGGTGGGAGGTCACGAATGGAGAGCGTCCAGTGGAAACATGGATGGATTTCCGACATAGGTTCGAGATGAAATTCCTCTCATGAGCATAAGAGAATTTATACATGGAAAGGTTCTTGGCACTGAAGCAGTGGAATTTATCAATGAAGGAGTACGTCAACAAGTTCAATCAGTTGGCGAGATTTGGCTTAGACTTGGTAAACACACCTGAAAAGAAGGCCTTGAGATTTGTTAAAGGTTTGAATGGGCCGCTACATGGGTTGGCTATGACCCACATTCCTATGGGGCTACCTTTGAGAAACTGGTTGACATGGCGCTTATGCATGAAGAGGAGAAAGGCGCTAATGCTAATAAGGCACCGGAAAAGAAAGAGGATCAAAAGAAGTCACAATAGCAACCTAAAAAAGGTGGTAAGGATAAAAATAGCAAAGGAAAGAAAATGTGCTTTAATTGTGGAACACCAGGCCATCTGAGCAAGGACTATAGGAAGAAGAAGAAGACCGGCCGTTTCAACTGTGGTGAGGCAGGACATCTGATTAAAGACTGCCCGTGAAGACAAGGGCAAGGGCAGAGGGCAGGGTCTACTTCTGGAGGGTAGGCTCAGGCTCTCATGGCACCAGGGCAGGCAAGAGGACAGGTTCATGCTCTCAAGGCACCAGGACAGGACAGAGGTAGAAACATTTCTGTTGAAAGTTTGGCTTTTCTGTTTGATCATCATGTTCGTACTTTGTTTGATTCTGGCGCTTCACACTCGTTTGTATCTTCTTCGTTAGTTGAAATACTGCACATAAATACTAGTCTAGTTACAGATCCTATAGTAGTCTCAAATCCTATTGGTGGTTCGGCTCATCTTTCAATGATTTGTCGGGATTTGAGAGTGTCTATCTTGAGCATTGAGTTTGAATGCAACGCCTTCGTTCTTGGCTTCACGGGCTATGGGTTGATTCTAGGTATGGATTATTTATCCAGTAATGGTGCCATCCTTGATTGTGAAAAGAGAGTGGTTAGACTTATGACTCGCCTCGGTAACACTCTCGAAATCTCTTGTAATCCCATACATTCTAGTAAGCTTAGCTACCTAGAATCTCTTGATGCGTCTGTTGAAAACTTGCAGTCTGTTAGAGTAGTCCGTGAATACTCAGATGTATTTGAAGAGGTAAAGGGCTTACCTCCGAAGCGGGAGATAGACTTCCGCATATACCTTGTTGATAATGCAAAACTCGTAGCTCTACCCGTTAGGCACATGGCTCCAAATGAGAGAAAAGAGCTAAGCAAGCAAGTCAAAGAGTTGCTCGAAAAAGGGTTTATAAGACGGAGTATTTCTGAATGGGGTGCTCCAGTAGTATTCACAACCAAAGCGGATGGTTCACATTGCCTATGCGTTGATTATAGGGAGCTAAACAAGCTGACCAAGAAAAATAGGCACCCACTTCCAAGAATAGATTACTTGTTTGATCAGTTTGTAGGTACGTCGATTTCCTCCCAACTAGATCCGGCTATTGAGTTTCATCAGCTAAGAGTGGCTGAAGACAGCATTGATAAGACCGCATTTAGAACCCTGGATGGTTTCTTCGAATGGCTTGTCATGTCTTTCGGCTTGACAAACGCACCCGCTTACTTCGTTGACTTGATGAGCAGGGTGTTCAGGGAGTTCCCTAATAAGTTTGTGGTGGTCTTCATAGACGACATTTTGATTTCTCGAAGAATGAAGAAGAGCATGCTTTGCACTTAAGGGAAGTCATGGATACTCTTCGTGTACATCAGCTGAAAGCCAAATTCTCCAAATGCCATTTCTAGAGAGGAGAAGTGAGGTTTCTTGGACATGTGGTGTCCAAAGAGGGGTTAACTGTTGACCCCGCAAAAGTAGTTGTGGTGCAAGATTGGAAGGTTCCACGGAGTGCAACCGAAGTCCGAAGCTTTCTCGGGCTAGCGGGCTTTTACCGAAAGTTCATAAAGACTTTGCAAAAATCTCAGCCCCACTCACAAGATTGAAAAAGAAGAACCTAACTTTCGCTTGGGATTTGGATTGCGATATTTCATTCCAACGTTTAAAAAGGGCTCTAATAACAGCCCTAGTTCTGACATTGCCTGATGGGAGCAAAATGTTTACCGTATACACAGATGCATGTGGTACACGGTTGGGCGTTGTCTTGATGCAAGAAGGCAAGGTAGTTTGTTATGGGGAAGGCAATTGAAGGTACATGAGAAGAACTACCCAACTCATGATTTGGAGCTAGCTGCCATTGTTTTTGCTCTAAAGTTATGGCGTCATTACCTACTAGGATAAAGGTTTGAATTGTTTACTGACCATAAATCATTAAAGTACCTTTTCTCATAGAAAGATCTTAACTTAAGACAACAAAGGTGGATGGAATTTCTGGCCTCATATGATTTTGAGACTTCCTATACCCCTGGCAAGGGGAATGTGGTAGCAGATGCCTTGAGTAGAAAGAATCTGACCTTGAGTCCTCTCTTTGTAGAAAGAAAAGGCTTGGAGTACATAGCAAACTTTAACTTTAGACCCTCTTCTGAAATTGTACCTGGTTTGTTAGCATTGCTAGAGGTGCGACCTACTCTCTTGGACTCAATAGGAACCGCGCAACGAGAAGACCCTCAGCTAGTCGATATGATGGATAAGCTAGTTAGGGGTGAGACTTCTAGTCACCTCAATAGATACTCCATCGATGATAAGGGTTGGTTGAGATGGGATGGAAGGCTATGCGTCCCACAAGTAAGGGATTTAGTGAAGACGGTTCTCGAAGAAGCACACCATTCTAAGCTGACCACACACCCAGGCGGAGACAAGATGTATAAAGATATAAAAAGGGTTTTATTTTGGAATGACATGAAGAGGGATGTAGCTGAGTTCGCGCTAAGTGCTTGATATGCCAGCAAGTCAAAGCGGAGCAAAAGAAGCCTGGTGGTCTGCTTCATCCTCTAGAGGTCCCACAGTGGAAGTGGGATAGCATTTCGATGGACTTTGTTGACAGGTTGCCTAGGTCAAGGAGGGGCAATACCAGTATTTGGGTAATAGTGGACATGCTCACTAAAAGCGCTCACTTTATACCTGTTAAGAGTAGGAGGGCTGCCTCGTCCCTAGCATCCGTTTATCTTAAAGAGATAGTTCGACTCCATGGGATACCCTCCAGCATAGTGAGTGATCGAGATCCTATCTTTACGAGCGAATTTTGGAAGAGTTTGCAAGAGGCTGTAGGCACATAGTTATGCTTAAGCACGGCCTATCACCCCCAAACCGATGGTCAGACGGAAAGGGTGAACAGAGTATTGGAAGGCCTCTTGAGATTGTGCATTCCTGACTTTAGAGGGACATGGGAGGATCATATTTCTTTGGTGAATTCGCTTACAACAATAGCTACCAAGCCACCATAGGCATGGCGCCCTTCGAAGCCTTATATGGAAGACCATGTCGATCACCAACTTGTTGGTGGGAGTCTACAGACAAGCTCGTACTTGGGCCAGACATGATTAGAGAAACCTCAGAAAAGGTGGACTTGATAAGAAGACGGATGAAGGCTGCACAAGATAGAAAGAAGTCCTACGCAGACAAAAGAAGAACCGACCTTGAGTTTGAGGTTGGAGATAGGGTGTTCCTTAAAGTATCTCCTTTGAGGAATGTCATTCGCTTTGGGTCCGTAGGAAACCTAGCACCAAGATTTGTAAGACCATTTCCTACCATTGAAAGGATTGGGACGATGGCTTATAGAGTAGAGTTACCCGAAAGATTGGCTGGAGTTCATAATGTTTTTCATGTTTCTCAACTACGAAAGTGCTTACATGAGTCTGCGGAAGTTGTGGAGCCAAGTATACTAGAGGAAGTAGAAGTGGAATGAGAAGCGACTGTGAGAAGAATTCCAACTCGTATCTTGGGTACGGAAGTCAAAAAGCTACGCAACTGTGAAGTCAAGCTTGTTAAAGTTCAATGGAGTGACACTGAGGAAGATGCGACCTGAGAAACTGAGAGAAAAATACGCCCAGCCTACCCTTTTCTTTTTTAGGTTACCTCCTTGATCTCTTTTTCCATAAGTTTATTCATTCTTATATCTATCTTTTAAGTATATCTCCTCAGTCCTATTCTTTATCCTTGGGTAAAAACCAGTGGATGTGAACATGTATTTGAAACATGTTATGATTGATGGTTGCGAGTGGTTGGAAGTGGTTGCTCGTGGATGCATGTACACACACATTAGGCACTAGATCGGCTCAATCACTTTCATATTGCATATAAATATGTTTGCATATTTAAATTAATGGATGCTGCATTTTGATGAATGGTTGTGCACATATGTAGAAATAATATGTATCATTAGGATTCTTTCGCATACATAATGGACGCATGGCACTATCATGATTTGCATTATGGAGGTCAACTGAATCAGTAGACTGCCTGATTTTGCATTGGATAAGGAACATATACACACACTTTTTGCATAGTTTCATACAGCATTAGAAATCTTATAAGGACAATGGATGTCTGTGTTTGATGGTTGAGTAGATGAATGATTGGATGGTAGGATATACATTCTCCTTAACATGGAGATTTTGGGGGCGAAATCCTTTAAGGAGGGGAGAATGTAACACCCTGAATTTTTTGTGACTATTAAAAGAATGAATTTAAGAATACTTAATTGTTAAAGTGAGAATTAAGGGAAACGGGTTACGCCACTGCGTTCGTCTGAAATTCTGCTTGGAATAGAGTCCAAGTATTCGTAAATTGGACTTCGTATGAGGAAGTTATGACCATCAGAAGTTTCAGTAATTTAAATAGATTAAAAACAGTTCAGATCAAAATTCAAAATTCAAACGAGGAAGCGGGCTGGGTGGGATTTCTCCCGCCCCAGGCCAGGTCGACCAGGGGGTTGACCTCCCCTATACAGGTCGACCTGGGGGTCGACCTACCCCCCGGAGAAGATCTGAAATGAGATGATCCTGACTTGTTGCTGAGTCTTTTCTGACATGTTGCTAAGTCACTATGGGACAGGTGGCAATTCTTGATAACTCTATCTAGCCCGGATGGTTGTGATTTCTCCTATGATAATCTAACGGCTTCTATCGATTTAAACTTCTATATAAGCACGCATAGACTCAAGCTCTAAACCTAAACTAAATTAATCTCTTGGCCTCCATGTTGCTGCTTGAATAGTTCTTCTTCCTAAAGCTTAGGAATTGCAAGTCAGAATTCTAATACAAACGACGAACGAATTATTCTCTTCTCTAACCTGCCTTTGTGAGTACAATTTCTTTCACAAAATAAATAGTAAACTAGTTATGATGAGTTATAATTTGGATTATGAGAATATGTCTGTTGAATCATGTGATGTTATTTAACTTTGTTATCATCTGTTGGTGAACACATGACAGTTTTGTTAACTTATGTTGGTAGATCTATTTCATATGTCCAATCGCATATATTTAACTTGTTCATTTTATGACACCAGTTTATATGCAAGTTTGGGGTGTAAATCATATGTTAGTTTGTATGTGAATCTTATGCAAGTCCGTTTTTCTACATATGCTAGTTTGTATGTGAATCTTATGCAAGTCTGTATGCGAATTATACACAAGTTTATATGTGAATCAAGTATATACATATGCTAGTTTATATGCAAAACATGTTATATTAGTTTGCATGTTTAAATTCATATGCAAGTTTGTAGGAATTCATATGCAAGTTTGGGTGAAAACTATATTCACATATGCAAGTTTAGGTGAAAACCGTATTCACATATGCAAGTTTAGGTGAAACCCATATTCATATATGCAAGTTCACATTTTCATGTTTAGATCTATATTTAGATCCATGGTAGTTTATGCAAATTTATGTTCTATATGTCCATTGCCTATGCAAGTTATTGGCTATGCAAACTTATGTTATAATTCTTATTCGCAAGTTAGATCTATTTTATGTGTTATGTAAGTTGTGATGTTGATTTTCTTTTTTATGAGTTAGACAATTTTTGAGTCTGACATATTTCATGTTAAACGTACGAACGACGTGGGGATAATGGGAAAATATTAAATAATACATATTGTGAATTGGCATAAAATAGCTTGAAAGGAATATAATTAATTTAAGACATTAATTGGTATAATTTATATACTAAAAAGTATGGACATAATTTAGGTGACAATTATGGACATAGTTTAATTTGGAAATTATTGAAAATTTGAATAGGGATAATTAATTCATATTGGGGTGAAATAATTATGTATAATAATAAATGCCTAAGACACGAGGTTAGACTCGTTGTGGTATAAGACTGCCCGGACCCGCCCGGCAAATCCAGCAACCACAAACGGTGGTCTAATGTGAGAGGTCGAAGGCATAAATTAAATGCGTAACAATTGTAAAGACATGAGGTTGGACTCGTGTGTGGTATAAGACTGCCCGGACCCGCCCGACAAATATAGCAACCGCAAACGGTAATCTAATGTGGGAGGTCTTACAAGGTTACGGTTATAATGAATTAAGTAACACTTAACCAAGATAAACATGCGGTGGGACATAGGGGTTAAGTGGGTGGCATGTGAAATACGATTAGAAACACTTAACCAAATTGAAACATGTAAGAAGACATGAACAAGAGGGGGTTAAGTGGGAAATCCTAAGTGGGGACCAAGCATAGGTGGAAAGCTTGTATCAAGTATGGGGGACCCTTTTCAAACCAGTAACTCATTAAGTATCTTTGTGAGCTCGAGTTAGATCGAGGACGGGACATGCTTACTGGGTTGATTTTAAGAGGTCAAAACGGGTTAGCGGTGGCAACGCAAGTCCAACGGGGTCATGTGTGCATGGGTCCGGGCTGGTAGATAAGACGTTGCATTGTGTAGATATAAGCCGTGCATCTTTAGTGGTACCGGGTTGTCACTTTGGGGAGTGATACACCCCACCGTGGGACCAACACGGGTATCTACGAGTTAGGGAGTCGATCGCATGGGGGTAGTGGGTACAACTAGTGGAGATAGGGGCAGGCGGCACCTATGAAGACAGCTAGGGGTACATGAAACTACCATTATGATTATTATGTTCTATAGGCGGGATCAACTTTTAGGGTGACTAGTAATGGTGCAGTATAGTAATTATCCTATAGTGTTGGAGGCGCAATTAACGTTATCTTATTCTTCTTGTTTGCTTTGCCATGCCCATTTGTTTCACAGTCATTCCTTGTTTTTACGAGTTTATGCCTTATCCTAATTACTTTAATAATTATATTGTTTAAGTTATTGGACTCGCCAGACTTTATGTCTGGCCCCCTTTGTTTTCGCCTCTTTTCTTCCTCCCCCCTCCCCAAAGGTTCTCAGGGTGGGACTAGTGCTAGTGGAGCTTGTTTGGATCTTTCTCTTTCTTTTGGAAGTGCTTGGATTGCTGAAAGTAAAGTTCAGCTTCTCTCTTTTATGGCTACTTATGTTGGGGTTATGCTTTTTACTTTATGTACTCAGAAAACAATTTGTCAAGATGGATATTAAGTGTACTTGGTTTTATTGTTGGTTTTTGATTATTGTTGTAACCAAACTATTTCTCCGCTGCAATAAAAGTTGTTTTAATTTTTCAAGTACCAATATATGTATCTGTCTTGTTATATTCTGTTCTATATACCAATAATACTCCATGAAAGTTAATGCATTCCCTTTGAGAGTGACATTAATGGACGTGGGGTGTTACAAGTAGGTCACCATAGAAGAGGATTAGATCTCATCAAACTGCATTGAACTCAAGGGGTTTCAACGCTGTCCAAATTTGATCTCATTGAATTTATATCAAATCATGGATCAGGCGAGTGATAGATATCTCTCACACCGAAGCTACAGATTATATGGGTAAATTAGGATTAAATTCATATTTTATATGCTAAATTCACCCTAGATATGATCGTATAAGTTAATCACAAATTTAGACGCCACAGGAAAACCTAATTTGGTTATATTAACCAGATAATTGTTAGATTAATCATGTTTATACATATGTTTAGATCCAAAGCATGCTAGATCTCATAATTATGATATGTTCATGCTATAATAGTGATTTGTTCCTGTTTGTATGATTGTGTGTTGTTGAATTATTGTTTTTTGTTTGAATCGATTGCGTTGTTTGAGTTGTATGTTAGAATTGCTTGTCGTAGATCTTAGGATTGAAGAATAGAGCAAATCAGAGGTTCAGATGATCGGATTCAGACGAAACTATGTGAATGGGTCAGCATAGACCCATGTGGGTGGCTCGTGTGGCGATGATACCCTCAGGAGTAGCATGGTGGTTGTGAGTATAGGCCATAGGCAAATTTTCCTAACATTCAGAATTGGTTTGGGGTGGGTTGAAGGTTGATTGTTCGAGATATTAATAGACCGACAGAAGCTTCAACATGAACGTAAAAAATATTGGAGAATGGTTCAGTGGGATGTACTCGAGTTGATGAAGGACAGAAGCCAGACACTTAAACAAAGTTGGCTAAGTCTATGGGTCGGTACAAACCCATAAGGGTAGGCCGAGTGGGCTTGGTTTATGGGAGTTTGACTATGGTGACTTCCTGAAGTTGCTAGTGAAGTTTGGATTAAAATGAATTTCAGATGATTGATGTGCAACTCAAAGATGGATGGTGCTTCGATTATGAACTCGCAATGGAGTGGTCGAAGCCGGATTGATATGAAATTGACATAATGTGAGTCAATCATGGATGATAATGGAACGACTCAAGAAATGGTTGAGCCCCGAAGTGAAAGGCTTGATAGATTTGATTTGCCAAGGATTCATTGGTTATCGAAGTGTTCTGGCGGACTCAAAGCAGAGGTATCATGTGGATGCCCATTAGGATCAGTTTGAGAGATTGCGTACCATGCGTAGTCATGATGGGCCTAGTTGTCGAGAATGGAAAAGACAAACATACGAGTCATGATGGGGTATGGTAGTTTGGCTAGAATCGGGGTTTTCCATTATCTCTTTTGAACGTTGAAAAGAAATTTTGATAATCAATGGACTCACGACTGTAGATAGTGATGGCTAGGATTTTGAATGTTGTGGATGCTATGGTTTATCATGTGTTTTACTTCTCTCTTTTCTCTAGGTAGGCTATCACTGTAGGATGTCGTAGAGAAGCAGGATTAGGGATTGTTCTTTCCTATTTCAGATGGAACATGTGATGGGTGTTTACCACGTGTTAACTTGATGGTTGCCGGGAAGATCAGATAGTTGATCCGCTTATACTCATATTATCTTCTATAACTGTTGTTAGCTATTTTATCACTCACTAAGGCTGTTTTCAGACTCAAGGTTATATGTTTCCCTCTAAATACCATAGGTTGTTCATCAATGTTGTTGATGAGCAGACTGAGCTACTGGTAGCTGGTTTGGTGTCGTCGCTATTGTGCAGTGATGAGCAAGAGGCTGGCGTTTTATTACTACATACTACTTAGCTATTTCTTTTCTATTTCCATTGTATGCTGATGCTATTAGGACTCTGGGGGTTGTAGTGAGGTAGATTGTATTCAGAGATTCACCTACTCAGATGTATTGTACTTGAGATATTATGGTTTTATGAAGATTTGTGTTTTTGATCGTTTATGCTTCACTACTATATCCTATTGTATATATTTTTATTATATATTATCCATGCGCTGTGAGTTATATGACAGGTTCTATTTTCTAACTATTCCACCCCGATGATCGTCCCATATTGGCCTAGCACTTCATACAGTGCACAATTCCCTAGTTCGGTGGAGGAGGTACAGAGTAGTCATCACATTTGGTATCAGAGCTTTGGTAATCGATTTTACCCCAAGTTTGAAAGGGTCTGTGCAGTAGTAGGATCGTATAGTATGGAGTATAAGCAAGGTAATGTGTAGATAGTAAAGTAATAGCAGTAAATAAATGTCATGGTCGATTTTATACTGGTCCAGACCACTGTCTCATGTCTAGTCCCAGACTCCCTTATGGTATTTCACTAAACAATAACTACCCTCACTTCACCCGGAGGAACAGGTTTAAACATCCCGAACAGCTGAAGTGGATTTCTTGCCTCAACCACTGAAGAGAACTTCACAATACAAAGAGTTTGTTGAGTATTTGTGTTCTTGACAACATGGATACGTCAAATTAATGTACAACCTTCCTACAATCTTTCCTTGATGATAATAGTGTAATTCATGAAAGAATATGGAAGATTGGAAATGATTTGTAATCCTAGAAATATGGAAACATAATGCTTTTGTGAATTTGAGTGCTATAGATAAGATAGAAAGAATTAGAGTAAGATTCAGTGAAGAAATCATTTGTTTGAACTCCTATTTATAATAATCAAATAGATGCAATCATTCTTGAAAAGATTCAAAGAAAAGATATGAATTAAAGGTTGTGACTCTTCGTTGAATAGTTGCATCTATTCGTATTCAGATGTATGAATAAAAAATTCAAATGTCTATTTCCAAAGAAAATTCAAACAGCAAGGAAATAGGCCATTTGAGGTCAAAACAGACGTCTGTTTATTACAAGTCAGACGTCAGAATATTGTAGTGGAATAATTTTTGTTTTAGCAAAAAGATGTCTGACTTGAAATAAATAGACATCTGTTTACTGATACAGGCCTATATCCTGTCCATATTATATACAAAAAATATATATAAAAAAAGTGTGTATGTTTGTGTATCATCAAGGAAGATTTTAACAATCATATATTATTACTAATAGACTCTAAATAAATATTATCTTCAATTTAAGCTCTGGAATTTGTTGTTTAGTTTCTTCCTGCAAAGCAGAATTAGTTGATTATATATATATGTATGTATGTATATGTACATGTATAGTTGTCATAATCAAAACACTATACAGCGAGATCCAACATTCTCATTTTTTGATAATGACAACTATATATGTAACTCCCTCTGTTAATATGCATAGATTATTATGTATTTCTCCCCTTTTGTCATTAACAAAAAGGAGATATCAATACATATGAATGTGCACAAAACACACAAACGGCATCCATAACATAAGCATAAGTATCCACATGCAAACATCCATATGTTCATCATCATAGTAAGCACATAATAGAGTTTGTGCCAAATAAACCGAAGTATCAAAAAGTATTACAAACCATAGGATTAAAAGTGTTTGATGCAAATTATGATAAAATCATACCATGTTTACCAACTTTCCTAAGCCGTCGTGCTTGGACCAACACTAGTGTCATCGCCCTTTGGATCACCATGGTCATAGCTTGAATCTGGAACTTCTTTGACGGATCTAGAAGACCAATGAATTGGAGCAGGATCATGATCTTGAGAGGATTGAGGTCCAATGCATGAAGTCTTATCACAAATCTTGTTAAGAAAGCCTTTCAAGGAGTTAAATTTCTTGTTGGTATTATGCTTAAAGCGCATGAAATCCTTGTGAAGCTTTGATTGATTGTGAGAGAGCATAACCAATGCTTGCTTTGATGGAAGATCGAGAGTGACTAGATGGATATCCTCTTCTTCTTCGTCATGTATAAGCTGGCGACGGTGACGAGAAGATGGCTCTGCTATTATAGTCTCCAGTTGCTATGAAACGTGTTCTTGTCAACGTTGAAAGGACATATATTCGAGTGTCGATGGGTTAGGATCAATATCCATGAGAGGAAGAGGTTTTTGACCAGTTTCTTTGAAGCTCAAAGATGGAGTGTCGGGTACTTTCACTTCACTTGCAAGAAGGATTCGAGTTATATAGGCAGTGTAATGGAGCGCCTTGTATTTTCGTTTATGTGTTATGTCTCAAGAATTATTTTAGCCCAATTTACTTTCTTATTAGAATACAAAGCATATAAAGCTTGAAAATCACGCTTATACACTTTTTCATAACTTCTATTTCGGGGTTGAATAGCTTAGACCAATATACAGTTAAGTAGACGTGCTCGTGGACGAAGATGAGTAGATGTAAGCTCTTGCATATTAACCAAATTATCAGATAGAAACTTATGTGACACCTCATCTCTCTCATTCATGTTAACTTCAATGGTGTCAATGTCAACCCCTTGCCAAGCACAATGTCAAATTTTCCCAAATCGTTTGATGCGAAGAAGAAAACATTTGCCACAAACCATAGACCACACATAATCTGCAGTATTCCTAGGTGCTTGGTGGTCTAAATTCAAGTTATCCATGAAAAGTTTAACAAGCAATGGATAACTTTTAACATTGTTGACATTATAATCCACCAAAGATTCGAAATTGAAATGTCTAGCATATGGAGAAGACGATAATTTGAAAAATCATCAAATTTAACAAAAGCACCATCAATGAATTTTGAATTCTTCGTAGATTTGTACCACTCCTTTGCAATGTCATTCTATAGCCACCTCTAGATTTTATCGTCGGATGGAGTGATCGATTCTTCTATTCATGTCCGTTTGGATCTATTTTCCATGATTTTTGATGAAGAAAAAGTTGAATTTTGGGGATTTATAGAGTAATGGAGGGTAGGGTTTGTAAAAAGGTAAATGTGAAAGTAAATAATAAAGGGTTGGGATGAAGAGATGGGTAGATAAAGGGGTTCGCACCTTTCTAAAAAATTTGCCAAATCGTAAATAGGCGACAGAAAATTTAATTTACAGTCTGAATTTATTAAATTCTCAACCCGCACGTATTTAGTTCATTTTAGCCCTTATTCAGTCATTTGTTTTTCTTTGGTCAGACGTCTAAATTTGCAATGAAAATTATTATGCTTCAGCAATCATAGGTCTGATTATTTTCAGATAGACATCTGTTTTCTGAGAAAAATTTCTACCTTGCCTTTAGTTTTTGGAACTATATATATATGCGTGTGTGTGTGTAGGTATATATGTATTTTTGTGACTTTGATATGTTGTATATTTTATATTTTAGAGAAATCAAATGATATTAAAACAACATTATTGTTGATACATAATCAAAAAAAAAGAAAATAAATATAAACGTAATACATTATTAGTTCTTAAGAGATGGCGTCTTTTGTGGTGAAGAAGCTCAATGACCCTCATTTTACATGTAGTTTTTATTCCAAGTATTTGGATGGTAGAGAGGTTGTTGAGGGGAAGCCCAAGGATTTAACGAATCGTTTGAAATACAGTATATGGCAGATGGATCTAAAGGATCAACCTGTAACACCCCGTACTTTCTATTAATGTTATAATAATGAATCCTTTGATACTTAATTTAAAATGTGAGAATTAAGGGAACCGGGCTACGCCATTATGTTCGTCTCGGAATTCTGGTTGAGATAGAGTCTGAGTTTGCGTGAATTGGACTTCGTATGAAGAGGTTATGGTTGTTTGAAGTTTTAGAAAGTCGAATAAATTCAAACAGCTCTAAAGAACAAGTTCAAAACTCAAACAGAAGCCAGGAGCGAGCTGGGCGGGAAAATTCCCGCCCAAGAAGGTCGACCCGACCTCCCCCCTTAAGGTCGACCCGGGGGTCGACCTTAGGGTCGACCTAGGGGTCGACCTGGCCCCCGGCCAGATCTGAAATTTGAACGATTTCTGACTCGCTGCTGAGTCACTAGGGTTTCTGGATGGGCCTGATCAGGTCTGAGTGGTTGTGATTAACCCTATGTTCATCTGACGGCTATAATCAAACTGAAATTCTATATAAACAACTCAATGCCTAACCTAAAAATACACAGAAAAATAAACCTAGAATTAAAATGCCGTCAATGGAGGATTTGGAGTAGTCGTCACCCTTTTCAATTCAAAAGACAAGTTGAAGCTTACATCTAAAATCAAATTAAAACTAGTTTAGTTCAACGATCTTCATCAAAGGTGCGCATCTCCAATTTCAGAATTCAGATTTCAGAACGCAAGAATTTCTTTTAGTTTGTAAGTTAGTTGTTACGCAGATTTAAACATTCCTTTAGATTGAATCATGACATGTTGTAATTGGAATATAGTACGATGCTTATGTTCTCGTTCGTCTTAAAATATCGTTGAAATTAATCTTGTCTATATGTGTGGCGATGAACACGTTGTATATTTCATGTCTATATGCTTATGGCGATGAACATGTTGTATATCTCATGTCTATATGTTTGGGTGATGCACGACATTATATGTTATTACGATTGAGTAAAGAACTTATTATGCCAACAAAATGGTAAAACATGTCATGCTGTAATTTTGGTGGTTATTTGCAAGTTTAGGATCTAAATCACATGTTTACATGTTAGATTTACATTTATGAATATTTAGAACCATGCCAAGTTGAATCTATTTATGTTGTAAAAGTGGAATTGTGGTCCTGTTATGTTGTTAACGTCATGCTAAATTGTGATAAGAAAATGTTATGATAGCTTTCTTATGTTTTAACATACATAAGGCTATATGCTAAGTTGTGGGTTGAAACTATGATTATATGTTAAACTTTCATGTTAGACCTTTGTCGAGTTTACATGACCATTAGATTCAACTTAGTCACAAGTTCACCTTTACCCAAGTGATTAAAGTTAATTGACATACATCTATGCCAAGTTACATGTGAAAAGTTAAATGTATGTTGTTTCAAGATCATTTCATGTTCCTTGTTTATTACCCCTTTTTGTTTATGGGTTTGGGCTAACTTGCTAGCACAACATTTTATGTGATTTACGCATACGTTCCACGGGGGTAGCGATGGGAAATATGGAAATTTATGGCATAGATTTGTTCATTTAATGGTATATTTGATATACCATTTATGTTGAGCATAATCACAGGATAATTAAGTCGTGATTAAATTAAATTAAATTCGCATAAAGGAAATTTGACATATATAGAAAAATATGAATTTAGAAAAGACGAATATGCCTAAGCCGAGGTTAGACTGAGTTGTGGTGTAAACCTACCCGGAACCGGCCGACATATCCAGTAACCACAACAAGACCTGTTTAACGTGGGTGGTTAGTGCATCAAGCCCAAAAAGAACCCGAGGTTAGACTGAGTTGTGGTGTAAATCTGCCCGGAACCGACCGGCATATCCAGTGACCACAACAAGGCCTGTCTAATGTGAGTGGTTGGTGCTTTAATAAATTAAAGCTAAGTCAAGACTGGTAGGGTTAAGTAAATTAGGAAAACACTTAACCGATTCAACATGTTAACTAAAACGAATAGGTTGAACTATAAGCGGTCAAAACGTCGACGGTTGGTGGGCCAGTGTAGGTTCCGATGGAGTATGGGCGTGCATGTACTCCAGAGTGGAAAAATCAGGCCCTGGGCATCAGTAGTGTACACTGTGCATCTTGAATCGTGTCGGGTTGCCACCAAAGGTACTGATACACCCCATGGTGGGACCAGCACAGGTGACTACAATCAAGCGGGGCCGAAGGACACAGGACATGAATACGTGCGAGTAGGAGCCGATCATTAAGAGGATCGTTTGTTGTAAACACGTGGACTGGTTGAGCCAATGGTTAAGTAGGTGCAAAGACTATAGTAATGGGTGCAATCACACATCCCTCTTATCTTATATTAGGGTATTGTCCTATGTTCTGTTATCACTGCCATGACCCCTTCTCTTGTTTAAATACAAGTAACCACTGAACTTACCAGACTTATTGTCTGACCCATTTTCTTTCGTCTTCTTTTCTTCCGTCCCCCCCCCCCTCAGGTCCACAGGGAGGACATACTCCAGCTTAATCAGACTCTTTACAAGCTTCAAGAAAGTAGATGTATGACTTGGACTCTCTTGCACTGGCCATGGCTTTGGATATGATCCTTGGGGATTTATGCATTTTTATTTTTTGGTTTATGCTTCTTTATTGAATAATCAAGACAGAAATTATGGTGTAATGTTTTGAAGTTGTTTTGAGACAATTTGATGTAATGCTTTTATATTGAAATAAATATTTGGATTCCGCTGCTTAAATTTATCTGTCTTGTAAATTTTTCCTGTGTCTTGTACCTATAACTCTCCACCAAAGTTAAGGCATTCCCTTTGTGAGTGACCTTAATGGAGGCGGGGTGTTTCACAACCTGTCATGGAAACGATTCAATTACGTCTTTCATCTTTGTTCCACAAAATTTTGCTCCTATTTATTTAAGGAAACTCAATCGTTTAGCTATGACTTTCTATTTAAAATACAACTCACGTTGAAGATCTATTTTTTGTTTTTGATTGTGATGGATTTCATCGATCTTCCTCTTTGTGTCGGGAGAAATAAACAATGCGCGTTTGGCCTTCTTGGAATCCGATGTATATCTGGTTCGATAATTCTACTATAAACAGGTTCATGTCTTGGCGTCGGTGTTGGAAGGTAAGGTATTGCAGCTGAGCTATCAGTAGAGAAATTATATTGAAGGATTACAATGATTTGTTTTGAGAATTTTTTTTAAACAAGTTGGAGTTTCTCAAGAAGAAATTTTGTTGTATTTTGTTTTGTTTTTGTCATGGTATATATAGGCTAAATATTTGTGAAAATTGTGGTGAAAGATCAATATCAGCTTGGAGCCAGAGATTGAATTACCGGTTTACTATTAATTTAAAAAAGAATGGTCTTAGAGGAATGTTTTAGTTAGTGAATAGTTATATAATCAACTGAAACACATAGCTCAAATGGTTAAGTCTTAAAATTCATAGTCAAGAGACACAGGCTCGAGTCTTACTTTTGACATAAAAAAATTATTTTACTCTTATGAACATAATTATTTTTGTTATAAAAATATAAATTTTTAACCATCTTTTACAGACATTATGCCTAATTCTCGGCGTAGTTTAACAAACGAATTTTCTAGAAAAGGTTGGTGAATATATCAGATATTTGATTTTCGGTAGAAATATGTTCTAAATTAATAATCTCTTTTTCTATATTGTCTCGTAAGAAATGATGACGAATATCAATATGTTTTTTACGTGAGTGATTTACAGGATTTTTAGATAGATTTATTGCGCTTGTATTGTCTCAGTAAATTGTTGGTTTAGATAAATTTATTCCAAAATCTCTGAGTGTCTGTTGCATATAAATAACCTAAGCACAAGCTAAAGCTGCAGATATATATTCTGCTTTACATGTTGAGAGTGATACACAATCCTATTTCTTACTAACCCAAGGGACAAGTGATTTTCTAATGAAATGGCATGTACCACACGCACTCTTTATATCCGTACGAGATCCACCGAAATTAGCATCACTGAAGGATACTAATTCAAATGGACGTTATTTCTGATAGAAAATACCGGAGTCCTTAGTATTATTAAGATATCGCAGAATTCGTTTCACTACTCTTAAATGTGATTCTTTAGGATTTGCTTGGAATCTAGCGCACAAACATACACTCTTCATAATATTTGGTCGACTTGCAATTAAATAAAGTAGTGATCCTATCGTACTTACGTTTAACTTTTGGTCAACACTTTTCCTGTTGTCATTTCAATTAAGATGAGATGTAGTACGCATATGAGTAGGTTTTCTAGAAGTGTTTTCCATTCTAGAATGTTTAATTAAGTTATAACAGTATTTCTCTTGATTAATAAAGATACCATCTGAAAATTGTTTTGTTTGTAAACCGAGAAAGTATGATAACTCTCCCATGTGTGACATTTCAAATTCTTCTGTCATTATAGTAGAAAATTCTTTACGTAATTCTTCGTTAGTTGAACCAAAAGTGATGTCATCTACATATATTTGTATAATTAAAATATCTTTATTAGTATTTTTAATAAACAAAGTTTAATCGGCTTTTCTAACTCGAAATCCTGAGTTAAATAAATAATTCTTAAGTCTGTCATATCAAGTGTGAGGAGCTTGTTTTAGACAATATTAAGCTTTCTTTAGTTTATATACATAATCTAGATAATTTTCATGAATAAATAATGGTGGTTCTTCAACATATACATTTTTCTTAATAAAACCATTTAAAATGCACTTTTAACATCCATTTAGTAAAGTTTAAATTTATGAAAACACACGTAAGCTAATAGAATATATATTGCTTCTAGTCTTGCAACAGGAGCAAACGTTTCTTCGTACTCGATTCCTTCTTCTTGGTTATAGCCTTGTGCTACTAATCTTGCTTTATTTCTAGTAATATTTCCTAGTTCATTTGCTTTATTTTTATAGACCTATTTAGTTCCGATATCTGATTGGTCATTTGGACGAAGAACTAATTCCTAAAAATTGTTTCATTCGAATTGATTTAATTCTTCTTGCATGGCAATAATTCAATAGTCATCTGTTGAAACTTCTTTTGGGGTTTTAGGCTCAATAGTTGAAAGGAAACCAACATGACTCATTCGGTTTTGTTGACTTCTTGTTGGAACTTGCAAATCAATCTCTCCAGTTATACTTTGTGTAGTAGGAGGAGATCTTAATTGATTTATAGTGTTATGATTAACATTTTCGTAATTTTCAAAACTAACAGTTTCTGTGTTAGATATAATTTCTTTATCATCTTTGATGATTGTACTTTTATAAGTTTTCATCAAAAGATACATGTAAAGTTTCTTCTATTATGTTTGTTCGTTTATTAAAAACACGATATGCCTTACTTCGTTCTGAGTAACCTATAAAAATTCCATGGTCGGCTTTTGGATCAAAATTTTCAAGTTGGTCTTTTATGTTAAGAATAAAACATTTTGACCTACAGATTTTAAAGTAAGAAATATTAGGTTTTTTTCCGTTAAAATGTTCATATGAAGTGTTTTTAGTTAAAGGTCATATGGAAATATAATTTAATACATAACACGCAGTTGCTGCAGCTTCTACCAAAAAATGTTGTGGTAATGTACTTCCATTTAATAAAGTTTTTACGCACTCTTGTAGTGTTCTATTTTTTCTTTCTATATCTCCATTTTGTTGGGGAGTTCTAGGAAATGAAAAGTTATGATTTATTACTTTCTTCTTACATAATAATTCAAATGATTCATTTTCAATTTTGCCTCCATGATTACTTCTATTATTTTTGACTTTTAGATTCTTAATATTTTGAATTCTTTTAACAAAATTTTTGAAATGATCAAATGTATCACTTTTGTTTTTCATAAATATTGTCCATGTGTATCTTGAGAAGTCATCAACTATTACAAAAACATATCGATTATGATAAGTGGATTGAACCTGTGTTGATCCGAATAAATCCATATCTAATAATTCTAATGGTTGTAAAGTTGAAATGACATTCTTAGATTCAAAAGATGACTTAGTTAATTTTCCTAATTGAAATCGTCGCAAAGATTATTTATTTTAAAATTATTTTTGGCAATCCTTTGACTAATTCATTTTTCATAATTTTTTGAATAGTTTTAAATTAATATGACAAAATCTTTTGTGCCATGACTAAGGATCATTATCTTTGACTATTAAACACATATTTCTTTATTATGATTAACTTTCATTTTTAAAACATAGATATTTCTACCCCTATTTCCTTAAAAAATAAGATTTTGATTTTAATCAAAGATGCTACATTTATTTTCATAAAAAGTTATTTTAAAACCTTTGTCACATAGTTGACTAATGCTTAATAAATTATGTTTTAAATTTTTAACTAAAGAAACATTTGTAATAAGGGGTAAGTTTGATATACCTTATTTGCACACATCTCCTTTGCCAATGATAAAACCTTTTGAGTTATCTCCGAAGGTAACGGAGCCACCATCAATGTATGAAATATTTGTTAGCATATCTTTGTCTCCGATCATGTGTTTTGAGCAACCACTATATAAAATCTATTTTCTCTTCTTGAGTACGATCTGCAAAAAATATTAATAAACACATTGGTACCCACCTTTAAATAGGGTTCTAAGAGTTAGATCTTAGGAAACCAAACCCAAGTGGGTTAGGTATCCCTCTTATAAATATAGTTTTTATTGTTACGAACAATTTCCATAAATAAATCGATATGTTTGTTCCTAATCAAACTATGTGTTACCTTATTTTTCAAAACTACATTATGTTTTGAATCTTCCTCTTCAAATTAGTATTTTTCTTTGGAGGAAATTTTGACTCCTTTTTAAAACCTAATCCATTTTTATTTGTAGAGAAGTGAGAATTTTCTATAATTCTAGATAAATTCTCTCTTCCTTTATTAAAATTAGAATCATTTTAAGTAATATTATCCAATCTAGTTTGAAGACCAGTAATTTTTAATTCTATTTGTTTTATTTTAGTTTTTTAATTGTGATTTTCAGAAACAATCTCATCATTCTTTGCCTTTTGAGTTTCAATTTCTTGACTCAAAAGTGAAAGTTGACTATCTAAGTTTGAGAGAGATTCTTGAACCTTTTCAAGTTCTTCTTCCAATATTTTCTTTTCGTATTTTAACATATCTCTTTCAAATTCAGCTTTGTTCTGATTTTTCAAGTGTTGCCTTAAGTTTCTTTTTAAGAATTTTTATAGTATTTAAAATTCAGTGTTTACTTCTATTAAATCATCATAAGATAAATCACTAACCTCTGATTCTTGATCCATGAAACACACATTTTCTTGTTCATTGTCACTATCACTATCTGATGAATCTAAATCTGAGTCGTCCTATGTGACAAAGAAAGCTTTCTTTTTAAATTTGTCTTTCTTATTCTTGTTGTTGAAGCTTTTATGATTTTCCTTCTTTAGCTCCGGACAGTCTTTTACCATATGACCTTTCTTGTGACAATTAAAACATTCTAAGCTTGAGGATGAAGGTTTATTTAGGGAATTCTTTTTGAAATTACTTTTTTGAATTTAAAAATTTTCTTAATTTTTTTTGCAATAAATGCAAGATCCTCATCTTTTGATTCCGATTCTTCTTTTTCCGCATGAAAAGCTACATTCCTTTTCTCTTGTGCCAGGTCATTTTGGCTTGGAGATTTACTTCATAAGACATTAGGTTACCTATTAGTTCTTCTGGTTTCATTATTGATAGGTCGTTGGCTTCCTCAATAGCTAATACCTTTCTTTGTCGTTCATCGGTTAAGGAGTTTAATGCCTTTAATACAATATTAAAGTCACTATATTTTTCTCCTAACCCTATTAAGGCACGAAGAATGTTTTTGAAATCTTGAGTACATGTCGTTAATGGTTTCATTTTATCTCATTTTAAAATTTTGGAACTGGTTTTTAAGCATTTAGATTTTTGATTGATTGACCTTGTTTGTACCCTTATGAATTTTTTTGAGTGTTTCCCATATTTGATGTGTAGTAGTGCTGATACTAACTTGATTGAATTCATTTCTATTCAAAGCACAGAATAACATATTCATAGCTTTGGCATTTGCACTAGCTTCATTTTTCTAAGCTATTTTCTATGTAGAGTATTCAGTTGTAGGTGTTGTGAATTATGTTTGAGTTGCATTCCAAGCATCAAAACTAGTTGCTTGCATATATATCCTCATTCTTGTAGCCTAATAATTGTAATGTAGAGACAGTGTTTGTACTAGTACTCGTGTTATTTTCCATATTATCAAAATATCGAATAACGGTGTTAGGGCTATAGGATGTCCTTACACTATTACCAATTGCAAGAGTTTATGCGGCAGTAGGATTATACAGTATGGAGTATAAGTAAGGTAATGTGTTGATAGTAAAGTAATACCAATAAATAAAGTGACATCACTACACCATGCAAGCAGTTTTGCAACTCCCAGATGCGGAAAATTTGCAACGGTTTAGAGCCATTGCGAAATAGCAACGGCCTTAGTCCGTTGCATACTTGGACGTCACGGTCATTGTCTGTTCTAAATTTCATGACGGCTTGCATCCGTTCTAAAATCAAATACACCAATTACTACACCTCCGTTCCCACCATATAACTCAGTTCATTCAGAACGCCTCTTATCAACAAAAAAATCCTCCCATTCCTAAACTTTAGCTATCCCCTAGCGATAATTTCCTTTGATCACGCACCCTCTAACCCATCAGCCTCCATCTAATTCTCCATCCTCCTTGATTCTCTACTTTAAAGTTAATCACCATTAGTTAAATCATGGTAATCTAGGTTTTCACTCAAATCATTTTCGCTGAATCGCCTTTGGTAGCTGATTTGAAGTCAACGAATGTATTATCTGGTTTGTGGTTTTACAGCCTTTTAGTGCTTTCATAAATTATTTTAAATATTATTTATATTTTAGGAAAGAATTGTAAAATATTCATCAGTAATCTTTGTGTTGTTTCTGGATTCCTGATAAAGAAGAGAAATTTGAAGTCTTGTGTTGATTTGTATGGATCTCTTTGCGGGATTTTTTTTCGTTGTCATGTCAATTTCTTGACTACATATGCACTAGAACTAAGCTGCACCGGCGGTTTCGCTCCATCATTTACTATTTGTTCATGTTGTGGTGCCGCAGCATTATGTAAAGGATGTAGCAGCAATTGTGCTTCTACCATAATTTTATTATTGTTTGTACTTGGAATCAGTGGTGTCTCTGGTATAATACTATCAATGTCTATGCATGAACTTACTGGTGCAATAGCAGTATGTCCAGGAGGATGCAACAAGGGAGCTTCTGTTATAATTTTATCGTTGATTAGAATTAGTGATGGTGTAGAGTCAGGGATGTTAAGTGGGCCGTGTTCGCTAGCTCTAGCAGATTCTGGACAGTATGCTATTGGTGAGGGGAACATTGATGAGACTGTAACAAGTACTAAAATGAGTGACCCTTTTCAATTGTTGTAATAGAGGGGGGCTGATCCAACCTATTTATGAAATACCACTACAAGAAAAGCTGTAAATAGCTGCAGAATTCAGCAGCGGAAAATTTCGTCGCTAAATTACCGACGAATTTTCGTGAAATCTCCGAGGGATAATATCTAGGATTTTCTATTTTTGTTTGTTTCTAATTATTACCGTCGACTTTTGTTTTCCGTTGCTAAACCATTGCAAATAGCAGCACTTTAGCGATGGAAATGTTTCACCGCTAATTTCCGTTGCAATTGGAGGCAGATTACCGACAAATCTTGGTTGATGCTATTCTGCAGCGGATTTCCAAGGGATTTGAAAGGGACAATTATGTTAATTCTTTGAAAAATAGTTTATTATTATTTTTATTACTAACTATTATTTAAAAAAAACTTTGATATTTTCTAAAATAAATTTAAATTATTCATAAAGTTTAAATATAAACTTTTGAAATTTTCAAAACCTTGAATAAATATAAAATTTTGTAAAATTTTCAAAACTTAAGAAATAGGAATTTTGAAAAATATTAAAGAATTTAAAAATTCAAAAACTACAAACATTACCTTAAAGTTTATTTTAGTTAGGTGCAAATGAATATTTCGTTATAGTGATACTTATATAGGTCATTATATATGATTAATTATAATTAATGATTATTATTAAATAAATTATAATTACTACTTACTATCAGTTTTAAATATAATTTGTTGTAGTTTAGATTATTGTTAAATTTAATATTTTAAAAAAATTAAAATTTTTGAGGTAAAAATTTTAATATTCACAAAATTCAAAATATAATTTCGAAATTTTTCTAAAATCAAACACGAAAACTTAGAATAATGGTTCTTTTTCTGCCTCAATTGTTAATCCTTGGCGGTAATTTCTTGGTTTGCTCCTCATTTTCGTGTCCGCCTTCAGTTATTTTTTGTCTCCCTCTTATTTTCCCCTAACCCTAAAGTCCAAATCCCAAATCCCGCTGCAAATCCCAAAATAAAATGTTTCCCTTTCTCTGCTTTCTCCACCGAAATCGTTGTACATTCCCTTTCTTCGTCATCTCTACATCCAAACTCAATCGCATAGTGGAACCCGCCTCCAAGTTCTAAGCATCATCGCTATCGAATCGAGCTACCAATTCAGGTAAGTCGTCCTTCGCCCTATTGGATCCTTCAAAATTACATCCGATTATCACTGCCAAACCGTCAAATCTAATGTCGATCTTCTAAAACCCATCCAGCTAGGACTCACCTTCTCCGACCCCGATCTGAACCAGCGCTTTATGTTCCAGTTCAACTTCCTGGAATTCGACCCTTCGTATGACGTCTGTGCCACTAATTCAATCGATCTATTGCGAGATGCCACTAATTCAATCGATCTATTGCGAGATTCCGGAATAGATTTCGATAGGAATCTCGAGTACCACATCCATGTTGTGAAATTTGGCGAGCTTCTGATGACTAGTGGAGTTGTGCTGAATGATTCTATGTAGTGGTTTACTTTCCATTCAGGTTATGGTCAAATAATCCGTTCTGATGTCATTGGGGCATCAAAAATGAGAACGTATCTAAGGTGCCCTTGATTTTGTATATGGTTTAGTTTACAGTTGTGTAGATTACATAGTATATTAAAATTAAAACATAGGATCAACTTCTATGATGCTTGCAGCAGCTGTGAGGTAAAATGACTTTTGACTGTTGTCTAGTTATGAATTATTTGTTCAGTGGGATGCCAGAGTGTAAGCTTGGGCTTAATGACAGAGTGTTGTTAGAGGCACAAGGGCGAACAACTAGAGGAAAAGCGATAGACTTGGATGACATCAAATTTCATCAGTAAGCCTGTTTGTCTTTTATCTCAAAAATCACTAGTCAATTTGATTTGAATTTGGGTGTTAATTATTCTTTGCTCAATAAACTATGTCAAGGTGTGTGCGGTTGGCACGATTTGAAAATGATAGAACTATATCTTTCATACCACCCGATGGAGCTTTTGATTTGATGACATACTGGCTTAGTACCCAGGTATATATTTTTTCATATTTATTATCATTGTTACATAATCAAACAATCAATTAATAAAAATAACAGTGGGCTTAGGCCAATTATTCCAAGCCAATATAAACTTCGTGAAAATTTTATTTTATTTTGCATTTTCTATTGTATCTTTCCATGATAAACGTCTATTGTTTTTACTGATTGATTTTGTTTTCAAATACTACTTTAATTATACCTTAGATCAAAATATTATGGTTTAGGGCACAGAAATGCTATTTTTTTGGGGCAGTTTTTCAATAGGTGCAATCAATTTCAAGCCTACAATAGATGTGCATAATATTAATCCTTTTTTACACGTCCGAATGATAACTCAGTTTCCTGTAAATTCATCACCAAAACAGCTGTTTGATGGGCAATTTGAAACAACTTTACATTTTTTATGGCTACAAACTAAATTTATTAAGGGAAGATTGCACTATGAAAAAGATGGTTTTGTATCTTAGTTAAGGTTAACATTGCTGATAAGTATGACTGCTGCGGTAAAGAGGGTTAATGAGTTATAGTATATACAGAATATTACGAAGACAGTAAAATTCAAACCTGGAACAACTTGGAATTATTACCTACATAAAAACAGGCATCTTACTGGAACTGTACAATCCGAACTGAAGTTCTTACCATTGTTTAATAGTTCAATACTTTCATAACTCATGATCAGTATTATGTGGTTTAACTGGCCAATTCTAATTTCATATTTTTGCACTTTTAGAATTTCATAAGCATACGTATGGTATTCAATGTTTTTGGATCTTGATTGCTTGTCCTTTTATTGGCTAGATATTTATAATAATTTATTCAAAGTAGAAACAACCAAATTAAATGTTTGTGTACTTTCCCAAGTGTTGTACTAAACTTATACATTATTGTAGTGTTTCTTTAATTGTCGGCTTAAGTGGATATACAACCTTTGACATGTTTATTTACCTACTGATCTAAACCTTTGTTAATACATTGTAATATATATAATTATTAAATCCTTAACATACCTATTCGAAGATTTGTTTTGGACTGAAATATGAGGGTTAGTTATTCTGCAGTAACATTTTAATGAGTATGCGATTACTTTTGAGGTCGAAATGCTCAACGGTCAGATTGTGCACAATGAATGTTTTTAGCTAATTAATTACATACATAAAAATATCATAACGCTATTCAAACTCTATAATTTAATGTACTTAATAATTGAGCTATGCATCCAGCTAGAGTTTGTTCAAAATCACTATGGATGTGATAATAATATCATCGTAGATCTTAACTGAACAAGACGACATATCATCTTGAGTAGTGTAAAATTAAAGGCGTAACTAATCCACAAAAATTAGTATCTTTGGATGTTATTATTGTAAAGAAGAACCATTGTTATTTGAAATTTTAACATGATGTCATAAACTACGCCCGGTTTCTAAATTATTTAGCATGTATAAACTAGGATGGTTTAAATGCTATTGTTCTGCGAAGCAGAATTATCATTTGAATTTTATCATGGTACCATTAAATATATGCCATCTCCTGTTATGTAAAATTAGGATGACCGTATACTATAAAATCGTAATGATAGAATGTAATTTATTGTAATTAGGAATTTAGGATGGCATCATTAACTACATGACATTACAATCATCCTTTTTTACCTTTAATTGTTTAAAATTTCATAATTTCTATGAACAGCTGCATTGTCTAAGATTAGTAGTTTAAAATTTAATTGGATACTGCAGTCAAGCTATTTGCCAATTTATTGCATTTTTCATAATTAATCGTCAAATGTTAATTAACATATTCACGAGTCCCTTTATTAAACCAACTTTCTTTAAAGCTCAATTTCCGGAAACATGGTTATAATCAGAACTATACCTGCTACGAAACATTGAATGGAGTTTTTTTGTTCCTGGTATATAGTTGATTAGTGGGATTGCTAAATTATAACACTTGGAGCTAAAAGTTTGATGCTCATATATAAAGCCACCCTAAAAATGCCAAGTGTTTTGTTTTACTCTGTTTCAAACCAAATTTATGTAAATATCCATTTTTAGGACAGATCCTTCAAGACACACATTAAATAAATAGATTATGTCAGGTTTTCCTAAATCAAGCTTGTGTATTGGATGCTAATGTAATTGAATGGAATAACTTCTTGTTTATTTACACTTAAGCATCTACGAAAATTTTTGGGAATCCCTTTGCAATAGCACTGATAGATTGCAAGTTGGTAATGATCTTGCACTGGAAAAATGTCAGGTAAATGTTATGCGAGCTCCTTCGATAGTGGGACTTGTCCATTATTCTTTTTACATATTATGGACTTTTATGTTTCCATTTTATAGGATCTGCTAACTAATGAAGCTATTTTATAGAAGGTATATTCCTATAACATGAATTTGAGTAGTTAATTAATTTTCTAAAACCTGATAATTAATCTCATCCTTGTATACGCTTTATTCTTATTTATTAACTTCAACTATATAAAAGTTGGTTAAGGATGCAAATTTCAAAGGTATCAAATTCTAACATGTTTTTATTAGGAACCTGTCAAAATGTTTATTCCAACTTCAAATATGAAGTTGCTTTGGAATTAAAGATTCATGTTATGATTTTGGAATTTCCTAATTTTTCCAACAATAAAAGTTCTTAACTAAAAATTATGCTAACTACATGTAAATAAATTGTGCTAATTACATGCATCAATTAATATGTAGTTTGTGATATTTTATAGTTTCTCACTTTTTGTTTACTTCAAATCTGTAGTTGATGCACCTGACTGAGGCTAAATCTTGGAACTGGAGTCCTGACTAACAATGCCCATGCTGGAGACACACTCCAAGAAGCTACCAAAAGCTCCTAAGCGGATACCAAGGATAGCAGTGATGCGGTCAGTTTTATAATGGTTTTTATGCAAAATGTACATGGTACGTTATGTTTATATTTACATAGTAATGTATTTCATCTTTTATAATTTTATACAATGTTTTTTATTTGAATGATTTGCCTTCAGGTTGACGTATAATGTAACTGATAGTGGGGCGTTTGTTAGAGCTGCTAGTTGCTCTTTGAAACCAGAAATCCTAGGTGGCATTATTGAGCGTGAGTAATACCTGTTTCTTATTAAATTTTGTACTCAAAGTTTAGTTTCATATCTCTTTTTGTTTTACAAAATTTCGTGTACTATGTGATCCAGAGTAGTGAAGCATTAAAAAGTAGTGCAGCTCTTCATTTTAAGTGAGTTAATCACTCACAACCATGTCTCATTTATTGTTAAACTGCTTGGACTTACCCTTTGTTAATTATCGTTTTTCTCCACAAACTATTTCAACTTTCCACCTAACACATAAAGAAAGAAATTGGTTGCATTTACAACCCAATTCCTGTATGTGAAAGCATCTCTATGAGTCTAGAATATGTGAACAATAAACATAGAGAAACAGTACTAGATGGCATGAATACCTAAATATATATTTCACTTTTGCATGAGTTGATTCGTAGCTTCGATAAATGCATAAGTGATATCCCCTGAAGTAGAACTGTGGAGTAAATGAAGAGGTATTTTGCTTGAATGAATATGTTGATGTGAGTATATGCAGGTTTGAGATTTAATGACCACGTTACTGGATGAAACAATACAGGTAACGGTAACGGAAATGTATAAATTACACCATCATATTGTAACAAATGAATAAACTTCGCATTGGGAGTATATGTTTTATAATTTTATGATTTAGTCATGTAGATGATCGAAAGCAAATAACAATGGGAAAACCTATACGTATATAGGTGGAAACCCGAGCATGTTGGTTATCACATGTTATACTCAGTAAATATGAACGTGTGGTTTATATATATTTAATAGACGTTCATATTTTACACCAGTTATACCCATACTCTTTACTGTAACAATCATGTGGTTACGTAGTAAATTGTAGAAATATATATAATATGTATATAAGTGTATTTAACCGTTCTGGTCCGAGTCCGAGTATTTCAAGCGTATAACAGAAACATATTTACTTGTATGCTTATGTTGGCACGACGGGACCATGTTTTATAACTAAAGTATGAAAGCATGAGCTTGTATTTCATTTTTATTTTGTGACATCTTGGTAACTTTGATTATAGATTGTATTTTGGAATTATTTGTGAATGCTAGCTAGCAGTTATAATGATAAATGTGCTTGTTATGTATAGTTGACTGCTTTTTATTCTTAAAACTTATTTTGGTGTTATGTTAGAGGATTACTGTTCCAAGATCAAGGAGCAAATTGGAGGACAAACATCCGAGCCCTGTCAGGATAGATCCATGATGAAAATGAGAAGCTTATATATATATATATATATATATATATATGTGAATGTGCAGGTTCTTCTTCTTCTTCTTTTTTTTTTTTTTTTTTTTGAACTTTAGACATTACGATGCATAGATCCATTAACTATGTAAACATAATTTTTGTTTAGATTTTTGTTTATGACACTAGTTTTTAGTTGTATCGGATAATGTTATGAATGTTGGTGTTATATGAATATTTTGTCAATTATTGTACCATTTTTTATTGTTATATAATGCTTTGTGGCATTAATTTTTCTAGTTGATCTATATGTATATATGTTTCATTGCACGATGAGTATTGAATGTTGAGTATTGCTGAAATGAATGTATTTAATGTCTAGATTGATGGTACAAAATGATGTAAAATATTTGCTATATATTTCCGTTGGTAATCCGTCGCTATATAGCTAGGATTTACCGATGGATAACTGGAATGTAAAATGTTTGTAATATATTTCCGTCGGTAATCCCTTGCTAAACAGCGTGCATTTAGCGACGAAAAAATATTTATTGATTTTATTATGTTATATATATCCGTCGGTAAAACGTCGGTGAAATATTTTAAAATGAAATGATAATATATCAAAAAACGACGGTGAAGTGACGGAGAATCGACGTTAATTTCCATCGCAAAATTGTGTCTAAAATACCGACGTGTTATTTAGCGACAACCGTATTCTACTGCTAATCCGTCGCTAACAGGCCTTTAGCGAGGGTTTAGCGACGGATTTTTCCGCTGCAAAATCAGTATATTCTTGTAGTGTACGTATTGGGCAGGGTGAGAAAGTTGGGTAATATTTTGATGGGTCTACATCTACTTATAATTTGTATACATTTTTGTTTGTTAGTAGAAACTACTCTGCCATGTTTTATTAGTTGATGTTGCATGAATCTTATTCATGAGGAAGCTAACTTAAACAGGAGATATCCATGGGCAATACATCGATCTTCTTCATCTATTAGAATATGGCGGCTTTCCTCCTGAATCAAATTATTTATTCCTGGGGGATTACGTGTATCGAGGTAAACAGAGCATAGAAACAACATGCCTTCTTCTCGCCTATAAGACAAAGTATCCCGAGAACTTCTGTGTTCTGAGAGGAAACCACGAGTGTGCTTCAATAAACCTCATATATGGATTTTATGGTGAATGCAAAAGAAGATTCCATGTTCGCCTTTGGAAAGTTTTTACTGACTATTTTAACTGTCTTCATGTTGTTGCACTGATTGATGAAAAGATACTATGCATGCATGGAGGTCTGTCTCCTGACTTGAAAAAATTCGATTAGATACAAAACATCCCTCGGCCAATTGTTGTGCCAGATCAAGGTCTTTTTTGTGATGTGTTATGGTCTGATCCCAATAAAGATCTTGATGGATGGGGTGAAAACAGTAGAGGTGTTTCATATTAAGGTTGCTGAGTTTCTTGAAAAACATGGCATTGATCTCATTTGCCGAGCTCATCAAGTAAGATTTTTTTTTTTTTTTTTGCGCATTGTTAAGTGCTCATACTTTATGACGATTATAGCATGATTTTTTTTTGTTCAACAAAGACCTTTTTTATGGTTTGATTCTTTGGGATTGGCATGACTTAAATGATATGCAGGCAAGCTGATGACAGTTATGAGGTAAATTTATATGTTAATGTTGAGCTACTTTGGCTGGAGAACAAACTATAAATCTCTGAAATCAAGCTTGCAAGTGTTTTGTGTTTTTCAAAATAAATTAATTAAGTACTTAGGTGGTAATACATAGTAGTATTACAAGTCTTGGGTAACATTTAATATACTTTATGTTAATATATGTCCAGCGATTCGAACCGCGCTACTCAAGCTTGGAATCTGTGTCCTCTTGAACATGTCGAAGCAGCTAACCATTGCGGCAGTTGTGCTGTATGCGTTTTGCATTTTATTTTTTGTCCTGAAAATATTAATACTAATGGCTTATACAACATGTCTAAAGTTTAGCTTATATATTTAAGTGTGAAACATTTCCATTTACTATATTGGGTACTATCTTAGGTTTGTTTCACTTTATATCCCTAAGTTTAGCTAATTCTTGAAGTTTCATAGGTTTTAGAAGATGGATATGATTTTTTTTGCAAAGCGGCAGCTGGTAACTAATATTTAGTGAAAAAAAAAATCTCCACAACATGCTTTCTCTTCCAACAATGTTGCAAAGGACAAGTTGGACAACGTTGTTACAATTCATTTCAGTGGCATCTTTCAAACTGGTAAACAAATGACACTAAGTTGATTAGTAGACCTATATGCTCACTACCTACACCTTTACAATATTCTAATTGTTGAATTTTGAGGTTAATGTGATCTATGGAGTAATATATCAAACCACTTGTGAGCTAGAATTTGGTAATATAATGGTTGAATGTTAAGTTTTGGTGCATTTTCAAGTCTTAAGACATATATTACTAATTGTAGAAAATATGATTCAACTTGTACTAACAAACCTTGACATGGGCTTTTTATTTTCAGTGCAAGGAACTTCGTTTCCATACGTAGGCTTGGTTTATTTTCAACATAATTTTTTATTGACTATAGGACTTACCATTGTACTGAATTATGAAGGTATTTTGAAAGGTTATTTAAAGGATTACCATGAATAATAGCTGCAAGTTTATTATTCTTCATTTTGATTTGTTGATATAAGTATGAAATTATATTATTGACTTTATGATGTCAAATTGAAAAAAATGAATAAACTCAAATATCAAGCTGCTTGTACCGATGGATGTGAGTCCAATGCTCTATTCAAAAAAAATTATTTGCATATTTTTTGCCATTGAAAAATATAAATTTGGCCTATCATACTGTTGTTGCACTTATCCCTGGTACTCGGGTTCTTTTTCTACATATCAGCAGGTCAAATTAAACATCAACGTTCATTTAACTTTTTGGTTAATATTTATGGCGATATTGAGCTGATTGTTTCCAATGATTTTCACTATATTAACTCCTGATCATAGTGACGATAATACAAACAATTTGATATGGCTATGGGAATATTTTTGTATACTAACCAAATTTAATGCTTACACATAAAATTTTGTTGTACAAATATGAGAAATTTTTTCCTGCTTACATATTTGTATAGAGGCGCTAAGAAAGGCATCATTCATGCCTACAATTTTGTTGTACGATTTCAGCGCACACAGTTTACCTGCTCCTCACTTTAACCCATGGCCTAAGAGTTCACATCCGAAACTAACACACACATACATAACATACAGCAAAAATATATGCACAAAACACGCATACTCAAGTGCATGCATGGATAAATCATACGTTCTCTTATGATCTACAGTAATGCTTTTCTTTTTATTCCAACTTGGTTGGTTCCTTGATTATGTGTGAATTACAAACACTAATGGTACATAACTACATACCACATTTTCAAACATCTGCCAATCACCCATATATTTTCAAGCTAGGAAAACTTAACAGTTGCATGTCTTTGAATTTGTCTGCAGTGCCAAAATATTTAACGTATATCCAAGGAAAGGAGTAATCATGCCGAGGTCTGATGCTGATATAATGCTGATATAATCATACTGAACCCAAATGCAAGTTTTAATATTGCTGCTAACTCCCACCATTCAAGAACCGATACAAAGTGTATGAGGAAAGACCAGGAACGGTAATAAATTATCAAATTGTTCCCAGTTACTTTGGGTGTAACATTGCCCATGCATACAGCTTTTTAGTTTTTAAACCAAGTGATCATTAGGAGTTGACTCACAAACTCCTTTTGTATGTTTTTCTTACATCTGAAACTGTATTATCTTATATCCTCTGACTTTGATGTCCAAAATGCATTTGGTGTAACTGTAGACTTCATCGATTTGCAAGTCATTTCTAATCCAGTTCTCAAGTATATGAAAATTTGTTTCCTGCATTTCTTGGTGCTAGATCTATATAATAAAACCCTTGGTGGATAACCAAGAGACAAATAAGGGTCAAGATTTATTCCCAAGAAATTTATCAGACATTTATGAATCACCCACGTCATTAAAAAGACGTGAAATAGCCTTTTGATTTACTAAAAGAAACCGCTCCCACAATTATTTTACCGTCCACGATGCTCTTCTCTGATTATTTCTCAATTTCTTCCCCATGTATTTCTCAAGCTCTGTTCCTTTTATTGAGAAAAAGGCGTACGTCTTCCACCAGATCTGAACGAGAAATACAGTCTTCATGTTTGGAAAGAAGAATAATTGCTTATCAAATCTGCGCTTAAGGTTAGGTCGTTCTTTTTTATTATTAATTGTTATCACCTGATTATGGAGGATGTGAACGAATTCAATGACAAAGAATACGAATTTTAGTCTATTTCCCTTTTTAGCTTTGAATTGGGATTTACTATATTATTCCAAATCTTCTTTGATTCATGTAATTTTCTAATAATATTAAGAATTACTATTTTTGTATCATCCAAGGATCATTTATGAGAGCAAGATCAAGTGGTATATGAAGAACTCGTCAAACCTATGCAACAAATTTAAGTATAATAAACAAAACATGAAGAAATTTATTATGTTATCATATACCTTTGCTCTGAAATATTAGATGAATGATTTTCTTAAGTCTTGGTGTTATTTGGGTACAACACCTTAAATCTTAGATGTGTGCAATATTGTTTCTGGTACTTGAAAAGGCGTAGTTGCTAACAACAGTATTCTTTCTATTTAACATAAACACATTTCTCATTTAAGGCCTTTTTATTTTTATTTCAAATGGAAAGAGCAACTGATAATTTCGAAAGCAACTCCTGTTGTAAAGAGTTTGCATACCCTCAAAGTCAACTGGATGGGCACATTGATACAAAGTTTATGTTTTTAGTGAGAGACAGAATCCGCTAGCAAAGCTTGGATTTTCGATCAAGGAAGATAACGAGGACAATGAGTTTGGTGGATGTGCAGATATTGAGGATAGACAAATAATATTGTTGCTTCACTTTCCACAATTCTCTGTCATGATTATTTCTCAACTTCCTCCTCATAATATATTTCTCAAAAGCGGTTATCGAGAAAAGCATAATCCTTATTCCGGACCTAAATGAGAAATACAGTTTTAATGCTTGGAGAGAGGATTTGTAGCCTTCCAAGAGGATCTTCAGCCCTTTTTCCTGCTAACGGTATGCTGAAGGTCAGATCTTTCAATTTTAATACTAATCGTTCTTGGTTTATTATTAGGGATGTAAATGAATTCTCAAATTTTTTTTTATATAGATCATTTCGAAACTTTTTTTTAATACTATCATGCTTATTGCTTTTGAATTATGTTTGATTGAATTCCTCTGGAAGTTATTGTATAATTAACCACTGTTTGGGTATAACTTCATATGTTTTCTCACTGTTAATCTCCTTAACTATTAGACAATACTGATTTTGCAATTATTATGTTTTTTCTATTCATAGATCTTCGAATACAGGTATATACAAGAACCAGAAATGAAGATCTTATAACTTTCTCTCTCAGGGGATCTAATTTTAGCATTGCTGATGTTTAATTTTTGACTACGGCATGAGAATATAATTTTTTGTCATTTTTTCACTTTATGGTGGAAAGCAGTAGTAGTTATAGTAAAAATCCCTTTTTTGGTCAACCATTGCCAACTGGTGAAAAAGATGTAATGCAGATAGCTACCTTTGTAAATGATAAAGATAAGGAATAAAAGAAGATTTCAGTGTTAGATGTGTTTTCTCCAGTTATTGAGGCTCCCAGAACCAGAAATTTTGATGTCAATGGGTGTAAACAGGTGAATAGAGCCATGAAAAGAAGACCTGTTTTGAGTTTCAATCTTGGGGTTGGGAAGAAGTCGGTTGAAATGCCATTTAATTCAAAGGAGTTTATTGAGGAGAAGCAGCCTTGGTTTTTGAGGAATGACGAAAGAGATGATAAGAACAGGAAGTCTGGGTTGATATTAAAAGAGCTATCGATAATCCACATGTGCATAGACAGTTGTAGATCATAGATTAATTGGGAACTTATGATGATGGGTTTATCTATTTGAAGTTGTGCATGGGTTCTTCTATTTTAGTAAACAAGGTATGCGAGAACAAGTTGTTCCTAAGAATATCTTCCAGTTTTGTTACCGTGAATTTTGCTGATTATGGTATAACCACAATTTCCTCATCTAGTTGCATAATGATGAGTGATATGCATGACTTTGTACTTCTATTTTGGGTTTCTTTCGAGTTAGCTCTGTCATGTTGTCATGAGCTAATTGTTCAGATTGACGTGTTACTGAGTGTAGATTTTTTGACAATTATTTGTGTTATCGTACTTGAAAAATCCAAATACAAGCCATGTCACTGTTGAACATTTTGTACTATAGAAAGTAGTAAAAGATAAATATGATACATGGTAAATTAGTCAATATGAGTGAACAATTATATTTCTTTATGACTGTGCTCAAATTCATGTTTCTTTTCAGTGAATCCATGTATGAATTTATCTTAGTTAATTTTTCATGATCATCAGTTAATTATATTTCTCCTGCTTCATGTAGTTTTGCAGCGCAGTGGACTGGTAATGCGTCTTTGGATGGAGATGTGGAGGGAGTTTGCCAGTGGAGATTGACTGCGTATTGGCCCAGGTGTGTTTTTTGTGCTATTTCATCAGTTCTTCTGATTACGAAGTTTAGCAGCAGAAATAAATTAACTATATAATGTTCCCTTACGATTAACAGCAGGGAAAAAGCCTCTAAATGGTACGTAATATATTTGGATCATGTTTGTCTAAACATTTTAATAAAAAGGATACCGTTCAAAATGGTTTTTAAAAATAAAATCTGAATGAAGTAACATTGTAATTCTTTGCATGTAACAAATAAAACAACATACATTTCATAGTTGAAGAAAAGTTTAAATTTAATTTTCATAATAAATGAAAAAGAAGCAGAAGTTATGTTCCTGTAGGCTACGGAAACGGGTGCACGGAAAATGCGCTTGTGAACTGGACAATTTGCCACTTTTCATTCCAGCACAATCAAAATAAATGAGGACACCATGTGGCATTCACTTGCAACATCCCTTCCACACCTGTTCTCTCATTATTCATCCATTTTGAAGCACTCATATCACCCTGAATATTTCTTCATATGTTTAGCTAATTGACCATGCCAAACGGCTTATTAATCAGGTATGTTTATTGTTTTCCTTATTCCTATATAGATTTGACTCCTTTTCAAATGTTAATGTGTCACACACGAAGCAAATTTCAGTTTGTCTGGTTTTGAAGAGAAGGGGTTATTTTAGTCTGCTTTAGTTTATTTGTATATTTCTTAATGACGATAATTAAGTTGTTGATAGCTAGGTAGAAAATGGTTAAGGCTGTAGCTGTTCTTACTAGCACTAAGTGCATGGATTGTAATGTCTTATTCAACCAAGAGTGAACTAGTAACTTTACCATGTCTTTCGTGTTTGTTATCTCATCCGAATCTGAAATTTGTTATCACATCTGAAATGCTCAGTGTTAAAGTATCTTGAGCAAAAAATCAAACCGTATATGAATTGTCCCTATGTTGTACTGCATATAAACAAGTAGACCCAGAACAGCTAGAAGTATCAAGGGATGAACAATATGGAAAGCTACATGTAATATTAACATATGTAGATGACACTGTTGGGTTAAATAGTTGGTCTTTTTGCTGGTAGCAACAGCTACACATGGCTGGCACTGAATCCATATTACATCACTTCCAGTATCAGCTAAATACAACTTGTTGTGTAACTTTTGGAGTTCCAAGTTCCAAACCCGATTGATGCTATGTAGTTGCCTGTGCCTAGGGAAGCTCCATGTTGTGCTTGAATTATGGATGCTGCTAAAGGGTTTTTCTGGGGTTTATTGTTTTTTGATGAGGTTGTAAATTTTGGTGGCATCTTTTTGATGGATCCAGTTGACTTGAAAGTTGATCATTTTTTAGAATTTATCTGTGTGCTAGTTTCTTCTCATCGGAGGAGCGTGGACCGTGCTTGAGGAATACTTTTAGCTTAGCTGATCAAGTTCTGCCAAAGTAAGTTCACAAATTTGATCTCTATGTTATAGCTTAAAATACAGAATTGTGGATTGATTTCATACTTCAAATATTATGCATGCCAAATTTGTACCCTACCCTTTTCATATTTAACAAATATTATGTCCTCCGTGTCCACATAACCATACCCACTCATTTATCAACTGTTTTTTTTATAATATACATGTAATAAACATAAGATAGATAGACATAATTTAGCAAGGGTAAAGGGAACATTATGTTTGTACTAAAATTTGCTGCAAAATACGGTAATGCTGCAACTATATTATTCTGCATACCATGTAATTTATAAACTTAGAATTAGGTTGGAGTGCAAAAACAAAACCATTGCATTACAAGTTGAAAGAAAGAAAGAAGTAAAATCCACTTATGGTTTGCATTTTTATTTTACATTTGAAAGCATGCAGCCTTGATTCATATTCTGATATTTTGTATTTCATTGTATATATAGGAAGTTACAGAGTAACAAGTTATCAGGGGACATAACTTCTTTGCTTATGTAAGGTGGTGATGGCGATGATGTGGCATTATAAAAGAAATGATGAAATCAAGAGCTAATATGGAGGAAGGCTCCGAGACAATGACCTATGTACCGATGAAGGATAGAACTCTGCATTGTATATGTACTTAGTAGCTTGCTGAACTATGCACGGATTAATATGCTTCTCAACTATGTATTGTATTTTGTAATATTTTTATTGCTATCGTTGCCGAACTTTGAAGTGTAACATACCGTTGAACGTTGTAATTTCAAAACTTGTTAAGTATGGTCTTTGTGTAAAATCTTTAAAAATATATTTGGTTTAATAATCTATTTTTTGTGATGTTACGTTAAGTTTGTATTGAGTATGAAAATTAAATGAATTTAGTATTGTAGAAGAGCCTAAAAAGGTTTAAAAAAGGTAAAAAGAGATCCGAATTTGCAACGGCTATAAGCCGTAGCTAAATCAAAAATAGCAACAGCTTTTAGCCGTTGTAAAATCAAATTTCCCAATGGCATTGAACCGTTGCAAAATAAAATTTAGCAACGACTTAAAGCCGTTGCTAATTTTTTGCAACTCCTGATTTTGCAACGGCTCATAGCCGTTGCTAAATGATTTTGCAACGGCTCAAAGCCGCTGTGAAATAGCATTTCTAGTGTAGTGCATGGTCGATTTTATACTGGTTCAGACCACTGTCCTACGTCCAGTCCTAGACTCCTTTCTGGTATTTCACAAAACAACAACTACCCTCACTTTACCCAGAGGAACAGGTTTACGACAACCGAATGGGGTTTCTTGCCACGATTGCAGAAGAGGACTTCCACAATGCAAATAGTTTGTTGACTACTTGTGTTCTTGACAACACGGATATGTCAAATTAATGTACACCCTTCCTATAATCTCTCCTTGATGATAATAGTGTAGTTCGTGAAAGAATATGAAAGATTGGAAATGATTTGTAATCTTAGAAATATGGAAATAGAATGCTTTTGTGAATTTGAGTGCTTTAGATAAGATAGAAAGAATTAGAGTAAGATTCAGTGAAGAAATCATTTGTTTGAACTCCTATTTATAATAATCAAACAAATGCAATCATTCATGAAGAGATTCAAAGAAAAGTTATGAATTAAAGGTTGTGACTCTTCATCGAATAGTTGCACATATTCGTATTCAGATGTATGAATTAAAATTCATATGTATGTTTTTAAATGTAATTAAAACAGCAAGGAAATAGGCCATTTTGAGGTCAAAACAAACGTCTATTTATTATAAGTCAGATGTTTGAATATTGTAGTGGAATAATTTTATTTCAGCAAACAGACGTCTGACTTGAAATAAACAGACGTCTGTTTATTGATACAGACCTATGTCCTATGCATGTTATGTATAAAAAAACTTATATATATATATATATATATATATAAATGTTGATGTGTGTGTATCATCAAGGAAGATTTTAACAATCATATACTATTACTAACATACTCTTAACACTTATAATCTTCAATTTAAGCTCTTGAATTTGTTATTGAGTTTCTTCCCGCAAAACAGAGTTAGTTGATAATAATACATACATATGTTCATGTATAGTTGTCATAATCAAAACGTTATACAGCGAGATCCAACAAAGTCCACGAACGTAAATACATATGAGAGACGTATTTGTAATGAGCTTGTTTCAGAGTAAGGATGAGTCGACGAACTTCGAGACACATTGCTAATGTGAATTATATACGTATATAGTATAGTAGGTCAGTGAGCACTTGAACACCAGTGCGGCTTTCTCTAATGTGAATTGGCTCTCGTTTCAGAGTAAGGATGAGTCGACGAACTTCGAGACACATTGCTAGGAATGAGGTTGCGTTTAGAGGGATAAGAAAAGATAGCCAATCGGGAGTGGCAGCAGCTTTACTCGATTTTGCTGCTACGTTCGAGGCCATGATGGCAGCGATCATGAGGAGGATGCCCACTCTAGGAGCGGCAATAGAGCAAGGTGTTCCTGTGCTAACACCTATAGTTGTTAATTTTGTGGAGCTCCGCAAGGATTATATTTCCCTGGGTGGCAAGCCATTTGTTGGGATAGAACTGGCAGTTAAAGTCCAAAATTGGTTGGATACATATGTTCGGATTTTTTGAGACTTGGGGATTGATAATGTAACTAAGAGGAAACTTGCATCGAAACAGCTGCAACGACGAGCAATGGATTGGTGAAATTCTATTACATTGGAGACTCTAGAGGCCCAGATCACTTGGGATCAGTTTAGAACTAAGTTTGAGGATAAGTTCATTTCTACGGTTCAGAAATTGATGTTGTTTAAGAAGTTATTCGAACTTAAGCAAGGAGGTCGACTAGTATTCGAGTATGTTGCCGAATTTGAATCTTTATCTAAGTATGTTCGTCCATATATCGTGACTCCATATCAGAAGAATGAGAAATTTAATTTGGGATTATATGCGAGTACTGGGAAGCAACTAATTGACCGAATTGATGACTCTTTTCAGAAATTAGTCGAGAAGGCTTTAAGGAAGGAAAGCCTGTTTCCTCATAAGGTTGAGGTTGTTGTTGAAAACAAAAAGGAGGATTCAAAACTACAGCAAGGTGGTGATAATAAGAAAACGTGAAATGGTAAACAAAAACCGCAGCAGCAAGGGAAGAATGGCCAGAAAAAGCCGAAGGGTGAGATTACTTGTTATAACGGTCAACAGTTTGGCCATCTTTCCAAAGATTGTAAATATGCGAAGGAGAAAAAGAAGTGTATTAACTATGATAAACCTAGGCACATGAGGAAGAATTTCCCAAAACCACCAAAGGATAAGCAAATTTTGAGGGCATACGCTTTGAATGTTGTTCCATCTTCCTCGAGAGGTCCAACAGCAGAGGAAAAGGGGAATAATGTTGTTGTGCAAGGTACATTTTTTGTTCGAGGTATTTCAGTTCGAGTTTTGTTTGATACTGGAGAATCTCATTCTTTTATTTGTAATGAGCTTGTTTTCAAGTTAGATTTAGAACCTGAGATTGTTGATAGACTATTATTCGTGACTAATCCAGTAAGGGGTTCGTCAAGTCTTTGTAAGCTTTGTCGTTGTCTAGTTTTATCGAGTAATGGTTGCTCTTTTGTGTGTGATTATTTTGTTTTGAACTTCGTTGGTTTCAGGATTATTTTGAGAATGGACTGACTCAAGAATTATGCAACTATTGTTGATTGTGAAAGGCTCGAAGTAATAATCATGAATGTAGAAGGGAAAACATTTGTGATACGTTGTCTACCATAGGATGGGGTTCTTACCAGTTTATATATTCGCTTCTGATTCCACGGGATGGGTTGTCATCAGTGCCGAACATATGGGAGTTTTTTGATGTGTTAAACGAAGTCATAAGGTTTCGGCGACAGCGAGAGATTAAGTTTTGAATTGATTTAGTTGATGAAGCCAAACCTCTTATTATGCCTCTTTGGTGGATGGCGTTTAAGGATCAACGAGAGTTAGAGGTGCATGTAAATGATCTTCTAAGTAAGGGATTCATTCAAAAAAGCGTATCCGTACGAGATGCACCAATTGTATTTGCGACCAAAGCTGATGGATCATTACGATTGAGTATGGATTATCGTGAGCTGAATAACATGACTAAGAAGAACAAGTATCCATTGCCAAGGATCGATGACTTGTTTGATCAACTTCATGAAGCAAAGGTGTTTCCCCAAGTGGATTTGGCAATGGCATTTCTCCAACTAAGAGTGGCTAAGGATAGCGTGTCGAAAACTGCTTTTAGGACACCGTCCAGATTTTATGAGTGGTTGGTGATGCTGTTTGGATTGACTAACACGCCAACAAATTTTGTGGATCTTATGAATCGAGTTTTCAGGGATCAGTTGAATAAGTTCGTATTTGTGTTCTTGGATGATATATTAGTTTATTCTAGGACTGAGGAGGAACACAAGACGCACTTGAGAATTGTTCCAGAAGTCTTGCGAAAGCATCTGTTGAGAGATAAGTTTTTGTAATGTCGCTTTTGGAAGGAAAAGTGAGGTTTTTGGGTCATTTCATATTAGGACAAGGAATAACAGTAGATCCAGCTAAGGTAGCAGCAATACAATATTGGGATCGACCCAAAAATACAACAGCCATGGGAAGTTTCCTTGGTTTAGCTGTATATTATCGACGACTTATGAAGGATTTCTCTAAGATGGTCGCACTATTAACTGGATTGACGAAGACGAATCAGGTCTTCGCGTGGGATGCGAAGGTGAGCAAGCTTCCGGAATTCTGAAAGAGTGATTGACAAGTGTTCCTGTGTTGACTATTCCGATTGGGAATAAAGAGATGGCAGTATATACCAACGCATATGGAACCGGACTTGGAGCGGTACTAATGCAAAAAGATAGGGTTGTGGCTTATACGAGTCAACAACTGAAGCCGCAAGAAATGAATTACCCGACCCATGATTTAGAGTTAGCGGTGATGGTGTTTGATTTGAAGATTTGGAGAGTTAGATTTGAGTTGTTTATAGATCATAAGTCATTGAAGTATCTTTTCTCCCTGAAGGATTTGAATTTTCGGCAGCAACGATGGTTATAGTTTCTGGCATCGTACGATTTTGGAATAGCTTATACTCCAAGAAAGGGTAACGTACTGGCCGATGCTTTAAGTCAAAGACATTCGAGTTTAGGAGCCATGTTCATATAATGGAAGCATCTCGAGTATTTGGCCGAATTTGATTTTAGACCTCATTGTGAGTTATAACCCGAGATGTTAGCTAGCTTATCGATTAGACCGACCCTCTTCGAAAGGATTAGTGAAATCCAAAAACGAGACGATAAGATTACAGAGATCATCCGAGGGTCAAAGATGAGAGTGGAACCCAAAGGATCTAAGGATTACAAAGTCGATCAAGATGGTCGGCTTCGCAAGAATGAACATTTGGTTGTTCCTGACTTGGAAGGGTTATAAGATGAAGTTTTGAGGAAGTGTCAGCAATCTAGATTGACTATACATCCTGGTGGTAATAAAATGTATAGAGATATGAAACGAGTCTACTACAGGAAAGGTATGAAAAATGATGTCGGAAAATTCATCTCGAAATGCATGAATTGCCACCTAGTTAAAGCCGAGCAGAAGAATCCAAGTGGACTTTTATAGCTATTCAAAGTTCCTACGTGGAAATAGGAGAGAGTATCGATGGATTTTATTATGGATTACCAAGGACAAGGGAAGGGTATGATAGTATTTGTGTAACACCCCACCTCCGTTAAGGCCACTCACAAAGGGAATGCCTTAACTTTGGTGGAGCATTTTAGTAAACAGAACAGAAACTTACAAGACAGATAAAACAGTACTTGAAAATTTTATAACTTTATTACAACAGAAACCGAAATAAGCTTGGTTACATCCTTTCAAATCACAATATCAGAATTCAAGTACAAAATATCAGTCTTGTACAAAAGCCTTCAGAATGCATAGTTTAAAATCATAATCCCCACAGAAGAAGACAAGCCATACTTTAAGCACTTCAAGCAGAAGAAATCTGGATCAAGCTAGAATATTCCCTTCTCAAAACCTGGGGGGAAACGGAAGAAAGGAGGCAAAACAACAAGGGTCAGACAAAAAGTATGGCAAGTCCAGTGATTTTCAGTTATGAACAGATAATAATAACACGACATGAAAATAAAACTGGATGAGAGATAACTGTAACAGGTGTAGCAGATATAACAGAAGAACAGAATGATATAAGCTATTGCTTTACACTTCTCTGCACTAATACTAGTATAACAGAATTAGGTGTCACCCTAATGTCTAAACTGAAACAGAAACGGGTACAGAATAATTTCCACAGAAGAGAGTGCTAGTAATGGGCCTTTACCACCCGAACAGAAACAGACAGAAGCAGAAACAGATTAATCCCTACGGAAACAGAATGTAGAATTAGGTGTACACTCGTAATGGGCCTTTACCACCCCAACAGATGGTACCACGCAGAAACAGACAGGTGTTACCACCCAACAGAAACAGACGGTACCAACAGAAACAGACAGAACTAAGTGTACCCTAAAACCCTACCCCAAGCGATCGGCTCCCTAATACATAAATACCATGTGTCGACCCCACAGTAGGGTGTATCACTCCCTAAAGTGACAACCAATTGGCACAGACCTATTTACAGATGTCACGGCGTCTTACATGCTCAGAGGCAGATCGGGATCCATGCACGCACATGACCCGGTTGGAACGCACCATCATCACCCCTCGCCATTATCAGAATGAACCGCTTATAATTAGTTCAGTAAGCGTTCCCGGACCCTACCTACTGTTGGGTCAAAGTTTCGATACCAGAAAAGGTTACTGACTAATATGGGTCCCAAACAACAGATGACACAAGTAATTCCCTTCCTATCCTTGTGTCTCCAGACTAACAGATTTCAGATTAACTTGTTTACAAGTTCAGACATACAGAATTCAGATCAACTAGTTCACAGACAAGTTTTCAGACTAACGGATTAGATATACAGATTTAACAGACTTACCGATTAACCAGTTACAGATTAACAGACTTACAGATTTGTCTAACTTTGTAATTGGGCCTACAGATTCACGGAACAGATTTATTAAATTCATCAGTCTAGTGGGTTTAACCCTATCCGCCCAACACGTTTTAGACATCATATTTATCTCAGATTTTCATTAATTAAATATTAATGCCCAGACCTCTCACATTAGACTGACAGTTTGCGGCTACTGGTTAGGCCGGTTGGTTCCGGGCAGATTTCTGCTGCAAACTGAGTCTAACCTCGGGTTTCAAGCACGTTATGACTAACTTCTCACATTAGAACCTATTGTTTGCGGCCACTGGATGTGCCGGGTGGTTCCGGGCAGAATTACACCGCAAACTCATTCTAACCTCGAGTCAGCCATGTTAATCTTTGCAGCCAATTAATCAATAATTTACCATTTATGCCCACACCTAATGTCAATTATTCATAACTATAGCCAATTCAGATTATGTCAATAACAGACTAAATATATCAACTCAACAGATATAGCAGATAACAGATTTCGCAGATTAGGCGACTTGACGGATTCAGCAGATTAAGCAATTTAGCTGATTTAGCATATAACAGATTAGGCATTTTTAGCAGACTTAGCAGATGACAGATTTGGCAGATGAACAGATCTAGCAGATTAGGCAATATATCAGAACTAGCAGATTAAGCAATATAACAGAACTAGCAGATTAGGCAATATAACAGAACTAGCAGATTAGGCAATATAATAGAACTAGCAGATTAGGCAATATAACCGAACTAGCAGATTAGGCAATATAACAGATTGAATCATTCCTTAAAGTTTCATAAACATATGCTGCCTAAATAGTTGTCATGATTCACAATATGGTCATATACCCCACGTTTGCATTGAATTTACATGGCACGATTATGGTCATTATTTACCATATAACACATGTCCCAAAATCTAGTTAAACTTGCCTAGTACAAAAGATTCACATACAAATTATACCAAATATAGCCATCGATTTCAATGCATGTCATATATTCAAAAATTTCCCACTTAGGTGTTACTCACATTTAATAGTTATCAAATCTTAATATAGACCTTCACACCTAAGTCATATTCTCTTTTTATCCCAAATCATGAATTGTTATATAAACAATATGCCCAACAATCTAGAACTTTAAATTATAACAGATCTTTAATTTAGAAATATGCGTTATGTCCAAAGTCTCAAGTCACATGTTAACATACAATGGTTCCTCTTCTTCCAATTCACAGAATATGCATAGATCTAAGTCCAGTTTACAACATGTGTCCTTTTAGTTACCGATTAGCCATGTCCAATTATGCCACATTCATTATTTGTCCCAAACATTTTAGCGTTCGTGCGTTAATCTCTTATGAGATTTGGCACAAGCTCGGAGTAGCCTGGCTATAGAACAGAAGGAAGAAAGAGACACAGAATAAAATAGATCAGAACAGAACATACACAACCTCAAATTCAAATTTACAATCATGTCACAATTATGATTAAAGTTTATATTGGAAAATAACTGTACTTGCCTTGATTGGTTTAAAGAAGAAGAAGAGTTGCAGTTGTTCTCTTTTAATTCTATTCAGTTTGGAAGAAGATGCTTTAGTCCTAGTTCCAGTTCAGATTTCAGCAGAGTAGTGAAGCCATTATTTTATTTAATTAGAACAGAGGCAGAGTATAGGCAGAATGAAATGGTGTAGAGAGAATGAGGCTAAAGGGCTGTTTATATAGGGTTAGGCGGACGAATCTAGGCAGAAAACGTGACCAAATACATCAGAACGAACCAGGTTCAAAAACTGGATTTCGGGAGCAGGTCGACCCCCAGGTCGACTACCCAGTCGACCTGGTCAGGGGGGGGGGGGGGTCGACTACCCAGTCGACTCCCCAGTCGACTTGGTCGGGGGGGGTCGACTACCCAATCGACTCCCCAGTCGACCTGGGTCCTGGGCGGGAAATTTCCCTCCTAGCCCGCTTCTGGGTTTGAATTCGAATCTTGAATTCGAATTTCGAGCTGTTTTCGATTCTGAAAATTTCTGAAACTTCGGAGGGTCATACCTCCCTCATACGGACTCGGATTCTTGCAAACTCGGACTCGTTTCCAAGCAGAATTCCGAGACGAACGCAATGACGCAACCCGTTTCCCTTGATTCTTACTTTAAAAATTAATTATCCTCTGATTTGTTACTTATATGTTCACAGAAAATACGGGGTGTTACATTCTCCCCTCCTTAATGGATTTCGTCCCCGAAATATTCAAGTTAAGAAGAATGTGTCCTACCATCCAACATCCATCTACTCAATCATCAATCACTGGCGTCCATTGTCCTTAGAAACTTCTAATGTTGTATGAACATATGCAAAGGTGTGTGTATATTTTCCTTATCTAATGCAAAGATCAGGCGGTCCACTGATTCAATTGACCTCCTTAATGCGAATTATGCCAGTGCCATGAGTCCAACATGTATGCAAATTTTACTATTTGATACATATCATTTCTATATGAGTGCACAACCATTCAGTCATATGCAACATCCATGTGCTGAGTCAATCATTTTGCATCCACAAAAATTGAAAAATGCTCACATATCCATATGCAGTATGAGAGTGTTTTCGAGCCGATCTAGTGCCTAGTGTGTGTATATGCATCCACGAGCAACCACTTGCATCCACTTGCAACCATCAAACATAACATGTCTCAAACACATGTTTACACCCATTAGTTTGTACCTAAAGTTCGAAGATTAGATCGATAGGATACAGTCGAATAATGGAAGCGAGTACAGATAAAACAAAAACTTGGTTCCCATTAGACATGGGTCCTAAGTATCGGCCCCGAAGACCGAAACCAACATCAAATTGACACCCAGAGGATTACCCTCTTTAGATAATGTCAAAACTGGAAATCTTAACCTTATCGGGAATATTCAGATATTTACAGATTACTGGTACAGATCAGGTTACCGAACTAAGCATGATAAAACCCAAAATGTATGCGTCCTACTTGACGCCTAACACAGATATCTCTCAAACCGCAATCTATCACAAACAGATTAGTCATAACCCTTATGGGTTTGAGTCTACAGCGGAATCAGAAACAATACTAGTATAAAAGTGCAGAGTATCAATTACAGAATCAAAATGCCAGAATCAGAAAGAGTTTTAACTCAACAATCAGATAAGAAACTTAAACCTTCTACTCAAATTTTCTTATTTCTATCCTATCCATTTGTTTGTCCTCCAGAAGTGGGTTCTGCCCTCTGTCCTTGCCCTCGTTTCTTCGAGCAGTCCCTAGTGAAGTGTTCCATCTCACCACAGTTAAAGCAAATTCCCTTCCTTTTTCTGCAATCCTTGTTCAGACGAGTCGAGCTTCCACAAGTAAAGCACTTTTTCCCCTTCTTATCTTCAGACTTCTCATCCTTATTTTGTGTTTCCTTTTTGGGCCATGCTTTCTTATTCTGTGGTTCTTCCTTCTTTGTCTCTTTCGGGCCCTTGTCTTCCTCGTGCAGTAGTGCCATGTCTACCAATTTCTCGTAAGTCGCTCCCATGGGTACATGGGTCATGGCTAGGCTGTGCAGTGGCTCGTTCAATCCTTTAACAAAGCGGAGAGCCTTTTTATGCTGAGTGTTGACTAAATCCAATCCGAACCTAGCCAGTTGGTTGAACTGGTTGACGTATTCCTTGACCGTCATACTTCCTTGCTTAAGAGATAAGAACTTTTCCAGTTGTAGAGTTCGTTCAGCTTGCGAGAGGAATTTTGTCTCAAACCTTGTTCTGAAATCCATCCACGTCTCAACCGGCCTCTCGGCGTTAGTGACTTCCCACCAATAGGAAGCTTCGTCTTTGAGCAACCATACCGCCAACGGTACCTTCTGCCTGTCCTCCACCTCGAAGATAACGAACAGATCCTCAGTTTCTTTGAGCCAGTTCCTCGCTTCTACGAATGATTCAGTTACCTTGAAATCCTTTCCACCCATGGCCCTAAAATCTCTACAGATCTTTGAGAAAGAAATTGCACGAGGAGGGGGTGGAGGAGGGGGATCATTTGCTGGACCTGCGGCGGCAGTCCTAGCCTCAAGATATTGACGAAACCAACCGGGTACATGAACACCCTCTGGTATCTCAGATGCTTCATACATGCTGAAAAGAAAAAGGAAAGATTCAATTACAAAAAGGACTGAAGGAAAGGTATATGGCTCTTGGGGATTATGTTTTTCAAAATAAGCTTTATTTTTGAAAATATTTCCTTTCAAAACCTTTTTTTAAAATAGTTTTCAAAAACTTTACCCAATCTGGTAACCTTCAGCTCTGATACAAGGTGTAACACCCCACCTCCGTTAAGGTCACTCACAAAGGGAAAGCCTAAACTTTGGTGGAGCATTTTAGTAAACAGAACAGAAACTTACAAGACAGATAAAACAGTACTTGAAAATTTTATAACTTTATTACAACAGAAACCGAAATAAGCTTGGTTACATCCTTTCAAATCACAATATCAGAGTTCAAGTACAAAATATCAGTCTTGTACAAAAGACTTCAGAATGCATAGTTTAAAATCATAATCCCCACAGAAGAAGACAAGCCATACTTTAAACACTTCAAGCAGAAGAAATCTGGATCAAGCTAGAGTATTCCCTTCTACAAAACCTAGGGGGAAAACGGAAGAAAGGAGGCGAAACAACAAGGGTCAGACAAAAAGTCTGGCAAGTCCAGTGATTTTCAGTTATGAACAGATAATAATAACATGACATGAAAATAAAACTGGATGAGAGATAACTGTAACAGGTGTAGCAGATATAACAAAAGAACAGAATGATATAAGCTATTGCTTTACACTTCTCTGCACTAATACTAGTATAACAGAATTAGGTGTCACCCTAATGTCTAAACTGAAACAGAAACGGGTACAGAATAATTTCCACAGAAGAGAGTGCTAGTAATGGGCCTTTACCACCCGAACAGAAACAGACAGAAGCAGAAACAGATTAATCCCTACGGAAACAGAATGTAGAATTAGGTGTACACTAGTAAATGGGCCTTTACCACCTAAGCAGACGGTACCAGGCAGAAACAGACAGGTGTTACCACCCAACAGAAACAGACGGTACCAACAGAAACAGACAGAACTAAGTGTACCCTAAAACCCTACCCCAAGCGATCGGCTCCCTAATACATAAATACCCTGTGTCGGCCCCATAGTAGGGTGTATCACTCCCTAAAGTGACAACCAATTGGCACAGACCTATTTACAGATGTCACGACGTCTTACATCCTCAGAGGCAGACCGGGATCCATGCACGCACATGACCCGGTTGGAACGCACCATCAACACCCCTCGCCATTATCAGAATGAACCGCTTCTAATTAGTTCAGTAAGCGTTCCCGGACCCTACCTACTGTTGGGTCAAAGTTTTGATACCAGAAAGGGTTACTGACTAATATGGGTCCCAAACAACAGACGACGCAAGTAATTCCCTTCCTATCCTTGTGTCCTCAGACTAACAGATTTCAGATTAACTTGTTTACAAGTTCAGACATACAGAATTCAGATCAACTAGTTCACAGACAGGTTTTCAGATTAACGGATCAGATATACAGATTTAACAGACTTACGGATTAACCAGTTACAGATTAACAGACTTACAAATTTGTCTAACTTTGTAATTGGCCCTACAGATTCACGGAACAGATTTATTAGATTCATCAGTCTAGTGGGTTTAACCCTATCCGCCCAACACGTTTTAGACATCATATTTATCTCAGATTTTCATTAATTAAATATTAATGCCCAGACCTCTCACATTAGACTGACAGTTTGCGGCTACTGGTTAGGCCGGTTGGTTCCGGGTAGATTTCTGCTGCAAACTGAGTCTAACCTCGGGTTTCAAGCACGTTATGACTAACTTCTCACATTAGAACCTATTGTTTGCGGCCACTGGATGTGCCGGGTGGTTCCGGGCAGAATTACGCCGCAAACTCATTCTAACCTCGAGTCAGCCATGTTTATCTTTGCGGCCAATTAATTAATAATTTACCATTTATGCCCACGCCTAATGTCAATTATTCATAACTATAGCCAATTCATATTATGTCAATAACAGACTAAATATATCAACTCAACAGATATAGCAGATAACAGATTTCGCAGATTAGGCGGCTTGACGGATTCAGCAGATTAAGCAATTTAGCAGATTTAGCATATAACAGATTAGGCATTTTTAGCAGACTTAGCAGATGACAGATTTGGCAGATGAACAGATCTAGCAGATTAGGCAATATAGCAGAACTAGCAGATTAAGCAATATAACAGAACTAGCAGATTAGGCAATATAACAGAACTAGCAGATTAGGCAATATAACAGAACTAGCAGATTAGGCAATATAACCGAACTAGCAGGTTAGGCAATACAACAGATTGAATCATTCCTTAAAGTCTCATAAACATATGCTGCCTAAATAGTTGTCATGATTCACAATATGGTCATATACCCCACGTTTGCATTGAATTTACATGGCACGGATTATGGTCATTATTTACCATATAACACATGTCCCAAAATCTAGTTAAACTTGCCTAGTACAAAAGATTCACATACAAATTATACCAAATATAGCCATCGATTTCAATGCATGTCACATATTCAAAAATTTCCCACTTAGGTGTTATTCACATTTAATAGTTATCAAATCTTAATATAGACCTTCACACCTAAGTCATATTCTCTTTTTATCCCAAATCATGAATTGTTATATAAACAATATGCCCAACAATCTAGAACTTTAAATTATAACAAATCTTTAATTTAGAAATATGCGTTATGTCCAAAGTCTCAAGTCACATGTTAACATACAATGGTTCCTCTTCTTCCAATTCACAGAATATGCATAGATCTAAGTCCAGTTTACAACATGTGTCCTTTTAGTTACCGATTAGCCATGTCCAATTATGCCACATTCATTATTTGTCCCAAAAATTTTATCGTTCGTGCGTTAATCTCTTATGAGATTTGGCACAGGCTCGGAGTAGCCTGGCTATAGAACAGAAGGTAGAAAGAGATACAGAAAAAAATAGATCAGAACAGAACATACACAACCTCAAATTCAGATTTACAATTATGTCACAATTATGATTAAAGTTTATATCGGAAAATAACTGTACTTGCCTTGATTGGTTTAAAGAAGAAGAAGAGTTGCAGTTGTTCTCTTTTAATTCTATTCAGTTTGGAAGAAGATGCTTTAGTCCTAGTTCCAGTTCAGATTTCAGCAGAGTAGTGACGCTATTATTTTATTTAATTAGAACAGAGGCAGAGTATAGGCAGAATGAAATGGTGTAGAGAGAATGAGGCTAGAGGGTTGTTTATATAGGGTTAGGCGGACGAATCTAGGCAGAAAACGTGACCAAATACATCAGAACGAACCAGTTTCAAAAACTGGATTTCGGGAGAAGGTCGACCCCCAGGTCGACTACCCAATCGACCTAGTCAGGGGGGGTCGACTACCCAGTCGACTCCCCAGTCGACCTGGTCGAAGGGGGGGTGACTACCAAGTCGACTCCCCAGTCGACCTGGGTCCTGGGTGGGAAATTTCCCGCCCAGCCTGCTTCTGGGTTTGAATTCGAATTTTGAGCTGTTTTCAATTCTGAAAATTCCTGAAACTTCGGAGGGTCATATCTCCCTCATACGGACTCCGATTCTTGCAAACTCGGACTCGTTTCCAAGCAGAATTCCGAGACGAACGCAATGGCGCAACTCGTTTCCCTTGATTCTTATTTTAAAAATTAATTATCCTCTGATTTGTTACTTATACGTTCACAGAAAATACGGGGTGTTACAATTTGGGTCGTCATGGATCGCTTAACCAATAGCGCAATGTTTATTCCTGTCAAGTCGACCAGGACTGCATCAAAGTTTGCTGGGTTATATCTAAAGTGGATAGTTCAATTCCATGGAATTCCGAAAAGTATTGTTAGTGATCGAGATTCATTATTCACCAGTGGATTCTAGAAGAGTTTGCATAAGCCATCGGGAACCGAGCTGTGTATTAGTACGGCTTATCATCCCCAGAAAGATGGTCAAATAGAAAGAGTTTATCGAGTTTTGGAAGATCTTCTTAGGCTTGAGGATCTTGGGAAGATCATCTACATTTATCGAGTTTGCTTATAATAACAACTACCAGTCGAGTATTGGGATGACATAATATGAGGCATTTTACGATAGACCATGTAATTCTATATCTTGTTGGTTAGAAATTAGCAAGAAGTTAATACTTGGGCCTGAGACGATAAGATAAACGAGGATAATATTGAAGTCATTCGGCAACGAATGAAGGCAGCCAAAAATCGTAAGAAAAGTTATGATGATAAGCGACGTAAAGATTTGGAATTCTCAGTTGGAGATATGGTACTTGTTAAGATTTCGCCTTTATGGAATATGATTCGTTTTGGAAAGAAAGGGAAGTTAGAGCCAAGATTTGTTGGTTCGTTTTCAATTATCGAGCATATTGGGAAGCTCGCGTATAGACTGGATTTACCAGAGAAGATGGCAAGTGTGCATAATGTTTTTCACGTATCATTTCTAGAGATGTTTGTGCGCGACTCAAATGTTACGACATCTCCTGCTCAGTTTGAAGATTTTGAAGTCGAGCCCAAAGTTTCTAGGCCTCATAAGTTGTTAAGCAAGTCAAGGCACAATGGAGCGAGTACGACGACGATTGCCCATGGAAAACGGAAGAGAATATGAAGTCGACCCATCCAGAACTCTTTGAGTGGTATGTCCCATATATCATATCCTACTTATGCCATTGTGTCTTGCACTATTAGGAGTTCTGCATGCTAGGATAGGATTTTTGGATACATGGATTGTTGGATGTTTGATTACATGGTAAATTGGTCGCTCGTGGATGATAGGCATGCGAAATACCTTGTTTTCTCATGTTTGATTGGGATTTCGGGGGTGAAATTCCTAAAGGGGGAGGGAGAATGTAACGACCCATATTTTATGTATCTACTGATCATAAAATAATTTTATTTTATTCCCTATTGGTTGGATCATTCTCAGATTTTAATATGTTGTTAGTGGGGATGTGAGACATGTCCATGATTTTTACCAAATTCAAATATGACCATTTTTCCCTTGATTTTACGGTTTGGGCCATAACTTTTGATAGATATCGAACCAGGTACTGAGGTCAATTCCATTGGATTAGAATGGTAGTTTACGATTCTGTAGAGTGGTTACATGTAGGGTTTGGTTCAGTAGTTTGGGAGGAATCACTATTTTAAGTTTCAACTATTGTTTAGGCAGACAAGTCAGTAGCTAATGGGCTGATTAGCCAAGCACGTTAGACCTGTGACCTGCAAATATAAACAGGGGGACTTGGGAAGAGAACTAGGTTACTCTATTCATTCTAAACTTTCGGTTGGGCAACTGTGATTCTCCGATTCAACCTAAAGCCCCATTTCTCCATTCTTTTCGCACAAATTAATCGTAGATTGCATCTAGACCATCAAGGAAGAGTAGATCACCATAAAGAGGATTAGATCTCATCAAACTGCATCGAATTCAAGGGGTTTCAGCGCTGTCCGGATCTGATATCATTGAATTTACATAAAATCAAGGATCAGGTGAGTGATAGATATCTCTCACACCAAAGCTACAGATTGTATAGGTAAATTAGGATTAAATTCATATGTTATATGCTAAATTCACCCTAGATCTGATCATATAAGTTAATCTCAGAATTAGACGCCATAGGAAAACCAAATTTGGTTATATTAACCAGATAATTGTTAGACTAATCATGTTTATACATATATTTACATCCAAATCATGCTAGATCTCATAATTGTGATATGTTCATGCTATAATAATGATTTGTTCATGTTTGTATAATCATGTATTGTTGAATTACTATTTGTTTTGATTGAATTGATTGCGTTGTTTGAGTCGTATTTTAGACTTGGTTGTCCTAGATCTTACGATTGAAGAACAGAGAAAATCGAAGGTTCAGATGATCGAATTCAGATGAAACTTGGTGGAGGCGTTCTGGAAAGACGGGAGAATGGAGCACAAAATTTTAGGTGTACAAATGCACTAAGTGCATGGGTCGGCACCGACCTACGTGGGTGGCTCTTGTGGCGATGATTCCTTCAGAAGTGGCATGGTGATAGCGAGTATAGGCCATGTGCAAATTTTTGTGACATTCGGAATTGATTTCGGATGGGTCAAAGGTTGATTGCTTGAGACATAAATAGACCGGTGGAAGCTTCGACACTAACGTCGAAAAGATGGGAGTATGGGCCGATGTGATGTAGTCAAGGTGATGAAGGATCGAAGCCAAAAATTGGCTAAGTGTATGAGTCGGCAGTGACCTATAGGGGTAGGTTGTATGGGCTTGGTTTTTGGGGAACTTGACAATGAAAATTTCCTGAAGTTGCTGGTGAAGTTTGGATTGAAATGGACTTCAGATGACTGATATGTAACTCAAAGATGGATGTTGCTTCGATTGTGAACTCGCATTGGAGGGGTCGGAGCTGGATTGATATGAAACTGGTCTTGATTTGATATGCGATCCAGTATGATGTTGGATCAACAGAATGCGAGTCAATCATGGATGATAATGGAACGGCTCGAGAAATGGATTAAGTCATCGAAGTGAAAGGCTTGACAGATTTGATGTGCCAAGGAATTGTTGGTTATCGAATTTCTAGCGGACTCAAAGCAGGGGTATCGTGGGACACCCATTAGGATCAGATTCGAAAGATCGCGTAACCTGGGCAGTCATAATGGGCCTAGTTATCGAGAATGGAAAAGACAAACATACGAGTCATGATAGCGTATGGTAGTGTGGCTAGAACCGGGGTTTTCCATTAGTCCTTTTGAACATTGAAAAGCAAATTAGATAATCGATGGATTCATGGCTGTAGATGGTGATAGCTAGGATATTGAATGTTATGGATGCTATAGTTAATTGTGTGTTTCACTTCTCTCTTTTCTCTGGGTAGGCTATCACCGTATAATGTCATCGAGAAGCGGGATTAGGAGTTGTCCTTTCCGATTTCTGATGTGACGTGTGATGGATGGTTTTCACATGTTAACTTAATTGTTATCGGGTAGATCAGATAGTTCATCTGCGTATACGTATATTATCCTATGTAACTGTTGTTAGTTATTTTATCGCTCTCTAAGACTGTTGTCTGACTCAAAGTTTTATGTTTCCCTCTTATTAACTTGGGTTATTCATCAATGTTGTTGATGAGCAGACTGAGTAGCAGGTAGTAGGTTTGGTGTTGTTGATGTTGTGCGGTGACGAGCAATAGGCTAGCGTATTATTACTACCTACTATTTAGCTATTTCTTTTCTGTTTCCACTGTATGTTGATGTTATGTGACTCTGAGGGATGTAGTAAGGTATATTGTATTCATAGATTCGTGTACACAGATGTATTGTACTTAAGATTCTACATTTTTATGAAGAATTGATTTTCTGATCAGTTATGCTTCACTACTATATCCTGCTGTATATTTTATTACTATTATATATTATTCATGCATTGTGAGTTATATGACAGGTTCTGGTTTTGAACTATTCCACCCTGATGATCGTCCCGTATCGGCCTAACATGTCATACAGCGCAAAATTCCCTAGTTCAGTGTTGGATATACGGGGAGGTCGCCACACCATCAATAATATTAGTATGTACGTCTATCCAAAGTGTGAACCATACAAAACCATGTGCCCACTTTTTAGTTACGGGTTACCCAAATCATTGTTAACATAATATATCATTTTATATCCCGAAGTGGAAAAATCATTTACATCAATAGATAAAATCTATAACAATTCCTATTTTCAAGTCTTTCAGAATAAACATGTTAAAGAAATCGGGTTTAGTCCTAGAAATTCTTTCCATTTATAAAACAATTTTTACAACCATTTGTCACTTTCAAATTATTTATTTTTAAATGTTTTCTACTTGTTATAATCAAACATTCATTTCATATTTATTTTATGAAAACAATCATCCAAAATGATTCACTTAAATTACGTTGACAAAACAAATACATCAAATATTGTTGTTAAACACCGTTCAGTCAAATTGTGAAATAAATCATAAAGGGTTATTATTTCATTAAATTGAAGTGAACCAATTAATATCGCTAAACACCTTATAGTCAAATCGCGAAATTAATCACAAGGTGTTAGCACACAAGTATTTCCTACCCAACCTAATGCTAAAATAGGAACAATTATTTGCTCATAAACTGATCGGGCGAAATTAACAAAATTAATCAAACAATAATAATCAATTGATAACTTCAAATGTTCAATAATAATTAATTGATATATTAGTTAACTACAAAATAGTCATTTTACTTACAAGCACAAAATGCTATTTTACTTTGCTCAATAAATGTCGGTAATTATCTATTCAACTTATAATAGCAGACAGGTGATTTTTCTGCTAATTAAATGTCACTTACAAATTATATAACTACAGTCATCATAATTAAATTTAGCGACGAATAACTTATGACAAAATTATATTTAACCATAAGTGTCAATATTTTATAATATCGTGTTTTATTCGTGAATATGATTCCAACGCAGAAAACGGTGTGTCAATTGAAGTTAAACTGAGATAATTATGTGTTTTCATAGTTTAAACTATTCAAACTAACAAAATTAAATTAGAATAACCTCACCCATTTTGCAAATCCTAGCCATAAGCCCAAAGCCATTTCTCCTTCCCAACACATCCTCTTCTCCTTCCCTCTCTTCTCTTCTTTTTTGCTTTTTTCCGGTGAACCCATTCTCGACTGTGCACATGCACAAGCCATTCCTCCACCGTTCGATCCACTGAAGCCACCTGCAAATTCCACTTCACCTACTCTCTCGACTAGACCACCTAATCTAAACTCTGGTCATGCCAATCAAAGTCGACTCGAGCATCGAATCAAAATCACGTACATGCTATCAAAGTTGTAACAAATTTCATCTCTGATTTTCACCAAATTCTGTAGCACTGAATCTTACTCCTCCACGGTCATCACTCCATGTTTCGATTTCTGCATAATCGCTTCTAGCTCCAACAAAGTGAAGACCTAATTCCGACTATGGCAAGTTGTCATTAAAGAATCGTGGCGAAACTTCCACATCGATACGAACACAGTGGCGATGACAGCGTCAAGCGATTCAAAGGGGATTGAGAGATTTCTTTTTTTTAAGTTTTATGTTCATTTTTCCACATGCTATAATTTGATGATATCTCCGTCCTCTCTCAACATAATTTCGATCCATCAGTTTCTAAAAATCAGAAATAACGATACGAACATCTTTTGTGTTGATCCTTTTAGCTAAAAAAGAATATATGAAGAGATGGGGATTTTTAAATGGAGGAAAGTGCATGTTTTCATTTACTGTAAATGAAAATGCATTAAGGAAGATGAAGATATTTCTTTCTTCTTGTGTATGTGAACTTGTTGCATTTCCAATGATAGTTTCTTATGTGATGAGTCTTATATATATATATATATATATATATATATATATATATATATATATATATGGGCAGGAAATCTTCTAGGCTAAGTAAGCTTAATAATTAAGGAAAGAGTACAAAATATTAAATGCAAAGTTTTGCTTCATGGTTAAGTAAGCAAATCATATTAAAGGCACTGTTGAATTAATTATTATTTTAACATTAACCTCTTCAAATTAACCTTTTATAAAGATTAAATATGTGTTATGTGTTTCATATGACACTATTGATGTTTCAAGATGTTTGTACAACTTATTTTGGTTAAACAATTGGTTTTCAACAAAAATTGTGAACAATCATATTTCTTCGTTTTATTTAAAGTATTTAGTTGTGCAAACAAATTTGAAAAATGAGTTACATACTTAGTTTATAAATTAATACACGTTTATATATGCTTAAAATTGTATTTAAACATGATTAAAAACTTCTTAAATTTACGGGTAGTTACATTCTCCCCCCTCAAAAGGATTTCATCCCCAAAATCACAAGGACGGAAGGATAAAATGAAAACAAACTACTAACAAGAATTCATCACATCCAAAATAGTATATCACCCATAACCCCGGTTGGAGGTATGGTGCCTTATCCTATCCATTTTATTTATCAAATTATGGTAGCTTCATTTTAAAATTCCTAGGCTGATTTAATAACCAATATGAATTTTGTTTAAGCACCCAACCAAGCGCTCTGATACCAAATGTGACGACCCAGATTTTCGGACCAGTCAAAATGCTAAAAAATCCGTCCGTTTCTAAAACAATGAATGAAACTACCAACTTAATTGATAATTTTAATTGATGAATATTGAATACTACCAAATGTATTAGATATAAATTTAATTATATAACTTAACCATAGTAATTAGCAAATCTACATGGTGGTGTACCTAACTTAAATGTCATCCATTTATTGTTGTGCGCTCAGGTGAGAAAGACAACCCTATCAAATCTTGCGAACTCAATTAACATTGTAAATGAGAAAATAAAATAGTAAGCAGGAAAGTTATATCAATAGTCCACATATATAAAATAATAAGCAGAAAAATGTTATTTAATTTAAGGAACTACATCACTACCATTTGTGACTGCCTATGTATCCCTATCTAATTGGGTACCCAATTAAATATAGGATCAAGCCAACGTAGTTCTCCTATCACAAATAGGATTCATGGAGCCTACGATGCAACAAACAATATGCATTTCCTAAAACAACCACTTAAGTTAATCCTTATATTTAGATTTTTAAAATCTAATTTTCTTTACAAAAATTATCTCTTGGACTTTATTCTCAGGTTTTTGTTTTAAAATGTTTGAAATACATATTTCTTCTATATCGAACTATATTTTACTTCGGGATTGAAGAAAAAAATTCTTTCTAAATATTTATTTGGAAATTCCAAATATTATAATAAAGAATATCAAAACATATGCAATCAATCTCGAGAGGTTTCTCCTAATAACAAGGCAATTGGGTCCCAGTCTTTATGCCATCGATAATACAAGTATGTATCTCTATCCCAAGAGCGATCGCACCTAACCATATGCCTAGTTTTTAGTTACAGGTTACCCAAATCATTCGTATCATAATAAATTATTTTATATCCCGAAGTGGCAAAATCATTTACATCAATAAATAGAATCTATAATAATTTTCATTTCCGGATCTTTCAGAATAATCATGTTAAAACAATTGGGTTTAGTCTTCGAAATTCTTTTCATTTATAAAACACTTTTTATAAACCATTTGTCACCTTCAAAATATTTACATATTTTCTGCTTGTTATAATCAAACAATCATTTTATATTTCTTTTATGAAAACAGTCTTCCAAAATGATTCATTTAAATTAACGTTGACAAATTAAATATTCAAATATTGCTGCTAAACACCTTTCAGTCAAATTGTGAAATAAATCACAAGGCGTTATTATTTCGTTAAATTGAAGTGAACCAATTAATATCGCTAAACACCTTATAGTCAAATCTTGAAATTAATCACAAGGCATTAGCATACAAATATCTCCTCCCTAACCAAATGCGAAAACAGAAATGATTATTTGCTCATAAACTGGTCGAGCGAAATTAACAAAATCAATCAAATAATAATAATCAACCGATAACTTCAAATATTCAATAATAATTCATTAATATATTAGTTAACTACAAAATAGTCATTTTACTTGCAAGCACAAAACGCTATTTTATTCTGCTCAATAAATGTCCATAATTATCTATTTAACTTATAATAGCAAACAGGGGATTTTTTTACTAATTAAATGTCACTAACAAATTATTTAACTACGTTCGTCGTAATTAAATTTAGCGACTAATAATTTACGACAAATTTATACTTAGACAAAAGTGTCAATATTTTATACTATCGTGTTCTATTCGTGAATGCAATCCCAACGCCGAAACCGGTGTGTCAATTGAAGTTAAAACGAGCGAATTATGGGTTTCAAAGTTTAAACTATTCAAACTAATTAAATTAGAATAGCCTCACCCAGTTTGCAAAACCCGCCCCAAAGCATAAACCCATTTCTCCGTCCCAACCCATCCTCTTCTCCTTCCCCCTTCTCTTCTTCTTCTTTTTTCTTTTTTCAGTGAACCCATTCTCAACCGTGCACATGCACAAGCCATTCTTCCACCATTCGATCCACCGAAGCCACCCGCAAATTCCACTTGACCTCCTCTCTCGACTGCACTACCTCATCCAAGCTCTGGCCATGCCAATCAAAGTCTGACCTGAGCATCGAAACAAAATCAAGTACATGCAATCAAAGTTGTAACATTATTCATCTTAGATTCTCGCCAAATTCTGCAACAACGAAGCTCACTCCTCCATGATCATCACTCCATGCTTTGATTTCTCCATCATCACTTCTAGCTCCAATGAAGCAAAGACCTAGTTCCGACCATCGCAAGCTTTTGTCACAGAATCATGGCGAAACTCATGAAAAATACTATGCATCGATACGAACTCACTGTTGCTGATGGCATCAAACGTTTCGAAGAGGATTGAGAGATTTTTTTAAGTTTTATGTTCATATTTTCCGCTTTTGTATTTGGATGATATCTCCCTAGTCTCTCAACGAAATTTAGATCCTTTAATTTCTAAAAATTAGAACTGATGATATGAACTTCTTTCGTGTTGATCGTTTTGGCTAAAAAAGAATATATGAAGTGATGGGTATTTTTAAATGCAGGAAAGTGCATGTTTTCATTTACTGTAAATGAAAATGCAGTAAGGAAGATGAGGCTATTTCTTTCTTCTTTTGTGTGTGTGAACTTGTTGCATTTCCAGGGATAGTTTCTTGTGTGATGAGTCTACATATATATAGGCATGAACTTTTCTAGGCCAAGTAAGCTTAATAGCTAAGGAAAGAGTACAAAACAATAGATGTAAAGTTTTGCTTCATGGTTAAGTAAGAATATTATATTAGAGGCAATGTTAAGTCAATTATTATTTTAACGTTAACCTCTTCATTAGTTAAATTAACTTTTTATAGAGATTAAGTATGTGTTATATGTTTTATATGACACTATATTGATATTTCAAGATATATGTACAACTTATTTTGGTTGAACTATTTATTTTCAACAAAAATTGTAAACAGTCATATCTCGTCGTTTTATCTAAACTATTTAGTTATGTAAACAAATTTTAAAAATGAGTTACATACTTATTTTTATAGATTAAAACAAGTTTATATATTCTCAAAAACATATTAAACACGATAAAAAAGTTCTTAAATTTACACGTTGTTACAGCAGTCAATTTATTGACAATATTCTCCTGAATTTGCTAATTTAGATGTCGTTGAGTACTCATCTCATTTGATCCATCAGATCTGCTCTATATTTGGATTTGACATGTTGGGAGAAACGACAATGGTTGTTGTAACAATGTTCTATTCTTGTTATTCAACTCAGCATTGTTTTGAGTTTTGTTAGTAGTAGTAGCACGGGAAGTGGAACATCTTTTCTTTGGAGCCATGGTAGATAGCATTCCAACTAGTTTCTCTTCCAAATCTGAGTAGTGAATAGGAAAACTAAAAGCATAAAATCAGGTCTACCTTACTGATGCTGAGATCCACGAAAAGATAATGAAATCTAGAAGGAATTGAGAATCGTGTTAGTGAAAGAACCAAAATATTTGCACTATTAATGGTAAAAACATTCCAGAATAGATTTGTAGAGAATAAAATATGATGAAACTAATTAAAATTAAACAAAAAGAAAATGTAGCAACATCAAATAAGAATCACATAAAAAAAATTAGAGGTTCGGCCTTTGATTGCTTATGTCCACTTTGAAGTTTTTGCCTCTTTACTAGTTGAAAATGGATTATTATAGAATTCAGATCGATGGGAATAAAATGAGTATAGTTTAATTATAGAAGATGAAAAATCCAGAAGTAGATCCATTTTCTCAAAGGCAACTATTATTTATAGGAAGCGACAACCTTTGATAGGGTTGAAATTTCGCGAAGAGAATCTTAAGATGAAGACAAGCTTGCCATAAAAATCTGGGCCTATAATTCAACTGCTAATCGGATCGGTACCGATCCACATCAATATCGACCCTCACGTGATTTACATTAACACCGATCTAACTTGGTCTTGAGATAGGGCCTTCAATCTGATGAGGGAGGTCCTCTAAGTTCTAGCTTTGTTGTACTGAAGATAGAGTATTAAGTTGATTTGGTTTCTGCTGAATATCAAGTGATCTATGTTGAACTTGTGTAATGCAAGGTTGAACATCAGTTTGGTTTTTATCCGAAGTATTGAGCTGATTTAGATCTAGTACTTAGTGTGTTATTAAATGTCGTTCTGCATGACTTGGCTTCTTGTTGTTTCATAACTTTATATGTACATAATATCTGGACCTTCGGATCATCATTTTGGATCTTTCACAAATCACGATTATTTCACCATTTGGAGATAGCCTGGTAAAAAGGTCGGGTAACACACAATTTTATATCTAATAATATGTCTATGTTAAGCGCACACAAACACTCCAAAATGGTAACTTATACATATATTTTTCTAGCTAATTAAGATTTAAAATAGTACATTGTTTTGATATTATAAACTTTCCTTTTGTTTAACTCTGGCTATGAATTTGTTATTAATAAAAAAATCGTATAACACTAAAGGTGAATAGAAAATAAACTAAAAAATATACTGTATAATTCAATATTCAAGTATCTCTATTAGCTTAGTTCTCCAATAAAGTTCCCTTTATGATTCAACTAATAGAATCAATGTGGCATCAAGGGTTAGGGCATTAAATTTGATTTAGATTTCGGGTATGAATATGCATACACAATTTATCATGTTTTAATGGTTAGAGAAACTTAAAAAATGTTAGTTTACATGTTAATTTATAATTTGAGGAAAATTTATGTTTCAGACCAATTAAAAAGGAACTACATCTATTAATATTATCTATGAACAAGTTGTGTAGATCCTCTCTACACAACCGTCTTGCTGAAAAAAGGAACTACGTATATATAAGGCATAAAAATTGAGTAAAGAAAACTCTTACCTATGACTTATTTAAGATAACTGAATATTTTTCACATTGATAATAAGTTTTTGCTAAGCGTTCAGCTTATCATAACTGTAGTCTTCTAACGTGGCCTTATTTCATTGAATGCTCAATAATTATAATTTATAAACGACAAAAAAAATAATTAAATGTCGAAGATCAATAAAAATCAATTACCACATTATTGATCTTCTCGATTACATTTTTGCTGTTGACATGTGACTTTTGTTGGATTAATATATTTTACAAAACCATGTTTAATTAGATGTTATAAAAAATTTGTCGTATATATACATATATATACACACACACACAAATATAGGAGGAAGCTTGTAAATGGCAACAGGTGATCGCTTCTCCTGATTTCGTCATGCGTGAGCATTCCTCTATCACTACTTTTATCATTTCTTTCTAATCGTTTTCATATCGTAACCTTCAACGAATTTATTTCATTGATAAGACTTTTGTTTATCTAATTTTAAATTCCACAATTTAAAGTCAGATCTAACTTTTATTCAATAAACGTGAATGGCCAAAAACTTCTACTCTGTACCTAGATCTATGCATCGCCAAGTTTAATTGCAGATCCTGCAGATCCGATGCGAATCTGTTTGAAAACGAGTGGTCAAGCCACTGGAGGAGTTAGGATTTGGCATCGCTGGCGTAAGTGTTGAATCACTCTGACTACTCATAATCGATTTGTCGTTCTTCACCATTTTTGTGTATTTGGTATGTTTGTGGTTCTCATTCTTAGATAACTTGCATACGATTTGGGGTTTATCTGATGATAAGATATAAGTTAGGGTTTAGATGATTTTGGTATGAAATTATATGTTGAAGATAGTTTAAATTTGCGTTTGAATGGTAGAAAGAGATTATGGATTCAACATTATTCCATTACATATGTTTTTTATTCTTGGATTCTAGTACCATCAGTTTAGTATTTAATATCTATGCATCACCTATTCCAGATCTACGAATTTTAGTTGTAGGCTTGGATGGTGTATGATTGATCTGTTTTATCCAAATGTCGAACTATACATATATTTTGCTATAGAAGTTGGGGTTGTAGTGCAGTATTCATTTGCATCTTCATGATTATGATCCAAACGATTCCAGTACTCTAGTGCTATTCTCGAATAGGCTTTATCTGTTATGGTTTCTCTACATCGTGTGTACCCGTTTACGACTGTGGACAACAGGTGATAGATACAAGGCTCTATTTGGTTGTTAGGAATAAGTCAAAGCCATATACTAAGAAGTGTTGTCAGATAATTCTACTGATTTTGTGCGCCATTAGGATACAATTCTGGGATTAGTGTGTTTACTGTTTTGTGGTGATTTTCTGAGTTTAAAATCCAATATACCAATATTGATTACATATGGTTTTTTTTTCTGCAAATGGTACTGGATTTAATCAACATGTTAGAAAACTGCTAAAATTAATCGTTCACCCAGAAGAAACTGGTACCCTTTTATGGTTTCAAGTTGAAGCATGAATCAAAACAGATTTAGAAATCCAGTTTTATGCATCACTTTTTTCTTATATTTTTGCTGGTTGTGCCACATGGACTTGGCAGAAGTGACTAAATATATGGGATGAGTTATGGGTTTGTAGAAAGCACACAGTAGGTTTACAGTCCAATTTTGTGCAGTTTTACCCAGGTTCAGAAATTCATCAAGTATTCTTATTTAAAACATGCTTCTGGAATTTGTTCTGATCGACATGCAGTTTTCTTTGACATCTTTGTGTATTACGTATGGGATATCATTAGAGTGAAGATGTGTGTACTGCATTTAGGTGCTAATTGTTTCAAGGGTAGTGATCTTCAGTTAATGATCATGCGCAATTATCCATAGGAGATGTATTTACTTTAGTTTCAGTACATTTACGCTCATAGAAAAATAGAAACAAAAACATAAAAATACAGTTTAACCGTATTAAGCTAACCATGCTCATACTAATTCGTTGGCATTTCGCTGAACAGATTCCCTATGTCATAATAATCTATTTTGGTTACATGTAAAACAATAAGCATGCATTTTATTATATGCTATATGTAACCGTCTTATTTTCCTTTTAACAGAAGCCTACTATTCCTGCTAAGTGTAACGGGCGGTGGTTTTCTAAAATTAGGAGACCCAACAAAAACCATCATATATACAGTAGCAAATATACCAAAAGATAATTATATATATATATATATATTTATATATAAAGAGAGAGGAGCGTTTCGCTACACCTCTTATATTGCAGGTGAACTCTCCCCCTTAATTTCCACTACCTATTTCTCCACTCATTCTCTCTCTTTCCATTTCAGTATTATTTCTTAGTGGGAAGAGAGATAATGAGTGGGGAAATGAGTGCTGCAGATTAAGGGGGAGAGTTCACGTGCAATATAAGAGGTGTAGCGGAACGCTTCTCTCATATATATGTATATATATATATATATATATATATATATAAAGTTCAATATGTACCGATTTGTATTCTTATTCCTTATTCACTCCTACTGCATACGCTTGATCCTCCATTTTTAGTTGAATTTTGCATTTTAACCCTTTAATTTATTTCCATACCAAATGCCATTGTCACTAGTTTTAACTTCTGTCTCTTTTACTTCACCTACTTTACTGACTTTCATATCCTACTTAATAATCAATAGCTATCTATATCAATTCTTATTGCTATAGAGAAAAATTTCTTGATTAATTTTCCAAAACCCTAATTCCAGCCTCATTTACATAAAGATACGGTATGTTTCCATAACAATGGATCATATTCCCTTTCATTCATGGATGCCTCAGCCATCCTCACATCCATATGTTAGCTTCCATACTAATCAACTTTGAAGATGGTTTTTGTAATGACTCATATTTTACGTATTGGAGGATCATAAAATAATTCTATTTTATTCACATGAGGTCATATCATTCTCATATTTTAACATATGGTTAGCATGACGGCCCATAACTATCTGTTGCCTTTGTCAAGTATCAATTTAGTACTTTTGCAATACACTATATACTATAGCATGCACATTATAATACATAAATGTTGACAGTCATTGCAGATATACTATAACATAATATGACAATGTGTATACCACTAGGCATTTCAGCACACTGCCATAAATATTCATAGCATGTCTGACTGGTTGTACTTCTGAAAAGACACAAATAAGAAATAGTATTTCATGATGGTTTCCCCTAGCTATTTGTTAGTGTTTCCCTAGGCATTAGTCTTGGTAGACTTGCCTTGGGGCCGAATCTGGGTTAGTTAGGATGTTTTACACATCTACAATTTTTATTGGATTTTTTATGGCCATTTTATTCCAATTTGACTGTATCTTTTTATTGGTACATAATTAGATGTTCAAACCTGTGTCAATGAAATTTTTTGATGGTTGGTCATTTCGTAGAGTGGTTACATTAATGATTTAGTTAAGCTGTTAGGAAGATACATCAGTTTTAAGTTTTCAGGACGGTTGGCAGATTTGATTAGCAGCTAGTGGACTGATTAGGTTAGTTCATTAAGGCTAATGACCTGTAGTATAAATAAGGATTGAAGCGATTGGGTTAACCTCTACTCTTTATTTTTCCTAGCAGCCGCAAGAACTAAGATTCTCTAGTTCTTTCTCCCAAAATCTTATAACACACTGTAAATCACTTCTAATCTCCTCTAAACACATTCTAGAGATTAGATCATCATTTATCTATATATTTTGCATCATCTGAAGGCTATTTACATCCATTTCCTTATTGCCCAAAACATATTAGATCTTCATAGATTCATTGGTTTGGTGAGTGATTTAGATCTCTCACTATATTATATTACATTATATGCTTAGATTAGGTGCTTTATCACATTCATCAAACCATGGTCATTTATGTTTATTTCAGCTTTGTAACCTTAAAGGAAGTAGTGGAAAATGGATTAAAATGATAAGTTTAGATTCATTTACATATGTAAATATACACTAAATCTATGCATATACATGATTTTTCATGTTCTTTATGAATTAAAGTGTTTTAATATGCTTATCGATTCATATGTTTGTTGTTTGAATTATTGTTTTTTTTTGTATGTTATGCTTGATTTGGTGTGCTAGTATCGGCAAAATTAGGTTTTGGAATGTAGTTTAAAGCGCAATCTGTGTAGTTAAAGCCCCGCTATAGCCCTGTAAAATCCCCGCTATAACCCATAGCGCCCTTTTACCGCTACGATATTTCTATTTAGCACCAATGATGTGACGATCCCAAAACCCCGTGACACGGTGTTAAGGATAATCATTGGAATATAACACATTAATCATCATTAGCAGATCACAGATAATAGCATAAACAGAAAATAGAATAATTTACAAACATATGACAGCGGAATCATATAGATAACATCACATCAGAGAAGCACAGTACAGGATACAACTTAGTGCATAATGATACATAATCAGTCACCATCGCCTGAGGCGGAATCATACATAAAGAGTACACAAAAGGAATACCAGTCTACATCGCCAGTGGCGGAATCATAATATAGATACAATAATGGCGGAGAAAATCCAAGTCAGCACGGTGTAGTCAAGCCTCGCCATGAGCCAAAAGGTGCGTCAGAAACCTGTAACTAGGCTGCCCGTGTGAAAATGAGGGCACCCGAGTTTGCAAGGTGAAACAAACTACGAGTCAGTCATGGGACTGGTATGAGAAATCTATTCAACTTATTAACAACAATAATAAGGCAAATCAAAGGACCACGCCACTTTCGCGGAACGGGTTTACTCCAATGAGTGCTCGTGCATGAAATAAAGTAAATGATTAAATCAACGCAATGCTTTTTATAAAATGAAGCCATTATAAGACTCAGGTCCCATCACACAATGCAACGCAAGCCGGGGGATAGAGTTTTTACCTTATAATGGTCAAAGATGCTTCATACGAATAAACAAAAGTGCTTGATATTATTACTAGTGCATATATTTTTCAAAAGCGATTTCAATCATAAATATCAATCATAGGCGGCATAAATGACCCATACCACTATGTCGCCATACTAGTAATACAATCACAACCGCACATATCGTATTGGAAATTGGATTCCTTCATGAGTCGAGGCAAGGGGCAAGCTCCTCTCCGTTCGAGACACTCTAGCAAATGTCCCAGGACCGCACACAGCAATCCCCTGGATCCTCCAAGGCCGGTCCTCTCTTACTTTTGAGGATTGGCAATTCCTGAACACACGTTTCCCGGTCCTTACAGACCTATAATCGAGGCGCCTCGCATTCCAACAACCACACAGGTGAAAAGTAGATATAAATGTCAGGGCTGGGAGGTCACTGACACCACCATAGCTAGAAAGAAACGTCATGCACTCCTTGGGTCCTTCTCCCGTTTTTGACTCATACCGGGGTGTGAGGCTCACGAATTCACGTTATACACCAAGCTACGTCACACAGACCGTGCTTTGATCATCAACCACAAGACTTTGCTTTGCAACAGAAGCCTTGATCATATGCCACTTAGGCGTGCCACACAGGCAATCCACTCCATGCGACTGGTTTCTGTCAATACATAACCTCTGAGCTCGTACGTCTCAGAGAAGGGCGTTAAGCAAGAGAATAAATTCTCCGCCGCCAAATAGATATATATTTAACAGAGATCAATCAACACAGAACAAAATCCAATGTCAGACACACAGTCCATTTACAAGTCCGTTCTGGGTCTGAACGAAACCGGAGGCACCAATTCCTCGCATATCCGTACAATCAACAATGTGTTTGGACGGCTACTACTTCAATTCCTTCATGGTAGCTACTCCAATCACGAGCATCAGTAGCGCCCATCCATCCAATGTGGAGATCGTCGGTCTTCAGTCGTCTTCGACTTCTCAACGTCGGTCGATTATTTGAAATGAGATAAACTCGGCCTTTTCAAATAACCCACGTATATTTAGATTTTCAAATCAATTATTCACATGGTTGGACTATTCAACATTCACATTTCAGTTATTTAGTTATAATTTTCATGTCGAATACATTCAACCATCACATATCAAGCAAACACAACAAAATTGGTTCATTTTCACTCTATATCGTCTATAGCACTTTATAACGATACATCGCCATTTTTATTTAATTTAAAACGGCCATAATTAATTAAACGACGTTTTAGGTCGTTTCGAGGCACTGGCGCTGCTTTCCACTAATTTTGTTTTACACATATAGGAAAATCTAACCGTTGGATCTTCACAAATTTTACATCATTAGGAAGGTCTTTTCAAAACGAATCCAACGGTTCCAGTTTTGGGAAAATCCGACGGTCGGATCTTCCACACTAACCATTTGAAGTTACGATTTCAATTTACGAACTACAGCGTCGTTATTCGATTTAATTTAATTATATTTATATATATATAAATATAATCGTTTCTGGCGCTGTTTTTCACTAATTTTGAATTAAACATTCCAGACAATCCAACCGTCGGATCTTCACAAAGTTGGTGCCGTTGGAAAGATATCTCCAAGGCGAACCCAACGGTTGAGGTTTCGGGAAAATCCAATGGTCGGATCTTCCGCACTAGTCGTTTGAAATCACGGTTTCAAAATATGAACTGCACGGCCACGTTTCGTTTTAATTATATTTATATTTATATAAATATAGTTCATTCAATGATTTCCATATCGTTTTCACTTCAAATATTTTTCTAACACCCTAAAATTTTGGAAAATTTCGCCATAACCTCCCCTGCACCGGGAGCATCGGGAAATCGCAAATAGCGTTCCCGGTCCTTCTAATCTCAAAAAGAAAAAGAAAAAGCCAAGCGGCTAGCCAACAGGATCATAAAATCATCACCCAAACAAAACAGTAAATGTGTACCTATTTGTCGGGCACAAAATTTTATTCCTCTTCTCTAGCCCCTTTGTTATAACCTGTTCAATGAATATGCATGTACATATATATACAGTTCCTATCATTTATCATTTTCTATTCAACTTCATATTTGATTTCTGTTTGGTTTAAAAACACCATTCATTCTAATGTTACATAAATAGGTGCAAATCATTTCATTAGCTAATTAATGAATATTTCAACTCATATATGTTTATTTTGAACAAGTGGCTATTTTTAACACTTCACATTTCAAGGATGATAATTTTGGCGAACTAAAATAGATTTCAACACATGACTATTTTATTTAGTTCTTATGCATGTTAAAAATAATATTTCTATCACAAATATTTATTTCAACGTCCGCATATCTTTAGCATATCACACATATGATAAAAATGATATTTTTATCATTTAAAATATTTATTCAACCAATGTATGGTTTCAACATTCCATAGTTTCAATAAAAATGTAATTTTTATCGCTCAATCTTTTTATTCAACACATGAACCTTTCCACTACACACATTTCTCAACAAATGAGCATTTCCACACAAGGACATTTTATTTATGTTGTTCTTATTAGAAAGATGATATTTTGATTGTTGAAACTATTTATATAAGGCGAATATTTTTCATACTTCATACATATATAAAAATGTGATTTTTATTGTTTAAGCACTTCATTCATTCACAAATGAATTTAATTTTCATACAACACTTTTCAACACATGAACAATTTCCATACATGGACATAGTTTCAATATATGACTTTAATTTCAATGCATGTAAAATAATTTCATCATATGAAAATAATTCTAACACACAAAGATTATTCAAAATTTCGGCAGCATAACGGCAGGGTAGTTAAAACCGGCACCGTCCCTAGTACGGCTCCTCGCTCTACCTTAAAACCTCGCGGTTTTTGACAATGGGGATTCATGCATCTAATTCGCACGCAGGCGGCATGTTTATATTTATTTCATTTCCACAAACTAATCCTATGTGGTTTCAACCAAATATTTTCCAATCACAAACGGGTATTTTTCAACCACAATCAATTCAATATCAACCACAAACAATCCCAAACAACAATTCGCCGTCAATCAATTTTCACAACCATTTCAACCAATAAATATCGTCCATGGTTTGTGGACGAGGGGGCGTATATATATATATATATATTTATATATAGCAATTCACTTTTATTTCCACACATATATATATATGTAAATAAATTGAAGAGTGAGAAATTCTCACCAATAGCTATCCAATAACACGACTCTTCCTTTATAGAAATCTTCGCCTATTTCGCCTTCTTGTCGCTTTCGTTGCCCGTATTCTCTACATAGGTAAAAATCGAATTTTTACTATGTTATTCAATATATAAAGATTGCATTTTGACTTCGCTATCAAATATATAAAGATTATATTTTTATTATTCCCATGATGTAAAAATTATATTTTAAAAATACAAAAATCATATCTTACTCCTTTTACCTAATAAAAATCCCGTCTTTTTCTCTTTTTTAAAAATATGATCTTTATTTTTGCAAGTTCAAATCTTTTTCTTTTAAAAGATTAAACTTTTTCTATTTCAAAGTTTAAAATAAAATCAGTTTTTATTTCCTTAAAAAAAATCAGTTTTTATATCTTTAAAAATCAGTTTTTATATTCTTTTTAAATCAGTTTTTAAATTCTTTTTAAATCAGTTTTTAAATTCTTTATAAATCAGTTTTTAAATCTTTAAAAATTCAGTTTTTAAATCTTTAAAAATTCAGTTTTTAAATTCTTTTACAAATTCAGAAATTAGTTTTTAAATCATTTTTAAATCAGTTTTTGCAAAACAAAAATAAAAATAAAAATAAAATAACCTAAATGCTCACCGTAGCCTGCGAAGGGGAGGGAAGAAGAAGGCGTCGGCGGCAGGGTGGTGTTGTTCGGTGGTGGCGGCTTCGAGGTAAGGGCGGCGGCTTCGAGGTGAGGGCGGCGGCTTCGAGGTAAGGGCGGGGTCTTCGGGGTAAGGGCGGCGGCTTCGAGGGTTGCGCACTGGGAGGAGGAGGCTGGACGGAGGGCGGCGGCTTCGATAGGTTTAGGTTCTCTTTTTTTTTTTCGTTTCTGATTAATGAATCGGGGGGGGGGGGGGGGGCCAAGAAGAAGAAAAGGGAGGGAATAATATATATATTTTTTATTATTTAATTATTTAATTTTGCAAAAAGGTTGACTTTTACATACGACCTCGAAACGAGGCCCACCGCCTGTCGTCCATAGCGTTTTACCCCCATTCCGAACACAATGAAATATGTATCGTAAGCTGATTTGATCGTTACAAGCAGTTTCCGTTGAATTTACATTTAAATCCTTATGTTGAATTTTAAACGTACATTTCAAATTACCGGGGTCACATACTAACTAGAAAAATTCCAGAAAAATATTTTCTAGTTTCGTATTGACGATACGGTCCTAACAAAACTAGTTTCGTCGAATTCTGAGACCGTTTGAAAAATGGTCAATTTCCAGTCGATTAAATTCAACAGAAACTGGTCAAACGCGTTTTCTTTTGCTACGCTCACATATTGATTCGAAAAATTATGAAATTCGAAACCTAGCAATAGTTTGACATCCCGGACCCAACAAAAGTGGTTTCGTCCAATTCCGAGGCCGTTTGCAAAATATCAATTTTCCAGGCCTATATATTCTATATACCGACTCTTCTGAAAATTCATTCGGCCATAACTTTTGATTCCCGTTATGAAACTTCGATTTTTCAGATTCGTTAGAAAGGTATTGACTAACAGATTTAAATATTTTTGGTCTCACTAAAATCCGTTATATTTTCCACCCTGCACAGTCAGTCAAAGTATGAATTCAAATTTTCAAACTGACTTACTATCCTTAACTTACTATTTTATTGAAATATTCTATTTCAATGGTTCAAATTGCTTTGAAATAATCAATTTAAAAATTTTAAATTGGCTCGTATTTTCCGGGTTATTACAATCTCCCCTACTTAAAACTTTTCGTCCTCGAAAAGGAAACAACAATAAAGTAGGAAATAAAATGTAAATGCCAAGTATGGTAAAGGTACCTTGCACCGGAGTTAGTCAGAGATATCCACTCTGCATTTGGGGTAAGCTTGCTTAATGCTTTCCTCAGTTTCCCAAGTACAGTCTCTAGGATCACTGCTCCACTGCACATTAACTAAATGAACCTTTTTGCTTCTGAGTTCTCTGGTTTCTTTGCCAACAATTTTTAATGGCTCTCTTCTGAGTGCTAATTCTGGAGTTATCTCCACATCCTGTTGCGCTGCTTCTTCTACAACAAGATCCGGATCATGCACATGTCTCCTAAGTTGAGATACGTGAAATACATTGTGCACTCCAGGCAACCAATCTGGCAATTGAACCCTATAAGCAAGAGTTCCAATTCGCTCAAGTATAGGAAAGGGACCAATAAATCTCGGTGCCAACTTCCCAGTCTTTCCAAATCTGATTACTCCTCTCATCGGAGAAACCTTTAAATAAACATGATCACCAACAGCAAATGTCAAATCTCTCCTTCTAAAGTCTGCATAACTTTTCTGTCGGCTTTGGGCGGTTTTCAATCGCTTCTTGATGAAGTCCACTTTATCAGATGCTTCCCTAATCATATCGGGTCCTAGTACAAGTCTGTTGCCAGGTTCTACCCAACATGCTGGAGATCTGCAGGGTCTGCCATATAATGCTTCAAATGGTGACATCCTCAAACTTGCTTGATAGCTATTGTTATATGAGAATTCTGCCAAATGCAAATGATCTTCCCATGACCCACCAAAATCGATTATACAAGCCCGCAATAAATCTTCTAGAATTCTATTCACCCGCTCAGTTTGGCCATCTGTTTGGGGGTGATAAGCGGTGCTCATATTCAGTTTTGTCCCCAATTCTGTCTGGAAAGCCTCCCAAAACTTGCTACTAAATAGGGGATCTCTATCACTGACTATGCTGATGGGAATTCCATGCAGCTTAACAATTTCTTTGAAATATATCTGTGCTAGACTTTGGGCAGTTCTATTGGACCTGACAGGTATAAAATGGGCAGTCTTCATGAAGCGATCTACGATTACCCAAATACTGTCATTACCCTTCTTGGTTCGCGGCAAACCATCTATGAAATCCATGGAAATCTGTTCCCATTTCCAGCCTGGGACTTCCAACGGTTGCAACAATCCAGCTAGCTTCTGTTGGTCACTCTTGACCAATTGACAAGTAGGGCATCTGCTAACATACAAAGAAATATCCCTTTTCATTGCCTTCCACCAGAAAGTGCGTTTGATATCGTTGTACATTTTACTCACCCCAGGATGGATGCAAAATTTGGATTTATGGCATTCATCTAGCACTTCTCTTCGAAGGCCTGGAATATTTGGGATGCAAATTCTGTTATTTAACCTGAGAACCCCCTTATTGTCAATACGGAAACTCGTGGTTTCACCTTCCTGGACTCTCTTACTGATTCTCTGAATGAATTCATCTTCTTTCTGAAGGGCTGAAATCCTATCAATCAATCCAGGTGTAATTATAAGATGGGCAACAATTGCGGTTTTTCTACTAAGTGCATCCGCTACTACGTTAGCTTTTCCCGGCGTATACAGGATATCAAGATCATATGCTGCAAGAAATTCTAGCCAACGCTGCTGTCTCAGATTCAGATCTTTCTGGGTATATAAATACTTCAATGATTGGTGATCTGTGTACAGTATAAATTTCTCGCCCAACAAGTAATGCCTCCAGATTTTCAAGGCAAAAACGATGGCTAGCAACTCAAGATCATGAGTCACATAATTCTTTTCATGCGGTTTCAATTGGCGGCTTGCATAAGCGACTCCTTGGCCTATCTGCATTAACACTGCACCAAGACCTCTAATAGAAGCATCTGTCCAAACCGTTAAATCCTGATTGCCATCAATAATAGTTAACACTGGAGCGGTGGTCAGCTTCGATTTCAATTCCTGGAAAGCTTCTTCACAGTCGGAAGTCCACTTAATCTTCTCATGTTTTTTTGTGAGCTTCGTTAACGGACCGGATATCTTCGAAAAATCCTTAACGAACTTTCGATAATAACTAGCCAATCCCATAAAACTTCTAACTTCTGTGGGAGTAGTGGGTTGTTTCCAGTCTTGAATCGCTATTATTTTGCTTGGGTCAACAGAAATTCCTTTCCCTGACACAACATGGCCAAGAAATTTGACTTCTTCTTGCCAGAAGACACATTTAGAGAATTTGGCTTTGAAGACGTTCTTCCTTAGAATCTCCAATACTTGTTCTAAGTGTTTTTCATGCTCGGGTTTTGATTTGGAGTAGATTAAAATATCATCGATGAATACGAGGACAAATTTATTCAGAACTCCCCTGAACACTCTATTCATTAGATCGACAAAGTATGCTGGAGCGTTACATAGGCCAAACGGCATTACTAACCATTCATAAAATATGTCTGGACCTCTGAAAGCGGTCAAAGGAACGCACTCTTCTGCTATTCTCAATTGATGAAAACCTGTAGCTAGGTCCATTCGGGAAAATACTTTCGCCCCATTCAATTGGTCTAGCAAATCATCAATGCGGGGTAATGGATATTTATTTTTGAGCGTCTGTTTATTGAGGTCTCGGTAATCAACACATAATCTAAGAGTACCGTCTGACTTTGGGACAAACACAACAGCTGCACCCCAATTAGAAAAACTCGGTCTGATTAGACCTTTCCACAACAGTTGACGAGTTTGATCGCCTAATTCTTCTTTTTCTTTCGGAGTCATTCTACGGATTGGATGTACTACGGGTCTGGCATTAGGAATTAGATCGATTCGGAATTCTATTTCTCTTTGCGGAGGTAAGTTTTCAACTTCTTCAAACACATCCGCATAGTTGCTAACAATCGGAATCTTTTCTATGGAGGTGGGAATAAGTTCTAATGCTGACCAAAATTCTTCTCTATTCGGATTCGAACCATGACAGGGAATATATATATATGTCCAAGCTCCGTTCGGATTTTAACAATTCTTTCCGCACACTTCACTTCAGCTTCATATTTCGTTAACCAATCTAGCCCGAGAATAATATCGAATTCGGAAAAATCCATAATGATTAAATCAAAAGGAAATTTATAGAAAGAATAGGAGATTGGCACTCTACAATATAAACCGAGAGTAACTGGACCCCCTATCGGGTTATGAACTTCAACCGATTCTTTAAGCTTTCGCTGTTTTAACTTTAATTTGTGCACTGTGTTTCTAGCAATAAAACTACGCGATGCACCTGTGTCAAATAATACAAAAACAGGAATATTCTTAATTGTAAGGGTACCTCCCAAAACATCGGGTTTACCTGCTCCGTCGGAAGCAGCTGGCGGGCTAGACCCGTCATAGACATGAGCTACAGTAGCTTTCTTCAGCAAAGGACAGTCTTTGACCAGATGGTCGGTCTTGCGACAGTTGAAGCACGAGCGAGGGTTCTGAGAGCCTTGGCTCGAGCCTTGAGAATTTGTTTTCTGCCTCTTCGGAGCTGTGCAGACGTTTGAGTAGTGCCCCGGCTTACCACAATTAAAGCAATTTCCTCTTGGCGGCTTGCCAGTCTGAGGCTTTGAAGATGCTGCTTGGCTTGACTCGCCTTGATTTACAGCAGGCTTGCGCTTGTTTCCTGCTTGGCTTCTAGCGCGATCCTGATCCAGATGCCTTTGATCAAGGTCTTCATAGTTGCATGTCATCTCCACTAGCTCGTTGAAATCCAGCTTGACATGGGCCATGGCTCTATCATGATATTGTCGTCTTAGTCCAAAGATAAACCTCTTATTTTTGGATTTCGCGGTAGCAACGAGTTCTGGAGCATAGGGCGACAACATTGTGAATTTGTTCAGATAATCTTGCACGGAAAGATCCCCTTGCTGGAGATTGGCGAAGTCATCGTGCATTCTTTCTAGAGCTTGTTCTGGGACATATTTCTCCTTGAAGAGTTCTTTGAATCCATCCCATGTTCTTCCAGCTTCTCTATTCTCGGCGGTAAGAGATTCCCACCATAATTCGGCTTGTTCCTGCATAAGCCAGGCGCCCATAATAGCTTTGTCTTCGTCTCCTAGCCTTAGGCCTTCAAGGATTTTCTCGCATGTTTTGAGCCATGCAAGGGCCTCTATTACGGTGCCAGTTCCCGAGAAGGTCTTGCCTCCTAAGTTCTTATATCTCTTAGCTACTCGGTCAAGCTCGAAGTATTGAGCTGCCGGAGGTTGTATCAAAGGTCCTTCTTGAGCTGGGATTTCTCCCCTTCCTCGACCTCGGCCGGCACGGCCTCCTCTAGCGGCGGCTGCTCTGGTAGCCATTTGTCAAATTCTGTATAAGTAACGAAAAAGTCAGTTAACAGAAATAATAGTCTATTGCATAGTTAAGCAGAAATTCCTACGGAAAGATAACGATGGACTGATCAATTGTTTTTGCTATTCTGCTCAGCTCATTCTAGGACTTTACTAGTCCTATCTCTAATGAGCGACTCGCCTTAGAATACTACTGATTCTATTTTGACGAAGTGTTTAATGTGTTAGACTCCAGAACTAAGGTTAACCAAAGCTCTGATACCAGCTGTGACGATCCCAAAACCCCGTGACACGGTGTTAAGGATAATCATTGGAATATAACACATTAATCATCATTAGCAGATCACAGATAATAGCATAAACAGAAAATAGAATAATTTACACACATATGACAGCGGAATCATATAGATAACATCACATCAGAGAAGCACAGTACAGGATACAACTTAGTGCATAATGATACATAATCAGTCACCATCGCCTGAGGCGGAATCATACATAAAGAGTACACAAAAGGAATATCAGTCTACATCGCCAGTGGCGGAATCATAATATAGATACAATAATGGCGGAGAAAATCCAAGTCAGCACGGTGTAGTCAAGCCTCGCCATGAGCCAAAAGGTGCGTCAGAAACCTGTAACTAGGCTGCCCGTGTGAAAATGAGGGCACCCGAGTTTGTAAGGTGAAACAAACTACGAGTCAGTCATGGGACTGGTATGAGAAATCTATTCAACTTATTAACAACAATAATAAGGCAAATCAAAGGACCACGCCACTTTTGCGGAACGGGTTTACTCCAATGAGTGCTCGTGCATGAAATAAAGTAAATGATTAAATCAACGCAATGCTTTTTATAAAATGAAGCCATTATAAGACTCAGGTCCCATCACACAATGCAACGCAAGCCGGGGGATAGAGTTTTTACCTTATAATGGTCAAAGATGCTTCATACGAATAAACAAAAGTGCTTGATATTATTACTAGTGCATATATGTTTCAAAAGCGATTTCAATCATAAATATCAATCATAGGCGGCATAAATGACCCATACCACTATGTCGCCATACTAGTAATACAATCACAACCGCACATATCGTATTGGAAATTGGATTCCTTCATGAGTCGAGGCAAGGGGCAAGCTCCTCTCCGTTCGAGACACTCTAGCAAATGTCCCAGGACCGCACACAGCAATCCCCTGGATCCTCCAAGGCCGGTCCTCTCTTACTTTTGAGGATTGGCAATTCCTGAACACACGTTTCCCGGTCCTTACAGACCTATAATCGAGGCGCCTCGCATTCCAACAACCACACAGGTGAAAAGTAGATATAAATGTCAGGGCTGGGAGGTCACTGACACCACCATAGCTAGAAAGAAACGTCATGCACTCCTTGGGTCCTTCTCCCGTTTTTGACTCATACCGGGGTGTGAGGCTCACGAATTCACGTTATACACCAAGCTACGTCACACAGACCGTGCTTTGATCATCAACCACAAGACTTTGCTTTGCAACAGAAGCCTTGATCATATGCCACTTAGGCGTGCCACACAGGCAATCCACTCCAGGCGACTGGTTTCTGTCAATACATAACCTCTGAGCTCGTACGTCTCAGAGAAGGGCGTTAAGCAAGAGAATAAATTCTCCGCCGCCAAACAGATATATATTTAACAGAGATCAATCAACACAGAACAAAATCCAATGTCAGACACACAGTCCATTTACAAGTCCGTTCTGGGTCTGAACGAAACCGGAGGCACCAATTCCTCGCATATCCGTACAATCAACAATGTGTTTGGACGGCTACTACTTCAATTCCTTCATGGTAGCTACTCCAATCACGAGCATCAGTAGCGCCCATCCATCCAATGTGGAGATCGTCGGTCTTCATCGTCTTCGACTTCTCAACGTCGGTCGATTATTTGAAATGAGATAAACTCGGCCTTTTCAAATAACCCACGTATATTTAGATTTTCAAATCAATTATTCACATGGTTGGACTATTCAACATTCACATTTCAGTTATTTAGTTATAATTTTCATGTCGAATACATTCAACCATCACATATCAAGCAAACACAACAAAATTGGTTCATTTTCACTCTATATCGTCTATAGCACTTTATAACGATACATCGCCATTTTTATTTAATTTAAAACGGCCATAATTAATTAAACGACGTTTCAGGTCGTTTCGATGCACTGGCGCTGCTTTCCACTAATTTTGTTTTACACATATAGGAAAATCTAACCGTTGGATCTTCACAAATTTTACATCATTAGGAAGGTCTTTTCAAAACGAATCCAACGGTTCCAGTTTTGGGAAAATCCGACGGTCGGATCTTCCACACTAACCATTTGAAGTTACGATTTCAATTTACGAACTGCAGCGTCGTTATTCGATTTAATTTAATTATATTTATATATATATAAATATAATCGTTTCTGGCGCTGTTTTTCACTAATTTTGAATTAAACATTCCAGACAATCCAACCGTCGGATCTTCACAAAGTTGGTGCCGTTGGAAAGATATCTCCAAGGCGAACCCAACGGTTGAGGTTTCGGGAAAATCCAATGGTCGGATCTTCCGCACTAGTCGTTTGAAATCACGGTTTCAAAATATGAACTGCACGGCCACGTTTCATTTTAATTATATTTATATATTTATATAAATATAGTTCATTCAATGATTTCCATATCGTTTTCACTTCAAATATTTTTCTAACACCCTAAAATTTTGGAAAATTTCGCCATAACCTCCCCTGTACCGGGAGCATCGGGAAATCGCAAATAGCGTTCCCGGTCCTTCTAATCTCAAAAAGAAAAAGAAAAAGCCAAGCGGCTAGCCAACAGGCTCATAAAATCATCACCCAAACAAAACAGTAAATGTGTACCTATTTGTCGGGCACAAAATTTTATTCCTCTTCTCTAGCCCCTTTGCTATAACCTGTTCAATGAATATGCATGTACATATATATACAGTTCCTATCATTTATCATTTTCTATTCAACTTCATATTTGATTTCTGTTTGGTTTAAAAACACCATTCATTCTAATGTTACATAAATAGGTGCAAATCATTTCATTAGCTAATTAATGAATATTTCAACTCATATATGTTTATTTTGAACAAGTGGCTATTTTTAACACTTCACATTTCAAGGATGATAATTTTGGCGAACTAAAATAGATTTCAACACATGACTATTTTATTTAGTTCTTATGCATGTTAAAAATAATATTTCTATCACAAATATTTATTTCAACGTCCGCATATCTTTAGCATATCACACATATGATAAAAATGATATTTTTATCATTTAAAATATTTATTCAACCAATGTATGGTTTCAACATTCCATAGTTTCAATAAAAATGTAAATTTTATCGCTCAATCTTTTTATTCAACACATGAACCTTTCCACTACACACATTTCTCAACAAATGAGCATTTCCACACATGGACATTTTATTTATGTTGTTCTTATTAGAAAGATGAAATTTTGATTGTTGAAACTATTTATATAAGGCGAATATTTTTCATGCTTCATACATATATAAAAATGTGATTTTTATTGTTTAAGCACTTCATTCATTCACAAATGAATTTAATTTTCATACAACACTTTTCAACACATGAACAATTTCCATACATGGACATAGTTTCAATATATGACTTTAATTTCAATGCATGTAAAATAATTTCATCATATGAAAATAATTCTAACACACAAAGATTATTCAAAATTTCGGCAGCATAACGGTAGGGTAGTTAAAACCGGCACCGTCCCTAGTACGGCTCCTCGCTCTACCTTAAAACCTCGCGGTTTTTGACAATGGGGATTCATGCATCTAATTCGCACGCAGGCGGCATGTTTATATTTATTTCATTTCCACAAACTAATCCTATGTGGTTTCAACCAAATATTTTCCAATCACAAACGGGTATTTTTCAACCACAATCAATTCAATATCAACCACAAACAATCCCAAACAACAATTCGCCGTCAATCAATTTTCACAACCATTTCAACCAATAAATATCGTCCATGGTTTGTGGACGAGGGGGCGTATATATATATATAAATATTTATATATAGCAATTCACTTTTATTTCCACACATATATATATATATAAAAATAAATTGAAGAGTGAGAAATTCTCACCAATAGCTATCCAATAACACGACTCTTCCTTTATAGAAATCTTCGCCTATTTCGCCTTCTTGTCGCTTTCGTTGCCCGTATTCTCTACATAGGTAAAAATCGAATTTTTACTATGTTATTCAATATATAAAGATTGCATTTTGACTTCGCTATCAAATATATAAAGATTATATTTTTATTATTCCCATGATGTAAAAATTACATATCTTACTCCTTTTACCTAATAAAAATCCCGTCTTTTTCTCTTTTTTAAAAATATGATCTTTATTTTTGCAAGTTCAAATCTTTTTCTTTTAAAAGATTAAACCTTTTTCTATTTCAAAGTTTAAAATAAAATCAGTTTTTATTTCCTTAAAAAAAATCAGTTTTTATATCTTTAAAAATCAGTTTTTATATTCTTTTTAAATCAGTTTTTAAATTCTTTTTAAATCAGTTTTTAAATTCTTTATAAATCAGTTTTTAAATCTTTAAAAATTCAGTTTTTAAGTCTTTAAAAATTCAGTTTTTAAATCTTTAAAAATTCAGTTTTTAAATTCTTTTACAAATTCAGAAATTAGTTTTTAAATCATTTTTAAATCAGTTTTTGCAAAACAAAAATAAAAATAAAATAACCTAAATGCTCACCGTAGCCTGCGAAGGGGAGGGAAGAAGAAGGCGTCGGCGGCAGGGTGGTGTTGTTCGGTGGTGGCGGCTTCGAGGTAAGGGCGGCGGCTTCGAGGTGAGGGCGGCGGCTTCGAGGTAAGGGCGGGGTCTTCGGGGTAAGGGCGGCGGCTTCGAGGGTTGCGCACTGGGAGGAGGAGGCTGGACGGAGGGCGGCGGCTTCGATAGGTTTAGGTTCTCTTTTTTTTTTTTTTCGTTTCTGATTAATGAATCGGGGGGGCCAAGAAGAAGAAAAGGGAGGGAATAATATATATTTTTTTATTATTTAATTATTTAATTTTGCAAAAAGGTTGACTTTTACATACGACCTCGAAACGAGGCCCACCGCCTGTCGTCCATAGCGTTTTCCCCCCATTCCGAACACAATGAGATATGTATCGTAAGCTGATTTGATCGTTACAATCAGTTTCCGTTGAATTTACATTTAAATCCTTATGTTGAATTTTAAACGTACATTTCAAATTACCGGGGTCACATACTAACTAGAAAAATTCTGTAACGACCCAGATTTTTCGTCGATTAATTTTAAATATTTAATATAGTTTTAAATATTGAATTTATAATATAAATGGTATTTTATTCGATTACCGATTAAATAATCGAAATACGATTTAATTTGATAATTATCGAAATAAGAGAACTAAACAATTTAATTCAAAGGTAAAATTGAATCGAAACAGTTTAGATGATCAATGTATATATACGATTTAAAAATGAACAATGATAATTGAGATTTATTTTTAAATTTATTTGTTTTGAATTTAAATTGATTTAATATGGCTATTTTAAATATACGTTCAAAATAAATGGTATAATCCATTTCGTTGAATTCAAAATAGGGAATACCGTTGGGGATATCGGTCGTCACGTTAAAATAACTGTTCGAGAGTGCAAATTAGGGACAATGAGATATTTTGGAATTTTATACTATATCAAATCCTTTAGCCGACCTAGATTACAACACAAAATCCTACTCTCGTACTTAAAGCCGACAACCATTTTCCCATCGCAGACATACTCCTCTTCCTTGAGCTGAAATATTTGCCCTCTTCCTTTACGGTAAAGTAAAACAAGATTTTTATGGCTTTGTACCTCCTGTCCCCTGTCGCACTTCTATAAATTGAAGCCGTCACCTTCATTTTCCAGACGAACGAAAATAAATCCAACTCCTTTTTCATTTTTCCCTAAATCAATCGAAACCGTTCTCATCTATATATATATATATATATATAATAAAAAAGGAAAGAAATCGAAATCAAATGTAAACCGCATTCATCAAGCTTCATAGGCCCATAGTTCTTCAGGTCGATCGCGATTTCTGGAGCACGGAGTTTGAGGCAACTCAGGCGATTTGGGGTAATTCGAGTATGGATTTAGACTCAAGGAAGAAAATACCATCTCCTGTTCAAATAGAGTGGAGTTCGATATCCAAAAATTTCACACCCTGTAGCTGAGTGTTCGGCTCCAAGAACGTCGTGGGGTTTTTGGGCATACTAATTCTTGAAGCCGCGATGGGGAAAATTTGTACGAGCCTAGAGTGCTGGCGCTCCATGAAGCAAGGCAAGTTAGTGGAGGGATTTTGGTGAACTCCGATTTGAATGGTGGCATTTTGAAATCGCAAGGAAGAAGGGAAGTTCGAACCGCTATTTGGGAGAAGGGGAGTGTTAGCTGACTGTGAAGTGTTTGTGGAAATGTCAGAAAGGGATGTTGCAGTTTTTGGACTGATTTTCAACAAAAAGGGATTGATGATTTTGAGTTTGCTTTATCGATCAGTCGGGATTTGTCAAAGCGTTAAGGTATACGTTTATTTGTGAAAAATTTAAATACATAGGAATAATTTATTTATTTAGTAAATTAAATAATCATTGTTCGTTAAATAAAATTAAATGATCGTAGGCAAGGATACATCGAATGAAACCATTTGTGTAGAGTTGAAGCCTCGGAAAATGACGAAAAGAAATTGGTACAAGTACAAATAAAGAAAATCTGGTGAGTAAATCTCACTCACCTTTTATTTATAATTATTTTTATTTCATTAAAAATAATCGTTTGTTGCTTGTGTGAATGCTTTCTGCCTCCATTATATATATTAGTTATTTAGGCTATTATATATATATATATATTGGGTTGATTGATTGGTTGGATTCCCGCAGTCTCATTAGCGGATGCCCGCAGTTTCATAGCGGATGATTACCCTATACGCCCCACGCTATGATTAGTGGATGACCTTCTATACCGCGATATTCTGCCACAAAGCAGAATGGGTATTATTTGTGTGCTAACGTCTGTGGATGCAGGGAAACAGGTTGGAGGAATCCAACTGGATTCCTCAAAAATATATTATCTGTTTGTTTATTTGTTTGCATATATATTGTTATATATGATGTGTTAGAAAAATAAATAATTCGTTGCTTTGTGTGTTTAAATATCACTGGGCTTAAGTAATGATATTTAAAAAAATATCGTGGAAGGATATTTGAGATTTAAAAAGGAAAAATTCTATTTTTAAATAGAATTTGAATTTTAAATAGAATTTGAATTTTAAATGGAAATAAAAATATAAACTTGTTTGAAAAATAAAACAAGTAGTTTCTTTTTAAACGAAGTTTATAAATAGTTCTTTTATAACGAAGTTATAAATGAAGTGAAAAGAATTATCATTTGATAATTCAGAAATAGAAATACAAGTGTGAAATTGGAATTTGAAATGAAATTTCAAAATAGGATGGGAAATGAAATTTTTAAATATATAACTCAAATGAAATTTGAGTATAACATTTGAATTTTAAAAAGGAGTTTAAATATTTGAATTTTAAAAGGGGATTGAACATTAGAAATTCAAATCGAAGTTCAAATAGAATTTGAATAGACGAAATTAGAATGAAAAATAGAATTTGAATTCAAGGAATTAAAATAAAATTTGAATTCAAAGGAATTCGAATAAAGAAATTCAAATAGAGATCTGAATGTAGAATTTCAAAATAGAATTTGAAATAAACTTTGAAATAGGATTTTCAAAGTAGAATTGGAAATAGAATTTCAAATAGGATTTCAAAATAGGAAATCCAAATGGTTTTGAAAGGGAATTTGAATTCAAGGGAATTCAAATGGATTTGAGTGAAGAAATTCAAAAGGTGTTAAAAATAAGTTTGAATATTAGAAATTCAAATGGTGTTGGAAATGAATTTGAATATTAGAATTTAAATGGAAATGGAAAATGAAATTTGAATATAAGAGATTCAAATTGAATTCAAATAGGATTTAATCTATGAGATTTGAATATAGAAATTCAAATGGAGTTTTGAAACTAGATTTGAAATAGAATTCAAATAAGAGGATTTAAATAGAATTTGAATGATAAAATTAAAAAGGGGTTGAATATTTGAAATTTCAAAATAGAATTGAATCGGAGTTTGGATATTTGAAATTCAAATAGAATAAATATAGAATTTGAATTCGAAGAGGATTGGATAGGGAATTTGAATGTAGAATTCAAAAAGGAATTCAAATGGAATTTAAATTATAGAATTTGAATATAGCATTCAAATGGAATTTTAAACTATGGGTTTTAGCTATATAATTCAAACGGAATTTGAAATATGGAATTTGAATATAGGATTCAATAGAAGTGAAATTTGGATTTGAATATAGCGTTCAAATAAAAGTGAAAATGAAGTTTGAGTGGAGTTGAATTCATTTTAAACGAAGTTTAACGTTTATATTTATAAATATAATTAAAACGAACTCGCCGCAGCGCTGCAGTTCGTAAATTGGCGATTCGAACTTCAATTGAGTATACAGAACGCAATTGAAGTCGGAATTCTTCGAAACAAGAAACGTCCGGACCGATTTGATAATAGTTTTCTAATGAAAGAGAAAAATATGAATTTCGTCGTATAGATTTTGAGTTATGTCAAAATCAAATTTCCAGAAAAACAACGCCAGAATCGTTTTAAAACCATAATGGTTTATTTAATGTTATAAAAGGACTTTAAGCGGAAAAAAATCCGAATTGTCTATTTAGAAAATTTCAGAGTTGAGTTGTAAAATATATGCGAATTCAAGTTGTGTAAATAAATATGATTTTTGAAACAGAAACCAGATTTTGATTTATTGAATAGAATTAACTAAATTGAATAGAAATTAGTTAAGGAGATTTCGAATGGATATTGGGGTTTGAATAAGTAAATTCGATTTGAAAATTTATATTCGAAATCAAAAAAGGAAACTAGAATTGAAATTGAAACGCAATTTGGTTATGAGCAAGTTAAATATTTTGTTTGAAAATGCTATGTCCAAACCAAGGAGTAAAATAGGCAAAATGGCCGATTTAAAGAATAAATGGCGGAACTGAATTCAAACGATTAGATAGTGTTGAATTGAATTGAAAACAGGTGAACATGTGTTAGACAGGTACATGATGAAGTATATGAAGATTAAAATTATGTGCTCGACAAAAAGGTACATGTTTAAATTCATCTATGAGGTTTTATGCGCCGTATCGGCAAGCCGCTTGGCTTTTTCTTTTTCATTTTGAAATGAGAAGGTACCGGGAAGCTATTTGAAATTTCCCGATGCTCCCGATAAAGGGGAGGTTATGGCGAATTTTTCCGGGAATTTAAGGAGTTAGAATATTTTTAAGAAATTTGACAATTAGAAATCTATATATCGATATATATAGAATTCGATAAGGAAACGAAATCAAAAATAGCGTAAAGGGCCAATATGGTTATTGAAATATTTGGATAACAAATATTGATAAGGAAATGGAGAAGAGATTTAATTAATGAAATATTAATTAAAGAGCCCAGTGATTTGTTTGATATGTTGGATGAACACTTGTTTTTATTCGATAGTTAAATCACAGACTATCGAAGTTTTTGACCATCGTTGTCAATATGGAGAGACCGGTTGGATTTTTATCCGAAGAACCACTCCGTATCGGCATAAGCGTTGCGAACCAAGTATGCTGAATATATTGAAGACGGAGTAAAGTGCAAGGGCTTTTCTATTTATAGAAATTGTGCCTTCGGTTTCGTTCAATCCCAGAACGAACGTATATGGACGAATGTCTGACAGAGTATTTCCAATGATCAAATGGGTTGGTCTGTATAAATATATATGGTTGCAACGGATTTATCCCTTAGCATAATATCCAGAATATTTGTGCAAACTCAACTAGTGATTAACGGATCTGACGATGTGGCATTCAAAGTGATTGTGTTATCGATGAATGGTAAGTATGCGTAGCCTCAGGCCTCAACAACCGGGAAAGGACAAAAATCGGGCAGGCAGCATGGCTATGTGGGTCGCACCCATTAGGGTGTATAATCACCTATCTAGAGGTTCATTTAATTTCTTATTCTATTCGATGCTGTCCCAGTCGGGAGACGGTTGCTGATCCCAACCGTTGGTAATATACATTCGATACACTCAAGCGAAATGAGTGGTCGGTCATGTGTGGGCCGGGTTACAAGATGTTCTTGTTGAACCCAGTGTATTCCTCTCTAGAGATACACTAGCGGAAGGTGGTTCCATACCTTGTCATGTTGGAAATCCAATCTCCAATAAGCGCCATGCGGTTTTTGATTTTAAAATATTTATGTGGAGCGTGAGATGCAAGCGTTCTGCTATTTGGTTATGTACTTGATGTAGACATTATTATAATATCACTAGATTTTCGTATCAAAGTGTTTTGGGTTATAGTAAGGTAAAAACCGTCCGTGTTTATGTGTGGGCTGGTCTTACTATTACCTTTTCTCTTGAAAGGATTTTTAAAGTTAAACAAGTGGTTGGAGTTTACTCACACCAGTCCCATGACTGACCCAGAGTTTATTTTGTTTTGTTTTCCCTAAACTCTTGGGTGCCCAAATTTGTACGGGCAGTCAAGTAGTTAGGATTTTTCAGATTCCCTTGGAAGAGCTGGAAGCAGGAGGCTTCACCAGTTAGATATAGACTATCATATATTCCGCTGTGTACTACGTTGTATTTGGAAACAGGTGTTTATAACTGTTCCAGAAATGACTATTGTGCTCTGATGATGGTATGTATATAAAGTTACTGATTTGTATTTCAAAAGTTATGTTATATAATATATTTTATTCGTTCCGCTGTGAGTTTGTGATCTTCGTTTTCTTCTATTCTAATATTTCTTTCTTTCTATTTCTCATCTTCTAACTTCTTTCTATTAATGGTTCGTATTTCTGTGTTATTTGGGTTGGACGTGTGGTGTATTTAGTCAACTCAGATAGCTCAGATTTGCGGGTCGTTACAGTTGGTATCAGAGCTTAGGTTGAGCGAACACCTAGGCTTGTGTGGCATGTGCTCATTAGAGATAGGGTCAGTAGTACCCTAGAATGAGTTGAGTGTATATATACGAGAGAGCGTATTTGTTATTTGATATAAAAGCTATTTTATATTGTGTTGACTAGTCTGTGAGTGGTTTATGAATTCTGGTCGAATCGTGGGACGCCACGAAGTCGATAGGGATTTCTAAACACTTGAACAGAAAATACGACATGATATTGTTTTAAAGTGGGTGAATGAAATTATTTTACCCAAAATTTCTATTTTTGATATAGAAAGAATAATTTTCTAGAATTATTATTATATGGATGTGTTGGATGTTGATTTTATAATCAAACGAGATTATAAAATTGGAATGGTTATATTTATAACCAAATAGAATTTATATAGGAATTAAATATACAAATGAGATGAATTAGAATTTAATTCAAACCAGAATTAAGAATTCAAAATCCTGGGAAGTTGAAAAATTATTTTCAAAGTATATTAAAATATTATAGATTTGTTTTTAAAGGATTTGAGAGAAAATCATGGATTTTGAAATAATAAGACACTGAACTCACTTCAGTGGCTGGGAAATTATTCTGATGATGATTGCAACATCATCAGTGTTCATTTCCGAGTTTCTAAGTGATGAATTGCTACCTTAGAAAAAGTTTTTGATGGAAATTTGTTTGAAAGAAAATAAGTGGTTTAAAAATTCAAATGTTTTGAATTTGAAATGAAAATAAATATATGTATATATTTATGGGATTTCAAAAGAATTTGAAAAGAAAAACCCAGGGATTTGAATTCTGGAATTGAAATTTAACTTAAACAAGTTAAATGGGTCGAAGTGAGTGAATTGATTAGAATCAATTTGAATAGGTTTAACGGAATATAGATTGGATATAAATGGATTGATCGTAGATCATTCGAATCAAATGTGTGAAGACCAAAAGTTTTGGTTGGAGTTAATTTGTTGAAATATGAGGAGTTGAGTTTCAACATAAGTGAGATGTTGAAAAGAAATGGATTTGTACCCTTTTTCCTACCTTAGCAATTTCGAGGACGAAATTATTTTAAGGGGGGAAGAATGTAACGACCCAGATTTTTCGTCGATTAATTTTAAATATTTAATATAGTTTTAAATATTGAATTTATAATATAAATGGTATTTTATTCGATTACCGATTAAATAATCGAAATACGATTTAATTTGATAATTATCGAAATAAGAGAACTAAACAATTTAATTCAAAGGTAAAATTGAATCGAAACAGTTTAGATGATCAATGTATATATACGATTTAAAAATGAACAATGATAATTGAAATTTATTTTTAAATTTATTTGTTTTGAATTTAAATTGATTTAATATGGCTATTTTAAATATACGTTCAAAATAAATGGTATAATCCATTTCGTTGAATTCAAAATAGGGAATACCGTTGGGGATATCGGTCGTCACGTTAAAATAACTGTTCGAGAGTGCAAATTAGGGACAATGAGATATTTTGGAATTTTATACTATATCAAATCCTTTAGCCGACCTAGATTACAACACAAAATCCTACTCTCGTACTTAAAGCCGACAACCATTTTCCCATCGTAGACATACTCCTCTTCCTTGAGCTGAAATATTTGCCCTCTTCCTTTACGGCAAAGTAAAACAAGATTTTTATGGCTTTGTACCTCCTGTCCCCTGTCGCACTTCTATAAATTGAAGCCGTCACCTTCATTTTCCAGACGAACGAAAATAAATCCAACTCCTTTTTCATTTTTCCCTAAATCAATCGAAACCGTTCTCATCTATATATATATATATAATAAAAAAGGAAAGAAATCGAAATCAAATGTAAACCGCATTCATCAAGCTTCATAGGCCCATAGTTCTTCAGGTCGATCGCGATTTCTGGAGCACGGAGTTTGAGGCAACTCAGGCGATTTGGGGTAATTCGAGTATGGATTTAGACTCAAGGAAGAAAATACCATCTCCTGTTCAAATAGAGTGGAGTTCGATATCCAAAAATTTCACACCCTGTAGCTGAGTGTTCGGCTCCAAGAACGTCGTGGGGTTTTTGGGCATACTAATTCTTGAAGCCGCGATGGGGAAAATTTGTACGAGCCTAGAGTGCTGGCGCTCCATGAAGCAAGGCAAGTTAGTGGAGGGATTTTGGTGAACTCCGATTTGAATGGTGGCATTTTGAAATCGCAAGGAAGAAGGGAAGTTCGAACCGCTATTTGGGAGAAGGGGAGTGTTAGCTGACTGTGAAGTGTTTGTGGAAATGTCAGAAAGGGATGTTGCAGTTTTTGGACTGATTTTCAACAAAAAGGGATTGATGATTTTGAGTTTGCTTTATCGATCAGTCGGGATTTGTCAAAGCGTTAAGGTATACGTTTATTTGTGAAAAATTTAAATACATAGGAATAATTTATTTATTTAGTAAATTAAATAATCATTGTTCGTTAAATAAAATTAAATGATCGTAGGCAAGGATACATCGAATGAAACCATTTGTGTAGAGTTGAAGCCTCGGAAAATGACGAAAAGAAATTGGTACAAGTACAAATAAAGAAAATCTGGTGAGTAAATCTCACTCACCTTTTATTTATAATTATTTTTATTTCATTAAAAATAATCGTTTGTTGCTTGTGTGAATGCTTTCTGCCTCCTTTATATATATTAGTTATTTAGGCTATTATATATATATATATATATTGGGTTGATTGATTGGTTGGATTCCCGCAGTCTCATTAGCGGATGCCCGCAGTTTCATAGCGGATGATTACCCTATACGCCCCACGCTATGATTAGTGGATGACCTTCTATACCGCGATATTCTGTCACAAAGCAGAATGGGTATTATTTGTGTGCTAACGTCTGTGGATGCAGGGAAACAGGTTGGAGGAATCCAACTGGATTCCTCAAAAATATATTATCTGTTTGTTTATTTGTTTGCATATATATTGTTATATATGATGTGTTAGAAAAATAAATAATTCGTTGCTTTGTGTGTTTAAATATCACTGGGCTTAAGTAATGATATTTAAAAAAATATCGTGGAAGGATATTTGAGATTTAAAAAGGAAAAATTCTATTTTTAAATAGAATTTGAATTTTAAATAGAATTTTAATTTTAAATGGAAATAAAAATATAAACTTGTTTGAAAAATAAAACAAGTAGTTTCTTTTTAAACGAAGTTTATAAATAGTTCTTTTATAACGAAGTTATAAATGAAGTGAAAAGAATTATCATTTGATAATTCAGAAATAGAAATACAAGTGTGAAATTGGAATTTGAAATGAAATTTCAAAATAGGATGGGAAATGAAATTTTTAAATATATAACTCAAATGAAATTTGAGTATAACATTTGAATTTTAAAAAGGAGTTTAAATATTTGAATTTTAAAAGGGGATTGAACATTAGAAATTCAAATCGAAGTTCAAATAGAATTTGAATAGACGAAATTAGAATGAAAAATAGAATTTGAATTCAAGGAATTAAAATAAAATTTGAATTCAAAGAAATTCGAATAAAGAAATTCAAATAGAGATCTGAATGTAGAATTTCAAAATAGAATTTGAAATAAACTTTGAAATAGGATTTTCAAAGTAGAATTGGAAATAGAATTTCAAATAGGATTTCAAAATAGGAAATCCAAATGGTTTTGAAAGGGAATTTGAATTCAAGGGAATTCAAATGGATTTGAGTGAAGAAATTCAAAAGGTGTTAAAAATAAGTTTGAATATTAGAAATTCAAATGGTGTTGGAAATGAATTTGAATATTAGAATTTAAATGGAAATGGAAAATGAAATTTGAATATAAGAGATTCAAATTGAATTCAAATAGGATTTAATCTATGAGATTTGAATATAGAAATTCAAATGGAGTTTTGAAACTAGATTTGAAATAGAATTCAAATAAGAGGATTTAAATAGAATTTGAATGATAAAATTAAAAAGGGGTTGAATATTTGAAATTTCAAAATAGAATTGAATCGGAGTTTGGATATTTGAAATTCAAATAGAATAAATATAGAATTTGAATTCGAAGAGGATTGGATAGGGAATTTGAATGTAGAATTCAAAAAGGAATTCAAATGGAATTTAAATTATAGAATTTGAATATAGCATTCAAATGGAATTTTAAACTATGGGTTTTAGCTATATAATTCAAACGGAATTTGAAATATGGAATTTGAATATAGGATTCAATAGAAGTGAAATTTGGATTTGAATATAGCGTTCAAATAAAAGTGAAAAAGAAGTTTGAGTGGAGTTGAATTCATTTTAAACGAAGTTTAACGTTTATATTTATAAATATAATTAAAACGAACTCGCCGCAGCTCTGCAGTTCGTAAATTGGCGATTCGAACTTCAATTGAGTATACAGAACGCAATTGAAGTCGGAATTCTTCGAAACAAGAAACGTCCGGACCGATTTGATAATAGTTTTCTAATGAAAGAGAAAAATATGAATTTCGTCGTATAGATTTTGAGTTATGTCAAAATCAAATTTCCAGAAAAACAGCGCCAGAATCGTTTTAAAACCATAATGGTTTATTTAATGTTATAAAAGGACTTTAAGCGGAAAAAAATCCGAATTGTCTATTTAGAAAATTTCAGAGTTGAGTTGTAAAATATATGCGAATTCAAGTTGTGTAAATAAATATGATTTTTGAAACAGAAACCAGATTTTGATTTATTGAATAGAATTAACTAAATTGAATAGAAATTAGTTAAGGAGATTTCGAATGGATATTGGGGTTTGAATAAGTAAATTCGATTTGAAAATTTATATTCGAAATCAAAAAAGGAAACTAGAATTGAAATTAAAACGCAATTTGGTTATGAGCAAGTTAAATATTTTGTTTGAAAATGCTATGTCCAAACCAAGGAGTAAAATGGGCAAAATGGCCGATTTAAAGAATAAATGGCGGAACTGAATTCAAACGATTAGATAGTGTTGAATTGAATTGAAAACAGGTGAACATGTGTTAGACAGGTACATGATGAAGTATATGAAGATTAAAATTATGTGCTCGACAAAAAGGTACATGTTTAAATTCATCTATGAGGTTTTATGCGCCGTATCGGCAAGCCGCTTGGCTTTTTCTTTTTCATTTTGAAATGAGAAGGTACCGGGAAGCTATTTGAAATTTCCCGATGCTCCCGATAAAGGGGAGGTTATGGCGAATTTTTCCGGGAATTTAAGGAGTTAGAATATTTTTAAGAAATTTGACAATTAGAAATCTATATATTGATATATATAGAATTCGATAAGGAAACGAAATCAAAAATAGCGTAAAGGGCCAATATGGTTATTGAAATATTTGGATAACAAATATTGATAAGGAAATGGAGAAGAGATTTAATTAATGAAATATTAATTAAAGAGCCCAGTGATTTGTTTGATATGTTGGATGAACACTTGTTTTTATTCGATAGTTAAATCACAGACTATCGAAGTTTTTGACCATCGTTGTCAATATGGAGAGACCGGTTGGATTTTTATCCGAAGAACCACTCCGTATCGGCATAAGCGTTGCGAACCAAGTATGCTGAATATATTGAAGACGGAGTAAAGTGCAAGGGCTTTTCTATTTATAGAAATTGTGCCTTCGGTTTCGTTCAATCCCAGAACGAACGTATATGGACGAATGTCTGACAGAGTATTTCCAATGATCAAATGGGTTGGTCTGTATAAATATATATGGTTGCAACGGATTTATCCCTTAGCATAATATCCAGAATATTTGTGCAAACTCAACTAGTGATTAACGGATCTGACGATGTGGCATTCAAAGTGATTGTGTTATCGATGAATGGTAAGTATGCGTAGCCTCAGGCCTCAACAACCGGGAAAGGACAAAAATCGGGCAGGCAGCATGGCTATGTGGGTCGCACCCATTAGGGTGTATAATCACCTATCTAGAGGTTCATTTAATTTCTTATTCTATTCGATGCTGTCCCAGTCGGGAGACGGTTGCTGATCCCAACCGTTGGTGATATACATTCGATACACTCAAGCGAAATGAGTGGTCGGTCATGTGTGGGCCGGGTTACAAGATGTTCTTGTTGAACCCAGTGTATTCCTCTCTAGAGATACACTAGCGGAAGATGGTTCCATACCTTGTCATGTTGGAAATCCAATCTCCAATAAGCGCCATGCGGTTTTTGATTTTAAAATATTTATGTGGAGCGTGAGATGCAAGCGTTCTGCTATTTGGTTATGTACTTGATGTAGACATTATTATAATATCACTAGATTTTCGTATCAAAGTGTTTTGGGTTATAGTAAGGTAAAAACCGTCCGTGTTTATGTGTGGGCTGGTCTTACTATTACCTTTTCTCTTGAAAGGATTTTTAAAGTTAAACAAGTGGTTGGAGTTTACTCACACCAGTCCCATGACTGACCCAGAGTTTATTTTGTTTTGTTTTCCCTAAACTCTTGGGTGCCCAAATTTGTACGGGCAGTCAAGTAGTTAGGATTTTTCAGATTCCCTTGGAAGAGCTGGAAGCAGGAGGCTTCACCAGTTAGATATAGACTATCATATATTCCGCTGTGTACTACGTTGTATTTGGAAACAGGTGTTTATAACTGTTCCAGAAATGACTATTGTGCTCTGATGATGGTATGTATATAAAGTTACTGATTTGTATTTCAAAAGTTATGTTATATAATATATTTTATTCGTTCCGCTGTGAGTTTGTGATCTTCGTTTTCTTCTATTCTAATATTTCTTTCTTTCTATTTCTCATCTTCTAACTTCTTTCTATTAATGGTTCGTATTTCTGTGTTATTTGGGTTGGACGTGTGGTGTATTTAGTCAACTCAGATAGCTCAGATTTGCGGGTCGTTACAAATTCCAGAAAAATATTTTCTAGTTTCGTATTGACGATACGGTCCTAACAAAACTAGTTTCGTCGAATTCTGAGACCGTTTGAAAAATGGCCAATTTCCAGTCGATTAAATTCAACAGAAACTGGTCAAACGCGTTTTCTTTTGCTACGCTCACATATTGATTCGAAAAATTATGAAATTCGAAACCTAGCAATAGTTTGACATCCCGGACCCAACAAAAGTGGTTTCGTCCAATTCCGAGGCCGTTTGCAAAATATCAATTTTCCAGGCCTATATATTCTATATACCGACTCTTCTGAAAATTCATTCGGCCATAACTTTTGATTCCCGTTATGAAACTTCGATTTTTCAGATTCGTTAGAAAGGTATTGACTAACAGATTTAAATATTTTTGGTCTCACTAAAATCCGTTATATTTTCCACCCTGCACAGTCAGTCAAAGTATGAATTCAAATTTTCAAACTGACTTACTATCCTTAACTTACTATTTTATTGAAATATTCTATTTCAATGGTTCAAATTGCTTTGAAATAATCAATTTAAAAATTTTAAATTGGCTCGTATTTTCCGGGTTATTACAAATGAATAGTAGATCCGCTTTAAACCCCGTTATTTTCCGCTGCATCCGCTAAATCAATGCTTTACAGCACCCGCTTTAGCAATATTAATGTACGAAGCTTGATTTGACTAGTTCTCTTTTAAATTGAATCAATAAAGTAAGTGTAAAAAGATGATTTTAACGCATAAGTGTCTAATATATGGTAGAAATCTATTATAGTTATCAATTCTAATGTGTGTAACCTTGATTTTCTTTTATGTTATATAATAACATTGATAAATATTAGTTTCTTCTGCACAAACGATGGGAATAATAATTAATTAACTTTAAAATACTTATTTTTACATCCAATGTACCTTTCTTACCTCCGTTTATCCCTGCTTTATCCCCGCTACACATTTTTACACCTCCACAGCTACAGAGCCGCTAAGTGCTTTAACTACACAAAGCGCAACTAGATCAAAATTCATCAGAATCATATGAAAATTGGGGAGATGCCCAGAAAATTTAAGGTTGAAATTCGCTAAGTACATGGACCGATATCGGTCTATGGAGATGCGTTATTTCACCTTTAATCTTTATTTGTGGACTCCTATTGGGATTTGAAGGTCATAGGCAAAGTTTGGTGTCAAATAGAGTTGGCATGCGACTTGTAAAATTCTTCTAAGTCATGGTACGGTAGGGAGTCACGATGGGTCGATAGAAAAATGGAACCTAGGGGAGATGTAGTTCAAGGATCCGAAGTACTTAGCCAAAAATTGGCTATGTACATGGATCGGTATTGGTCCATAGCCTATGGGCCTGCACCAATCCATCAGAATGGGACGTATGGATGTGTGATCGATAAGGGAGTAAGATGATGCTTCAGGGATCGTGCTAGGGGTCATGGTTTGACAATTGTTACTCTGGTTTTAGAGTTGTGCCATGATCAAGTAATAACTCTTCGGCGAAGACTCGAACGGAGTGTGGTTCAAAGGATGACTATGGTTAGTGCGTGGAGAACATAGCTACATGATAGTAAGGAAGCTCGTGGTGAATGATACTGCAGGATTGATTCGTCGTGAACGAGAATATGGACATAGCTCGTGTCAAATGACGCTGTAAGGATTTGTGGTGTAATGAAGCTTCAAGATAATGGATTGGCTGAAGGGGACTCAAGCTTTAGATTGACAGAGAGGAGTAACTATGCTAGTGTTTGGCTAAGGAATCGTTGATAGCTTCGAGTGTTCTAGTGGAACTCAAAGCAGGGGTATCATGGAGATGCTTATTAGGAATAGTAGGATCGCGTACCCTTGGTGGAAAACCTAGGCCAGAAGGGCACGTGTTGGTGAAGGACGGAGTTTCTACTAGAAACAGAATTTGCATTAGCCCTTGGCTGGGGTTTCCATACGAACATCGCACATTCAAGGATTTGGAAGGTGATAGTTTTGATTTGGATGATTGTTGTTATGCTTTAAACTTCTTAGGAATGATATCTCCTATAGGGCTTAGAGGAGATAGGGAATGCGAGTCGTGGAGGCTAGACGGATTCTTTTATCTTGTGATTTCGCTCATTTCTTATGTTATTGTTTTGTATAACACTATTTCCTTGAGTATCATATATTATCGTGTTATATTTTGCTGAATTTTTGGTTATAAAGACATGTCAAATATGAGACTTAACGTATCTACTTACATATCTTATAGTACAACTTTTGATTAATATTATTGCTCCTACTAAACTATTGTCTGACCCAAAGTTTTATGTTTCCTTTTATTATCTTGGGTACTCATCAGCGATGCTGATGAGTAGACTAGATAGCAGGTCAGATTATATGGGATGTCGAGTGAAGACGAGCTTGGAGGATCCATAGTATATACTTGTATATATTTGCTTTACATTATTATGAGCGTTCTCTGAGGGTTGTAATGAGGATGACATGTATTCAGATATTACTGGATTTCATGTACAAGACTCTGTATTTTTATCAAATATCAATTGGTTTGTGTTTTGCCATTTCTTGCTGTGTTACTGTATATTTTTTATATTATATATTGTCTATGCGCTTTGAGATGTACAATAGGTCTAGTTTTGATTATCACCCTTGATGACCGATCCATATCATCTTGGCATGCTACAACGCAATATTTTACTTATTTACATGTAAGTGGTATATGCAGTCATTACACTTGATATCAGAACTTTGGCAATACGATTTAACTAAAGAATTAGGATGTATATGCTCAAGAGAGACGTATTCGCAGATTGTTTAATCTATACTATATAGTAGTCCGCACTTGAGCATCATTGTTGCACTTACCGAGACTGGATTGACTACTCTTGTTACAGAATCAGTATGAGTCGAGCCGCTGGAAATGCGGCTAGGAACAATTCTGCATTAGCGATAGTTGGTGAAGGTTGATCAAGGATGTCAACTCCTGACCACCAAGCTATGTTCGATGCCATGATGGTCTCGGTCACGGGAAGAGCCTGAGCTTCTCCTAGAGCAGATGTAGGTAAAGGTGGTGCTCCTGTCTTGGTACCACGAATGGACTTTGCCACGCTATAAAAGGATTTTTCTACTTTGGGAGGCAAACCATTCAGTGGGTCCTAGTATGCTTTAAAGGTCCAAGAGTGGTTGGGCACTTATGGTCGCATTTTTGGAGACTTGGGTATTGAAGATGAGATGAAGAGGAAGCTTGCTTCCCAATATCTTCAAGGTATGGCTATGAGTTAGTGGAACTCTATTATTCTAATCACCCTGGAGGATCAGATTACTTGGAATGACTATAAGACTAGGTTTGATAATAAGTTTATTCCTACAATCTAGAAGTCTATCGTGTTTAAAAAGTTTGCCAAGCTGAAAGAAGGGGTAACACGGTCTAGGAGTATGTTGCTGAATTTGAGGCTCTCTCCAAGTATGGGCACTCTTTTATTGAAACCACTTATCAGAAGAATGAGAAATTCATTATGGGATTGGATGAGTATATTGGAAAGAAGATCATAGATCACACTGAGAATCCGTTTGAGAAATTGATTGAGAAGGTACTTAGGCATGAGAAAATATCGACTAAGAAAGTTCTTGCATGTGATGTTTCTAAGGAACTAAAGATGCAACAGAGTGGTTGAGGTAATAAGAAGAAATGGAACGGAAAAGGGAAGCAACAACAAGGCAAGGGTGGGCCTAATAAGAAGAAGGACTTGAGTGATTTTGTCTCCTTCACTTGTCACAAGAAAGGGCACTATGCTAGTATGTGTCCAGCTAAGATTGGTGAGAAGAAGTGCTTTAACTATGACAAAGTGGGTCACCTGAAGAAAGATTATCCAAAGCCTATGAAGGATAAAAAGATTGTGAAGGCTTATGCTTTAGATGCAGTTCCTACCTATTCTACTACACCGACTGCTAGGGATAAGGGAAAGAACGTTATGTTGTATGGTATTCTTTCTATCAGAGACGTTTCTTCTAGAGTATTATTTGTGCTGGAGCTACATATTCATCTATCCGTAGTGATTTGATGTATAGATTGGATTTGCAGTCTGAACGTGTAGATGAATCTGTGGCAGGGACTAAACAGTAGGGGGTTCCACCAGCCTTTTTATGATTTGTTGTGGTCTTGTTTTATCGAGTCGTGAATCCTCCTTTATTGGTGATTGTTTTGTCTTGAACTTATGGGGATTCGAGATTATCTAGGGTATGGACTGGCTTAGGAAGTATGCGGCTATTGTGGACAGCGAGAGGCATAAGGTGATGATCGATAACGAAGAAGGGAGAGGGATTGCGCTTGACTATTTATTGGGGGACGGAGTAATGGTCAACTATTTATATTTGCTAGGAATTCCACATGAAGGGTTGTCATCTACGCCTATTGTTTATGAGTATCAAGATGTTTCGAGGAAGTTTCTAGATTTCTGCCTGCATCGTGAGATCGATTTTAGAATCGATTTGGTAGATGGAGCCAAACCCACTGTTATGCTGTTAAGACAGATGGTGCCAAGAGAGAAGGGGAGGCTAGAGGTGCAGCTTAAAGATCTACTGAGGAAAGGATTCGTCTAGAAAAGCATATACGGATGGAATGCATATGTTGTGTTTGCGACTATGGCGATGGCTTGTTGAGACTATGTGCGGATAATCGTTAGAAGAATAAAGGGACTAAGAAAAACAAGTATCCATTACCGAGGGTTGACAACCTGTTTGATCAGTTGCACGATGCGAAGCTGTTCTCTCAGATGAATTCGGCTATGGGATTTCACTAGTTGAGAGTGGCAGATAGTGTATTGAAAATTGATTTTAGGACACAGTCGATCATCTCTTATGGGATTTCACTATTTATTGGGAGAAAGATTTGACAATAGAAATGGTTAGAGTTTACGGCCTCTTATGGCTTTAGAATTTCCTATACTCGAAGAAAGGATAATGCCATGGCGGAAGCATTAAGTCAGATTCATGTTGGACTTGGAGATATGTTTCTAGAGTGGAAACAACTAGAGTATCTAACTAAACCTGATTTCAGGCCCCGTTGTGAGTTGGATCCTGAAATGTTAGCGAGTTTATCCATCATATATACTCTCATCAAAAGAATTGGAACTATTTCGAAGCGAGACACTAGGCTAGTAGATATTTTAGGCAAGATCAAGACAAGAATCGACCCAAAGGATTTGAAGCGATACGAGATCGATTGGGATGGTTGGCTTCGCAGGGACGGACGATTATATGTTTCAGAAATCGACGATCTTCAAGGGGAAGTTTTGAGAGAGTGTCATCATTCTAGATTGACTATCCATCTTGGTGGTAATAAGATGTATCGAGACATGAGAAGGACTTACTACTGGCAATATATGAAGAGTGATGTAGGCAAGTTCATCTCGAAGTGTTGAACTATCAGATAGTAAAAGCTTAGCATAAGAAGCCGAGTGGGTGGTTTCAACCATTAGAAGTCCTAGAATTGAAATTAGAACAAGTATCCATGTGCTTTATTGATGGATTACCTTGGAATGGAGCAGGTTATGATAGTATTTGGGTTACAGTGGATAGGTTGACTAAGACACGAGATTCATACCTGTTAAGTCTACTAGGATGGATCAAAGTTGGCCAAATTGTATATGAAATGGATTGTTTAATTCCACGGTGTGCCAAAAGAAAATTTAAGTGACATATATCCTTTGTTTACTAATAGATTCTAGAAAAGTCTACAAGAGATATCCTTTGTTCGAGTCATCTCATGTAAGCACACTCTTCCCGGTTGTTGGTCATTCTAGAAACCAGCCAGATCTATATTTTGACGAGCTCAACTCTAGTTCCTTTGGAAATAATTAGACATTCCATAAGAGCAAGGATCATCCCGTTACCATTTAATGGACGAATCTCCTTAATAATTGCCCTAGAAAAGAAAAGGAGTTTATATGTACAACATAGCATCACTTAGGGTAATTATATCCTATAATTCTAGTATATTCTCCAAATATTTCCTGAGTTAGATCCTTCGGTGTTAAGCAGGAAAAATGTTTCATACCACCAATTTAAAAGGCTTTCTCATTTAGGTCAAGATTTGATAGTCGATTATTTTATTTCAAATAAACAATTAAATCAGAGAATGACCAAATAAAGGAAACAAGTCTTAATATCCTTTTTATATACGAGTAATCAAATAAGCATTATCGTGAAGTCATATAAATGACTTCTAATCCCCTTTTATTTAATTCCACCTATTTTATTAATAAAACTACTTTTATGTAATAAGACTTCATTTATTAAATCAGTACTTCCAATATTTTAAATTTCATTTATATACTTATATAAATGTTCAACTACTCTTTATAAATGATCTACACCTGTATTCTATTATTTCTCTAACTATTAATGGCCTTTTTAGTACTTCAAAAAGTATAAATACTTATTCCTCCAATATATGCATATTCAAAAACATATCTTTAATGGAAATCCATATTTAAAAACATATCTCAAATGGGAAGAAACAATGTTACTTAAGATATCATTTGATTTATATCAAAACCAGTCAGTATTGGATAAAAAGATTTACAGTGTTTTTAACTAATTATTCCTGTACTAATTTCCATACTCGACCTGTACTGCTCGTCGAATAATGATAAAATCACCTTCTAAATTCTTATAGATAGTATGAGTTCCATCCTCGAAATTTAATACAAAGTCACTTATATCTCAAAGTTTGATTCTCTTAGGCTATTTCAAATCTGCTTCATTTTATTTGTAAGTGAATATTTCCCAAGTTAATTAATTTAACTATTCTTTCTAACGTGCCAGTCCAGATAGCTAGAGCGGAACCTAGACACTGATTGTCCAAACTTGGGTCTGGAGATTATCTCTCTGCCACCTATAAGGTGGTTCAATTAATTAACTAATTATAATTTTAGAACATCTGGGCTTTCCTTTCGATCTGTTCCATTTCCCGATCAGATTTATCATGATGCTGACAAATGGAACAAATGTACTAGTCGTTTTGGCATAATTAATCTTTATTATTTTTTAATCATTTTAAAGATCAAAGTATACTAACATTTACAATCAAGGTAATATACTCTTAATTAACTTCCCAAATCTTTTATTTTAACGTAAGTGTTAAAGTCAAAACATCTTTTAAAATACTTCATTTAATGTTTGAAACTTATGTATGAGTGTGTGTATGTATATATATACATATACATATATATCTTTAAAATACTTTTTAATATGTTAAACGACTTAAACATAGAGAATAATTAAGTATATAGAATATTATGCAGAAAGAAGGAAATTTGAAGTAATCATAAAATTAAAATAAACAAGTTTCATTTCAAAAATCTACTTAGTTTAAAAATTCATAATTAATGGTTGAAAATATAATTAAATTTGAAACTAATTTATAAACACTCTAGAAAACAATCCTAAAATAATTAAAGAAAAACACCTAATTTAAGTATTATTTTAACACAATTCATGGTTCATTTAGTAAAGGTAGTGTTTTCAAAAGTGCTATCTAAAATTTTATCCTTTTGTTACATGTTTTGCTGCAACTTTGAGCCTACATTTCAACACTTAAATAACTAAAATCGGATACCTACTTTTACACTAGTTAGCATATTATGGTACTAAATTAAAAAAAATAAACATTCTAAATAATACCTTTTTATTATTTTATAGAAATTTCTGAAAATATGTGATTTTACCAAACTGCACATATAGCGACTATTCCGCTATAACTTTAACATATTTGTTTGGCTAGTTAAAATTTGCTTCCAGCTTCAAAACTTTGACAATAAGAATACTTTGTTATTACTTATTAAATATGAAAAGAAATCACTGGAAGTTTTTAGGAAGATACCGTGTTTCGCAAAATGACAAAATAATTAAAAATGTCGTTATAGATATCTTTTTGCTTTAAACTTTCTTATATTTTGGTTATAGTTTCTATCACTTTGTATATATATTTTATACTTTTTAAAACAGAAGTTAAAGTGTATACAACTTCCAAAACAAGTGATATAAGTTTACGTTTATAAACATCAAAATTTCATAAGTTAAAGTTAAGTGATTTCAAAGTGCATTTATAACGACAATCGCCATGCAAACAATACTGTTTTCACTTCAGTATTCAATATTATTCTATTTCATATAATTTTCACATCTGAAACACATCATTATGAAATACGTAGTAACACATGTGTTTGATTAACATTTTAATAACAAATTAAATATACATTTAACTTAACAACATAATTAAATGTCATTTTAAGCAAAAAAACATAATCAAATCTCATGCTCTTTTAAGCACATGATTTTGGGTGTAACTTTATGTAGTAATGGTCTATTATCATTATAAAGCAAGCAAATACAAAATAAGATAGCAAACAATATTAACTAGATTATAAAATATAATTAAAATGAGATTAGCTGACATTTTTCTTTACTAACTTACAACTAATATTGGCACCTTCCATCACCTGCACTGCACTTAGCTTCAATCCAACACCTCCTTTTCCTCTTCTATGCTCACGGCTAATGTAACGTCCTGGATTTTTAGCGATTGAATAATTTATTTATTTAAATAGTGGTTTGGTAACTTAAATGACTTAAATTAAATAATTTTGAATATTTAATTAATATAAATTGTGGAATAATAAATTTAATTCTGAAATAGTCGGAAATAAGTTGATTTTGCAATATTGAGTGGATTGGATATTTTAAAAGATTTAATTGGATTTAGATTCGAGTTATAACAACGAATGTATTTAAAATAATATATGTATAAACGAGCTCAAAACGTCGCGGTAGTTTGTAGTTTTACATTCAGAACTTTAAATGATTATATAAGATTCGTTATAAGTCAGATTTCTTTGAAACAAGAAACATCTGAATCTGTTGAGCTATATTTTTCTAATGGAAGTAAAAAATCCGTATTTCGTCTCGTAAATTGTGAGTTATATCCAAATTAAATTTCTATAAAGTTGCTATGGAATCATTTACATATTATAATGATTTATTTAATTAAATTGAATTTCGATTTAACTTTGAAATATCGAGTTATAAATCCAAGTATGTTTATTTCGAAGTTATATGATATTCAATTCGGAAATATATGATAATATTAATTTATTATTATTAAATTGATTTGTTTTGAATTTATTAATATTTTATTGGTTTTATTTAAGCCTTTAAAATAGCCATTTTGCAAACTTCCTCCATTTTCGATGAAACAAAATCTATTAAATCCGTAATGATTAGTTATTCCTAGATTTATAGTTTCGTGTCAATCAGAGTAGCTTTGTAACCGTGCGAAATTAAAATGTCAACCGATCAATAATTTGACTTTAAAATAACGTCATGTGAGCAAACTGACTCGGATTTCGACGAAACAAGTTTCAATGGGTCCACAATTTCAAACGATAGTTGTACGTCTATTTTCATCAAAACCGGATATTGTATGTGATCATACGAATTTTTAAATGATAAATTCAAAAAGCGACAACATAAAATTAAAATAATAACTGACTAAAAAATAATAAACTACCCTGTAAATACACTACATATTTTCCCTAACCCTAAACTTTTCTTCTCTGATCAAATTCATCATGCCACCACCATTTCTCTTCTAAAACCAATAACGTGATCTTCAATAATTTATATCAATTCTAATAAAATTCGAGAAATTTCAATACATGTATATTTGAATTGCTACACTAACCCTCTACAATCTCATATCAAATTTGAGAGGATCCATGATAGTTTAGTTCATTGTAAATAAGGCAGCGTCTTTTAGGGTTTAGCAGTTCGTGATGTATGCACATCGATCGGTGAAACATAGTTTATTTTCGAGTTCCTAGAGGGTTTTAGCACCTATATGCCAATTTTAGTGGATTTCAATGCTCTTGGATGTCGATGCTTTTTTTTCCAATAGGGAATATGGTTGCTTAACACAACCTATCTCGGGGATGCGAGCTATTGCTATAGGTGCATGTTTGATGGGGTTCAGGAAGAGAAGTAGATAGGTGAAATTAGTTTGCATATTAGTGAAGAAATGAATTAGAAATGGGAATTGGTATAATCGGCTATAACATGTTATGGCACATGAATATTTAAGAGGAAGAAGGTAATGAGCGCCATGATTAAGGATTTAAACGGGGTTTTGTTCAAAAAAGTAATTAGGATATTATTAATTATTATTTAAATAGTTAAATATGTTATATTGGTGTTAAACTTATAAAATATACAACTTTTGCATACATTAACAGAATCTGACGAAACAAGATCCGTTGGGATTGTATGGACGAAGGCTACACAATGAAATATGTTTGGAGCGATTTTGAGCTCATTAAAATTTATGGTGAAATAAAATGCTTGATCGTATTTATCAATCTCTATTCATTATTCAACGATTAACTACAAATGTGAGTAAACTCACTAACTCTATCTAGATTTATAATATTATAAACATATTTTAATATTGATAAATGATGATTGAATGTTGTGTGATGGTTGTTTGGACTAATTGCTAATAAATTGGATGAAACTAAATATACAGTTATTTATATGAATCGTTGGTTAAATATTGATTCTATTTATTATGATATCTCATATTAAGATGAAGTTGATGTTATTTACATTGATTAACATCTGCGAATGCAGGGAAATAGGTTGGAGGGGTCCAACTGGATTCCTCAAAAATTATTATTGTTTGTTATCATATATTGTGATATATGTTGTGTTATATATTTTGTGATAGATTTTGTTGTGTTGGATGTTTGAATAGTACTGGCCCTAAAATAATTGATATTTAAATACTGAAAAATATATTCGAATGTAAAGGAAACGAATTTAGGTTTTTAAAGGAAATAAATCTTTTCAAAAAAAAATAGAAATTGAATTTCAAAGGGGCTTGAATATAATAACTTGTTCTTAATAATAAAAACAAGCGGTTTAATTTATAAGAGATGTTTCTAAATGAAGTAAAATAATTATCAATGGATAAATTGGGAATGTAAATTCAAGAATGAATTAAAAAGGGGAACTGGAAATCGTTTCAAACGAAAATGATGAAATTTATTTCGATGTACGAAATGTGATATAACACCCCGAATTTTTAACGACATTAAAGAGAATAAATTAAGGAATAATTAATTTAATATCCAGAATTAAGGGAAATGGATTACGTCATTGCGTCCGTCTCGAAATTCTGATCAAGATAGACACCTGGTTTGCGTAAAATGGATAACGTATGAAGAAGATACAGACGATAAAAGTTTGAAAATCAAACCAGGCATAACTGGCGCACTTCACAAGTGCGCCAAGGCAATTTTACACTGGCGCACCTACAAAGTCCGCCCAGAACAGTTTTTGGGTATTCGGGCCTTTTTCAAGTGGGTGGCGACCTATGACCCAATTCCTTTAGGGCAGAGGTGACATCCGAATTCTGTAACCTAGCAGCGATAAATATACCTTAATTCCTTTGTTTTCTTCACAAAGAAACAATGGTGGCTAGACTTTGCCGGTGTGTGAATTGAATTGGATCCCTTATCTTCTTCTATCAACTAAGGAAAATCGAATCCAAAAATTCAAGATCCATTCTTTCTCAATTCTCTAAACCTAACGCTGTGAGTTTCTAGTTATTTTTAGGTTTAGATAAATAAAAGTGAATTATGAAAGACTGTGAATTGGATATGATGTAAACTATGAATCTATGCTGTTATCATATCTTATGCTATGTCATGATAGATCTATTTCTCTAGATTCAATTCAATTGTGATTATTCTACTATGTTATTATTGTGGATCTTGGTTTGCAACTATATTGTGGTTAATATAAATCTGTTAATTTGGACAGTTATATCAATGGATAGATCTAATCATTTATGAAAATCTTGAACATATGTCATCTTGAATTGGTTAGGATTGGAACTAAATCTTTGTCTTAATTGTAACTTCTATGACATGCTACGATGAGGATTTGTGTAGATCTATTTCTAAACTAGTAGATCTAATTTATAAGGACATTGAAACTATTAGTCATATCTAGATTATCACTTTGTGTTTATCATGTTAGATCTATTCTGACCTCTAGATCTGAATTATGTGATCTAATTTATCACCTTGTGTTATCATGTTGGATCTATTTTAACATCTAGATCTGAATTATGTGATCTAATTTATCACCTTGTGTTACCATGTTAGATCTAAACCGATTGGACATCTAAATAGCTAATTTAGATCTTACTATGTTTATTGTGACATCATAGTTATGTTAGAATCAATTGAATGTCAACCATTCATCAGTTTTATGTCCACCTTGTTATGATGACAATTTCATGTCCATGCCAGTATGTATGTTCACCTTATTATCATGCTAGTTTATATTTATGCCAAGATGATCACTTTGGTTATATTCCCATTATTTTCCCTATTATCGTTTATGACTAGGTTGGTTGTTTAGCCTAGGCATGTTGCTAATTTTGTGAGGGCGCTAGTTAAGGAACGGGGGAAAAAGGGTTAAAAATGACATAATTTGAATATGAACATTTTTGGACGTATAATTCAAATTATTGGGTGAAATGGGTTTTAACACCTATAAAAGGAAAGGATTAACTAATTTGTTAATTAATTAAAAATGGATGTTTAGTAATTACAATTAGGAATTGTAATTGTACTTATGACACGAGGTTAGGTTGCATCAGTGGTGGAAGTCTGCCCAGACCCGACCGACATATCCAGCAGCCACTAATGTTGAACCTAATGTGGGAGGTCTAACTACGTAAATACGAATCGAGCTATGACACGAGGTTAGTCAGGACTCAGATATCATCTTGCTATGAGCCGGGCTAGGCGGAAAAGAGCTTGTATACACCTTATGGTTATGTAATTAAGATCACATTAGGTTCATAGCAAGATGATAAATTAGGGTTAATGTTATCATGTTACATAACCCATTAAGGTTATGTAATTAAAGACGCCTAGTGGTATACATAACTCGAGGAAATAATAAAGTTATGTAATTAAAGACACCCTTTAGGGTAAGCATAACTGGTAGAAATAGATAAGGCTATGTAATTAAAGACACCTAGTGGTATACATAGTCAGTGAAAACCTAGAGGGGATACAAGACAAAGGGAAGAGCTTGTATCATATTGTGTGGGATCCATTTCAGTCAGTAACCCGGAGTAGGTATCAAACAAACTACTCCGTACTAGGCGGAGAAGGGGCACGCTTACTGACTGATTGTAGGAGATCCAAACATGGAGAACGGTGTGGGCGGTGCAAACCGACCGGGACATGTGCGTGCATGAGCCGGGCAGGAGAGGATAAGACGACCGTAACACCAGTAGATATGGGGTTGTGCATATCAGTGAAGGGTTACCACTGTAGGACGTGATACATCCTACCGTGGGACCAACACAGAGTATCTATGGGGTAGGGAGCTGATCGACTAGGGTAGTGGTTAGGGTATATTTTGGACATATGCCCTGAGCCTACCACCTTATAGTGGAAGGGATCATCTCATTATGGTTATACTAGTAATAGTGCAGAGTAATCGTTAGAGAAGTGTATACACCTTACCCTGTCTACCTTATCACACCTGCCATTTATGTAGTGATCTCTCTTATCCACTTTATATGCCTATCATGTTACTTTCATTTATTTACTGGCTAAAAGTAACTAGACTCACCAGACTTTATGTCTGACCCTTTTGTTTCTCCTTCTTTCTTTTGTCCCCCTCCCCAAGGTTCTCAGGGAGGAAACACTCAGGCTTAGTCAGGACTCAGATATCATCTTGCTATAAGCTACTTCTAAAATATGGCTCAAGTTCTTGTCTCTACTATGGCTTAACTTTTTCAAATGGGGAATTATATTTTTATATTCTTATGTACTCTGATGATGCAAGACAGAAGTTATTTTATTGTAATGGTTTTAGTGACTTATGGTATTATGGACCACGGTATTATGATTTATGTTGAAATAAAAATTTAAATTTCCGCTGCTATCTTATTTATATCTGTCTTGTAATTATTCTGTGTCTGTTTACCTATAACGCTTCACGAAACTTAATGCATTCCCTTAGTGAGTAACATTAACGGACGTGGGGTGTCACACTTGGTATCAGAGCTGAAGGTTACCAGATTAGATAAAAGTTTTTGAAAATTATTTTTTCAAAAAGGTTTTAAAAGGAAGCATTTTCAAAAAGAAAAGTCTGTTTTGAGGAACATTCCCCAAAAAGCCATATGTAGTACCCTTCAGTTCTTTATCTAAATTTCTTCCTTTCTCCATTTTTAGCATGTCCGGGGAACAAAACATTCCTAATATCCCAGAGGGCGTCATAATACACGGATGGTTTCGTAGATATTTGGAGGCCACGGCACCTGCCGAAGGCCAAAAAAATGTTCCTCCCCTAGTTGCACTGGCCATTCCTCCTCCACCCCTCCAAGAGCAGATAACTTCGCCAAGATCTGCAAAGACTTCCTTGCTGTAAAGAACCGGATTTCACCCGACCCGATCGATCGCTGGATCGACCAAGACCGCTCAAAACCCGAATACGTTAACTTTGGGAATACAACACATCAGAACAAATACAACAGACTGTTATAAACATTATAATAATGTTACATCAGAGTACAGAATATATCAGAGTACATTGATAAATAATACAGCGGAAGATTAAATTATAATAAATGTAATACAATGCAACAGAATAATTGAATCAATCACAGCGGAAGACCATCAATGCTCTGGACACAGCTTTAAGCTTAGATCCAGAATCCTGCTCAATATCTGCAAAATAAGCTACTCGACTGTCTGTGTGGAAAAGAGGGCACCCGAGTTTGCAAAGTGAAACAAACTACGGGTCAGTCATGGGGCTAGTGTGAGAAATCTTTGCTTAACTTATCTAATAAGTAGGCTAATCACAGGACCACGCCGCTATCGCGGAATGGGTTTACTCCATTGGATTGCCAGTGCATAAATAAAGTAAATCGTTAAAACAACGCAATGCTTTTTAGAAAAAATGAAACCATTATAAGACTCAGGTCCCATCACACAATGCAACGCAAGCCGGAGGATAGAGTTTTACCTTATAATGGTCAAAAATGCTTGATACGATAAAAACGGATTTGATATTATTACTAGTGTATATATGTCTTAAAAACCTTTCAATCATAATGTATTAATCATAGACGGCATAGCTATCATATACTATGTCGCCGTACTAGTTCTACAATCAAAACTGCATGATGTCGTATTGGAAATTGGGTTTCCATCAAGAATCAAGGCTAGGAACGATCTCCTGACCGATTCGAGACACTCTAGTAATGTCTCAGGATTCGGACGCTTGCGAACCCTTGGATCCTGCAGGGTTGGTCCCCCAATAGTGCAATGGGTTGGATTGGCAATTCCTGAGCACAAGCTTCCCGATCCTGTTGGACCTATAAATTGGCCATTGCGGCCAATAAAAATCCGAGGCGCCTCAAAATCCATTAACCACATAAGTAAAATGTCGGGCCGTGTTAAACCCAAACACCACTTCTAGCTAGAAAGAAACGTGTGCTCTCCCTGCGTTCCCTTGCTCCGTTTTGGACTCATACCGGGGTTTGAGGCTCACGAGACAATGAAATACACAAAGCTATGCCTAAATAGGCTATGCTTTGATCATCATACACAAGGCTCTGCTTTTCAACAAAAGCCTTGATCAATTACATGCCACATTGACAGTACATACCATGCGATTGATAACTATCAACACACAATCTCTAACGGTGTTAAGCAAGAGAATAAATTCTCCGCCACCAACGGTTGTATATTAATAGAAATCAATTTACATAGAACGAAATTCAACATCAGACATACGTCCATTTACAAGTCCGTTCTGGGTCTGAACGGAACCGGAGGCACCTTATACCTTGCATATCCGAACGATCAACAATACGTCCGGACAACTACCACTGGAACCTTTTCAAGGCAGCAACTCCAATCAAAGGCATCAGTAGTCCTCATCCATTCGATGTGAAGATCGCCGGTCTTCAACCACCGTCTTTATTCTCGACTTTTAATCGTCGTAGTAATTATTCGGAATGGGTTAAACCCGGTCATTCCGAATAACTCGCGTATTTTTATAATTAAAAATCAAGTGTTATAAGGATACATCCAACGCCTCTTTCCAATTCAGAATATTCTTTAAATAAAATATTCATATTATTAGGGAATGGTTCCCATTAATTTTATCAAAAATAAAATCTTTTAAATTTATTCTTAAATCTTATTTTCAAAGATTTGTTAAAATTCCAATTCAGTTTTAATATCAAAAATCACTACTTTACAATTATTCCAATTTAAGGAATAAACCTTATTTTTAACTGGGTTAAAGAATCAATGTAATTCAAAAACATTGTTCACGATAAACCCAAAATCCTTTTCCAATAAATAAATATGAATTGAAATACCAAAAATCTTAGTTGAAAGATTTATTCTTTATTTAAAAGAAATTCTTTGTTTAAAAAAAATATTCTTTATATAAAAGATATTCCGAATCGGAAAGCGACTCAATCATTTACCATATAACTTTGATTATATGGATTTCATACATCGTATGAAAATGACAATAACAATAAATAATCATCAAATCATCCATTCAACATCCAAAGTGAAGTTCTCAACTGTGTGAGCATTAAATGAAATAATAACGCTCATCGCAGCCTGTCAATCTATCGATTGACATATGAATAAATATTGGGACTAGTGTATATCAATTATCATCCCAATACCCGTGTGGGGTTTTCAGCCAACAACAGTACATATAAATAAATAATTGGTTAATTAATTTAACCAATTTTAATACTATCAACATGTTAACAATGATAGACAAAACATGATATTTTATTCCTATTGTCGAAATAAAATATATTTGACTCGCATAATTTCTAACATATAATAGAATGTAATTTACTTATATGACATTATTGCGGATGACAAATTAAAGATAATTTTCATTATACTTTCATTATACTTTATTTTTATGTAATTATTCTTAATTTGAACACATAAAAGGAATAATCCCAATTGTATATGTATTCAATGCATAACCCAACCGCTAAAAAAATGTTTATTTAAATTGCATACAAATTCTAATGTATGCAATAATATATAATGATGTCACCTTAACACACTTATACATTCTAATGTATATTTTGACCAATAATATGATTCTTATAATTGAATATAAGTTCCAATGCAAGTTTGCAAATAAAAATGATTTTTATATTTGCATATAAATTATATTTCAATAAAATGTATAAGAAGAGTGATACCTTCATTTGCCGACAATTCTATTTTATCAAAATATTATTTGTGTTTAATTCTTATTTGACAAAAATGTCCTTTTTGGTTTCAACCAATATAATTCGACAAAATGAATGTTTGATTCAACTAATATAAATAGACAAAAGTGATTATTTTGTTTCAACCTTTTCAAAATGACAAAATTAAATAAATTTTGTCTCATTCTATTTAAATGATAAAAATATATCTTTTTGTATTGCAACAAAAGGACAAATAAACCTTCTCTATCTTTTTACTCTTTTTATTGAAGCTAAGATGACACTAAAAATATTCTAATCTTTTTATTTTAATCTATAATGAAAATAAAATCATTTTATTTATTTTAACAAAATTACAGCTACGATAAATTCATTTTATCGTAATCCTTTTATTTACTCTAGTTTAAAAGTAAAAATGATATTTTTAATCCTGTTCTTTTATTTATATCTAAATTATAATAAAAGTGTAACTTCTTAAACTATGTTTTTTTATTTGCATCTAAAATGCAAATAAAAGGTAATACTTAAATTTATGATTTATTTGCATCAAGGAATGCAAATAAAAATACAACTTTTATCTTTATATTTTATTTGCATCAAAGGATGCAAATAAAAATGCAACTTTCTAATTCAAGGTTTTATTTGCAACAAGGAATGCAAATAAAAATTCAACTTTTAATTCAGTATTTTATTTGCATCAAGGAATGCAAATAAATATGCAACTTTTGATTTCATAGTTTATCTGCATCAAAGAAATGCAAATACAAATTCAACTTTTAATACGGTTGTTTATTTGCATCCAAGAATGCAAATAAAAATATAATCTTTTATTCTAATCTTTTCTATGCAATCCAAACTACATTAAAAATGAATTTTTAATGTATAATCTTTTTTTTATTGTTTCTAATTTAAAAGTAAAAATGATACTTTTAATTCTATTCTCCTATTTACATCTAAAGTGTAAATAAAAATATAACTTCTTAAACTATGTTTTTATTTGTATCTAAATGCAAATAAAACTGTGTTTCATCCATATCTAAGATAACAAATAGTATTGTAACTTTTTAATTTATGTTTTATTTGCATCAAGAAATGCAAATAAAAATATAACTTCTAATTTTCAAATTTTATTTGCATCAAGGAATGCAAACAAAAATATAACTTTTTATTACATGTTTTATTTACAACAAGGAATGCAAATAAAAATGTAATTTTTCTTTTTTTCTAGTTTTATTTGCGACGAGGGATGCAAATAAAATTGTAACTTTTTATTTCTAGTTTTGTTTGTAATAGTGAATGTAAATAAAAGAACAAACTTTATTTTTACATATATATTTGCATTTGTGAAATGCAAATAAAATAACAAAATTTATTTTTACATATATATTTGCATTAGTGAATGCAGATAGAAGAACAAATTTCATTTCTATATATATATTTGCATTAGTGAATGCAAATAAAAGAACAAACTTTATTCTTCATGTATATTTGCATTTGTGAAATGCAAATAAAAGAACAAATTTTATTTTTCATGTTTATTTACATTGGTGGATGTAAATAAAAGAACAAGTTTTAATTTCGATGTTCATTTGTATTAAAGAATGCAAAACAAAAGGTGAACTTTTAATTTCAATGTTTTATTTGCATTGTGGAATGCAAATAAAAAGTGAACTTTTAATTCTATGTTATATTTGTGTTAGGGAATGCAAATAAAAAGTGTACATTTATCTCTAATGTTTTATTTGCATAGTGGAATGCAAATAAAAAGTGAAACTTATATTTCTATGTTATATTTGCGTTAAGGAACACAAATAAAAAATCAATTTCTATATAACATAATACTGAGTATTTGAATTGATAAACTAAATCAATTCGAAAATGATAACATAGTATTGTATGTTGAATTGATAAACTAAATCAATTCAAAAATGATAACATGGTTTTGTTTAATCCACATAATCCACAAATATTGACAAAAGGGAAAATGTTTTATTTGACTAACATATATAGAACTAAAATTTAAACAACAGATCTATCATACATACACACAGAATAAACAGATCAATCATCAAAATTGCATCACATCGCATAGCTAATTACTTCACACATATATAATTATTTATCAGCGATAAAAATAATTAAACTGATTAAATAATTCAAATCAGAAATCTCACATTATTATTGAGTTTTGCTCTGTTCAGATACAAAATTTGTCAAAAATTAAACTTGCTCAGAATCAGGTCTAGTCAGTTTCATCACGAAGATCTCGGTCTCACGATCGCGGCGCACCTGAAATCGTTCGAATCCGAGTCCGTACGAGCAAGATATGGTTTAATTAAGATGGGATAATTTGAATTTGTTAAATTGTAAAGTCAAAGTATGGAAAAGTCAAAGCTACCTCATCTTCCTCCTCCCAACATTTAAGCCGTTACTTTCATTTCCTTTGAACCCATAAAGTTCAAAACTAGGTTTCCAATTACCTCTGAATTTATGAAGCTTGAAGACGATCGGGTGGTATGACATCGAAGAGGGAGGAGAGGGCTTGGTGGCGCCCTAGGTAGTGGTCAACTTGGTGGGGTCAAGGGGGTGTGGCGGGTCCATCAAGGAAGCGGGTTTGGTAATCCAATCCGGGCAATTTACTTCATGAAACCTCATCATGTCCGTATCAAATCGAAGAGGAAGAAGAGTTCTACAATAAGTTCTAAGGATCATTCGAATTCATTGAGAGGATTGAGAGTATTTGAGGAATGAAATTCGGACATTTCTGGCCATGAATGATGAGGGTGGCGGCTGAAGCAAACAGATTAGGGTTAGGGGTTTTGTCATTTAGTGAATATTTATATTAATTAATTATTTAATTACCCAATTAAGGCTCGATTATCAATTTTGTCCGATTTCAGCCCAACGACTGTCGTTCTTACCTATTTACCCCCATTCCAGACTCATCTGGCTATGTCCCACAAGCCCAAATGACTGTTTTGACCCAGTTTTCTTTAATTTAAAATTTAAGTCTTTTATTTCTAATTCAACCGTACAAATAAATTCATCGGGGACATAAATTAACTTCAAAAATTCCTAAAAAATATATTTAGCTATGTTTTGAGGCTGCGGACTTAGGAAAATTAATTTCGTTCAATTCTGAGCCCTGTTTGAAAAATGGCCATTTTCAAGTTGATTAAAATTGACCGAAATTGACAAAACACGTTTATATTTACTATGCTCACATATAAATTCTAAAAATTATGGAAAATTAAACTTAACAATAATTCGACATTCCGGTTCCAACAAAAGTGGTTTCGTCGACAATAGAGGTCATTCGAAAAATGGCTATTTTTAATATTAAAAAATATATATATATTCTACAGCGACTATTCTGATTTTTAAAGTGGGCATAACTTTTGATTCCCGCTATAAAATTTCAATTTTTCGAATTCTTGGAAAGATATTTTTAAATATATTCTAATATTTTTGGTTTCACTAAAATCCGCTAAATTTTTAATTTGGTACATTCAATGAAAGTTCAAGTTTGACTTCTCAAACTACTGTGCTATTTCTAACTCCTTTTATAATTAAAATTTTCGTTCTAACTTCGATTTAAATATATTTTTAATCATTATTATTTTAAATATATTATTTTAACTATTAAAATTCCATTAAAATTTCTAAAATAAAATTTTTAAATTGGTTCAGAATTTGCGGGTTGTTACACTTGCTATGGGAGGGAAGCCATTCCATGGGAACAAGACATTCGTAGAAGCTCGGAATTGGCTCGAGGAGACCGTGAATTTATTCGTAATCTTTGAAGTAGAGGATAGAAGGAAGGTTCAGTTAGTCGCCTGGCTACTGAAGGACGGAGCCTCATTTTGGTGGGAAGTCACTCAAGCTGGATGTCCGGTGGAAACTTGGGAAGATTTTAGACAGAGGTTCGAAATGAAATTTATTTCCCAAGCAGAAAGCAACATGCAGATGGAGAGATTCTTAGCACTCAAACAGGGAAACTTGACAGTAAAAGAGTATGTGAATAAATTCAACCAGCTAGCAAGGTTCGGTTTAGAGTTGGTGGATACGCCGCACAAAAGGGCTTTTGCGGTTTGCTAAAGGGCTGAATGAGCCTCTGCATGGTCTAGCCATGTCCCATATCCCAACGGGGGCTACTTTCGAAAAGATTGTCGATATGGCCCTAATGCATGAGGAAGACAAGGGAGAAAAGAAGGCTGAGGAGACATCGCAAAATAGGAAAGTGTGGCCCAAGTAGGAGCAGCAGCAACAGCAGAAAGGAGGGAAAAATGATAAAGACAAGGATAAGAGAAAATGTCACCACTGTAGGAAGGAAGGTCATCTGGTTAAGGACTATAAGCGAAGGAAGAACTCTTGCTACCACTTTGGAGAGGCCAGACACTTTGCTAAAGAGTTCCCGAAGAAACGGGGATCACAGGGACATGGTCAAAGGGCAGGAAATTCTGGAGGGCAGGTGCATGCTCTCGCGACCAGTGCTCCTAATAGAGGTAGAAAAATTTCTGTGGAAGGTTTAATTTCTCTTTCAAACCATCCTATTAGAACACTTTTTGATTTTGGTGCCTCACATTCATTTATATCAAGTTCTGTAGTTGAATCTTTACACTTAATTATTAGTATGGTAGTGGATCTCGTAGTTGTTTCAAACCCCATTGGTGGTTCAGCTCATTTATCTATGATTTGTCTGTGTTTGAAAATATCTGTGTTAGGCGTCAATTTTGAATGCGACGCGTATGTACTTAGGATTATGGGCTATGGGTTGATTCTAGGAATGGATTGGCTTACCACGTATTGACACGACCCGAACTTCCCCATGTAGGAAAGCTGGATAGAATTGAGAACACGACAAATCAGAACACAAACAGAAGAACATTTCATTGCTTATTACAACAATTTCATCAGAATACATGAATATACAGAGCATAAATAAATATTATACATCAGAAAAATATCAGAGATTTACAAATTACAATGCAGCGGAAAATAACACAAAACACAACTGAAAGAGATACACGAATATAGAGCATTCTGAATATCGTTCCAGCTGTAAACCAGGATCCTGCAAATATAAATCTGCAAAACCAAAACTACTAGCTGCCCATGCGGAAAATAGGGGCACCCAGAGTTTAGGTTAAAACAATAAACTCCAGGTCAATCATGTGATTGGTGTGAGAACTAAACAGTTATTTAAAACTTTACGTTAAAATCAGATATATCAAGGGGCCACGCCGTATAACACGGAACGTGTAACAACCCGCATTCTACGCATCGGAGGATCGTAGAATATTTATTTCTTTCACATACGAAGTCTTATGGTCATGTAACTTTGGGAGACGATTATTGGGGTCATTTCCCATGTTCTTGATTTTTGTCGATTTTTAAATGACCGTTTTGCCCCTAGTTGGTACTGTTTTGGCCATAACTTTTGACTGGAAAGGAATTTTGACCTGAAACCACTTCCATTGGATTCGAATGATGGTTTCTCTTTCCGTAGAGTGGTTACATTAGCCAAACGGACTTACCGTTTGGGAGATATGGCTGAAACAAGGTTTAGAAGGTGAAAAACAGCTAATCGGGCTTAACCGGGTGATTAGCAACTAGGCCCAATGGGAGATTTCGGGATTTGGGGTATTTAAGGGCTGCTAGGGTTATGATTTCGGTTTTAGACTCATTTTTCCAGCCGCCACTTACCTCCTTCAAGCTCTAGCAATGGCCCCCACCTTCTAATTTCATCCCAAATCATCTCTAATCACTTTCTAATCGAAGATTAAGCAAAACTACATCAAATCAAGGGAGGGTAGCACCAAATCAGAGAGAGAGCTGCTGGAACACATAGGGATTGGATCCAAATCAGAGATTATTTCAGATCTAAAGTTTGTTTGGGGCTAAGGTGAGTGATTTGCATAGTTCCTCACTAATTATGGCTAATTATGGTAATTAGCGAAGATTAGCGAAATTATGACTCAGAAAAATCTAGAAAAATTCCCAAAATTGTAAAACATTATTTTATGCCTCTGATATGAATTTGGGTTAATTTCGACTAATTTTGCAAATCCCGGAATTTGGGGGATTAAGGGGTAATTAGTGATAATTAGCGAATTTGTGCATGTTAAAAATCTGGAAAAATATTCATAAATTCTGAAATATTGTTTTAGACCTCTGATATGAATTTGGGTTAAGTTTTGTTAATTCTATGCTTAGTTGTTCTTAAACATGCTTAAGGGGAAATATGGGATTTTGGCTATGTTTGATCCATTTTAACCCATCATATTGTTGTTTTGGTGTTTGGGGTCCATACTATATGTTGCTATGACTGTATGGTATGCCTTGTGATTGTTTAGAAGTGTTAGATTGGTCGAAAACGCCGTCGAATGGCGTGAAACAAGTCGTAGGGAAGCTGTGCAGGGACCAGATCGCGGATCGCCCCTATGTGCCACGACCCGGACCGGGGACCACGATCCGATGGCGGGATGAGCTCGAATTCGAACCGCGTCACGCGCTAGAGCACCCGATCGCATGCCATCTCCACGATCCGATCCCCTCCATTCGTGAAGAGTCATCACGAGCCGCACCACCATGACGATCTGCTCCACTTCGAAGGCCACGAACGAGGGACTGATGCTACGAGTCACTTCAAGCTCGCGATCCGAACCAGAGGAGGATGAAGGAGCTCGCGATGCGATGAGTACCAGGGTGTCACGACCCGACCCGACAGGGGTGCCACGAACTGATGAAGCACGATCCGATGATGGCGACCCGACCTGGAGAGCATATCACGATCCGAGCTGGTGAAGGTAGCACGATCCGAGCTGAAGTATCATCACGACCTGGAGCTTGACCACGAGCTGGTGACTGCGAACTGAACCAGGAGGTTATGAACTGAATGAAGACCGATCTGGAGGAGGAGACTAAAACCCGAGATGCAAAGGTAGTCCAAATGGAAGTTAGAGCTCAGGATCCAGTTGGGAACCAATGAGTTCACTTCGTGATTGGGCTTTGCTGCGGGACGTGTGCAAAGGGGTTGTCGGTACTCATAACTTTGGTCCACCACTTAGAGATGGATAGTGGGCTTGTAGTGATAGTTACACGGGATTGGATTCCGTCATGGCCCAAAGTATTAGGTGACCAATGTAGTGGATATCGTATGCTTTACGCACTTAGTGAGGGATGTGAGGATGATTGCTATGCTTGATTGTTTGACACTACTATGACATGCACACCCCTACCCCGTATCTCTTACACAGTATGTTAGTGGCACCTTAGAGTATTGTATAGTATGTAGTGCTAACTCTTTGGTTGCAGGTCCAGGTTCAGGTATGATTGGATTATACCTGTTATTATTCTGTTTAGATGCTTATCGCTCATACCAGGCTTTATGTCTGACCCAGAGTTTTATGTCTCTTCTTATTACTCTGGGTGCTCACACGAGCAGACTAGAGACAGGTTATGGTTAGCTGGTGATGCGCGAGTAGCTGATTCGGAGGCGAGCATGAGGCTTCCACGTATGATATATAGATATTCTCCATGTGTCGCTGGTGGTCGCTACTTGGGCATTAGTAGTGTACCTCCTTTATCTTGCTTTTGTTTTGTTGAGACAGTTTGAAAAGTTGTAATAATGTTGGCTTTGGATCATAAGCTGTACTTGGATTTTCCGCTGCTATGTTAGTTTATTTTCAGCTTATGCACTGTCTCACCTGTTTTATGTCAAGTATGTTGTTATTATATTTTATCCTATGCGCTGTGAGACATATTACAGGTTCCTTGATTAGCCCATTCTCTTCTTTCTTTTTCTTCTGGCGACCGTCCCGTGCTAACTGGATATGTGTACAACGCACTTTTGGAGTAAATGTCGGTTGGTGCGGGGCGGGCCGTCATAGAACGGGTTTCCTCCCAAGAATACCCGTGCATATAACAAAACAGCGGAAGGCTTTTTGGAAAAATGAAGCTATTATAAGACCCAAGTGCTATCGCACAATGCAACGCAAGCCGGGAGATAGGGTTTTCCCTTATAATAGCCAAACATGCTTGGTACGTTAAAACAAATCATTTGATACTATTATAAGTGCATAGTGTGTAAAACAACTTCAAATATAAATGTATCAATCCTATACGGCATGGGTACCATATATCATGTCGCCAATACTAGGCTCTACAATCAAAACCACAAATGTCACGTATTTGAAGTTAGATTTCCATCTGTGAACCAAGGCAAGGGATCGTCCTTACCGCTTCGAGACAATCTAGCCCATGTCTCAGGATCAGAACGCATCGACCCTAGGATCTTCAGGGTCGGTCCACATGGAGTGGATTAAAATGCTTGAACAATGCGCTTCTCCACCCTATGGGCGTAAATGAGCCTAATGACTCCATCGGCCCCGGATCGACCGGTATAACCGAGGCGTCTCACTATCCATCATCCATATAAGTAAAATTTCAGGGCTTGTAAAATGCTGACACCACTCCTAGCTAGAAGGAAACGCATGCCCTCCCTGCAGTCCTCTCCCGTTTCTGGTTCACACCGGGCTGTGAGGCTCGTGAATTAACGCTACACAAAGCTACGCTATATTAAAGCCGTCCTTTGGTCATCAACCACAAGACTCTGCTTTTCAACAGAAAGCCTTGATCATTTGCATCTCAGTATGCCACACAGGAAATTCACGCTATGCAGCCAATGTCTATCAATCACACAGAGTGAAATCCAATGTCAGACACACATCCATTTACAAGTTCGTTCTGGGTCTAAACGAAAATGGAGGCACCTTATTCCTCCCCCATATGTCCAATACAGGGGAGAGGCCTTTGCATATCTGTTGATCTCCAAGTATGTCTGGACGATCACCACTTATTACCTTGTCTTGGGTGTATAGCCCAATCAAGACATCAGTAGTCATCCAAACGATGAGAAGACCTCCGGTCTTCAACCACCGTCTTCATCCTTGACATATCGTTGAATCAGTTATTCAGAATGGGATAAACTCGGTCTTTCTGAATAACTAACATATATAATAAACAAGTGCAATAAAAACACAACATACGTCTCATTCTAATCCAGAATATTTCTTTATTGAAATATTCTTATACTTTGGGAAAAGTTCCCATTAATTTTAACAAAGATAAATTCTTTAAATTTATTCTTTAATCTTCCTTTGGATATCATTTCAATCTAATTAAAGATGCATTAAAATTCCACTTGGTTTTAATCTTCCCAAAAATCAATATTAACGATTGTTTAACTTGGGAAATCATATCCTGCCTTTAGCTGGGTTAAAGAACCAATGTCATTTAAACACGGTTCACGATAAACCCAAAATCACATTAAATTCCATCAGCCTTTAACCGTAAATTAGCAAGTGAACAATTCCCTAAGTATTAATCCCGAAGGCCGAAACCAACATCAGATCAATACCCAGGAAACCATTCAACTTAACTAATCTCCAGTTAATTTCTGATATTCTTAACTCCATTGGGTCGAAGAACAGTATTATTAAAGATACCATTCACGACAACCCAAAATCTTATTCCTGTCTTTTACTGGGTTAAAGAACCAATGTCCTTTAAAACACGGTTCATGATAAACCCAAAATCACATTCCATTCATCAGCCTTTAACCGTAAATTAGCAAGTGAACAATTCCCCAAGTATTAACCCCGAAGGCCGAAACCAACATCAGATCAATACCCAGGAAACCATTCAACTTAACTAATCTCGAGTTAGTTTCTGATTTTCTTAACTCTGTTGGGTCTAAGAACAGTATTATTAAAGATACCATTCACGACAACCCAAAATCTTATTCCATTGTTAATCGGGTTAAAGAACAAGTGTTATTTAAAACACCATTCATGATAAACCCAAAGACCAATTTCAATTCCATTCCAATTAAATACCAATTAATTGGTATACTTCATTAAATCTAAATAAAAAGATTTAATCTTTTCTCAACTGGGTTCAAGAACAGTGTTAATGAAGACACTATTCACGACAAACCCAAAATCACATTAATATTAAATACAAGGCTCTGAATAGAAAATATATCGTCTTATGTTCAATATCAAATTCTGGAATCAACAAATACTGTATTGGAATAACGATATATATATCTTCCAAATTCCTCCACAATATTCGTATAATCACGGAATCCAATATCGAAATATTCTGAAGATAATTTCGATTCAAATCCATTCCAATTCATATATTGGAAATTCCGGTTATTTTTAAAACCATTTCAAATCCAATTTATTAATTTAAAAATATTAGATTTCATAATTCGAGTTCATAGATAGTTCATTTCGATAAAAAAAATATTTTTATCTTTTCAAATATGGAATTTTTCATTCCAATTCTTTCCAAATCATTTGTTATGATTTTGCACAAATTATTGATATTTTTAATAATTTTATCAAGGCCCGTACAGTCGATTTCCATAAACGGCCATCAAACTTCACTTACAACGACCTTTTCCAAATTTGATTTGGACATAATTCCAAATCCAACCGTTAGATTTCAAATCTTTTATATTCGTTAGAAATCTCTTTTCGATACGAACCCAATGGTTCTGGTTTTAGGAGAATCCGACGGTCGGATCTCCCGTAATGTCCGTTTGAAGTCAATGGTCGAAATTCGCGAACTGCCGCGGCGCGACGCGTTCTATTCAGTCCATTATGTATATAATATATATATATATTATATATATTTCGTCGATTTCCATTTAAAACGTATTTTACAAATCATTTTAAAATCGTTTTCAAAACGATTTCAACTTCATATTCAATTTCTAATCAAAATTGAATATTCCATATCATCGATATATAAATGATAACATTTTCAAACATTAGATTTTGAAATCATTTCCTTTTCGATATTCCTTATAAAAATGAATAAAATCGATATAAATATCGTTCACGTCAAAATGGCGTCAATCTAATCAACATGGCTTTATATATTTAAATATATTCGTGTCCATCCCATGTCGGACATCAAAATCAAATTTTGACCTTTTACTAAATATTATTTTAAAATATTCGTTATTTTAAAAATATTTATTCTTTCTGAACTGGAATCAAACACAGTCAATTACCATATAATGTTATTTATCTGGATTTCATACAACACATGTGTACAACAACAATCGAATACAGTCAACCATTATCGAAAGTGCATTCTACACCGCATAAGCATTAAATATAAATATTTAACGCTTATAACAGTCTGTAAATCAATCGATCGACATACGGCTAATTATTGGGATTAGCGTATGTCGTATATAGGGATGGCAATGGGGCGGGCGCGGGTAGTACCAACCCGTCACCCGCCCCGTTGGGTGATTTTTTGCCCCGTGCCCGCTCCATACCTGCACAGGTATCCATTAAACGGGTTTTAAACATTTTGCGGGTAATGGCGGGTATTCGTGGGTATCCATTATATTTATTCAATTTATTTTTTAGTCATTTAATGAAATTATTCAAAAGTACGTTTGGTTAAAAAAACAAATTAGATCAATGATTATATGCTAACCTCAAAATACCAATACATATTTAAACCAACATCCAAAAACGAATAGATAACAACAGAAGTATCCATCAAAATATCAACAGCCAGTTATAAATTGTTGAGTAAAAGCATGCACACAAATACCAAACAACCAGCAACAATATTTTTTATATTAACTATTGAAAATAAATCACATTCAATACGGACACGGGTACCCGTGGATATGGATATCTTACTATCCGTACCCGCCCCATCAATTAACGGATATTAAAAATACCCGTTTATTTTACCCATGGATACTCATTTAACTATCCGTTTCATATCCATAACGGATTTTACCCGCGGATAACCGTGGGTACGAATTTTTTTGCCATCCCTAGTCGTATATCATCCCAATACCCGTGTGGGGTTTCAATCAACAAATAATAAAATTATTTGTGCAGCTGGGCGATGTGTAAAATTTATCGTCCCAATCAATATCAGTCAAATCAGTGTACATAAGCAAATCGTCCGATTTGTTTATGAATATTTATTTTATTCTTATACACGTTAAAAATTATATTTTTAGCTATAAAATATTTTATTCCATTCCACATCACACAATCAATTTTCACAACATAACCAAACAAATAAACAAGTCGTTCATGGTCTGTGGACAATGGGTGTCTGGTGCTGTTAAGCACCGTCTGCATCCTAGTATATATTTTCAACTAGAAGATAAAATTAAAGTGAGAAGTTCTCACCTTCGGGTTCCACTCCGCCGTGCTTTGATTGTCGAACTACGTAGTACACCTACGTTAAAATTTATATTTTTAACCAATGAATAATTATTTCTTTGTATGATTATTTTATAAATAACATACATAGGCTAAAAATTATATTTTTATCTTTCTAAAAATAATTTCATATTTTTATAACAACGCTACATAGATAAAAATCAAATTTTTATGTCGCTACCATATAGATAAAAATCAAATCTTTCTGTCGCTAATGAATATATAAAAATCACATTTTTACATTGCCATTCAAATGATAAAAAACATATTTTTACTTTGATACATATATGATAAAAATCACATTTTTATATCGTCACTTCATATATAAAAATCGTATTTTTATCCTATCGCTACATATATAAAGATCAATTTTTATTATCTATATAATATAAAAATCATATTTTTATTATTCCTATAATATAAAAATCATATTTTTATTATCTCTATAATATAAAAATCATATTTTTATTATCATACATAGAAAAATATATTTTTATACATAAAAATCTAATCTTTTTATTATAAAAAACCATAAATTTACATTTTAAAAATCCTACCTTTTTATATTTAAAAAATCAAACCTTTTTATATTTGAAAATCAAACCTTTATCACGTTAAAAATTAAAGCTTTCCTTAAATAAAAATCACTACTTTATAAAATGTTTTTCTATAAATTAAAATTGATTTAAATTTTTTAAAACTGATTTTCTATAAAAAAAATTGAAACTGATTTATAAATAAACTAAATAAAATAAATTAAAACTCACCTAAATTCGGTTTTTCAAAGGAGTGGAGGGGGTTGCTCACGAGGTGGCGCTGGGGTTGGCGCACCGGTGGTCGGGTTGGCTAAGCGATGGCGTAGGGGGGGCTAGGGCTGGGCGTTGTTGCAGTTTTGGGGGATTGGGGTCGCGGTGGTTCTTCGGGGGTCGCGTCTAGGCGAGAAGGACCATGGGGGGAGGAATTCGGCGGTGGCGCCACCTTGCGCGCGGGGGGGGGGGGGGGGGGGGGCGAGGCTGAACGTCGATTGGGGGAGGGGCTTCCGCGGTTTCGTTTTTTATTTATAAAAATCTCGGTCTGAAAAGTAACGGGGAGGGAGAGAGTAAAGAGGGGTAGTTGACCAAGGATTATAATATATATTCAATTTAGTTAAATTCCAAAAAAACAACTTTTTATTTCGACCTCCAAACGAAACCCCCCGACTGTCGCCACTAGCTAATTATCCCCGTTCCGAACACAATGGGATATGTCAGGTAAGCCCGTTCAGCTGTTACGATCAGTTTCCATCAAAATCAAAATATAAATCTATATATTAAATTTGAACGCATGTTTCAATTTACTGGGGCCACATACGGACCCTAATAATTCCCGAAAAATATTTTCTAGCTTCGTATTGAGGATACGCTCCTAACAAAACTAATTTCGTCAAATTTGGAGACCGTTTGAAAAATGGCCATTTTCTGGTCGATCCAAATTGACTAAAACTGTCAAAACACGTTTTCCTGTGCCACGCTCACATATTGGCCCCAAAAATTATGAATTTTGGAATCTAGCAATAATTTTGACATCCCGGATCCAACAAAAGTGGTTTCGTCGAAAACGGAGGTCGTCTACAAAATTTCCATTTTTAAGGGCTATATTTCCATAGTGACTATTCAGAATTTTCAACTGGGCATAACTTTTTTATCCCCGCTATGAAATTTCAATTTTTCGGATTTGTTGGAAAGATATTTTCAAATAGATTCTAATATTTTTGGTTTCAATAAAATCCGGTTTATTTTGAATCCTGTACATTCATTTGAAATTTGAAATTTGAAATCGAATTTCAAACTACCGTGCCATTTCCAATTCCTTTGATAATTAAAATAAATATTTTATATTCTAACGTCGATTTAAATAAATATATACATTGTAATTCTATTCAAAATAAATTTCTAGTCATTACTATTTAAAATAAATCATTTTAAATATTCAAAATTCATTAAAATAACCAAAATAAAATTTTTAAATTGGTTCTGTTTTTCCGGGTTGTTACAATCTCCCCCACCTAAAATCTTTTCTTCCCCGAAAAGGAACGGAGCTGAATGTTGTTTAACTAACCAAATCAACTTTCATTATTTTAATTATGGCTTAAGTTCTTCAACTTTTCAGTTTCTTAGAATTTTCCAATTCTTCGAAAATTTGGCTAACACCCAAAATTTTTGAATTTTTTTGCCATAACCTCCCCTGTACGGGAGCACCAGGAAAATCCCGAAATCGCCATACATGCCTCTCTAATCATAATGAAAAAGAAGTAGCCAATCGGCTCATAAAATCATCAAAAACCCCAAGAAATACAATAAACATGTACCTATTTGTCGGGAAACAATTTTATTCCTCTGCTTAGCTTCCTGCTATGACCTGTTCAATGTATATACATGTATATGTATGCATTTCCAAACAATTTTCAATTCAATTCAATATTTGATACAATTTGGTTATATGTACCGTTCTTTCACATAATGGTTTTATTATATAACAAATAATCACACAACACAACCATCAATCAATTAGTTGGTTAACGTTTCAAATCCATAATTTTGACATATATACAGAAAATCATGTTTTTGATGCCAAGTCACTATTTTGGTCCTCACACCAGTCAATTGGAAATATATAGATATCCCACTTTCGGAGTTCGAACATAATACTGATGATGACGCGTCAATCATCAAAACTATGCCCGGACGACTAGAGTGTGATTCCATATCCATACCGTATATTCGAGGCTTCATATACACGTGGATCAGACGTATATTAAAATCTCTATATACCCGACGGTCCAAATCAATTTAAAATAAATTATTCAAATACGTATAATCAGGTTTAAATTTTCAAAACAAAATTCGTTTTCATTTTTATTTTAAAATATCACTCTTCACACTCGTTCTAGGATACTACTGATCCTATCTCTAACGAGTCATTCCTATTGGATGTTACTAATCCAATCCCTGATGAAATCTTTCATTTGGTTCTAATGTGCCTTGTTCTCGATCTCTATAAACCAAAGCTCTGATACCAAACTGACACGACCCAAACTTCTTCGTGAAGGAAAGCCCAGATTGAATTGAGAACACGACAAATCAGAACACAAACAGAAGAACATTTCATTGCTTATTACAACGTTTTCATCAGAATACAAGAATATACAGAGTATAAATAAATATTATACATCAAAAAAATATCAGAGATTTACAAATTACAATGCAGCGGAAAATAATACAAAACACAACTGAAAGAGATACACGGATACAGAGCTTTACGAATATCGTTCTAGCTGTAAACCAGGATCCTGTGAATATAAATCTGCAAAACCAAAACTACTAGCCGCTCGTATGGAAAAATAGAGGCACCCAGAGTTTAGGTTAAAACAATAAACTCCAGGTCAGTCATGTGACTAGTGTGGGAATATAAATAGTTATTTAAAATTTTACTTTAAAATCAGATATATCAAGGGGCCACGCCGCATAACACGAAACGTGTTTCCTCCCAAGAATACCAGTGCATATAACAAAACAGCGCAAGAATTTTTGGGAAAATGAAGCTATTATAAGACCCAAGTTCTATCACACAATGCAACGCAAGCCGGGGGATAGGGTTTTCCCTTATAATAGCCAAACATGCTTGGTACGTTAAAACAAATCATTAGATACTATTATAAGTGCATAGTGTGTATAACAACTTCAAATATAAATGTATCAATCCTAGATGACATGGGTACCATATATCATGTCACCAATATTAGGATCTACAATCAAAACCGCAAATGTCATGTATTTGAAGTTGGATTTCAATCTGTGAACCAAGGCAAGGGTTCGTCCTTACCGCTTCGAGACAATCTGGCCCATGTCTCAGGATCAGAACGCATCGACCCTTGGATTTTCAGGGTCGGTCCACATGGAGTGGATTAAAATGCCTGAACAATGCGTTTCCCCGCCCTATGGGGCGTAAATGAGACATATGACTCCATCGGCCCTGGATCGACCGATATAACCAAGGTGCCTCACTATCCATCATCCACATAAGTAAAATGTCACGGCTTGTAAAACGCTGACACCACTCCCAGCTTGAAGGAAACGCATGCACTCCCTGCAGTCCTCTCCCGTTTTTGATTCACACCGGGCTGTGAGGCTCACGAATTAACGCTACACAAAGCTACGCTGTATTAAAGCCGTGCTTTGATCATCAACCACAAGACTCTGCTTTTCAACAGAAGCCTTGATCATTTACATCTCAGCATGCCACACAGGCAATTCACGCTATGCAACCAATGTCTATCAATCACACGTAGTGAAATCCGATGTCAAACACACATCCATTTACAAGTTCGTTCTGGGTCTAAACGAAACCGGAGACACCTTATTCCTCCCCCATATGTCCAATACAGGGGAGAGGCCCTCGCATATCCGTTGATCTCCAAGCACGTTGTGACGATCACCACTTATTACCTTGTCTTGGGTGTACAGCCCAATCAAGACATCAGTAATCATCCAAATAATGTGAAGACCTCCGGTCTTCAACCACCGTCTTCATCCTTGACATATCAACGAATCAGTTATTCAGAATGTGATAAACCCGGTCTTTCTGAATAACTCGCGTATATAATAAACAAGTGCTAAAAAAACACAACATATGCCTCATTCCAATCCAGAATATTCCTTTATTCAAATATTATTATACTTTGGGAAAGGTTCCCATTAATTTTATCAAAGATAAATTCTTTAAATTTATTCTTTAATCTTCCTTCGGATATCATTTCAATCTAATTAAAGATGCATTAAAACTCCACTTGGTTTTAATCTTCCCAAAAATCAATATTAATGATTGTTTAACTTGGGAAATCATATCCTGCCTTTAACTGGGTCAAAGAACCAATGTCATTTAAACACAGTTCACGATAAACCCAAAATCACATTCCATTCCATCAGCCTTTATCCGTAAATTAGCAAGTGAACAATTCCCTAAGTATTAACCTCGAAGGCCGAAACCAACATTAGATCAATACCCAGGAAACCATTCAACTTAACTAATCTCCAATTAGTTTTTGATTTTCTTACCTCCATTGGGTCTAAGAACAGTATTATTAAAGATACCATTCACAACAACCCAAAATCTTGTTCCTATCTTTTACTGGGTCAAAGAACCAATGTCCTTTACAATACGGTTCACGATAAACCCAAAATCACATTCCACTCCATCAGCCTTTAACCGTAAATTAGCAGGTGAATAATTCCCTAAGTATTAACCCCGAAGGCCGAAACCAACATCAGATCAATACCCAGGAAACCGTTCGACTTAACTAATCTCCAGTTAGTTTCTGATTTTCTTAACTCCATTGGGTCTAAGAACAGTATTATTAAAGATACCATTCACGACAACCCAAAATCTTATTCCATTGTTAATCGAGTTAAAGAACAAGTGTTATTTAAAACACCATTCACGATAAACCCAAAGACCAATTTCAATTCCATTCCAATTAAATATCAATTAATTGGTATACTTCATTAAATCTAAATAAAAAGATTTAATCTTTTATCGACTAGGTTCAAGAACAGTGTTAATGAAGACATTATTCGCGACAAACCGGAAATCACATTTAATATTAAATATAAGGCTCTGAATAGAAAATATATCGGCTTATATTCAATATCAAATTCGGGAATCAACAAATACTGTATTGGAATAACGATATATATATCTTCCAAATTCCTCCACAATATCCGTATAATCCCAGAATCAAATATCGAAATATTCCGAAGATAATTTCTATTCAAATCCATTCCAATTCATATATTGGAAATTCCGGTTATTTTTAAAACCATTTCAAATCCAATTTATTAATTTAAAAATATTGGATTTCATAATTCGAGTTCATAGATAGTTCATTTCGATAAAAAATATATTTTTATCTTTTCAAATATGGAATTTCTCATCCCAATTCTTTCCAAATCATTTGTTATGATTTTGCACAAATTATTGATATTTTTAATAATTTTATCAAGGCCCGTACAATCGATTTCCATAAACGGCCATCGAACTGCACTTACAACGACCTTTTCCAAATTTGATTTGGACATAATTCCAAATCCAACCATTAGATTTCAAATCTTTTATATTCGTTAGAAATCTCTTTTCGATACGAACCCAACGGTTCAGGTTTTAGGAGAATCCAACAGTCGGATCTCCCGTAATGTCCGTTCGAAGTCAATGGTCGAAATTCGCGAACTGCTGTGGCACGGCGCGTTATATTTAGGCCATTATATATATATATACATATATATATTTCGTCGATTTCCATTTAAATCGTTTTAAATTCGTTTTCAAAACGATTTCAACTTCATATTCAATTTCTAATCAAAATTGAATATTCCATATCATCGATATATAAATGATAATATTTTCAAAACATTAGAATTTGAAATCATTTCCTTTTCGATATTCCTTATAAAAATGACTAAAATCGATATAAATATCGTTCACGTCAAAATGGCTTCAATCTAATCAACACGGCTTTATATATTTAAATATATTCGTGTCCATCCCAAATCGGACATCAAAATCAGATTTTGACCTTTTACTGAATATTATTTTAAAATATTCATTATTTTAAAATATTCGTTATTTTAAAAATATTTATTCTTTCTGAATTGGAATCAGACACAGTCAATTACTATATAATGTTATTTATATGAATTTCATACAACACATGTGTACAACAACAATCAAATACAGTCAACCATCATCCAAAGTGCATTCTACACTGCATAAGCATTAAATATAAATATTTAACGCTTATAACAGTCTAATAATCATTCGATCGACATACAACTAATTATTGGGATTAGTGTGTGTCGTATATCATGCCAATACCCGTGTGGGGTCTCAATCAAAAAATAATATAATTTATTTGTGAAGTTGGGCGATGTGTAAAATTTATCGTCCTAATCAATATCAGTCCAATCAATGTACATAAACAAATCATCCGATTTTTTTATGAATGTTTATTTTATTCTTATACACGTTAAAAATTATATTTTTAACTATAAAATATTTTATTCCATTCCACATCACACAATCAACTTTCACAACATAACCAAACAAATAAACAAATCATCCATGGTCTGTGGACAACGGGTGTCGTGTGCTGCTAAGCACCGTCTGCATCCTAGTATATATTTTCAACTAGAAGATAAAATTAAAGTGAGAAGTTCTCACCTTTGGGTTCCACTCCGCCGTGCTTTGATTGTCGATCTATGTAGTATACCTACGTTAAAAATTATATTTTTAACCAATCAATAATTATTTCTTTGTATGACTATTTTATAAATAACATACATAGGTTAAGAATTATATTTTTATGTTTCTAAAAATAATTTTATATTTTTACAACAACGCTACATAGATAAAAATCACAATTTTATGTCGCTACCATATAGATAAAAATCAAATCTTTCTATCGCTAATGAATATATTAAAATCACATTTTTACATTGTCATTCAAATGATAAAAATCATATTTTTACTTTATACATATATGATAAAAATCGCATTTTTATATCGTCACTTCATATATAAAAATCGTATTTTTATCCTATTGCTACATATTTAAAGATCAAATTTTTATTATCTATGTAATATAAAAATCATATTTTTATTATTCCGACAATATAAAAATCAAATTTTTATTATCATACATAGATAAAAACCATATTTTTATCCATAAAAATCTAATCTTTTTATTATAAAAAACCATAACTTTACATTTTAAAAATCCTACCTTTTTATATTTAAAAAATCAAACCTTTTTATATTTAAAAATCAAACCTTTATCACGTTAAAAATTATAACTTTCCTTAAATAAAAATCACTACTTTATAAAATGATTCTATAAATTAAAACTGATTTTCTATAAATAATTAAAACTGATTTATAAATAAAATAAAATAAAACTCACCTAAATCCGGTTTTTTCAGAGGAGTGGAGGGGGTTGCTCGCGAGGTGGCGCTGGGGGTGGTGCTCCGGTGGTCGAGTTGGCTGAGCGATGGCGCCGGGGGGTGGGGGGTGGCTAGGGCTGGGCATCGTAGGAGTTTGGGGGATTGGGGTCGCGATGGGTCTTCGAGGGCTGCGTTGAGGCGAGAAGGAGGGGAGGTCTGGTGGCGGCGCCACCTGAAGGGGGGAGAGAGGCTGAACGTCACAGGGGGGAGGGGCTTCCGCAGTTGCGGTTTTTTTATAAGAATCTCGATCTGAAAAGTAACGGGGAGGGAGAGAGTAAAGAGGGTAGTTGACCAAGGATTATAATATATATTTAATTAAATTAAATTCCAAAAAAACAACTTTTTATTTCGACCTCCAAACGAGACCCACCGACTGTCGCCACTAGCTAATTAACCCCATTTCGAACCCAATGGGATATGTCCGGTAAGCCGGCTCGGCTGCTATGATCAGTTTCCATCAAAATCAAAATATAAATCTATATATTGAATTTGAACGCATGTTTCAATTTACTGGGGCCACATACGGACTCTAAAAATTCCCGAAAAATATTTTCTAGCTTCGTATTGATGATACGGTCCTAACAAAACTACCGTGCCATTTCCAATTCCTTTTATAATTAAAATAAATATTTTATATTTTAACGACGATTCAAATAAATATATATATACGTTCTAATTCTACTCAAAATAAATTTCTAGTCGTTATTATTTAAAATAAATCATTTTAAATATTCAAAATTCATTAAAATAAACAAAATAAAAATTTTAAATTGGTTCTGATTTTTCGGGTTGTTACACGTATGGTGTCATTCTGGATTGTGAGAAGTGGGTTGTTAGGCTTCTGACTTGTCATGGGAGTACCCTCGAGATTTCGCGTGACCCACAAGGGTTGGTTATGCTTAGTTTCCTAGAGTCTCTTGATGCATCTATCGACGGTCTACAATCTGTTTCAGTAGTTCGTGATTTTTTCGATGTTTTTGATGAGGTTCGGGGTTTACTCTGAGGTGTGAGATCGATTTTCGTATATATCTGATGGACAATGCAAAGCCAGTTGCATTAGCAGTGCGCCATATGGCTCCAAGGGAAAGGAGGGAGCTGAGTAAGCGAGTAGGGGAGCTACATGAGAAAGGGTTTATCAGACGAAGCATATCTGAATGGGGTGCTCCAGTGGTATTCGCGAATAAGGAGGATGGTTCGCTTCGTTTTTGTGTTGACTATAGAGAGTTGAATAAACTCACTAAGAAGAATAGGCACCCACTTCCGAGGATTGATAATTTATTTGATCAGCTTGTTGGTGCCTCGGTATTTTCTCAGTTAGACTTGGCCACGGGGTTTCATCAGTTGAGGGTGGCTGAGGACAACATAGATAAGACTGCCTTTAGGACTCCGGACGGTTTCTTTGAATGGCTAGTTATGCCTTTTGGCCTGACGAATGCACCCGCCTATTTTGTGGATTTGATGAGTAGGATGTTTCGGGAGTTCCTAAATAAATTTGTCATAGTCTTTGTTGATGATATTTTGATCTTCTCCAAGAGCAAAGAAGAGCATGCCCAGCATTTGAGAGAAGTTTTGAAAACTCTCTGTGACATAAGCTTAAAGCAAAATTTTCCAAATGCCATTTTTGGAGAAAAGAGGTGAGATTCTTAAGGCATATGGTCTCCAAAGAAGGGATAGCTGTAGATCCCGCGAAGGTGGTTGCAGTGCAAGGTTGGCAGGTTCCTAAAAATGCAACCGAGGTGAGAAGCTTTCTTGGGTTACCAGGTTACTATAGGAAGTTCATTAAGGACTTCGCAAAAATATCAGCCACACTCACCAGGCTAACGAAGAAGAACTTGGCATTCTCATGGGACATAGATTGTGACTTTTCTTTCTAATGACTAAAGAGGGCTCTGACAACAGCCCAGTCTTAACCTTTCCTGACAGGAATAAGGTGTTTACTGTTTACACTGATGCGTGTGGTACAGGGCATGGTGTGGTTCTAATGCAAGAAGGGAAAGTAGTGTGTTATGGGGGTAGATATTTGAGGGCTCATGAAAAGAACTACCCCACCCATGATCTAGAGCTAGCTGCCATATTGTTTGCGTTAAAGACGTGGCATCATTATTTACTTGGAGAGAAGTTCGAGTTATATATCGATCATATATCTCTCAAGTATCTGTTTTCGCAGAAGGATCTCAATTTAAGGCAACAGCGGTGGATGGAGTTTCTAGCTTCTTATGATTTTGAGATTTCTTCTACCCCTGGCAAGGGTAATGTGGTGGCAGACACACAAAGTAGGCAGAGAGTGGCCCTGAGTCCTCTGTTTGTAGAGAGAAAGAACTTGGAGTTCATATCAGCTTTTGATTTTAGACCCCCCCTCGAGATTTTGCCTGATTTGTTTGCATACATGGAGATACGACCGACTCTTATGGACCAGATAGGAGCTTCGCAACAAGGTGACCCACAAATTCTAGACATCCTGGATAAGCTCAGGAGTGGGGAGACTTCTAGTCACCTCAGCAGATATGCCATAGATGAAAATGGGTGGTTGCGACGAGATGGAAGGCTTTGTGTTCCTCAAACAGGAAGCATGATAAAGGCAGTCCTAGATGGAGCCCACCATTCTAAGATGACCATTCATCCAGGCGGTGATAAGATGTACAGGGACATGAAGAGGGTTTTCTTTTGGGCTGGGATGAAGAAAAATGTGGTCGAATTTGTTTTCCAATGTTTAGTATGCCAGCAAGTTAAAGCTGAGCAAAAGAAGTCCGGTGGACTACTTCATCCTTTGGAGGTTCCTCAGTGGAAACGGGAGAGCGTCTCTATGGATTTCATAGATGGCTTGCCTAGATCGAAGAAAGGCAAGACCAGTATCTGGGTTGTGGTGGATAGACTCGCTAAGAGCACTCACTTTATTCCAGTTAAGAGTAAGAGGACGGCATCGTGGTTGGTAGCAATTTATGTGCATGAGATAGTTCGTCTTCATGGAGTACCTTCCAGCATCACGAGCGATCGTGACCCCATCTTCACCAGTGAATTTTGGAGAAGCTTGCAAGAAGCATTAGGTACACAGTTGTGTTTGAGCACCGCTTATCATCCTCAGACTGATGGACAGACAGAGAGGGTGAATGGGATTCTTGAAGATCTTTTGAGGCTGTGTATCCTAGACTTCAAAGGGACTTGGGAAGAGCATCTTCCTTTGGTAGAGTTTTCCTATAATAATAGTTATCAAGCTAGCATCAGCATGGCACCATTCGAAGCATTGTACAGACGACCCTGTAGATCACCAACTTGTTGGTGGAGTCTACAGAAAGATTATTACTTGGACCAGATATGGTTAGGGAAACGTCTGAAAAGATTGACCTTATTCGATGGCGGATGAAGATAGCTCAAGATAGGCAGAAAACCTATGCAGACAAGAGAAGGACTGACATCGAATTTGAAGTAGGAGACTTAGTTTTATCAAAGTATCACCTCTGAAGAATGTGGTTCACTTCGGATCGGTAGGGAAGTTGGCGCCAAGGTTTATGGGACCATTTCCCGTAACCGAGAGGATTGGACAAATGGCCGATAGAGTAAAGCTTCCTGAAAATCTATCGGGTGTTCATAATGTTTTCCATGTTTCTCATCTGCGGAAGTGCTTGAATAACAACCCGGAAGTTGTTGAGCCGAGTATATTGGAAGAGGTAGAAGTGGAACGGGAGGCGACAGTCAGGCGAGTTCCTTCCTGTATTCTTGGATCAGAAGTTAAGAAGTTATGCAATAAAGAGATTAAGTTGCTAAAGGTTCAATGGGGAGATAACCCAGAAGATACGACTTGGGAGACCGAAGACAAGATTCGTACTTCGTACCCTTTCCTTTTTGAGGTATGTTCTTAACTTCTTTTTCCAAAGTTTTATCTGTACTTGTTTCTATCATTTGATTACATCCTATCCATAGTATTTTCGACCTTTAGATAGGAATCCTATGGATGTAAACATGTTTTTGAGACATGCTATGATTGATGGATGCAAGTGTTTGCTAGTGGTTGCCTGTGGATGTATATACACATAAATTAGGCACTAGATCGACTCAATCACTCTCATACTGCATATGGATGTGTGTGCATTTTCTTTTCTTTTATGGATGGAAATGGATGAACTAGCATATGGATGTTGCTTTTGGATGAATGAGTGTGCACACATATAGATCTTATAGGTTATAATAGGCTTATTTTCATACATATTGGATTCATGGCACTAACATACATTGCATTAAGGAGGTCAACTGAATCAGTAGACCGCCTGATCTTCGCGTTAGTATTGGGACATATACACACACCTTTTCATATACTCATATAAGCATTAGAAATCTTTAAGGACAACGGATGCTAGTGCTTGGTGGATGAGTAGATGGATGATGGATGGTAGGATACATTCTTTTCAACTTAGAGATTTCGGGGACAAAATCCTTTAAGTAGGGGAGAATGTAACACCCCGAATTTTTGACGACATTAAAAAGAATAAATTAAAGAATAATTAATTTAATATCCAGAATTAAGGGAAATGGATTAAGTCATTGCGTCCATCTCGAAATTCTGGTCAAGATAGACACTTGGTTTGCGTAAAACGGATAACGTATGAAGAAGTTACGGACGATAAAAGTTTGAAACTCAAACCAGGTATAACTGGCGCACTTCACAAGTGCGCCAAGGCCATTTTACACTGGCGCATCCGTAAAGTGCGCCCGGAATAGTTTTTGGGTATTCGGGCCTTTTTCAAGTAGGTGGCGACCCATGACACAATTCCTTTAGGACAGAGGTGGCATCCGAATTCTGTAACCTGGCAGCTATAAATATACCTCAATTCCTTTGATTTCTTCACAAAGAAACAATGGCGGCCAGACTCTTCCGGTGTGTGAACTGAATTGGATCCCTTATCTTCTTCTATCAACTAAGGCAAATCAAATCCAGAAATTCAAGATCCATTCTTTCTCAATTCTCTAAACCTAACGCTGTGAGTTTCTAGTTATTTTTAGGTTTAGATAAATAAAAGTGAATTATGAAAGACTGTGAATTGGATATGATGTAAACTATGAATCTATGTTATTATCATATCTTATGCTATGTCATGATAGATCTATTTATCTAGATTCAATTCAATTGTGATTATTCTACTATATTATTATTGTGGATCTTGGTTTGTAACTATATTGTGGTTAATATAAATCTGTTAATTTGGACAGTTATATCATTGGATAGATCTAATCATTTATGAAAATCATTAACATATGTCACCTTGAATTGGTTAGGATTGGATCTAAATTTTTGTCTTATTTGTAACTTTTGTGACATGCTATGATGTGATTTGTGTAGATCTATTTCTAAACTAGTAGATCTAATTTACGTGGACATTGAAACTATTAGTCAGATCTAGATTATCACTTTGTGTTTATCATGTTAGATCTATTCTAACCTCTAGATCTGAATTATGTGATCTAATTTATCACCTTGTGTTATCATGTTGGATCTATTTTAACCTCTAAATCTGAATTATGTGATCTAATTTATCACCTTGTGTTATCATGTTAGATCTAAACCGATTGGACATCTAAATAGCTAATTTAGATCTTACTATGTTTATTGTGACATCATAGTTATGTTGGAATCAATTGAATGCCAACTGTTCATCAGTTTTATGTCCATCCTGTTATGATGACAATTTCATGTCCATGCCAGTATGTATGTTCACCTTATTATCATGCTAGTTTATGTTTATGCCAAGATGATCACTTTGTTTATATTCCCATTATTTTCCCTATTATCGTTTATGACTAGGCTGGTTGTCTAGCCTAGGCATGCTACCAATTTTGTGAGAGCGCTAGTTAAGGAACGGGGGAAAAAGGGTTTAAAATGGCATAATTTGAATATGAACATTTTTGGACATATAATTCAAATTATCGGGTGAAATGGGTATTAACTCCTATAAAAGGAAAGGATTAACTAATTGGTTATTAATTAAAAACGGAATGTTTAGTAATTACAATTAGGAATTGTAATTGTACTTATGACACGAGGTTAGGTTGCATTAGCGGTGGAAGTCTGCTCGGACCCGACCGGCATATCCAACAACCACCAATGTTGAACCTAATGTGGGAGGTCTAAGTACGTAAATACGAATCGGGCTATGACACGAGGTTAAGCCCAACTGTGGAATAAATCTGCCCAGACCCGACCGGCATATTCCACATCCACATGTTGTAGGCCTAACGTGGGAGGTTTAGCCCATTATAAACCCTAAATGGACATGGTAATGAATTGGACTACTTAACCTAAGTTAATCCATAAGAGATTGTATGAACTTAAATTTAAGTTGGGGGTTAAGTAAACTTGGTTGAACAAAAGGGGTGGGTTAAGTAAATCTGAGGGAGGGGGTGGGTAATATTCACATATAGGCCCACAAACTTAACCCATTAAGGTTATGTAATTAAAGACGCCTAGTGGTATACATAACTCGAGGAAATAATAAGGTTATGTAATTAAAGACACCCTTTAGGCTAAGCATAACTGGTAGAAATAGATAAGGCTATGTAATTAAAGACACCTAGTGGTATACATAGTCAGTGAAAACCTAGAGGGGATACAAGACAAAGGGAAGAGCTTGTATCATATTGTGTGGGATCCATTTCAGCCAGTAAGCCGGAGTAGGTATCAAACAAAGTACTCCGTACTAGACGGAGAAGAGGCACGCTTACTGACTGATTGTAAGAGATCCGAACATGGAGGACGGTGTAGGCGGCGCAAACCGACTGGGCCTTGTGCGTGCACGAGTCGGGCAGAGGGGGATAAGACGACTGTGACACCAGTAGATATGGAGCTGTGCATATCAGTGAAGGGTTGCCACTGTAGGACGTGATACATCCTACCGTGGGGCCGGCACAGAGTATCTACGGAGTAGGGAGCCGATCGACTAGGATAGTGGTTAGGGTATATTTTGGACATATGCCCTGAGTCTACCACCTTATAGTGGAAGGGATCACCTCATTCTGGTTATACTAGTAATAGGTGCAGAGTAATCATTAGAGAAGTGTATACACCTTACCTTGTCTACCTTATCACACCTGCCATTTATGTAGTGTTCTCTCTTATCCACTTTATATGTCTATCATGTTACTTTTATTTATTTACTGGCTAAAAGTAACTAGACTCGCCAGACTATGTGTTTTATTCGAGGTGAGAGATAAACTTTTGGTAAATATAAAGAAAAAAAATGAACTTGATTGTTTTTAGTAAAAGATAAAAAAATCAGTAGACTATTTTTTTTTTTTGGACATTGTATTTTTGGATTCTTGAACTAAAATTTCTAACAGAAGTAAATATGAGAAGATTTATATGAAAACAATGTATTATAATAAGAAAATTGTGGGGATGCAATTATTTTAAGGGGGAGAGTCTGTAACAACCCGGGTTTTGGTTACCCGAGTTAAATAAATTATAACATGCTTTGTAGCTTAAAATTCGAGAAGAATTAAATACGAGTTCAAGAGTTAGACTCGTATAATTAAGTAAGTTGAGTAAACATGGAATTTGTTATTTTAAGAGAAATTGTGTGGATTGAAATAAGTAAGTAAAATGAAGTGGTAAGGGAATTTAATTTATTCTAGTCCTGTAGGATAAATTTAAAGATGAAGAGTTTAAAGTTGGAAAAATCCTGTAATATATGTCTAATGAATTGTCAAACGTTGTAATTTTGTAAAATTTTGGCTAAACAATATTGTTGGTTATTCAATTAAATATATTTTTTTGAAGCAAAAGGTAGTGAATCTAATGATTCACGCCTAGAGATACCATATATATAGAGTTCGTTACAGTACAAGAAACATAGTATATGTACATCATTTACAAGCCAGCAACAAAAAAGGCAATCATCATAACCTGACGCAGCAGGTACATAATAAACATAAACATAAGGAGCATCGTACATAAATAGCAACATGGAGCTAACCACGCCTGCATTTGCGATCGTGAACTCTTGCGGCGATGGTGTCAACGAACTTCTCCTTTTCCATCCCTGCCCACAATAAAACATATTTAAGAATGATGAAGATAGTTTTATCAGGCGATTTCATCTTGAATTTGAACATATAAAATATTGATTAGCAATCAATATTTGAATGGAAAAAAAATCTACTTTTAATATAGAGTGTTAGTTGATACTTGACTTAAAGAAATCATTTATGTTTTATAAATTGGGTATTAAAGATGTATGCTTTAGGAATTGTACATAAAAGAAGGGAGTTGAGTTATGATAAATAATAAAATAAATACCATGTTTGAAAATGGTATAAAATTTATTGAGTGACATTATAATATTAGGTTTTAGAGTTTAATTATGGAATTTGGAGGATATGGGTATTTAATCATATTGAATCATTAAATAGGAAATTATGGTGGAAATGCATTCAAATTGTGGTTAATTTAAAGAAAATAAATTCGAACTATGGGTTTGGGTTCTTAAGTAAGTAATAAATGCGTTTTAAAGCTAAATTTGCACTAAATAATTGTATGCTAAAATAATTTTCGTATGTTTGTATGTTCATTAGTATCAAAACAAAGCAATTTAAATAATTTTGGTGTTGAGAAATGTAAGTTTTTAACAAAAGAAGTGAAAATTTATTATTTATTGGGGAAAATGTAATTTTGTATCAATATGATCAAATATGTATTAAAAAGAGTAATAAATGTTTTAAAAATAAGATTGTCTGTTTTATGAAGTTGTGTTGTGTGAATATTTGAAAACCAAATCTTAGAACATGAAGAAATAGTGTAGCATGGGTTAAACGAGGTGTAAATTGCAACAATTAGGCATAAACTAGTGTTAACGCTTTAATTGGCGAGTTTTGAAAGTTAGCCAATGCATTTTGTGCAGAAAATGTAGTATTATAAAATATTTGATACTATATTTAATAATCTTTATCAATAATTGATATTATTTTTGTATAACATCATAATTAATATTTAGATACTAATATCACAATAACATTACAATAATTAAATACTTACAATATTAATAAACAATTAAAACATATTACAATCTAATATGTATATTCTTATACAATAATTATTTAAGTTAATTAACATATAATTTATATAATTAATTTTTTATAAATGTTTAAAATATATATTTTATCTAATGTATATGCCATAATTAATATATATTTTATTTAATGTATATGCCATTGCAACATATATATTCATCATTTATAAATATATATTAAGCAATATATTTAATGATTGATAATTTATAAATAAAAAGCAAAATTTATTTATTATTTAATAGTAATTATTGACTGGGAACTATTTATTATTGACTAGTAATTATTTAAAATTAATTATTTAATAGTTGTTATTTATTAAATACTACTTGTAATATTACTTATAATTAATAATTAAATGCTATATTATTATTTTTTTATAATATTATATATTTGATTTGATTTGGACATAGCTTACAATCTATTCAACGAAATATTATATATTTTTTATAATATATTTGGATTCTATTTGGATGTATGATATTGGTATTCGTATTAATTAAACAACGTTTGAACGTATAATGTATAATATAATTAAAAACGAGTTCGTAACATCGCGGTAATTTGTGGTTTTAAGTTTTGAACTTCAACAAAATATATATAATTCGTTATAAGTCGGATTTCTTTGAAAAAAGAAACATTTGAATCGACTAAGCTATATTTTTCTAACGGAAGAGAAAAATAAAGATTTTATATTATAGATTTTGAGTTATATCCAAATCAAATTTTCAAAAAGTCGTTATGGAACCGTTTATTAAATAATATATACTATAATATAATCTATACTAGTACAAAAATTATAATATTATTATAATTTATTATTCAATATGTTAAATAATATAATATATTTTTATAATAATGGATTTGCTTTACTATTATATTATTATAAATATAATACATATATATATGTATAATAATTTCGGTGTAAAATAGAAAATAAATTGTAATTAATTATAATTATAATTAAAATATATATATTCATAAATTATGTTTATTATAAACTTTAGATTTTGTAATTGATTTAAATATGTGGGCTTAAATATACCATGTTAGGAGCTAATAGTTAACAAATTTTATTTTTACTATTGAGTACACTATTTATTATAATTATAGACAATAAATATATATGTTGCATTTAACTATTTTAAACAATTATAAAGTTTAATTATATAAATTATATATTATATAACTTTAATAATTATCGTATAAGAATATACATATTAGATAATATAATTAATCACAAATCTATATTTAATTTTAGCTTAGTATAATTTTAATTTAATAAATTTATATTTAATTTTATACCGACATACAAAAATTATACAATATGTAATGAACCGGATTTTTAGCGACTTTGGTTATCGACATAAACTCGATGTCGATAACCAAACATCTAAAAATCCCGGTAATTAATGAAAGAAATTAGAGGGTGAGGAAAGATAAGATAGAAACTTAGAATATAAGAAGAAGAAGAACACAACATCAGAGTAACACGAACCTCACAGCGGAACGAATAACATATAATATATGTAACATAACTTTGAAATATACATTTGTATTTGAATATACATTATTATCAAAGTACAACACTTACAACACAGCGGAAATAAACTATAGCTATATGATCCTGAAGCCTCCTGCTCCAGCTCTTTCAGTATATCTGTAAATCCCGACTACTTGACTGCCCGTACAAAATTAGGCACCCAAGAGTTTAGGGAAAACAACAAAATAAAATCCGGGCCAGTCATGGGGCTGGTATGAGTAAAACAGTTTAAAACAGACTGAGCCATTAAACGATATCTCATAAGACCACGCCGTATAACAGAACGGGTTTTTCCCTTATGAGAATCCAAAATATCTTTATATCAAAAACTTTTTGATATTATAATAATGTCTATCAACCACAATATAATAATCATCTAGCAGAAACGCTTTCATCTCACGTTCTACATATATAGTATACAATCAAAACCGCAAGCATGTATTGGGTAATGGTTTTCCAACTATGACAAGGTATGGAACCACCTTCCGATCAGTGTACTCTAGGAACGATACACTGGAGTTCAACAAGAACATCTTGCAACTCAGCCACACATGACCGACCACTCATTTCGCTTGAGTGTATCGAATGTATATCACCAACGGTTGGGATCAGCAACTGTTTCCCGTATATATATATATATATATACATATATATATATATATATATGGGACAACATTGATAGATTAAAGAAGCAAATGAAAATTCTCTAGATAGGTGATTATACACCCTACTTCGGAGCGACCGACTTAGCCATGCTGCCTTCCCGACTTCTGTCATTTACCAGATGTGAGGCTAGAAGCTACGCTTATCTTTTACATGTCACATCTTCATTCACTTTGAATGTCACATCGTCATACCCGCCAAATCACAAATTGATTTCCCCAAAAATACCACGGGTATAAAGCTAAGAGAAACTAATTCCTCTGCCACTAACGTAAATATGTTTGAAACGATCAACTTACGTGTAACACCCCACCTCCGTTAAGATCACTCACCAAGGGAATGCCTTAACTTTGGTGGAGCATTTTAGTAAATAGAACAGAAACTTACAAGACAGATAAAATAGTACTTGAAAATTTTATAACTTTATTTCAACAGAAACCGAAATAAACTTGGTTACATCCTTTCAAATCACATTATCAGAATTCAAGTACAAAATATCAGTCTTGTACAAAAGCCTTCAGAATGCATAGTTTAAAATCATAATCCCCATCGAACGGAAGCTATAAGAGCCAAGCCATACTTTAAGCACTTTAAGCAGAAGAAATCCGGATCAAGCTAAAGTATTCCCTCCTTGGATAACCTGGGGGGAAACGAAAGAAAGGAGGCGAAACAACAAGGGTCAGACAAAAAGTCTGGCAAGTCCAGTGATTTTCAGTTATGAATAGATAATAATAACATGACATGAAAATAAAACTGGATGAGAGATAACTGTAACAGGTGTAACAGATATAACAGAAGAACAGAATGATATAAGCTATTGTTTTACACTTCTCTGCACTAATACTAGTATAACAGAATTAGGTGTCACCCTAATGTCTAAACTGAAACAGAAACGGGTACAGAATAATTTAACAGAAACAGAATGCTAATAATGGGCCTTTACTACCCGATCAGAAACAGACAGAAGCAGAAACAGATTAATCCCTACGGAAACATAATGTAGAATTAGGTGTACACTAGTAATGGGCCTTTACCACCCGAACAGACGGTACCACGCAGAAACAGACAGGTATTACCACCCAACAGAAACAGACGGTACCAACAGAGACAGACAGAACTAAGTGTACCCTAAAACCCTACCCCAAGCGATCGGATCCCTAATACATAAATATCCTGTGTCGGCCCCACAGTAGGGTGTATCACTCCCTAAAGTGACAACCAATTGGCACAGACCCATTTACAGATGTCACGGCGTCTTACATCCTCAGAGGCAGACCGGGATCCATGCACGCACATGACCCGGTTGGAACGCACCATCAACACCCCTCGCCATTATAAGAATGAACCACTTATAATTAGTTCAGTAAGCGTGCCCGGACCCTACTTACTGTTGGGTCAAAGTTTTGATACCAGAAAGGGTTACTGACTAATATGGGTCCCAAACAACAGATGACACAAGTAATTCCCCTCCTAACCTTGTGTCCCCAGACTAACAGATTTCAGCTTAACTTGTCTACAAGTTTCAGACATACAAAATTTAGATTAACTAGTTCACAGATCAGACAATCAAGTTAACAGGTTTTCAGACTAACGGATCAGATGTTCGGATTAACATGCTTTCAGATTTACTGGTTACAGATTAACAGACTTACAGATTAACTGGTTACAGATTATCTAACTTTGTATTGGGCTTACGGATTCACGAAACGGGTTTATCAGATTCATTGGTCCAATTGGTTTAACCTTACCCAACACGTTTTAGACATCATAATTATCTCAGATTTTCATTAATTAAATATTAATGCCCAAACCTCTCACATTAGACTGACAGTTTGCGGCTACTAGTTAGGCCGGTTGGTTCCGGGCAGGTTTCTGTCGCAAACCGAGTCTAACCTCGGGTTTCAAGCACGTTATGACTAACTTCTCACATTAGAACCTATTGTTTGCGACCACTGGAATATGCCGGGCGGTTCCGGGCAGAATTACGCCGCAAACTCATTCTAACCTCGAGTTAGCCATGTTTATCTTTGCGGCCAATTAATTAATGATTTACCATTTATACCCACGCCTAATATACATGTCAATTATTCATAACTATAGCCAATTCAGATTATGTCAATAGCGGACTAATTATATCAACTCAACAGATATTGCAGATAACAGATTTTTCAGATTAGGCGACTTAACGGATTTAGCAGATTAAGCAAACTAGCAGATCTAGCATTTTCAACAGACTTAGCAGATGACAGATTTGGTAGATGAACAAATCTAGCAGACTAGGCAGTAGAGCAGAACTAGCAGATTAAGCAATATAACAGAACTAGCAGAACTAGCAGATTAGGCAAATATAACAGATTTAATCATTCCTTAAAGTTTCACAAACATATCTTGCCTAATTTTAAATTTTTCCTAAGCATGCCTAAATAATTGTCATGATTCACACTATGATCATATACCAAATATAACCATCGGTTACTATGCATGTCATATATCCCAAAGATCCCTTACTTAGGTGTTTATTTACATTTAATAGATGTCCTACCTTAATGTAAATCTTTATACCTAAGCCATATTTTCTTTGTCTCAAGTCATATGTTAACATACCATGGTTCCTCTTCTTCCAATTCACAGAATATGCATAGATCTAAATCTAGTTTACAACCTATGTCCTTTTTCTTAAATCAGTCACAGATTTACCATGTCCAATTATTCCACATTCATTATTTGTCCCAAACATTTTAGCGTTCGTGCGTTAATCTCTTAGGAGATTGGCGCAGGCTCGTAGTAGCCTGGCTATAGAACAGAAAGAAGAAGAGATACAGAATAAAATAGATCAGAACAGAACATACACAATCTCAAATTCAGATTTACAATCATGTCACAATTATGATTAAAGTTTATATCGGAAAATAACTGCACTTGCCTTGGTTGGATTAAAGAAATAACTTTAATTGTTGTAGAATTGTTGCAGAAGCTTTAATATTTAATTTGAATTGAGTTGCTTAGGTTGATGTTGATTAGCTTCTAGTTTTGATTCCAGCAGAGTAGCGACGCCATTTTTATTTTTATTTAGAACAGAGGCAGAGAAGAAGCAGAATAGAATTGTGTGTAGAGAAGGCTAGGTAATAGGTTGTTTTTATAGGTGTAGCAATTCATTTCAGCCATCAGATTAACACTAAAACCAATCCGGACCATCAAAAATCGTTCCTGGGCTTCAAAAACGTGTTCTGGACCGAAACAGGCCGACCAGGTCGACCTGTAGGGGGGGAGGTCGACACTATAGTCGACCCCCATGGGGGAGGTCGACTCCCAGGTCGACCTCCTGGTCGACCTGGCCCTCAGGTCGACCCCCAGGTCGACCTGCCCAGTTCTGTGCTGACCGAAACCTTCTGAATCTTCTACAGGCCATAACTTCTTCATCCAGACTCCGATTTTCGAAAACTTGGACTCTATTTCATGTAAAATTTCGAGAGGAACGCAATGGTGATTTCCATTTTACCTAATTCCTGATTCTTAAATTAATTATCCTCATTTTACTATCTTTTCCGTTACACACACCGTTATCGAACTAATTTTTCTTCTCTTTCATGTATTAATTAATTCTTCTTATGTATCAGCATTATTTACCTATCATAAGAATATTTTCATATATTTTATTTCATTTTTAATTATACTTAAAAATGCGGGGTGTTACATTCTCCCCTCCTTAAAGGATTTCGTCCCCGAAATCTTCAATTTAAGAAGAATGTGTCCTACCATCCAATCATCCATCTACTCAATCACCAATCATAGGCATTCATTGTCCTTAAGAGATTTCTAATGCTGTATGAACATATGCAAGAAGTGTGTGTATATGTTCCTTGTCTAATGCAAAGATCAAGCGGTCCACTGATTCAGTTGACCTCCTTAATGCGAATTATGCCAGTGCCATGAGTCCAACATGTATGCAATTTTCCTACTCGATACATATCATTTCTATATGAGTGCACAACCATTCAGTCATATGCAACATCCATGTGCTGAGTCAATCATTTTGCATCCACAAAAATTGAAAATGCTCACACATCCATATGCAGTATGAGAGTGTTTTCGAGCCGATCTAGTGCCTAGTGTGTGTTTATGCATCCACGGGCAACCACTAGCAACCACTTGCATCCACTTGCAACCATCAAACATAACATGTCTCAAACACATGTTTACACCCATGAGTTTCTACCTAAAGTTCGAAGATTCGATCGATAGGATACAGTCGAATGATGGAAGCGAGTACAGATAGAACAAAAACTTGGTTCCCATTAGGCATGGGTCCTAAGTATCGGCCCCGAAGACCGAAACCAACATTAAATTGACACCCAGAGGATTACCCTCTTTAGACAATGTCAAAACTGGAAATCTTATCAGAAGTATTCAGATATTTACAGACTACTGGTACAGATCAGGTTCCCTAATGGCTCTTAGGAAGTTAAGCATGATAAAATCATACCCCACGAAAACTCAGAATGTATGCGTCATACTTGCCGCCTGACACAGATATCCCTCAAACCCCAATCTCAAACAGATGAGCCATAACCCTTATGGGTATGTGTCTACAGCGGAATTCAGAAATAATACTAGTATTAAAGTGCAGAGTATCGATTACAAAATCAAAATACCAGAATCAAAAAAAGTCTTAACTCCATAATCAGATAAAGAAATTAAACCTACTATAGAAATTTTCCTATTTCTATCCTAGCCACTAGCCTCAAGAGTGTTCGCCTGCCCTCCTTGCCCTCGTCTCTTCGGGCAGTCCCTAGTGAAGTGTCCCATCTCTCCACAGTTGAAGCAAGTGCCTTTCCTTTTTCTGCAATCCTTGTTCAGATGAGTCGAGCTCCCACAAGTAAAGCACTTTTTCCCCTTCTTATCTTCAGACTTCTCATCCTTCTTTTGTGTTTCCTTTTTGGGCCATGCTTTCTTATTGTGTGGTTCTTCCTTCTTTGTCTCTTTCGGGCCCTTGTCTTCCTCGTGCAGTAGTGCCATGTCCACCAATTTCTCGTAAGTCGCTCCCATGGGTACGTGGGTCATGGCTAGGCTGTGCAGTGGCTCGTTCAATCCTTTAACAAAGCGGAGAGCCTTTTTATGCTGAGTATTGTCTAAATCCAATCCGAACCTAGCTAGTTGGTTGAACTGGTTGACGTATTCCTTGACCGTCATACTTCCTTGCTTAAGAGATAAGAACTTTTCCAGTTGTAAACTCCGTTCAGCTTGCGAGAGAAATTTTGTCTCAAACCTTGTTCTGAAATCCATCCATGTCTCAACCGGCCTCTCGGCGTTAGTGACTTCCCACCAGTAAGAAGCTTCGTCTTTGAGCAGCCATACCGCCAACTGTACCTTCTGCCTATCGTCCACCTCGAAGATAACGAATAGATCCTCAGTTTCTTTGAGCCAGTTCCTCGCTTCGACGAATGATTCAGTTCCCTTGAAATCCTTTCCACCCATGGCCCTAAAATCTCTACAGATCTTTGAGAAAGAAATTTCACGAGGAGGGGGCGGAGGAGGAGGGGGATCATTTGCTGGACCTGCGGCGGCGGTCCTAGCCTCAAGATATTGACGAAACCAACCAGGTACATGAACACCCTCTGGTATCTCAGATGCTTCAGACATGCTGAAACGAAAAAAAGGAAAGATTCAATACAAAAAGGACTGAAGGAAAGATATATGGCTCTTGGGGATCATGTTTTTCAAAATAAGCTTTATTTTTGAAAATACTTCCTTTCAAAACCTTTTTGAAAATAGTTTTCAAAAACTTTTATCTAATCTGGTAATCTGGCTCTGATACCAAGTGTAACACCCCACCTCCGTTAAGGTCACTCACCAAGGGAATGCCTTAACTTTGGTGGAGCATTTTAGTAAACAAAACAGAAACTTACAAGACAGATAAAATAGTACTTGAAAAATTTATAACTTTATTTCAACATAAACCAAAATAAACTTGGTTACATCCTTTCAAATCACATTATCAGAATTCAAGTACAAAATATCAGTCTTGTACAAAAGCCTTCAGAATGCATAGTTTAAAATCATAATCCCCATAGAACGGAAGTTATACAGAGCCAAGCCATACTTTAAGCACTTCAAGCAGAAGAAATCCGGATCAAGCTAAAGTGTTCCCTCCTTGGATAACCTGGGGGGAAAACGGAAGAAAGGAGGCGAAACAACAAGGGTCAGACAAAAAGTCTGGCAAGTCCAGTGATTTTCAGTTATGAACAGATAATAATAACATGACATGAAAATAAAACTGGATGAGAGATAACTGTAACAGGTGTAACAGATATAACAGAAGAACAGAATGATATAAGCTATTGTTTTACACTTCTCTGCACTAATACTAGTATAACAGAATTAGGTGTCACCCTAATGTCTAAACTGAAACAGAAACGGATACAGAATAATTTAACAGAAACAGAATGCTAATAATGGGCCTTTACTACCCGATCAGAAACAGACAGAAGCAGAAACAGATTAATCCCTACGGAAACAGAATGTAGAATTAGGTGTACACTAGTAATGGCCTTTACCACCCGAACAGACGGTACCACGCAGAAACAGACAGGTGTTGCCACCCAACAGAAACAGACGGTACCAACAGAGACAGACGGAACTAAGTGTACCCTAAAACCCTACCCCAAGCGATCGGCTCCCTAATACATAAATATCCTGTGTCGGCCCCACAGTAGGGTGTATCACTCCCTAAAGTGACAACCAATTGGCACAGACCTATTTACAGATGTCACGGCGTCTTACATCCTCAGAGGCAGACCGGGATCCATGCACGCACATGACCCGGTTGGAACGCACCATCAACACCTCTCGCCATTATCAGAATGAACCGCTTATAATTAGTTTAGTAAGCGTGCCCGGACCCTACTTACTGTTGGGTCAAAGTTTTGATACCAGAAAGGGTTACTGACTAATATGGGTCCCAAACAACAGATGACACAAGTAATTCCCCTCCTAACCTTGTGTCCCCAGACTAACAGATTTCAGCTTAACTTGTCTACAAGTTTCAGACATACAAAATTTAGATTAACTAGTTCACAGATCAGACAATCAAGTTAACAGGTTTTCAGACTAACGGATCAGATGTTCGGATTAACAGGCTTACAGATTTACTGGTTACAGATTAACAGACTTACAGATTAACTGGTTACAGATTATCTAACTTTGTATTGGGCCTACGGATTCACGAAATGGGTTTATCAGATTCATTGGACCAATTGGTTTAACCTTACCCAACACGTTTTAGACATCATAATTATCTCAGATTTTCATTAATTAAATATTAATGCCCAAACCTCTCACATTAGACTGGCAGTTTGCGGCTACTAGTTAGGCCGGTTGGTTCCGGGCAGGTTTCTGTCGCAAACTGAGTCTAACCTCGGGTTTCAAGCACGTTATGACTAACTTCTCACATTAGAACCTATTGTTTGCGACCACTGGAATATGCCGGGCGGTTCCGGGCAGAATTACGCCGCAAACTCATTCTAACCTCGAGTTAGCCATGTTTATCTTTGCGGCCAATTAATTAATGATTTACCATTTATACCCACGCCTAATATACATGTCAATTATTCATAACTATAGCCAATTCAGATTATGTCAATAGCGGACTAATTATATCAACTCAACAGATATTGCAAATAACAGATTTTTCAGATTAGGCGACTTAACGGATTTAGCAGATTAAGCAAACTAGCAGATCTAGCATTTTCAACAGACTTAGCAGATGACAGATTTGGTAGATGAACAAATCTAGCAGACTAGGCAGTAGAGCAGAACTAGTAGATTAAGCAATATAACAGAACTAGCAGATTAAGCAATATAGCAGAACTAGCAGATTAGGCAAATATAACAGATTTAATCATTCCTTAAAGTTTCACAAACATATCTTGCCTAATTTTAAATTTTGCCTAAGCATGCCTAAATAATTGTCATGATTCACACTATGATCATATACCAAATATAACCATCGATTACTATGCATGTCATATATCCCAAAGATCCCTTACTTAGGTGTTTATTTACATTTAATAGATGTCCTACCTTAATGTAAATCTTTATACCTAAGCCATATTTTCTTTGTCTCAAGTCATATGTTAACATACCATGGTTCCTCTTCTTCCAATTCACAGAATATGCATAGATCTAAATCTAGTTTACAACCTATGTCCTTTTTCTTAAATCAGTCACAGATTAACCATGTCCAATTATTCCACATTCATTATTTGTCCCAAACATTTTAGCGTTCGTGCGTTAATCTCTTAGGAGATTGGCGCAGGCTCGTAGTAGCCTGGCTATAGAACAGAAAGAAGAAGAGATACAGAATAAAATAGATCAAAACAGAACATACACAATCTCAAATTCAGATTTACAATCATGTCACAATTATGATTAAAGTTTATATCGGAAAATAACTGCACTTGCCTTGGTTGGATTAAAGAAAGAACTTTAATTGTTGTAGAATCGTTGCAGAAGCTTTAATCTCTAATTTGAATTGAGTTGCTTAGGTTGATGTTGATTAGCTTCTAGTTTTGATTCCAGCAGAGTAGCGACGCCATTTTTATTTTTATTTAGAACAGAGGCAGAGAAGAAGCAGAATAGAATTGTGTGTAGAGAAGGCTAGGTCTTAGGTTGTTTTATAGGTGTAGCAATTCATTTCAGCCATCAGATTAACCCTAAAACCAATCCGGACCATCAAAAATCGTCCCTGGGCTTCAAAAACGTGTTCTGGACCGAAACAGGCCGACCTGTAGGGGGGAGGTCGACACTATAGTCGACCCCCATGGGGGAGGTCGACTCCCAGGTCGACCCCCTAGTCGACCTGGCCCCCAGGTCGACCTGCCCAGTTCTGTGCTGACCGAAACCTTCTGAATCTTCTACAGGCCATAACTTCTTCATCCAGACTCCGATTTTCGAAAACTTGGACTCTATTTCATGTAAAATTTCGAGAGGAACGCAATGGTCATGTCCATTTTACCTAATTCCTGATTCTTAAATTAATTATCCTCATTTTACTATCTTTTCCATTACACACACCGTTATCGAACTAATTTTTCTTCTCTTTCATGTATTAATTAATTCTTCTTATGCATCACCATTATTTACCTATCATAAGCATATTTTCATATATTTTATTTCATTTTTAATTATACTTAAAAATGTGGGGTGTTACATTACGTGACCTACCAGATATACTCTGTCAGACCTTCGTCCATACAAGTTGTCCTGGGACTGGGCAAACTGAAGGCACTATTCAGCATATCCATCTTAGGCACTATTATCTAAGACTTATACAATAGCCCTTGCACTTTACTCCGTCTTCAATTATCTTTGGCATATATGATTCGCAACGCTTATGCCAATACAGAGTGGTTCTCTGGATAATAATCCAACCGGTCTCTCTATATTAACAACGTTAAATGGTCAAAAACTTCGATAGTCTGTGATTTAACTATCGAAGGAAAATACGTGTACAAACAACGATATTATTTCCAGAAGGAAACTCTATCAATCAATCATCAATCTCTACCATTCCATAACTATCAGACTCTAACTTTAAACTAATAAGAGAACAACTTCCCAAGTATAAACCCCGAAGGCCGAAACCAACATCAGATCGATACTCAGGAAACCATTCAACTTATTAATCTCTAGTCATTTTCTAATTTTGCTTAACTCTATTTCTTTAACTCTATACGATTAACTCTAGTTCGTTTTTAACTCTAATCGATTAACTCTATTTGATTACCTCTAACTGGTTAACTCTAACTGATTAACTCCTTTCAAATAAACTATATTCGATTAACTCCTTTAACTCTATTCGAATAAATTATATTCGATTAACTCCTTCTGATTAACTAAATTCGATTAACTCTTCGAATAACTAAATTCGATGAACTCTTTTATATCTAGTCAACTTTCTTTTATAATTCTATTTATTTTCTAACTAAATATCCCTTTTATAATGCTATTTATTTACCAAATAAATATTCCTTTATCCTATTTATTTTCTAAATAGATATTCCTTTATTCTATTTATTTTCTAAATAGATATTCCTTTATTCTATTTATTTGTTTTATCAACATTTTCCCTTTTATAAAACTCTATTCGTTTTATAAATATTTTCCTTTTATTTACTTTCGAAATATTTCCTTTTATAAAATCTGCTGATTTTATAAAATCCCTTTATTTCAATATACATTGAAATAATTCTTTTTACATCCCGGGGTCTCTTATGATATTTAAAATAGCAAACCCCAATGATCGATATCGTTTAAACCCACATAATCAAGCAGATTATATATCACATCCTATATTACAATATATGAACAGAACAGTATCATAAATATTGAGGAGTCCAGTTGGACCCCTCCAACCTGTTCCCTGCATCCACAGATGTTAAACATCACAATTATAAAATATTCTGATAAACAGAATCAATATTTGATTAACGATTTATATATATATATATCGTTATCTATGATTTTAATCAATACACAAACAACTCAACCAACAGTTAACACACAGCAATCAGTCATCATTTATCAGTTCTAAATATACGTTATAAAAATAGAACTGTTCAGAGTTGGTGAGTTTTACTCACATTACGCGTTAACCGTTATATAACGATTTGCGTTAGTTGATTATGATCAGACAAATTATTTTGCCATAAATTGTAACGAGCTCTCATGGACTTCCAGTCGGTTCCAGTGCGTAGTGTCCGTCCATACGATCCCGACGGATCTTGGTTTGTCGAATTTTGTTTACGTATGGAGTAGATATCATTTGTATAAGTTAATACATTACTTAAAATAACATTAATTTAAAGATATGGTTATTTGGGCTTTTACCACAAATAAACGGCCCATCTCCAAAACGTTACTATGCCTGCTCCCTCTCTTTTCCTTACTGTCTTCTTCCACTTCCTTGTTTTGCATTTAACATTCGGCCCAATAGCTTAAAAACCGTACCACTTAAATCCTTTTCTTCCCTCAGTACTTCGCACCAAAACAAACACTTTCAGCATTTCCTCTTCCTCAACAAAACTGTCGAACTCCTGATAAACTCCTCTTCCCTTTCTCGTTTTGCCTACACAACGTCACAAACATCTTCCCTCACATTCTCCTCAGCACTTCTCATCACTTCATACTGCAAATACAAACAAAGCCCCCAACAACTCCTTCACTGTTTCACTGCTAAACCCGCACCCTCACTTCCTTCCCCAAATACCTTAACCCGTCGCTCCTCATTACAGAAATCCTCACACGCCATAGCCGATCAAACCTCCACCCAATGCCCCTCCTCCTCTTCACGAATCCACACATTAATACCATCATTAAACTCCATTTCAAAATCTCAACACATCCATCCCCTCAAAGTACAGCTCGCACCAACGATGGAGGATCCGACCTCATCCCGTTTTAGCCGTCGTACAGTAATTTTGATCGATAATTTTCATCGCAGATTCCCTAACAACTTCGGCTGCAACCTCGCCTCGACCTCCTGAACCCAATTATCAACATCAATTTACACATTAGTGTCTAAATCCTTCGATTTCATCAACCCTAACTCGCGTTGGAAGTTTCAGCGAATAGCAAATGGACGTCGAACACCTCAAAACTACTACTGCGTTGAAGAGACTCTCTCGCTGAACCCATAAACACATATAACTTGATTTTAGGATTTTCTTTTGATTTTTCCTTTGATCGAACTTTTACTGTATAAATACAGATGACGGCGGAGAAAATTTGACCAAGGGAGAAAGTGATTAGGTTTAGAAAGTTGAGTAGGTATTTATAGAAGGGTTTTATTATTTTTATATTTATTATTTTATTAGTTTCTAATCAAACGCTGTTTGTTTTGGTCCTCTAAAATTCTTGCGATCACACACGATACCCAAAAATCACCAAACTGTACATGTAGCTAGAGTTTGACATTACGGTCCTAACGAAACTGGTTTCGTCGAATTCCGACTCCGTATGCTCACACAGCGTATTTTTAACTGTCGAAATACTGACTGTTTTTTCATTCTAAAAATTCGTACGGCCACACGATGACTCTAAAAATCACGAAACTTGGAATCTAACACTAATTTAATATTGCGGATCCAATAAAATTGGTTTCGTCGAATTCTGACTTCGTTTGCAAAAGTGGCTATTTTTAAACCTTTAAATAGCCTATTTAAATATATAAATATATTTAAATATAATAAATTTAATATTTAAAAATAAATATTATCGTCTATATTCACAGTGGAATATCATACAGCTCAGAATATCCCTGTATGTATTTACAACTCGATATTACACCGTTAGAGTTATATCGATGTTCGATTTCTATTTAAATCCTTATATAAAATATAATTAAATCGTTATGGTCAAGAGCTGCATTTTTGAGAATTTGATCTGGACATAACTCAAAATCTACGCGACGAAATCCCGATATTTCTTTTCCACTAGAAAGATATACTCCACCAGCTCCACACGTTTCTTGTTTCACAGAAATCCGATTTAAAATGAACCCTGTATATTCAGTTGAAGTTCAAATCGCCAACTAGCGAACTGCCGCGTCGTTACGCGCTCTATTTTAATTATATTATAATTCTACGTTTCAAACTGTCGTCGATTGAATATATTCATCAATATAATTCAACTCTAAGCTGAACTAAATCCTAGGGATGACCCAGTTCACAAAATATTGTGATTTCCAATATTTTGATTATTTCAGAATTAAATATATTATTCTATTATTTAATTTAATTAAATATTCACTATAATTTAATTAACAACGATTTAATTCCCTAAATCACTATTTGTATAATTAAATAAATAAATTATAATACCTCTGACAAGGCGGGTCATTACATTCTTCCCTACTTAAAATAATTTCGTCCTCGAAATTGCTAAGTTAGAGGACGACCCTATCTATTGGAATTCCTAAGATTTGTTTACCCCTTATTTCTGATTTCAACTGAACCAATTAATATCGACTAAAATATTTATTCATTCCCACTAACTAAAATTTTCAAAAACTCTGAAAATTTTCTAACACTTTAAATTTTCGGAAAATTTCGCCATAATCTCCTTTGTACAGCCCTATCGGTAAAACTCCAACTCGCCTCTCTAGGCCTTCTCCAACCCAAAAGAAAATCAAACAGCCAAGCGACTTGCCAATTCGGCTCATAAATCTCATGCTTATACCAAATATAAACTTGTACCTTTTTGTCGAGCATATCAACTTTATCACTTCCATCCGCTGTTAATTCAGCATATACCAATGTTATCCTAACCTAATTCCAATCTGTTTTTACCCACAAATCCAACCATTCGCTTATACCGAAGTCGAATTCAATTTCAAATCGATGCCATTACCAATTTAAATTCTTTACTTACCAGCCCAATATAATCTCAGATTATCTCTAATCAAGTCTAATTCTACTTTACACCAATCTATTTCAATATTATTTTTACTTAACTGGCTTTTAATTCAATCTCAATTCTATTGGCCTTTACAAATCCTACTTTAATTTGTTTTAATTCACATAATCTGTTTCTGGGAGTTTTTAAACAACTTAACCTTTTCCAAAAATCAAAATATTCAATTTGGAATATCAAAACAACTTGTTTTTCTCAAAACAATTCAAAAACAATCTCTTTGGTAGTAATCTGTCACTTACACACTCGAAAATGAACATCGATGATGTCATGATCAACATCGGAATCTATTTTCCAGCTATCGAAGTGAGTTCAATATTATAACACTTTCAAAACCCATTTTTAAACATTTCCACCTTGAAATCAATTCCAAATATCCTTTTACAATGTTGTAAACAAATTTAAAATCTCTCAGGATCTTAAAATTCACATATATTAAATCCAGATTCATTTACAAACACCTTTCCCATTTCTGGGATTTTAAATTCCAATTCTGATCTAAATTCAGATTTAATTCATTTCAATTTCATATAATTCACTTGTATAAATTCTGATTGGTTATATATAACCATTTCACATTTTATAATCTTATCTGATTATAATTACTATCAACACATCTTATATATGATAATATATCACATATCCATACTGTGTCGGTCCATCGTATTCAAGTGTTTATTTACTCCTACCGATACAGTGGATCAAACTGATCGACCAGAACTCATAAACAACTCAGCCAATGAATCTCCATAATATAAAACCATTTTTATATCAAATACAAATACGCACTCGTATATATACACTCAAACTCAATCTAGGGTATTACTAACCCCATCTCTACTGAGTCACGCCACAGAGCCAAGGTAATTCTTAACTTAACCTTAAGCTCTAATACCAACTGTAATGACCTGGATTTTTAGCGACTTTGGTTATCGACATAAACTCGATGTCGATAACCAAACATCTAAAAGTCCCGGTAATTAATGAAAGAAATTAGAGGGTGAGGAAAGATAAGATAGAAACTTAGAATAATAGAAGAAGAAGAACACAACATCAGAGTAACACGAACCTCACAGCGGAACGAATAACATATAATATATGTAACATAACTTTGAAATATACATTTGTATTTGAATATACATCATTATCAAAGTACAACACTTACAACACAACGGAAATAAACTATAGCTATATGATCCTGAAGCCTCCTGCTCCAACTTTTCCCGTATATCTGTAAATCCCGACTACTTGGCTGCCTGTACAAAATTAGGCACCCAAGAGTTTAGGGAAAACAACAAAGTAAACTCCGGGTCAGTCATGGGACTGGTATGAGTAAAACAGTTTAAAACAGATTGAGCCATTAAACGATATCTCATAAGACCACGCCGTATAACGGAACGGGTTTTTCCCTTATGAGAATCCAAAATATCTATATATCAAAAACCTTTTGATATTATAATAATGTCTATCAACCACAATATAATAATCATCTAGCAGAAACGCTTTCATCTCATGTTCTACATATATAGTATATAATCAAAACCGCAAGCACGTATTGGGTAATGGTTTTCCAACTATGACAAGGTATGGAACCACCTTCCGATCAGTGTACTCTAGGAACGATACACTGGAGTTCAACAAGAACATCTTGAACCTCAGCCACACATGACCGACCACTCATTTCGCTTGAGTGTATCGAATGTATATCACCAACGGTTGGGATCAACAACCGTTTCCCGTATATATATATATGGGGCAGCATTGATAGATTAAAGAAGCAATTGAATATTCTCTAGATAGGTGATTATACACCCTACTTCGGAGCGACTGACTTAGCCATGCTGCCTGCCCGACTTCTGTCATTTACCGGATGTGAGGCTAGAAGCTACGCTTATCTTTTACATGTCACATCTTCATTCACTTTGAATGTCACATCGTCATACCCGCCAAATCACAAATTGATTTCCCCAAAAATACCACGGGTATAAAGCTAAGAGAAACTAATTCCTCCGCCACCAACGTAAATACGTTTGAAACGATCAACTTACGTGACCTACCAGATATACTCTGTCAGACCTTCGTCCATACAAGTTGTCCTGGGACTGGACAAACCGAAGGCACTATTCAGTATATCCATCTTAGGCACTGTTATCTAAGACTTATACAATAGCCCTTGCACTTTACTCCGTCTTCAATTATCTTTGGCATATATGATTCGCAATGCTTATGCCAATACAAAGTGGTACTCTGGATAATAATCCAACCGATCTCTCCATATTAACAACGTTAAATGGTCAAAAACTTCGATAGTCTGTGGTTTAACTATCGAAGGAAAATACGTGTACAAACAACGATATTATTTCCAGAAGGAAACTCTATCAATCATCAATCTCTACCATTCCATAACTATCAGACTCTAACTTTAAACTAATAAGAGAACAACTTCCCAAGTATAAACCCCGAAGGCCGAAACCAACATCAGATCGATACTCAGGAAACCATTCAACTTATTAATCTTTAGTCATTTTCTAATTTTGCTTAACTCTATTTCTTTAACTCTATACGATTAACTCTAGTTCGTTTTTAACTCTAATCGATTAACTCTATTTGATTACCTCTAGCTGGTTAACTCTAACTGATTAACTCCTTTCAAATAAACTATATTCGATTAACTCCTTTAACTCTATTCGAATAAATTATATTCGATTAACTCCTTCTGATTAACTAAATTCGATTAACTCTTCGAATAACTAAATTCGATGAACTCTTTTATATCTAGTCAACTTCCTTTTATAATTCTATTTATTTTCTAACTAAATATCCCTTTTATAATGCTATTTATTTACCAAATAAATATTCCTTTATCCTATTTATTTTCTAAATAGATATTCCTTTATTCTATTTATTTTCTAAATAGATATTCCTTTATTCTATTTATTTGTTTTATCAACATTTTCCCTTTTATAAAACTCTATTCGTTTTATAAATATTTTCCTTTTATTTACTTTCGAAATATTTCCTTTTATAAAATCTGCTGATTTTATAAAATCCCTTTATTTCAATATACATTGAAATAATTCTTTTTACATCCCAGGGTCTCTTATGATATTTAAAATAGCAAACCCCAATGATCGATATCGTTTAAATCCACATAATCAAGCAGATTATATATCACATTCTATATTACAATATATGAACAGAACAGTATCATAAATATTGAGGAGTCCAGTTGGACCCCTCCAAGCTGTTCCCTGCATCCACAGATGTTAAACACCACAATTATAAAATATTCTGATAAACAGAATCAATATTTGATTAACGATTTATATATATATCGTTATCTATGATTTCAATCAATACACAAACAACTCAACCAACAGTTAACACACAACAATCAGTCATCATTTATCAGTTCTAAATATACGTTATAAAAATAGAACTGTTCAGAGTTGGTGAGTTTTACTCACATTACGTGTTAACCGTTATATAACGATTTGCGTTAGTTGATTCTGATCAGACAAATTATTTTGCCATAAATTGTAATGAGCTCTCATGGACTTCCAGTCGGTTCCAGTGCGTAGTGTCCGTCCATACGATCCCGACGGATCTTGGTTTGTCGAATTCTGTTTACGTATGGAGTAGATATCATTTGTATAAGTTAATACATTACTTAAAATAACATTAATTTAAAGATATGGTTATTTGGGCTTTTACCACAAATAAACGGCCCATCTCCAAAACGTTACTATGCCTGCTCCCTCTCTTTTCCTTACTGTCTTCTTCCACTTCCTTGTTTTGCATTTAACATTCGGCCCAATAGCTTAAAACCCGTACCACTTAAATCCTTTTCTTCCCTCAGTACTTTGCACCAAAACAAACAATTTCAGCATGTCCTCTTCCTCAACAAAACTGTCGAACTCCTGATAAACTCCTCTTCCCTTTCTCGTTTTTCCTACACAACGTCACAAACATCTTCCCTCACATTCTCCTCAGCACTTCTCATCACTTCATACTGCAAATACAAACAAAGCCCCCAACAACTCCTTCACTGTTTCACTGCTAAACCCGCACCCTCACTTCCTTCCCCAAATACCTTAACCCGTCGCTCCTCATTACAGAAATCCTCACACGCCATAGCCGATCAAACCTCCACCCAATGCCCCTCCTCCTCTTCACGAATCCACACATTAATACCATCACTAAACTCCATTTCAAAATCTCAACACATCCATCCCCTCAAAGTACAGCTCGCACCACCGATGGAGGATCCGACCTCGTCCCGTTTTAGCCATCGTACAGTAATTTTGATTGACAATTTTCATCGCAGATTCCCTCACAACTTCGGCCGCAACCTCGCCTCGACCTCCTGTACCCAATTATCAACATCAATTTACACATTAGTGTCCAAATCCTTCGATTTCGTCAACCCTAACTCGCGCGGGAAGTTTCAGCGAACAACAAATGGACGTCGAACACCTCAAAACTACTACTGCGTTGAAGAGCCTCTCTCGCTGAACCCATAAACACATATAACTTGATTTTAGGATTTTCTATGGATTTTCTTTCGATTTTTCCTTTGATCGAACTTTTACTGTATAAATACAGATGACGGCGGAGAAAATTTGACCAAGGGAGAAAGTGATTAGGTTTTAGAAAGTTGAGTAGGTATTTATAGAAGGGTTTTATTACTTTTATATTTATTACTTTATTAGTTTCTAATCAAACGCTGTTTGTTTTGGTCCTCTAAAATTCTTGCGTTCACACACGATACCCAAAAATCACCAAACTGGACATGTAGCTAGAGTTTGACATTACGGTCCCAACGAAATTGGTTTCGTCGAATTCCGACTCCGTATGCTCACACAGCGTATTTTTAACCGTCGAAATATTGACTGTTTTTCACTCTAAAAATCCGTACGGCAACACAGTGACTCTAAAAATCACGAAACTTGGAATCTAACACTAATTTAATATTTCGGATCCAATAAAATTGGTTTCGTTGAATTCTGACTTCGTTTGCAAAAGTGGCTATTTTTAAACCTCTAAATAGCCTATTTAAATATATAAATATATTTAAATATAATTAAATTTAATATTTTAAAATAAATATTATCGTCTATATTCACAGTGGAATATCATACAGCTCAGAATATCCCTGTATGTATTTACAACTCGATATTACACCGTTAGAGTTATATCGATGTTCGATTTCTATTTAAATCTTTATATAAAATATAATTAAATCGTTATGGTCAGGGCGCTGCATTTCTGAGAATTTGATTTGGACGTAATTCAAAATCTATACGACGAAATCCCGATATTTCTCTTCCACTAGAAAGATATACTCCACCAGCTCCACACGTTTTTTATTTCATAGAAATCCGATTTAAAATGAAGCCTGTATATTCAGTTGAAGTTCAAATCGCCAACTAGCGAACTGCCGCGTCGTTACGCGCTCTATTTTAATTATATTATAATTCTACGTTTCAAACTGCCGTCGATTGAATATATTCATCAATATAATTCAACTCTAAGCTGAACTAAATCCTAGGGATGACCCAGTTCACAGAATATTGTGATTTCCAATATTTTGATTATTTCTGAATTAAATATATTATTCTATTATTTAATTTAATTAAATATTCACTATAATTTAATTAACAACGATTTAATTCCCTAAATCACTATTTATATAATTAAATAAATTAATTATAATACCTCTAACAAGGCGGGTCATTACACAATAATTTATTATAATTATATCTATTTAATTTAATATAAAATACAATTTATTAAATTAATATGAATTATAATATTATATAATATTATATAACATAATTATATGTTATATGTTTATATATTATAATATATATATTATTAAATAATAGTAAAACTATGAAAATTATATTATTTAATAATTATAAAATTATATAATATATAAATTATTTTAATATATTATATGAATTATAATATATTTATATCTGTTTAACAACTTTAATTTATAATTAATATTTACAATTATATTAGTAAATATATTACAGAATTATAATATAATTTTATATTAAATGCTATTATATTATTTACTATAACAAAATCGTTATTCACCATTGAGTATTTTTATATAACAAATAATATAGTAATATATATTATTATAATAATTTTAACATTTAATTATTGTAATATTATTTAATTATTTATTAATATTTTAAGTATTTAAATATTGTAATGTTATTGTGATATTAGTATTTAAATATTAATTATGATGTTATACAAAAAAAATATCAATTATTGACAAAGATTATTAAATATAGTATCAAATATTTAATAATACTTCATTTTCTGCACAAAATGCATTGGATAACTTTCAAAACTCGCCAATGCATTTTTGCATTGGCGAGTTTAGAAAGTTAGCCAATGCATTTTGTGCAAAAAAATGGTAAAATGCATTAGCGAGCTTTCAAAATTCGCCAATGTAAAATAAAACAGGTCTATATGTGTAATTAATTCTGAAACATGGCTATACATGTAATTGTTTGTATAAAGAGGCCTATGTATGTGAATTTTCCATTTTGTAGAGATGGTTGTGTTGGTACGCTTTGTGGAGTATGGTATTCAATGTGTCCTAGGTTGTCGTCGTGTTGGGACCTTCTGTTGGCAGTTTTGTTTAGATTTGATTTGAAGTTATGTAGGCTATGGAGTTTTGGGTTGATTGGTTTGGTAGTTTGGTGTTTGGTAATCTACTTGGAAGCAATTTGGATTAGGTTTTGTGTTTTTTTGTGTTCTGGTAAATTTTCCCTACTGTTTCCTAACTCGGTAATCTAGGTGTAGCTTCGGCTCTCATTTTGCTTGTTAAGGACGGTTAATTTCTTTTCCTTCCTTCTCATGACCCATGCCCATGTTACGTTTGTTCATGTCAATTGGGTGCTTGCCTTGCAATCCTTAGTGATGATCTATGTTATTAGCCCCTAATGTGTTTCTCCCTAGTTATCTCTATCAGGACCACTTTGTTATGTTATATCTCTCTCTTGTTGTCCTTGCTGGTATATCATAGGGTGATATTTCTGGAGATGTGATGTTATGGAGGTTTTCCGCTCATTTTGGAATTGGTTGTGCTTAAGTTGGCATGTAGTACTCTGCTGCTTACTATGTGTGGCTCAAGATTTTGTTTGTTCTTATTTTTAGGAATGCATGTACTAGTCTTGTTTGTAATTATTTGTCCCCCTCCCTATGTGGTGTAATTTGGACTAGGAAATCTTGTAGTCTAGACACTATTGTCCAGCTCTTGTACTATAAGCTTATGTCGATGTAGTGGACGGTCCACTATAAAAACCGTCTACGGTGGACAGTCCACCTTAAAAATCGAAAGTAGTAAGCTGGTAATCTGCCAATCTCCTATAATATTTGTGATCATTATTTGTTATAATAATAAGTGTTTGTGATCATTTTAAAACCAGTCGGCTTTGTCAAAAGTTTGTTTAATATATATATTCTTTTAACCGACCTGAAAGAACATGGAAGGTTCTTGTGAGTGTTTTTCACTGTGTTGTTAATGGAGAACTTCCACCACCTTTTTCTAAGATGGATAAGTGACTTACTATACATATTACATTAGTTTATGTTATTTAGTAACCAGTTTATGAGGAAGATGGGACTAAACTGGAATACATACATACACACATACACACACACACACATAGTGGAAAATAAGCACAAGGACAAACTTTAAGAAAAAAATTAGGTTGAAAGACACTAAATTTCCTTTTTAGGTTGAAGAACAATCCTAAATACAACTAACATTTTGTACAGTGTAAAACTAAATATAGTGCTAGTTGAAACTAGCATATCAGTATAGTGTAAAAACTGAATATAATGCTTGTTGTGTTTAACATTTTCCTTCAACTTGATTTTCTTCAAAGTTTGTGCTTCGTCCTAAATCTGAAAATTAGTGTCCTACAGCCTAATTTTTTATCAAACTTTGTTCATCTTCCTAATTACCTTACTTATATATATATATATATATATAACTAGTGATGACAAATTTGTTTTTGTTATCCAATAATTGATGTACGAAAATATTAGCCACTGATGGAAAGATCGTTTCTTCTGAGAATTGGGTACTTATATACAGGCCTAGGTAGTGTGCAACATGTTATATGTCAACATATGTTCGAATCACACTACGCATATTTCGAACCTGCGAACTTTTGCTCCTAAGTCGAAGTGCCTAATCACTAGGACAATGGTGTTAGTCATCTATATCGTTTTTAGTTTTGTATAAGGTCACATATTCTAGTTTTTTTTATTTTATTTTTTGGAAATTAGCAAAGTTTTAGGTTGTATACGACATACTATACAACATGTGGGTTTTAACTAGCATCTAGGTACCGAACCTGTGACCTCTTGCACCAGATCCAAGTGTCTCAACCAGTTTGGACAAGGGTGTTTATCTTCGAGGTTTTTTATATTCTGCGATTTTACAGCACTTGAGATTAAATGATATTATGTCCTGCATCAATATCAATTAAAGAATAGATGCAAATGTATGACTTATTTGAAAATCCTAGAATGACATTATTAGGATTACTGGTATAAAAGGATATCTTAGTTTTCTTAGAAGATTTCTTTTACAATTAAATTTAGTAAGCTAAATTGAGTATCTATAGATAGGATTGTATATGCAAGGACTAAATGACTTGGTAGTTCCATTTATTTATTACTAACATTGTTCTCTTCACGTTTGGAAAATTACTAAGTGCTCTCGAAATAGCTGCGCAAATAACTTTGGAATTTTTACCATTACATTATATGAAACATAGAAACTGAATTTGTATGTAAAAAATAGTAATACAAAGATTATAGTTGATGAGTCTACTTTAAAGTATTTACGATATAATCTTATTTTTATCACATTAATTCCTCAAGGATGATGATAGGACAATTTCAAGGATTAACCGAAGTTAGTTATGAAAATAAAGAAATACAACTATAAAATTGTGATTAGCTCGTTGACATGTTAATATTAGTTTATAAGTTATCCACCAAAAGCAAAAGAAAATTGAATCTACTTAGTACATTAACCAAAACTAACATAATGTTTGCCATTTCCCTATTGCCTAAAGATGATGAGTTTTTTAATTTTTTATTTAATTTTTAACAGACCTTGTAGATTTACTATTTTTCCTTGAAATACAATTACAATTAAAGCCCAGGTGCAGAAGAAATGCATGCTAGTGTCTTTTATATGCTTAAAATCATAAAAATAATAATTTTTGACTAACGATTAGGCAATGGGCATGGGAATAAGCTACATAGTGGAGAAAATGTGCATATAAGCAAATGTTTAAAGTGAAAGGCTTGTACGAGTTATGTGATATTTATTTTCTCATTGCATGCTTGAACATGGGTTGATCGATCCTGATATCTGGAAGAATAATATTTAAGCTTAAAATTTGTATTTATGGTAGAATCGTTTATTAGACCATAGACATATTAATATGTTGTATAACTTAACATGTAAAAATGAGGCGATGTCTATATTATTCACTAAATATAATCATAGAAATTGCTTGTTTTATGGTTTAAAAATAATTATAGAAACATTATGATATTATACAAAGTACAAATAGCTGCACTAACAAGAATTAGATTATTTCTTATTAAATATGCAGTCTAAAGTTTTTGCTTGCTTACTAGAATTCTTTTCTTTATTTATTTTTTTAGATTCAGAATTCAAAAGAAACGTAAGATGATAATACTGACTTAATTCTATTTTTCAAAATTCAAGAGAAACGTAATAATTAATTAATTTTATGAACATGTATAACAACATTTATTGAAATAAAGGTATAATAAAACTCTCTTAGCTTCTCTTAACACTACTTTTAAAAAAAAAATTGTAAACAACGCCCAAAGAAGATAACTTTATTCCATATGAAGAAAACATCTAATGCCACCAAAAAAAATGTATAGTATGAATTAGGGAAAGTTGAATGTCAGGAGAAGTAGATAATCAAGCATAATACTAAACTTACTAATTTCATTTTTCAAAGTTACCTAAGACCTCACATGAATCAAAAATTATTTACTTGCAAATTACATTAGAAAGCATACTTGTTAGAGTTATAGAGTGGGCGCTGAAAGAGGTTTACCCACCAGGATCTTATTCATCCAATTACTAAAAGATGGTTTTGATAGAAAACAACACATGGATATGCAATAAAACACGAACACAAGATATTCTACCCGACCATCCTCTTTATTGATTCACAAAAACAAATTTGGTTTACGATTAATAGATGGAAACACAAAAATAAACAAACCACAATTGAACCAATTACCGAATTGAGAAAGGTAAAGAATATTTAGATGACTACAATTACTATTGGAGAAGAAGAACAATGGAGAATGACGACAAACCCTTAGATCAAAGAAATTTCGGTCTCAGTCCATCACTACAAGAGAAATGACGGATTTCTGACGTAGAGTAGCGACACCATAGTGACCCTGTGTCGGTGCGACGTCACTAAATTTACTTGTGTCAGTAAGGCATCACAACAGAGTCAATATTTACAATAGGGACGCCATGATTACTATTGACGGACCATCTCAAAGTCGATGGGAAATTCATTTGCCTTAGCGTTTCAATTTTTTATAGCAATCCGCAATATCCATCCTAACTAATCTACACCGTTAACTTAAACTAATCCAATGTTTGCTATCAGCTATCCAATGTTGGTCTGTATGAAAAATCTTGACCATTCATTAATATATCTAATGTCACTGGAATTTGTGGCTTAACCCTGAAATAGGGGAGAGCGTTCGGTCGGTTCAGTTGGTTTGAACGTAAAAAAAACTCAAACCGAATTGAAACCGAATTTTTTTTAAACCGAATCAAACCGAACTGAAATAATTTTGGTTAATTTGGTCGGTAACCGATTTAACCGAACTTGAAGGATCTATTATTATTCATGGATTCACTCAAAATAAAACATAAATTCATGTTTGGAGAAATTTTATATAGTAAATTTTATGTTTTATGATAAGATTTGATCTATTTGCAATAAATGGCTTTGTATTATATAACCAAACTAATTATTTAAAGTACTAAAATACGATAAAGTTGAATAGTAAATTAAAAGTTCGGTTAACTCGGTTAAACCAATAACCAAAATAAATTATTTTAAAAACCGAATTCAAACCGGTTTATTTTTAAAACCGAACCGAAACAATCGAAATGAACCGGTTTGGTCGGTTAATTCGGTTTGAACCGAATATCGATCAACCTGCATCTGAAACCTCTTAACTCGTTCCAAATCACGTATTTCTCTCGTCATTTCAACGTCAACTTCTCATTTTCCCTAATTTACAAACCCTAATTTTAAAACTCCTCTTATCATCCATAAAAGGCAATTTGCTCGTCAAATCCCCTTTCTCCATTCCAAATCCTACATATCCCTTTCATCGTCTGGGTGATAGAGTTAGTTGGTGAGGTGAAGGCAGATGTCACATAATGGTTTTTGGTTTTTTTTGATCCAGTCTTATCCTTTGTTTTAGTTGATTTGGTCCTTTTAAGAATTTACTTACCATTACAGGATCTCATCACTTCTATTTTGCGTTTTTCGATTCAGACTTATCCTTAGTTTTTGTTTAGTAATGATCGTACATTGGAGTATTCTTGTCCGTTAATTTGGGTTTAAGCAGAGACAATGGGGGTTTTTCCTCGATATATCTTCTCCCGTCTCACCAAACAGACAAAGCCAAAAGAAACATTATTAGGAGTAATCAATGGAAACTCTTCCAAAGTTTAAAATACCTCTTCCATTTGCTCCTTTTAAATTGAGCTCTCCGTGTTCAATTTCTGGAAAAACCAATGTGGTCTTCTCGAGGTCTCAAGCAAGCAATTTCCGTAAATGTTGAAATTTATGCAGCTGAATCCCGCAAGTAGAAAGATTTGCAGAAACACGATTGTGCGATCAGAAATTGCAAAATTGGGTTCACCTGAAAATGAACTATACTCAATAACAGGTGCAGAATTCCAACTAAGTTCAAAAGCAAGAGCAATATGTTTTTCACAGTGAATGTAATTTATGCAATCATTTTATTTGCTGTAATGGTAATTGTACATCCCTTTGTGTTACTTTTTGATCGATATAGAAGAAGAGCACATCATGCAATTGCTAAAATTTGGGCTTCTATCGCAATTGCTCCATTTTACAAGTTTGAGTTGGTTGGTATGGAGAATCTGCCATCTTGGGACGTGCCTGCAGTGTTTGTCTCCAATCGTCTGAGTTTTCTTGATATCTATACACTTTTGACACTTGGTAGGGATTTCAAGTTTATCAGCAAAAGGAATATTTTTCTGTTTCCAATTGTTGGATGGGCAATGTTCCTTTTGGGAACCATTCCATTGTGGAGAATGGATAGTGAATGTCAATTGAAGACTGCCCATCAGGAATAAACAGTTATTGTCAGAAGTTGTGCTGGTGACTCAAATCTATAAAACCATGCTGATTTGTCTTGCTTTATTTTCAAGTTGTCATTTCAAAACAAATGGGGATGTAAACTACAAAGAGTTAGTGACAATGACTACCTAACATTAAGTGGTTCTGCACTGGAAACAATTCTGAGGAAAAAGAGACAATGAAACTAAAGAAATTGTTGGGTTTTTGGTATTATGTTGGTTAAATAGAAACGTTGACAAATGAAAATTGACAGTATTATAACTATTGTTATGATAAACCTGGTCTTTAGCTTTTAAGAAGTGAACAGTGTAACATAATATACTTCTTGCTTAGGGGTGTCTTTGGCCTTTGTCGGTAAGCCATGGTTTCAACTGACATTGGGTAATTTACTACCATTCCATTACTCTTTATTCAAATTAAGTTTAGGCAATGATAAAGTAATTATCTCACAGCCCTAATTTGTGCATTATCGTTATTGAATGTATCATTTCATGAATCCAGGACTGTCTTAAACGTGGCATTGAGTTGGTGAAAAAAGGTGCATCCGTTTTTTCTTTCCGGAGGGCACACGGAGCAAGGATGGAAAATTGGGGTCCTTCAAGAAAGGAGCATTCAGTGTTGCTGTGAAAACTGGTGTGCCAGAGGTGCCGATTACTCTCATGGGGACTGGAAGTCTAATGCCTGCCGGAAAAGAAGGCACATTGAATTCAGGTTCTGTGCAAGTTATCATTCACAAGCCTGTGATTGGAGAAAATGCTGATGAGCTGTGTAGAGATGCTTGAAGTGTCATTGCGGAAACACTCATTCTGCATGGGTTTGGAGTGCACAGAAACGATTAATTCGATCTTAGTTCTGATCAAAGACGTACATTTGAAAAGGGAGAACCAAAAACAAAGTAACTTTACGATTTCACTGGGGATCTGGTTCAGGTCAAAAGCGACGGGTTTTGGGTTTCGGTTTTGAACGGGAGGCTGGCGCCTATCTGAAGATGAATAAAAATGTATTATGAACTCATGGTTGCTCTTCAGTAGGTAATTTTATTATTTATATGTTTTTATCCTGTTTTGTTGCAATAATATAAATAAAAAAAATTAGGTTGCTTCGTCTGCAACTGAGTACTGTATAGGGTCCATCAACTAAATATTTATCCTCGTTTGATATGATCTATCTGAATCATATGTACATAGATATGTGGGTCTTTTTTTTCCCACATTTCACGGTTATCTTTTTTTCTAGTAATCCGACTGACATTAAAAGCGTTTCTGCTTTATATTTTGATGCACTCATTGTTGGGATGATCAAATGTATGCATATGTCCAGTTCAGTTTGTGAATGGATATGCACCTACCTATTATCATATTCATAGGACAATTCTTCATTATACACGAATACTGAAGGATTAAATGCTTGTATTGGATGGAGATAAGTGTTTTGTGTTTTGTTATTTTACTTTTCATTTGTATTTTGTTTTCCGGTTTTACTTGTAAATGGGCTATGGACTTTTAAGGCCCAGTTTGGTATAAGTACTCGGGCTGTGTGTGTGTTGACTTTGGGAAAATCAATTTCATTTCATTTTTCTGCAAGCTTGTCTTCATGGTATCGGAGCTACGGTTTCAGATCTAGATCTAGATTCTTTCTTCGATTTTTTCTTTTCTTCCTTCTTTCTTAATTTCTTCTTTCTTCTTCTTAAATGGGTGAAAATAGTTCGGCATCAGTTCAATCTGATGTACCAATTAAAACAAATCAACCAATTAATTTCAATGATCCCTACTATCTATCCAATTCAGATCATCCAGGAATGCAATTTGGAAACCATGTTTTAACTGGATCGAATTATTTGAATTGGTGTCGAACAGTTCGGATGGCACTGATCGCTAGAAACAAATTGCAATTCGTTGATGGTACTCTTCCAAGACCTCCGATTGAACCAGTGGATTATCAAAAGTGGATCAGAAACGACTATATGGTGATGTCGTGGATTTTGAATTCTATGGATAAAGTGATTTCTGAGAGTTTTATGTTTGTGGATTCTTCTTCTCAATTATGGAAAGAATTAGCAGAAAGATTTGGACAAATCACAGCACCAAGATTGTTCGAATTACATCGGAATTTGACTTCTACATACCAGAATGAATTGAGTATTGCTGAATACTATGGGAAATTGAAAAGTTTATGGGATCAATTGCAGCTTCTTGAGGGGTTTCCTGAATGCACATGTGGTGATTTACGAAATTGTGCTTGTGGAATTCTCAGAAAAGTTGTCGAGAATGATCAGCGAAATAAACTTATGCAACTTCTATCTGGTTTAAACAATGATTATGATCAAGTTACAACAAACATTTTGAGTACTGATCCTCTTCCCACTGTACATAAGGCATACTATCTTTTACAACAGGTTGAGCATCAGAATAAGCTTGCAGATAAGAATTCCAGTCCACCTGAAACAAATGCCTTCAGTGTAATGAAGCAGACTTCGAAGTTTAACTATCAGAATGATAAGAGAGATACAAAGAGACAGAAAAGTGAGCTTTATTGTGACCATTGTAAGAAAAAGGGGCATACAAAAGAGCAATTTTTTAAGTTGATTGGGTATCCAGAGTGGTGGAATAAGGAAGTAGCAGTCAAGACGAGACAAGTTCCTCCTAAAAATGTTAACAATGCTCAAGTTCATGGTGATAAAGGAATACTTGGTAGCAAATCAGATTCAACTAGTGGAATAAATGCTGCTATGAATTCAGCCATTGTTGAAGATGAGCAAGTTGATCTTGTCATGGTTTCTGCTATATACAATCAAGTGATGAAGATGGTTCATGATTCTGCTTCTCTCTCTCAGTTTGAAAATAATCCTATTCTTTCTTCAGTCAACTATGCAGGTAACGTTTCTTTAAGTACTCAAAAGAAATGTGATAAGTATTCTGATAATAAATCATGGATAGTTGACACTGGTGCTACTGATCATATGACATCCAATTTAACATTCTTTGCTTCTTTGAAAAGGATCAAAATTCCAATAAAGGTTACTTTGCCTGATAGTTCATCAATCTTTGTTCATTATCTTGGAACTGTAAATTTAAATCAAAATTTACAGTTAGAAAATGTCCTTTATGTTCCTACTTTTAAAAACAATCTCTTATCAGTAGGAAAACTTCTTGATCAAAGCGAAATTATTGCCACATTTACAAATTCTTCTTGCCATTTTCAGGACCTTGAATCAAAGCAGATTCGAGCTGTTGGATCAAGGATTTCTGGATTATATAAAATGTGTTTTTCTTCAGTTTTATCTCATAAGTCTTCAGTTCCTTGTTCTCAGAATAATTGTTTCTTAGCTTCTATAAACAATACAATTATTTCCTGTAATAAGCCTAGTATTGACATGTTGCATGCTAGGTTAGGTCATCCTTCTTTTAACACAATGAAACATATTCAAGATATTGTATCAGGCAGAGTGCTTAATGATTTTTCTTGTGAAGCATGTGTTTTAGGGAAACATCATAAATTTCCTTTTCCATGTTCTGATTCATATGCTCAGTCTCCTTTTGATTTAATTCATATTAAACTATGGGGAAGATATCACAGACCATCTTTAAGTGGGGAGACTTATTTTTTAACCATACTTGATGATCATACTAGAAATACTTGGACTTATTTACTTCATTCTAAAGTACAAGTAGCTTCTATTATTGATTTTTTCCTTAAATATGTACTTAATCACTTTGATAAAAAGGTCAAAGTTATCAGATCAGACAATGGAACAGAAATAGTTCAAGATTCTTGCAGAAAGCTATTTGCATCAAAAGGGATAATACATCAGAGGTCAATTCCAGGTAATCCTCAACAGAATGGACGTGTAGAGAGGAAGCACAGGCATTTAATTGAAACAGCAAGAACAATTAGGATATATTCTGGCATGCCTTACAAGTTTTGGGGTGATTGTCTTTTATCTGCAACTCATCTTATAAATTTGATGCCTAGTTCAATATTAAAATGGAAAACACCATATGAAATGTTGATGAATAAAGCTCCTGATTACTCATACCTTAGAGTTATAGGATGCTTATGTTTTCCTTATCAGAAATTGCAAGATAAGTTTGCTGAAAGATCAAAAAAATGTGTATTAATTGGTTATCCACATGGACAAAAAGGTTATAAGATGTATGATTTGGAGACTCATAAGGTGGTTTTTAGCAGAGATGTACATTTTGTTGAAAATGTTTTCCCATTCAAAAGTAAATTGGATCCTATTTCCAGTACCATTTCTTCACATGCAACACCTTTTTTAGTTAATCCTGCTTTGGATCAGTCTTCACCAATAATCTGTAGGCAAAATGATTCTATGAATTCATCTGAAAATCATATTTCCAGTCAAGATGAATCTGTTATTCCTCAACAAAATAGTCATGCTAATGAAGATTATTCATTATCTTCTTCTTCAGAAAATAATCACCAATTACAAGTGTTGCCTACCAGAACTTCTTCTAGGATTTGTTCAGTTCCAAAGAAATATAATGATTATATCACTGGAAAATTTCCAACAAGGCAAATCAATACATCTGTGTCTTTTAATGTATTTTCTGATCCATCATTTGCTCGCTTAAGCAGTACTGATCTACATAGCCTTGCAAATGTATTATCCTCTTATGAATCTTCTTCCTATAGTCAAGCTAAAGAATGTCCTGAATGGGTACAAGCTATGGAACAAGAGTTAACTGCTTTAGAGCAAAATGATACATGGGAGCTTGTACAAGCTCCTAATGACAAGAAGCCAATTGCTTGCAAATGGGTGTTCAAAACAAAGTACAAGCCAAATGGTGAAGTTGAAAGGTATAAAGTCAGGTTGGTTGCAAGAGGAGATAAACAAGTTTCTGGTAAAGATTATAAATATACTGTTAGCCCACTTTGTGAACTGGGCAACACAAAGTCAAGACATGAAATATTGAAAAACTTGAAACACTCTGAAGCGGGTCGGATCGGAGCAGAATAGCGGTTCGGAGCGGATAAAGTTTTCTGTTCGGATCGGTGAACTATTGCTGAGGAAAGTAGAAAGGCACAGCTATCCGGATCGGGGGGCAATATAATCTCAATTGGATCGGAAAGCCACTTGATTGCTACGAAGATAGATCGGAGCGGAGCAGAATAAAGAGAAGAGAGAATTGTTTCCAAGTCAATCCGGGTCGGATCGGATATCCCGATCCGAACCCCTTGTACATGTCCCTCCGACCCGAACCCATTTTCCACATCACTCCCCTGCATGAGCGTCTGGATATCCGGATCGGCTATGACCAGTTCCTGCCCACAACGTCCATTACTCTGATGCGTTGTCAACATAGAAATCCATCCGAACCCGAGGTTGATGGGATGGATGACACGTGGCTCCGATCCGGATCGGGTTCTGAGCAAATTCACACCTATAAATACCCCGTCTGGAGGCAAAGAAAAGGATCTTTTTCTGGCACTTGGAGAGTTCAACCACCTTCATAACCCGAATTCCAGCAATCCCGAAGAATCCAAATCTTCTTTCATTATTTGTTTTCAGTCAATTGAGTGGTTGTAAGTGAGTTGTGAGAGAAATCAAGTGAATATTTTATTGTACTTGCAACTAAATCAGTAAGAATAGTGAAAGACAAGTGGATGTAGGCATTTCTTTGCCGAACCACTATAAATCCCGTGTGTTCATTTTTTATTTCATTTCATTCTACTTTTAATCAATTTGGGTGTTAGAACCACTTTTTGGTCTAACATTTTGGTGCTTTCACTGAGAACTCATCTGAATTCTTTGTTTTCCGGGATTATCATTCTACTTTTTGGGCCGTTGAGTTCAAAGAAGTTAATCCTTAAGTTTCAACGCCCTTGGATATTTGTCGAAGTGATTGTCGAAGAACCATGGCCAAAGGAAAAGGCAAAGAAGTTCAATCTGTTCGAGAAAATGGAGCTGGCGAAGATCAGCAAAATGCGGTTGTAACAAGGTCTCGTGGGCAGAGTTCAGCAGCAGGACGAACCAATGCAGGAAATCCGAGCCGTCTTCAGGGGGAAAGCTCCGATCCGATCCGGGTAGGAGATTCTGAAGCAGTGCATTCCCCCAACCTGAACCGACCCGAGCAGCTTGCCATGTACCGACCCGATCAGACTCCCCAGCTCCGATCCGACCCGACCTCCCATCTCCGATCCGATCCGACTCTTGGTGATGTTGGAACTTCTACTCGAGTCCCTACAAATGCTCTGATTCCAGCCGCCAGGGTCAGTGATCAGGTCAATCCATCTGCGCCCATTACTCAAGGAGTTTTCTCGCGCCTACTTGATATGCTTGAAAGTACTAGAGAGGCTATGAAAGTCCACGAGCGCACCAACCTCATGATGCAAGAAAACATGAGGCTCATGAGTAGGGAGATCAGCGAGCTCCGTCGACAGAGAACCCCATCACCGGTTCGTCACACGCCAGTGGATCAGTCTTCATCTTCCGAGGAAGAGCGGCCCCGTGAACGAAGGCCGCTCGAACGACCTCAGAATGTGGAGCAGCTGACATTCGGATCTTTGGGGTCTCGCGAGGATATTGCACGAGCACTAGAAAACAATGATCCCCCTCGGGGGCAAAGGCTCCAGTCCCCTCCTCCCGAGATCGACCGGGAGCGCAGGGAACGGAATAGAGCAGAAGCAGCTCGAAGAAGAAGGGCATCTCCTGAACAAGAGCCCAGAAGGAACTCGGATACTAGGGCCAGGGAACCTGAGCGGCCCCTAACAAATGCTGATGTACAGGCAATGGTTCGCCAGATCATGTCCGAGAGCCGGAACTATACAAATGAAGATTATGGCATTGAGCGAAGCCATACTCCTTTCACCGACGATATCCTCGACTTCCAGTTTCCCCGGCGCTTTAACCTACCACAGATGGACAAGTACAATGGAAGGACTGATCCGGGACAGCATTTGATGCGATACTCGTGGCTCATGAATGCTGCTGCTGCCCCTGATGAAGTGAAGTGCAAAGCATTCCCAATCTATTTAGAAGATGTGGCGTTGTTCTGGTTTACCCGACTTCCCCCTCGTTCGATTTCGAATTACAGGGAACTGAGCGAACGTTTTATGAATCAGTTCCGACTCCATGCCCGAAAGTCCAAAAGTGTTATTGAATTATCAAGAATCAAGCAGGCACCAGGAGAGTCTTTGAGGGCATATCTTGACCGTTTTAACTTAGCTGTGACTGAAGTTAGTGACCCGCATGAGCCCACCATTCTGATGGCATTAAAGGAAGGAGTCGATCCTGAATCTGAGTTCGGGGATTACCTTTCTGGGAAGACACCCTCCACAAGAGAGATATTCTATGAAAAAGCCGATATTTATTTAAGACGAGAGGAGGCCAGGGCAAACCGAAAGAGAAAGTCTGAAGCGGTTTCAAAAGAAAATGTCCAGAGCAACGTCGCCGTGAAGCAGTCTGGGGAAAGTTCCGGAAAAGTTGAAGTAAATGTGGGAAACAAGGGTGGAAACAACAATGCTGGAAACGGAGGCAACAACAATAACCGTAATGCGAACGGTAACAGAAGAAATAGAAATAGGGGAAGTGATCCTAACAAAAGACCCCGATTCCAGACCAATGAGAATTATACACCATTGAACGACACCCTAGAGAATATTTACCTGGATACGTACAACGTTTTGCAGTACAAAAGACCGCCACCTCGTGATTCGACCGAGAAAGAAATGGCGACTGGGAAGTTTTGTTTGTTTCATGGGACCCATGGGCATTCAACCAATGAATGTCGGCATTTGAGGGATGTGATTGAGAAGCTGCTGCGTGAAGGGAAATTGGATGAATACAAGGTTGCCCCGAGGGACAGGGGGCAAGGAGAGCAGGCTCCAAAACAGATTCTACCTGCTCCCAAGCCTACAGCGCAGCAGAAAGGTAAAGGAATTGTTATCAACTCCATAGTGGGCGGACCTCACCCGGCAATCCGAAGTTTCAGATCAATGGATCAATATGTAAATGCTGCCAAGCACATAGATGTGAACGAAGGTGATGATTTGGAAGATATCACCCCCATAAAACAACAAAAGACCATGTTTGACGACGTGGTGTTCCGCAGCAGAGATAATACTGGGATCCAATCACCCACTGATGATCCGTTGGTTATTACTACCACCATTGGGCTGGCCTTGGTTCATAAGGTATTAGTAGACAACAGAAGTTCCGTCAATATTTTGTTTAAAAAGTCATTTGATCAGATGAAGCTGGAATCTGAAGATTTGAAGCCATGTGAAGGATGGATCAGAGGCTTCAATGGGGCGTCAACAGCTCCCATGGGATACATAGAATTGCCCGTGACCTTGGGGCAAGGAGAACGCAGAAGAGTGCGGATGCTTCAGTTCGTAGTATTGGACGTGGATTCGCCTTATAATGCATTTTTGGGGAGGCATGCCCTTGCTGAATTCAGAGTTTGTATCGCCCCCTGGTGTTTATTGCTTAAGTTCCCAACCGAAGCCGGAACTGGAGTAATGAGAGGGGATCAAGTTTCCGGACGGCCTGCTATGTGGCCGAACTAAATATGTTGATGAAAGGACTTAACATCGAGAGTAAAGATGCCTCGCCTCCCCCAAAGGGGGGCTCGGCGTAGCAATTAGAGAAATCGGCCCCGAAGGAGTTGCTTAAAGGAACGCCTGAAGGCCTGGATCCCAGAAAAGACGAGGAACCAGAGACTAAAAATGCAACTCCTAATGAAGCGACAGTGGAAGTTCCCATTGATGACGCTGATCCGACAAGAGTCTTGAAGATTGGGTCTCAATTGGATCCACGTCGGGCTAAAGAACTAACGGACTTTTTGAAGGTGAACTTGGACGTGTTTGCCTGGACCCACGCTGACATGTGTGGGATATCGCCATCCATTATAAGTCACAAATTAAATGTAAACCCGAAGCATCCGCCTGTGAAGCAAAAGAGACGTATGCTGGGCCCAGAGAGGTCGGCTGCTCTCAAAGAGGAAGTGGAGAAGCTGAAGCAGAACGGATTTATTCGAGATTCGACATATCCCGACTGGATATCGAATCCCGTCTTGGTAAAGAAGCCGAATGGAAAGTGGCGGACTTGCATTGATTTTTCAGATTTGAACAAAGCTTGCCCAAAAGATAGTTTCCCACTTCCCAGGATTGACCAGCTTGTAGATTCGACAGCAGGTCATGAACTTCTCTCTTTCATGGACGCATATTCTGGGTACAACCAAATTCCTATGCACGTGCCAGACCAAGAACATACGAGCTTCATTACGAATTTGGGATTATATTGTTATGTTGTAATGCCATTCGGATTGAAAAACGCCGGAGCCACTTATCAGCGCTTGGTGAACAGAATGTTTTATAATCAAATAGGGAAGACTATGGAAGTTTACGTGGATGATATGCTTGTCAAATCGAAACAGTCCTCCAGCCATACGCAAGACTTGGCGGAAATGTTTGGTATCCTGCGAAAGTATCGGATGAAATTGAATCCTCTGAAATGCTCATTTGGAGTGGCATCGGGAAAGTTCCTTGGCTTCATTGTGAGCTCTCGAGGAATTGAAATCAATCCTAGCCAGATAGCAGCGATTAGAAACATTGAAGAGCCGAGGAGAATTAAAGACGTCCAAAGTCTTGCAGGGAAAGTAGCGGCGCTGAGTAGATTCATCTCCAAAGCCACAGACAAATGCGTTCCGTTTTTTGATTTGATTAAAAGAGGAAAGAAGAATTTCGAGTGGACTTCGGACTGTGTTGAGGCCTTTCGAAATTTATTGGAACTGCTAGAGAAACCGCCGATTTTGTCAAAGCCAGTGGATCACGAAGAATTGTTTGTTTACTTGGCAGTCTCGGCTCACGCCGTTAGCACAACCCTGGTTCGAGAAGAAGACAAAGTACAAAGGCCAGTGTATTATGTAAGCAAGAAGTTAGCAGCGGTAGAGCGCAACTACCCAAAAATTGAGAAGCTCGCTTACAGCCTCCTAATCGCATCCCGAAAACTTCGTCACTATTTCCAAGCTCATCCAATAACCATATACACCGACCAGCCCTTGAGGCAGGTATTGCAGAGACCCGAAGCATCGGGAAGGTTGATTAAATGGAATATAGAATTAAGCCAATTTGATTTAAATTTTCAACCACGAAAGTCGGTCAGGGGGCAAGCTCTGGCGGACTTTATAGCGGAGTTCACCATCCCAGAGGAGGAAGTAATCGATGACAAAGTGTTTAGGTCCGAGGATGAGTTAAAGATAGATCCGTGGAAACTATACACAGATGGAGCCAAGAACGACCGAAGGTCCGGAGCTGGAATCGTCTTAGTCACCCCCGAAGGACGGTCGTTATATTACGCTCTACGATTAGAATTTTCGGCGACTAACAATGACTCTGAATATGAAGCCCTGATTGCCGGGCTGAAGCTTGCTAAAGACCTAGGAATAAAAACATTGGACATATTCTTTGACTCTAAAATCGTTGTTTGCCAAGTGCGAGAGGAATTTGTGGCTCGGGGACCTCGACTTATCGCCTACCTCAGGAAAGTGAGAGAGCTATTGAGTAGCTTGGAGCGGTATGATATAACACACATCCCAAGAGCCGAAAACCAGAAGGCGGATAGGCTGGCAAAGCTGGCTAGTTCCGACAATCCAGAAGAGACTGAAATAATTCCAATTGAAACGTTGGAATCGCCAAGTTTTGAGTCGATGGAAGTTGAGTTTGCTTTCGAAGCGGAACCGGAGAAGGAGTCGTGGATGACTCCAATTAAGAATTTCCTTAAGAATGGGACACTCCCATCAAAGAAGAGTGAGAAAAGGGCTGTAGTTCGCAAGGCTACCAGATATGTCATACAAGATGATACTCTTTATAGGCAAGGATTTTCTATGCCCCTGCTACGATGTATAGCACACGACGACATCAAGCGTGTACTAAGAGAAGTACGCGAAGGTGAGTGTGGAGATCATACAGGAGGTCAGACTTTAGCAAAAAAGATATTGCGATACGGATACTTATGGCCTACAATTAATAAAGATGCAGCTGATTATTCACGACGCTGCGATAAGTGTCAGAGATTCGCCAAAATCCCCAGAGCACCGTCGACCCAACTTAAATCAATGGTGAGTCCTTGGCCATTTGCCACATGGGGAATTGATATCATTGGAGTTCTACCGATTGCTAAAGGAGGAGCGAAATATGCAATAGTGGCCGTGGACTATTTTACGAAGTGGGTGGAAGCTGAGCCCTTGACCAAGATCACGACAAGAAAGGTGATAAGTTTTGTGGTCAGAAATATTATATGCCGATTCGGGATCCCAAGGACGATTATAACTGACAACGGAACCCAATTTGATAGTACTGAATTCAGAAATTTCTGCCAGAAGTATAAGATTGACAAGCGATATACTGCAGTTGCCTATCCGCAGTCGAACGGGCAAGTAGAGGCAATAAACAAAGTAATAAAATCCATCCTCAAGAAACGGTTAGAGCGTGCAAAGGCAAAATGGGTTGACGAATTGCCCCTAGCTTTGTGGGCATATCGAACAACATTTAAGACGGCCACCGGTCACACCCCTTTCTCTCTCTCCTTTGGCTCAGAAGCAGTAATTCCAGTTGAACTGGAAGTTCCTTCCCACAGGGTGACATATTATGACCCGATGACGAATCGGGCGCTCTTACTTGAGTCTCTTGATGAAGTCGAAGAAAAAAGGGACGAAGCAGATTTGCGTGCGGCAAGACATCGACGTCAGATGGCACGCTATTACGACAAAAAAGTTCGCCTCAGGACTTTTGAACCAGGAGATTTGGTGCTAAAGAGAGTCTTTCCATCCCTTCCTCACCTCGGTCCAAAGTGGGAAGGACCCTTTGTCATCCAACGGAAACTTGAAAAAGGAACCTTCAAGTTAACGACCGTAGATGGCGAAGAAGTCCCTAGAGCATGGAATGCCCAACACTTAATGCGATATTTGGATTAGAAATGCTGTACTCTTTGTTATTTTTCTTATGAACTCTGTAATAAGGCACGACTTGCCTTGGGAAAATCTGACGATATGAATAAAGGACTATAAAGTGGATGTAGGATACGACTTAGCCGAACCACTATAAAAATATTGTGTGTTATTTACTTTTATGCATTACATATATACATTCATCAATTATTCTGTTGTGATTATGGAATACAGGATGATTCAAAACCTGAAAAGGTTAAAGACAGTTTAAACATAAGAAAAAGCACAGCGACTATTTGTGCGACAAGACATAAAAGAATGAGAAAACGACATTCCTAACTCTAACTCTCCAGAGAGAGAGAGAGTATAAAAGCGTCTCCGACTGAGCGCTGAAAAAGAAATCCTTCCCCTAACTCTAACTCTCCAGAGAGAGAGAGAGAGTATAAAAGCGTCTCCGACTGAGCGCTGAGAAAGAAATCTTTCCCCGCTGAAAGACCGGGGAATGAATAGATTGCTGAGCTCGAACTCTAACTCTCAAGAGAAAGAGAGAGAGTATAAAAGAAATGCCAGAAAAAACGACAGGTACTGACGACACAGGAAGTGCTATCCCGTCAGAAAATCGGGAGCATTCAGATTGCTTGATTAAGCATTAAATAATTTGTGGGAATTGACTGGGGGCATATATGTGTACGCATATTTCCTCCCTCCGTGACTCCATTTCATAACTATAGTAAGACATGCATTTTTATATAAGTGCAGAACTACTGACAAACAGACATTGCAGAAAATGAGTTATTTTTTATTTACAAATGAATGAATTTGTACAGGAAAATAGCTAAAAAAGAAAGCGCAGGGGCCACTCTTGTAGCAGCAATTGTTGGTTCACTAAATGCTAAAACGATACAAGGCGATCCACTATTTAGGTTTCGAGTGAGCCTTGGACTTCTTGGCAGTTTTCTCCGCATCCTTTGCTTCTTTCTCAGCCTCTGTCAAGATTCGTTTAGATTTCTTCTTTCCTGAAGATGCAGTGCTGGAACCGGTTGACTTCTTCCCAGAGGGCGGAGCGCTAGAATCAAGAGAATATTTTTTAGCGAGTTCCTCTGTAATAGATCTAGTTGAGAGCTTAACAACTAACCTTGATCCCGCATCCACAACTGCGAGGGGCTTGAGGGCTTCAGGGTCTAGTTCTTCGGCTTTCAATTGCAAGCGTTTGTCTTGATCAGCTTTCATTGCAGCCAAAGTAACATCATCAGCATTTTTTGACTCCCCGACTATTGCAACTTCTGGTTCCTCTTCATGACCTCCGTCACCGCCATCATCCTTTAAAGCCGCTATCATGTCTTCATCATGGGGAGTGTCGGCCTTGGTCGGCTTACTTCTTTCTCCCAAGTCTATAGGAGCAGCCTTGTCCTCCCCTCCTTTTACCTTTTCTGTAGGCTCTACCCCAGCGGTGGCTCCCTGAGTCACATCTGTCTTTCCGGATGGCTCAATACCTACAGAATGAGAAACAACAGTTATCAACTCAGGCGAAAACAATGGGTTTTTCATCGATTGCTCAATCACGTGGCGAAAGGTAGAAATAGCCTTGACAAACTGAGGAGAAAAGGTAGGGATACCTTCCGAAGACTTCTCGGCAGGAGTGACTACTACCTCTGATGCTGTTTCAGGAATAGGGGATAGCAGAGTTGTTCGGGGAATTCCCGGATTTTCAGGATCATACCCCTCTACTTCAGAAGTTGCAGGGGCAGAAGAAGAGGAACCAGCTTCGAGAACATGCTTTTGTCCAGGCTTCCGTCTCTCTTCTTCCATGGCCTCAGCAATGAGGCGGCGCCCTTCAGCTAGGCGCTCCGGTTCATCATCCCTCAAGTATTTCTCCATTAGCTTATCTTCATCGATGGAATCGACCTTAAGTTCCTCTTTTTCCCACTCAACGATCTGATTCCATACTTGAACTAGAGTGGATGGATAATCCTCGATCCAAGAAATGTTTCGGCGACGGATGATATGTGCGAAGAATTCAATCATTAATTCGCCGAAATCCTGAATATCAGCCTCCGCCTCTGACAGTTGTTTGCGGGCTTCCTCCGCAGATTTGATAGCACACTCCACATTGCCCTCAGCCAGGGCAGCTTTGTTCTCTGCCTCCAATAGCTTTGAAGCCAAGTCGACATTCTTCTTTTCTAGTTCAGCACTCCTCTTTGCTAACTCGGCATTTTTCCGTTCGAGGTCAGCATAAGCAAGGCGTGTCTTAGCAGCTTCTGACTTAGCCTCATCAGCTTGCTTTTTTAACTCAGAACGCTCTTGAGTGTGAGATTCAAGCAAGTCATGATAGCGTTTTTGCATGTCCTCAAATTGTTGTTTGAAGTTAGAAGCGTCCCTTTGAGCGACAGCTAGCTGAGCTTGAGTGTCTTCCAAATCTTTTCCTAGAGCTTTTAAAGCCTTGGCATCCTCCTCCGCGGTCTTTTGCATTGAGTCGGTGTTTGTGATTAGAGTGCGGATGATTCTGGAAAGGTTGCGTGAATATTTGAACATCTCAGTATACTGCTTTTCCACCGCATCTATCTTTGCTTTGGCCTCATCTGCCCACTTAGAAGAAATAGGTTCAAGGGCAGGTAAAAAAGTCAAAGTCTCGAAGTAGTGTTCGGGAAATTGCTCCTCCAAATATGCCCGCTTTATTGCAGTGTCCGCGTCTAGTGGGGGAGGAGCGGGGATTGTCAATTCGGTGTCCCTGTGTGAGGAGGATTCGGTAGTTTCTTTGTCTGTCCTAGGTCGTTTAGTAGCAGGGACCTTTTGCTTACTTCGAGACCCGGTTTCTTTTGGAGGACTTCTCTCTCTACTGCGCTTTTCATGGGAAGAAGTGGAGTCTTTAGATTGTGGTCTATCCTCTTCCCTACGGCTTTGATAACCTTTGTACTTCTCTTGATCCGACCGAACAGGAGAGCGAGAACGTGAGGGTCGAGAACGATAGGGATCATAAGGCCTTCTCTCCTCCCTACCACGATCATCACGGCGATCATACTCGATATCCTGAGGTGGATTAGACATGCTGCGGCCAAGCTTCCTGATATCGTAGTAGGATCGAGACATCGTACCTGCACAATAAGACAAACGAAATTTAGAATCAATGAATTCACAGAGAAAGAGGTGCAATGAATGCTAATGCTGTTGTATAAAGTGTGTCCTAAGTGGTGTGTTTCCCCCCAACCAACCCGAGTCTGAAGCTAGACTAGTACGGGCAGGCTCTTTGGCCTTAGCAGGAGTGGTCTCTTCAGAAGAGGTGAAGACTAAAGGATCCTTCCTAAAATCCTCTGAAGTGTATATAGTTTCAGGTAAGGGGAGATCCCCCAAACCCTGAAATATTTGGTCATCAGTACTAGGGACATCCCCCTCGGAAGCATTAAGTGGCGACTCTTGGGAGGATGTTGACTTTTCCGGAGAAGTAGCCTCCTCGGGGGCAATATACCCTTCACGATGCTTTCCGGCCAGGTTAGCCAATTCGTCATCCTGAGTAGAAGATGGAGAAGGTGAAGTTTGAAGAGGCACTGTAGGAACTCCTGAGCCTTCTCCTATCTCTGGGACTACCTCCACTGGAGGAATATATGCGTATGGAGCCGTCCCATGACCAATGCTACGAAAAACGGATAACAGCCCATGAAAGTGAAGATATTCGTCTTTAAGGACTTCGTCGATAGTCAAGAATTTTTGATCGCCATTAAGAAGTTGGTGCATCCGGTCAAAGAACACCTGATCTGATATTTGTTTTGGATTGTCGACTGCAAACAAAAAGGAAAACAAGTTAAGGTGATAACTCGAGTGTATAGAGCCCGGATTTAGAAAATCAGTGCTTTACTTGATTTCGTCCACCTTCTGGCACATCCAGGCTGTCGCTTCACATAGAACCATTCCAGTCTGGAGTCTCCAACTTCACTGCTGAATGGCGCCGAGATTATCTTCCTCTTAGGAACAGACTCAAAATAGCAGAAAGATGGAGTCTCTCGAGTCCGATGCTTGAAGTTATAGAAGAAATGAACGTCATCGAACGTAAGCTCTATGCCTAAGATCTCACGGTATGCTATGTACAAAGTGTGCAAGTAGGCATAAGAATTGGGATGCAGCTGCATGGGGGCAATCCGCATTTGTCTTAGAAAGTCAATGATGAAGGGAGAAAACGGAGGGATAGCGCCGACCATACACATCAACCGAGTGACTGCCATATATCCTTCTGGAGGGTTGTGGGGACGGTCAGAGCTTGAAGGCACTAGAGTGTCCCTTTTCATTATCCCGTACTTTAAGCAAATTCGGATAAGTCGATCGTTGTCGATTGTTGATTCAACGGAATCTGGAGGTGATTCCAATATAACGGCCGATTCAAATTCATCGGGGGCTCGATCGTCACCAATCCCTCCTTCCTCCTCAAAACCCAGAGAAACTTCATTCTCTGAAGACACCTCGTTGCTTTCCCGATTTCCAACCCCGTAGTCTGGACCCTCATTGTCCCATTCTGGATCCGACGGAGAAGATATGTCCTCGAGAGTGATTTTGTTAGAGGCTTTCGGGGCTTCTTTCCTCTTAGCTAGTCTGGAAGAACGTCTGGGTCTCATGGTCATAGAACTATTGAAGAAGAAATAGCACAAATTAGAGCAAATTAGCCCGTATCCCCCCGTGTGTGTGTGTAAACTAAAGTGTGAACAGTGTATACGGAAAGTGCAAAGTAAATGTTTAAAAGTGCGACGCAAAAGTTTGGCAAGATATAAAGAGTTGAAGTAATTCTGGATGTCCAGTCACGTTCACAAGGCACTATCCTAACTGTCCATCAAATTGAAGATCATGCCAAAAGTTGATTGGGCCAGTTAGACGAGTTTTTATGTGTTAAGATAGATTGTGCTTCGGTTCGGATCGGATCCATTCATTGGGATCAGATCGGGGGCGTGGCATTGGGCTTGAATATTACATTGAAACCCAGAAATCAAAGACGGATCGGATCGGAGGTAAAGTCCCCTAACGGTTCGGATCGGACTACGTAGTTGTATTTCTCCTCCGTCATTTTACGGTCCGACCCGATCCGATTAGGTAAGCTCCTTTTTTCCTTTTTCAAATATTTGCTCCGACCCGATCCGATCTCCTGAATTTCTTTTCTTTTCTTTTTTCTTTTTTGTTTTTTGACGTGCCCCGACCCGGTCCGATTTCCTGAACTCCCTTCTTCTTCCCTTCATTTTTTAAACTTCCATGTCTCCCCGAACCGAACCGATTCTCCATCATCTTCTTCTTCTCCTTCACCCTCTTTCTTCCCTATCCGACCCCAAGGCCAATCTTGTGCTAGTCCCTCAAGTCAAAACTCAGCAATTACATGCTGGTGCGTTCAACTACGGATCCTCGTTCCCTCCGTTCCAACCTCAAGACGGCGACGAGTATATTGACAACGATGACGAGGGGGAGGGTCACGACGGCAAGGTCAGCGGAGTTTAATACCTAAATTATCCTAATCGCTCACGAATCCGACTCGAGAATGATTAAAGAAGGGATTGTTCAAAGTTTTATAACCTACCAGTGTGATTACTTCGAGAATTAAGAAGAATTTTGAAGTTTCACGAATTGAGTATTTTCTCTCTCGTTTTACAGAACTTCGCGAATGAAACAGTGAAAATGAAAGGAGGAAGAAGGCAAAGTTTATATAGGAGAGAAAAGTGTCTATTCGTCTCCCCATTCGGATCGGCAGCCCAGCAGAAGAATTCTCGTTCGGATCGGATGGACAGCCCAGAGGCGAAGCTTGGCCCAATAGTCCAGTGGAAAATAGAAAAGAGAAAGGGTCTGTTCGGATCGAATTCCGAATCGAACCGAATTCTTTGGCTCAGCAACAAACTGAATTGAAATTTGAAGAAAAAGATAAAAACGCAAGGAAAATCAAAAGGGAAATTACCTCGAAAAGCGCTATGCATTGATGGTCAAAGCATGCTCCGTCTCCAACAGAAGCATCCTTTGAGGGGGCAAAATGTTAGCCCACTTTGTGAACTGGGCAACACAAAGTCAAGACATGAAATATTGAAAAACTTGAAACACTCTGAAGCGGGTCGGATCGGAGCAGAATAGCGGTTCGGAGCGGATAAAGTTTTCTGTTCGGATCGGTGAACTATTGCTGAGGAAAGTAGAAAGGCACAGCTATCCGGATCTGGGGGCAATATAATCTCAATTGGATCGGAAAGCCACTTGATTGCTACGAAGATAGATCGGAGCGGAGCAGAATAAAGAGAAGAGAGAATTGTTTCCAAGTCAAGCCGGGTCGGATCGGATATCCCGATCCGAACCCCTTGTACATGTCCCTCCGACCCGAACCCATTTTCCACATCACTCCCCTGCATGAGCGCCTGGATATCCGGATCGGCTATGACCAGTTCCTGCCCACAACGTCCATTACTCTGATGCGTTGTCAACATAGAAATCCATCCGAACCCGAGGCTGATGGGATGGATGACACGTGGCTCCGATCCGGATCGGGTTCTGAGCAAATTCACACCTATAAATACCCCGTCTGGAGGCAAAGAAAAGGATCTTTTTCTGGCACTTGGAGAGTTCAACCACCTTCATAACCCGAATTCCAGCAATCCCGAAGAATCCAAATCTTCTTTCATTATTTGTTTTCAGTCAATTGAGTGGTTGTAAGTGAGTTGTGAGAGAAATCAAGTGAATATTTTATTGTACTTGCAACTAAATCAGTAAGAATAGTGAAAGACAAGTGGACGTAGGCATTTCTTCGCCGAACCACTATAAATCCCGTGTGTTCATTTTTTATTTTTTATTTCATTTCATTCTACTTTTAATCAATTTGGGTGTTAGAACCACTTTTTGGTCTAACATATACTTTTAGCCATGTTGCTAAATTAACAACTGTTAGACTTGTTTTGACTTTCGCTGCAGCTAAAGATTGGATTATTCAACAGCTTGATATTAACAATGCTTTTTTGCATGGGTACTTGGATGAAGAAGTATATATGAACCCTCCTGCAGGTTACAAGAAAGCAAATTCAGGACAGGTTTGCAAGTTAAAGAAATCCATTTATGGTTTAAAGCAAGCTTCAAGGTGTTGGAATCAAGAATTAAGTAAGTTTTTGATTAAATGGGGTTTTGTCCAGTCTAAACAAGTTTATTCAATGTTCATGTTCATAAGGGATTTGGATATTGTAGTAAGTGTAGCTTATGTTGATGATTTATTAGTCACTAGAAATAATTCTTCCATAATTGGTAGCCTCAAGTCAGATTTGAATGATACATTTACGATCAAAGATTTAAGAGAAATTAAGTATTTTTTAGGAATTGAAGTTTCAAGATCTATTTCTGGAATTCATCTTAATCAAAGAAAATATATATTGGATCTTTTAAGAGATTATCAGCTTGAAGATTGTAAACCAGTAAGTTTTCCTATGCAAAAAGGCTTGAAGCTTAGTAATTTTGAAGGAGATATACTGGTAGATCCTGAAGTGTATAGAAGGTTTGCAAGAAAGCAAATTCAGGACAGGTTTGCAAGTTAAAGAAATCCATTTATGGTTTAAAGCAAGCTTCAAGGTGTTGGAATCAAGAATTAAGTAAGTTTTTGATTAAATGGGGTTTTGTCCAGTCTAAACAAGATTATTCAATGTTCATGTTCATAAGGGATTTGGATATTGTAGTAAGTGTAGCTTATGTTGATGATTTATTAGTCACTAGAAATAATTCTTCCATAATTGGTAGCCTCAAGTCAGATTTGAATGATACATTTACAATCAAAGATTTAAGGGAAATTAAGTATTTTTTAGGAATTGAAGTTTCAAGATCTATTTCTGGAATTCATCTTAATCAAAGAAAATATATATTGGATCTTTTAAGAGATTATCAGCTTGAAGATTGTAAACCAGTAGGTTTTCCTATGCAAAAAGGCTTGAAGCTTAGTAATTTTGAAGGAGATATACTGGTAGATCCTGAAGTGTATAGAAGGTTGGTTGGTAAGCTTTTGTATTTAAACTTAACTAGACCAGACATATCATATTCTGTCCAACAATTAAGTCAGTTTTTACAGAACCCTAGAATACCTCATTTTCTTGCTGCATTACATATTTTGAAGTATTTAAAGGGTACAATGAATCTGGGTTTGAGTTTTTCAGCCAAGTCCGACTTCACATTGCATGCATATTCTGATGCTGGTTGGGGTATGTGTAGTGAATAACCACATACACATCTACAAAGGCAATTACGTATATTCTATTTGGTATGCCTATGCTTAAATATCGCACAACCACTTACCAATATTCCAAATATTTTCAGTGTCTAATGTAACATCTCATGTGATTGGTTAGGGGAACTCCAAGCCCAAGTTTCCCTTTCCAGAAAAACACAAGTGTTATTTCCTTTTTCTTAGGATTTAGAATCCAAGCATAATGACTACCACTACTTTAGTCACCTTGAAACGCTTCATGGGAAAAAAATTGGTTACTTGTGTGGATTAAATAACTATATAAAACCTTCGTAATCTTAATAGTAATCATGTTTGTAGATAAATTATGATCATCAGTTGATATAAACTCATAGACCGGTGTTGTTTAAAATCTAATCTGAGTTCTTTTCTTCCTTTCTTTAAAAAAGGTTTTATCCCTTTATATGATTTCCAGGACCTAATCCAAAAAAAAAAATCAAAAGACATTGCTTTATCTCTATGTTTGTGCTCATTTGAATATCCTGCTAAGGTTTTGCGTTGAAATCTACCGAATCTGTTTCCTGGTGCATTTTATGATATTCTAAACACAATTTTGAATGGAAACTTTGCAAGCTTCGTACTCTAGATTTTGAATAATGAAAACATAAAATATCGATAGTCTCAAGAGTGTGTATTAAGAGATGGATCCAGACTTCCAGACATCAAGGGTGGATGAATTGGTGGATTCTACACTGTTGGAGACAACATGGCATTCCATTATCATATGCCTTTCTCTACGATGATTCTTTTAACTTGGTAGGTTCAACAATGGTTCCATGATAAAATTTCATTCTACTACAAGCACTATTAATGAAGTGATATCAATGTAAAATTATTACAATTCTAAGTCAGTTAAATATTTTATCCTGATCAATTCTAGGTTAACCAAGTTTAAAGTTTACATAAATTAACATTGTAATGGATATGAATTGCTTGAAGTCCCCTATTGATAGGAACTATGGTTTAATCAGACCTGAGTATGGTGGGTATCTTCGAGGAGTAATGCTTACTCTGATTATTTTCTAAGCTTAGGAAAACTAACTAAAAAAATATGTAACAGCTAATTGTCAATTTAACTTAGACAATAAATAATTCAAGCTAACGTAGTTTCTCTTTAGTTGGTGTTTTTATACATGATAAGCAAAATGCTTAGCACATGTGCTCGGCTAGATTTACTAAAACTTTAGGTGCATGAATTCTAAGTTTTAATATAAACTATATATGAGTGTTCATATGCAATATTTGTTTCTCAAGAGACTGAAGACCATCCAACGTTGATAAATGTTAGACCAAAAAATGACACTAACACCCAAATGCAGATCACAAATCACAGAATGCATAAAATGATAAATAAGAGGAGACACACGAAGTTTTTATAGTGGTTCGACTGTAGATGTAGCCTACGTCCACTTTATAATCTTATTGTTATACTGACAGATTACAAGAATCAGTTACATGTAGACACACAATCCGTGTGTTAATTTAAATTACAATAGGAGAATTTGGACATGTGAAGGTGCAAAGTCCTTGCACTTCAGTAATGGTGGAAGCCGTGAAGAAGAATGGTCAAAAAGTCAGAGAGAATCCCCTTGAAATTCCATGTTGTGGTGTAGTTATAGTTGTAGGAGGGCTTCTGGGTTGACTGGTTCGTGATGGGGTACGTGGCACCCGATCCGGGAAAGTAGGAGTGCAAATAGCCTTGAGAATAGGTCAATATGTGAGCAGTAGTGCGTCAGTCTCAGGCGGTTCGTGACCCCTACGTGCCCCACGAGCCGGTGTGACAAGCTGAGGTGAGGAGCTGGTGGAGATGGTGGCGAGGCGATCAGGTCGTGGTCCCTGAGAGCATCACGAATCGGGTCGTGATCCAGGGGTACACAACGACTGGGACATGGTCTAGGGTTCCACCACGAACCGGGTGGTGGCCCACGAGCCGAGTGAGGAGGCAAGCTGGTCCAGGAAGATGATGCTTCGTCACTTCATCCAAGTGATGGCCAGTCCAAGCTTCTACGCGCGTTTACGGAAAGGGACATAACTTTCAAACCGTAAGTCCGTTTTGACCAAACGAAAGCTCAACCTGAAGCTAACTCAGAGGGCTACAAGAGTTACGGAGCTTAGCTATGTAATTGCTGTTTTCGGGCCCAAAAGAGGTCGTCTGATAGGAGTTTCGAGCCTGTTTATGTTGATGTTGTGATTTCGACCAAACCGCTTCTTGTTTGTTGACGATTTTCTCAGTGCCTGAGCGCGATGCTATCCAAAAATTCCGTGTGTGATAGCTTTTACCAAAAAATGTGTTAACAATAAATAATACTTTTCAGTAAGCGGGCTACATTATCATCATATAATAATATAGTGCATAACACTTTTATTACTATAATAATATCTAGCCACACTATTTTCTATAATATATGTGTAAATTAGAATTTCAAGATAAAGAAGAAAAGAGCTGGATCCCAAAATTTCAATCGATAACTTAGCCTAAAATCTCATCATTTTTCATTTTGTATGAGGATGTTGGTACGTACTATATTGTTGACATTTGATAATCCAAATTCTGTTTGGAACAACGTCGATGGTTGATTATAATTTTTAATATTATATCTCCTCTTCTAGATATCGTGCTAACATTTATTTATTTATATGATTTTTTTGTAAGTGACAGATATACAATCCAACGTGGCCACTGAGGGCGTGAATTATGTTGATATTTGTAAGAAATGTTGGTAATGATGATTATAAGAGAAGATGTGCAAAATTTCTATGATTGCAAGAGATGTTGGTGATCATAAAGAAAAGGAGATGAAGTATTAAGGGAAAATTGATGACAATATGGAACGTTTGAAATTTGTTACACTTTTGTATAAGTTAAAATTGTTGGTTAAGAATTATAGTTTATTTTTCTTGTTTAATCTTATACATTTCTGTCGAATTTCACTTATTGGTGTATTATTCTCTTATGCAATTTATATGATTTGTTTCTTCTTTTTGAATTTTGAGCTAATGAATTGAATAAATTGGATGGTGTGTATCCACACAATTTGCATTGGCAATGAGATGCATCGCAACAACGTCATTAAATTTTAACGACTCCGTTATGACGTTTTATGCTTTAGAAAGCAGACATCACAATGGTGTCGCTAAGTTAGCGACGCCATTGTGACACATGTTGTGCATCAAAATATAGGAGTCACAATGGCATCACTATATTTTAGCGACGTCATAGCGACACCACTCTTCTGACGTTTTAACGACGCCGTACAATTTAGTGACGCTCATTATTCTGACGCACTTTTGGTGTCACTAGGGCATCACTAAAATTATTAGTGACGCCATGCTGACACAAATATTGCGTCAGAAAAATGCAGATTTGTAGTACTGCATGATTATAATCCAATCCTAGAAGGTGCTCATATATAAGAATATAAGGTCTAAGCAAAATATCCAATTTGCCCCTCAGAATATATCACAAATATATTCAGCAAATAACTGGTCAAAACAGGAAAACCCGGCTCAAACGTCTGACCGGGATGGTCAAACATCTAACCACACTCTCAGGTTAAAAACTGTCATCAGCTTAGACGTCTGATGTAACACCCCGTGGCATTTTTTGATCAATTTAGACCTATGTTTTACAGAAAACAGATTTAAACGAAAAAGATATCTTTAAATAAAGTTTTAGGACAAACGTAAAAAAGAAGATATAACGAGAACACAAATAAGAACAATAGCTACCAATGTTTTTAGTCTTTGTGTAAACAAAAGCTAAGTTAGGTGAGTTGGTAAGGCATGCACCTCCCACGGCGGAGGACAGGAGTTCGAGTCCCACTAACATCATGTTTTTAATTTTAGAGGGACGACTAAAAGGGATGCATGTTCTAAGAGAAAATATATATATATAAGAAAAATTATATATATATATATATATAGGTGAGAATATATATACATGTATATATGTAGGGAAGTCTGTTAATGGAGACATGCAATTCGTTTCCTTCTTTCGCTGTCCGTGTTTCACCGATTAATTTACACTGATTTCTATCTGAAAACTAATCGTAACCTTCAACGAATATCACTTCCTTGATAAGCCATTTTCTGTATTCCAATCGATTTCAACATAGCAAAACCCCAGATCTATTAATCTGCTTCAAGATCAATGTGCTGATTTGCGTTCAGTCTTCAAAATCTTTGTGGATCTGTTTAGTTTGACTATGGATTATCAAGCCACTGTGAATTTGGGTTTCGGCATTGACGGCGCAACTGAACTAGCTTAAGTTCCAATATTCTCCAACGGATCTTCCATTTGTTGAGCTAGATCGATTCAGTTTGTTGTGGGTAAGATTAATCTAGTTTTGGTATAGGGTTAATGGTTATTGGGTCCTATGCGGTTTGATTTTCGCTTAGATCTGACACATATTGTTTACGGTATGCTATATTTTGGTTTATATGTATTGGTCAATTATCGATCTGGTTCTATCGATTTTAAATTTAAAAGAAGTAGTTGGTCTCCTCGTATTTTCCCCCCAACTGGTTTATGGTATTCAGCACGGCAATTTTCCTTATTACCTGAATTTGCAGATCCATAAAGTGGATGATTCATACGGATATGGTTATATACATACACACTGTGTTGATTTTAACGAGTTAATGTTGAGTTCATCCAGAATTTATGCTTGGGCATTTGGTTTCTAGATGAAATATACATGTTGCTTACTGTTGCAGTTGGTTTATTAGAAGACATTCATATTGAACTGCACAAAGATAAAGGCCTGTTAGAATAAGTGTTATATTGTTCGTTAATGGTGGTGTTACGAACTGAATGCAAAGGTTTTAGACAACCATCATGGGGTAATGTTGCAGTTACACAATTATGGGTTGAATAAGAAGATAACACTTGGTGTGTGCACTCAATGTTGCTCAGGTTTCTTATTTATGCAGTCAGGTGCTTTCACCTATTTTTTTCAAGATCAGATTGGCTCGAGAGTATGGTTTCAACATGTTAATGATTCACAGTAGGCATAACATCAGTTTGTTGTTCTGTCACAATTCTGTTAGGTTATATGGTGGGGCTTTTAATCTGCATCATAATGTCAATTCTAGTACTAAGATTTTATCACGGTTGTTTGTGAATCATCAACCAGACTTAGAGCTTAGAATTGAATATTTTTTGGGATCGTTAGCAAGAAGTTCTTGCTGTATTAAGGTGATATATACATATGTGTAAGGACTGTTTTACAAACTGCTTGAATGGTTGTGCTGCTTTGGATCATGGGCTGATTTTATGGGGAGCAGTAATTGGATCTTGGGTGATTATAAGCAAATATTTGAAAGGGTAAATAGACAGGAATAATCCGAAGTTTGACGTGTCTTCCCATACTAATCTGAAGTTTGGATTATTTTTAAATAATCCCAAGTTTATGGGGTTTCTTCCCATACTGATCTCATTTCCGCGATGATCTGTTACAGCAAGCTTAAAATTTTAATCGTTTGCCAATTAATAACCTTTGTTAACTTAATAAACCGGTTCTAGTTGTTCAAGTCATTAAACTCCCCTTTATATTCTTCTTCCTCCCCAGTATGAACCCACGACCTGTAGCTATTCCGAACCCAACTTATCCATGAATTTCATTTTCCACTTCCTCCTTCAATACTCCACTAAAATCCATGCCACCACCTCCATCGTTCTTCTCTCCCCAAGTCCTTCCTTCCTTGTCCCATCACATACGACCTGTACTCCCCAAACAGTGAATTCGTGGTAAGAATATATGCTGAAAGCGGAAAGCATATAAATAAACATAAAAAAAATCAAATTCAAAGGCAAGTAGGCAACCAAATCAGTAATTAAGATTCAAAATCAAAGCCAAATTTCATATTCATTAATTTAACCCATCTTCTTTTCTTTATAAACTCTTTGGTTTTTGTTCAATTAGTGGTACTAACTATATGCAAGTGGATAAACAACAGTGGATTTCATCTTTTTCGCATCAAACTTCCAGCTTCCCAAGAAATTAGTTGATGTTTGATGTTGTTAAGGCCTCTATTCATAATCGCTTTGTCCTTGTTGATGTCGAAGTCTAATTTTCAAGTTTCATCTTTGTATGTAACTGCGTGTAACACCCCTAAGTCCCACATCGTGGAAGCCTATGTGAAGTGGGTACTTATATAATAGAGCCCATCTCTTACTAACGTCGAGGCCTTTCGAGGAACAAAACCCCACACCTATACGGTGGCTAAGTTGGGGACAATATCTTGCGTGAACAGAGGTGCGGGTTGTTACAGTGGTATTAGAGCCAATACCCAGCCGGAATTGTGGCTCTTGTGTGGACCACAGCACCTGGGTGAGGTGTTTGTGAGCTAACGGGGACGTTGGGCTCTGTGGAGGGGAGAATGTAACACCCTAAGTCCTACATTGTGGAAGCCTGTGTGAAGTGGGTACTTATATAGTAGAGCCCATTTCTTATTAACGCCGAGGCCTTTTGAGGAACAAAATCCCAACACATATACGGTGGCTAAGTTGGGGACAATATCTTGCGTGAACGGAGGTGCGGGTTGTTACAGATGCAGGATTCCAATTTCATAATTTTTGGAATTAATATGTGGGCGTGGTAAATCAAAACGTGTTTTGTTAATTTCAGTCAATTTCAATCGACCAGAAAATGGCCATTTTTCAAACGGTTTCCAAATTCGACGAAATTAATTTTGTTAGGACCGTATCGTCAAAACATAGCTAGATTTATTTTTCGGAAATTTTTAGAGTCAGTCTGTGACCCCGGTAAATTAAAATGTACGATCAAAATTAAATAATTAAATGTTTTATATTTTAATTTGAAGAAAAACTGACTGGAACAATCGAATGGGTCTACGTAACATATTCCATTGTGTCCGGAATGGCGGTATTTAGCTAGGCGCGACACTCGTTGGGTTTGATTTGGAATTAGGAGCGATATAGAAATTATATTGAAATTAAATGAATTAAATAAAATAAAAATAAAGTGGAAATACGTATAAATGCGCGTATAGCGTATAACCCTATTCGTTATCGCGCCGCCCCTCCTTTACTGTTCAACGACGGGAAGAGCTCCGTCCTTCCTTCTCCGATTGCTCTCAAACCTTTCAACGAAATTCAATGCTCCTTTAGGGAATTCTGTAGATCTCGATTCCCTCTTCAAATCCATACCCATTTCACCCCGTATCATTGCACGATTTTCGAGAATCGCCGTCTCGAAGTCGGATACTTCATTGCGCCGCCGCTCCTCCGATTCACCACCGCAACCTGCGGCACCGCCGGCGACTGGAGCGCCTCACCTCCCTCTTCAACCTCGTGCAACCCTATTCCAACCTCGTGCAACAGATTTAAAGATAAATCGAAACCTAGTTTCGAACAAACTCTGAAAGGTACGGTTGTTAATATAAATTGAATTTGCAACGTTCTAAAAGCATTGTTAATTCTTTGTTTATAAAAATCATATCTCGCTCATACGATAACGAAATTCGATGAAACAGGAAACATTGGAACTGTAAATTTGAGATCTACATTTCAAAACTGATCGGATAATTTTTGAAGCCCTCTACAATTTTAGCAAAAATAAAAAGCAAAGTGAGATTTCTGACCCTAAATTAAATAAATAAAATTATATTAGGTTGCGAACGGAGTTTAGAAACTCCCAGCACCGTCGTCCACAGACCATAGACGACTTGATTGTATTGTGATGTGAAATTGGTTGATTTTTGGTGATTGATTGTGATTGAAACGAAATTGGTTGATATTGGAAAAATAGATTGTATAGAAAAAAAATGTATTAGGAAATGAAACCCTTGTGCCTAATTAGCACGAGGAGTCGTACTAGCGACGGTACCGGTTTTAATTACTCTGCCGTTATACTACCGAAATTTTCTGAAATATTCCTGTGTTGTATAATATTCATGTTATGATATAAAAATTGATTAATAATAGAAGATTTATTTAACAATAAAAATACATTTTTATTATATATATATATAAAATGATCATCATATGTTAAAATAAAATTTCATATTTTTGTTGTAAGTCAAAAATGGTCATTTGTTAAATAAAAAATATATTTTGACGTAGAAATTTACATTTTTAATGTAAACGAAAACATTAGAAAGAAACATTGTTATATAAAAATGTTTTACATTAAAATATCATTTTTAATGTAAATGAAAACATTAAAAAGAAACATTGTGATATAAAAATGTGTTTACTTTAAAATTTACATTTTTAATGTAAATGAAACATTAAAAATAAACATTGTGATATAAAAATGTGTTTACATGGGATTTTACATTTTAATGCGTATGAAACATTAAAAATAAGCATTGATAAATAAAAATGTGTTTACTTTGAAACTTACATTTTTAATGTAAATGAAACATTAAAAAAATTACATTTCTTTTATGAAAGAATAAAAGATTACATTTTTAGAATAAAATGTTACATTTTTATGTAATGTAGGAAGAGTAAAAGAAATTGTGTTAACATGAAAATCACATTTTTATGTAAAGATGAATTCATTAAAATATAAAAGGAAGGATGAAAATGTGTTAACAAAAAAATTACATTTTTATGTAAAAGTGAATCATTAAAAGTATTCAAGTGAATAAAAGTGTTAATGTAAAATTACATTTCTTATGGTAAAGTTAAACAATAAAAATTAACATTTTTATTACAAATTAGAAATATAGAAAATGATAAATATTTGAAATAGAAAAGTTAAACAATAAAAATTAACATTTTTATTTCAAGTTAGAAATATGGCAAATGATCAATATTTGAAATAAAAAAGTTAAACAATAAAAATTAACATTTTTATTACAAGTTAGGAATATAGAAAAATGATCATTATTTGGAATAGAAAAATTGTTTGACAATAAAAGTACATTTTTATTCTATATATACATATAAAATGATCATTATATGTTAACATAAAAATTTACATTTTCATTGTAGGTTAAAATGATCGTTAGTTGAAATGAATCATGTTGTTACATTGAAAATTTACATTTCTAATGTAAATGAATCATTAGGAAAAGATGCATTGTTTAATAGATGTGTTAACATTAAAGATTACATTTTTAATTTAATGAAAGAGAGGTTAAAAGTTTACATTTTCTTTAATGTAAAATATAAAAGATTCAATATTGGAGAAAAATGTATTAACATTAAAATTACATTTTTAATGTTAGAATGTAAAATATAAAAGATTCAATATTGGAGAAAAATGTATTAACATTAAAATTATATTTTTAATGTTAGAATGTAAAATATAAAAGATTCAATGTTGGAAAATATGAAAATGTTTTTAACATTAAAAATTACATTTTTAATGTAATATATGATTTCATATAAAAGAAATCAATGTTAAAATGAAAATGTTTTTAACATTAAAAATTACATTTTTAATGTAATGTAAGATTTCATATAAAAGAGATTCAAGATTGTTAAAAATGTTGAAAACATTAAAAATTACATTTTAATGAAATTACGATTCATTAAAATGATGTTAACTATATGGTAGAAAGGAAATGGTGTTGAAATTGTCGAAACGAATTAATTTATATATATATATACATATATATATAAATTAAAATAAAACGAATCGCGCAGCTGTAATTTGTGATTTGAAATCGTAACTTCAAACAATTATACCAAGAGATCCGACCGTCGGATTTTCCCAAAACTGGAACCGTTGAGTTCGATTTGGAAAGATCTTTCTAACGATATAAAATTTGCTAAGATCCAACGGTTAGATTTTGAGAAATGTGTAAATCAAATTTTAATGAAAACAGCGCCAAGGCCATGTAAAGACCTGAAGCGTCGTTAAATTAAAAATGGCTATTTTTATATAAATAAAAATAGCGATAAATCGTTATAAAATATTATAAACGATATGGAATGAAAATAAATGATTTTGAATTATATATATTTGAGGATTATTTGAAAAGTTCAAGTTAAATCTCATTTCAAATAATTATACGACGATTGGGAGTCGAAGATTTGAAGACGGTGATCGAAGACCGGTGATCTTCACATCGAATGGATGACTACTGATGCCTTTGATTGGAGTTGCTGCCTTGAAAGGGGTTGCAGTGGTAGTTGTCCGAACGTACTTGTTGATCGTCCGGATATGCGAGAGCCTCTCTTCTGTATTGGACATATGGAACGAGGAATAAGGTATCTCCGGTTTCGTTCAGACCAGAACGGACTTGTAAATGGATGTGTGTCTGACATTGGATTTTATTCTGTGTTGATTGATTTCTGTTTAATATATATCTGTTTGGTGGTGGAGAATTTATTCTCTTGCTTAACACCCTTCTCTGAGACGTACGAGCTCAGAGGTTATATATTGGTAGACATCAGTCGCATGGCGTAAATTGTCAGTGTGGCATGCCAAGATGCAAATGATCAAGGCTTATTGTTGAAAAGCAGAGCCTTGTGGTTAATGATCAAAGCACAACTTTATTTAGCATAGCTTTGTGTATAACGTTACTTCGCGAGCCTCACACCCCGGTATGAACCAGAAACGGGAGAAGGACCCCAGGGAGAACATGCGTTTCTTTCTGGCTAGAAGTGGTGTCATGGTATGGAGCCCAGACATTTTTACTTATGTAGATGATGGAAAGCGAGGTGGATGATGGAAAGCGAAGTACCTCGGATTTGAGTCCTTAGTGGCTCTTTATTTACGCCCCATAGGGCGGGGAGACGTATTGTTTAGGAATTACTAATCCTCTAACATATTTGTGGACCGACCCTGGCGATCTAAGGCTCGCTTGAGCTATGAGCCTGAGACATGGGCTAGATTGTCTAGAATTTGGTAAGGACGATCCCTTGCCTTGGTTCATGATGAAAATCCAACTTCCAGTACGACCCATACGGTTTTGATTGTAAACCTATATATGGCGACATAGTATATGGTAGCTATGCCGTCTATGATTGATACATTATGATTGAAATTGTTTTTGCAACATATATACACTAATAATAATGTCAAATCCATTTTATCGTATCAAGCATTTTTTACCATTATAACGTAAAACTCTATCCTTCTGTTTGCGTTGCATTGTGTGACAGGACTTGGGTCTTATAATGGTTTCATTTTTCTAAAAAAACCATTGCGTTGTTTAACATTTTACTTTATTTATGCATTGGGAATCCAATGAAGTAAACCTGTTCTGCGTTAGCAGCGTGGTCCTGTAATTAGCCTTATTATTAAATAGGTTAAGTAAGATTTTGCATACTAGTCCCATGACCGACTCGTAGTTTGTTTCACTTTGCAAACTTATGTGCCCTCTTTCCACATAGGCAGCCTTGTATTCAGGTTTAGCAGACTCATTCTGGATAGCTATGGAGCTGAAGATGGATTCTACCATTTCTATTATGTTATTCAGACTTCATTTAGTATATTATGTTTGATTCCGCTGCAGACATTTTATATTAAGTTGAAACTATATTATGTACTAAGCATGATCCTATTATGCTGTGTAACTCTGATGGTATATTATTTCCAGTGTAATTTGATGTAAATTATCTGCTGTAATTCTATATTTCTGTTCTGCTTTTATTGTTTATGTGTTATGTTCCAATGATTATCCTTGCTTTCGTACTTCGAGAGTTTGGGGTTATCACAGTTGGTATCAGAGCCAATACCCAGCCAGAATTGTGGCTCCTGTGTGGACCACAGCGCCTAGGTGAGGTGTTTGTGAGCCAACGGGGATGTTAGGCTCTGTAGGAGGGGAGAATGTAACACCCCTAAGTCCCACATCGTGGAAGCCTGTGTGAAGTGGGTACTTATATAGTAGAGCCCATCTCTTACTAACAACGAGGCCTTTTGAGGAACAAAACCCCACACCTATACGGTGGCTAAGTTAGGGACAATATCTTGCATGAAAAGAGGTGCGGGTTGTTACACTGCGTGTTTAGGGTTGTTGGGTTTCATCCAACCTCCACCTATGCAACGCCAATCCACAAACTCACCGCCAAGCCTTAATCGAAACCCCATTCCATTTGTAGCCCTTCATCTCATCTCCTCAACACCCGAAAACCTGATCCTAACCTTTTTGTCTCATGCCTATATGAGTTTTATGCGATGGAAAAAGCGATAAAAGGTGAGGGTTGTTGGGTTTTAGGCAGAGGGAGGCGAGGTGGAGTTCGCGCAAGTTGGTGGTTGGAGGGTTTTGTGAAATTGGCGTTTGGATAGGGGAAGCTCTGATGTAGGGAAGCAGATGGTCGAAGGCGTGGAGGTTATAGATCTGAAAGGCTATAACTGATAGCCTTGGATGGAACAACAATAATTTACTTATTTGGGTGAAGGAAAAATTGAAGTCAGGAAGAATTGAAGTAACCAGAATTAAAGAAAGGAAGAATTGAAGAAAGGCGTGAATGAAGAATTGAAGTAACCAGAATTGAAGAAAGGCATGAAGGAAGAATTGAAGTCAGGAAGAACTAAATGAACCGGTTAAACAAATTAACGGGTTAACGGGATCAATATGGGAAGGGACCCCCCAAACTGGGGATCAATTAGAAATAATCCAAACTTTGGATTAATATGCGAAGACACGTAAAACTTGGGACTATTCGTGTCAGTTATTCCTATTTGAAAATGGTTACTGCTTAGTATGGCATTGTGAAGATGGGTTAAGAAGATGCCTACTGCATGTCATGGGAAATGGAGAATTTGTGTGGGGTCAGTGCCATGAATTTTTCATATGATTAAACTAGTTTGATATTCTGATGTTGTTACATATAAGTCTGAAGAAATCGTGATTTTGTGATATGTAATAAGGGAGAGAGATGTGGTGCAGCGTGGGTGATGAAGGGAGCTTTTGGCTCATGTGCAGCGAGTTACAAGAAGGGGTCGGTTCTATCTTTAGTTAGTTTTAGAGGTACTTGTATTTTCATATATTTTTTATGCTTTTATTTTAGTTGTAACGGTTAGTATGCTAACCTGTCTATTGTACTGCTTTTTCTTCTTTAATAAAAGTGAAGCAATTTTCTAAAAAAATAATATATACATGTATATGTGTATATATGTGTATGTGCTTGTAAATATATATATATATATATATGATTATGAATCGAAAAGTAACCTGCATTAAAAAATGAATAAAAAATAAATGTCGGCATAATGCCATTTGAATTTTGAAAAGAAATGAAGTTATGTGTAAATATATACGCATAAATTCAAAAATTGAAATTAAAGTGTAATTTTAAGGCGAAAAGTAATAAATGTGGAATGAATGAAAAATAGGCAAGAGAATAACATAGTTTGAAATTTGAATATATATTAAAAAGGAAGAAATTGATGAACTAATAACATTAATAATGGCATTTATTGCGCAACTATTAACAGACAAAGATTTGAAGAGTTATACATGTACATATGTGCATAAATTTAAAATTTGAAATAGGGTATACTCTATAAATGAAAGAAAATAATTTGCATAAGAAATATTCGAAAAGAAAACGAACGTTAAAAGCCAACGTTAAACAAAATTTAATATCAGCAAAAATTAACATTAATGGCTGAAGTCAAGGGTCGACCCAAACCATATGTGGATCGACCGAGGGTGGGTCAACCCAGGGGTCGATACACCTTGGAGGTTGGTCGACACACGGGTCGACCCATCAGGGGTCCAGGTCGACCTATCCCCGAGCCAGTTAACGCAATATTTTTGACTTGAACAATTCAAATTTTATTAATTTAACCCGATAGACCTGAATCTCTTGTACACCTATAAATAGTCAAGCAGAGTATAGTCTCCAACTCATATTTTCTGAGACGATGCCAAGGCTCTGCCATTTTTTTCTTCTCCAAATCTTTCAGAAATAAGAATATTAGTTTTTAGGAATTCTGATTCAAGATTTGAAGACGAAGAATGTAGATCTACGATATAGGTGTTCAAATTTCTTGTCTACGTGACGTAAATTCTGTGAATTTGAATTATTAAGGTTTCTTTTTTCTTTTTAGCATCTAATTTGTAAATTTGTGGTTATCTCGATACTAAATTCAATTAGAAAGACCATGAAATAGCAGATCTGAATCAGATTCAAGGATTGGAAAGCAGTCAGGTGAGTGGATTTAAATTATACCTTTTGGTAAAAGTACATTTACCTTTTACATATCCTGTAATTCTTAACGTGATAAATAATTGAAATTGTGATATAATCTATTCCTTAAGTATGTTAAGAATATTGTTGTTGTACAAATCTATTCCATTAATTTTTTTGTTCGGATTGAGGGTTGCTGTAATACTGAAATCGTGAAATTGGATATGTTGAAAAAGTAATTATAATGAATTATCGAAATAACTAAAAAGAATTGGTATGCCTAATTTTATATGGAAATTTACAATAATTGGAAATGCTATATGAAAAACAGGAATTAATATCTAACTCAGAAACTAAAAAGGGGGAAATTAGTAGTGGACTGAGTTAGTTGGGATTGGGAAAAGGGATACATTTCCATTGTTACCTTCACGGAAAAATTACTGAGAACATAATTGCAAGAAAAGAAGAAAAAAGGGAATAGAGTGAAATAGAGGTCCTTTCGCTGTATTACACACTAATCAAGTGGAATATATATGTATGTCTATAATTAAAATATAAGAAATAACTTGCAATTATGGATCTTAATTGATGTACATTATGGAAATAGATCTTTATACCTTTTTGTTCATCAATCTAATGAAGTGTGCGAAATATTTTCCTGAAATAATAAGAATGCTCAAGACAGTAAATAAAGGAAGGTTTCAATAGTAAAAGTTAGTTCATATTAAGGAACCTAAGGAAAATGTGATGAACGGGGAATATAACATATTATAATTAATTATATGAATGAGAACGAAATTTATTAGGTAGATTTTTCCTAGGGACAAGTGAAATTATAACACAGGTTATAATCAATAATGAAAAGATAACTTATTAATAAACCTTAGTTAAGGGAACTAAGTTAATAAGCAAACCCACAATAATGGCCGTGGTAATGGTGTAAGATGAGGTTAAAATTAAATAAGAAAGAATAAAGTAGGATTATTATTGGTAGACTTGTAGTTAGAAGTATTAAGTCTGATAAACATAATAAATAATTAGTAGAAATCCGCTCTGGCAGCGTAAGGCCGATTAAAGAAAGTAAGCAGCCAATTGTGAGCTGAAGTTTTATTTAGTAAACTTGCAAGAAAACCTAAAAAATGGAAGGAATAAGAAGCGAAGTACCTTGAGATTGACTCACGAAACCTGTCTAATAAACCAAGCAACTTGAATAAAAAGTGAATATGTGAATCAAAAGTGATGAAATAAAACAAGCGCATGATTAAAGATTAGACATATAATCTAATAACGTGATGGCGTGTTCTGTTGGAACTAGTCTGTAAGTATGGAGATGAACCCAACGGGGTAGATCATCGCGATGTCTGGAGACACGAGAGGAGCACATCCAACTGATTATTCTACGGGATTGAAGGGAGGCACGAGGCTTTTGCGGGACATGGTAGGGTACTTTGAGATAGCCCGCTAAGGAATATCTGGATGAAACCATCGCTCGGAGGCAGCTCTGTTGCACCATCTAGAGTATACCTTAACTACAACTATGGTGTGGTAGTCAGAAGGCTGTGGCAGATGGCATTGGGTGATTCAGAGGTTTGTCTTGCTCTAGGAGGAGGTTGGTTAGGATCAAATTAAGCATAGTAAACATCAGATACCTGTCATCGGCAGTCAGTATGATGCGGAAAGACAAAGAGCTAAACCAACAGACAACGATCCTTCACTATCAGGACGTTGGTGAGGGACATGCCAAATTGGATGCTAGATTTTTTGTTAGGGGCACGCCATTAGCTCATGATGTAGTCTTTCATTAGTAGAGGGAGGGGCTGGGGTGAGGCCATAGCCACCATGAAAAGAGACAGACCATATGTGAATATCTATACTGTAGGCCTAACAAGGCCATCCTTTACAGATATTGTAACCTCTTGACCAAGTTTCGTACATTGGATGTAGCCCTATTACGAGACTCGGGTTATAATAGGCAGTGCGTTCATGCGAGGGTCTAGATACATACGCTAGGTGGTGTATTGTAGATATTAGGGGATTACTCCGTGTTGAGACGTGATTCAACCGAGGAGTTCGGGTATGATGATCCATACGATTACATGGCATATCGATGGTGGTTTTGTGCCATTACGTGGCATAACGATATAGATTTCCGTATGCGGTCTGATGTAGGATGGAGGTTGTTCACACTTCCGTGGTGTGATAGCGGAGACCGTACAAGGAGGATACTATGGGGAATACCTTAGATGTAGGGGCATAACTATATATATATATATATATATATATATATTAGGTGTAATCTACTTGGAAGTAGATGGGTACAACATGTGTGTAGAGCCTAGAGCGCTATTAACCCCAGTAACCTAATAATTAAGAAAATGCAACTGAACGGTATATATGTATAGTTATTTCGGAATGTATAATTTGTCCTTTCATTAGAACTTGTGTTCTGACCCCCTCCTTATAACGTACTCATAGGTTAGATTTATGGCAGCCATTGGGTAGTCTTTAGATACTTGTTAGATAGTGTTATTATTTCGGTAAGGCTATACATAATTATTTCATTCCGCTGTGAGATTTTTTATTGAGCTCTGATATATTTATTATCTATGTCTTTTTTGCAGGATACCAGACAAGCCAACTCAAGTTTTGATAGTTTGGAATTTTTGAGAAAAAATCAAGTGTGTCGAAATTTGGGTTGTTACATATGGTATCAGAGCTTAGGTTTAAGGTTCCTATATAGATAGTGAGTGAGATTATTTGTATTTTGAATATAAATATTATGTATATATATCTACCTATATCCATAAAGGAATCCACTAATTAAGTGAACGACACATGTAGAAAGTTAGATGTCAATTTTGTACACTTAGGAAATGGTTGTAAAGTTTGAGGATTATAGACCCATGAGTGGTTAGGGTGGAAGGAAAGTACAAAATGTTTGAAAAAAAAGAGATTCCAAGTGCTAATATTTGAAATTTTGGGTATTTCAGATTAGTGGATTGAGATGTATGGCCTCGTAAATCGAGTAAAGATTAAAAAGAAGAAAAATGGATTAGGAATATATATATACACACACACTTTTGGCGCAAAAGTGGCACTAGTCTTATTCTTCAATTCAGACATAGTCTGGAAGAAATTTATGTAAAGAAGAAATTTAGGATGAAGAAATGTAATTTTGCGCAAACAGTTTGGAAAATGCAAAGGCTAGAAACCATTTTGTAATTTTCCCCACAGTTAGAACTTTTAAAAAGAACTTGAAAAAAAATTGTAAGTGCAGAAAAAGTTTTCAAGTCTAAAAAAAATTAATACAATTTTAGAAATTTATTGGTTTGCAATGTTGAGAGTTGAATTAAAAGGATTTCTGAGGTACTTGTGCAAACTTGTTTTCAAAATATTAAATGCGTAAGCAAGTTGTGGGGTTAAGCAATATAAGTGATTAAGAGAAAGCGCAAATAAATGATTTGGCCTTATGAGGAGCTAAGTGACATTGAGTGAAATAAAACATAAAGTTTTCTTAAAGGATGGGTGTAACACACTTTGACTTGTTGGGATAAGAAGAATTAGTAGACAAGTTTTGATGGATCAATAGACTTGCAAGTGAACATATTTTGTTAAAATGGCAAAGAAATGTGCAGCAATAGAGATGTCCAAGATATAGATGAAAGGGTTCATAGAAACTTAATCCTACTTAATTTAAAATAATTTAGTAAGAATGAATCCCATTAGCATGCATGGATAGTTAGTAAAGGTTTGAGGAAATTTTGAAAGATGATTCAATTGGTTACTATTCAGTAGGAAAAAAAGCAAGTTAAAGTTTTTACAAGTAAATTTATTACATTATTAGTAATTAATAGAAATCCTTTTTAGTAACCTTTGAGGAAATAAGAAGTTTTCTTTTAGCATAGACTTGCATTCCTATGTAGTGTTCTATTTAAAAAAAAATAGAATGGCTTAGTTGGATATTTTTCTTCCAATGTGTTTGTAGTAATCGCTAGGTAAGAACAAAAACATATGATATTGGGAATAAAATGAAAAGGAAGATAAAAGATGAATAACTAAAAGAAGACAAACAATGATAACAACTGCAAAAATAAAAGAAAATGAAAAGTATGTTTGCAAAAATGAAAATAAAGTTTTTCTTATGCAAACCTTGCTTCGAATAGAAAATAGGAATTTTTGTAAAATTAGAAATTAAGTTTTCTAAGTATGGGGAAAATGTGCGTAAAAATGGATGGAGAATATGTACTTTTTCATTTTCTACCTGTTTCTAACATAAGAAATCGAATTCACAAAAATAAACTTTTCCGCAATTCGAAAATTTAAAGTTGGTTAGTAGGGTTTGAATGCAAAAATTGGATGAACTACACTCTTGCTCTGTAAGAGTGTAGGAAAAACTAGATGAAAAAGTGCTTTTGATTTTCAAAATGTTGCATTCATATAGATTTTGTCGGTATATTTAGGATGTGTGCATCATGTTTTTAAAAGGTTTTCAAGAAAATTTGCATTCGTATAGGAGGTACCTCTTACGCATTCATTGCATTCATGTATTATTATATTGTGTTACTCTTTGCATAAGTGCACAAATGGTTGCAAAACAGGATGTACACTTGATAGTTGTAGATTATGCGAGGAATTACTTAATTTTTCCCTTTCCAAATTTCGGAGATGAAATTTCCTAAGGGTGAGAGAATGTAACAATTCACATTTTTAATTAAGTAATAAATAAAATTTTGTAAAACGTTTAGTATTTGGTCATGGAACTAGCGTCATTGCGTCCGAAATGATTTTCTGATCAATTTAGACCTATGGTTTGCAGAAAACGGAATTAAAACGAAAAAAATATCTTTAAATGAAGTTTTAGGACAAACCGGAAAAGAAGATACAAGAGGACTACAAATAAGAAAAATAGCTACCAATGTTTTCAGTCTTGTGAACAAAAGCTAAGTTAGGTAAGTTGGTTAGGTATGCGCTTCCCAAGGCAGAGGTTAGGAGTTCGAGTCCCGCCAACGTCATGTTTTTAATTTTAGATGGACAACTAAAAGGGATGCATGTTCTAAGAGAAAATATGTATGAGTGTACATATAAGAAAAAAATATAGGTAAGTATATATATACACACATGTATATGTGTGTGTGTGTGTGTGTATATATGAAAGTAACCTGCAACAAGTTAAAATGAATAAGAAATAAATGTCGGCATAGCGCCATTTGAATTTTGAAAAGAAAAGAAGTTGTGCGTAAATATACTCATAAATTCAAAATTTGAAATTAAAGCGTAATTTAAGGGCAAAAACTAATAAATGTGGAATGGATGAAAAATAGGCAAGAGAATAGCTATGTTTGAAATTTGAATATATATTAAAAAGGAAGAAATCAATGAATTGATAGCGTTAATAATGATATTTATTGCGCAACTATTAAAGGACAAAGATTTGAAGAGTTATACGTGTATATATGCGCATAAGTTTGAAACTTGAAATAGGGTGTACTCTATAAATGGAAGAAAATAATTTGCATAAGCAATATTCGAAAAGAAAACGAACTTGGCAAACTGTCATCCTGGGTTATAAACAAAATTGATGCTATAAGAAGTTCTTTCCTTTGGAATGGGGGAAAAGTTAAAAGCTTAATCAGTTGGCAAACTGTTTGCCTACCTCGCAACCACGGTAGTCTAAGAATCAGTAATCTTGCTTCTTTTAATCTGGCGTTGTTAGCTAAATGGCTACGGTGTCTTCTTGCACCTGGTGCTTTCATCTGGAAGGATTGGATCCTCCGTCATCTCTACTATTCGAACCCCCATCTTGTGCTCCATTTCTCTCCATGTTCTAGGCCATCCCCCTTCTAGACCGGCGTACTTTCCACGATCCCTCGCGTCAAATCCATTTTCCACGTAAAGCTTGATAATGGGAATTTGGTTTGATATTTGGCACGAGCAACTTCCTTTCTCCCAAACGCATCCAAATTTGTTTTCCTTATGTAATGCACCCGATATTACGGTTTCCAACTTACTAGGCCTAGCCTAATGTGCCTATACCCACCTACTTTCTTTCGGCTAGATGTTTTAGCTGAAATCTCATCGACTGGAAACATTTTTCAGTCACCACCAAAATAGTTGATCGATCTGATCACTACATTTGGCCTTTGGGTCCAGATAAGTGCTTCTCAGTATCGGCCTGTTATAAATTCATCTCCCATCCCGGTTGTTGCTTCCCCTTTTCCAACTTTTGGAAATGCCATCTCCCTCCTCGAGTAATCTTCTTCCAATGGTGCCTTATCCACATCTCGCATCAACACTAAAAATAGGCTTCGTTGTATGAACATTTTTGTGGATCGGATTTGTACCCTCTGCTCCTTGCATGAAGAATCCATTGATCGCCTCTTCTTCGAATGTGACTTTGCCTATGCTGTCTTGGAATCTTCGAGCTCATTTCTGTTAGGTTATGTCCCTAACTTCATCTCCTTCTTTGATCGCTGGCAACACAACCCCCCTGATCACAAGTTGGATTCTTTCCTAGCAGTCTGCATCTGGTGTATTTGGAAAGAATGTAATGCACATATATTCAACAGATCGAAGAAACGCTTTATGGTGTCTGCAGTCTTATAATATACTTATTTGAACTCTGGACAGGTTCCACCCGTCCCGCATGCTTCAAACATGTTCTTCCTTCTCCTACGTCACTTGGCACTCAGGGTAGTAGCTCTGCTCTTCTGTACTGATGAACCCTTGTGGCTTCGGGCGCTTAGTTTCTTTGTTGCAATATCGGGTTGTCTATGCATTTTGCTGGTGTACTTGGCCAATGTTTTCTACTTGATGCTAATGTATTTTGGACTGTATAAATTATGTAGTATGTTTATTTTGATGACTTTAAGGGACTGACTAAGTCTTGTACTTTATGCCACTGGTTGGGCCTATCAACCAGAATATATATAATATTATGCTAGACGGTTGTATAGCTACACGCTACACAACCGTGTTGCTAAAAAAACGTTAAACGAAATTTTAATGTCGACAAAAATTAACGTTAAGGTCCCAGGTCATGGGTCGATCAAACCATATTTGGGTCGACCCAGGAGTAGGCACACCTTGGAGGTGGGTCGACACACGGGTCGACCTACCATGGGTCTGGGTCGACCCATCTCCGAGCCAGTTAACGTTATATTTTCGACTTGTACGATTCAGGTTTTATTTCATTTAATCCGACGGACCTGAATTTCCTGTACATATATAAAAAGACTAGCAAAGCCTAGCCTCCAACTCATATTTTCTGAGACTATGTCAAGGCTCTACCATTTTCTTTCTTCTCCAAATCTTTTAGTAATAAGAATATTAGTTTTTAGGAATTTTGATTCAATATTTAAAGACAAAGAACGTAGATCTACGATATAGGTTTTTAGATTTCTTGTCTACATGAGGTAAATTCTTTGAATCTGAATTATTAAGGTTTCGTTTTTCTTTTTAACATCATATTTGTAATCCTGTGGTTATGTCAATATTAGAGTCAATTAGAAAGACCACAGAATAGCAAACCTGAATCAGATTCAAGGATTGGAAAGCAGCCAGGTGAGTGGATTTGAATTATACCTTTTGGTAACGATATATTTACTGTTTACATTCCCCGTAATTCTTAACGTGATAAATAATTGAAATTGTGGTAATTGTGATATAATATATTCCTTAAGTACGTTAAGAATTTGGTTGTTGTATAAATCTATTCCATTGATTTTCTGTTTGGATTGAGGATTACTATAATACTGAAATTGTGAAATTTATAATAATTATGCCTATATTCTTAAGATTGTTACTCAATGGTAAATTGGATATGTTGAAAAAGGAATTACAGTGAATTGTGGAAATAACATAAAATAATTGGTATGCCTAATTTTATATGGAAATTTATAGTAATTGGAAATAGTATATGAAAATAGGAATTCATATCTAACTTAGAAAATAAAAAGGAGGGAAGTTAGTAGTGGACTGAGTTAGGATTGGGAAGAGGGATGCATTTCCATAGTTACCATCATAGAAAAATTACTAAGAACGTAGTTGCAAGAAAAAAAGGGACTAGAATAAATAGGAGTTTTTTACCATATTACACACTAATCAAGTAATATATATATATATATATACACACACACACGTCCACAATGAAAATAAAAGAAATAACTTGCAACTATGGATCTTAATTGATGTACATTATGGAAATAGATCTTTATATCCTTCCGTTAACCAATCTAATGAAGTGTGCAAAATATTTTCCTGAAATAATAAGAATGCACAAGACGGTAAATAAAGAAAGGGTACAACAGTAAAAGTTGATTCATATTATCGAAACTAAGGAAAATGTGACGAACAGGGAATATAACATATCATAATTAATTATATGAATGTGAATGAAATATATTAGGTAGGCTTGTCCTAGGGACAAGTGGAATTATAGTGTAAGTTACAATTAATGATGAATGGAGAACTTATTAATAAACCTTAGTTAAGGGATTTAAGTTAATAAGCAAACCCCCACAGCAACCTTAGTTAAAGGAACTAAGAAAGAAAAAAATAGGCGTATTATTGGTAGACTTATAATTGGAAGTATTAAGTCTAATAAATGTAATAAATAATAAGTGCAAGTCCGCTTCGGCAGCATAGGGCTGATTAAAGAAAGTAAGGCCAATTGTGAGTTAATAAAAACTTGAATAAAAAGTGAATATGTGGATAATCAAGTTAATTAGGGATGTGATGATATAAAGCAAGAAAATGATTAAAAGATTAGACGTTGGATCTAATAACGTTATGGCGTGATGCATTGGAACTAGTCCATACGTATGGAGATGAAGAACCCAACGGTGTATATCATCGTAGTGTCTGGAGACACGAGAGGAGCACGTCAACCTGATTATTCTACGGGACTAAAGGGAGGCACAAGGCTTCTGCGGGACGTGGTAGGGTACTCTGAGATGTTCCTTTGAGGAATAACCAGATGAAGTCGTCGCTCGGAGGTAGGTCTGTTGCATTATCTAGAGTATATACCTTGACTGTAACTATGATGTGGTAGTCAGAAGGCTATGATAGATGGTGGTGGGTGATTCGGCGGTTTGCCTCGCTCTAGGAGGAGGTTGGTAAGGACCAAATTAAGGATAGTAATTGCTGGATATCTGCCATCAGCAATCATTTGGATGCAGAAAGCCTAAGAGCTAAACCAACAGACGATGATCTTTCACTATCGAGACCGTGTGGGACACACCAAATTGGATGCCAAATTGTTTGTTAGGGGCACATCATTACCTCTTGATGTAGGCTTCCATTAATCGACAGAGGGGTCGGGGTAGGGCCATAACCACTATGAAAATAACATACCATATGTGAAATCTGTATTGTAGGCCTAATGAAGTTGTCCTTTACATATATTGAAAGCTCCCTACCAAGTTCCATGCATTGGATGCAGCGTTATTACAGGACAGGCTATAGTAGGCGGTACTTTCTTGTGAGGGTCTAGATACAAGCACTTGGTGGTGTATTATTGACATTAAGGCATTAATCTGTGTTGATACCTGATTCCACGGAGGAGTTCAAGTACGAGGATCTGTATGCTTACGTGGCATAGAGATGGTGGTTCTGTGCGATTAGGTAGTGTAACGATATAGATTTTCGTATGCGGTTTGGTGTAGGATGGAGGTTGTGCACACTTCCATGGTGTGATGGCGAAGACCGGACGAGGAGGGTACTATAGGGAGTGCCTTAGATGTGGGGCATAACTATATATATTAGGTGTAATCTACTTGGAGGTAGATGGGTGCGACGTGCATGCATATCCTATAGCGTTCTTAACCCGAATAACCTAATAATTAAGAAAATGTAACGGAACAGTATATGTAGGGTTATTTCAGAATGTATAATTTCTCCTCTCCCCAGAACTTGTGTTCTGGCCCTCTCCTCATAACATACTCACAGGTTAGATTTATGGCAGAAATTGAGTAGCATTTGGACAATTGTTAGACAGTGTTATTATTTCAATAAGGCAATATTTGATAATTATATTTTATCCATTCTGTTATGAGATGTTTTATCAAGCTTTGATATATTTATTATCTTTGTCTTTCCTACAGGATAACAAACAAGCCAACTCGAGCTTTGATATATTGATATTTTTAAGAAAAGATCCGATATATCAGAATTCGGATTGTTACATCTGACATAGATCTTCAGACTTCTGAGCTGAAGAGCTGCCCAAATCTACCCCTTGAGATACTGCTTTGTTTCCCTCTGAACTTCGGTTCATGTACCGTCTTCTCTGCTAAGCACACATCGTCTCCTTCAACATATTATGATTTTATATCAGAAATCACAACACTCCACTTTAATACAAAATCACATCAGCACTCCAACAATCGCCAAACAAGTCATCACTAGCTACTTCAACAACCACCTAATCTCAATCAAAACCACATTACAAACTCAACCACCACTTGCAAAAGATGAATCTTCCACAAGAGATGCACCATGCACAACTAACGGTCTAAAACGTTTGTAATACCATATAGATCTCCATCTTGTATTTGTGGATTTTCCAAGTCGACACCCATCTATCACTTGACCTGAGCCCCTTTCCTAATCATCATCATCAATCCCTCGAGCATCATTAACATGAAGACCCATGTCTAAAACTAAAAGGTACAAAAAATGTTGTACTTTTCTTATTGAGTCATTGGAATATATATATACATTAGTTTTACAATGTATTAAGAGAGATTATCTCCACGATATAAGAAACTAAGACTAATTCAAAAAAATATAATTTAAACTAAAATAAATAAATAAATTGGCATAGAATGCTAACTGATGTTGACTTGATCTTTTCTGTTAATACACTCTCGCAAGTTGAGTTGCTTTGTGGAAAGATTCAACTTGAATACCAAATAATCGAATCGAGGTAGGTGCTATGGTTTAGTGAGAATGTCAGCAAGCTGGTCATTCATGGGGAAATAAGACACTCATAGGACAATTTTTTGAACCTTCTTACGAACGAAGTGGTATGCAAGGGAAATATGTTTCATTCTTGAGTGGAAAACATGATTATAGCTAAGGTTGGCTGCACCAATGTTATCACAATAGACAACCGGAGGCTGATCATGACTGTAGCCTAGCTCAGTGAACAGGGACAAAACCCACAATAGTTTGGCAGTCATATTCGCCAAAGCTTTGCATTCAGACTCGATTGACGATCCGGCAACAAATATTTTTTCTAACACTCCAGGATATTGGTGTTTTACCAAGATAAAGAAGGTACCAGGTTGTAAAATGTTGTTATCCTTGTCTCTGGCAAGATCGGCATTAGAAAAATCATGGAATTAGCGATGTTGTTTAGGATATGTTGATGCTACGGTTTAAAGTGCTGGATAGATAGCGTAGAATTCTCTTGAGTGCAGACTAGTGAAGGGTGGTTGGTCGATGCATAAACTGAGACAGGCAGTTTAAACTGAAGGCAACATCTGGATGGGTCAAACTTAGATATTGTAGGCTCCCCACAAGGGTTCGATAATTTGTAGGACAAGGAAGAATGGTACCTTTGTCTGCTCGCAATTGTGTGGATACTGAAATTGGTATAGAGATAGACTTTGCACTTTCATAACTACTTTGACAAGGAGGTCTTTGATTGATTGTCGTTGGCTAAAGAAAATTCCGTCAAGCGAAGGGAGAACTTCCACACCAAGAAAATAAATTAGGTTGCCTAAATCCTTGAGGGAGAACCAGGATGGAAGAATTTTGATGAGATCGGCCACAGTCGTTGATGAATTGTCGGTGACAATGATGTCATCGACATAGACAAGGAGATACATGGTGGTTTGTTTGTGTTGAGAGATAAAGAGGGATGCATATGCAATAGAATTTTGGAAGCCAAGAGAGAGGAGGAAGCCTTTGAGATCATGGTACCATTCCCTTGGTGCTTATTTGAGCCCATAAATGGCTTTTTGCAATCTGTAGATGTGGTCGGTAAAAGTGGAGTTGAGGAAGCCTGCTTGTTGACTTATATAGACTTCTTCACTGGGACTGCCTTGGAAAAATCGTTGTCTACATCTAACTGCTTGAGAAACCACCTTCATTGAATTGCAATGGCAAGAACGATTCGTACTGTAACCGGTTTGACGATAGGACCGAAAGTTTTATTATGGCCCCAACCGAGACGTTGGTGAATCCTTTTCCACTAGTCGAGCCTTGTAACGATCAATGGATCCATCAGCTTTCTATTTGACTCGAAGGACCGATTTGCAGCCTACTAAATTTTGTGATGTTGTGGAAGGCACGAGATCCCAAGTTTGGTTTCTTTGTAATGAATCAGACTCCACCTGTAAAGAAGCTCTCCGTTCTGGTTATTTAAGGGCTTGAGTAATGGTGGATGGTTCGAGTTGGGGAGTTGTGGTGAGGAGGATATTTAGTCGAGTGGTAGGTTTTGAGATATTATTTCTGGATCTGGTTATGACACAAGGTTCGGTTGACTGAATTGGTCCAGATTTGGTTGGATGTGTGTGTTGATGGGCTCGGAGTGTTGGCCCAGGCGTAGTTAATGCATGTTCAGTAGTGGAAACTAAGTTAGGGTTATGGACTAATCTATTAAAGTGGATGAGATGAGGGAGCCGATGACTATAAGTTGGTAGCAAAGTGAGTCTAATTTTGAGGAGAAAGTGAGGACTTGTTATTCGATAGATCCTATATTTGTGGGCTGGAAGTTGGAATCGTTGATGAAGTTTGTTTTGTATTAGGTGGTGGGGGTTGGCTGATTTGTGGGATAGAGAAAGGGACCCACTCTTCAATTGCAGCAGTGGGTTCTTTCATAGGTTTAGTGTTTGTTTTGTAGGGAAATTCATTTTCAAGAAAACGAACATGGTAGATGTGTATATGCGGTCTGTTTAGGGATCAAGGCATTGATAGTCCTGCATAACCTACAAAAACAGACATATTAAACCTAGTTTCCAATTTATGGTTAGAATAAGGACGTATCCATGGAAAACACAATCGACCAAAACACTTAAGCTTGTTATATTCAGGTTCTTTATTTAATAATTTAGAGAATGGAGAGGCACTTTTGTAGAATAGAAGTTGGTGTCTATTGATGAGATGACAATGGTAGTGAAGGCAAGAGGCCATAGTGAGGTGGGTAGGCCTGCACGAGTGAGGATAGAGAGACTTGTCTCGATAATGTGACAATGATGTCGTTCGGATAAGCCATTGTGTTCAGGAGTGTGGGGTGGAGTTGTGAAATGACTAATGCTGGCGGTTTGTAAGAATGGATGGAGGCCAAGATATTCTCCTCCGTTATCTAAACATAGTATTTTGATTTTGTGTTGGAGAAAATTTACGATGATATTTTTGTATTTGATGAAGATGGATTTTTTGTCTGATTTATTTTACATTGGTTAAAGCTAAATGTATCGTGTATAATGATCTACAAAAATGCAATAATATTTCATACCATCATTAGAAATTATAGGAGAAGACCAAACATCAGAAAATATAATTTCTAGAGGATGATTTGATAAATAGTAGAATCAGAAAATGGAAGTTTGTGACTTTTATTAATGTAGCATGAATTACAATCTGAATGATGAAAATTTGTAGAGCTAAGATGGAATTTCTTGTGAATAAAATTGAAAGTAGCAGTGGATGGATGTCCTAATTTGTGATGCCAAATGGATGAAGATGCAACACTCGTGTTATTTGCAATGAGAGAAGAGAAAGATGGCCACACATAAACTCCATCAAGTTATGGACCCTGAAGTACTGTCTTGCCCATCTGAATTTCCTTCACAAGAAAATAGGTAGATAAAAATATAATACAATATTTGTTTGGCTTTGTAAATTGAGAAACAGAGATGACATTTTTGGACATGGAAGGCACATTAAAAACATTTTGTAAATAAATTTTATCAAGCTTAAGTGTACCGGTATGTTTAACAAATAAGCCCACACAATTACCTATTAAGAGAGAGTATGGCCGATTATATGGATAGTATAGAGTAAGGTTCTGGAGATAACCTATTATGTGATTTGAGGTACCTGAGTCAACAAGCCAGGGTGAAGGTTGTGGTTTTCATGTTTCGAACTTGTGGTGGCCTTGGATTGGCAAGGGTAGGGAAGCGAGCAGAAGAAGGAGGGGAAATGTCGGGATCCAGAACATGAAAAGTTGAGCACTGGGACAGCACATGTCTGACCTGTTTGCACCACTGACAACTCCCGAGAAAGAGCTTGAGTGCACCAGAAGTGGAGGCACCGAAAGAGGGATGGTTGGAGTTGCTGTAACAACCCGGAAATTTGATAATAAATAAATTAGTTATTTAATTATATTTCCAAAATAGAAATTTCTGCAAACGATTAAATTTGACCATGAAACTTGAACCGTTGCATTCGTCTTGGAATTCTAGTTAACTTTTATGTTTAGGGTTTCTTGATTGGAGTTCGTATGAAGAAGTTACGGACGAAATACGAAACAGACGGAAAAATAATTAAAACAGAATAATTATATATATATATGTATGTATATAATATATATGGTCGGCATTTATTCCCCTGGCCCACTCCTGCCAGGTTGACCCCAAGCGATCGACCGCTAGGTCGACCACTTGGGTCGACATAGCAGGTGGCTGCTAGGGTTAATCTATTATAACTTATTTATTATATGGATGAATTTTTATAAAAATAAATCCAACGGTTCGGGGTCATTTCAACTCCTATAAATAAAGAGTTAGGCCACCATTCTTTTCCATATATTTCTTAGAGCAGCAACGAAGCTCTGCCATTTATTTTCTCCTCAAACAAATTCTAAAACAAAATATATTCATATATATAAACACAATCAAAAAATAAACGATCCAAATTTGAGGAGATTAACCAAATTATAGTGGAAAAAAGTATGGATTGGCATTTAGGTTCTTCTTCATTAGATTTCTTCCCTCTTTTCTTAATTTCTTGCAAATCTACAAATATGAAAGTATCCCCTTTCCAGAATAACTGTAGATCTGTAAGAATCTAGGAATTGTAGGCCTAAAAGACTATTTAGATTCAGATTTGGATGCTTTTAGGTGATTGTTTTGAAGTCTATATACATAGTTCAAAATAATCTGATTACTTCTTGTATTAAATCTAAAATGTATGCCTATGTGCTCACTGTTATAGTTTTTGTCAGATCTGAAAGAATAATTATGGTTGGAATATTATTATTTTTTGGGCCTATTAGAAATTTTCATTTATTGCCTACAAGTATGTTTAAAAATATTGTGGTTATTGTAAACACCGTAGATCTGGAAATCAGTCTTATAAATCATTGTTAAAGTGTAGTTTTAGTCCAGATCTGTAGTTTTGGTGTTGATTTGTGGTTTATGCAAGTTTTGTTAAAAAGAAATAAGCCTATTGCGTTCAGTTTTGCTTGGGTTTTAACTTGATTATTGTAAATATACCTTTTTGTTCTTTTTCAATAAAAACACATTATTTGAAATCAGTAAGACATATGTACAAAAAGCCTAAAAGGAAAAGGTTGTGTAAATTCATAGACAAACATAGATTTATGTATGTTTGTACATAGTTTACATCAATCATTCCGAAAACATATATTATATTGTAGTGACCTGGATTTTTAGCCATTTAATTCTGAATATTTAAATTTTGTTTTAAATAATTTATTTGAAATATAAATCGATTTTATAGGGAAATTATTTAATTAAAAGACAATAGAATGTATAATTTATAATATAATTTAAAAACGAGCTTGTAACGTTGTGGTAGTTCAAAATATTATGTTTCGAACTTCAACTGAATATACAGAATCCAAAATAAGTCGGATTTCTTTTAAACAAGAAACGTTTGAATTTATTAAACTGTATCTTTCTAATGTAAATGAAAATTTGAGATTTCGTTTTGTAGATTGTAATTTATGTCCAAATTAAATTTTCAGAAAGTCATTGTGGAGTCGTGTATAAGCCATAACGGTTTATTTAATATAATTAAATATTGATTTCGAATTTGGATAAGATTTTTGAGACGTAGTTATAATTTAACTTATAGATTTTTTCTGTAATTTTTATTTTGAAAAATAAGCAACTTTTTATTTGAAGTATTTTACACCCTATATCAGCGTTTTGGGATATCACAATATAAGTTAACTTGTCTATATTATTATATTTTTGGGATCATGGCACATCGCATGATACGGTAGTATTTTTATTTTTGTTCGTGGTAGTTCATACGCAGTTTCACGTAACACTATACTGTTAAACTTCATTTTTATACAACATTAAAAAATAAATATATATATATATAGAAGAAAAAAAGACACGTTACTCAGGTTCATAATGTCAATAACAAAGTAAAGATTCTCGTTCATGGTTGCTTTGGTATTGATCTTCATTTACTATTGCAAGCTCTGCAAAATCTATTGATGACACGACCCAAATTCGCCCTTTCGGGAAAGCCCGGATTGAGTAGAGAACACGACAAATCGGAACACAAACAGAAGAACATTTTGTTGCTTATTACAACAATTTACATCAGAGTACAAGAATATGAGAGAGTATGAATAAATAATATACATTTGACAAATATCAGAGATTCAAATACAAAGCAGCGGAAAATCAATACATAACACAGCTTAAAGAAATACACGGATACAGAGCGTTTCGAATATAGCTCCAACTGTAAATCCAGGATCCTGGACTAATAGAAACCTACAAAGAAAAAACTACTAGCTACCCGTATGGAAAATAGGGGCACCCAGAGTTTAGGTAAAAAAAATAAACTCCAGGTCAGTCATGTGACTGGTGTGAGAACTAAAATAGTTATTTAAAACTTTACTATAAAATAGAGTAAATCAAGGGACTACGCCGTATAACGCGGAACGGGTTTCCTCCCAAGAATACCAGTGCATAAAACAAACAGCGCAATGCTTTTTTGGATAAATGAAGCTATTATAAGACTCAGGTCACCGCTTCGAGACACTCTAGCAAATACCTCGGGACTACACACTCTGGGCAACCCCTGGATCCTCCAAGGTCGGTCCTCTCTTACGTTTGAGGATTGACAATTCCTGAACACATGTTTCCCTGTCATATAGGGCCTACCATCGGCTCCGTAGTAATTGATATATCTGAGGCGTCTCGCTATCCATCATCCACATGGGTAAAAATATAATAAATGTCTGGGCTCCATACCATGACACCACCCATAGCTAGAAAGAAACGAAATATCCTCCTTGGGCCCCTTATCCCGTTTTTGACTCATACCGAGGTGTGAGGCTCGCGAATTAACGCTATACACAAAGCTATGCCCTTTAAGGCCGTGCTTTGATCATCAACCACAAGACTCTGCTTTTCAACAGAAGCCTTGACCATTTGCATCTCAGCATGCCACACCGACAATTCACGCCATGCAACTGATGTCATCGATATATAATCTCTGAGCTCGTACGTCTCAGAAAAGTGTAACGTCCTGCCTTTTTAACCACTTCAAATCGATAATTAAACCAATTTAAAACAATTAAAAGGACGGATCGTTATTTAGCTTACAGAGTTTAAAATAAAAACCAACACAGAAACTCATAATAAATAGATAACACAGTATTGAACAGCAAAAAAAAACTTTTATATATTAATAAAAATTTTGATACAAGAATTTTTCAGAACAGTGGAATTAAAATACAATTTGAATACATGAAAGATATTACTGTTTTAAAACTTCAGAGTACGCCGTCTTTGGAATCCCCATCTTCGCCAATCTTCGAATCACAAGTTGTAATCTTTAAATCTGTAATGCTCGGGTCTGACCCGAGCATTTCATGTAAAACACAAAATACTCGAGTCGGGATTAATCATATGTTCAAGTAAATTAACTTCAATATAACTAAATAAAATGATAGTTATTCTTAACTTATATCCAGTTCCTAAATTTCTCAAATACATCTGTCACACTAACCGAGAAATCAAGTCTTTAACATCAAAGCAACATGTTGCTTCAGGTCTGATACATGCAATGTTATAATGCAATAATGATAATGCAATATATGGCCCTTTTTATGCTATTTAAAATAAATGGAAACGACTCGCTATTTACCTTAAACCCATATACACTACAGGCATTATACGATAATAATATAAGTTAACTTCGTCATTCAGTAAGATAAGAACTATATTTTTAACAAATATAATATAGATACTGGGAATACAACCGTATACTCTAGTGACTTAATGTATCCGTGTGTTTAATATCATAGTTGCACAAACCATCAGGTATGAACAATAGTAAACCATCAGGTCTGAGCTAGCAGATAGGAACAAGGAAAATGTAAGAACTTAGGGTGCAGTAACTTGATGTTTGAAGTCATCCCAACCACACTACAGGTGACGTATCCAAGGGAGGACCTCATGGCATAAAAAAAACATTGTTACTACTAACTTGCCTACCAGTAATTTAACCAAAAAAAACTATACTCCAGTTTGGCAGAAGAATATTTTTCTTCCATCAACAAGAAAATGTGAGTATTCTCTTTTTACAGGAAATAAAAAAAATTTGAGGTGAAATATTGATGATACAACCAATTCGTTAATACATGAAAAAGCACATAAAAACATGACTATATCACAATGCGCAGTGCATAAGTTTCAGGTGTACAGAGCATGTTCGGATCTTATGCATATTCCCAATTTTGGTTTTTTTTATATTATATTATTATTATTATTATTTTACAAAAATGGCTCATTTCAGTTATACAAAGTATTGTAGCCAAACTGTTTTCATTGGCGCAAGTCACCGTAAGCATGTGCCACCCCTATATATATGACATAACAAATCTGTTGCTGCTATCCAAAATGTGGCTTTCATATGTACAATTTCAAAATGGTGAGTGACTACTTTCTCAAAGCAAAGAACTAAGTATGATTAAACCATGCTAAGTCCACATGAATCAAGAAAAAAAATGGTATAGAGAAGATTAAAAAAAACTGATTCGTTAACACACAGCAGAAGGCAAAAATAGCAAAAGTTAAAAGGCATGAATAGCTTCCAAGCTTAAAGAGCATGCTGACTTACTGTAAGACCAGGGTGATATACTATATGTATCTCATATTTCCGAAATTTCATATATATCATATATATACGGTCATGCATCGAATTTTACCCATCTAAAGTAGTAATTGACTATGGGCAAGCCTTAAAGGAATTTCGGGTTGCAAAATATGTAGCAACAATGTCAACTAGCACTGGAACAACCAAGACCCAATATTTTATTATGCCAAACAAATGTAGTATCAGTGTTATATATATATATATATATATATAATTCAGCAAACACATGTATTATCCTTTTCTATAAAATTCAGCCAACAAATATATTATCAGCTTCTATAAAATTCAGCTAACAAATATATTATCAGCTTCTATAAAAATTAGCTAACAAATATATCATTAACCTGTGAACCGAGCTCTAGAAGTCGCAATCTAACTAAATCTTTTTTTTACTGCATGTAACGTGAGATAATTCAAAATACATGTTGTTAAGTTAATCTCACAGAAGTGGTATTGAATCAGGAAGTTGGTAAAATCATCTTTCAGGAAATCAATATAGAACAACAGTGTTATCTTGGGTTCATCATCAATGTTGTCTTATATGTTATGGGGGAAATGGGGCAACAAATGGTCTGCCCAACAATGTTCTATATTAGGAGGAAATTAGTTGAACGCTGTGAAGGTTGAACCAAAATAGGCAACTGCAGTCATCACCAAACATATTTTGCAAGGAGACAAAACATGACAGCTTCAAAAATGAAAACTGTAGACATGAACTTAAAATAGCAGAGTTTGAAGTTTTTATTTTATAAAAAAAAACTGGTTTCTTAGTGCTTTGTATCATGACACACATATGACCCAAAAATCCATTCTGAACAAGTGCAATAGGGTGGCAGGTTCCACTAACACCAAGTATTCAGCAAAAGGGGTCGATATAAAAGTTATTTAATTTAAATATATATTCTTACTTCACAAACAAGAGCTGTTTAATTGACTGCTGAATGTATGCTTTGTTAGCGACCTGAACAATGTGGACATGCCTACTGATATAAGTGGAGAAATTGTAGGTAGTCAGAATAGTTTATTCTACCCTTTTACAACATAAGCTCGTTCGATATTAATGTAGATTGAACTTGGCCGCTGATAATTTCCTACCATCATTCTATATGTGACGGCTCGCCCCGCACCAGCCTGCATTTCCTTCGAAAGTGCGCTGTACACATGCCCGACTAGCACGGGACGGTCGTCAGAAGAAAAGAAAGAGAAGAATGAACTAATTAAGAAACCTGTAGAATGTCTCACAGCGCATGGGATAAAATATAATAGTAACATACTTGACATAAAACAGGCGAGACAGTGCATAAGCTGATAACTAAAATCGACATCAATCATCAAAGCAGCGGAAATCCAAATACAGCTTATTACAATTTTTCCAAATTTACTGTCTCTAAACAAAAGAAAACTAAAATAGAAGATACACCAACAATGCCCAAGCAGTGATCTTCAACAACACAGGGAGAATATTATGTATATAGTACGTGGAAGCCTCCTGCTCGTCTCCGGATCATCTACCCGTGCATCACCAGCCAACCTGTCTCTAGTCTGCTCGTGTGAGCACCCAGAGTAATAAGAGGAGACATAAAACTCTGGGTCAGACATAAAGCCTGGTATAAGCGATAAGCATCTTAAACAGAACAATAACAGGTATACTAAACCATACCTGAACCTGGACCTGCAACCAAAGAGTTAGTACCACATACCGTACAATACTCCAGGGTGCCATAATAAATAGTGTAAGAATACGGGGGTGGGGTGTGCATGTCACAATGATATCAAACAAATCATCCATATCAACCATCCTCACATCTCTCACTCAGTGCGTAAAGCATACGATATCTACCACTTTGGAACACTAGACAAACTGGGGTAACGACGAATCCCGACTTGTAGAAACCCTGCTGTGACCAAGCCAAACACTTGGAGTCATGACCAAACATTTCAATGACCCACTTCATTGGTCGTAGCCCTTGGTTCTACCGATGCCATAATGGCCCTGAATCCGCCTTCGTACCTCCTACCATAGTGGTCCAAAGCTATAGACGTCGATAACCCCTTAGCACGCGTCCCGCAGCAAAGCCCAACCATGAAGCGAACTCATTGATTCCCATCTGAATCTTGAGCTCTAACTTCTCATTTGGACTTCCTTTGCATTTCGGGTTTGGTCGAATTGGAGTTGGTCTTCAGAAGAGTCATCACGAAGTAGTAAAAGTACACGTCCGGTTCCCCATGTTTGGTTCGGTTCGGATACGTTCCCCGGTTCGGTTCGGAGTGCCACCATCCTCTGGGTTCGGGTCCTTCTCCCTCATGCGGTTCGGTTCGGTGTTCTCCCTCACGCGGTTCGGTTCGGTTCGGTGATTCTGAAGCGGTTCGGTTTGGATACCCCATAGCTTGAATGTCTCCGTCTCCGTCTCGTCAGCATCAGTTCGGTTCGGGTATTGCTCTCGGTTCGGTTCGGAATATGGTATCCATGCTCCTCTTTCTTCCACTTCAGTCCTCCTTGTTTCTTCCGATCCCACGCTACACCCCTCCGATCCGACCAGGCCTTCCTTGTTGCCTCTTCACGTCATGCTCCAGAAAGTACCACGCCCCGGTCCGGTTCGGATATGTCTGATCCGATCCCTACCCGATCCGATCCCCTACCCGATCCGATCCGGATCTCTGTAGCATTTCCTGCAGCTTTACTAGCGAGTGTTTTGCGCCATACGACGGCGTTTTCGACCTATCTAACTATTCTAATCAATCATAAAACATACCAAAGAGTCATAGCAACATATAACAGCAACCACAAGCAACAAACAACAATTTAAATGAATCAAAATGGATCAAAAGTGGCTAAAACCTCACATTTTCTTATAATTCCTCTTAATCATGTTTAAGCATACGATTAGCAAAACACATCGAAATTAACCCAAATTTCTAACAGAGCCTTAAAACATTATTTTAGAATTTTAAGAATTTTTCCAGAATTTATTTACGTATAAATTCGCTAATCTTCACTAATTACCCTTAATTAACTGTAATTAGTGTCAAAATGATGCTATCACTCACCTTTGCCACAACTAGAACCCCAAAACTGAAATATTCTCTGATTTGGCGTTGTTCCCAATCTTACACAGCAGCTCTACCTCGGTTCTTGTGCTAATACTCCTTGGTTTGATGTTTGCTAAGCCTAATCTTCAATTAGAAAGTGATTAAGAGGTGTTTTAGAGAGATTTAGAGAGTGGAGGCCATGGCTAGGTCAAGAGGAATGAAAGTGGCGGCTGGAAAATGTCTAAAGAAATGTTTTCTAACCCTAATCAGCCTCCATATACCCCTAAACCCGAAATTCCCCTTGGGCCTAGCTGCTAATCACCCGGTTAAGCCCAATTAAGCTGTTTTTAACCATCTGAAACTTGTTTCAGCCATATCTCCCAAACGGTAGTCCGTTTGGCTAATGTGACCACTCTACGGAAAGAGAAACCATCATCCGAAGCCAATGGAAGTGGTTTCAGGTCAAAATTCTTTTCCAGTCAAAAGTTATGGCCAAAACAGTGCTAACTAGGGGTAAAATGGTCATTTAAAAATCGGGAAAAATCATGAACATGGGAAATGACCCCAATAGTCGTCCCCCAAAGTTACATGATCATACGACTTCGTATGTGAAAGAAATAAATATCCTACGATCCTATGATGCGTAGAATACGGGTCGTTACACTCTCCCCCCCTTAAGAAATTTCGCCCCCGAAATTCCTTAACCCAAAACATACAAAGGATCCCGCATGCCTACCAACCACATATAACAATCAAACATGCAAAACAAGCAAGCAAGCCTATCCTAGCATGCGGAAAACTAAATCGAAATCAAAATCTTACCAGGCAAAGAGTTCTGGGTGTGTCTTCCTAATGTCCTCCTCTGTCTCCCAAGTACAATCACTCTCGTCCGCGCTCCACTGTACCTTGACTAGCTTCACCGCCTTCCTTCGAAGTTGCTTTATGTCGTGCTCGACAATACGGGCCGGCTTGCGGTTCCCAACCGCCTCGGGTTCTACTTCGAAGTCCTTTAACTGATCAGGTGAAATAGTCATATTTGAGTCGTGAACGAACTTCCTTAGTTGGGAAACATGAAATACGTTATGAACTCCCGCCATCTTCTCTGGTAAGTCAATTCTATATGCCAAATTCCCGACTAGTTCAAGAACAGGGAATGGGCCAATAAATCTTGGTGCCAACTTACCTCTCCTGCCAAATCGTATTACGCTCTTCAACGGAGAAATCTTGACAAACACCAAGTCGCCAACGGAGAATTTTAAGTCTCTTCTCCTCTTATCAGCATAACTTTTCTGCCTATCTTGGGCAGCCTTCATTCGTTGTTGAATGATCTTGATCTTGTCTGAAGTTTCCCTCACCACATCTGGTCCAAGCATAAACTTCTCGCCAGTCTCTATCCAACATGATGGTGAGTTGCACGGTCTTCCATACAAAGCTTCAAACGGAGCCATACCGATACTGGATTGGTAGCTATTATTATATGCAAACTCTACTAGATGCAAATGGTCATCCCATGATCCACCAAAATCCAATATACATGCTCTCAAGAGATCTTCCAAAATACGATTCACCCTTTCCGTCTGACCGTCGGTCTGAGGATGATATGCGGTACTGAGATGTAACTCTGACCCTAGAGCCTCTTGTAAGCTCTTCCAAAACCCACTAGTGAACAACGGGTCTCGGTCGCTCACAATGCTTTTAGGTACTCCATGAAATCTCACTATCCACTTCATATACAATTCTGCTAACTTAGCTGCCGTTCTAGTCGATTTGACTGGTATAAACCTTGCACTTTTAGTCAGTCGATCTACAATTACCCAAATGCTGTCATATCCCGATCTAGTCCTTGGTAAACCATCGATGAAATCCATCGAGACTTGCTCCCATTTCCATTCGGGAATTTCTAATGGTTGCAACAACCCACTAGGCTTCTTTTGCTCGGCTTTAACTAGCTGGCAATTCATGCACTTGGATATAAACTTCCCAACGTCTCTTTTCATCCCTTCCCAGTAGTAAGTCTGCTTCATATCTCGATACATCTTATTACCACCGGGGTGTATAGTTAGCTTTGAGTGATGACATTCTCTAAGCACTTCATCCCTCAATCCATTGACATTGGGTACAACAAGCTTTCCATTCTTTCTAAGCCATCTATCTCGATCAAGCCCATACCTGTTCATCTCCTCATCGATACCCATCTCTAACTTGGAGATGATTTCCAATAGGTTAGGATCGTCCCTCTGACTAGAGCCGATCCGCTCAATCAAAGTGGGTCTGATCGTCAAACTTGCTAACATCTCTGGATCCAATTCGCACTTTGGTCTGAAATCAAACCCCGCGATAAACTCCAGTTGCTTCCATTCAAGGAACATAGCCCCTAAGCTGGCATGTCTTCTACTCAATGCATCAGCCACCGCATTGCCCTTTCCCGGTGTATATGCGATGTCAAAATCATAGGAAGCTAAGAACTCTAACCATCTCTGCTGACGGAGATTTAAATCCTTCTGGGAGAAGAGATATTTTAACGACTTATGATCTGTAAACAGCTCAATTCTTTCTCCCAAGAGATAGTGTCTCCACATCTTTAACGCGAACACGATCGCTGCCAATTTTAAATCATGGGTAGGGTATCTTCTCTCGTGCGGTTTCAATTGCCGACTTGCGTAAGCTACAACCCTACCGCCTTGCATCAATACAGCACCCAGTCCGGTACCACAGGCATCCGTGTATACCGTCATCTCTTCATCCCCCTTAGGAATGACTAACACTGGTGCGCTTGTCAACTTGTCCTTTAGACTCTTGAATGCATTCTCGCACCTTTCATCCCAGACAAAAGCTTGATTCTTCTTTGTCAACTGAGTCAACGGTGCTGCTATCTTGGAGAAGCCTTGGATAAACTTACGATAATATCCCGCTAATCCCAAGAAACTTCTTACATCTGTTGCGTTCTTGGGCGTAGGCCAATCCTGTACCGTAGCCACCTTTGCCGGGTCCACGGCAATACCATTCTCTGATACAACATGGCCCAAGAACCTCACTTCCCTCTTCCAGAAGTGACACTTAGAAAACTTTGCTTTCAATTGGTGTTTTCTCAACACCTCCATCACTACTCTTAAATGTTCCTTGTGTTCTTCCTCTGTCCTCGAATAGACCAAAATATCATCCACGAACACAAGAACAGACTTATTCAACTGATCTCTGAATACCCTATTCATAAGATCCACAAAATATGCCGGGGCATTAGTCAGCCCAAATGGCATAACCAACCATTCATAAAATCCAGACGGCGTTCGAAATGCCGTTTTAGCTATACTCTCAGCTTCCACTCTAAGCTGATGAAAACCTGTCGCGAGATCCAACTGAGAAAATATTCTCGCGCCACTCAACTGATCGAACAAATCATCTATCCGCGGTAGAGGATACTTGTTCTTCCTCGTCACTTTATTCAACTCGCGGTAGTCTACACACAAACGAAGGGAACCATCCGCCTTGGTAGCAAACACAACTGGTGCTCCCCATTCAGAAACACTCCTTCTGATAAATCCCTTCTTCAAAAGATCGCTGACTTGCACCTCGAGCTCACGCTGCTCTCTTGGTGCCATACGACGAAGTGGCATCACTATAGGTCTGGCATCTTTTACCAAATCAATACGGAACTCAATCTCTCGGTGTGGTGGAAGTCCGGTCACTTCTTCGAAAACATCCGGATACTGGCCAACCACGGGCAAACCTGACAACTCACTATGCGGAATGTCGAGGGAGTTTAGAAAACTAGCCAATACCCCCTTACTGGGTAGACCACCAAACACTATCCTCCGCCCATCATCCGCTCTAGCTGTCACCAACAAGCCCTCACAGTCTACCACCACCCCGTATCTTTGGAGCCAATCTACTCCCAAAATAATGCCAAACCCAGTAAAGCCCAAAACAAAGCAATCACAAACAAACATGCATCCATGACTCGATAAGACCACATTATGACAAATCATGCTAAGGCTAGTTGAACCACCAATCGGGTTCGTCACTACTAAAGGTCTATCGACAATCTCGGGCTCCAATCCCAACCTATCTACCAGGTTACTAGATATGAAAGAACTGGAAGCTCCGGTATCAAACAAAACTCTAACAGGAACATCATAAACAGAAAGCATACCTTGAATGACGACATTCTTCCCCTTCTCCGCCGCTGTTGGGGCATTCGACGAAGAAGGAATAGCATTAAGAGCATATGCTTTCACCATTTGCTTTTCTTTAGGGAGCTGTGGACACTTGTCCTTGTGATGTCCCATTTGGCCACAGTTGAAGCACTTCCTATCCGCTGGCTTGGCCCGACAATTACTAGCATAATGGCCCTTCTTACCACAGCTGAAGCACTCCACATCTTGCTTATTCTTTTTCTTCTGGCCATCCTTAGCCTGATTCTGCTTTCTCTTATTCTGAGAACCACCTTTGCCTCCACCACTAGCTTGTGGTTTTGGCTCCTCTGCGGATGTAACCTCAGTCTTCGACTTAGGGTAGAGACTTTCTGATCTTAACGCTTTCCCCACAATCGATTCAAACGTCTCATCGATGTGGTTAATAAGTTTTTCCCCCAAGTACTGATCCAAACCAGTTATGAATTTCTCATTCTTTTTCTCGGCAGTATCAATAAGAGATAATCCATATTTTGACAAAGTGTCAAATTCAGCAATATACTCCGAGACAGCTCTGCCATTCTGCTTGAGCTCCAAGAACTTCTTAAACAACATTGACTTCTGAGCAGCCGGAATGAACTTCTCACTAAAGCGAGCCTTAAACTGCTCCCAAGTAATCTGGTCTTCGGGAGTAGCTGCCTTTATAGCATTCCACCAATTCATTGCCCGCCCTTGCAGCTGACGGGACGCTAGCTTTCTCTTCATCGCATCCTCGATACCCAAATCCTCGAAGATACGTTCGCAACTATCCACCCAATCCTGAACATCCGTAGCCGACTCCGTTCCGTGGAACGGCTTCCCACCAAGGCTAGTATAATCCTTATTCAGCTTGGCGAAGTCGACTCTTGGCGCCTGCACCATTGGACCACCACCATTTCCACCATTGGGAGCTGCCCTCTGTACATCTCTAAGCATCTCTCTCATGAGGTCAGTAAACATCGTCCTCATGTCAGCAGCATTCCCATTATTGGCTCCCCTACCAGCACCTCTAGTATATCGGCTCATCGTCAATCTGAAAAAGGAAACGATTAACGACTCCATAGTGGTGCTAGTGCAGTACGACTTCATCCTTATACTACTAATAGTATATATATATATAGCTTTTAAAAACCAAAGTAATCACAAATACGCTCTCTCGTATACGTATATTATCTCTCCCAGATAACTTCCCTAGGTTAACTACGCAACCTAGAGCTCTGATACCAAGTGTGACGGCTCGCCCCGCACCAGCCTGCATTTCCTTCGAAAGTGCGCTGTACACATGCCCGACTAGCACGGGACGGTCGTCAGAAGAAAAGAAAGAGAAGAATGAACTAATTAAGAAACCTGTAGAATGTCTCACAGCGCATGGGATAAAATATAATAGTAACATACTTGACATAAAACAGGCGAGACAGTGCATAAGCTGATAACTAAAATCGACATCAATCATCAAAGCAGCGGAAATCCAAATACAGCTTATTACAATTTTTCCAAATTTACTGTCTCTAAACAAAAGAAAACTAAAATAGAAGATACACCAACAATGCCCAAGCAGTGATCTTCAACAACACAGGGAGAATATTATGTATATAGTACGTGGAAGCCTCCTGCTCGTCTCCGGATCATCTACCCGTGCATCACCAGCCAACCTGTCTCTAGTCTGCTCGTGTGAGCACCCAGAGTAATAAGAGGAGACATAAAACTCTGGGTCAGACATAAAGCCTGGTATGAGCGATAAGCATCTTAAACAGAACAATAACAGGTATACTAAACCATACCTGAACCTGGACCTGCAACCAAAGAGTTAGTACCACATACCGTACAATACTCCAGGGTGCCATAATAAATAGTGTAAGAATACGGGGGTGGGGTGTGCATGTCACAATGATAGCAAACAAATCATCCATATCAACCATCCTCACATCTCTCACTCAGTGCGTAAAGCATACGATATCTACCACTTTGGAACACTAGACAAACTGGGGTAACGACGAATCCCGACTTGTAGAAACCCTGCTGTGACCAAGCCAAACACTTGGAGTCATGACCAAACATTTCAATGACCCACTTCATTGGTCGTAGCCCTTGGTTCTACCGATGCCATAATGGCCCTGAATCCGCCTTCGTACCTCCTACCATAGTGGTCCAAAGCTATAGACGTCGATAACCCCTTAGCACGCGTCCCGCAGCAAAGCCCAACCATGAAGCGAACTCGTTGATTCCCATCTGAATCTTGAGCTCTAACTTCTCATTTGGACTTCCTTTGCATTTCGGGTTTGGTCGAATTGGAGTTGGTCTTCAGAAGAGTCATCACGAAGTAGTAAAAGTACACATCCGGTTCCCCATGATTGGTTCGGTTCGGATACGTTCCCCGGTTCGGTTCGGAGTGCCACCATCCTCTGGGTTCGGGTCCTTCTCCCTCATGCGGTTCGGTTCGGTGTTCTCCCTCACGCGGTTCGGTTCGGTGATTCTGAAGCGGTTCGGTTCGGATACCCCATAGCTTGAATGTCTCCGTCTCCGTCTCGTCAGCATCAGTTCGGTTCGGGTATTGCTCTCGGTTCGGTTCGGAATATGGTATCCATGCTCCTCTTTCTTCCACTTCAGTCCTCCTTGTTCCTTCCGATCCCACGCTACACCCCTCCGATCCGACCAGGCCTTCCTTGTTGCCTCTTCACGTCATGCTCCAGAAAGTACCACGCCCCGGTCCAGTTCGGATATGTCCGATCCGATCCCTACCCGATCCGATCCCCTACCCGATCCGATCCGGATCTCTGTAGCATTTCCTACAGCTTTACTAGCGAGTGTTTTGCGCCATACGACGGCGTTTTCGACCTATCTAACTATTCTAATCAATCATAAAACATACCAAAGAGTCATAGCAACATATAACAGCAACCACAAGCAACAAACAACAATTTAAATGAATCAAAATGGATCAAAAGTGGCTAAAACCTCACATTTTCTTATAATTCCTCTTAATCATGTTTAAGCATACGATTAGCAAAACACATCGAAATTAACCCAAATTTCTAACAGAGCCTTAAAACATTATTTTAGAATTTTAAGAATTTTTCCAGAATTTATTTACGTATAAATTCGCTAATCTTCACTAATTACCCTTAATTAACTGTAATTAGTGTCAAAATGATGCTATCACTCACCTTTGCCACAACTAGAACCCCAAAACTGAAATATTCTCTGATTTGGCGATGTTCCCAATCTTACACAGCAGCTCTACCTCGGTTCTTGTGCTAATACTCCTTGGTTTGATGTTTGCTAAGCCTAATCTTCAATTAGAAAGTGATTAAGAGGTGTTTTAAAGAGATTTAGAGAGTGGAGGCCATGGCTAGGTCAAGAGGAATGAAAGTGGCGGCTGGAAAATGTCTAAAGAAATGTTTTCTAACCCTAATCAGCCTCCATATACCCCTAAACCCGAAATTCCCCTTGGGCCTAGCTGTTAATCACCCGGTTAAGCCCAATTAAGCTGTTTTTAACCATCTGAAACTTGTTTCAGCCATATCTCCCAAATGGTAAGTCCGTTTGGCTAACGTGACCACTCTACGGAAAGAGAAACCACCATCCGAAGCCAATGGAAGTGGTTTCAGGTCAAAATTCTTTTCCAGTCAAAAGTTATGGCCAAAACAGTGCTAACTAGGGGTAAAATGGTCATTTAAAAATCGGGAAAAATCATGAACATGGGAAATGACCCCAATAGTCGTCCCCCAAAGTTACATGATCATACGACTTCGTATGTGAAAGAAATAAATATCCTACGATCCTATGATGCGTAGAATACGGGTCGTTACACTATAAATCAGTAGGGACATAAAAACAATAAACATTTTATCAAACCACTTCTGTTTATTTTCGCAGCTTAGTTTACTTAAAATCATTTAGTTGAGTATTACTTAAAATGTCCAAGCATAGACTCGGCTTTACTGAACTTCTTATTCATGAAAACACCCAAGTTTCAGAGCATATGAGATGCTAAGGGAACAAATTCGAATCAGTATCGTATATAACTACACCAAGTGGATCCACGAATATAACTTCATAATCATGAATAGAATATTGTGTCCATTTATTCACGTGTACGACCAACCAGTGTTACACACTACATAAATTAAACTTAAGCATCCGGGAGCTGATAATGTGGCTCTATCCAATTTTAACTGAAATCGAAGTAACAAATCAAAGTGTTTGAGACCCCCAAATCCATCAAACAACCATAACAACCCAGGTTTAACTAATAAATTCAATAAAGTTACTAAAATTAAAATACTTAAATCCAGATGAAATCGTGAGTCTAATAACTCACTATTATATCCATTTTAATTGAAATCAAATTGCTTGAAAACACGATTAACCGTGAGTGAGATAACTCACCTTTTAACGACAAGCGATGGGTGGTGGTTCCAGCGCGAATCTCGAGGCGACGGGGACGAGGTGGTAAAACACAAGTGATTTCACTGACGGTGGATCCCCAACGTCCCAAGCCTCGCGTTTTGATGCAGCAGCTCCAGGTGAGCTTTTCGACGCTGCAATTGTTCGGAGTAGGCACCGACAAGGCGCTGGCGCTCAGGCAAGCAGAGGAGGGAGGAATGGATTTTCGATTTTTGGTGAAATAAGGATTCGGCTGTTTAAAATTAGAAAGGGAAAAACTATTTAGGGGAAAGGCGATTGTTATTGAAGAGAGAGGAGCGATTTAGCTGTTAAAAGAATGGAGGAGGGGAAGGTTTTCAGTTGCGGTGGCCATGATTTTCATCCTTAAGGGATTGAAATTTTCTGAAGGAAAAATGGAAGCGAGATGATTTTTATAGAAGAAATAGATTAAGGATAAGAACAACGTTATATCGTAGACTTTAGGATAGCTGGGATTATCAGTTATAGGTCGGTGTGATTTTAACGAAGGCAGGTTGTTTCTATGTACGAATTACTTGGTGCTGAAGGAATAAGAAGGTGAACCCTACGTAATTTAATTCTATTGCAATTTTCGTTACACGTTTTATTTTTGTTTCCTCACAAATGAACTCTAGACACTACGAAATTTGAAGTGCAGCTCCGTTTCCACATTCTGAATATAAAAAAATTTATTTGGTCAAAATCCGACACCGTTTACACAACGTTGAGATTTTAAATTCAGCTTACTGTCAGTTCATACGGGAATTACGCCTACCGCCAAAATAACTCTGGTTGGTTTCAAATTCAAAATATAGCAGCAATTAATTATACGTATGTAAATAAAAAAACGTTTTATTACAAACCGAGGTTGTTTAAAAGTTATTTATAAGGATTATAATTTACCAACGTAATATATATAATTCAAATAAATAGAATTTTCGATTCATTTAGCGTTAAATAACATTTATTTTAAATTCGACCATAAATATTAAATGCTCAACTATCCATTCTTTATTAAATATTGATTTCAATTTACACAAAACCATTAATTCGATTTTTAGCTGCTACTCAGGTATCAATATAAAGATTGTAAATGATCAAATCTTTAATTGATTTTATATTACAGTTGTCGAAATTTCTGGGTCATTACAATCTTCCCCCCTTTAAAACTTTTCATCCTCGAAAAGGAGAAATCGTTAAAGTTATACCAACGAATACTTCCATTTCATATCTACGTGAAATCATATCCAACTAATTTAAATATCGATTTTTAAGCCATCGAACTTTCTTATTTACTTACCACATTCACTTTACTTGGAAAATTAAATTTTCTTCCTTTGTTGGAGATCAATATTGAACAAACACGGTTTTCTTTTCTTCTGAATCAGATTTTATTTATTTCCCTGCTTTTTAACTATATTTAATTTCCTGAAACAAGTTTCTATCTCAATTTATTTTGAGGTATCTCCAAATTCTTATATTATCTGATTTTCTAAGAGATTCAAAATCATATAATTTCTTTTCAAAACCGTTCTTTTTTAAATCTCAATTCCTGCATAACCCGGATTTATGCACCTCACATTATTCTAAATTTCATTATAAACATCAACTGTCAACGTTACTTATCCATCGTTTCAACTGTAATGGGTCTAGGCTTAGAAATCTTTAACCCAATCTCCTTACATTCCCTCTATTTATCATTCCCAACACTCATCAAAGAGTGTAAATAACATCTTTCTTCGAGTTACAAATTGTCAACTTGAAAATTCTCCAAAATCTAAAATGTCTCACAACACGAAAATCGTGTAAAAAATATTTGTATCAATATTCCAAAGCTGTAAAATTGAAAATATCTCGAAATTCTTTTTCCTTAACTTGTTAAACTAGGTATGTTTAATTGAAAATATTATATAACTCGAAGTTTGACAAGTCTATTGTCGTTCTCACAGATGTTAGGCATACGCTGGCCAGGCGCACGACTAAAAATCTCTGAGTACTAAATATCCTTGTTTCAACTCCCAGTAAAATAATTTTAAAAATAATTTTCAAAATAGATACGGAAAGTACCAAGGTGATATCGATAACGTTGATTGTTCATGAATCGCAGATACACAATGGTTCCATCTGGATCCCCCAGAATACATCCGTATCCGTAGGAATTCACTTCCCTGCGAATTTCGTCATGGACATATCAACGGAAAATATTTATGAATCAAAAGAGAAAACTGAGGTCACTGAGCGTTAATTGCTCTATCTCAGAGTAACAAAACAATCATGAAATTCTGAAGATACTTCAGGTTACAACGACAAATCAAGTCATAAAGACAAATCAGGTCACGAAGACCAATCAAGTCACGAAGACAAATGCAGCCACGAAGACACAGTGCTGCATCAAACAGGTGGCTCTACATCACTAATACATCTCACACATTTCATGGCTCCATTCTACCTTTAGTAACTCTAGTGGTTACATCTCTTTCACTTGTAGACATGCCATGGGGACCGCAGGTATACAATGGTTACGCCCGATTCCCTCAGGAAACACCCATACCCGTAAGCTTTTACATCTCTGCGGATTACGCCCTTACAATTTGACTGTAGATCGCAGCAGTCACAATGGTTACGCTTGGTTCCCCCAAGAAACATCCGTCCGCCGTAGGCCATCTGCAGCCCTGCAAATTTCGCCACACGGTCGAATTCCAATGACTCTAGATCGCAGCGATCACAATGGTTGCGCCTGATTCCCTCAAGAAACATCCGACCGCCGTAGGCTATCTGCAGCCCTGCGAATTACGCTAGCAGCCGTGCTCAATGGAAACTCATGAGTTTTATGTCCGAACAATCTACTGCCACCAGCAGCATATCTCAACAAAGCTCGAAATTCAAGGAGAAGGAAGGTACTTTCCTTATCGTAATTTGAAAACATATAATACTATATACATATAGTATTTTATTTCATAATCCTCATAAACATACTTATGATTTTATTTCTAAATCATATTTCTAGACATCTCATTCTTATTTAAATCCTTTGTATCTGGTTTTATCTCAAATCGATACTTTCCAAATTACTAGTTTTCTAATTCACTGCATTCTTGTATATTTTTCCATATATATTTTGGAAACTTCTGCATCCAATATACTAACTCGAATATTCTCAAAATTCATTCTAATTTCAAAATTTCAGTTTGATCTTTTTAATCAACTCAGATTTATGACTCTATTGGTTATAAATTAAATTTTCTTCCAAATCTCTAATTATAAAATTCATCACTTCATTCACAACTTTATTCTCTCAAAATTCTAGATTTTTTTCTCTTTCCTCTTATCACAAATTTTTCCTTCACGCATTGTCACTCCTTCACGTCCACACTTCGACCGTTAATTAGCAAGCGAACAATTCCCTAAGTATCAACCCCGAAGGCCGAAACCAACATCAGATCAACACTCAGAAAATTATTCAACTTAACTCATCTCCAATCAGTTTCTAAATTCCTTAACTCCACTTCTTAATTTCTTATCAATCATTGTTTACAATTCCACTTCTCTTTACGTTATGTGCTCTTCGTTCTCGTCATATGGCTTTTTATTCTTTAGTTCTCGCCATTCCGATTTATCAAAACCCATTAGCCCCTTACAATTCGAAAACAATTTCATTTATCATATTTATTTTCTAAACTTTTATCAGATCTCTTATTACCATTGGAAAACATTTCCATATATTCACGAATCTTTATTTTCTAGCGACTATATACTTTATTATCATGCGAACTTTTCTAAATTCGTTATTTGGATTTAAACAGATATCAAACACAACACCGCTATTTTCGCTTACTATTGGTAGTCATTTACTTACTTCACTTAACTACTCATACTATCGAACCTTAACCATTTCTAAGTAAACAATGGAGTCAATCAAGTTGGGGTATATTTACCTCTCAGACCTTAACTGAAAAACATTATTAACTTCGAAACGGATAAAATTCACCACTTCAAACACCAACAAAACTTTTATTCTTAAAAATTTTGATTTTACGTTAAGAATTTATTCCCTTTACAATAATGGTTGATTGTAACAATAATTCATTCCTACGAAAGATTTAACTTTAAATATTCTTTATTCATTAATATTTTTAATTAAAACGAAAAATAAATAACATTTTCCTGAAATTCAACACAATTGACTTCACGCATAATCTTTTTTCGAATAATCCCGTATTCGATAACATAATCCGAACTTCGGAAAAAAAAATCTCACTTTACTTATATTCTGAACTTCAGAATAACCCCACTGTATTGGTCAACTCAATTTCTTTTATCCACAATTTCATTTGTGACACCCTTGCTTTCACATGTTATTTACTTCTAAAAAGTAAATATTATTTCTTTTTCAAAACCTGAACTTGTCACATCAAATTAATTCTGATTTTGGTTAATTATGATTCAAGTCACTTCACAATCTTCATTCATATATCGCTTCATTTACAGTTCTTGTTCACAATTCACTTCTTGTTATTTAATTAACAAGTTTATAACTCGCTATCGAATTCATATATTTGATTTTTCATTGTTGGTTTGAAACCAATTACAATTCAGTTAGCCAAGTTCTAAATAAATTAGCAATAAAATTTGACACGGTCAAATTCTAATTATAACCTTTTTGCTTTTATTATTTTTAATTTATATTTCCAACAAAATAAAAGTCATCATCTCATCTTTGGAACGATTTCAAATTTCTCCTTTTCATTCAAATTTTCATCAGATTTCTTATTTCCAATCAATTTTAGTTATTCTTGAATTCTAAAGTACACGATCAGATAAATTGATTCGTTGATGATCTTATACTTATCTTCGTTTGATATCATCTGATGATGGATCTAGATTCAAATCTAAGAGAATCTTATCGAAGAATAATTCTCACAAACCTGGATTCGAAGACTTCTGAAGACTGGGGATTCCGAACAGAAATCTCAAAACAAATTTCCGCTGTATCAATTTCGAAATAGATAATATTCCCAAAATAATTTTCCTTACAAAACTTTATTTTAAAAGTTATTTTCATTTCAAAATTTATACTTCGAAACCGGTTTATTTTCAAAATCCGTTTTTCTGGTGTTGACTCCACTCATTTTAAACTCGATAAGCTAAGCTTTGAATAAACCAAAGCTCTGATACCACTTGTAACGTCCCGCCTTTTTAACCGCTTCAAATCGGTAATTAAACCAATTAAAACGACGGATCGTTATTTAGCTTACAGAGTTTAAAATATAAACCAACACAGAAACTCATAATAAATAGATAACACAGTATTGAACAGCAAAAAAAAACTTTTATATATTAATAAAAAATTTGATACAAGATTTTTTTAGAACAGTGGAATTAAAATACAATTTGAATACATGAAAGATATTACTGTTTTAAAACTTCAGAGTACGCCGTCTTTGGAATCCCCATCTTCGCCAATCTTCGAATCACAAGTTGTAATCTTTAAATCTGTAATGCTCGGGTCTGACCCGAGCATTTCATGTAAAACACAAAATAATCGAGTCAGGATTAATCATATGTTCAAGTAAATTAACTTCAATATAACTAAATAAAATGATAGTTATTCCTAACTTATATCCAGTTCCTAAATTTCTCAAATACATCTGTCACACTAACCGAGAAATCAAGTCTTTAACATCAAAGCAACATGTTGCTTCAGGTCTGATACATGCAATGTTATAATGCAATAATGATAATGCAATATATGGCCCTTTTTATGCTATTTAAAATAAATGGAAACGACTCGCTATTTACCTTAAACCCATATATACTACAGGCAATATACGATAATAATATAAGTTAACTTCGTCATTCAGTAAGATAAGAACTATATTTTTAACAAATATAATATAGATACTGGGAATACAACCGTATACTCTAGTGACTTAATGTATCCGTGTGTTTAATATCATAGTTGCACAAACCATCAGGTATGAACAATAGTAAACCATCAGGTCTGAGCTAGCAGATAGGAACAAGGAAAATGTAAGAACTTAGGGTGCAGTAACTTGATGTTTGAAGTCATCCCAACCACACTACAGGTGACGTATCCAAGGGAGGACCTCATGGCATAAAAAAACTTTGTTACTACTAACTTGCCTACCAGTAATTTAACCAAAAAAAAACTATACTCCAGTTTGACAGAAGAATATTTTTCTTCCATCAACAAGAAAATGTGAGTATTCTCTTTTTACAGGAAATAAAAAAAAATTGAGGTGAAATATTGATGATACAACCAATTCGTTAATACATGAAAAAGCACAGAAAAACATGACTATATCACAATGCGCAGTGCATAAGTTTCAGGTGTACAGAGCATGTTCGGATCTTATGCATATTCCCAATTTTGGTTTTTTCTTATATTATATTATTATTATTATTATTTTACAACAATGGCTCATTTCAGTTATACAAAGTATTGTAGCCAAACTGTTTTCATTGGCGCAAGTCACCGTAAGCATGTGCCACCCCTATATATATGACATAACAAATCTGCTGCTGCTATCCAAAATGTGGCTTTCATATGTACAATTTCAAAATGGTGAGTGACTACTTTCTCAAAGCAAAGAACTAAGTATGATTAAACCATGCTAAGTCCACATGAATCATGAAAAAAATGGTATAAAGAAGATTAAAAAAACTGATTCATTAACACACAACAGAAGGCAAAAATAGCAAAAGTAAAAAGGCACGAATAGCTTCCAAGCTTAAAGAGCATGGTGACTTACTATAAGACCAGGGTGATATACTATATGTATCTCATATTTCCGAAATTTCATATATATCATATATATACGGTCATGCATCAAATTTTACCCATCTAAAGTAGTAATTGACTATGGGCAAGCCTTAAAGGAATTTCGGGTTGCAAAATATGTAGCAACAATGTCAACTAGCACTGGAACAACCAAGACCCAATATTTTATTATGCCAAACAAATGTAGTATCAGTGTTTTATATATATATATAATTCAGCAAACACATGTATTATCCTTTTCTATAAAATTCAGCCAACAAATATATTATCAGCTTCTATAAAATTCAGCTAACAAATATATTATCAGCTTCTATAAAAATTAGCTAACAAATATATCATTAACCTGTGAACCGAGCTCTAGAAGTAGCAATCTAACTAAATCTTTTTTTTACTGCATGTAACGTGAGATAATTCAAAATACATGCTGTTAAGTTAATCTCACAGAAGTGGTATTGAATCAGGAAGTTGGTAAAATCATCTTTCAGGAAATCAATATAGAACAACAGTGTTATCTTGGGTTCATCATCAATGTTGTCTTATATGTTATGGGGGAAATGGGGCAACAAATGGTCTGCCCAACAATGTTCTATATTAGGAGGAAATTAGTTGAACGCTGTGAAGGTTGAACCAAAATAGGCAACTGCAGTCATCACCAAACATATTTTGCAAGGAGACAAAACATGACAGCTTCAAAAATGAAAACCATAGACATGAACTTAAAATAGCAGAGTTTGAAGTTTTTATTTTATAAAAAAAAACTGGTTTCTTAGTGCTTTGTATCATGACACACATATGACCCAAAAATCCATTCTGAACAGTGCAATAAGGTGGCAGGTTCCATTAACACCAAGTATTCAGCAAAAGGGGTCGATATAAAAGTTATTTAATTTAAATATATGCTTACTTAACAAATAAGAGCTGTTTAATTGACTGCTGAATGTATACTTTGTTAGCGACCTGAACAATGTGGACATGCCTACTGATATAAGTGGAGAAATTGTAGGTAGTCAGAATAGTTTATTCTACCCTTTTACAATATAAGCTCGTTCGATATTAATGTAGATTGAACTTGGCCGCTGATAATTTCCTACCATCATTCTACAAATCAGTGGGGACATAAAAACAATAAACATTTTATCAAAACACTTCTGTTTATTTTCGCAGCTTAGTTTACTTAAAATCATTTAGTTGAGTATTACTTAAAATGTCCAAGCATAGACTCGGCTTTACTGAACTTCTTATTCATGAAAACACCCAAGTTTCAGAGCACATGAGATGCTAAGGGAACAAATTCGAATCAGTATCGTATATAACTACACCAAGTGGATCCACGAATATAACTTCATAATCATGAATAGAATATTGTGTCCATTTATTCACGTGTACGACCAACCAGTGTTTCACACTACATAAATTAAACTTAAGCATCTGGGAGCTGATAATGTGGCTCTATCCAATTTTAACTGAAATCGAAGTAACAAATCCAAGTGTTTGAGACCCCCAAATCCATCAAACAACCATAACAACCCAGGTTTAACTAATAAATTCAATAAAGTTACTAAAATTAAAATACTTAAATCCAGATGAAATCGTGAGTCTAATAACTCACTATTATATCCATTTTAATTGAAATCAAATTGCTTGAAAACACGATTAACCGTGAGTGAGATAACTCACCTTTTAACGGCAAGCGATGGGTGGTGGTTCCAGCGCGAATCTCGAGGCGACGGCGACGAGGTGGTAAAACACAAGTGATTTCACCGACGGTGGATCCCCAACGTCCCAAGCCTCGCGTTTTGAAGCAGCAGCTCCAGGTGAGCTTTTCGACGCTGCAATTGTTCGGAGTAGGCACCGACAAGGCGTTGCCGCTCAGGCAAGCAGAGGAGGGAGGAACGGATTTTCGATTTTTAGTGAAATAAGGATTCGGCTGTTTAAAATTATAAAGGGAAAAACTATTTAGGGGAAAGGCGATTGTTATTGAAGAGAGAGGAGCGATTTAGCTGTTAAAAGAATTGAGGAGGGGAAGGTTTTCAGTTGCGGTGGCCATGATTTTCATCCTTAAGGGATTGAAATTTTCTGAAGGAAAAATGGAAGCGAGATGATTTTTATAGAAGAAATAGATTAAGGATAAGAACAACGTTATATCGTAGACTTTAGGATAGCTGGGATTATCAGTTATAGGTCGGTGTGATTTTAACGAAGGCAGGTTGTTTCTATGTACGAATTACTTGGTGCTGAAGGAATAAGAAGGTGAACCCTACGTAATTTAATTCTATCGCAATTTTCGTTACACGTTTTATTTTTGTTTCCTCACAAATGAACTCTAGACACTACGAAATTTGAAGTGCAGCTCTATTTCCACATTCTGAATATAAAAATATTTATTTGGTCAAAATCCGACACCGTTTACACAACGTTGATATTTTAAATTCAGCTTACTGTCGGTTTATATGGGAATTACGCCTACCGCCAAAATAACTCTGGTTGGTTTCAAATTCAAAATATAGCAGCAATTAATTATACGTATGTAAATAAAAAACCGTTTTATTACAAACCGAGGTTGTTTAAAAGTTAATTATAAGGATTATAATTTACCAATGTAATATCTATAATTCAAATAAATAGAATTTTCGATTCATTTAACATTAAATAACATTTATTTTAAATTCGACCATAAATATTAAATGCTCAACTATCCATTCTTAATTAAATATTGATTTCATTTTACACAAAACCATTAATTCGATTTTTAGCTGCTACTCAGGTATCAATATAAAGATTGTAAATGATCAAATCTTTAATTGATTTTATATTACAGTTGTCAAAAAATTTGGGTCATTACAGAAGGGTGTTAAGCAAGAGAATAAATTCTCCGCTACCAATCAAATATATATTTAATAGAGATCAATAAACACAGAATAAAATCCAATGTCAGACACACATCCATTTAATAGTTCGTTTTGGGTTTGAACGAAACCGAGGGCACCTTATTCCTCGTCCCATATGTCCAATACAGGAGAGAGGTCCTCGCATATCCGATCGATCTCCAAGTACGTCTGGACGATCACCACTTATTACCTTTTCTTGGGTGTACAGCCCAATCAAGGCATCAGTAATCATCCAAATGATGTGAAGACCTCCGTTCTTCAACCACCGTCTTCATGGTCAACTTATCATCGAATCAGTTATTCAGAATTGTTATAAACCGGACCTTTCTGAATAACTCGCGTATTTTATAAACAAGTGCTATAAAATCACAACATACACCTCAATCCAATTCTGAATATTCTTTTATTCAAATATTCATATCCTTTGAGAAAGGTTCCCATTAGTTTTATCAAAGATAAATTCTTTAAATTTATTCTTTAATCTTCTTTTGGATATCAATTCAAACCAAATTAAGGTTTATGCAAACTAGTCGGGATTATCAAGCCTTACCTAAGTAATCATTTATTTAATTTCCCAATCCCAACCTATTCATTACATGGGGCAAAACTGGTAATACTCCATATCTAACACCACAGTGTTATCGGTAAAATTAATTACCATTTCACGTTCAAATCTAATTAAAGATTTAACTATCGCCTGGAGTAAAACTCGTGATACTCCATTCACGATCATTTCCCAAATTTGATAATTTAAATTATCAATTCACATTTCAATCTAATTAAAGATTCATTAAAACTCCACTTAGTTTTAATCTTCCCAAAAATCAATATTAATGATTATTTAACTTTGGGAAATCAAACATGTCGCCTTGATAATCTACACTATACCATTGATTTCTGCCGATATATAACCTCTGAGCTCGTATGTCTCAGAGAAGAGTGTTAAGAAAGAGAATAAATTCTCCGCCACTAAAAAGATATATATTTAGCAGAGATCAGACATGTAATCCTGTCTTTAACTGGGTTAAAGACCTAATGTCATTTAAAACACGGTTCACGATAAACCCAAAATCACATTCCATTAACCATGGAATCTTCACGGAAAATAGATCAATATATAATCGATATCAATTTCCGTATCCGAAAATAATATAAATGGAATAACGACAAAGCCTTTTAAATTCCACATATATTGCTCTACACAACCATTAAGCTAAAAAAAATCCACATATTAACAGTCTTCCTCCATAGAAGCTCACTTCAATTATTACTAAATCGAATTCCATTCAATTCCAATTTAATATATTAAGTTGGAAAACTTTACTTTGGAAAATTCCATTAAATCTTAATAAAAGATTTATAAATTCCAAATCATCTCTTCACTGTTAATTGGGTTAAAGAACAAGTGTTATTTAAAACATCGTTCACGATAAACCCAAAAATCCAATTTCAATTCAATTCCGATTAAATATTAATTAATTGGTAAACTTGTCTAAATCTTAATTAAAAGATTTATTCTTTTCACAACTGGGTTTAAGAACAGTGTTAATGAAGACACCATTCATGACAAACCCAAAATTCAATTTGGTATTAAATACAAGGCTCTAAATAGAAATTATATCGGCTTATATTCAATATTAAATTCTGAAACCAAAAAATATCGTATTGGAAATAACGATATAAAATATATCTTCGAAATTTCCATAACAATATGTGTATAATTAGGAAATCCAATACCGAAATATTCCAAAGATTATTTCCATTCCAAATCCATTCTAATTTGTTCATTGGAAATTTATGGTTATATCAAAACCATTCACAAATCCAATTTATTTTATTTAAAAATTATTGGAATTCAAATCTAGTTAATAACTAGTTCATTTTGATAAAAATATATTTTTATCCTTACAAACATGGAATTTTTCATCCAAATTATTTGCAAATCATTTATTATGATTTTACACAAATTATTAATATTTTTAATAATTTTATTAAGGCCCATTCAACCGATTTCCAAAAAGGTCATCGAACTGCACTTACAACGACCTTTTCCAAATTTGATTTGAACATAATTCCAAATCTAACCGTTAGATTTCAAATCTCTTATATTCATTGGAAAGCCCTTTTCGATACGAACCCAACGGTTCCAGTTTTAGGAGAATCCGATGATCGGGTCTTCCGCAATGTCAATTCGAAGTCAATGGTCGAAATTCGCGAATGGTCGCGGCGCGACGCGTTCTATTTAGGCCATTTAATATATATATATATAATATATATTATATATATTTTGTCGATTTCCTTTTAAAACATATTTTATAAATCGTTTTAACTTTGTTTTAAAACCGATTCCAACTTCATTTTCAATTTTAAATCAAAATTGAATATTCTATATTATTAATATATAAATGATAATATTTTCAAAACATCAGATTTTGAAATCACTTCCTTTTCGATATTTATTATAAAAATGAATAAAATCGATATAAATATCACTCGCATTAAAATGGCGCAAATCAAATTAACACGGCTTCATATATTTCAATTCATTCGTGTCCATCCAAAATCGAACATCAAAATCATAATTTGATCCTTTACTGAATATTATTTTAAAATATTCATTATTTTCCAAATTTGAATGAGACCCAATCAATTACCATATAATATTATTTACATGGAATCCATACAATACATGTATATAACAACAATGATAAACAATCATCCATCACCCAAAGTGCATTCTTCACTGCATAAGCATTAAATATAAATAATTAACGCTTACAACAGTCTGTCAACCAATCGATTGACATACAACTAAACAATTGGGATTAGTGTATGTCAAATATCATCCCAATACCCGTGTGGGGTTTCAACCAACAAATAGTGAATAATATTTGTGCAGTTGGGCGATGTGTAAAATATATCGTCCCAATCAATGTTAGTCGAATGAGTGTACATAAACAAATCATTCAATTTGTAAATGAATATTTATTTTCATTTCAGGCGAACTTTATGCCGTTCATATATGCATTAAAAATTACATTTTTAACAATCAAATATTTTATTCAATACGTGAATATTTTACATAGTTATTCATTCAATAAAAATTATATTTTTATTGTTCTAACATTTTTAAAAAAAATTGGCAGCATAACGGCGCGATACTAGAACCGGAATAAGGTCTAGCCTTATCCCTCGCCTAATACTGGCTCGCGCTAAACACAAACCAAATTCAATCAATTCCATTCCCATATGAACCCAAATTCAACCAATTAAATCAATCATAACAAACAACCAAACATCCATGGCTTCAATCAAAGGTGTCGGGTACTACTAAGCACCGTCTGCATCCTAGTATATGTTTAACGATAAACAAAATTAGAGTGAGAAGTTCTCACCTTTGGTCCGCCAGTGTTATTTTTGAATTTCTGAACAGTTTGGATTTGCCCAAAATTCCAACGCAATCTTTTCACGTTGTTCATAGTAAAAATCACATTTTTAATATGATGTTTATATATTTAAAAATCACATTTTTAAACCTTTCTATATATATTAAAAATCATATTTTTATTCCGATGCTATCTCATAATAAAAAAATCACATTTTTATTTAAAGCTTTATATAGAAAAAAATCACATTTGTATATGCTATTCATATATATAAAAATCAAAATTTTTATTCGCTATTTATATATATATATATATATATATATATATCAAATTTTTATTTCAAAACCACATATGTAAAAATCGCATTTTTATTTCAAAACCACATATGTAAAAGTCGCATTTTTTATATCGCTATATATATATATATATATATATAAAAGATAACATTTTTATATAACCAAAAATCGAATTTTTATCCAACTAAAAATCGTATTTTTTTCTAACTAAAATCGAATTTATATCAAACTAAAAATCGAATTTTTATCTAACAAAAATCGAATTTTTATCAAACTAAAAATCGAATATTTATCTAACTAAAAATCGAATTATTTCTTTATCACAAAGGATTTTATATAAAAAACATATTTTTATATCTCTACTATACATGTAAAAATCACATCTTTATATTCATAAAAATCAAAATTTTGATTTAATAAAAATCACATCTTTATATTATTAAAAATCACATCTTTATTTTATTAAAAATCACATCTTTATTTCTATGTTACACATATAAAAATCATGTTCTTATAACGCTACTGTATATATAAAAATCATATTTTTATTACAAGGTTATTTAAATAAAAATCACATTTTTAATCAAATGTATTTCATATAAAAATCACGTCTTTAATCTAATAAATAAATAAAAATAACGCCTTGAATCTAATAAATAAATAAAAATAAAAACTCATCGGCGGACGGAGCGGGGTGGTGGCAGCCAGTCGTGGTGGAGGCGAGGGTGTTATTTGCAAATGTAGAAAGCAATAAAAATCATTTTTTTATTTGTGGAGGGGCCACGGTCGGAGGTGGTTGGCCAGAGGGGTGGCGTTGGGCTGTGGGTGGAGACAGAGGGTTGCGTAGATGGTGGTGGCGCCAGGGATGCCAGCGTTGGCGGTTTTGGGTGAAGAAAGGGGTTTGGGGTTCAAGATGGGAGAAGGAGCGATGGGTTTAGGTGGCGGCGGCTGGAGGGTGACCGGGAGGGGCCGGCGGCTGTCTGGCGATGTTGTGGCAGAGGCGCGGTGGCCGGGGGAGCGGTGAAGTCGATCGATTGGGGGAGGATACGAAGGGTAGTGGGTTTTTTTCCTAAGAGCGGCGGGTTTGGGGAAAACAGATTTTAGGGTTTTAAATTTATATTTATATTTTTTTTCCATAAAATTCAAGTTTTTAATTCGAACTCCAAGTCGAACCCACCGACTGTCGTGCATAGCTAATTATCCCCTTTCCGAACACAATGGGATATGTCCCGTAAGCCAATTCGACCTTTCGACCAGTTTTCGTTAAAATTAAAATATAAATTAATATATTAGTCAATATTGATTTTAACGTGCATTTTAATTTACTGGGGCCACATACTGACTCCAATAATTACAGAAAAATAAATCTAGCTACGTTTGACGATACGGTCCTAACAAAACTAATTACGTTGAATTTGGAAACCGTTTGAAAAACGGTCATTTTCCAGTCGATTAAATTCAAATTGAAATTACCAAACACGTTTAAATTTACCACGCTCATATATTAATTCCAAAAATTATGAAAATTGGAATCTAGCAATAATTTGACATTCCGGATCCAATAAAAGTGGTTTCGTTGAAAACAGAGGTCGTTTGCAAAATGGCTATTTTAAGGGCTATATATTGTATAAAATATGTATATTCCATAGCGTCTTTCCTGAATTTTAAACTGGACATAACTTTTTATTCCTATTATGAAATCTGGATTTTCACATTCGTTGGAAAGATATTTTAAATAGATTCCAACGTTTCTGGTCTTACTGGAATCTGATTTATTTTGAATCCTGTACATTCGGTTAAAGTTCAAAATCAAATTTTCAAACTACCGCGCCATTTCAGGCTCGTTATATAATTAAAATAAATTTATATGTTCTAATTCCATTCAAAATAAATTTCTAGTCGTTATTAATTAAAATAATTCATTTTAAATATTCAAAATTCATTAAAATAGCCAAAATAAAAATTTTAAATTGGTTCTGATTTTCTGGGTTGTTACAATCTCCCCCACTTAAAATCTTTTCGTCCTCGAAAAGGAACGGAGTTGAAAGTTGTTTAACCAACCAACTCGACTTTCATTTTGGCTTTCATTCTTCAACTTTTCAGTTTCTAAGGATTTTCAAATTCTTCAAAAATTTGGCTAACACCCTAAATTTTTGAAAAATTTCGCCATAACCTCCTTTGTACAGGGAGACCTTTATAACCGCAACTAGCCACGCAGGGCCCTCCACAATCTAAAAGAAAAAGAGAAAGCCAAGCGGCTTGCCAATATGCTCATAAAATCATCCAAACCCAATAATTTAGTAAACATGTACCTATTTGTCGGGCATACAAATTGTAACACCCCACTTCCATTAATGTCACTCACAAAGGGAATGTATTAACTTCCACGGAGGTTATAAGTGAATATAGAACAGAAAAATTACAACAAGACAGATAATAAGTAGTACTTGGAAATCTAAAACTTCATTTTATTGCAGCGGAAACATGTTTATTACATCACAAAACCATTAATCAGAGTCAAGTACATTATCCATCTTCATAAAACAAAATACATAATCCCATTACACAAATAGCCATTAAAAAGATAACAAGCTGGACTTTACTTCAACGGTCCAAGCTTTCCAAGAGAGAGAAAGCAATCCAATCAAACTCCACTAGAGCTGGGCCCAACCTGAGGACCTGGAGGGGGAAAAAGGATAGAAATGGAGGGGGTCAGACATAAAGTCTGGCGAGTATGATAATTCTAACAATACTATTATCAAAATAACTAGACTAAGGCATAAGCTGGAAGACAAGTAAATGTCTATGAAATATTTGGAAGATAAAGATAGCGTTTAAGATAACGTTAAAGATAACGGTAAAGGCACACCTAATTACTAACGAATAATTACTACACTGCACCGCACATTACTACACTGCACCGCACCAGTCACCCTAAAGGTTGATCCCACTTGCTTCCCACAGAAACATATAAATAGCCTTACGTACCCCTAGCTGACTACATAGGTGCCGTCTGCCCCTATCTCTAGGTGTACCCCACTACCCACTTTCGATCGGCTCCCTACTCGTAGATACCCGTGCTGGCCCCACAGTGGGGTGTATCACTCCCCTAAAGTGGCAACCCGATACAACTTGAGAATGCACGGCTTATACCTACACGATGCAACAACGTCTTACCTACTAGCCCGGGTCCACACACGCATATGAAACCCGTTGGACTTGCGTTGTCACCGCTCCCCGTTTTGGCCTCTTATAGTCAAACCCAGTATGCGTGTCCCGTCCTCGACTTGGGTCGAGCCCACAAAGATACGTTTGGGATACTGGTTGAAATGGGCCCCCACAAGCTACCCACCTAAGCTTGTCACCACTAGTATATCCCACTTAACCCTCTTAGTCATGTTCATTTACATGTGTGTTTGGTTAAGTCTTACTAATCGTATTTCATGTGCCACTAAGGGCACCCACTAGATTCCCCATGCCACCCAAGGCACCTACTTAACCCCCATGTCCCACTTTACATGTTTATCTAGTTAAGTATTTCTTAATTCATTCAGGCCATAACCTCATAAAGACCTCTCACATTAGACTGGCATTTATGGCAGCTGGATATGCCGGGCGGGTCCGGGCAGTCTTACACCATAAAAGAGTCTAACCTTGTGTCTTTACAACTGTTATGCTTTAGTTTAGGCTTAGGACCTCTCACATTGGGCTGACATTTGTGACCACTGGATTTGCCGAGCGGTTCCGGGCAGGTTTACGTCACAAACGAGTCCAACCTCGTGTCCTAGGCATTGATTATCACTTATAATTTTTTACCTCCAGTTTTAATAATTCCCTATTCAAATAATTAATTAAGTCCACTTTAATGATGTCCATAATTGACTCAATTATGGTCATCCACTCATGGCATGCAAAATCATATCAATTGCACCCCAACTTCTTATTATTAAATCCTTAATATTACCCCTACCCCACGTTTATACGTTCGTTTATCCAACGCAGAATATACGTTAGACTCGAATAGTCTAACTCATAGCACAAAATAAATTATCACAACATATAAACAATTAAAATGAATCTAATCATAATAGGGGTGAAACTTGCATAAACTACCCATGTTAAGGATGTAAAGGTGTCAACTTGTTAAATGTCACAATTTACAGGATATGATCATACTCAAATTTATGTACAAACTTGCATAAGGGGGTTTTAGGCAACATAATGATGGTGTGAACTAGCATAGAATTTCACATATGTCATAGCATAATTCTAGATGTCATAATTCTAGATTAAAATAGAGGTCATAGCATATGTTCATAATCTCAACCTAAACTTTCATATGTGACTTGTCATATAGATTAACATAACCCAAATAACATTAACATCATGATGTGATTAACATGAACTAATTAGCATAAACAATAACATCATGACTTTAAAGCATGTATGATTTATCACAATTTAGCATAGAAACTCTCAACATACATAACATCATCATAGCATGATTTACAACATATAGGATACATAGCATAGGATTGATAACATACATGATAGCATAAAGTTTACAACAACATATATGACAATTCACATCATCTACTCATAATCCATTCATGACTTAACCTAATTAATTTAATAATAATCTTGTTAAGACTATCATACTCACAATTTAGAGAAGAAAAGAGTCTTGCTTTGCTTTAGAATTGAGTAGAATTAGTATTTGATTAGCTTTTCTTCCTTCTTAGTTGGCGGCGGCTCCACTGAGTTCCATGGCGGCGGTATGACGGTAGCTATTCTATTTTTCTTATGAATTAGGGTGAGAGACTACCTAGGTATTTATAGAGTTAGGATTTATTTTAGACCGTAAGATCAACACAGAACTAATCCCAGCCAACCAGACTAGGTCAAAACCCTAATGGGTCATCACTCAATCAAAAACAGGCTCGGTCAAAAACCCTAGCCGCCAGACCCAGGTCGACACTATAGTCGACCTGGGGGGGGCAGGTCGACACTAGTGTCGACCCCCCAGTCGACCTGCCTGGGCGGGAAAATTCCCGCCCAGCCCGCTTCTGCACTTTCAGTTTGAATTTTTGAATTTCCTGCGAGCTGTTTTGAATTTTCTGAAACTTCCGATGGCCATAACTTCTTCATATGAAGTCCAATTCACGCAAACTCGGACTCTATTTCGACCAGAATTCCGAGACGAACACAATGGCGCAACCCGTTTCCCACAATTCTCACATCTGAGATTAGTTATTCTTTAATTTGTGAATATTAATATTAACCGAATTACGGGGTGTTACACAAATTTTATTCCTTTGCTTAGCTTCCCTGCTATGACCTGTTCAATGTATATACATGTATATGCATGCATTTCGAATCAATTCTCCAATCAGTTCAATATTTTGATACAATTTGGCCTTGCCAATCATTCATCCTTTTATTGGTTTAATCGATCCAATATATTTATTAGTCAAACTAATAATCATACAATACAACCAGCAATCAATTAGTTGGTTAAAAATTCAAATTCATAACTTCGATATACATATACAAAATCATGTTTTTGATGCCAATTCACAACAATAACCCTATCTAGTTTTGGGTTCTCACATCAGTCAATTGGAAATATATAGATATCCCACTTTCGAGACTCGAAAATAAACTACTGATGCTACGTATCATCAGTAGAATCATCCCCGGGCGACTAGAGTGTAATTCTATATCTATCCAGTATATTTGAGGCTTCGTATATACGTAATTACGTGTATATTCAAAATCTTCATATACTCGATTGTCCAAATTCAATATAAAATAAATATTCAAATACATATTATAAGGTTTAAAATTTTCAAAACGAAATTTGTTTTCATTTTTATTTTAAAAATAACACTCTTCACACGTTCTAGGATATTACTGATCCCATCTCTAACGAGTCATTCTTATTGGATATTACTAATCCAATCTCTGATGAATTCTTTAGTTTGGTTCTAATGTGCCTTGTTCTCGAGCTTTGTAAACCAAAGCTCTGATACCAAGCTGACACGACCCACACTCGCCCTTTTGGGAAAGCCCAGATTGAGTTGAGAACACGGCAACGGAATACAAACAGAAGAACATTTCATTGCTTATTACAACAATTTACGTTAGAGTACAAGAATATAACAGAGTATGAATAAATAATATACATTTGACAAATATCAGAGATTCAAATACAAAGCAGCGGAAAATCAATACATAACATAGCTTAAAGAAATACACGGATATAGAGCATTCGGAATATAGCTCCAGATGTAAATCCAGGATCCTGGACAAATAGAAATCTGCAAAGCCAAAACTACTAGCTGCTAGTGTGGAGAATAGGGGCACCCAGAGTTTATGTTAAAACGATAAACTCCAGGTCAGTCATGTAACTGGTGTGAGAACTAAAATAGTTATATAAAACTTTACTTTAAAATAGAGTAAATCAAGCGACCACGCCGTATAACACGGAATGGGTTTCCTCCCAAGAATACCAGTGCATAAAACAAACAGCATAATGCTTTTTGGAAAAATGAAGCTATTATAAGACTCAGGTCCCATCACACAATGCAATGCAAGTCGGAGGATAGAGTTTTACCTTATAATAGCCAAACATGCTTGATACGTTTAAAACAAATCATTTTGATACTATTATAAGTGTTAAGTGTATAAAATAATTTCAAATATAAACGTATCGATCATAGAGGCATAGTACCCCATCCTACTATGTCGCCATACTAGTTCTACAATTAAAACCGAAATGTCACGTATTGGAATTTGGATTTCCGTCATGAGTTGAGGAAAGGGATGTACTCCTCACTGCTTCGAGACACTCTAGCAAATGCCTCGGGACTACACACTCTGGGCAACCCCTGGATCCTCTAAGGTTGGTCCTCTCTTACGTTTAAGGATTGGCAATTCCTGAACACACGTTTCCCCGTCCTATAGGACCTATCCATCGGCTCTGTAGTAACCGATATATCTGAGGCGCCTCGCTATCCATCATCCACATAGGTAAAAATATAATAAATGTCTGGGCTCCATACATGACACCACCCATAGCTAGAAAGAAACGTCATGTCCTCCTTGGATCCCTTATCCCGTTTTTGACTCATACCCAGGTGTGAGGCTTGCAAATTAAGGCTATACACAAAGCTATGCCTTTTAAGGTCGTGCTTTGATCATCAACCACAAGACTCTGCTTTTCAACAGAAGCCTTGATCATTTGCATCTCAACATGCCACACTGACAATTCACGCCATGCAACTAATGTCTATCGATATATAACCTCTGAGCTCCTACGTCTCAGAGAAGGGTGTTATGCAAGAGAATAAATTCTCCGCCACCAAACAGATATATATTCAATAGAGATCAATCAACATAGAATGAAATCCAATGTCATACACACATCCAATTAACAGTTCGTTCTGGGTCTGAACGAAACCGGAGGTACCTTATTCCTCGTCCCATATGTCCAATACAGGAGAGAGGTCCTCGTATATCTGGTCGATCTCCAAGTACGGTTGGACGATCACCACTTATTACTTGTCTTGGGTGTACAACCCAATTAAGACATCAGTAATCATCCAAACGATGTGAAGACCTCTGGTCTTCAACCACTGTCTTCATCATTGACTTATCGTCGAATCAGTTATTCAGAATGGGTATAAACTCGGCCTTTCTGAATAACTCGCGTATTTTATAAACAAGTGCTATAAAAACACAACATACGCCTCATTCCAGTTCTGAATATTCTTTATTCAAATATTCATATCCTTTGGGAAAGGTTCCTATTAATTTTATCAAAGATAAATTCTTTAAATTTATTCTTCAATCTTCCTTTGTATATTAATTCGAACCAAACTAATGTTTATCCAAACTAGTCGGGATTATCAACCCTTACCGAAGTAATCATTTATTTAGTTTCCCAATCGCAACCTATTCATCCCATGGAGCAAAACTGGTAATACTCCATATCTAACAACACAGTATTATCGGTAAAATTAATTACCATTTCGCGTTCAAATCTAATTAAAGATTTAACTATCGCCTGGAGTAAAACTGGTGATATTCCATTCTCGATCATTTCCCAAATTTGATAATTTAAATTATCAATTCACATTTCAATCTAATTAAAGATTCATTAAAACTCCACTTAGTTTTAATCTTCCCAAAATTAATATTAATGATTATTTAACTTTGGGAAATCAAACATGTCGCCTTGACAATCTACACTGTACCATTGATTTCTGCCGATATATAACCTATGAGCTCGTACGTCTCAGAGAAGGGTGTTAAGCAAGAGAATAAATTCTCCTCCACCAAAAAGATATATATTTAGCAGAGACCAACGAATACGGTATAAAGGAATCAATGTCAGACATGCAATCCTGCCTTTAAATGGGTTAAAGAACTAATGTCATTTAAAACACAGTTCGCGATAAACCCAAAATCACATTCCATTAACCATGGAATCTTCACGAAAAACAGATCAATATATAATCGATATCAATTTCCGAATCCGACTAATAATATAAATGGAATAATGACAAAGCCTTTTAAATTATATATTAACAGCCTTCCTCCACAGAAGCTCACTTCGATTATTACTAAATCGAATTCCATTCAATTCTAATTTAATATATTAATTTGGAAAACTTTACTTTGGAAAATTCCATTAAATCTTAATAAAAGATTTATAAATTCCAAATCATATCTTCACTGTTAATTGGGTTAAAGAACAAGTGTTATTTAAAACACCGTTCACGATAAATCCAAAAATCCAATTTCAATTCAATTCCAATTAAATATTAATTAATTGGTAAACTTCTCTAAATCTTAATTAAAAGATTTATTCTTTTCTCAACTGGGTTTAAGAACAGTGTTAATGAAGACACCATTCACGACAAACCCAAAATCCAATTTGATATTAAATACAAGGCTCTGAATAGAAATTATATCGGGTTATATTCAATATCAAATTCTAAAACAAAAAAATATCGTATTAGATATAACGAATAAAATATATCTTTCAAATTTCCATAACAATATCCGTATAATCACAGAATCCAATATCAAAACATTCCAAAGATTATTTCCATTCCAAATCCATTCCAATTTGTTCGTTGGAAATTTCTGGTTATATCATAACCATTCACAAATCTAATTTATTTTATTTAAAAATTATTGGAATTCAAATATAGTTACTAACTAGTTCATTTTGATAAAAATATATTATTATCCTTACAAACGTGGAATTTTTCATCAAAATTATTTCTAAATCATTTATTATGATTTTACACAAATTATTAATATTTTTAATAATTTTATTAAGGCCCTTTCACTTGATTTCCATAAACGGTCATCAATCTGCATTTACAATGACCTTTTCCAAATTTGATTTGGACATAATTCCAAATCCAACCGTTAGATTTCAAATCTCTTATATTAACGGTTCCGGTGTTAGGAGAATCCGATGGTCAGATCTCCCGCAATGTCAATTCGAAGTCAATGGTTAAAATTCATGAACAATCACGGCGCGACGCGTTCTATTCCGGCCATTTAATATATATAATATATTTATTATATATATTTCATTGATTTCCTTTTAAAACGTATTTTATAAATCGTTTTAACTTTGTTTCAAAAACGATTCCAACTTCATTTTCAATTTTAAATCAAAATTGAATATTCTATATCATTAATATATAAATGATAATATTTTCAAAACATCAAATTTTGAAATCACTTCCTTTTCGATATTCATTATAAAAATTAATAAAATCGATATAAATATCGCTCGCGTTAAAATGGAGCAAATCTAATTAACACGGCTTCATATATTTCAATACGTTCGTGTCCATCCAAAATCGGACATCAAAATCATAATTTGATCCTTTACTGAATATTATTTTAAAATATTCATTATTTTCTAAATTGGAATGAGACCCAATCAATTACCATATAATATTATTTACATGGATTTCATACAACACATGTATATAACAATAATGATAAACAATCATCCATCATCCAGAGTGCATTCTACACTGCATAAGCATTAAATATAAATAATCAACGCTTACAACAGTATGTCAACCAATCGATTGACATACAACTAAACAATTGGGATTAGTGTATGTCAAATATCATCCCAATACCCATGTGGTGTTTCAACCAACAAATACTGAATAGTATTTGTGCAGTTGGGTGATGTGTAAAATATATCTTCCCAATCAATGTTAGTCAAATGAGTGTACATAAACAAATCGTTCGATTTGTAAATGAATATTTATTTTCATTTCAGGCGAACTTTATGTGGTTCATATATGCGTTAAAAATTATATTTTTAACGATAAAATATTTTATATGAATATTTTACATAGTTCATTCATTCAGTAAAAATTATATTTTTATTGTTCTAACATTTTTAGAAAATTTTGGCAGCATAGCGACACGATACTAGAACCGGAATAAGGTCTAGCCTTATCTCTCGCCTAATACTGGCTCGCGCCATAGACAAACCAAATTCAATCAATTCCATTCCCATCCGAACCCAAATTTAACCAATTAAATCAATCATAACAAACAACCAAACAATCATGGTTTCAATCAAAGGTGTCGGGTGCCACTAAACACCGTCTGCATCCTAGTATATATTTAATTGTAAACAAAATTAGAGTGAGAAGTTCTCACCTTTGGTTTCCACTCCGACAGTGTTATTTCTGAATTTCTGGATAGCTTGGATTTGCCTAAAATTACAACGCAATCTTTTTCACGCTATTCATGGTAAAAATCACATTTTTAATATGATGTTTATATATTTAAAAATCACATTTTTAAACCTTTCTATATATATTAAAAATCATATTTTCATTCCGATGTTGTCTCATAATAAAAAATCACATTTTTATTTAAAGCTATATATAGAATAAAAATCACATTTTTATTTGCTATTCATATATATATATATATAAATCAAAAATTTTATTCGCTATTCATATATATAAATCAAATTTTTATTTCAAAACCACGTATGTAAAAATCGCATTTTTATTTCAAAACCACATATGTAAAAATCGCATTTTTTATATCACTATATATATAAACGATCACATTTTTATATAACCAAAAATCAAATTTTTATCCAACTAAAATCGAATTTTTATCTAACTAAAATCGAATTTTCATCAAACTAAAAATCGAATTTTTATCTAACAAAAAATCAAATTTTTATCAAACCGAAAACCGAATTTTTATCTAACTAAAAATTGAATTGATTTTATCACAAAGGTTTTTATATAAAAATCATATTTTTATATCTCTACCATACATGTAAAAATCACATCTTTATATTCATAAAAATCAGATTTTTAAATTAATAAAAATCACATCTTTATATTATTAAAAATCACATCTTTATTTTATTAAAAACCACATCTTTATTTCTATGTTATATATATATAAATCATATTTTTATAACGCTACTGTATATATAAAAATCATATTTTTATAACGAGGTTATTTAAATAAAAATCACATTTTTAATCTAATGTACTTCATATAAAAATCACGTCTTTAATCTAATAAATAAATAAAAATAACACCTTTAATCTAATAAATAAATAATAATAATAATAAAAACTCACCGCATAGCTGACAGAGCGAGGTGGTAGCGGCCAATTGGTGGTGGAGGCGAAGGTGTCATTTGCAAATGTAGAAAGCAATAAAAATCGGTTTTTTTTTATTTGTGGAGGGGTCCACGGTCGAAGGTAGTTAGCCAAAGGGGCAGCGCTGGGCTGTGGGTGGCGGCAGGGGGTTGCGCAGGTGGTGGTTGGGCCAGGGATGGCAGCGTTGGCGGTTTTGGGTGAAGAAAGGGGTTTGGGGTTCGAGATGGGAGGAGGAGCGACGGGTTTAGGTGGCGGCGGCTGGAGGGTGACGGGGAGGGGCCGACGGCTGTCTGGCGATGCGGTGGCGGAGGCGCAGTGGTCGGCGGAGCAGTAGCGTCGATCGATTGGGGGAGGATACGAAGGGTAGCGGGTTTTTTTCCTGAGAGCGGCGGATTTGGGGAAAATAGATTTTAGGGTTTTAAATTTATATTTTTTTCTTCCATAAATGGCAATTTTTTAATTCGAACTCCAAATCGAACCCACCGACTATCGTCCATAACTAATTACCCCCATTGCCAACACAATGGGATATGTCCCGTAAGCCAATTCGACCTTTTCGACCAGTTTTCATTAAAATTAAAATATAAATTAAAATATCAGTCAATATTGATTTTAACGTGCATTTTAATTTACCAGGACCACATACTAACTACAAAAATTTTAGAAATATATATTTAGCTACGTTTTGACGATACGGTCCTAATAAAACTAATTTCGTCGAATTTGGAGACCATTTGAAAAACGGTCATTTTCCAGTCGATTAAATTCAAACTGAATTACCAAACACGTTTAAATTTACCACGCTCACATATTAATTCCAAAATTATGAAAATTGAAATCTAGCAATAATTTGACATTTCAGATCCAACAAAAGTGGTTTCGTCGAAAACGGAGGTCGTTTGCAAAATGGCTACTTTTAAGGGTTATATATTATATAAAATATATATAAATTCCATAGCGACTTTTCTGAATTTTAAACTGGACATAACTTTTTATTCCCGTTATGAAATCTGGATTTTTCACATTCGTTGGAAAGATATTTTTAAATTGATTCCAACATTTCTGCTCTTGCTGAAATCCAATTTATTTTGAATCCTATACATTCGGTTAAAGTTCAAAATCAAATTAACTACCGCGCCATTTCAGGCTCGTTATATAATTAACATAAATTTATACATTCTTATTCCATTTAAAATAAATTTCTAGTCGTTATTATTTAAAATAAATCATTTTAAATATTCAAAATTCATTAAAATAGCCAAAATAAAATTTTTAAATTGGTTCTGGTTTTCCGGGTTGTTACAATTGAACACCGATAATAGTGGTTCACCCAAAGTATAGTCATGCAAACAATCTTTGCTACTCCCATAATACTAGAAATCACCTGACTTTGGGAGGATTCGTTCGTCTAGTTTTCACATTGATCTGGTTTCAACAAGGAAACAATATCAAGCACCTGAATTCTAGTATTTTTACCTTACGAAACAATAATTTTTTGTAATCCAACAAGTCTCCTTTAAAACCATTATTCCTTTTAAATCATTCCTTCAGTTTCCATGTTGAACAAGTATTCAATCTCTAATATAAAACCGTAGCCTCTACCTTCCAAAACAATACATGCAACCGCACCCTGTAAGCTTCAACGTTGAAAATGTGCTCTCCAATCCTTGTGTTCGTGTATACCAAGTTATTTCGCTTCCATATATGCCAATCCAACAGATGTCGTGCCCGCCAAACAATCTTTCCCTTTAAATACTGGTGTCCGCATTTCCGTTTTCAGACCAAAACAAATAAGAAGAATTGAAACTTCATAAATTTATTAAAATAAAATTCTCAATGATAATTCAAGATTTTGAATTCGTTTGAATCATGAGTGAGGAGGCTTCACGCTAATATTCATATGGAAGGTTCGGCAACTTTTATTTTCGACCACATAACATACAGTATACGTTAAGAAATTTATCATGGGAAAATGGAGCATCAATTCAAAAATCTAGGCTTAGATTCAATTTCTTGGAGTACCTTAGCATCGGATGGCAATTTTTGAAAGGATTGCGTACCTTTTTGGTTCGCATGCTGTGCTCGAGCGACGAGATGGGTCTGGGAACCACGATGGGCAAAAGGGCATGCGGGATGGAGACTGTAGTGATGGGATTGGAAAGCTCGGAAGAGTGAGGTTAGTGGTTTTTTTGTTTGTGGAATGGTAGTGCGTAGAAGGTACGACGGTAGAAGGAAATATATGATAATGGGGCCACAGTAGGAGCTCACGCAAGAAGAAGATGGTGAGGACGTGTTAGCAGCGTATAAACGGGATTACGAGGTATAAACCATAATTAGTGATTAATTAGACAATTATATTATTTAAATTAAATCGGAAACTTATAAAATGAATAGCTTTCCCATATGTTAACCAAATTCAACAATACAGGATCCGCAGGGATCCCGTGGATGGAGGCTACACGTACAAACTGGATTGGAGTGATTTGGAGCTCGTTGGAATTTTTAGCAAGTTAAAATGTCTTATTCTTTTAATCAGAAATCAATCGTTATCCAACAATTACTGACCAATTTGAGTAAACTCACTAACTCTGCCTCGTTTATATTTTATACAAATGAGTTTTAAATTTATTTATAGTAGTTTTATACGGTGTGATGGTAGTTTGGATAAATGGTTGATACAATTGGTTGAAATGGTTGATGTAATTATATCGTTGATCGATTATTAGCTCTATTTACTATGATATTTCATATTGATGTGAAATTAATATTATTGATGTTGATTAACATCTGTGGATGCAGGGAAATAGGTTGGAGGGATTCAATTGGATTCCTCAACATTTATATTACTGTTTTCATTGATTGTGTTATTTGATGTTATATATAATTGGTGATTGATTAGGTTGTGTTTAAAATACCTTGACCCTAGAATTTTGGTATTTAAATATTTTCGAATATAGAAATGGAATTTGAGTTTTAAAAAGGAAATTTATTTTCAAAAATAAAAATTTAATTTCGAATAGAATTGGAAATATAAAACTGTTCAAATTAATAAATCAAGAAGTTGTTTATAAATGACTGTATAAATTAAGTGAATTATTTGTCATTGGATAAATTCAAATATAAATTCAAAATTTGAATCTATATTGAAAAGTGGAAAACGATTTTGAAACCAATATTTGAAAAGAGATTTGAACTTAGCAAATTATAAAGGTAATCATAAACGAGATGTAAATGATTGGAATAAACAAAAAGTTTTTTATGAACAAATATGAATAGAAATTATAAATAGAATTTGGGTTTAAGACATTATAAGTACGAAATCAAACTGATTTGATTATATATAAAAGAAATATATTCACAATTAAACTGAATAATAGTTTAAAGCAAATATTTTTCAAATGAAATATCTATAAAGGAAATTTAGATTTGAAATATGAATCCAGATTGGAACTTGAATGAAGAAAACGATGAGTTTTATTCCAAAATTTGGAATATGAAATAAATGGTGATAATGTTTTGTAGAGTGAAATAGTTATAAAGGGATTTGGTAAGGATTTGGAAAAGATAAATTCAAAAATGAATTTGGAATTTGAATTAACCTGGAATGGTAGATAAATTCCAAAGTTCGGAATATTTATCGAATATAGATTATTCGAAACGGAGTTATTTATTAAAAATTCGATTATATCAAATTCAGGAAAATAAATTTTACTTTCTATTTTAATAAAGATATAATTAATTAATTAAATGAATAAAAGTTATATTTTAAATTTTAGTATTTCAAAAACAGGGATTATAGCTTAATCGTTATAACCGATGATTTGCCTAAAGAGAAATGAAATCTCAAACTGAATTCGAGAGTGCGTAACATTGTTTTTCGTTTTTAAAATTTGAAATTGTGAGTCTTGTCTATTTCAAAGTTGAGAATGTTGTTTAGTTAAGGTCTGAGAGGTAATTATAACCCTGCTTGATTGACTTCATGATTAACTGAGGAATGAATAAGGTTCGGTAGCAAGATTGGTTAGGGATACGATTAATGAGTTAAATATAGTAACGATGTTTTATATAGCATCGGTTCAATCCAATAAAAAGCATTTTGGAAATGTTTTCTAAATGTAATCAGAAATATTTTCTAAGCATAGAAAATGGATTATTGTGGAAAATATAGAAATTAAGAAATGGAATTGGAAATGTTTCCCAGTATTAAAACATATATTTCTAAAATATAGAAATAAGAAATGTGTAGAGATGGAAATGTTTTCCGACGTTAATAACATATATTTCTTGGGATATGGAGAATAAAGAGTTTGTAAAATTTGGAAATGTTTTCCAAGAATATGAGAGACCGAATGAGTTTTATGAATTATCTGGGAAAAGATAAGTAGACGGGAAATTGGAAAAATGATAATTTAAAAAGAAATTGATTTTAAAGGGGCTGATGTAGTTTGATGGTTGATCAATAGAATTTCCATTTGAAAATAGGATTGTTGATCGTATGGATTTTCCTTTGATAGTTAAATCACCGGATATCAAAGTTTTTGTTTATCTTATACCTCCATTGCCAATACGGAGAGACCGGGATCAGGTTTAATATCTGAAAACCACTCCGTATTGGCATAAGCATTACGAATCAACTTGTGCTGAAGATAATTGAAGACGGATTAAAATGCAAAGGTTATTCTGTCAATCCTAGGTAGAAATTCCCAAGATGGATTAATAGAATGGTGCCTTCGGTTTGTCCAGTCCTAGGACAACGTATGGATGGATCTGACGATGTGGCATTCAAACTAAATGATGGCAAGATGTTTTTGAATATGATCGTGACCTCAAGCCTCATCACCCAGGAAATGATAGAAATCGGGCAGGCAGCATGGCCAAGTGGGTCATTCCCATTAGGGGTATTATCACCAGATCTAGAGAAAATTCATTTGCTTCTTATTCTATTCGCAGTTGTATGCTTTCTGTAACGGTTGCTTATCACAACCGTTGGTGATAATATGCTCGGTACACTCAAGTTAAATGAGTGACCAACCATGTGTGGCCGAGTTTCAAGATGTTCTTGTCAAACCCCAGTGTATCCCCTCTAGAGTATGCTGATCGGAAGGTGGTTCCATACCTTGTCATAGTCGGAATCCAATCTCCAATAATCGCCTTGCGGTTTTTGATTTTATATTATATACGGAGCGTGAGATGCAAGCATTCCGCTAGATTATGATTTATTTGCTATAGACACTATTATAATATCACCAGATTTGATATCAGAAATATATTGGGTTATCATAAGGTAAAAACCATCCATGTTTATGTGTGGATCGGTCTTACGATTATCATTGCTTTTGAAAAGGATATTTTAAAGTTAAACAAATGGTTGGAGTTTACTCACACTAGTCCCATGACCGATCCATAGTTTATTTTGTTTTGTTTTACCTAAATTCTTAGGTGCCCAAATTTATACAGGCAGTCAAGTAGTCAGGATTTTACAGATATACTTGGTGGAGTATGGAGCAGGAAGCTTCAACATTAGTTAGCTACCGTTTATTTCTGCTGTAATGTGTTGTATTGTACTCTTATGATGGTATGTATATATACAGTAGTCAAGTAGTCAGGATTTTATAGATATACTTGGAGGAGTATGGAGAAGGAAGCTTCAACATTAGATAGCTACCGTTTATTTCTGCTGTAATGTGTTGTATTGTACTCTGATGACGGTATGTATATATACAGTTACTGATTTGTATTTCCAAAGTTAAGCTATATAATATATTTTATTCGTTCCATTGTGAGATTTGTGTTCTTCATTTTCTTCTATTCTAGCTTTTCTTTCTTTCTATTTCTCATCCTCTAACTTCTTTTTACTAATGGATCGTATTTCTTTGCAATTTGGATTGGACGTGTGGTGAAAAAAGTCAACTCAAAGGGTATGGAAATTCGAGCCATTACATTAGGTATTAGAGCCACGTTGAGTAGTAACCTTGGCTTTGTGGCGTGACTCAATAGAGGCGGGGTGAGTAATACCCTAGACTGTGTTTGAGTATGAATATATGAGCGCGTATTTGTAAATTTGATATAAAAATTGTTTTGTATATTGTGTCGACTGGTTTGTTGAGTTGTTTATGAATTATGGTCGATACAGAATGTACAACTGTATCGATAGGTGTTTCTAAACTCTCGAACAAAGCAATTCGATATAGTATTGTTTTTAAATGGGTAAATAATTTTTTCTGCCCATAAACTATTTTTGACATAAAAAGAAAAATCATCTAAAATTATTGATTTCGTTGATTGTTGTTATAATGAAATGAGATTATAATATTGAAACGGTTATATATAACCAAATCGAATTTGTACAAGAATGGAGTATACAAATAAGCTAAATCAGAATTGGATTTAGATCAGAATAGTTGATTTAAATCCCGGATATTTTGAAAACATTTCTTGAAGTATTTCAAAGGTAGTATAATGTTAGTTTGAAGAATTCTTTTGAATGGATTCTGAAAATGATTAAGCACTGAACTCACTTCAGTCGTTGGAAAATAATTCCGATGATGATCCGGACATCAGCGGTGTTCAGTTCGAGTTTCGAAGTGATGGATTGCTGCCTTAAAGTTGGTTATGAATTGTTTTGAAGAAAAAAGATTTGATTTAAAATTCCAAAAGGGAATAAGATTTGATAATTATATAAATATATATGATTCTAAATTGATTTTGAAATAAAACCCGGGAATTTGAATTCTGTAATTTAAATTTAACTTAGGAAGTTAAATAGATTGAAATAGTGGAAATGAATCAAACAGATTAAAATTTAACTTAAGTTAAGATTAAATGAAGTTGGATTGGTTTAGAGATAATCCTGAATGAAATTGAATATGATAGGAAAGAGAAATATTGAGATTTGAGTTATTAAAATAAATTCGACTTATAGGAACCAAGTTGGATATATGTATTGGAGGCTGCTAATTGAAATTAAATTGTGAATAAAATTTAACTCAAGATGAATAAGCAGATTGATTTCTGAAATAAAATCAGATTTGAGTTTTGAAATGGGGATAACCGATTAGAGAAGTAAATATAATTGGTGGGTAGAACTTAATTTGGTTAAGTGAGTTGGATTGATAAATAGAGATTTGAATATGGTTGAATTCAAAAGGGTGGATTGATCTGTAATCAATTAGAATGGATAAATATATGTTGAGCGGGTATTGAATGGAAGCATATGCAAGAGATAAGATTTTACTCATCAAAAAGGTACGTGTGTAATATTATTTGGGTTTGAGGAGGCCTATATGGGAAACCGCTTGGCTTGTTGATTTTATTTTGGATTGGAAAAGGCTTAGATAGGTGGGTTGAAGTTGTACCCATTGAGCCGTGCAGAGGAAACACTGCTAAAAAATTTCGAACATTTAAGGAGTTAGAAAATTTTCGAAATTTTTGTTAATAGAAATAAAGTGGTATTTGGATTGAAACCAATTGGGTCAGTTGGAATTGAAAGTTTAGAAATGAAATATAATATTTTTAGTTAATTTGGTTTATAGCATTTTTCCTACCTTAGCAATTCCGGGGACAAAATTCTTTTATGGAGGGAGGAATGTAACGACCCGGATGTTTAGCCATTTAATTGTGAATATTTAAATTTTGTTTTAAATATTTTATTTGAAATATAAATCTATTTTATAGGGAAATTATTTAATTAAATGACAATAGAACGTATAATTTATAACATAATTTAAAAACGAGCTTGTAATGTCGCGGTAGTTCGTAATATAACATTTCGAACTTCAACTGAATATACATAATCCAAAATAAGTCGGATTTCTTTAAAACAATAAAAATATGAATTTTTTTTTAGCAAAAGATGTGTGATCTTCCAGAAGGAAGAGAGCACACATATATAAAATAAAATAAGGTGATACAAATATCCAAATACAGACCCAAGACAGGAGTCAACAAATAGGATTGTAAGGGATAATAGATAGATGAGTTCCGGCAAGGCCACCACCCATCATACTTCATTATCGAATTCCGGCAAGGCCACCACCCGATAAAGAAGTATATCTATTCCCATACATATAACAATCTAAGTGCAAAAACAAATGGTGTAACAAATCACCAAAAAATACAGACACTCCTACTCTTCATACACCAATATGCCCAAAGCAAGCCAACCATGTTCAATCCAAACAGCAAACCCAAAAGCACCACAGTGATATCTACAACCTGTAATCTGAAAAACTGAAGCAAAATTATCGGTAACTTACACATATATATGAGTATATGCCTATATATATATATATATATCCATATATATATATCACTATATATATATATATTGATATATATATATATATGCATATATATGAAAATTATATATATACATATATTGTGTGATTATATATATAGGCATATATCCATATATACATGTACAAAGCGAGGGACAAAAGAAACAAACAAACAAGCAAGAAGAAAGTGCCAAACCAAGTAAAAGGAAATCAGCAACCCAGACGAGGTCTATTGCATCTAAAATAACTATTAATACGAATGAATAAACTCAGATTAAATCTAACCTTAAACAAAAAACGCCCAAATTGCCAATCACCAAATAGTTTATAGTGCGAATTAGACATCCAAAACAGACAGAAATTAACAATGTTAATGACTAAATTATCCTTGGGAACAGAGATTGAATGAAAGATTCTTTGGTTCCTCTCAACCCAAATGAACCAACTTATGAATATTACTAAAGAATCCAATATGTATTTCTGTCTAGAATTGTAGCGTAATCTATGACAATTCCAATAATCTAAACAACTACTAAAGGAATTAAAACAATCAAAAGTAAAAATCCTTATAATCATGTTGAAAATAGAGAAGGTAAAATAACAAGAGAAAAATAAATGATCGACATCCTCCTTTCCATTATTACAAAAACAACACTTTACATCTAAAATCACATTCTTCCTTTTTAAAAGCTCAATCGTATTAAGCTTCTTATGAATGATCAACCACATAAGAAACTTAGCTTTTGGTGTAGAATTAGATTTCCAAAGAAATTTAAAGGGATAAAATGAAATACCAGAAAAATTAATGAATCTATACATAGAATTAACGGTGTAAACTAAATTCTTATCTAAACCCCAGGTAATAGAATCACAATTCTCATCCAAATGGTACAAAGCTAACTTAGCTTTAAGTAAGGACAATTGTCTTAATAAATCTTCTTCTAAAATATTATCGAAGGAGAACTCCCACAGAGGATCTAAATCCAGTTTGTAAACATCCTTGATTAAAGCATTCTTAAATCTACTAATGTTAAAAAGCTTACTAAACTCAATTTTTAACGGCACTCTAGAAATCCATGCATCGTGCCAAAAATAAGTAAGGTTTCCTGAATGAACTAACACTTTGCAACGTAAATTCAAAAATTCAAAACAATTCAAAACAGACTTCCAAAAGTGAGATAACCTATTATCCCAACCACCACTATTTCCAATAAAAAACTCTCCTCTAGAATAATAAGATTTGAAAACGATAGACTTCCAAGAAGCCTTCACTTCTGGACATCTATATTTCCATAACCATTTAGCGAGCAGAGAAGAGTTAAAATTATGTAGATTTATGATCCCCAGACCCCCCTCATTCTTAGGTTTACAACACATTTCCCAATTAACTAGACATTTATAACCTCTACAACTAGAATCACCATTCCAAAGATAATTACGCCTAAGCCTATCAATCTTCTCAATGACCCATTTAGGAAATCGATGAACAGCCATCCAATAAGAGGGAATAACTGAAAGGAACGAATTGACTAGAACTAATCTACCTGCTCTAGACAGGAATCTATTGTTCCAGCTAGAAAGTCTATTACTAATCTTATCAATAATGACTATCCAATCTTCCTTCTTAAGCTTCGAAGGTCTTATCTTAAAACCTAAATAGTCAAAAGGAAATTTCATAATCGAACAGTTCAAAGTGCTAGCTACCAAAGTTTCAACATTGTTAAAATCATTAAGGACCATCACGACACTTTTATCAAAATTAATTCTAAGATCAGATAACATCTCAAAACAGTAAAGAATAAACTTGAGAGCAACAATATGCTCAGACAAGTGGGAAGAAAATAATAATGTATCATCTGCAAATTGAAGGAGCGATAATTCATTATTAAATTCCTCATTCCCAACACTACCTAGGACACCTAATCTCCCAGCTCTCTTTATAATTCTAGAGAAGACATCAACCGCTAAATTAAACAGAAAAGGCGATAAGGGGTCGCCTTGTCTAAGTCCCCTCTTGGATTGTATCTTCTTACCCACTACCCCATTCACAACAATGTTGGAACAACCAGACCTGAGCAATAACAAGATCCAGTTAGTCCATCTAACACTAAAACCCCTCGCGAGACATAATTCGCATATAAAATCCCAATCAATTGAATCAAATGCCTTCTCAAAGTCTAACTTCAAAATGGCACATGATATATTATTCTTACAACAGACATTAATGAATTCCTGCACCGTTGCCACTCCATCCACAATATTTCTACCCTTAATGAAAGCAGTTTGGGAGCAATCAATAAGTTCGTTCATCTTGCTACTAAGCCTATTCGCTAGGACTTTTGAAATGATCTTAACAGAAACATTTATAAGAGAGATTGGCCTAAAATCCTTTAGAGAATTGGCTCCCTCTCTCTTATGAATAAGGATGACGTTAGCAAAGTTAAAACTACCTAAACGCAAATCACCACTATAAAATTCGTTAAATAAGTCAATAATATCAGACTTTAAGACTTCCCAAAATTGCTTGTAAAAATTAACAGAAAAACCATCAAGCCCAGGAGCTTTTTCACTAGGCATATCACTAATAGCCTTCCAAATCTCCTGCTCAGAAAAAGGTTCATCTAAACTATCAAGATTAATCCTAGTTTCATAAGGATATAAATCATTCCATCTAACATTTATTCTTCTCTTAATCTTAGAACCAAAAATCTGCATATAGTAACTGGTAAAAGCTTCGTTTAAATCCTTTTGAAGAGTCAATTCCACATCATTGACAATAATTGAATGAATCATATTATCGCGTGTCCACTTATTCACCACATTATGAAAAAAAATCGTGTTATTATCCCCTTCCTTAATCCATTGAATACGAGATTTTTGCCTCCACATAACCTCTTCTTTTTCTAAGATCTGTTTGAGATCATGTCTAAGGTTACAATATTTATCCTTCTCAATGGAATTAAGGATCCTTGACTCACTAATTTTATCTAAATCTAACAACCCACACATAATCTTGTTCTTCTTAACTCTTACACTACCAAATACGAATTTATTCCAATGCTTAAGGAAAAACCTTAACTTACCTAACTTAGAAACAAAGATCTTTGCACTATTACCCCTATATACATTATTAAGATAAAACAAGGACTTCCACTTAACAGAAAGAAGGTTAGTGAAACTAGAATCAAGTAACCACATCTTTTCAAATTTAAAACTGCTACTAATAGAAATATTCGAATCACACGTAAGAATGATAGGACAATGGTCAGAGTGCAAGAAAGGTAAGCCCTTAACTCTACAAATCGAAAATCTATCATCTACCTCAGAATTAATAAAAAATCTGTCTAATAAAGCGAAAGAAGGACTATCACGACCATTCAACCAAGTGAACGATCTATTATCCATAGGAATCTCTATCAAATTATTGTCTAAAATAAAGTCGTTGAATTCCTCCATATCAGAGAAATCTCCTTCTCGAGGTGATCTCTCCCCTAGAAATCTAGTGACATTGAAATCCCCCCCCCCCCTACAATCCAAAGATTGGGGGAAATATTCCTAAAATTAGTAATTTCATCCCACAAGATTCTCCTCTCAATCTTTGTGTGGGGACCATACACATTAGAGATGCCCCAGGAAGAATTATCAATAAGGGATGCTAAAATAATGTGCAAAGAATGTAACATAGTAAACTCCTGTACTAATCTATATTGGTTATCTTTCCAGCCAATCATAAGTCCCCCAGCAGTACCAATAATCGGTAGACAAACCCAATTACGAAAAATGGACCCACCTAATCTAACATAAAAACTAGAATCGGGGCACTCAATTTTTGTCTCTTGAAGCAAGACAATATCAATGTGATAATCTCTAAAAAAAGTCCTAACTTTAGCACATTTTTTAGGGTCATTTAAACCCCTTACATTCCAGCTAACAATCCTCATCTACGCAAGGAAGAAACTCTCTCTAATTCCCTACTCCTAATATACTCAGCATCAATCTCAATATCAGAAAAAATAAAGGCAGTATCATTAGCAAGCTGAAATAATTGACTAGACGAAAGGCTACCTAAAGCAAAAGGGGTATAATCACTACCAAAAGTCGGAGGCATACCTGAGCCCAAATCCAAACTACCACTACTAGTATTCGGATTCAGGAGCTTACCTCGAGACGAGGAGGAACCATATCTGATCCTAGCACTACGCCGAATCAAACCTGAACTGGGCAACACTCTCTTGTGTCTCCTCTTCCTGGCCGAAGGAGTAACAACCTCGCTACTCTGAGTAAAACCATCACTAGATTCTCTCAATCCCGTACTATTTACTATACTGAAGTCAAAAACAGCAACAGTCGCGGAAATAGGCTTAATATACACCAAACGAGATACACCATGGCTCGGTCTCAAGAACAAAGAGAAAAATCTCACATCCATCTTGCTGATCGACACCGAACCAGCATCCCTATCCCACAAAAACGAAAAACCATATCTGTCCGATCCTCCCAGGCAATTACTTCCTCTATTTCCACCCGTCATTTGCTCACCACAACCAACAATTTGCTGGACGTCCCCCTCATCCAATGCATTCATGCATAATTCCGCAATGGTACAAATCAACATTTCATTACAATTATATGAATTAGTCATAGAACATTCACCATATTTTATTTTCCTGTTAAAGTGCCTAGCAACTTTAGCCTTTCCAACTCTGACACCTTTATTCTTTAATGAAGAATATGAAAACTCTTTATTTAGCACCGAGACCTCAACTGGTATTTCCTGAAAAGAGCCACCTTCCTCCTCGTAATTCTCCAAACAATCGAATTTGTTCAAAAGAGGAATATCATCTGCCACTTTCCAAACATCCCCCGCCCTAAAATCTGAAGTGGATGAAGTATACCCTCCATCATCAGCGACATTATAATCTCTCCTATCGATCAGGTCGTCTCCAGTCATCCAGTCTCTCATCCAAACTCCCTTCCTGACCAAACAGTCAGTAACCCGAGGGTTTACTTCAAGTCCCCTACAATACAACACCTCAGGGTCATTCAGCATAGGGTCAATTCGCCTCAATTCCCAATCAAACTCAACTGAAACCGCCAACATATCATCACTAAATCTCCCAACATCATCAGTCCAAACCAACTCCTCAGCCTGGGCAATATCCGATTGTGATATGTCAACCTTTTGTAAAGTCTGCTGGTCAGAACTCATGTGAAGATGATCCCAATTTGTAGGATTCTGAGATACACTGAAACTTCTATCGCAATTTATAGCAGTATTAACAACATCAAAGTGTTTCAACATCTCATTCAATATCAGTCCAGCTTTCTTCTTATTGCTTGAGATCGAATCAGCAAACCATCTGCGAAGCTTCAGTAAATTCAAACAGAATGAAAAAGCATGCTCCTTCCTACCTAACGGTCGAGGCAGTGGGGGAAGATAACAGAACTGTCTTTCTTCTTTCTCCACAAGATTCCATCAAGAAGTCCTTCTAAATGCCATCCCAACAACAATAACGAGTATGCCCCTTCGCTTGCATTTTCAGAAAAATCCACATTAAAAAGATCCGATAACACAATTATGTTCTGACATATTCTCAAACAGTTGTAGTGCAGTAAATCTAATGTTGTTTTCCCTCTAAGTCTCACTGAACAGTTGATCTTACGGTGACCTATTCCTCCACAGTAAAAACATCTGATACCATTACGACAATCTTTCGCAAAGTGAAAAGCCTCTCCACATTTGAAGCAACATCTATCACTAATCTTTTTATTATGAAAAAGATTTTTACTCATAGTTGAATTCCAACCCGAGAAAGAAGGAATCTTTCTAACCAAATCAGCATAGGAGATCGAGTGACAAGGATGCACTTCCTCTATTTGCATTCGATTATTTTCCATCTACCTCACAAGACTGCGATTTTTCAAACCCTCGTGCGAGTAAATATTGAATCCATTTGCCCTCGAAACAACAGAATTTCCAAGAATTAGGGTACTGCAACTACTCGCAAAATGTCTGAGAACTCCACATCGATAACACCGAACGAGTTGATTGTTTGATGACGAAGACAATAATGGACGAGAGAAACAACTCGCCAAATTCCTCTTAACATTCTGATCAAATTTAGACGATTGAAGAATTGGGTAAGATGTATTCCAAGAAGATGTATTCCAAGAAGAAGACATTGTATTCTCTTTCATACGTTTCAGGAAAAAAAATTGAATTTATTAAACTGTATCTTTCTAATGTAAGTGAAAAATTGAGATTTCGTTTTATAGGTTGTAAGTTATGTCCAAATTAAATTTTCAGAAAGTCACTGTGGAGTCGTGTATAAGCCATAGTGGTTTATTTAATATAATTAAATATTGGTTTTGAATTTGGACAAGATTTTTGAGATGTAGTTGTAATTTAATTTATAGAATTTTTCTTTAGTTTTTATTTTGAAAAATAAGCAACTTTTTATTTGAAGTATTTTACACCCTATATCAGCATTTTGGGATATCACAATATAAGTTAACTTGTCTATATTATTATGTTTTTGGGATCATGGCACATCGCTTGATACGATAGTATTTTTATTTTTGTCCGTGGCAGTTCGTACGCATTTTCACGTAGCACTATACTGTTAAACTTCATTTTTATAAAATATTAATATATATATATATAGAAGAAAAAAAGACACGTTACTCAAGTTCATAATGTCAATAACAAAGTAAAGAGTCTCTCGTTCATGGTTGCTTTGGTATAGATCTTCGTTTACTATTGCAAGCTCTACAAAATCTACTGAACACCGATAATAGTGGTTCACCCAAAGTATAGTCATGCAAACAATCATTGTTACTCCCATAATACTAGAATTCACCTGATTTTGGGAGGATTTGTTCGTCCAGTTTTCACATTGATCTGGTTTCAATAATAAACAATATCAGGCACCTGAATTCCAATATTTTTACCTTACGGAAAAATAATTTTTTTAATCCAACAAATTTCCTTTAGAACCATTATTCATTTCAAATCATTCCTTCAGTTTCCACGTTGAACAAGTATTCAATCTCTAATATAAAACCGTAGCCTCTACCTTCCAAAACAATACATGCAGCTGCACCCTGTAAGCATCAACGTTGAAACCGTGCTCTCCAAGCCTTGTGTCCGTGTATACCAAGCTATTTCGCTTCCGTGTGTGCCAAGCCCACAGATGTCGTGCCTGCCAAACAATCTTTCCCTTTAAATACTGGAGTCGCATTTCTGTTCCCAGACCAAAACAAACAAGAAGAATTGAAACTTCATAAATTTTTTAAAAATAAAATTCTCAATGATAATTCAAGATTTTGAATTCGTTTGAATCGTGAGTGAGGATGCTTCACGCTAATATTCATATGGAAGGGTTCGACGGCTTTTATTTTTGACCACAAAACATACAGTATACGTTAAGATATTTATCATGGGAAAATGGAGCATCAATTCAAAAATCTGGGCTTAGATTCGATTTCCTGGAGTACCTTAGCATCGGATGGCAATTTTTCAAAGGATTGCGTACCTTTTTGGTTTGCACGCTGTGCTCGAGCGACGAGATGGGTGTGGGAACCGCGATAGGCAAAGGACATGCGGGATGGAAACTGTAGTGATGGGATTGGAGAGCTCGGAAGAGTGAGGTTAGCGGTGGTTTTTGTTTGCGGAATGGTGGTGCATAGAAGGTACGATGGTAGAATGAAATATATGATAATGGGGTGGCAGCAGGAGCTCACGCGAGAAGAAGATTGTGAGGACGTGTTAGCAGCGTATAAATGGGATTACGAGGTATAAACCATAATTAGTGATTAATTAGACAATTATATTATTTAAATTAAATCGGAAATTTATAAAATGAACAACTTTCCCATATGTTAACCAAAATCAACAAAACAGGATTCGTTGGGATCGTATGGATGGAGGCTACACGTACAAACTGGATTGGAGTGATTTGAAGCTCGTTGGAATTTTTAGCAAGTTAAAACGTCTTATTCTTTTAATCAGAATCTATCGTTATCCAACAATTACTGACCAATGTGAGTAAACTCACTAACTCTTCCTTGTTTATATTTTTATATAAATGAGTTTTAAATTTATTTATAGTAATTTTATAACATGTGATGGTTGTTTGGATAAATGGTTAATATAATTGGTTGAAATAGCTGATATAATTATATCGTTGATCAATATTAGCTCTATTTACTAAGATATTTCATATTGATGTGAAATTAATATTATTGATGTTGACTAACATTCGGGATGCATGGAAACATGTTGGAGGGATCCAGTTGGATTCCTCAACATTTATATTACTGTTTTCATTGATTGTGTTATTTGATGTTATATATAATTGGTGATTGATTAGGTTGTGTTTAAAATACCCTAACCCTAGAATTTTAGGATTTAAATACCGTTAAATATTTTTGAATACAGAAATGGCATTTGAGTTTTAAAAAGAAAATTTATTTTCAAAAATAAAAATTTAATTTTGAATAGAATTGGAAATATAAACCTGTTCAAATTGATAAATCAAGAAGTTGTTTATAAATGACTGTATAAATTAAGTGAATTATCTATCATTGGATAAATTCAAATATAATTTCAAATTTTAAATTTATATGGAAAAGTGGAAAACGATTTTGAAACCAATATTTGAAAAGAGATTTGAACTTAGCAAATTACAAAGGTAATCATAAACGAGATGTAAATGATTGGAATAAAAAAAAGTTTTGTATGAAAAATTCTGAATAGAAATTATAAATAGAATTTGGGTTTAGGATATTATAAGTACGAAATCAAACTGATTTGATTATATATAAAAGAAATATGTTCACGATTAAACTGAATAATAGTTTAAAGCAAATATTTTGCAAATGAAATATCTATAAAGGAAATTTAGATTTGAAATATGAATCCAAATTGGAACTTGAATGATAAAGGTTAATGGATAATCATTTAAAAAAGAAAATGATGTGTTTTATTCCGAAATTTGGAATATAAAATAAACGGTGATAATGTTTTGTAGAGTGAAATGGTTATAAAGGGATTTGGTAAGGATTTGGAAAAGATAAATTCAAAAATGAATTTGAAATTTGAATTAACCTGGAATGGTAGATAAATTCCAAAGTTCGGAATATTTATCGAATATAGATTATTCGAAAGGGAGTTATTTATTGAAAATTCGATTATATCGAATTCAGGAAAGTAATCTTTACTTTCCATTTTAATAAAGATTTAATTAATTAATTTAATTAATTAAAGTTATATTTTGAATTTTAATATTTCAAATACAAGGATTATAGCGCTATCGTTATAACCGATGATTTGCGTAAAAAGAAATGAAATCTCAAACTGGATTCGAGAGTGCGTAACATAGTTTTTTTTTTAAATTTGAAATTGTGAGCCTTGTCTATTTCGAAGTTGAGAATGTTGTTCGATTAAGGTCTGAAAGGTAATTATACCCCAACTTGATTGACTTCATGATTAACTGAGGAATGGTTAAGGTTCAGTAGCAAGATTGGTTAGGGATACGATTAATGAACGATTAATGAGTTAAATATAGTAACGATGTTTTATATAACATCGGTTCAATCCAATAAAAAGGATTTTGGAAATGTTTTCTTAATGTAATCAGAAATATTTTCTAAGCATAGAAAATGGATTGTTGTGGAAAATATAGAAATTAAGAAATGGAATTGGAAATGTTTCCCAATATTAAAACATATATTTCTAAAATATAGAAATAAGGAATGTGCAGAGACGGAAATGTTTTCCGATGTTAATAACGTATATTTCTTGGGATATGGAGAATAAAGAGTTTATAAAATTTGGAAATGTTTTCCAAGAATATGAGAGACCGAACGAGTTTTGTGAAATATTTGGGAAAAGATAAATAGATGGGAAATCAGAAAAATGATAATTTAATAAGAAATTGATTTTAAAGGGGCTGGTGTAGTTTGATGGTTGATCGATAAAATTTCCATTTGAAAATAGGACCGTTGATTGTATGGATTTTCCTTTGATAGTTAAATCACCGGCTATCAAAGTTTTTGTTTATATTATACCTCCGTTGTCAATACAGAGAGACCGGGATGAGGTTTAATATCTGAAAACTACTCCGTGTTGGCATAAGCGTTACGGATCAACTTATGCTGAAGATAATTGAAGACGGATTAAAATGCAAGGGTTATTCTGTTAATCATAGGTAGAAATTCCCAAGATGGATTAATAGAACGGTGCCTTCGGGTTGTCCAGTCCCAGGACAACGTATATGGATGGATCTGACGATGTGGCATTCAAAGTAAATGATGGCAAGATGTTTTTGAATATGATAGGGACCTCAAGCCTTATCACACAGGAAATGACATAAATCGGGCAGGCAGCATGGCCAAGTGGGTCATTCCCATTAGGGGTATTATCACCTGATCTAGAGAAAATTCATTTGCTTCTTATTCTATACACAGTTGTATGCTTTCGGTAACGGTTGCTGATCACAACCGTTGGTGATAATATGCTCGGTACACTCAAGTTAAATGAGTGACCAACCATGTGTTGCCGGGTTGCAAGATGTTCTTATCAATCCCCAGTGTATCCCCTCTAGAGTACACTAATCGGAAGGTGGTTCCCTACCTTATCATAGTCGGAATCCAATCTCCAATAAGCACCCTGCGGTTTTTGATTTTAAATTATATATTGAGCTTGAGATGCAAGCATTCCGCCAGATTACGATTTATTTGTTGTAGACACTATTATAATATCACCAGATTTGATATCAAAAATATATTGGGTTATCGTAAGGTAAAAATCATCCATGTTTATGTGTGGATCGGTCTTACGATTATCATTTCTTTTGAAAAGGATATTTGAAAGTTAAACAAATAGTTGGAGTTTACTCACACCAGTCCCATGACCGACCCATAGTTTATTTTGTTTTGTTTTACCTAAATTCTTGGGTGCCCAAATTTATATGGGTAGTCAAGTAGTCAGGATTTTATAGATATACTTAGAGGAGTTTGGAGCAGGAAGTTTCAGCATTAGAAGCTACCGTTTATTTCCGCTGTAATGTGTTGTATTCTACTCTGATGATGGTATATATATAATTACTGATTTGTATTTCCAAAGTTATGTTATATAATATATTTTATTTGTTCCATTGTGAGATTTGTGTACTTCATTTTCTTCTATTCTAACTTTTCTTTCTTTCTATTTCTCATCCTCTAACTTCTTTCTATTAATTATTCGTATTTCTTTGCAATTTGGATTGGACGTGTGGTGTAATAAGTCAACTCAAAGGGTATGAAAATTCGGGCCATTACATACATATTTATTATTATTTGAATTATGTTATTTCTCTTAAAATATTTTATGGCATAATTTACAATAACTTCAGTTTTGACCTTTTAATGAGATTTGGAATCTTAATGCAAATTGAACATAAAAGGATTGTTTTGGTCGTTAGCTTAGACCAAAGCATTTGGATTTAATAAAAAAAGATAAAAACATACTAAATACGTTAACCGCATGAATATATGTGTGTGTATATATATAAATCTTATCCGTCCAAATCTACGCAAACAACGAAATGTATATTATAATTAATGTTTGTTGTATATGTGTGTTTGAATGGTTTCCATTTTATGGAATTACATATGGAAGTATAATCCATATTAAATGGATATATATATATATATATTATGGCCATTGTAGCAATAAATGTGATTGATTTGCTACAAATAAGGTCTTAAAGGAATAATAACTATTGTAACCATTGTTGATTTGGGGAAAATAAATTGAATTAGTTAGTTATGCCTAAATGGTTACAGTTTAAAAATGATGACTAGGAATAGTAATTGTAACTCCAATTAAGGAAATAAATAATCTTTATAACATATAAATAAATATATATACAACAAGAATAAATCAGATTAAAGGAACATAGAAGTGCTTAAGGAGTTATAATAATTAGATTAGAAATAAAAGGGATGAATATAAAAAGAACATTTATTAGTTTAATTAATGTCTTGGGACATTTTGACAGTTAGGTTCACAAATGACATAATTATAATTAATGGCAATAAGTGGCATTTAAGGGGTTAATTAGTATCTTAGGAAAAATATGACCGTTGTGGTCATAACTAACAATAACCCTAAAAATAGTAATAAATGGAATTAAAAGGGGATTAATGGGTATTGGTTGTCGTTTTAAATACTAAGTTCAATAAGGAAACAATTAATTAAACATCCTAAGATAGGAAATGTACATGCTTTTCCTTATTATGTTTAGTAAATCTAGAATTAAAATATTTAGAAATTAGAATTAGACTTAGTAGGTTAATGATGCGAGGTCGGTTGCAATATTTGACAGAAGTCTGCACTTTCCAACAGTCGAATACATGTCTAACTGATGTGAGACATCATTGATCATAGGAACCCAAGATCATTATTAGTTTGTGTAACGCTGATTATTTCCAAATTTAAGGTTTGCTTCATGAGCGAGGTCTTAAGTGGTTGAAGGGTCCTCCTCCCATCCAAAAGAAGAAAACAAAAAGGAAATAATTTAATTATGTGGCCTGGTTTGGTAATTAAGGTCTTAAGTGGTTAGGTCCACCTCTAAAAAGGTATTAAGTGATCGCATAGCCCACCCCCCATAAATGAAAGTATTAAAGGCTAATTGGGTACGAGTTTGATAAGATTAGTCTGCTTCCCAAAGGCCTTAAGTGGTTGAGGTTGAGGGTCCACCCAAGAAGTATGTTTTAAATGACCACTACGGAGGAACCATAGGTCAATTATCCTAACGGGAAGTATTAAGTGTCTAGGAGGTTATCCGATAAGGTCAGGTAGATGGTAACGAGGAGGTCCACCATAGGGAGCTCTTAAATGGTATTCGATATCTACCTATCTGACTGGTCTTAAGTGACCGCTTACTATCTCTCGTACTATGCGGGGAATGAGTTTATTTGCATGAATGATGGAAGCCTAGTATTAGTAGGACCTATAGCTAGTGTCCTCTAATTTTTATTAGTTGGTCTAAACCACCCAAAAGGTCGTAAGTGATCGATGGATCCGCTTTGGGTCTTAAGCGATCGGTAGGATCCACCCTTATATTGGTAGGGAGGCTATTAAGTGGTTATATATTTATATCTTAATATACCTTCTTATATAGTGTTGGTAACTGGAAAACCCGCCTCTTAATTTTAGTTGTTGTTGAGTGGTGGTTTAGAAGGCTCCATACTTATGCGTAAAAATTCTATCTCAATATTACAATATCATTTATTTTTGGAAAGCATTTGGGTGATTGTCGTGCACAAGTGTTTATAAGGTTAGGTTAGAATTGCTAGCCTTGTTAAACATATATTTTGGTTGAACCAAACAGGATACATATGTGTATTGTAGACAATGTTATACTCTTTCTACTCACCATAACTTATTGTTCTGACCCCCTCCTCCTTACAACTCCCAAATTATCTCGAAAAGGTTAGGTTTCCATAGGTGTTCAAGTTTGGTTTTCGGTTCTCGTTCTCTCTCATGCTGGGTATTGACGTGGTGAGTTACTCTTATAAGGTAGTTACCCGAGTTGATACTAATTTATCTTATTTCGTTTCCATTGTGAGTTATTTTGTCGTACTCTTATTATGCTCATGCTCATTTATTTGCAGGTACCATATTTACACGCTCCACGCTTAGATGGATTTGAGTTTCGATTTTTGTCGAAAATGGGGCGTTACAATTGAGGTTGTGTAGGCGGTTTGGGCGAGTCTTCGCATTAAGAGCGGTGGCTAGACTGGGCAGCACTTCGCGCCATCTCGGATGACAAGTTCACGTTGGATTAATTTTTCATGCAGCTCCTCGAACGAGATCGGGGTGTCTCTTGCATTGACACCACCGACCATGAGCTGGTAGTTGTCGTCGAGACCACTAAGAACATGGTCAGTCAAGTCTTCAGCATGGATTGAATTTCCAATTGAAGCAAGGAGATCCACGGTAATCTTTAAAGATCACATATACTCCGTGATGGTCTGAGTTTCTTTCTCCGATGAGTGCAAGCGAGCTTTCAGTTGTTAAACACGCCCATGAGATGCTTTTGCGAAGGTTTGTTGCTGCAGCACCGATCAGATCTATGCAGATGTTGTTATTTGAGTGAATAGGGACACTACAGATGAAGTAAGTAGGCCCAAAATAGCTCCATAGAGGAGACATTATTGACGACGCTAAGTATGATAGGCTGGTTTGGGGTGGACATAGGTGGATTTGCTGCAGAGGCGATGGTTGCTTCATAAATTGGAGTTGTTCTATCGAGGTAGCCAAATAATTCATACCCTTCAAGTGTATCTTGGATCTGAATTTTCCATGTAAGGTAGTTTGTGGGTTCAACCTTGATGATGTAGGCAAGAGTGACCATAAGGAAAGGTTTTGTAGCATCATATGGATTAGGGAGATTTACTGTTTTTTCGTTAGCCATGATGAAGAGAAAAAAAATTAAAGGAGCCGTTGTTTGGATATTAGGATAGTTGGTTGCTCTGATACCATAAAAGGTACAAATAATGTTGTACTTTTCTTGTTGAGTCATTGGTATATATATACAACAAATTTGTAGTGTATTGAGATAGATTACCTTCACTATATAACAAACTAAGACTAATTCAAAAAATATAATTTAGACTAATTCAAACAAATAATTGGCATAGAATGGTAACAAACGTTGACTTGAACTTTTCTGTTAATAAAAACATCAATAATGACCACGTTAACCTCTCTACTTGTTGTGGACTAGGTTCTTAAACTGTCACTCGACTTCCACAGTTGATCAGAGATACAATCAATCTATAAGGTTTCCACCCTCTAAAACACCTGTCATCATAACACGATCACCCTTCTTTACTCTCAAATCTCCACCTCAAATCTCATAAGTGCAACCACGACAATCCAACTGACCGAGAGAAACAAGGTTATGCAAACTGGTGGGGACATGTCTGACTCCGGAGACTTCTTCAATCACATCATCATGCATACAAAACTGGATAGATCCAATATTGCAAATTGTTAGCCCTACTCTATTAGTCGTCCTAATAGTGTCGACATTCTTCTCATTAGAAGAAATACACCTCACATCTCTATTGATGTGGAAACTTGCTCCCGAATCCATCTTACAAGGATTAGTTTCACTAAAAAGGACATCACAAAAAGCATCACTAATGACACCTTCAGCAAAACCTGCTTGTGCAACATCACTGTTATCATCATGTTCAGTCTTCTTCTTATCCTTTTGATAAGTATAACAATTTCAACGTATGTGACATTCCTTACCACAAGAATGACAAGTGATAACACCTTTACCATTAGCTCCCTTCTTCCTTCATCTTGTATCTTTCTTCGAGTCCCTTGCTACCACAGCCTCACCTTGAACTGATTTCAAACCCGACCCATTTCTCCTTAGCTCCTCATTCAAAAGGTCGTTTCTTATAGTGTTCAAAAGAGATAGCTCCATTAGAATTGGAATTACTCAATGAAACAACCAAAGTCTCCCAACTTTTTGAAAGCGAACTCATCAATAAAAGAGCCTGCAACTCATCATCAAAATTATCCTTCAAATTTGCCAATTGATTGATCACATCTTCAAATTCATTCAAATGCTCTATAATACACTTTTCTTTATCCAACCTCAGTTGCACTATCTTTCAAACCAGAAAAGCCTTACTCGTTGCACTCTTAGACTCATATAAAGATACCAACTTGTCCCACAAATCCTTTGCGGATTCACAATTAGCCACATGATGACATACTGAATCATCAAGGTATCACCGAATCAAGGCAATCGCCTTCATATCTTTCTTCTTCCACTTTACCTCATCCATATCAGAGGCTTCTTCCTATTTCCATCAATCGGACCATGAAGTTCATTGAAGTATAGTACATCCACCATCTTAGGTTTCCATCACAAAAAGAATCACTCTAAGCTTTACGATGATTTAGCTCTGATATCAATTGTTGTGGAGTGGGCACCTTATGCGGAAGTGGTTAACCTACCAAGATCTTATTCACCTAATTACTTAAAGATGATTTTGATAGAAAATAACACACGGATATGCAATAAAACACGAACACAAGATATTCCATCCAACTACCCACTTTATTGATTCAAAAAAATGATTTTTTTAACACTTAATGGATCAAAACCAAAAGTAAACAAACAAAAATTGAATAAATAACTCAATTGAGAAAGGTTAAGAGTATATAGATGACTGCAAATATTGTTGTAGAAGAAGAGCAATGAAGAACGATGGCAAACCCATAGATCAAACAAATTTCGGTCTCAATCCAATGATTATAATCCAATCCTAGAAGCTACTTATATATGAGAATAGAAGGTCTATACAAAATATATCCAATTTAGCCCTCATAATATATCACAAATATATTTAGCAAATAACCGGCTAGAACATGAAAACCCACAGACGTTTGACCAAACTCTCGGGATAAAAACCGTCATCAACTCAGACGTCTAACATAAAGCCTCAAACGTCTGACATAGATCCTCAGAACTCTAAGTTGAAGCGCTTCCCAAATCTACCTTTTGAGATGTTGCTTTGCCTTCCTCGAAACTTCGGTTCATATACCGTCTTCTCCGCTACCAAGCACACATTGCCGCCTTCAGCATATCATGATTTTATATCACAAGTCACAACAGCTAGAAAATCAATGTTATAATTGAATATATAACATTTGAAAGCATCCCTATTTTCAAACGAGTTAAGAATCCAATGAAGGTATGGTTTCCTTTATGAAAAATATAACAACCCGAATATTTCACGATAATATATTTAAATATAACGTCGTTAATCAAGTATAGGTCCAAAAAGTCACTATTTGCATACAGATGAATTTGGACTCGAAACTACTTCCATTGAGTTTAAAATACTGTTTACGATAACAAAATTTGTAAACATCGAACGTTTGGAGTTTGTGGAAATTGGGACTTTGGCCGGGGATTGGTTTAGTTAACCTTGCCCACACCATTATAACCCCACAACCCCCTCTCCTCTTCACTCCATTCCAACACTTGAAGAAAATAGAAATGGGAAGATGAAAGGGAAATTAAAATTCCTAAGCTATGGTTGGCTTTTATGGATCCATATCAAGGGGAAAATCAAGGAGGCAACTTGTGTAAGCTTCTCCATCTTCTCCTTCTTGCTTTCTCTTCAATTTTAAAGATATTCTATGACCTAATTCTTAGGAAATTCATTTATATGTGTTTTGATTGAAGATTAGCAAGCTATATTGGAAGAGAAGTTGTTCTAGCTTGTCATTGGATCGAATCCTAGCTTCTAACAAACAAAGGTGAGTTCTTGCGAACTTACATCTATGACTCAAGCTTATATGTTTGGCTAGTGTGCCTTTGGCACTTCTATATTGGTATGCATTGTGTGAATTGGTTTAATTTTGTGAATTTGCTCATTTTGGTGTTAGGAAAGCAAATTCTTTACAAACCCTTGAATGGATGTTTATGCATGCTGTTTTGGGTGTTAGAGAGTGAAAGTGGTCTCTCTAAACATTTGAAGTCACTACGAGAAGTTCGGATTTGCCGGAACTCTCTGATTGGAGAGATCCTTCGATCATTTTCTAACTGATAGCAGGCCAGTTGTCTGAACCATAGGGTCAGACGTCTGATCCAGGGTCAATTTTTGACCCGAACATCAGGTCAGACATTTGGAACCTTGGTCCAGACGTCTGAAATGTTTAGACGTCTGAAAATGAGGCTCAGATGTCTGATGCGGATCATTGTTTCGTGATCAACAGTAGGGCAGACATCTGGCCCTTGGTTCCAGACGTTTGAAACATGTTTTTGTGTTGTTGACCAATGGAGACCATGTCAATAGTTTATGTTTTTCCAGGCTTATCCTAGGTCGAGTTTCGGCTGTATGCTTTTTTCCTCTGACTTTTCAATTACTCTTATCCATGTATTCCAGCAGCTCAGCTGGATGGACATTCGATTCTTCGTGATAAACAAATTTATAATCAATATTCTTGAGATCTAATTTACATTATTAAAACGTTAATTCTTTGTTCGATCGCTATTTTAATTGCTATTATATGAGATTTTCCACTTCAAAATTATATAAAAGGGTTTTAAATTATTAGCAGATACTAAACCTTTTACAAAACAGTTTTTAATTCTACTTCATTATATGAAGTTATTTTAAATTGCTTTGTTAATCTATAAGTGTATATTTGATAAAACTTTTTCTCGTTCCTATGAGAAATCCAATTAAACGCCTTAGTAAAAACAAGAACTATGAACCCTTGTGTTTGCTTCAATGGTTAATTTTTGGACCCGTTCAATTGAAAATCGTGGCAATGATTGTTTTGTGTTTCTAGTGGAATATACAACTTGTTCGTAAATATTCGAGTAGAGCAAGTGATTGTGGGACATGTATCTCGACTCTTATATTTAGTAGTTGGCATAGTTTACACTATACTTGATCAATTTTGATCATCGACGATCTTCGGATCATCTCGATGAACATTGGTTCATTTAATTATATCGATGATCTTCAAATCAATTAGTATCGGCACATACGTGATATCATGTCTTAGGAGTAGCTTTATTAGTTAGGATGAGATATCCCTATATAGCACTAAGATTTCTTTGACATATTATATGGACATTTCGAGCCTTCACATTTTACATGTGAACATTGTTATGGTTACCTATATCTCGTTTTCTGTTTATATCCCTATTTCTATCTTGGTTTATTATGATGAGTACAACTAGACTGATCCGTTTATTGTTTATTCTTATAAATAATACTCGGGTCAGACCGAGTATTACAAATGCTTACAATGGACTTCTACCAGGGACCACGTTTTGTATTTTTGTAACTACATTATTATTGTAGTAATCTCGATTATATGTATATGAGACTTCTATGTATGCATATTCTTTTGGCTAGAACATGTACTTATTCTTTTGATGTATAATGCATCGACTATGACCATTATCATTGTATTTACTCTTATGTGTTATATTCATATGTATTTCCGCCTTAGTGATGTGAATATTTTTGTCTGACTCTTATTCTATTATTATGTATTTTGTATTAATTCCTAACTATATACAACCACTATGTAGCGGATTTAAACATGAATTAGATATATTGGATTTCCTCATGAGATTTAAAAAGTAAGTCCACATGATCCGATATGTTTAACACTCATTCAAAGCTATTATACAGATGGTCACTCTTCAGCAGCCTTATGCTTTGGGTTAGTTGACATCATTACTTGCAACGACCTTGGCTAACGCGAGTATAAAGGTAGGCGTTACACTTGGTAGTAGAGCCAAGTTCGGAACAATATACAATATTATGGCGAGGATCACTGTCCTAAGTCTCTCTTAGGAAATCATGTTTAAGATTTAAATCGAGTTTTAGGACCTGTCATATCCTATCTTATATCATGATCCCTTGCTTGACCAATCGAGTTGATTTGATTTCATCTCTGGGAAATCTTGACCTAGATAAACTTAGAGTCCCGTCCCTTTCATAAGTAGGAACTCAGAGTTGATTCCTAGTTTGAGTTGAAACTATCTTCGAGGCTTAGTTATTTTTAGAAAGAAAACTAAAGCCTATCATAATACCTTTTCTTTTTATTCTTTATGGTGCTGGTTTCCGCAATAATCTCACTTAAGTTCTTTTGATTTGTGATCATTCACATTCTTTACGTCCAAGGAACTTAGGGACACCATGTCCTTACGTCCTATAAGGCGCTTGCTTTATATCTAAGTATGTCAAATTTTCCAAACTGATGTTTTGTGATTTTTTTTACATACTTACCATGAGCTTTTGTTACCCATTTATTTTGCTATTGGGACGCCTTTAGCTTCCTTTGGGTAATGATTGAGTATTCTCATTTGCTTTGGAGTATTACTTGTTTCAGACTAGTAACTTCGTCTTTTTGATTAAATAAGGAATTTAATAAACGTCTTGGCAAAAATGAATGGGTTGACACACTTGCGTTTACATCATCTGTTAATTTCTGGTCTTAGTCAGTTGAGATTTGATTTCATTTTGGACGAAATCTCTTGATCACATGTGTTGTATATCTTCATATACATCGGTGTTGATCATTTTCCTTTGAGCTCGTGTAGTGTATATCTTTATGTACATCTGTGGGAACCTTATGTTTTGTATATATTTCTAAATATCGGTAAGGAATCTATTGCATGTATTGTATATCTTTATATACATAGATGTTGATCACTTTCTTTTTAGCTCGTGTAGTGTATATCTTTATGTACATCGGTGGGAACCTTATGTGTTGATCACTTTCGTTTGAGATCGTCTGGTGTATATCTTTATGTACATCGGCTGTAACCTTTAATGTTGTATATCTTTATGCATATCGGTAAGGAATCGATCGCATGTGTTTTATATCCTTATATACATCAGTGTTGATCATTTTCTTTTGAGCTCATGTGGCGTATATCTTTATGTACATCGGCGGAAACCTTATGTGTTGTATATCTTTATGTACATTGGTAAGGAATCAATCACTTGTGTTGTATATCTTTATATACATCGGTGTTGATCACTTTCGTTTGAGCTTGTGTGGTGTATATCTTTATGTACATCAGTGGGAACCTTATGTGTTGTATATCTTTATATACATCGGTGTTGATCATTTTCGTTTGAGCTCGTATAGTGTATATCTTTATGTACATTGGCGGGAACCTTATGTGTTGTATATCTTTATGGACATCGGTAACAAATCGATCTCATGTGTTATATATCTTTATATACATCATCAATGTTCATCTTCGTTTTATCTCATGTGTTGTGTATCTTTATATGCATCCTTAAGAGATCTCGTGTGTTGTGTATCTTTATATACAACCTCGATGATTATCTTTGTTTGGTCTCATGTGCTGTGTATCTTTATATACATCCTTGAGAGATCTCATGTGTTGTATATCTTTATATACATCCTCGGTGATCATCTTCATTTTGGTCATTGGGCCATATTAATCTCCGGATCGTTTTGGTCATTGGACCGTACCGATCTTCTGATTGTTTTGGTCAATGGACCATACCGATCTTTGGTTCGTTTTGGTCATTGGACCGTATTGATCTTCGGATCATTTTGGTCATTGGGCTATATTGATCTTCAAATCGTTGTGGTCACTGGACCATATTGATCTTCGGATCGTTTTGGTCTTTGGATCGGATCTCTGGATCGTTTTGGTCATTGGACCGTATTTTCGGATCGTTTCGGTCGTTGGATCGGATCTCTGGATCGTTTTGGTCATTGGACCGTATTTTCGGGTCATTTTGGTTGTTGAACCAGATCTTCGGATTGTTTTGGTCTTTCTGATCGTTTTGGTTGTTGCACTGGATCCCTGGATCCTTTTGGTCTCGGACCGTTATAGGTTAACTACCTAGAGATCACATGTATTGAATATCTTCATATACATCGAGATTGATCAATTTCTTTATGGTATGAAGCCACCACGTCGGTTAGAAGAAAAAATTAGTGAAGTGTGAAGCCACCTCGTCGTGAGACAAAATGCTTATTCAGTTCTCTTTGAGGTGTGAAGTCACCACGTCGGTTAGACGAAACACTTAGGGCGGTGTGAAGCTACCACGTCGGTGAGAGGAGGGCGTAGCTAGATTTCTTTGCAGTGTCAAACCACCTCGTCGAATGACAAAAAGTTCCGTGTAATGAATTGCAACCTCATGGTGAGCCGAGTTGCTTGTCCTTCCACTAAGTTTAAAACTAGTTGATTTGGTGACTTTCTATTAGGAAGCGGCTATTCCTGTAACGTCCCAGATTTTCAGTCATTTAAATTGGAATATTTAAATCTGTTTAAATATTATATTGAAAATATAATGGATTTTTATATCAAACTTATATAATAAAGTGGTGCGAATTTTAAACGGTAACTCTAAATAGTAGTACAATAAATTTAGCATATAAAACCGAAGTCTTACCCTATACTAATTTAAATCAAACGTAGCCTACACTAGCGTATAAGTCAAACGTAGCCTTACCCTATAGTTGAGAACGTAACAATGGCATACTACAGCCTATATGAAATATCGTTTCAAATTTCATGACGCAACTGTTCATGAAAGAAACCATACGCATGGTTTTGCAGAAATGGATCTTACCTAAACTGTGTAAATCTCAACACACCTTTACTTTGGAACATGCACAAAATCTTGCCTGCAATACATTCTTCGAAGAAAGATATCTTGGCGAATATGCAAAACAAAATGTCACAACATCTGGATAATCTTGGCATATGTTTTCTGATACCACTGTTCTTCGAACATGTTTCTGCACACCACGTTTGACTAAAAGTAAAAGAAAATCTGGATCAAAGTCTTCGCTGGAATAAATTAAAACGTGACCACCATCTTGTGAAATGCTGTATCATTAGATGTGATAGGGACACAACGGAAAACTTTTCCTCTCTTTCTTCGCTTGATACAGTATAATCAAAATAAAACTTAACATCAGTGCATTTCGACTAGGCCAATTAAATTGAAAGTAAGACACATATAAAGTATGTCAGTCCTTCACCCAACATTTTACTATACCCAGAAGGCAACATTGTGTTTATCCCTTTTCCTTTCCTCTGTTATACATTCTGCAAACATTTGCTAGCTCCTACAAATAATAAACACAGTGTATAGAAATGGGAACCCATCTTTCAAGTATCATCACTACAACAAAATGACCCTATTACAACGGTGGAACACCGTTGTAATATACATTTTACAACGGTGGGCAAACCGTCACGTATTAAGTTGTAATAGACTAATATCTTTTACAACTTTTTTGCACTGTTGCAACACCATTGTAATATGTATATTTTAAAACTTTTTTCCACCGTTGTAATAAACTTTATTACAACAGTTATGCACCGTTGTAATTAAATCTACTATAACTGTTATGCACCGTTGCGATTGACATTTGGGTTTTTTAAAAAATAAACATGTAACGTCCCGTCATTTTTACCGCTTCAAATTGGCAATTAAACCAACTTAAAACGTTCCAAAACGACGGATCGTTATTTAGCTTACAGAGTTTAAACACAAAATCAACACGGAAAACAAAGTATAAAGAAGAATACAGTATTGAACAGTTGATAAAGCCTTTATCTATTAATCAAAATTTTGAATACAAGATATTTATATACAGCGGAATTAAAATACAGTAGAATACTGAAAAATATTTATTGTTTAAAATCTTCAGAGCGCACACGCTTTCGGAATCCCAGCTTTTCCAATCTTTGAATCCTAAATTGTAATCTTTAATCTGTAACACTCGGGTCTGACCTGAGCGTTCCATGCAAAAACATAAAATACTCGAGTCAGGATTAAATCATAGTTCAGGTAAATTAACATCAACATAAACTGAAATATAACGATTAATCCAACATAACAACTTGGGATGAACAAGTCAGGACACTATGTATCTTTATATATACGTATGTCGATGACATATATATACACATACGGTGGTATGTATATACATATGTGTACAACGGGGTATGTAAATATCTGAGTGCAAAGTATAATATCGGTGCATATCAATTTTTATTTCAGGGACGAGCGATCACGAAAGTCTGCACATGCACACGTGTACAAGTACACGTGTGCACTACCTCAACATCCCGTGACCACTAATAACCAGTATAGAGAAGTCACTAGTGTGCACATAATTTGCTATCAAACAGGCAATGGGAATGAGGTGAACGGGCACCAGGTCAACCCAGTGGAACGGCAGGTGCAAATGTCAAGGGTTCAGACAACTAGCCCAAATTTGTATAAGCAAAGTGGAAATAACAAGGGTACTAAAATCAAAGGACACACATTTAGTGTACTATGCACGGTATGTGACACATTTAAATTTCCCAGTTTTACAAAGCCAATAATATCCCTGCCCCCTCCTAGCATCTCATTCTTTCTCGTTCACACACAAAAAAGGTTGCTAAGTGGGTCCACTTGAAAAAGAAATCATTTGTATTACCATGGGTTATAACCTCAAAACTATATACATATAAATATGCAGTGGGACTCACATCCAGTTTACAACTTCCTCAAATCAAGCGGCATAGTTACCTATACTAACTAAGATAACAAGGTCTAGTATGAAGAGTGTATATCCTTATTCATCACCATTCTTTACAGGTAGGTGTATACACCTGAATGTTTATATAACAAATTAGGGTTCAAGTTAAACCAGCATAGGAATGCTTCCAATTTCCAAAATAGTATGGCATAGTTTCAGATTTAAGATGTGGGTTATATATGAAATATTCTACTTTGAAACAAACGGCATTTCGCATAAATATACACACTTATGTATGGATATAGATATAGAACGCACGTGGCAAACCAATCCTAACAGCGGCAACTCATGAGCCTGTTAAAGATTTTTAAGATATTCAAAGTGTAAACTATGCAGAGATGCATGTCAGGCTAAGTGTATTTCTTATTTTCCAAATCTGGACACATAATCTCAAGGTATCATAGGGCCACAAAATCAAGACATGTATCAAATGAAACTATGACCAGTAAATACACAAAACCGATATCAGTTAAGCTCATGGCAAATACCCAACCAATAAGTGTAACAGCAGGCAATACAGTGAAGAATCAAGGCAGGTCGGAAATAACTCAATAGGGACAGCAGGAAATATAAAAACGAAGTGCCCAATCATTTAATAATCAGCACCGTGTAGCCTCAGCGGCCAATTTAATGTATATTTTGCCATTATAATTTAGTTTAATATTGAAGTTACGATTCTTAAACTAAGATAAATCATGAGTTATGAAACTCGCCTTTAAATCCATAAAGAAGTTAGGAACAAGGGATGGTGGCAGCTTCGGCGCATTCCAAGGTGACGCGGCGGCTAGGGCTGACGCAAGGCATGACTTTTGAGATGAAAAGAGGCAGCGACGATTCGAAGCTGAAGTGAACCTTCGAATTTTGGGGGAAATTTTGATTTTGGAGGAGTGCGGATGGCAGGAAGTGAAATGAAAGCGTGGATCCATCAATATCTGGCATTAGCGGCTGGAGACTGTTAGCATCGAATTGGGGAAGAAAGAATTGGGGATTGGTTTTGATTTAGGGTTAGTAGCGTGAATGAATAAAATACGAAACCGCCAATCTTTGGAGCCAAAATTTCGCAATTTCCCACCTAAATTTCATTGCTAACATTTGGAGACTGTCGATCTTTTTATTGTTCGTTTCACCAAGATGTACAGAACTAAACGTTACAACCTAGAACTAGTACAAATTTACCGAATATAATATTTAAACGTCACAACCTAGAACCAGTACAAATTAATTAAATATAATATGGATGTGTTAGAAAATATTTTGCTGACGCATTAGATATTGCTCATTAATAATAGCTATTGTTAACTATACCTTATTTCTTCTTATTTATAATTAAATATAACTTATTAAAAGTTTATTATGTATATTTTACTAATAATTATTCATTATTAAATACTTAACAATCATTATTAAAAAACTAATTTTTACTTCTTAATTAGTGATTCTTACTTCTTATTTATTGATTACTAAAATTAATTATTCATTACTAAAATCTAATTTTTATTTATTTATTTTTAATTTCTATCAATAATTAATATGGTATTTTTGTTGTAGTGTAGTCATATATTACAACAATCAAAAAATAAAAGTTGTGATAGGCTTTTATTACAACTGTCAAAATAACATAGTTGTTAAAAATAAGTTTATTACAACTTTTCTGGAAAAAAGTTGTAAAAAACACTTAATACAACAGTGATTTTACCACCGTTGTAAAATTAAAGTTGTAATATGGTGTTTTTGTTGTAATGCATATAAAATCAAATATATAAGGAAAACGAGAAATCTCTGTTAATAATTTCTCTCCTCGCTAATAGCACCGCGGTCTCAGGGGCGATATAGTTTCGGGTAACTCGGGTTCCTCAGCACCGTGTTGAGTCAAGAGCTGGTGATGACGGGCGGATCCGGGTTGGTAGGATGAGAAGGGTTAACGACAAAAAAATAATTATCGCGATGATTAGTTAATCTGGTAATAAAGGACGTGCGCTGCATGAAGAAGTGAATGGGAGCATAATGGCGATGTTGGTTGTTAAATCAGTGAAGTGATGGTGAGGCCGGTCGGAGTGGGTTTGTGTGAGGTCTGATGAAGGCAGAAGGCAATAGTCTGAGCGCAACGGTTATCGGGGACTGGGCACATTTTCAGTAGCGAAGAAAATGGCGGACTGGAGGAAAAGACATTGTCAATAAGGTTTGCGGAGTGGAAAGCTACAGGAGGGGGGACTATGGAGAGGATATATGGTTTGCATGCAAGGGATTAAAGTAGTGTTTGAGATGATGAGGTTGATAAGGTCGTGGAAAGGAGTAAAGTGGTTGTGGTTTTTGCATGGATAGGTGGTGGTTTTATTGTTTGCCGTGATGTATGAAGGGAGAACGGAGTGAAGGGAAGAGCAACGTGGAAAATGGGGAATACTGGAAAAAAGAAAAATCAGGGAGGGGCTTGAATCTCGTTGGGACGAAATACACGCGAAGTGCATGCAACTGGCAGAGGAACAGAATGTTGAAGAAGAAGGAGCATAGCTAGGCCGGTTGTAGCTGTCGTTCGTGGGCTAAAAGGCCTCAGCATTTTAAAGAAATTAAGAGAAAGAAAAAAAGTTATATAATGTAGTATGTTTAACGAGGAGGGAGGGAAGCATTCATGAGGGAGTTTCCAATGAGGTCTTACGGTTTCAGGGGAATGCAGGCGTTTGAAGTATAGTAAACTGAAGAGGAATTTTGTGAAAGGAGAAGCATTTGGGTAACCGTGCTCTAACTAAGGAATAGAGGGGAGGAGTTTTTGCGTGATGAGGATTTATCCAAAAGTGGGAAGTGGTTTGTGTAAAATTGTAAATGGTCATGGTGAAGATGGAAGTCTTAACAATAAGAAGAAAGTATCGGGTTTGAGGAAAACAAAGTGGGAAAAACGCGTGAAGAAGAATTTGACCTGATGACGTGGAACCTTAAACAATGATTAAGGTGATTAATCACCGTTAAGTTAAATAAATCTATTTTTATTTATTTGCGATAATTCGTGACGAACTTTGGGCTTTACAGAGTTTTGAACGGTTAAAGTATATTTGGTTGGTGAATGCGGTGAAGCCATTGTTTCATTTAAAACATGGACCAAGGTGATTAATATAATATCAAGCAAATAATGGTTAATTTATTTAAATGTGTTTAAAATTGATACTAGTATAATTTATCCGTATGTGAACAGATTTTGGTTAGACCAGATCCGTTGTGATCGTACATTACGTTGATTGAGTGGGTTGATCGGGTTTGGAGCTTGCTGAATTTTTATGTAATTTCAAACACTAGTTCGAAATTACGTAAATCAACCATAAACCGTCAATCAGGAATTTAATGGTGAGTTAATTCTCACACTTTTCTGAAATACTGTGATGTGCTAAATTCATATAATTATACCACACCATTGATAGTATAAATTGGTTGATTGAATGCTATGAGTGTTATTGGTTGTTCTTGTTTGATTGGTTGACGTTAATTATATTTCGTCGGTTTGAATGCGTTATATTTATGAAATCAGTTCATATATTATTATCAACCGTTGGTATGATGCAGGGAAGAACAGGTTGGAGGAATCAAACTGGATTCCTCGAATTTATTGTATGTTGTTTATTGTTCATATTGTTCATACATATGAATTGACACCCCAAAATGATATCAAAACCTGTTCGTATTAAATGGATGTTAATCCTTGTTGTGATTTTAATCAATCTGCTGTATTGGTTAAGTGGTTGGTAGTGAAGGCCTAAAATCTATTATTTATGACGTCATTTTGCTGTTAGGCGAACTGACGAAGATTTAAATTTATTTTATAACTGAAATGAAATTTTATGTTGTTTTATATAAGAAAAAAAATAGAAATTTTATAAATATATTTATAATTATAATCGTGTTTTATATAAAAATGTATTAAACGTTTTTATAACGAATTATAATATTGTTTTCAGAACATGAAGTTAGAAACTAGTCCTACGGGTTAGTCAACATAGAATAATTATTCGTATAAAACAATTAAATGATGTTTTTAAATTAATCAAGTTATTAGTTAATTTAAGGGAAGAGATGAATAGAAATCAGTTTATAGCTAATTGATGTTTACAGTCGACAAAAGAGATTGTTTTAATTAGAGTTGACGATTTGGTTGATTTGATTTAAATTAATCAAATCGATAGTTTTCGGATATTCATTAAACTTAATGAATATTGTTACAAGCTAGTAAATATTCGATTAACTATATTTTAAAATGATCATCAGGTTAATTATTGTTAAAAAAAGTCAGTTATTATATTAATAATCTTTTAATAATGATTAATTATTGTATTTCTAGTTAATAATGATATTAACTACTTTTAATGTAGTTAATGAAATGTTGAAGTTAATTATTTTCTTAAATAATAATAATAATAATTAAAGTGATTACTTTTTAATTGTAAATTAAATTAAGAAGTGATCAAATATAAATAAGTGTCGATTTCAATATAGTAAGAGTTATAAAAGGATTTATAATCCATGATTAAAAAAGGTGTGTAAATGGGAATTGTAGGCTAATGCGAGAATCCGAATAAGGTTTTACTTAATTTAAAAAATGGGTATGATTAAAATATGACTTAAAAAGGGGGTTTGGTAAATATTTGCTTAATGAATTTAGTAAAGAGATTTTAAGGAGGTTACCAATGTCAGAAATGGATTATAAAACCATATTTGAATCCAATGGTAAATGAGACTTGTTTAGAAGAAGTTTACTTAATCAAGAAAAGGAATTAACATGTAAAGTGGATTTTCATATAAAAGAAATGGATTTGTAAAATCATAGTAAAGGGAAATGGGAATGGAATATCAGGTTTTTGGGTAACAAACTTGTATTGTCATGCGATAAGAACGTTGTCGATCAAGGTCTGAGAGGTAATTAAAATACCCCAACTTGAACGACCTCACTATTATCAAAAGATGATATCTGTTTGTAATGGGGGAGGGTGATGAAAATAATCTATTGAGGAAAAATATGGAAATACTAATTTGTAAGGACTTAGTAATATAACAAACCATCGGGTTTTAAATAAGCAAAGTTTCGTTTGACATTCCGTTGGCTAAAAAACGAAGTAGGATTATACTTATATAATGTACTTAAAAATGTATAACACCATTTCCAAAGTAATGAAACAATATGTTTTGGTAAGCGCACTTGTTCAAAAGAAATAAGTCGATAAACTTTGGTGTTCATTGAAGATAAGAATTAAAGAACGATATGGGTTTTGAAATGGGATTGTATATTGGAAATATTATTATAATTTCCTTATAACGCGATTGTTTTAAAGTTAATAATACCATTTAAGGTTATATTATAAGAAGTACAATACTTGATGTCATTTCAACCATATAAGATGGATAATGGAACCTATATAGATTAGTTAAGTATATTTATAACGATATTCCCAATGGTAAAAGAATGGAAAGGGGTTTTTGAAATTATATCGATATGTTTCAAAGATAAGATAATACGGAAAGGGTTGGGAGAATAGCAACGATGTTTACAAGATAAAAGGAAATAAAAGACATTTTTGAAATATAGTAATAGTTTGAGGCAAAGGAATAAAAAGGGAAGTTTGGTAAATATGGGATTCCAAAGAGAGTATTGGTTAATGTTTCAAAGTAAAGAAAAACCAAAAGAGTTATGTCGAGATAGAATTTATGAAATTGATTATAAGAATCGATGAAATGGGTTAATGAAGTGTTTTAATATAAATGACCTGAGCTGCCAATTTACTTAGTTTTACCATTATGATTTGATAGTTAAATAACCGACTATCAAATGAATTATTCTATTAGACCTTTTGACGTGTTGTTTCGAAGAGACTGGAATGGGAACTAGACCCAAAACCACTTCGAACCAACTGCGCGGACGCGGCTAACTGGTAGGCTATAAAGATGGAGCATCAAAGACCATAGATCTTCATAAATGGAAGAACCAACTTAAAATCTCTGAGTCGACGCGGAGATATACTGGGGTTCTGTCATGGTTGAAATCTACGGATTGCAAGAAATTCTCGTTACTGATCCTTGGGGTGATTCCTGTATAGGATGCGGTAAGAGGGTGCCTTCGGTTCATCTTGTTCCTGGATGACTTGTATGGACAAATGTCTGACAGAGTATTTACTTAGGGTCACATACGTTGATTTTTACAAATATACCAAGTTTAGTGACGAAGAAATTCTCTTGCTTAACACCCAGAGTATATTTGTGGACATCAATCAATGATTTGATGGATCTGACAATGTGGCATTCAAAGTGAATGGAGATGTGTAAAAAGATAAACGTGACCTCTAGCCTCATCAACCGGGAATGGCACAAAATCGGGTAGGCAGCATGGCTATGTGGGTTGCACCCACTAAAAGGGTATATCATTATCTGATCTGGAGAAATCAAATGCCTTTGGTTGTCCCTTTTATTTTTATATATACGCTATCGGTTCGGTTGGATGGCCCCTAACCGTGGTAATGTTATATTCGGTACTCTCAAGAGAAATGAGGGGTTGGTCATGTCTAGCCGGGCTGCAAGACGTTCTTGTTGAACCCCAATGTATTCATCTCCGGAGGTACATTGTCGGAGAGGTGGTCCCATACCTTGCTAGGAAATCCATTCTCCAATAAGAGCCCGCGGTTTTGATTGTATACTATTTATGTAGAGAGTGAGATGCAAGCATTCTGCTAGATTATTATTTATTTGTGGTTTGATAGACACTATTTGAATATCAGAAAATATATTGATTTGAAAAATGTTTTGGGTTATAGTAAGGTAAAAACCGTCCGTGTTTATGTGTGGACTGGTCTTACTATTATCCTTTTATTTCAAAAGGGCTTTTCAAAGTTAAACAAGTTGCTTGTACTGTGAATTTATCACTGAAAGTATTCCAGACTGATCCAGGTGAATTTTGCTTTTCTTCAAATGTGCTCGGGTCAGACTGGGTATATTTCTAGGTTAGGGTTCGCTTGGAGTTTCTGGAGCTGGAAGCAGGAGGCTTCACCGTTAGTTAATCAAAGTTATATTCCGCTGTGACTGATGTTTGATGTACTCTGATTATTGGTATGTATATACAATTTCTTTTTATATAAAGAGATTTGAAATATTATATTTTATTCGTTCTGCTGTGAGATTCTGATGTGTTGTCCTTCTTTTTCTCCTACTCTATCACTTCTTTCATTCTACTTCTCACCTTCGATCTTCTTTCTAATAACTTTCTGGATGTTTGGTACTCGAGTTTGAGACATGGGATGTGATTTTGTCGAAAATTTGAGCATCGAATTTTCTGGTTTGTTACAGTGGTATCAGAGCTATTGGTTTAGAGATAACCTTGGCTCTGTGGTGTAACTCAATAGAGATAGGGTTAGTAATACCTTAGATTGAGTTGAGTGTGTGTATATATATATATAAGAGTGCGTATTTTTAATTGAATATAAAATTATTTTTAAATATTTTGTAAACCGGGTAAATGAAATAATTTTGCTAAATTATATTTTCGTATAGAAAGGAAAGTATTTTACCGAATTATTGAGATATCTTATTGTTTGATTGATTTGAATGAAATTAAAACCAAATGTGGTAATACGACTTAACTTGGTTAAGTCGAGCTGATTTAGAAATGGATATACTTTTGAAAATTATAAAATACATGTGGAATTTGGTAATCGAATTAATAATTGAATTTGAAATCGATCTGAGATGAATCGTTATATGAAACCAAAGTGAAAGCAAATGAAATTTAACCAAGTGAAGTAGAATTAATTCAAGAAATGAAACTGAAAGTAAATAAATTAGGATTTGGAAATTGGATGGACAATAATGGGAATCAATCGGATATTAATCGATTGATAATAGTGTATGTTAAACTAAGTGAACACAGACCGGTAAGTATCAGTGATTGAATACAATTCAAATGATTTGTTGTTTGGATGTTGGATTGGTTGAATAAAAATTCATTAGATGGGGCAAATAAAGAGGTTGAGTGAAACGAAAACTATATGATATAACCACGTGTTGGTTATTTGCATTGCAAATTTAGTCAGGTGCAGATTCCAGAAGGCTATGGAGTTGATTTTCTTGTACAGAGATTGAAGTACAAAATGAAGGGAGAAAGAGCAGTTAGTTGAGTTACTGCGGAATCGGAATTGAATTGCCCGACAAATAGGTAAACCTTAATATAATTGGTTAATAATTGATTTTATACCCTGGGTTGGGTATCCATTCAGATTTTGGTTTTCTTTTGGTGGAGTTGAAGCCCAGAGTGGCGTTTATAGTTGTTGTGATCGAGCCATGAAGAGGAGGTGCTGGTGAAATTTTCGAAAATTTATAGGAGTCTGAATCTGTTTGGATAATAATTCAAGAATAATTATTTTAAATAATTGAGTTTGGAGCATTCTTCTTACCTCGTAATTTCGGGGACGAAATTCTTTTAAGAGGGGAAGAATGTAACGTCCCAGATTTTCTGCCATTTAAATTGGAATATTTAAATCTGTTTATATATTATATTGAAAATATAATGGATTTTTATATCAAACTTATATAATAAAGTGGTGCGAATTTTAAACGGTAACGCTAAATAGCGGTACAATAAATTTAGCGTATAAAACTGAAGTCTTACCCTATACTAATTTAAATCAAACATAGCCTACACTAGCGTATAAGTCAAATGTGGCCTTACCCTATAGTTGAGAACGTAACAATGGCGTACTACAACCTATATGAAATATCATTTCAAATTTCATGATGCAACTGTTCATGAAAGCAACCATACGCATGGTTTTGCAGAAATGGATCTTACCTAAATTGTGTAAATCTCAACACATATTTACTTTGGAACATGTACAAATTCTTGCCTGCAATACATTCTTTGAAGAAAGATATCTTGGCGAATATGCAAAACAAAACGTCACAACATCTGGATAATCTTGGCACATGTTTTCTGATACCACTGTTCTTTGAACATGTTTTTACATACCACGTTTGACTAAAGGTAAAAGAAAATCTGGATCAAAGTCTTCGCTAGAATAAATTAAAATGTGGCCACCATCTTGTGAAATGCTACACAACGAAAAACTTTTCCTCTCTTTCTTCGCTTGATACTGCATAGTTAAAATAAAACTTAACATTAGTGCATTTTGACTAGGCCAATTAAATTGAAAGGTAAGACACATATAAAGTATGTCAGTCCTTCACCCAACATTTTACTGTACCCAGAAAGCAACATTGTGTTTATCCCTTTTCCTTTCCTCTGTTATATATTCTGCAAACATTTGCTTGCTCCTCTAAATAATAAACACAACGTATAAAAATGGGAACCCATCTTTCAAGTATCATATAAAATCAAATATATAAGGAAAACGAGAAATCTCTATTAACAATTTCTCTCCTCGCTAATAACACCGCATTCTCGGGGGCGATATAGTTTCAGGTAACTCGGGTTCCTCAGCACCGTGTTGAGCTGAGAGCTGGTGACAACGAGCGGACCCGGGTTGGCAGGATGAGAAGGGTTAACGGCAAAACAATAATTGTCGCGATGATTAGTTAATCTGGTAATTAAGGACATGCGCTGCATGAAGAAGTGAATGGGAGCATAATGGCAATGTTGGTTGTTAAATTAATGAAGTGATGGCAAGGACGGTCGAAGTGGGGTTTGTGTGAGGTCTGACGAAGGCGGAAGTCAATAGTCTGGGCGCAACGATTATCGGGGGCTGGGCGCATTTTCAGTAGAGAGGAAAATGGCGGACTAGAGGAAAAGACGTTGGCAATAGGGTTCGCAGAGTGGAAGGCTACTGGTGGGGGGACTGTGAAGAGGATATATAGTTTGCATGCAAGGGGGTTAAAGTAGTGTTTGAGGTGATGAGGTTGATAAGGTCGTGGAAAGGAGAAAAGTGGTAGTGGTTTTTGCGTGGATAGGTAGTGATCTTATTGTTTGCCGTGATTCATGAAGGGAGAACGGAATGAAGGGAAGGACAACGTGGAAAATGGGGAATACTGGCAACAAGAAAAATCAGGGAGGGGCTTGAATCTCATTGGGACGAACGCACGCGAAGTGCATGCAGCTGGCAGAGGAATGGAATGTTGAAGAAGAAGGAGCATAGCTGGGCCGGTTGTAGCTGTCGTTCGTGGGCTAAAAGGCCTCAGCGTTTTAAAGAAATTAAGAGAAAGAAAAAAAGTTATATACTGTAGTATGTTTAACGAGGAGCGAGGGAAGAATTTATGAGGGAGTTTCCAATTGGGGCTTACGGTTTCAGGGGCATGCAGGCGTTTGAATTCTGGTTTGAAGCATAGTAAACTGAAGAGGAATTTTGTGAAAGGAGAAGCATTTGGGTAACCGTGCATTAACTAAGGAATAGAGGGAAGGAGTTTTTGCGTGATGAGGATTTATCCAGAAGTGGGAAGTGGTTCATGTAAAATTGTAAATGGTCATGGTGAAGATGGAAGACTTAACAGTAAGGAGAAAGTATTGGGTTTGAGGAAAACAAAGTGGGAAAAACACGTGAAGAAGAATTTGACCTGATGACGTGGAACCTTGGTGATTAATCACCGTTAAGTTAAATAAATCTATTTTTATTTATTTGTGATAATTCGTGACGAACTTTGGGCTTTAAAGAGTTTTGAACGGTTAAAGTATATTTGGTCGGTGAATGCGGTGAAGTCGTTGTTTCATTTAAAACATGGACCAAGGTGATTATTATAATATCAAGCAAATAATGGTTTTTTATTTAATTGTGTTTAAAATTGATACTAGTATAATTTATCCGTATGTGAACAGATTTCGGTTAAACTAGATCCGTTGTGATCGTACACTACGCTGACGGAGTGGGTTAATCGGGTTTGGAGCTTGCTGAATTTTCTTGTAATTTCAAACGCTAGTTCGAAATTACGTAAATCAACCATAAACCGTCAATCAGGATTTAATGGTGAGTTAACTCTCACACTTTTCTGAAATACTGTGATGTGCTAAATTCATATAATTATACCACACCATTGATAGTATAAATTGGTTGATTGAATACTATGAGTGTTATTGGTTGCTATTGTTTGATTGGTTGACGTTAATTATATTTCATCGGTTTGAATGCGTTATATTTATGAAATCAGTTCATATATTATTATCAACCGTTGGTATGATGCAGGGAAGAACATGTTGGAGGAATCAAACCGGATTCCTCGAATTTATTGTATGTTGTTTATTGTTCATATTATTCATACATATGAATTGACACTCCAAAATGATATCAAAACCTGTTCGGATTAAATGGATGTTAATCGTCGTAGTGATTTTAATCAATCTGCTGTATTGATTAAGTGGTTGGCAGTGAAGGCCTAAAATCTATTATTTATGACGTCATTTTGTCGTTAGGCGAACTGACGAAGATTTAAGTTATAAATTTATTTTATAACTGAAATGAAATTTTAAGTTGTTTATATAAGTAAAGAATAGAAATTTTATAAATATATTTATAATTATAATCGTGTTTTATATAAGAATGTATTAAACGCTTTTATAACGAATTATAATATTGTTTTCAGAACATCAAGTTAGAATTAAACTAATCCTACGAATTAGTAACAATAGAATAATTGTTCGTATAAAACAATTAAATGATGTTTTTAAATTAATTAAGTTATTAATTAATTTAAGGGAAGAGATGAATAGAAATCAGTTAATAGCTAACTGATGTTTACGGTCGACAAAAGAGATTGTTTTAATTAGAGTTGACGATTTGGTTGATTTGATTTAAATTAATCAAATCGATAGTTTCCGGATATTCATTAAACTTAAAGAATATTGTTAGAAGCTAGTAAATCTTCGAGTAACTATATTTTAAAATGATTATCAGGTTAATTATTGTTAAAAAAGTCAGTTATTATATTAATAATCTTTTAATAATGATTAATTATTGTATTTCTAGTTAATAATGATATTAACTACTTTTAATGTAGTTAATGAAATGTTGAAGTTAATTATTATCTTAAATAATAATAGTTAAAGCGATTACTTTTTAATTGTAAATTAAATTAAGAAGTGATCATATATAAATAAGTGTTGATTTCAATATAGTAAGAGTTATAAAAGGATTTATAATCCATGATTAAGAAAAAGGTGTGTAAATGGGAATTGTAAGCTAGTGCGAGAATCTGAATAAGGTTTTACTTAATTTAGAAAAATGGGTATGATTAAAATATGACTTAAAAAGGGGGTTTGGTAAATATTTGCTTAATGAATCTAGTAAAGAGATTTTAAGGAGGTTACCAATGTTAGAAATGGATTATAAAACCATATTTGAATCCAATGGTAAATGAGTCTTGTTTAGAAGAAGTTTACTTAATCAAGAAAAGGAATTAACATGTAAAGTGGATTTTCATATAAAAGAACTGGATTTATAAAATCATAGTCAAGGGAAATGGGAATGGAATATCAGGTTTTTGTGTTACGAACTTGTATTGTCTTGCGATAAGAACGTTGTCGATCAAGGTCTGAGAGGTAATTAAAATACCCCAACTTAAACGACCTCACTATTATCAAAAGATGATATCTGTTTGTAATAGGAGAGGGTGATGAAAATAATCTATTGAGGAAAAATATGGAAATACTAATTTGTAAGGACTTAGTAATATAACAAACCATTGGGTTTTAAATAAGCAAAGTTTTGTTTGACATTCCGTTGGCAAAAAAACGAAGTAGGATTATACTTATATAATGTACTTAAAAATGTATAACACCATTTCCAAAGTAATGAAATAGTATGTTTTGGTATGCACACTTGTTCAAAAGAAATAAGTCGATAAACTTTGGTGTTCATTGAAGATAAGAAATAATGAACGATATGGGTTTTGAAATGGGATTGTATATTGGAAATATTATTATAATTTCCTTATAACGTGATTGTTTTAAAGTTAATAATACCATTTAAGGTTATATTATAAGAAGTACAACACTTGATGTCATTTCAACCATATAAGATGGATAATGGAACCTATATCGATTAGTTAAGTATATTTATAAAGATATTCCCAATGGTAAAAGAATGGAAAGGGTTTTATGAAATTATATCGATATGTTTCAAAGATAAGAGAATACGGAAAGGGTTGGGAGAATAGCAACGATGTTTACAAGATAAAAGGAAATAAAAGACGTTTATGAAATATAGTAATAGTTCGAGGCAAAGGAATAAAAAGGGAAGTTTGGTAAATACGGTATTCCAAAGGGAGTATTAGTTAATGTTTCAAAGTAAAGAAAAACCCAAAGAGTTATGTCGAGATAGAATTTATGAAATCGATTATAAGAATCGATGAAATGGGTTAATGAAGTGTTTTAATATAAATGACCTGAGCTGCCAATTTACTTAGTTTTACCGTTATGATTTGATAGCTAAATAACCGACTATCAAATGAATTATTCTATTGGACCTTTTGACGTGTTGTTTTGAAGAGACCGGGATGGGAACTAGACCCAAAACCACTTCGAACCAACCACGCGGACGCGACTAACTGGCATGCTATTAAGATGGAGCCTCGAAGACCATAGATCTTCATAAATGGAAGAACCACTTAAAATTTCTGAGTCGACGCAGAGACATATTGGGGTTATATCATGGTTGAAATCTACGAATTGCAAGGACTTCTCGTTACTGATCCTTGTGGTGATTCCTATATAGGTTGCGGTTGGAGGGTGCCTTCGGTTCATCCTGTTCCTGGATGACTTGTATGGACGAATGTCTGACAGGGTATTTCCTTAGGGTCACGTACGTTGATTTTTACAAATATACCAAGTTTGGGGGCGAAGAAATTCTCTTGCTTAACACCTAAAGTATATTTGTGGACATCAATTAGTGATTTGACAGATCTGACAATGTGGCATTCAAAGTGAATGGAGATGTGTAAAAAGATAAACGTGACCTCTAGCTTCATCAATCGGGAATGGCACAAAATCAGGTAGGCAACATGGCTATGTGGGTCGCACCCTTTAAGACGGTATATCATTATATGATCTGGAGAAATCAAATGCCTTCGATTGTCCCTTTTATTTTTATATATATGCTATCGGTTCGGTTGGCTGGCCCCTAACCGTGGTAATGATATATTCGGTACTCTCAAGAGAAATGAGGGGCCAGTCATGTGTAGCCGGGTTGCAAGACGTTCTTGTTGAACCCCAATGTATTCATCTCTAGAGGTACATTGTCGGAGAGGTGGTCCCATACCTTATCAGGAAATCCATTCTCCAATAAGAGCCCGCGGTTTTGATTGTATACTATTTATGTAGAGAGTGAGATGCAAGCGTTCTGCTAGATTATTATTTATTTGTAGTTTGATAGACACTATTAGAATATCAGAAAAGATATTGATTTCAAAAATGTTTTGGGTTATAGTAAGGTAAAATCCGTCCATGTTTATGTGTGGACTGGTCTTACTATTATCCTTTTACTTTAAAAGGATTTTTCAAAGTTAAACAAGTTGCTTGTACTTTGAATTTATCACTGAAAGTATTCTAGACTGATCTGGGTGAATTTTTCTTTACTTCAAATGTGTTCGGGTCAGACCGAGTATATTTCCAGGTTAGTGTTCGCTTGGAGTTTCTGAAGCTGGAAGTAGGAGGCTTCACCGTTAGTTAATTAAAGTTATATTCCGCTGTGACTGATGTTTGATGTACTCTGATGATTGGTATGTATATACAATTTCTTTTTGTATAAAGAGATTTGAAATATTATATTTTATTCATTCTGCTGTGAGATTTTGATGTGTTGTCCTTCTTTTTCTCCTACTCTATCACTTCTTTCTTCTTCTCACCTTCTAACTTCTTTCTAATAACTTTCTGGATGTTTGGTACTCGAGTTTGAGACACGGGATGTGATTGTGTCGAAAATTCGAGCATCGAATTTTCTGGTTTGTTACAATTCCTTTCTTTTGGCTACTTCCGTGTTCGTGGATGTTCAAACTCTTTCCTTGAAGAGTGGTCATTCTTTACAAGCTTATTTGCATGTCTTGATCATTCGAGGTTTGCGATGATTTTCAAGAATGAATTGACTCAAACACTTTGAGGTCCATATTTTATTTTCCAAAAGAATCATCCATCTTCAACGTCCTTTGTCAGAGGTGCAGAGTTTGTTGTTCTTAACGATTCTAACTTAGATTTGTTAGCTTCCTTGTGTTTTTAAAATTCTCAAAGCAACGAGAATGACATTAAGGAAAACATGTTTCTATAATTCACAATTCTCGTGAATTTTCTAGAATCATTACGCCCATTCTAGGATGGCCGCCTTGATGAGTACTTAAGTTTGGAATTGATTTTCATTTTTGTTGCTCAATTTATTTGCTTGTCCTCCTTAGTGATCGACCATTAAGGATAAAATGGGGAGCTATTTTTGTAAAGAGATCCGATGGAACAATTAAGCTTTACGATAACCACATAAAGCTTAATAAATCCCTTGCTTTGGATCGATGATCTGGTCAATAGGTTGGTAGTGCTAAAATTATTCCATTACCTGACTTAGCAATCGGTTTTCGCCAACTCATTATTTTGTTGCTTGTATTATCATTGGGGTTAACAGATATTCCAGTTTAGTTTGTTAACCTTAGTGAACTAAAATTTCGAGGTCATAAGCCGACTAGTTTGACCTCATCCTTGTTGGTAATATCATCGTGAATTTGAAAATCCAAGTTTTCAAGTTTTATGAAACTCTTTCAACTTCTACCATTTATCATGTTTTCATGATTTAGAAGTTGTTCGTGGAATATTAGCGGACATGCTAATACTTCAAATTTGAGATTTTAGGGGTTTATTGGAAACTTAAAAGTTTCAATTTATTTGTTTTTGGAAATGTTAGAGGACGTGTTAATATTTCCAGTTTAGGGTGTATAACCCAGATTTTATTTGTTGATCTTTTTTTCCCGATGGGATTGATTGTCTTTGTGAATGAGATATATATGACCATTGTATACATCTTTTCAATATAAGAAAATTTTGCAAGCTAGAATGATTTTAAGAAATTGTTAGGTGATAAAATTTTCTAGCTAAAATGTGTTAGGGAATGTTTGACGATTTAGATAGTCGATACTTCCAAGTTGAGTTTAGATGTTTAATTAGTTATGTTGAGAATGTAAGAGAATAAGTTTAAAAGATATAAACTTATTAAACGTTAAAAGAATTAATTAAATTTAATTAAAACTAGCTTATCGCGTAGCGGTAGTTTGTGATTTTGAGAATTGAACTTCAAATGAATGTGTAGTATCCAATACAAGTCGGAATCCTTTGAAACAAGAATCTTTCGACTCTATTGGATTATAGTTTTCTAATGAAAGAAAAATATTTGAATTTCATTTTGTAAATTTTGAGATATTTATAAACCAAAGTTTCAAAAAAAATCGCGGTGCGTTAGTTCACGATTTAAAATTTATTTAATAAATGAAATTGAGGTTTAAAACGTTTAAAATTGAAGTAAGGAAAATTCTAATTTATTGAAATCACTTGTGATTGAAATAAATTAGTTGCACATATATGTTCGTGACTTTTGATTTGAACATTATACGTGTATAGACTTAAGTTGTATAGTGATTTATAACTCAAAGTTAACAATTTATAAGATTATCTGTAAGTGAATTTTAGTATAAGAATGATATACTTAATATACAAACAAAGTGATTTTCTTGAGTTAACCTACTTTCATATAGATTTTTGTTGGTGCTTGGTTGTTACCTTTTGAGTTTTTCCTTAAGTAATTGCAGGGACGCAATTTCTTTATGTGGGAAGTCTATAACAACCCACATATTTCACGATAATATATTTAAATGTTTTTATTTAAATATAACATCGTTAACTGGGTATAGGTCCAAAAAGTCACTATATGCATACGGATGAACTTGGACTCGAAACTACTTACATTGAGTTCAAAATTTCGTTTACGACAAGAAAAACTGTAAACATCGATATGTTTGGAGTTTGTGAAAATTGGGACTTTGGTCGGGGATTAGGTTAGCTAACCTATCCCACACTATTATAACCCCACAACCCGTCTCCTCTTCACCCCATTACAATACTTGAAGAAAATAGAAATGAGGAGAGGAAAGGGAAATTAAAATTCCTAAGCTACAGTTGGCTTCTTGGATCCAAATCAAGGGAAAAATCAAGTAGGTAACTTGTGTAAGCTTCTCCATATTCTTCTTATTTTCTCTTCAATTTTTAAGATTTCCTATGACCTAATTATAAGGAAATTCATTATATGTGTTTAGATTGAAGATTAGCAAGCTATATTGGAAGAGAAGTTGTTCTAGGTTTTCACTGGATAGATTCCTAGCTTCTAACAAACAAAGGTAAGTTCTTGCGAACTTACATCTATGATTCAAGCTTATATGCTTGGCTAGTGTTCCTTTGGCACTTCTATATTGTGTATGCATTGTGTGAATTTGTTTAATTTTGTGAATTTGCTCATTTTGGTGTTAAGAAAGCAAATTCTTTGCAAACCTTTAAATGGATGTTTATGCATGTTGTTTTTGGGTGGTAGAGAGTGCATGTAGCCTCTTTAAACATTTGAAGTCACTACGAGAAGTCTGTATTTGTCTGAACTCTCAGGCCGGAGAATTCCCTTGATCATTTTCTAACTGCCAGCAGGTCAAACGTCTGAACCATAGGGGCAGATGTCTGATCCAGGGTCAATTTTTGACCTGAACATCAGATCAGACGTTTGGAACCTTGGTTCAGATGTCTGAAAATGAGGCTCGGGCGTCTGATCCAGATCGCTGTTTTGTGATCAATAGCAGGTCAGACGTTTGCCTCTTGATTCCAAATGTCTAAAACCTGTTTCTGTTTTGTTGACCAGTAGAGACCACGGTCAACAGTTTAGGTTGTACCAGGCTTATCCCCGGCCGGGTTTCGGGTCGTTTGCTCTTTTCCTCTGACTTTTCAATTGCTCTAATCTATCTATTCCAGCAGCTCAGCTAGGTGGACATTCGATTCATTCGTGATAAACGAATTTGTAATCGATATTATTGAGATCTAATTTACATTATTAAAACGTAAATTCTTTATTTGATCGCTATTTTGATCGCTATTATATGAGATTTGCCACTTCAAAATTATATAAAAGGGTTTTAAATTATTAGTAGATACCAAATCTTTTACTAAAGGGTTTTTAATTCTACTTCATTATATGAAGTTATTTTATAATTTGCTTTGCAAATCTACTAGTATATATTTGATAAACCTTTTTCTCGTTCGTATGAGAAATCCAGTTAAACGCCTTAGTAAAAACAAGGACTATGAACCCTTGCGTTTGCTTTGACGGTTAATTCTTGCACTCGTTAGATTGAAAACCGTAGCAATGATTGTTTCGTATTTCTAGCAGAATATACAACTTGTTCGTAAATATTCGAGTAGATCAAGTCGTTATAGGACATGTAGCTCGACTCTTATATTTACTAGCTTGGCGTAATTTACACTATACTTGATCAATTTTGATCATCGACGATCTTCGGGTCATCTCGAGGAACTTCGGTTCACTATATCGATTATCTTCAGATCATTTAGTATTGGCGAGATGCATGATATCATGTCTTAGGAGTAGCTTTATTAGTTAGGATGAGATATTCTTATATAGCACTAAGATTTCTCTGACATGTTATATGGACATTGCAAGCCTTTACATGTGAACATTGTTATGATTACCTATATGTAGTTTTCTGTTTATATCCCTATTTCTATCTCCGTTTATTATGATGAGTACAGCTAGACTGATCTGTTTATTGTTTATTCTTATACATAATACTCGGGTCAAAACGGAGTGTTACAGGTTCTTACATTGGACTTCTAGCAGGGACCACCTTTTGGCTTTTTGCAGCTACATTATTACTGTAGTAATCTCGATTATATGTATATGAGACTTCTATGTATGCATATTCTTTTGGCTAGAACATCTACCTATTCTTTTGATGTATGGTGGATCAACTATGACCACCATCGTTGTATTTACACTTATGTGTAATATTCATATCTATTTCCGCCTTAGTGATGTAGATATCTGTGTCTAACTCTGATTTATTGTTATGTATTTTGTATTGATTCCGAATTATATACAACCACCGTGTAGTGGATTTGAACTTGAATTAAATATGTTGATTTCCTCATAAGATTTAAAAAGTAAGACCACATTATCCGACATGTTTAACACTCGTTCAAAACTATTATACATATGATCGCTCTTCAACAATCTTATTCTTCGGGTTGGTTGACATCAATGCTTGCAATGACCACGGCTAACACGAGTATAGTGGTGGGGAGTTACAAAAAAGTTAAACGTAGGTAAGTTAAGCAAATTCAATCAATTTCTTTGCTAATTTCATTGAAGATATTAACACAAATATCCATAATTTTATGAAATAGTGTATGAACGTCGAAAGTCGATCTCTTATGGTATATATGATCAAGAATCTATTATCAATTGCACCTACAATGTAATTCACTACAAAACCAAATCATCACAAAATGAAAACCAAAAAAGTAAGTAAATCACGAGGTAAACTAAATCAAATGCAGTTAGTTTACTTATGAAGTTTAACCGCATTGAATGCATTAAAATATCAGAAAAGTTTTGTTATTGTTTTAGGTATTAATATTCAATATTTTATGGAATGAAAAACTCAAAACAACAAGAAAACCATGAAGTAAGTAAAAGCCATTGTAATAAAGTTATTCAAAAAAATCAACTATAGCACATGCATTAAAATATCCAAGGTATATTGCTGTTGTTCTAAGAATTATAATCAAGTTTTATATGGAATAAAAGAGTCAAAGTTTTGTAACACCCCGTATGTTGAATAACTTGCTATAATATAAAACAGGGCAGAATTAAATTTAAAAATCCGAATCAGGGGAAACGGGCTATGCCATTGCGTTCGTCTCGGAAAAATACGCGAAATAGAGTCCGTGTTTTCGAAAATCGGAGTCCGTATGACCCAGTTAAGGCCCGAAGAAGTTTTCAGAAAATTTAAAACAGATTTAAAATATTCAGATTCACATTTCAGAAGAGGCGGGAAAAATTCCCGTCAGGCAGAGGGAGTCGACCCTAGGGTCGACATGGGTGTCGACCCCCTCCCTAGGGGTCGACCCAGGGGTCGACACAGGGGTCGACCCCCCCTGTCGGCCAGTTTTGCCTAGGTGCAGTCTGAAGGGGTTTGGGCTGTGTTTTGGAGCTTGTGACGAAATCTGACGGCTCTAATCTAAATTAGGGTTAATCTAAGGGCCTAAACTAAATCCTAATTCTATAAATACACCCTAAGACTACCCTAATTCATACTAAAAATAGTTACAACGTCGTTATGCCGTCAAAATGCAACTTGAAGGAGCCTCCATCAAATTGTAGAAGAAGATAGCCTCTCAAATCAACCTCTAATCAACTCTAGCAACTTAATCTTCTTCATAGGAGTGCTAATCAACAAGTTGTGAGTTTCTATAGCCTTAATGACCAATTGTTGAAATGATTATGATAGGATATAATGAGGTTATGGCTATGAATGTGGATCAATGCAAGTTATGTTATCATATGCTATATGTTCATGATGTTATGCAAGTTATATGCTATGTGTTTATGATGCTATGCAAGTTATGCAAGACATATGCTATGTGATCATGATGTTATGCAAGTTATGCAAGTCATATGCTATGTGTTTATGATGTTATGCAAGTTATATGTTATGTGTTTATGATGTTATGCAAGTTATGCAAGTCATATGCTATGTGATCATGATGTTATGCAAGTTATGCAAGTTTTAGGCTATGTGTTCATGATGCTAGTTATGCAAATCGCTATGATAAACATTGATCCATTATGACACCATGTTATGCAAGTTTGGTGTATGATTATATGCAAGTTCATATATGACATGTTATGCAAGTTTGGTGTATGATTATATGCAAGTTCATATATGACATGTTATGCAAGTTTGGTGTATGATTATATGCAAGTTCATATATGATATGTTATGCAAGTTTGGTGTATGATTATATGCAAGTTCATATATGACATGTTATGCAAGTTTGGTGTATGATTATATGCAAGTTCATATATGACATGTTATGCAAGTTTGGTGTATGATTATATGCAAGTTCATATATGACATGTTATGCAAGTTTGGTGTATGATTATATGCAAGTTCATATATGATATGTTATGCAAGTTTGGTGTATGATTATATGCAAGTTCATATATGACATGTTATGCAAGTTTGGTGTTTGATTATATGCAAGTAACATGTGCAAGTTTACACCTTAGTATGATATGCATACATATGCAAGTTAACCCCTTTGTATGTCATACATACATATGCAAGTTTACCCCTTTGTATGACATAAGTAACTTATGCAAGTTAACCTCTTTATGACATATGTGATTCATGCAAGTTTGGGTTGATTATTTATGCTAGTTGTGTTTGATGCTATATGCATGTTGACACCTTTAAAACCCATGTTGATGCTAATGTTATGCAAGTTGAACCCATTGTATGTGTGATGAATCTTCCCTTTTAAGTATGTCATGTTAGCGAATTACGTGGGGAACGATGGGGTTAATATTCATGTTAATGAAATGGTGTGAAGTTGGTATGATTATGCATACCATAAAGTGGATGGACATAATTGAGTCAATTATGTACATCGTTAAATTTGTAATTAATTAGGGATAATTAATACAAATTATGGGGGTGATTAATTAGGTGTAATTAATCGACTAAGACACGAGGTTGGACCCTTTTGTAGCATAAGACTGCCCGGAACCGACCGGCAAATCCAGCGGCTACAAATGATTGGCCCAATGTGAGAGGTCTTAGGTATAAACTAAATACGTGACAAGTGTAAAGACACGAGGTTAGACTCGGTTATGGCGTAAGGCTGCCCGGACCCGACCGGCAAATCCTGCCATAAAAGATAGTCTAATGTGAGAGGTCTTTACAACGGTTACGTTCTTAATCAATTAAGAAACACTTAACCAGATAAGCATGTAGTGGGGTATGAGGGGTTAAGTGGGTGCCTTGGGTGGCATGTGGAGATTAAGTAAGTGCCTTGGGTGGCATGGGGAAAATCTAATGGTTGCCTTGGGTGGCAATAGAAAATACGATTAGTATACTTAACCAAAGTGGAACATGTAATTAAACATGATTAAAGGGTTAAGTAAGTGCCTTGGGTGGCATGTGAAAATCTAATGGTTGCCTTGAGTGGCAATAGAAAATACGATTAGAATACTTAACCAAAGTGGGACATGTAATTAAACATGATTAAAGGGTTAAGAAAGTGCCTTGGGTGGCATGTGGAAATCAAGTAGGTGCCTTGGGTGGCATGGGAAATCTAGTGGGTGCCTTGAGTGGCAATTGAAATATGATTAGATGACTTAACCAAACTTTAAACATGTAAGTGGACATGATTATTCAAAAGGGTTAAGTGGGATGCACTAGATAAAGTGACAAGCTTATGTGGGTAGCTTGTGGGGGCCCATTTCAACCAGTAACCCATATGTATCTTATTGGGCTCGACCCATGTCGAGGACGGGACACGCGTACTGGGCTTGACTATAAGAGGCCAAAACGGGTTAGCGGTGGCAACGCAAGTCCAACGGGTTTCATATGCGTGTGTGGACCCGGGCTGGTAGGTAAGACGTTGTTGCATCGTGTAGGTATAAGCCGTGCACCATTGATTGTATCGGGTTGCCACTTTGGGGAGTGATACACCCCATTGTGGGGCCAGCACGGGTATCTACGTTAGGGAGCCGATCGAATGGGAGTAGTGGGTACACCTAGTGGAGATAGGGGCAGACGACACCTATGTAGTCAGCTAGGGGTACAAGAGACTACTATTAAGATTACTAAGTACAGGGTACACCTAGTGGAGATAGGGGCAGACGACACCTATGTAGTCAGCTAGGGGTACACGAAACTACTGGGTAAATTTTTCTAAGTCCTTGGGAGGGATCAACCTTTAAGTAGGAATGAGTGGTGTGGTGAAGTTAGAAATTACCCTTGGGTGGGTAGATCTGGGGTGGTACAGTGTAGTATTTATCCTTGGGTGGATTGGCGCGTCTTTACCGTTATCTTAGTTCATCCTAAGTCTAGTTGGCTGCTTAGTGTAGTCATTTATCCCCAGTCGTACCGTACCAGGTTTATATCATACCCTAATTACTTTAATGATTGTATTGTTAAAGTTATAGGGCTCACTCAGACTTATGTCTGACCCCGTTGTTTTTATCTTTTTCCCAACCCTCATATTATCAGAGTGGGCTTAGCACTAGTGGGCTTTGATCAGATTGCTTTATCTATCTTTTGGAACTTGGACTCTTGAAGTAAAGCTCGGTTATCTTTTCTATTATGGCTATTAGTATGTAGTGGGATTATGTACTTATGTTTTAACGAGATGGATATTTTGTACTTGACTCTTGTTGGTTTTTGATATGTAACCAAACATGTTTACCTTCTGCTGCAATGAAATGATGTTTTAAATTTCAAGTATTACTTATATCTGTCTTGTTGTAATTTTTCTGTTCTATATTCACATAAAATACTCCACCGAAGTTAAGGCATTCCCTTTGTGAGTGACCTTAGCGGGTGTGGGGTGTTACACGTGGTATCAGAGCTTAAGGTTACCAGAACAGATAATTTTTTTTAGAAAAACTATTTTTCTAAAAAAAATTTGGAAGAAGTATTTTCAAAAACATGTCTTTTAAGAGAAAAGTTTTTGAAAGAAAAGAACATAATCCCCAAGAGCCATATATCCTTCCTTCGATTCTCCGTTTTGAATCTCTTCCTCTTTCTCTTTTTGAATTTCCCCTCCGCGTATAGATATCTTTTTAAGATAAATAAGGACTTCCGTATGAAGGACGGAAGAACCACTTCAAGGGACTAAGACGCTTGTCGGGCTAAGAAGTTAGTCCAAGGAGGTGGAGGGCTTGTGGGTACCTTTAAGATGGACGAGGGAGGAAGGTTCAAATAGCTGTTAGGTAAATAAAGGACGAAACCTCATCGTGGCGAGAAGGTCACGAAAGGAGAATGTAAAGGAGAAGGCTAGTTGTTTTGGAGAAATAGGACACCTTATTAGGATTGTCCAAAGAGGTAAGGACAAAGTACAGGATCCTCTGGAGGGTAGATGTATTCCCTCATGGCTGGTATACCTGATGGGGGTAGGGCCATCTAGGTTGAAAGTTGGTTCTCTCGATCATCCTGTTCGAACTTTATTCGACTCTGGCGCCTCGCATTTGTTTATCTCATCATCGTTAGTTGAGTCACTGCACTTAGACACCAGTCTAGTAGATGATCCCTTGGTTGCTTCAAACCCAATTGGGGGCTCCACTTATTTGTCCATGATATGTTTGGGTTTGAAGATTTCTATACTTAGCGTTGAGTTTAGATGTGATACTTTTGTTCTGGGCTTCACGGGCTATGGGTTGATTTTGGGCATGGACTGGTTATCCAGTAATGGTGCCGTTCTTGATTGTGAAAGGAGAGTTGTTAGGCTCATGACCCGCTTGGGGAACACTCTCGAGATCTCTTGTAATCCCATAGATTTTGTTAGGCTAAGTTATCTTGGATCGCTTGACGCTTCGGTCGAGAGTTTGCGATCTGTTAGAGTGGTCCGGGAATACTCGGATGTGTTTGGGGAGGTGAGGGGCTTACCTCCGAAGCGGGAGATAGACTTCCGAATATATATAGTGGGCAATGCTAAACCAGTATCTTTGCCAGTACGCCACATGGCTCCTAGTGAAAGGAGGGAACTCCATAAGCAAGTAGGGGAGTTGCTTGAGAAGGGGTTCATAAGACGAAGTATATCGGAGTGGGGTGCTCCAGTAGTTTTTGCCACGAAGGCAGATGGGTCCCTCAGACTTTGTGTAGACTATAGAGAACTCAACAAGCTCACAAAGAAGAATAGACACCCGTTGCTGAGGATTGATGATCTCTTTGATCAGTTGGTTGGCACCTCAGTGTTTTCGCAGTTGGACTTAGCCACGGGGTTTCATCGGTTGAGAGTGGCTGAGGATAGTATAGAGAAGACTGCCTTTAGGACTCCGGATGGTTTCTATGAGTGGCTTGTGATGCCATTTGGTTTGACGAACGCCCCTGCATACTTTGTTGATTTGATGAGTAGGGTGTTCAGGGAGTACCTAAATAACTTCGTAGTGGTCTTTGTGGATGACATCTTGGTCTTTTCTAAGAGCGAAATAAGTTTTCGTATGTGCTTAATAGGTTAAGCAAAGCCAGTTATTTGATCAACGGTGGTTTTGGAGCGAGACTGGCGAGGACATCCAGAGTTGGACAAGTGCTTAATTATTTAGCCGTTTTTTACTAGTATCATCTCACGTAGGTCGTCTGAATTCGAAGGAGGTATCCCTTGGGTATTTGTCTGATATTGGTTTAAGCCTTTGGGGCTTGCACTTGGGGGATGGCGAGTTCGACTAGGATGGTCTGCATGAGGGATGGATAGTTGTGACGATTTTTTCATGGGAGAATATCCTGGTTATCTCTAGAGGTGGAGAAAAGCATGCCCTACATCTTAGGGAAGTGTTGGAGACTCTTCGAGCGCATAGTCTTAAGACAACAAAGGTGGATGGAGTTCTTAGCATCCTATGATTTCGAGATAGCGTATACCCCTGGCAAGGGTAACGTGGTGGCGGACGCCTTAAGCAGAAAAAGGTTGTCCTTGAGTCCATTGTTCGTGGGACGACGAAGCTTGGAATTTATCTCGATATTTGATTTTAGACCTTCCGTTGACTTTGTACCCGGTTTGCTAGCATCATTAGAGGTCAGACCTACTCTTTTGGGACGGCTTGGCGAGGCACAACGGGACGACCCACACTTGGTTGAGTTAGTAGAGAGACTCATAAGGGGGGGAGTCGTCCAGCCATTTGAGTAGGTACACCCTAGACGATAGGGGGTGGTTGCGTAGAGACGGTAGACTTTGTGTACCGCAAGACGAGGGTTTGAGGAAGGCTATTCTTGATGATGCGCATCATTCGAAGATGACCATTCATCCTGGTGGGGACAAGATGTACCAAGTCATGAAGTGAGTTTTCTTTTGGGCCAGTATGAAGAAAGATGTGGCCGAGTATGTCGCTAGATGCTTGGTGTGCCAACAAGTGAAAGCGGAGCAAAAGAAACCTGGTGGGTTGCTTCACCCATTGGAAGTTCCACAATGGAAGTGGGATAGCGTCTCGATGGATTTTATAGATGGGTTACCGAGATCGAGGAAGGGTAATACGGGAATTTGGGTTGTGGTAGACAGACTTACTAAGAGCGCCCATTTCATACCCGTGAAGAGCAAGAGGACTGCTCCATGGCATATATAGTGGATTTACCCGAGAGACTTAGTGGGGTACATGACGTATTCCATGTGTCACATTTGAGGAAGTGCCTACATGAGACCACAGAGGTGATAGAGCCGAGCTTGCTTAGAGAAGTGGGGGTAGAGCGTGATGCGACTATTCGACGAGCTCCTACCCGCATCCTTGGGTCAGAGATTAGGAAGTTGTGAAACAGAGAGGTTCGACTAGTCAAAGTGCAATGGGGAGAAGATGAGAGCAATGCTACTTGGGAGACAGAAGCGAAGATGCGTTCATTGTACCCATTCCTTTTTGAGGGTATGTCTTTTAACTTCTCCTTTATCGTTTGTCTAGTACTTATCTTATCTTCAGTATGTCCTCTCATTAGTACCTTTGACCTTTAGATAGGGTAAACCTATGGTTGAAACATGTGTTTGAGACATGTTATGATTGATGGATGTGAGTGGATGCAAGTGGTTGCTAGTGGTTGCTCGTGGATGCATATACACACACTCTAGGCACTAGATCGGCTCAGTCACTTCATATTGCATATTGCATATAATTGTGTGGAGGTAGCTATATTAATGGATGTATAATGGTTGTGCTATCATATGGATGATGCATTTTGGTGAATGATTGTGCACTCATGTAGAAATAGTATGTGTCGATAGGGTTCTTTCGCATACATATTGGATGCATGGCACTATCATGGTTTGCATTAAGGAGGTCAACTAAATCAGTAGACCGCCTGATTTTGCATTAGACAGGGAGCATATACACACACTCTTTGCATATGTTCATACATCATTAGAAACTTTAAGGACAATGGATGCCAGTGTTTGATGGTTTGAGTAGATGGTTGTTTGGATGGTAGGATACGTTCTCCTTGACTTAGAGATTTCGGGGACGAAATCCTTTAAGTAGGGAAGAATGTAACATCCCGTATGTTGAATAACTTGCTATAATATAAAACAGGGAAGAATTAAATTTAAAAATCTGAATCAGGGGAAACGGGCTATGCCATTACGTTCGTCTTGGAAAAATACGCGAAATAGAGTCCGAGTTTTCGAAAATCGGAGTCCGTATGACCCAGTTAAGGCCCGAAGAAGTTTTCAGAAAATTTAAAACAGATTTAAAATATTCAGATTCACATTTCAGAAGAGGCAGGAAAAATTCCCGCCAGGCAGAGGGAGTCGACCCTAGGGTCGACATGGGTGTCGACCCCCTCCCTAGGGGTCGACCCAGGGGTCGACACAGGGGTCGACCCCCCCTGTCGGCCAGTTTTGCCTGGGTGTAGTCTGAAGGGGTTTGGGCTGTGTTTTGGAGCTTGTGACGAAATCTGACGGCTCTAATCTAAATTAGGGTTAATCTAAGGGCCTAAACTAAATCCTAATTCTATAAATACACCCTAAGACTACCCTAATTCATACTAAAAATAGTTACAACGTCGTTATGCCGTCAAAATGCAACTTGAAGGAGCCTCCATCAAATTGTAGAAGAAGATAGCCTCTCAAATCAACCTCAAATCAATTATAGCAACTTAATCTTCTTCATAGAAGTGCTAATCAACAAGTTGTGAGTTTCTATAGCCTTAATGACCAATTGTTGAAATGATTATGATAGGATATAATGAGGTTATGGCTATGAATGTGGATCAATGCAAGTTATGTTATCATATGCTATATGTTCATGATGTTATGCAAGTTATATGCTATGTGTTTATGATGCTATGCAAGTTATGCAAGACATATGCTATGTGATCATGATGTTATGCAAGTTATGCAAGTCATATGCTATGCGTTTATGATGTTATGCAAGTTATATGCTATGTGTTTATGATGTTATGCAAGTTATGCAAGTCATATGCTATGTGATCATGATGTTATGCAAGTTATGCAAGTTTTAGGCTATGTGTTCATGATGCTAGTTATGCAAATCGCTATGATAAACATTGATCCATTATGACACCATGTTATGCAAGTTTGGTGTATGATTATATGCAAGTTCATATATGACATGTTATGCAAGTTTGGTGTATGATTATATGCAAGTTCATATATGACATGTTATGCAAGTTTGGTGTATGATTATATGCAAGTTCATATATGATATGTTATGCAAGTTTGGTGTATGATTATATGCAAGTTCATATATGGCATGTTATGCAAGTTTGGTGTATGATTATATGCAAGTTCATATATGACATGTTATGCAAGTTTGGTGTATGATTATATGCAAGTTCATATATGACATGTTATGCAAGTTTGGTGTATGATTATATGCAAGTTCATATATGATATGTTATGCAAGTTTGGTGTATGATTATATGCAAGTTCATATATGACATGTTATGCAAGTTTGGTGTTTGATTATATGCAAGTAACATGTGCAAGTTTACACCTTAGTATGATATGCATACATATGCAAGTTAACCCCTTTGTATGTCATACATACATATGCAAGTTTACCCCTTTGTATGACATAAGTAACTTATGCAAGTTAACCTCTTTATGACATATGTGATTCATGCAAGTTTGGGTTGATTATTTATGCTAGTTGGGTTTGATGCTATATGCATGTTGATACCTTAAAAACCCATGTTGATGCTAATGTTATGCAAGTTGAACCCATTGTATGTGTGATGAATCTTCCCTTTTAAGTATGTCATGTTAGCGAATTACGTGGGGAACGATGGGGTTAATATTCATGTTAATGAAATGGTGTGAAGTTGGTATGATTATGCATACCATAAAGTGGATGGACATAATTGAGTCAATTATGTACATCGTTAAATTTGTAATTAATTAGGGATAATTAATACAAATTATGGGGGTGATTAATTAGGTGTAATTAATCGACTAAGACACGAGGTTGGACCCTTTTGTAGCATAAGACTGCCCGGAACCGACCGGCAAATCCAGCGGCTACAAATGATTGGCCCAATGTGAGAGGTCTTAGGTATAAACTAAATACGTGACAAGTGTAAAGACACGAGGTTAGACTCGGTTATGGCGTAAGGCTGCCCGGACCCGACCGGCAAATCCAGCTGCCATAAAAGATAGTCTAATGTGAGAGGTCTTTACAACGGTTACGTTCTTAATCAATTAAGAAACACTTAACCAGATAAGCATGTAGTGGGGCATGAGGGGTTAAGTGGGTGCCTTGGGTGGCATGTGGAGATTAAGTAAGTGCCTTGGGTGGTATGGGGAAAATCTAATGGTTGCCTTGGGTGGCAATAGAAAATACGATTAGTATACTTAACCAAAGTGGAACATGTAATTAAACATGATTAAAGGGTTAAGTAAGTGCCTTGGGTGGCATGTGAAAATCTAATGGTTGCCTTGGGTGGCAATAGAAAATACGATTAGAATACTTAACCAAAGTGGGACATGTAATTAAACATGATTAAAGGGTTAAGTAAGTGCCTTGGGTGGCATGTGGAAATCATGTAGGTGCCTTGGGTGGCATGGGAAATCTAGTGGGTGCCTTGAGTGGCAATTGAAATATGATTAGATGACTTAACCAAACTTTAAACATGTAAGTGGACATGATTATTCAAAAGGGTTAAGTGGGATGCACTAGATAAAGTGACAAGCTTATGTGGGTAGCTTGTGGGGGCCCATTTCAACCAGTAACCCATATGTATCTTATTGGGCTCGACCCATGTCGAGGACGGGACACGCGTACTGGGCTTGACTATAAGAGGCCAAAACGGGTTAGCGGTGGCAACGCAAGTCCAACGGGTTTCATATGCGTGTGTGGACCCGGGCTGGTAGGTAAGACGTTGTTGCATCGTGTAGGTATAAGCCGTGCACCATTGATTGTATCGGGTTGCCACTTTGGGGAGTGATACACCCCATTGTGGGGCCAGCACGGGTATCTACGTTAGGGAGTCGATCGAATGGGAGTAGTGGGTACACCTAGTGGAGATAGGGGCAGACAGCACCTATGTAGTCAGCTAGGGGTACAAGAGACTACTATTAAGATTACTAAGTACAGGGTACACCTAGTGGAGATAGGGGCAGACGACACCTATGTAGTCAGCTAGGGGTACACGAAACTACTGTTCAAATTTTTCTAAGTCCTTGGGAGGGATCAACCTTTAAGTAGGAATGAGTGGTGTGGTGCAGTTAGAAATTACCCTTGGGTGGGTAGATCTGGGGTGGTACAGTGTAGTATTTATCCTTGGGTGGATAGGCGCGTCTTTACCATTATCTTAGTTCATCCTAAGTCTAGTTGGCTGCTTAGTGTAGTCATTTATCCCCAGTCGTACCGTACCAGGTTTATATCATACCCTAATTACTTTAATGATTGTATTGTTAAAGTTATAGGGCTCACTCAGACTTATGTCTGACCCCGTTGATTTTATCTTTTTCCCAACCCTCAGGTTATCAGAGTGGGCTTAGCACTAGTGGGCTTTGATCAGATTGCTTTATCTGTCTTTTGGTGCTTGGACTCTTGAAGTAAAGCTCGGTTATCTTTTCTATTATGACTATTAGTATGTAGTGGGATTATGTACTTATGTTTTAACGAGATGGATATTTTGTACTTGACTCTTGTTGGTTTTTGATATGTAACCAAACATGTTTACCTTCTGCTGCAATGAAATGATGTTTTAAATTTCAAGTATTACTTATATCTGTCTTGTTGTAATTTTTCTGTTCTATATTCACATAAAATACTCCACCGAAGTTAAGGCATTCCCTTTGTGAGTGACCTTAGCGGGTGTGGGGTGTTACAAGTTTCATTGCTCATCATATAAGTCTATAAATCACATGGTAAAACAAAAATAGTAAGTAAAGAATGGTAATATGATAAAGCTCTTGTTTGGAGTCCCATCTTTATATGTATATTAGAAACAAGACATATCCACATCTATGTTTTTGAAGTTGATTCATTTTGTAGTTTATAAAGTAATTTCTATAGTAAAACAACGTGAAAGTGCTTAATATCTAAGTTACTACGGAATGGTTTACCACATAAATGAGAATAGTAAGATGAAATAAAATTAGTTACCGAACATTTAACCCTTTTTTAATGTTTGAAATATTCTGATATCCGGTTGTATATCATAAGCTGAATTAAGATTTATGTATTACAGTAAAACTGCACAATTTTCATAATAAATCTAGAAAAATTTATTATTATAATGGGGATTGCGATTCTCTAAATCTAAAATTTATATCTGTACTTAACATACGTTCTCAGCTTATAAACTTGAGATCATTATACGATTTACAAAGTGAAGCATTAAAAGGGTACTTAGTAGATGAAATACTAGTAGGAGTAACATTAAATAATATGCAAGAGGGAAAAAAACAAGCGATATATTAAATAATTTGCAATTAGTTCGTTGTGTGATGACGGCTGTCTTAAACTGTCTGCGTACATCATTCCACCTATACACGTATGGATATGGGCAAGAACACATCCAATTCTTGTTCTTTCCCGAAAGGAAAACCCGAACCCAATGTGAACTAAAAATCACACCCATTTACTCACGCAAATCCGATCGTTTAAACTTTCCTAATCGAACCCTCCCTTGTCGGATCTAAACCCCTGCAACACATGGACGATCCAGATCGGCCTCGTGCGAAGCTCCTTATCAGCTTCGGCGGTAGTATCCTACCCCGTCCAATCGACGGCCGCCTCCGCTACGTTGGCGGAGAGACCCGCATCATCTCCCTCCCTCGCGACGTTACCTACGAAGCGCTTCTCTCCCGTATGCGCGAGCTGTACTCCGCCTGCCACATCATCAAGTACCAGCAGCCTGATGAGGATCTTGATGCACTCGTATCCGTTGTCAACAATGATGACGTTGTCAACATGATGGACGAGTATGAAAAGTTGATCTTGACTTCCTCTGATTTGGGTTTTGCGAGGTTGAGGGTATTTTTGTTTTCGAACAACCATAGCAACGATCCAGATGCAGCAGCTGCACAGTTCGAGCTGGATGAAAGGGAGAACGAAAGAAGGTACATCGATGCCTTGAATACTGTTGCTGATCTGGATAATATAGATGGTTCTGGTAATGGTTCTTCGGGATATTTTTCATCTGCAAGAAACAATGTGGACTTTGATGGGAAGCAAGAAAGTGGTACTGGTTTTCCTGGGAACTTAGCTCATGGACACCATGTGTTTGATGGGAGTTGTGATCATTGTGGTAAGATGGGTTTCGTTAGGAATCAGTATGTAGTTGGAGGAAAAGAATACGTAGGACACTATAATGGGTCATGCAGTGAGTGTTTTCGGAGTAGGGAACCCACTCCAAGGTTTTATAATGAGGCACATGGGCACGGACATGAATACGGATGGAATATGCAGGGTATGCCACCAATTCATGACATTAGGGTGCACCAGCCTTTCAGACATGGGAATTTTTATGAGGGACATGTGCATGGGCACTTGCCTGATTACGGTGGTGAAATGTTCGTTGGACAGCAAGGAGTTGCGCATGGGAATCATATTCCACAATACGGAATTGAGAGTATGTATCAAGTGCCACCTAACATTCCTCCAATTCCGAATATTAGGAGAATGGTGCAGGTGCCGATGAGCCCAAAGGGGTATGTGAGGGGTGGGAGTCCGAGTCCAATGATTCCACCAATTATGTTGGATGAGAGAAATCAAGGTGCTTGGTTTGGTCAAAATGGTAGTATGAATCAGAATTTGAATATGAACTCAAATATAATTGCAAAAGAGGAAGTTGGCGAGGTCAAAGAAGATGGAAAAGTTTATTCTAATGCAAATGTTGGCAATGAAGGCGAAGATTTGACTTATTTACCTGAGTTAATTGCTTCCGTTAGGCAAGCAGCATTGGAGAGTGCACAGGAGATCAAAGCCATGGCTGAAGAGAATCCTGAGCAGAAAATGGAAGTAACGCCTGAAGTTGATGCTGGAGTGAGTATTTGTCTTGCAGTTGTGCAAAATTTCTTCCTCATGTACATTCTTTTAACTTCCAGAAACCCTAAAAGTTGTCGTATTTGTTATGAAGTACCAGCATGTTCGGTGGAAAAACAACATTTTGCATATGAATATCCAGTGAGCAGTTCATCATATGCACAAAACCCCCACCCTTACATGCCTTTACATGTCATGTGGTCTACACCCTGTTGTAGCTTTTTGTGCTAATGTATAAGCGACCAATCACATAACTGCTAATTACAGGCCTGAAGTCTTTGCAAAATTGTTTTTGTATTCCCTTCAGTTTTTAAAATATAAAGCAGGTCACAAGTTTTAACGCTCTTGACAAGTGTGTTACTTGCACTGTTTTCCTTGACAGTCTTAGCACTGGATTAAACTTTTATATACAAAAGGTCTTTTCAAGAAACATTCATTCTCTCAAAGTTGGAACTCCTACAAAATGAGTACAAACTTAAGTTATAATTTAGATAGTTAACAAGGCAGACATGAATTGCATGTTTTTTAATAGAAGAGGTAAAACTGTAATTTGGAAACTTGAAATACCAATATATCATTTTGCAAAATTGTCAGGCTGAAGTGGAGGCTGAAGTGGACGGAGATGTACAGGAAATGACTGAAATTGAGCCAACTGCAGCTGAGGCAGAGGCTTTTGCTAAAGGATTACAGGTGCCTGTTAATTGCTGCATCATTTAGACTTCGTAACACTAAATTTCTCTACAAATTGATGGTGAATTTTTAATTTTATTTAGACCATTAAAAATGAGGATGTGGAAGAGATTAGAGAGCTTGGTTCTGGTACTTACGGTTCTGTGTACCATGGTAAGTGGAAAGGTGTTGATGTTGCAATTAAAAGGATTAAAGCTAGCTGCTTTACCGCAAAGCCTTCTGAGAGAGGACGCTTGGTATGATCCAGAGTTTATCTTTGTGTCGATGTTCACAACTATACAAAGCTAGTGGAGTTTTATATATGTTCTCACTCTAGGTTCATAACATTTTTCTCTATATTTGAATCTAACATTTTTATTGTAATCCTAACCATAGCTAGTTATGTAGTAGTGCTACCTCCCCTTTTTCTTACTGTGTGTGTGTATTATATATACATATAGGGGCGTGTATTTAGACACAAAATCCAGGCCGTTGGATTAGTTTGTCTTTATGTGGGGTGGAAATCAAAGGGGCAATATCATGGTGGAGATTTTGTGTCTCCCAATTTGTGTCTGTTTTTTGTGATATATATATATATATGTATATGCATGTATGTATATGTAATTATGTTTAGTATGTGCATGTGTGCATATGCATATCTGTATATGTAATTATGTGTATATAATATATATGCATGTGTCTATATATGTGTGCATGCACACACACATACTTACACACATATGTATTATGTAGTTGTGCTAGCCCCCTCCTTACTCTGTGTGTGTGTATGTATTTGTGTGTGTGTGTGTATATATATATATATATAATATACAAGCATGCATGCATATATGTACATGCATGTGCGTGTATGTACGCGCATGCATATATGTATATGTACATATGCATGTATGTATATATGTCTGCATGTGTGTATATATGTGTGTGTGTATGCACACACATACTTACACATACGCATAAACATATGTATGTATGTGTGTTTGTATATTTATACACACGCATACACTGTGGCGTAGCTAGGATTTTTTGTTGGCGATGGCACAACGAAAAATTTCAAGCTTCGAAGGCAGCAATTTCGAGCTTTTTTCTTATTATTTGCAAAAGTTTGGACAATGAAATACTAATAGCAATGTGATTCATAGGTTTAATGAAATACTAATTTGCTAAAGTTTGACATTTTCAGCATTTTATAACCGTATTCAATCAGAAAAGAGAAAATTATCAAATCCTGGGAGGGTCACGTGCCCTCCCCAGGATGCATGTGGCTCCGTCACGGCGCATACACACCAATAAGAAGTGTGGGAGCTACCTCCTGTGAGTAACATAATGATAAGACATTATATTATGAGATGAGGTGCCACGAGTTCAAATCCCAATGGTGTAAATCCATTTGATTTATTTTGTGTGTTGCATGGTTGTTGCTTAGCTTCAAGAGTTTACAAATAATGTTTTTGTTCTTCCGGGTCTTCAAAAAAACTTCTATATAAATTTAAGATAAAATTTCATGACTATTATTTCAGTCATAATGTCACGATTTAACTATTAACTGTGAATTTCTGACATTCAGTGCTCAACTCCCAAATGGTAGCTCATCCATAATAATAATAATAATAATAATAATAATAATAATAATAATAATAATAATAAAGGATCCCTTCGAATTGTCACTTACCATAAGAAACTTCTATTTGTCATCAACCAAAAAAAATGGGGAAAAAGTACAGCACCTAAAGGGGTAGCTCATTGACAAAACACTAAGATGAATAAAAGGTACAAGTTTCTATTACCAATAGCAACAGTAATTACTTTCTGATTATCTGGACTGCAAGAGTTTTATAATACATTATCTTTATTTAACTAGTTCACAAGGATTGAAATAAAAATAATATTAAAAATACACAGGAGGGATTATGCAATTAAGCAATTTAGTATGCTTGCTTATTGAAATATCATATCCGATCTCGTTTTAGTTATCTTTTGTGTATATGTGTATGTGTGTATATGTAAGTATGGGTGTATGTATTCGAACTTTTCTCTCTTTCCATTCCATTATTATGTTTTGAATCTTCCTTTGTTCTCGCTCGTTAATTAGGCACTGAAATGTAGTACATTCCAGTCATGATAAGGTCTGTCTACCGTATTATCATAACCTTAAGCATGATGTAAGGCAATTAAAGGGATTTTGTTTTTGTACATCGGATTACAAAAATGTAAATGAATAATTGTCTTTTAGAATTAGCTTTTTTGGGTTATCGTACGTATAGTTTCCCTTAAAAAAAGCTTTGTAATTATGTATATGAACTTTAATGTTACTATTTAACGGCTTAGCTAAAACCCAACACCCTATCCCTGCTTTTTTTTCTTTTGTTACCAATTATTTTAAATACAAGATCTTTCAAAACAGACTTTGATTCTTGTCCTCTTTGATCATTCGATTCTTATCTGTTTGTATGTATTAGTGTTTCTTATGGTCTATCATTTCCCCCCTCCATGTATAGAAAGCACATGAGGATATCATGATAAATTCCGGCAATTAGATTATTATAAACCTAAGAAGGATATGAGGCAGATAAATGGATTGTTCATAGGGTACTTTTGGCACAGGTTTAAAATACACGAAAAATCCTTCACTAAATTTCAGTGTAAATTAGGTCCCTATTATTTTTATCTTCGAATGTTGCAGACATATCAGCAACATTTCATAAAAGTTGCTGACATATCAGTACTTTTCTGTATACTGTATAAAAGTTGCTGACATATCAATAATTATTTACAAAAGCTGCTGACATTTCGGCAATAATTTTTCATTTTTCTGCACACTGTATAAAAGTTGCTGACATATCAGCAATAATTTTCTTTGTTTCTAGAAAATAGGAACCAGATTTTCAATGAAACTTTGACAGAGACCGACTTTACAATATGAAAGTATAATAGGGATGCCTCCCTAATCTTCACTTGTTCATATCCTTGTACGATATTATAAGAATTAATATTAATGTGAATTTCTTCTAGCGTTAGTTTATTTGGGTTATAAAATATAGTTGTCTTTTTTAAAAAGCTTTGTAGTTATATAGGTGAATAGCGAACATTTATGTTATTATTAATAAATGCTTTAGCTTAAGCCCAATGCTCGGTCCCTAGTTTGCTTCATTAAAATTATTCTTAACGTAAGATTTTGCACTACAGACTTAGAAAGTCTTCTTTGATCATACAATCCTTATCTTGCTGTACCCGTACATAGAAATGTCTCTGATGGAAAGTCTCTCTTTTATTTCCTATCATGCACAATAGGGGGGAACCTTGTCATAATTTGAATTATAAACCATGCTTTATCTTCCAATGAGCAGGATAAATGTATCGTTGTATCTTTGTCGCTGACAAGGTTTTCTACAAGTCCACACCAATGTGTGTATCTTCTCAGATTTGCTGAGAAGTTTAAATGACCTAAGCTCAATTTTTTTTCCTTCTCAGATTGCTGATTTCTGGAAAGAAGCTTTAACAATGAGCTCACTGCACCATCCTAATGTTGTAGCTTTCTATGGTGTTGTTCGTGATGGTCCTGATGGAAGTTTAGCCACTGTTACAGAATTCATGGTTAATGGTTCGCTTAAGCAGTTTCTTCAAAAGAAAGATAGGTACAATCTTCCTAATACTGAGCACGTGCAATGAACATTCATATTCTATATGTAAGAAGAACAAAATGTAATATGTAATATGTATTTTTTGCCGACTTGCCAATAATACAATAAATATTTTTTTCTTCTTCTTTCCAAATTGAAGTTATGAAAAATAGAAAGACTGTTGGATCCTAAGAGGATTTGGTTTTGAGAATCATAATATCCAGTTTGTACTTCCCTGAAAATTAGTTTCATCTGATATGGATGACATTGCAAACTGTTAAACAATTTCTTCAACAGAAAAATAGGGGACAACACCCTCCACCCGCCCCGCAAAAGAAAATATTATTTAGTATCTTACATGCATTAACTTATTGTGGTTGGTTGAACAGTAATGAATTACATTGGAAAAACGTTCAGCTTTGATAAATAAATAGCTATAAGATTTGTAGATGTTTTCAATAGTCAATACTCTACTTCAAGTCAAATTATTTGTGTTGTTATGTGAGCGCTAAACGAGCCAGCTAATATGAGTATCAATTGTTCTGCAGAACAATCGATCGTAGGAAAAGAGTAATAATAGCTTTGGATGCTGCTTCCGGTATGGAGTATGTGCATGGAAGAAATATTGTCCATTTTGATCTCAAATGTGAAAATTTATTAGTCAATATGCGTGATCCTCAGCGCCCAATCTGTAAGGTAGAATAAAAGATTTCTCATTTTTTGATATTTCATAAAATGTGACCATACGGTTTAAATTTGAAAGATCTTGAGATCATTGTCTCTTAAAATTTGCTATTACTCGTGTGTCACACAAGTACATACCATATCAGTTTCTGGATTAAAAATTACGTCTGTGGAGATAAAGCATGGAAAAGGTGTTTGTGCTTAATATTATACATCTCATACATATGCATACATACATGTGCATGTGTATATATTTACTTATATACACACTGAAATACATATGTGTTTGTGTGCATGCATATGTGCACATGCACTTGCATGTATGCAAACAAGCATTTTTCATGGTTAACTTTGACTGTGATTCGATGAGTTTAAAATTTTAAAGTTCTGCCAAAAGATTTTGAAGTACATCAGTGGATCATATCAATGCAACTTTAGACTAGCTGAAAATTTAACCTAAACAGGGGAATGCTAAACTCATATACCCATCACAATTTCAGTGCTAAAGAGGGTTTGACCAGAAGCGGATATGGTCTAGGTGGGGGCAGCTGTCCTACCTCAGTTTAGTAATGGCTAGCTAAATTTTTGCTAAAATATGACTGCCCTATCTGAATTTGGTTACATGCCCTATCTGACATTGTTCATAAGCCATGTTTGCTCCAGTTTATACGCTTTAGCATGCTTTCTTTTAACATTTTATAGTTCACTGGTTTTCTTTTTTTATTACAACTTTAATCTGGTGTTGTATATTTTTTTTCCTGGTAATGCAACTTCGAAGTTTTTTTTTTAATTAGAAAAATATATCAAATTGCTCAAAATTCTGCCCTTTCTCAACTATAATGCTGGCTCCGCCACTAGGTTTGACCGCTGAATGTGAAAACCGCCAGTGTACATGCTTATTCGACAATCGCTAAATGCAAATCCTAACTTCTAGAAGAAAAATAATATCAATGTGCAATTCAGTTAAAAATCGCTTTAATCAGTTAAAAAATATCATTAATTGCAATAACACCCTAATCTTATTTTTTAAGGACATTGTTAACTGGACTTCCCTTTTTGTATATGATGGGGTGTTTAGTTAGGGTTCACTGAATTAGGATGTGGTCACCACTTAATTTTACTGAATTAGTATGAGGTCACCACTTACAGTGTAATTTTATATTTTAATTTACTGTTGGGGTTTGACCGAACTTTTTGGCTTCCTCAGATCCAAATGTGGAGTCTCTTAAACAGTGGCTGTTTTTAATTTCAGTTACTAAAATTGTTTGAAAATGAGTTGGGACATCAGTCCATCTTCAAACAGAAATGAAATAGAGGATGAAGAGGAGAGTTTTTAAGTCTAATTGACATTAAATGTATTGCATTAAGATCTGTCACTAAATAATTTGGGGGGGGGGGGGGGTATATGGCACGCCTATTTCTTGGCACTCCTTTTGCACCCGAACAAGAGCCACTCATTTGTAGTTAAATAAGTTAGTTGGGGGAGAGAGAAACGGAAATGTGGGGTGGAAATCGGGGGGGGGGGGGGCCTAAAGGGATGTTGCACTATTTGGGGTGCTCTTGATCCTATCTCGCGCGCGCACACACACCCCCCGAACAAGAGCCACCCATTTATAGTTAAATAAGAGTGGGGGAGAGAGTATTAGTGGGAGGAGAGAGAAACGTGAATGTGAGGTGGAAATCAGGAGGGCTAAAGGGATGCTGCACTATTTGGGGGTACACCCCCCCTGCTGTTGTTTGTGGGGGACTATTTTATCGTTGCACTTCAAATGCTCTATTTTAAAATATGTAGTGTTTGGTTTACCATTTTAAGTTTTGGGTTTTCATGCATATAAAAATGTGCACAATGCATGTATATTACGGAAAACAACCATTTTCGAAAACAAAGTTAACATACAAAATAAAAACAACTTTTATCTATTTTTCATGTTTTGAGAAATATGAGAAACACGAAAAGCAATTCTTCCTTCCATGATTGCTACATCCTCTCCGCGGTCTTCTCCATCTTCCTTTCACACCTTTAATGTATTGTAATTAATTTTGAAAACTCAAAACCCAAAACTCATTTTTAACCAAACACTACCTAACCTTCTTTATGTTCTCCTGGATTTGTTTTGGTATTTTGGCTACACTTAAGTTATCACTTTTTCAGTGGAAAAAAAAAGAATCATCCTTGAACACAAATCATTCCTAGACTCTGCTTTTTCACGGTAACCTTAGATAGCGTTTATATGCACCAATTAAGTAGGTCAAGGGATCAGTTTGGTCCCTATCTACACCTGCTGTTGTTTGTGGGGGACTATTTTATTGTTGCACCTCAAATGCTCTATTTTAAAATATAACCTTCTTTATGTTCTCCTGGATTTGTTTTGGTATTTTGGCTACACTTACGTTATCACTTTTTCAGTGGAAAAAAAAAAAAGAATCATCCTTGAACACAAATCATTCCTAGACTCTGCTTTTTTTCAGTAACCTTAGATAGCATTTATATGCACCAATTAAGTAATAACAATTATAGAACAGTTAGTTAACAATAATTGAAGAATTAAGTGTTTAATTTTATACATTTCATGTACTAATCACTGGGGTTTTGAAATAATTGTGGTATAATAGAGTAATCAAGATTGCTAAAAATAGTTATGCTTCATAGCAGTTATTGGATTTTGGGTGTGAAACATCAATATAGTAAGAGCCCTTATTTTCAGCAGCAAAAAGGAGAAAAAGAAAGGTGAAAATTTTGGTTCAGGAAGAACATTAGTGGGAATATAAAGATAAATTATTTTTAATGGACTTTAATTAGAAAATGCGGAACAATAGTATGATCAAATGTGTTAATTTAGTTGAACCATGTTAATTTTCTCAGATTGGAGATCTAGGATTATCGAAAGTAAAACAACGCACTCTGGTGTCAGGAGGAGTTCGTGGAACTCTACCGTGGATGGCACCTGAGCTTTTAAGTGGAAAGAATATGGTGACCGAGAAGGTAATATTCTGACTCAAGTCTGCACACACACACATATATATATATATATATATATATATATATATATATATATATGTGTGTGTGTGTGTGTGTGTGCGTGTGTGTGTGCGCGTGTGTGTTATTCTCTTTTACATGACTTTCTCTTTATTTCTTCCACAGGTAGATGTTTATTCGTTTGGAATTGTTATGTGGGAACTACTTACTGGGGAGCAACCTTATGGAGACATGCACTGTGGTTCAATACTTGGTATGATTGTTCTACATGTGCATGCACATGTTCACATCTGTATATGAATGCATGCATGCATATTGTATAAATATTTACATCTCCAATTCTTTGCATAAGCTCATCCATGAAGTTTTCTTGGCATAGTTTATGCTTCATGACCTAGCTGCATAATATACTTTTTCAAAGGCGTATTCTTATTGATACTGGGTAAAGACTTTTAGAATAGGTCCATAAATCCAATATAACTTGGCAGTCCACTAAAGACTAAGTGCTACACGGTGAGGATTGAGAAAGCGAAAGTTGGCCTTGTTAGCTTCTCATTCATATATTAGATCTGGAATTTGCTTTAATGGCAGCATAGCATGTCTATTTGTCAACATTTGCAATCATCTGGCCATTTGTGTCCTGGGGAGGTCAACAAGAATGTAAAAGCACACAATTGTCTTGCATTATATGCCATAACTCTTTTTTAAAAGGTTCTTGTCAATGATCAACTGAATACTAGAATTTCACCTAAAGTCGTGAACTGAGTACAGTGTGGGCTTCCCATCAAAAAGTTTTTTCACTCTTTGATATTCTGCATAGTACACCTCACGATAACTTGATAAATCACTCTAATGCCTGTTCGCTAATCCTAACTGCTTATGCTATACTCTCAGTTTTTGATATTGCTATAGTACTCATTTCATTTATTGTCTTGGAAACTATTCTTGCATTAAACGTGGGTAGAAGCATTCTTGAACAGCTTGAATTTAATATGAGAGCATCCCCAGCAAAGCTGTAACATAGTTGGATGCCATGGTGGTGCGGCACAGTGGATACTTTCAGTTGCCCAAATTCATGTTTATATTAAGTTTATTAAATCCCACATTAAGCTTAAATTTCAATCATATTTACATTGGGTTATATCAAGTTTAAATTAATTCATAATTGTATTTGTTCGCTAACGGATATTCTATGAATTAGAAAATCGTCGCGAATATTGAAATAAACCGCAAGCGCACGGCGTACAATCGTAATACGTGGCGAATACGGGTCGATCCACAGGGAAAGAATTAATTCTAAAATTACTCAATCAAATTAGACCGAATTCGAGTGATGATTTAACTACAACTAAACTAGTAAATTAAAATTAATAAAAAACTATGAGATAAGTGACAACTTAGGAATAAATTCACATTCTAGATCATGTAGTACAACAAGTTATGAAATTACTATCTCTCTTTTCTTTTGGTCATTTGTGAATTTAGTTGATATGATTATTATAAGTATAGCTTATTCATGCTATTAACTAGCATAACATAAACTATCAAACTATATCATACCCACTAAATCACCTTATCAGATCTAATGAAAAATGAATAAGTTGAAATTGAAATATACTTTAAGCATGTCCTATGAACTATTAATTAGAACTATATACCATCAAATTTTTGGTTTCAACCTCCACTTAATCACCATGACATCAACATAACATGAAACACAAAGAGAGAATGAAAAGATAAATTATGTTGCAACTACATGATCAAAAGAGCTTCATTACCCCTAAGTTGAAAGGGATTAGCCTCTCATGTTTATTATTCTAACAACGAACGTAAATTGCAACATAGAACAAAAATCAAGAGAAAAAAAATAAAAATAAAAATAAAGGACAACCTATTCTATTTGCATAAAATAAATCTAATCTACTTGCAGAAAAGAAAATAACATGTAAATAAAAAACTACAACTAAAGAGAATAGGGAAGAAGAGTTTTATTCCAAGAGAAAGATTATAGAATAAAACTAAGTGTGTTTACAAATGAAGGAAATACAGTGTATTTATAGTTGATATGACAAAGACTATTTGGCTATCTACACAATGTGGGACTAAAGATTTAGCCCAAATAACACATAAGCCAGTGTGAACGCGGTGTGAATGGATTTGCAATTGGCTTAGCTTGCGGGCATCAAATGGCATCAATTCCAATTGTTCTCATCATGAATAGGAACTCCATAACATCTGCGACAAGCTATCTTTATGAAAAGACCTTGAATCATTAAAATATGCGGTAGAAGGTGGTTGAACATCAACATTTCTTCAAGCTTTAATCTAGCTCTCAAAATCAACACTCTTCGTACACCAATTCTTCAAGCTTTTCAATAATTAAGTGCATCAATCTATTCATCATAAATAATCTGAAAACACAACTATAAATACACAGTATCAATTATTTTAAATATAAAATAAGATAAATAAGCGGATAAAATATACACATTTGTGTATATCAGTATTAATAGAGTTAATATTTCATATTGAATTTAATCAAGTTTAATTTGTATTTCTTGCTTATAAGTTAGAAAGTTCAGATTCATATTCAGGAAGATAATTCAAATTTAAATTTACATTAATAAGTTAACTTCATAATTAAGTTTAATCAACAATCAGCAAACCATTGCAATTTAACAATTTCAGTTCAATAATTTTAATACATCAATCTTAATTGAAAAACGCTCATGATGGTCGACCTTTCTTTCGCCTATCAATGTACTTATTATTATTCTTCTTTTAAAATGCATCGATCGTACTTACACACATATAATGTACTTCATCCATAATTTAATTTATGTAATGTATTCTATGTGTGTGTATATACCCACACACACATAATAACTTTATTATGTTTAACTTATCTCTTTGTCGTTCTCAGAGGTAGTACTTACCTGAGTTTCGGAAGCCTTTGCTACTGATTAACTGTGTGCATTTTTGGGCTTTCAAAATTCGGGTAGGCCTTTGCTACCGAATATCTACCGATGTGCCTATTATCGTTCGTATTCTCATACGAGATTATATGTTTTTTCGCTGGAACAACATTTGCGCTTTCTGAAATAGTGAGATGCCGCTGCTCCAAAAATGTGAGGGTGGCTACCCAGTAGCAATTTTTTTGCGTTACTACTCAGATAACTCCCTGCAGGGTCTGTCTTTTGAATAACAAGCATGCTTATAACATGGCATTGTTTTTCCTTTCTTTTTTACTGAATAACTTACAATTTAGTGTAAGTAGTTTAGTTTACATGATCGTAAACCTTTACAAACTATCATTTTGCGTGCTGAGTTTCTAAATTTGAAATCTATAAACGTGCTTGGACCTTTATCGCAACAAACTATCATACTATCCTTACTGATGACCATGGTAAGCCTATTATGAGGCTAGAGTCCATTTTAATAACAATGCTATTAGGGAGCGACTATTGGTACGTGAGATCTGACACAAAAACCTGGCACAACATATCGTAACCATTGGATCTGTATGCATTTACATAAGGGGTTGAATTCAGGTGGAATTCAAAGGACGTTCCAAATAGATTTCCCATGCTACTATAGTTAAACCAGTTTTGTAAGTCATGTTTGTTGGTCTCGATATCTATGCATTTACTTACTTCCTCCTTGCAAGAACTTACTATAATTATAAGCACACACCTTTGGCTTCACAGTTTCGCCATATGTTAAAATTTTACTTTTAGTGTTCATTGTTATTGTAGTAGTAATTGGATTTAACTGTTTATTCATACATGTTGTGCTAGTTAGGCTCAGCTTATGAAGTAGGCGAACTACACCATTTTGTAACTTATCGAACATTAGGCATACGTGTGCTGCAATATGAGAGTACATTTACTTTTACACTGGAAATTAGGGATCCGCCTCTTAATTTTCAAACTTAATACACAAAATTTCTCAAAAAGAGGTTTTAATAATGCATTGTTGTAATTATTTTCAACAAAAACGTGCAGTTTATTAACTCGTTTAGGAAGGGTTAAAGACTTAAAGTTACATTTTGAAACTTTTGAAAGATGCATGACAAAGTGCTCCTTTTTTCAACTTTATTACTATTACCTTGTACACGTTTGAATTTGATGTCGCATGCATCAGTATTAACCGTATGAAATTATCCCACACAATCGCAAGGGAGCATTTGTAGCACTCTTTTGCTTTTTAATGTCAAAACCTTTTGAAACAAAGCCAAATTTTGTTGATAAATTTATTTGCTATCGAGATCATAAACACTGAATTTTGGATTATTCTGAAGCTTTTATCTCTTTCAAAATTATAAATTAATCTCTTTTAAAACCCTAAATCAGTATCATCAAACACTGAGTTGATGTCGCATCCGTTCGTGAGCTACGGCAATCCAAATTTAACAAGAATTTATAGATGTTCAATCCACATATATATTATCATCTATCTAAAATTTGAGCTCATTCCAACATTCGTAGAATAATATATTAGATGTTTAAATTTAACGGTTCAAATAAATGTCTGAATGGTGAATAATTGAGCTAAGATTTTGAAAATGTTACGAATGTCGGAACGAGTACAAATTTTGGATGATAATAATATATATGTGAATTAAACATCTACAATTTTTTGTTGGATTTGGATTGGTATAGCTCAAAGTAGGGTAGGGGTGTTGCAAAACAGGAGTGCCCGGAATGCTTCTTATATATATATATATATATATATATATATATATATATATATATATATATAATTTAGTTGGGGGGAGTTAGTGAGAGGAGAGAGAAACACGAGGGCTATAGGGGTGTTGCACTATTTGGGGTGCTATCTCTTTCTCTGTCTCTCTCTGTCTCTCTCTCTCTCTCTCTCTCTCTATATATATATATATATATATATATATATATATAAGGTAGGTTCTATGACACCCCAAATTTATAACACCTCATCCTAGACCACTCATTTATATTTAAATATGTAAGTGGAGGGATGTGGTGAAAATCAGGAGGCTAAATGGGTGCTGCACTGTTTGGGGTGCTCCTGATCCTCTCTCTCTCTCTCTCTCTCTATATATATATATATATATATATATATATATATATATATGTGTGTGTGTGTGTGTGTGTGTGTGTAATTTTCAAATATATATATATATATATATGTGTGTGTGTGTGTGTGTGTGTGTGTGTGTGTGTATATATATATGTGTGTGTGTGTGTGTCTTATTCAAATGCTCGTTGTTTTCTCCCTCTTTACGCATCACACTATTAATTAAACATAAACTTGTGGGGCCTAAAGGCTAAAGGGGGTTATTGATCCTGAACTACATGGTGATTATTTATTGCTTTAGCTAGATGCACTTTTGAGTAGAGTAATATAATACATATACATATAGGTGTACTAACTTACTGTACTTATTGCTTTTTATAGGTGGTATCATGAATAACACACTACGCCCTCAAATCCCAACGTGGTGTGATCCTGAGTGGAAAGGTTTAATGGAAAGTTGCTGGGCTGCCGATCCAAATGAACGTCCCTCTTTTGCCGAAATTTCTCAAAAACTAAGGAAAATGGCTGCAGCAATGAACGTGAAATAAAAGGGTCAAAATTTCTGTTAAAAGAGATATTTGTACTCCTTTCACAATGTATATCTTCTTCGGTTGCCGAACAAAAGCGGATAAAGATTATCTGTTAGCCATAAAACACTGCATACATATTATTTTATGTTAGATATGGTATGCAGTCAGCAGTGCTTTCATACATGTTTTTACTAATGTACTGCAAGTACTTGCCTTGTCATATTGTATAGTGGAGTTTTGCTGATTTCAGCAGATGATAAGCAAATGTAAGTTGTATAGTTGTATTTCTAATTTTCTACCATTCGTGTATGTCACTGCTGTTGATTTTCTTCTCTCTCTCTCTCTAATTTTAATTCGGTATTTGTGTTTTATTTGCAGGACCAAGCTGTACGTATTCCACTTTGGTTTCTGATACCTTAAGAGAGGAGGCTGTGCTTGGAACTTGGATATGATATGCGCTTTTGTATTCATAATAAACAACGAGAAAATTATTAGCTCTGGACCTATTTTCCTATTTATGTTTAGATATTTTTCAGAAACCTTTGTGAATCGATTAGCAGAGTAATAAAAAGGTCCCGATTTCTCTTGAACAGCTGGCTGACCTTGACATTTCGTTTGTTTGTTTGCATTTTGGTGCTTATGGGGCTTTTTAAATTTGTCACTGTATGAACTTTTGATGGCAAGCTGATAACGTGAATGCTTGTGTAATTTCATTGAAGTTCACATGGAAATAACTAGATGTAGTTTACTGCATTACAACTTAGCTAGCGTCCGCTGTCCAAATTTGGACCGATATGGATGGGATGCGTCAAACGCTTCAACAGAGCTGGCCCATTGTGCATGCCATTCAGCTCGTTGGGCCAAATTGGATCAGTGGTTTTGGGTGTTTTTTTTATAAATAATTATTTATTGTCAAACCCGGTTAAATTCAAATTTTTATAATTTTTTGAAAGCAATAGATTGTGCAAATGAGATCAATTTAAAATACGGTTTTTTGCGTTGTGATCATACCAAAATGCTCTGTGGTTGCTTTTCCACATAATGAAAATTGAGTGTTCATATTATAGGTCGTTTTGTGAAGTTTTTTGTTATTCAAAATATAAGACATTTTCAACCATAATAAATTGTACTTACTTTATTGACTAGCCATGAAGTAATTCTATTGGCTTATGTGGGTAGGTGGCTCATTGGGAAATACCAACAACTACTTTTTTGTACTCGAAAATAGAGAAAGTAGATGTAATAACCCGAAAATCCGAACCAATTAAATTTTTTTATTTTGGCAATTTTGAATATTTAAAATGAATTATTTTAAATAATAACGATGAGAAAAATATTTTGAATAGAATTAGAACGTATATATTTATTTGAATCGACGTTAAAATATAAATATTTATTTTTAATTATAAAAGGAATTGAAAATGACGCGGTTGTTCGAAAATTCGATTTTAAATTTCAAATAAATGTACAGGATTCAAAATAAACCCGATTTTAGCGAAACCAAAAATATTAGAATCTATTTGAAAATATCTTTCCAACGAATCCGAAAAATTGAAATTTCATAGCGGGAATAAAAAGTTAGGTCCAGTTGAAAATTCAGAATAGTCGTTGTGGAATTCTGGCCCTTAAAAATGAAAATTTTGCAAACGACCTCTGTTTTCGATGAAACCACTTTGTTGGATCCGGGATGTCGAATTATTGCTAGATTCCAAAATTCATAATTTTTGAAAGCAATATGTGAGCGTGGCAGAAGAAAACGTGTTTTAACAGTTTCAATCAATTTGGATCAACCAGAAAATGGTCATTTTTCAAACGTTCTTCAAATTTGACGAAATTAGTTTTGTTAGGACCGTATCGTCAATACGAAGCTAGAAAATATTTTTCTGGAATCTTTGGGGTCCGTTTGTGATCCCAGTAAATTGAAATGTGCGTTCAAATTCATTATATAGATTTATATTTTAATTTTGACGGAAACTGATCGAAACAGTTGAATTGGCTTGCGATACATATCCCATTGTGTTCAAAATGGGGGTAGTTAGGTAGGGCGACAGTCGTTGGGTCTCGTTTGGAGTTCAAATGGAAAGTCAACTTTAATAAAAGTTAAAGGAAAATAAAAATAAATAATTGAATATAAAATCCTTTCTCTTCCCTCTCTCTCTAAACACACGGTCAACGATGAAATAAATAAAAGAAACCCCCTCGATGGATCTCGTTCAGCCCCACGTCGCGCCGCCTTAACCTCGCCGCCGCCCCCATCCAATCGCCGCCCCCCCTTCCAATCGTCGCCGCCTCCCTAGCTTCCCCCTCCTCTCTCGCTGACGCAAAACCCGATGTCTCCAAGCCCCTGAAACCCTTAGCCCGCCTCCGTTCAGCCCCAACCACCCTCCCTGTCACTTGAGCGCCACCGCTCGACTGCGCCTCCACCACTGACGCCGCGCCACCCCCAACGCCGCGCCACCCCCTGTTCTGGCGAGACCACCCCCTCTCTCCGATTCCGCCCTCTCCTCCTCCGTACGATGAACAAAGGTGAGTTACCCCTTCTTTATTTATTTTAAATTTAGATTTTAATTTAAAGACATTGATTAAATTCAGTTTTTTTAATTTAAATACTTTGTTTAAATTCGCTTTTTAGTTTATATAAAAAGTTTAGATTTTTAGTAAATAAATAAGAAGTGTTTAGCTATAAAAATATGATTTTTATATTATAGAGATAATAAAAATATGATTTTTATATTATAGAAATAATAAAAATATGATTTTTATATAGTAGAGATTATAAAAATATGATTTTTATAAGATAGAAAATATAAAAATACGATTTTTATATATGTTGTAGCGAAATAAAAATTTGATTTTTATATGAGTTGCGGATTGAAAATAGAATTTTTATATAATAGGGAATATAAAAATATAATTTTTATATACGTAGCGAAATAAAAATCTGATTTATATATATATGTTGAGATAAAATTGTGATTTTTATAGCGTCGAAATAAAAATTCGATCTTTATATAAGTAGGAATATAAAAATATAATTTTTATATAGAAAGAAGCGTCGTAAAAATATATGAAGTAGAAATAAGAATGTGATTTTTATTTATTGGAATGAAGCAATTTTTTTTTTTTTTTTATTATGAACAGCATGATAAGGACTGCATTGGAATTTCAAACAAATCCAAACGGTTCAGATGTTCAGAAGTAAAACTGGCGGAGTGGAACCCAAAGGTGAGAACTTCTCACTTTTAATTTGTTTTCTAGTTGAAATATATACTAGGATGCAGACGGTGCTTAGCAGCACCCGACACCCGTCGTCCACAGACCATGGATGACTTGTTTGTTTGATTGATGTGTTGTGAAAATTGATCGTGTGAAGGGAATGAATAAATATTTTATAGTTAAAAGTATATTTTTTAAAGTGTATATAAAATAAATATTTATAAACAAATCGGACGATTTGTTTATGTACACACATTTGACTGATACTGATTGGGACGATAAATTCTACACATCGCCCAACTGCACAAATAAATCTGTGTTCGTTGTTTGAAAACCCCACACGGGTGTTGGGATCAAATTGGACATACACTAATCCCAATAATTAGCTGTATGTCGATCGATTGATTGACAGGCTGTTATAAGCGTTAAATATTTATATTTGATGTTTATGTAGTGTTGAATGTAATTTGGATGATGGTTGAAAGTGTTTGATTGTAGTTGTGTACATATGTGTATGAAATCCATATAATCACAGTATATGGTAATTGACTGTGTCTGATTCCAGTTCAGAAAGAATGAATATTTTAAAATTACGTTTATTTTAAAATAACGAATATTTTCAAATAATATTCATAAAATAATCAAAATATGCTTTTGATGTCCGATTTGGGATGGACACGATATATTTAAATTTATATAGCCGTGTTGATTAGATTAACGCCATTTTGACGTGAACGATATTTATATCGATTTTATTCATTTTAAAATGAATATCAAAAGGAAATGATTTCGAAATATAATGTTTTGAAAATATTATCATTTATATATCGATGATACGGAATATTCAATTTTGATTTGAAATTGAATATGAAGTTGAAATCTTTTTGAAAACGAAATTAAAACGATTTTTGAATTACGTTTTAAAAGGAAATCGACGATATATATATATATATATATATATATACACACACAAATATAATAATTCACTTGAATGGCGTCCTCTTCAGGGGGATCTCCCAGCGCCTCAACTGTGGAGGAGGGTTGGCAACCAGCGCATGTACGACGTCGACCTCATCCGGCCAAACTCCCCACCGCCTCAGCTGGGCCCCCACGCCCTAATCCACCTGCAATCAAAATCAACTCCTCTCTGGGTGCGCGTTCTTGGGCTGAAGCCCTTGGTAATCGGGTTCAGCTCAAGGAAAACATGCATTTTCATGTTCCCCTCACCGATGCTGACGGCCATTTTGCTGAAATTGATGACATTGACTATTCTTATTCAAACAAAATCTGGAGCAATTCGATTTATATCTATATGGCAGGTAAACGCCCTTATTATGTTTACTTTAATGCCTATATCAAAAGGGAATGGAAGCCCAAAGGGTCATGGGAAATCTACTCAAGAGACAACGGCTTTTACCTTGTTAAATTCAACCTGGCTGAAGATTTGGAGAAAGTTCTCAATGGGGGGCCATGGTTTATGGATAGTAGACTTATTATCATGAAAAAATGGGAAGCAAACTTTCAGTTTGAGCGTGATATGCTTGCTTCATACCCTGTTTGGGTTAAACTGAAGAAATTACATATTGCGCTCTGGAATGCCAGAGGTATCAGCAAATTAGCAAGTATAATAGGTACTCCTATTGACATGGATGAAAACACAAGAAATGTTAATAGTCTAAACTTTGCCAGAGTGCTCATAGACATAAAAGCAAATACTACGCTTCCTAGAACGATCAGAGCTAAAGACAGCCAAGGAAGAACCTATCTACAAGAGGTGGAATATGAAGCTATCCCACCTGTGTGTGCTGAGTGTAAATGTTTCGGTCACAGTACAGTTCAGTGTCCAATTCCAAAATACAGCACTAAGAACACAACGCCCTCCCATGTCTGGAAACCAGTTGAACCCCCTAGTAATCTTACCTCCTCCGATTCTCTTTCTACTGAAGGTCAGCCGCAAAAAGAAACATCCACCAACCTTGAATCGGAGAGAGAGACCGAACTCCTACCACAAAAACCTAATAATTTACAAACTCCGGCTTCGAACTTGACTACTGAGGCTGCGCAGGTGGATACAGATCAGCTGGCAGTTCCTGCCAAGCCCATGTTGGCATCTCCAGTTTTGGTCCATTCGACTCAACCTCCTCATCAGTCTGCTGCAAGGCCTGGCCCACTGGACCCTGCAAATGTTCAAGAGATAAATGCATTAGATGTTAACCTGGAGAATCCATCTTCGGACTCAGATAATGATCACAACGAAGAACAAACGCAATCATTAACTAAACAGAACCCATTGTATACCAAGCAGTTTGCTATTGGTAAACAAAAGATGGGTAGCACAACCGCAGCCACGGCTCCGTGTACCAGGAGCAAATCGGGCGGTATTTAATGTCTGTTCTATGCTGGAATGTTAGAGGTCTTAACGGGGATACCCGTCAGCTTGACCTCTTTAAAGTAAGAAATAAATACAATCCTACTATTATCGCTGTTCTTGAAAATAAATTGGCAACCTCTGCGCTGTCAACTTTTGTAAGCCTTCTTGGCCTAGATTGGGGAATACTTAATAACAACTCTTCCTTATCTACTGGTCGTATTATGGTTTTTTGGCACAAGTCTATCTGGCAATTATCAAAAATCAGTGCAGATGAGCAACAGCTTACGGTCATGGCATCTAATGTTGGTGGACTCAGATTTACATGTACTTTTGTCTATGCGCACAACTGGGCCTCAATTCGTACTCAATTGTGGGATAAACTCATACACTTAGCCAGCACTATGTCGAATGAATGGATGGTTCTCGGAGACTTTAATGCAATATTCCAAACTAATGAGAAAAAAGGGGGACGTACCATCAGATTAGCACAAGTTGCTGAGTTTAACGCCTGTGTTGCTGCTACAGGATTGGTTGAAGCGTGCCATACGGGCCTGCAATTCACATGGCGAAGTGGTGAAGCTAAGAAAATCAGTTGCCGGTTAGATAGAGTTTTGGTTAACCCGGATATGCTAATCAAGAACACAAATATTAAAGTGCAAATTCTTCCCTGTTCTACCAGTGATCATTGTCCAATCTACGTTACCTTTAACAACGACGTACCACCTCCCAAAGGTAGACCTTTCCGCTATGTGAATGCTTGGCATTTAGCGGAAGATTATGACGATATCGTTGATTTCCCTTCCATCCCGCATTTTGTGGGGCATGGTTGGTACTCTCTTGTGTGTACTCTCAAAACAGTAAAATCTAGACTCAAAGAATGGAACAATTGCAGACCAAAAATAACATTAGATGATATTGAATCTCAGTGTGAAAAAGCTCTTTTTGATCTTGACTCAAATCCGCTTGATGAAACTCTGAATACCAATTATTTTAGGCTTCAGTCTCAACTTAAATTGGCCATGGCATCTCATGCCATCGAGTTGAAACAGAAGGCTAAAGTAAACTGGTTGACTCAAGGCGATGATTGCACAAAATTTTTCTATACGAAAATGTCTTATCGGAAGAATTACAATAATTTCTTGAATGCTCTCGATGAACATGGCGAACCAGTCTCTGACTTGGATACTTTTGAAAAGGCTGCTATTGAATATTTCAAAGATTTATATAATGGTACATATGTTAGTGTGTTACCCCATGTTAACTGCAGGCGACTGGTAAACGAAGAGGGGGCTACTATGCTGCTGAGTATGGTAACCGAAATGGAAGTCAGGGCTGCTTTGTACTCCATCAAAGACGACTCCAGCCCCGGTCCCGACGGGTGGAACGCTAAGTTCTTTAAACTGCATTGGGAAAAGTTGAAACATTTTGTTTTACTGGCAATTCAAGCATCATTCATCACAGGAAAGCTTCTACAAGAAATCAACCATACATTCATCACTCTCATACCAAAAATAAACAAACCAAGCAAAATTGAGGACTACAGACCGATTGCTTGCTGTAACCTGATTTACAAGCTACTCAGCAAAGTTATATGCAACAGACTCATTCAATTTCTACCTGATCTAATCTCCTCATGTCAGTATGCATTCATTAGAGGTAGACATATCTCAGAAAACTCTCTTCTTGCTCATGAATTGGTTCGGCAATTTAACAAAAAAGGAGCTGATAAAATGTGCTTAAAAATAGATTTACATAAAGCATATGACAGATTAAATCGAGAATTCATTATACATATGTTAAATTGTATGGGTTTCCCCACTCAATTCTCGGCGCTTGCTAAGGAATGTATCTCATCGCCTACTTTCTCTATCATGATCAATGGAGCTCCTAAGGGGTTCATCTATTCAAACAGAGGAATTAGGCAAGGCGACCCGCTCTCGCCATACCTTTTTGCCATTGCAATGGAGTATTTCTCCCTGCAAATGGAGCTGGCTTGTCACATTGGTTTGTTCCAGCCGATTTATAACCACCAACCAAGTGTGCACCACCTCCTTTATGCTGATGACCTCATCGTGGTTACTAAATCCAATGCTCAGGCTGCCAAGGCAATCAAAGAAATTTTTGCTAATCTCGAATCCTATGCAGGTCTGAAAATCAACAATGGAAAATCCAAATGCTACTTCAACAAATTTGCTAAAGAAAAAGCATCAATACTGAGTGGCTTGGATATTAATGAAAGTCAACTCCCAGTCAAATACTTAGGCGTTCCTCTCTCGTCTAACACCATCACTGACAGTGAATGTGGTGACTTGATTGCAAAAATCAAAGACAAAATCAATGGCTGGAGTTCAAAATTACTCTCTTTCGCGGGTCGTATGGAACTGATTCACACAGTAATTACAGCCAAGGTTAGGTTTTGGTTGCAAACATTCCAAATCCCAGACTGCTCCATCGAAAAAATAAACTCAATCTGTGCTAATTTCCTTTAGCGTGGAGGAATTCACAAAGTAAGTTTTGATATACTATGCAGACCTAAGGCCGAAGGGGGTGTGGGGTTAATTAATCTCAAAGAGCTCAAGAAAACATACTGCCTTAAACTAGCATGGAAAATCATTCAAGGCGAGTCTCTTTGGTCAAAGTGGATGAGAAACAGAGACATGAAAGACGATTTTTGGATTATGAAATGCGATAACAATGCCTCATCGGTGTGGAAAACTATTATGGATAATAGAGACTCACTGAAAAGGTTGATTCATAGAAAATTTGCAGATGGTAAAAATACTTTTCTATGGAAAGACCCTTGGTTCCATGGCAATACACTCATTAAGGTGCTTGGCTGGGACTCTCTCACGGCAGTAGGGGGTTACGCACACAAGGTAGATAAACTTATTACTAATGGCAACTGGTGTACTACCAATCTCAGCTGCATGCAGGCACTACAACCTACAATTCAGACAATCCAAATTGAGCCTAACCTAACCTCAGACATCTGGGCGTGGACAGACTCGGCTGATGGTCATTACTCCACCCTCTCGGCTTGGAATAGTATAAGGTCAAGACATGAAGTGAAGGACTGGGCAAACTCCGTCTGGAACAAATCTAACTGCCCTAAAATGGCCTTCACGACCTACAAAGCAATAAATTGCAGATTACCAACGTCAGATCGCTTGGCCAAATGGAACCTCAATGTCAATCTTACTTGCAATTTATGCAATATCACGCAGGAATCGCATTCTCATCTGTTTTACGAGTGCTGTTACAGCAAAGACATAATCAACGAGACTCGGAAAAAATGCGAAATTTATTTTAATGGCAACCTTGAAGATGAACTACATTACCTGAGTCTGCAAAGCCTCTCGCCATTCCGCCTGCAATTGATTCAAATAGCACTGACCACTTCAATACACCACATTTGGAAAGAACGAAACCGCCGTGTGTTTGAGCAGAAAAGAAGAAACAGCAAATTAGTCAATTCACTCATACAATCAGATGTCAACATACTTATCAGACGCATTAAGAGGAAGGCGGATACCAGAAATGCCCAGGAAGAAGATAGCATCGCCGAGAACTGGTGCTTTCGGCCTCCATGACTGATGCCCTATTTTTACTAAATTAGGATAAAAGTTTGAGGCCTATACTAATGTGTTTCACGCCGTTATGGCATCTCCTGGTTGGTACACGCAATCATTGCGTTTCGTACTATCATTGGCTGCTGTTGTTTGTATGGGCTGAATCTATAAGTGTTTTCGGCTTGGGCTGATTTTGGCACAATGCATCAATGAAATCTTTAACCTCCTTCAAATATATATATATATATATATATATATATATATATATATATATATATATAATGGCCTGAATAGAACGCGCCGCGCCGCGGCAGTTCACGAATTTCGACCATTGACTTCGAACGGACATTACGGGAGATCCGACCGTCGGATTCTCCTAAAACCGAAACCTTTGGGTTTGTATCGAAAAGAGCTTTTTAACGAATATTAGAAATTCAAAATCTAACGGTTGGATTTGGAATTATGTCCAAATCAAATTTGGAAAAGGTCGCTGTAAGTGCAGTTCGATGGCCGTTGATGGAAATCGACTGTACGGGCTTTGATAAAATTATTAAAAATATCAATAATTAGTGTGAAATCATAAGAAATGATTTGGAAAGAATTGGGATGAAAAATTCCATATTTGAAAAGATAAAAATAGATTTTTATCAAAATGAACTAGTTTTGAACTAGAATTATAATCCATTTATTTTTAAAATAAATAAATTGGATTTGAAATGGTTTTAAAAATAACCAGAATTTCCAATATATAAATTGGAAATGGATTTGAATCGAAATTGTCTTTGGAATATTTCGATGTTGGATTTCGTGATTATACAGATATTGTTATGGGAATTTGAAAGATATATTTATATCGTTATTTCCAATACGATATTTGTTGGTCGTAAAATTTGATATTGAGTATAAGCCGATATATTTTCTATTCAGAGCCTTGTATTTAATATCAAATGGGATTTGGGTTTATCGTGAATGGTGTCTTCATTAACACTGTTCTTAAACCCAGTTGAGAAAAAGATTAAATCTTTTTATTTAGATTTAATGAAATGTACCAATTAAATGATATTTAATTGGGATTGATTTTTGGGTTTATCGTGAACGGTGTTTTAAATAACACTCGTTCTTTTATCCGATAATTAATGGAATGTGAGTTGGGTTTGTTGTGAACTGTGTTTTAACGACATTCGTTCTTTAACCCGATTTACAGTGAAATGCGATGTGGAATTTATAAATCTTTTGTTAAGATTTAAAGGAGATTTTCCAAAGTAAAGTTTTCCAATTTAATAAAATAAATTGGAATCGAATTCGATTGGTAATAATCGAAGTGAATTTCTGTGGAGGAAGACTGCTAATATATCTGGAATTTAAAAGGTATTGCCATTATTCCATTTATATTATTAGTCGGATATGGAAGTTTATATCGATTATATATATCGATTTGTTTTCCATGAAGATTCCATCGTTAATGGAATGTGATTTTGGATTGTCGTGAATGGTATCTTTAATAATACTGTTCTTAGACCCAACGGAGTTAAGAAAATCAGAAACTAACTGGAGATTAGTTAAACTGAATGGTTTCTTGGGTATTGATCTGATGTTGGTTTCGGCCTTCGGGGTTAATACTTAGGGAATTGTTCACTTGCTAATTTACGGTTAAAGGCTGATGGAATGGAATGTGATTTTGGGTTTATAGTGAACCGTCACTACTACAAAAGTGGGCATATTCGACACTAATTTGTGTGCGTTGCATGAAAAGTGTGGCGAAAGCTATGATTTCTTCGAGCTTCTGCAACATCATTCATATGTTGTTGTATTATACGTGGATGCACTGTTGCGGTGGGAATTTTAGTGTTCTGATGTGCAACACCAGTTAAAAGCGTAGCATTACGTATATATAATCCAGCTCAGCTATCCGCGTTATCAACATATAAAAACCCCAACCGTAGATGAAAGATTAATCCAACGGTTCAAACCATCTATGGATCTGATGATCTTAATGTTAGCCATCATCCAATCATTGACAGCCACGTCATTTCATTCTTTTGACGAAATTTTGGCGCGATCTTCTCCCTTCATGAAATCGTTTTCTTCTCTATCATCTAATCGTTTTCCCCCTTTTTACTATTGACAAAAATTTAAACCTAAATTCACGTCAGTATCGATCCTCTCCTCGACAGCAAATTCTATTCCGAAAAGGATGAAGCTTTGAAACGCTTTCTAGTTTTGATTGCTCAGGGCGCTGACATCGCCAGTTTTTTCCCTCAGGTTCAGTTTGTATTGCACTGTGAATTAGTTGCGCTTATTATAGATTGGATTATGAGTAATTAGTAATTAGTTCATTTGTTACATTTTGGAAAACCCATTCGTTTATGAGTAATTAGTTGCGCTTATTATTGATTTGGGATTTGGGATTATGCTGAGGTTTATTCGAAAATTATACCCAGCAATAAACCATGAGAACCGGGCTGCTGGCATGAAAAAGACATTGGTTTATTATAGAGGTCGAGCTAGTTAAGGAATGGGGACTGCGGTTAATTTGCACTGCTTGAGGTTCATACCTTACACTGCGGTTAATTTGTATGCTTGAGGTTAATTTGCACTGCGGTGACATCCGAATTTTAAGCCTCTTACCGCAGATTTTGACAAAATCTGAAGCGGGCACTCAAGCATTTTCGTTTTATTACAATACACATCATACACGCAGTGCATATATACACTCACAAGTATACACACACGCACAAGTATACACGGACAAGTATCATAAGTATACACGCACAAGTATACACGCACAAGTATCACAAGTATACAAGCTCAAGTATCATAAGTATACACGCACAAGTACACACGCTCAAGTATCATAAGTATACACGCACAAGTATACACGCACAAGTATCACAAGTATACAAGCTCAAGTATCATAAGTATACACGCACAAGTACACACGCTCAAGTAGACACGCACAAGTATACACGCGCGCACAAGTATACATGCACGCACAAGTATCATAAGGCAGCCATCTGAAGGCACGCACAAGTATACACGCACAAGTATCATAAGTATACACCAGAGACGTACGCAGAGATTTTAAAAAATCACCAGCATTCAGAAACAAAACAACGTACCATTCACAAACATTCAAAAACATTCACCAGCATCCATCATCAGTCATCACCAGTCATCATAAACTTCCACAACCACACAAAGTTTCACAAATATTCACAAAATTTCAAGCCAAAAATCATTACCAGCAGAATAAAACCAACATCCACAAACATCACCAGTCATCACCAGCATCATCACCAGCATCCACACCAGCATCAGCACCAGCATCCATGTTAGAGTCATTGTCCATGTTAGAGTCATTGTCTATGTCAGAGTGGCTGTTAAGGATAGAGCATAGTCAGCGACCAAACCAGAATTTCTTGTTGTGGAGGGCAAAGTGATCTTTGGATGATCAAACTTCAATAGGTATGTTAATTCTATTTCTGTAAACATTTTGTGATCCACCTAATATATTATATGATCAAACTTCTATTTCTGTAAACATTTTGTGATCCACCTAATATATTATATGATTCAATTCTCAAATAATGTGATCCACCTACGAGTTTATATGCCTTAATTATCAAACAATTTGACATGTAACACACATTAATTATCAAACAATTTGACATGTAACCACATCTGAAGGAAATTCAAGCCATACAATAACAGTGTCTCAAATTCAAGCCACACAACCACATCTATGTACAACTAACAGAGCACCAGTTTGTATTATTATTTCAGAATCTTGGGTGGGGCATTATAACCTTGTATGTATGTATGTGAGTGTGTGCATGTGTGGTTGTGTCTCACTATAAGAAACTGTGGATGGAAGTAAAATTTACCTATGATCACAAAAAAATGGTACCACCGGTTCCTCCCTATTGCTCACAAACAGAATTTCAGGCCTCGTCAAAGGATGAGTATGTGTGGTGCGCTCAACCCTAATGATGTATTTCTTATTGTCGAATCGAGCAGCAAAAACATTCTCCAAGCCAATGCCTTCATAAAATTCCATTTTCAGGTATAATGATCTATGGTCAATTCGAGACCAATGACAGTCGTCAATTTCACACACATTTCCCATTGGCGTCATTAATTCTTTTATTGCAGGAACATTTGTCTTCAGGAACTCGGGAAAGCCAACAACTCTGGCCCATGATTCTGCCTCGAACGCTGGTTCAGGCTCAAATTCTTCAGCAGACCATTGTTGCACATAAAAAGCACCTCCAATTTTTGTAAAAAGTTTCAACATTAGCGCATGATCACGCGTACTGTAAGATGGGCATGTTATTAGAAAAGAGTTTTTGGGTATAACCCGTATAGTCCACTCCTCATTAAGCTTCAGCGTATGCCTAAGCGTGAGATGCACAAATTCGTAAGTCCAATGTCCTGAAAGAACAGTGGCAGTGATGCATAGTGAAGAGTCCTCCATTGTTTTTTTTTTAACTTTTGACGATGGAGTTTTGTTTAGGAGTTGAAGATGTAGATGACGATATGCTTCTGAAGCTTGACAGGATATGAAGTGACACACTGTACATGGCAGTAATATGGGAACTGAAAACTTTTTGCTCAGAAGACGAATGGCCATATGAAATTGCTTATTTGTTGGCTGGCATGAGTGACCAATCGCCAATGGTCAGTAAGTCAATTGTAATAATTGTGTTCATAACATTTTACTAAGAAGGCCAATGGCCATTCGATGCCACCACTTATCAAATAACTTGTTATCATTTGATCAGGTGCATATTTAATTATGGAAGGCAGAGGGATACATTTTGCAGATCGGATTGCTGCATATATATGATTCATATATAGGTACATACTAACATACATATATATTTCCTATTGCAATCGGATTGCTGCATATATATGATTCATATATATAAATGAGTAATACATTTTGCAGGTGTGGACACATGTGTACATGTTCAGAATTCGCTAAAGAATTGGCCAGGAATGGATCAGGATAATGTCCCTTATGCCGTGCACCTATTCTTGAAGTAGTTCGAGCTTACTGTATACAATGAACAAAACGGTGTAGCTGATTTTTGAGTTTTGATATTTGGATAATTAAAACAATTGCTTTGGATGAGTTTCTTGTACAAAACCTATATTGCAAAATATTTAATTAAAGCATTGTATTTCTATCAAATTAGTGTTGCATTTTCCTTCTTCTACTGTTGCGTTAGCTTTTATTGATATTGCATTTCATTGTAATGGTGTTGCATTACATATTGTAGTGGTGTTGCATTACATTAAATATAATTGCTTACCCGTCGCACGTGGACCCCACAGCTGACGTGGATAGCTGGTGTGGCATGTGACACGTGGAGTGCTGACATGGAGAGATGACGTGTCGTGTGACACGTAGACAGCTGACGTGGAAAGCTGACGTGGCGGCACTGGAAGCCAGGCCCTAACTAATGCTTAAGGCAACGCTGAATAGTGTTGCATTACGTGCAAATAGTGTTGCATTATGGCTATAATGCAACACTTTCTTTCCATGGCCGTAGATGGGCAAAAGTGTTGCCTTAGGTGGCTAATGCAACGGCCGCGGATGCCACGCCCCCCTGGTGTTGCCTATTTGAAAAAATGGCCTACGGCAACGCTTTTTTGATCTACGGCCACATAAAAATAGTGTCGAATATGCCCACTTTTGTAGTAGTGCGTGTTTTAAATGACATTGGTTCTTTAACCCAGTTAAAGACAGGATATGATTTCCCAAGTTAAACAATCATCAATATTGATTTTTGGGAAGATTAAAACCAAGTGGAGTTTTAATGAATCTTTAATTAGATTGAAATGATCGAGAATGGAGTATCACCAGTTTTTCTCCAAGCAATAGTTAAATCTTTAATTAGATTTAAACGTGAAATGAAAATTAACTTTACCGATAACACCGTGGTGTTAGATATGAAGTATTGCCAGTTTTGCTTCATGGGATGAATAGGTTGGGATTGAGAAATTTAATAAATGATTACTTCGGTAAAGTGTGCTAATCCCGACTAGTTTGGAAAACCTTAATTTGGTTTGGAACGATATCCAAAGGAAGATTAAAGAATAAATTTAAAAGAATTTATCTTTGATAAAATTAATGGGAACCTTTCCCTTAAGATGTGAATATTTGAATAAAGGAATATTCTGGATTGGGATGAGGCGTATGTTGGGTTTTATAACACTTGTTTATTATATACGCGAGTTATTCGGAAAGACCGTGTTTATACCCATTCTGAATAACTGATTCGGTGATAAGTCGAAGGTGAAGACGGTGGTTGAAGACCGGAGGTCTTCACATCGTTTGGATAATTACTGATGATCTTGATTGGGCTGTACACCCAAGAGGAGGGAATCAGTTGGTGATCGTCCAGACGTACTTGGAGATCGATGAATATGCGAGGTATAAGGTGCCTCCGGTTTCGTTCAGACCCAGAACGGACTTGTAAATGGATGTGTGTCTGACATCGGATTTCATTCTGTGTGATTGATATACATCGGTTGCATAGCGTGGATTGCTTGTGTGGCATGCTGTGATGCAATTGATCAAGGCTTCTGTTGAAAAGCATAGTCTTGTGGTTGATGATCAAAACACGACTTTAATATAGCGTAGCTTAGTGTAGCGTTAATTCGCGAGCCTCACACCCCGGTGTGAACCAGAAACGGGAGAGGACCTTAGGGAGGGCATGTGTTTCCTTCTAGCTAGGAGTGGTGTTAGCGTTTTACACGCCATGGCATTTTACTTATGTGGATGATGGATAGCGAGGCGCCTCGTTTATATCGGTCGATCCGTGACCGATGAAGTCATTTGGCTCATTGACGCCCCATAGGGCGGGGAAACGCAGTGTTTAGGCATTATAATCCACATCGAGTGGACCGGCCCTGACGATCCAAGGTGCAGTTGCGGCTGTTCCTGAGACACGGGCTAGAGCGTCTGGAAGCGGTAAGGACTATCCATTGCCTTGGTTCACGAATGGAAATCTAACTTCCAATACGTGACAATTGCGGTTTTGATTGTAGAGCCTAGTATTAGCGACATGATATATGGTACCCATGCTGCCTATGATTGATACCTTTATATTTGAAGTTGTTTTATACACTATGCACTTACAATAGTATCAAATGATTTGATTTAACGTACCAAGCATGTTTGGCTATTATAAGGGAAAACCCTATCCCCCGGCTTGCGTTGCATTGTGTGATAGGACCTGGGTCTTATAATAGCTTCATTTTTCTAAAAAGCATTGCGCTGTTTTGTTATGTGCTTTGGTATTCTTGGGAGGAAACCCGTTCTGTGTTATACGACGTGGTCCCTTGATATATTTGATTCAAAGTAAAGTTTTAAATAACTGTTTTTGTTCTCACACTAGTCACATGACTGACCTGGAGTTTATTGTTTTGACCTAAACTCTGGGTGCCCCTATTTTCCACATGGGCAGCTAGTAGTTTTGGTTTTGCAGATTTATATTCACAGGATCCTGGTTTACAGCTGGAACGATATTCAGAAAGCTCTGTATCCGTTTATCCCTTTCAGCTGTGTTTTGTATTATTTTCCGCTGCTATGTAATGTATTATAATCTCTGATATTTTTCTGATGTATTTTATTCATTCATACTCTGTATATTCTTGTATTCTGATGGAATTGTTGTAATTGACAATGAAATGTTCTTCTGTTTGTGTTCTGATTTGTCGTGTTCTCAAGGTAATCCATTCTTTCCCTTCTCTTCGGAGATCGGGGAAGTTCAAGGTCCTTACAGTGGTATCACAGCTTTGGTTTACAAAGCTCGGAGAACAAGACATGTTCGAACCAAACGAAAGAATTCATCAGAGATTGGATTAGTAATATCCAATAAGAATGACTCGTTAGAGATGGGATCAGTAGTATCCTAGAACGAGTGTGAAGAGTATATTTTTAAAATGAGGACGATTTTTTTTTTGAAAATTTAAACCTTATTCATCGTATTTGAATATATATTTGTATTGAATTTGGACAATCCAGTATATAAAGATTTTGCGTATACGTCTGATCCGCGTGCATTCGAAGTTTAATATACTGGATAGATATAGAATCATACTCTAGTAGCCGAAAGATGATTATGATGATTGGGTACTCGTCATTAGAATTTATGTTCGAGTGACGAAGGTGGGATTTCTAAATATTTCCAATTGACTGGTGTGAGAACCAAAATTAGATAGGGTCTATTGTTGTGAATTAACATCAAAAATGTGATTTTGACTATATATCAAAATTATGAATTTGAAAAGATAATCAACTAATTGATTGCTGATTGTGTTGTTTGATTATTGGTTTGATTTATTAAAATTTTGAACCATTTAGGCCAAATTGTACCAAATATTGAAATGTATTGAAAATTGTTTGGAAATGCATGCATGTACATATATATGTGTGTACAGGTCATAGCAGGGAAGCTAAGCAGAGGAATAAAATTGTTTGCCCGACAAATAGGTACATGTTTATTGTATTTCTTGGGGGTTTTGATGATTTTATGAGCCGACTGGCTAGCCACTTGGCTGTTTCTTTTTCTTTTTGGATTGGAAAGGCCTGTACGGAGATTTTGGGATTTCCCCGGTGCTCCCGTGCAGGGGAGGTTATGGCAATATTTTTTCAAAATTTAGGGTGTTAGCCAAATTTTTGAAGAATTTGAAAAGTTCTTAGAAACTGAAAAGTTGAAGAACTTAAGACATAATGAAAATAATGAAAGTTGAGTTGATTTGTGAAACAAGTTTCAGCTTCGTTCCTTTTCGGGGACGAAAAGTTTTAAGTGGGGGAGATTGTAATAACCCGGAAATCCGAACCAATTAAAAATTTTTATTTTGGCAATTTTGATGAATTTTGAATATTTAAAATGAACTATTTTAAATAATAACGATGAGAAAAATATTTTGAATAGAATTAGAACGTATATATTTATTTGAATCGACGTTAGAATATAAATATTTATTTTTAATTATAAAAGGAATTGAAAATGGCGCGGTAGTTCGAAAATTCAATTTCAAATTTCAAATAAATGTACAGGATTCAAAATAAACCGGATTTTAGCAAAACCAAAAATATTAGAATCTATTTGAAAATATCTTTCCAACGAAACCGAAAAATTGAAATTTCATAGCGGGAATAAAAAGTTAGGTCCAGTTGAAAATTCAGAATAGTCGCTGTGGAATTCTGGCCCTTAAAAATGAAAATTTTGCAAACGATCTCTGTTTTTGACGAAACCACTTTTGTTGGATCCGAGATGTCGAATTATTGCTAGATTCCAAAATTCATAATTTTTGAAAGCAATATGTGAGCGTGGCAGAAGAAAACGTGTTTTAACAGTTTTAGTCAATTTGAATCGACCAGAAAATGGCCATTTTTCGAACGATCTTCAAATCTAACGAAATTAGTTTTGTTAGGACCGTATCGTTAATACGAAGCTAGAAAATATTTTTCTGGAATCTTTGGGGTCCATATGTGACCCCAGTAAATTGAAATGTGCGTTCAAATTCATTGTATAGATTTATATTTTGATTTTGACGGAAACTGATCAAAACAGTTGAATTGGCTTGCGATACATATCCCATTGTGTTTGGAATGGGGGTAATTAGCTAGGGGCGACAGTCGTTGGGTCTCATTTGGAGTTCAAATGGAAAGCCAACTTTAATAAAAGTTAAAGGAAAATAAAATAAAAATAAATAATTAAATATAAAATCCTTTCTCTCCCCTCTCTCTCTAAAAACACGGTCAACGATCAAATAAATAAAAGAACCCCCCCGATGGATCTCGTTCAGCCCCACGTCGTGCCGCCTTAACCTCGCAGCCGTCCCCCTTCCAATCGTCGTCGCCTCCCTAGCTTCTCCCTCCTCCCTCGCTGACGCAAAACCCGATGCCCCCAAGCCCCTGAAAGCTTTAGCCCGCCTCCGTTTAGCCCCAGCCACCCTCCCAGTCACCTGAGCGCCACCGCTCGACTGCGCCTTCGCCACTGACGCCGCGCCACCCCCTTGTTCCGGCGAGACCACCCCCTCTCTCCGATTCCTCCCTCTCCTCCTCCGTACGATGTACAAAGGTGAGCTACCCCTTCTTTATTTATTTTAAATTCAGATTTTAATTTAAAGACATGGATTAAATTCAGTTTTTTATTTATTTAAATACTTTGTTTAAATTCGCTTTTTTGTTTATATAAAAAGTTTAGATTTTTAGTAAATAAATAAGAAGTGTTTAGCTATAAAAATATGATTTTTATATTATAGAGATAATAAAAATATGATTTTTATATAGTAGAGATTATAAAAATATGATTTTTATAAGATAGAGAATATAAAAATACGATTTTTATATATGTTGTAGCAAAATAAAAATTCGATTTTTATATGAGTTGCGGATTGAAAATAGAATTTTTATATAATAGAGAATATAAAAATATAATTTTTATATACGTAGCGAAATAAAAATCTGATTTTTTTTATATATATGTTGAGATAAAAATGTGATTTTTATAGCGTCGAAATAAAAATTCGTTCTTTATATAAGAAGTAGGAATATAAAAATATAATTTTTATATAGAAAGAAGCGTCGCAAAAATATATGAAGTAGAAATAAAAATGTGATTTTTATTTATTGGAATGAAGCAATAAAAATATAATTTTTATTATGAACAGCGTGGTAAGGACTGCATTGGAATTTCAAACAAATCCAAACAGTTCAGATGTTCAAAAGTAAAACTGGCGTAGTGGAACTCAAAGGTGAGAACTTCTCACTTTTAATTTGTTTTCTAGTTGAAATATATACTAGGATGCAGACGGTGCTTAGCAGCACTCGACACCCGTCGTCCACAGACCATGGATGACTTGTTTGTTTGACTGATGTGTTGAGAAAATTGATTGTGTGAAGGGAATGAATAAATATTTTATAGTTAAAAGTATATTTTTAACGTGTATATAAAATAAATATTTATAAACAAATCGGACGATTTGTTTATGTACACACATTTGACTGATATTGATTGGGACGATAAATTCTACACATCGCCCAACTACACAAATAAATCTGTGTTCGTTGTTTGAAAACCCCACACGATAATAAATCTGATATTGGCTAGAGCGTCTCGAAGCAGTAAGGACGATCCCTTGCCTTGGTTCACGGACGGAAATCCAACTTCCAATACATGACAATTGCGGTTTTGATTGTAGAGCCTAGTATTGGCGACATGATATATGGTACCCACGCCGCCTAGGATTGATACATTTATATTTGAAGTTTTTTTATACACTATGCACTTACAATAGTATCAAATGATTTGATTTAACGTACCAAGCATGTTTGGTTATTATAAGGGAAAACCCTATCCCATGGCTTGCGTTTCATTGTGTGGTAGGACCTGGGTCTTATAATAGCTTCATTTTTCCAAAAAGCATTGCGTTGTTTTGTTTTGTGCACTGGTATTCTTGGGAGGAAACCCGTTCCGTGTTATACGGTGTGGTCCCTTGTTATATCTGATTTAAAGTAAAGTTTTAAATAACCGTTTTAGTTCTCACACCAGTCACATGACTAACCTGGAGTTTATTGTTTTGACCTAAACTCTGGGTGCCCCTATTTTCCACACGGGCAACTAGTAGTTTTGGTTTTGCAGATTTATATTCATAGGATCCTGGTTTATAGCCGGAATGATATTCGGAAAGCTCTGTATCCGTTTATCTCTTTCAGTTGTGTTTTGTATTATTTTCCGCTGCTATGTAATGTATTGTAATCTCTGATATTTTTCTGATGTATTTTATTCATTCATACTCTGTATATTCTTGTATTCTGATGGAATTGTTGTAATTGACAATGAAATGTTCTTCTGTTTGTGTTCTGATTTGTCGTGTTCTCAAGGTAATTCGTTCTTTCCCTTCTCTTCGGAGATCAGGGAAGTTCAGGGTCCTTACACTTAATTTTGCATGAAAAAAGGAGCCAACCCACCAAAAAAAAGCATTTGAATTTTTTCTTAATTTCTTTGCAAATCTCTAAAACGACTTGTATTATGAACCGGAGGGAGTATTTGTTATGTGATATGCGTTTAATAATTACAAATGAAACACATCAAAATAAACTCGATATTTCATTTAATCACAATAAAACGTTTTTAATTCAAATACTGGCAGATGAAACAGACTAGAAAAACGAGTCAAGCAAACTATTAAAAAAAATCGAGCAAACTAGATAAACAAATCACACCATGTTTAAAAAACCAGAAAAAAATACTACTGACGAGGGAGGAATATATTCAAATGATAACTAATATATATCCAAATGGTTCTTTGTCATACAATATATTCGCCATATCCAAAACTGATGGATTGGTACGAAAAATCTCCATTATCTCTCATCTTTGAATAAGAGAAATAATTGACATAAGAGAAACACAATGTGTCACCATCCTGAAGAAACAATCTGTTTGAACAAAATGTCGTGGTCTGCTTGAATTTACATGTCTGCTGAAGGAGGGACATCTGGACTAAAGTGGATACGCTGTCGTTAGTCATCCAATCGTCAAAGATGTATTGACAACAGTGAAAGATAAGAGTAGTGGCTGGGGTGGTAGAGCTACAAGTATCTCATACTGGCAGGTGTCATTTCACCTACCACTTTTCACCAATTAGAGAGACCCTCTCTAATACAAAACAGAAAGACTAGGTCATAGGAACTTAGACCAATTATACGTTGGTTAACAAAAATTACCTCAGCTAGATCTACAGAACGAATCATATCTACCTTTTCGAATTTCTACAGAACATTTCTTTTAAATTTTTGGGACTTCCACATAGCATCATTCTACCAGTCCTATGGCCCATCGAGGGAATCATTTTGAACGTCCCATTCACCTATGAAATCTCGACCATTCTGTTCCGATTTCTCTATTGACTTTTCAAATTGCCTCATTTGTTATTCATTTGTATCTCGATCCAACACCCATTAGATCTTACGTTAAAATCCACGATTACATTTGACAGAAACGAACTCGTGCTTCCTTATAGGGTAAGGTGACTGATGCATATGCTAATAAAAACTTTCGTTCGTTTATGCATCCAATCGCCCTTGGCATGAATGAAGAAGCGTCAGAACAGGAGCCAGATTAGTGTGTTAAAATGACAATTTTACGTTATTTTAAAACATAAAAAAAAATTGTGTTTTATATACGATAAATACAAGCAAATTAATGATGAAAAATACTTGAAAAAAATACTGCAAATGAAGCAAAAAAATAATCGATAAAAGAGGAGTCGAGGAGGAGCTTTCGACTAAGGTGAGAAGGTATGGGGTGAATGTTTTTAAAACCATTAAAAGAATCGAACCATTGGCGTCCGGTGCTAATGGTTCAATATTCACTTGTGGGAAACTGGTCCATTTAATCGTTTTGGATGCATCCGACGCGTGTACGCTTCTAAAATGATAACAGTCCATTTCCTGTCTGCGAAGGATGCTTATATTATGAAGTGTTGTATAGATCTGTTGGTGATTATTGTCTGAAATGAACGAACGCCTTTATGTTTCAAATGTCATTTTCCTCGTTTAAAATTCAAATAGTAAACGAGATATGCCATTTTATGTGCATGAGCCGCTGTCCCATGAACACTTTCGACCTGACTAGGTAGGTTGACCACTGTTAACGTGGGCGCTGCTTCTGCACTCACAACTTGAGGATTTTCGACATCCCCATGGACCTCCCACTCATAGTGATATCAATATAGATAACTAAAAAAAAAAACTTCTAATATGGAGATGGTATGACTAAAATCCGAGTAGTCTAAAATTATACAATTTATTTATTTTAACTAAGATTTTTTTTTTTAAATGAATTTTTTTAATTTTTTTTATGTCGTTCTCAATTAATAAACACATATTACGAAATAAAAAATTGATTAACTACAAAACATGTAAGTTTAAAAGTAGAAATTAAATATCGTGCTCAATACTACGTTTAATATCCGCACATATCTCAGTCACTCACTACCGCCTTTAGTTTGAAGTCCGGTTGCTTTTTACTTAAATGGAAGTTCTCCTACACTGGTTTATCTTTGCCTCTATTGTTGAATGATTAAGAATTTTTCTGAGAGAAGGGGAAAAAAGTATGTAGAAGCAGCACATTTAAGTTAGTTCCTTTTTTATCAAACGTTGGTATCCACCTAAAGGAATCCTATGCCGTCACTACATTTAGTTACACAGCTAAACATCACTTTAAATGTAAATGGTGAAGTTATCGTACCTTACGAATGAAATGGTGTTAAGCTATTCAAATAAAGGAAATTTTTTAAATGCATCCTTATAATCATAAATAATTAATCTGAGATCTTTCTCAATTTTATTTTATAAATTATATTCTTATTTTTTTAAAAGAAGACAAAATTAATGGGGTATATGGATAATTTTACTAACACTAATATGCATTCCTACGAGACACATCAATAACTCATAACTGTCATAATACATTTTGAAGTAGATGCTTTTAAATTTGGGAACCAGATAACTAAAAAAGAAGGAAATTCAACAGGATGATGCAAAAAATAGTTTTTAAAATGGAATAATGTAAAATAAATAAGTTTTAGAAAAAGGTGACATGTCCCTAATTTTCACTTAGAAAACAATGAGGCTTGGTTTATTACACAAGTTATCGTTGATGGTTGATGCTAGAAGTCAAATGGCGATCTTTATTTTCTAAAAAGTGGTTTGTTTGTTTTCTCGTTAGAAAATTGTTTAACTAAAATATACTATTATTTAAATAATATTATCTTTTAGGCAAATGTCTTGTAGGTCACAGCAGCACCAACAACAACAATAAATAATCTAAAAATCCATACATTCCATCAATTATTTTAAGTAGAAAACTTTTCGATCAAGGCTAATTTGAGAATCAATTTTGCAAAAATGCTACTTTTGAAGCTTATTATCAAAATATCTCAATTTCGACATAGTTACCAGCCAAGCTAGCATATTTTGAAACTGTTTAAAAATTGCGTAGCTTATATCTTTGCATTTAAAAAATATATTCTAGTGTAACTTAGAGTTGCTCTACATCATACTCTATTGAAATGAAAAGCCATTTTTGTGTAAGCTCAACTCATACTCATGCATTAAAATTTCATCTAATTGTGTGATCCACAGTTGTACTAACGACAACCACTTAAAAGTAAATGTCGAGTTGATTGCTAACTAGTCTACTTTGATAATAAGTTTTAAATGTAGCATGTTTTAACAACTTGATTTTCAAACTGTTCCTAAGAATTTATACTTTTAAATACCACTAAACTTTTAAAGTGTTTTGAAAAAGAAAAGAGTAACCTTGAACTTTAAGGAATTATAATCGATAATGAATGTTTAAATGGTCAAATATATGATGATAAGATGTGAATCTTAATACTCTACACAGATGCTAAGAGCATTCCTAATCGTGTCACGATTGAGAGTCAATTGCTATATTATGAATTACCTTGGAAATACACGAGGTTGCTGGCTCAGCCGACTATCATAAAGCCAACTTCATTTTTTTAGCATTTCCATACAGTGGATCAGTTGGCTACCGTAAAGCCAGCTAAGGCCACTGCGTGGCAACACTAAAAAAGCGATTGTTGTTAGCTAACTGGTTTTAATAAAGCGATTGTTGTCTTTCCCCTCCTTTCGCCTCTACATGATTTCACAAATCTACAATACTTTATTTGCACCAATTTCTTTTATATTTCTTATTCTCTTTAAACAATTATCTACAATCTCAATTATGTTAACAAATCAAGAAGTAAATCATAGAAAATCTTTATATCCTAATTTTCTCAAATAGACCCAAAAATAGAATTAACTCAATTCGATTAAAATATGTTCAATTCTCAACATAATCGAACTCAATATCATTCTGAAAATTCTCAACAACAAAATCAAAAACCAAAATTTAGGTTTTTTCAAACACATTAAAATTCATATTGTTTTCTATAAAATCAGAATCCTTATCAATCCCAGTAAAATTTCTTAAAATTCCTAAAATTTGAATTATTTCCAAAATACCTCATTTCAACATAACTATATATATGATCAAAGCTACATGTCTCCCAACAACCAACGACGATCAATGGTGCTTTATCATTCTTAAAATTTGTTAAGAATTTTGAATAATCAATTCAGGCATAACGACTAGGAAAAACAAGAAATGCAATTCGAACGTGATGAAACTGCCGAAGAAGAAGATGTTTATAAGAATCCTAATTTGTCCACCACTAAAGCAAGGGAAATCAAATAACATGAATCAATATTAATAGATCTCTTAATGCAGAAAGTGGAAGTCCACTACCAAACGTCCTAAAAGCATAGAAATGATTATCGGACTAACAAGCAGAATTTTCATTCTATTAAGTTGAATGTTCTGAAGACAGCAAGAAAGGACGAGGTCAAAATGAAATCACGTCTTTTTGGAATTTTATATGCAATTTTATCAACTAGCGAGATCCTAACAATCTTCCAAGAACCATTGATTCATTGAAACATCATGAAAAAGTATATGTTTTTTTGTCGATGTTGGAAAGAAATAATGGCAGGGTTACATTTATGACAAAAAAGCAGGGCAAACGACAAGAATTTGGTAATGATTTAATTTTTTTTGTTCAAATTATCATGTTTTATACTTTGATGTTAGTTCATTATCTATAGCTTAATCATTTTCAAAAAATCATCTATAGCTTAATCGAGAAAATGCAATGTATATGACCGAACACAATAATCAATCATTCAACATATACCATTGTTACGACCTACCCTCAAATTAGAAAAAAAGGGGAGTGCGATAAAATACTCGATATTTTGGTTTCTTCCTTGAAAGATGAGAGATGAATTGAGTCTTGCTAGTTCTGATGCATGCGAAGGCACCTCATTCACTACCAACCAGTACATCTTTTAGGCTTCCAAGAAAGTAAAAGGGAGAGAAATGATCATCGATTACATCCCACATTACGAACATATTGGGGAGTGCATACTACCCGCTGATAATGCAAATAAATTATATATGGAAGCAAAGGAAGTGAAAAAAACTTAAGGGGGAAGAAGAAAGACAAGGATGTCATGATGACAAACAATAATTAAGAATTAGCGAGTAAGAGTTTAGAAATCAAGAATTAGCTTGACAATAAAGAGCTGATGATATAACTCTTTTAAGTTGCAACCTAAATAAACTAAATATAGTAAAGAAGGTTGTATATGGAGAAGAAAATTAAGGAGTACCGTAGAAGTCTTGTAAGTTTATAGCAAACTAAGTTATTGTGATTGTTATGTTATTATTATGGTTAGGTTTACTTATTAGTAATAATTATTATTGTGATTGTTTCTATTTTTGTTATCATTAATGCTATTATTATTGTTATTGATGTCGCTATTGTTATTGTTATTACTATTTTGATCCACATCGTGCTATTACTGTTAAATAGTACAACATATATTAAAAATTTAAAAATAAAGACTATTTCAACACATTAACAATAGCTATATATTTATACATGAAATATCCTAGTGAATAAGATTACACAGTTAATCTAAACATCATTTTTACTAATGATTTTCTATGTTTTCCTGGTAGTGTTTCACTAGTCTTCTCTTATATCAAGGTCAGTTTATGGATCTCAAATGTCTTCTAATCTTTGAATGTATTTGAAAAAAGTATTTGATTCTTTGTATGGTTTTTTTAAAAAGCTACAATGATGTTTAGATAGTTTCTTAGTTGATGCTTATATCGATCACATTCTTCTTCGATAATCATATTATTTAAAATAATTCAATAGTGCATGATATCAAGTAATACCACTGGATTATGGCAGTATACCTCAGTTGCTTAATATATTAAACCTACCTTGAAGCACTCCAATTGCTCATTCGATATCTTTTATTAAACTTCGTTGTTGTTGGCGGATTTAATTAGCATCTTTCACAGTACTAGGTTTTTTCGTATGCTTGCACAAGTATTTTTCTTTTAGGATAAATTCTATTTACAGGGTAATAACCCTACATAATGATCATTGCCTCCTATTTTATAGTTGCAAGATGGTGTTACCTCATTGCATAAGTATTTAAATAAACATGATTATGTAGAACATAATATCACTTAGAGAATGTGGTGCTCCAAAAAGCATGTCATATACAAAAATCCAACGAAGCAAAAACTTCCAATACCGGACTTTTATTTTTGCAGTGTCATGTATATTAGTCTTGTAATTAAACCAAATAGTTTTACCACCTCCAATGCTTAGTCTAAGATACCTAACATACATGGAAATATGCATTAAGATTGTACTGCCAACAATCTGTCTATATCACGAGAAGTCAACGTTGAGTAAAGAATTCATATATTTTTGCAACGCATTATGTCTATGTCGGAGTATGTGCCTGAATTCGACATGTTATTGAAGTACAATTTACTTTCTCCCGTTCTTACTCCATATTAAAAGGATGAAAGTCTATCATTGGGCTGGAAGGTCATCTCAAGAGCGATTGGTTTCATTTGGTGAGGAGATGTTGGCTTTGAGAAGTTGATAAAAAAAATCATAGTGTTCAAGCTTATACCCTGAATGGAGAGCTCCCTTGTTGGATAGGACCCATCGTGAAGGCATTTACATTAAGTGTTATTCCCCTTTCATCGAGTACTCCCTAGATGAGGGAGAAGGGAGATGACATCACCACTTGAGATATGCTTTCCACTAATGTATTTCCCATACGCGTTTTATATTGACGTCAACGTTTCATCTTTGCATCTGATCTTACAGTTTGATGGATGAAATCAATATTAGGACTCAAGATAACTACTCTACTTTTCTTGATTGTGACTTAAAATGTTGAGGGATCAGTTAGACTATATATGTCTATAACATCTTGTGTTTGGTCGCCAGAGATCAATACAATGGATGACTGCAGCATTAGTAGCGTTTAGTTTTGGGCTTTGAGGTCGGAAAGTGTTGCAACATGATTTGCATATAATTTCTTGTGTACATGGTTCGTTGAAACTTAGTCTCATCAAGTCCCATTTTCTTGTTTTTTAAGTTGTCCTCTATTTATTACTTTAGGTTTAATCAATTATGTATTAGAGTCTTGGAATTAGCTTGTTGATTAGCTTGTTGGGATGCTATAGAACGTCAGTGGCTGTGAGAGGTTACTAGTAGGATAAGACATTTTGCTCTTTAATAATGAGTCATCCTCAATTTTACGATAATTCTCTAAGACCTTGATATTTAATATCAAAGTTTCTTATGGTTAGACAATAACATGAAAAGATATTGAGTTATCTAATAGCAAGTCGTCATATGAACTTGTACCTTAAGCTTATCTGGAAACATTCGTTGAGATGACCAGATTAACACCATACCTAGGTTGAATTTTGTATCGATTTGGTTATAAATATTGGACAAGCAGTTATTCCAATAAGGTATATGATACCAAGGAGATATGAGAAAGCATTCATTCTCATTCTTGAACATCTTGTCTAATCGACTCTAGGGTGTGAGGGAGTTCTCTCGGTTGAATTTTTCAAGGGGACTTAGTCAATAGAAAGAAGTTGGATGGTATATGTCGATCACATCATTTCACTCTGCTTTGACCTTGACTGGTTAGCTATGTCATTCGGGCTAATCAATGAGTCGACATATTTTATGGATTTCTTGGATAGTATTCCAAAGTATCAGTTAGATGAGTTTTGTTTGTTCTACCGTACCGTATTTTCATCTTCTCATGGGCGAAGATAAAGCACAAGACACAATTGATGTTTATGTTTTAGATGTTTAGAGAAAGCCAACTGATATTGCTATTGATCATCCGAAAGTTGCAACATTTTGGATTTTGAAGTTGATCCAAGAGAGTAACAGTTACTCCTTTCAAGTATGAATGAGGAGTTGATAGTATACACTTATTTGCATTAACTAAGTGCGGTGTTTTACTAAATGGGAAGGCTTGAAAGTGTCTACGGACCGTGTAATATAAATAGTGAATATATTTTGAACTTTTAGATGGTAGCAGTAAAGTAAATGCTAAACACTTAAAATTGAGATGATAGAAATAAAGAAAATGTAAATATTAAAAGATCACACCAGAAATTTTTATACTGGTTCGGACCCCTTCCTACTTCCAATCTCAGACTCTCTTCTGGATTTTTACTATCTACATCCTCTATTTACTTGGAGGAATAAGTTTACAAACACCACTTGACTTGAAAGGGAACCAAGCTTACCCACTTAATTTGAGTGGGCTCTAAGCTCACCCATTTAATTTGAGTGGGATCCAAGCACACCTACTTGATTCGAACGGATTACAAGCTTACCCATTTGATATAAACATGCTACGAGCTTACCTAAACAATAATAGAATAGATTTGTCTTGACTCTGTGTTATATATATATAACACTGATTTGTCAACTACAGTACACTTTTTCTATAATCTTCCTCTTGAGTGGTATGATTGTGTGTTCATGAAGATATGGAAGATAGTTGATCACAAGAATATAAGAACTGAATGCACATGTGATCGGTTTGAAAGAAATGCTTATATTTGAATGCTCTTTTAAATCAGAAAGCAAGTTCAAAGAAATAAAGAATAGAATTATTGATTGAGTGATTTGATCTTAAATCCTATATGTATATATAGATTTAAGAGTTGCAATACTTGATTCAAAAGATTTAATGAAAAAAATCATTGCAATCTTCTATTCAAGCGATTCCATTTCACGAAGAGAAGTGTCTTTTTAAGAATTTGGAAAATATGACAATGTAACATATTCTATTGACTGAATTTATATTGTTAGTCGACTAAATCAAAATAGAAGAAAATAGTTTAAAAATTATGATTTCAGCTGATTGAATATTGCGGTTAGTCGACTGAATTGATGCTTAGTTGACTAACTATGAATATTTAGTCGACTGACCATAGTATGTAAACATATAATTGTATGTACATAAGCTCAGTTAATTGAGAGTATGAGTTTATTCAACTGAATTATATTTATAACTAAAAATAGTCATAGCTCAATTGGTTAGAGCACTTGCTTTCTAATGGCCCTGCCCCAAAACAAACAAAAAATGCAAACATGTGGCATTACCATGATAGAATGAGATAAACCTAGTGTTGATAGCAAATTCGGTATCAACACCCCAAAAATATAATCAACACTTTAAAGTATGAACAATTACAAAATCAAGAGTAGAAAGGCGGGAAAAGTAAAGTGCACACAACTTTTTAAAGTGGTTCGGCTCTAAAAGAAGCCTACGTCGTTTCCATTATGATTATGGAGGTTACAATGTACATTGATCTCAATTTCGTACACATCTTATCTCTTTTGCAATATATTCTCTCTCTCACACATAGATGGAACTTAGATCCATGCAAATCGACGGAGAAATGGTAAGATCAGCGGAGAAAATGGAGAAATATCTTCGAATGCAAGGAGGATGGAGGAGTATCTTCGATCTCTTGATCACTTAGATGATCTCAATTGAAGCCATGGCCGATTAGGTGGTAGATCCTCGAATAGGGATGACGAATGAAGGCAGTATTGCTTAGGGATGGCGGTAGGAAGGATTCGACAGCACTTCGTGGTCGCAAGGAATCAATCCCCTTAATGGTGGTAGCCATGGCCTATTTATAGGTGTGGAGCAAATGAGGAGAAGTCTGGAAATATATGGTGCAGGGAACCGATCGGTATATTTTGATATTTACATAAATGCCATCAGCCAACTATTTCCGGCTGTCAATCGGAACCGATCGGTATACACTTGAGCCGACCGATCGGTATACCTTATTTTACAGATGAAGCTGACCGGGCGGTACTGAGAATGTGACCGATTGGTCTCCTTAGAATGTGACCGATCGATATTCTTATAACATAATCGAGTGGTTTCCTTTGATCATAACTAGTGGTCCCCCTGAGAACATGACTAGACCACTCATTTGCTTATATTGACCAGTCAATGACCAATGCTTACTGACCGGCGTACAGATTTAGTCTAACCGATCACTAACTAGCTGTCTCCAACTGCCAGTAGACCTGATCGGTAATGTCTTCATACCACTGATTGGTCACTTTCCTCACTATTGATCGGTCGTGCCTTTGATAATCGATTAACTTTCTCTCATAACTGACCGAGTAGCATGGCTTAATACCAATCACTAGTCAATGTGATATCCGACCCAATATATCTCGATTAAAATATGTATATGTTATTTTTGATGGATAAACGTTTGCCCCTCGGAATTTATAATTTTGTAAAAAATTGTAGACTCCAAAGTATTTTATATACATATTTATGGATCGACATTATTTATTTTTATTTAAAAAAAACGTTTTATAATGGGTCGGTATATGCACTTTACACTGCATCATTGGTGGTTGTATGTATGGTCGGTCAGTGTGGTTTACGAAAAGTGGTTTGGCCCGTCCTGCTACTTGATGACTTGGCTTATATACATCACTAGCCCTTGACCCTTGCTCTTCTTTTTTCTGCCTCATTTCTTCAAATCGGTTGATAATTCCTGTTAATGGCAGCTGCTCTTCTTTGAAAAACTGTTGGCTTTATTTTAATTTTCCAATTCCTCCTCTCAACCCAATGCTCCGATAATTAGCCGCTGTCTTTGCTTTCCACTGGATCGGATTACTTTAGAGTTGATATTTTTGAATTCAAGCCTTATTGACGCCATCAAACTCAGGTGGTTCTTCATCACTACAATTCGAGTACTCGCAGGTATAAATTTTGTTGAAACTCATGTTATTTTCTGGTGGCGATGAGTGTTAAGCTTGAACTGGCGTTGGGTTTTTGATGTTGGAATGTGTATTTGGCATCATTTGAGGCTCTGGGCTATGAGTTTTGGTATTGGGATTATAAGTTAGAATTGAATTTGCTTGTAACAAAGTTGTAATTGTATTTGAGGATTCTAAAAGTCACTATCCCTCTTAAAACTTCGGTTTTGACTTCGCACACAAGGTGTTCGACGAATTGTTTAAGTCAGAAACCCTTTAACTCGCTATCATGAAACCGTACCAACCTGAATGTAATTCTGTCTTGAACTTATGAGTCTTGTGCTAATAATGCTTTTGTGTGTTGCTTTTGTCATTGAAATCGTATTCAATTCCGTTTAACAATGATCTTGTGGTGGTTTTTACATAGTGAATATTAGGCTCACATCCCTATGTTGAAACTTAATTAGGCTCACATCCGGTCATAAACTTATTATAAATTAGGTCCCTATTTTTCAAAATTTTATAAAATAATAATTAAAAAAATTCGTGAATTAATAAAAAAATAAATTATGCATTATACAAAAAATTCAGTTCAAAAAACAACAAAAATCATAGTAGAAAGACGAAAACAGCAAAAAAACAGAAAAAACTGCAGTTAAATGCATAATATTATGCACATACTTGATTTTATTGCATGCATATGTGCATGTATTCGAGTTCTTACAGCCGCATTGATTTATTTGCATATTTCTGTGCATGTATGCACATTTATTGCATACAAGGATGCTATAATTCATAACAGTAAAATTCAGTTCATTTTTGTTTGCATCCAACTGTGCAAATACCTCGGAAAACATGCACACATGTGTGCAACATATTTATAGACTAACACGTTAGCTGAATCCCCTGTATGCAATAGTTGCATACATGTATGCAACTATAAGCAATAGTTGCATACATGTATGCAAATTTTTTTTGTTGATTTGCGTGGACTTCTGGGATTTTTTTATGATTTTAGAATTTTTTTTAATGCACTGGCGCAATTTTTTTTTGCTGGAAATGGAGGAGGTGAAGGGAAGCAGCAGGAGGCAGAAGTTTCATTTTTGAGGAGGCGGCTGGTAAAAGTAGGGACCGGATTTGGATTTAAAACATGGGAGGGACATGGAGTTTATTTCAAAACTTAATAGGGACCTCTAAAAAACGCACCCTTTTACATATTTGTCAACCATTGAACGATCACGCTGGCTATGCTTAGAGTCGATGATTACCCTTACACTTGATGATGGTTCAGGAAAAGTTGGGAATTTCAGAAATTTGAGTACTAGTCAGTTAATATTGCACGCCGATCAGCCTAGACCAATTCTCCAAAGATTGGTTTGTATCGAGCGGTCATTGTTATGTACCGATCGATCTGACCAATTCTAAAGACTGGTTTGTACCGATCGGTCACTGTTACGTGCCGACCTGTCTGAACAATTTTCTTGAGATCAGTTTGTACCAGTCGGTCATTGTTATATGCTGATTGGTCTGACCAATTCCTTAAAGATTGGTTTGTACTGACCAGTCATTGCTATGTGCCAATTGGTCTAGTCAAGTGAAGATTGGTTTGCACTGACCGGTCACTGCTATGTGCCATCGGTCTGACCAATTATCTAGGAATCGTTCTATGCCGGTCGCCCAATGTTTTATACTGATCCGTCAGTACCAGCCATCTTAGAAATTGGTTTGCATAAGTTGATCTTAATGGCCCTAAGTGCAAGCCACCTCTTACCTGTAACAAAACAACTGTATGTTTCGGGCCACTATACTCTGTTGTTAACTGCCCATGTTGACAACAAGTTAGATAAATATTTAGAGAGTTTACACGCAACATTTTACGACTTTCATTCAAATGATATGTTTGCGTTGCATTGTTTCATAGACAGTTTAGTCGCACATTTTTCACACAAGTTTGATCATCCGTATGGTAGATCATATCAAAACTTGGAATCGATCGAATCGATTGATTATAGATTCGAAATTCCATTTTTGTGTTGCTGCATATAACACTTCTCATTTTAGGAATACATACCTATAGTTTGAATTTCGACATAGTTAATGATGACTCGAAATTTAACTCGCGGTCACACTAAGGAGGCACCCGAGTCTGCTAGAACTGAAACCTCTGCTCAAACATCAGAAAATGTGACAACAAATGTCCATGCTTCAGAGGTTAATCTCGAATTCCCTGCGCCACATCTTATTGCCGGAATACCTTCCGAGAGGATTCCAACGAAGCTTACCATGCAATCATACAAGAACTTGTGCCTCCAATTTAGAATCTTAGAGGTTGATGCCAAGTTACCTGAAAAGAATGAATTCGCTGACTCTCCTCCTCCTGGATATGTTGCGTTTAATCGGCACATGTTAATGGCAGGAGCTGTTCCTCTTTTCAACTCATTCCTAGAAATGATCTTAAGTCACCTGGGCATTGCCCTCATGCAGTTGCATCCAAATGGTTACGTTATTTTGAACAGTTAATATGTGCGCTTCATGAGAGTTAAGCGACGGGAGCCTACTTTTCGGGAAATTTGTTCTCTATATGCCTTTAAAAGGAGGAAAAAACCATCAATTATTTTTGTGGAAGCGAAACATTCCAAGATTGTAACGGATTTGGTAGAGAGTGTCAAAGGATATATATATCATTATTGCTTTATGTTGACATGCTTTTTGACTGAAGCGGTCACACGTCAAGTATTGGATTAGCGACGCGCTCAAGCATAAAGAACATTGTCGGGAAACACAAAGCGGCTCGGTCGAAGTTTCGTCACAAATAAAAGAAGGCCCAAGACTCCTACCAGATGACCTCTTTTGGGCCTGAGAACGTCTGCTTCAAGGCTTTGCAGTATAACTCTTGGTCAAACCATCATCCAAGCCGAAGGTGAGCCGTGCTCCAAGCCGAAGGCGAGTTGTCAAGCGGGTCCGGGCGCAGTGCCGGTAGGGGTCCGGGGCCCCACAGTCACGGCGGCAATCGACCTAACCGGTTTGGTTGAACCAGTGGGCACCGCCCGATTCATCCGATTTTCTCCATGCCGGAAGCCCAGATTCCTTCGCTTCGGACCAGCAAATCCGCGGATTCTCTCACTTCGCATTCATGAACTTTGACCCCTAGGACAGCACAATTTTGGTCTCCTCCATCAAAATCGTATCCCCCAGTGGGGTGCGAAATTCTGCACCCACCCGGTGGGGTGCGAATTTCGCACCCACCTGGTGGAGTGCGAAATTCCGCACCCACCTGGTGGGGTGCGAAATTCCGCCCCTTCCAGGAGGTGTAAAATTCTGCACCCTCTGGTGGGGTGCGAATTTCGTACCCCTTCAGGCGGTACGAATTTTCGCACCCCTGGCCAGGGGGTGCGAATTTCCTGATATGGGATGTTTTAGGGGGTGCGAAAATTGGATTCTATGGGTCCCGCTGCTCACCTACTCCCACCTAACCTCCCTTCTATAAATACCCCAAGTCTTGGCCTTCATTTGGGGCCTTCTCCCTTGGAATTTTTAGACCTTGAGAGCTCCAAACACTCATTAATGGCTTCCAACACCTTCACCATGGCCATTGGAGATAGCGTGGATAATTAAAACATGGCATGCATGTTGTCCATCAACACTTGGACATCAACAAGGATTGTTATGCTTCTTTTGAACTTCATGGACATGAACACTAAACTTGGATATTAATGACCAAGTCAATGCTTCTCAACGAAGAAGAAGAAGGGCAATTTAGTCAAAGTGTAGAACAAACATATGTTTTGTTATTATATTGTAACACTTTGTACTTAGTTATTGTCTGAACTTGTACAACTTTGTAATCGACAAAAGATATGATGAATGATGATTATAAAGTGGACGTAGGCGTTAGTGCTGAACCACTATAAAAGCTGTGTCTCCCCGCACTTACTTTATTTACTACTTATTCGGATAATTGTTCACACATACACATTGGGTGTTGGCGTATGACAATTTTGCTCGTCAACACTTTATTCGATGCCCAACCAGTTTTTTCGGCCAATGGATGGAAGGGGTGAGAATTATATTGCTTAGAAATCCTTTATTTTCTTTCTACATTCAAGTTTTAGACTTCTAACTCTTTTCTTATCTCACAGAAATCCCATATGCCGATTTTGATACTGTTGTGAATGAGGATTTGCCTAACTCTCTAACGACTGTGAATGGAAATGAGAGGAGTAGAAAATTTTTAATCACTGATAAATTCCTCCATCAATATCACTTCCTGCATCCTTGGCAAACCCTTTTCTTAGATCCAGCCTTTAAGAAATCATTTTTGAAAAAGTGTTCAGACCATGATAGCAGCAGTAAAACACCCGTAGGGCCCCCACTACCTTCAACTACTGAGAAAGAAATTCCACATCGAGAGGGAAAACAAGTTGAGAAAAGTAAGGTTGATCTAAGAGATGAAACAATTTCTGAGAAAGTTATCGAGAATCCTATTGCCCCAGTCACTCAAGAAGAGGGTTCTACGGGAGCCTTCAGGAGCTTAGGTGATCTAGACACTGCTAAAGATTTTAGTCAGGGTGACACCATGAGACCTTGCAATTCCAGCCAAAAAGTCTAATGCAGAAATAGCTTGGGAACTTGCCCAACTGCCTGGGAAAACACTTGATTTAGACACTCCTCTTGAAATTGGTTCGTTACTGGATGTGCATTAGAAAACATAGACACCATAGGCTCTTTATGTTTTCCATAAATCTTATAGTTTATCTATAAATATATGTTTTTCAACTTAAGTGCCGAAACTTTGCTTTGTTCCCTTTTTATATACAGGAATGAAGCACACGTTATTAGATAGCTTCTCTCGACATAGTAGTTCTATTGACCCATAAAGTCTTTTAAGGTCTCGTCTTTCCCATCACTCGAAACATTCTCAATCATCTTCGGGTCTTAAGTCTCAGCATACTTCCAAGCTTTCATCGACTGACCAGCGGAGGAAGGGAAATCCCGATCATGTTGATGTATCAGACAGAAGTGATAAGGGCAAGGAGCAACACCAGAAGAAGGGAGAGAAGAAGAGAAGCATAGATGAGCGAGGCGAGGATGAGATTCTGAAACTTCATAAGTCAATTGAGTTCTCAGATCCTAATATCCCCATTCCTCTTGAACAACCCTTTACCACTTCTCAATCCATTGTTCCAACTTTTACTCAGATCCAGATGATTCTTGACAGGCCTTCTTATAAAATTCCACCCGAAAATTTGAAGCTTAAGGATCGTTTTGGAGGTTGGGACCTAAGAGGAATGTTCTTCCACTTGGATTTACATCTGAATGATAAGCGGGATGCTGTCGATGAGCTGGGCACTGTAAAGAGCTGCATGCTTACCCAACTCGATACTGCCAAGAGTCAACTTGAAACGCGGTTAGACATAGCCATAAGCAAAACCGAAAAACGATTTGAGGCGCGGAACAAATTTGTCCATGAGTTTCAGAGGTTGAACACCCAACACCTTGAGCATATTGAAACTTTGGAAAATGATAAGGCTGGATTGGTTCACGTGATCAGGTCCCAAGAATCTGAAATTGCATCTTAAAAGAAATACTAGGGTAAATAGCTTAGAAGCCGAAAATGAGAAACTAAAAAACAACTTGAGGCTGCTAGAAAACAAGTTTGAGAAGCTCAAGCTGCCCAAGAATTAGCTGAATTTCAATTGGCTTTGGAAAAGTGAGCTTCGGCTTCTTATCAACAGGAAAAGGCAGTTCTTGAAGATAAGATTATTTCCTAGAGCAAAGCTCTTTTTGCGCTGGATAACAAGGCTAAAGTTCTGGAAGAAGACAAAACCAAGATGACTAATGCTCTTGAACATGCCAGAGTTAAAGTTGATGATACTTTGTTCCAATTTTATGTTTATAGCGTCATGAGTCATGGAAGTTTAAGCTATTTGAAAAAAAACTTTCCACGAACTCTGGCTCTCGTCTAGGAATAAGTGCTTATGTATTCTAATGGTGTAGAAGATAATATCCTTCAGGAGACTCTCCTAGAAGCAGAAGACCGTGAAGCTTTGGCTAAGGGTAGGAAGATACTGATAGATGAGCAAGCCCAATCTTTCGAGGAAAAATACCCGGATACTACTGTTGTTCATGCTCCATCCAGCCCTGCCAATGTTGAGACTTCAAATTCCCAAACACTTCCTGTGGACCGTCCTACTACTTATACTGATAAAAATGTTACTAAAGTTCGTCTTGTTGAGGAGCATGTTGTTCAGGAAGATCCCGTCAAGCAGTGTATAGGGAATGGCGACGAGAATGACGACACCCATCTGAATGTAAATGATTATGAAGTCGAGCTTATAAGCTCGCAAACCCTGATAAAATTGATACTCATCAAACCATACCTGATTTGGGTTAACTTATTTCTTCACCCAGGTTTGCCGAATTCCGTGCTCACTATTCATTTGTGCTAGGTTTTCCTTCGTCACCTCTTCTCCTATTGATGCCACCACCATTCAAGTTGCTACTACCGATTCGATCTTAGTGCCAACTAGCACTAGCCTGCATATCACTCCTCCGCCAGGTGATACATCATTACTTACTGCATCTGATCTGGAAGCTGTTGATTATGATTGTAGTAATGATGATGACGAGATTTGGGATATTAAGGCACTGTCTACTTTGAAACGCAAGAGGGAGCGCGCTGTGAGTAAGCAGGGAATTATTAACCTATCCTTCCCCGAGAGTCCTTGTGCAGTCAAAGAAGTGAAAGATGGAAGCCAAGCAGTTGATACACCTTCTCCCCTTCATCCATTAAATAGTCTTTAAGGTCTAGCGATGGAATGAAGAAAAAGAAGTAGTATTTGTGATTTCCACGCTTTTATTTCAGTGTGTTTCCTTTCTTGTGGTACATTTAGACCGGTTGTATATGCGAGTCCCGGTCCTCGCTTACTACTTTATGCTTATGTTGTTGACTTTGTGACTCTATGATTGACTTGTGACTCTATGATGAAATTGTGCTTTATTTTGCTGCATGGAACAATGTTCTTGTTTGTTGTACTATAGCCTTTTATTCAGCTTTGTCGTATCTTTTATCTGTACACTGCACTTGCATACTATACTTGTATCACAAACACTTTGTTGACTATGAGATTGTAACGATCTTATGGTATGTAAAGTTAGCATTGTTGGTTTGCTTTCAATGCTATGGTTATACCCCTATACCAAAGTTTGTTACAATCTCGTTGGGCTAGGAATGACCTACGTTTCTGAATTCTCTTGATTGTAGCTAGAATACTGGAAACTCTTGTTCCATTAATTAAGGCTTCGACTTTGTTATTGGCCTTTGAGCTTCACGGCTTACTTAGCAGTGAAATTCAGTTTATTTGGTTGGTCCATGCTACTTTCCCTATGCCCCTGCTTGAGAGGTCTTGTATTTATAATGTGTTCAGTCATATTTATCGCTAACCTGGCAGTCCAGGCCCTTCGAAAATAAATTTGAATACATGCCTCCGGAGAGGTCTTGGTTTTTGTGCCTCCAAAGAGGTCTTTTACTCAATATCTTTCTCATCCGGGGTGACCGGATGCTATGTAGATAATTGAATGCCTTTAGGGAGGTCCTTTTAAATCCGTTATTCGTTGTGACTGAATAATTCAGACACTTGCTGAATTTGTTGGAATCCCCCGGAGAGGTATTGGGTTTTGAGTTTAATCCAGTTTTGTATCTTGTCTATTCTGATTAACTAGAATCAGGAAGATTGTATTGGATACCCCTTTCGGCTAGGAATTCTGTCAATGCTGGTCCTTCCATCTTGTTGCCGGTCCTTTCGGACTAGGACTGGTACTTCCAGCCTAGGTGTTGTCGGTCCTTCCAACATAGCGCTTGTCCTTACAGCCTAGGACTGGTACTTCCATCCTAGGTGTTGTCGGTCCTTCTGACATGGTGCTGGTCCTTCCAGCTTGTTGTCAGTCCTTCCGGCATAGGACTGGTACTTCCAGCCTAGGTTTTGTCGGTCCCTCCGACATGGTGCTGGTTCTTCCATCTTGGGTTGCCTCGTACCACGAGTCAAACGCCAGTTCTTTTATCGAGCCTTACCTCAATTTATAGAACTGAGTTCCTGAACCTTGCATTTAAGAAGGTGCCTCTACAGTGGAACCTGCAATTCTTTTTTGTTGGCCTGGTTGGGCTGCCCCCACCTTTGCATCTTTTTTCGAGTTTGGTACCATTCCTTCTGCTGGACGGTTATCTTGATAGGCGACCGTAGTCAAGGATTTGGCATCTTAATCCTCCTTCTTTAGGAAGTGTGTTCTTTGTTGAAAGGTGCAGCTTTCCGAATTGGTGCCTATTTGCTGCGCTTTTCACCATTTGACTCTGGGTATCCTTTTCCTTTTAGATTTGCAAGGTGGTGCATTTCGTCATCTTGTTTAGTTTGCATGATGCTTTTGGCATTCAACGCTTGAGCTGTCCCAATCGGGATATGCTTAGGAAACTTCCAGGTCTGGTTAGATTGTGAACGAGCTATCGCTCTTACTTTGTCTACATTAAAAATAAAATCAATTTTAGCAAGAGTTTGCAAATATGTGATTCATGCAAGCAAATAGACTTTCTTATTCATGACTTTTCATATGTACATAGCTCAAATGTAATGCTTGCAAATATTTACAACCTTTACAACAGAATTGAACAATGTAATATAGAAAGTAACAGCGAAGATGCTTGCTATTCCAAGCCCTAGGAATCTGGATTCCATCTGTGGTGGACAATTTGAAGGTGCCATCTTGGAGTTTCTGGCTTATAACATAAGGTCCTTCCCAATTTGGCCCTAAATCCCCGTTCCAGTCATTACTTTTTTTAGCACAAGGTCTCTGATCTTGTAAGTATTGTGTCTGACTTTTGAATTGAAATGTCTGGCCACCCTTCTTTGATGTGCAACAACCTTGAGTTCTGCTTCATTCCGCTTTTCTTCAAGTTGATCAAGGGCTTCAAGCTGTAACTTCTCGTTCTCTTCCTGGTTAAAATGGATCCTTCTGTGAGTGGGAACTTCTAACTCTACGGGAATCATAAACTCTGAGCCAAAAGCCAAGGAAAAGGGAGTATGCCCAATTGCAGTTTTATGAGTTGTGCGGTATGCCCATAGTGCAAGCAGAAGCTCATCTACCCAACCACCTTTGGATTTCTCTAATCGCTTCTTTATGGTTGACTTAATGATTTTGTTGACCGCTTTTACTTGCCCGTTTTCCTGTGGGTGGGCAACTACTGCGAAGCTTTTATGAATTTTATATTTGGCACAGAAGCTTTGGAACTCTTCGCTCTCGAATTGGGTTACGTTGTCCATGATTATCTTATGCAGCACTCCAAACCTGCAAATGATGTTTTTCAAGACAAAGTTAATAACTTTCTTTGAAGTTATGGTTGCCAATGGTTCCGCCTTAGCCCATTTAGTGAAGTAATCAACGACGACAACGCATATTTGAATCCATACTTTACTATGGGAAGTGCCCCTATAAGATCAATTCCCCAGATGGCAAATGGCCATGGACTGACCATTTGAGTTATCACTATGGACGGTGCTCTCAAAATCTTCTCAAATCTTTGATATCTGTCACATCTTCAAGTGTATGCTGCGGAGTCTCGATTTACATCTGGCCAGAAATAACCATATCGAAGAATTTTGTTGGCCAATGTTTGACCACCTGTTTGGCCTCTGCATTCGCCTTTATGTAATTCCATCATGATTGCCTTTGATTCCTGCTTTGTGACAAATCAGAGTAGTGGCATAGAAAATTCTTGCCTGTAGAGCCGTCCATCATGAATGAGACACATAGGAGCCTTCCGTAGGACCTTCCTTCGATTCTTAGATTTTGTTGGGAGTGCACCAGTCAAGAGATATTCTTTGATTGGTTTCATCCATGAATCCGGCTCATCGGTTGCCTTAATGACCCAATCCATATCAATTTTCTCCGTGCTGGGACTGGAAATAACTTCCACTGGAACTAATCCCGTAAGTTGTGCATCTCCTATGCTTGCACACTTTTCTAGTGAATCCTCCTTGGTGGTTTCTTCTCTAGGGATGTGAGATATGGTGTAATATTCAAAGCTTTCCAGTAGTTCCCAAACCTTGGATAGATAAGTTGGCAAGTTGCCTGCTTTGGCCTGGAACTCATTTCGGACTTGACACACCACCAGTTGCGAATCACTAAAAATTTGCAAGGTCTTTAGTTGCAATTCTCTTGCCAGGTTTATTCCTGCAATGTGGGCTTCATATTCGACTTCATTATTTGTCGACGGAAACTCTAATCTTAGTGCATAGCAAATAGACCTTCCTTTAGGAGTTTCCATAATTATTCCTATCCCTGAACAATAGTCGTTTGATGCTCCATCAACAAATAGTTTCCATTGAATATTGGTCCCGACAGCAGGTTCCACTTTCTCCTCTCCTCGATCAGTGAACTCTGCAATAAAATCCGCAAGTGCCTGTCCATTAATTGCTCTCCGGGGATGGTATGTAACATCATACTGCCTGAGCTCGTTGTTCCATTTTAGCAACCTTACAGAAGTTTCTAGGTGGAACAAGACTTGCTTCAGAGGTTGATCGGTGAGGACCTTAATAGGATGAGCCTGAAAGTAAGGCCGAAGTTTCTTTGAAGCAATAAGCAAGCAGTAGGAGAGCTTCTCCAGCTTCGGGTAATTCAACTCTACCCCAGTTAACTGTTTGCTAATGTAATAGACGAGGCTCTGAACTTTCGAATCCTCTTTCATCAAAGCTGCACTCAGAGAATGAGCAGACACTGCTAAGTATAAGAACAAGTCTTCTCCATCACTGGGCTTGGAAAGCATAAGAGGTATTGCCATGTGCTGGATCATCTCCTCAAAAGCTCTTTGGCATTCCGGAGTCCACTGAATATCTTTCTTTCCTTTTCTGAGGACATTGAAGAAAGGAAGGCACCTATCTGTTGCCCTTGATATAAAGCGATTCAAAGCTGCAATTTTCCCATTTTAGCATTGGAGTTCCCTATTGGTCCTTGGAGCGCACATCTCCCTCAAAGTTGATATCTGAGCTGGGTTGGCCTCTATGCCCCGACATTGACCATGATTCCCAGGAATTTGCCTAAAGTGACTCCAAAAGAGCACTTTAGGGGGTTCAACTTCATACCGTACCTATGTAGAATATCAAACATCTGGTCCAGATTCTCCAAACGATCAACAGCCTTTTTTGACTGTACAGCATATCATCGATATAGCCTCCATTGTTCTGCCGATTTGTGCTTTAAACATGGCGTTCATGAGCCGTTGGTAAGTTGCCCCCGCATTTGTTAAGCCAAACGACATCACTTTTTAGCAGTATAGGCCGAGATCAGTGATAAAGCTCGTGTCTTCTTGATCTGGTCCATACATCATGATCTGATTGTAGCCTGAATAAGCGTCCATAAAAGACAGCAGCTCATGCCCTACTGTAGAATCCACCAGCTTATCAATTCGGGGGAGAGGGAAGCTATCTTTTGGACAGGCTTTGTTAAGGTCCGAGTAACCAATGCAAACTCGCCATTTTCCATTCGCTTTTTTCACAAGTACGGGATTGGAGACCCAGTTTGGATAGGTAGATTCTCTAATAAAGCCGTTTTCCATTAATCTGTCGACTTCTTCCTTTAGATCTCTCGATCTTTCCGGCCCTAGAGTTCTCCTTTTCTGCTTGGCAGATGCAACACGTGGATCGATATTGAGCTTATGAACTGTAACATATGTAGATATGCCGCACATGTCAGAATGGTTCCATGGGAACACATCTAAGTTTGCTTTCAAAAAGACAATCAACTGGCTCTTTTACTCTGGGGTCTACTGAGATCCTATATTCAGTACACGGTTTGGATCTTTCTGATTAACAACAATAGGAATCGTGATCTCAGCCGGAGCCTCTCTTCCGTTGCCTGCACTGGATTTTCTAGGGTCCATTTCTTTTTGTGCTCCATTGTGTTCGCCAGTGCAGGGACCCTGCTTTAATTTCTATAAGGGGAGGTCTTGAATGCGGAGCGGAGCCTCCGCACTCTTCCCCATCTCTTTCTTCCTAGCTTCTCATAACTATGTTATGTAGCAGTGCCTTGCGGTAGCCTGATCTCCCTTAATTGCACATACTTCATTCTCGGCTGGAAACTTCATGGTCAAGCACCATGGAGCTAGTGCAACTTTAAATCATGTCAAAGTTGGCCTCCCCAGGAACACATTGTAAGCGGAAAGTTCGTCCACCATAACAAAAGTCTGCATCATAGATATTTTGCATTCTCCATCTGCCAATTCTACGAGCAAGTCAATTTCGCCGATGGGTTGTGTAGGCTGTCCAGTGAATCCATGAATCTTATTTGGACATGCCCGCACATCCGCCATGGATAGCTTCATTTTCTGGAAGGCGTTTATGAAAATCACATTAACGGAAGCTCCCGTATCAACTAGGACTCTTCTAATAATTGCTGGACCAAGACCTACTGTGATCACCATGGGTTCAACAATTGGTGTAAGCAGTTCGTCAGAATCTCTATCTTTGAACACCACATCTTCAGCTGGAGTTTTAGGCATCTTCATTGGAAGTATGTTGCTCAAGATCAGGCACCTTTCTTCTTCTGAAGCATCCTTTAACTCATTAGCATATTTCTCCATGTCCCCCTAACTTCTTCCGGCTGGGTGAGGACCTCCAGAAATTGTATTGATTATTGGTCTCAGATCAGCAGGAGCCTGAGCCTTCCCTCCAGGTCCTGGTTGACTGGTAGCAATACTTTTCCCCTGGGCCGCTTGAGCACCTTGGGGATTTCTTACATATTGCTGAAACTTGTTCTTTCTAATGAGCTCTTCAAGTGTCTGCATTCGTTGGTATTTTCCCTGGCTGATTGTGAAAGCGACATTATTTACCAGAATTAGGTTGCTGCTATGTAATTTTCTGTGGCTTTAATTCAGGAAAGATGCCCAAATCCTTCATAGCGGAATATATTTTCTCTGGGATTTCATTCAGGAGAGTTAACACTGAATGCTTGAAGAACCGCATCTTCTTGTAGGATTTGTTATCCTTCCCCTCGTTCCCCCTTTTCGGCCCAGAGTTGTTTTTCAGATCAGCTTGGACCTCACTACCCTTCCTTTCAACGGTAGCACTAGTTTCTGCGTCATTTCGAACAATGGGTGGATCATCTTCGACACTCATGTATTCTTCAGCCTTTTTATAGAACTTCTTCAAAGTTTTGGGTTTTTCATCTTGAGCCATTTCCCAAATTCTGACTTCTTATCAATAGCACCTTTCAATGCTGCCAATAAGTACCAAGGTTATGGATCTATAACTTCGGTTGCCGCAGCGTGGAACCTTGTAAGAAAAGCTTTGATCGTTTCTCCAGGCATTTTCTCCACTTCACTAAGCGACATCACATCCTTTACTTTGGTAGTTTGTAGTCGGAACTGTTCTTGGAACCTTCTTGTCAAATCAGCAAATTGATCGACACATTTAGGCGGAAGCCTAGTGAACCACAGAGAAGCTACCCTTTCCAAGCACATGGGGAAGTATAAGCATTTTATCTCGTCAGTGGCCCTAGCTCTGTTCATGTGTTGATCATACTTGAACAAGAAGAAGTTCAGATCTCCGGTCCCACTATAGGGTGCTATTGTCGGGGGTGTGAATTTCTTAGGGAACTTCGCTTGACGAATTTTTTCTATGAATGGATTCTTGCTTGGCGAAGACTCCTATTCCCTCTCATTATCTTGACGAGCCATGTTCTCCTTCATTATTCGTTGGATCATGTCTGCGATGTATTTCTCATCACCAGTTCGTTCCATGGAGCAGGCATCAGTCCTTTTACCGAAATGATCACGGTTCAAGTTCCGATGCCCTGGACCTCCCTTGGGAGTTTCCTCTTTGGTTGGACTAGTGGCACTTCGAGTTGTACGCTTCTCGACATGCTGCGGTGCTTTGACTTTAGAGTCCTCAACGCCGGCCTCCCCCTTGTCTTCCACTAAGAAGTGGGATCGACTAGGGTCAAAGGCGGAAGAGTCCTCTTTTTCATAACATTGACCATGACCTTTGGAAGCGGGGTATTGGCTTGTACATTAAGAAAAACATAAAGTTTTTCCATCATCATTTTGGTTGTAGCATCCATTTTTTCATTCAAGCCAGTTACCACCACGTTCAATTCCTCTCGAGTTACAGCTGGCCTCGAGGACTCTCCAACTTCTCGGTTTAAAGTCTGAGGTGTAACTTCATTATTATGAGAATTTTCATTACTCGTAGTAGTTGTAGCAGATTTGCTGTTTTTCTTTGAAGTGGCCATGATTTCTGACAACTATTTTAACTTTGAAGCAAATTCTTTAACGGGCCCACTTTTTAGGCTTTGGGAGCCTATCGTAGCAAGCAGGCTTTAGCACAACACTTTAGTAAACCCCCACCAAGGCTCTTAACTTTGTCGTCATGGGTTCGAGCCCCACGGTGGGCGCCAAAAATGTTGAAAGCAAATTCGGTATCAACACCCCAAAAATATAATCAACACTTTAAAGTATGAACAATTACAAGATCAAGAGTATAAAGGCGGGAAAAGTAAAGTGCACACAACTTTTTGAAGTGGTTCGGCTCTAAAAGAAGCCTACGTCCATTGTGAGGGAAGTTTCCATTATGATTATGGCGGTTACAATGTACATTGATCTCAATTTCATACACATCTTCTCTCTTTGGCAATATATTCTCTCTCACACACATAGATGGCACTTAGATCCATGCAAATCGACGTAGAAATGGTAAGATCAACGGAGAAATGGTAAGATCAGCGGAGAAAATGGAGAATATCTTCGAATGCAAGGAGGATGGAGGAGGATCTTCGATCTTTTGATCACTTAGATGATCTCAATTGAAGCCATGGCCGATTAGGTGGTAGATCCTCGAATGGGGATGACGAATGAAGGCAGAATTGCTTAGGGATGGCGGTAGGAAGGATCCGACAGCACTTCGCAAGGAATCAACCCCCTTAATGGCGGTAGCCATGGCCTATTTATAGGTATGGAGCAAATGAGGAGAATTCTGAAAATATATGGTGCAGGGAACCGATTGGTATATTTTGATATTTACATAAATGCCATCAGCCAACTGTTTCCGGCTGTCAATCAGAACCAATCGTTATACACTTGAGCCGACCGGTCGGTATACCTTCTTTTACAGATGAAGATGACTAGGCGGTACTGAGAATGTGACCGGTCGGTCTCCCTAGAACGTGACCGATTAGTATTCTTATAACATAATCGAGCAGCTTCCTTTGATCGTAACTAGTTGGCCCCCTGAGGACATGACCAGACCACACATTTGCTTATATCGACCGGTCAATGACCAATTCTTATTGACCGGCATATGGATTTAGTCTAACTGATCACTAACTAGCTGTCTCCAACTGTTACTAGACCTAACCGTAATTTCTTCATGCCACCGATCGGTCACTTTCCTTACCATAGATCGGTCTTGCCTTTGATAGTCGATTAACTTTCTCGCATAACTGACTGAGCCGCATGGCTTAATACCAATCACTAGTCGATGTGATATCTGACCCAATATATCTCGATTAAAATATGTATATGTTATTTTTGATTTATAAACACCTAGTTTAACATATGTGGGCCTTAGTAGTTTCCCTTTTAAATTGTATTAAATTCCTTATTGAGTTCCGTTGTGATCCCCAATCATGCCACTTATTAGCCGAACTCAGAGCACAGACAAAACGATTACATGTAAATCCTCAATGTATGCACTGGATGTATGAATACTAGTGTAGTCCAATACGTGTACAGTTTCACGTTTTCTTAGTAGATGACATAATATTTGTATTGTAATCCTTACAAAGTAGTCCTTTACAGATTTAGTAACAACACTCTTCCATAGAGAGATGATGGAGACCTATCGAGGAGGATACTATGGGTAGTATCTAGATATATTGGGTATATAGCTATATATATTATTACGTCTGGTCTTTTGGAGAGTAGATGGGTACGATTTACGCACATAGGCAAGAGTATTTTAAACTTGAATAACCTAATAAAAAGTAAAATAAAGATTAAACAATATATATTGTTATTCTTAAAAAGTATAATTTCCCATTCACCAGAATATTAGTTCAAACCCCTTCCCCATAACAAATCTACAGGTTTGATAGATGGCAAAGACTTTCTAGTTTAGAGACACTTGCTTAATCAACATCATTATTATGGCAAGTATCTACTTATTATCATATTTTATTCAGTTCTGTTATGAGATATTTATTCAAGTTTGGTATATTTATCTTTACCTTTTTGCAGGATACCAGATAACCAACTATAGTTCTAATGGACTTGGATTTTAATGCTTTGCGGAAAATCCAGGCTCATTGGGATTTGGGTTTTTACACTTGCTTCCCAAATGAGAACCTCAAGTTTGAGTCTTGCTTTATTATTTTTGTAGGTTTGTGTGTTTGTGTATGTATACCACTCTTAAAGAGATTTTAACATATGTATGCTCTACACATGACATTCTATAACTAATAGTGCTTCTCTTTTCATCTTTGTTGTCTCCAATTTGTAAATCTCTTCTTTTAAATACTTCCATCCATTTTATATTATATATCTACATGCTTAACTCAATTTTGATTAATGTATTTTCATGCGCAAGTGGTTAGTATACATGATATATTCCTGTATAGTTGTCACTAGCAAAAAAATGAAATATGAGTTTCAAACATTCTCTCTCTTTTTTATGATGACAACTATACAATTTTAAGAATATATGCATATACATATACATAAACATACATATAAATACATACATACATATAGGGCTGTCAATGGATACCCGAAAAATCCGAAATTCGTCCGCATCCGCATCCGAAAAGAGGATAAATATCCGATATCCGAAAAACGGATGCGGATGCGAATATAGCCACATCCGCATCCGAAAATTACCAGTCTGCTTTTTTTCATGATTATAGCCTAAATTATATGTATTTTAACATAACTAAAATACTAATTTATTATGTTGTTAAGTTGGAAGTCTACTAAACGCATGCTAATTGCTCAAAATTATAAATTATCATCATATTTATTTATTTTTAGAAGTTTAGCAATCAATCGGGTTGAAAAAACATAATATTAAACTATTTTTTTTATTTGTGTTCATTAATTTATCGATCACTAGCGGAGCGGATAATTATCCGATATTCGTCCATATCCGCGGATGCGGATATCCTATATCCGAAAATGATTTCAGATGCAGATATGGCACTATCCGCATCCGAAAGTATTCGTTGACAGCCCTACATACATACATACATACACACGCATATACATACATACATACATACATATATATATATAGTCCTCCCCCTAAATCTATACTACCCCTATCGATATGATCTCCCCTATCAATACGATTGTGTCTATCTCCCTTCCATATGCGGATGTCACTTTGGTACCTCAAGCACTTCTTCCAATTGCTATAGCTTAGGCTCCAAATGCTCTATAACAATTTATAGCTACAATTGATGTTCTTAATGCTGAGGGTTCCTCCCTCATTTGTTCACCTGATCTTCCAATTATTATTGATCATGCTCATATGGATTTAGACATCCTTGATCCTATCTCTGTGGTCGATGTCATTCTAGAAGGCTTCTCTCACATCTTCTCTAATGATGATTGTTTCCCAGATGAAATACTCATTAAATTTGGGCAGGCCATGGACCTTAAGTATGGTTCAATCACTCGCAACTATGATTTAGAGCATCGTTGTTTGCTAAATTTGGACAATCAAGATTTTTTTCGAATCCTTGATTTTGAACCGGGTTATTCTGAGTTGTTGGTTGCATCTGTCTTTTGGCGTAATTAGTCGGTTAGGTGTTCGGTGTATCGGTTATCGCTTGATCGATTCCACATTTGGTTGGCCTAAGATAGTTACCTTGTTTTCTCTAGGACTAAGTTGCAGCTCAGAGTGCTTTGGCGGTTAACTATTTTGGTGACCTATAATCTTGTTGCCTTTAGCCAGAATGCTCCTTTTGTGGTAATATATATTGTTTTCTTTACAAAAAATAGGTCCAAGGTGTTAGATAGAAGGTGACCATACCTAAATGGGTTTGATGGTACTTTGAAAATAAATCGTTTATTAACCACTGTATCAAAACTATCATTAACGTATTTTTCTCTATTTTTCCAAGTGACCGAAACCCAAATACTTAAATAATTTTTATTCATATTTCCCATCAATAATTTTGCACTTGTAGAAATTGTTAGCCTGCTTTGTGACCAGGCTACCCAAAGAAAAGATCATGTTGACACACCTCTCGGTAAATGCTGTCTGATATGGAATCTCTGGATAACATCGCTCTCTGGCATTGGAAGCATCGTCAGAAGACACAAGGCAGTTTGGTCAAAATCACAACATCAGTATAAACTGGCCCGAAACCCCTATCAAATGACCTCATTTGGATCTATTCACCTTATATACTCGTAGCCCTTTGAATTATCTTCAGTTTGAGCTTTGGTTTGGCTCAATCGGACTTACGGTTTGAAAGTTACGCTCATTTCCGTGAACGAGTGTAAGCTGGCATATGACCGCGATCCGATCCGCCCTTGCCTACGCAATCCGATCCGCCCTTGCCTACGCGATCCGATCCGCCCTTGCCTATGCGATCCGATCCGCCTTTGCCTACGCGATCCGATCCGACCCATGACCGCGATCCGATCCGCCCTTGCCTACGCGATCCGATCCGACCCATGACCGCGATCCGACCTTCGGACCTGTTCAAACGCAGCTTGTTTTGACATATTCTCAAGGCTACTGGCTCTCCTATTTTTCTGGATCGCCTGCCACGTAACCCATCACGAACCAGTCCTCCCAAGAGCTTTCCTACAGCTATAAATACACCTTCAGAGGGCATTTTCAGGGGACTTTTGGATCTCCTCATCCATGGCTGCCATGGCCAACACTTCTCCATGAATAGCCACGATCTTCCTCAATAAATTCAATGGATTCGGAGAGAATTATTCATTGAATTCAAGTGATTGAAAGACAATATTCATTGTAATTGTAATCTATGAGTGAAATGAGAAAATATGAAGTGAACGTAGGCTCGTTAACGCCGAACCACTATAAAAATCTCGTTGTCTTGCTTTTTTCTCTATTTTTCAGTTATTTCTTCATATCCTATGCTCAAAATACGACGATTTGGGTGTTAGGACCATTTTTTGGTCTAACAGAAATATTATAAACATTACTACTCATAGAAGTACTTGAATTTTTATAGAAGCTAGATCTAGAATTTACTCAAAATTTAGTACTAACACTAAATTTTTTATTATACATAAAATCATGTTTAGTAATATTTTTATGATCAGTTTTATTATATTCTAAACAACTTTTATCGTATAAAGATGTAGAACTAGATAAAATTATATTTAAATCATTTTGAACTTTATTAAATTTCACGAATTCACTTGTATATTTCTGAAGTTTAGTTTCAAAGTCGTGAAATACATTTTCAAAAGAAATTTTTCTATGTATCAAAATATCAATTTCCTTATCTGATTCAGAATTCCTCTTTTTCAACATATCATTCTCATTTTTTATATGACGAATTCGAGATTCTGAATTATCTAAAGATGATTGTAGTAAATTATTCTGTCTTTTCAAATCATAAATTTCTTTCGAAAAAAATCCTTTTCATTTTCAAGTATAGCAAATTGTTCATCGATAAAATATTTAAATGTTATAAAATTATTGTTTAAAGTACTATGTTGACTTTTTAAATCTAAATTTTCTTTTCTCAATTTCTAATTTTGAAGTTTGACAAATTTTATATTTACTTAAATAGTGAAATTAAGTTTGAAAACATTATGGCTTATGCTAACTAATTCATCACTATTTTGTGCAAAAATTTGCAAATCAAAAAGCACTTTTTTGTAGTCTGCACTTGTTGTAGCTTTATTTGTACCAAACATTTTGCTTGATGTACTTCGACCACATCACCTTCTTCCCATTTATTTGTGATGTTGTGACGATTAGTATAATTCCATGCTTTGATACCAATTGAAGGTGTCTATGGATCGTGTAATACAAATAGTATATATATTTTGAACTTTTAGATGATAGTAGTGAGGTAAATGCTAAATAATAGAATTTAGATGATAGCAGTAAAGCAAATGAAAATAATAAAAACATCACACTTGAAATTTTTATTCTGGTTTGGGCCTTGTCCTACTTCCAATCCTAGATTCCCCTATGGATTTTTACAATCAACACCCTCTCTTCACACGAAGGAACATGTTTACAGACAACACTTTATTTGAATGGGCTCCAAACTCCCATTTGATTTGAAAGGGATACAAGCTCATCCAAGTGATTTGACTGGGCTCCAAGCTAACCCACTTGATTTGAACGGGTTACAAGCTTACCCACCTGGTTTAAATAGGCTATAAGCTTACTAAACAATAGTATAATAGATTTGTCTTAACTCTGTACACTAACTTGTCAATTGCAGTATACCCTTCATATAATCTTCCTCTTGAGTGGTATGATTTTGTGTTCGTGAAGATATGGAAGACAGTCGATCATAAGAACATAAGAATTTAACGTACAAGTGATGAATTTGAAAGAAATGTTTATATTTGAATGCTCTTTTAAATTCAGAAAGCAAGATCGAAGAAATAAAGAATAGAGTTGTTGATTGAGCGATTTGATCTTGAATTTTGTATGTATATATAGAGATTTAAGAATTGCAATACTTGGTTTAAAAGATTTAGTGAACAGAATCATTTCAACCTTTTACTGAATATTATGGTTAATCGACTAAATTGATGCTTAGTCGACTGACCATGGATATTCAGTTGACTATCCTGTAGTATGCAAATATATAAGTGTATATGCACAGGTTTAGTTGATTGAGAGTATGAGTTCAGTGAACTAAATTCTCTTTATATTTGGCAATGGTCATAACTCAGTTGGTTAGGGCACTTGCTTCCTATACGGATAAACTGAGTTTTAGTCATATATTTTTATAAATTTGTGTGTTTTTGTGTGTATACCACCTTTAAAGAGATTTTGACATATATGTACTCTAGATATGACATTCTATGACTAATAGTACTTTTTTGTCACCTTTATCATTTTTATTTTGAATATCTCTTCTTGTATCTCTATATAAATACTTCCATCCTATTTTATTAAGCATCTTCATGATGAACTTAATTTTGATTGATATATTTTCCAGCATAAGTGGTTAGTATACATGATATATTCATGTGTACTTGCCATTTTCAAAACATCAAAATACAAGATTCCAACAAGGTGGTCTTGTTTTAGTTGATGATCAAGATCGTACAGAAAGAGTATCCGAATCCTGATTCAGAATTGGTGGAGATAGAATACACTTTAGGGAGTTGGGGGCAATATTTGTTACGAAAGGATTAGGGTTGTCCGGTGATGTCACATCATTGGAGCATCTCCCATCCATGGGGGATCTCGACCTTCACTATTAGTGACAGTTAGAGTCCTAGCATCCTAGTGTAGTTGTCTATTTTTAAGTAGAGATGTACCAGTTTAATAGCGATATCCTGTTAGTGGATGTTTTTTTGTTCTTGTTACAAGTTATGACTCCATAACTTGGAGTGATGTGGTGCGGACTCGACCATGGTAGTTGTGTAACAACCCTAAAAATTATGTATTAATGAGTAACTAAAGATCCAACTAAGGAAATAATAAGTCTATGAAATTTTAATAATTTAGCTAGAGGAATTGCACCAATGAATCTACGGCAATTTTACGAGAAATTTTCATATATAACAAGAAAGTATGAAGAAACGATTAAAGAAACAAGTTGCAAGAATAAATCTGAAATTAATTAGCAAAGAAAAAAAGCATAAAAGGACTAGTATGGGTCGACCCTGACCCATAGGTTAACCGAAAATATGGTCGAGTCAACCAACATTTCGCCCTGGACAATGTTCAATACAAGTGGAAGCCGATTGGGAAATTTATAATTTTAAAAACACTTAGTGCGATCTGGTCCATTTAAGCTGAAATATGAAGGCTGTATTTAGTCGAATGACATGGTTGGACCATATTATATGTCTAGTTCTGATGGCCTGAGATCTCTAGACTTCACTATAAATAAGACACTAGTATAGCTCTTCTTCACAACAAAAAATATTTTATCCTAGGCTCTCGCTTAACAGAGACCAACCTACAACTTAAGTTTTCTCTGGGAAGAGATTTGTAAAAGTAAAAGTATTATTAATCAGACTAAGAACTAGATCGAGGATGACTGGGCATGCTCCAAAAGCCAAGGACTACATGTGAGTGTTGTAACTATTTAGATTTTTGAGTAATTTAAGAAAGCAAGATTTATAATAGTTATAGTTTTTCTTATACTTTTCTTACACTTTTTCTTATAGTTTTTAATAGTTTTCTGTAAGTTAGTGTTTTTGTAAGTTATTTTCTGCAAGTATTTCTCTGTTCCATCTTATAGTTTTCTTTTTATTTAAATTCTATAAGATAGTTTACAATCATTTCCCCCTTATTAGTATTTCATTCTTGTCAATTATTTATAGTTTATGTGATTATTTAAGTTTGTTCCTATATGTTCCTAAATCTGTAAATATTAGTTAATTGATGCGTGATTCAATCCACTTTTTACTCATGGGAAACAAAATTAAAAGTAATATTCTCACAAATACAGACTTAAAAAAAGAACTAAATCTACAAAATTATGTGCATAAATTGTAGATTTGTATTTAAAAAGGAATTAGACTGAATTAGGAAAATTAATGTTGTAATAAATTATATCTGGCATTGTAATTTGAAAAGTAACAAAAAATGTGCATATTATTACGATAACTGTATGGACATGTTAGTAAATCATAATATGCAAATTTGGGATATTCGCAACAAGAATTGTAACATGAGGGTTATACATAAAGAGGAAAATAAAAGGACTTATTATAACTAAAACTTAGATCCATGATTAGGTTTAATAAGCAAGTAACAATAGTGGCCTGTTTGGCAGCAAATGTTGATTGGGGAAAGTAAGTGAACAATAAATAAGGCTAAGATCAGGGGGATTAGGTAGGAGCACAAATTAGAATATTTATTTATAGGACCGGTATTGAAAACATATCCTTTCAGTTTTATTACTGATGGTCTCACTTGAGAGGGGTTAAGCTTGACACGCTCATGTTGATTGGGGGTAAGTAAAGGGTCATTACGGAAAGCAAAGAGTGTTGGTGCATTCCGGTGATGTTCGAGCATGCGGCAAGATCGGTAAGGTAAGATAAGTCTCTACTGCACCAAAAAGCATCCAATTATGTCTTTATTGATGGATTGTTTAATAGGACAAAGTCTTAGATCTATACTGACATTTTACCATGCGAGGTGGTAACACTACGCCATAAAAGGACTAATGCAACAAAAAAATTGTTGGCATAAGCCCAAAAAATGTTGGCATAAGTCTTTGGCAACATTTTGACTATCTACGACAATATAACAAATATTACAATAGACCCCTTTTTAGGTCAATAGCAACATCCTTAGGTGTTTGTAGCAACATTCCAAAAATGTTGCTATAGATATTTATATTAATTTTTGTTAAAAAAAATGTATAATATAACAAAAAGTAGAATTAAATTCTACTACATAATATTAAATATTCAAATGGTATTTTTATCCAAATTAATATTTTATTTCAATAGTTGAAATAGTAATATTTCCAACTTCACCATTTACAATTCACTATTAATAACATAGTCAATTACATATACAGATATTCCTCATTACATCACTCAGTTCACTCATTACATATGCAGTTTCAATTTATACAGACACTAACACTGACAAATATATGCCGAGCCGAAGGCGATCCGAGAAGCGGATCTGGGCGCGGCGCCGGTGGGGGTCCGGGGACCCATAGTCCGGGCGCAACACCACCTAATTCATCCGATTTCAGAAGACCAAGCCTTCTTTGAAACGACCATGTGTATGAAGATCTTTGCCATTCGCAGCTACCATCATAGCGATACAATGAGAGCGTTCAACAATTTGTGCAGGTTCATATCCAGTGTATGAAAATGCAAAATACAAAAGGAGAAAATAGTTTTCTATAAAAGAAAGAATTGAACCATTTTGTAAATGTGTACATATAAGTGTAACTTTCATCTTGCTAATGTAAAGAAATACAGAATGCAATGAACATTACCTTTTATCCTTAAAGACAACATATTCTCAGGGGTTTCCAAAATGTAATTCTATGAAGTGTGTTTTGCTGCATGAAAAATGTGAAAAACCTATATCATCAAGCAAAATGTTCATCGGGTGATAAGAAATATATACAATTAAATTAATAAAATAAATAAACAAATGACTAACAAAAAATATAATATCCAAGATTTTGATTATTTACCCAAGAATCAAGATTCTTTTCTTGTAACGTTTAGGTTGTTTGGTGTTGGCAGTTCAAGGTCCATTACGACATTATTGTAACTACTTGTATGACATGTAGATGTAAGCAGCGTTTTAGAAGGAATGGGAAGGATTGGGGAGTCTGACACCACATTTACATCCGGCAAAAGCTTTTCACCATTTTCTACATTCAATTCTCCAGGGCACAACCCACAACAACCCCAATCAGGTTCAAAGAATTACCCGAGGCTAGCACAACAACATCAGAAATGCGCCCAGATCTGGTGAAAACAGAAGAATGAGAACCTGAAGCATCGGCAAGACCTGCATCGTTGAAAATAGCCCAGAACCGGTGATGCCTCTTGCCAGACGAAGAGGGTGTAGATATGGTTTTGACATGAGTAGACGATGTGGAGATGGTAGAAAAGAGGCGATGATAAATCAAAGCGGAGAACTTCCATTAATATCATAAATCGGAGAGTTGCCATTGATTAATCAAAGTTTTTTCTCAAGTGAAAAAGAAACAAAGGCAAATAGGGTGAATTATGTTTCAGCAGGAAAATGAAAATTTGGGGCAAAGGAGCTGAGAAGGTGAACAAAAATCAGATTGATGCGGATTGGTAATGTAGACCATTGGATCGTATTCATGTGGATCGACACTTAGGACATGGAAAGATCTACTATAGAAAACTGTATAAAATGTTGCATCATGTTACACTTGTTTATCTAGAGCAACACATTTTTATGGCTAAGGTAACACCAAAAATAGAATGTTGCAGTAGGACCAAAATAGTATAGTTATCGGGGCACTTTGGCTGGAAACACCTTGCAAATTCGTTGCATTAGGTCGTTTATGGTGTAGTATAGAACAACAGGATAAGGCCGATCAACGGGTAGTATTACGAAATTATCCTAATCACGTTTCTTATATTCAGTGGTAGAATAAGTGCAAACAGTCGATCCAAGTATATTTTCCAGCATATTTACCTTCTATAGTTGTGCACCGGCACTTTACTCTATTTACACTGGAACTACTATTGAGTATATTTCTTTATCTTAGTCAATCGTACTAGTAATTACATCATTCACCAAACTATTTCCCACTCCTCTCTCTTCCTTTTTTCTTTTTCTTTTCCTTTAGGCTCGCAGGGTTGATTGTTGCAGACAACTCAGCTTTCAGACAAGTTTAGAGATTCCAATTCTGTTCTGATGTATTATTCAACTTAGTTATTTCTTTCTATTATCCTAGGTTGTACTATTAATATTGGAAGGGATTATGATATTGTTGTTGTAATCTGGTTTATGAGAATGAGGTTTGTTTTCGTGAGACATGTTGTAATGTCCCGTATTTTTAACGGTTGAATAATTAATTTATTTAATTATTAAATATCGATTTGGCGACATCGATAACTTAAATTAAATAATATGGAATATTTAACTAATATAAATAATAGAATAATATAATTATTTCTGAAATAATCGGAAATAATAGAATTCACAGTATTATGTGAATTAGGCAATTCAAAATACATATAATTCAGTTTGGAATTGAATTTGAATAACGAATATATTATATAAACGAAGTTTGAATGTATAATTATATTATAATTATAATCAAGCTCGAAATGGCGCGGCAGTTCGCTATTTGGCGATTTGAACTTCAACTGAATGTACATGGTCCGTTTTAAATCAGATTTCAGTGAAACAAGAAACGTTCGGAGCTGGTGAAGTATATTTTTCTAATGGAAGAGAAAAATCAGGATTTCATTGTGTAGATTTTGATTTTATGTCCAAATCAAATTTTAGAAAAGTCGCTATGGGATTCCTTTATAATATATATATATATATATATCGATTTATTTATATTTTTAAAAGGATTTTAAATATAAATCGAATATCGTTATAACTGAGAACTTTGGAATATCAGGATATAAATCCAATTGGAGCTGTATGATATTCTGTTGGGAATATATACGATAATATTTATTTATAATATTTAATTTAATTATTTTTAAATATATTTATATATTTAAAAGGGTTATTTAGAGCTTTAAAAATAGCCAGTTTTGCAAACGACCTCCGTTTTCGACAAAACTAATTTTGTCGGATCCGTAATATTAAATTATTGTTAGAATCCATGTTTCATGATTTTTGAAGTCAGTGTGTGGTCGTACGGATTTTTAATGTGAAAAACAATGAGTATTTTGATGGTTAAAAATACGCTGTGTGAGCAAACGGAGATGGAATTCGACTAAACCAGTTTCATTGGGTCCATAACGTCAAACTCTAGTTGTATGTCCATTTTCGTGATTTTTGGCTATCATGTGTGATCATAGGGATTTTTAGAAGTCAAATACAAATAGCGATAGCTTATTATATTGAAAATATTCGAATATAAGAATATTATACCTTCTCTATAAATACCCCACACATCTTACCTTAACCCTAATCTTTTTCATTCCACAGTCAATGTATTTTCCGCCGCCATGTTTCTTACTCTATGCCAAAATCGTGACTTCCTAAAATCATCAAAATTCATACAAAATCTTGTAAAATGTAATACACATATATTCGAACTCCTGTCATCTTTCTCTACATCCCCGTATGGTTTTCACTGAGTGCGACACCGGTTTTGGACTGGTCCAAGAGCAACAGCGAGCTAGGGTTCTTAGTTTGGGGAAATATAAGCATCAATTCGCGGATTTGAGTATGGATTGGAGTTGAGCAAATCAAATAACATCTATGTGTATTTTTTTGGGAAAATCTACGCAAAGTAATGCCGATCGAAATATGTGGATGCTCGAAGAGCTCCTGTCGACGCACTGGTAGCAGGATGATTCGAGTTTGACACTTAGGTAGGAGATGGAAGAGGAAGTTGAGAGGAGGTTTGTGGTAATTTTTCTAGAATTTATAATTGAGAAGAGAAGGAGATAGGATGGTCTAAATTTGCGGTAATGGTGAAAATCCGTGTTTAGGTCATGGTGTAGAACGAGCAAGAGGGAGAAGAAGGGTTAGCGTATTAATGTGGGTTTGGGCTAAACATGGAAATTAAGGAGAATGGTTATTATTGTGGTTTTTGAATTTTATGAATGTATCATGGAGTTTGATTTCTTTGGAAGCTACAGTGATGGGAAATTTCGGGTTTCCTCCTAAGCGATAGAAGAAGAATGCAGTCTGTTTAAGGATGCGGATGGGCCAATTTTCCTAATGGTAAGGCCCATTTTGGAAATGAATTAACCAAGTTTTAAATTAAAAATTTATATAAACTTGTGATTACAATATTTCATTCATACGATATCAGAATCACGAACGGTCGGATCCGTTGGGATCGTAGGGACGAGGACTTCGCAATGAAACTGAGTGGGAGTGATTTGGAGCTCATCCCAATTTATGGCGAAATAAAACGCCTGACTGAATCTATTGAACGGTTATCGCTATCTAACGATTTCCGACCAATGTGAGTAAATCTCACTAACTCTACTCAATTTATATTTTTATAAAATATTTTTACAATTTATAAATGATGGTTGTTTGCTGTATGTTGGCTGTTTGGTTGAACTGCTAGTTAATTGGTTGAAAATATAGACAACGATATTTATAAATCGTTAATCGAATATTGATTCTGTTTATCACGAATATTTCATATTCGTGTTATTTATGTTGATTAACATCTGTGGATGCAGGGAAATAGGTCGGAGGGATCCAACTGGATTCCTCAACATTTATTTTTACTGTTTTTCATATATTGTTATTTATAATCTGTTGTTGATTATGTGTGTTTGATCAGTGTTATTTGGTACTTTTAAATACCAAAGGAAATACTGGAGTGTGAAAAGGGAAATTTCAAACTATAATTTGAAATAAAATATTTATATAAAATCAAAGGATTTTATATAAAAAGGAAATTTCAAAGTGTATATTGAAATAAAAATATTCGTATAAAATCAAAGTATTTTACAAAAAGAAATTTATGAAGTGAATATGGGATTTTGGAATTTTATAAAATCAAATGGACTTATTAAAAGGAGATATTTGAAAATTAAATAAAAGACTTCTATATGAAGTTAACAACAGTTATATGGAAGTTTGAAGGACCGATTTGGTTAAAATACTAAATGAAAGTAATAAGAAGTAAATAAAGAACTTTATGGAGTAAATATAATATTTAGGAAAACAAATAGAATTAAAAGGAAATATTTCGAAAATCAAATTGAATTATAAAAGAAATTATTTGGGGAAATAAATAGAATTATAAAAGAGAATTGAGAAGATATAAAAGAACAACGAGGAGATGGTTTCAAAGTAGATTTTAGATAGAAATCTGTTTTGACAGATAAATTGAGCAAATAAATTTATAAACGATGTTTATAAATTAAAAAGGATATTTATCTTTTGATAAATGGAATATATAAGCCTGAACTTCTATAGAGAAGTAGAGATCGGTTTTTAACACCGATGTTTTAAATAGAATGTGAACTCAGCATCTATAAAGGGAATTTTAAATGAGATTTAAGTGTTAGAAATAAAAAGAAGATTTCGTATAAATAAATCTATAAATAGAAGTTGGAATTGGGATGTTGTTTTAAAATACGAAATCAAACTAAAGGGATTGTATAAAAAGGATATTATTCACATTCAACGTGAAAAGTGGAATTAAGTAAAGATTTTAGAAATGAAAATATTTGTAAAGGAAATTGGGTTTTTGAAATAGAAGTTGAACGGAGATGGGATTTCAAATGGTTAGAAATAAGTAACTTGTTAAATAAGGAAAACAAGTGTTGTGATTTATAAACAATGTTTATGAATGAACTAGATTATACTTATCAGTGGAAAATTGAGATTTCAAATTCAACGGTAAATTAAAATGGGAAATTTGGAGTTGTTTTGAAAAGGAAATGATAAAATCCATTTCGATACTCGAAATGATAAAAGGGATTAAATAAAATCCGTAAAGATTTGTAGTTAGAATTCAACTAATACAATGTTTTAAAAATGATTTATTTGAAGAAATTATATATATTGAATAAATCAGGATTTTACAAGGAAATTAGTATTCGGTCGGAAACCGATATTTGATTATCGAATATAAGTTATTTGAAGAAGAGAGTTATCGAATATAGTTTATTCGAAAGGAAGAGTTATCGAATATAGTTTATTTGAAAGAGAGATTATCAAATATAGTTATTCGAAGAGAGATGATCAAATATAGTTATTCGAAAGGGGAGTTATCGAATAGAGATTATTCGAGAGAGAATTGTATGTTGAAATTCGATTATATCGAATTAGGGAAAGTACCAATTACTTTCCGTTTTAAAACTAAGATTTATTTATTTATTTATTAATAAATTAGTTATTTGTTTATATTATCCAAATTAATAAGGAAAAGTTATATTTAAGTTATTTTATTTTGGAAGTATAGGATTATAACACCATCGTTATAATAAAATGATTTTGGTAAAAGAAGTGGATTCGTAAATAGAATCCGAGTTACGTAAGGAAGTTGTTAAGGATTTAAAAGGTGAACTTTGTCTATTTCGAGGTTAGAAATGTTGTTCAGTTAAGGTCTGAGAGGTAATTATAACCCAACTTGATTGACTTCGTTTTAACTAAGGGATGGGTAAGGTTCGATAGTGAAAGTTGGTTAAATGAATTTTAGTTAATGAGTGTAATGGTTTGAATTGGCTTAGTGATGTTTTATTTAAACATCTGTTTAAATCAAATGAAGGAGTTTTGGAAATGTTTTCCAAATAAGAATCCGAAATGTTTTCTAATATAGAAAATAAGGGATGGAGAAAATACGAAAATGTTTCCAATGATTAATAAAGTATATTTTCTAAATCTAGAAATAAGAATTTACGAATATATTGAAATGGGTAAATGGATAAATTAATGATAATTTAATCTAAAGAGATAAATGTGGAATGATGATTGATCGATAGTTTTTCCATCTGGAAATAATATCGTTGTTTGCACACATGTTTCTCTTTGATAGTTAAATCACCGACTATCGAAGTTTTGACCATTTTCCGTCATCAGTACGCAGAGACCGGGATCAGATTCATTATCTGAAAACCACTCTGTATGGACGTTAGCGTTGCGATCAAATATGATGAAAATAATTGAAGACGGAGTTATGCAAAGGCTATCCTGTTTACAGAATAGTGCCTTCGGTTTGTCCAGTCCCAGGACAACGTAAATGGATGAATGTCTAACAAAGTATATCTAATGGATCACGTAAGCTGATCTCTTCAAACGTACTTATGTTTGGTGGCGGAGGAATCCGTTTCTCTTAGCTTTATACCCATGGTATTTTTTTGGGGAAATAAATTTGTGATTTGGCGGGTACGACGATGTGGCATTCAAAGTGAATGGTGGTCAGGTGTTCCAAAGGATACGTAATGACCTCAAGCCTCATCAATCGGGAAATGACAGAAATCGGGCAGGCAGCATGGCTATGTGGGTCGCTCCCATTATGTTGTATATCACCTATCTAGACAAAATCCATTTCATTCTTTTATCTATTTTCGATGCTGTCCTTTTCGGGAAACGGTGGGTAGCTCCCAACCGTTGGTGATATATATTCGATACACTCAAGCGAAATGAGTGGTCGGTCATGTGTGGGCCAGGTTGCAAGACGTTCTTGTTGAACCCAGTGTATTCGCCTCTAGAGATACACTATCGGCAAGTGGTCCCATACCTTGTCATAGTCGGAATCCTACCTCCAATAAGTGCCAGCGGTTTTGTTTGTATACTATATATGTGGAACTTGAGATGCAAGCGTTCTGCTAGATTGTTATTTACTTGTGATTAGACATTATTATAATATAAGAGAAGTATTGATTTCCAAAACTGTTTTGGGTTATCGTAAGGTAAAAACCATCCGTGTTTATGTGTGGATCGGTCTTACGATTATCTTTTCTTTTGAAAAGGATTTTAAAAAGTTAAACCAAATGATTTGAGTTTACTCACACCAGTCCCATGACTGACCCAGAGTTTATTTTGTTTTGTTTTCCTAAACTCTTGGGTGCCCAATTTTGTACGGGCAGTCAAATAGTTCAGGTCTTTACAGATATACTTGGAGGTGGTTGAAGCAGGAGGCTTCAGGATTATATAGCTTTTGTTATTTCCGCTGTGTGTAAGTCTTGTACTCTGAAAAGGTTATTGTATATATATATATTGTTAGATTGCAAAGTTATGTTATATATTATATTTTATTCGTTCCGCTGTGAGATTCGTATTACTCTGATTCTGTTCTGTAGTGATCTTCTTCTATTCTAATTTTTATCTTATCTATTCTCACCCTCTAACTTCTTTCTATTAATGATCTGGAATGTTCGATATCTGAATAATTAACATGGGTTTTGTGTTGATTTTCTGGGTCGAAAACCCCAGTTCGTTACACATGTGATTGATTTATAATTTATGACAAAAATGGATATCTGGTTTTGAAATAAATGTTATGTTTTTAGTTTAAATGTTTTTGTTGTATTTATTATTTTTGCGAGTCTTAGTCTTTGTGATATATATCTTTATACTACAACGCTGCACGTTTCTTGACACAGCCCTATCTTGTGGGATGTTAAGGGGTGCGGGGTGTTACATTGGTATCAGAGCCTAAGGTTATAGAACTCCTAAAAAATTGTTTTTAAAATAAAATAATTTAAAAGAAAATAGATTTTTAAGACAAAAAATTACTTAAAAAGAAAATATTTATCCTCTCAAAATCTGGTCAAACCGCATTTTCGATTCTTTCAATCCCTAATCTTTATCTTTATCTTTATCTTGAGAAGTATTGCGAGATTCCCCAAATCTTCTTGAGGATGTCCCTATTCCTGGTTGGTTTAGTAGATACCTTCAAGCTACGACACCAGTTAAAGCTCAGGAGTCTGTGCAAGATTCGGACACCCGTTGTTGTGGTTCCCCCTGACTTATCAGCAGCTATTGATTTCTCTAGGCTTTGCAATTATTTCTCTAATCTTAATGGTAGATCTTTCTCGCATGGAGAGTTTTGTTAAGGTACATACCTGGCTAAGGAGTATAGAGTGGAATTTTGGATTATTAGGACTTAAGGATCATAAGAGAGTTCAGTTAGCCTTTTAACAACCGAAGGAGGAGGCATCATATTGGTGGGAGACAAATGAGGCTGAGGGAGGAGAAATTTGGTTGGGTTTGATTTAGAGATAGATTTAAGAGGAGATTCTTGGCACAACCCAAGGAGGGTATCCAGTTTGAAAAGTTTATTGGGCAGAAGTAAGGATATCTCTTTATAAAGGAATACATCAATTAATTCAACGAGTTGTCAAGGTACTTGTGAGGGTGAGCGAGCTACTTCCCAAGTAAGAGATTGACTTCCAAATATATCTTAGTGATAGTGCAAAGTTCATAGCATTTTAGTACGGTATATGGCTCCAACAGAACATAGAGAGTTGAGTAAGAAAGTGGGTAGAGAAGGAAGTGATTCATAATGTAGAGTACCTCTGATTGTCGGATCATCAGTCTCCTTTTCTACAAAGTCAAACGACTTGTGTGGAGTACAGAGAACTAAACTTGCTCATAATGAAAAAAATGTTATCCACTCCCTCAGATAGATGATTTTTTCAGCCTATTGTTTGGCGCTTCAGTATTCTCTCAGTTAGATTTGGTCAATGGTTTTTGTCAACTTAGGATAGCCGACGATAGCATCAATAAGACATTCTTTCAAACACTTGCTACATTTTTTGACTGGTTAGTTATGCTTTTTTGGGCTAATCAATGCCCACTAGTGCCCCAACCTATTTCGTAGATCTGATGAGAAGAGTCTTCTTGGACGTTCTTAATATGTTTATGGTGGTTTTTATTGATAATTCACGAGGAGCGAGGAGGAACACACCTTAAATTTGGGAAAGGTTCTTCATAATCTTCAAGCACATCAGCTGGAGGTGAAGTAATCGAAATGCCACTTTTGGCATGAGGAAGTGTGTTCCTTAGGCCATGTGGTTTCTAGGGAAGGACTAGATGTGGATCCCGCTAAGGTAGTGACAATACAAGACTGGAAGGTCCCTATGAACGCTACTAAGATGAGGTGATTTCTAGGTTTTGAGGGATATAACAGAAAGTTTGTTAAGGATTTTGAGCTGATTTTGGCATTGCTTACCCATCTCACCAAGAAGAATTTGGTATTCTTATGGGACGTAGACTGTAAGGATTCCTTCATGAGACTTAAGGAGGCTATTGCAAGTGCTTTGATGTTGATGCTTCCAGATGGATCTAAAATGTTTACAGCATACACAGATATGCATGTGGGACATGCTTGTGTGACGCATTGATGTAAGAAGGCTGGGTAGTGTGTTATAGGAGTAGATAGCTTAAGACTCACAAGATGAACTAACTTACCCATGATTTGGAGTTGATCGCGATTGTTTTTGCACTCAAGTCATGATGGCATTATCTACTTTACGAGAGGTTCCATCTTTCGACAGATTATAAATCGCTTAACATCTGTTTTTACCAAAGTATATGAATCAGAGACAACAAAATTGGATGTAACTTCGGGATACCTTATACCCCTAGTAAGGGAAATGTGGTTGTGGATGCCTTGAGTAGGAAGAGGGCATCTTTGAGTCCACTTTTCGTCCTAAAAATATATGAACATTGTGAGAAGATGATTGACTATAACAAAAGTAATGGAAACAAAACAGTGCATTTTATCTCACCTGACTTGCATTGATTCTCTATTCATGTGCTATTGACTTTGCCAATTCAGCCATATAAGGCTTTATATCTTTATATTTGACGCTTAACGATATTTCCAGTGATATAAGCGCAACTTGAATCTGATCTGAGTTATGATTATTAACAAAACATGAATCAAACTATGCGTTTATAAACCTTAATGTAAACAAATTCTAGAATAACCTACCATGGAAGCAATTAACTAGACAAAACTTCATCCAAGGATGACCATCCATCCAAGTGGTGATAAGACATACTGGGACATGAAGAGAGTGTTTTATTGGAGCGGATGAAGAAGGATATCACTGAGTATGTGGAGAAGTGTTTAGTTTGTTAATGAGTTAAGATGGAGCAACGAAAACCTAGTGGACTGCTCTAGCCATTAGATGTGCCACAGTGGAAAAGGAAGAGTGTGTCTATGGATTTCATAGATGTTTTCCCCAATCCAGAAATGGTAATACCAGTATTTATGTTGTAATAGACAGACTGATCAAGATTGCCCATTTCGTTCCAATCAAGGGTAAAAGGACAATGGCTTGCTTAGCTCCTTTATACATTAGTGAGATCGTTCGACTCCATGGTATACCTTCTAGTATAGCGAGTGATAAAGACCCAACATGTACCATTGAGTTTTAGTGAAGCCTACAAAAGGAACCAAGAACTCGGCTTAGATTGAGTACAGGCTATCACCCTCAGACAGATAGACACACTGAGAGGGTGAATATAGTACTTGATGATTTACTAAGGTTATTCATCTTGGACTTTTTAGGTACTTAGGAGAAGCATCTACCCTTGGTAGAGTTTTCCCATAGTAATAATTTCCCATCAAGTATAGGGAAGACTCCTTTTGAGGCACTTTACGGACAACCATGCAGATCATCCTCATGTTGGTAGGAGACGACAAACCGACTATTTCTTAGAACAGATATGTTTAGGGAAATCACAAAGAAGATTGAGCTGATAAGAAATACAATCAAGACAGTCCAAGATAGGTAGAAATCTTATGCCGATAGGAGGAGGAAAGAATTAGAGTTGGAGATCTGATTTTCGTTAAGGTGTCACCTCTAAGGAATGTGGTGAGATTTGGTTCAGTTGGTAAGCTTGCTCCCGGATTCATTGGAATGCTCCTATTGTAGCTAGATTAGAGAGAATGTCATATAGAGGACACTCATTTTATATCCATGTCTTTTCAATGGTACGCTTTGAGTTTTCGTTGTTAGTCTTCCCTTTAAATAGGTTCTATATTTCGTATCCTCTGAATGAGTAGATCTTCGGATATGACGTATGAATGACAAGATTGGTTGTAAACATGTTAATCAAACATGTTATGTATGACAGATGCAATTGGTTGCAAGTGTTTTCTAGTGGATTCAAATAGATGGATATATACACACTACACACTATTAGAGATCAATAAATTAGGACATCAAGCATATGCATACGGATGTGTGTGAATTTTTATTTTGTTTCCATGATTGATAAATGGACGATAACTACAACATGCATGTAGAACTATTTGTTATCATTAAGATTTTTGCATACATTTGGATGTAGGGGACATGCATATTTGCCTAAAAAAGAAGTCGACTAATCAATAGACTGCCTAATTTTTTGCATTATATAGGGGAATATACATATATTATCGCATAGTAACATTAATTGCATTAGAAAAAATAAATAAAACGGACACAGTGGTTGATGGTTGAGTAAACGGATGAGCTATTGGTTGTAATTACTTATATCATTTTTCTGTCTTTGGAGATTTTAAGGACGAAATCCTTAAAGGAGAGGACAATGTAACAACCCTAAAAATTAAGCAATAAACTAATTAAAGAATAAACTAAAGAAATAATAAGTTTACGAAATTGTTAGAATTTATCCACGAGAATTGTACTATTGAGTCCATGGCAATTTTATAAGCAATTTACATATATGACTTATCGAAATCCGAATAGTATGAAAAAGTTATAAAAGAAATAGTTTGCAAGAATATAGCAGAGATTAATTAGAAAAGAAAAAGATAGAAGGACCCGTATGGGTCCGGCCGACTAACAGGTCAACTAGCCTTATGTTTGGGTCGAACCTCGTTTTTTCTTGCACGATGATCCGTTTAGGTGCAAGTCGACTGGGAGATTTATAATTTTAAAAACCACGTAGCACGATCTGTTCCATTTGAGCTTAAATCTAAAAGCTGCAATTAGCTGAATGGCGTGGCTGGACCGGATTAAATCTCTAGGTTTGATGGCCTGAGACCCCAAGACAACACTATAAATAAGGCCGTAGGCCAAGCTCTTCATTCACAACAAATCTTTTTCCATTGGGTTCTCTCTTTACCGAGACAGACCTTCAACTTAATATTTTTTTGGAAAGAAATTTGTAAAAATATAAATATTAATAATCAACCTAAGAACAGGTTCAAGGAAGGCTCTATATGCTCCAAATTCTAAGGACTACAGATGAAATTGTAATTATTTAAGTTTTTTTTTTTTGGATATTTAAGAAAACATGATTTATAGTAGTTATAGTTTTTCTTGTAGTTATCTTATAGTCTTTAATAGTTTTTCTGCAAGTTAGTGTTTATGTAAGCTATTTTTTAAAAGATATTTTATGCAAGTATTTCTTTGTTCCTTCTTACAATTTTCTATTTATTTAAATTTTATAAGATAATTTTACAGTCTTTTCCACTTATCAGTATTTCGTTCTCATCATTTATTTGCAGTTTTTCAATTATTTAAGTTTATTCCTAAAAATGCCAGGATCTATAAATGTTGATTAATTGACACATAAATTAATCCTCTTTTTGTACATGGAAAATAGAATTAGAAATAATAACCTTAAAAACACAAATTAAACGAAAAGTGCCAAATTTACTTAATTATGTGCATAAGTTGTAGATCTGTATTTAAAAAGTAATTAGATTGAATTAGGAAAATTAATGAGAATTTGCAGTAAATTATAACACGGATTGTAATTTGAAAAGTAATAGAAAATGAACATATTATTATGATAACTATAAGGGCATGTTAGTAAATCATAATAGGAAAATTTGGGATATTTGCAACTTGAATTATAACATGAGGGTTATAATTGTAAAGGTAAATAAAAAGGCTTATTATGATTAAAATTATATCTGGGATTAATTTTAATAAGCATGTAATCATAGTCGTCTGTTTCGGCAGCAAATGCCGATTGGGGAAAGTAAGTGACCAATAAATAAGGCTCAGATCAAGAGGACAAGGCAGGGGTGCAAAATATAATATTTGTTTGCTAGGACATGTACCTACAACATTCCTTTTCAAGTATATTACTAATGTTTCATTCAAGGAGGGGTTGAGGATGGGCACTCTTATGCTGATCGGGATAAGTAAGGGGTCCACAAGAATGGAGTCAGATTGGGCGTGTTTTGGCAATGTTTAAGTGTGCAACAACATCGACATGGGAAGATAAATCACAACTACATCCGAAAGCATTAAGTTATCTTTAATGATGGATTACTAGGTAGGATAAAGCCTCAGACCCACAATGACATTTTACTGTGCAAGGTGGAAGACCGGTAGGACAAAACTATTTGATGGGTAGTATTAGAAAATTATCCTAATCATGTTCCTTATATCTAGTAGTCGAATAAGTGCAAACAATCGAACAATCAGTCCAAGTATATTTTCCAGTATATTTACCTTTTGTAGTTGTGCATCGACACTGTACAATATTTACACTAGAACTATAATTGAGTCTATTTCTTTATCTTACTCAGTCATGCAAGTAATTACATTATTCACCAGAGTTATTGTCTAACCCACTCCTCTTAATTCCTTTTTCTTTCCCCTTAGGCTCGCAGGGTTGATTGTTGTAGGCAGCCTGGTATTTAGACAGATTTGGAAATTCTTGTTCTAATCTGATATATTATTCAACAGTGTTATTTCTTTCCATTATATTATATTGTAGTGTTGATATTGAGTGGGATTATGATATTGTTATTTTACCCTGATCTATAAGACCGAGGTTTATTTTCATGAGACATGTGGTTGCTTTATAATTCAAATGGATATTTTGTTTTGAATTCAAAGTTATGTTTTTAGTTTAAATGTCTTCATTGTGTATTATTTTATTGTCTTGTGAATCTTAGTCTCTGTGACATATATATTTATACTTACACGCTCCACATTTCTTGACATAACCATATTTTGGGGGGATGTTAAGGTGTGCGGGGTGTTGTACATTGTTTCCGAATGGAAAAGGTGTTACATATTTTGGCATCATTGGAAGAGGATGTTGAGTATTCATTTAAATATGAATGAGTTATCAACTAGTTAACACTGGATGAGAAGTGTCAAATTGTCAACTACGGCTACTAGATATTCCAAAGTGGATGCGGGAACAATTAGCGATGGTTTTATCAATAGGTTACCAAAGAGTTAAGGTTAGTATCATAACAATAAAGTCATATCGGATTCACTGATAAGAGAGGCTAGATTCATATTCCTAGATCCTAGTAGAATGGAAACTACGTCTATCAAGTCATATATGGATTAGATGTCATTTATGATGCCTAAATACTAGGTAGATTAGTATCATGCATTCTAGAGTAAACATGGATGTTATTTTTGATGGTTGCTAGCGTTTATGCATGAGTTATTGTTGATGCTTGATACGACTGCTTATGTAATTATGCTTATATAATTGTTCAACATGCAGGGTTGTATTTTAATATAGTCCAATATATTAGAGATACATTTTGGCCACACTTGACATGGTAATGTTAGATAAACTGCATTTATTTAGCATGCCTACTTTCTTGTTGATTACTTATACAATGCTTGATCCTATTTATTGAGTACATGCCTAGGTATGAAGAAAGTAAGAATTGAAAATTTGGATGCTTTCTCGCTTTTATTCGCATATAAATGTTAAATTTTCTCATAAAGATGTATCTAATAGATGTAGAGTTGTGGTATATTCCCTTGGTGCATTTTTGGGGATTTTATACCCTAGATATGAGAGTCTACTGTTGGTTTGTAGAAGGGTGTTTTGATGATAACAACAACAGATATAATAGGGTTGATATAAAATATATTTACAGTTATTACTAATGATTATATACATAGTGTATAATATAGGCTTTATAACGGGTATCGATAATCAAGACTGCATAGTAACATGACCATCCGTAATGGTCTAAGAAAATTCTATGGGGATGTTGATTAAGACCGGTGATGAAAATCAAGGCTCATGAGTTATCAAAAGTTTAAGAATGATGAAGATAAGTATTAGAGTCTTATATATATAATACTAAAATTTCTAATGGTTTTTCAACACTAATGGTGGAATCAACTCTGGTAACAAACTCGCGATCCTCTCACCCACGTTCTTCTTCAATAGACAAACAACCTTCTTCTTCAACAGCTGCAAATCCTCTTCCAAAAGCAACATCTACAAATATTAATCCAAATCGTAAACAGGTACCCCTAGCTTCCAATAACCAGAGTCTGAAATTTGTTAAATCTTCATCCAAATACGTTTTCATTCCAGAAAAAAAATATAATCAATCCTAAAATGCTTGGTCGAACACTATTGCACTTATTCCGATCCATTTTAGGATCTCTATCGTTAAGCTGAAAGAGTACATCAAAAGAGTTTGGAAGCCAGCTGGAGGTTTTAATGTTCATATTTCTTCGAATTATAATTTTGTTGTTCAGTTTGAAAATAAGATTGATTATTCTAGAATGTGCGACCTATTTTTATTTCGGTCGACTTTTAATGGTTGATGCGCGGTTTCCTAGATATGATTATAACAATAAGCATAGTGATACTTTTCAGATTTGGGTGAGATTTCATTATCTATGCATGGAACTTTGGACTAAAGATGCTATTCAAATGGTTGCAAGTTTTATTGCAAAGCCTATTATGCTTGATGAAAATACAGCAGGGAAAAAGTATACAAAATATACGAGAGTTCAAATCTCTATAGATACTCAAACAGAGATTAAAACTCTGATTCCTATTCTTTTACATAATGGGGGAAAAATTCGATATTACAGTGGAATATGAATTTTTGCCTCCAAAATGCTCAAAATGTAGTTTTTTGTCATGATGATAATGCTCATAAAGTAGCTAATGATCCACGTTGGATTCATTCAGAAAATCTAAACGATACTGGCTAAGGAAACTCATATTCATACTGCTGAGTCTCATCCAGTAAAGGCACCAGCTTAATCTCCAACTGAAGGTTTGGATGATCTAGCCTTTTTGAAATCTAATCTTCCAACAGACATATTGCTTGATGATCTTCAACATATTACTGATTCTATTAATGATAGTGCTAGACAGAATGAATCTAGAAAAGAAAATCAAGTTGAAGCTTCTAATCTTATTGATAAAAATAAATGTTATTTTCAAAGTAACAAATATTCTGCTACTGCTGAATCATCTTCTGCTCCTACTAAAAGAGTGTTGGCGAGCTCCATTACTATTAAATGACTATAGTAGTGTGGAATGTTAGGGGTATGAATACAATTTCTCAAATGAAAGATGTGCTCACACTCTTGACACAAGCTAAGCCAACTATTGTTGGTTTAGTGGAAACAAACTTTCTAAATCTAATTTTGTGTTTTTTACTTCTATGCTTCCTAGTTCTTGGAAAAATTTGACAAATAGTTCTTCTGTATCTGTATCCAATGGTTGACTTCTTTTGATTCTGGATTCTAATGTTTGGGATTTGGTCCCTATGGCTTCATCATTTCAACATATTGCTGTAAAAGCTTTTAACAAAGGAGGATTTAGCATGGTTTTCACTTTGGTTTATGCAAGAAATTTTCTCATGGATAGGATTAATCTCTGGAAGTTTTAATAAATGAAGCAAATTCGGTAGATATTTCTTGTATACTTATGGGAGATTTCAACAATGCTCTTTCTCCACACGACAAAAGGGGGGATTACCGCTTCCTTACCAACATTTGCATGAATTTCAGAAGTTATTAATTCAGACAGCTCTAACTGAAATCAAACCTCTTGGTTTCAAATTTACAAGTGTAGAAAAGGAATAGCTACTCATATAAACAAAATCCTAGTGAATAATTGTTGCTTAAATCATTTTTTAAATATGAAGGCTCTTTCTCAGCATTCGAGTGATCATAATCCTATTATGCTAGAACTTTTTGCTACTCAAGAATCAAAAGGATATCCTTTTCAATACAAAAATGATTGGTCTTGTTTGCCAGGTTATTGGGAAACAATTCAAAGAGGGTTGAATTATTACACATATGCTTTTTAGAGTTATCAACTAGTGCAAAAACTTCAAAACTACAAAATAAAACTGAAAAAATAGAACAAAATAAGAGATAAAAACAACGCAAACCTGAAGCAAGCTGAGCAATATCTCTTTAATTTGGAACAAGCTGCAGATAACAACCCAGAGGATATTCTTTTATATGATGATCACCTACAAGCCAAGAAAGAATTCCAAAATCTTTAGAAAATTCATTTCAAAAGTTTGAGACAGCAAGCTAAAATGTCTTGGTTACAATAGGGAGATACAAACTCTAATTTTTTATATTCTCGTATGTCAAATAGGAGATAATTTAATCATATTAGAGCTCTAATTGATCAGGATGGTAACCTTCTTCTTAAGTCAGATGACACTGAGGCAGAGTCCATTAATTACTTTACTACCATGTTTGATGGTTCAAACACAGTTATATTTCCCAATTTTCAACCAATTTCAACTGTGGATGAACAAGGCTACCAGTATTTAATGAATGCAGTGTCTCTAGAAGAAATTAGAGAGGCTCTATTCTCTATACATGATGATTCAAGTCTAGGTCCAAATGGATTAAATGCTAAATTTATGAAAATCCATTGGAAAGAGCTTAAGTCAGATTTATTGGCAGCAATCTCAGATATCTTTAACTCCGGTAAATTGCCAGGATCAATCAATCATACTTTTATCACCCTAATTCCAAAGAATGATAGACCTCCAGTAATTGCTCATTATAGGTCGATCTCTTGTTGTAATGTCTATTATAAAATTTTTGCAAAAGTTCTGTGTAATAGGCTAAAGATTTTTCTCCCCTTTCTCATATCAGAAAATCAAAGTGCATTTACTAAGAATAGATACATTGGGATAACATTTTGTTGGCTCACGAATTATTAAGGGATTTCAAGAAGAAATGTATGCCTAAACTTTGTGTTAAAGTAGATTTACAAAAAGCATATGACAAATTAAATAGGGAATTTATTTGCTTTATTATGTCTCAAATGAAATTCCCAATTCATTTTGTAAATCTAATCTATGAATGTATGTCCATGACAACTTTTCTATTATAATTCAAGGCATACCTAAGGGGTTCGATACATCTTCTAGAGGAATTTGCCAAGGTGATTCATTATCTCCATATCTATTTGCTATTGGTATGCAATATTTTTCATACTTAATGGATGAAAGCTACTCACTTTAAACCATGTCAACCTAGCAGTTCATTTCATACAGCCATTTCCCATTTACTATATGCTGATGATCTGATGATTTTTGGCAAATCATCTATATAGAATGCTTCCACTCTTAGGCTGATTTTTCATATATTAAGTATACATCCTGGTTTGCAAGTTAATGCTTCTAAAACTAAAGTGTTCTTCAGTGCTTTAGTGGATAACTCTATGGATATTCTGAATATTCTAGGTTTTGAACAGGGGTCTTTACCCATAAAATATTTAGGAGTTCCACTATTATCCAATTATATACACTGTTCATAATGCAATTCGTTGATTTAGAGAACACAGAGTAAAATTCATGACTGGGAAACAAGTTATTGAGTTTTGCAGGCAGGGCTAAAATAATTAGTACAGTGTTAACCCCTATTATCTTATATTGGTTATTCATCTATCGAATTCTAGAGTATACATCAGATAAAATTCAATCTCTTTGCTTGGTTTTTTTGGTGAGGTTCATCACACAAAGTCTTGTGGAATTAATTATGTAAACCAATAGCAGAAGGTGGTATTGGCCTTAAAAAAATTCTGATATTATAAAAGCAGCTTGTATCAATTTGCTCTGGAATTTCTTATCTGATACTTCTCTATGGAGTAAGAGGATATACAGTAGATATTGTAAAGATAAATCTTTTCTGTCAATGGTAGTGGATAACAATACTTCATCAACTTGGAAATCCTTACTTAGACTTTGAACAAATTCAAAGCAGTTATTCAATAAAATAATTTCAAGAGGAGATGAAACTTATGTTTGGTATGAACCCTGGATAAAGTGTCAATGCTGGGTAGATTTACTTGGATATGACAGACTTCATTTGATTTGAAATCCCGATCAAAAGGTGAATACCATTGTTAGAAATGATATTTTGGAACCAGCTCTTCATCTAGCAACACGAGAGTAGATTGATGAAATTAGCTCCATTCCTATTTTTCCTAATAGAAATAATGATGCATATGAATGGGGTGAAAGAGGTGTATTTTCTTTTAAGCTTGGTATTATGTGCGATCTCATGAATCAACTGACCCAATTTTTTCTTTTATTTGGCATAAGAAAAATTGCAAGCGTATGGCATCTATCCCTTACCTAGTAGTTTTAGGAAGACTAAATACTAAGGATCAAATTCTTCAGTTTGGTAATGTTGCAAGTGCCATGTGTCGATTATGTGATGCTCATCCTGAATCCATCCAACATTTGTTCTTTCAGTGTGATTATGCTTCATTCATGTGGCTTTCATTGAGGCAAAAGCTGCTTCTTCCTCTTACACTTCAATCGGATTTGAAAGAAGAGGCGAGATTTCTTCACTCATGTTTCAAAGTTAAAGATCAAGTGCGTGATTTAGCATGTGGTGTTTTTACCACTACTATATATTTTATATGGAAAGAAAGGAAATTGAGAAATTTTTTAGAATCGAAGTACCCATTCAACTTCGAAATTAATTCAGATTGAGAAAGAGAACTCCTTTTTATACATAATAATGGAAGCATGATAGTTTGAAGTTTGAGGAATGTCCTGATATTGGAACGTCGGGCATTGAATTAGATGACACTGGAAAATTTTGGAAGATGAAGTTTCTTTTCGGTGGGATGTTATTTGAATTGTTTTGGGCCTTATTGGGCTGGTCTAGTGTGGTTTCTCTATTTTTTTGTTAGTTTTGTTTTACCATTTCGATTGTTCTAGTTATGACGTACTAGATGTACTTGTTGTATACCAAGTTTATATGTACTTAATGAGGTATATAAAGAAGGTTTTTGAATTGGTTCAGTAACCAAGAGTACCAATTTTCAATATATATATATATATATATATATATATATATATATATATATATATTAAAGCTCAACTGCACTCATTTGATTTCTTTTCAAATCAGATTTTTATTTATTAAATTTTGTAGAAGTATTTTCAGATCATATATAATTGTTTTTAAGATTTAAGTTTTCAGTTAATTTTTATATTTTATGTTTCAAATTTCAAATCTATTTAAATTTCAGTTTTAATTATATTTGATATTATATCTATTTAGTATTTTTATTTTGATTGCATTTGATATTTGACATAAATATGTTAATCTTTGTTAATATATACTTTACATTTGTAGTTTGATACATTTTATAGTATTTAAGTTACATATTAATATTTTTATCTTTATTATTTTAAATATTTAATTTTGGATTTTAAATTTACTTTATATACTAATTTCGACTATATAATTATATTTAATTTCAATTTGTTTGAAATTATTTTGATAATCTTTCTTAAGTATTCCTATGTCTGAAACTCTCTTTTACTATATGTAATAGTTTCTAAAAGTTTTAGGTTTAATTATATAGCTTTATATTTTCAAAGCAATTTTCAAAAACAAGTTTTCATATTTTGAATCAAAAGTATGTCAAGGTTGCAAAAATGTTTATATCGACATAGTGTCCGTTTATTTTCAAATTCCAAATTTCAAACGAAATGCCTTTTCATCGTATCCTTTTGCGAATAGGCATGACTATTATTAATCTATAAATAACAGTAGTTTCAAATGAATTTTCTATCACTTTTTCATTTTCTTCTTCTCTCCTTTCTTTTCCACAATTTCTAATAAAAATTCTACTAAAATTCTTCTAAACTTTCAAGTGAATCAAACTACTTCTACTTAGTTTTGATTCTCTATCATCCTCTACGTAATCTCTCAAGATTAGCGTAAGTTATAAGACAATTGTAATCTCAGTTTCAAGACCAAACTATATTCCATTGTAAAATCTACTTAGATATAATCTAAAGGGTGTGACTCATTAGCTCGTAAATCAAGTTGGGCTTAATTGTACACGGAAAGCAATTGAATGTTCCTTGTTAGCTTAGAAATTCTAGAGGATGTCTCCTTGTAGTCTTGAAATCAAGGAGCATAAAAGGTTTTGAAGATAATAAAAATCTATATAAGCTTTGGTACAAGACTGGATATAGGTAAACTATGGACCTGTAAAATATATGGTGTGTTTTTTCCTTTCCTTTACTGCTTTTTATTACTTCTGATTTTGTTGTGATTTTTAGGATTTTTGTCATAAATCTGTCATAGTTTGTGTATATACAAGCACAATTAAGGTAATTAAAAGATATTCATATATATTTTGCAAACTCTAATCACCCCCTCCAGTGTTAGGTTTACCTTAGATCCAATTTCATTGCACCCACAATTGGTATCGAAACATTGGTTTTCAAAGTACTCATAATACTGTTTTTGAAAAGTTTTGATGGCTAAACAACATTGGTATTTGATTTTAAAGACTGTATTCATAATTTGATTTCCAAAAATTAGTAATTTGAACTTTAAAAGTTTTTAAATACTTATTTAAGAAAGGGGATTTTTCCCACAAGGACAAACTCACCAAATTATTTGCCCAAAAGGATAACCACCAAAAAACTTGTCCAAAAGGACAAGTTTTAGTGCAAATGGTGAATTTCAGGGGGGTCCCATGTTTTTCCACTTTGCACTAAAACTTGTCCTTTTGGACAAGTTTTTTTCCCCTTGTCCTTTTGGGCAATTTTTTTGGTTTTTTTGTCCTTCACAATTTTTTCCTGTTTATTTAAGAAAACATTTTTTCATGACATCATTTTATAAATTTGCATCCATGCAGATTGAGAAACATTTGGTTCTTTGAAACTTGATGATTTGCAGATCAGGTGTGTTATGTGGCTTTTAGTGAGCAGATTCCTTGTGGTTAAACATCAATAATAAAAAATATGAATGAATTTTAGCGATATTCAAATGAAATGATAGAAGGTTAAGAGAAAGAAATAGAAACAATGAATATAAAGATGCTTGAAGATAAACCTTTGGATGAAGAGATGATAATATTAGACTAGAGGACCTCAACAGAATTGGTAATTCTAAGACTTTATTTTATTTTAACGAATACCCTAAGTAGAGAGTGATTTTAGATCTTTAAATTAATCAAATTGATTTAAATAGGTAGAAAGAAAGATTTCCCTCCAAAATAATGGCTAATTTTTAAACTAAAAAGACACTTTAGTTTTTTAAATATCTTATGATTTTATCTATAAAGTAGTCTAAATCATTTAAATCTCCAAGAGTTATAATTAATATTAAGTATTGAAAGTTTGGAAAAGGTTTCAAAGTGCAACATTAGTTTTTTAATTCTATTGAAATTGTACAAAACCGATTACACACTTTGAAAACAAGGTAGAAAATATAAAATGAAGTAGCATGTTTTAAATCCAAGAAATTAATAAAAAAAAATATTGACATTTGTTACGTTTATAGTAGAGCGATATACATGATTATGAAAAAAAATTGGAGCCAAAATTCGAAACCTAACTATTTTATTATTTTTGAATGGATAAACACTTGGTTAATTACAACAACTATATTTTCAAATTTTGGAGCCAAAATTTGTATTAGTGTTCTAAAATTTAAGCAACTTTTCAAATAATTTTACATTTTTTATATTTTTGTTTAAGACTAATTACTCTCTTTTAATGATGAATAGACATTAAACATTGTAATTTTGTAGAAAATTTTGAAAATTACAAAAAAAAAATCATGTAAATTTTTCCCATGAAAATAAATACATTTATATACATTTTAAAAAAATTAAGCCAAATTTGAAGTTTTCATATTTTATTATTTCATATAATCTATCACTTAACGATTATAATAGCTATTTTTCTAATGTGGATCATTGTCATGTTGAATTTTTGTGTCCTTTTATACAAGATATTTTAACAAGTAAAAATTATTTTCTGAAATATAATTAATATACTTAACTATATTAATTTTTTAAAATACTTTAGATTAATGAAACAATTTCATTCATTTTGATTAATATGAACATACACTTCAACTACCAACCTATGTTTTTAAAATTAAACTTATTTTTGATGATATTATCTCTTCACAATTAATTGAAACTCTTTCCTAAAAACTTGTAAAGTGTTTTATTTCCAAAAAAACCAAAAATCATTTGTCGTGACTATACCAATAGAAAAGTATACCTTTTTCATAGTTCCAACTCTTCAAATATTGATTTTATTTCCCTTTTATTTCTTACCAACTTTAAATAATATCTTAACTACATATGTGTCGACCCAAACTTCCGTAGAACAAAAGTAAGGAAAATCATAGGAGTATATCATAATTAAAACAATAACAGATCACAGTTACAAAGCAGAACATACAGTGAAAATGAAATATCATCACAAACATCTTTACAGAACATCAGAGTACGCAGTACAGGATACACTTAGCAATACAGATGTCTCAAACAGGGAAAGAAATGAAGTCTCAATCTCCCAAAATACATCAATATCCAATACTGTCTCAAATCTCAAGAAGAAAATAAAAGATAAAAAGAAAAGATCTTCCAACATCTTCAGCAGCAAGCTTGAGTCCAGCAAACATCCCTACCTAAAACCTGTCAATTGGCTGCCCGTGTGGAAAGAGGGCACCCGGGTTTGCAAAGTGAAACAAACTACGAGTCAGTCATGGGACTGGTATGAGAAATCTTACTAAACTAATAATATAGCTAATCACTGGACCACGCCGCTAACGCGGAACAGGTTTAATTCCATTGGATTGCCCGTGCATAAGTTTTATAAATTTTAAAGTAAAAAACAACGCAATGCTTTTTTGAAAATGAAATCATTATAAGACTCAGGTCCCATCACACAATGCAACGCAAACGGAGGATAGAGTTTTACCTTATAATGATCAAAAAAAAGCTTGATACGTAGAAAATAATATTTTTAATATTATTATTAGTGTATAGTATGTTTCAAAAATACTTCAAAGTAAATGTATCGATCCTAGATGGCATAGCTACCATATACTATGTCGCCATATATAGGTTTACAATCAAGGCCGTAATGTCGTATTGTATGTTGGTTTCCATCATGAGTCAAGGCTAGGGACGATCTCTGTAACGGCTCGTCTTTTAGACCATTTTAAAATGGTAATTAAACCAACTTAAAACGTCCAAATCGACGGATCGTTAGTTAGCTTACAGAGTTTAAAAACAGAATCACCACAAGAAAACACACAATAAATAAATGACACAGTATTGAACAGCGAAATAAAACCTTTATATATATATATCAGAGTTTTGATACAAATTTTCTATACAGCGGAAGTAAAACAAATTTCAATACAAGAAAATGTTTACTGGTTTAAAAATTTCAGAGTGTGCCGTCTTCGGAATCCCCAATGTCGCTAACCTTCAATCCTGAGTTGATAGCTTTAAATCTGTACTGCTCGGATCTGACTCGAGCATCCATGTAAAACATAAAATACTCGAGTCAGGATTAACCATAGTTCAAGTAAATTAATTTCAATATAAACAGAAATATAACAGTTAATCCTATCATCGAAATAAAACGGTTGTGGTATATGTTCATATCAGTTCTATCTATTCCCAGGGGAGAACGGTATCGGCATTTGCGAGTGTACACATGTATTCAATATACCCGTGTACACCGCCCCAATGTCCGAATCCGAAAATAACCAAAAGCATAGGCGATTACGGAAACTTGCATATACATGTACACACTGCAACCTACCACTATACACAATAAAATACCTCATATAAAATAGATGAATTACCCACATACAACATGGATGAACCCCCCCCCCCCCCCCACACACACACAGGACCACACGATAGCAAGACAACATGTATAAACACTACTGAAATACTATAGTTAAAAATAGGTAAGGAATATAGTACTTGAAACAGGATAAATGGATGCAGTTCGTTTTTGTTATGAATGGCAAAAATCTCAAATGTGCAAAAATATAGCAAGCATTAAAAATGACATGCAAAAAAGTTCAAATAGTCTTAGTTGGAAATAAAATCTCTTCTTAAGTTCACTGGACAACTATTATTGCTGGCAGAATAACAGCTACTTGCTATCACAAATATAGTTGGCAAGACCACCTAATACTCTACTGTTAAAATATAATTGATGAAACCACCAAATATCTTACTGAAAAAAAATATGGTTGGCAAAGATAACAATTTACATATATACTTAAGTGCATTAGTGCGACAGTACCTAAAATGCATATAGAAATTAATGTACAGACAAGGCATGCCAAGCACAGGAAGACTTAAGCAATTAAAAGAAAATGATCAATTATTTATTTGTCATAGTATAAGGCAAGGCTGTAATCAAACGCAACTTGCATAACCAATATAAGTAACAATTACGTTAGCATAACAGAAAGAGGCTTAGCACAATATATACTAAGGCAGTAGATAGGAAAATACATGTCAGGTTGTGTTGTCAACCCAATAGTGAAGGCACCACCCATAAAATGCAACAAGGAGAGACTTCCCAACATATACAAGTGCAATTTTATGCATAGGTATATATACAAAAATACTTGTGCATAACCAAACTGGAGTATCAAATGCAAGCTCTATAGGTAATTTTCAAGACAGTGATGCTTGCCAAAATTTCACACAGACACCAAAGTGAATGGTATAAGTTCTTCGGCACTGAACAGGCAAGTCTCGGCAAGTTAGGGTCAGATGCAAACATGACGTGTACCAATGATGACTCGAAACTCAAGACAAATATGCAGCACCAACAAAATATTTCAAGATAACAAAACACACCGTTAAAATTTCTATTTTTTTTTAAATGTTTTGTTTTGACTCACATGGGCCTTCCTAAGAATTTATAGACCTTCCAATAGCGCTAATGTATATTCATATTATTAGCTCCGAATAGTAGTAGTTGTTAATCACCTATGTACATAAAGGGTTTAAACAAACCATGTTAGAAATTAAGTCACAGCGAGTGAAATACAATGCAGATATTGCAAACCAATATAGACAGACGAATCATAAGAAGCGGAAAAGACCTATTCTGTTGATTACAAATGACATGGTTAAGTTATATAAAACATCATGATCAAGTCAAGTTTAGGAAATGGTTTCATTTACTGAAATGGTCACGATTACTAAGATCTAAAACCCTACTCTTTTCGGACAAATTTCCTCTTCCCTTTACAGTTCAGATTATTGAATTTAAGTTCAACCCGTGTCCCAAACCCAAAAAGTCATTCCATCAGTAATACATAGCTGAAACTAAGATCCAAGTTTCAATGTTTAAAAAAATCAGTTTATACTTTATATATATAAAATCCTGGTCTCGCAACACAATCCAACGTCAAACAAGGTCATTCCCATTAATTACCTGAATACATATGTATGTATGTACGCCACGATACGTATATACACATACAAACTGTATCTATATACGCATATATACGGGGCCTCCACATACATACACAATCGTAGTTCACAGGTTAGCTAAACGTCATGGAGGTAGGTGAGAAACGCATGTTCATTTAAACGACATACAGTGCTAACAATATATAGGCAGTGAGTTTCTAATTTCGAACATTTGCCACATCCATTATTTCTGGAATATATCAAGTATATGACATAGATTGGTGCATGATTAAATGTTTATTTCTTCCAGCAACAAAATAAAAATTCGGAATCAAAGATACTCAATTTGTCATGGTCCAGTTTTTCCTCATTTATAGTTACGCGCAGGAATGCATTTCAGTTTGGAAACAAAGCATGGTAGTATATTTCCTGATAATTCAACGGGTAAACAAGACAGCGAAACACCGACAAATCAATAACACGACCAACTATTTTATTCCGATTCATATTGGAATTAATTACTTGAATACAGTGATTAATCAATCGTGAGTATAAATACTCACCTTACGGCCGTATGAGGGAGCGAGCGGCTTCGACGCGATGTTGAAGGAAGAAGCAGCGATGACAATGGCTCCAGGCAACTCAAATTTGGTTCATGACTTGCAATTTGAAGTAAGGTGGATCTAGCGACTACGGTGGTCTGCGAATCGTCGCAAGAACGGAAATTTAGGGTTCAAGGGCAGACATGATTTCGAATTTGGAAAAACTAATTTAGGGAAAAGCAATTGGCTTGGCGGCCATTAAAATTAGAAAGGGAGGACAGATTCTTCTCTGAACGAAATGGGGAAAAGGGTTTGAGTGCAGTGGCCATAAATGGTGAATTTGGGGAAGATTAATTTAGGGAAAGAACTAATTTTTGCTGAAGGAAAAGTGAACGAAGGCATGATTTTATAAGGAAAGAACCGTGGCATCCAAGGAACGAACAGTAGCTCATGTACTAAGGAGGGTAATATCTGGGGAGGCAACGTATGGGGAAGGAATTTATTCAGGGTAGGTGATAACACGGTTAAATTTTACCGTGAATAACCATGTTCCGCTCTAATTTCGAACCGCAAACACAGTCTCCAAACACGACAAAAATTACACGTACCGTTTTGTTTTTAATGTTATGAATTCAATAAAATTATATACAGTTGTAATCCGACTCTGTTTGTAAACGTTATTTTTATTTTCAAATTATTTATCGGTTCACCGTTTATTTACACAACAACTCTGTTCGTTTCTAAATTTGCAACGTTAGATTCAATTTCTCAATATAACAAATACACACATATCTATACCATTTTTCATATATTTGAACAAATGTAATTTCCAATTTATTTAATGTTAACAACGTTTATATTTTTATTAAATCATTTATATTTTCCAATCGGATTTCAAACCTAATTCGAATATCCAGCAAAACTGAATCCAAATAATATTTAATTATCAACCAATGTTCTGAATCGAATTAAATCCATACACATAACAATATATATGATTTTTAATTCAAATATCAATATAAATTAATTATTAATAGTAAATTCTTTAGTTAATCGTATATTCCAATCGCCGAAATTTCTGGGTCGTTACATTCTTCCCCCTTTAAAACTTTTCGTCCTCGAAAAGGAGAGATCGTTAGAGTTATACCGTCGTATACTTCAAATTTCCATATTTGTGTGGAATTCCTTCACCACTAATTATGTATCAACATTTAGGTCATCAATCGTCCTTATTTATCGTATCCCATTAACTCGGGAAATCAAATTTCTTTACAAAACCAATCACTTCTTAAATTTCAGATTCTGCATAAGTTGCATCTCGGATTATTCCAGATTTCCTTACAACTTCATCTGTCAATCATTTACTTATCCGTCGTTGCATGGTAATGGGTCTAGGCTTTGCAACCATCAACCCTATCTTGTTACTTTTAATCCATTTAATTCTTCTCAACACTCATTTCAGAGTGTAAATACATTCCTCTTTTCAAGTTGACCATTCATAAATTTAAAGCCACAAATCCGAAATCTTTTATAAATTCCATACCAAATTTGTGCAGTAAACATTTGTATTATTACATCAAAGCTATGTATTTGAAAACATTTCAAAATTCTTTTTCTTAACTTATTTTAATTTCAAATTATCGACTTGAAAATACTTGATAGCTCGAAGTTTGACAAGTCTATTGTCGTTCTCACAGATGTTAGGCATACGCTGGCCAGGCGTACGACTAAAATCTTCAAGTACTAAATATCCTTGCTTCAACCCCCAGTGAAAATATTTCAAAACTCCTTTCTAAAAACAGATACGGAAAGTACCAATGTGATATTGATGTTGATTGTTCATGAATCGCAGATACACAATGGTTTCGTCTGGATCCCCCAGAAACATCCGTATCCGTAGGAAATCACTTCCCTGCGAATTTCGTCATGGACAGATCAACAAAAGATGTTTAAGAATCAACGACCAATCTGAGGTCATTGAGCGTTGACTGCTCTATCTCAGAATCATGGAAACAAATCATGGAATTACAAATATACTTCAAGTCACGAGGACAAGACAAGTCACAAAGACAAATCAGGTCACGAAGACCAATCAAGTCACGAAGACTAACCGCTGCATCAACAGGTGGCTCACTATCAATAAGATATCTCAAATACTGTGGACCGCAGGTACACAATGGTTACGCCTGGGTCCCCCAAGAAACATCCATACCCTTAAGCTTTCACAGCTCTGCGGATTACGCCCTTATAATTCGACTGTAGATCGCAGCAGTCACAATGGTTACGCTTGGTTCCCCCAAGAAACATCCGACCGCCGTAGGCTATCTGCAGCCCTGCGAATTACGCTAGTAGTCGTGCTCAATGGCAACTCATGAGTTTTATGTCCGGACAACCTACCACCACCACCAGCATATCTCAACTGAGCTCGAAATTCATAGAGAAGGAAGGTACTTTCCTTATCAAAATTTGAAAACTTATAATAGTATATACATATAGTATTTTATTTCATACTTCTCATAATTCATACTTATATCAATTTACATAAGATTTCCAAATCACGTTTTCCAACCCATCGTTCTTATATAAATTATGTTATATACGATTTCATTTCATATCGATTACCTTCCAAATCAATAGCTCTCAACTTCGCTATATTTTTATGCATTTCTCATATAAGTTCCGAAAATTTCTATATCCACTATCTCAACTCGAACATCCTCAAATTTTCATTCAAAATTTCAAATTTTTATTTCTAAATCAATTCAGATATTTCATATCCTTTCAAACTCAAATTTATAAATCTATTAGTTATAAACCAAATTCCCTTCCAAATCTCTAATTATTAAGTTCATCACTTCATTCACATCTTTATTCTTTCAAAATTTCAGAAACTTTCTTCTTATCACAAATTTTTTCTTCACGCATTATCACTCCTTCACATTCACATTCTTTGACCATAAATTAGCAAGCGAACAACTTCCTAAGTATCAATCCCGAAGGCCGAAACCAACATCAGATCAATACTCAGAAAATTATTCAGCTTAGTCAGTTTCTGATTTCCATAACCCCACCTTCAATTTCTTATTAAATCATTGCCTAGCAATTCTCGAGTTTAGTTTACACATCCACTTGTCTTACGCTCTACCGTCTTTTGTTCTAGACGTGCGGCTCTTTCTTATTTAGTTCTTGCCATTCTTATTTATCAAACCCCGTTAGCCGCTCACGATCTTTTGCAAAACATTTCAAATCTTCACATTCATTTTCTATAATTCAATAAAATCTCTTATTACCATGGAAAACATTTCCATATATTCACAAATCTTCATTTTCTACAGAAAATATGTCTTAATTTCAAGGGGAAATATTTCTAATTCCGTTATTTACTTCTAAAAAGTGAATATTATTCCTTTTATACGAATCTAGACTCGTCAATTCAAATTAATTGTAAATTCACATCTTTTTACAATGTTTACTCACATTTCGCTTCATTCATATTCTCGTCTACACATCACTCCTTGTTAATCAATTAACAAGTTCATAACTCACTATCGAATTTATATATTCGATTATACGTTATTGGCTTAGAACCAATTATAATTTAATCTTGCCAAATTCTAAATAATCTAAATAGAACTCGACACAGTCGACTTCCATTTATAACCTTCTTGATTTATTTTCACTAATTTACGTTCCGAATATCAAAATAAAATTCATCATTTCATCTTTGGAATGATTTCAAAATTTCTCCTTTCCATTCAAATTTCATCTGAATTCTTATTTTCAACATATTTCAGTTATCTTTGATTTGCTAATATACACGATTAGAGAGATCGATTCATCGATTTTCTTATACTTATCCTCCCTTGATATTTTCCGATGATGGATTCTAATTTCAAATCTAAAAGGACCTTACCGAAGATTAGCCCTCGCGAGCCGGGATTCGAAGACTTCAGAAGACCCGGGATTCCGAACAGAATTTTAACTTTCAAAATACTTTTTCCTGCCGTATTAGTTTCAAAATAATAGTCTAATTTTTTTTTTCAAAATATATTTTATTTTCAAAATTCATATTTCGAAACCTCTTTATTTTTAAAATTCGCTTTTCTAGTGTCGATTCTATTTCAAACTCGATAAGCTACGCTTTGAATAAACCAAAGCTCTGATACCAACTGTAACGGTCCGCCTTTTAGAGCGTTTTAAAATGGTAATTAAACCAACTTAAAACGTCCAAATCGACGGATCGTTAGTTAGCTTACAGAGTTTAAAAACAAAATCACCACAAGAAAACACATAATAAATAAATGACACAGTATTGAACAGCGAAATAAAACCTTTATATATATATATCAGAGTTTTGATACAAATTTTCTATACAGCGGAAGTAAAACAAATTACAATACAAGAAAATGTTTACTGGTTTAAAATTTTCAGAGTGCGCCGTCTTCGGAATCCCCAATGTCGCTAACCTTCAATCCTGAGTTGTTAGCTTTAAATCTGTACTGCTCGGATCTGACCCGAGCATCCATGTAAAACATAAAATACTCGAGTCAGGATTAACCATAGTTCAAGTAAATTAATTTCAATATAAACTGAAATATAACAGTTAATCCTATCATCGAAATAAAACGGTTGTGGTATATGTTCATATCAGTTCTATCTATTCCCAGGGGAGAACGGTATCGGCATTTGTGAGTGTACACATGTATTCAATATACCCATGTACACCGCCCCAATGTCCGAATCCGAAAATAACCAAAAGCATAGGCGATTACCGAAACTTGTATATACATGTACACACTGCAACCTACCACTATACACAATAAAATACCTCATATAAAATAGATGAATTACCCACATACAACATGGATGAACCCCCCCCCCCCCCCCACACACACACAGGACCACACGATAGCAAGACAACATGTATAAACACTACTGAAATACTATAGTTAAAAATAGGTAAGGAATATAGTACTTGAAACAGGATAAATGGATGCAGTTCGTTTTTGTTATGAATGGCAAAAATCTCAAATGTGCAAAAATATAGCAAGCATTAAAAATGACATGCAAAAAAGTTCAAATAGTCTTAGTTGGAAATAAAATCTCTTCTTAAGTTCACTGGACAACTATTATTGCTGGCAGAATAACAGCTACTTGCGATCACAAATATAGTTGGCAAGACCACCTAATACTCTACTGTTAAAATATAATTGATGAAACCACCAAATATATTACTAGAAAAAAATATGGTTGGCAAAGATAACGATTTACATATATACTTAAGTGCATTAGTGCGACAGTACCTAAAATGCATATAGAAATTAATGTGCAGACAAGGCATGCCAAGCACAGGAAGACACAAGCAATTAAAAGAAAATGATCAATTGTTTATTTGTCATAGTATAAGGCAAGGCTGTAATCAAACGCAACTTGCATAACCAATATAAGTAACAATTACGTTAGCATAACAGAAAGAGGCTCAGCACAATATATACTAAGGCAGTAGACAGGAAAATACATGTCAGGTTGTGTTGTCAACCCAATAGTGAAGGCACCACCCATAAAATGCAACAAGGAGAGACTTCCCAACATATACAAGTGCAATTTTATGCATAGGTATATATACAAAAATACTTGTGCATAACCAAACTGGAGTATCAAATGCAAGCTCTATAGGTAATTTTCAAGACAGTGATGCTTGCCAAAATTTCACACAGACACCAAAGTGAATGGTATAAGTTCTTCGGCACTGAACAGGCAAGTCTCGGCAAGTTAGGGTCAGATGCAAACATGATGTGTACCACTGATGACTCGAAACTCAAGACAAATATGAAGCACCAACAAAATATTTCAATATAACAAAACACACCGTTAAAATTTCTATTTTTTTTTAAATGTTTTGTTTTGACTCACATGGGCCTTCCTAAGAATTTATAGACCTTCCAATAGCGCTAATGTATATTCATATTATTAGCTCCGAATAGTAGTAGTTGTTAATCACCTATGTACATAAAGGGTTTAAACAAACCATGTTAGAAATTAAGTCACAGCGAGTGAAATACAATGCTGATATTGCAAACCAATATAGACAGACGAATCATAAGAAGCGGAAATGACCTATTCTGTTGTTTACAAATGACATGGTTAAGTTATATAAAACATCATGATCAAGTCAAGTTTAGGAAATGGTTTCATTTACTGAAATGGTCACGATTACTAAGATCTAAAACCCTACTCTTTTCGGACAAATTTCCTCTTCCCTTTACAGTTCAGATTACTGAATTTAAGTTTAATCCGTGTCCCAAACCCAAAAAGTCATTCCATCAGTAATACATAGCTGAAACTAAGATCCAAGTTTCAATGTTTAAAAAAAAACAGTTTATACTTTATATCAATATAATCCTGGTCTCGCAACACAATCCAACGTCAAACAAGGTCATTCCCATTAATTACCTGAATACATATGTATGTACGTATGCCACGATACGTATATACACATACAAATTGTATCTATATACGCATATATACGGGGCCTCCACATACATACACAATCGTAGTTCACAGGTTAGCTAAACGTCATGGAGGTAGGTGAGAAACGCATGTTCATTTAAACGACATACAGTGCTAACAATATATAGGCAGTGAGTTTCTAATTTCGAACATTTGCCACATCCATTATTTCTGGAATATATCAAGTATATGACATAGATTGGTGCATGATTAAATGTTTATTTCTTCCAGCAACAAAATAAAAATTCGGAATCAAAGATACTCAATTTGTCATGGCCCAGTTTTTCCTCATTTATAGTTACGCGCAGGAATGTATTTCAGTTTGGAAACAAAGCATGGTAGTATATTTCCTGATAATTCAACGGGTAAACAAGACAGCGAAACACCGACAAATCAATAACACGACCAACTATTTTATTCCGATTCATATTGGAATTAATTACTTGAATACAGTGATTAATCAATCGTGAGTATAAATACTCACCTTACGGCCGTATGAGGGAGCGAGCGGCTTCGACGCGATGTTGAAGGAAGAAGCAGCGATGACAATGGCTCCAGGCAACTCAGATTTGGTTCATGACTTGCAATTTGAAGTAAGGTGGATCTAGCGACTACGGTGGTCTGCGAATCGTCGCAAGAACTGAAATTTAGGGTTCAAGGGCAGACATGATTTCGAATTTGGAAAAACTAATTTAGGGAAAAGCAATTGGCTTCGGCGGCCATTAAAATTAGAAAGGGAGGACGGATTCTTCTCTGAACGAAATGGGGAAAAGGGTTTGAGTGCAGTGGCCATAAATGGTGAATTTGGGGAAGATTAATTTAGGGAAAGAACTAATTTTTGCTGAAGGAAAAGTGAACGAAGGCATGATTTTATAAGGAAAGAACCGTGGCATCCAAGGAACGAACAGTAGCTCACGTACTAAGGAGGGTAATATCTGGGGAGGCAACGTATGGGGAAGGAATTTATTCAGGGTAGGTGATAACACGGTTAAATTTTACCGCAAATAACCATGTTCCGCTCTGATTTCGAACCGCAACAGTCTCCAAACACGACAAAAATTACACGTACCGTTTTGTTTTTAATGTTCTGAATTCAATAAAATTATATACGGTTGTAATCCGACTCTGTTTGTAAACGTTATTTTTATTTTCAAATTATTTATCGGTTCACCGTTTATTTACACAACAACTCTGTTCGTTTCTAAACCTGCAACGTTAGATTCAATTTCTCAATATAACAAATACACACATATCTATACCATTTTTCATATATTTGAACAAATGTAATTTCCAATTTATTTAATGTTAACAACGTTTATATTTTTATTAAATCATTTATATTTTCCAATCGGATTTCAAACCTGATTCGAATATCCAGCAAAACTGAATCCAAATAATATTTAATTATCAACCAATGTTCTGAATCGAATTAAATCCATACACACAACAATATATATGATTTTTAATTCAAATATCAATACAAATTAATTATTAATAGTAAATTCTTTAATTAATCGTATATTCCAATCGCCGAAATTTCTGGTTCGTTACAATCTCCTAACCGATTCAAGACACTCTAGCAATGTCTCAGGATTCGGACGCTGGCGAACCCTTGGATCCTGCAGGGCCAGTCCACAAATACTTTAGTGGATTGGCAATTCCTGAACACACGCTTCCCAATCCTATTGGACCTATAAATTGGCCATTGGCGACCAATAAAAATCGGACGCGCCTCATTCCATCAACTACATAAGTAAAAATGTCGGGCTGTGTAAAAACCCAAACACCACTTCTAGCTAGAAAGAAATGTGTGCACTCCCTGCGTTCCCTTATCCTGTTTTTGACTCTACCGGGGTGTGAGGCTCGCGAGGTAATGAAATACACAAAGCTATGCCTAAATAGGCTATGCTTTGATCATCATCCACAGGGCTCTGCTTTTTAACAAAAACCCTAATCAATTGCATCTTGGCATGTCACATTGACAGTCCATACCATGCGATCGATAACTACCAATATATAACCTTCGAGCTCATGCATCTCAAAGAAGGGTGTTTAGCAAGAGGATAAATCCTCTGCCACCTCAGAAATATATTAATAGATATCAATTAAATTACATGGCATGAAATTCAATGTTGGACACACATCCATTTACAAGTCCGTTCTGGGTCTGAACGAAACCGGAGTCACCTAGGTGCTCGCGTATCCGGACGATCAACAAGTGCGTCCGGACAACTACCAGTTTGGCCCTTTATTGGTAGCTAGCCAATGCCAGGCATCAGTAGTTATCCTTTCGACGTGAAGATCGCCGGTCTTCAATCACCGTCTTCGAAATCTTCGATTTTAAATCGCCGTAGAATTATTTGAAATGAGTTGAACTCAGTCTTTTCAAATAATTTTTGGAATTATTATCATTTAAACCATTTGATATCGTTAATATCAATATATAACAATTTATCGCTATTTTTATTTATTAAAAATGGCACAATATAATCAAACGACACTTCGGGTCGATGGGCGGCCCTGGCGCTGTTTTTACCAAAATTTGATTTACACTTATCTTGAAATCTAACCGTTGGATTTTAATAAAATTTATATCATCGGAATGATCTTCCCAAAATGGTCCTAACGGTTCCAGTTTTGGGAAAATCCGACGGTTGGATCTTACGGTATAATTGTTTAAAGTTACGATTGCCGAAACGCGAACTACCGCGCGCGATTCGTTAAATTTCAATTTATATTTATATATAAATATAAATATAAACCCCTTGGTGATTCCTACTATTTCTATTGTATATAAAGTAACAATAAACAATTTAACATCTAAATCAATTCTTTTATTTCATATGAAATGTCGATAAAAATGTGACTCTTAAAATACTAGCCTTTATTTACATCTAAAATGTAAATAAAATTGCGACACTATAATCTATTCTTTTATTTACATCTAGAATGTAAATAAAAGTATGATTTTTAATTCCTATGTTTTTATTTACATCAAAATTGTAAACAACATGTAACCTTTGTTATAATGTTTTGTTTGCACTAAATTTACGAACAAAAATGTAACCTTTACCGACGACTTTTATTTGCATCTAAATACGCGAATAAAAATGTAATCCTTTAACTTTAATGTTTTGTTTGCATCTAAAATTGCAAACAAAAATATGATTTTAATTCTAGTGTTTTGTTTGCATCTAAAATTGCAAACAAAAATATTATTCTAATTCTAATATTTTTTTTCATCTAAAATTGCAAACAAAAATATGATTTTAATTCTAATATTTTGTTTGCATCTAAAATTCAAACAAAAATATGATTTTAATTCTAATGTTTTGTTTGCATCTAAAATTGCAAACAAAAATATGATTCCGATTATAATGTTTTGTTTGCATCTAAAATTGCAAACAAAAATATGATTCTAATTCTAATGTTTTGTTTGCATCTAAAATTGCAAACAAAAATATGATTTTAATTCTAATGTTTTGTTTGCATCTAAAATTGCAATCAAAAATATGATTTTAATTCTAATGTTTTGTTTGCATCTAAAATTGCAAACAAAAATATGATTTTAATTCTAATGCTTTGTTTGCATCTAAAATTGCAAACAAAAATATGATTTTAATTCTAGTGTTTTGTTTGCATCTAAAATTTCAAACAAAAATATGATTCTAATTCAAATGTTTTGTTTGCATCTAAAATTGCAAACAAAAATATGATTTTAATTCTAATGTTTTGTTTGCATCTAAAATTGCGAACAAAAATATGATTTTAATTCTAATGTTTTGTTTGCATCTAAAATTGCAAACAAAAATATGATTCTTCATTTTACTATTTAGTTGTAACGGAGAAGGCAAATAAAAGAACATTTTTATTTCGATGCATATTTGCATTGGAGAATGCAAATAAAAGAACATTTTATATTTCTAAATATATTTGCATTAGAGAATGCAAATAAAAGAACATTTTATATTTCTAAATATATTTGAATTAGAGAATGCAAATAAAAGAACATTTTTATATTTCTATATATATTTGCATTAGAGAATGCAAATAAAAGAACATTTTTATATTTCCATATATATTTGCATTTCTATCTCAATTCAATGACATATTTCAATTTTATTGACCATTCTATTAAATATAATAAAATGACAAAATAATATTTTACATTGAATTTACAATTCTATTTCAATTAAATAAAAATGGTGAAATAATGTTTTATATGGAATTGAAAATTCTATTTCAAATAAATAAAAATGACAAAATAATGTTTTATATTGAATTGACAATTCTATTTCAATTCAACAAAATAATCCAAATAATGTTTTTATTTTGAATTGACAATCTAATTCAATTCAGCAAAATGGTCAAAATAATGTTTTAATATTGAATTTCCAATCTAATGCAATTCATCAAGATAACCAAAATAATGCTTTAATGTTGAATTGACAATTTAGTTTAATTCAACAAAAGTAATCAAAATAATGTTTTTAATACTGAATTGGAAATTTTAATCCAAATCAATAACACAACAATATGATTTATTTTGATTGAAATGGAAATTTTAGTCCAAATCAATAATCTAATAAAAATGATATTTTTTATTGAAATGGAAATTCTAATCCAAATCAATAATCTAATAAAAATGATTTTTTTTTTATTGAAATGGAAATTCTAATCCAAATCAATAATCTTATAAAAATGGTATTTTTATGGAACACATACAAATCTGTGTTATACATCACCAACAAACAGATAAATCATCCACAATATCATCACATAACAGATCTGAATCATACACATTCAATCGTCACATAACAAATAAATTAAATAATTAATTAATTATTTAAAAAGAAGAATTCTCACAGTCGTAACGCAAATTAATCCAAAATTTGAACTTCTCGGAATTGGTCTAGTCCGGACAGCAGTGTAGATCTCAGTTTCACGATTGAATATGATCTGAAATTGTTCGGTTTCGATATCGTATAGGTTAGTTACGATTTATTTAAGATTGTAACATTTTAAATTAATAAAATAATATAAAAAATATGCCATACTCTTCTTCTTCCTCTATACAGACTAAGGCCGACTGTTTTCGTTTTGTTGTTCAATTCTAGGGCAGCAAATTGCGAACAGACCGGGAAGAGTTAGCACGATCAGATTACACTGCGACGGAGGGCTTGGAGGCATGCACGAACGGCGGTGAAAGAGGCCCACTCGGTGGTGCCTGGGTGATGTGGCGACGCTCGAACCGGGGCAGGTTGCCGTGGCCAAAGCTCGACGAACACTCGACGGTTTTATGATCCAACCATATGAAATTCGAGAGAATGGAAATCTCTGCGAAAGCTTGAATTGGAGGGAGGAATTTTATTGAGAAGATTGGTGGATTTTAATGGTTGAAGTTAGGAAGTTTTCAGCCATGAACAACGTAGATGGCGGCGGCTATACGATGGATTTAGGGTTTGAAATGAATTTCCACTATATTTATAATATTTTAATGTAATTTTTACAAATAAAAATATACATCTTAAATTAATCCGATTTTTGAAACACCCCACCTCTGTTAAGGTCACTCGCAAGGGAATGCCTTAACTTCGGTGGAGCATTATAGGTAAAAGATGCAGATAAATTACAAGACAGACAAATAAAACAGCGGAAAATAAAGTCATTTTATTAACAATGTGGTTCAGTCAAGCTTTTACAACAGTTATCTCAATCATACTAAAAGTAATACATAGAACTTCTGTCTTGATTTAAAAACTTCCAAGTATAAAAGAAGCATAAAAATAACAATGATATTCCTCAATAAAGCATGAACCAGCCATAGCAGTGGAAGAGAGATAGAGTCCAAAGCAATACACCAACTAATCTTCAAGCTTGGAAGGAGAAGAGGTCCAAGCTAGGCTGAGCTATTCCCTCCCTGACTACCTTGGGGGGGGAACGGAAGAAAAGAGGCGAAAAACAAACTAGGTCAGACATAAGTCTAGTAAGTCCAGTGATCTTTCAGCATGCAAACAAGATAAAATATCATGATATGAATAAACTGAAAATAGGACAATACCATAAAAACAAGATAACTAAAGACAAGATAGGTGCAAGGTGAACTGAATGCGCTTCTACTTTTTCTCTTCTTCGCTACTACTTTGTTAATCTGATTTTTATATTTATCTCTGCACCACCTAACTAGTGTCCCAACTAGTAATCTGTATAAAATGATAATCGTGATCCCAACCCCCGTAATTGTGGTAGCCTTCAGGTGTACATCTATCGTGAGGATTCCACCTCAATCAGCCTAATTGCCATGAACATGTTAGATGTACCCTTACTACCCTATCGATCGGCTCCCTACTTGTATTCATGTTCCATGTGTCTGTGTCAATCGGCCCTCTCTTGCGTGTAGATACCCTATGCTAATCCCACCATAAGGTGAATCAATCCTTATGATAGCGACCCGACACGATTCAAGATGCACAGTGTATAACTACTGGTACCCAGTGCATGCTTTTTCCCACTCCGGAGTACGTGCACGCCCGTAAACCGTCGGAACCTACACTGACGTACCCCCTGCTGCTGCTTTGACCGCTTATAATCAGCCCAATATTCGTGCCCCACCCTGCCTAGTTCAGGGTACCATGATGCATTTATGTGGGTTACTACTGAAATGGGTCCCCGTTACTAGGGTTTCTTTATTGGTTAAGTTTGTGGGCCTATATATACAAATATTACCCACCTACACGAAATGTACTTAACCCTCCCACCGGTTCTAGCATGTTTACTTAACGGTTAAGTTTGTGGGCCTATATGTACTAATATTACCCACCTACACAAGATGTACTTAACCCTCCCATCGATTCAAGTATGTTTATTTAACGGTTAAGTTTTGTGGGCCTATATGTACTAATATTACCCACCAACCTGATATGTACTTAACCCTCCCGCACATTATGTCATATTGGTTAAGTGTTGTCCATCAATGTTAACTTAACCCACCCATTCATCGTGTCATGTTGGTTAAGTGTTTCTTATGAACTTGACCCTCCTTACTTATCATGTTGGACCGGTTAAGTGTTTCCTATTAACTTAACCCCGTTCGTTCATCAAGTTATATTGGTCAAGTGTTTCTTGTTAACTTAACCCCACGTATTCATCTTGTTGTATTGGTTAAGTGTAATCAATCAATTTAAGTTAACTTAACCCACCTACGTGTCATATTACTTTGGTTATGTGTTGCCTTCTTGTGTTAACTTAACCCTACCACAAATCAAGTTATATTGGTTAAGTGTTGCCCTCTTGTTTTTACTTAACCTTACCACAAATCAAGTTATATTGGTTAATTGTTGCCCTCTTGTTTTTACTTAACCTTACCATAAATCAAGTTATATTGGTTAAGTGTTTCTTATTACTTAACCCTACCCATTCATCATGCTATACTGGTTAAGTGTTTCCTATTAACTCAACCCTAGTCATTCATCTTGTTATAACGGCTAAGTGTTCTAAGTTTACTTAACCCCACCTTCTAGTCTAGTTAACATGTTAAATTGGTTAAGTGTTCTAAATTTACTTAACCTCACCACTTGTCTAATTAACATGTTATAACGGTTAAGTGTTCTAAATTTACTTAACGTCACCACTTGTCTAATTAACATGTTATAACGGTTAAGTGTTCTAAATTTACTTAAACTCACCCATCAGTTTAGTTAACATGTTGAATTGGTTAAGTGTTTCCTTAATTGACTTAACCCTACCAATCTTGACTTAGCTTTATTAAAGCACCAACCACTCACATTAGACAGGTATTGTTGTGGTCACTGGATGTGCCAGTCGGTTCCGGGTAGTTTTACACCATAACTCAGTCTAACCTCGGGTCCTTTTTGGGCTCAATGCACTAACCACCCACATTAGATAGGTATTGTTGTGGTCACTGGATGTGCCGGTCGGTTCCAGGCAGTTTTACAGCACAACTCAGTCAAACCTCGGGTTAGGCATATTCGTCTTTTGATAAATTTACATGTTTTTCATTTATGTCAAGTATACATGTAAATTTTCTCCAAATGTTTTCATGTCACATTATTTTAATTATGTTCATAACTTAAGTTATGTTCATAACCAATGGTATATAAATTATACCATTTCATGGCCTTAACCATTTACATGGTTATGGGCCCCCCTACATCATTAACATGTTATAATTTAATGTTCATCCCAACATTATCCCCGTTTATACGTTCGCATCAATCACATAAAGTAATCAAGCCCGCAAATTAGCCTAATTTATAAACAAGAGGTAAAAGAAGGTAACATGCCTAATATAAATCCAACCAAACATATGTCATGTAATGTTGACATAGAACATGATTCATTTCAACTAAAATGTCTCATGAACTTGCATATGAATTGGACTAAATAATCACAAGCCTAAACATGTTATTATGTAGATCTAGGCATATGTAAACATAACTTGGTTTATAAACTAGCATATATCATAATCATGACATGTACATTACCAAAGCATGTATAAGTTTAACTTTAACATGTAGATGTGAACTAGATCTAACAATAATGATCACATGAACTTACATGAATCCACTTTATAAACAAGCATATATATATATATATGTATATATATATATAGATCTAGTTTTGGATCTAACACAAAACATGTAACTTGCATATGAACATATATATATATATATATATATATATATATATATATCTTGACTTGGATCTAACATAAAACATGTAACTTGCATTAAATCATATGAACATATGTATAAATCTTGACTTGGATCTAATTAGCATGGATCTAAACACATAAAGTTGTAGATCTAAACATGTAGGCATATGGATCTAACATTATTTAGCCTAAAAACTTGCATGTAACATATCATGAAAAGATTATCAAACTTATATGCGGTATGATAGTTTCATTCCCCAAATCATAATAGGTTCATCATCAATTCCTATATGATAAGTCCAATAAACCACAATCATTCCAAGATATACATGACAAAATTATCACAGGAAATGGACATGAATCAGCATCATCATTATCATACAACTTGGTACAGTTCTATTTTTCATTTTATTACAAATCACGTCTTAAATTTTTTCACATCTAAAAGACAACTAAACTTACTAATAAAAGACGATCATGATTTCTGGAATATGTATTCTGAAGTTGAAATGCTCGTCTTTGATGTAGACTAATCGTTGTTTTAATTTAGATTTGATTTGATTCGTCACTTTTAATTAGCTTCTATCTTGCCTTTGAGTTGAAAGAGATGACGACTAGGTTTAGATGAGAGTGAATAATAGAATTAGGTTTTAGGTTTAGGGTCCTTATATAGTTGTAGAGAGTGTTTAGGACCATTAGATTAACCATGAGCCATCAGAACCAATCCGATGCCACATCTGCTTTAGAGCGAATCGACCTACGGTTTGACAGCCAAACACCCTGAATCAACCCCTAGTCGACCCAGCAAGGCTCAGGTCGACCTCAAAAATGGGCCAGTTCGGTTATTCCCCCTCTCGATTCGTTGTTTTGAACTTTTTTTTGCATATTTGTTTATTTAATTTTTATATGTATATATATATATATTTCTCATATGCATACAAACTTCAAGGCTTAATAACTTCTTCATAAGGTATCTTTTTTATGCAAACCAAATGTCTATCTTGACCAAAATTTTGAGACGAACGTAATAGCGCAACCCATTTCACTTAATTCTTCTTCTAAAAATTAAGTGTCTTGAATTTGTTAATTTTAATATTCTCAGAAAATTCGGGGTGTTACATTCTCCCCTCCTTAAAGGATTTCGTCCCCGAAATCTTCAAGTTAAGAAGAATGCATCCTAACATCCAATCATCCATCTACTCATCCATCATCCACAAGCATCCATTGTCCTTAAAAGACTTCTAATGCCATATGAACATATGCAGAGTGTGTGTATATGTCTCTTATCTAGTGCAAAATTAGGCGGTCTACTGATCCAGTTGACCTCCTTAATGCGAATCATGAGAGTGTCATGCGTCCAATATGTATGCAAATATCCCTAATCATGTAAATACTATATGTGTGCATATTCGCTCATCCATATGCAACATCCATATGATAACACATCAAGTTTCAATCTGTATACAAATACATTCATATGCATATGCAATATGAAAGTGACTGAGCCGATCTAGTGCCTAATGTTCATATATGCATCCACGAGCAACCACTAGCAAACACTTGCAACCACTTGCAACCATCAATCATAACATGTCTCAAACACATGTTTTCATCCATTGGCTTCTACCTAAGGATCGAGGATAGGACCGAGAGGATATACTTAAAAGATAAAGACTAGCATGCAAATAAATATAACAGAAAAAGGAGGAATCAAGGATATACCCTCAAAAAGGGTATGATGCGCGTATCTAGTCTTCAGTTTTCTAAGTCGCATCTTCTTTGAGCTTCATTCCACTGTACCTTAACTGATTTAACTTCACGATTGTGAAGCTTCTTGACCTCCATTTCCAAAACCCACTAGTAAAGATAGGACCTCGATCATTTACTATGCTAGAGGGTATCCAATGTTGTCGAACTATCTTTCCAAGATAAATAGAAGTTAACCATGATACCAAGTGTATATACTAAGATGATTAGAGGTCTCTCCTCTACTTAGCTTATCCATCATGTCATAAATCTGAGGGTCTAAAGCTAAAGGTTACTATGTACTTTTTACCTCTCTTAAGGTCAGTCTTACTTTAGGCGCCTGCCACAACCATTTATTTCTCACGCAAACCATCCTAGTCAAACTCGACATCCCTCAAGTACAAGCCCCATAGGCCTAAACCAATATCAGACAAGCAACCAAGGAATACCTCCTCCGAATTTGGATGATTTATGTGAGATGATACTAGCAAAACAACCAAACAATTGAGCACTTAACCGACTCTGGCTATCTTCGCCAATCTTGCTCCAAAACTATCGTCGATCGCATAACTGGCTTTGCATTGTCAACTAGATATATGCAGAAGTCTATCTCGAATTTTAGGGGGAAAACCACTAACCTAATCAAAACATCCGCGTACTCATGGACTACTCCAACGGATCGAAAATCGTCGTTAATACATAAAGTGATTCTAGGTAGCTAAGACAAACTGATCCCTTAGGATCGCACGAAATCTCGAGGGTATTCCCGAGGCAAGTCGAAAGTCTAACTACCCTCCTTTCACAATTACTAGCTAACCAATCCATGCCTAGAATCAACCCATAGCCCATGAAACCCGCAAACATAAGCATCTCAAATCCTTTCAAAACCAAAGATAAATGAGCCGAACCACAAATTGGATTTGAGAAAATAATAGGATCCTCTATTATAGAAGTACTAAGGTGCAGAGAACCTATGGAAGCAGATATATACGAATGTGAAGCGCTAAAATCAGAAGAGTACTAACATGAGGATCAACAAAAAAAACTAACCTTTTTCAATCGAAGCTTCTCTACCTCTCTCTTAGGTACGCTGGCGGTGAAAGCATGTATTTTCCCTCCTGAAAATCCTGTCATTTGTTCTTGCCCTTGTCCTTAATTATACGACCCATTATACCATAATAAAGATACTTCCTCGTGTCTTAGGTTATACTATTCTTTCCTCCCCTCCTTTGTGAACCAAGTCTATATCCATGAGTTCCTCGTCCTTGGGTTGTGCTCCATAGCCAAACTCCCTCATGCACATCTTTGCCATCCTTGTGTAACTTGTTGACAGGTCTCTTGAAAGCTGCCTCCATCGCATGGAAAATCCTATAAAGCTCGAAAGAAAATTAGCCGTAGGTGAAACTACTGCGGCTATAGATGGAAGTTGGGCCCTTATTTGCCCTTTGACAAGCGTCGTAGTCTCGTCGACCCTACGGAACCATGCTGCGATGAGGTTACCTCCCAGAAAGCCAGGAGCCCCGGAGACTCAGGAAAGAAGGAAACAAGGATTCAAACAGAGGATCAAAAAGATAATGCATATGGCTTTGGGGAATATGCCTTTGAAACAAAACTTCTCTTTTGAAAATGCTTCTTTTAAAATCGTTTTAAAAATAATTTTTCAAAACTTTTATCTGATCTGGTAACCTTAAGTTCTAATACCAAGTGAAACACCCCACCTTCGTTAAGGTCACTCGCAAAAGGAATGCCTTAACTTCGGTGGAGCATTATAGGTAAAAGATGCAGATAAATTACAAGACAGGCAAATAAAACAGCGGAAAATAAAGTCATTTTAATAACAATGTGGTTCAGTCAAGCTTTTACAACAGTTGTCTCAATCATACTAAAAGTAATACATAGAACTTCTGTCTTGATTTAAAAACTTCCAAGTATAAAAGAAGCATAAAAATAACAATGATATTCCCCAATAAAGCATGAACCAACCATAGCAGTAGAAGAAAGAGAGTCCAAAGAAATACACCAACTAATCTTCAAGCTTGGAAAGAGAAGAGGTCCAAGCTAGGCTGAGCTATTCCCTCCCTGACTACCTTGGGGGGGGGGGACGGAAGAAAAGAGGCAAAAAACAAACTAGGTCAGACATAAGTCTGGTAAGTCCAGTGATCTTTCAGCATGCAAACAAGATAAAGGATCATGATATGAATAAACTGAAAATAGGACAATACCATAAAAACAAGATAACTAAAGACAAGATAGGTGCAAGGTGAACTGAACGCGATTCTACTTTTTCTCTGCTTCGCTACTACTCTATTAATCTGATTTTTATATTTATCTCTGCACCACCTAACTAGTGTCCCAAATAGTAATCTGTATAAAATGATAATCGTGATCCCAACCCCCGTAATTATGGTAGCCTTCAGGTGTACATCTATCGTGAAGATTCCACCTCAATCAACCTAATTGCCATGAACATGTTAGATGTACCCTTACTACCCTATCGATTGGCTCCCTATTTGTATTCATGTTCCATGTGTCTGTGTCAATCGGCCCTCTCTTGCATGTAGATACCCTGTGCTGGTCCCACCATAAGGTGTATCAATCCTTATGATAGCGACCCGACACGATTCAAGATGCACAGTGTATAACTACTGGTACCCAGTGCCCGCTTTTTCCCACTCCGGCATACGTGCACGCCCGTAAACTGTCGGAACCTACACTGACGTACCCCCTGCCGCTGCTTTGACAGCTTATAATCAGCCCAGTAATCGTGCCCCACCCTCCCTAGTTCAGGGCACCGTGATACATCTATGTGGGTAACTGCTGAAATGGATCCCCGTTACTAGGGTTTCCTTATTGGTTAAGTTTGTGGGCCTTTATATACAAATATTACCCACCTACACGAAATGTACTTAACCCTCCCACCGGTTCTAGCATGTTTACTTTACGGTTAAGTTTGTGGGCCTATATGTACTAATATTACCCACCTACATGAGATGTACTTAACCCTCCCATCGATTCAAGTATGTTTATTTAACAGTTAAGTTTTGTGGGCCTATATGTACTAATATTACCCACCAACCCGATATGTACTTAACCCTTCCACATATTATGTCATATTGGTTAAGTGTGGTCCATCCATGTTAACTTAATCCAGCCATTCATCGTGTCATGTTGGTTGTGTTCCTTATGAACTTGACCCTCCTTACTTATCATGTTGGATCGGTTAAGGGTTTCCTATAAACTTAACCCCGTTCGTTCATCAAGTTATATTGGTTAAGTGTTTCTTATTAACTTAACCCCACGTATTCATCTTGTTCTATTGGTTAAGTGTCATCAATCAATTTAAGTTAACTTAACCCACCTACGTGTCATATTACTTTGGTTAAGTGTTGCCTTCTTGTGTTAACTTACCCTACCACAAATCAAGTTATATTGGTTAAGTGTTGCCCTCTTGTTTTTACTTAACCTTACCACAAATCAAGTTATATTGGTTAAGTGTTGCCCTCTTGTTTTTACTTAACCTTACCACAAATCAAGTTATATTGGTTAAATGTTTCTTATTACTTAACCCTACCCATTCATCATGCTATACTGCTTAAGTGTTTCCTATTAACTCAACCCTAGTCATTCATCTTGTTATAACGGCTAAGTGTTCTAAGTTTACTTAACCTCACCTTCTAGTCTAGTTAACATGTTAAATTGGTTAAGTGTTCTAAATTTACTTAACCTCACCACTTGTCTAATTAACATGTTATAACGGTTAAGTGTTCTAAACTTACTTAACCTCACCACTTGTCTAATTAACATGTTATTACGGTTAAGTGTTCTGAATTTACTTAACCTTACCCATCAGTTTAGTTAATATGTTGAATTGGTTAAGTGTTTCCTTAATTGACTTGACCCTACCAATCTTGACTTAGCTTTATTAAAGCACCAACCACTCACATTAGACAGGTATTGTTGTGGTCACTGGATGTGCCGGTCGGTTCTGGGCAGTTTTACACCACAACTCAGTCTAACCTCGGGTCCTTTTTGGGCTCAATGCACTAACCACCCACATTAGATAGGTATTGTTGTGGTCACTAGATGTGCCGGTCGGTTCCGGGCAGTTTTACACCACAACTCAGCCTAACCTCGGGTTAGGCATATTCGTCTTTTGCTAAATTTACATGTTTGTCATTTATGTCAAGTATACATGTAAATTTTCTTCAAATGTTTTCATGTCACATTATTTTAATTATGTTCATAACTTAAGTTATGTTCATAACCAATGGTATATAAATTATACCATTTCATGGCCTTAACCATTTACATGGTTATGGGCCCACCTACATCATTAACATGTTATAATTTAATGTTCATCCCAACATTATCCCCGTTTATACGTTCACATCAATCACATAAAGTAATTAAGCCCGCAAATTAGCCTAATTTATAAACAAGAGGTAAAAGAAGGTAACATGTCTAATATAAATCCAACCAAACATATGTCATGTAATGTTGACATAGAACATGATTCATTTCAACTAAAATGTCTCATGAACTTGCATATGAATTGGACTAAATAATCACAAGCCTAAACATGTTAATATGTAGATCTAGGCATATGTAAACATAACTTGGTTTAGAAACTAGCATATGTCATAATCATGACATGTACATTACCAAAGCATGTATAAGTTTAACTTTAACATGTAGATGTGAACTAGATCTAACAATAATGATCATATGAACTTACATGAATCCACTTTATAAACATGCATATATATATATAGATCTAGTTTTGGATCTAACACAAAACATGTAACTTGCATATGAACATATATATATATATATATATATATATATATATATATATATATATATATATATATATATAGATCTTGACTTGGATCTAACATAAAACATGTAACTTGCATTAAATCATATGAACATATGTATAAATCTTGACTTGGATCTAATTAGCATGGATCTAAACACATAAAGTTGTAGATCTAAACATGTAGGCATATGGATCTAACATTATTTAGCCTAAAAACTTGCATGTAACATATCATGAAAAGATTATCAAACTTATATGAGGTATGATAGTTTCATTCCCCAAATCATAATAGGTTCATCATCAATTCCTATACGATAAGTCCAATAAACCACAATCATTCCAAGACATACATGACAAAATTATCACAGGAAATGGACATGAATCAGCATCATCATTATCATACAACTTGGTACAATTCTATTTCTCATTTTATTACGAATCACGTCTTAAATTTGTTCACATCTAAAAGATAACTAAACTTACTAATAAAAGACGATCATGATTTCTGGAATATGTATTCTGAAGTTGAAATGCTCGCCTTTGATGTAGACTAATCGTTGTTTTAATTTAGATTTGATTTGATTCGTCACTTTTAATTAGCTTCTGTAACAGCCCGCATTTTATGTATCGGAAGATCATAAAATAATTTTATTTTATTCCCTGAGGGTTGGATCATTCTCATCTTTTAGTATGTTGCTTATGGAGATGTGAGACATGTCCATAAATTTTACCGATTTTGTTTGTGACCATTTTGCCCCTGTCAGTCTTGTACATGGCATAACTTTTGACTCAGGTCGAATCAGAGGGTGAGACCTGTGCCATTGGAAAGGAATTGATGATTCTCTTTCCGTAGAGTGGTTACATTAAGGATTTGGTTCAGAGGTTTGGGAGAAATCGTTGTTTTAAGGTTTTTCAGTTGGCTGTTCAGGTTTTGGAAGGCTAATGGGCTGATTTGGAGAAGGCCCATTAGAGGGTGGGTGGAGACTATAAATAGGGGGTAAGGGGTATGGAGAAAGGTTGGCATTTTCCATTCTCTTAGGAGGAGGCTTTGATCTCCTTCTTCCTCTAACATCTTTCCACCATTAAAATTCCAAAATCCAAGGAGGGAAATCGAAGATCTACACCATAAGAGGCTAGATCTACATCGTCTCAAGGGCGAATTCATCGGATTGAAGAGTTTGATTTGAAGTGTTCTCTGTCCGGATTGCGTTTTCATTGCTTTTGCTTAGATTTGGATAATTGGTGAGTGATTTACATCTCTCATTCGGATTCATGCAAGTACATGGGTTTTAGGATGTTAATTTCATCATTTCCATGTTATTTTACTTAGATCCACACCATGCTAAGTCCATTTTATATATGAATCACCTTAGGATTTGATCTAGATAATTTAAATGGTTAATTTTATGATTTTTCTCAAGATTATGCAAGTTAGATCCGTTTTTATGTTCATATGATTCACTTATCATGTTTTGGGAAATTTATGTGTTTTGATGGAAATTGTTAGATTGATGATATTGTTGGTTGCATAACATGTTTGTGATTGCGTTTGGATGAATCGGATAAGCTGGTTTCGTCGGATTCGTCGTTTGGCGAAGTTTTTGTCGAAATCGGAGTCGAAGTGGAGATGTGCAGGTTTCTGGTCGTCCTGGAGTTGGTCGGGTCGGTCTGGAATGAGGTGGTCGGTCATAGTATGGCTTGGGAAGCAAGTCAGGGAGATGGTCGGTTTAAGCTGGTCGGTCTAGAAGGAGCAGAAGTGTTTCTGGTCGGTTTCAGATGGTGGCATTCTGGTCGGTTTCAGATGGTGGCATTCTGGTTGGTTTTTACTGGAAGCAAATCCTGGTCGCTCTGAAGGAGCTGGTCGGTCAGGTGGAGCAAAATCTGGTCGGTCTTGACGGGGTCGATCCAAAGCTGGTCGGTCCCAAGGAGGTTGAGTCGATCCAAAGCTGCAAGGAGGTCGAGTCGATCCAAAGCTGCAAGGAGGTCGAGTCGATCCAAAGCTGCAAGGAGGTCGAGTCGATCCAAAGCTGCAAGGAGGTCGAGTCGATCCAAAGCTGCATGGAAGCGGGTCGTTCTGGAGCAAGGCTGGTCGGTTTTTGGCGGGTCGTTCTGGAGCAAGGCTGGTCGGTTTTTGGCTGGTCATTCTGGAGCAAGGTTCTGGTCGTTTTTGGCAGGGTCGTTTTCTGAAAAATGTACGTTTTCGGGTACGACTCGGGTACGAACCAAAAAGGTCTGAAAAAATATTTTTTGGGGGCAACCCCCCGAACCCTAGCCGCAGCGCAGTGATGTGTTTTGGTTCGGTGATGGCGTGACTTCGAGGTGATTCAAGTAGGAAGACTCGAAGTGATGAATGTGTTCGTTGATCAAGGTGGAACAACGAATGCGGGGACAACTCAAAGGTCGTGAGTTGGTGGATAATGGCTGCTCGAGAAGGTTGCTTGAGCTATGAAACATCGTCAAGGTTGGACGATTAGAGATGCGAAGGCCGAGAAGTCATTGTTGTCGTAAGTTCTAGCAGGCTCAAAGCAGGGGTACGGTGGGTATCGTTGAAAGGCCCAAAAGACCGGTTGTTGGTCGAGTACCCTGGGTCTTTCTGGTTGGGGAAAGGCCTAGTGTCAAGGTTGGACATTGCCAAGGTTGGGCATATGGAGTTCATGCTAGAACTGGGGTTATCATTAGCCCTTGACATATGGCAAGGTTGGCCGTCATACGATAATGATGGTTTCGAAGCAGGATTGGCGGTGATAGCCAGAGTCGGTTATGGATGATTGTTTGTTCTGTTTGTACTATCTCACATAGATTATCCAAAGTCGAGGGAGATGTTCTTTGAGTGCTTAAGTGATATTGGTTTAGGCCTCTGGCGAGGGTACTTAAGGAATGTTAAACTCGATTAGGGTTGTCTGTGTGAGACTTATATAATCTGGATGTTATGTGTGTTCTCTATGATTGAATGGGTGTTCTGGTTTCTATGGATGAATGGTTGAAATGCTTGGTGTAAAGGCTATCACTGTCCGATGTGGGGAAGATAAGGTTGAGTTCTTCTCTGGTGATGTGGGTAGATAAGTTTTTCATTTACCCATTCTCATATGCTTTCTTGTTGAAGTTTGTTAGCTGTATTATCGCTCACTAAGACTATTGTCTGACTCAAGGTTTTATGTCTCCTCTTATTACCTTGGGCTGTTCATCCGGTTGTGGATGGGCAGACTAAGTAGCAGGTTACAGGTAATGGAGCTTAGTGATACGAGGAAGCTGAGCGATGACGAGCAGGAGGCTGGCGTACCAGTTTTATTCTATCTAGTATTTCCGTTTCCGCTGTTTGAGTTGCTTGAGAGTTGTAGTGAGGCCTTATGTACAAACTTGGATATCAGTTGGATAATCTTTCTGGATGTTGAAAGAGTTTCAAAAAGTTTGCTATATGATACCTCATTACTATCACCTGTTGTATATGTTCTATTATATTTTATCCTTGCGCTGTGAGTTCTATGACAGGTTTCGATGTGTTCACTTACTATGATGATCGTCCATAGCAGCCTGGCACGCCTTTCAGCGCATTATTCCTCTTGTTTAGTGCGGGGGTTATGGGCGGTCGTCACATTTGGTATCAGAGCTCTGGTCAACGATTTTGGCCAAAGTTCAAAGACGTAATTGCGTATGAGGGACGTATTTGTAGATTTCAGTTGGATGTTACTATATATATTAGCATATATGGTAGTAGCGGTTGTATTCTTTTAGCAGTTTTCTTGGAAGTGGCTAACTATTCTAAATTTCAGATTTAGAATGAGTAGACGACCATCAAGGCACGCTGCTAGGAGAGCTAATACTGGAGGGGGAAATGGTGGTGAGCCAGATTACCCGGCCATGTTTGAAGCCATGGCAGAAGCAATTATGCGAAGGGTACTCGCTCCAGTGACGGCCACGGTAGATGTAGGGTTGCGAGTTCCTAGAATAGATTTTGCAAAGATGTGCAAGGACTTTATATCTCTAGGAGGGAAACCATTCAAGGGAACTGAACCAGCTGAAGAGGTTCAGAGGTGGATGGATTCATGTGTTCGAATCTTTGGAGACTTGGGTATTGAATATGCAATGAAGAGAAAGCTTGCATCAAGGCAGCTTCAGAGCAGTGCCATGGAATGGTGGAATTCTGTCATACTCGAGACTCCGGAAGAGGAGATTTCATGGGAGCAATTCCAAGCTAAGTTTGAAGCAAAATTTATCTCCACTGCTCAGAAGTCCGTTCTCTTCAAGAAGTTCGTAGAGTTGAAGCAGAATGGCAGATCAGTGCTTGACTACATTTCTGATTTTGAAGCTTTATCTAGATATGCTCGTTCATACATTGATACACCCTATCAGAAGAATGAGAAATTTGTCTTGGGTTTGGATGCTCATATTGGAAAACCACTTATGGACCATCTTGATGATTCATTTGAAAAGATCGTGGAAAAAGCTATTCGCCATGAGAGCTTGTTTCCCAAGGAAGTAAATGTTGTCGCTGCAACCAAGGAAGCTCAGAAACCACAGCAGGGTGGTAATAATAAAAAGAGGAAGCAGCAACAACAGAAAGGAAAGGATGGCCAAAAGAAACCCAAGAGTGAGGTGGTTTGCTTTAACTGCCAACAGAAGGGTCATTATTCAAATGAGTGCAAGAATCCCAAAGCTGAGAAGAAGTGCTTCAAGTGTGGAAAGCCTGGGCATGAGAGGAAAGATTGTCCAGAATTAGCTAAGGGCAAGCAGATTATGAAGGCATATGCTTTGGACGCTGTGCCATCTTCTTCAAGAGCTCCTACTGCGGAAGAGAAGGGAAAGGGTGTCGTGGTGCAAGGTACTTTTTCCGTTAATGGTGTTTCAGTTCGAGTTTTGTTTGATACTGGATCATCACATTCATTCATCTGCAATGAGCTTGTTTGTCGCTTGGGTTTGGAACCCGAGATTTGTGATAGGCCATTGATCGTGACAAATCCAGTTGGGGGTTCGTCCAGTTTGTGCATGATTTGCCGTGGTCTAGTATTATCGAGTCATGGTTGCTCTTTTATGTGTGATTGCTTTGTTCTTAACTTCGCTGGGTATAGGATCATCTTGGGCATGGATTGGCTCAAGAGATATGCGGCAAGGGTGAATTGCGAGAAGCTAGAGGTGAGGGTCGGGGATGTGGAAGGGCGAAAGGTGTTGATTAGATGTAAGCGCGAAGACGGGGTCTTCGTGAGTTATCTATATTCGCTTGGGATTCCACAGGAAGTCCTATCATCAGTGCTGATCGCTAATGAGTATGTGGATGTCTTTGACGAGGTCAAAGGGTTGCCGCCGCATCGTGAGATCGAGTTTAGGATCGATTTGGTCGAAGGTGCTAGACCAATTGTTATGCCCCTTAGGCGGATGGCGCCTAGGGAACAGCGAGAGTTAGAGGTGCAAGTTCGTGACCTTTTGGGTAAAGGATTCATTCGGAGGAGTGTTTCCGAGTGGGGTGCACCAGTCGTGTTTGCAACTAAGGCAGATGGCTCGTTAAGGTTGTGTGTGGACTATCGTGAGCTGAACAAGGTGACTAAGAAGAACAAGTATCCGTTGCCAAGGATTGATGACTTGTTCGATCAGCTTCACGAAGCCAAAGTGTTTTCTCAGATGGATTTGGCAACGGGATTTCACCAGTTGAGAGTAGCTAAGGATAGTGTGCCAAAGACTGCTTTTAGGACACCGTCCGGATTTTTCGAGTGGTTGGTGATGCCATTCGGGTTGACTAACGCGCCAGCGTATTTTGTGGATCTTATGAATAGAGTGTTCAGAGATCAGTTGAATAAGTTCGTGCTTGTGTTCGTGGATGATATACTGGTTTACTCCAGAAATGTGGAAGAACATAAGACGCATTTGAGAGTTGTGTTAGAGATCTTGCGAAAGCATCAGCTTAAGGCTAAGTTCTCAAAGTGTCACTTTTGGAAAGATGAAGTAAGGTTCTTGGGTCATGTTGTTTCTGGGAAAGGTATAGCGGTTGACCCCGCTAAAGTGGCAGCAATCCAGGACTGGGATAGACCTAAGAATGCGACGGATGTTCGGAGTTTCCTTGGGTTGGCTGGTTATTACCGAAGGTTTATCAAGGATTTCTCCAAGATAGCTGCACCATTAACAGGATTGACGAAGAAGAACCAAGTGTTCACATGGGATGCAAAGTGTGAACAAGCGTTCGAAATCTTGAAGGAGAGATTGACGAGTGCACCTGTGTTGACCATTCCAGGTGGGAATGAAGAGATGGTGGTGTATACTGATGCATGTGGTACTGGACTTGGAGTAGTGCTCATGCAGAAGGATAAAGTTGTGGCCTACGCGAGTCGATAGCTAAAGCCGCATGAGAAGAACTATCCAACTCATGATTTGGAGTTGGCAGCGATTGTGTTTGCTCTGAAGATGTGGAGACATTACCTGTTGGGAGTACGATTCGATTTGTTTACGGATCACAAGTCGTTGAAGTATCTTTTCTCCCAAAAGGATTTGAATCTTCGGCAGCAACGATGGTTAGAGTTTCTGGCATCGTATGATTTTGGTATAGCCTATACTCCTGGCAAAGGCAATGCAGTTGCAGATGCATTGAGTCGAAGACACGCAAGTTTGGGAGCGATGTTTTCGGAATGGAAGGGCCTCGAGTACTTGGCAAGGTTCGATTTCAGGCCAAGGTGTGAGTTGGAACCTGAAATGTTGGCAAGCTTGTCGATAAGACCTACTCTTATCGAAAGGATTGGCGAGAGCCAAAGGAAAGATGCGAAGCTTGTCGAATTCATTCAGAAACTGGAACCGGAGGATAAAGAGTTCGAGGTCGATCGAGAAGGTTGGCTTCGAAAGCAAGGACGGTTAGTTGTTCCTGATATCGACGGATTGAGGGATGAGGTTCTGAGAGAATGTCATCACTCGAAGCTAACGATTCATCCTGGTGGTAATAAAATGTATCAGGACATGAAGCGAGCCTACTACTGGGAAGGGATGAAAAGAGATTTTGGAAAATTCATTTCCAAGTGTATGAACTGTCAGTTGGTGAAAGCTGAACAGAAGAAGCCGAGTGGTTTACTTCAGCCATTAGAAGTTCCTACATGGAAGTGGGAGCAGATATCGATGGATTTTATCGATGGACTACCTAGAACTAGGGCAGGAAATGAAGGGATTTGGGTCATTGTGGATCGTTTGACCAAAAGTGCGAGATTTATTCCTGTCAAGTCGACTAGGACAGCATCAAAATTGGCTGAGCTTTATGTGAAATGGATAGTTCGATTCCATGGTGTCCCAAAGAGTATAGTAAGTGACCGGGATCCATTGTTCACGAGTGGATTTTGGAAAAGTTTGCAAGAAGCTTTGGGAACCGAGTTGTGCTTAAGTACGGCATACCATCCCCAAACTGATGGTCAGACCGAGAGAGTCAACCGAGTTTTAGATGATCTCCTGAGGGCTTGTGTGTTAGACTTCGAAGGATCATGGGAGGACCATCTACATTTAGTCGAATTTGCATATAATAATAGCTACCAGTCGAGTATTGGGATGGCACCATATGAGGCGTTGTATGGAAGGCCGTGCAATTCTCCAGCTTGTTGGTTGGAAACTGGAGATAAGTTGATACTTGGGCCTGAGATGATAAGAGAAACCTCGGATTGTATCGAGATAATTCGGCAACGAATGAAGGCGGCCCAAGATCGTCAGAAAAGTTACGCCGATAAGCGTCGTAAGGATTTGGAGTTCGACGTAGGTGATATGGTTTTCATAAAGATTTCACCGTTGAAGCATGTGGTTCGATTCGGAAGTAAAGGAAAGTTGGCTCCTAGGTTTGTTGGACCATTTCCGATAGTCGAGCGAATAGGAAAGCTCGCATATAGGTTGGAGTTACCCGAGAAGATGTCGAGTGTGCATAATGTTTTCCATGTGTCATTTCTACGGAAGTTTGTGCACGACTCGAATGTGGTGGTATCTCCAGAACAATATGAAGACTTGGAAGTAGAGACCGCAGTTGCGAAACCTCGTAGGCCACTTCGTGTTGTGGGAAATGATACGAAACAGCTTAGGAGGAAGACGGTTAAGCTAGTCAAGGTACAATGGAGTGAAGATGGCGACGATTGTACATGGGAGACGGAAGAGAGCATGAGGGCGACTCATCCAGAACTCTTCGTCGGTAGGACCCTTTGATATCGTATCTTCGTTGTATCGTTGTATCTTGTTGTTGTTTAATAGAATTCCGCGTGCTAGGATAAGGCTATGGATGCATGGTTTGATGGTTGCTAGTTTGGATGATAGAATTGGCTTCTCATGGATGTTAGGCATGCAGAATTGTTGTGGTTGCTTGTGTTTGCTTGGAATTTCGGGGGCGAAATTCTTAAGGGGGGGAGAATGTAACAGCCCGCATTTTATGTATCGGAAGATCATAAAATAATTTTATTTTATTCCCTGAGGGTTGGATCATTCTCATCTTTTAGTATGTTGCTTATGGAGATGTGAGACATGTCCATAAATTTTACCGATTTTGTTTGTGACCATTTTGCCGCTGTCAGTCTTGTACAGGGCATAACTTTTGACTCAGGTCGAATCAGAGGGTGAGACCTGTGCCATTGGAAAGGAATTGATGATTCTCTTTCCGTAGAGTGGTTACATTAAGGATTTGGTTCAGCGGTTTGGGAGAAATCGCTGTTTTAAGGTTTTTCAGTTGGCTGTTCAGGTTTTGGAAGGCTAATGGGCTGATTTGGAGAAGGCCCATTAGAGGGTGGGTGGAGACTATAAATAGGGGGTAAGGGGTATGGAGAAAGGTTGGCATTTTCCATTCTCTTATGGGGAGGCTTTGATCTCCTTCTTCCTCTAACATCTTTCCACCATTAAAATTCCAAAATCCAAGGAGGGAAATCGAAGATCTACACCATAAGAGGCTAGATCTACATCGTCTCAAGGGCGAATTCATCGGATTGAAGAGTTTGATTCGAAGTGTTCGCTGTCCGGATTGCGTTTTCATTGCTTTTGCTTAGATTGGATAATTGGTGAGTGATTTACATCTCTCATTCGGATTCATGCAAGTACATGGGTTTTAGGATGTTAATTTCATCATTTCCATGTTATTTTCTTTAGATCCACACCATGCTAAGTCCATTTTATATATGAATCACCTTAGGATCTGATCTAGATAATTTAAATGGTTAATTTTATGATTTTTCTCAAGATTATGCAAGTTAGATCCGTTTTTATGTTCATATGATTCACTTATCATGTTTTGGGAAATTTATGTGTTTTGATGGAAATTGTTAGATTGATGATATTGTTGGTTGCATAACATGTTTGTGATTGCGTTTGGATGAATCGGATAAGCTGGTTTCGTCGGATTCGTCGTTTGGCGAAGTTTTTGTCGAAATCGGAGTCGAAGTGGAGATGTGCAGGTTTCTGGTCGTCCTGGAGTTGGTCGGGTCGGTCTGGAATGAGGTGGTCGGTCATAGTATGGCTTGGGAAGCAAGTCAGGGAGCTGGTCGGTTTAAGCTGGTCGGTCCAGAAAGAGCAGAATTGTTTCTGGTCGGTTTCAGATGGTGGCATTCTGGTTGGTTTTTACTGGAAGCAAATCCTGGCCGCTCTGAAGGAGCTGGTCGGTCAGGTGGAGCAAAATCTGGTCGGTCTTGACGGGGTCGATCCAAAGCTGGTCGGTCCCAAGGAGGTCGAGTCGATCCAAAGCTGCAAGGAGGTCGAGTCGATCCAAAGCTGCATGGAGGCGGGTCGTTCTGGAGCAAGGCTGGTCGGTTTTTGGCGGGTCGTTCTGGAGCAAGGCTGGTCGGTTTTTGGCTGGTCATTCTGGAGCAAGGTTCTGGTCGGTTTTGGCAGGGTCGTTTTCTGAAAAAGTACGTTTTCGGGTACGACTCGGGTACGAACCAAAAAGGTCTGAAAAAATATTTTTTGGGGGCAACCCCCCGAACCCTAGCCGCAGCGCAGTGATGTGTTTTGGTTCGGTGATGGCGTGACTTCGAGGTGATTCAAGTAGGAAGACTCGAAGTGATGAATGTGTTCGTTGATCAAGGTGGAACAACGAATGCGGGGACAACTCAAAGGTCGTGAGTTGGTGGATAATGGCTGCTCGAGAAGGTTGCTTGAGCTATGAAACATCGTCAAGGTTGGACGATTAGAGATGCGAAGGCCGAGAAGTCATCGTTGTCGTAAGTTCTAGCAGGCTCAAAGCAGGGGTACGATGGGTATCGTTGAAAGGCCCAAAAGACCGGTTGTTGGTCGAGTACCCTGGGTCTTTCTAGTTGGGGAAAGGCCTAGTGTCAAGGTTGGACATTGCCAAGGTTGGGCATATGGAGTTCATGCTAGAACTGGGGTTATCATTAGCCCTTGACATATGGCAAGGTTGGCCATCATACGATAATGATGGTTTCGAAGCAGGATTGGCGGTGATAGCCAGAGTCGGTTATGGATGATTGTTTGTTCTGTTTGTACTATCTCACATAGATTATCCAAAGTCGAGGGAGATGTTCTTTGAGTGCTTAAGTGATATTGGTTTAGGCCTCTGGCGAGGGTACTTGAGGAATGTTAAACTCGATTAGGGTTGTCTGTGTGAGACTTATATAATCTGGATATTATGTGTGTTCTCTATGATTGAATGGGTGTTCTGGTTTCTATGGATGAATGGTTGAAATGCTTGGTGTAAAGGCTATCACTGTCCGATGTGGGGAAGATAAGGTTGAGTTCTTCTCTGGTGATGTGGGTAGATAAGTTTTTCATTTACCCATTCTCATATGCTTTCTTGTTGAAGTTTGTTAGCTGTATTATCGCTCACTAAGACTATTGTCTGACTCAAGGTTTTATGTCTCCTCTTATTACCTTGGGCTATTCATCCGGTTGTGGATGGGCAGACTAAGTAGCAGGTTACAGGTAATGGAGCTTAGTGATACGAGGAAGCTGAGCGATGACGAGCAGGAGGCTGGCGTACCAGTTTTATTCTATCTAGTATTTCTGTTTCCGCTGTTTGAGTTGCTTGAGAGTTGTAGTGAGGCCTTATGTACAAACTTGGATATCAGTTGGATAATCTTTCTGGATGTTGAAAGAGTTTCAAAAATTTTGCTATATGATACCTCATTACTATCACCTGTTGTATATGTTCTATTATATTTTATCCTTGCGCTGTGAGTTCTACGACAGGTTTCGATGTGTTCACTTACTATGATGATCGTCCATAGCAGCCTGGCACGCCTTTCAGCGCATTATTCCTCTTGTTTAGTGCGGGGGTTATGGGCGGTCGTCACAGCTTCTATCTTGCTTTTGAGTTGAAAGAGATGACGGCTAGGTTTAGATGAGAGTGAATAATAGAATTAGGTTTTAGGTTTAGGGTCCTTATATAGTTGTAGAGAGTGTTTAGGACCATTAGATTAACCATGAGCCATCAGATTCAATCCGATGCCACATCTGCCTTAGAGCGAATCGACCCACGGGTTGACAGCCAAACACCCTGAATCAACCCCTAGTCGACCCAACAAGGCTCGGGTCGACCTCAAAAATGGGCCGGTTCGGTTATTCCCCCTCTCGATTCGCTGTTTTGAACTTTTTTGCATATTTGTTTATTTAATTTTTATATGTATCTATATATATATTTTTCTCATATGCATACAAACTTCAAGGCTTAATAACTTCTTCATAAGGTATCTGTTTTATGCAAACCAAATGTCTATCTTGACCAAAATTTTGAGACGAACGTAATAGCGCAACCCATTTCACTTAATTCTTCTTCTAAAAATTAAGTGTCTTGAATTTGTTAATTTTAATATTCTCAGAAAATTCAGGGTGTTACATTCTCCCCTCCTTAAAGGATTTCGTCCCCGAAATCTTCAAGTTAAGAAGAATGCATCCTAACATCCAATCATCCATCTACTCATCCATCATCCACAAGCATCCATTGTCCTTAAAAGACTTCTAATGCCATATGAATATATGCAGAGTGTGTGTATATGTCTCTTATCTAGTGCAAAATTAGGCGGTCTACTGATCCAGTTGACCTCCTTAATGCGAATCATGAGAGTGTCATGCGTCCAATATGTATGCAAATATCCCTAATCATGTAAATACTATATGTGTGCATATTCACTCATCCATATGCAACATCCATATGATAACACATCAAGTTTCAATCCGTATACAAATACATTCATATGCATATGCAATATGAAAGTGACTGAGCCGATCTAGTGCCTAATGTTCGTATATGCATCCACGAGCAACCACTAGCAAACACTTGCAACCACTTGCAACCATCAATCATAACATGTCTCAAACACATGTTTTCATCCATTGGCTTCTACCTAAGGATCGAGTATAGGACCGAGAGGACATACTTAAAAGATAAAGACTAGCATGCAAATAAATATTACAGAAAAAGGAGGAATCAAGGATATACCCTCAAAAAGGGTATGATGCACGTATCTAGTCTTCAGTCTTCTAAGTCGCATCTTCTTTGAGCTTCACTCCACTATACCTTAACTGATTTAACTTCATGATTGTGAAGCTTCTTGACCTCCATTTCCAAAACCCACTAGTAAAGATAGGACCTCGATCATTTACTATGCTAGAGGGTATCCAATGTTGTCGAACTATCTTTCCAAGATAAATAGAAGTTAACCATGATACCAAGTGTATATACTAAGATGATTAGAGGTCTCTCCTCTACTTAGCTTATCCATCATGTCATAAATCTGAGGGTCTAAAGCTAAAGGTTACTATGTACTTTTTACCTCTCTTAAGGTCAGTCATACTTTAGACGCCTGCCACAACCATTTATTTCTCATGCAAACCATCCTAGTCAAACTCGACATCCCTCAAGTACAAGTCCCATAGGCCTAAACCAATATCAGACAAGCACCCAAGGAATACCTCCTCCGAATTTGGATGGTTTATGTGAGATGATACTAGCAAAACAACCAAACAATTGAGCACTTAACCGACTCTGGCTATCTTCGCCAATCTTGCTCCAAAACTATCGTCGATCGCATAACTGGCTTTTCATTGTCAACTAGATATATGCGGAAGTCTATCTCGAGTTTAAGGGGGAAAACCCCTAACCTAATCAAAACATCCACGTACTCATGGACTACTCCAACGGATCGAAAATCGTCGTTAATACATAAAGTGATTCTAGGTAGCTAAGACAAACTGATCCCTTAGGATCGCACGAAATCTCGAGGGTATTCCCGAGGCAAGTCGAAAGTCTAACTACCCTCCTTTCACAATTACTAGCTAACCAATCCATGCCTAGAATCAACCCATGGCCCATGAAACCCGCAAACATATGCATCTCAAATCCTTACAAACCAAAGATAAATGAGCCGAACCACAAATTGGATTTGAGAAAATAATAGGATCCTCTATTATACAAGTACTAAGGTGTAGAGAACCTATGGAAGCAGATATATACGATTGTGAAGCGCTAAAATCAGAAGAGTACTAACATGAGGATCAACAAAAAAAACTAACCTTTTTCAATCGAAGCTTCTCTACCTCTCTCTTAGGTACGCTGGCGGTGAAAGCATGTATTTTCCCTCCTGAAAATCCTGTCATTTGTTCTTGCCCTTGTCCTTAATTATACGACCCATTATACCATAATAAAGATACTTCCTCGTGTCTTAGGTTATACTATTCTTTCCTCCCCTCCTTTGTGAACCAAGTCTATATCCATGAGTTCCTCGTCCTTGGGTTGTGCTCCTTAGCCACACTCCCTCATGCTCATCTTTGCCATCCTTGTGTAACTTGTTGACAGGTCTCTTGAAAGCTGCCTCCATCGCATGGAAAATCCTATAAAGCTCGAAAGAAAATTAGCCGTAGGTGAAACTACTGCGGCTATAGATGGAAGTTGGGCACTTATTTGCCCTTTGACAAGCGTCGTAGTCTCGTCGACCCTACGGAACCATGCTGCGATGAGGTTACCTCCCAGAAAGCCAGGAGCCCCGGAGACTCAGGAAAGAAGGAAACAAGGATTCAAACAGAGGATCAAAAAGATAATGCATATGGCTATGGGGAATATGCCTTTGAAACAAAACTTCTCTTTTGAAAATGCTTCTTTTAAAATCGTTTTAAAAATAATTTTTCAAAACTTTTATCTGATCTGGTAACCTTAAGCTCTAATACCAAGTGAAACACCCCACCTCCGTTAAGGTCACTCGCAAAAGGAATGCCTTAACTTCGGTGGAGCATTATAGGTAAAAGATGCAGATAAATTACAAGACAGGCAAATAAAACAACGGAAAATAAAGTCATTTTAATAACAATGTGGTTCAGTCAAGCTTTTACAACAGTTGTCTCAATCATACTAAAAGTAATACATAGAACTTCTATCTTGATTTAAAAACTTCCAAGTATAAAAGATGCATAAAAATAACAATGATATTCCCCAATAAAGCATGAACCAGCCATAGCAGTAGAAGAAAGAGAGTCCAAAGAAATATACCAACTAATCTTCAAGCTTGGAAAGAGAACAGGTCCAAGCTAGGCCGAGCTATTCCCTCCCTGACTACCTGGGGAGGGGACGGAAGAAAAGAGGCGAAAAACAAACTAGGTCAGACATAAGTCTGGTAAGTCCAGTGATCATTCAGCATGCAAACAAGATAAAGGATCATGATATGAATAAACTGAAAATAGGACAATACCATAAAAACAAGATAAGTAAATACAAGATAGGTGCAAGGTGAACTGAATGCTCTTCTACTTTTTCTCTGCTTCGCTACTACTCTGTTAATCTGATTTTTATATTTATCTCTGCACCACCTAACTAGTGTCCCAACTAGTAATCTGTATAAAATGATAATCGTGATCCCAACCCCCGTAATTGTGGTAGCCTTCAAGTGTACATCTATCGTGAGGATTCCACCTCAATCAACCTAATTGCCATGAACATGTTAGATGTACTCTTACTACCCTATCGATCGGCTCCCTACTTGTATTCATGTTCCATGTGTCTATGTCAATCGGCCCTCTCTTGCGTGTAGATACCCTGTGTTGGTCCCACCATAAGGTGTATCTATCCTTATTATAGCGACCCGACACGATTCAAGATGCACAGTGTATAACTACTGGTACCCAGTGCCCGCTTTTTCCCACTCCGGCGTACGTGCACGCCCGTAAACTGTCGGAACCTACACTGACGTACCCCCTGCCGCTGCTTTGACCGCTTATAATCAGCCTAGTAATCGTGCCCCACCCTCCCTAGTTCAGGGCACCATGATACATCTATGTGGGTAACTGCTGAAATGGATCCCCGTTACTAGGGTTTCCTTATTGGTTAAGTTTGTGGGCCTTTATATACAAATATTACCCACCTACACGAAATGTACTTAACCCTCCCACCGGTTCTAGCATGTTTACTTAATGGTTAAGTTTGTGGGCCTATATGTACTAATATTACCCACCTACATGAGATGTACTTAACCCTCCCATCGATTCAAGTATGTTTATTTAACAGTTAAGTTTTGTGGGCCTATATGTACTAATATTACCCACCAACCCGATATGTACTTAACCCTTCCACATATTATGTCATATTGGTTAAGTGTGGTCCATCCATGTTAACTTAATCCAGCCATTCATCGTCTCATGTTGGTTAAGTGTTCCTTATGAACTTGACCCTCCTTACTTATCATGTTGGATTGGTTAAGGGTTTCCTATAAACTTAACCCCGTTCGTTCATCAAGTTATATTGGTCAAGTGTTTTATTAACTTAACCCCACGTATTCATCTTGTTGTATTGGTTAAGTGTCATCAATCAATTTAAGTTAACTTAACCCACCTACGTGTCATATTACTTTGGTTAAGTGTTGCCTTCTTGTGTTAACTTACCCTACCACAAATCAAGTTATATTGGTTAAGTGTTGCCCTCTTGTTTTTACTTAACCTTACCACAAATCAAGTTATATTGGTTAAGTGTTGCCCTCTTGTTTTTACTTAACCTTACCACAAATCAAGTTATATTGGTTAAATGTTTTTTATTACTTAACCCTACCCATTCATCATGCTATACTGGTTAAGTGTTTCCTATTAACTCAACCCTAGCCATTCATCTTGTTATAACGGCTAAGTGTTCTAAGTTTACTTAACCCCACCTTCTAGTCTAGTTAACATGTTAAATTGGTAAAGTGTTCTAAATTTACTTAACCTCACCACTTGTCTAATTAACATGTTATAATGGTTAAGTGTTCTAAACTTACTTAACCTCACCACTTGTCTAATTAACATGTTATAACGGTTAAGTATTCTGAATTTACTTAACCTTACCCATCAGTTTAGTTAATATGTTGAATTGGTAAAGTGTTTCCTTAATTGACTTGACCCTACCAATCTTGACTTAGCTTTATTAAAGCACCAACCACTCACATTAGACAGGTATTGTTGTGGTCAATGGATGTGCCGGTCGGTTCCGAGCAGTTTTACACCACAACTCAGTCTAACCTCGGGTCCTTTTTGGGCTCAATGCACTAACCACCCACATTAGATAGGTATTGTTGTGGTCACTAGATGTGCCGGTCGGTTCTGGGCAGTTTTACACCACAACTCAGTCTAACCCCGGTTAGGCATATTCGTCTTTTGCTAAATTTACATGTTTGTCATTTATGTCAAGTATACATGTAAATTTTCTTCAAATGTTTTCATGTCACATTATTTTAATTATGTTCATAACCAATGGTATATAAATTATACCATTTCATGGCCTTAACCATTTACATGGTTATGGGCCCACCTACATCATTAAATGTTATAATTTAATGTCCATCCCAACATTACCCTCGTTTATACGTTCGCATCAATCACATAAAGTAATTAAGCCCGTAAATTAGCCTAATTTATAAACAAGAGGTAAAAGAAGGTAACGTGCCTAATAAATCCAACCAAACATATGCCATGTAATGTTGACATAGAACATCATTCATTTCAACTAACATGTCTCATGAACTTGCATATGAATTGGAATAAATAATCACAAGCCTAAACATGTTAATTTGTTGATCTAGGCATATGTAAACATAACTTGGTTTATAAACTTGCATATGTCATAATCATGACATGTACATTACCAAATCATGTATAAGTTTAAGTTTAACATGTAGATGTGAACTAGATCTAACAATAATGATCATATGAACTTGCATGAATGTAACATCCCAAATTTTCTGTTGACATTAAATTAACAAATTAAAATATACTTAATTCAAAATGAAAGAATTAAGGGAAACGTGTTACGCCCTTGCGTTCGACTCGGAATCCGGCTTGAGATAGAGTCCGAGTTTGCGTAAATCGGACTTCGTATGAAGGAGTTATAACCATCCGAAGTTTCAGAATTCAATTTAAAATCCAAACAGTTCAAATTCAGTTCAAAAATTCGAAAAAACAGACCCAAACTGGGCTGGGCGAGAAAATTCTCGCCTAGGAACCAGGTCGACCAAGGGGTCGACCTGGGTACCCAGGTCGACCAGGGGGGTCAACCTGGGGGTCGACCTGGTCAGGCCCCGGCTGGCCTAGTCGGGTTCTGGTTGAACTCCTAAGCTCTGGTGTATCACTAGGGACGATTTGTCACTTTCTGATTGGCTCCTCTTGGTGTGTATGGTCTGGATTCACTCTATGATCATCTGACGGCTCAAATCAATCTGAAATTCTATAAATACAACCCAACACTCAACCTAAATTCACACAAATAAAATAGAACTAGAGCCGTCGTGCTGCTGGGAGGAAACTAAGAGTAGCCATCAGTTAGAGAAAGCTTAGAGACGAGCAAAACTAAAGTAAAAACAAGATTCAAACAACGTTTAACTACCCAAAGGAAAGCATTGCAAATTCAGAACTCAGAAATCAGAAAACAAGACCGTCATTTGTTGTAAGTATAGTGATTTTTCCGATGAGAATAAAATTAAGACTTGATTCGATGTAAAATGGAAATGGAATTGTGCTATTGTATGACGACGATGCTAGTTCATATCTGTGTATTGCAATGATTGTATTATGAATGGTATTGGGATGTTTGTGGTATAATTGACTTGATGTTGGTCCTATTGTACATTGAGAATGAAAGCAACATCACATACAAGTATATGGTTAATGTTAGAATTTATACCTACATGTTTATATGTTTAACATAGGTTGTATACATTTTTCTAAGTCTAAGTTAAGACTCATGTACACATGTTCTATGTTAAGACCATTATGCCTACATGATTAAATCCCATGTTAATGTTCTTATGTTCTTTGCAAGTTATTAATTGGGTCTATGCCAAGTACCATTCAGTTTCACACGATTATTACAAGTTTCATGTTATAATAGGATACATGATTTGATCTAGTTCACGCTTTTGGGTTAATGTCAAAAATAAACATTTGTATGACATGTAATAACCTTGTCACATGCTAGTTTGTGTTTGATGTTATGCCTAGATAAAAATATGTTTAGGCTTATATTTTGTGCAAGTCTAAATTATGCCATTTCATGTGACACCTATTTAGTTAGATTCTTATTTGAATGCAAGTTCACATGACAAGTTGAAACCCATGATTTATGTTAATTAGATCGCAAAGTTGCAAGTTCATATGTCACACACCCTTTATGTTATTTAGAATATTTCATGTTCTTGGCTTTCCCTTCTATGTTTATAAGTCTGGCTGAAATATCTAGCCCAACATTCATTATAATCTTGCGAACGTACAAACGGGGTAATATCGTTGGGATTAAACATGGAAATATATGAAATTGGCATGTTTGTCACATGCCAAAAAATGGTGGCACTTAAATGGTATAGGTTCTTATACAAAAAAATGATGAACTTGGAAAGTGGGCCATAACATTTAATTGTTAACAAATTTACATATAACAAGTAAAAGAGACAAATATGTAAATTTAGAAAATACGAGTATGCTTAACTCGAGGTTGGATTGAGTTGTGGTGTAAACCTGCCCGGACCCGCCCGGCTGTCCAGTAATAACAAAAATACCTATCCAATGTGGGTGGTTAAGCATTGAGCCCAATAAGGACCCGAGGTTAGACTGAGTTACGGTGTAAACCTGCCCGGAACCGACCGGCACATCCAGTAACCGTAACAATACATGTCTAATGTGAGTGGTCGGTGCTTTAACTAATTAAGGCTAAGGACAAACAAGTCAGGATGGTTGTTTGCGAACAAATTATGCAGTTGTAAACAACTGTAAAATCCGTTCGGCTTTCCTAAACAACAAGGATTGTTGTAGAGGGTGTCGAACTCTGGGACCAAATTATTTTATTAATAAATCCAATCAAGTTATCCCTAACTTTTGATTGGTAGGAAAACAAAGAAACTAGCAGAAATTAAATAAAAGAGAGTTTTAACACTAAGTGAAAGCAATTAGGGGATAATGACATAGATCAGATTCATAATCATCAATAGCCAAAAGATTAATCAGATCTAATACATGTTTCTGTCACAAACATGAATCAACGATAATAGGTTTTTAGAAACAAATATGTAAATAACGACAAGCATAGCCTATGCAGGAGCTCAGCTCTACAACCATAGACTATCAGGACAGATTTACTAATTAATTTTTAAAACCCTAAAATTAGATCTAGATCTGGTAAACGTTAGATCGAACACGAATATACCCTGTGAAGGAGCATAGCTCTTAAACGACACAGGATATTAAGGTTCAGATCTAACCCTAGTTCAGATCTAGATCTATATACATGAATTCCTCATCCTTTGGCTATGTGATTCATATTGAATCATACTATCAGCGTCATCACCCCCTAATCAAAGGGGATTAGCTAGACATAGCTAAAGAAGAAGAAAAACAGAAATTAAATAACAAGAACATAAATAAAACTAAAACTAAATAGAAAAGAGGAAGAAGAATGATTTTATTCCAAGAAGAGAATTACAGAATAAAACCCAATGTGTTTTTCAATGAATGAGATACAAGGTATTTATAGCTGATATGACAAAGGCTAGCTAGCTAATTACATAATGTGGGACTAAAGAAATAACCCAAATAACACATAAGCTAGTGTGAACGCAGCTTTAGAGTGAGTGGTCTAGCAAATAGGCTAGTGTGAACGCAACATGAGTAAGAAGCCTTCCAAATGAGCTAATGTGAATGCAGTTTGAGTCTTTATTGAGCCAAATCTTCTTAACTGAAATATAATTGCAACCGTTCTTCAAGCTTTAGACTCTTCAAGCTTTAGCAATTTTAAACTTCACTCTTTTTTAAGCAAATTCTTCATGCTTTTATCCATCAAATGCTCTAAACCATGCTTCTTGTCAACAATCTGAAAATACAGCTATAAATACAAAGTATCAATTATTTTAAAGGGAAAATAAGATAAATAAGCGGATAAAATATACACATTTATGTGTATATCACTTACCCCCACACTTATCTTTTTATTCGTCCTCGAATAAACTAAACTAAGATATGTCACACTTTCGTAGGAAACACGATTGCATTTAGCGTATGCAACAAGCCGTTAAACCTCTGGGTGTCCCCAGTAGGACGAGTGTTGTCTCGTGAGGGTTTTCAGCGGATACTACCCACAAAATCCAAAGCGTCTTATGTACGCGGATTAATCAAACAATATATTTAAGGTCTTTCACATTCCAAGGATTTCACCTAACTTCAACAATAACGGTTTAGTCCCAATTTGTCCATCCCATAATTGGTGCAAAAATGAATAAAAAATTTCAAGCTGAATCGTAATTCCTTGATAACACTGTAATTGTCTTGAAGGTTAAGAGCGTGGTGTCAACCAAAGTTCTACACATCGACAATGTACACCCAATCATTTATTTAACCTTTTTTTTTTTTTTTTTTTTTTTTTTTTGAATAATTCTGCACCAGTGTAAGTGCAATGTATTGGATGTGAGTTATGCATAGATGAAGGAAAATTTTGTAAGTTCTAAATATATTATAGATATGAGGGCAAGTGTATTAGTTGAACTTCAAGCTACAAAAGATAAAGTAATACTAAGGCACATATAGACATTTTGTTTCCTTTCATCTCTTCTACTACAATCCTCGCTTCCAAGTACGGTATGATGGATGTGGATGGAATGGAAATGAATGCTTTATAGTCAAGAGTGACGAATGACTATCTTATTCTGAGAGACTCTCTCTTTTTTCATATATATTTTTTCTTTTTTTTTTTCTTTTTTTTTCTTTCTTCTTCTTTTTTCTTTTTTTTTCAACATTTTTTTTTTCATATTTGCATAATGAATGATGAGTGGAAATGGAATGGAATGACACCGTATTTTATTTCATTTGATTCCTCCTCTACTAAACGAATCATAACCAACACTTCATGAAAGGAAAGTTTTGTGCCCTAGTTACTCTATTTCTATAACCATGGTTCAACACGCAAGTCTGGATTGATGTTATATGAAAAGCTGAAAGGAAAGATAAACAAAGTTTCATAAGATAGATAACCCATATAAAATAAGATGTGGTATATGGTTATCCTACCTTAAAACAAGTACGGAGTGGGTGGTGTAATATTGGTATAAAAAGTGACGTTTTTGACCTTTAAACAAAGGTTCTTGAGTATACCAATATAAGATAAACTTGTCGAAACATGGATGTAAATCGACTAAAACTTGGGTTTGAATAATGTGGGGTATCGAAGAAGAACGCTACAATGAGTCATTTCTCCTTAACTGGGCCAAGTGGATTTTAGAACTTACGATTTTGAAAATTTGACTAGAAAAGAAAATATTATGCATGAAAACGAACTCAGAAAATCCAACAAATGTAGGTGCAAAATCCTTTTATTTCATGATTTTTTTTTTGATTATTTTTACTTGCACATTCTAACATGTATAACAAAGGTTGACACGCTTACTCCAGAACACGACTAACGTCTGCACAGTCTCAAGCTAGCATCTTAAAAAGACACATTACGATTCAATGAATAAATAATGTTCATTCCCATCACCCAACAATTCAACTTATCAAACAAGAACCAAGGTGTTATTTATGAATTTAAGTTAATCCTTGTTCAATGAATGACCTACTTCATAAAATTTGATTGCTGATGTAATGTAAATTCCCCCCCACACTTGAGTGTGACTGTGTCCTCACAGTCTTAATCAGACATATCTTAGTGAAAGGGAAAAACAAATAAGAGAATATTTACATATGTACAAAAGAGGGTTAGTGCGTCTTACCGGATGTAATGTGGCTCATGGAGGACCATGAGCTCTTCCTCTTGGTTGGGTATTGGTTCCAAGTAAGGTTTAAGGCGTTGACCATTGACCTTAAAGGATGATCCATCAGTTGGATTCTCAATTTCTACCGCACCATACGGAAAAACAGTCCGTACAGTATAAGGTCCTGTCCATCTAGATTTTAGCTTACCCGGAAATAGATGCAGTTTTGAGTCATACAACAGAACTTTTTGACCTGGCATGAAAGTTTTACGTAAAATTGATTTATCATGAAAAACTTTTGTTCTGTCCTTGTAAATTCGTTCATTTTCATAGGCATCATTTCGAATTTCATCAAGTTCATTAAGTTGAAGCTTCCTATGTTCTCCTGCTTGCTCTAAATCAAGATTCAAAGTTTTTATTGCCCATAACGCCCTATGTTCTAGTTCAACTGGCAAGTGACATGGTTTACCAAAAATCAACCGATAAGGGGACATACCTAAGTTTGTTTTAAAAGCAGTGCGGTAAGCCCAAAGAGCGTCGGTTAACTTTAGGGACCAATCTTTACGATTTCGATTCACAGTTTTCTCAAGAATTTGTTTAATTTGCCTATTCGATACTTCAACCTGCCCACAAGTTTGAGGATGGTAAGGAGTGGATAACTTATGGGTTATCGAATACTTTCTCATCAGAGCTTCAAAAGAACGATTACAGAAGTGGGTACCATTATCACTGATTATTGTGCGAGGTGTGCCAAACCTAGCAAAGATGTTTTCTTTCAAGAAGCGCACAACAACCTTGTTATCGTTTGTTTTGCATGGTACAGCTTCGATCCATTTGGAAACATAATCAACAGCTAAGAGAATGTAAAGATTCCCAAAAGAATTAGGGAAGGGTCCCATGAAGTCTATACCCCACACATCAAAAATTTCAACCTCTAGAATGGGGTTTAGGGGCATCATATTCCGTTTAGAAATTTTCCCCAAGAATTGACATCGATCACAAGTTTTGCAAAATTCGTACGCGTCTTTGAAAAGGTTGGGCCAATAGAAACCCGATTGGAGAACCTTTTCGGCTGTCTTTTTGGGACCGAAGTGACCACCGCATGCTTGGTCATGACAGAAAGAGAGGACACTGTGAATTTCAGTGTTAGGAACACATCTTCGAATGATTTGGTCGGGACAATACTTGAAAAGATAGGGGTCGTCCCAATAAAAATGTTTCACTTGAGAAAAGAATTTGTGTTTATCCTGCTTAGACCAAAAAGAAGGGGTCTGCTTGGTGACTAAGTAGTTAACAATGTCAGCAAACCAAGGATCAGTGGATAGAGAAAACAGCTGTTCATCGGGGAAATTCTCGTTGATCGGAAGAGAAGAAGACTGGGCATTTGGAAGACGAGACAAGTGGTCCGCAATAACGTTGTCGGATCCTTTTTTATCCTTAATGGTAAGGTCAAATTCTTGAAGTAGAAGGATCCAACGAATGAGACGAGCCTTAGCATCCTTTTTAGAGAAAAGGTACCTAAGTGCAGAATGATCGGTATAAATCGTGATGTGTGAGCCAACTAGATAAGGCCTGAATTTTTCTAGAGCAAAAACAACTGCCAAAAGTTCTTTTTCAGTGGTCGTATAATTGATTTGAGCATCGTTCAAAGTCTTACTCGCATAGTAAATGACGTGAAGAATCTTATCGATACGTTGTCCTAGGACAGCGCCAACAGCAAAATTCGAGGCATCACACATGATTTCAAAAGGCAGCTTCCAGTTGGGAGAGCAAATGATAGGAGTAGAGACAAGTTCATTTTTAAGATGCTCAAAAGATGAAATGCACTCAGAATTGAAGTCGAAAGGAACATCCTTACCAAGAAGGTTAGTCAGAGGTCGAGTGATTTTGCTGAAATCCTTTATGAAGCGACGATAGAAGCCAGCATGACCTAAAAAGGATCGGATGTCCTTAACTGATTTGGGAATGGGAAGATTTGAAATAACTTCAATTTTGGCTTTGTCTACTTCAATTCCTTTGTTAGAGATGACATGTCCCAAAACAATGCCATGTTTAACCATGAAGTGACACTTTTCCCAATTAAGCGTTAAGTGTTTCTCTTTACAGCGATTAAGAACAAGATCGAGATGATGTAAACACTCAGAGTAAGAATCACCAAATATGGAAAAATCATCCATGAACACTTCCAAAAATCGCTCGATCATATCAGAAAAAATGCTAATCATGCACCTCTGAAAGGTTGCAGGTGCATTACAGAGACCAAAAGGCATACGTCGGTACGCAAATGTACCAAACGGACAAGTGAAAGTGGTTTTCTCTTGGTCCTCAGGAGCGATAGGGATTTGATTATAGCCCGAGTACCCATCAAGGAAACAGTAGTACTCATGACCAGCTAGTCGTTCTAACATTTGATCGATAAATGGCAGAGGGAAATGATCCTTACGTGTTGCAGCATTAAGTTTCCTATAGTCAATGCAAACACGCCAACCGGTCTGGGTGCGGGTTGGGATAAGCTCGTTAGCTTCATTTTGGATCACGGTAATCCCTGATTTCTTAGGTACGACATGAATCGGACTAACCCATTGACTATCAGAAATCGGGTAGATGATTCCATTGTCAAGGCATTTAAGGATTTCAGCACGAACTGCTTCTTTCATGATAGGGTTTAGTCGACGTTGGGGATCACGAGTGGGTTTGGCATCATCTATAAGGTGGATTCGATGTTGGACAATCAAAGGACTAATCCCCTTAATATCAGCCATGGACCAACCAATTGCCTCCTTATTTTTCTTAAGAATGGGAAGGAGCAATTGTTCCTGCTCTAAAGTAAGGTCAGAAGCGATGATGACAGGAAAAGTTTCATTGTCTCCTAAGTAAGCGTACTTAAGATGACTGGGCAACACTTTGAGGTCAGATTCTGGGGGCGACTCAACCGAAGAAATTGGTTGAGGGATAGACTCATTTGTGAGAGGCTCGACAGGAATCGAATCAGAGACATTTTCGGGAGTATCTTGAAACAAAGTTTCGTAATCTGATTCAATTTCGTTATTCAGATGGTCGAGCTCAGATTCATTATCGTGGACAGCATGAATTTCAGAAAACTGGTCCACATAAGAGTTAGGAGAGTTTTCAGTTCTGAAAATGTTTAGCTCGACAGTCATGTTACCGAAAGAAAGTTTCATAGACCCATTTCTACAGTTGATGAGAGCATTAGAGGTGGCTAAGAAGGGTCGTCCTAGAATCAAAGGGATTTGGTTTGCAGGATTGCTTACCTGTTGAGTTTCTAGGACAATGAAGTCAACTGGAAAGATGAATTCTCCTATTTTGATCAAAACATCCTCGATTTCGCCCACAGGTTTCTTAATTGAACGGTCGGCAAGCTGAAGAGTAACCTTGGTGGGTTTCAGTTCTCCTAGCCCTAATTGGCGATAGACGGAATATGGAAGCAAATTAACACTAGCACCTAAGTCTAGCAAGCATCTATCGATTTTCTTGTCCCCAATAGTGCATGATATTGTGGGGCAGCCAGGATCTTTGTATTTCACTGGCATAGATTGGGACAAGACTTCGCTTAGAGTCGCCGCTAGAAACACTTTCTTAGGTACATGTGTATGACGTTTCTGGGTGCACATATCTTTTAGAAATTTAGCGTACTGTGGAACTTGTTGTATAATATCTAAAAGAGGAATGTTCACTTTAACTTGCTTAAAGATTTCAAGGATCTTTTCTACCTGGTCCGTCTTTTTTCTAGGTCGGAGTCTATGAGGAAATGGAGCAGACAACTCAGTAGGTCGAGCTACTTGAGTTTGAGGATGGGCCTGATTAGAATTAGGCTCGATGTTTTGATCCGAGATGGTCGAATTTTCTGTTGGGTTTTGAATATCGTCTGGTAAATCATTTGGGTCGACCACATGGTTGTCAATCTTCTTGCCAGATCTAAGAGTCGTGACAGCATTCAATTGACTAACGTTCGAGTCTTGAATGATGTGAATTTGGTTAGGGTTTGAAGTCTGTCCTCTAGGGTTTTGGATGGGTTGACTTGGAAACGTACCCTTTTCCCTTTCACTTAATCTAGTGTTAAGTTGAGACATTTGTTTTTGAAGTTCACTCATTTGTTGAGTCGTGGTTTGCATGTGTGAAGTCAGTAAGTTTTGAAGATTGGTATTGGATTGGACATTTTGAGTTGTTGCTTTACCCAATTCTTCGAGAGTTTTCTCAAGTGATGTCAATCGTTTATCATCTTGGGGAACAAAAGATTGTTGCGCTTGATTTTGAGGGGTTGGCGCAGGATTTTGGAATTGACTTTGTTGAAAGGGAGGATTCGAGGTATTATTCGAAAATGGTTGAAAAGGAGGTCGAACCAAATTCGTAGTTGCATTGTTTTGGGCCCAAGAGAAGTTAGGATGGTTTCTCCAACCTGGATTGTAAGTTGGGGAGAATGGATCGTTCCTAACTTTATTAAATGCGTTGAGTTGTTCTAACGAATGTGGGCATTGGTCAGCAATGTGGTTAGGATCGTTACATTTGTAACATGAGGGCTGAGACGCTTGAGCTTGGTTTGCTTGAGTTGATGAAAGGACATTATCAAATTTGGTTAACATTGCGTCTATTTTCGCTTCTAAAGCCGTTGAGGATCCTACCGAATGAGCGTTTGATCGGGAATAAATTGATTTCTCATTAGATCTTTCCCATTGAGCTGATTTTTCGGCCAAATCTTCGAGAAATTTCCAAGCGGCATCGTGATGTTGGGCTAGAAAATTTCCTTGGCACATTGATTCGAGCATAGTTCGAGAGTTATTTTCTAGTCCATCGTATAAAATTTGACAAAGAGTCCATTTTTCGAAATTATGATGTGGACATTTGACTAGAAGCTCTTTGAATCTTTCAAAATATTTTGCAAAGGATTCACCCCCAAATTGATGAAAATTAATGATTTCAGTTCGAATTTTTGATGTTTTTTCCAAGGGGTAAAATTTCTTTAAGAAAACATTCACAAATTCAGTCCAAGTTCCAATCGTATTTGAAGGCAAGCTATACAACCATTTTTCAGCATAATCGGTAAGTGCAAATGGTATTAACCTAAGTTTGATTCCATCGTCACTTAGTTGTTGAAATTTCATGGTTGCACAAACTTGTTCAAATTTGGTTAAGAAAATATAAGGATCATCACGTTCAAGATTGCCAAATTTTGGAAGAGTATTTATGTGATTCGAATGAATTTCAAAATGGTTACCCGTTGGGGCGGGCAATATGATGCAGGAAGGAATAGAAACTCGCTCGGGAAAGTTTCTATCCATAAGAGTTCGAGGGGGATTTTCTTCGGCCATGGTGAAAGGGGTGTTTGTTCGAACTAGACGATTATCTGAGGGATCACGAGTCCAATGACGCATGCACTAGCGAGAAGAATAAGGGAAGATGAGGAAAAAAAAAAAAAATTGAGAAGCGAATTTTTTTTTTTTTTTTTTAGAGAAAAAGAATTAGACACAAAAGATTTTTTTTTTAAAAAAAAATGAACCTAATGCAATTTACAATTTCTAGAATTATATAATGACGGTTTGATTTATTTTAACAAAAGATTTCTCAGCCAGTTAACGGGCAGGAGTTATCGGTGCACCAGGAATCACCCTAGCAATGCAGCCGAAGGTTTAAGTACCTTCAGAGGAACAACCGATATAATATTTACGAATCACCGTAATATTTATAAACAGTTATTACTCTGCCGTAGTCTAGACACCGAGAAATAATCCGTTAGAACTAAACCGAATTGTCAAAATATAATATAGTCCTTAGAAAATAAAAACAAAGCTAAGATGAATGCAAGTTTTTTTTTTTTTAATCAATCACAGAATGAACATTCTCAGAACAGTCACAGAACAGGCAATTGCAAAAATAAATAAAAGAAATTTTACAAGCAAGCCGATGCCCTGCAGAAGATTTTTACAATCAATGTCTATATAATTTTTTTATTTGCAGCAGCGGTCCCTGTAGAGTTAGAAAATACTCACCTTGATCGGCAGTCCGTCCAGTGCAGTTGAGTCGCGCTAGCGCGTTCACACCCCACTTGGTGTGCAACCGCTCGAACACTGAATAGTCCGCTGCTTTTTATTGTTGTCGCCTCCTATTATTTGCTTGACTGCGCTGCGGCACGGGTTCGGGCTAGGAGCCCGAAAAAAATTTTTTTAGGCCTATCTCTAATTTCCACTGTACCTTCTTTTGAAAAATTTCGCCCTTTTTTTTTTTTTTTTTTTTTTTTTTAAAGAAAGAAAAGGGAAAATTTTTTATCCAAAAAGCTAAAAAGATTTAAAACAAAGCAGAGAAAGTGGACAGCCCACACATGCTAACCCCATACAAGCTAAGCCTATGAGCCCAGTAAACCCAAATAGATGATACAAATGATAAACCTATTTATCAGTACCCAAATTGCCAGTAACCCCAAACGTCGATATTTTTTTTCTTTTTGCAAATCGAAACTCGCGATCAAAAAAAAAAAAAAAAAAATAATCCACAACAACGTTCAATTTCGAAAATTTTAAAACTTGAATTTGGGATCGGAGGGCGTTGCGTGAGTGGTTTGTTGCGGATTTGAATAGCTTGGATCTGGCTTGGGAAGAACGGTTGTTCGATGATGAAGGAGTTAGGAAGGTGGAGGAGGTCCGATTTGGAAGAGAGGATGTCAGGCGATGTGAAGTTTTTGGAGTTGACTGTATGGTTTCAGGAGAGGAACACACTTTGTTTGGAGCTGATTGACGATGGGGGGTTTTGTTCGTCGAGTCTGATTTTGGGTTTAGTCTCGTGATAGAGGATTCATAAGCCGTTCGAAGGGTGGTGCGTATGAGTTTATCGATGTTGATGTTCTGAAACAGTCTGGCGATGAGTGTTTAAGGTTGAGGGGTTCGAGTGATGGTCCATAGACTGTTGGGTGAATTACAGTGACTTGGTGATATGGTTTGATGTCAGGTTTGTGGATTATTATCGGTGAGAAAAAATGGTTGAATTGGGTGGAGTGGAGCAACAAGTAATGAGGCGAGGTATCGCTGGTATGTAACTGGGTGGATATGGGATGGTTGAGGGGTTGAAATGCTGTGCGTTCTGGGTTGAATAAAGTGGCGGTTTTTGGTGGGGACAGTGGAAGAAAGTGGTGGAGTTGATCGGTTGTGATTGACACAGGTGGAGTGGTGAATATTGTTGGAAGGGATTTGTTGACAAAGATCAGAAAAAAAAATAGAACAGAAATCTTTGCAATATTTTTTTTTTCAGTAAACTTTGTATAAGAAGAAAAGGAGCTGAAAGGAAAGAAATTTACAGACTAGGAAGAGGAAAGTAATAAATTTTTTTTTGTTAATTTGTAAAAAAAAATGGAAGGCAATGAAGGAAAGAAATTAAACCAAAAATTACAATTTTTTTTTATAAATGACGGAAAACAAAAGGAAATAAATCAAAATAAAACTGAGAAGAACATTTTTGTGTTTTTTTAATTAAAAAAAAAAAATATATATAACCCGAAGGATTTAAAAATAAAAATTATTTGGTTCCCGGCAACGGCGCCAAAATTTGTTTGCGAACAAATTATGCAGTTGTAAACAACTGTAAAATCCGTTCGGCTTTCCTAAACAACAAGGATTGTTGTAGAGGGTGTCGAACTCTGGGACCAAATTATTTTATTAATAAATCCAATCAAGTTATCCCTAACTTTTGATTGGTAGGAAAACAAAGAAACTAGCAGAAATTAAATAAAAGAGAGTTTTAACACTAAGTGAAAGCAATTAGGGGATAATGACATAGATCAGATTCATAATCATCAATAGCCAAAAGATTAATCAGATCTAATACATGTTTCTGTCACAAACATGAATCAACGATAATAGGTTTTTAGAAACAAATATGTAAATAACGACAAGCATAGCCTATGCAGGAGCTCAGCTCTACAACCATAGACTATCAGGACAGATTTATTAATTAATTTTTAAAACCCTAAAATTAGATCTAGATCTGGTAAACGTTAGATCGAACACGAATATACCCTGTGAAGGAGCATAGCTCTTAAACGACACAGGATATTAAGGTTCAGATCTAACCCTAGTTCAGATCTAGATCTATATACATGAATTCCTCATCCTTTGGCTATGTGATTCATATTGAATCATACTATCAGCGTCATCACCCCCTAATCAAAGGGGATTAGCTAGACATAGCTAAAGAAGAAGAAAAACAGAAATTAAATAACAAGAACATAAATAAAACTAAAACTAAATAGAAAAGAGGAAGAAGAATGATTTTATTCCAAGAAGAGAATTACAGAATAAAACCCAATGTGTTTTTCAATGAATGAGATACAAGGTATTTATAGCTGATATGACAAAGGCTAGCTAGCTAATTACATAATGTGGGACTAAAGAAATAACCCAAATAACACATAAGCTAGTGTGAACGCAGCTTTAGAGTGAGTGGTCTAGCAAATAGGCTAGTGTGAACGCAACATGAGTAAGAAGCCTTCCAAATGAGCTAATGTGAATGCAGTTTGAGTCTTTATTGAGCCAAATCTTCTTAACTGAAATATAATTGCAACCGTTCTTCAAGCTTTAGACTCTTCAAGCTTTAGCAATTTTAAACTTCACTCTTTTTTAAGCAAATTCTTCATGCTTTTATCCATCAAATGCTCTAAACCATGCTTCTTGTCAACAATCTGAAAATACAGCTATAAATACAAAGTATCAATTATTTTAAAGGGAAAATAAGATAAATAAGCGGATAAAATATACACATTTATGTGTATATCAATGGTAGGGTTAAGTTAACTAAAACACTTAACCAATTCAACATGTTAATTAAACTGATGGGTGGGGTTAGGTAAATACAAATACTTAACCACTTAACATGTTTTACTAGGAAACCCTAGTAACAGGGACCCATTTCAGCGGTAACCCAATTAGGTATCATGGTATACTGAAACTAGGCAGGGTGGGGCACGATTACTGGGCTGATTGTAAGCGGTCAAAAGCGACGGCGGTTGGTGCATCAGTATGGGTTCTAACGGAGTGCGGGCATGCACACACTTCGGAGTAGACAAACAGGGCACTGGGCACCAGTAGTATAACCTATGTATTCTAGAATTGTGTCGGGCCGCCACCATGTGACTTGATACACCCCATGGTGGGACCAGCATAGGTATCTACAATCATTGGGGGCCGTATGACACATATGATTTTGCGAGTAGGAGCCGATCTTTAGAAAGGGGATCACTTCACCCCGAACATGGGGCGCCAATCGGAACAAATACAAGTAGGTGCAGAGATATAGTGTGGGGTGCGATAGTATATTCGGATCAAAACTGCTTTATCTTAATTTATGATACTTTCCTGTTTCCAGTTTATACCTATCATGCCCTTTTTCTTATTTTCATACTGAAGAGTCATTAGATTTACCAGGCTTTATGTCTGACTCTATTTTTCTTTCGTCTTCTTTCCTTCGGTTTCCTCTCCCCCCCAGGTCCATAGGGAGGAAACAACCCAGCTTAGTCAGACTCTTTGCAAGCTTCAAGATAGTAGATGTATGGTTTGGACTCTCTCTCTCCTTGGCTATGGCTTTTGGACACGTTCTATGGGGATTTATGCAATTTTAATTATGTTTTATGCTTCTTTATTTAATAATCAAGACAGAAATGATGATGTAATGTTTTGGACGTTATTGTGAGACAATTATGGAAATGTTTTGTATGAACACATATTTATGAAATGAAAATGTGTTTGTTTTCCGCTGCTTATGTCTATGTGTTTATATCTGTCTTGTGTTTTATCTGTGACTTTTACTTATAAACCTCCACCGAAGTTAAGGCATTCCCTTTGTGAGTGACCTTAAGGGAGGTGGGGTGTTTCACTTGGTATCAGAGCACAGGTTTACCAGACTAGATAAAAGTTTTTGAAACCATTTTCAAAAAGAAGTTTAAAGAAGCATTCTTTTTCCAGAAAAAACATTGTTTTTAAAAGGCATAATTCCCCAAAGCCATGTGCACTATCTCTCTATCCTTTTGTCTTGAATACTTTCCTTTTTGTTCTAGCATGTTTGGAGATCTTAACCTTCCAGAAAGAGCACCGATACCTGGCTGGTTCCGAAGGTACCTAGAGGCTAGGGCCAATGATGCGGGCCCAGCAGACATTCCTCCTCCCACAGTGGCAGCGGTTCCTCCTCCTCCTCCTCGTGGAAAATGCTTTCTCTAAGATGTGTAGAGACTTCAAGGCTATGGGTGGAAAGGACTTTTATGGAACTGAATATCCTTTGTGGTAGCAAGGAACTGGCTGAAGGAGACCAAAGATTTATTCGTTATCTTCGAAGTTGACGACATGCAAAAGATACAACTAGCAGTGTGGTTGCTCAAAGACGAAGCTTCTTATTGGTGGGAAGTTACCCATGCTGAGAGGCCAGTGGAAACTTGGGAAGATTTCAGGACGAGGTTTGAGATGAAATTCCTCTCCCAAGCTGAAAGAAGCCTGCAGATGGAGAAGTTCCTAACTCTTAAACAAGGAAGTATGACAATCAAGGAGTACGTCAATCAGTTTAATCAGCTAGCCAGATTTGGGCTGGATTTATTAAACATCCAATACAAGAATGCCCTTCGCTTCGTCAAAGGTCTGAATGAGCCTCTACACAGCCTTGTTATGACCCATATACCCATGGGAGCGACCTATGAAAGCTTGATGGACATGGCGCTGCTACACGAGGAAGATAAAGGCAAGAAAGAGGCAAAGGTGGAAGTGCCTCAAGAAAAGAAAGAAGGTTTGCAGGCTAAGAAAATAGACTTCAAGAAGGGCGGGAAGAACAACAAATCCCGTGAAAAGAGAAAGTGTAATTTCTATGGCATTGTTGGACATATAGCGAAGGACTGCAGAAAGAAGAAGGCGAAGATGAATGGTGGTTGTTTCCATTGCGGCGAGTCCGGACACTCTGCTAAGGACTGCCCAAAGAAGCGGGGGCAGGGACAGAGGACTGGATCCACCTCAGGGGGACAAGTTCATGCGCTGGTGGCACCTCCACAGGAACGAGGTAGAAATATTTCTGTAGAAAGCTTAGTTTATCTCTATGATCATCCAGTTCGCACTCTCTTTGATTCTGGTGCATCACACTCCTTTATTTCATTTGCTTTAGTAGAATCTCTGCACCTAGACATTAGTATGGTAGAAGATCCCTTGGTTGTTTCAAATCCAATTGAGGGCTCGGCTTATTTGTCGATGGTTTGTTTGGATTTGAAAATCTCTATTCTAAGTGTTGAATTTAGATGTAGTGACTTTGTTTTGGGTTTCTCGGGATATGGATTGATCTTAGGCATGGACTGGTTATCCAGTAATGGTGCCATTCTTGATTGTGAGAAGAGAGTGGTTAGACTCTTGACTCGGCTCGGTAACACTCTAGAAATTTCTTGTAATCCCTTGATTGCTGTTATGCTTAGTTATCTAGAGTCGCTTGATGCTTTTGTTGAGAATTTGCAGTCAGTTAGAGTGGTCCGTGAATTTCCGGATGTCTTTGAAGAGGTGAAAGGCTTACCTCCGAGGCGGGAAATAGACTTCCGCATATATCTTGTTGACAATGCAAAGCCCGTAGCTTTATCTGTTAGACACATGGCTCCAAAGGAGAGAAAGGAGCTCAGTAAGCAAGTTAAGGAGCTTCTCGAGAAGGGGTTCATAAGGCGGAGTATCTCGAAATGGGGTGCTCCAGTGGTGTTCGCCACCAAAGCAGATGGCTCACTACGTCTTTGTGTGGACAATAGGGAGCTAAACAAGCTGACTAAGAAGAATAGACACCCGCTTCCCAGAATAGACGATTTGTTTGATCAGCTTGTAGGTGCGTCGGTCTTCTCCCAACTTGATCTGGCTACCGGGTTCCATCAGCTAAGGGTAGCTGAAGATAGCATTGATAAGACGGCGTTCAACACCCCAGACGGTTTCTTTGAGTGGCTTGTCATGCCTTTCGGCTTGACAAATGCACCCGCTTATTTCATAGACCTAATGAGCAGGTTGTTCAGAGAATTCCTCAATAAGTTCGTGGTGGTCTTCGTAGACGATATTTTGATCTTCTCAAAGAATGAGGAAGAACATGCTGAGCATCTGAAGGAGATCATGGAAACCCTTCGAGTTCATCTGCTAAAAGCCTAATTCTCCAAGTGCCACTTTTGGAGAGAAGAAGTAAGATTTCTTGGACATATAGTGTCCAAAGAGGGGTTAGCTGTGGACCCCGCGAAAGTGGTGGCAGTGCAAGATTGGAAGACACCAAGAAATGCAACCGAAGTCCGAAGCTTTCTCGGGCTAGCAGGTTTTTACCGAAAGTTCATTAGAGATTTTGCGAAAATCTCAGCTCCACTCACAAGGCTAACAAAGAAAAATCTAGCGTTCGCTCGGGATTTGGATTGTGATATTGCTTTCCAACGCTTAAAAAGGGCTCTTGCAACAACCCCAGTTCTGACTTTGCCTGATGGAAGCAAGATGTTCACAGTATATACGGATGCTTGTGATACGGGGCTAGGCGTTGTTCTGATGCAGGAAGGGAAGGTAGTAGCTTATGGTGGAAGACAATTGAAAGTTCATGAAAAGAACTACCCAACCCACGATCTTGAGTTGGCCGCCATCGTCTTTACGCTTAAGTCTTGGCGCCATTATCTCCTAGGTAAGAAGTTCGAATTATATACTGACCATAAATCGTTGAAGTATCTTTTCTCGCAGAAAGATCTTAACTTAAGGCAGCAAAGGTGGATGGAGTTCCTTGCCTCGTATGATTTTGAGATTTCTTATACTCCTAGCAAAGGCAACGTAGTAGCAGATGCCTTGAGTAGAAAGAAGCTGACCTTAAGCCCTCTCTTTATAGAAAGGCAAAGCTTGGAGTATATAGCCAGTTTTGACTTTAGGCCCTCCTCTGATTTTGTACTGGTTTGTTGGCATCACTAGAAGTACGGCCCATTCTTTTAGACTCAATAGGGGCCGCACAACGTGAAGACCCTCAGCTTTTGGATGTGATTGATAAGCTAATTAGGGGTGAAACTTCCAGTCACCACAATAGGTACTCCATCGATGATAAGGGTTGGCTGAGGCGAGATGGAAGACTATGCGTCCCACAAGCAAGGGATTTGGTAAAGATGGTTCTCGAGGAAGCACACCATTCCAAGATGACAATACACCCAGGTGGAGACAAGATGTACAAGGACGTAAAGAGAGTTTTCTTTTGGGACGGCATGAAGAAGGACGTGGCAGATTTCGTTTCTAAGTGCATGATATGCCAACAGGTCAAGGCGGAATAAAAGAAGCCTGGAGGACTGCTTCTTCCTCTAGAAGTCCCGCAATGGAAGTGAGATAGCATTTCAATGGACTTCATTGATGGGTTGCCTAGGTCAAGAAGGGGCAATACTAGCATTTGGGTAATAGTGGACAGGCTCACGAAAAGTGCCCACTTTATACTTATCAAGAGTAGAAGGACTGCCTCATCTCTAGCATCTCTTAATCTCGAGGAAATAGTTCGACTCCATGGAATACCCTCTAGCATAGTGAGTGACCGAGATCTCATCTTTACGAGCGAGTTTTGGCGGAGTCTGCAAGAAGCTGTAGGCACACAGTTATGCTTGAGCATGGCCTATCACCCCCAAACTGATGGTCAGACAGAAAGGGTGAACAAAGTAATAGAAGATCTTTTGAGACTGTGCGTTCTTGACTTTGGAGGGACATGGGAGGGTCATCTTCCTTTGGTGGAATTCGCCTACAACAACAGTTACCAAGCCACCATCGGCATGGCGCCCTTCGAAGCTTTGTATGGAAGACCGTGTCGATCACCAACTTGTTGGTGGGAGTCTACAGACAAGCTTATACTTAGGTCATACATGATTAGAGAGACTTCAAAAAAAGTGGACTCGATACGAAGGAGAATGAAGATTGCCCAAGACAGACAGAAATTCTACGCAGACAAAAGAAGGACCGACCTTGAGTTTGAAGTTGGGGACAGGGTTTTCCTTAAGGTATCCCCTTTAAGGAACGTCGTTCGCTTCGGATTTGCAGGAAAGCTTGCACCAAGGTTTGTAGGACTGTTCCCTATCATCGAGAAGATTGGGAAAATGGCTTATAGAGTGGAACTGCCTGAAAGGTTGGCTGGAATTCACAATGTCTTTCACGTTTCTCATCTCCGGAAATGTTTACATGAGTCTGCAAAAGTGGTGGAGCCAAGCATTCTAGAAGAAGTTGAAATAGAACGAGAAACAACTGTGAGGAGAGTTCCAAATCGAATCGTAGGAACTGAAACCAAAAAGCTACGCAACCGTGAAGTCAAGCTGGTTAAAGTTCAATGGAGCGATGCCGAGGAAGACGCAACTTGGGAAACTGAGGACAGAATACGTGCGGCTTACCCTTTTCTTTTTAAGGGTACACCTTTGATCTCTCTTTTTCCTTAAGTTATGCTTGTATATATCTTTTAGGTATATCTCCTCGGTCTTACCCTTTTATCCTTAGGTAGGAACTAGTGGATGTAAACATGTATTTGAAACATGTTATGATTGATGGCTGCAAGTGGTTGCTAGTGGTTGCCCGTGGATGCATATACACACACACCCTAGGTATTAGATCGGCTCAGTCACTTCCATATTGCATTTGCATATATGTGTTAATATTTGTATGTGGTCGAAATTTGATATGTTGTCATATGAATGTCGCATTTGTATGAATGGTTGTGCACTCATGTAGAATTATGAGTAGGGAAAATTTTGCATACATAATGGATTCATGACACTTACACGATTTGCATTAAGGAGGTCAACTGAATCGGTAGACCGCCTGATTTTGCACTAGATAAGGACATGTACACACACTATGCATATGATCATGAAGCATTAGAAGTCTTTTAAGGACAATGGATGCCTATGTTTGTTGGTTGAGTAGATGGACAATTGGATGTTAGGATATACGTTCTTCTAGACTTGAAGATTTCGGGGACGAAATCCTTTAAGGAGGGGAGAATGTAACACCCCGAATTTTGTGTTGACATTAAATTAACAAATTAAAGTATACTTAATTCAAAATGAAAGAATTAAGGGAAACGGGTTACGCCATTGCGTTCGTCTCGGAATTCTGCTTGAGATAGAGTCTGAGTTTGCATAAATCGGACTCCGTATGAAGGAGTTATGACCGTCCGAAGTTTCAGAATTCAATTTAAAATTCAAACAGTTCAAATTCAGTTCAAAAATTTGAAAAAACAGACCCAAACTGGGCTGGGCGGGAAAATTCCCGCCCAGGAACCAGGTCGACCAGGGGGTCGACCTGCCCAGTCGACCTGGTCAGGCCCTGGCTGGCCTGGTCGGGTTCTGGTCGAATTCCTGAGCTCTGGTGTGTCACTAGGGCTGATTTGTCACTTTCTGAATGGCTCCTCTTGGTGTGTATGGTCTGGATTCACTCTATAATCATCTAATGGCTCAAATCAATCTAAAATTCTATAAATACAACCCAACACTCAACCTAAATTCACATAAATAAAATAGAACTAGAGCCGTCATGCTGCTGGGAGGAAACTAAGAGTAGCCGTCAGTTAGAGAAAGCTTAGAGACAAGCAAAACTAAAGTAAAAACAAGATTCAAACAACGTTTATCTACCCAAAGGAAAGCATTGCAAATTCAGAACTCAGAAATCAGAAAACAAGACCGTCGTTTGTTGTAAGTATAGTGATTTTTCCGATGAGAATAAAATTAAGACTTGATTCGATGTAAAATGGAAATGGAATTGTGCTATTGTATAATGATGATGCTAGTTCATATCTGTGTATTGCAATGATTGTATTATGAATGGTATTGGGATGTTTGTGGTATAATTGACTTGATGTTGGTCCTATTGTACATTGAGAATGAAAGCAACATCACATACAAGTATATGGTTAATGTTAGAATTTATACCTACATGTTTATATGTTTAACATAGGTTGTATACATTTTTCTAAGTCTAAGTTAAGACTTATGTACACATGTTCTATGTTAAGACCATTATGCCTACATGATTAAATCTCATGTAAATGTTTTTATGTTCTTTGCAAGTTTGTAATTGGGTCTATGCCAAGTACCATTCAGTTTCACACGATTATTACAAGTTTCATGTTATAATAGGATACATGATTTGATCTAGTTCACGCTTTTGGGTTAACGTCAAAAATAGACATTTGTATGACATGTAATAACCTTGTCACATGCTAGTTTGTGTTTGAAGTTATGCCTAGATAAGAATATGTTTAGGCTTATATTTTATGCAAGTCTAAATTATGCCATTTCATGTGACACCTATTTAGTTAGATTCTTATTTGAATGCAAGTTCACATGACAAGTTGAAACCCATGATTTATGTTAATTAGATCGCAAAGTTGCAAGTTCATATGGCACAAACCCTTTATGTTATTTAGAATATTTCATGTTCTTGGCTTTCCCTTCTATGTTTATAAGTTGGGCTGAAATATCTAGGCCCAACATTCATTATAATCTTGCGAACGTACAAACGGGGGAATATCGTTGGGATTAAACATGAAAATATATGAAACATGAAAATATATGAAATTGGCATGTTTGTCACATGCCAAAAATTGGTGGCACTTAAATGGTATAGGTTCTTATATAAAAAATGATGAACTTGGAAAGTGGGCCATAACATTTAAATGTTAACAAATTTACATATAACAAGTAAAAGAGGCAAATATGTAAATTTAGAAAATACGAGTATGCTTAACCCGAGGTTGGATTGAATTGTGATGTAAACCTGCCCGGACCCGCCCGGCTGTCCAGTAATCACAACAATACCTATCCAATATGGGTGGTTAAGCATTGATCCCAATAAGGACCCGAGGTTAGACTGAGTTACGGTGTAAACCTACCCGGATCCGACCGGCACATCCAGTAACCGTAACAATACCTGTCTAATGTGAGTGGTCGGTGCTTTAACTAATTAAGGCTAAGGACAGACAAGTCAGGATGGTAGGGTTAAGTTAACTAAAACACTTAACCAATTCAACATGTTAATTAAACTGATGTGTGGGGTTAGGTAAATACAGATACTTAACCACTTAACATGTTTGACTAGGAAACCCTAGTAATAGGGATCCATTTCAGCAGTAACCCAATTAGGTATCATGGTACCTTGAAACTAGGCAGGGTGGGGCACGATTACTGGGCTGATTGTAAGCGGTCAAAAGCGACGGCGGTTGGTGCAGCAGTGTGGGTTCTAACGGAGTGCGGGCGTGCACACACTTCGGAGCAGACAAACAGGGCACCGGGCACCAGTAGTATAACATATGCATTCTAGAATTGTGTCGGGCCGCCACCATGGGACTTGATACACCCCATGGTGGGACCATCATAGGTATCTACAATCATTGGGGGCCGTATGACACATATGATTTTGCGAGTAGGAGCCGATCTTTAGAAAGGGGATCACTTCAACCCGAACATGGGGCGCCAATCGGAACAAATACAAGTAGGTGCAGAGATATAGTGTGGGGTGCGATAGTATATTCGGTTCAAAACTGCTTTATCTTAGTTTATGATACTTTCATGTTTCCAGTTTATACCTATCATGCCCTTTTTCTTATTTTCAAACTGAAGAGTCATTAGACTTACCAGGCTTTATGTCTGACTCTATTTTTCTTTTGTCTTCTTTCCTTCCGTTTCCCCTCCCAGGTCCACAGGGAGGAAACAACCCAGCTTAGTCAGACTCTTTGCAAGCTTCAAGATAGTAGATGTATGGTTTGGACTCTCTCTCTCCTTGGTTATGGCTTTCGGACATGTTCTATGGAGATTTATGCAGTTTTAATTATGTTTTATGCTTCTTTATTTAATAATCAAGACAGAAATGATGATGTAATGTTTTGGAAGTTATTGTGAGACAATTATGGAAATGTTTTGTATGAACACATATTTATGAAATGAAAATCTGTTTGTTTTCCGTTGCTTATGTCTATGTGTTTATATCTGTCTTGTGTTTTATCTGTGACTTTTACTTATAAACCTCCACCGAAGTTAAGGCATTCCCTTTGTGAATGACCTTAAGGGAGGTGGGGTGTTTCAATGAATCCACTTTATAAACATGCATACATATATATATATATATATATATATATATATAGAGAGAGAGAGAGAGAGAGAGAGAGATCTAGTTTTGGATCTAACACAAAACATGTAACTTGCATATGAACATATATATAGATCTTGACTTGGATCTAATATAAAACATGTAACTTGCATTAAATCATACGAACATATGTATAGATCTTGACTTGGATCTAATTAACATGAATCTAAACACATAAAGTTGTTGATCTAAACATGTAGGCATATGGATCTAACATTATTTAGCCTAAAAACTTGCATGTAACATATCATGAAAAGATTATCAAACTTATATGCGGTATGATAGTTTCATTCCCCAAATCATAATAGGTTCATCATCAATTCCTATACGATAAGTCCAATAAACCACAATCATTCCAAGACATACATGACAAAATTATCACAGGAAATGGACATGAATCAGCATCATCATTATCATACAACTTGGTACAATTCTATTTTTCATTTTATTACAAATCACGTCTTAAATTTGTTCACATCTAAAAGATAACTAAACTTACTAACAAAAGATGATCTTGATTTCTGGAATTTGTATTCTGAAGTTGAAATGCTCGCCTTTGATGTAGACTAATCGTTGTTTTAATTTAGATTTGATTTGATTCGTCACTTTTAATTAGCTTCTATCTTGCCTTTGAGTTGAAAGAGATGACGGCTAGGTTTAGATGAGAGTGAATAATAGAATTAGGTTTTAGGTTTAGGGTCCTTATATAGTTGGATAGAGTGTTTTAGGACCATTAGATTAACCATGAACCATCAAAACCAATCAGATGCCACATCTGTCTTAGAGCGAATCGGCCCACGGGTTGACAGCCAAACACCCTGAATCAACCCTTAGTCGACCCAGCAGGGCTTGGGTCGACCTCAAAATGGGCCGATTCGGTTATTCGCCCTCTCGATTCGCTGTTTTGAACTTTTTTGCATATTTATTTATTTATTTAATTTTTATATGTATATATATATATATATTTTCTCATATGCATACAAACTTCAAGGCTTAATAACTTCTTCATAAGGTATCTGTTTTATGCAAACCAAATGTCTATCTTGACCAAAATTTTGAGACGAACGTAATAACGCAACCCATTTCACTTAATTCTTCTTCTAAAAATTAAGTGTTCTTGAATTTGTTAATTTTAGTATTCTCAGAAAATTCGGGGTGTTACAATTTTAGTCCAACTGAAGTTGACCCTAGACAATAGCCCCTGTTCCGGATCCAATGGGCTAGGTCTCGTCAGCCCAAACGACTGTCTGTGGCCTGAAATCTTTAATTTATTATTTAAATCATTTAAATAATTAATTTGATCGTATATTTAAATTCACCGGGGGCACATACGAACTCAGAAAAATCTAGAAAATTTATTCCTGACTTTGTTTTGATGATACAGTCCTAACAAAATTAATTTTGTGGAATTCTGAGACTGTTCGAAAAATGACTATTTTCAAGTCGATCAGATTTGACTAAAATTGACAAAACATATTTTTGTTTGCCACGCTCACATCTAATTTGAAAAATTATGAAAATTGAAACCTAGCAATAATTTGACATTCCGAATCCAACAAAAGTGGTTTCGTCGAAAACGGAGGTCGTCTGAAAAATGGCCTTTTATACGGGCTATAAATTATACTATAACGACCATTCCGAATATTCAACTGACCATAACTTTTGATTCCTGCTTTGAAATTTCGATTTTTCGAATTCGTTGGAAAGATATTTTCAAATAGATTTAGATATTTTTGGTATCACTAAAATCCGTTAAATTTTGAATCCGGTACATTCGGTCAAAGTACATGTTTGACTTTTCAAACTACCGTACTATTTCTAATTTCTTTGGAAATCAAAATGAATACTTTTGCTCTAACTTTGATTAAAATAAATTTTTAATCATTATTATTTAAAATAAATTATTTTAACTATTCCAAATTTACTGAAATAGCCAAAATAAAAATTTTAAATTGGTTCGGATTTTCCGGGTTGTTACAATCTCCCCCACTTAAAAGCTTTTCATCCTCGAAAAGGAAATAATAGTAAAGTAGGGAACAAAACAGAAAATTCAAGGTATTATAAATGTACCTCAGCACAAAAGCTACTCAGAGATATCCATTCTGCACTTGGGATATGCCTATTTGATGCTATCCTAAGTCCCCCATCAAGGAAAGAGTCAGACGAAGGGAAATGATAAAATGATATGATGAGATGATAATGATGTAATGATTGATTTATATGTGCTATTCTGCTATGCTCATTCTAGGACATTGTTAATCCTATCTCTAATGAGCTACTCGTCTTAGAATACTACTGAATCTATTTAGATGAATTGTTCTAAAAATATTATACTCCGTAGCTAAGGTTAACCTTTAGCTCTGATACCAAATGTGATGACCCAAACTTCCGTAGAAAGAAAGTAAAGATAATCATAAGAGTATAACATAATTAAAGCTGTAACAGATCACAGTTACAAAGCAGAACATATAAATCATTGCAGCGGAAATGAAATGTCATCACAAACATCATCACAGAACATCAGAGTACGCAGTACATGATACACTTAGCAATACAGATGTCTCAAACAGGGAAAGAAATAAAGTCTCAATCTCCCAAAATACATCAATATCCAATACTGTCTCAAATATCAAGAAGAAAATAAAAGATAAAAAGAAAAGATCTTCCAACATCTTCAGCAGCAAGCTTGAGTCCAGAAAACATCCCTACCTGAAACCTGTCAATTGGTTGCCCATGTGGAAAGAGGGCACCCGAGTTTGCAAAGTGAAACAAACTACGAGTCAGTCATGGGACTGGTATGAGAAATCTTACTAAACTAATAATATGGCTAATCACTGGACCACGCCGCTAACGCGGAACGGGTTTAATTCCATTGGATTGCCCGTGCATAAGTTTTATAAATTTTAAAGTAAAAAACAACGCAATGCTTTTTAGAAAATGAAATCATTATAAGACTCAGGTCCCATCACACAATGCAACACAAACGAAGGATAGAGTTTTACCTTATAATGATAAAAAAATGCTTGATACGTAGAAAATAATATTTTTAATATTATTGTTAGTGTATCGTATGTTTCAAAAATACTTCAAAGTAAATGTATCGATCCTAGACGGCATAGCTACTATATACTATGTCGCCATATATAGGTTTACAATCAAGACCCGTAATGTCGTATTGGACGTTGGTTTCCATCATGAGTCAAGGCTAGGGACGATCACCTAACCGATTCGAGACACTCTAGCAATGTCTCAGGATTCAGACGCTGGCGAACCCTTGGATCCTGCAGGGCCGGTCCACAAATACTTTAGTGGATTGGCAATTCCTGAACACACGCTTCCCGATCCTATTGGACCTATAAATTGGCCATTGGCGACCAATAAAAATCCGAGGCGCCTCATTCCATCAATCAAATAAGTAAAAATGCCGGTCTGTGTAAAAACCCAAACACCACTTCTAGCTAGAAAGAAACATGTGCACTCCCTGAGTTCCCTTATCCCGTTTTTGACTCTACCGGGGTATGAGGCTCGCGAGGTAACGAAATATCCAAAGCTATGCCTAAATAGGCTATGCTTGGATCATCATCCACAGGGCTCTGCTTTTCAACAAAAGCCCCGATCAATTGCATCTTGGCATGTCACATTGACAATCCATACCATGCAATCGATAACTACCAATATATAACCTTCGAGCTCGTGCGTCTCAAAGAAGGATGTTTAGCAAGAGGATAAATCCTCCGCCACCTCAGAAATATATTAATATATATCAATTAAATTACATGGCACAAAATTCAATGTCGGACATGCATCCATTTACTAGTCCGTTCTGGGTCTGAACGAAACCGGAGTCACCTAGGTGCTCGTGTATCCGGACGATCAACAAGTGCGTCCGAACAACTACCACTTTGACCCTTTATTGGTAGCTAGCCAATGCCAGGCATCAGTAGTTATCCTTTCGACGTGAAGATCGCCGGTCTTCAATCGCCGTCTTCGAAATCTTCGATTTTAAATCGCCATAGAATTATTTGAAATGAGTTGAACTCGGTCTTTTCAAATAATTTTTCGAATGATTACCATTTAAACCATTTGATATCGTTAATATCAATATATAACAATTTATCGCTAGTTTTATTTATTAAAAATGGCTTAATATAATCAAACGACGCTTCGGGTCGATGGGCGGCCCTAGCGCTGTTTTTACCAAAATTTGATTTACACTTATCTTGAAATTTAACCGTTGGATTTTGATAAAATTTATATCACCGGAAAGATCTTTCCAAAACTGTCCTAACGGTTCCAGTTTTGGGAAAATCCGACGGTTGGATCTTATGGTATAATCGTTTAGAGTTACGATTGCCGAAACACGAACTACCGCGCGCGATTCGTTAAGTTTCAATTTATATATAAATATAAATATGAACCCTTAATATAAACCCCTTGGCGATTACTACTATTTCTATTGTATATAAAGTAACAATAAACAATTTAACATCTAAATCAATTTTTTATTTCATATGAAATGTCGATAAAAATGTGACTCTTAAAATACTAGCCTTTATTTACATCTAAAATGTAAATAAAAATACGACACTGTGATCTATTCTTTTATTTACATCTAGAATGTAAATAAAAGTATGATTTTTGATTCCTATGTTTTTATTTACATCAAAAATGTAAATAACATGTAACCTTTGTTATAATGTTTTGTTTGCACTAAATTTACGAACAAAAATGTAACCTTTACCTACAACGTTTATTTGCATCTAAATATGCGAATAAAAATGTAATCCATTAACTTTTATGTTTTGTTTGCATCTAAAATTGCAAACAAAAATATGATTTTAATTCTAATGTTTTGTTTGCACCTAAAATTGCAAATAAAAATATGATTTTAATTCTAATGTTTTGTTTGCATCTAAAATTGCAAACAAAAATATGATTCTAATTCTAATGTTTTGTTTGCATCTAAAATTGCAAAGAAAAATATGATTTTAATTCTAATGTTTTGTTTGCATCTAAAATTGCAAACAAAAATATGATTTTAATTCTAATGTTTTGTTTGCATCCAAAATTGCTATTAAAAATATGATTTTAATTCTAATTGTAATTCTAATGTTTTGTTTGCATCTAAAATTGCTAACAAAAATATGATTCTAATTCTAATGTTTTGTTTGCATCTAAAATTGCAAACAAAAATATGATTTTAATTCTAATGTTTTGTTTGCATCTAAAATTGCAAACAAAAATATGATTTTAATTCTATTGTTTTGTTTGCATCTAAAATTGCAAACAAAAATATGATTTTAATTCTAATGTTTTGTTTGCATCTAAAATTTGAAACACTAATATGATTCTAATTCTAATATTTTGTTTACATCTAAAATTGCAAACAAAAATATGATTTTAATTCTAATATTTTGTTTGCATCTAAAATTGCAAACAAAAATATGATATTAATTCTAATGTTTTGTTTGCATCTAAAATTGCAAACAAAAATATGATTCTTCATTTTAATGTTTAGTTGTAACGGAGAAGGCAAATAAAAGAACAATTTTATTTCGATGCTTATTTGCATTAGAGAATGAAAATGAAAGAACATTTTATATTTCTAAATATATTTGCATTAGAGAATGCAAATAAAAGAACATTTTATATTTCTAAATATATTTTCGTTAGAGAATGCAAATAAAAGAACACTTTTATATTTCTATATATATATATTTGCATTAGAGAATGCAAATAAAAGAACATTTTTATATTTCTATATATTTTTGCATTTCTATCTCAGTTCAATGACATATTTCAATTGTATTGACCATTCTATTAAATCTAATAAAATGACAAAATAATATTTTACATCGAATTTACAATTCTATTTCTATCAAAGAAAAATGGTGAAATAATGTTTTATATGGAATTGACAATTCTATTTCAAATAAATAAAAATGACAAAATAATGTTTTATATTTAATTGACAATTCTATTTCAATTCAACAAAGTAATCCAAATAATGTTTTTATTTTGAATTGACAATCTAATTCAATTCAGCAAAATGGTCAAAATAATATTTTTAATATTGAATTGCCAATCTAATGCAATTCATTAAGATAACCAAAATAATGCTTTAATGTTGAATTGACAATCTAGTTCAATTCAACAAAAGTAAACAAAATAATGTTTTTAATATTGAAATGGAAATTTTAATCCAAACCAATAACACAACAATATGATTTATTTTGATTGAAATGGAAATTTTAGTCCAAATCAATAATCTAATAAAAATGATATTTTTTATTGAAATGGAAATTCTAATCCAAATCAATAATCTAATAAAAATGATACTTTTTTTATTGAAATGGAAATTCTAATTCAAATCAATAATCTAATAAAAATGATATTTTTATGGAACACATACAAATCTGTGTTTATACATCACCAAAAAACAGATAAACCATCCACAATTTCATCACATAACAGATCTGAATCATACACATTCAATCGTCGCATAACAAATAAATAAATAAATAAATAAATTATTTTAAAAGAATAAATCTCACAGTCGCAACGCAAATTAATCCAAAATTTGAACTGCTTGGAATTGGATCTAGTCTAGACAGCAGAGTAGATCTCGGTTTCACAATTGAATAGGATCTGAAATTGTTCCGTTTCGATATCGTATGGGTTAGTTACGATTTATTTAAGATTGTAACATTTTAAATTAATAAAATAATAAAGAAATATGCCATACTCTTCTTCTTCCTCTATACAGACTAAGGCCGACTGTTTTCATTTTCTTGTTCAATTTTGGGGCAGTAAATTGCGAACAGACCGGGAAGAGATAGCACAATCAGATTAAACTGCGACGGAGAGCTTGGAGGCGCGCACGAACGGCGGTGAAAGGGGCCCACTCGGTGGTGCATGGGTGACGTGGCGACGCTTGAGACGGGGCAAGTTGCCGTGGCCAAAGCTCGACGAACACTCGACGGTTTTATGATCCAACCGTATGAAATTCGAGAGAATGGAAATGAGGGAGGAATTTTATTGAGAGGATCGGTGGATTTTAATGGTTGAAGTTAGGAAGTTTTTAGCCATGAACAACGTAGATGGCAGCGGCTATACGATGGATTTAGGGTTTGAAATGAATTTCCACTATATTTATAATATTTTAATGTAATTTTTACAAATAAAACCATACATCATAAATTATTCTGATTTTAGTCCAATCGGAGTTGACCCTAGCCAATAGCCCCTGTTCCAAATCCAATGGGCTAGGTCTTGTCAGCCCAAACGATTGTCTGTGGCCTGAAATCTTTAATTTATTATTTAAATAATTTAAATAATTAATTTGATCGTATATTTAAATTCACCGGGGCCACATACGAACTCAGAAAAATCCAGAAAAATTATTCTTGACTTCGTTTTGATGATACGGTCCTAACAAAATTAATTTCGTTGAATTCTGAGACTGTTCAAAAAATGGCTATTTTCAAGTCGATCTGATTTGACTAAAGTGAAAATTAGGCTCACATCCTTAAAACTAAACTTAATTAGGCTCACATCCTCCCCTTTTGAAACATGTAAAATTCATCCCTATTTTCAATCAGCGGCTCTTTTTTTACCCGAAATGCCCTTTTCCTCTAATTAACGATGTAATTAAGTTTCGGTCTAAACACGTATTAGGGTTTCATTTTTTTCATCGTTAATATTTTTCTGAGTCATGGCGGCGCCATCATCTTCACCTTTCTCCTTTCTAGAATCAATTAGTGATCCCTTCGCTCTCCTTGGAAATCAACAATGGACAACGTCCGTCCGCTCTTTTATCTTCAGGCAGCGCAACTGATTCATCAAACAATGGACAACGTCCGTCCGCTCTTTTTTTACGAGCTACAAATCTAAGAAAAAAGACGTCGGATGGACTGCGAGGGATATTGTTCGAGCTCTAAGGCAATTGATTCATCAAACGTCGGATTTAAGGTATTTGTATCTAGGGGTACGATTTTCAGTTTTATTCAATTATGATTGTTCAATGTTTTTTCCGTTGTTGGATTTTGTAGTTACTGAAGAAGTTTGGTTGGAAAGAAGGCACTGGTTTCGGCGTTTCAGAGCAGGTTCGTATCTACTTTTTTTTGCTGAATTTGTGTTTTTCATATTTCATTTTTTTTATAATATTATTTTTGATATATGTTCAGTATTAATACTATTGATGATTTGATTAGTTGGGTAATTAGTTATTTTTGAGTTAATTAGTTATTTTTTAGTAATTTATTCAGATCTGTAAATTGATTCATGAACCGAAATCAAACTTTTCTATTTTTCAGTAATAAAAGATATGTAAATGTTTACTGACGATTAAAAAAAAAAATCACGTATGTCTATTATTGTCAGAACATTTGGGTTTGTGTGTGATCAGAAAAGTTGAGTACAAGTATGCATATATTATTGATATATGCATACAAATATGCATATATTTTAAAGATCTATTTTCAACATTTCTGTTAAAAATTTGCCTACAAATATGCATATATTCTAAATGTTATGCATATCTGTATGCAACTTTTTACCAAACATGAAGAAAAACATATTGTTATAACATTATTGTTATTTTGCTGAATTGTACGCATATAAATATGCAGCTATTATTGTTATTTTGCTGAATTGTACGCATATAAATATGCAGCTATTATTGTTATTTTGCTGAATTTTAAGCATATATTTATATCAATCTAATTTGATCGATCATTCATTTAAAAAATTGCATGTTTCTCGACAAATTTAAGTATGAAACTGTTGTTAGAACATTTGGGTTTGCATGTGCTCAGAAAAGTTGAGTATAAGTATGCATATTTTATAGATATATACATACAAATATGCATATATTTTAAAAAATTGGATGTTTTCCGACAAATTCACGCATGAAATTATTGTCAGAACATTTGGGTTTGCATGTGATCAGAAAAGTTGAGTATAAGTATGCATATATTCTTGATATATGCATACAAATATGCATATATTTTAAAGATCTATTTTCAACATTTCTTTTAAAAATTTGCCTACGAATATGCATATATTCTAAATATATGCATATCTGTATGCAACTTTCTACCAGACACGAAGAAAAACATATTGTTAGAACATTATTGTTATTTTGCTGAATTGTACGCATATAAATATGCAGATATTATTGTTATTTTGCTGAATTTTAAGCATATATTTATATCAATCTAATTTGATCGATCATTCATTTAAAAAATTGCATGTTTCTTGACAAATTCAAGTATGAAACTGTTGTTAGAACATTTGGGTTTGCATGTGCTCAGAAAAGTTGAGTATAAGTATGCATATTTTATAGATATATACATACAAATATGCATATATTTTAAAAAATTGGATGTTTTCCGACAAATTTACGCATGAAATTATTGTCAGAACATTTGGGTTTGCATGTGAACAGAAAAGTTGAGTATAAGTATGCATATATTCTTGATATATGCATACAAATATGCATATATTTTAAAGATCTATTTTCAACATTTCTTTTAAAAATTTGCCTACGAATATGCATATATTCTAAATATATGCATATCTGTATGCAACTTTTTACCAGACACGAAGAAAAACATATTGTTAGAACATTATTGTTATTTTGTTGAATTGTACGCATATAAATATGCAGATATTATTGTTATTTTGCTGAATTTTACGCATATATTTATATCAATCTAATTTGATCGTTCATTCATTTAAAAAGTTGCATGTTCCTGCGATTATTGGTGTATTAATGTTGTTGAAGCTTGGGAATGGTAGCTGTTATATTCGTCTTTTTTTATAGTTCTGTTGCTATTGCTATTGCTATTATAGCTCCTTCGAAATGTACATGAATGTCTGCTCGTCCATTTTCATCAAAAAATTAAAATCTGCAGGTGATTTTACAAGGAGTACTAGAAGTGGTTTGTGGAGTAAGCTGGGCCATAACAAAAGAACTTGTTCTTCAAAAGACCATTAGTTCTGCTACATTAGTTCTGTTACATTTGTTGTAAACTTTTACCATTTGTTGTAAACATTTACGTGATGTAATACAATCAATTCAGTTTTTTGTTGTAAATTTGTTTTTACTTACCAGTCATTTATTCAAGCTGAAATGTATGCAAATATTTGTTATATCTGAATAAATGTATGCAGTTTTTTTGAACGTTCATTTGCCTCATTTGTACAAATTTTTTTGCATGTCTATACTGTAAGAAACAAGTAGTACATGCAAAATATTAAACTGTAAATATGCTTATTAGGAAACTAATACTGATCATTTTTGCATATAAGTGTGCAGTTTTTTTGAATATTTGCATGATCTTCATTAAAATTATGACCAACGGCTTTTGAGTGTTCAACGCGTTTTAAAAAAAAAAATTGAAAAGTTCAACAGCGATTTTTTTATTGATGGTTTTGCAGAATCATGCAAATAGTGTTTTTAGCGAGATTAAAGGTATGTTTTGAATGATTAAATGATGACAAATCAAAGTTGGAAAGTTTTTTAATTGCGCAAGGGTAGAGTTGGAATGTTTTTAGTGGAATTTCAAAAATAGGGATGTATTTTATATTGTTTTTATCACCGGGTTTTTTATCTATTTTGAAACTTAATAGGGACCTGTAAAAAACGCACCCTTGACTAAAATTGACAAAACACATTTTCGTTTGCCACACTCACATCTTACTTCGAAAAATTATGAAAATTGAAACCTAGCAATAATTTGACATTCCGAATCCAACAAAAGTGGTTTCGTCGAAAATGGAGGTCGTTTGAAAAATGGCCTTTTATACGGGCTATAAATTATACTATAGTGACCATTCCGAATATTCAACTGACCATAACTTTTGATTCCCGCTATGAAATTTCGATTTTTCGGATTCGTTGGAAAGATATTTTAAAACAGATTTAGATACTTTTGGTATCACTAAAATCCGTTAAATTTTGAATCCGGTACATTCGGTCAAAGTACAAGTTTGACTTTTCAAACACTATTTCTAATTTCTTTAGAAATCAAAATGAATACTTTTTCTCTAACTTTGATTAAAATAAATTTTTAATCGTTATTATTTAAAATACATTATTTTCACTATTCCAAATTTACTGAAATAGCCAAAATAAAAATTTTAAATTGGTTCGGATTTTTCGGGTTGTTACAACATAATTTCATATAATTGGTTAAATGAATTCATAATATAACCCACTATTTATCGGTTTCTTAGTTAATTAGAATGCGCCACTTTCCATATAAATAAATAAGAACACACATGCAAAATGAAATTTGTAATACACTTGTCATTTAGGACACATGCATGATGCCAAGTGTCCTTACACATGTAACTAAATTAATGCACATGAAATTTAAAAATAATAAATAATAATTACATCATATGTTAGAGTCATATTATTGCATATATAATAATCTTATTATTTGAATTACTATTTGTATTAAATATAACTTGTCATATTCTTTTAATATTGTATTTTTTAATCATTATAATTTTAGTTTTTCAATCAGTGGATAGAGAAAACAGCTGTTCATCGGGGAAATTCTCGTTGATCGGAAGAGAAGAAGACTGGGCATTTGGAAGACGAGACAAGTGGTCCGCAATAACGTTGTCGGATCCTTTTTTATCCTTAATGGTAAGGTCAAATTCTTGAAGTAGAAGGATCCAACGAATGAGACGAGCCTTAGCATCCTTTTTAGAGAAAAGGTACCTAAGTGCAGAATGATCGGTATAAATCGTGATGTGTGAGCCAACTAGATAAGGCCTGAATTTTTCTAGAGCAAAAACAACTGCCAAAAGTTCTTTTTCAGTGGTCGTATAATTGATTTGAGCATCGTTCAAAGTCTTACTCGCATAGTAAATGACGTGAAGAATCTTATCGATACGTTGTCCTAGGACAGCGCCAACAGCAAAATTCGAGGCATCACACATGATTTCAAAAGGCAGCTTCCAGTTGGGAGAGCAAATGATAGGAGTAGAGACAAGTTCATTTTTAAGATGCTCAAAAGATGAAATGCACTCAGAATTGAAGTCGAAAGGAACATCCTTACCAAGAAGGTTAGTCAGAGGTCGAGTGATTTTGCTGAAATCCTTTATGAAGCGACGATAGAAGCCAGCATGACCTAAAAAGGATCGGATGTCCTTAACTGATTTGGGAATGGGAAGATTTGAAATAACTTCAATTTTGGCTTTGTCTACTTCAATTCCTTTGTTAGAGATGACATGTCCCAAAACAATGCCATGTTTAACCATGAAGTGACACTTTTCCCAATTAAGCGTTAAGTGTTTCTCTTTACAGCGATTAAGAACAAGATCGAGATGATGTAAACACTCAGAGTAAGAATCACCAAATATGGAAAAATCATCCATGAACACTTCCAAAAATCGCTCGATCATATCAGAAAAAATGCTAATCATGCACCTCTGAAAGGTTGCAGGTGCATTACAGAGACCAAAAGGCATACGTCGGTACGCAAATGTACCAAACGGACAAGTGAAAGTGGTTTTCTCTTGGTCCTCAGGAGCGATAGGGATTTGATTATAGCCCGAGTACCCATCAAGGAAACAGTAGTACTCATGACCAGCTAGTCGTTCTAACATTTGATCGATAAATGGCAGAGGGAAATGATCCTTACGTGTTGCAGCATTAAGTTTCCTATAGTCAATGCAAACACGCCAACCGGTCTGGGTGCGGGTTGGGATAAGCTCGTTAGCTTCATTTTGGATCACGGTAATCCCTGATTTCTTAGGTACGACATGAATCGGACTAACCCATTGACTATCAGAAATCGGGTAGATGATTCCATTGTCAAGGCATTTAAGGATTTCAGCACGAACTGCTTCTTTCATGATAGGGTTTAGTCGACGTTGGGGATCACGAGTGGGTTTGGCATCATCTATAAGGTGGATTCGATGTTGGACAATCAAAGGACTAATCCCCTTAATATCAGCCATGGACCAACCAATTGCCTCCTTATTTTTCTTAAGAATGGGAAGGAGCAATTGTTCCTGCTCTAAAGTAAGGTCAGAAGCGATGATGACAGGAAAAGTTTCATTGTCTCCTAAGTAAGCGTACTTAAGATGACTGGGCAACACTTTGAGGTCAGATTCTGGGGGCGACTCAACCGAAGAAATTGGTTGAGGGATAGACTCATTTGTGAGAGGCTCGACAGGAATCGAATCAGAGACATTTTCGGGAGTATCTTGAAACAAAGTTTCGTAATCTGATTCAATTTCGTTATTCAGATGGTCGAGCTCAGATTCATTATCGTGGACAGCATGAATTTCAGAAAACTGGTCCACATAAGAGTTAGGAGAGTTTTCAGTTCTGAAAATGTTTAGCTCGACAGTCATGTTACCGAAAGAAAGTTTCATAGACCCATTTCTACAGTTGATGAGAGCATTAGAGGTGGCTAAGAAGGGTCGTCCTAGAATCAAAGGGATTTGGTTTGCAGGATTGCTTACCTGTTGAGTTTCTAGGACAATGAAGTCAACTGGAAAGATGAATTCTCCTATTTTGATCAAAACATCCTCGATTTCGCCCACAGGTTTCTTAATTGAACGGTCGGCAAGCTGAAGAGTAACCTTGGTGGGTTTCAGTTCTCCTAGCCCTAATTGGCGATAGACGGAATATGGAAGCAAATTAACACTAGCACCTAAGTCTAGCAAGCATCTATCGATTTTCTTGTCCCCAATAGTGCATGATATTGTGGGGCAGCCAGGATCTTTGTATTTCACTGGCATAGATTGGGACAAGACTTCGCTTAGAGTCGCCGCTAGAAACACTTTCTTAGGTACATGTGTATGACGTTTCTGGGTGCACATATCTTTTAGAAATTTAGCGTACTGTGGAACTTGTTGTATAATATCTAAAAGAGGAATGTTCACTTTAACTTGCTTAAAGATTTCAAGGATCTTTTCTACCTGGTCCGTCTTTTTTCTAGGTCGGAGTCTATGAGGAAATGGAGCAGACAACTCAGTAGGTCGAGCTACTTGAGTTTGAGGATGGGCCTGATTAGAATTAGGCTCGATGTTTTGATCCGAGATGGTCGAATTTTCTGTTGGGTTTTGAATATCGTCTGGTAAATCATTTGGGTCGACCACATGGTTGTCAATCTTCTTGCCAGATCTAAGAGTCGTGACAGCATTCAATTGACTAACGTTCGAGTCTTGAATGATGTGAATTTGGTTAGGGTTTGAAGTCTGTCCTCTAGGGTTTTGGATGGGTTGACTTGGAAACGTACCCTTTTCCCTTTCACTTAATCTAGTGTTAAGTTGAGACATTTGTTTTTGAAGTTCACTCATTTGTTGAGTCGTGGTTTGCATGTGTGAAGTCAGTAAGTTTTGAAGATTGGTATTGGATTGGACATTTTGAGTTGTTGCTTTACCCAATTCTTCGAGAGTTTTCTCAAGTGATGTCAATCGTTTATCATCTTGGGGAACAAAAGATTGTTGCGCTTGATTTTGAGGGGTTGGCGCAGGATTTTGGAATTGACTTTGTTGAAAGGGAGGATTCGAGGTATTATTCGAAAATGGTTGAAAAGGAGGTCGAACCAAATTCGTAGTTGCATTGTTTTTGGCCCAAGAGAAGTTAGGATGGTTTCTCCAACCTGGATTGTAAGTTGGGGAGAATGGATCGTTCCTAACTTTATTAAATGCGTTGAGTTGTTCTAACGAATGTGGGCATTGGTCAGCAATGTGGTTAGGATCGTTACATTTGTAACATGAGGGCTGAGACGCTTGAGCTTGGTTTGCTTGAGTTGATGAAAGGACATTATCAAATTTGGTTAACATTGCGTCTATTTTCGCTTCTAAAGCCGTTGAGGATCCTACCGAATGAGCGTTTGATCGGGAATAAATTGATTTCTCATTAGATCTTTCCCATTGAGCTGATTTTTCGGCCAAATCTTCGAGAAATTTCCAAGCGGCATCGTGATGTTGGGCTAGAAAATTTCCTTGGCACATTGATTCGAGCATAGTTCGAGAGTTATTTTCTAGTCCATCGTATAAAATTTGACAAAGAGTCCATTTTTCGAAATTATGATGTGGACATTTGACTAGAAGCTCTTTGAATCTTTCAAAATATTTTGCAAAGGATTCACCCCCAAATTGATGAAAATTAATGATTTCAGTTCGAATTTTTGATGTTTTTTCCAAGGGGTAAAATTTCTTTAAGAAAACATTCACAAATTCAGTCCAAGTTCCAATCGTATTTGAAGGCAAGCTATACAACCATTTTTCAGCATAATCGGTAAGTGCAAATGGTATTAACCTAAGTTTGATTCCATCGTCACTTAGTTGTTGAAATTTCATGGTTGCACAAACTTGTTCAAATTTGGTTAAGAAAATATAAGGATCATCACGTTCAAGATTGCCAAATTTTGGAAGAGTATTTATGTGATTCGAATGAATTTCAAAATGGTTACCCGTTGGGGCGGGCAATATGATGCAGGAAGGAATAGAAACTCGCTCGGGAAAGTTTCTATCCATAAGAGTTCGAGGGGGATTTTCTTCGGCCATGGTGAAAGGGGTGTTTGTTCGAACTAGACGATTATCTGAGGGATCACGAGTCCAATGACGCATGCACTAGCGAGAAGAATAAGGGAAGATGAGGAAAAAAAAAAAAAATTGAGAAGCGAATTTTTTTTTTTTTTTTTTAGAGAAAAAGAATTAGACACAAAAGATTTTTTTTTTAAAAAAAAATGAACCTAATGCAATTTACAATTTCTAGAATTATATAATGACGGTTTGATTTATTTTAACAAAAGATTTCTCAGCCAGTTAACGGGCAGGAGTTATCGGTGCACCAGGAATCACCCTAGCAATGCAGCCGAAGGTTTAAGTACCTTCAGAGGAACAACCGATATAATATTTACGAATCACCGTAATATTTATAAACAGTTATTACTCTGCCGTAGTCTAGACACCGAGAAATAATCCGTTAGAACTAAACCGAATTGTCAAAATATAATATAGTCCTTAGAAAATAAAAACAAAGCTAAGATGAATGCAAGTTTTTTTTTTTTTAATCAATCACAGAATGAACATTCTCAGAACAGTCACAGAACAGGCAATTGCAAAAATAAATAAAAGAAATTTTACAAGCAAGCCGATGCCCTGCAGAAGATTTTTACAATCAATGTCTATATAATTTTTTTATTTGCAGCAGCGGTCCCTGTAGAGTTAGAAAATACTCACCTTGATCGGCAGTCCGTCCAGTGCAGTTGAGTCGCGCTAGCGCGTTCACACCCCACTTGGTGTGCAACCGCTCGAACACTGAATAGTCCGCTGCTTTTTATTGTTGTCGCCTCCTATTATTTGCTTGACTGCGCTGCGGCACGGGTTCGGGCTAGGAGCCCGAAAAAAATTTTTTTAGGCCTATCTCTAATTTCCACTGTACCTTCTTTTGAAAAATTTCGCCCTTTTTTTTTTTTTTTTTTTTTTAAAAGAAAGAAAAGGGAAATTTTTTTATCCAAAAAGCTAAAAAGATTTAAAACAAAGCAGAGAAAGTGGACAGCCCACACATGCTAACCCCATACAAGCTAAGCCTATGAGCCCAGTAAACCCAAATAGATGATACAAATGATAAACCTATTTATCAGTACCCAAATTGCCAGTAACCCCAAACGTCGATATTTTTTTTCTTTTTGCAAATCGAAACTCGCGATCAAAAAAAAAAAAAAAAAAATAATCCACAACAACGTTCAATTTCGAAAATTTTAAAACTTGAATTTGGGATCGGAGGGCGTTGCGTGAGTGGTTTGTTGCGGATTTGAATAGCTTGGATCTGGCTTGGGAAGAACGGTTGTTCGATGATGAAGGAGTTAGGAAGGTGGAGGAGGTCCGATTTGGAAGAGAGGATGTCAGGCGATGTGAAGTTTTTGGAGTTGACTGTATGGTTTCAGGAGAGGAACACACTTTGTTTGGAGCTGATTGACGATGGGGGGTTTTGTTCGTCGAGTCTGATTTTGGGTTTAGTCTCGTGATAGAGGATTCATAAGCCGTTCGAAGGGTGGTGCGTATGAGTTTATCGATGTTGATGTTCTGAAACAGTCTGGCGATGAGTGTTTAAGGTTGAGGGGTTCGAGTGATGGTCCATAGACTGTTGGGTGAATTACAGTGACTTGGTGATATGGTTTGATGTCAGGTTTGTGGATTATTATCGGTGAGAAAAAATGGTTGAATTGGGTGGAGTGGAGCAACAAGTAATGAGGCGAGGTATCGCTGGTATGTAACTGGGTGGATATGGGATGGTTGAGGGGTTGAAATGCTGTGCGTTCTGGGTTGAATAAAGTGGCGGTTTTTGGTGGGGACAGTGGAAGAAAGTGGTGGAGTTGATCGGTTGTGATTGACACAGGTGGAGTGGTGAATATTGTTGGAAGGGATTTGTTGACAAAGATCAGAAAAAAAAATAGAACAGAAATCTTTGCAATATTTTTTTTTTCAGTAAACTTTGTATAAGAAGAAAAGGAGCTGAAAGGAAAGAAATTTACAGACTAGGAAGAGGAAAGTAATAAATTTTTTTTTGTTAATTTGTAAAAAAAAATGGAAGGCAATGAAGGAAAGAAATTAAACCAAAAATTACAATTTTTTTTTATAAATGACGGAAAACAAAAGGAAATAAATCAAAATAAAACTGAGAAGAACATTTTTGTGTTTTTTTAATTAAAAAAAAAAAATATATATAACCCGAAGGATTTAAAAATAAAAATTATTTGGTTCCCGGCAACGGCGCCAAAATTTGTTTGCGAACAAATTATGCAGTTGTAAACAACTGTAAAATCCGTTCGGCTTTCCTAAACAACAAGGATTGTTGTAGAGGGTGTCGAACTCTGGGACCAAATTATTTTATTAATAAATCCAATCAAGTTATCCCTAACTTTTGATTGGTAGGAAAACAAAGAAACTAGCAGAAATTAAATAAAAGAGAGTTTTAACACTAAGTGAAAGCAATTAGGGGATAATGACATAGATCAGATTCATAATCATCAATAGCCAAAAGATTAATCAGATCTAATACATGTTTCTGTCACAAACATGAATCAACGATAATAGGTTTTTAGAAACAAATATGTAAATAACGACAAGCATAGCCTATGCAGGAGCTCAGCTCTACAACCATAGACTATCAGGACAGATTTATTAATTAATTTTTAAAACCCTAAAATTAGATCTAGATCTGGTAAACGTTAGATCGAACACGAATATACCCTGTGAAGGAGCATAGCTCTTAAACGACACAGGATATTAAGGTTCAGATCTAACCCTAGTTCAGATCTAGATCTATATACATGAATTCCTCATCCTTTGGCTATGTGATTCATATTGAATCATACTATCAGCGTCATCACCCCCTAATCAAAGGGGATTAGCTAGACATAGCTAAAGAAGAAGAAAAACAGAAATTAAATAACAAGAACATAAATAAAACTAAAACTAAATAGAAAAGAGGAAGAAGAATGATTTTATTCCAAGAAGAGAATTACAGAATAAAACCCAATGTGTTTTTCAATGAATGAGATACAAGGTATTTATAGCTGATATGACAAAGGCTAGCTAGCTAATTACATAATGTGGGACTAAAGAAATAACCCAAATAACACATAAGCTAGTGTGAACGCAGCTTTAGAGTGAGTGGTCTAGCAAATAGGCTAGTGTGAACGCAACATGAGTAAGAAGCCTTCCAAATGAGCTAATGTGAATGCAGTTTGAGTCTTTATTGAGCCAAATCTTCTTAACTGAAATATAATTGCAACCGTTCTTCAAGCTTTAGACTCTTCAAGCTTTAGCAATTTTAAACTTCACTCTTTTTTAAGCAAATTCTTCATGCTTTTATCCATCAAATGCTCTAAACCATGCTTCTTGTCAACAATCTGAAAATACAGCTATAAATACAAAGTATCAATTATTTTAAAGGGAAAATAAGATAAATAAGCAGATAAAATATACACATTTATGTGTATATCAATGGTAGGGTTAAGTTAACTAAAACACTTAACCAATTCAACATGTTAATTAAACTGATGGGTGGGGTTAGGTAAATACAAATACTTAACCACTTAACATGTTTTACTAGGAAACCCTAGTAACAGGGACCCATTTCAGCGGTAACCCAATTAGGTATCATGGTATACTGAAACTAGGCAGGGTGGGGCACGATTACTGGGCTGATTGTAAGCGGTCAAAAGCGACGGCGGTTGGTGCATCAGTATGGGTTCTAACGGAGTGCGGGCATGCACACACTTCGGAGTAGACAAACAGGGCACTGGGCACCAGTAGTATAACCTATGTATTCTAGAATTGTGTCGGGCCGCCACCATGTGACTTGATACACCCCATGGTGGGACCAGCATAGGTATCTACAATCATTGGGGGCCGTATGACACATATGATTTTGCGAGTAGGAGCCGATCTTTAGAAAGGGGATCACTTCACCCCGAACATGGGGCGCCAATCGGAACAAATACAAGTAGGTGCAGAGATATAGTGTGGGGTGCGATAGTATATTCGGATCAAAACTGCTTTATCTTAATTTATGATACTTTCCTGTTTCCAGTTTATACCTATCATGCCCTTTTTCTTATTTTCATACTGAAGAGTCATTAGATTTACCAGGCTTTATGTCTGACTCTATTTTTCTTTCGTCTTCTTTCCTTCGGTTTCCTCTCCCCCCCAGGTCCATAGGGAGGAAACAACCCAGCTTAGTCAGACTCTTTGCAAGCTTCAAGATAGTAGATGTATGGTTTGGACTCTCTCTCTCCTTGGCTATGGCTTTTGGACACGTTCTATGGGGATTTATGCAATTTTAATTATGTTTTATGCTTCTTTATTTAATAATCAAGACAGAAATGATGATGTAATGTTTTGGACGTTATTGTGAGACAATTATGGAAATGTTTTGTATGAACACATATTTATGAAATGAAAATGTGTTTGTTTTCCGCTGCTTATGTCTATGTGTTTATATCTGTCTTGTGTTTTATCTGTGACTTTTACTTATAAACCTCCACCGAAGTTAAGGCATTCCCTTTGTGAGTGACCTTAAGGGAGGTGGGGTGTTTCACTTGGTATCAGAGCACAGGTTTACCAGACTAGATAAAAGTTTTTGAAACCATTTTCAAAAAGAAGTTTAAAGAAGCATTCTTTTTCCAGAAAAAACATTGTTTTTAAAAGGCATAATTCCCCAAAGCCATGTGCACTATCTCTCTATCCTTTTGTCTTGAATACTTTCCTTTTTGTTCTAGCATGTTTGGAGATCTTAACCTTCCAGAAAGAGCACCGATACCTGGCTGGTTCCGAAGGTACCTAGAGGCTAGGGCCAATGATGCGGGCCCAGCAGACATTCCTCCTCCCACAGTGGCAGCGGTTCCTCCTCCTCCTCCTCGTGGAAAATGCTTTCTCTAAGATGTGTAGAGACTTCAAGGCTATGGGTGGAAAGGACTTTTATGGAACTGAATATCCTTTGTGGTAGCAAGGAACTGGCTGAAGGAGACCAAAGATTTATTCGTTATCTTCGAAGTTGACGACATGCAAAAGATACAACTAGCAGTGTGGTTGCTCAAAGACGAAGCTTCTTATTGGTGGGAAGTTACCCATGCTGAGAGGCCAGTGGAAACTTGGGAAGATTTCAGGACGAGGTTTGAGATGAAATTCCTCTCCCAAGCTGAAAGAAGCCTGCAGATGGAGAAGTTCCTAACTCTTAAACAAGGAAGTATGACAATCAAGGAGTACGTCAATCAGTTTAATCAGCTAGCCAGATTTGGGCTGGATTTATTAAACATCCAATACAAGAATGCCCTTCGCTTCGTCAAAGGTCTGAATGAGCCTCTACACAGCCTTGTTATGACCCATATACCCATGGGAGCGACCTATGAAAGCTTGATGGACATGGCGCTGCTACACGAGGAAGATAAAGGCAAGAAAGAGGCAAAGGTGGAAGTGCCTCAAGAAAAGAAAGAAGGTTTGCAGGCTAAGAAAATAGACTTCAAGAAGGGCGGGAAGAACAACAAATCCCGTGAAAAGAGAAAGTGTAATTTCTATGGCATTGTTGGACATATAGCGAAGGACTGCAGAAAGAAGAAGGCGAAGATGAATGGTGGTTGTTTCCATTGCGGCGAGTCCGGACACTCTGCTAAGGACTGCCCAAAGAAGCGGGGGCAGGGACAGAGGACTGGATCCACCTCAGGGGGACAAGTTCATGCGCTGGTGGCACCTCCACAGGAACGAGGTAGAAATATTTCTGTAGAAAGCTTAGTTTATCTCTATGATCATCCAGTTCGCACTCTCTTTGATTCTGGTGCATCACACTCCTTTATTTCATTTGCTTTAGTAGAATCTCTGCACCTAGACATTAGTATGGTAGAAGATCCCTTGGTTGTTTCAAATCCAATTGAGGGCTCGGCTTATTTGTCGATGGTTTGTTTGGATTTGAAAATCTCTATTCTAAGTGTTGAATTTAGATGTAGTGACTTTGTTTTGGGTTTCTCGGGATATGGATTGATCTTAGGCATGGACTGGTTATCCAGTAATGGTGCCATTCTTGATTGTGAGAAGAGAGTGGTTAGACTCTTGACTCGGCTCGGTAACACTCTAGAAATTTCTTGTAATCCCTTGATTGCTGTTATGCTTAGTTATCTAGAGTCGCTTGATGCTTTTGTTGAGAATTTGCAGTCAGTTAGAGTGGTCCGTGAATTTCCGGATGTCTTTGAAGAGGTGAAAGGCTTACCTCCGAGGCGGGAAATAGACTTCCGCATATATCTTGTTGACAATGCAAAGCCCGTAGCTTTATCTGTTAGACACATGGCTCCAAAGGAGAGAAAGGAGCTCAGTAAGCAAGTTAAGGAGCTTCTCGAGAAGGGGTTCATAAGGCGGAGTATCTCGAAATGGGGTGCTCCAGTGGTGTTCGCCACCAAAGCAGATGGCTCACTACGTCTTTGTGTGGACAATAGGGAGCTAAACAAGCTGACTAAGAAGAATAGACACCCGCTTCCCAGAATAGACGATTTGTTTGATCAGCTTGTAGGTGCGTCGGTCTTCTCCCAACTTGATCTGGCTACCGGGTTCCATCAGCTAAGGGTAGCTGAAGATAGCATTGATAAGACGGCGTTCAACACCCCAGACGGTTTCTTTGAGTGGCTTGTCATGCCTTTCGGCTTGACAAATGCACCCGCTTATTTCATAGACCTAATGAGCAGGTTGTTCAGAGAATTCCTCAATAAGTTCGTGGTGGTCTTCGTAGACGATATTTTGATCTTCTCAAAGAATGAGGAAGAACATGCTGAGCATCTGAAGGAGATCATGGAAACCCTTCGAGTTCATCTGCTAAAAGCCTAATTCTCCAAGTGCCACTTTTGGAGAGAAGAAGTAAGATTTCTTGGACATATAGTGTCCAAAGAGGGGTTAGCTGTGGACCCCGCGAAAGTGGTGGCAGTGCAAGATTGGAAGACACCAAGAAATGCAACCGAAGTCCGAAGCTTTCTCGGGCTAGCAGGTTTTTACCGAAAGTTCATTAGAGATTTTGCGAAAATCTCAGCTCCACTCACAAGGCTAACAAAGAAAAATCTAGCGTTCGCTCGGGATTTGGATTGTGATATTGCTTTCCAACGCTTAAAAAGGGCTCTTGCAACAACCCCAGTTCTGACTTTGCCTGATGGAAGCAAGATGTTCACAGTATATACGGATGCTTGTGATACGGGGCTAGGCGTTGTTCTGATGCAGGAAGGGAAGGTAGTAGCTTATGGTGGAAGACAATTGAAAGTTCATGAAAAGAACTACCCAACCCACGATCTTGAGTTGGCCGCCATCGTCTTTACGCTTAAGTCTTGGCGCCATTATCTCCTAGGTAAGAAGTTCGAATTATATACTGACCATAAATCGTTGAAGTATCTTTTCTCGCAGAAAGATCTTAACTTAAGGCAGCAAAGGTGGATGGAGTTCCTTGCCTCGTATGATTTTGAGATTTCTTATACTCCTAGCAAAGGCAACGTAGTAGCAGATGCCTTGAGTAGAAAGAAGCTGACCTTAAGCCCTCTCTTTATAGAAAGGCAAAGCTTGGAGTATATAGCCAGTTTTGACTTTAGGCCCTCCTCTGATTTTGTACTGGTTTGTTGGCATCACTAGAAGTACGGCCCATTCTTTTAGACTCAATAGGGGCCGCACAACGTGAAGACCCTCAGCTTTTGGATGTGATTGATAAGCTAATTAGGGGTGAAACTTCCAGTCACCACAATAGGTACTCCATCGATGATAAGGGTTGGCTGAGGCGAGATGGAAGACTATGCGTCCCACAAGCAAGGGATTTGGTAAAGATGGTTCTCGAGGAAGCACACCATTCCAAGATGACAATACACCCAGGTGGAGACAAGATGTACAAGGACGTAAAGAGAGTTTTCTTTTGGGACGGCATGAAGAAGGACGTGGCAGATTTCGTTTCTAAGTGCATGATATGCCAACAGGTCAAGGCGGAATAAAAGAAGCCTGGAGGACTGCTTCTTCCTCTAGAAGTCCCGCAATGGAAGTGAGATAGCATTTCAATGGACTTCATTGATGGGTTGCCTAGGTCAAGAAGGGGCAATACTAGCATTTGGGTAATAGTGGACAGGCTCACGAAAAGTGCCCACTTTATACTTATCAAGAGTAGAAGGACTGCCTCATCTCTAGCATCTCTTAATCTCGAGGAAATAGTTCGACTCCATGGAATACCCTCTAGCATAGTGAGTGACCGAGATCTCATCTTTACGAGCGAGTTTTGGCGGAGTCTGCAAGAAGCTGTAGGCACACAGTTATGCTTGAGCATGGCCTATCACCCCCAAACTGATGGTCAGACAGAAAGGGTGAACAAAGTAATAGAAGATCTTTTGAGACTGTGCGTTCTTGACTTTGGAGGGACATGGGAGGGTCATCTTCCTTTGGTGGAATTCGCCTACAACAACAGTTACCAAGCCACCATCGGCATGGCGCCCTTCGAAGCTTTGTATGGAAGACCGTGTCGATCACCAACTTGTTGGTGGGAGTCTACAGACAAGCTTATACTTAGGTCATACATGATTAGAGAGACTTCAAAAAAAGTGGACTCGATACGAAGGAGAATGAAGATTGCCCAAGACAGACAGAAATTCTACGCAGACAAAAGAAGGACCGACCTTGAGTTTGAAGTTGGGGACAGGGTTTTCCTTAAGGTATCCCCTTTAAGGAACGTCGTTCGCTTCGGATTTGCAGGAAAGCTTGCACCAAGGTTTGTAGGACTGTTCCCTATCATCGAGAAGATTGGGAAAATGGCTTATAGAGTGGAACTGCCTGAAAGGTTGGCTGGAATTCACAATGTCTTTCACGTTTCTCATCTCCGGAAATGTTTACATGAGTCTGCAAAAGTGGTGGAGCCAAGCATTCTAGAAGAAGTTGAAATAGAACGAGAAACAACTGTGAGGAGAGTTCCAAATCGAATCGTAGGAACTGAAACCAAAAAGCTACGCAACCGTGAAGTCAAGCTGGTTAAAGTTCAATGGAGCGATGCCGAGGAAGACGCAACTTGGGAAACTGAGGACAGAATACGTGCGGCTTACCCTTTTCTTTTTAAGGGTACACCTTTGATCTCTCTTTTTCCTTAAGTTATGCTTGTATATATCTTTTAGGTATATCTCCTCGGTCTTACCCTTTTATCCTTAGGTAGGAACTAGTGGATGTAAACATGTATTTGAAACATGTTATGATTGATGGCTGCAAGTGGTTGCTAGTGGTTGCCCGTGGATGCATATACACACACACCCTAGGTATTAGATCGGCTCAGTCACTTCCATATTGCATTTGCATATATGTGTTAATATTTGTATGTGGTCGAAATTTGATATGTTGTCATATGAATGTCGCATTTGTATGAATGGTTGTGCACTCATGTAGAATTATGAGTAGGGAAAATTTTGCATACATAATGGATTCATGACACTTACACGATTTGCATTAAGGAGGTCAACTGAATCGGTAGACCGCCTGATTTTGCACTAGATAAGGACATGTACACACACTATGCATATGATCATGAAGCATTAGAAGTCTTTTAAGGACAATGGATGCCTATGTTTGTTGGTTGAGTAGATGGACAATTGGATGTTAGGATATACGTTCTTCTAGACTTGAAGATTTCGGGGACGAAATCCTTTAAGGAGGGGAGAATGTAACACCCCGAATTTTGTGTTGACATTAAATTAACAAATTAAAGTATACTTAATTCAAAATGAAAGAATTAAGGGAAACGGGTTACGCCATTGCGTTCGTCTCGGAATTCTGCTTGAGATAGAGTCTGAGTTTGCATAAATCGGACTCCGTATGAAGGAGTTATGACCGTCCGAAGTTTCAGAATTCAATTTAAAATTCAAACAGTTCAAATTCAGTTCAAAAATTTGAAAAAACAGACCCAAACTGGGCTGGGCGGGAAAATTCCCGCCCAGGAACCAGGTCGACCAGGGGGTCGACCTGGGGGCCGACCAGGGGGTCGACCTGCCCAGTCGACCTGGTCAGGCCCTGGCTGGCCTGGTCGGGTTCTGGTCGAATTCCTGAGCTCTGGTGTGTCACTAGGGCTGATTTGTCACTTTCTGAATGGCTCCTCTTGGTGTGTATGGTCTGGATTCACTCTATAATCATCTAATGGCTCAAATCAATCTAAAATTCTATAAATACAACCCAACACTCAACCTAAATTCACATAAATAAAATAGAACTAGAGCCGTCATGCTGCTGGGAGGAAACTAAGAGTAGCCGTCAGTTAGAGAAAGCTTAGAGACAAGCAAAACTAAAGTAAAAACAAGATTCAAACAACGTTTATCTACCCAAAGGAAAGCATTGCAAATTCAGAACTCAGAAATCAGAAAACAAGACCGTCGTTTGTTGTAAGTATAGTGATTTTTCCGATGAGAATAAAATTAAGACTTGATTCGATGTAAAATGGAAATGGAATTGTGCTATTGTATAATGATGATGCTAGTTCATATCTGTGTATTGCAATGATTGTATTATGAATGGTATTGGGATGTTTGTGGTATAATTGACTTGATGTTGGTCCTATTGTACATTGAGAATGAAAGCAACATCACATACAAGTATATGGTTAATGTTAGAATTTATACCTACATGTTTATATGTTTAACATAGGTTGTATACATTTTTCTAAGTCTAAGTTAAGACTTATGTACACATGTTCTATGTTAAGACCATTATGCCTACATGATTAAATCTCATGTAAATGTTTTTATGTTCTTTGCAAGTTTGTAATTGGGTCTATGCCAAGTACCATTCAGTTTCACACGATTATTACAAGTTTCATGTTATAATAGGATACATGATTTGATCTAGTTCACGCTTTTGGGTTAACGTCAAAAATAGACATTTGTATGACATGTAATAACCTTGTCACATGCTAGTTTGTGTTTGAAGTTATGCCTAGATAAGAATATGTTTAGGCTTATATTTTATGCAAGTCTAAATTATGCCATTTCATGTGACACCTATTTAGTTAGATTCTTATTTGAATGCAAGTTCACATGACAAGTTGAAACCCATGATTTATGTTAATTAGATCGCAAAGTTGCAAGTTCATATGGCACAAACCCTTTATGTTATTTAGAATATTTCATGTTCTTGGCTTTCCCTTCTATGTTTATAAGTTGGGCTGAAATATCTAGGCCCAACATTCATTATAATCTTGCGAACGTACAAACGGGGGAATATCGTTGGGATTAAACATGAAAATATATGAAACATGAAAATATATGAAATTGGCATGTTTGTCACATGCCAAAAATTGGTGGCACTTAAATGGTATAGGTTCTTATATAAAAAATGATGAACTTGGAAAGTGGGCCATAACATTTAAATGTTAACAAATTTACATATAACAAGTAAAAGAGGCAAATATGTAAATTTAGAAAATACGAGTATGCTTAACCCGAGGTTGGATTGAATTGTGATGTAAACCTGCCCGGACCCGCCCGGCTGTCCAGTAATCACAACAATACCTATCCAATATGGGTGGTTAAGCATTGATCCCAATAAGGACCCGAGGTTAGACTGAGTTACGGTGTAAACCTACCCGGATCCGACCGGCACATCCAGTAACCGTAACAATACCTGTCTAATGTGAGTGGTCGGTGCTTTAACTAATTAAGGCTAAGGACAGACAAGTCAGGATGGTAGGGTTAAGTTAACTAAAACACTTAACCAATTCAACATGTTAATTAAACTGATGTGTGGGGTTAGGTAAATACAGATACTTAACCACTTAACATGTTTGACTAGGAAACCCTAGTAATAGGGATCCATTTCAGCAGTAACCCAATTAGGTATCATGGTACCTTGAAACTAGGCAGGGTGGGGCACGATTACTGGGCTGATTGTAAGCGGTCAAAAGCGACGGCGGTTGGTGCAGCAGTGTGGGTTCTAACGGAGTGCGGGCGTGCACACACTTCGGAGCAGACAAACAGGGCACCGGGCACCAGTAGTATAACATATGCATTCTAGAATTGTGTCGGGCCGCCACCATGGGACTTGATACACCCCATGGTGGGACCATCATAGGTATCTACAATCATTGGGGGCCGTATGACACATATGATTTTGCGAGTAGGAGCCGATCTTTAGAAAGGGGATCACTTCAACCCGAACATGGGGCGCCAATCGGAACAAATACAAGTAGGTGCAGAGATATAGTGTGGGGTGCGATAGTATATTCGGTTCAAAACTGCTTTATCTTAGTTTATGATACTTTCATGTTTCCAGTTTATACCTATCATGCCCTTTTTCTTATTTTCAAACTGAAGAGTCATTAGACTTACCAGGCTTTATGTCTGACTCTATTTTTCTTTTGTCTTCTTTCCTTCCGTTTCCCCTCCCAGGTCCACAGGGAGGAAACAACCCAGCTTAGTCAGACTCTTTGCAAGCTTCAAGATAGTAGATGTATGGTTTGGACTCTCTCTCTCCTTGGTTATGGCTTTCGGACATGTTCTATGGAGATTTATGCAGTTTTAATTATGTTTTATGCTTCTTTATTTAATAATCAAGACAGAAATGATGATGTAATGTTTTGGAAGTTATTGTGAGACAATTATGGAAATGTTTTGTATGAACACATATTTATGAAATGAAAATCTGTTTGTTTTCCGTTGCTTATGTCTATGTGTTTATATCTGTCTTGTGTTTTATCTGTGACTTTTACTTATAAACCTCCACCGAAGTTAAGGCATTCCCTTTGTGAATGACCTTAAGGGAGGTGGGGTGTTTCAATGAATCCACTTTATAAACATGCATACATATATATATATATATATATATATATATATATATATATAGAGAGAGAGAGAGAGAGAGAGAGAGAGATCTAGTTTTGGATCTAACACAAAACATGTAACTTGCATATGAACATATATATAGATCTTGACTTGGATCTAATATAAAACATGTAACTTGCATTAAATCATACGAACATATGTATAGATCTTGACTTGGATCTAATTAACATGAATCTAAACACATAAAGTTGTTGATCTAAACATGTAGGCATATGGATCTAACATTATTTAGCCTAAAAACTTGCATGTAACATATCATGAAAAGATTATCAAACTTATATGCGGTATGATAGTTTCATTCCCCAAATCATAATAGGTTCATCATCAATTCCTATACGATAAGTCCAATAAACCACAATCATTCCAAGACATACATGACAAAATTATCACAGGAAATGGACATGAATCAGCATCATCATTATCATACAACTTGGTACAATTCTATTTTTCATTTTATTACAAATCACGTCTTAAATTTGTTCACATCTAAAAGATAACTAAACTTACTAACAAAAGATGATCTTGATTTCTGGAATTTGTATTCTGAAGTTGAAATGCTCGCCTTTGATGTAGACTAATCGTTGTTTTAATTTAGATTTGATTTGATTCGTCACTTTTAATTAGCTTCTATCTTGCCTTTGAGTTGAAAGAGATGACGGCTAGGTTTAGATGAGAGTGAATAATAGAATTAGGTTTTAGGTTTAGGGTCCTTATATAGTTGGATAGAGTGTTTTAGGACCATTAGATTAACCATGAACCATCAAAACCAATCAGATGCCACATCTGTCTTAGAGCGAATCGGCCCACGGGTTGACAGCCAAACACCCTGAATCAACCCTTAGTCGACCCAGCAGGGCTTGGGTCGACCTCAAAATGGGCCGATTCGGTTATTCGCCCTCTCGATTCGCTGTTTTGAACTTTTTTGCATATTTATTTATTTATTTAATTTTTATATGTATATATATATATATATTTTCTCATATGCATACAAACTTCAAGGCTTAATAACTTCTTCATAAGGTATCTGTTTTATGCAAACCAAATGTCTATCTTGACCAAAATTTTGAGACGAACGTAATAACGCAACCCATTTCACTTAATTCTTCTTCTAAAAATTAAGTGTTCTTGAATTTGTTAATTTTAGTATTCTCAGAAAATTCGGGGTGTTACAATTTTAGTCCAACTGAAGTTGACCCTAGACAATAGCCCCTGTTCCGGATCCAATGGGCTAGGTCTCGTCAGCCCAAACGACTGTCTGTGGCCTGAAATCTTTAATTTATTATTTAAATCATTTAAATAATTAATTTGATCGTATATTTAAATTCACCGGGGGCACATACGAACTCAGAAAAATCTAGAAAATTTATTCCTGACTTTGTTTTGATGATACAGTCCTAACAAAATTAATTTTGTGGAATTCTGAGACTGTTCGAAAAATGACTATTTTCAAGTCGATCAGATTTGACTAAAATTGACAAAACATATTTTTGTTTGCCACGCTCACATCTAATTTGAAAAATTATGAAAATTGAAACCTAGCAATAATTTGACATTCCGAATCCAACAAAAGTGGTTTCGTCGAAAACGGAGGTCGTCTGAAAAATGGCCTTTTATACGGGCTATAAATTATACTATAACGACCATTCCGAATATTCAACTGACCATAACTTTTGATTCCTGCTTTGAAATTTCGATTTTTCGAATTCGTTGGAAAGATATTTTCAAATAGATTTAGATATTTTTGGTATCACTAAAATCCGTTAAATTTTGAATCCGGTACATTCGGTCAAAGTACATGTTTGACTTTTCAAACTACCGTACTATTTCTAATTTCTTTGGAAATCAAAATGAATACTTTTGCTCTAACTTTGATTAAAATAAATTTTTAATCATTATTATTTAAAATAAATTATTTTAACTATTCCAAATTTACTGAAATAGCCAAAATAAAAATTTTAAATTGGTTCGGATTTTCCGGGTTGTTACAATCTCCCCCACTTAAAAGCTTTTCATCCTCGAAAAGGAAATAATAGTAAAGTAGGGAACAAAACAGAAAATTCAAGGTATTATAAATGTACCTCAGCACAAAAGCTACTCAGAGATATCCATTCTGCACTTGGGATATGCCTATTTGATGCTATCCTAAGTCCCCCATCAAGGAAAGAGTCAGACGAAGGGAAATGATAAAATGATATGATGAGATGATAATGATGTAATGATTGATTTATATGTGCTATTCTGCTATGCTCATTCTAGGACATTGTTAATCCTATCTCTAATGAGCTACTCGTCTTAGAATACTACTGAATCTATTTAGATGAATTGTTCTAAAAATATTATACTCCGTAGCTAAGGTTAACCTTTAGCTCTGATACCAAATGTGATGACCCAAACTTCCGTAGAAAGAAAGTAAAGATAATCATAAGAGTATAACATAATTAAAGCTGTAACAGATCACAGTTACAAAGCAGAACATATAAATCATTGCAGCGGAAATGAAATGTCATCACAAACATCATCACAGAACATCAGAGTACGCAGTACATGATACACTTAGCAATACAGATGTCTCAAACAGGGAAAGAAATAAAGTCTCAATCTCCCAAAATACATCAATATCCAATACTGTCTCAAATATCAAGAAGAAAATAAAAGATAAAAAGAAAAGATCTTCCAACATCTTCAGCAGCAAGCTTGAGTCCAGAAAACATCCCTACCTGAAACCTGTCAATTGGTTGCCCATGTGGAAAGAGGGCACCCGAGTTTGCAAAGTGAAACAAACTACGAGTCAGTCATGGGACTGGTATGAGAAATCTTACTAAACTAATAATATGGCTAATCACTGGACCACGCCGCTAACGCGGAACGGGTTTAATTCCATTGGATTGCCCGTGCATAAGTTTTATAAATTTTAAAGTAAAAAACAACGCAATGCTTTTTAGAAAATGAAATCATTATAAGACTCAGGTCCCATCACACAATGCAACACAAACGAAGGATAGAGTTTTACCTTATAATGATAAAAAAATGCTTGATACGTAGAAAATAATATTTTTAATATTATTGTTAGTGTATCGTATGTTTCAAAAATACTTCAAAGTAAATGTATCGATCCTAGACGGCATAGCTACTATATACTATGTCGCCATATATAGGTTTACAATCAAGACCCGTAATGTCGTATTGGACGTTGGTTTCCATCATGAGTCAAGGCTAGGGACGATCACCTAACCGATTCGAGACACTCTAGCAATGTCTCAGGATTCAGACGCTGGCGAACCCTTGGATCCTGCAGGGCCGGTCCACAAATACTTTAGTGGATTGGCAATTCCTGAACACACGCTTCCCGATCCTATTGGACCTATAAATTGGCCATTGGCGACCAATAAAAATCCGAGGCGCCTCATTCCATCAATCAAATAAGTAAAAATGCCGGTCTGTGTAAAAACCCAAACACCACTTCTAGCTAGAAAGAAACATGTGCACTCCCTGAGTTCCCTTATCCCGTTTTTGACTCTACCGGGGTATGAGGCTCGCGAGGTAACGAAATATCCAAAGCTATGCCTAAATAGGCTATGCTTGGATCATCATCCACAGGGCTCTGCTTTTCAACAAAAGCCCCGATCAATTGCATCTTGGCATGTCACATTGACAATCCATACCATGCAATCGATAACTACCAATATATAACCTTCGAGCTCGTGCGTCTCAAAGAAGGATGTTTAGCAAGAGGATAAATCCTCCGCCACCTCAGAAATATATTAATATATATCAATTAAATTACATGGCACAAAATTCAATGTCGGACATGCATCCATTTACTAGTCCGTTCTGGGTCTGAACGAAACCGGAGTCACCTAGGTGCTCGTGTATCCGGACGATCAACAAGTGCGTCCGAACAACTACCACTTTGACCCTTTATTGGTAGCTAGCCAATGCCAGGCATCAGTAGTTATCCTTTCGACGTGAAGATCGCCGGTCTTCAATCGCCGTCTTCGAAATCTTCGATTTTAAATCGCCATAGAATTATTTGAAATGAGTTGAACTCGGTCTTTTCAAATAATTTTTCGAATGATTACCATTTAAACCATTTGATATCGTTAATATCAATATATAACAATTTATCGCTAGTTTTATTTATTAAAAATGGCTTAATATAATCAAACGACGCTTCGGGTCGATGGGCGGCCCTAGCGCTGTTTTTACCAAAATTTGATTTACACTTATCTTGAAATTTAACCGTTGGATTTTGATAAAATTTATATCACCGGAAAGATCTTTCCAAAACTGTCCTAACGGTTCCAGTTTTGGGAAAATCCGACGGTTGGATCTTATGGTATAATCGTTTAGAGTTACGATTGCCGAAACACGAACTACCGCGCGCGATTCGTTAAGTTTCAATTTATATATAAATATAAATATGAACCCTTAATATAAACCCCTTGGCGATTACTACTATTTCTATTGTATATAAAGTAACAATAAACAATTTAACATCTAAATCAATTTTTTATTTCATATGAAATGTCAATAAAAATGTGACTCTTAAAATACTAGCCTTTATTTACATCTAAAATGTAAATAAAAATACGACACTGTGATCTATTCTTTTATTTACATCTAGAATGTAAATAAAAGTATGATTTTTGATTCCTATGTTTTTATTTACATCAAAAATGTAAATAACATGTAACCTTTGTTATAATGTTTTGTTTGCACTAAATTTACGAACAAAAATGTAACCTTTACCTACAACGTTTATTTGCATCTAAATATGCGAATAAAAATGTAATCCATTAACTTTTATGTTTTGTTTGCATCTAAAATTGCAAACAAAAATATGATTTTAATTCTAATGTTTTGTTTGCACCTAAAATTGCAAATAAAAATATGATTTTAATTCTAATGTTTTGTTTGCATCTAAAATTGCAAACAAAAATATGATTCTAATTCTAATGTTTTGTTTGCATCTAAAATTGCAAAGAAAAATATGATTTTAATTCTAATGTTTTGTTTGCATCTAAAATTGCAAACAAAAATATGATTTTAATTCTAATGTTTTGTTTGCATCCAAAATTGCTATTAAAAATATGATTTTAATTCTAATTGTAATTCTAATGTTTTGTTTGCATCTAAAATTGCTAACAAAAATATGATTCTAATTCTAATGTTTTGTTTGCATCTAAAATTGCAAACAAAAATATGATTTTAATTCTAATGTTTTGTTTGCATCTAAAATTGCAAACAAAAATATGATTTTAATTCTATTGTTTTGTTTGCATCTAAAATTGCAAACAAAAATATGATTTTAATTCTAATGTTTTGTTTGCATCTAAAATTTGAAACACTAATATGATTCTAATTCTAATATTTTGTTTACATCTAAAATTGCAAACAAAAATATGATTTTAATTCTAATATTTTGTTTGCATCTAAAATTGCAAACAAAAATATGATATTAATTCTAATGTTTTGTTTGCATCTAAAATTGCAAACAAAAATATGATTCTTCATTTTAATGTTTAGTTGTAACGGAGAAGGCAAATAAAAGAACAATTTTATTTCGATGCTTATTTGCATTAGAGAATGAAAATGAAAGAACATTTTATATTTCTAAATATATTTGCATTAGAGAATGCAAATAAAAGAACATTTTATATTTCTAAATATATTTTCGTTAGAGAATGCAAATAAAAGAACACTTTTATATTTCTATATATATATATTTGCATTAGAGAATGCAAATAAAAGAACATTTTTATATTTCTATATATTTTTGCATTTCTATCTCAGTTCAATGACATATTTCAATTGTATTGACCATTCTATTAAATCTAATAAAATGACAAAATAATATTTTACATCGAATTTACAATTCTATTTCTATCAAAGAAAAATGGTGAAATAATGTTTTATATGGAATTGACAATTCTATTTCAAATAAATAAAAATGACAAAATAATGTTTTATATTTAATTGACAATTCTATTTCAATTCAACAAAGTAATCCAAATAATGTTTTTATTTTGAATTGACAATCTAATTCAATTCAGCAAAATGGTCAAAATAATATTTTTAATATTGAATTGCCAATCTAATGCAATTCATTAAGATAACCAAAATAATGCTTTAATGTTGAATTGACAATCTAGTTCAATTCAACAAAAGTAAACAAAATAATGTTTTTAATATTGAAATGGAAATTTTAATCCAAACCAATAACACAACAATATGATTTATTTTGATTGAAATGGAAATTTTAGTCCAAATCAATAATCTAATAAAAATGATATTTTTTATTGAAATGGAAATTCTAATCCAAATCAATAATCTAATAAAAATGATACTTTTTTTATTGAAATGGAAATTCTAATTCAAATCAATAATCTAATAAAAATGATAATTTTATGGAACACATACAAATCTGTGTTTATACATCACCAAAAAACAGATAAACCATCCACAATTTCATCACATAACAGATCTGAATCATACACATTCAATCGTCGCATAACAAATAAATAAATAAATAAATAAATTATTTTAAAAGAATAAATCTCACAGTCGCAACGCAAATTAATCCAAAATTTGAACTGCTTGGAATTGGATCTAGTCTAGACAGCAGAGTAGATCTCGGTTTCACAATTGAATAGGATCTGAAATTGTTCCGTTTCGATATCGTATGGGTTAGTTACGATTTATTTAAGATTGTAACATTTTAAATTAATAAAATAATAAAGAAATATGCCATACTCTTCTTCTTCCTCTATACAGACTAAGGCCGACTGTTTTCATTTTCTTGTTCAATTCTGGGGCAGTAAATTGCGAACAGACCGGGAAGAGATAGCACAATCAGATTAAACTGCGACGGAGAGCTTGGAGGCGCGCACGAACGGCGGTGAAAGGGGCCCACTCGGTGGTGCATGGGTGACGTGGCGACGCTTGAGACGGGGCAAGTTGCCGTGGCCAAAGCTCGACGAACACTCGACGGTTTTATGATCCAACCGTATGAAATTCGAGAGAATGGAAATGAGGGAGGAATTTTATTGAGAGGATCGGTGGATTTTAATGGTTGAAGTTAGGAAGTTTTTAGCCATGAACAACGTAGATGGCAGCGGCTATACGATGGATTTAGGGTTTGAAATGAATTTCCACTATATTTATAATATTTTAATGTAATTTTTACAAATAAAACCATACATCATAAATTATTCTGATTTTAGTCCAATCGGAGTTGACCCTAGCCAATAGCCCCTGTTCCAAATCCAATGGGCTAGGTCTTGTCAGCCCAAACGATTGTCTGTGGCCTGAAATCTTTAATTTATTATTTAAATAATTTAAATAATTAATTTGATCGTATATTTAAATTCACCGGGGCCACATACGAACTCAGAAAAATCCAGAAAAATTATTCTTGACTTCGTTTTGATGATACGGTCCTAACAAAATTAATTTCGTTGAATTCTGAGACTGTTCAAAAAATGGCTATTTTCAAGTCGATCTGATTTGACTAAAGTGAAATTAGGCTCACATCCTTAAAACTAAACTTAATTAGGCTCACATCCTCCCCTTTTGAAACATGTAAAATTCATCCCTATTTTCAATCAGCGGCTCTTTTTTTACCCGAAATGCCCTTTTCCTCTAATTAACGATGTAATTAAGTTTCGGTCTAAACACGTATTAGGGTTTCATTTTTTTCATCGTTAATATTTTTCTAAGTCATGGCGGCGCCATCATCTTCACCTTTCTCCTTTCTAGAATCAATTAGTGATCCCTTCGCTCTCCTTGGAAATCAACAATGGACAACGTCCGTCCGCTCTTTTATCTTCAGGCAGCGCAACTGATTCATCAAACAATGGACAACGTCCGTCCGCTCTTTTTTTACGAGCTACAAATCTAAGAAAAAAGACGTCGGATGGACTGCGAGGGATATTGTTCGAGCTCTAAGGCAATTGATTCATCAAACGTCGGATTTAAGGTATTTGTATCTAGGGGTACGATTTTCAGTTTTATTCAATTATGATTGTTCAATGTTTTTTCCGTTGTTGGATTTTGTAGTTACTGAAGAAGTTTGGTTGGAAAGAAGGCACTGGTTTCGGCGTTTCAGAGCAGGTTCGTATCTACTTTTTTTTGCTGAATTTGTGTTTTTCATATTTCATTTTTTTTATAATATTATTTTTGATATATGTTCAGTATTAATACTATTGATGATTTGATTAGTTGGGTAATTAGTTATTTTTGAGTTAATTAGTTATTTTTTAGTAATTTATTCAGATCTGTAAATTGATTCATGAACCGAAATCAAACTTTTCTATTTTTCAGTAATAAAAGATATGTAAATGTTTACTGACGATTAAAAAAAAAATCACGTATGTCTATTATTGTCAGAACATTTGGGTTTGTGTGTGATCAGAAAAGTTGAGTACAAGTATGCATATATTATTGATATATGCATACAAATATGCATATATTTTAAAGATCTATTTTCAACATTTCTGTTAAAAATTTGCCTACAAATATGCATATATTCTAAATGTTATGCATATCTGTATGCAACTTTTTACCAAACATGAAGAAAAACATATTGTTATAACATTATTGTTATTTTGCTGAATTGTACGCATATAAATATGCAGCTATTATTGTTATTTTGCTGAATTGTACGCATATAAATATGCAGCTATTATTGTTATTTTGCTGAATTTTAAGCATATATTTATATCAATCTAATTTGATCGATCATTCATTTAAAAAATTGCATGTTTCTCGACAAATTTAAGTATGAAACTGTTGTTAGAACATTTGGGTTTGCATGTGCTCAGAAAAGTTGAGTATAAGTATGCATATTTTATAGATATATACATACAAATATGCATATATTTTAAAAAATTGGATGTTTTCCGACAAATTCACGCATGAAATTATTGTCAGAACATTTGGGTTTGCATGTGATCAGAAAAGTTGAGTATAAGTATGCATATATTCTTGATATATGCATACAAATATGCATATATTTTAAAGATCTATTTTCAACATTTCTTTTAAAAATTTGCCTACGAATATGCATATATTCTAAATATATGCATATCTGTATGCAACTTTCTACCAGACACGAAGAAAAACATATTGTTAGAACATTATTGTTATTTTGCTGAATTGTACGCATATAAATATGCAGATATTATTGTTATTTTGCTGAATTTTAAGCATATATTTATATCAATCTAATTTGATCGATCATTCATTTAAAAAATTGCATGTTTCTTGACAAATTCAAGTATGAAACTGTTGTTAGAACATTTGGGTTTGCATGTGCTCAGAAAAGTTGAGTATAAGTATGCATATTTTATAGATATATACATACAAATATGCATATATTTTAAAAAATTGGATGTTTTCCGACAAATTTACGCATGAAATTATTGTCAGAACATTTGGGTTTGCATGTGATCAGAAAAGTTGAGTATAAGTATGCATATATTCTTGATATATGCATACAAATATGCATATATTTTAAAGATCTATTTTCAACATTTCTTTTAAAAATTTGCCTACGAATATGCATATATTCTAAATATATGCATATCTGTATGCAACTTTTTACCAGACACGAAGAAAAACATATTGTTAGAACATTATTGTTATTTTGTTGAATTGTACGCATATAAATATGCAGATATTATTGTTATTTTGCTGAATTTTACGCATATATTTATATCAATCTAATTTGATCGTTCATTCATTTAAAAAGTTGCATGTTCCTGCGATTATTGGTGTATTAATGTTGTTGAAGCTTGGGAATGGTAGCTGTTATATTCGTCTTTTTTTATAGTTCTGTTGCTATTGCTATTATAGCTCCTTCGAAATGTACATGAATGTCTGCTCGTCCATTTTCATCAAAAAATTAAAATCTGCAGGTGATTTTACAAGGAGTACTAGAAGTGGTTTGTGGAGTAAGCTGGGCCATAACAAAAGAACTTGTTCTTCAAAAGACCATTAGTTCTGCTACATTAGTTCTGTTACATTTGTTGTAAACTTTTACCATTTGTTGTAAACATTTACGTGATGTAATACAATCAATTCAGTTTTTTGTTGTAAATTTGTTTTTACTTACCAGTCATTTATTCAAGCTGAAATGTATGCAAATATTTGTTATATCTGAATAAATGTATGCAGTTTTTTTGAACGTTCATTTGCCTCATTTGTACAAATTTTTTTGCATGTCTATACTGTAAGAAACAAGTAGTACATGCAAAATATTAAACTGTAAATATGCTTATTAGGAAACTAATACTGATCATTTTTGCATATAAGTGTGCAGTTTTTTTGAATATTTGCATGATCTTCATTAAAATTATGACCAACGGCTTTTGAGTGTTCAACGCGTTTTAAAAAAAAAAATTGAAAAGTTCAACAGCGATTTTTTTATTGATGGTTTTGCAGAATCATGCAAATAGTGTTTTTAGCGAGATTAAAGGTATGTTTTGAATGATTAAATGATGACAAATCAAAGTTGGAAAGTTTTTTAATTGCGCAAGGGTAGAGTTGGAATGTTTTTAGTGGAATTTCAAAAATAGGGATGTATTTTATATTGTTTTTATCACCGGGTTTTTTATCTATTTTGAAACTTAATAGGGACCTGTAAAAAACGCACCCTTGACTAAAATTGACAAAACACATTTTCGTTTGCCACACTCACATCTTACTTCGAAAAATTATGAAAATTGAAACCTAGCAATAATTTGACATTCCGAATCCAACAAAAGTGGTTTCGTCGAAAATGGAGGTCGTTTGAAAAATGGCCTTTTATACGGGCTATAAATTATACTATAGTGACCATTCCGAATATTCAACTGACCATAACTTTTGATTCCCGCTATGAAATTTCGATTTTTCGGATTCGTTGGAAAGATATTTTAAAACAGATTTAGATACTTTTGGTATCACTAAAATCCGTTAAATTTTGAATCCGGTACATTCGGTCAAAGTACAAGTTTGACTTTTCAAACACTATTTCTAATTTCTTTAGAAATCAAAATGAATACTTTTTCTCTAACTTTGATTAAAATAAATTTTTAATCGTTATTATTTAAAATACATTATTTTCACTATTCCAAATTTACTGAAATAGCCAAAATAAAAATTTTAAATTGGTTCGGATTTTTCGGGTTGTTACAACATAATTTCATATAATTGGTTAAATGAATTCATAATATAACCCACTATTTATCGGTTTCTTAGTTAATTAGAATGCGCCACTTTCCATATAAATAAATAAGAACACACATGCAAAATGAAATTTGTAATACACTTGTCATTTAGGACACATGCATGATGCCAAGTGTCCTTACACATGTAACTAAATTAATGCACATGAAATTTAAAAATAATAAATAATAATTACATCATATGTTAGAGTCATATTATTGCATATATAATAATCTTATTATTTGAATTACTATTTGTATTAAATATAACTTGTCATATTCTTTTAATATTGTATTTTTTAATCATTATAATTTTAGTTTTTCAATCATTGTTATTTTTATATATAATATTCTATTATAATATTTTTAAGTTGACTAAAATTATTTTAACATATCTATATGAATTTTATAAAATAATTATAATATATATAAGTTTTAATTATAAAAAGTAATATAAGTTTGAATAAATTATATTTTATTATCAAATATTATGCTTAATACAATTGTTATAATTTTTGATAAATAAATAAGTATATATATTCAAAATTTAAGACTTAAAGTTATACAATAATAACATTTGTTTCACATAAAATTATTATTCATTGGTACATCATTTAATATTATATTATTTAAATACATTAGGCATTTATTTTTCATATTACTTAAGGGTTTATTCATATCTATTTTTAATCATCATTTATATCATATATTATTCATGATTTACATGTCATAGATTCACATATTACATCATTGAAATATAATATTCAATGTATCATTTATGATTCATTAGCATAGCATTATATGTCATATAGAAGTTTTTTCTTCTCATTCTTTTTTTTATAGTTTCCCTATTCATTTGTAATATTAATTGATTATTTTTTACATTTTATTTGGTTAGTCTATGACTTATAAAAAAATAATATAAACTTTTATATTAATAAAAATTTATTAAGAAGTATGGGTTTGTATGAATAGGCTTGTTGGTTTCGTTTGATTCATATAAATTGATTTGTGTGATTGACTATTGATTGCATGATTTATACAGAAATCATGAAAGTTTTGTGATAAATAAAATTGGTTGAATTGATTATTTTTTGATTGGTTTATGATATGTATGGTTGTTTACGTTTGAATTGGCTTGAAATGCTTGTTTGACCTTTTTTTTTAAATGTTGGTTAACAATATTGATTTTCATATTATGTTTCAATTTCCTTCTTTGCATAATTCACTTTTAAGTTTATTGTTTATTATTATGGGGGAGCTAATAATCAAATCAAGTTTATAGTTAAGGCAGTAACCGAGTCAAATCAGTATTGATGACAACTAGTATTTGAGACAGGGGGAGTTTAAATTTTGATTAGAAGCAATCAAATGAGTTTTGGAGAATAGTAGCTTTTGATTGATGACACAGTGGAAGAAACAAAATAAGGTACTAATTAAGGGGAGTTGTTAGAGTAAGGAGGAGTTGTTGAAGTAAGGGAGTTAAGAAATATATTTTACAAAATGGTTGTTATCATCAAAAAGGGTGAGATTGTTAGTGCATAGAAGGATGTTTTGATGATAACAACAACATGTATAACATGTATTAGTATAAAATATATTTACAATTATTACTAATGATTATATATATAGTGTATAGTATAGGCTTTATAACAGGCGCCGATAATCAAGACTGTACAGATATAAGACCATCTGTGATGATCTAAGGAGATGCTATGCAGATGCTAATCAAGTCTAGTGATGCAAATCAAGACTCATGGGTTATCAAGAGTTTAAGAATGATGAAGACAAGTATTAGAGTCCAAAATATATATGTTAAAACTCGATTGAACTCATCTAATCTCTTCTCAAATGATTTTCAAATCATATTTATCAAATTTTTTAAAGTATTTTTCAAAGCATATATAATTGTTATTGAGATTTAAATTTTGATATTTTATGTTTGAAATTCCAAATCTATTTACCATTTAAATTTTAATTATTTGATATTATATCCATTTGTTATTTTAATTATATTTGATACTTAATATTATATTTTAATCTTTGTTAATATATAGTTTATATTTGTAGTTTGACATATTTATATTATCTATGTTATATATAACTATTTTAATCTTTATTGTTTTGAATATTTGAGTTTGGATTTTAAATTAACTTTATATACTGATTTTGATTATCTAATATATATATTTAAGTTTAAATTATTTAAAATTATTTTCATAATCTTTCTTAAGTATTCCTGTGTCTATAACTCTCTGTTACTATATAATTGTTTTAAAAAAATTCAGGTTTAATTATATTGTTTTATAATTTCAAAACAATTTTAAAAATTAGGTTTTTCAAATTTTGAATCAAAAGCATGTCGACATGGCAATAATGAGTATGTCGACATAGTATCCATTTATTTTTAAATTTCAATTTTCAAAACAAATGTCTTTTCATCACATCCTTTAGCGAATAGACATAACTTTTCTTCCTCTATAAATGTAATAACCCAGAATTTTTGAACCAATTTAAAATTTTAATTTTAGCTATTTTAATGGGTTTTGAAAATTTAAAATGATTTATTTTAAATAATAATGATTTAAAATTTATTTAAATCAAAGTTAGAATGTATAAATTTATTTTAATTATAAAACGAGCCTGAAATGGTGCGATAGTTTGAAAATTCAATTTTAAATTTCAATTGAATGCATATGATTCAAAACAAGTAGGATTTCAGTAAAACCAGAAACATTAGAATCTGTTTAATTATATATTTCTAACTAATGTAATAAATTCATATTTCATAATATAAATTGAAATTTATGACCAGTTTAAAATTTAAAATAGTCGCTATGGAATTTATATGTATTTTTATATAATATATTGCCCTTAAAAATAGCCATTTTGCAAACGACCTCCATTTTCAACTAAACCACTTTTATTGGATCCGGAATGTCAAATTATTGTTAGGTTTCAAATTTCATAATTTTTGGAATTAATATGTGAGCGTGGTAAATTTAAACGTGTTTTGTAATTTCAGTTTGAATTTAATCGACTGGAAAATAGCCATTTTTCAAACGGTCTTCAAATTCGATAAAACTACTTTTGTTAGGATCGTATCGTCAAAAAATAGCTAGATATATTTTTTCTGTAATTTGTGGAGTCACTATGTGTGTAACGACCCGGAAAATCTGAACCAATTTTATTTTTTTTAATCGGCTATTTTAGTGGATTTTAAATATTTGAAATAAATATTTTAAATAATAACGATGAAAAGTAAGTTTGAATCGACATTTGAAAATGAATATAATTAATTCTAATTATAAACAAGGCCTGAAATGGCGCGGTAGTTTCAAATTTTGAATTCAAACTTTGACTGACTGTACCGGGTGCAAAACAAAACGGATTTGAGTGAAACCAAAAATATTTAAATCTGTTAGTGAATACCTTTCTAACGAACCTGAAAAATCGAAGTTTCATAGCGGAAAGCAAAAGTTATGGCCAAATGAATTTTCTGAAAGGTCGCTATGGAGTTTATATAGCCTGTGAAAATGGCCATTTTTCAAACGACCTCAGAATTCGACGAAACCACTTTTGTTGAATCCGGGATGTCAAATTATTGCTAGGTTCCAAATTTCATAATTTTTGAAGCTAGTATGTGATCGTGGCAAAAGAAAATGTGTTTGGTCGATTTCTATTAAATTGGATCGACCAGAAATGGGCCATTTTTCAAACGGTCTCGGAATTCAACGATACAAGTTTTGTTGGGACCGTATCGTCAAAACATAGCTAGATTTATTTTCCTGGAATTTTTCGAATCAGTTTGTGGCCCTGGCAAATTGAAATGTACGTTCAAATTAAATATTAAATGTTTTATATTTTAATTTGAAGGAAAACTGACTGAAACAGTCGAATGGGCCTTCGAAACATATCCCATTGTGTTCGGGATGGGGGTATTTAGCTAGGGGTGACAGTCGTTGGGTTTGAATTGGTGTTAGTGTGGACTAAAGGGTATTTTTGGGATTTTAAAATAAATAAATATAAAAAAAATCCCTTGGCCAATAGAATTTCGCGTTGACCAAACCCCTTTTTCTCAAACCCCCGATCAGCTCGATTACGAACGGCGGAAAGGAGTCGTGACCTTCTCTCCTCTCTAGCTCCTCCACCACGGCGAACCAGAACCTGCCACCACCCAATCTCGAAAGCCCTCTCTCCCCTCTTCAAATCTATACCGGTTGCACCTCTCCCCATTGCACGGTCTTCGAGGTCGAGCCCCACGAAGTCCGCCACTTCGTGACGCCGCCGCCACCAATTCATGCGTTCGAACTGGACGTGGGACCCACCAGTCTGCGCGTCTCCGGAAGCTCCTCGTCGTGGTACCATTCGATTTCAGTGAAGTGCTACAGATTTTGCCAAAAATCGAACCCTAGTTTGGAGCAAAACGTTGAGGTATACGGCCTATGTAATTCTGAACTGTTTTTACACTTTTAAGTGTTGCAAACTTTGAAAAATCATATTTTTTTCATGTGTGGTCGAAATTCAGTGAAACAGGAAACACCGGGACCGTGAGGACGTCTTCTACATTCTAGAAGAGACCACATATTTTTCTGAGCCTTCTGTTATTTTTGGTGGAGTGGAACCCAATGTGAGATTTCTAAATTATAAACTATATGGAAAACGACGATGTATAAATTATATAGTCGATGTATGAGTTATATAAGCGTTGTACACCTCATGTATAAGCGTTGTATAAGTTGTACATTCGATATATAAGTTATATATGCGTTGTAAAAATTATATATGTGTTGAAATAGAAGTGAAATGCTTATATATATATATATATATATATATATATACGCCCCTCGTCGACAAACCATGGACGATATTTATTGGTTGTGATTGGTGTGCAAATTGGTTGATAGCGAATGGTTGATTAGAATTGTTTGTGGTTGAAATTGATTGATTGTGGTTGAAAAATACCCGTTTGTGGTTGAGAAATATTTGGTTGAAACCACATAGGATTAGTTTGCGGAAATGAGAAAAATATACATGTCGCCTGCGTGCGAACTAGATGCATGAAATCCCCATTGTCAAAAGCTGCGAGGCTTTAAGGTAGAGCGAGGAGCCGTACTAGGGACGACCCCGGTTTTAACTACCATGCCGTTATGCTGCCGAAATTTTGAATAATATTCATGTGTTAGAATTATTTTCATTTGTTGAAACTATATTTATTCGTTGAATAGAAATTCATGTGTTGAATGGTATTCGTGTTTTGAAATAAATTGTTTTATAATAAAAATCATATTTTTATCATCTATATGAACTATACAAAATAGCCGTGTTTTGAAAGAAATTGTTTTATAATAAAAATCATACTTTTACCATCTATATGAACTATATAAAATAGTCGTGTTTTGGAATAAATTGTTTAACAATAAAAATCATATTTTTTATTATATACATGAATTGTTAAAAATAGTGAAGTGTTGAAATAGAAGTTAGTTTGATAAAAATATCATTTTTATCAAAGGTATGAGATGAATAGGGTTTTGAAATCGAAGAATCGATTATATTTATATATATATATATATATATATATATAATTAAAATAAATCGAATAACGAAGCTGCAGTTCGTGTTTTGAAACCATGATTTCAAACGATTAGTGCGGGAGATCCGACCATCGGATTTTCCCGAAACCGAAACCGTTGGGTTCGCTTTGGAAATATCTTTCCAACGACACCAACTTTGTAAAAGTCCAACGGTTGGATTGTATGGAATGTTTAATTCTAATCTGAAGAAAAACAACACCAGAATCGATTATATATATATATATAAATATAATTATATTAAATCGAATAACGACGCTGCAGTTCGTATTTTGAAATCGAAACTTCAAACGAGTGTACCGGGAGATCCGACCGTCGGATTTTCCCAAAACTAGAACCATTGGATTCGTTTTGAAAAGATCTTTCTAATGATAATTTTTTTTTGAAGATCCAACGGCTAGATTTTCAGATATGTGTAAATCAAATCTGAAGAAAAACAACGCCACGGCCGCGTTATGGCCCGAAGCGTCCTTTGAATAAATTGGCTATTTTAAAATAAATAAAAATAGCGATAAATTAATATAAAATATTATAAATGATATGGATGTGAAATTTAGAAACTAACTGAAGGTTGGCTAAGTGGAATGGTTTCCTGGGCTTTGATCTGATGTTGGTTTCGGCCTTCGGGGTTAATATTTGGGAAATCGTTCTCTTACTGATTTACGGTTAGTGACTAATGAATTGAAATGATGCGTATGTTGTGCTTGTGTTGCACTTGTTTATTTATATACGCAAGTTGCTCAGAAAGACCGGGTTTATCCCATTCTGAATAATTGAATCGACGATAGGAAATCGAAGATGAAGACGGTGGTTGAAGACCGGAGATTTTCACCTCGTTTGGATGGTAACTGATGTCCTGATTGGGAGGCATCCCGAAATATGGATAATGAGTGGTGATCGTCCAGACGTACATGAATATCGATGGGTTTGCGAGGTATATAGTGCCTCCGGTTTCGTTCAGACCCAGAACGGACTTGTAAATGGATTGTGTGTCTGTCATTGGAATTTATTCCGTGTGATTGATAGCCATCAGTTGCATGGGGTGAATTGCCTGTGTGGCATGCTAAGATGCAGTGATCAGGGCTTCTGTTGAAAAGCAAAGTCTTGTAATTGATGATCAAAGCATCGCCTGTGTGGCGTAGCTTTGTGTATAACGTGAATTCGCAAGCCTCACACCCCGGTATGAACTAGAAACGGGAGAAGGACCTCAGGGAGGGCATGCGTTTCCTTCTAGCTAGAGGTGGTGTCGGTGCTTAAACTGACTGACATTTATATTATTTTTACCTATGTGGTTGTTGCTGTTGCGAGGCGCCTCGGTTATATCGGTCGATCCGGGACCGATGGAGTCATTCGTTGGCTCACTTACGCCCCAAAGGGCGGAGAAACGTAGTGTTCAGGAATATTAATCCACATCGGTGGACCGGCCCTGTCGCTCCAAGGGTCGATGCGTTCTGATCCTGAGACACGGGCTAGAGCGTCTCGAATTCGGTAAGGACTATCTTTTGCCTTGGTTCATGATGGAAATCCAATTTCCAAATACGTGACTGTGCGGTTTTGATTGTATATATATATATATATGGCGACATGATATATGGTACCCATGCCGTCTATGATTGATAGTTTGATTCGAATTTTTTTTGGAACATGTAAACACTAGTAATAATATCAAATTCTTGTGTTTTATTCGTATCAAGCATATTTTGGCCATTATAAGGTAAAACTCTATCCTCCGGTTTGCGTTGCATTGTGTGATGGGAACTGAGTCTTATAATGGCTTCATTTTTATAAAAAGCATTGCGATGTTTAAAAGAATTACTTGTTTTAAAGCACTGGCAATCCAATGGAGTAAACCCGTTCCACGAAAGTGGCGTGGCACTGTGATTAGCCATATTATCAAATGTGTTAAGTAGATTTCTCATACCAGTCCCATGACTGACTCGTAGTTTGTTTCACTTGCAAACTCGGGTGCCCCTTTTTCCATACGGGCAGCCTTGTATTCAGGTATTAGCAGGCTCTTTCTGGATAGCTGGAGCTGAAGATGGATTCTACCATTTATCTCTTTTTATGCTGTTCAGCTCCTATTGTACATTATGTTCTGTTTTCCGCTGTAGACATCTATGTATAGCTGAACTGTGTTTGTACTAAGTATGATCCTGTATACTGTGTAACTCTGATGATTACGTTTATCCAGTATATTCTATTGTGCATTATCTGGTGTATTTATTTATTTCTGTTCTGCTATTATCTACTTCTGTGTTATATTCCAAAGATTACCCTTGTCACCGTCAGTACGGGTTTTGGGGTCGTCACAACTGGCCCCGATAAATTAAAATGTGCGTTCAAATTCAATATATATTGATTTATATTTTAGTTCTGATGTAAACTAATCGAAATAGTCAAACTGGCATACAAAACATATCCTATTGTGTTCGGAATGGGGATATTTAACTAGGGGTGACCGTTGTTAGGTTTGATTTGGAGTTCGAATCGATAAACAAGTTATTTTGGAATTAAATAATAAAATATTAATATAAAATAGTATAAAAGCCCCTAGGTTTTCTAAAACCCTGCTCCAATAGTCCCGGTTGTCGCTGAAATGAATGAAGGGCCGAAATCATCCTAATTTCGTGCCCTAAATTCTTCTAATCCTTACAATGATTTCTAAAACTAGTAAAGCAAAAGTTCAGGAGGGTGATGAGATCTAGAAGTTGAACGGATAGGATCAAATATGGTGGAGTTTTTGGTGCGGATTTTGACCCTGAACTGATGGTGTTCGTTGCCGTTTCAGGTAGGGTACGGACCACCGAAGCGGTTGGTTTTTTGGGCGATGGGGGTACACGACAGCGGCTTCCTGGTGGTGATGGGTGATGGCGGTCTGACGCCTCGAAGGGCATGCGACGAGGAGGGGGTTTGGTTGCCTTATGGGTTCGGCTGAATGATGAATCGGGGAGAGAGAAAGGGATTTTGGGGATATTAAAAATGTAATTAAAGAATTTATTATTTTAATTATGTGATTAAATATTTAAATTATTGTAACTCCTCCATATAATGTCAGAATTCAGAAAATCGAAGTCCGTTTGAACCGTATTTTCGAGCACTACGCGTCCAAACAGATTTGGAAGCAAACAGAGGCAGCTAGGAATTTAGCTGAATTTAAACCCCAGTTTAAATCAATTAAAATCAATCGTTTTTAACGATTTCTGTCCGATCAATGTGAGAACTCCTTCTCACTAAATTATATTTTATGATGTTATTGTATTCATGTATAAAAATATATAGAATTGCCAGTGTAGATTTTTATCAGTTTTAATCATTACAAATTGTATACGGTACCTGTTAGCTCACCTCCCTCGTCCACAAACCATGAACGATTTAATTGGTTGTATTGTGTTCTGATTATGATGCTGAAATGTTTAAAATATTAAAAATAATTTAATATTATTTTGTGGTAGTTGAAATTAAATTATAAATAGATATTTATAATTTAAACAGTGAAAATTGGCTAATTAGAAAAATAATTCAGATCAAATTTAGAACTGGTTATTTATTTACCAGTGACTATTTTGAATCACTGTTGTTTGGAAACCCCACACGGGTCTGGGGATGATAATTTATTCGCATCTCCCCTGAATTTAATTATATGTTAATCAATGGATCGACAGACTGTGATAAGCATTATTTATTTATTTAATGCTTATACAGTTGTAAATTGCACTCTAGAGTGAATCGACTGTTTGATGACTATTTATCATTATTGTTGAATACATGCGATGTATGAAATCCGTATAACTGAAATTATATGGTAGTTGATTGAGTCGCATTCCAATTCAAAAATAATGAGTATTTTAAAAATAACGAATATTCAGAAATAACGAATATTTTAAAATAACGAATATTCTAAAATAACGAATATTTTAAAATAATATTCACTAAATAATCAAAATATGATTTTGATGTCCGATTTTGGATGGACACGAAAATATATAAAATATAAAGCCAGGTTAAGTATAGAAACGCCATTTTAACCCGTACGGGTTTATCGATCGATTTTATTCATTTTGAAATAATCGGAGAGAATTGATTTCAAAATCAGATATTTTGAAAATATTATCATTTTAATATTATAATGATATAGAATATTCAATTTTGATTTAAAATTGAAATAGAAGTTGAAATCGTTTTAAAATGAATTTATAAACTATTTATAAAATACGTTTTAAATGGAAATCAACGACATATATACATATATATAATGGCCTGAATAGAACGCGCCGCGCAGCGACTGTTCGCGAATTTCGACCATCAACTTCAAATGGACGTGACGGGAGATTCGACCGTTGGATTCTCCTAAAACCGGAACCGTTGGGTTCGTATTGAAAAGAGATTTCCAACGATAATAAGAGATTTGAAATCCGACGGTTAGATTTTAAACTATGTCCAAATCAATTTCAGAAAAGGTCGCTATGGATGCAGTTCGGTGGCCGATATTGTAAACCGACTATAAGGGCCTTAATAAAATTATTAAAAATATGGAAACATTATGTAAAATCATAATAAATGATTTGGAAAGATTTTGGGTGATAAATTCCAAGTTTTGAAAAGACAAAAATATATTTTTATTTAAATGAACTAGTTATTAACTAGAAAAATAATCCAATGTTTTTAAATAAATAAATTGGATTTGAAAATGGGTTTTAAGTTAACCAGAATTTTTCTAATGCACGAATTGGAACGGATTTGAATGGAAATAATCTTCGGAATATTTCGATATTTCATTCCATAATTATATGGATATTGTTGAGGAATTTGGAAGATATATATATCGTTATTCCCAATACGATATTTGTTGGTTTCCGAATTTGATATTGAATATAAGTCGTTATAATTTCTATTCAGAGCCTTGTATTTGATATCAAATTGGATTTTGGGTTTATCATGAATGGTGTCTTTATTAACACTGTTCTTAAAATTAGTTAAGAAAAGAATAAATCTTTTAATTAAGATTTAGAGAAGTTCACCAATTAATTAATATTTAATTGGAATTGAATAAAAAAACTGGATTTTCGGGTTTATCGTGAACGGTGTTTTAAATAACATTTGTTCTTTAACCCAATTAACAGTGAAGATATGATTTGAAATTTATAATCTTTTAATTAAGATTAATGGAATTTTCCAAAGTAAAGTTTTCCAATTTAATATATTAAATTGGAATTGAATGGAATTCGATTTGGTAATAATCAAGATGAGCTTCTGTGAAGGAAGACCGTTACTATATATGGAATTCAAAAGGCTTTGCTGCTATTCCATTTATATTATTAGTTTGATACGGGAATTTATATCGATTATACACTGTTATATTTTCCGTTAGATTCCATTTTGATGGAAGATGATTTTGGGTTTATCGTGAACGATGTTTTAAATGACATTGGTTCTTTAACCCAAGTAAAGACAGGAATTATTTCCTAAATTTGAATATTCATTATATAGTGATTTTTGGATATTAAAACTAAGTGGAGTTTTAATGAATCTTTAATTTGATTGAAATGTTAATGTGGTAATTAAATTTTCCAAATTTGAGAAATGTTCGAAAATGGAGTATCACCAGTTTTACTTCATGCGATAGTTAAATATTTAGTTAGATTTGAATGTTAAATGGTAATTGATTTTACCAATAACGCAGTGGGTGTTAGATATGGAGTACTACCAGTTTTGCTCCATGGGATAAATAGGTTGGGACTGGAAAATAAAATAAATGATTACTTCGGTAAGGCTCGATAATCCCGACCAGTTTGATAAACCATAATTTGGTTTAAAGTTGTGAAAAGATAATACAAAATCTTTTGAAATGGTTTCCAAGTGAAGATTTAAGCAAGAGGTTTAAATAAATTAAAACTTTGATAATATTTATGGGAATAATTCCCAATGTAAAGAATATTTGAATAAAACAATATTCTGGATTGGAATGAGGCGTATGATGTGTTTTTATAGCACCTGATTATTGATTATAAAATACACGAGTTATTCGGAAAGATTGGGTTTAGCCCATTCTGAATAACTGATACGACGTTGAAAGTCGACGATGAAAACGGCGGACGAAGACCGGAGATCTTCACATTGTATGGATGATCACTGATGTCTTGATTGGGCTGATCCCCCGAGACTAGGTAATAAGTGGTGATCGTCCAGACGTACTTGGAGATTGACTGGATATGCGAGAACCTCTCTCCTGTATTGGACATATAGGACGAGGAACAAGGTGCCTCCGGTTTAGTTCAGACCTAGAACGGACTTGTAAATGGATGTGTGTCTGACACTGGGTTTCATTCTGTGTTGATTGATTTCTATTAAATATATATATATGTTTGGTGGCGGAGAATTTATCCTCTTGCTTAACACCCTTCTCTGAGACATACGAGCTTAGAGGTTATATATTGATAGGCATCAGTTGCATGGCGTGAATTGTCAGTGTGACATTCTGAGATGCAAATGATCAAGGCTTTTGTTGAAAAGCAGAGTCTTATGGATGATGATTAAAGCACGGCTTTAATTAGCATGGCTTTTTGTATAGCATTAATTCACGAACTTCACACCCCGGTATGAACCAGAAATGGGAGAGGACCGCAGGGAGGACATGCATTTCTTTCTAGTTAGGAGTGGTGTCATGGTATGGAGCCCATACATTTTACTTATGTGGATGATGGAAAGCGAGGTACCTCGGATTTGAGTCCCTAGTGGATCTTGACATGGTCGACATACTGACCAGATTTTATTCCCCATAGGGCTAGGAAACGTATTGTTTATGAATTAATAATCCACTAAAGTAAGTGTGGACCGACCATGTCGCATCTAGGTGCTGTTGCGGCTGAATCCTAAGGCACGGGCTAGAGTGTCTCGAATCGGAAGGAAGATCCCTTGCCTTGGTTTATGATGGAAATCCAATTTCTAATACGACAATGTGCGGTTTTGATTGTAAAACTAGTAGGTGACATAATATATGGTGCCTATGCCGTCTATATTGATACATTTATATTTGAAGTTGATTTTGACACTATGCACTTATAGTAATATCAAAATGATTTGTTTTAAACATACCAAGCATGTTTGGCTATTATAAGGGAAAACTCTATCCTCTGGCTTGTGTTGCATTATGTGATGGGACCTGAGTCTTATAATAGCTTCATTTTTCCAAAAACATTGCGTTGTTTTATTTTAAACTGAGATTCATGTCGAGTAAACCCATTACGTGTTGTATGGCATGGTCCGTGAATTACCTTACTTTAAAGTAAAGATTTAATAACTATTTTAATTCTCACACCAGTCCCATGACTGACTCAGAGTTTATTGTTTCCACCTAAACTCTTGGTGCCATTATTTTCCACACGGGCAGCTAGTAGTTTTGGTCTTTGCAGATAATTCTTTTCCCAGGATCCTGGATTACAGTTGGACCTATATTCGGAAAGCTTTGTATCTGTGTATTTCCTTTAATTGTGTTAGATGATGTATTTCAACTGCTATGTATTTTAATCTATGATATTATTTTTCCGCCGTGTAAATTATTTATGGGAACTCCGATATTCTTGTACTCTAATGTAAATTGTTGTAATAGCAATGAAACGTTCTGTTGTTTGTGTTCTGATGCGTCGTGTTCTCAAAGCAATCCGGGCTTTCTCGTAAGGGGAAGTTTGGGAAATTACAATAAATAGTAGTAGTTTCAGTGAATTTTCAATCACTTTTTCTTTGATGACCTATACTCTACGTATGAAAGGGCCGTAGAATATTATATTACTTGCATATGAGGTAATCTAGTCATACAATTTCGGGAATGACAACTAGGGTCATTTCATACCTTCTTTATTTTGGTAAAAAAATTATGTGACCATTTTACCTTTGGCGAATCTTGTTTCATCCATAACTTTTGATTGTTAAGGAATGTAGATTTGAAACTACTTCCATTAGATTCGGATGATGATTTCCCATTTCGTGGAGTGGCCACATTAAGAAAACGAACCTACCACTTAGGAGGAATGTCTCAAATATGTTTATAGGGAGGTTCAGACAGCTTAAGTGGGATTGAAGGTCATTAAGGAGTGGGTCCATGGCTCATTTCAGGAGCTAAAGGTTGTAGGGTTTGAAATGATGTTCTCCTATTCATTTCACAACTTAAAAATAGATTCCAAGCTCTATTAATGGTCTTCATGCTCTTAATCAATCACTAAATCTTACTTTAACTTGCTAAATCCCATCAATAGTGAAGGATTAGAAATACCCAACATCAAATCAAGGTTCGAGCTACTGCAACACCTAGGAATCTGTGTTAAACACTATTCATCTTGGATCTAAGAAAGCTTTGTTGATTAAAGTGAGTGGTTAGTATACTTACTTACTAAATAATGTGTTTTAGATGATAACTACCTCTTAAAAATATGGAAAATACCCATAAATCATGCTTAATTGTATAATGACACATGTGTGGTTGTTTAGATCACATCTATGAAGCCTAAAATTTAAGGGGCGTCTCATATTACCTTACTACCTATGTTTTTCCTTTTTTAATGCTTTGACAATTTGGGCTAAAATATATGTCATGTGAGAATGTTATGTATGTTATATGCTTGCTTGGAATGCTTAAATGGGTGAAAACGCCAGCGGATGGCGACTTAACTTAGGAAGTTAGGTGGTGGTCTCTAAAGTGGGAACTAACATGGCTGACCCGGATACTGAAAAAGTTCCAAGTCTTTTGGAGCTCGGGAAATAAAGTTACGGCTTCAAAAGTTCCAGATCAGCGTGGAGTAGAAGTCCAATTCAACAATCTAAGGATCATCCAAAACTCTATATCGTCCTAAGTCTTCAGATCGGATAACACTCTGGATCAGCCTAACTCTTCGGATCATCCAACACTCCAGATCGACATAACTTTCGGATCGGCCTTCGCCTCGTTTCGGCCTGCTTGCATCACTTTCGAATAAGCCAGAAGAGGTGAGTTTTCATATTATCTAGAAGCGCTTTAGGATGAAGGGGTAAAGGGGGTGGGAAAACTAAGGTCTGGATTGGTATGCAGGCACATTGATTCGGATTAGATCTGGATCGACATTCCTGGACACTGATCTGTATCCGGATCGTCATGTTTACATGCCGAGCTAGATAGCATGTCGGATTGATGTATTAAGGCACATCTACCCAGTTTGGAACACCGACTTGAACCAACATAGGTTTGAGTCGTGTGACCCTAGGGGATATCATGGTGGCTCGAGAGAACTTGTAATGAATCATGATATGTGGCTCGTGACATGCGATGGTGGTGTGAAACAACAACTCCTCCTATTAAAGACCAACTCCAACACAACTAGCTTATCCCGAGATGTAGGGCTAACAACAAGAGGTCGGTCCTAAGAGTTGTCTGTGATGAGTAAGAGATGGGAAGACATACCATGGTGATCATGGGATGACTCCCAAAGTGTAGAGACTCCAAACGGAAGTCTAACAGACAACCCAAGGATTAGTACTATTGGGGGGAAAACGTGTGCAAAAGAGACTATTGATACTGGTAGTTTGGTACACATATGAGAGAGTGGCACAAGGATGGGATCAATGCCAGTTGACGTTTTCGACCTGATCTGTCTGAACCACAGAGCTTGTTGACGTTTTGGACTAGGTAGGGTTATCCACTATAGTTTGTTGATGTTTTGACATAGATGGTAGTTTTTAGATTCAGTTGACGTTGATCTGCTAGTGCTACAATGGATGGGATAGCCAAAATGCTAAGTACCATATGTTTATGCACTAAGCGAGAGAATGTGAGGATGTATGCTATGTTTGATTGATTGTTATTACCTTGCCACACTCACGCTCCTTTTTGCACTTTCTTGCATGTTAACTTTTGAGTGGAGTGCATTATTATATGCGCTAACTCTTTGGTTACATGACATGTTAGGTATGACTCTTCATGCTTGTTGTATTTCCTTGTTAGTATTTGAGATATTATAGGTCACACCAGACTTTGTTTGACTTGGGGTTTTATTAATTTCTTCTTTTTACTCTGGGTTCCCTTAAATGAGAAGACTAGAGATAGGAAGGGTATGCACGAGTAACTGAACGGGAAACAAGCAGGAGGCTTTCTACTTACTATTTATATCCTTATACTCTATTTACTTTAGTTTCTCACTACCTTGGGAGTAGTAGTGTTATGTGTAGAGACAGTATTTTGGAGATGTATCTTTGTATAACTTTATTGATATTATCCTGTGAATCTTCCACTCTAATGCCTATGATTCATTTTCAGCTTATATTGTCCCACCTGTTTTATTTCATTTTTATGCTAGTATTATATTTTATTCCATGTGATGTAAGATATACGACAGGTTATAGATTTCTTTCTTTTATTTCTCTTAAAGTCACCTTGCATGGTCGAGCATTGCCACAACGCATTATTTTGGTGTTGACGGTGTATGGCAATCGTCATGTTTGATATTAGAGCTTAGGTTGCATTGTTTTACCTAAGTGGGAAGTACCACGTAGAGGGTATGCTTATACGAGAGTGCGTAGTTGTGGTATTCTGGTTCTCAAAACTATTCATATATTATTAGTATACTTATAGTTGAAGTCGTATTGCACGCATGCACTGCTAAATAAGATTCCTTGGAAAGGTAATTAATCGTGTTCTTTATAGATTGAACAATGAATCATCAAGCAAGGAATATTGTTAGCAACTCCACATCTGGAGTTGAACAAGGAGCTGGTTTGGGAGCCAACAATGATAATAGTCCCGACATTCAGGCCATGTTCACTGCCTTTATAAGGGACATGACGAGGAATTCTCCAGGAAATGCTCCTAATGCTACCGAGGATGGTGCTGCACTAGTTCAAGCACCCAAATTTATTTTTACTAAGCTTAATAAGGACTTTACCAGTCTGGATAGTAAACTGTTCCAAGGAATAGAGTCAACTATGGAAGTTCAGGTTTGGCTTAATACTTGTGAATGTTTCTTGAAGATCTTGAACTTGATGGTGTTATGAAGTGGAGGTTGGCCTTGCGCCAACATTAAGGTAGAGCCATGAATTAGGGGAATGCCACCAAAGCTGCTGCTATTGAGGATCATTTAACTTGGGATTAGTTCAAGGCCCATTTCTATGAAAAGTTTATCCCGACCACCCAAAAGTTGGAACTATTACTAGATTTACTACGCTTAAGTAGAGAGATAAGACTATCTTTGAATATATTTATGAATTCAACGCTTTGTAGAAATACGAGATGTCTTTCATCGACACTCTCGAGAAGAAGAACGAGAGTTCATCATTTTCTTGGAAGATTAATTTAGGGAAAAGCTTATTAACCATATTGATGAGACTTTTGAGTTTATCATTGGAAAAACTCTAAGATCGAAAAGCCTTTACCCCAATCAAAAATTGAAGTCGTTGTTGTTCCAAAGGAGAAGACAAAAAAGCATATGGGTGTGGGAGGCAAGAAAAAGTGGAACAATAAAAGGGAGCCATTCTAGGCCAAGAATGGGAAAAGGAAGAAAGGTAAGTCTGAACTTGCCTGCTGCAATTGCGGGAGGAAGGATCACTTCAATAGGGATTACAAAGTTGGAACAAAGAAATGTTTCAATTGCTATAAATCCAGGCATATTTAGAAAGATTGTCTGGAGCCCCTCAAAGAGAAGCAGCAGGTGAAAGCATACACTATTAATGTTGTTCTTTCTTTGTCCAATGCCTAATAGTAGTGTAGAAAGAAAAGGGTGTTGTTATCCCAGGTATGCTTCCCATTTATAGTATTCCTATTCGAGTTTTGTTTGATACTTGGGCTTCTCATTCCTTCATATCTAGTGACTTGGAAGATAAGTTGGAATTGGAACCCGAAATTATTGACCGACCACTAGTTGTGGCAAACTCAATTGGCGACTCTACTAGCCTTTGCATAATATGTCATGGGTTTGTCTTATCGAGTCATAGATGCACTTTTGATTGTGATTACTTTGTTTTGGGTTTTGTTTGGTTTGGTTTCATCCTTTTAGTAGACTAGCTTGAGAGTTATAGGGTAGTGGTAGACTGTGAAAAGTCTCTAGTAACTATTGGGGCCGATGATGGGTAGAGGGTGGTGTCTGGCTGTTTATCTGGTGATAAGGTGATAGCTAGTTTTCTATACTCACTTTATATTGTGCACAATGAGTTATCGTGTGTACACATGTCTGAGGAGTACCCGAATATATTCGAGAAAGTGACTAGACTTCCACCATATAGAGAGATTGAGCCTTATATCAATTTAACGAGAGATTCCATACCTATAGTAATTCCTTTTAAGAGGATGACACCTAGAGAGCAGTGAGAGCTTGAGGAATAATAACAACACTTTAAAAAGGGGTTTATTTGAAGAAGTATATCAGAATGGGGATCACCTGTTGTATTGGCTGCGATGGAAGATGGTTCCCTTCGATTGTGTGCAGACTATTATGAGCTTAACAAGACGACAAGGAAGAACAAGTATACTCTTCTGCGCATAGATGATTTGTTTGGCCCACAGAATGGTGCAAAGATATTTTCTTGACTTGATCTCATGAAAGGATTGCTTTAGCTGATGGTAACAAAGGAGAGTCTACCCAAAACAGTGTTTCGGATGTCGTCTAGTTTTTATGAGTGGTTCATTATGCCATATGGGTTAACCAGCACACCAGCGTATTTCGTCCATCTCATGAACCGCGTCTTGAGGGATCATCTTAATAAGTTTGGAATTGTGTTCATCGACAATATTCTTGTCTATTCACGGACATAGGAGGAATATAAGGAATATTTGAGGATCGTATTGGAGGTGTTGAGGAAGCATCAACTTAAAGGAAAATTTTCTAAATGCCACTACTTGAAGAGAGAAGTAAGGGACTTCGTTCATATTATTTCGGAAAATGGTATGCCGTAGACCCTATGAAGGTTGCGATAGTACAAGAATGGACTACGCCCAAGAGTGCTTTGGGTGAAAAAAGTTTCTTGTGATTGTTGGGTACTACCGTAAGTTTATCCAGGATTTCTCTAAGATAGCGACACAATTGAATCATTTGACAAAGAAAAATCATGATTTCATTTGGGATGTTAGATGTGAGCATGCAGTTATAAGTCTAAAGGAAAGGTTGACGTGTGTTCCGGTGTTAGTTATTCCACGAGGGGATGAGGAGATGATGGTATACGCTGATGCTTGTGGTACCATACTAGGTGCGGTAATGATGCAAAGAGGAAAGGTTGTCGCCTATGCCAGTCGGCAACTAAAACCTCACAAGAAGAGGTACCCTCCCATGAGTTGGAGTAAGCGGCGATTGTATTTGCATTGAGTATGTGAGGCATTATCTCCTAGGATAAAGGTTCAAGTATTTTACTGACCATAAATCCTTGAAATACCTTTTATCACAAAAGACCTTAGCCACTACTAACAATGATGATTAGATGTCTTAGCCTCTTATGATTTTAATGGCGCATACACCCAAGGGAGAGGTAATGTAGTCACCGTTGCTTTGAGTAGAAGACACGATAATTTGTGGGCTATGTTCTTGGAACGGAAGCAACTTGAGTACATCACCGGCTACGACTTTTGACCTAAAAGCAAGTTAGAGCCAAAGATTTCAGCAAGCTTGGCAATTAGACCTACCTTCATCGAGCAGATTGGTTCTAGTCATAGGAGTGATTCCAGATTGGAGGAGATTATTGCTAAGGTAGCAACTGGTGTTGATACAAAGGATATCATGATGTACGAAATCGATCGTGATGGTTATCTCCGAAAGAATGGAATATTGGTTGTACCTAACATAAATGGATTGAGAGATGAGGTACTTCGAGAGTGTCATCACTCGAAGTTGGCCATACATCCTGGTGGTAATAAGATGTACCATGATATAAAGCAAACCTACTACATGGAGGGTATGAAGAAGGATGTTGGGGAATTCATCTTCAAGTGCATGAACGACCAACTGGTTAAGGCCGAGAAGAAGAAGCCTAATGGGTTGTCGCAACCAATAGAAGTTCCCAAATTGAAGTGGGAGCAAGTCTCAATGGATTTCAATGACTGTTTACCGAGAACTCAAGCAGGGCATGACAATATTTGGGTCATCATAGATCGACTGACCAAAAGTGCCATATTTATACCTGCCAAGTCATGTAGAATGGAAGACAAATTGGTCGAACTATATGTGAAGTGGGTTGTATGATTCCATGCAGTACCATAAGGCATTGTGAGCAAACAAGACCTATTGTTTACTAGTGGGTTTTGGAAGAGCTTACATGAAGCTTTAGGGTTTGAACTATATCTCAGCACAATGTCTCAAAGTGATGGTCATACCAAAAGGGTAAATCATATATATTGGAAGATCTCTAATGAGCTTTAATCTCAGACTTCAGAGGTTCATGGGATAATCTTTTACATCTTATGGATTTCGCATACAATTTAGTTATCAATCTAGCATTGGCATGGCACCAAACGAAGCTTTGTATGGTAAACCATGCGATGCCCTTTCATATTGGTTGGAAGTGGGAAAGAAACTGAAATTCTGTCCAAATACGGTTAGGGAGATCTCGGAGAACATTGAGATCAATCTGCAACAGATGAAAATAACACAAGATCGGTAGAAAAGATACATCAATAGAAGACAGAGGGACTTGGAGTTCTCTGTTGGATTTGTCAAATTTTCTGCATTGAAGAGCGTGATTCAATTTGGTAGGGAACGAAAGTTAGCACTAAGGTTTGTTGGTCCTTTACCGATTCTTGAACGGAGTGGAAACTTGGCCTATAGAGTTAATTTACCTCAAAAAATGGTTAGGATACACAATATGTTTCATGTTTCTCATTTAAGGAAGTTTGTACATGATTCCAATTTAACTATCACACCGGATCAATTTGGCAATATCGAGGTAGATCCAGAATCTACTGGTATATGCAAGCTTATTTGTATCATTGAATATGATGGAGAACAACTTAGAAGGAAAACTGTAAAACTTTTCAAAGTCCGGTAGGGTGAAAGTGAGGTTGATTGCACTTGGAAGACCGAGGAGAGCATGAGGAATTCATATGCAGAGCACTTTACTTGGTAAGATTATAATTAATCTCTCTTAATTTCATATGTAATCTACTTAGATTTTCTTTTTTCAGTATTCTACATGCTAGTATAAGTTTGTGTTATCTGTTCCCGTTGTGATTATTATACGAGTATGGTTAATTTTGATGACTGGTAGGCATGTATAATAACGTTATTAACTTGTTTGGGAATTTAAGAGGTGAAATTTCTTAACAGGGGAAGAATGCGACGACCCATGTCCTATGTATCGGAGGATTGTTAAATATTTATATTATTTGCATATTAGGTCATATGGTTATATAACTTTAGGAAATGACTACTAGGGTCGTTTCTTACATTAACTATTTTTGTACAACTTTTATGTGACAATTTTACCTCTGGTGATACTTGTTTCTCTCATAACTTTTGTTTGTTAAGGAATCTAGACTAAAGCCACTTCCATTGGATTCAGATGATGGTTTCCCATTCCATGGAGCTATTAGATTAAGAAAACGGACATACCGCTTGGGAGGAATGACTCAAATAAGGTTTTAAGGAGGTTTAGATAACTGATTTTGGCTTTAGGGGTCACTAAGGAGTGGTTCCATGGCTCATTTTAGGATATAAGGGTTGTGGGGGATAAAATGATGGGAGAGTTCTCCTACTCATTTAACATCTCCCAAAATAGATTCCAGGCTCCATTAACGGCCCTCGCCTTTTTAATCAACCACCTAACCTTACTTTAATTCGTCAAATCTCCTCATTAGTGAAGGATTAGCATAACACAACATCAAATCAAGGTTAGAGCTATTGCAAAACCTAGGAATCTATGCCAAACACTATTTATCTTGGATCTAAGAAAGTTTCGGTAATTAAAGTGAGTGACTAGTATAGTTATGTACTAATCAGGTATTTTAGATGGTAACTACCTCTTAGAATGTGGAAAAATACTCATAAATCATGATTAACTATATAATGACACATATGCGCATCTAGGGTCCTTTGGATAATGTTTATGAAACCCGAAATTTAAGGGGTGTCTTGTATTACTTACTACCTTGTTTTTCTCCTTTTGATGCTTTGATCGTTTGGGCTGAACTAAACGTCATGTGAGAATGTTGTGTATGTTAGATGCTTGCCTAATAATGCTCAAATAGGTGCAAATGTCGAGCGAGTGGCGAATTAACTTAGTAAGTTTGGTGGTGGTCTCTAAAGTAGGAATTAACATGGACAACATGGATCTGCATGAGATTCTTATGTGACAACAAGGAAGGTCCCAGGAGGTTACTGAGCAAGTTTCAAGTTATTTGGATCCCAGAAAACCAAGTTATGGCTTCAAAATTTCAGATCGGCATGGAGCAGAGGTCTGGTTCAACACTCTTTGGACCGGCCAACACTCTGGATCCACCTAATTATTTAGATCAACCAATACTCCAGATTGGTCTGCTTGCTTCCCTTTCGGATTGACCAAGAGAGGTGAGTTTTCGAATTGGCCAGAAACGCTTCAGGATGAAGGAGTAAAGGGTGGAAACCAAGGCTCGGATCAACATCCAGGTGTATCGATATGGATTGGATCCGTATCGATATGACTAGACATCGATTTGGATTTCGTTCCGCATCATATAGGATAGATGGGCTAAGGCACATTTACCCAGTTTGGAACATCGACCTGAACCCACATAGGTTCGAGATGTGCGACCTTAGGGGATAATGGTGGCATGAGAGAAATGATGGTGAAGCTTGATATGCGACTCATGATATGCGACTATGGCGTGACGATTCCGCTTATTAAAGACCGACTTCAATACGAATGGCCTATCCCGAGATGTAGTGCGAACGACTAGAGGTCAAGTCTAAAGGGTTGTCTGTGATGAGTAAGAGCTGGGAATACTTCCTATGGTGATCACGGGATAACTCCTAAAGTGTAGCGTCTTCATATGCGATTCTAACAGAAAACGCAAGGATTAGTTCTATTGCGGGAAAATGTATGCAAAAGCGACTATTAATACTAGCAGTTTGGTATGTCTTTAAGAGAGTGGCACAAGAAATGGATCAGAGTCGGTTGATGTTTTTGACCTGATCTGCCCTAATCTCCTAGCATGTTGACGTTTGTACTGGGTATAATTATCCACTACAGTCTATTGATGTTTTGATATAGAGGGTAGTCTGGTAGAGTTAGTTGACGTTTTAGATCTGCTTGTGCTACAATGGATGGGGTGGCTAAAATGTTAAGTACCATACATTTAACGCACTGAGCGAGAGAATGTAAGGATGGATGCTATGTTTGATTGATTGTTATTCCCTTGTCATGTAGACATTCCTTTTTGCACTTTGTGGCATGTTGACCTTAGGGTAGAGTGCATTATTATATGTAGTAACTGTTCGGTTATAGAGACAGTTCAGGTATGAATCTTCATACATTTTGCATTACCTTGTTAGCATTTGAGATACTATCACTCACATCAGACTTTGCTTGATTTGGAGTTTTATGCATTGCTTCTTATTACTCTGGATGCTCTTAAATGAGAAGATTAGAGATAGGTTGGGTGTGCACGAGTAGTTGACTGGGGAATGAGCATGAGGATTTCTACGTACTTTTCATATCCGTATACCCTATTTACTTCAGCTGCTCACTACTTTGGGCATACTAGTGTTATGTGCAGGGACAGTATTTTCGAGATGTATCTTTATACGACTTTATTGATACAATGCTATGATGTGAATCTGCTACTCTAACGTTTATGGTTCATTTTCAACATAAGTTGTCTCGCCTTTTTTATCACAGTTTTGTGTTACTGTTATATTTTATTTCGTGCGTTATGAGATATACAACAGGTTATGGGTTGCTTTCTTCTATTTTTCTTATTTCAACCTTGATGCTCGCCTTGCATTGGTCGGGCAATGCCACAACGCATTCCATTAGGTGTCGGCAGTGTATGGTGGTCGTCATGTTTTCATCTTTTTTTCTCTCTCCTTTTTTCTCCACCATATCTATTAAAAGCCTACTTGCATTCCGATAAATTTTCAAGTTTATCAAAATATTTCTACATAGTTTTTGATTTTATATAATGATCTCCATAATTTATCAAGATCATAATGCAAATAAGTGTTATAGAGATGTTGTAATTATAATCTCAATATCAATTCTGCATTCCACTGTAAAGTCTACCCAAATATACTCTAAATGGCGTGGCTTGTCAGCTCGTAAATCAAGTTGGGTTTGATTGTACTTGTAACGCAGTTGAGTGTATCTTCTTGGCCCGAAAATACATGATTGATGTGCGTAGGGAAGAAATTCTTGAGGATGTTTCCTTGTAGCCATGAAATCAAGGAGTGTAATATATTTTGAAGGTAATAAAAATACGTACAGGCTTTAACATAGGACCAGATGTAGGCTAAATCTGAATCAGTATAAAATTTAGTTTGTCCTTACTTTCACTTTACCGCTTTTTACTGCTTTTGATTTTGTTTTAATTTCTATGATAAATCTATCATAATTTGCACATATACCAGTATAATTAAAGTAATTCATAAAGATTCATATAAATTCCACAAACACTATTCACCTTGCCCTCTAGTGTTAGATTTTCCTTAAGATCCACTTCCGTTGCACTCACAGCTAAGTTTGGGCTTTTATTTTCCTTCATTGGATTGTGCCATATTTTGCAAGTTGTATATTCCCATGTTGTGTCGTGCTATGGAGATACTATCGAAATGTTCTATGAATTTTGCCAAAGTTAGAAGAAAAGTCAATATAAAATGTTTATTTAAGTTGTCTTTCAGAATGAGATATCAGTTTTAATTTTCATTATTTGTATGGAAGTAAGTGTACAACTTAGATATTTGGCTTAGCTACATCAATTCTAGAATTGGGACTGGTTGTACTTAGGGATGAGAATTATTGCTCCATGCCAAATTTTATTTTGTTGCAATTGATTTCAATGGTACTTGTTAAGAGTGGTAAGCGACGATTTCTCTTGTGTCATTATTTATTCGAGAGTGTTGAGTTATGTTATTGTGTTCTGAAGGATTTTGGGGTTGAAATCCTTTAAGGATGGGAGAATGCACCTCCCTATATTTTAATAGTTGGATATAAATATTTTATTTAAATATTAATTGTTAATTTATTGAGGATTCCAAAATGTGAGTTTTCACATACAATCAAGTTAGGACTCGAAACCACTTCGATTGAGTTTGGATGGTTTGTTACATGAAGACAAAGTATAAGGATCACTACATTTTGAGGTCAAACCATTTGGTGGTTAAAGCGGTCCGAAGATACATGTAAATTGTCATTTCAAAGCATAATATCAGATTGCGATGTAATTACACTATTGCAAACATGGTAGTGAGGTAATGCATGCTGATGAGTTTTATGGCATTCAAGTATATCATTTGATCGCAAGAACTCTAAACTAGTGTTGACTTCAATTGAAATTGAATGTTCAAAAAGAGGTTAGGTGCCGCAGACGATGGAATTGAGCCTCGAGGCCCATTCCATTGCATTCAAAAGACCCTTTTACATTCAAATCACTTGTTGGCACGTATCATTTGGAGTGCTTTTTCAATTTTCCCTATTTTTGATCATCCACTATAGTATGAACACACACCTCAAGAATATTATTATTTTATTTTGAAACCCTAACCCTCGCCGCTATGGAAACGCCCAGTTTTATGATCCACATTTCTCCTCTCAATTCGTCTACTTTTAGTCAAAACTCCTAACATAAAAGTCCTTTATATCTTCATTATGAACTCATCAATGACTGTTGAACGTCAATAACGACGTGATCGAAATCTCATTTTGAAAGCGGACTTTCCAATTTTGGTTTTATAATCGAATTCTCTATCATCATTGACATTTGTGTGATGCGTTCTGAAGGGGATACGTAGAGAGGAGGTAGATAAGGAGGGATTTCAGGTTGTCGAATGGCGAATAAAAAAGGGTGACAAATGGTTTCCATTCACTAGCGATGAAGGCATCGTCAGGTTAGGCCGGTGGGCGTGGGTGCACAGCGAAAGAGGTGAGGCTGGTGGTTTGTTAGACCAGTGATCTGAGGGCCGGGGGAGGCAGGGAAGGTTGGTAGCTGATGGGTTCGTTATTTGGGAGAGACAATGGGGTGTTGATGTAGCAAGCCCCAATTACTCAACGAGTTATAGTTATTTTTATTTTGTATTCAAAACTTCTAACTCGAGTAATTTTTTCATATGAGTTCGGTTTTAGACACATTTTCTTACATTGCACTCGTAATGAAGAGATGTATATTTTGGCATTGGTTTAGACTGATTTAGCTATGGTGAGTGATCGTGTCTCACACTGGATTGTAATTATTTGTATAGTATAAAACTAATTTTTCTACGTTAGTTCTAATCTGAAAATGTGATTTCTAGGTTAACTGAACCTACTTCTTAAAAATAAAAGAATTAAAAAGTGATTAACTAGTTTTAACAAAAATATTACATTTCACATATTTACGCACTATAATGCGCTATTTTCACTACACTCCTAGATTTAGTCTTTTTGACATTTATCTCACTTTGGTTGCTTATAAAGGTTCTACTTGTTCTACTAATTCTATTATGGATGTCTATTTATGTAGTTTGGTGGACAATGCTAGGCAACATAGACTAGGAAAAACCTCGTCTGCTTGAGTGTTGTGTATATCAATCAAATGCACAAATTGGTGCATATTGATGGACTGCACAAGTGACGATAAACTTGAACGGAAGAGACAGATTCAGAAGGAGCATAGAGTGTGCCTTCTGATTTAAAGGCAAAGCAACATCGAAGCTTGGTGATCAATCAGAATATATGGATGAACTCGGTGATGAGATTGATTTCACAATGAGTGCCAAACGTTTTTATTTGATGTGTGTTTAACAAATTTTAGTCAAATACCTGATCAGAATGGTTGTTATTGACTACTATAGAATGATGATATCGACTAGTATTGATGATGGTCATTTTCGCCTATTTGACGTAAACGATGATGTGGCTTTGAGGAGTAGAATATGATGATTCGTTCGATGGTGTCTTCAATGTGATATCCCTTTGACCGGTAGTTTCGGCACTGAGGCGATGTAATGCTTCATCGTAGTGGTTTGTCATTCAACAATGGCGATTCCTTGATGGGAAGTGATGACTTCAACAATGGATGGCTTTTCTTCAAAAAAAAAAAAAAAGAGGTCAACATTAGGTCCTATTGAGGTGACTATCGAAGGATCATGAAGGACAAATGATGATAATCGAGGGAAGTCCCTAGAGCATGACAAGTTCAAACTGGAGTCTTATGGATACCCTTGAGATGGATTTTGCTATGGAGAACGTGTGCAAAGTGCATTATTGGTATTCGTTGCTTTAGTATACCTTTGAGGGTGGGGCAGAAGATTAGATTAGAGTCAGTTAACGTTTTCAACTTGATATTCCTAGACCCCATAGCATGTTGAAGTTTGGGATTGGGTAAGCTATCTGCTATAGTCCATCAATATAGGATGCAACGATAGTTTTGGTAGAGTTAGTTCAGGTTAGAACCTTGATCTGGTGCCTCGATGGATTGGATAGCGACTAAAGTAGAGGGTATCATATGCTTGACAGACTAAGTTAGTGAATGCAAGTATGGACGGTGGACACTATGTTTGTTAGATTACGCTCACTTCAGGGATGTCACATGACATTAATACTACTAATGGATATCTAAGCACTCAAGTACTTCGTTGTAGATATACCCTATGATGATCATAGAGTATATTATATATATATATATATATATATATATTATCAAAACATTTTCTATGTCATTACCACTGTCTATTTATATTCGGAACACTCTTTTCTTTAATTTTAATGGCGGAACAAATCAAAACATTACATCCACTTTTCTCATCAAAATCATTCGATTAATACATCTTCAATATTAGATAAATCTCAATCAAATGCAGCTGTGAAGCCTTTATCAGCATCAGATCTGGTTTCGGATCAGAGTAATAGGAAGCTCAAGTATGTTCAACTGGCTTCAAATCATGTCTTCATTCCTGAAAATATATACAATAAATCTGAGATCTCATGGAAGAATACTATAGCTTTGATTCCGATACATTTCAGGTTATCAACTATAAAACTGAAGGAATATGTTTCAAAGGTTTGGAAGCCTATTGGTACTTTTAATGTTCATGTTACTCCTAACTTCAACTTTGTAGTCCAGTTTGATCGTAAAGAGGATTTTGATCGACTTATAGAGTGTTCAACATATTCATACTTTGGTAGATTATTGTATGTAGAGGTTTGGTACCCTGGCTTTGATTTTAATAGTAAACAAAGTTCAATGGTCTAGATCTGGGTTAGATTAATAGATCTACCTTTAGAGTTGTGGACAAATGATGCTATTCAAATTTTGGCTAGTTTTATATCAAAACCTCTTTTGATTGATGTTAATACAACAGAGAAAAGGTATACGAAATATGCGAGAGTTCTATTATTAGTGGATACCTCTACTGAGCGAAAAACTGAAATTCCTATTCATCTGCATAATGGTCAAAAATTAGTAATAGCAGTTGAGTATGAATTTGTACCTATGAAATGTCTTCAGTGTTGTTTATTTGGACATGATGATGAATACCAAGAAGAATCCACTGATCCTTGCTGGAAACTTCCTGATATTCATAATGAAACCCTAAATAATGTCCCTGAATTTCAAAATGATGTCTCTGAACCTCAAAATGATGTTTCTGAACCTCAAATAATAGAAAAATCAGATAACAATGAAGCTCAAGAACCTGATATAGTTCAATCTATCCATCCTTCTTCTGAAAATATTGATGATCTGAATTCTTTAAATTCTAAGCTTCCAGATGATCTGATTCTTGATATATTAAATAATGTAGCTGATCATTTAGAGGAAACAGATAAAGTGCAGAATCAAGATAAAGGAAAACAAGTTGAAACTTCCTCTTTATTTGACAAAAATACAAGTTATTTGCAAAGTTCAAAACCAAAAAACCCAACTCCTGCTAAAAGAGCTACGAGGAGTTCTTCATCTGTTAAATGACACTGATTTCTTGGAATGCTAGGGGTATGAATACATCTTTTCGTATGAAAGAAGTATTCACACTCCTAAATATGACTAAATCAACTATGGTTGGTTTAGTTGAAACCAAACTATCTTCAGTAAATTTGGTTTTATTTTCTTCTTTGTTGCCTAATGATTGGAAGTACTTGACTAATAATTCTGCTTTGAGTACAGGTAGAATCTTATTAATTTGGGATTCTAATGTTTGGAACTTAGATCTAATCTCTTTCTCTCCTCAGCATTTGACAGTGAATGCATTAAATAAAGATGGATTTATGATGACTTTTATAGTTATATATGGAAGTAATACATTTGCAGAAAGACTAGTCCTTTGGCAAACACTTGTTAGAGAATCAATCTCCTTTTCAACTGCTTGGATCTTAATGGGCGATTTTAATAATCCATTGTCACCAAATGATAAGAAAGGAGGAGCTCCAATTCCATATCAACACATAAGAGAATTCCAATTTTTTTTAATTCAAACAGGTTTGACAGATTTAAAGCCTTTGGATTTAATTTTACTTGGCAAAAAAGAGGAGTAGCTACTAATATTGATAAAATTTGGGTGAATAATGTGTTTTTACATCAGTTTCTCAACATGAAAGCTCTTTCTTTCCTACAAAAATCAAGTGATCATTACCCAATTCTTTTGGATCTTATTCCTACTCAAGAGGTAAAGGGATTCCCTTTTAGATATAGAAATGATTGGCGTTGTTATGCAGGTTATAATGATGCAATTCATAGAGGATTAAACTCTAATGTTTGAGGTTTCCATAGCTATCAGTTTCAGCAAAAATTAAAAAACTGTAAGATAAAGCTTAAAAACTGGAATATAATCAGAAGCGGAAATGATTCAAACCTCAAACAGGCAGAACAACAAGTTACCCTTTTAGAATTTGAAGTAGATCTCAATCCAGAGGATCTCCAATTATACGATGATTATCTGCAAGCAAAAAGAGATTTTCTAAATATTCAGTTTATGGTTTTCAACGGTTTTAACAACAAGCAAAAATTTCTTGGCTTCAACAAGGTGATACAAATTTTAAAATTTTCTATTCTTGTATGTCAAGTAGAAGATATTTCAACCAGATTAGAGCTTTGATTGATTCAAATGGTTGCATGTTGTATAAGACTAGTGATATAGAAACTGAAGCCATTAATTAGTTTTCCTCTATGTTTAATGGTTCAAGTTCATATGGTTTTCCAAGTTTTCAGCCAATTTCATTCATTAATTCAAGGTCAGAGGAATTTTCTGAGGAAAGTTGAACTGGATGAGATTAAAGAAGCAGTTTTCTCTATTCATGATGAGTCTAGTCAAGGACCTGATGGTATAAGTGTAATTCTTTTTAAAGTGCATTAGGAAAATATAAAATCTGGTTTGTTGAAAGCTATATCAGATATTTTTCAGTCAGGAAAACTACCCAAAGCTCTAAATCATACTTTTATAACACTAACACCAAAAAATGATAGACCATCAGAAATTGCTCATTACAGGCCTATTTCATGTTGTAATTTTTATTACAATTTTTTTTTTATAATTTTTTTATGTAATAGACTGAAACCTTTTCTCCCTCATCCGATTTCTGAAAATCAGAGTGCATTTATAAAAGAAAGATATATTGGTGATAATATATTACTTGTACATGAACTTTTGAGAGATTTCAGGAAATCAGGCATGCCAAAAATGAGTGTTAAAGTAGACCTACAGAAGGCATATGATAAAGTGAATAGGGAATTTATTTGTTTTGTGATGGAGTGTACGCATTTTCCTGCTCACTTTGTAAATTTGGTCGATGAATGCATGGCAACAGCTACATTTTCAATCATGATTCAAGGAATACCAAAGGGTTTTATTTCATCCACAAGAAGAATAAGACAAGGAGATCCTCTTTCCCCTTATTTATTTGCTTTAGTTATGCAATATTTTACATTCCTAATGGATGAAGCAATCATTTCTAATTCTTTTCAACCAAGCAGCCAGGTCCAGCCTATTATTTCTCATATATTATATGCAGATGATCTATTGATATTTGGCAAGTCTTCAAGTCAAAATACAAACATCTTAAAGAAGATTTTTCAGAAGCTCAGTATGTTTGCAGGTTTGAATGTTAATGCTACAAAAACTAAAATATTTTTTAGTGCTTCAGTTATGAATCCTTCAGAAATAAAGAATATTTTGGGTTTTGAACAAGGTACGTTGCCAGTTAAATACCTAGGTGTTCCATTATCCTCTAATTATCTGCACTATTCTGAGTGTAATTCACTGATACAAAGAATACAGAGTAAGATTCAAGGATGGGAGACTAAATTACTGAGTTTTGCTGGTCGTGTAGAGCTTATAAATTCAGTAATAACCCAAATCATTCTATATTGGCTACTGATATATCAAATTCCAGAGTTTACTTTGGATAAAATACAGTCCTTATGTGCTGATTATTTGTTGGGGGGAATTGCACACAAAGTAGTTTGGTTTACATTATGTAAGCCTAAGAATGAAGGGGGAATTGGTTTAAAGAAATTTTTTGATTTGAAAAAAGTTGCATGCATTAAATTGCTTTGGAATTTCCTTTCTAATTTATCTTTATAGAGCAAATGGATACATAATAGATACTGTAAGAATGACTTTTTTTAGTCAATGGCTAGTGACTCAAATGCTTCTAGTACATGGAAATCAATTCTAAAATTAAGATTGAACTCAAAGCAATTATTTAATAGGAAAATTTCCAGTGGAGAAAATACTTATCTCTGGTTTGATCCATGGATTAACTGCAAATGTATGGTTGATCTGCTGGGATATGATAGACTTCAAATTATTGGGCACTCTGAGCAAACAGTGGACATGATTATTATAAATAAAGCCTTCTATCCTGAAATTCACCCTACAACGAGAGAATTAATTGAAGAAATTAGCTCGATTTCAACTCATACTAATCAAAGTCAGGATTTTTGTAAGTGGTGTGAAGGTGGTGATTTTTCTTTCAATAAAACATAGGAATACATAAGATCGAGGGATACATCTGATACTTTATTCTAAGTGGTTTGGCATAATAAAAATAGTAGAAGAATGTCATTTATTTCTTACCTTGCAGTGATGGGTAGATTAAATACAAAGGATCGTCTGCTTAGTTTCAGTATTGTGGAGAACATCATGTGTCCCTTATGCGACAATCATCCAGAATCAGTTCCTCATCTACTATTTCAGTGTGATTTTTCCTCTTTCATTTGGAAATCTTTAAAAGGAAAGCTGGATTTACCACTGGATCTTCTTGGTGATGTTAAAGAGGAAACTAGGTTCCTCTTTTCAAGGTTTTCTAACAAGGATCAACTCAGAGACATAGCTTTTAGAGCTTTCACCACTGCAATTTACTTCCTTTGGAGAGAGAGAAACATGCGGATTTTTCAGAACAAAAGATCACTTGCTTCAATTTTGTTACTGAGAATTGAAAAGGAAATTGTAGATCTAGTTCGAAATAATGGATAGAAGACTGCACAGAGTTCAAGGAATGAACAGCTGTTAGAAAGGTGGGGTATCGAGCTAAATGATACAGACTAAAGTGATGGAGTTTGAATAAGTTTGAGGTGGTTGGTTTGCTTTGGGCTCATTGTGGGCTGGGCTGATGGACTTCTATATTTTTCTGTTTTTATTTTGTTGTATTTGCTTTCGAATATGTTTGTTTAGCTTTATCTTTGTATTTCCTACTTTATGAGTACTCTTTTTCCTTGTAAGGTACCCACTAGGGGGATTGCAAGGTTTTAACGAGGCTTGTAAAGTAGGTTTAATTGGTTTAGCAATAAAGAGAACCAATTTTCAATATATATATGTGTGTGTGTGTGTGTGCGCGCGCGCGTGTGTGTGTGCGCGTCGCGTGCTCTCTAACTTTGTGGATGTAAGGACAAGGTATGATAATCTATACCATCTGTTCCTTGTAATATTATGACTTTTATAGTACTTATAGATTTATTTATTGCTCACACCGGATTGTTGTCTGACCAAAGGTTTTATATTTTCTCTTATTACCTTGTGTATTCATCAAAGATGCTGATGTGTAGGCTAGGTAATAGGTGTAACATTATTTGGAGTTACTTAGGTGGATTGGAAGGTAGTGACACATTTTCATACGAGGATTTTCACTTAAAGGGCTTATTTGTTCAATCTAATAAGTTTTAAGGATGACATATGGACAATTTTACAAAAAAAAAGATAAATGAATTTGTCATTTTCAGTTATATAGAAATAATTATAAATGAATTTATCATTTTCTTTATAACTTAAAAAGCTAAAAGATTTTATCCCTTTTCTGTTAAATTGTCCTTAAAACTTATTATTTAGATGTGCTATCCTTAAAACTAATTACCCAAAAAAAGCATTCAACCTAATCTCCACTTTTCCTATTATACTCTTATTATTGTTATTTTGCGGTGTGACATTGTATAGCCTTGACATTGTTGCCTATATATTGTTAGAGATAGTTTACCAGTTGAGTTTATTTATCTTTTGTATAAACTCTATTAAAGGTCTGAATAACTATATGAGCCTATATACTCTAATTATGTGATTTATATAATTATTATCCTCTTGCCTCTTTTATTTCTATGATTATTATTATTATATATTTCCTGATGGGCTCTATTCATTCTTTATTAAGAAAGCTTGGGATGTCCTTCGGACTTGCTCCTCCGTTAGGCTTCCATTCTCTATGATTTGTGATCACCACATTCCACCAAAAATCTTTATTCTCATGTTTAAAATTATATACAGCGCCCTTCCGTTAGATGTGAATATTTCAAAACTTGGCATTTTAATCGTATCTAATTGTTGCTGCTGTAACTATGGTCATTGCGAATACATCCCTCACCTGTTCGGCAGTTGCAAGGCGACCAGTTGCTTTTGGCAGCACTTTGAAGATCTCATGTGCTTCCCGTCGGCTTCTAACTCCCTAAACGAGCACTGCATTTTTTGGTGGTCCAACTTGCTTGGTAAATCCATCAGGGCCATTTTTGCTCGGATTACTCAAACATTCATATGTTGGCATATGTGGTGTGCATACAACAAATTTCGATATGAAAACAAAAAATTTGACAAAGCCAAGATTATTGATCTTATTGATGATGATATTAAAATTATATTCATTGCATGTCCTTATATTGTTCTACGGAACAAATTCTTAGACTCTTTTATTACCGACTCTAACATTATAGTTTCCATGTTTCTTTTCCTTTTGATGCACACTTGCATTTTATTTTCAGTTACTGCTGGTTTTTTCCTTTTCTATTAGGATTTTTTGAGATGGTTTATTCTCCTCGATTTTCAGGCTATCTACCTAGATACTCAGTTGGATATCTGCTTGCATTTATGGGTTTGCTATCCATGGAGTTCTTGGGATGTTGTTTACTGGATGCTCTAACTTCTACTTTTTACTCATTGGATTTTTATGTATTTGTATATGATTTTGTGGCCTTTGTTGTTTCTAGTCATGCTTGTTTTTGTTTTCTCATTTTGTGAGCCACTATTAGGAGGTAGTTTTCTAACCTGTTTTTATATTTATACAGTCTGGCACCCTACCTCACCATCGCTTTGATTGTTTTGAGGGTTGGCTTCTATTTAAGTAAAGAGAGGATATATACAAGTTTTGTGGTTGTTTTCTGTGTCTCTTTATTCTTCTTCTCTTTTATTTTCTTTTCTCCCTTTCCAGTTTTCTTCTATTACTTTACCATGATAACTATCCTGCATCGGTTCAGTGCTCGCACAACACATTATTGGCTTACATGAGCATCGTTGGAGTGTGGCAGTCATCACATCTCATATAGGGATAAAAATATGGCAATGTGTGATAAATAATATCCAAGGTAGGATTCTACCAGTTTACCTTTTTTAGCTGGTCGTAACCCCTAACGGCTGACCAAATCCGTCAAATACAAAATTAAGGCGCACCAAATCAAGTATCAAAATCAAGATAGTGATATGGAAGAGTGATGCTCCTTAATGGTTGATAAACCCTTGTCTTGATAAAGGATCATGTTTAGTCATTTCAAAATGAAACAAGTATTGAGGCCATCCATCATCGTTCTCTTTCTTCGAATCCAGTAGACGTTAACCTGTCTAATCAGTTTATTCTGAAATACTCCCCACGTAAAAAGTTGCTAAAGTGGTTCAAAAATTTATAGAGAGTATGTCGATATCTAGCTCCAATCTATTTAACTATCAATCGTTGGTTTTCACACCATGATCGTTTTATATTTCAATAAATCATCATATTTCAGATATCAGTCCAATATTGGATTCAATTTCCAATTTCATATTTTATGTCATAAATCAGTACAATATCAAATTCAAATTCCATTTTTATGTTTTTATGTCACAAATCAGTATGAAAAAGTAATCCTTTACATTTTAGGCTAAAGTAGCTTGGATTTAATATAGTTTTGGATTAAAATAGTTTTTAGTTAAATTCAAAAGTAATTCTAGCTGAAACAGTTTAAGATTTAAAATAGTTTAATGGAAATTTTGTTTAATAGAAAATCGTTTGGACAAAAATAGCACTAATTTGAATATTATAAAATAATTTGGAATAAAATAGTTTAATTTGAAATATTTAGTTTCTTTTAAACCATTTGAACATGATTTCAAATTCTCAAAATTTCACTTTAATCAGTTTCAAATCTTGAATCAAAAATTTAAATTGCTGGAAGGTTAGTTATTGTAAAGTATGTGGCTCTTTCTATGTCTATATACTGTGCAAGAATGTTTATTTTGCCGTTGAAAATTATTGATATGATCAATTCAGCCTTGGGACATTTTTTATGGCATGGGAATCCTTACTCCAAAAAACTTATCCCTGTCTCTTTTAAGAAAGTGTGTACTCCTATTTCTAATGGAGGGTGGGTATTTTGAATTCGAAATCGTGGAATAGAGCTTCTATTTCCTCTAGAATTGACAAGTTATATAAGTATGACAAGAATATTTGGGTGAGCTGGTGCCGACTCAATCTCGTAAAGAACCATCACTTCTGGTCAATGGATATTCCTTCTAATTGCAGTTGGACTTGGAGAAACATGTTGAATTATAGGGATACTCTTCTTCCATTGTTTCAATGTGGGTTGAAATTTGAACATAATCTCTATTTTTGGTTTGATCCTTGGAGTGCTAAAGGAGTAATTCTCGGAAATTTGGTTGATTACAACTGTAGGAGTATGTCTGGCATTAATGAAAATGCTTCCCTAGAATTGGTTTGCGGTAATAGCAGACTTTCTCTACCTAATTGTAGTTCATTTGTAATTCATTTAGTATGGTATAACCTATTGCTAAATCCCTTACCATTAGACTCTGTTCATCCTCTTTGGAATGATGTCGTTCACGGAATTTCTATTGTGTATAAAGGGATCACTTTGAACCATAACATCTTTCACTGGCACAAGCGGGTTTGGATGTCCAACTCTGTCCCCAAAGAGAATCTGTTAATGTGGAGGGTACTCATGAATGTTATTCATACTAGGGGTAAACTAAAGAAAAAAGGAATGTTATTGGATAATTCTTGTTTGTTTTGTGGTTTATTTTCTGAAACAGTTGCACACTTATATTTTGAATGTAATTACAATGGATTTGTGTAGAAGGAGGTGATGCGGCATTTTGGATTACATGATCCAATACAGGACTCAGCGGAGGAATGGTTCATGATTTTTAAATACACAAGATGGAAAAACTTGAGTATTGGTCTGCTTTTGAAGCTACCGAAGTAAACATGGTATATTTTGTGGATGGAGCGGAACAATAGGGTGTTTAGTGGAGTATCTATTCCTAAACATGTATTGGTCCTGTTTATTACTAGATGCATTTGCTGATTTTCTATAGTTGCTTGTAATTCTTTGGTTTTTAATAAAACGGTAGGGGACATTCAACCCCACTTGCTATGCAAATAATAATAATAATCTTGTATTCAAATTTAAGCCAAATGCCTAATTTCAAGCTTTATTTATAGCCAATTCATGTTTTAATTTTTCAGTTTAAAATCAACATTGAGTAAAATAATATCAGTTTTAAATTGCAGTTCAAAAACGTTTACATTTGATCAGTTCAAATAAAAAACATCAAAATTTCAGTTTCAACCTCGAGATAATTCAATTTCAATAGATTCAAATTATATCTTAATTTTAACTTTCAAGATTTAAAATATAATAAATTTAAATCAAAATTGTTAATATATTTCATTTAACAAATTCAAATTTATGAATCTGAAAACATTTCATTTGACTAATTTCGGTGTTCATAATTTAATTTTTTATCATATAGTTGAATGATCATTTAATTTAAATTTTAGTTACATGAGTATATACCATTTCAACCCATATCAAACATTATAACTATATATCATTTCAACATATTTCACAATACAGGTACACACTATATTTATGCATATAACAACTTATACAAATTTAATTATCTACATGGTAGCAACAAAATACTCATAGTAAATAATCATCAAAAATATAAACATCAAACAAATCATCATATCAACCAATAAGCATGTACATGCAGTCAACATCCAAAACTACCAACATATCACAATAGTTACTAGTTATCAAATGTCGGTGTTCAATGCGCAATTCAATTTCAACGACAATTGAAATGTCAGTTTAATTCAATGCCAATTTACTGTCAATTAAAATTGTATTATTTAAATTTAATCTAATATACATTAATTCTCAAGCATCAATCAAAATAAAAGGTCACATCAATATCCGTTGTCATATATCTATCATCAATTTGCGGTTATATTTAATTTGAATATCAATTAATATTCCCAAGTGTTTGTTAGATAAATTATATCATATCATAATTTGATTTAATTTGCACTGGAAATCTTAGTACTTCGTTAGTGTGTTTAAATAATTAACTTTGATTTTAGGTCAAATTAAAATCCAAAGAAACATTAAGTCTCTTTTGAACTATTTCCATGTTGTCTAAAATTTCGATATGAGTCCGAGTGGAAGATACCACGCGTTTATTAAAGCTTGTATGAAAAAGTTATAAACATTACAAAATTTGAATAAATTAAAAAATAAAAACACAATCAAACATAAAATGATATGTCACCTACCACACTGGCATCTACTCCCGCTTGTTCTCTTTCTTCCAAATGAAAAGTGCAAACCCTCATCGCACTAACCCGTAACTTCATTTAACTACCGAAAATAGTACCGACCATCTGACTGTGATCTGACTTCATTATTGCAATCACTATGCTTGCTTCCATGCTGGGTTCTAGCCACCTTCGGCTCCCTAAAGTATGTCGCACCGCCAATCCTAATACGTACCGATTTGGCCAATGACGTCCATCAGAACACCCAAATATACGATGTGACTACATGGATTGACTCCCCCCGATATCCTCTATAAGTCCGCTCCCTTCAATCGTCAAACTTTTGTCGATCCACAGTTGAATCCAACAAACCCTGAAATAAATGATCGACAAAGATCGCCAATTTTTTGTCAAATAGGGTGACAATATATAAGTAGACTCTACTAGTCGAGAGCTTTCCTATGATATATAATTCGATGTAGTTTGAAAAGATTGAATTTTTGTCACTATTTAATTTGATTCGCTAATAACCATTAATATAAGTTTAAGGGATTTTAGGATTAGTGGACAAAATCAATATTTAAACATGAGGCGGAGGCTGCTAGAGTTTCAAAAAAGCACTATGTATGTGTATATATACATATATATATATACACTGTTGACCCACCTTTTTACAAGGCAGTCACGATTCATATTTGTAGCTATCAGAGTGTTCAGGACTTGAGCATGGAATCAGAAGAACTCAAAAAAACTTGGATAAAGTCATGGAGTTCACGAAAACGTGGAGTTTAGAAGGCATCATTCGAGATCGGTAAGAATCCCTAAATAGGATTGGTATTACAGCTTACTCTAGAATTAGTATTACTCCGCTGGCTCATCGATTCAACATTCACATTGAAGCTTGGTTCAGCAATACTTTCCAAACTTCGGTTCGTTCTAATGCAACTCCCTCGGATCAGATTATTCTCTAAACTTCTGTTCAGCATGGACCCGTCCAGCTCAGATCAGTGCAAATACATATAGAAGTGGGATCCACATAAGGAAACTTGGGAATTTGGACTTTGCAGAATTGGCGAAGGGAGAATCTCCCTCCCAGGACTAACATGCTCGGAGCAACACCAATCCAGATCAGGATCGGTACTGATTCGAGACACTTTGGATTGGCTAATTTGGGACACTCCACTTTTCCCACTCTCTCCACTACGGACTCGGTCTCTTCGAGATCCTATTGTTGGAGAATGGAGTTTTGATGACAACAACCTTATTTCAATTACCATTATTAATTGATTATAAAATATATATATACATATATATATATACCAACATCTCTGTCTGGAATATATATACAGGATTTGTATACAAGATTTAAATACTGAAGATTGTACAGTTTTAGAGTTTCAACAGATTCAGAATTCATAAGAGACTCAAGACCTATGAGTTAACAAGATATCAAGAGTTCAAGACAAATATAGGAATAAAGTCTAGTTTCTATGTAAGACTCTGAATAGCACTCCAGATTCAAATTCTGTTTTTCAAAATTTCAAATTTCAAATTTCAAATTTCAAATTCTGAATTCAAATCATTTCCAAACTATTATCTTACTTATGATTTCAAACATATGAGTTTAATATATAATATAGTTATATAATTTAATAGTTTTGTAGTTTTAAACCTTATAACTTTATAAATATGTTTATATAATATATAATTATGATTTCATATGATTTTACACTTTAGAATATTCATTTCACTAAGTTTTAATTCAAGAATTTCCAGAATGATATGTATGATTAAGTACTTGAAAAATAGTTTTAAAAATAAAATATATGTACATATGTCGACATACATAATAGCCTATGTCGACATACAACTGTCAGAAATTCAATTTTCAAAGGAAGTTTCTTTTCACCATTTGTAACATTTCTGAGACGTTGCAACCTTTCACATACTATAAATAGGGGCTAATTTCGTATTTTCTCATAATCCCTCTTCATCCCACCATTAGTCCCAATCATTTTCTTGATTTCTATACTTATACTTTGCCGATTTCTACTCAAATTACATAAAACTTCATCGTTTCTCGATCTTTATCTACTACTCTCTAAATTGAAGTGCTATTGAAGAGTTATTTAGCTGCTGTAATCATTTAGAAAGTGTTTGGGAAAGGTGTGTTCCTTGTAGCCCTGAAATCAAGGAAAGGGAGCGGTGTTAACCTTATAGCCGTAGAATCAACGGTGTTTGGAATGGTGTTAACCTTATAGCCGTGAAATCAAGGTGTAACGACCCGGGAAAAAGCGACCTTGGTTATCCGATATATAACACCTATCGAACAATCAAAAGTCGAAATTACCGGATAGTCCAAGAAAGAAATAAGAGGGTGAGAATAGATAAGATAGAAAAATTAGAATAGAAGAAGAAGAACACAACATCAGAGTAATACGAATCTCACAGCGGAACGAATAAAATATAATAGACAACTTATCTTGAAATCAAAGTAGTATATGTATACCATACCATTATCAGAGTACAACACTTTCATCACAGCGAAATAATCAATAGCTAGAACAATCTTGAAGCCTCCTGCTCCAAGCTCTCCAAGTCTATCTGTAAAATCCTGACTACTTGACTGCCCGTACAAATTTGGGCACCCAAGAGTTTAGGGAAAACAAAATAAAATAAACTCTGGGTCAGTCATGGGACTGGTGTGAGTAAACTCAAATCATTTGGTTTAACTTTCCAAAATTCTTTTCAAAGGAAAAGATAATCGTAAGACCAATCCACACATAAACACGGACGGTTTTTACCTTACGATAACCCAAAACACTTGTGGAAATCATATATTATCTGATATTATAATAATGTCTAATCACAAGTAATTAGCAATCTAGCAGAACGCTTGCATCTCACGCTCTACATATATAGTATATAATCAAAAACCGCGGGCGCTTATTGGATATTGGATTCCAACTTGACAAGGTATGGGACCACCTTCCGAACGTGTATCTCTAGAGGCAAATACACTGGTTCAACAAGAACATCTTGCAACCCGGCCCACACATGACCGACCACTCATTTCGCTTGAGTGTATCGAATGTATATCACCGACGGTTGGGATCAGCAACCGCCTCCCGAAATGGGACAGCATCGATAGATTTAAGGACAAAAGGAATTTCTCTAGATAGGTGATCATACACCCTACTTCGGAGCGACCGACTTAGCCATGCTGCCTGCCCGATTTTTGTCCTTTCCTGGTTGATGAGGCTTGAGGTCATAACGTATCTTTTGACAGATCACACCTCCATTACTTTGAATGCCACATCGTCATACCCGCCAAATCACAAATTGATTTCCCCCAAAATACCACGGGTATAAAGCTAAGAGAAACGAATTCCTCCGCCACCAAACGTAAGTACGTTTGAAGAGATCAACTTATGCGATCCTTTGGATATACTCTGTCAGACACTCGTCCATACACGTTTGTCCTGGGACTGGACAAACCGAAGGCACTATTCTGTAAACAGGATAGCCCTTGCACAACTCCGTCTTCAATATATTCAGCATACTTGATTCGCAACACTTATGCCAATACAGAGTGGTTCTCTGGATAATAATCCAACCGGTCTCTCCATATTAACCACGTAAAATGGTCAAAACTTTGATAGTCGGTGATTTAACTATCAAATGAAAACATGTCCGTGTGCAAACAACAATATTATTTCCAGATGGAAATTCTATCGAACAATCATCATTTCATCCATTCGTTCATTTCCCTATTCCTGTTGTTTAATGTTTCGTATTCACTATATTTAGAAAATATATATCATTATCATTGGAAAACATTTCCATCTCTTGTTTCTATATTCAGAAAACAATCCTGCTACTCATTTGGAAAACATTTCCAAATCCCCTTCATTTGATTAAATAGATGTTTGAATAAACATCACTATGCCAAATCTCCTTCATTTGTTTTCCACTTAACCACTTTTCACCATCGAATCTTGACCATTTCTTAGTTAAAAACGAAGTCAATCAAGTTGGGGTATAATTACCTCTCAGACCTTAACTGAATAACATTTCTAACTTCGAAATAGACAAAGTTCAACTTTCCAATCTTTTAACACACTTCCTTACATTGCCCTCGGATTCGATTTATGAATCCACTTCCTTTTCAGAAATCACTTGATTATAACAATGATGTTATAATTCCCTGCATCCGAAATATAATAACTTTATGAATACTTTGATTTTTCTAACTCGAATAAATAACGAACTAAATTATTAACTCATACTCGGTTAACTCTAAGTTGTAACTCTTATTCAATTTACTCTTATTCTATTTAACTCTTACTGGACTAACCCTTGTTCAGATAACTCGGTCTGATTTACTCATTTTGACCCACTTACTTGATCAGTTCAACTGGACTAACTCAGCTTAATTAACTCGACTAAATTACTTTTATCAATTAACTAATATTTGACTTGACACCATTCGCTCGACTCTAGATCGCAGCGATCACAATGGTTACGCCTGATTCCCTCAGGAAACATCCGTCCGCCTTAGGCTATCTGCAGCCCTGCGAATTACGCTAGCAGTCGTGCTCACTGGTATCTTATCTTAAATGACTACTTCTGTTTAACTCTATCTCGAATAACTAAATTCGAGCAAATCTAATTGATTAACTAATATTTAATCATCCCTTATTCGATTACTATAATTGGATAACTCTAGTTCGATTAGACTCTAATCGATTATCTCTAACTGATTAACTCTAATTGGTTAACTCTAACTAACTAACTCTAAATGTTTACTCCCACGGTTTAACTCGACGGCCTAACCCTAACTGTTTAACTAACAGTTCAACTCTAACAGTTTAACTCTAATGATTTATCTCCATCAATTTGTTTTATTGGATTAACTCTATTTGATTACCTCTCTTGGATCAACCCATTTCGAATAACTAATATTCAATAACTTCCTATCGAATAAACTGATATTCGATAACTTTACTTCGAATAACTCTTATTCGATAAATTCTCTTCCATACATATTCAGTTTCAGATATCGATGTAGAAATCGATTTTTACTTCTCTATATAAGTCTTGACTTATATACCCTATTTATCCAAAGATAAATAACTAAATTAATTTATAAAAGTTTTATTTATAAATTAACCTTCTCACTTTATCTGTTAAAACAGATCTCTCTTAAATTCTCACTTTGAATTCATATTCTGTTTACCCGTGTGCGAAGCACGGGCCTAAATTCTTCCTAGTGTAAAATTCTCCCTTTATACCCTTCTTATCCATTTTCAAGTATTCCAATATTCTATTTATTTTCTAAATAAATAATTCCTTTTATAACTCCGTTTATTTCTCTAGATAAATATTTCCTTTTAATCTATTTGTAAATGTTTTTACAAATATTTTCTTTCTAATTCCATTTGTAAATGTTTTACAAATGTTTTCCTTTTTATCTCTATTTGCAATGGTTTTACAAATATTTTCTTTCCTATTTTATTTGTAAATGTTTTACAAACAATTTTCCTTCTCTATTTGTTTTACAAATATTTTTCCTTTATTGCTTTGATTTTATAAAATGATTTCTTTTATAAAACTCCTTTTTCCTTTCATATATAAAATCCGCTGATTTTATATAAATAATCTATTTTCAAATATATTTTGAAAATCTCCCTTTTCCACTTTCTCGTATCACTTATGGTGTAAAAATATCAAATCAAAATGATCGGTCATCATCCAAACACACAGCATCAACAACAGATGATATAACACTTCATATATCAGAATATATGGAAATTGTAAAATAAATGTTGAGGAACCCAGTTGGGTCCCTCCGACCTGTTCCCTGCATCCACAGATGTCAGTCAACATAAATAACATGAGTATAAAATATTCTGATAAACAGAATCAATATTTCGATACGATTTATATATATCGTTATCGAAATATTCAATCAACTGACTAGCAGTTCAACCAAACAACCAATACACAGCAAATCAACCAATATTGATCAATTCTAAAAATACTTTATAAAAATATAAAGCGTTCAGAGTTAGTGAGATTTACTCACCTTGGTCGGAGATCATTAAATAACGATATTCGTCCGTTGATTTGATTCATGCGTTTAATTTCACCGTAAATCCAAACGAGCTCGGATTCACTCCCGGTCAGTTCCATTGGGTAGTGCTCGTCCATACGATCCCAACGGATCTTGTTTCGTGGAATTCTGATTACATATGATAAAGATATGCATTTTTAAAGTTAACGCACTAATTAAAACTAAAATAAACCAATAATTATTAAATGGCCCATACCCTTTCACTACGGCCCAACTACCCTCTTAAAGCCCACGCCCTCCTTCTTCTACTTTCAGCAAATCCCGATCCTCCTAAAAATGGCCATCCACGCAAGTCGTTCCCATCCACTCATCTCCCATTCTCCTTTACGATTTCAACCACAAATCTCACCATCAGATTTCTCTTCGGAAATCCTTCCTCTCCATACCAGTTTTACCCAACTCGGTCTCCATCTCCCTGTTGCGACTTCGGTGGTTTCATGCGTACTGTACATTTTCGCTCCACCCAAATGACAACCGAACTTCCCCAAAAATTCACACGTGAAGCCACTTCTTGCCACCAGTTCGAATATAAACTCGAAAATCCCAATCGATGCTTAAATTCTCCAAGAACCTAAACCCTAGGTTTACTGTTAAAAAGAGAACGACGGGAAATCAGCGTCGAACACCACAAGACAGGTATTGGATCGAAGAGAACAAGCTCAGGAACTCCAATACATAACATTTGAAATTTATAGATTTTTGCAAGAATTGTTTTGATTTTTCAAAGAGGTGATTTTACTGTGGGAATTTTATTTGAGTGGCGGCGCATGTTTTTGACAGTAGCAAATGAGGGTTAGGGTTGAGTGAAGGATGAGGTATTATATAGGTAGGATTTTATAATTTTTTATTCGATTATTTTATTTATTTTTAAGCTATCGTTACTTGCATTTGCACTCTAAAAATTCCTGTGGTCACGTACAACACCCAAAAATCACCAAACTGGACCTGCACCTTCAGTTTGACATTACGGTCCCAATGAAGCTGGTTTCGTCGAATTCCGACTCCGTATGCCCACACAACGTATTTTTAACTGTCGAAAATCGACTGTTTTTCACATTAAAAATCCGTACGGCCACACACTGTCTCTAAAAATCACCAAACTTGGAATCTAGCAATAATTTGACGCTGCGGATCCAACAAAATTAGTTTCGTTGAAATCCGACTTCGTTTGCAAAAGTGGTCATTTTTAAAGTCCTAAATAGCCCTTTTAAAGTATATAAATATATTTAAAAACAATTAAATTTAATATTTAAAAATAAATATTATCGTATATATTCACGTACGATATACCACAGCTTTAAAATAATCATATCAGAGTTTATAACTCGATATTCAAATTCCAGTCTTAATTCGATATTCAAATTATATAGAAAATCCATTTATAACGTAAATAAAGCGTTGCAAAATATAAAGGAATTCCATAGCGACTATTTTAAAATTTGATTTGGACATAAAACAAAATCTACACGACGAAATCCAGATTTTTCTCTTCTACTAGAAAAATATACTCCACCAGCTCCACGCGTTTCTTGTTTCACAAAAATCCGAGTTAAAACGAACCCTGTATATCCAGTTGAAGTTCGAATCGCCAAATAGCAAACTGCAGCGCCATTTCGAGCTCTATTATAATTATAATATAAATTACACGTTCAAATGGCGTTTATAAATATATTCGTCGATAAAATTCAATATAAACTGAATTATATATATTTTATATTGCCCATTCACACAATACTGTGAATTCCACTATCTCTGACTATTTCAGAAATAAATATATGATTCTATTATTTAATCTAATTAAATATTCACTATAATTCAATTCAACGATCATTTAATTATCTAAATCACTATTCAAATAATTAAATTAATTAATTATTCTGTTGCTGAAAAATGCGGGTCGTTACATTCTTTCCCCCTTAAAATAATTTCGTCCTCGAAATTGCTAAGATAGAGAACAACCCTATTAACTGGTTTCGAATTATTCGTTTACTTCTTTAATTTCAGTTTCAACTGAATTTATTTATTTCAATTAAATTATTACTTCCTTTCTATAAACGAAAATTTTCAAAACTCCTGAAAATTTTCTAACACCCGAAATTTCCAAAAAATTTCGCCAGCACCTCCTTTGTACCGGGAGCATCGGGAAAATTCCCAAACCACCACACAGGCCTCTCCAATCCAAAAGAAAATCAAACAGCCAAGTGGCTTGCCAAACAGGCTCATCAAAATCTCATCAAACTCATATGAATATAAATGTGTACCTTTTGTCGGGCATCCAACTCTGCTATCAATTTTGCATATACCAATGTATCCCCAATCAATCCCCAATCCATTTTTATCTCCAACACAGCCATTTGCTTATAACCAAGCCAAATTCCACTCAAACTGCAATCCCAATCTCAATTCGAAATTATTACTCAACAATTCATTTCTATTCCAGATTATCTCTAATTCAGTCAATTCTACTTGATACCATTCTAATTCAATTTCAGTTCAATTCCGAATTTGCTTTCACAAATTTCTATTTAATTTGTGTTTATTTCAATAATCCATACCTGGGAGTTTCAAACAGCTTTGCCTTTTCCAAAAATCAAATTATTTATTTGGAATATCAAACAACTTGTTTTCTCAAAACAATTCAAAAACAAACTCTTTGGTAGTAATCCGTCACTTACAAACTCGAAAATGAGCACCGATGATGTCCGGATCAACATCGGAATTTATTTTCCAGTTACTGAAGTGAGTTCAATACTATGTCACTTTCAAAATCATTTCTAAACGCTTTCATTTTGAAATTATTTCAAAATATCCCTTTCAAAGCCTGTAACAAATTTAAAATCTCCCAGGATTTTAAAATTCTCTTATATTTAACCTAGACTCATTTTACACACTTTTTCCACATTTCCAAAATTATAATTTCAATTCTGATTTAAATTCAGATTTAATTCATCTGATTTCATATATTTCACTTATATGAATTCTGATTGGTTATTTACATAACCATTTCACATTTTATAATCTTATTCGATTATAATAACAACCAACACATCCAATATATGATAATATTTCAAATAACTATACTTTGTTTATATCAAAATATAATTTGGGTAAAATTATTTCATTTACCCTCTTTCAAAACATACTGTGTCGGTCCATCGTATTCAAGCGTTTAGTAACCCCTATCGATACAGTGGATCAAACTGATCGACCAGAATTCATAAACAGCTCAACCAATAAATCTCCACAATATAAAATCATTTTATATCAAATAACAAATACGTTCACTCGTATATATACACTCAAACTCAGCCTAGGGTATTACTAACCCCATCTCTACTGAGTCACGCCACAGAGCCAAGGTAATACTTAACCTTCAGCTCTGATACCACTGTAACGACCCGGGAAAAAGCGACCTTGGTTATCCGATATATAACACCTATCGAACAATCAAAAGTCGAAATTACCGGATAGTCCAAGAAAGAAATAAGAGGGTGAGAATAGATAAGATAGAAAAATTAGAATAGAAGAAGAAGAACACAACATCAGAGTAATACGAATCTCACAGCGGAACGAATAAAATATAATAGACAACTTATCTTGAAATCAAAGTAGTATATGTATACCATACCATTATCAGAGTACAACACTTTCATCACAGCGAAATAATCAATAGCTAGAACAATCTTGAAGCCTCCTGCTCCAAGCTCTCCAAGTCTATCTGTAAAATCCTGACTACTTGACTGCCCGTACAAATTTGGGCACCCAAGAGTTTAGGGAAAACAAAATAAAATAAACTCTGGGTCAGTCATGGGACTGGTGTGAGTAAACTCAAATCATTTGGTTTAACTTTCCAAAATTCTTTTCAAAGGAAAAGATAATCGTAAGACCAATCCACACATAAACACGGACGGTTTTTACCTTACGATAACCCAAAACACTTGTGGAAATCATATATTATCTGATATTATAATAATGTCTAATCACAAGTAATTAGCAATCTAGCAGAACGCTTGCATCTCACGCTCTACATATATAGTATATAATCAAAAACCGCGGGCGCTTATTGGATATTGGATTCCAACTTGACAAGGTATGGGACCACCTTCCGAACGTGTATCTCTAGAGGCAAATACACTGGTTCAACAAGAACATCTTGCAACCCGGCCCACACATGACCGACCACTCATTTCGCTTGAGTGTATCGAATGTATATCACCGACGGTTGGGATCAGCAACCGCCTCCCGAAATGGGACAGCATCGATAGATTTAAGGACAAAAGGAATTTCTCTAGATAGGTGATCATACACCCTACTTCGGAGCGACCGACTTAGCCATGCTGCCTGCCCGATTTTTGTCCTTTCCTGGTTGATGAGGCTTGAGGTCATAACGTATCTTTTGACAGATCACACCTCCATTACTTTGAATGCCACATCGTCATACCCGCCAAATCACAAATTGATTTCCCCCAAAATACCACGGGTATAAAGCTAAGAGAAACGAATTCCTCCGCCACCAAACGTAAGTACGTTTGAAGAGATCAACTTATGCGATCCTTTGGATATACTCTGTCAGACACTCGTCCATACACGTTTGTCCTGGGACTGGACAAACCGAAGGCACTATTCTGTAAACAGGATAGCCCTTGCACAACTCCGTCTTCAATATATTCAGCATACTTGATTCGCAACACTTATGCCAATACAGAGTGGTTCTCTGGATAATAATCCAACCGGTCTCTCCATATTAACCACGTAAAATGGTCAAAACTTTGATAGTCGGTGATTTAACTATCAAATGAAAACATGTCCGTGTGCAAACAACAATATTATTTCCAGATGGAAATTCTATCGAACAATCATCATTTCATCCATTCGTTCATTTCCCTATTCCTGTTGTTTAATGTTTCGTATTCACTATATTTAGAAAATATATATCATTATCATTGGAAAACATTTCCATCTCTTGTTTCTATATTCAGAAAACAATCCTGCTACTCATTTGGAAAACATTTCCAAATCCCCTTCATTTGATTAAATAGATGTTTGAATAAACATCACTATGCCAAATCTCCTTCATTTGTTTTCCACTTAACCACTTTTCACCATCGAATCTTGACCATTTCTTAGTTAAAAACGAAGTCAATCAAGTTGGGGTATAATTACCTCTCAGACCTTAACTGAATAACATTTCTAACTTCGAAATAGACAAAGTTCAACTTTCCAATCTTTTAACACACTTCCTTACATTGCCCTCGGATTCGATTTATGAATCCACTTCCTTTTCAGAAATCACTTGATTATAACAATGATGTTATAATTCCCTGCATCCGAAATATAATAACTTTATGAATACTTTGATTTTTCTAACTCGAATAAATAACGAACTAAATTATTAACTCATACTCGGTTAACTCTAAGTTGTAACTCTTATTCAATTTACTCTTATTCTATTTAACTCTTACTGGACTAACCCTTGTTCAGATAACTCGGTCTGATTTACTCATTTTGACCCACTTACTTGATCAGTTCAACTGGACTAACTCAGCTTAATTAACTCGACTAAATTACTTTTATCAATTAACTAATATTTGACTTGACACCATTCGCTCGACTCTAGATCGCAGCGATCACAATGGTTACGCCTGATTCCCTCAGGAAACATCCGTCCGCCTTAGGCTATCTGCAGCCCTGCGAATTACGCTAGCAGTCGTGCTCACTGGTATCTTATCTTAAATGACTACTTCTGTTTAACTCTATCTCGAATAACTAAATTCGAGCAAATCTAATTGATTAACTAATATTTAATCATCCCTTATTCGATTACTATAATTGGATAACTCTAGTTCGATTAGACTCTAATCGATTATCTCTAACTGATTAACTCTAATTGGTTAACTCTAACTAACTAACTCTAAATGTTTACTCCCACGGTTTAACTCGACGGCCTAACCCTAACTGTTTAACTAACAGTTCAACTCTAACAGTTTAACTCTAATGATTTATCTCCATCAATTTGTTTTATTGGATTAACTCTATTTGATTACCTCTCTTGGATCAACCCATTTCGAATAACTAATATTCAATAACTTCCTATCGAATAAACTGATATTCGATAACTTTACTTCGAATAACTCTTATTCGATAAATTCTCTTCCATACATATTCAGTTTCAGATATCGATGTAGAAATCGATTTTTACTTCTCTATATAAGTCTTGACTTATATACCCTATTTATCCAAAGATAAATAACTAAATTAATTTATAAAAGTTTTATTTATAAATTAACCTTCTCACTTTATCTGTTAAAACAGATCTCTCTTAAATTCTCACTTTGAATTCATATTCTGTTTACCCGTGTGCGAAGCACGGGCCTAAATTCTTCCTAGTGTAAAATTCTCCCTTTATACCCTTCTTATCCATTTTCAAGTATTCCAATATTCTATTTATTTTCTAAATAAATAATTCCTTTTATAACTCCGTTTATTTCTCTAGATAAATATTTCCTTTTAATCTATTTGTAAATGTTTTTACAAATATTTTCTTTCTAATTCCATTTGTAAATGTTTTACAAATGTTTTCCTTTTTATCTCTATTTGCAATGGTTTTACAAATATTTTCTTTCCTATTTTATTTGTAAATGTTTTACAAACAATTTTCCTTCTCTATTTGTTTTACAAATATTTTTCCTTTATTGCTTTGATTTTATAAAATGATTTCTTTTATAAAACTCCTTTTTCCTTTCATATATAAAATCCGCTGATTTTATATAAATAATCTATTTTCAAATATATTTTGAAAATCTCCCTTTTCCACTTTCTCGTATCACTTATGGTGTAAAAATATCAAATCAAAATGATCGGTCATCATCCAAACACACAGCATCAACAACAGATGATATAACACTTCATATATCAGAATATATGGAAATTGTAAAATAAATGTTGAGGAACCCAGTTGGGTCCCTCCGACCTGTTCCCTGCATCCACAGATGTCAGTCAACATAAATAACATGAGTATAAAATATTCTGATAAACAGAATCAATATTTCGATACGATTTATATATATCGTTATCGAAATATTCAATCAACTGACTAGCAGTTCAACCAAACAACCAATACACAGCAAATCAACCAATATTGATCAATTCTAAAAATACTTTATAAAAATATAAAGCGTTCAGAGTTAGTGAGATTTACTCACCTTGGTCGGAGATCATTAAATAACGATATTCGTCCGTTGATTTGATTCATGCGTTTAATTTCACCGTAAATCCAAACGAGCTCGGATTCACTCCCGGTCAGTTCCATTGGGTAGTGCTCGTCCATACGATCCCAACGGATCTTGTTTCGTGGAATTCTGATTACATATGATAAAGATATGCATTTTTAAAGTTAACGCACTAATTAAAACTAAAATAAACCAATAATTATTAAATGGCCCATACCCTTTCACTACGGCCCAACTACCCTCTTAAAGCCCACGCCCTCCTTCTTCTACTTTCAGCAAATCCCGATCCTCCTAAAAATGGCCATCCACGCAAGTCGTTCCCATCCACTCATCTCCCATTCTCCTTTACGATTTCAACCACAAATCTCACCATCAGATTTCTCTTCGGAAATCCTTCCTCTCCATACCAGTTTTACCCAACTCGGTCTCCATCTCCCTGTTGCGACTTCGGTGGTTTCATGCGTACTGTACATTTTCGCTCCACCCAAATGACAACCGAACTTCCCCAAAAATTCACACGTGAAGCCACTTCTTGCCACCAGTTCGAATATAAACTCGAAAATCCCAATCGATGCTTAAATTCTCCAAGAACCTAAACCCTAGGTTTACTGTTAAAAAGAGAACGACGGGAAATCAGCGTCGAACACCACAAGACAGGTATTGGATCGAAGAGAACAAGCTCAGGAACTCCAATACATAACATTTGAAATTTATAGATTTTTGCAAGAATTGTTTTGATTTTTCAAAGAGGTGATTTTACTGTGGGAATTTTATTTGAGTGGCGGCGCATGTTTTTGACAGTAGCAAATGAGGGTTAGGGTTGAGTGAAGGATGAGGTATTATATAGGTAGGATTTTATAATTTTTTATTCGATTATTTTATTTATTTTTAAGCTATCGTTACTTGCATTTGCACTCTAAAAATTCCTGTGGTCACGTACAACACCCAAAAATCACCAAACTGGACCTGCACCTTCAGTTTGACATTACGGTCCCAATGAAGCTGGTTTCGTCGAATTCCGACTCCGTATGCCCACACAACGTATTTTTAACTGTCGAAAATCGACTGTTTTTCACATTAAAAATCCGTACGGCCACACACTGTCTCTAAAAATCACCAAACTTGGAATCTAGCAATAATTTGACGCTGCGGATCCAACAAAATTAGTTTCGTTGAAATCCGACTTCGTTTGCAAAAGTGGTCATTTTTAAAGTCCTAAATAGCCCTTTTAAAGTATATAAATATATTTAAAAACAATTAAATTTAATATTTAAAAATAAATATTATCGTATATATTCACGTACGATATACCACAGCTTTAAAATAATCATATCAGAGTTTATAACTCGATATTCAAATTCCAGTCTTAATTCGATATTCAAATTATATAGAAAATCCATTTATAACGTAAATAAAGCGTTGCAAAATATAAAGGAATTCCATAGCGACTATTTTAAAATTTGATTTGGACATAAAACAAAATCTACACGACGAAATCCAGATTTTTCTCTTCTACTAGAAAAATATACTCCACCAGCTCCACGCGTTTCTTGTTTCACAAAAATCCGAGTTAAAACGAACCCTGTATATCCAGTTGAAGTTCGAATCGCCAAATAGCAAACTGCAGCGCCATTTCGAGCTCTATTATAATTATAATATAAATTACACGTTCAAATGGCGTTTATAAATATATTCGTCGATAAAATTCAATATAAACTGAATTATATATATTTTATATTGCCCATTCACACAATACTGTGAATTCCGCTATCTCTGACTATTTCAGAAATAAATATATGATTCTATTATTTAATCTAATTAAATATTCACTATAATTCAATTCAACGATCATTTAATTATCTAAATCACTATTCAAATAATTAAATTAATTAATTATTCTGTTGCTGAAAAATGCGGGTCGTTACACAAGGGGTTGTACTTGGATATTGATAACAATAAAACTCTGTGTAATGCAGTGTTGCATGTTACTGGACGTAGGAGTTATCTGAACTAGTATAAAATCCGGTGTATTCTTTCCTTTTCTGCTTTTTATATTTTTCTATTTTTGTATTTGTGTTTGATTTTGGGTCTATGATCATCTCTGTGTGTGTGATTCAAATAGTAGATCATTTAAGTTTAGATTTTCTTGAATCTCTTATAAACACTATTCACCCCCTCTAGTGTTAGTCTTGTCTTAATATCTGCATTCCGCAATCCCTAACAATTGGTATCAGAGCATAGGTTTTCAAAAAGTTCATAATCTGATTTTTGAAAATATTAAATGGCATCCAACACTGGTAATAATAGTTCTTTTGTAGATGGTCAGTCCACATTTAGACCACCATTGTTTTAATGGCAGAAGTTATTCATATTGGGCATTTAGAATGAAAATACATTTACAATCAGTAGGATTAGACACATGGAATAGTACATAGACTGAATATTTTCAACCCATTACTAATTTTGCACAATGGACTAATTAACAAAAGGATGCTGCACAAAGCAATTCAAAAACCATGAATATGTTGTTCTGTTCATTAGATAGAAATGAATTTGATAGAGTGTCAGTTTGTAAATGTGCTTTTGAAATATGGAGAACATTACAAGTTACTCATGAAGGAACCGATAAAGTTAAACAAACAAAGATATCAATGCTAATTAATCATTTTGAGTTATTTGAAATGAATAAGAATGAATCTATCTTTGATATGTATTGCAGATTCCAAGAGATCGTGCATTCATTGATAGCACTGCGAAAAACTTATCCAGAAGAAGACCAAGTCAGAAAAATACTTAGTTTATTGACTCCAGAATGGGATCAGAAAACATTGGTGATTGAAAAAGCCAATAATATCAATGAAATGAAGATTGAGGAGTTAATTAGAAATTTGATGTCATTCGAAGTCCAATTATAGAAAAGAAAGGAAAATAAACCCCTAGAAAAGAAATCTATAGCATTCAAAGCGACAACAAACGATTCTGATTCAAGCAGTGAAGACGATGAAGAAATTGCTTTAATGAGAAGGAATTTCAGAAAATTCTGAGATATAAAAGGAGAAATAATTTTCAGAGAAATAATCAAGGAAGTTTGAGAAGAAATGATGATCGATGTTATAAATGCAACAAACCAGGCAATATAAAGAGAATGTGTTCATATCCAGATAAATCAAATCAACAATCATACAAAAGTAATTCATCAAAGAAAAGAAAGAGGGCATACGCAACAACTTTAGATGATTCAGATTCATCATCAAGTGATGAAGAGCCAGAAACCGGAAATTCAAATATATGTTTCACAGCAATTCAGAATTCAGAAAATATCGAAGAAATGGATCTAAAAACCAGGTACACCTTAATTAATTTTAAATTTTTGGTTGAATGAATGCTTTGTTTGAATTCAAAATTCAAACTTGAACTTTAAAATTCAAATTTGAAATTTAAATTTGGAAATTCAAATTTGAATTTTGAATGTAGAAATTCAAAATAATAATAATAAAATAATAAATATTAAATATAATAATAAAATAATTTTTATATGTTTGTTAGGATTAATATTAATTCCGGAAATAATAAATCTGAAATATAAATATAATAAAACCAAAAGTTAAAACAACATGTTCCTTGAAATTCAACATGTATGTTGACATATAGGCCAAAGAATGGAATTCAAAATTTGAATTTCAAAAGTTTAAACTTTCAAACTTTCCTCCATATTTTCACCAACTCCCATGGTCTGAAAAGGTGTCATTGATTTCAGAAAAATTATGCCCATTCAATCTCTATTTATTTATCTATTCAATCCTATTCTCTCCTCCACTCATTAAAATTTCAAATAACTTTCTTCATATCTATACTCTTCAAAAACTCTTCGATGGCTTTTTCCTCAAGTACATCTCAAATTATGAGATTTTCCAAAACCATCAAATGATATTTCTACAATGATAAAGAAGCAAAAAATGCCTACGTTGACTACCTAACAAATGGAAAAGTCAATATGGGAGCCTTCGCCATCTTTGAAGATTTTCCATCTTATAATCTTCAATCTCTTTTCGAAAAAAAATGGGGTTTTGAGTCTAATAGATTCACAGGATAACAATGAAGTATTTTATCCTAATATTTTCAGAATGTTCAATGCAAATCTAAATTGTGGCTTTTACGAAGGAAATGAAGATCAAATATGGAGTAGCGTAAAAGGCACTCAAAACGTTTTATATTGTGAAATCTTGGGTAATATCTTGAATTATATGAGTACGGGCACGGATTTTTCAAAATTCGAAATTGATGAAATGGATTTGGAAACCTTTCATCACATATTTGAAAGCGATGATCATTTAGAATTCAAAAATGGCTTTTTTCCACCCTAAAACAAGAAACGTCAACCTTCTCCTTCAACATACCATCATTCCTCGTTCCAGAAATTTCAACAACCATACCCTTAAAGTCTAGAAAGCACTCTTTGCTATTATTGGTGTTTATGACATCAATTGAGCTGATATGATTTTAAAAGAATTTATGCCCAAAGAAATGTCCACAAGAGAAAACACTCTTTATTATGGAGTTTACCTTACTCGAATTTTCAAATATTTCGGAGTTTATCTCAAAGGAGAAGAATTTGTGTCAAGAAAGGTACTCCACAAATATACATCTTATGCAAATTCCACTCACCTTTAAGCCTTATAAATCTTACGAAGGTAAAAAAGCTCGTATGCAACAACTACTAGATCCTATGGATATCGAAGAAGAAGAAATTTCTTTGGAAAGTGTAGAGTGTCCATCCAATCCTAGAACCATTTCCAAAGAAATGCTTGTCCCAAATCAAGCAAAACTAACCAAGAACCAAAAGAACCCCAAAAAGGCTATTACTCATATGTCTAAGTTCATTGGCAAAATAGGAAGAAAACTTGGAATATCATCTTCCTCCTCATCATCTGCTGAAAACTAAGCTTATGTAGTTTAAGCTATCTTTTGTATTTGCTTGTATTTGTTTTCGATCTCATGTTAAGTATCTTATATTAGTTGGATGTATTTGCTTTCAAGTAGTAATGAATGGTGTTTTATTTATGTCAAAACAATCTTTAAATTACTGTAAAAACATTAGAATTAAATAAATTAATATAATATAATAAGAATTAACTAAAAAATGAAAATTTCCAAAAAAAAAAATCAATAATGTACGCCGACATACATTTTTCCTAATGTCGACATATAACTGCCAGATTTTCAAATTTGTTCAAAATTTAAAATTTAAATAACTAACTCATGTGTCTTCAATTCCAACGAATTCCAAACCATATATAAATCTATTTCTTCCAGAAAAATTTATCCTATCATTTCTCCTTCTTCTCTAATCAATTCTTATCTAAAATATCAAATTATGGCAAATCCAGTTCATAATTTGAGTGAAAATCTTGAATAAACTTTGAATTCATTCAAGAATATCCTATCCATAATACTACAAAATCAGCATCATCTTGAATTGAGTCAAATAAAGATGGTAGAACAACAAGAGAAGCACTGTGATGCCATCTATTGGCTAATATCTTCTCTTTTCAGAGATGAAGACAACAATCTTGCTAAAGTACCACCTACAAAAGAAGATGAAGATTATGAAGTCATCAAGAAGGATCCAATCTTTGGAGGAGATGGATGGGTAGAAGTTCCAAGAGACATTTGATTATTTGGTATGATTTGAATGGTTTGATTTGAATATGTTTGAATTTGATTTGAATTTTTTTGCAAATATTGCTTGGTTTGGATTGCTTGGATTTGAAAATTGTATGTATGGATTGAAACATTTGTAAATATTAACTATAATACTTGGGTTGATTGATTTGTTTATACTTAATATAGGCATCAATTTAGGGGGAGTCATGTATATTAAGTACTTTATTTATAGAATATATAGATATAAGTTATAGATTTAGGGGGAGTATAGTTATAATTTCTTTTTGTTGATGACTAAGGGGGAGAAATTATAAAATAAGGATTATTCTAAAGGGGAGTATGTAGGATTCATGAAGACAGGGGGAGTAATAAAAGGACCAGATCAAAAAGTATCAACATGTATGAATATTTTATAAATCAAGATTGTCATCATCAAATGGGGGAGATTGTTGGAGAATGGAATTTTGATGACAACAACCTCATTTCAATTATCATTATTAATTGATTATAAAATATATACTAACATCTCTATCTAGAATATATATATACAGATATATGCAGGATTTGAATATAGGATTTAAATACTGAAGACTGTACAGTTTTAGAGTTTGAAGAGATTCAGAATTCAAAAGAGATTTAAGACTCATGAGTTATCAAGATATCAAGAGTTCAAGACAAATATTGTAATATAGTCTAGTTTATATGTAAGACTCTGAATAACACTCCAGGTTCAAATTCTATTTTTCAAATTTTCAAATTCTGATTTTTTTTCGAACTATTATCTTACTTATGATTTCAAACATATAAGTTTAATATATATATATATAGTTATATAATTTTATAGTTTTAAACCTTATAACTTTATAAATATGTTTATATAATATATATTTATGATTTCATATGATTTTACACTTTAGAATATTCATTTATATCACTAAGTTTTAATTCAAGAATTTCCAGAATAATATATATGATTAAATACTTGAAAAATAGTGTTAAAAATAAAATATATGTGTATATGTCGACATACATAATAGCCTATGTCGACATACAACTGTTAGAAATTCAATTATCAAAGGAAGTGTCTTTTCACCATTTGTAATGTTTCTGGGACGTTGCTACCTTTCACATACTATCAATTGAGGCCGATTTCGAATTTTTTCATAATTCTTCTTCTCCGTCTTCGCCCTCTTCATCCCACCATTATTCTCTATCATTTTCTTAATTTCTATAATTATACTTTGTCAATCTTAACTCAAATTACATAAAATATTATCTTTTCTCGATCTTTTCTACTACTCTTTGAATAGAAGTGGTATTGAAGAGTTACAGGGTTGTTCTAATCATTTGGAAAGTGTCTGGGAAAGGGTGTGTTCCTTGTAGCCCTGAAATTAGGAAAAGGAGCGGTGTTAACCTTGTAGCCGTAGAATCAAGGATGTTTGGAGCGATGTAAACCTTGTAGCCATGAAATCAAGGGGTTGTACTTGGATATTGATAATAATAAAAATGTGCGCAATCCAGCGTTGCGTGAGACTAAATGTAGGAGTAATCCAAACTAGTATAAAATCCGGTGTGTTCTTTCCTTTTCTACATTTTATAATTTTCTGTTTTTGTGTTTGTGTTTGATTTTGTGTTTATGATCATCTATAGTGTGTGTGATTCAAATAGTGGTTTCCGATCATCTCCGGTGTAGGATTAAGTGACTAACAGTGGTTTCCTGCGATGGAAATCGAACCACATATGTGATTCGTTGATTTTCTTAAGGAGGGATGTCCCAACTAGATATGGACGGTGTTAACCGCAACCCCTTCACCTAGGATATCATGAGTTCTCGGAACCCACCATATTTCAAACTATCAGTGTTGAAAGCTTAAGATGGTAGGAAGGATCCTGCTGTCCACCTTGTGCACTATATGCACCACATAGAAGTGTTATCGATGTCAGATAACATCATGGAAAAGTTCTTCCTACTCAACCTCATGGATATTGATGCCATGTGGTTTAGGTAGTTGGAACCAGAATTTGTTGGTAGTTGAATAATTCAGTTAAATGGTTTATTGAATAGCTTAGGGTCCACATCTCTCGACCCAAGAATGTCATGAATCCACAACAATTAAGCAGAAGATTGGAGAAACTCTACGCACATTTCTAAAATGATTTAATGTAGCAGTTGTGTCGGTGGGTCGATTGGATCCGCCCATGGTGCTTATGGTTGCCACCTTTGGCATATTGGATATGTCAGACTTTAAGATTACATTGCAAAGGTATCCATCGAGGGACTATGGAGAATTCTATTTATAAATCAAATAGATTTCTATGGGAAGAGGATGCGAGCAGATAAGGAAGTTCTCGAGGTTAACATGGCTAAAGACGGAGGACCGTCCGGATCTAGTAAAGTAAAAGCTAAAGGCAAAGGAAAAGCCTTAGTGGGGAATGATCAAAATGTACAGCAAACAGAGAGAGCCTGAATTCTCTTCGTATACGAAGCTCACCGCTTCTACAGAAGACATCTATCTAGATAACATAAGGATTATTCCCTCAAAAATCCACCTAGGAGGGAGCCAACAAAAAGGTAGCGGGAATCTGGGAAATACTGTGTACTTCACGAGCTGGATGACCATAAAACACACGAGTGTAGGCATTTATGAGATATGGTTGAGGAGCATATAGACACAGAGACTTGGCACAGTATGTTAGGAATCAGACTGCGATAACGGAATAGGTGCATCCATCTAATTCCCTTCGGAACAAAAATGAGCCAAGACCTAGCTCGTGTTTAATAACCATCAATTGATTTGGATCCCTTTAGACATTTGATTCTATGGATACTCGATTTTTAGGATTTTGGTTTTTGATGGCTACATCGGCCCACCTATGTATAGGGTTAGAACTTAACACCTACGCATGCTCTGTACATAACAACAAGCTTTCCACCTCTTGAACAATAAATTTGTAATTGAAGATGGATAATTTAGCCTATCCACATACGTTGTTAGGATTTAACCCCTAGGTATGCTCTGTACCCAACGATAAACCATTAGGTTTTGTTTTGTAACAACTTAGAACTTTTAAAACTTCAATAAAATTACTTTGCTTGCATGGATTATGCTTGTGAATTGGAATTTAGAACGTTAATAAATCGATCTTTGAGTATGGATTATGCTTGGGAAGAGTTGAGTTGTCTTGTGTGGACTTGGCAAGATAGCTCGATCAAGGCTCGAGTATGAGCCATACTTGATGGGATTTGAACTTCTTGTCAAGACTAGGAAAAACAAATCACTTAGTTTCTTTCAGGTATGGACTATACCCACATCGGCAAGGCCTGATGAAACCGCGAATTTTGGGTATGGACTATGGATTGGATATTCTGGATTTCAATTTTATCGGATTAATCAGATTTCTATGGTTTTCTGGATACTAGGAATTCTTGATCTTGGACGTCGTATATTTTTTATTTTGTCTTCTCTTATAACTCGATTCAAGGAGAACGTGGGATTTCATTGTCTTCCAGACTTGGATTTTTAGGGATTTCAAATTTTGGTTTCCTATTAATACAATCTGGCATGATCATAAATTCCTGTCCTTCGGTTATTAGATTTATGCAAGACTTCTCTTGGACTATGGCTTCTGGACTCATGGGTCCTGGATTATTTAAACACGTCTTCCTTCGAAAGACATGTTTTGGGGAAAAAGTGTTGACTTGCATTTTACGAAGTAGTCACGCTTTGGATTTCTGACTATTAGAGTGATCAAGACTTGAGTACAAACTTAGACGAACTTGGAAAAACTTGGCTACAGTCATAGAGCTCGCGGAAACTTAGAGTTTGGAAGGTATCATTTGGGATCGATAGGAATCCCTATAGTCGAACCGATATTAGTACTTACATTGGGACAGGTATTACAATCGACTCATCGGTTAGGAATTGAAGCCCAATTCGGCAATACTCTTTAAACTATGGGTTCGACCTAGAGCAACTCCCTCAGATCTGTATTATTTTTTGAACTTCGGTTCGGCACGGACCCACCTGGCTTAGATCGATGCAAATATATAGAGGTGGGATCGGCATATGGCAACTCAGGAATTTGGACTTCGCAAAATTAGCTAAGGGAGAAACCCCTTCCCGGGTTGACATGCTCAGATCGATATCGATTCGAGACACTTTGGATTGGCCAACCCGGGACACTTTATTGTCCCCACTCTCCCCACTTCAGACTTGGTCTCTTCGAGATTCTAATTTAACGGCATTTCTTCTAGCTGGGTCGGGCTCCATTCCAGCTATAAATAGAGAAGGATTTGGGCATTTTAGGTGAGGCTATATATAATGATAGGGCTATTGGGATAAAACTGTAAACAAAATCCAAAATCTTGCTTTTGTCGCCAAACTAAATTATGAAATTTGATATATCGAAATATACAATTTTGATATTGTTAAGTTCAATAGGACTATCAAAAATCCCTAAAACACATTTCTGCTTAAATTTTATTTTTTCCATTAAAGAAGTTTTAAGGTAACGTAACGACTGCAATTTAACTGTCGTATTGTTTTGAAATTCACTCTTATTCTTTTTCTGAAATCATACACGCATTAAACATAACACGTTCAATTATTATTTTCTTAAAATAATATTTCAATTTCATTAGAACATTTGTTTTAGTTAGCGCAAAACTTTATGTTTTGTCATTAACCTTTTAATGACAAATTACATTCTACTATTTTAAAGTTCCACATAAATCAATTGTAATTAAATTCAATTTATTAAATTTGACTAAGGATTTAAATTAACGGGAAAAAAGTAACAATTCTATTATGTTCTAATAATTCCAACAAAGTTAGATTTTACTAATTTAATGTCTTATTTCGTACTACTATAATTAAATTAATCCAATATACAACTCAAATTAATAAAATTTTTATCTACCAACAATTTTATACAATTTTTTTAATTAAATATTTTTTGATGATAAAAAATACGGGTTGTTACGCTCTTGAATATATGTGGTTTGTTTGCGTTGTGGTTAACAGAGCCATCAATTATCGAAGCCATTATATTTTAAATTTGTTGTACCTTAATCTGAATATGAAGTTATTTCTTTCTGAGTCACGAAAAGGTCACTTTCTTTAAGGCTTAGGTCATCCTATCGAAATCTTGCAAGGCAGTAACAAATTATACAGCGCCACATCCTAAATAAAATAGGCTTGTAGTACTAATAATATTTTACATAATGACTACTGAACGAAAAACACCCTAAAACTGTTTCGCATTGCTCGGATTTTAACAAATTAAAGCAGATGTGGAATAAAAAGAGAATTCATCTACAAAAGTGATATTTTCCAATGTTAGAATAGTGCATGTTTATATAGAGATAGATTCGCAAAAATGTCGAGGATATGGTTTTGAGATAGAATATGATCCAAAAGTACAAGGTCAGAACCACAACTTAAAATATAATGGTAAAAGAAAGAGGTCTACACCACATTAGCCAAGCTAAACCTAACCCAGTCCGGATCAGGTCAAGTCTGCTATCGACAAGCGCGTGTGTGGTGGTGATATATGCACTTCCACCTTAACAAAAAATCCATATTGGATGCCTAAAGGCCTAACATAACAGCTAAGAAATTCATATAAATATGTGCATCTTTTCAGATTCTCTACTAGGTGGGACTATTCACAAGAGGTGTAAAAAACACTCTTCTTTGTATTTTTAAAAATTCACAAATTATTACAACAATTATAAATAATCAGACGCAGTCAAACTATGTTTGATATAAAATCCACAAATGATGATTTTATGATAGTAACAACAAAAATTTGTGATCATGGGTACCGTATCACAATATAATTCTAAATATTCATTGTTAAGATATACAGAGATTGAATATTGATGAATCTATTGAGGGTATATGACATGATGCTTTCTAAATGTTGGAAAGTGTATTACTAATGATTGTTGGGAGCATCAAGGTGTTACATACGGGTAGTTATCGAATAATTATGAAATTACCGACTCATAGTTTTATGTTAGTTAATTTAACTAAGATTAGATAAAAAGATATCAATGTGAATAGTTCCAATAGTTCTCTTCATTTAAGATAGTGTTGTTATTCAATACGAAAGCTTTGCTTTGATTATAATTAAATCATAGCGCAACATCCGTAGAATGACTGTAGGTGGATCAGATGAAAGAGTAAAACACTGATGAATAGAAGATTCATCTCCCTGGTTATATGAGGTTAGAATCACAGTCAACTGAATTCAACTTAAAGTCATAATCTTTAGTCAGGGTAATTCAGTTCATGAAATTGTTATTATTGAGCCAATGACTTTTTGTTGGTTTATAGAGTTGAATATGGATACAATGTGTATTTTTATCATTACAAAATTCCATAAGTCTGAAGTGGACAAAGAGAATCAATGTAAATAATTCTCACTTCCGAATAATACTTAGAAAATTTAAGTTAATTTTTACTATAATCATGTAATCGATAAATTTAGCCATAATGTCACATCATATGTTAAGTGATGTGTGAATGTTAATATTCAAATAATTAAACATTAATCCCTGACCAAATTTGCACTTAAGAATTACACAATCAAAACTTTGGGTACTCTTGTTACTAGCGGACTTATTTAAATTATAATTATTATAAACTAATAGATTGTTCCTTATGATATACGATACATATTTTTGTAGGACTTAAAAGAAACAAAAATTGTTTGGGCTTACATTAATTTTGATATACTAGAAGGGGCTTGGTTTAGTGAGCTACAAGAGAGCATGGCGAGATCGACAATGAGATGGTAGGTAGGAAGGAGTTTGATTTAACAAAAGGGAATAACTTTTAATAGAAAAGTTACTCTCTTGTCTCTCCTTTATTTCTCCACTTTAGCATTCACTTTTGTAGATACTTTTTTTCTTTCATCTTGCTAGTCAATCAAGGCCAGCCATGCTCTTCTAAACCCTCAAATTCTCAAACCAAGAAATTCAAACTAAAGTCGATTTCATCGTCGGTGGTAGTGTTGACCGGGAAGTAGCTGCTTTTGAACTTGGAATTGCATTGAATGAGTTTACTTCAAATTATGTGTAAACTCTAGGATTTTTTGAAAGATATTGTTTTACTAACAGTTATAGTGTCCTTAATCGTTCTATCATATGCTTGTTAGGTAGGAATTACAACGAATGTGAAAATCGATGTTTATAATATATTGATGATTGTATATATGTGTGCATATAAAATAGTTATTTCTTATATGCATGCTTGCCTAAGTGTTTATGACCAAAAATTAAAGAAAAAATGAAAATAAAATAATATTATTAAATGATCATAATTAGTTGAAATTTCTATTTCGAATTTTAGTATCAAAAAAGTGTGTTTTGAATTTTATCAAATTTATTTATATCTAAACGACGACAAAAATATATTTTAATTTCATACATTTATATTAAACTATATACACAAATATATGAGCATTACGACATGTTCTAATGTGGAATTTATGTTACATAAATGCATGATATTAAGGTATAATTTTGAATTCAATTAACATACCGACCGACTTATTTATCATACATAAAAAGTTAGCATTTTCACTAATGAAAATTTTGCATTTTTTTGGGGTCCTCCGATCTTTCGGTTTTCCCGAGCCTCTTATAGATTTAATTTTGAGGCTCATTTCGAACTGTTAGTTTTCCATTCTTTTTAACGGGCCGGCTAATGGTTTTTTCTAGTCGGGTAGAGGTCTGCGCCAAAGTGGCCCTCTATCACCGATGCTTTTTGTTATCGCCGCGGAGGCTTTCGTCCGTGGTATGCATTCGCTTACGATAGCAGGACAGATACATCGTTTGATATTCCTAGTGGGTGCCCTATTATATCATCCTTATCTTTTGTGGATGACATTAATATCTTATCCAACGGGAATCGATGCTTCGTCCATCGTCTTCTCATCTTTATTCATCAGTATGAGAGGTGTTCGGGCTAACTCGTCAACTCCTCAAAAAGTTGTTTCGTTCTTGCTAGATCTATGGCTTTGGAAAGGGTTGCTTCGATTGAATCCTGCTCCGGTTTCCGTGTTGCTTCTCTTCCTTTTCTTTATATTGGTATCACTACTACAAAAGTGGGCATATTCGACACTAATTTGTGTGTGTTGCAAGAAAAGCATTGCAAAAGCTATGCTTTTTTTATCTTCTGCAACAGTGCTCAAATGTTGTTGCATTAGACATGAATGCACTGTTGCGGTAGGAATTCTAGTGTTCTGACATGCAACACCAGTAAAAAGCGTGGCTTTACATATATATATATATATATATATACACACATACAATCCAGCTCAGCGATCCATGTTATCAGTATAAACAAAGTCTCAACCGTAGATGCATGATTAATCCAATGGTTCCAACGGATCCATGTTTCCTATCTAAACATTACCCCCGTCAACCAGTTAATGATAGCCACCTCATTAGATTCTTCTGCTATGTGAAATTTTGGCGGGGCGTTTCCCCCTTCACAAAATAACATGTAAAAATATTTCATTCTTCTTCTCTTCAATTTCTCCAGCAACTTTTGTTGTTGACCAAAATTTAAACCTAAATTCGCGTTTCCAATCACCCATGTATTTCCTCCAGCAACCATTGGCCAAAATAATCCGCCCAATTTCTTTCGTGTACACCACGCTCCCCTTTTTCTATTTTTCATATTATTATTAAAATTCATTACCCAAATCCTTTTTATTTCTCTATAATTCTGGTTTTGTTGACTTCAATTGATTAGTTTTATTAGCCGATTGATTTTCTCTATTACATCCCACTCAGTCCTGAAACCCTAATCAAAATTTTCGTGTAAAGTTATATGAAAAGAGTTGGCTGCTTTGATTCAAGATTCTCCTCCGTCAAAGAAGAAAGGTTCTCCTCCGTCGATCCAACATGCTGATGAATGGGTAATTCACTTTTCAGATTCATTATACTGATTCGATTTGATCAGCGTTGGCTGCTGTGATAAAATTAGAGGTTTACAGATTCTTTTTCATTCTTAGAAGATTATTTATGTTGAATGGTTATGAATTCACTACATTTATGTTAGGTTAAAAGGTTATGCACAGATTATGGACTTATAATTCCATGTCTTATAATTCCATTTGACCAGTATGTTATTAGGTCCTATGCTAAGTGTATTGATAATGACATATCTTTAAGTGAAAAAAATAAGCAAAACTGGTGTTACTAAAAAACCTGGATTAGTTGGATAGAGTTGAAAAACGAATAGCATGGTTAACTTAACTCAAAGGCAGTCCATAATAACATGATGATCTAGGGTAATTTTCTAGTACATCACAAATAATATGTGGATGATATAACTCCTGTCAAAATCGGAAACTATATTTCATAAGGGAAGGTTTGAACATGACAAACTTTAAATGCTACTGCTGAACTTGTCGATTCATAAGATAGTATTTGTGATGTATGTGTATGTTTGGAGAATCATGAGTTTGATCCGGATATACTTCTGTGGACTGCACAAATTTTTAGGATAGCTTTGAGAAACATTTTGTTAATATGTGCATGGATGTGATATGCTAATCAGTATTTGTTTTTATTATCAGAAATTTCTCTTATGTAATTAAACAATCAAAATCTTATGTTAGTGCGATGTTAATTTAGCGATATGTAATTTAATGGAAATGTAAGTAGTCCGATGATGAATTATGTAACCCTGATGCAAGTCTTTATAATTATAACACTGATATGTAAGACATCACCTTTACATATTTATACATTAATGAGTGGAGAAAAATATACTCGATGAAATAGGAAATATTGACGACGTATGACTTTGAACTGGTTAGAAGTTGTGGAAACAGCATCGGAGCCTGATAATAGTGTTTGGTTTACAAGATACATTTTTTCTGAGAAAATTCAATGTTGCAAACATTGCAATTGAACAGTAACACGTACAAAATTCAAGTTTAGTCGTAAAAAATATAACTTTCTCCTACCATAATTGTTTACTTCGGAGTCTAATGACAAAGAGGATTATTGGTAAAGACCATGAATCTACCAGCCTGTATGTTCATGATCCACTACCACCAACTTCTATTTCTTGTTCAAGTATCACTTCCACTTTTAAGGTTTGCTGTCGTTTAGGTGATCCTCCGTCCCTTCCTTATCTCAACGAACTTAGTCCTGGATTTAGTAAATTATCTTCATTATATTTTAGTTGGGTTAATTTAATAAACATCTTCCAGTTCGAGTCCTTGGGTCAATAAACTTGCTAGTGTTCCTTTTGAATTAGGTCATTTTGATGTTTGGCGTCCTCCCCTATTTTTTTATAAACCTGGAATAAGGTATTTTGTTACTCTTATGGATGGTTATTCTCGTGTAACTTGGCTATATTTAATGAAAAATCGTTCTAAGTCGGTTTCTATATTTTGTGCATTTTGTGTTGAGATCAAAAATCAATTAAATGTTTATGTTTGTATGTCGCAAAGAGATAATGTAAAGGAATATACATTAGCTCTTTTTCAGTTGTATATGGTCTCAATAGTATGCTTCATGAAATTTCTTGCATTGAAATTTCTTACATTAATATAAAATCATATGGTTGTAAAACATATTTCAATTTTGAAAATATGTCTTCTTCGACCACTTAGAAGGTAGATCTTTCTATGTAATAAAATAGAACTTACAAGAACAGACCTATGTGAAATTAATTTGCTGGTAAACAAGAGAATTTGCATATAATGTGGAACCCATGCTAACCGTGTTCTGTTGAAATCATATAAAGAGTCTATTTATTGTTATTTGTAATATTAGAAAAAAACATATTTTCATAGTCTAGGTAGGTAGGAATATTCGTCTGTACCCGACCCCCTTTAACTCAAGACACTTACAGTGGAACTTTTCGCTGTTAAAGATTTTAATTCATTAAAGGGACGATTACATTTGTTATATTTGTCAACTTTTTTGTGGCTTTCGAATACTTTATGACTATTTGGACATTATATACCCTCATACATATAGCGAATGATATGTGTAGAGATCATTTTTTTAATGCCATTGGCAGTTACATTATGGTAGGAGAGCCATCATGGAATGCAGAAACATTGCAATTGAACGGTGTTTTACACTAGCGTGTTTAGTCATAAAAAATTCAAGTTTTAACTAAATAACATACTAGAAGGAAAATTGCCCTTTATTTTCTGTTTGTTTCTCTGTTTATTTTCTGAATAACATACCAGCATGCCATGAATTTCTCTGTTTATTTTCTTTTGGCAATACGTATTAGAAGGCAAATTTCCCTTTATTCTTTAATGCATATTTGGTTTGTTAATCTGTCATTAAACTCCTATCTGTCATTAAACTGTCATTAAACTCATATTTGGTTTCTTTATTCTCTGTTTTCTTAATCTGTCATTAAACTCCTATTTGCAGCCTTATTTCTGCTAGGTTGATGTTAATTATTACCCAGTTGAGACTACAAGAGATCAAATATGAGGAATAGACCAATTGGTTTAGCTGTACAAGGCCTGGAAGATGCATTTATGTCACTGGGCATGTCATTTGATTCAGTCGAGGTATTTATTATCATTTTTTTTATTTTGCATGGACAAACAGTAGCTGCTTCCTGCTATGCATGAAAGGCGATAGCATTGAGGGTATTTATGATACACTTAAGGAATGTGCAGTTATAAGCAAATCAACTGGTTATGTGATGTATAGCTGTCAATTATTTGCCTAACTGATTTATCTCCCCTGCTTCCACAACTCCATTCGCCAGATTACTTACTCGGCTTGTTAAATTACTTTGATCTTAATGTTCTTTTATCCCTATAATTGCAGTTTCTTCATCTTTTTAACCATTTAATTTTTATCGCAGTCACCGATGAAATGGATAGTACTATCGATTTCCCCAAAGAATTTTAAATGGTAACTTTGTTGCTTTGATTGGCTGGAGTCAAAGAACTATATCCAGTTGCTGACCGTGGAATTTGGATCTACCAAAGCGAAACTACAGACTGTTTTATAGGTACTACCCTTTCTAACCCATGCAATTTTGATCATCTTTATTTACGATATCTGATACACAAGTCAGTTATGTGCAGTTATATTTGTGGTACAAATGGAACCTCTAATGGTATTGTTCCAATGTTAAGGGTGTTTAATGACACTGCTCGGTATGTTGACCAAGGTAGCGGTAAGAGAAAAGGTAATTCTGAGCATTGCCTTTAATATGTGATTCTAGGTATATGATTTTCTTTTTTCATATTAAACTGCCTGTGCTACATATAGGTGCATTTTCTGTTTATTTGGAGCCATGACATGCTGATGTATTTGAATTTCTTGAGCTCAGAAAAAACCATGGAAAGGTATGAGTTGTGGTGTCCACTTATGACCTGGCTTTGAATGCATTTTACATATTATGCACCTGAATTGAGATTCATTTGAAACTATTTGGTTCAACTAGTCATTAATATATCGAAAGGAGGCCATCACCCTTTATCAACTGTCATAATTTTGAAAGTGAGATAATATCTGAAGGTCTAGCATAGTAGTGTGCTATCCGAGCTTCACACAGCCAAGCTGAAAACTAAATTAGCACATGCATTCGCTATTTAAAATGCATTACATGCAAGGCCAAAGGGTTCAACAAATTTTTGTTTTAGTGCCCTACTCCTTTATCATTTATACTATATTACTTTTTTTGTTCTGGGCTCGGTTGAAAAAAAATCGAAGGAGATAAAAGATTTCGAATTCAATTGATTTCATTTATTTTGTATGGACTTTGCTAAAGTGATCGCATTGCAGATGTGGACACATATGATCAAAATGCACTACTGAATTGGTCAGGAATGGAGGAAAATGTCCATTGTGCCGTGCAACTATTCTTGAAGTAGTTCAAGCTAACTCTATACAATGAAGAAAACGAACGTGTAACATAGCTGATTTTTGAGTTTTGATATTTGGATACTACATGAATCATTGCTTTTTCTTTTCGTATGTTGTAGTGGTTCTTTTTATGTTTACTTGGAACATATGTTTTGGATGAGTTTCTTCTATGTACAAAACTTGTATTGCAATATTTTTAATTAAAGAGTTGTATTTGCTTTCTTTCAATGTAGCATTTTTGTAATGTCCCGTATTTTTTGGCCATTTTATTGAAATATTTTATTTATTTAAAATATTGATTTGAATACATATAATCGATTTTAACCATTTGTTGTGAATATTTATTTATGTTAATAATATAATAATATTTTTTAATTTCAGCATATTTGGGGAAAATGTTAATTTTGCTGTATAATGTGAACGAGTGATTTAAAATGGTATAAATATGGTTTATATTAACTTATATTAATATATTCGTTATTAAAACGATGTTAGAACATTTAATTTATAATTTTATTATAAAACGACCTGCAGCGGTGCGGCAGTTCGTAATTTGGTGTTTTGAACTTTAAACGGCTATACAGGGCCCAATATGAGTCGGATTTTCTCAAAATAAGAAACGTCCGAATCTGTTGGATAATATTTTTCTAATGGGAGAGAAAAATCGAGTTTTCAAGTTGTAGATTTTTTTTTATGTCCAAATCAAATTTTGAAATAGTCGCTATGGTATTCCTTTATATATTATAGCGTTTATTTATATTAAATAAAGGATTTTTAAATATCGATTTGGCTTGAAATTCAACCCGGGATATTTTATATTGGTAGTGTACAAAATTCTGGTCGTATATGGCCAATTACAATATTATATATATATTATATTGAAGTATTTTAAAATTGGTTTATTTTATTTGAATTGGGCAGTTATAAAAGGGACTTTATTCAAACGACCTTCGTTTTCGACGAAACAAATTTTATTGAGACCGTAACGGCTAATTATTGCTAGATTTCAAGTTGCACGTCAATCGGGGTTAATTTGTGAGTGTGGAAAAATAAAATGAAAATAAAACGACCGTTTGGATGTGAATGAGCACCGTTTGAGCAAACGCACTCGAAATTCGACGAAACAAGTTTCATTAGGACCGTATCATCAAATTATACCATGACGTCCATTCACATCACGAACGGGGTTTGTATGTGAGCGCAGAAGCGAATAAACGACGTTCGAAATTGCGATAGACACGAAATAAAAATCGTTAGTCATCATCGTTCGTCACGTCAAGATAAAATATATTATTTTCTTTTATAAATTAGCCACCATTCAGCCAAACTCTTCAGCCTCCCAACTAAAATGTTCACCATCAACAGAAATTTGCGGAAAAGTTCCTATTCACAAAATAATTTATTTCTCTCGAGTGGTGGCGAATTAGAGCGGGGTTCCAAAGGGAAAGATGTAGATCCAAGTGAGATCTATCCACTGGAAAAAATTGGTGAAGTTTCATGACCGGAGGTGGCCGGAATCGGCCAAAAACAGCAAGATTTGGGTTTCGGTTTTGGTGCTTTTGGAGGAGCTAGGGTCAGTATTTGCTACTGGGGTCTAAGGCAGACTTGTAGAGGACGAGGAGGTGGTGATTTTACCCTTTGGGTCGAAGGTCTGAAAGTGTCTATGGTGGCTGGTGGAAGGAGATGAACGGAGGGTATGGGTTTCGTTTGTATTTGAAAACTGGCGATGGGTTTGGGTGATTTCAACGGCGATGGAGGGCGATTTGGTGTCGGGTCTAAAGGCGAAAGAAGCGGTGTGGCAAGCCCGAGGGATCGGCTGAGGTGCGGTGGTCTCCGATTGGACATGGCCGGAGAATTTTGGGTCGATATAGGTTCCGGTCGTGAGGGGATTGCGGCGTGATGGCGTGGAATTGGGGCGAGCAGATTCGGGCGAGGGTGGAGGATGGAAGCGCGGTTTCGGCAATGGGGACAGGTCAAGTTCTGGTGAACTTTGGCTGTAACGACCCGATATTTGTCGACTTTGGTTATCGACATAAACTCAATGATGACTAACCAAACATCGAAAAAAAACCGATAGTTAATGAAAGAAATTAGAGGGTGAGAATAGATAAGATAGAAACTTAGAATAGAAGAAGAAGAAGAACCTACAACATCAGAGTAACACGAAGCTCACAGCGGAACGAACAACATATAATAGATAACATATCCTTGAAATAAAATCAGTATATATGTATACAGTAACATTATCAGAGTACAACACTTACAACACAGCGGAAATAACTATAGCTATATAATCATGAAGCCTCCTGCTCCAGCTCTTCCAGTATATCTGTAAATCCCGACTACTTGACTGCCCGTACAAAATTGGGCACCCAAGAGTTTGGGGAAAACAAAAAAAATAAACTCCGGGTCAGTCATGGGACTGGTATGAGTAAAACAGTTTGAGCCATTAAACGATATCTCATAAGACCACGCCGTATAACGGAACGGGTTTTTCCCTTATGAGAATCTAAAACACCTTTATATCAAAAACCATTTGATATTATAATAATGTCTATCAACCACAATATAATAATCATCTAGCAGAAACGCTTTCATCTCACGTCCTACATATATAGTATACAATCAAAACCGCAAGCACGTATTGGGTAATGGATTTCCAACTATGACAAGGTATGGAACCACCTTTCTCTAGTGTACCTCTAGAGAGGAATACACTGGGTTCAACAAGAACATCTTGCAACCCGGCCACACATGATCGACCACTCATTTCGCTTGAGTGTATCGAATGTATATCACCAACGGTTGGGATCAGCAACCGTTTCCCGAATGGGACAGCATCGACAATAGATTTTTAGAAGTAAATGAAACTCTAGATCAGGTGATTATACACCCTAATAGGTGCGACCTACATAGCCATGTTGCCTGCCCGATTTCTTTCATTTCCCGGTTGTGAGGCTAGAAGCTACGCTTATCTTTTACATGCCACATCTTCATTCACTTAGAATGTCACATCGTCATACCCGCCAAATCACAAATTGATTTATCAAAAATAACACGGGTATACAGCTAAGAGAAACGAATTCCTCCGCCACCAAACGTGAATATGTTTGAATAGATCAACTTACGTGATCTATTAGATATACTCTGTCAGACATTCTTCCATACAGGTCGTCTTAAGACTGGACAAACCGAAGGCACTATTCAGTACATCCATCTTAGGCAATCTTTACCTAAGATTTATACAACAGCCCTTGCACTTTACTCCGTCTTCAATTATCTTTGGCATATATGATTCGCAACGCTTATGCCAATACGGAGTGGTTTTTCGGATAATAATCCAACCGGTCTCTCCATATTAACAATGTTAAAATGGTCAAAACTTTGATAGTCGGTGATTTAACTATCAAATGAAAACATGTCTGTGTACACACAACGATCTTATTTCCAAATGGAATTATCGATCCAATCATCAAACAATTATATATATATATATTCATATTTCCTTATTTTCTATAATTAGAAAATATATGTTATTAACATTGTAAAACATTTCCATGGCTTAATTACGTATCACTATCCTTCCACATCTATCAGACTCTAACTATAAACTAACAAGAGAACAACTTCCTAGGTATAAACCCCGAAGGCTGAAACCAACATCAGATCGATAATTAGGAAACCATTCAACTTATTAATCTCTAGTCGGTTTCTAATTTCTGTTTAACTCCATTTTGATTAACTATGTTCGATTAACACCTTTCGTTTAACTCGATTCGATTAACTCCTCTATTTATTTTCCCAATAAATAATCCTTTATTCTATTTATTTTCCCAATAAATAATCCTTTATTCTATTTATTTTCTAAATAAAAAAATACTTTATTCTATTTATTTTCTAAATAAATAATCCTTTATTCTATTTATTTTCTAAATAAATGTTCCCCTTTATAAAATACTATGATTTTATAAATACTTTATTTTCAAAATATTTCCTTTTATAAAATCGATTGATTTTATAAAATTCCTTTATTTCAATATTCATTGAAATATTTCTTTTTACATCCAAGGGTTCCTCATGATATTAAAAATATCGAATAACAATGATCAACATCATTCTAACACACATAATCCATAACAAATTATATGTCACATCATATATCAAAATATATGAAAAACAGTAAAATAAATGTTGAGGAATCCAGTCGGATTCCTCCAACCCGTTTCCCTGCATCACAGATGTTAAACAACATAATTAACATCAATTTCATTTCGATATGAGATATTCAGATAAATAGAATCAATATTTGATTAACGATTTATATAAATATCGTTATCTATAATTTCAACCAACACAGAAGCAATTCAACCAAACAGTTAACACACAACAATCAACAGATGATTATCAGTTCTAAGAATACGTTATAAAAATAGAAATGTTCAGAGTTAGTGAGTTTTACTCACATTGGCAGTTCATCGTTAAAGAACGATAAACTGTTTGTTTGATTTGAATCAAACAATTTATTTTGCCGTAAATTCAAACGAGCTCAAATCCACTCCCAGTCAGTGCCCTGGTGTTGCCCTCGTCCATACGATCCCATTAGATCTGACCGTTCGAAATTCTGTTATCGTATGGGATAGTTATACGATTTTCTATTTTGTACACTATTTAATTAACTTAATACTTTAATTTAAATTTCAAAACCATCACCCCATCAGGTCACGTGACCTGCACATTCCATCTTCCTCAAAATTAAAAACCGATCCCTCCAGTAAACCATACCCATCGCTGAATACCTTTGACCGCCGTTCCTCGTCACTCCGGTCATCAAGCCGGCGCGCCACCACCACCATCCGGTTCACCCTCGAAATCTGCACTTGCCAGTGCCCTCGAACCCAAGCTCGATGAACCCTCGTCGACATCGACCTGCTGCCTCCCACGAAGTCGCGCATCGCCAGAGACCGTCGGGATCCTCCTCGTCAACGCCAATCGATGCGCCTCCTCCTCTTGAACACCCCGACCTCTTCGAATTCGCCTCCGACCTCCCCTATCTCGAACCCCGTCAAACCCTAGCCCACTGGTTCCAAAAGTCGAGAGACTCAAAACACAACCAGACCAAAAATGATTAGTACCCAAGTGTTGCCCTCCCTTGTACGACTCTAATGGATCCGATATCTTTCGATTTCATGGAGTAGTTCGCCGGATTTAATTGTTTGAAGAAACCAAAATGTGGCGGCCTCTTTTGATTTTCTACAGGAGATGGAATTTTGGTTGTAAGGAGGGGTTAGTGTCTATTTATAGAAGAGTTTTATTTTGGTTTATGAATACGTGGAAGCTCGGTTTCCATTTGCTAAGTGGTGGCTGAGAGAATGGGAGACGTGGCTATGTTTGTGTCCAGAAATAGATTAATTTAAGGTACCCCGTTTCATAAAACTCTACTCGTTTCCGGACCTCAATCGACGAAAACAAAAATACCGTTGAAATCAGCGATGTGCTAGGATTCCAAAAATATAATAACATCAGTAGGTTAACTTATATTGTGAAACCCAAAAAACGCTGATACGGGGTGCAAAATACTCCAAATAAAAAATTGCTTATTTAAATAATTAAAAATTACAGTAAAATTCTAAAAATTATTTTATCGTTATGTCTCAAAAGAATCTTGTCTAAATTCAAACCCGATATTCAAATATTTTTAAATAACCGTTATGGCCACGAACGAAAATACCGCTGTTTTTCTGAATATTTGATTTGGACATAAATTAAAATATACACAACGAAATCCCGATTTTTCTCTTCCACTAGAAAAATATACTTCACCAGCTTCGAACGTTTCTTGTTTCACAGAAATCCGGCTTAAAACGGATCTTGTACATTTAGTTGAAGTTCAAATCGCCAAATCGCGAACTGCCGCGCCATTTCAAGCTCGATTTTAATTATAATATAATTATACATTCAAACTATCGTTATTTAAATATATTCGTTATTCTAATTCAATTCTAAGCTGAATTAAATATTTCGAATTTCCCAATTCATACCATATCGCCATTTCAGCCCATTCTGATTATTTCAGAATTAAATATATTATTTAATTATTATTTTAATTAAATATTCACTATTATTTTATTAACGACCATTTTAAATTACCAAACCTTTATTTAAATAATTAAATAAATTAATTATTATATCGCTGTAAAATGCGGGTCGTTACATTCTTCCCCACTTAAAATAATTTCGTCCTCGAAATTGCTAAGGTAGAAAACAAACCCTATTGACTGGTTTGAACTTATTTGTTCACTTCTTAAATTCAGTTTCAACTGAACCAATAAATTTTAATTAAAATATTAGTTAATTCTTATCAATGAAAATTTTCAAAAATCCTGAAAATTTTCTAACACCTTAACTTTTCGAAAAATTTCGCTAGCACCTCGTTTGTACTGGTCAATATGTCAAACTCTAACTCGCCTCTCTGGGCCATTCCAACCCAAAAGAAAATCAAACAGCCAAGCGGCTTGCCAAATCGGCTCATAAATCTCATGCTTATACCAAATATAAACTTGTACCTTTTTGTTGGGCATATCAACTTTATCACTTTTACCTGTTATCCATTCAACATATACCAGTGTCATCTCAACCAATTTCCAATCAAACTCCCAGCTATTTTTATCCACAAATCCAATCATTCGCTTATACCTAAGTCAAATTTCATTTCAAACCAGAGTTCCATCCTCGATTTTCTTATTTCCATTCAATTCCCACTTATGGGTTTCAATTGAATTTCAATTTCTTTTTGCTTTTACCAATTCTAGTTCAATTTGGTTTTAATCCAAACACCTTTCCTTGGGAATTTTAAACAGTTTACCATATCGACAACCAACTTTCCTTTTCAGGATTCAAAACAGCTTTCTTTTCTCAAATCAATTCAAAAATAAAATCCTTGGTAGTAATCCATCACTTGTAACTCGAAAATGACACTGATGATGTCGCGATTCATCGTTAGGGTTATTTCCCAGCCAACGAAGTGTGTTCAATACTATATTACTTTCAAATCCATTTCTAAACACTTTTATTTTGAAATCAATTCAAAATATCATTCATAAATGCTTGGAATACAATTTAAAATCTCCCAAGATCTTAAAATTTACATATATTTAATCCAAATCTATTTACAAACTCTATTCCAAATTTCCAGGGTTTTAATTTCAATTCTGATTCAAATTCAGATTTAATTCATTTCGTAACACTTATACGAATATTATTTGGTTATATACGTAACCATTTCACTTTTTTTAATCTTACTCGATTATAATAACAACCAATATATCCAATATATTATAATCACTCCGATATAAATCCTTTATATCAAAAATATAATTTGGGTAAAATTATTTCATTTACCCTCTTTTCAAAACATACCGTGTCAGTTCATCGTATTCGAGTGTTCAGAAACACCTACCGATACAGTGGATCAAACTGATCGACCAGAATCCATAAACAACTCAACCAATAAATCCCCACAATATAAAACAATTTTTATATCAAATAACAAATACGTTCACTCGTATATATATACACTCAAACTCAATCTAGCGTATTACTAACCCCATCTCTATTGAGTCACGCCACAGAGCCAAGGTAATACTTAACTTTAAGCTCTGATACCAACTGTAACGATCTGGTTTTTGTCGACTTTGGTTATCAACATAAACTCAATGATGACTAACCAAACATCGGAAAAAAACCGGTAGTTCATGAAAGAAATTACAGGGTGAGAATAGATAAGATAGAAACTTAGAATAGAAGAAGAAGAAGAACCTACAACATCAGAGTAACACGAAGTTCACAGCGGAACGAACAACATATAATAGATAACATATCCTTGAAATAAAATCAGTATATATGTATACAGTAACATTATCAGAGTACAACACTTACAACACAGCGGAAATAACTATAGCTATATAATCCTGAAGCCTCCTGCTCCAGCTCTTCCAGTATATCTGTAAATCCCGACTACTTGACTGCCCATACAAAATTGGGCACCCAAGAGTTTAGGGAAAACAAAACAAAATAAACTCCGGGTCAATCATGGGACTGGTATGAGTAAAACAGTTTGAGCCATTAAACGATATCTCGTAAGACCACGCCGTATAACGGAACGGATTTTTCCTTTATGAGAATCTAAAACACCTTTATATCAAAAACCTTTTGATATTATAATAATGTCTATCAACCACAATATAATAATCATCTAGCAGAAACGCTTTCATTTCACGTTCTACATATATAGTATACAATCAAAACCGCAAGCACGTATTGGGTAATGGATTTCCAACTATGACAAGGTATGGAACCACCTTTCGCTAGTGTACCTGTAGAGAGGAATACACCGGGTTCAACAAGAACATCTTGCAACCCGACCACACATGACCGACCACTCATTTCGCTTGAGTGTATCGAATGTATCACCAACGGTTGGGATCAGCAACTGTTTTCCGAATGGGATAGCATCGACAATAGATTTTTAGAAGTAAATGAAACTCTAGATCATGTGATTATACACCCTAATAGGTGCGACCTACAAAGCCATACTGCATGCCCGATTTCTGTCATTTCCCGGTTGTAAGGCTGGAAGCTACGCTTATCTTTTACATGCCACATCTTCATTCACTTAGAATGTCACATCGTCATACCCGCCAAATCACAAATTGATTTATCAAAAATAACACGGGTATACAGCTAAGAGAAACGAATTCCTCCGCTACCAAACGTGAATACGTTTGAATAGATCAACTTACGCGATCTATTAGATATACTCTGTCAAACATTCTTCCATACAGGTCGTCCTGGGATTGGACAAACCGAAGGCACTATTCAGTACATCCATCTTAGGAAATCTTTACCTAAGATTTATACAACAGCCCTTGCACTTTACTCCGTCTTCAATTATCTTTGGCATATATGATTCGCAACGCTTATGCCAATACGGAGTGGTTCTTCGGATAATAATCCAACCGGTCTCTCCATATTAACAACGTTAAAATGGTTAAAACTTTGATAGTCGGTGATTTAACTATCAAATGAAAACATTTCTGTGTACACACAACGATCTTATTTCCAAATGGAATTATCGATCCAATCATCAAACAATTATATATATATATTCATATTTCCTTATTTTCTATAATTAGAAAATATATGTTATTAACACTGGAAAACATTTCCATGGCTTAATTACGTATCACTATCCTTCCACATCTATCAGACTATAACTATAAACTAACAAGAGAACAAGTTCCTAAGTATAAACCCCGAAGGCCGAAACCAACATCAGATCGATACTTAGGAAACCATTCAACTTATTAATCTCTAGTCAATTTCTAATTTCTGTTTAACTTCATTTTGATTAACTATGTTCGATTAACTCCTTTCGATTAACTCGATTCGATTAACTCCTCTATTTATTTTCCCAATAAATAATCCTTTATTCTATTTATTTTCATAATAAATAATCCTTTATTCTATTTATTTTCTAAATAAATAGTACTTTATTCTATTTATTTTCTAACTAAATAATCCTTTATTCTATTTATTTTCTAAATAATTGTTCCCCTTTATAAAATCCTATGATTTTATAAATACTTTATTTTCAAAATATTTCCTTTTATAAAATCGGTTGATTTTATAAAATTCCTTTATTTCAATATTCATTGAAATATTTCTTTTTACATCCCAGGGTTCCTTATGATATTAAAAATATCGAATAACAATGATCAACATCATTCCAACACACATAATCCATAACAGATTATATGTCACATCATATATCAAAATATATGAAAAACAGTAAAATAAATGTTGAGGAATCCAGTCGGATTCCTCCAACCTGTTTCCCTGCATCACAGATGTTAAACAACATAATTAACATCGATTTCATTTCGATATGAAATATTATAATAAATAGAATCAATATTTGATTAACGATTTATATAAATATCGTTATCTATAATTTTAACCAACACATAAGCAATTCAACCAAACAGTTAACACACAGCAAACAACAGATGATTATCAGTTCTAAGAATACGTTATAAAAATAGAACTGTTCAGAGTTGGTGAGTTTTACTCACATTGGCAGTTCATCGTTAAAGAACGATAAACTGTTTGTTTGATTTGAATCAAACAATTTATTTCGCCGTAAATTCAAACGAGCTCAAATCCACTCCCAGTCAGTGCCCTGGTGTTGCCCTCGTCCATACGATCCCAATGGATCTGACCGTTCAAAATTCTGTTATCGTATGGGATAGTTATACGATTTTCTATTTTGTTCACAATTTAATTAACTTAATACTTTAATTTAAATTTCAAAACCCTCACCCCATCAGGTCACGTGACCTGCACATTCCATCTGCCTTAAAATTAAAAATCGATCCCTCCAGTAAACCATACCCATCGCTGACTACCTTTGACCGTCGTTCCTCGTCACTCCGGCCATCAAGCCAGCGCGTCACCACCACCATCCGGTTCACCCTCGAAATCTGCACCTGCCAGTGCCCTCGAACCCAAGCTCGATGAACCCTCGTCGACATCGACCTGCTGCCTCCCACGAAGTCGCGCATCACCAGAGACCGTCGGGATCCTCCTCGTCAACGCCAATCGATGCGCTTGCCCCTCTTGAACACCCCAACCTCCTCGAATTCGCCTCCGACCTCCCCTATCTCGAACCCCGTCGAACCCTAGCCCACTGGTTCCAAAAGTTGAGAGACCCAAAACACAACCGGACCAAAAATGATTAGTACCCAAGTGTTGCCCTCCCTTGTACGACTCTAATGGAGCCGATATCTTTCGATTTCATGGAGTAGTTTGCCGGATTTAATTGTTTGAAGAAACCAAAATGTGGCGGCCTCTTTTGATTTTCTACAGGAGATGGAATTTTGGTTGTAAGGAGGGGTTAGTGTCTATTTATAGAAGAGTTTTATTTTGGTTTATGAATACGTGGAAGCTCGGTTTCCATTTGCTAAGTGGTGGCTGAGAGAATGGGAGACGTGGCTACGTTTGTGTCCAGAAATAGATTAATTTAGGGTACCCCATTTCATAAAACTCCACTCGTTTCCGGACCTCAATCGACGAAAATAAAAATACCGTTGAAATCAGCGATGTGCTAGGATTCCAAAAATATAATAACATCGGTAGGTTAACTCATAATGTGAAACCCAGAAAACGCTGATACGGGATGCAAAATACTCCAAATAAAAAGTTGCTTATTTAAATAATTAAAAATTACAGTAAAATTCTAAAAATTATTTTATCATTATGTCTCAAAAGAATCTTGTCTAAATTCAAACCCGATATTCAAATATTTTTAAATAACCGTTATGGCCACGAACGAAAATACCTCTGTTTTTCTGAATATTTGATTTGGACATAAATCAAAATCTACACGACGAAATCCCGATTTTTCTCTTCCACTAGAAAAATATACTTCACCAGCTCCGAACGTTTCTCGTTTCACAGAAATCCGGCTTAAAACGAATCCTGTACATTTAGTTGAAGTTCAAATCGCCAAATCGCGAACTGCCGCGCCATTTCAAGCTCGATTTTAATTATAATATAATTATACGTTCAAACTGTCGTTATTTAAATGTATTCGTTATTCTAATTCAATTCTAAGCTGAGTTAAATATTTCGAATTTCCCAATTCATACCATATCGCCATTGCAGCCCATTCTGATTATTTCAGAATTAAATATATTATTTAATTATTATTTTAATTAAATATTCACTATTATTTTATTAACGACCATTTTAAATTACAAAACCTTTATTTAAATAATTAAATAAATTAATTATTATATCGCTGTAAAATGCGGGTCGTTACATTGGCAGGTGGTAGGAGGCTCCGTTTGGGTGGTGTTTTTGTTTGATTGTGAAGAGGAAATGAAATCGGGGTATCTGGTGGTGGAAGAAGAGGAAACGCGTTGGTCAAAGCTGACGTGAACTATTAGTTAAGGTAATTAATATTATTAATTAATAATAATTAGTTTATTAAAATATCGATTAACATTTGCAAACTTAATTTAGGTATAACTTTCTCATACGATAATGAAATTCCACGAAACTGGATCCGTTGGGATCGCAGGGACGAGACCTAGACGATGGCACTAACAAGGCACTGATCTGACGCAATTGAAATTTCAGCTAATTTTAAACGTCTGTTTCAAATTACAAGGAACAAACGCGTCAACCGTCAGTCGAAAATAAATCTGGTGAGTTAACTCTCACACCTTCTGGAATCCTATGATGTGGTAAATTCAATTAAAATATAATTTACCTTTAAAAGTATAAATTGGTTGATTGGTTGTTATTAGCTGTTTATTGGTTGATTGGTTGCTGTTATTTATATCACATCGTTTTAAATTTATAGATAGTTGAAATTTATTTCATATATTATTATCAAATGTATAACGAGCTATGGTGCAGGGAAGAATAGGTTAGATGGATCCGACCGGATTCCTCAAATATTATATTTGTTGTTTGTTTTATATCATTTATATTTGAACTGATTGAACCCCATATGGTTGTGAAACCTGTTTGAACATGATGGTTAAATATTCACCTGTGTTGTGTTTAAAATCAATCGACAGTGTTGATTGGGTAATTGGCAGTGAATGGCCTAAAATGTACTGTTTTTGAACGTCGTTCTGCCAACAGGCGGATTGACATAGATTTTAAGTTATAAATTATTTTATAACTGAGCTAGAGTATTTAGTTATTTTATATAGATAATTAAATTAGAAATTTATAAATACATATATTAGTCGAGTTTATAAAGAAATTCATTAAATGGTTTATATAAGTTTTAAAACAAGGAAACCACAGAATTTACTTACGGGATTGGTAAAAGGAATTTTTTTTTAAAACATTTAAATAGTGATTTTAAATTAATTAAGTTATTTAATTAATTTAAAAGGGAAATGACAAATGGAAGTCAGTTAACTGCTAACTGATATGCACGATCGGCAAAAATCAACCGTTTTAATCGAAATGGATAATTGAACTAATTTGATATTCGTTAAGTTAAGAATAGTGAAAAGTTTTAGTTAATATTTGACTAACTAAAATTTAAAAGAATTATCGAGTTTTTTAGTGTTAAATTGTTAGTTAATCTCCGATTAACTATAAATTAAGGAAATTATTGAATTGTTTAATGTTAATGAAGTTGATTTTATTTATTAAGCTTTCAAAACGATAAAAATCCTATTTTTTGATTAATATCAAAGTTAACCATCTCTAATGTAGTAAATAATAAAGTTAATTATTATTTTAATTAATAATAATTAAAACGATGGCTTTTAATTGAAATTCATTGGAGAAGTAATTAAGTAGGCGATATGGTTTGAAAAAGGAGCGATAAAAATTTACAAAAAAGGGATTTATAATCCATGTGTTCAAAAGAGATTTGTACATGGATGTGTAAATGCATATAAAGATTTAAATAAGATTTTTCTTTATTTTTTTAAATTAAGTGAAGTGAATTCAATAATGGAATTTGTAAGGTAAATAGTAACTAGGTTGGTAAGTGATTGAAATGTGTTAATGGTTTTATAACGAAATCTAAGCTAAGTGAAAGGATGGTAAATAGATGATTATAAAGAAATCAAAGTGAGGGTTTAAAAGGATTTTTAAACCAAAATGGCGACCTTAAAAGTTAAAGTATTGAAATGAGAGAAACGTTGTAATTGAAATAAGAATTACAAATGTAAAGAAAAATACACATAATTGGGTTGTGTTAAATATTGGTAAATGTCCTTTTTGGAAATAAAATCCAAGTAAAGAGGTCTTGTTATAAAGAAGGTGGAAAGCGGATTTTTAATCCAAGATAAAGTTTATTATAAGGATGCCCGAATAAATGGAAGCAGATTATTGAATGTGGGATTTGTTTAAAATCAAAAGGTTATAAGTGAAATTATGGTTTAAGTTAAAAGTTATGTTATTGGTAAAGACTTACTTAATTAAAGGAATTAAGTAAAGAGATTATATTGAACGTGGATATCAAATGTAAGAAATGGTTCATAAAACTAAATTTGAAATCGATATGGTAAACAAGATTTTTGTAAGGGTTTAAGTTACAAACTGGTATTCATCCTGAGATAAGAACGTTGTCGATCAAGGTATGAGAGGTAAATAAAATACCCCAACTTGAACGGCTTCATTTTTGTCGAGGAACGGTATTGGTTTGAAACGAGTAAAAGGTGTTAAAATTAGTGTGGTATTCCATACGAGATGTAATGAACATTAGTGCGAGATTTTGGATAATAAATACTACTACAATAGTGATTTCAATATAAATAAGAAAGTATTGGTTTTAAATTATATAAGTCGACATTTGCTTTAACCAAATTAGAATTGGCAACGTGTTAATACCATTTAATAATATATATATATATATGTATATATCGAGATGCTAAATAAGGAAGAAAAAGGGGAAAAAAGGTTTTACAGAAATATATCGATATTTCTAAAAGGAATGGAAAACTGGGTATATACATATATACATGTTTTAAAGTATTTAAAATAGTTTTGTTATAATTGAGAATAAATATAAAGGATTAATCGTATTGGAAGTATTAAAGGTTTATTTACCATATATTTATTTGTAAATAGGCCAAGTAGTGCCAGGTGCTGAATCAGCAAACTCATTGTATTCACACTATTGTTATTTGATAGTTAAATCACCGACTATCGAACCTGACCAATACGATTGTGGGTACGGAAAGATCGGGATCAAATTTATATTCGAAAACCATTCCTACTAGTAAATACGTGAAGACGCTGATTGAAGATGGAGCAAGTGAAGACCGTGGATCTTCATAAGCGGAAGTATTACTTGTCGAATATTCTCTGTGTTGCAACGCAGACTTATTCTGACATGATTCGGTCATGGTTGAGATTTTACGGATTGCAAGGACTACTCACTACTGATCCTTGGGGTGATTCCTATATAAGGATGCGGTAGGAGGGTACCTTCGGTTCATCCTGTACCTGGATGACTTGTATGGACGAATGACTGACAGAGTATTTCCAATGGGCCATGTATGTTGATTTCTTCAATCGTGTCATAGTTGGTTAGCTCCCAGCTAGGGTATTTTTTGTGGACGTCAATTAGTGATATCCAGAGGATCTGACAATATAGCATTCAAAGTGAATTGTGGCCAGATGTTCTAGAGGGAAATTCTAGCCTCAAGCCTCATCAACCGGGAAATGACAAAAAAATCGGGCAGGCAGCATGGCTATGTGGGTCGCTCCCATTAGGGTGTATAATCACCTATCTAGAGAAATTCCATTTGCTTCTTTAATCTATATTCGATGCTGTCCCTTTTCGGGAGACGGTTGCCGATCCCAACCGTCGGTGATATACATTCGATACACTCAAGCGAAATGAGTGGTCAGTCATGTGTGGGCCGGGTTGCAAGACGTTCTTGTTGAACCCAGTGTATTCGCCTCTAGAGATACACTATCGGCAGGTGGTCCCATACCTTGTCATAGATGGAATCCAATATCCAATAAGCGCCCGCGGTTTTCGATTGTATAATATACATGTGGAGCGTGAGATGTAAGCGTTCCGCTAGATTGTTATTTATTTGTATTTAGACATTATGATAATATCAGAATAAGTTATGATTTCAAAACGTTTTGGATTATAGTAAGGTAAAAACTGTCCATGTTTATGTGTGGGCTGGTCTTACTATTATCCTTTGATTTCATAAAGGATTTTCCAACGTTAAACAAGTTGTTTGTTCTGTGAATTTATCACTGAAAGTATTCCAGACTGACCCGGTGAATTTTTCTTTGCTTCAAATGTACTCGGGTCAGACCGAGTATATTCGAGGTTAGGTTTCGCTTGGAGTTTCAGGAGTTGGAAACAGGCGGCTTCACCGCTAGTTATATAAATTTATTATTCCGCTGTGTCTGATTATGTTGTACTCTGATGGTTGGTATGTATATACTGTTCTTTTGTATAAAAAGAGATTTAATATTATATTTTATTCGTTCCGCTGTGAGATTCTGATGTGTTGTTCTTCTTCTTTCTTCTATTCTAATATTTCTTTCTTTTTTTCTCACCCTCTAACTTCTTTCTAATAACAATCTGGGATTCGATACTTGGGTTTTTGGGCAAGTAATATAGGTTATGTATTATTGTCGAAAATTCGAGCATCGAATTTTTTCCCCGGGTCGTTACAGTGGTATCAGTGCTATTGGTTTAGTGATAACCTTGGCTCTGTGGCGTGACTCGATAGAGATGGGGTTAGTAATACCCTAGATTGAGTTTGATTATGTATATGAGAGCACGTATTTGTAATTTGATATAAAATTATTTTTGAAATTTGTTTTTCCAATTTGTTTTGTAAAATAATAAAGTAATGATTTTTCTTAAATTATTATAATATGGGCAAATTATTTGGATTTGTTAATGTTGATTGTGTGATATGTTTGGATGGTGTGCTCGACCTCATGGATATAAACCTGCACATGAATCGATTTGTTTAAAACCAATATGAAATAAATAAGTTGGATAAATTTATCCAAATTTAATAAATCCGAATGGATAATTATAGAGATAAATGGATTATTAAGACTTGGTTATAAATCCTATGTGGATTAAATTGTGTGTGAATGGGTTGATATGGATGTTTTGAACATAACTGGCATTTGTTTTAATGACTAATGAAATCCATTTGAGTTGAGAACAGGTGCAGAAGTGCCAATTCAGCTTTAAAATCCGTTCAAGAGAAATTCTGGAGTTAATTGAATCCAGTTTGAGTAGAGCTGCATTATAATTAAGCAAGCTCGCATATAATATATCGCTTATCGCATAATAGCGCTCGCAAAAAGGTACGCCTACGCAAATATGAAATTTTTGGTTTTATTTGGGTTTTAAGTTTGGATTTTGAATTTTTCCTACCATGTTGGTCGATGAATATATATTTCTTGAACCTGCGATATTGCAGATGTCCTCCGTACAGGAGAGACTCTGCCAAAATTTTTCCAAAATTTAAGGTGTTAGAAAAATTTTGAAGATTTTTGGGAAATTCTTTTATTTGAATTAATTTGGTTTTACGACCAATCAGATTAGTTTTGGAAATAAAACCGAGCTTTAAATTTATTATTTTCATAAAGATAATGGATTATAACGTTCTTTTTACCTTAGCAATTTCGAGGACGAAATTATTTTAAGGGGGAAGGAAAGTAATGTCCCGTATTTTCTGGCCATTTTATTGAAATATTTTATTTATTTAAAATATTGATTTGAATACATATAATCGATTTTAACCATTTGTTATGAATATTTATTTATGTTAATAATATAATAATATTTTTTTTAATTTCAGCATATTTATGGAAAATGTTAATTTTGATGTATAATGTGAACGAGCGATTTAAAATGGTATAAATATGGTTTATATTAACTTATATTAATATATTCGTTATTAAACGACTTTAGAACGTTTAATTTATAATTTTATTATAAAACGAGCTGCATCGGTGCGGCAGTTCGTAATTTGGCGTTTTGAACTTTAAACAGCTGTACAGGGCCCAATATGAGTCGGATTTTCTCGAAACAAGAAACGTCCGAATCTGTTGGATAATATTTTTCTAATGGGAGAGAAAAATCGAGTTTTCATGTTGTAGATTTTTTTTATGTCCAAACCAAATTTTGAAATAGTCGCTATGGAATTCCTTTATATATTATAGCGTTTATTTATATTAAATAAAGGATTTTTAAATAACGATTTGACTTGAAATTCAACCCGGGATATTTTATATTGGTAGTGTATGAAATTCTGGTCGTATATGGCCAATTAAAATATTATATATATATTATATTGAAGTATTTTAAAATTGGTTTATTTTATTTGAATTGGGCAGTTATAAAAGGGCCTTTATTCAAACGACCTTCGTTTTCGACGATACAAATTTTATTGAGACCGTAATGGCAAATTATTGCTAGATTTCAAGTTGCGCGTCAATCAGGGTTAATTTGTGAGCGTGGCAAAATAAAATGCAAATAAAATGACCGTTTGGATGTGAACGCACGCTGTTTGAGCAAACGGTCTTGAAATTCGACGAAACAAGTTTCATTAGGACCGTATCGTCAAATTATACCATGACGTCCATTCGCATCACGAACGAGGTTTGTATGTGAGCGCAGAAGCGAATAAACGACGTTCGAAATTGCGATAGACACGAAATAAAAATCGTTAGTCATCATCGTTCGTCACGTCAAGATAAAATATATTATTTTCCTTTATAAATTAACCATCGTTCAGCCAAACTCTTCAGCCTCCCAACTAAAATGTTCACCATCAACAGAAATTTGCGGAAAAGTTCCTATTCACAGAATAATTTATTTCTCTTGACTGGTGGCGAATTGGAGGGGGGTTCCAAAGGGAAAGATGTAGATCCAAGTGAGATCTATCCACTGGCAAAAATTGGTGAAGTTTCGTGACCGGAGGTGGCCGGAATCAGCCAAAAACAGTAAGATCTGGGTTTTGGTATTGGTGCTTTTGGAGGAGCTAGGGTCGGTATTTGCTACTGGGGTCTGAGGCAGACTTGTAGAGGATAAGGAGGTGGTGATTTTCCCCTTTGGGTCGAAGGTCTGAAAGTGTCTGTGGTGGTCGGTGGAAGGAGATGAACGGAGGGTATGGGTTTTGTTTGTATTTGAAAACTGGCGATGGGTTTGGGTGATTTCAACGGCGATGGAGGGAGAGTTGGTGTCGGGTCTATAGGCCAGATAAGCGTGGTGGAGAGGCTGAGGTGCAGCGGTCTTCGATTGGACATGGCCGGCGAATTTTGGGTCGATATAGGTTCCGGTCGTGAAGGGATTGCGGCGTGACGGCGTGGAATTGGGGCGAGCAGGTTCGGGCGAGGGTGGAGGATGGAAGCGCGGTTTCGGCAATGGGGACAGATCAAGTTCTGGTGAACTTTGGCAGGCGGTAGGAGGCTCCATTTGGGTGGTGTTTTTGTTTGATCGTGAAGAGGAAATGAAATCGGGGTATCTGGTGGTGGAAGAAGAGAAAACGCGTTGGTCAAAGCTGACGTGGATTATTAGTTAAGGTAATTAATATTATTAATTAATAATAATTAGTTTATTAAATATCGATTAACATTTGAAAACTTAATTTAGGTATAACTTTCTCATACGATAACGAAATTCCACGAAACTGGATCCGTTGGGATCGCAGGGACGAGACCTAGACGATGGCACTGAATAGGCACTGATCTGACGCGGTTGAAATTTCAGCTAATTTTAAACGTCCATTTCAAATTAAAAGGAACAAACGCGTCAACCGTCAACTAAAAATAAATATGGTGAGTTAATTCTCACACCTTTTGGAATCCTATGATGTGGTAAATTCATATTAAAATATAATTTACGTTTAAAAATTTTAATTAGTTGATTGGTTGCTATTAGCTGTTTATTGTTTAATTGGTTGCTGTTATTTATATTACATCGTTTTAAATTTATAGATTGTTGAAATTTATTTCATATATTATTATCAAATGTATAACGAGCTATGGTGCAGGGAAGAACAGGTTGGAGGAATCCGACTGGATTCCTCAAATATTATATTTGTTGTTCGTTTTATATCATTTATATTTGAACTGATTGAACCCCATATGGTTGTGAAACCTGTTTGAACATGATGGTTAAATAAATATTCACCTGTGTTGTGTTTAAAATCAATCTACAGTGTTGATTGGGAAATTGGCAGTGAATGACCTAAAATGTACTGTTTTTAAACGTCGTTCGGCCGACAGGCGGATTGACGTAGATTTTAAGTTATAAATTATTTTATAACTGAGCTGGAGTCTTTAGTTATTTTTTATAGATAATTAAATTAGAAATTTATAAATACATATATTAGTCGAGTTTATAAAGAAATTATTTAAATGGTTTATACAAGTTTTAAAAGAAGGAAACCACAGAATTTACTTACGAGATTGGTAAAAGGAAATAATTGTTTTTAAAACAATTAAATAGTGATTTTAAATTAATTAAGTTATTTAATTAATTTAAAGGGGAAATGACAAATGGAAGTCAGTTAACTGCTAACTGATATGTACGGTCGGCAAAAATAAACCGTTTTAATCGAAATGGATAATTGAGCTAATTTGATATTCATTAAGTTAACGAATAGTGAAAAGTATTAGTTAATCTTTAATTAACTAAAATTTAAAAGAATTGTCGAGTTTTTAGTGTTAAATTGTTAGTTAATCTCCTATTAACTATAAATTAAGGAAATTATTGAATTGTTTAATGTTAATGAAGTTGATTTTATTTATTAAGCTTTTAAAATGATAGAATTCCTATTTTTTGATTAATATCAAAGTTAACCATCTCTAATGTAGTAAATAATAAAGTTAATTATTATTTTAATTAATAATAATTAAAACGATGGCTTTTAATTGAAATTCATTGGAGAAGTAATTAAGTAGGCGATATGGTTTGAAAAAGGAGCGATAAGAGTTTACAAAAAGGGATTTATAATCCATGTGTTCAAAAGAGATTTGTACATGGATGTGTAAATGCATATAAAGATTTAAATAAGATTTTTCTTTATTTTTCTAAATTAAGTGAAGTGAATTCAATAATGGAATTTGTAAGGTAAATAGTAACTAGGTTGGTAAGTGATTGAAATGTGTTAATGGTTTTAAAACGAAATCTAAGCTACGTTAAAGGATGGTAAATAGATGATTATAAAGAAATCAAAGTGAGGGTTTAAAAGGATTTTTAAACCAAAATGGTGACCTTAAAAGTTAAAGTATTCAAATGAGCGAAACATTGTAATTGAAATAAGAATTAAAAATGTAAAGAAAAATACACATAATTGGGTTGTGTTAAATATTGGTAAATGGCCTTTTTGGAAATAAAATCCAAGTGAAGAGGTCTTGTTATAAAGAAGGTGGAAAGCGGATTTTTAATCCAAGATAAAGTTTATTATAAGGATGCCCGAATAAATGGAAGCAGATTATTGAATGTGGGATTTTATTAAAATCAAAAGGTTATAAGTGAAATTAAGGTTTAAGTTAAAAGTTATGTTATTGGTAACGACTTACTTAATTGAAGGAATTAAGTAAAGAGATTATATTGAACGTGGATTTAAAATGTAACAAATGGTTCATAGAACTATATTTGAAATCGAGATGGTAAATAAGAATTTTATAAGGGTTTAAGTTACAAACTGGTATTCATCCTGAGATAAGAACGTTGTCCATCAAGGTCTGAGAGGTAAATAAAATACCCCAACTTGAACGGCTTCATTTTTGTCGAGGAGTGGTATTGGTTTGAAACGAGTAAAAGGTGTTGAAATTAGTGTGGTATTCCATACGAGATGTAATGAACATTAGTGCGAAATTTTGGATTATAAATACTACTACAATAGTGATTTCAATATAAATAAGAAAGTATTGGTTTTAAATTATATAAGTCGACACTTGCTTTAACCAAATTAGAATTGGCAACGTGTTAATACCATTAAGTAATATATATATATATATATATATATATATCGAGATGCTAAATAAGGAAGAAAAAGGGGAAAAAAGGTTTTACAGAAATATATCGATATTTCCAAAAGGAATGGAAAGCTGGGTATATACATATATACATGTTTTAAAGTATTTAAAATAGTTTTGTTATAATTGAGAATAAATATAAAGGATTAATCATATTGAAAGTATTAAAGGTTGATTTACCATATATTTATTTGTAAATAGGCCAAGTAGTGCCAAGTGTTGAATCAGCAAACTCATTGTATTTACACTATTGTTATTTGATAGTTAAATCACCGACTATCAAACCTGACCAATACGATTGTTGGTACGGAAAGACCGGGATCGAATTTATATTCGAAAACCATTCCGACCAGCAAATACGTGAAGAGCTGATTGAAGATGGAGCAAGTGAAGACCGTGGATCTTCATAAGCGGAAGGATTACTTGTCGAATATTCTCTATGTTGCAACGTAGAGATATTCTGACATGATTTGGTCATGGTTGAGATTTTACGGATTGCAAGGACTACTCGCTACTGATCCTTGAGGTGATTCCTATATAAGGATGAGGTAGGAGGGTACCTTCGGTTCATCCTGTAGCTGGATGACTTGTATGGACGAATGTCTGACAGAGTATTTCCAATGGTCCATGTACGTTGATTTCTTCAAACGTGTCATAGTTGGTTAGCTCCCAACTAGGGTATTTTTTGTGGATGTCAATTAGTGATATCCAAAGGATCTGACAATGTGGCATTCAAAGTGAATTGTGGCCAGATGTTCTAGAGGGAAATTCTAGCCTCAAGCCTCATCAACCGGGAAATGACAAAAAATCGGGCAGGCAGCATGGCTATGTAGGTCGCTCCCATTAGGGTGTATAATCACCTATCTAGAGAAATTCCATTTGCTTCTTTAATCTATATTCGATGCTGTCCCTTTTCGGGAGATGGTTGCTGATCCCAACCGTCGGTGATATATATTTGATACACTCAAGCGAAATGAGTGGTCAGTTATGTGTGGGCCGGGTTGCAAGACGTTCTTGTTGAACCCAGTGTATTCGCCTCTAGAGATACACTATCGGCAGGTGGTCCCATACCTTGTCATGGTTGGAATCCAATATCCAATAAGCGCCCGCGGTTTTCGATTGTATAATATATCTGTGGAGCGTGAGATGTAAGCGTTCCGCTAGATTGTTATTTATTTGTATTTAGACATTATGATAATATCAGAATAAGTTATGATTTCAAAACGTTTTGGATTATAGTAAGGTAAAAACCGTCCGTGTTTATGTGTGGGATGGTCTTACTATTATCCTTTGATTTCATAAAGGATTTTCCAAAGTTAAACAAGTTGTTTGTTCTGTGAATTTATCACTGAAAGTATTCCAGACTGACCCGGTGAATTTTGCTTTGCTTCAAATGTACTCGGGTAGACCGAGTATATTCCAGGTTAGGTTTCGCTTGGAGTTTCAGGAGATGGAAACAGGCGGCTTCACCGCTAGTTTTATAAAGTTATTATTCCGCTGTGTCTGATTATGTTGTACTCTGATGGTTGGTATGTATATACTGTTCTTTTGTATAGAAAGAGATTTGATATTATATTTTCTTCGTTCCGCTGTGAGATTCTGATGTGTTGTTCTTCTTCTTTCTTCTATTCTAATATTTCTTTCTTTCTTTTCTCACCCTCTAACTTCTTTCTAATAACAATCTGGAATTCGATACTTGGGTTTTTGGGCATGTAATACGGGTTATGTATTATTGTCGAAAATTCGAGCGTCGAATTTTCCCCCGGGTCGTTACAATTTGTCTTCTTTTACCGTTGCCTTTGCTTTTTTTGTTGATGTTGCATTTCAAGATAATAGTGTTGTATTACATAATATAGTGGTGTTATTATTAATTCCACATGGCAAGTGGGTCCCATGGTTGACGTGGCATGTGACACGTCGGCAGCTGACGTGGCATGTGACACATGTGCAACTGACGTGGAGAGCTGACGTGGCATGTGACACGTTGGCAGCTGGTGTGGAATGTCCATGTGGACCCCACTACCATGACCTGGAAGCCAGGCTTTGGCTTCTGCTTAAGGCAACACTGTATGTTGTTGCATTACATGCATATACTGTTGCAATAGGGTTATAATGCAACACTTTCTTTCTGTTGCCGTAGATGGGAAAAAGCGTTGCCTTAGATGGCTAAGGCAACGGTCGCAGATGCCATGCCCCCGGTGTTTCCTATTTGAAAAAATGGCCTACGGCAATGCTTTTTTGATCTACGGCCACAGTAAAATAGTGTCGAATATGCCCACTTTTGTAGTAGTGTATTGTTCTGTACAGAGTTCGTAAGCTCAATGCGATCTCCGATCCTCTGACTAATAAAGGCAGGGATAAGGTTTTCATTGGAACTCTACTTTCCTTTCCTTGGCTGGTAGACTTGTTCTCGTTAAGTCGATACTTGATTCTATCGGGTCTCATGTTTTCGCAGCCATGACTCCTACCTCTTCATTTTCCCGGTCTTATCGTTCCTTGGCATCACCCATTTTCTGGGGAATAAGGACAATACCAGGCGGTACCATTAGGTTTCGTAGGACATCTTTGTCATTCCAAAAGCGAGGGTGTTGTGAGGCCTGAGGCTACATCTAACTTTTTAGACGTCTGGCCACCATTCACTTTGAATGCCACATCGTCAAACCCGTCAAATCACTAGTTGATCTTTCCAAAAATATTACGGGTATAAAAAACTAAGAGAAACGAATTTCTCCACCAGCAGACGTAATACCAAGAAAAGATCGTCTTATGTGATCTGTTAGGCGTAGACATTCGTCCATACAAGTTGTCCTGGGTCTGGACAAAACCGAATAGCCCTTGCATTTCAGTCTGTCTCCAATTTCTTTAGCTTAATCTAATTCACAACATCTATGCCTATACAGAGTGGTTTTCGGATATTAAATCCAACTGGTCTCTCCGTATTTACAACGATGGTCCAAAAATCTTTGATAACCGGTGATTTAACTATCAAAGGAAAACAAACATCCATCAAACAATCACTGGCCCTTTCTAATATTAATTAAACTACTTTCCAAATTCCTTATCGAATTCTATATATTGATATATTGATTTCTAATTATCCAAATTTCTTAAAAATATTAAAATTCCTTAAATTTTCAGAAAATTTCACCAGCACCTCCTTTGTACCGGTCAATAGCTCAAAACCCAACTCGTCTCTCTAGGCCCTACTCATTCAAAAAGAAAATCAAAATGTCAAGCGGCTTGCCCAATAGGCTCATAAAATCTCATACAGAAATTTGAACATGTACCTTTTTGTTGGGCACTCAATATAAAATCTTCATTCTCTTCCTTCCATACCTGTATAACAAATATATGCCTATTTCCAATTTATTTCAATCAATCCAATCATTTTTACTTTAATCATTTCCATTCGCTAATTAATTTTCCAATTAGCTTCTTTACTTAATCTGCTTTTAATTTGAACATATCACGCTCAAATACATTTGTATTAACTTACCAAATTCAAACTCAATCTCCTTTCTCGCTTCCCATTTCTAATCCAAGTTTTATATTCAAATTCTCAATCTCGATTAACAAATTCAATTCAATTAAACTAAGTTAAGTTCGAATCAAAACTTTATTAACTAATTCCTTTTGAAATTAGTTGACCTCATTTGATAAATAAAAATCTGATTTTTGTATCAAAGATCACTTTATCTATTCCACTTGAGTTCATATTTAATTTGTAACTCAAAATTGAATTTTTCTATTTGAAATTCGGATTTATATTCACTCAAAATCCTTTAATTTCATTTAATAAACCGTTATAGCTTAAAGCGATTATAGCGCTGTTTTTCTGAAAATTTGATTTTAACATAACTTAAAGTCTATAAGACGAAATTCAGATTTTTATCTTCCAATCGAAAATTCTTATTCAATAGGTCCAAACGTTTCTATTTTCATCAAATTCCAACTTATATCGAGTTTTATATATTCGATTGAAGTACGGAATGCCAAATTATGAACTACCGCGCTGCAGCGAGTTTGTTTTAATTAAAATAAATTATAAACGTTTAAAACTTTGTTTATAATGAATTCCAACTCCATTCTCTAATATTTTAATATAATTTAAATTAGCTTTCCAAATGTAACTTAACATCTCGATTTTCCAAAATCGTCGATTTCATAACTCGGTTATAAATTATTCACAATCGACTTCAATAATAAATTCCAATTTTCCTCATATATAAATTATTTTCTAAAAATTTGATATAATCGAATTTCAATTATAAATTTCTTTTATAGGGAAAATCAATTTATTTAACACCCTTTACCATTACAAACTAATATCGTCCCTTGATAGAAGTCGTTCAAGTTGGGGTATTTCATTTTCCTCTCAGACCTTGACCGACAACGTTCTTATCTTGAGATAGATAAAAGCTTGTAATACAAAAAATATGATTCAAAACTCACCTTTTATTCCATTCTTTAATGTACTAATATAGATTTAACTAATTTTATAAATCTAGCTTTAAATAATAGTTATTTTCCTTTATTTATAAATATTGTTTATAAATTTCATTTCTTGTTTTAAATATTTAAACAAGTTTCGATTTCAAATTTCATTTGATTTGAAATCCAATTTCCACTTCGGAAAATAAAATTTTCCCTTTTTAAATTTTCATACTTGAAATTAAAATTAAATATTATCAAATGATAATATTTCTTTCCAATTTGTAAACATCATTTTAATATTTCTTAATTCATTCGAAATTCCATTTCTATTTCGAAAATTAATTCCCCTGTTAAAATCTAAAAATCCCTTTTTGATATTTTTAAATATAAATATTTAGGGCCAAAGATATTCAAACATCCAAATACAAACCATCAATCCAATTCAACACATCACACACATATAAATATGTAAACAATAATAAATAAATTTTAGGAATCCAGTTGGATCCCTCCAACTTGTTTTCCCTGCATCCACAGATGTTAGTCAACATAAATAATACCAATCCTACTTCAAGGCATGATATCGTGGTATGAATTTCATCCACTATATTATATTAAGGTGCATAGGGTCATCCGCTAATGGTACTGCGGGAAATACCCTATACATACATACATACATACATACATACATATATATATAATCACAACCACTAAGCCTAAATAACTAATATATATATATATATAATCATAATAACTCAATAATTCATGCATGCATCCAAGCAATCAACAATTTATTTTCAATGACAAAAATAATTTTAAATAAAATCTTCTAAGTGAGATTTACTCACCTCTATTTTTCTTCGTCGAATATCCATTAATTTCCGTATCGTCCACCACGAATCTACTCGGTTAAAATTAATCGTGTAACTATGATTATTTTAAATTTTTATTTATCGGTTAAACAATTATTTAAATTAACTATTAAAATAAATAAACAATTTATTTGATGTATATTTAAATTTTTATAAAGCATATACCTTATCGCTATTGTAAATACTCGACCAATCAGCGAAGTACATCCTCAGATAACTCCAAAAACTTCAATTAGTTCTGAAAAATTTCCCATCCCTCTTTGACATTTTGACAAACACCTTCTAACCACCCACCATTTCATAGACCAACATCATACAATCCCTAAGACACCAGGTCTCATTCACTTTCAACCAACGTGTCATCCATTTATCTGTCGAACTCCAACACAGTTCCCAAAATCCACAAACCGCACTTCCAGTTCATCACACAACTGTTTTAACCACCTCTAAAACCAATCTCCTCCTCCACGCACAAGCTTTCCGGCCTACTCCTCCCTGTTTAGCTCGCATGAAGTCCTAAAATTGCGTTTCAGACCTCGACTTCGAGCTACACAGTAACGTGCGAACCATAAAGGCATCGACTCATCTTCCAATATCAACACTACCGAGCACACCTCCTTTCCCTTTCGCATTTCCTGACCTGAATCCATCGCGAACCCTAAAATCGGCTCGTCTTAACCTAACACAGATCGAAGTCTCTTAGTTCCTTCCATCGCGAGTGTCTCCAGCTTGAAATCGCGACCCCATCTTTGTAAATTCACGAGCGGTTGAAGCTCGATCTCGAGCTCCAGATCTTTCGAAATATTCAACTGTGAATTCCCCTTTATTTTATTATGATGATTTCGATTTTTTTTACTGGAGAAATGAAATGGTTAAGGGGAGATGTATGCGCATTTTTTAATTTCAGAAGAAAATGGTGGCCTTGACTTTATTTCCAATTTTCCCGTGTGTTTTGGTTTCAGCCAAGTAACGTTATATAAAGAGGATTGGCTTCTTGCAAAAGATTCAAGGTGGCTTCAAATAGAAGGAACGGGGTGGCGTCCATTAGAAGTTTCATGTTTATTTAATTTATTTTCAGTTGAACTAAGGTGATTTTACCTTATATAAAATATCATATGTTTACAAACTCATATTTAAAGACAATAACAGACATTCCTAGGGTTGTACCCCTATTCTGAACTCACTGGAACAGGTTTCGAAGTCTATTTTGATCGTCTGAAGAAGATATTAATTTAAACTGACTATTTAAATTAAATTCAATTTATTTAGAATATAAATCAATTTCAAACAATTAAATTCATCCATAATAAATTAGTATTACCATTCTAAATTCAAATAGAATTTATATTAATCGACTGAATTGTTTGGATTCGGTTTTAACTTAGAATCCAATTGTTTGTTGATAATTTGATATATTCGATATTAAATCGATAAATTAAATATAAAATTCCTTTTATTATTCCAATTAAATATTTAAAATAAATTTAAGTATTCAATATTAAACAGCTAAAAATCTGGGATGTTACATTCCTTCCCCCTTAAAAGAATTTCGTCCTTGAAATTACGAAGGCAGAAGAAATGCTACAGACCCGTAAACTTTTCAAAAGCCCACTTTGATTTAACTCAGTATCCATATTTTATAACTCAAGTCCCATACAACTTTAAGTTTTCATGGAAATATTTAAATTCCTATTTCCCATTCAAAAACCTTCAAATTAGATTCAATTTGAAAATCACCTCTTTTATCTTTACAAAAAATTTCAAAACTTTTGAAAAAAAATTTAACTCCTTAAATTTTGAAAAATGTATGGCATAGTCTCCCCTGTACGGAGGAGCTTTTACAATATACCAAAAGAGTTAAAAAAAAAAAGAATACATCGATCCATACGGTCGAAAAACAATTCATATATCCTAATTTTAATATTTTTGTGTAGACATACCTTATATAAGCGTTTAATAAGCGCGCATGCTTAGCATATATGCAATTTGCAGATCCAAAATCAAGCCAGGTAGCTCCATGTACCTGTACTTACTCAGTTTAAATTCATAAGTATGAAGTTTCAATAACTTTCATTCATCTAAATGGTTAAACACATAGATTCATTTCAAACAAGTCATACCATGCATATTTATTAAATATATGCTAAAACTAGTTCCGTGATGTAGTTTATACCGCATTTCATTCAAATTTTACATCAAATATGCTTATATTCATTCAATTCAAATGATTTACAACCAGTAAGTATACATTTAACTTATATTCCATACATATGCATTCCAGTTCACTGATTCTAATCAGTTTATTTCTTTCCATCCATTTAACTTGCTTAAGTTAAATTTAGATTCCAGAATTCGAACTCCTGGATTTCTATTTTAAATTCCTTTTGAAATCATACAAATATATATACATACATATATATATATTCCCATCTCAAATTCAAAAAATTTAAACTTTCTAAAACAACTTGTTTTCTCAAATAATTTCCCTTGGAATTTTTTTTCAAAGTAGCAATTCCTCACTTCGAAATTCGAGAATGAACACCGATGATGTCGCGATCATCATTGGAATTATTTTCCAGCCACCGAAGTGAGTTCGGTGCTTTATCACTTTCAAAATCTATTCAAAATGATTTTCTATTCAAAAATCCTTCCAAAATAAAGCTATATTATTTTAATATACTTTTGAAAAAAAATCCAACTTTCCAGGATTTAAATTACAAATTGTGGTTTCAATCCGATTCAATTTCATCTTATTTGTATATTCCATTCTTATACAAATTCTATTTGATTATATATAACCATTTCAATTTTATAATTTTGTTTGATTAAAAAACAAACAACACATCCATATATAAATAATTATAGAAAATTATTCATTTTATATCAAAAATATAATTTTGGATAAAATTATTTCATTTACCCACTTTAAAACAATATTATGTCAATTCTTCTGTTCAAGTGTTTAGAAACTCCTATCAATGTCATGGCATCCCACGATTCGACCCGAATTCATAAACCACTCAACAGACAAGCCAACACAATATAAAACAATTTTTTTATATCAATTTACAAATACGCTCTCTCATATATACACTCAACTCATTCTAGGGAACCACTGACCCTATCTCTAATGAGTAAACCTCGCTCAACCTGAGCACTGATACCAAATGTGACGGCTCGCAAATCCGTACTATCTGAGTTGACTAAAACAACACACGTCCAACCCAAATTACACAGAAATACAACTCATTAAGGGTTAAAGAAATAGAAATAGATAAAAGAAGAATAGAAAAAACAACACAGAATCTCACAGCGGAATGAATAAAATATAATTTCATAAATCATAATCTTTTGAATACCAAATTTTGTATCATATACACACACCATCATCATAGCACAATATAATATTTGGTACCGCGGAATATAACTCTAAATTATCTAACGGTGAAGCCTCCTGCTTTAAGCTCCTCCAAGTGTATTTATAAAGGCCTGAAACACTTGACTGCCTGTACAAATTTGGGCACCTAAGAGTTTAGGTAAAAACAAACAAAATAAACTCTGGGTCAGTCATGAGACTGGGGTGAGTAAACTCCAACCATATTTTTTAACTTTAAAAAAAACTTTTTAAGGAAAAGGTTAATAGTAAGACCAGCCCATACACAAACATGGACGGGTTTTACCTTATTGTAACCTAAACATTTTTTATATCAAAATCCAGTGATAAATAATGTCTAATCAAATAAATAACCAAATAGCATAACGCTTTCATCTCACGCTCCACATACATAGTATAAAATCAAAAACCGCAGGGCTCTTATTGGAGACTGGATTCCAACTATAACAAGGTATGAGACCACCTCCCGATCAGTGTACTCTAAAGGGGATGCACTAGGGTTCAGCAAGAACATCTTGCAACCTGGCCACACATGACTCCCCACTCATTTAGCTTGAGTACAGCGAATATATTGTCACCTATGGTTTTCGACCATCCAACCGTAATCCGTAAGATACACAATCGGAAGAAAAACAAATAATGAATTTTCTCTAGATCGGTAACAAATATACCCTGCTTGGATGTGACCCAACTAGCCATGTTGCCTGCCCGATTTTTGCCATTTCCCGGTTGTAAGGCTACGTCTAACTTTATAGAAATCTGGCAACCATTCACTTTGAATGTCACATCGTTAAACCCAACAAATCACTAGTTGATCTTTCCAAAAATATTACGGGTATAAAAAGCTAAGAAAAATGAATTTCTCCGCCACTAGATGTAATATCTCAAAAAGATCATCTTATGTGATCTGTTAGGCATACTGTGTCAGACATTCGTCCATACAAGTTGTCCTGGGTCTGGACAAAACAAAATAGCCCTTGCATTTCACTCCATCTCCAATTTTTTCAGCATAATCTAATTCGCAGCACATATGCCTATACGAAGTGGTTTTTGGATGTTAAGTTCAACTGGTCTCTCTGTGTTGACAAAGATGGTCCAAAAATCTTTGATAGCAGGCGATTAAACTATCAAAGGAAAACAAACATACATCAAACAATCACTGGCCCTTTCTAATATTAATTACACTACTTTTCAAATTCCTTATTGAATTCTATATATTGATTTCTAGTTATCCAAATTTCTTAAAATATTCCAACTCCTTAAATTTTTGGAAAATTTCGCCAGCACCTCCTTTGTACCGGTTAATAGCTCAAAACCCAACTCTTCTCTCTAGGCTCTTCTCATTTAAAAAGAAAATCAAAAAGCCAAGCGGCTTGCCCAATAGGCTCATAAAATCTCATATGGAGATTTGAACATGTACCTTTTTGTCGGGCACTCAATATAAAATCTTCATTCTCTTACTTCCATACCTGTATAACATATATACACCCATTTCCAATTTATTTCAATCAATCCAATCAATTTTACTTTAATCATTTCCATTCACTAATTAATTTTCCAATTAGCTTCTTAGCTTAATCTGCTTTTAATTTGAACATATCACGCTCAAATACATTTGTATTAACTTACCCAATTCAAACTCAATCTCCTTGCTTGCTTCCCATTTCTAATCCAAGTTCTATATTCAAATTCCCAATCTCGATTAACAAATTCAATTCATTTAAACTAAGTTAAGTTTGAATCTAAACTCTATTAAATAATTCCTTTTGAAATTAGTTAACCTCGTTTGATAAATAAAAATCTGATTTTTATATCAAAAATCACTTTATCTACTCCATTTGAGTTCATATTTAATTTATAACTCGAAACTGGATTTTTCTATTGGAAATTTAGAATTATATTCACTCAAAATCCTTTAATTTCATTTAATAAACCGTTATGGCTTAAAGCGATTATGGCGATGTTTTTATGAAAATTTGATTGTGACATAACTCAAAATCTATATGACGAAATCCAGATTTTTTTCTTCCATTAGAAAATTATTATTCAATAGGTCCAAATGCTTCTAGTTTCATCAAATTTCGACTTATATCGAGTTCTATATATTCGATTGAAGTTCAGAATGCAAAATTATGAATTACCACGCTGCAGCGAGTTTGTTTTAATTAAAATAAATTATAAACGTTTAAAATTTCATTTATAATGAATTCCAAAGCTATTCTCTAATATTTTAATATAATTTAAATCAGTTTTCCAAATCTAACTTAACATCTCGATTTTCCAAAATCGCCGATTTCATAACTCGGCTATAAATTATTCACAATCAACTTCTATAATAAATTCCAATTTTCCTCAGATATAAATTATTTTATAAAAATTCGATATAATCGAATTTCAATTATAAATTTCTTTTATAGGGAAAATTAGTTTATTCAACACCCTTTACCATTACAAACTAATATCGTCCCTTGATAATAGTGAAGTCGTTCATGTTGGCATATTTCATTACCTCTCGTACCTTGATCGACGATGTTCTTATCTTGAGATAGATAAAAGCTTGTAATACAAAAAATCCGATTTAAATCTCACCTTTTATTCCATTCTTTAATGTACTAATATAAATTTAACTAATTTTATAAATCTAGCTTTAAAATTTTAGATTATCCAACATTGTCTATTTCTTTGTTCATAACTTATAACTTAGTTATAAATTCATTTTCAATTCGCTCCTCTATATTAATATCCAATTTATTTGGAACTAAATTATTTTATAAAATTCGACAAAATCGAATTCAAATTTTTAAATCCTTTGGATTTATACAAATTCAATATATATATTCTGGGTTTCAAAATAAAATATAACGTTCCCTTTTTGAAACGATTTTTAATTCCCTTTTTTTGAAAAAGGAGGGTACTTATATTACAAAATTGTGGTTACATAAAGGGGGATAGAGCTGGTAGCGAATTACAACATAAACCAGAATGAATGATATACAACACACACACAAAAAAAAACCAGCTCAATCCCAAGAACACAACAAGACTAACAAAAGTCGCCCACAATACACAACTTGCAAAACATAACCATACAACTTGCAATAGACACAAAAGATACAAAGGTACAGCTACAGTTAGTACAAAAATACCACGCATCAGACTGAAAGCTCCAACCCTAAAAAGATGCTCAATAAACAATCCAAACTTTCAGCACCACAACCCAGAAATCAGCAAGTCAAAAAAATGTTCCCATGCAAGAAAGCAAAGATTCCGCAGAAGTGAACCACTGCATAGAAAATTTCCAGAGACTAATCCCCAGTCAACCAAAAGCATATCTTCAAAACACAACAACCAGAGATAGCCCTCATGGAGCAAATCAATCCATGCATCATTAAACATCAACAACCAAGAAAAGATGCAAAAATCAAACCAAAAAGAAAGGCACCAAACAGACTTTCCAGCTTTGCATAAAACACAAACAGGAAACTAAGATTATTTCTTGAAGATACCTCCATTGTGTACACCACGAGGAGAGTTTGCATCTTCTTTTAATTTCTTTGATTTTGATCTAGTTTGAAACTGTGAGGTAAGTTTCGTCCATTCTGGATTAGTTTCAACGAAAGGATTATCACAAGTCAACTTCTTTCCACCTTTAAACTTATTAGCTTTAAACTTCATTCTCCTTCATTTGACACTACTCGAAAAGCTATCTGATTCGTCAATAACTATATCATGAAACTCATTACTATGCAAATCCTGTTGCATAAGCTTCGAATTAGTATCTTCTTCACAAAGTTGCATACCATTACAGTCCTCACTATGAAAATTCATTCTCTCCTCAATACTATTATCTTTCATGTTTACAACAACCTGCATGCAGACCTTATTTTCTACTTGAGCATTTTTATCTCCTTTGTTGTGTAATGCTTCCATATCAGAACTGTCAACTTTACCCTGTTCACTTGCATTAAATTCATCCAGAATACTGAAAGGATTAGCATTATCAACTAAACTGGTCTTATCAGTTCCACCCCTAGGACACGATCGGCTTTAATATCAAAATTCTTTTCTTCAATTAAATTCTTATGATTTGGGTTGAGAACCCCTACAATTTCATCCATGTGCTTATCCTGACCATCACTTGATACATCTAAATCCATAATACTGGCTTTATTAGGATTACTCTTAGGTATCCAAACACTAGATGATTTACACACATCAATAAAGTGCCCAAACACTCTGCACTTAGAACATGCGGAGGGAATCCAATCATAACTCACCTTCTGCCAAACAATATCTCCATTTTGACACTGAGTAGGTATAGCTTCTGGATAACTGAAGTCTATATTATTCTCAACTAAAATTCTAGCATATGATATACGGCGTAAATTTTCAGTGACGTTATCTAATCTTAAAGGTTGACCCAAAGTAGAGGCTATCCTACTTATAGCTTTAATTGACCAGAAGTCCAAATCAGGTTGGGTAATTTAATCCAAATTGGAATAGATTTAAGAGAATCCCGTGTTAATTTCATCTTAGGCTGCCACTTTTTCATAAAAGTCGGTCTATTATTGTAGAAATAAAGAACAGATGCGAATATCCTATCACAATCTTTAGCTATATCACATTTGATAATAAAAATTCCATTATCTGTAGAAAAAAGCTGAAGATTACCTTTGGGACACCATTTTCTAACTATGTAGTCCTTCAAAAAATTATAGTATGGTTTGCTACCGTAGATATAGAACATAATGGAGTTGATCCATTTTCCCCTTGTTGAATTAACTAAGTCATCACTTATAATAGCAATTTTAAGGTTGTCTCGGACTAAAGGCTCATAGTAATTTAGTTTTATCACATCCTGATGTGATCTGTTCTCATTAACAGCCTTGATCCACATTTTTTACTATAAAGCATTAATCACCGCAGAATTTACCTGAGCATTAGGAACGAGATCTGGAAACTCTTGTCTGGAATCCAGATCATGACTCTTAATTTTATCCAAATTTGGTGGTCAGATCATGCTTGCACATAACTGAGAAGTGGAGAAATCAAGAGGAACTATTGATCTTTGGTCCGAATCTAAATGAAAATTGAGTTTTTTCTGCGATTTGGAATTAGGTTTAGATGAAGCCACCATTTTCTCTTTTTCAATTCCTCTTTTTAAATTCATATTTGGATTAAACTTTCAAATTATCAAATAATAGTTATTTTCCTTTATTTATAAATATCGTTCATAAATTTCATTTCTTGGTTTAAATATTAAAACAAGTTTCGATTTCTAATTTCATTTGAAATTTAATTTCCACTTCGGAAAATGAAATTTTCCCTTTTTAAATTTTCATATTTGAAATTAAAATTATATATTATCAAATGATAATATTTCTTTCCAATTTATAAACATCGTTTATAAATTCAAGTACTTGTTTTTATGATTAAAAATAATTTAATATTTCTTAATTCATTCGAAATTCCATTTCTATTTCGAAAAGTAATTCCCCTTTTAAAATCTAAAAGTCCCCTTTTGATATTTTTAAATAAACATATCTAGGTCCAGAGATATTCAAACATCCAAATATACAAACCATCAATCCAATTCAAAACATCACACACATATAAATATGTAAACAATAATAAATAAATTTGAGGAATCCGGTTGGATCCCTCCAACCTGTTTTCCCTGCATCCACAGATGTTAGTCAACATAAATAATACCAATCCTGCTTCAAGGCAAGATATCGCGGTATGAAGGTCATCCACTATAATATATTGTGGGGGCGCATAGGGTCATCCGCTAATGGTACTGCGGGAAATACCTTATATATATATATATATAGTAACCACAACCACCTAACCTAAATAACCAACATATATATAATCACAATTACTCAATAATTCATGCATGCACCCAAGCAATCAACAATATATTTTTAATGACAAAAATAGTTTTAGATAAAATCTTCTGAGTGAGATTTACTCATCTCGATTTTTCTATGTCGAATATCCATTAATTTCCATATTGTCGGCCACAGATCTACTCGGGTGAAATTAATCGTGTACCTATGATTATTTTAAAATTTTATTTATCGGTTAAACAATTATTTCAATTAACTATTAAAATAAATAAACAATTTATTCGATTTATATTTAAAATTTGATGAAACATATACCTTATCGCTATTGCAAATACTCAACCAATCAGCGAAGTACATCCTCAGATAGCCCCAAAAACTTCAATCAGTTCCGAAACACTTCCTATCCCACTTTGACATTTTAGCAAACACCTTATACCCACCCACCATTTCCATTGACCAACATCATACAATCCCTGAGACACCTAGTCTCGTTCACTTTCAACAATCGTGCCATCCATTCATCTGCCAAACTCCAACACAGTTCCCAAAATCCACAATCTGCACTTCCAGTTCATCACACAACTGTTTTAACCATCGCTAAAACCAATCTCCTCCTCCATGCACAAGCTTTCCAGCCTACTCATCCTTGTTTAGCTCGCACACAGTCCTCAAATTGTGTTTCAGACCTCGACTTCGAGCTACACTGTAACTTGCGAACCAGAAAGGCATCGACTCATCTTCCAATATCATCATTACCGATCGCACCTCCTTCCCTTTCGCATTTCCTTACCTGAAATCCATCGCGAAACCTAGAATCGGCTCGTCTCAACCTAACATAGATCGAAGTCTCTTTGCTCCTTTCATCGTGAGTGTCTCCAGCTTGAAATCGTGACCCCATCTTTGTAAATTCACGAGAGGTTGAAGCTCGATCTCAAGCTTCAGGTCTTTCGAAATATTCAACCGGTAATTCCTCTTTTTTTTATTATGATGATTTTTGATTTTTTTACTAGAGAAATGAAATAGTAAGGGCGAGACGTATGCGTGTTATTTAATTTCAGAAGAAAATGGTGGCCTTGACTTTATTTCCAATTTTCCCTTGTGTTTTGGTTTCAGCGAAGTAACTTTTTATAAAGAGGATTGGCTTCTCGCGAAAGATTCAAGGTGGCTTTAGAAGAAGGAACGGGGTAGCATCCAACAGAAGTTTCATGTTTATTTTATTTTCGGTTGAACTGATGTAACAACTCGGAAAATCTGAACCAATTAAATTTTTTTATTTTGGCAATTTTAATGAATTTTGAATATTTAAAATGATTTATTATAAATAATAACGATAAGAAATTTATTTTGAATAGAATTTGAACGCATATATTTATTTGAATCGACGTGAGAATATAAATATTAATTTTAATTATAAAAGGAATTGGAAATGGCGTGGTAGTTTGAAAATTCGATTTCAAATTTCAAATGAATGTATAGGATTCAAACTAAATTAGATTTTAGCGAAACCAAAAATATTAGAACCTATTGGAAAATATCTTTCCAACGAATCCAAAAAATCCAAATTTCATAGTGGGAATAAAAAGTTATACCCAGTCGAAAATTCAGAATAGTCGCTATGGAATTTTTGGCCCTTAAAAATGGAAATTTTGCAAACGACCTCTGTTTTCGACGAAACCACTTTTGTTGGATCCGGGATGTCAAGTTATTGCTTGATTCCAAAATTCATAATTTTCTGAATCAATATGTGAGCGTGGCAAAAGAAAACGTGTTTTGTCAATTTCAGTCAATTTGGATCGACCAGAAAATGGCCGTTTTTCATACGATCTCCGAATTTGACGAAATTAGTTTTGTTAGGACCATATCGTCAATGCGAAGCTAGAAAATATTTTTCGGGAATTTTTAGAGTCCGTATGTGGCCCTGGTAAATTGAAATGTGCGTTCAAATTCAATATATAGATTTATATTTTGATTTAAACGGAAACTGATCGAAACAATCGAATCAGCATGCGGGACATATCTCATTGTGTTCGGAATGGGGGTAATTAGCTAGGGATGATAGGCAGTGGGTCTCGTTTGGAGATCGAAATTTAAAGTTGCTTTTTGGGGAATTTAAATTAATAAAATAATTAAAAATAAGAGGGTCAAACCCTTTAACTCCACACACCCGGTCAAACACCCTCCCCATTCTTCTACCGTTCAAAGGGAATTGAATAAAAAGAAAAAAAAGAAAAAAAGAAAAAAAAGAAAAAGGAAAAGTGGGCGCGGGACCCCAGACAACCGCAGCAACAGCGCCGTTGTCACCGCCGCTGGTGGTGTGAGCCACCACGCACCCCACCCCCCCAATCGCACGCGCCTCCCTCTCCCCGTCTCCCTCCTCCTGTTCCTCTTTCTTCTTCCGATGCCCGAGCCCTAAAACCCCTAGCCCTGAAACACACCACCGCCGCCTGCTCCAAGACCGCCGCCTCCGACCTGCGCAAGCTCCTCCCCTTCCAGCGACGCGAGCATCCCTTCCTTCAATCGATTACGGTGAGTTTTTATGTTATTTTATTTAGTTTTATTAATTTAAAAACCTGATTTTTATTATATATGACACTTTAAAAATATGATTTTTTATATGAAATCGTTTAGAAATAAAAGTATGATTTTTAACGCTTTTAAAATATGATTTTTATTAATATGAAATGCGAATAAAGATTTGATCTTTATATGTATAGCGAAGTGAGAAAGGTTTAGATTTTAAATAATATGAAGGTAGCGAAATGAAAATTTGATTCTTATTTATTTGAATGGCAATAAAAATGTAATTTTTATTATATAGAAAGAATTATAAAAATGTGATTTTTATAGATAAAAATACGATTTTTATAATGTTTGCATTATGATAGAGATACGATCTTTATATGGATATCATTAGGATAAAGATTCGATTTTTATATATAGGAAGTAGAAGTAAAAATATGATTTTTATTTATATAATAGCGAAGTAAAAATATGATTTTTATTTATATAATAGCGAAGTAAAAATATGATTTTTATTTATATAATAGCAAAGTAAAAAATGTGATTTTAAATATATAATCATCATAATAAAATGTAATTTTTACTGTGAACAGCGCGAAAAGGATTGCGTTGGAAATTCAGTCAAATCAGAACCATTCAGAAATATAGACTAACGGAGTGAAACCCAAAGGTGAGAACTTCTCACTTTGATTTTATTTTCTAGTTAAAATATATACTAGGATGCAAACGGTGCTTAGCAGCACCCGACACCTGTCGTCCACAGACCATGGACGACTTGTTTGTTTGATTGGTTTTGTTGTGAAAGTTGATTGTGTGATGTAGAATGGAATAAAATATTTTATAGTTAAAAATATAATTTTTAATGTGTCTATGAATAAAATAAATATTTATAAACAAGTCGGACGATCTATTTATGTACACTGATTTGACTGATATTGATTGGGACGATAAATTTTACACATCGCCCAACTGCACAAATAAAATTCACTATTTGTTGATTGAAACCCCACACGGATAGTGGGATGATATATGGCATACACTAGTCCCAATAATTAGCTGTATGTCAATTGATTGGTTGACAGATTGTTATAAGCGTTGAATATTTATATTTAATGCTTATGCATTGTAGAATGCACTTGGAAGATAGTTGACTGTGTTTGATTATTGTTGTGTACATATGTGTATGAAATCCATATAAATCAAATTATATGGTAAGAGACTGTGTCTTATTCCAGTTCAGAAAGAATGAACATTTTAAAATAACGAATATTTTAAAATGATGAATATTTTAAAATAATATTCGGTAAAAGATCAAAATCTGATTTTGATGTCTGATTTGGGATGGACACGAAAATATTTAAATATATTGAGCCGTGTTGATTAGATTAACGCCATTTTGACGTGAACGATATTTATATCGATTTTATTCATTTTTATAATGAATATTGAAAAGGAAATGATTTCAAAATATAATGTTTGGAAAGAACTATCATTTATATATCGATGATATGGAATATTCAATTTTGATTTGAAATTGAATATGAAGTTGAAATCGTTTTGAAAACGAATTTAAAACGATTTATAAAATACGTTTTAAATGGAAATCTATGAAATATATATTATATATATTATATATAATATAATGGCCTGAATAGAAAGCGCCACGCTGCGGCAGTTCGCGAATTTCGACCATTGACTTCAAATGGAGATTACGGTAAATCCGACCGTCGGATTCTCCTAAAACTGGAACCGTTGGGTTTGCATCAAAAAGAGCTTTCTAACGAATATGAGAGATTTGAAATCTAATGGTTGGATTTGGAATTATGTCCAAATCAAATTTGGAAAAGGTCGTTGTAAGTGCAATTCGAGGGCCGTTTATGGAAATCGACTGTACGGGCGTTGATAAAATTATTAAAAATATCAATAATTTGTGTAAAATCATAATAAATGATTTGGAAAGAATTGGGATGAAAAATTCCATATTTGAAAGGATAAAAATATATTTTTATCAAAATGAACTAGTTATGAACTAGAATTATAATCGAATATTTTTAAATAATTAAATTGGATTTGAAATGGTTTTAAAAATAACCGGAATTTCCAATATATGAATGGGAATGGATCGGAATCGAAATTATCTTCGGAATATTTCGATATTGGGTTTCGTGATTATACGGATATTGTGGAGGAATTTGGAAGCTATATATATATCGATATTCCAATACGATATTTGTTGGTTTCAGAATTCGACATTGAATATAAGCCGATATATTTTCTATTCAGAGCCTTGTATTTTATGTCGAATTGGATTTTGGGTTTGTCGTGAATGATATCTTTAATAATACTGTTCTTAAACCCAATGGAGTTAAGAAAATTAGAAACTGACTGGAGATTAGTTAAGTTGAATGGTTTCCTGGGTATTGATCTGATGTTGGTTTCAGCCTTCGGGGTTAATACTTAGAGAATTGTTCTCTTACTAATTTACGGTTAGTGACTGATGTCATTTTGGGTTTGTTGAGAACTGTTTTTTTAATGACATTCGTTCTTTAACCCGCTTTACATTGAAATGTGATTTAGAATTTATAAATCTTTTTATTAAGATTTAACGGGAATTTTCCAAAGTAAAGTTTTCCAATTTGATATATTAAATTGGAATTGAATGGAATTCAGTTGATAATAATCGAAGTGAACTTCTATGGAAGAAGACTGTTAATACATATGGAATTTAAAAGGCTTTGCCGTTATTCCATTTATATTATTGGTTGGATACGGAAATTAATATCTGTAACGACCACGAATTTTGGGGCAAATTTAAATTTTTTATTTAAGTTAATTTATTGGATTTTGAATATTTAAAATAATTTATTTTAAGTAATAACGATGAAAAATTTATTTAAATCAAAGTTAGAACGATTAATTTATATTAATTATATTTCGAGCCTGAAATGGCGCGGTAATTTCAAATTTCGATTTTGAACTTTGAAAAATTATATAAAATTGATCTTAAGTCGGAATTGGATAAAACTAGACACGCTAGGATCGTATTAACGATATCTTTCTAATGAATTTTAGAAATTAAGATTTCAGTTTATAATTTGTAAGCTATGACAAATCCAAAATCTCATAAAAACGCTATAGAATTTATATATATAATATATAAGACCCCAAAACACTACTTTTTACATACGAATGAATTGGGACTCGAAACCACTTCCATTGAGTTCAAAATGATGTTTCTGCATTGAAAAAGTATAAACACCGATATATTTCGAGATTCAGAATTTATTTATTTATATAAGTATTTTTTAATATAATATATTTACGCCTTAAAATAGCCATTTTTCAAACGGTCTTCAAATTCGATGAAATTAGTTTTGTTGGGACCGTATCGTCAAAACAAAGCTAGAAATAATTTTTCTGTAATTTTTGGAGTCAGTATGCGGCGTTATAAATTTTTCATTGAAAACGGTCAATTTTTAGACTTTAAAAATTCATACAGACCCAGAATTCAACGAAACTAGTTTCTTTGGATTCGTATTGTCGAGAAATAGTTATGTTCCATTTTTCAGCAAAATTTAATAACGTATGTATTCGTACGGATTTTAAAACACTAAAAGGGACTTAAAATAATAAAATAATAGAACATATGGGTTATTAATTAAATGAGTTATATTACACAAGGACTTAATTAAAAATTAACAACCTCTATATAATATCTCATAATCCCACCCTAACCATTTGTCTAAACCTAATTCCAGTCTCCTTCTTCATCTCTCTCATGGCGGCTCACTTCTCCACTAAAATTTCTTTGCATAAAAGACCCTAAAACTTCATTAATTTATTTCTCTCAATCAGAACAGAATTAGACCAAACCCTTTCTGAGTTTTGTTCATATCAATAAACAATACCTACCACGAAAAATTCAAGACCTATCCTCGCACGGATTCGCCGAAATCTGAGTTTGAACACAGAAAACTGATTTTGGCGTATAACTCTCAAACCGTCGAGAATTAGACGACGGTCCAGTTGAAGAAATTGTAGAGGAGACAATGATCTACAACTTTGCTTCAGAAAATTTTTGTCTGAAAGTCGACGGAATTGCATGAAAATCGAGATGAACTGAAAAGCACCAAAACAGAAATTCCGGCGAAGCTGAAAATGTAAATCAACAAATTCCGGCGAATCAAGGAAGTTTCAGCGAAGGGCCAAACATGAAAGTTCTTCGTCTACGCGAGGGGAAGATACTCACCAATTTTCAGGAGGTTTGGAGGTGTGTGGCGTCCTGTGGGGCCCACGACGTGATTTCCGTTCTCAGGCAAATCGGCGGCGTCGGAGGCGATCCAGGCGGCGGCGCTTGGGGCATGGCGGCGGCTCGAGTAGGGGAAGCAAACGGCGGTCGGCGCCCAGGTGGGCCCAGGTGACGTCAACAAGCGATCAAAGGTCTTGAGCTTTGGGTTTGACCAGAAAATTTAATTTAATTTTTATTTTAAATTCATTCAATGTTTGTAATGCAATAACTTTTACATACGAGGTCGAAATTTGACGATTTCAGATCCGCTGCGATCGTGGCGACGAGAGCTTCGCGTGGACACCAAGTTTGTCCAATTTGGAGCAAGCTGAAATTTTGGGTAAATTTTAGAATTTCGATAATTATTTTATTGCTTTGTAACTTTGAAAATTCATAACTTTTTGTAACGAACTCGAAATCGCGCAAAACAGGATTTGTTACGATCAGTGAGTCATAAGCTTCGCATAGGCACCAATTTTGTCAATTTTAGAGCATACTGGATTTTGGGTCAAAATTGGGCCCGAACCGTCAATTTAAATCCGGCAAAGGTGAGAACTTTTATCTCACTCAAATTTCTGAATAGTTATTTATTTTTATCATTAAAACATTAATTAATTATCTGTGTTGGAATTATTGTTTGTTGGATAAAAGTTGATATGGATGACTGTTGTGAATTGTTTGAAATTTGAAATATGTAACATGTTGTTATGACATTTATGATATTTAAAACATGTTTACACTGCCATTTACATGTTGCCTGACTTGTTCATGTTGATCGGACGATAAATTTTCACACATCGTCCAAAAGCACAATTAATAATATATTATTTGAATTTGTGTTGGTTGAAACCCCACACGGGTCTTGAGTTGATATTCTGACTACACTTCGCCCTTGTGATTAGTTTAAAATGCACTTTGGTTGTTATTGAATGTTTTATCATTATTATGGAATTAATGCGATGTTTGCAATCCATATAATTAAAATCATATGGTAATGGATTGGGTTTCATTCCAATTTTGAATAAAAGGAATATTTTAATTTAATATTCAGTTAATGGAATTAATTGACGTATGAATTAGAAAGATTATATCTTTATTGTTTAAAAGTTATAATAAAAAGGATTCAGTTAAAAAGATTACATCTTTACGGTCAGTATGTTAAGATAAGAAGGTTTGATTTCAAAATTTGAACATTTTGAAAAGATTATTATTATGATATAATAATAATAAAGAAAGTTCAATTTTTCATTAAAAATTGAAATGTCAGTTTGGATATTCGAAAACAAAGGGTTTTATAAAATTAGTAACAATTTAATGTAAAGATCATATTATTTCTTAAAAGAATATTTTAAAATAATATTTTTAGTGAATTAATTATAATTATTAATTATAATTGTACTTGGGCACGAGGTTAGGTTAAGTCTGCCCGGACCCGCTCGGCATGTCCAGCAGCCACAAATGTTGAACCTAATGTGAGGGGTCCAAGTGCGCAAATATGAAACGGGCCATGACACGAGGTTAAACCCAACTTGTGGGATAAGTCTGCCCGGAACCAATCGGCATATCCAGCATCCACAAGTCGCAGGCTTAATGTGGGAGGTCTGGCCCAATATAAAATATAAATGAATAAGATTATGAATTAGGCTATTTAATCTATTTTAAATAGCAATGCCATTTTAACCCGAACATGTTTATCGATTTATTTTATCCATTTTATAATGAATATTAAAAGAGCTAATTTCAAACTTAATATTTTGGAAATAATATTATTTTAATATGATAATAGATAGAATATTCATTTTGGAAATAAAAGTTGGAATCATTTTATAAATGAATTTATAAACATTTTAGAATATGTTTAGAAAGGAAATCGACGAAATATATATATTATATATTTATAATGGTTTGAATAGAACGTTTCGCGCAGCGACTGTTCGTGAATTTCTACCATTAACTTTGAATTGGCGTAACGGGAGATCCGACCGTCGGATTCTCCTAAAACCGGAACCGTTGGGTTCATATCGAAAAGAGCTTTCCAATGAATATAATAGATTTGAAATCTAACAGTTAGATTTGGAGATATGTCCAAATCAATTTCAGAAAAGGTCGCTGTAAGTGCAGTTCGGTGGCCGTTATTGGAAACCGACTGTACGAGCAATAATAGAATTATCAAAAATATGGAAAATTATGTAAAATCATAATAAATGATCTAAAAAGGTTTTTGATGAAAAATTCCCAGTTTATAAAGATAAAGGATATCTTTATCAGAATTAGTGATTTATTTATTTAATAAATAAATTAAAATAAATAAAAGGATTTTAATAAAACCAAGATTTTCCAATACATATATTGGAATGGATTTGAATGGAAATAATCTATGGATTATTTCAGTATTGGATTCTGTGATTATACAGATATTATTGTGGGAATTTGGAAGATGTTAATATCGTTATTCCCCATTTGGTATACGTTAATTTTCAGAATTTGATATTGAACATAAATCGATATTCAAAGCACGATATTTAATATCTGATTAGAATTCGGGTTTGTCGTGAGTAGTTTCTTAAATAACACTGTTCTTAAACCCATTTGAGAAAGAATAAATCTTTTAATTAAGATTTAAATAAGATTTCCAATTATTAAACATAATTGAAAATTAAGTGAAACTGACTTTTGGGTTGATTGTGAACAATGTTTTTAAGTGACATTAGTTCTTAAAACCCGATTGACAGTGAAATTTAGATTGGTAATTCATAAATCTTTTAATAAAGATTTGACGAAATATTCTAAAGATAAGTTTTCAATTTAGTATATTAAATTGGAATATGATTTTGGGTTTATTATGAACGATGTTTCTAAGCAACATTTGTTCTTTAACCCAGTTAAAGGCAAGATTATTTCTTGAAAGTTAAGTAATCATTAAATAATGATTCTTGAAGATTAAAACTAAATGTAGTTTTAATAAATTGTTAATTGGATTGAATGAGGATAAAATTAATTAAATTTACTTAATTCAAGAAACGAACGATAATGGAGTACAACCAGTTTTACTCCAAGCGATAGTTAAATCTTTAAATTAGATTTGAACAATAAAATGGTAATTAAGTTTACCGTAACACATTGTGTGTTAAATATGAGGTACCACCAGTTTAACTCCATGAGTTGTATAGGGTGGGAATGGGATATTAATAAATGATTACTTCGGTAAGGTGTTAATCCCGACTAGTTGAATAAACCTTAATTTGGTTCAAATTAAAATCAAAGAATATTCTTGATTGGAATGAGGCGTTGGTTGTGTTTTAAAGCACATGATTTTAAATTGCGCAAATTATTCAGAAAGACCGGGTTTAACCCATTCTGAATAATTCATACGACGATTGAAGATCGATGATGAAGACAGTTATTGAAGACCGGGAAATTTCCATATCGAATGGATGATCATTGATATCTTGATTGGACCGTACATCCAAGATGAGGGAAAATTTGGTGATCATTCAGACGTATTTGGAGATCTACCGGATATAGTTTCGTTTAGACTCCAAACGGACTTGTTAATGGATGGTATGTCTGACGTTGTACTCCGTTATGCTGTATTCATTGATCTCTGCTAAATATGTATCTGTTTGGTGTCGGAGAATTTATTCTCTTGTTTAACACCCTTCTATGAGACGTACGAGCTCAGAGGTTATATATTGGCAAAAATCAATGGTATGGCATGGACTGACAATGTGGCATGCTAAGATGCAAATGATCAAGACTTTTGTTGAAAAGCAGAACCTTGTGGTTGATGATCAAAGCATAGCTTTAATTAGCATAGCTTTGTGTATAGCGTTACTTCGCGAGCCTCACACCTCGGTATGAACCAGAAACGGGAGAGGACAACAGGGAGGGCTTTGTGTTTCTTTCTAGCTAGGAGTGGTGTCAGCGTTTTGCAAGCCCTGACATTTTACTCATGTGGATGTTGCTTATTATTACTTGATGGATAGAGAGGCGCCTCGGATATATCCGGCTACCGCGGGAGCCGATGGAGTCATTTGGCTCATTTACGCCCCATAGGGCGGGGAAACGCATGCTTAGGAATTATGAATTCACTTAGTGTGGACCGGCTATGCATGTTACCTAGGTACAGTTGCGGCTGAAGCCTGAGGCACGGGCTAGAGTGTCTCGAAACGGAAGGATTGCGCCTTGCCTTGGTTCATAGATGGAAATCCAACTTCCAATACGATATTTCGGTTTTGATTATAGAGCTAGTATGGCGACATGATATATGGTACCCATGCCACCTATGATTGATACATTTATGTTCGAAGTTGATTTCTTCACTTATAGTAATAATAAAAGACGAAATTTCGCGTATCAAGCATATTTGGCTATTATAAGGGAAAACTCTATCCTCCGGCTTGCGTTGCATTGTGTGATGGGACCTGAGTCTTATAATAGCTTCATTTTTACAAAAAGCATTGCGCTGTTTATTCCATACACTTCTTGGGGGTAAACCCGTTCCGCCTTAACGTCGTGGTCCCTTGAATTACCTAACTTTAAAATCAATACAAAATAACTGTTTTTGAGTTTTCATACCAGTCTCATGACTGACCTAGAGTTTATTGTTTTAACCTAAACTCTGGGTGCCCATATTTTTCACACGGGCAGCTAGTAGTTTTGGTTTTGCAGATATTATATTCACAGGATCGTGGTCTACAGCTGAAGCGATATTCGGAAGGCTCTGTATCCGTGTATTTCTTTCAGTTGTGTTTTGTATTATTTTTCCGCTGCTATTTAAATGTAATTTAAACTCTGATATTGTATTTCCAATGTATATTATTCATTCATACTCTGGAATATTCTTGTACTCTGATGTAATTGTTGTAACAACAATAAAATGTTCTTCTGTTTATGTTCTGATGTGTGTTGTTCTCAAAACATTCCGAGCTTTCCTTTACTGGGTAGTTTGGGTCGTTTCATTTGGTATCAAAGTGAGGTTTATAGAGCTCGAGGACAAGACACATTAGAACCGAACGAAAGAATTCATCAGAGATTGGATCAGTAATGTCCAATAAGAATGACTCGTTAGAGATGGGATCAGTAGTATCCTAGAACGAGTGTGAGGAGTATAATTTTCTTTAAAATTTAATTAAAAACAAATATAACTTTGAAAATTTTATCTTAATATACGTATTTGAGTATATTATTTTATTTTAGTTGGGACAATCGAGTATATAAAGATCCTAAATATACGAGTAATTAACGGATATTCGAAGTTTTAATATACTGGATGGATATAGAATCACACTCTAGTCGGCCGGAGATGATTCTGATGATTGAGGCCTCATCATCAGTATTTCTGTTCGAGTATTCGAAAGTGGTATATCTATATATTCCCATTGACTGGTGTGAGAACCAAAACTAGATAGGGTTCATTGCTGTGATTTGCACTAAAAATATGATTTTTTTTTGACTATATATAAAAATTATATGTTTGAAAAGATACTCACCTAATTGATTGCTAGTTGTGATGGTTGATAATTAGTTTAACTAATTAAAATTTTGGAATGATAAATTAAGCTGAATCGAATTTAATATTGAATGAGTTGAAAATTTATTAGACATGAAAGTTGAGTGATTAGTAGAACAACTTTCAGCTTTGTTCCTTTTCGAGGACAAAAAGGTTTTTAAGTGGGGGAGATTGTAACGAACCAGAATTTTGGGGCAAATTTAAAATTTTTATTTTAGTTAATTTATTGGATTTTGAATATTTAAAATAATTTATTTTAAGTAATAACGACGAAAAATTTATTTAAATCAAAGTTAGAACGATTAATTTATATTAATTATATTTCGAGCCTGAAATGGCGCGGTAATTTCAAATTTCGATTTTTAACTTTGAAAAATTATATAAAATTGATCTTAAGTCGGAATTGGATAAAACTGGACACACTAGGATCGTATTGACGATATCTTTCTATTGAATTTTAGAAATTAAGATTTTAGTTTATAATTTGTAAGCTATGAAAAATCCAAAATATCATAAAAACGCTATGGAATTTATATATATAATATATAAGACCCCAAAACACTACTTTTTACATACGAATGAATTGGGACTCGAAACCACTTCCATTGAGTTCAAAATGATGTTTCTGCATTGATAAAGTATAAACACTGATATATTTCGAGATTCGGAATTTATTTATTTATATAAGTATTTTTTAATATAATATATTTACGCCTTAAAACAGCCATTTTTCAAACGGTCTTCAAATTCAACGAAATTAGTTTTGTTGGGACCGTATCGTCAAAACAAAGCTAGGAATAATTTTTCTGTAATTTTTGGAGTCAGTATGTGGCGTTATTAATTTTTCATTGAAAACGGTCAATTTTTAGACTTTAAAAATTCATTAATAATTCATACGTACCCAGAGTTCAACGAAACCAGTTTCGTTGGATTCGTATCGTCGAGAAATAGTTATGTTCCAGTTTTCAGCAAAATTTAATTACGTATGTATTCGTACGGATTTTAAAACACTGAAAGGGACTTAAAATAATAAAATAATAGAACATATGGGTTATTAATTAAAGGGGAAATTTTTTTTAAGGACAAAAGCCCACTAAAATTTATCCATAAGGACAGCCGCCTAATATTTTATCCTAAAGGACAATACACTGGAAAAAAAAATTCGGCCGCTTCTTTCTTCTTCTCTCCTCTTGCGCATCAGTCATCACGAAATAAAAAAATCACGAAATCATGAATTGCAAAATCACGAATTTCAGAATATAACAAAAACGAAATTTGAAATCGAATTCAAACATCACGAAATTGAAATCGAATAGAAAAGCATTCGAAACAAAAATCGCGAGAAACAAAAACCCTAGAAAAAAAAATTGTCGAACAACATAAATCCATTCGAAATCACAATTGAATTGAGTAGTAAAGTTTTTCTAACGATGGAAAACACAATTGAAAAAGTCGAAATTGTTGAAACACTTTTTTCGTGATTGGAATTTTTTTTTTCGTTAATAATATTTCAGTTCGTAGGTATCATTTTTCTATTTTTTTAGTTATCATTTTTCCAGTTTTAACTTTAAAATATAACAGCAGTTTTTAGTTATCATTTTTCTATTTTTCTAGGTATCATTTTTACTGTAGTTTATGTGTTGTGTTAAAACATTATAGCAGTTTTAAGGTATCATTTTTATATTTTTTAAGGTATCATTTATAATGTAATTTCTTTGTTATGTTACACATTACTGCAGTTTGAAGGTATCATTTTTATATTTTTTAAGTTATCATTTTTACTGTAACACAACAAAAAATCACATGAAAAAACACTTAACACAGTTAAAACATTAAAACCGATACTCAAAAAAATAGAAAACTGATACCTAATAACTGATTCAATGTTTTGAAGAAAAACTAATGAAAAAATATAACAAACAAATGAATACCTACAATATTAAAAAACTGATATTCATGAACTCTGAAAATGAGAAAAACTTTAACTTAGCCGTACCAACTTATAAAACTAATAACAAAATATAACATAAAACATAACAGTTTGACTGAATAAAACATATAAAATGATACCTAAAAAATTAGGAAAATGATACCTACAAACTGCATCAATATTTTAAAGAAAAATTAATGCAAAAATTGTTTACATCACAGTTTGATTGAATAAAATGAAATACGTTCGACTGAGTGACGAAGTTGATGCAAAAAAACAGTTTCAAAATTAACACAGCAATAAAATCACATCAAAACAACACATAACACAGTTAAAACAGAAAAAATGATACCTAAAAAATTAGAAAAATGATAAGTAAATACTGATGCAATGCTTTGAAGATACAATAATGAAAAAAAATTATATCATAGTTTGATTGATTAAATTGAAATAAGTTCGGCTTCGTTTCTTAGCTGATACATCAATATAACTTCAAAATTAACACAACAACAAAATCTCATGAAAAAAACATATAACATAGTTAAAACGGTAAAAATGATAACTACGAAAATAGCAAAATGATAACTAGAAACTGCTGCTATGTTTTTAAAGTTAAAACAGGAAAAATGATAACTAAATTAATAGAAAAATGATAACTAAAAACTGCTGCTATGTTTTAAAGTTAAAAACGGGAAAAATGATAACTACAAAAATACAAAAATGATACCTACGAACTGCTGTACTGGTAAAATGAAAAAAAAACATTTCCGATCTAAAAAAATTGTTTCAACAATTTCGACTTTTTCAATTGTGATTTCCATCGTTTGTAAAATATTTTTATTCCATTCAATTCTGATTTCCATTGGGATTTTGTTGATCGACATTTTATTTTCTATTTTTTAGGGTTTCGAATGATTTTCTTCTCGATTTTGATTTTGTGAAGTTTTCCTTTTATTTCGAATTTCGATTTTAGTATTTTCTGAAATTCGTGATTTCTTGTTTTCTGATTTTGCGATTTCATGATTTAAGATGAAATCGAGAATGACGTGAGAGAGGGAGAAGTTGAAAGTAGCGGCCGACGTGAGAGAGGGAGAAGATAAAAGTAGCGGCCAAAATTATTTTTCTATGTATTGTCCTTCTGAGTAAAATTTTAGTGGGCTGTCCTTATGGATAAAAAAGGCCTTCAGTTTTGTCTTTGTAAATATTTTCCTGTTAATTAAATGGGTTATATTACCCATGGACTTAATTAAAAATTAACAACCTCTATATAATATCTCATAATCCCACCCTAACCATTTCTCTAAACCTAATTCTAGTCTCCTTCTTCATCCCTCTCATGGTGGCTCACTTCTCCACTAAAATTTCTTTGCATAAAAGTCCCTAAACTTCAATAATTTATTTCTCTCAATCAGAACAGAATTAGACCAAACCCTTTCTGGGTTTAGTTCATATCAATAAACACTACCTACCACGAAAAAATCAAGACCTATCGTCGCGCGGATTTGCCGAAATCTGAGTTTGAACACAGAAAACTGATTTTGGCGTATAACTCTCAAACCGTCGAGAATTAAACGACGACCCAGTTGAAGAAATTGTAGAGGAGACAAAGATCTACAACTTTTCTTCAGAAAGTTTTGTCTGAAAGTCGACGGAATTGCACGAAAATCGAGATGAACTGAAAAGCACCAAAACAAAAATTCCGGCTAAGCTGAAAACGTAAATCAACAAATTCCGGCGAATTTAGGAAGTTTCAGGCGAAGGGCCAAATTTGAAAGTTCTTCGTCTACGCGAGGGGAAGATGCTCACCAATTTTCAGGAGGTTTGGAGGTGTGTGGCGTCCTGTGGGGCCCACGATGTGATTTCCGTTCTTAGGCAAATCGGAGGCGGCGGCGGCGCTTGGGGCGTTGCGGCTGCTCGGGTAGGGGAAGCGAACGGCGGCGGCGGTCAGCGCCCAGGTGGGGCCCAGGTGACGTCAGCAAGCGGTCAAAGGTCTTGAGTTTTGGGTTTGACCAGAAAATTTAATTTAATTTTTATTTTAAATTCATTCAATGTTTGTAACGCAATGACTTTTACATATGAGGTCGAAATTTGACGATTTCAGATCCGCTGTGATCGTGGCGACGAGAGCTTCGCGTGGACACCAAGTTTGTCCAATTTGGAGCAAGCTGAAATTTTGGGTAAATTTTAGAATTTCGATAATTATTTAATTGTTTTGTAACTTTGAAAATTCATAACTTTTTGTAACCAACTCGAAATCGCGCGAAACAGGATTTGTTACGATCAGTGAGTCATAAGCTTCGCATAGGCACCAATTTTGTCAATTTTAGAGCATATTGGATTTTAGGCCAAAATTGGGCCCGAACCGTCAATTTAAAGTCGGCAAAGGTGAGAACTTTTATCTCACTCAAATTTCTGAATAGTAATTTATTTTTATTATTAAAATATTAATTAATTATCTGTGTTGGAATTATTGTTTGTTGGATAAAAGTTGATTTGGATGACTGTTGTGAATTGTTTGAAATTTGAAATATGTAACATGTTGTTATGACATTTATGATATTTAAAACATATTTACATTGCCATTTACAAGTTGCCTGACTTGTTTATGTTGATTGGACGATAAATTTTCACACATCGTCCAAAAGCACAATTAATAATATATTATTTGAATTTGTGTTGGTTGAAACCCCACACAGGTCTTGGGTTAATATTCTGACTACACATCGCCCTTGTGATTAGTTTAAAATGCACTTTGGCTGTTATTGAATGTTTTATCATTATTATGGAATTAATGCGATGTTTGCAATCCATATAATTAAAATTATATGGTAATGGATTGGGTCTCATTCCAATTTTGAATTAAAGGAATATTTTAATTTAATATTCAGTTAATGGAATTAATTGACGTATGAATTAGAAAGATTATATCTTTATTGTTTAAAAGTTATAATAAAAAGGATTCAATTAAAAAGATTACACCTTTACGGTCAGTATGTTAAGATAAGAAGGTTTGATTTCAAAATTTGAACATTTTGAAAAGATTATTATTATGATATAATAATAATATAGAAAGTTCAATTTTTCATTAAAAATTGAAATTTCAGTTAGGATATTCAGAAACAAAGGACCATATCGTCAATGCGAAGCTAGAAAATATTTTTCGGGAATTTTTAGAGTCCGTATGTGGCCTTGGTAAATTGAAATGTGCGTTCAAATTCAATATATAGATTTATATTTTGATTTAAACGGAAACTGATCGAAACAATCGAATCAGCGTGCGGGACATATCTCATTGTGTTCGGAATGAGGGTAATTAGCTAGGGATGATAGGCAGTGGGTCTCGTTTGGAGATCGAAATTTAAAGTTGCTTTTTGGGGAATTTAAATTAATAAAATAATTAAAAATAAGAGGGTCAAACCCTTTAACTCCACACACCCGGTCAAACACCCTCCCCATTCTTCTACCGTTCAAAGGGAATTGAATAAAAAGAAAAAGGAAAAGGGGGCGTGGGACTGCAGACAACCGCAGCAACAGCGCCGGTGTCACCGTCGCTGGTGGCGTGAGCCACCACGCACCCCCCCCCCCAATCACACGCGCATCCCTCTCCCCGTCTCCCTCCTCCCGTTCCTCTCTCTTCTTCCGACGCCCGAGCCCTAAAACCCCTAGCCCTGAAACACACCACCGTCGCCTGCTCCAAGACCGCCGCCTCCGACCTGCGCAAGCTCCTCCCCTTCTAGCGACGCGAGCATCCCTTCCTTCAATCGATTACGGTGAGTTTTTATGTTATTTTATTTAGTTTTATTAATTTAAAAACCTGATTTTTATTATATATGACACTTTAAAAATATGATTTTTTATATGAAATCGTTTAGAAATAAAAGTATGATTTTTAACGCTTTTAAAATATGATTTTTATTAATATGAAATGCGAATAAAGATTTGATCTTTATATGTATAGCGAAGTGAGAAAGGTTTAGATTTTTAATAATATGAAGATAGCGAAATGAAAATTTGGTTCTTATTTATTTGAATGGCAATAAAAATATAATTTTTATTATATAGAAAGAATTATAAAAATGTGATTTTTATAGATAAAAATACGATTTTTATAATGTTTGCATTATGATAGAGATACGATCTTTATATGGATATCATTAGGATAAAGATTCGATTTTTATGTATATGAAGTAGAAGTAAAAATATGATTTTTATTTATATAATAGCGAAGTAAAAATATGATTTTTATTTATATAATAGCGAAGTAAAAATATGATTTTTATTTATATAATAGCAAAGTAAAAAATGTGATTTTAAATATATAATCATCATAATAAAATGTAATTTTTACTGTGAACAACGCGAAAAGGATTGCGTTGGAAATTCAGTCAAATCAGAACCGTTCAAAAATATAGACTAACGGAGTGGAACCCAAAGGTGAGAACTTCTCACTTTGATTTTATTTTCTAGTTAAAATATATACTAGGATGCAGACGGTGCTTAGCAGCACCCGACACCCGTCGTCCACAGACCATGGACGACTTGTTTGTTTAATTGATTTTGTTGTGAAAGTTGATTGTGTGATGTAGAATGGAATAAAATATTTTATAGTTGAAAATATAATTTTTAACGTGTCTATGAATAAAATAAATATTTATAAACAAGTCGGACGATCTATTTATGTACACTGATTTGACTGATATTGATTGGGACGATAAATTTTACACATCGCCCAACTGCACAAATAAAATTCATTATTTGTTGATTGAAACCCCACACGGGTAGTGGGATGATATATGGCATACACTAGTCCCAATAATTAGCTGTATGTCAATCGATTGGTTGACAGACTGTTATAAGCGTTGAATATTTATATTTAATGCTTATGCATTGTAGAATGCACTTGGATGATGGTTGACTGTGTTTGATTATTGTTGTGTACATATGTGTATGAAATCCATATAAATCAAATTATATGGTAATAGACTGTGTCTGATTCCAATTCAGAAAGAATGAACATTTTAAAATAACGAATATTTTAAAATGATGAATATTTTAAAATAATATTCGGTAAAAGATCAAAATCTGATTTTGATGTCTGATTTGGGATGGAAACGAAAATATTTAAATATATTGAGCCGTGTTGATTAGATTAATGCCATTTTGACGTGATCGATATTTATATCGATTTTATTCATTTTTATAATGAATATTGAAAAGGAAATGATTTCAAAATATAATGTTTTGAAAGTACTATCATTTATATATCGATGATATGGAATATTCAATTTTGATTTGAAATTGAATATGAAGTTGAAATCGTTTTGAAAATGAATTTAAAACGATTTATAAAATACGTTTTAAATGGAAATCTATGAAATATATATTATATATTATATATAATATAATGGCCTGAATAGAACGCGCCACGCTGCGGCAGTTCGCGAATTTCGACCATTGACTTCAAATGGACATTACGGGAGATCCGACCGTCGGATTCTCCTAAAACCGGAACCGTTGGGTTCGTATCAAAAAGAGCTTTCTAACGAATATGAGAGATTTGAAATCTAATGGTTGGATTTGGAATTATGTCCAAATCAAATTTGGAAAAGGTCGTTGTAAGTGCAATTCGAGGGCCGTTTATGGAAATCGACTGTACGGGCCTTGATAAAATTATTAAAAATATCAATATTTTGTGTAAAATCATAATAAATGATTTGGAAAGAATTGGGATGAAAAATTCCATATTTGAAAGGATAAAAATATATTTTTTATCAAAATGAACTAGTTATGAACTAGAATTATAATCCAATATTTTTAAATAATTAAATTGGATTTGAAATGGTTTTAAAAATAACCAGAATTTCTAATATATGAATGGGAATAGATCGAAATCGAAATTATCTTTGGAATATTTCGATATTGGGTTTCGTGATTATATGGATATTGTGGAGGAATTTGGAAGCTATATATATATATATCGTTATTCCAATACGATATTTGTTGGTTTCAGAATTCGACATTGAATATAAGCCGATATATTTTCTATTCAGAGCCTTTATTTTATGTCGAATTGGATTTTGGGTTTGTCGTGAATGGTATCTTTAATAATACTGTTCTTAAACCCAATGGAGTTAAGAAAATTAGAAAGTGACTGGAGATTAGTTAAGTTGAATGGTTTCCTGGGTATTGATCTGATGTTGGTTTCGGCCTTCGGGGTTAATACTTAGAGAATTGTTCTCTTACTAATTTACGGTTAGAGACTGATGTGATTTTGGGTTTGTTGAGAACGGTTTTTTTAATGACATTCGTTCTTTAACCTGCTTTACTGTGAAATGTGATTTAGAATTTATAAATCTTTTTATTAAGATTTAACGGGAATTTACCAAAGTAAAGTTTTCCAATTTGATATATTAAATTGGAATTGAATGGAATTCGGTTGATAATAATCGAAGTGAACTTCTATGGAGGAAGACTGTTAATACATATGGAATTTAAAAGGCTTTGCCGTTATTCCATTTATATTATTGGTTGGATACGGAAATTAATATCTGTAATGACCACGAATTTTGGGGCAAATTTAAAATTTTTATTTTAGTTAATTTATTGGATTTTGAGTATTTAAAATAATTTATTTTAAGTAATAACGATGAAACATTTTTTTAAATCAAAGTTAGAACGATTAATTTATATTAATTATATTTCGAGCCTGAAATGGCGCGGTAATTTCAAATTTCGATTTTGAACTTTGAAAAATTATATAAAATTGATCTTAAGTCGGAATTGGATAAAACTAGACATGCTAGGATCGTATTGACGATATCTTTCTAATGAATTTTAGAAATTAAGATTTCAGTTTATAATTTGTAAGCTATGACAAATCCAAAATCTCAGAAAAACGTTATAGAATTTATATATATAATATATAAGACCCCAAAACACTACTTTTTACATACGAATGAATTGGGACTCGAAACCACTTCCATTGAGTTCAAAATGATGTTTCTGCATTGAAAAAGTATAAACACCGATATATTTCAAGATTCGAAATTTATTTATTTATTTAAGTATTTTTTAATATAATATATTTACGCCTTAAAAATAGTCATTTTTCAAACGGTCTTCAAATTCGATGAAATTATTATTATTGGGACCGTATCGTTAAAACAAAGCTAGTAATAATTTTTCTGTAATTTTTGGAGTCAGTTTGTGGCGTTATAAATTTTTCATTGAAAACGGTCAATTTTTAGACTTTAAAAATTCATACAGACCCAGAATTCAACGAAACCAGTTTCTTTGGATTCGTATTGTCGAGAAATAGTTATGTTCCATTTTTCAGCAAAATTTAATAACGTATGTATTCGTACGGATTTTAAAACACTAAAAGGGACTTAAAATAATAGAACATATGGGTTATTAATTTAATGAGTTATATTACACATGGACTTAATTAAAAATTAACAACCTCTATATAATATCTCATAATCCCACCCTAACCATTTCTCTAAACCTAATTCTAGTCTCCTTCTTCTTCTCTCTCATGGCGGCTCACTTCTCCACCAAAATTTCTTTGCATAAAGACCCTAAAACTTCATTAATTTATTTCTCTCAATCAGAACAGAATTAGACGAAACCTTTTCTGAGTTTTGTTCATATCAATAAACAATACCTACCACGAAAAATTCAAGACCTATCGTTGCATGGATTCGCCGGAATCTGAGTTTGAACACAGAAAACTGATTTTGGCGTATAACTCTCAAACCGTCGAGAATTAGACGACGGTCCAGTTGAAGAAATTGTAGAGGAGACAATGATCTACAACTTTGCTTCAGAAAAGTTTTGTCTAAAAGTCGACGGAATTGCACGAAAATCGAGATGAACTGAAAAGCACCAAAACAGAAATTCCGGCGAAGCTGAAAATGTAAATCAACAAATTCCGGCGAATCTAGGAAGTTTCAGCGAAGGACCAAACATGAAAGTTCTTCGTCTACGCGAGGGGAAGATACTCACCAATTTTCAGGAGGTTTGGAGGTGTGTGGCGTCCTGTGGGGCCCACGACGTGATTTCCGTTCTCAGGCAAATCGGCGGCGGTCGGAGGCGATCCAGGCGGCGGCGCTTGGGGCATGGCGGCGGCTCGGGTAGGGGAAGCAAACGACGGCGGCGGTCGGCGCCCAGGTGGGCCCAGGTGACGTCAACAAGCGATCAAAGGTCTTGAGCTTTGGGTTTAACCAGAAAATTTAATTTAATTTTTTTTAAATTCATTCAATGTTTGTAATGCAATAACTTTTACATAGAGGCCGAAATTTGACGATTTCAGATCCGCTGCGATCGTGGCGACGAGAGCTTCGCATGGACACCAAGTTTGTCCAATTTGGAGCAAGCTGAAATTTTGGGTAAATTTGATAATTATTTAATTGCTTTGTAACTTCGAAAATTCATAACTTTTTGTAACGAACTCGAAATCGCGCAAAATAGGATTTGTTACGATCAGTGAGTCATAAGCTTCGCATAGGCACCAATTTTGTCAATTTTAGAGTATATTGGATTTTGGGCCAAAATTGGGCCCGAACCGTCAATTTAAAGCCGGCAAAGGTGAGAACTTTTATCTCACTCAAATTTCTGAATAGTTATTTATTTTTATTATTAAAACATTAATTAATTATCTGTGTTGGAATTATTGTTTGTTGGATAAAAGTTGATATGGATGACTGTTGTGAATTGTTTGAAATTTCAAATATGTAACATGTTGTTATGACATTTATGATATTTAAAACATGTTTACACTGTCATTTACAAGTTGCCTGACTTGTTCATTTTGATTGGACGATAAATTTTCACACATCGTCCAAAAGTACAATTAATAATATATTATTTGAATTTGTGTTGGTTGAAACTCCACACGGGTCTTGAGTTGATATTCTGACTACACTTCGCCCTTGTGATTAGTTTAAAATGCACTTTGGTTGTTATTGAATGTTTTATCATTATTATGGAATTAATGCGATGTTTGCAATCCATATAATTAAAATTATATGGTAATGGATTGGGTTTCATTCCAATTTTGAATTAAAGGAATATTTTAATTTAATATTCAGTTAATGGAATTAATTGACGTATGAATTAGAAAGATTATATCTTTATTGTTTAAAAGTTACATTAAAAAGGATTCAGTTAAAAAGATTACATCTTTAAGGTCAGTATGTTAAGATAAGAAGGTTTGATTTCAAAATTTGAACATTTTGAAAAGATTATTATTATGATATAATAATAATATATAAAGTTCAATTTTTCATTAAAAATTGAAATGTCAGTTAGGATATTCGAAAACAAAGGGTTTTATAAAATTAGTAACAATTTAATGTAAAGATCATATTATTTCTTAGAAGAACATTTTAAAATAATATTTTTAGTGAATTAATTATAATTATTAATTATAATTGTACTTGGGCACGCGGTTAGGTTAAAGTCTGCCCGGACCCGCTCGGCATGTCCAGCAGCCACAAATGTTGAACCTAATGTGAGGGGTCCAAGTGCGCAAATATGAAACTGGCCATGACACGAGGTTAAGCCCAACTTGTGGGATAAGTCTGCCCGGAACCAATCGGCATATCCAGCATCCACAAGTCACAGGCTTAATGTGGGAGGTCTGGCCCAATATAAAATATAAATGAATAAGATAATGAATTAGGCTATTTAATCTGTTTTAAATAGCAATGCCATTTTAACCCGAACATGTTTATCGATTTATTTTATCCATTTTATAATGAATATTAAAAGAGCTAATTTCAAACTTAATATTTTGGAAATAATATTATTTTAATATGATAATAGATAGAATATTCATTTTGGAAATAAAAGTTGGAATCGTTTTATAAATGAATTTATAAACACTTTAGAATATGTTTAGAAAGGAAATCGACGAAATATATATATTATATATTTATAATGGTTTGAATAGAACGTTTCGCGCAGCGACTATTCGCGAATTTCTACCATTAACTTTGAATTGGCGTAACGAGAGATCCGACCGTCGGATTCTCCTAAAACCGGAACCGTTGGGTTCATATCGAAAAGAGCTTTCCAATGAATATAAGAGATTTGAAATCTAACGGTTAGATTTGGAGATATGTCCAAATCAATTTCAGAAAAGGTCGTTGTAAGTGCAGTTCGGTGGCCGTTATTGGAAACCGATTGTACGAGCAATAATAGAATTATCAAAAATATGGAAAATTATGTAAAATCATAATAAATGATCCAAAAGGGTTTTTGATGAAAAATTCCAAGTTTATAAAGATAAAGGATATCTTTATCAGAATTAGTGATTTATTTATTTAATAAATTAATTAAAATAAATAAACGGATTTTAAATGGTTTTAATAAAACCAAGATTTTCCAATACATATATTGGAATGGATTTGAATGGAAATAATCTACGGATTATTTCAGTATTGGATTCTGTGATTATACAGATATTATTGTGGGAATTGGGAAGATATTAATATCGTTATTCCCCATTTGGTATATGTTAGTTTTCAGAATTTGATATTGAACATAAATCGATATTCAAAGCATGATATTTAATATCTGATTAGAATTCGGCTTTGTCGTGAGTAGTTTCTTAAATAACACTGTTCTTAAACCCATTTGAGAAAGAATAAATCTTTTAATTAAGATTTAAATAAGATTTCCAATTATTAAACATAATTGAAAATTAAGTGAAACTGACTTTTGGGTTGATTGTAAACAATGTTTTTAAGTGACATTAGTTCTTAAAACCCGATTGACAGTGAAATTTAGATTGGCAATTGATAAATCTTTAAATTAAGATTTGACGAAATATTCTAAAGAGAAGTTTTCAATTTAGTATATTAAATTGGAATATGATTTTGGGTTTATTATGAACGATGTTTTTAAGCAACATTTGTTCTTTAACCCAGTTAAAGGCAAGATTATTTCTTGAAAGTTAAGTAATCATTAAATAATTATTCTTGAAGATTAAAACTAAATGTAGTTTTAATAAATTGTTAATTGGATTGAATGAGGATAAAAGTAATTAAATTTTCTTAATTCAAGGAACAAACGATAATGGAGTACCACCAGTTTTACTCCAAGCGATAGTTAAATCTTTAATTAGATTTGAACGATAAAACGGTAATTAAGTTTACCGTAACACATTGTGTGTTAAATATGAGGTACCACCAGTTTTACTCCATGAGTTGTATAGGGTGGGAATGGGATATTAATAAATGATTACTTCGGTAAGGTGTTAATCCCAACTAGTTGAATAAACCTTAATTTGGTTCAAATTAAAATCAAAGAATATTCTTGATTGGAATGAGGCGTTGGTTGTGTTTTAAAGCACATGATTTTAAATTGCGCAAATTATTCAGAAAGACCGGGTTTAACCCATTCTGAATAATTCATACGACGATTGAAGATCGATGATGAAGACGGTTATTAAAGACCGGGAAATTTCCATATCGAATGGATGATCATTGATATCTTGATTGGACCGTACACCCAAGATGAGGGAAAATTTGGTGATCATTCAGACGTATTTGGAGATCTACCGGATATAGTTTCGTTCAGACCCAGAACGGACTTGTAAATGGATGGTATGTCTGACGTTGTATTCTGTTATGCTGTATTCATTGATCTCTGCTAAATATGTATCTATTTGGTGTCGGAGAATTTATTCTCTTGTTTAACACCCTTCTCTGAGACGTACGAGCTTAGAGGTTATATATTGGCAGAAATCAATGGTATGGTATGGACTGACAATGTGGCATGCTAAGATGCAAATGATCAAGACTTTTGTTGAAAAGCAGAGCCTTATGGTTGATTATCAAAGCATAGCTTTAATTAGCATAGCTTTGTGTATAGCGTTACTTCGCGAGCCTCACACCTCAGTATGAACCAGAAACGGGAGAGGACAGCAGGGAGGGCATTGCGTTTCTTTCTAGCTAGGAGTGGTGTCAGCGTTTTGCAAGCCCTGACATTTTACTCATGTGGATGTTGCTTATTATTACTTGATGGATAGAGAGGCGCCTCGGATATATCCGGCTACTGCGGGAGCCGATGGAGTCATTTGGCTCCTTTACGCCCCATAGGGCGGGGAAACGCATGCTTAGGAATTATGAATTCACTTAGTGTGGACCGGCTATGCATGTTACCTAGGTACAGTTGCGGCTGAAGCCTGAGGCACGGGCTAGAGTGTCTCGAAATGGAAGGATTGCGCCTTGCCTTGGTTCATAGATGGAAATCCAACTTCCAATACGATATTTCGGTTTTGATTATAGAGCTAGTATGGCGACATGATATATGGTACCCATGCCGCCTATGATTGATACATTTATATTCGAAGTTGATTTCTTCACTTATAGTAATAATAAAAGATGAAATTTCGCATATCAAGCATATTTGGCTATTATAAGGGAAAACTCTATCCTCCGGCTTGCGTTGCATTGTGTGATGGGACCTGAGTCTTATAATAGCTTCATTTTTACAAAAAGCATTGCGTTGTTTATTCCATACACTTCTTGGGGGTAAACCCGTTCTGCCTTAACGGCGTGGTCCCTTGAATTACCAAACTTTAAAATCAATACAAAATAACTATTTTTGAGTTTTCATACCAGCCTCATGACTGACCTAGAGTTTATTGTTTTAACCTAAACTCTGGGTGCCCATATTTTTCACACGGGCAGCTAGTAGTTTTGGTTTTGCAGATATTATATTCACAGGATCGTGGTCTACAGCTGAAGCGATATTCGGAAGGCTCTGTATCCGTGTATTTCTTTCAGTTGTGTTTTGTATTATTTTTCCGCTGCTATTTAAATGTAATTTAAACTCTGATATTGTATTTCCAATGTATATTATTCATTCATACTCTGGAATATTCTTGTACTCTGATGTAATTGTTGTAACAACAATAAAATGTTCTTCTGTTTATGTTCTGATGTGTGTTGTTCTCAAAACATTCCGAGCTTTCCTTTACTGGGTAGTTTGGGTCGTTTCATTTGGTATCAGATTGAGGTTTATAGAGCTCGAGGACAAGACACATTAGAACCGAACGAAAGAATTCATCAGAGATTGGATCAGTAATGTCCAATAAGAATGACTCGTTAGAGATGGGATCAGTAGTATCCTAGAACGAGTGTAAGGAGTATAATTTTCTTTAAAATTTAATTAAAAACAAATATAACTTTGAAAATTTTATCTTAATATACGTATTTGAGTATATTATTTTATTTTAGTTGGGACAATCGAGTGTATAAAGATTCTGAATATACGAGTAATTAACGGATATTTGAAGTTTTAATATACTGGATGGATATAGAATCACACTCTAGTCGGCCGGAGATGATTCTGATGATTGAGGCCTCATCATCAGTATTTCTGTTCGAGTATTCGAAAGTGGTATATCTATATATTCCCATTGACTGGTGTGAGAACCAAAACTAGATAGGGTTCATTGCAGTGATTTGCACTAAAAATATGATTTTTTTTTTATTATTATATATAAAAATTATATGTTTGAAAAGATACTCACCTAATTGATTGCTAGTTGTGATGGTTGATAATTAGTTTAACTAATTAAAATATTGGAATGATAAATTTAGCTGAATCGAATTTAATATTCAATGAGTTGAAAATTTATTAGACATGAAAGTTGAGTGATTAGTAGAACAACTTACAGCTTTGTTCCTTTTCGAGGACAAAAAGGTTTTAAGTGGGGGAGATTGTAACGACCCGGAATTTTGGGGCAAATTTAAAATTTTTATTTTAGTTAATTTATTGGATTTTGTATATTTAAAATAATTTGTTTTAAGTAATAACGACGAAAAATTTATTTAAATCAAAGTTAGAACGATTAATTTATATTAATTATATTTCGAGCCTGAAATGGCGCGGTAATTTCAAATTTCGATTTTTAACTTTGATAAATTATATAAAATTGATCTTAAGTCGGAATTAGATAAAACTGGACACGCTATGTAATAACCCGGAAATCCGAGCCAATTTAAATTTTTTATTTTGGCAACTTTAGCGAATTTTGAATATTTAAAATGATTATTTTAAATAATAACGACGAGAAATTTATTTTGAATAGAATTCGAACGTATATATTTATATAGATCGTCGTTAGAATACAAATATTTATTTTAAATTATAAAAGGAATTGAAAATGGCGTGGTAGTTCGATAATTCGATTTCAAAATTCAAGTGAATGTACCAGGTGCAAAATAAACCGGATTTTAGTGAAACCAAAAATATTTGAATCTAATTGAGAATATCTTTCTAAAGAATCCGAAAAATCAAAATTTCATAGCGGGGATCAAAAGTTATGTCCAGTTGAAATTTCAGAATAGTCGCTATGGAATTTCGGCCCTTAAAAATGGAAATTTTGCAAACGACCTCGGATTTCAACGAAACCACTTTTGTTGGATCCGTGATGTCTAGTTATTGTTAGGTTTCAAATTTCATAATTTTTCGAATCAATATGTGAGCGTAGCTAAGGAAAACGCGTTTGACCAGTTTTAGTTGATTTTAATCGACTAGAAATGGCCATTTTTCAAACGGTCTCAGAACTTGACAAAACTAGTTTTGTTAGGACCGTATCGTCAATACAAAGCTAGAAAATATTTTTCGGGAATTTTCTTGTTAGTATGTGGCCCCAGTAAATTGAAATGCGCGTTCAAATTCAATATATAGAGTTATATGTTGATTTTGATGGAAACTGATCGAAACGATCGAATCAACCTATGATACATATCCCATTGTGTTCGGAATGGGGGTAATTAGCTATGGACGACAGTCGTTGGGTCTCGTTTGGAGGTTGAATGAAAAGTCAACTTTAAAGGAAAAATAAATTAAATTAAATAATTAAATTATATATTAATAAACACTCCCTCACCCCTCTCTCTCCACTCACGTTCATTCTCAGATAAAAAAGAAAAAGAAAACCCTCACCGCCCAAATCGACCGCGCTCCCTCCTTTCTCTCTCGTCGCCTTTACCTCCGCCCATCGCCGGCCGGTGCCAGACCTCCGCCCCCTCCTCCGGCGCTCTGTCCCCTTCTCCTCTCTTCCATCCTTCAAATATCTGAATACCCTACCCCCATCCCCAAATTCCACCGCCGACAGCCAAGGGGGCCCCACTACCACCAGCGCGACCTCTCCTCCCCACCAGCGCACCTCGAACGCCATTCCCCACCTCCAACCTCCTTGTAAGTTCTTATATTTTTATTTGTTTAAACATTAAGTATATGATTTTAACGTATTAAAAATCTGATTTTTATTTGTTTTAAAGTTAGGATTTTTAACATTTTAGAGTTTAGATTTTTATTATGTATAACGATGAGAAGAAACGATTTATGTTTCTATAAAGGAGTGGTTTTTGCTTATGGAAAGATTATATTTTTATCACATGAAGATTAGAATTTAATTAGGCAAAGATACGATTTTTGTTCGCATAAAAATCTGATTTTTATTCGCATAAAAATCTGATTTTTATTCGGTTGACAATATGATTTTTATATGATATGGTATATGTATGAAAACGATGTAAAGGATGAGATTTTTAAACTATAAAAGGTTAGATTTTTATATAGTTAATCGAATAGAAAAGGTCGGATTTTTATATATTGAATAGCAAAGTAAAAATTCGATTTTTATATATTGAATAGCAAAGTAAAAATTCGATTTTTATATATTGAATAGCAAAGTAAAAATTCGATTTTTATATATTGAATAGCAAAGTAAAAATTCGATTTTTATATATTGAATAACAAAGTAAAAATTCGATTTTTATATATTGAATAGCAAAGTAAAAATTCGATTTTTATATATTGAATAGCAAAGTAAAAATTCGATTTTTATATATTGAATAGCGAAGTAAAAATTCGATTTTTATATAGGTAGTGAATACGAATGACGAAAGTGATGAAAGAAGAAACGGCGGAGGATTTCTACTTATGAAGAGTCATGGCGTTTGGATTAGCTAGTCGGTGAGAACTTCTCACCTTTAATTTATTTTTCTAGTTATAAATATATACTAGGATGCAGACGGTGTTTAGTAGCACCCGACACCCGTCGTCCACAGACCATGGACGGCTTGTATGCTTGGTTGTTTGATTTTGATGTGTAGTTGATTGTGTGATGTGATGTGAAATGAAATAAAATATTTATATAGTTAAAAATATTTTATAGTTAAAAATAGAATTTTTAACGTGTATATGAAATGAAATAAATTAATATAAACAAATCGAACGATTTGTTTATATACACACATTTGACTGATATTGATTGGGACGATAAATTTTACACATCGCCCAACTGCACAAATAAAATCTGTGTTTGATTGTTTGAAACCCCACACGGGTATTGGGATGATATTTGGCGTACACTAATCCCAATTATTTAGCTGTATGTCGATCGATTGGTCGACAGACTGTGTAAGCATTTATTATTTATATTTAATGTTTATGCAGTTGTGTGGTGCACTCTGGATGATGTTTGATTATTTATCGTTGTTATTATTTACATGTGTTGTAGAAAATCCATATAATTAACATTATATGGTAATTGATTGGGCCTCATTCCAGTTTTGAAATAGAAATATTTGAAAAGAAATATTTGAAATAGAATATTTGAAAATAGAACTATATGAAGCCGTGTTGATTAGATTGACACCATTTTGACGCGAACGATATTTTTATCGATTTTATTCATTTTTCAATGAATATCGAAAGTGATTTCAAAATCTGATATTTTGAAAAGAATTAGAATTCGAATTGAAATTGAATAGAAATGAATTCGAATTGAAATTGAATAGAAATGAATTCGAATTGAAATTGAATAGAAATGAATTCGAATTGAAATTGAATAGAAATGAATTCGAATTGAAATTGAATAGAATTGAAGACGAACTGAAATTGAATTAAAAATCGATTTGAATTGAAATCAATTTGAAAAGAATTTAAATCGAATTTATAAGGAAAAATTCAATTTTGATTCGAATTTGAAAAGAAGTTGAAATCGTTTTGAAAACGAATTTAAAACGATTTATATAATACATTTTAAAAGGAAATCGACGAAGTATATATTATATATTATATATATATAATATAATGGCCTGAATAGAACGCGTCGCGCTGCGGCAGTTCGTGAATTTCGACCATTGACTTCGAATGGATATTGCGGGAGATCCGACCATCGGATTCTCCTAAAACCGGAACCGTTGGGTTCGTATCGAAAAGAGCTTTCTAACGAATATTAGAAATTTGAAATATAACGGTTGGATTTGGAATTATGTCCAAATCAAATTTGGAAAAGGTCGATGTAAGTGCAGTTCGATGGCCGTTGATGGAAATCGACTGTACGGGCCTTGATAAAATTATTAAAAATATCAATAATTTGTGTAAAATCATAAGAAATGATTTGTGAAGAATTGGGATGAAAAACTCCATATTTGAAATGATAAAAATAAATTTTTATCGAAATGAACTAGTTTTGAACTAGAATTATAATTTTATTTATTTCTAAAAATAAATAAATTGGATTTGAAATGGTTTTGAAAGTAACCAGAATTTCCAATAATTGAATTGGAATGGATTTGAATCGAAATTTTCTTTGGAATATTTCGATGTTGGATTTCGTGATTATACAGATATTGTTATGGAAATTTGAAAGATATATTTATATCGTTATTTCCAATACGATATTTGTTGGTCGTAGAATTTGATATTGAATATAAGCCGATATATTTTCTATTCAGAGCCTTGTATTTAATATCAAATGTGATTTGGGTTTGTCGTGAATGGTGTCTTCATTAACACTGTTCTTAAGCCCAGTGGAGGAAAAGATTAAATCTTTTTATTTAGATTTAATGAAGTGTACCAATTAAATAATATTTAATTGGAATTGAATTGGTATTGATTTTTGGGTTTATCGTGAACAGTGTTTTAAATAACACTTGTTCTTTAACCCGATAATTAATGGAATGTGATTTTGGGTTTATCGTGAACCGTGTTTTAAATGACACTGATTCTTTAACCCAGTTAAAGATTAAAACTAAGTGGAGTTTTAATGAATCTTTAATTAGATTGAAAAGATCGAGAAGGGAGTATCACCAGTTTTGCTCCAGGCGATAGTTAAATCTTTAATTAGATTTGAACGTGAAATGGTAATTGAATTTACCGATAACACTGTGGTGTTAGATATGAAGTATGACCAGTTTTACTTCATGGGATGAATAGGTGGGGATTGGGAAATAAAATAAATGATTACTCCGGTGTGGTTCGCTAATCCCGACTAGTTTGAATTGATATTCAAAGAAGATTAAAGAATAAATTTAAAGAATTTATCTTTGATAAAATTAATGGGAACCTTTCCCAAAGTATAAGAATATTTGAACAAAAGAATATTCTGAATTGGAATGAGGCGTATGTTGTGTTTGTGTAACACTTGTTTATTATATACGCGAGTTATTCAGAAAGACCGGGTTTATCCCATTCTGAATAACTGATTCGACATGGTGTCGAAGATGAAGACGGTGGTCAAAGACCGGAGGTCTTCACGTCGTTTGGGTGATTACTGATGATCTTGATTGGGTCGTACACCCAAGAGGAGGGAATCAGTTAGTGGTCGTCCAGACGTACTTGGAGATCGATAGATATGCGGGGTACTAGGTGCCTCCGGTTTCGTTCAGACCCAGAACGTACTTGTAAATGGACTGTGTGTCTGACATTGGAGATCATTCCGTGTGATTGATGGATATCGGTTGCATGGAGTGGTTTGCCTGTGTGGCATGCTAAGATGCAAATGATCAAGGCTTTTGTTGAAAAGCAAAGTCTTGTGGTTGATGATCAAAGCACGGCCTTTGTGGCGTAGCTTTGTGCAGCGTAGATACGCGAGCCTCACACCCCGGTGTGAACCAAAAACGGGAGACGGACCTCAGGGAGGACATGCATTTTCTTCTAGCTAGGACTGGCATCAGTGCTTGAACTGGCTGACGAGTTTGACTCATGTGGTTGTTGGAATTGGAGGCGCCTCGGATATATCGGTCGATCCGAGACCGATAGAGTAGTCATTCGTTGGCTTACTCACGCCCCAAAGGGCGGGGAAACGCAGTGTCCAGGAATTTTAATCCACATCGGTGGACCGGCCCTGACGATCTAAAGGCTTGACTGAGTACTTGACTGAGGGGCGGGCTAGAGCGTCTCGAATTCGGTAGAGGACTATCTTTTGCCTCGGTTCATAGATGGAAATCCAATTTCCAAATACGTGACTTGGCGGTTTTGATTGTAGAGCCTAGTATTGGCGACATAGTAGCATGGGATGCTATGCCGTCTATGATTGGTACTTATGATTTGAAATTGTTTTAACACTATACACTTATAGTATCAAATGATTTGTTTTAACGTATCAAGCATGCTTTGGCTATTATAAGGTAAAACCCTATCCCCCGGCTTGCGTTGCATTGTGTGATAGGACCTGGGTCTTATAATAGCTTCATTTTTCTTTAGTCAGCATTGCGCTGTTTGTTTTATGCACTGGTATTCTTGGGAGGAAACCCGTTCCGTGTTATACGGCGTGGTCCCTTGATTTACCTAACTTTAAAATAAAGATTAATAATTGTTTTAGTTCTCACACTAGTCCCATGACTGACCTGGAGTTTATTATTTTAACCTAAACTCTGGGTACCCTTATTTTGACACGGGCAGCTAGTAGTTTTGGTTTTGCAGATTTATATTCACAGGATCCTGGTTTACAGCTGGAACGATATCCGGAAAGCTTTGTATCCGTATATCTCCTTCAGTTGTGTTTTGTATTATTTTCCGCTGCTATGTAATGTATTGTAATCTCTGATATTTTCTGTGTAATATTTATTCATTTATACTCTGTATATTTGTGTATTCTGATGAATTGTTGTAATAAACAATGAAATGTTCTTCCGTCTGCGTTCTAATTTGTCGTGTTCTCAAAACAATCAGGCGTTTCGAACGGTCTGGGTCAGTTTAGCGACTGATTTGGATCGAGCGGAATTCCCGGTCGTTACAGCTTGGTATCAGAGCTTTGGTTTGCCAAGCTCGAGAACAAGACACGTTAGAACCATACGAAATAATTCATCAGAAATTGGATTAGTAATATCCAACGGGAATGACTCGTTAGAGATCGGATCAGCAGTATCCTAGAACGGGTGTGAAGGGTATATTTTGGAAAAAAATGAAAACAATTTTTGTTTTGAAAATTTAAATCAATTATTCGTATTTGATTATTTATTTATGTTGAATTTGGACAATCCAGTATATATAGATTTTGCATATACGTCTGATCCACGTGTATTCGAAGTTTTAATATACTGGATAGATATAAAGTCACACTCTAGTCGCCCGGAGGTGATTCTTTTGATGACTACGTAGCATCAACAGTTTGTGTTCGAGTTTCGAAGGTGTGATGTTTATATATTTCCAATTGACTGGTGTGAGAACCAAAATTAGATAGGGCCTATTGTTGTGATTTGGCATCAAAAATGTGATTTTTGACTATATATCAAAGTTATGAATTTGAAATGATAATCAACAAATTGATTGCTGGTTGTATTGTTCGATTATTGTTGGAATTAATTAAATGTTGAACCGTTTAGCCAAATTGAATCAAATAGTGAATTGTATTGAAAATTTGTCGCATTTGCATGCATATACATGTACTTACATTGAACAGGTCATAGCAAGGAGGCTAGAGAAGAGGAATAAAATTGTTTGCCCGACAAATAGGTACATGTTTATTGTATTTCTTGAGTTTTGGGTGATTTTGTGAGCCGATTGGCTAGCCGCTTGGCTTTTTCTTTTTCTTTTGGATTGAAGAAGGCCATGGGAGGCTATATGAAATATCCCGAAGTCCCCGGTGCAGGGGAGGTTATGGCGAAATTTTTCGAAAATTTAGGGTGTTAGCCAAATTTTTGAAAAATTTGAAAAGTTCTTAGAAACTGAAAAGTTGTAGAACTTAAGCCGTAGTGAAAATATGGAAAGTTGAGTTGATTAGTTAAACAACTTTCGGCTTCGTTCCTTTTCGGGGACGAAAAGTTTTAAGTGGGGGAGATTGTAATAACCCGGAAATCCGAGCCAATTTAAAATTTTTATTTTGGCAACTTTAGCGAATTTTGAATATTTAAAATGATTATTTTAAATAATAACGACGAGAAATTTATTTTGAATAGAATTCGAACGTATATATTTATATAGATCGTCGTTAGAATACAAATATTTATTTTAAATTATAAAAGGAATTGAAAATGGCGCGATAGTTCGATAATTCGATTTCAAAATTCAAGTGAATGTACCGGGTGCAAAATAAACCGGATTTTAGTGAAACCAAAAATATTTGAATCTAATTGAGAATATCTTTCTAACGAATCCGAAAAATCAAAATTTCATAGCAGGGATCAAAAGTTATGTCCAGTTGAAATTTCAGAATAGTCGCTATGGAATTTCGGCCCTTAAAAATGGAAATTTTGCAAATGACCTCGGATTTCGACGAAACCACTTTTGTTGGATCCGTGATGTCTATTTATTGTTAGGTTTCAAATTTCATAATTTTTCGAATCAATATGTGAGCGTAGCTAAGGAAAACGCGTTTGACCAGTTTCAGTTGATTTTAGTCGACTGGAAAATGGCCATTTTTCAAACGGTCTCAGAACTTGACGAAACTAGTTTTGTTAGGACCGTATCGTCAATACGAAGCTAGAAAATATTTTTCGGGAATTTTTCTTGTTAGTATGTGGCCCCAGTAAATTGAAATGCGCGTTCAAATTCAATATATAGAGTTATATGTTGATTTTGATGGAAACTGATCGAAACGATCGAATCGGCCTATGATACATATACTATTGTGTTCGGAATGGGGGTAATTAGCTATGGACGACAGTCGTTGGGTCTCGTTTGGAGGTTGAATGAAAAGTCAACTTTAAAGGAGAAATAAATTAAATTAAATAATTAAATTATATATTAATAAACACTCCCTCACCCCTCTCTCTCCACTTACGTTCATTCTCAGATAAAAAAAAAGAAAAAAACCCTCACCGCCCAAATCGATCGTGCTCCCTCCTTTCTCTCTCGTCGCCTTCACCTCCGCCCATCGCCGGCCGGTGCCAGACCTCCGCCCCCCTCCTCCGGCGCTCTGTCCCCTTCTCCTCTCTTCCATCCTTCAAATATCTGAATACCCTACCCCCCATCCCCAAATTCCACCGCCGACAGCCAAGGGGGCCCCACCACCACCAGCGCGACCTCTCCTCCCCACCAGCGCACCTCGAACGCCATTCCCCCCTCCAACCTCCTTGTAAGTTCTTATATTTTTATTTTTATTTGTTTAAACATTAAGTATATGATTTTAATGTATTAAAAACCTGATTTTTATTTGTTTTAAAGTTAGGATTTTTAACATTTTAGAGTTTAGATTTTTATTATGTATAACGATGAGAAGAAACGATTTATGTTTCTATAAAGGAGTGGTTTTTGCTTATGGAAAGATTATATTTTTATCACATGAAGATTAGATTTTAATTAGGCAAAGATACGATTTTTGTTCGCATAAAAATCTGATTTTTATTTGGTTGACAATATGATTTTTATATGATATGGTATATGTATGAAAACGATGTAAAGGATGAGATTTTTAAACTATAAAAGGTTAGATTTTTATATAGTTGATCGAATAGAAAAGGTCGGATTTTTATATATTGAATAGCAAAGTAAAAATTCGATTTTTATATATTGAATAGCAAAGTAAAAATTCGATTTTTATATATTGAATAGCAAAGTAAAAATTCGATTTTTATATATTGAATAACAAGGTAAAAATTCGATTTTTATATATTGAATAGTAAAGTAAAAATTCGATTTTTATATACTGAATAGCAAAGTAAAAATTTGATTTTTATATATTGAATAGCGAAGTAAAAATTCGATTTTTATATAGGTAGTGAATACGAATGACGAAAGTGATGAAAGAAGAAATGGCGGAGGATTTCTACTTATGAAGAGTCGTGGCGTTTGGATTAGCTAGTCGGTGAGAACTTCTCACCTTTAATTTATTTTTCTAGTTATAAATATATACTAGGATGCAGACGGTGTTTAGTAGCACCCGACACCCGTCGTCCACAGACCATGGACGGCTTGTATGCTTGGTTGTTTGATTTTGATGTGTAGTTGATTGTGTGATGTGATGTGAAATGAAATAAAATATTTATATAGTTAAAAATATTTTATAGTTAAAAATAGAATTTTTAACGTGTATATGAAATGAAATAAATTAATATAAACAAATCGAACGATTTTTTTATATACACACATTTGACTGATATTGATTGGGACGATAAATTTTACACATCGCCCAACTGCACAAATAAAATCTGTGTTTGATTGTTTGAAACCCCACACGGGTATTGGGATGATATTTGGCGTACATTAATCCCAATTATTTAGCTGTATGTCGATCGATTGGTCGACAGACTGTGTAAGCGTTAATTTTTATATTTAATGCTTATGAAGTTGTGTGGTGCACTCTGGATGATGTTTGATTATTTATCGTTGTTATTATTTACATGTGTTGTAGAAAATCCATATAATTAACATTATATGGTAATTGATTGGGCCTTATTCCAGTTTTGAAAAGAAATATTTGAAATAGAATATTTGAAAATAGAACTATATGAAGCTGTGTTGATTAGATTGACGCCATTTTGACACGAACGATATTTATATCGATTTTATTCATTTTTCAATGAATATCGAAAGTGATTTCAAAATCTGATATTTTGAAAAGAATTAGAATTCGAATTGAAATTGAATAGAAATGAATTCGAATTGAAATTGAATAGAAATGAATTCGAATTGAAATTGAATAGAAATGAATTCGAATTGAAATTGAATAGAATTGAAGACGAACTGAAATTGAATTAAAAATCGATTTGAATTGAAATCAATTTGAAAAGAATTTAAATCGAATTTATAAGGAAAAATTCAATTTTGATTTGAATTTGAAAAGAAGTTGAAATCGTTTTGAAAACGAATTTAAAACGAATTTAAAACGAATTTAAAACGATTTATATAATACGTTTTAAAAGGAAATCGACGAAGTATATATTATATATTATATATATATAATATAATGGCCTGAATAGAACGCGTCGCGCTGCGGTAGTTCGTGAATTTCGACCATTGACTTCGAATGGATATTGTGGGAGATCCGACCATCGGATTCTCCTAAAACCGGAACCGTTGGGTTCGTATCGAAAAGAGCTTTCTAACGAATATTGGAAATTTGAAATCTAACAGTTGGATTTGGAATTATGTCCAAATCAAATTTGGAAAAGGTCGCTGTAAGTGTAGTTCGATGGTCGTTGATGGAAATCGACTGTACGGGCCTTGATAAAATTATTAAAAATATCAATAATTTGTGTAAAATCATAAGAAATGATTTGTGAAGAATTGGGATGAAAAACTCCATATTTGAAATGATAAAAATAAATTTTTATCAAAATGAACTAGTTTTGAACTAGAATTATAATTTTATTTATTTCTAAAAATAAATAAATTGGATTTGAAATGGTTTTGAAAGTAACCAGAATTTCCAATAATTGAATTGGAATGGATTTGAATCGAAATTGTCTTCGGAATATTTCGATATTGGATTTTGTGATTATACAGATATTGTTATGGAAATTTGAAAGATATATTTATATCGTTATTTCCAATACGATATTTGTTGGTCGTAGAATTTGATATTGAATATAAGCCGATATATTTTCTATTCAGAGCCTTGTATTTAATATCAAATGTGATTTGGGTTTGTCGTGAATGGTGTCTTCATTAACACTGTTCTTAAGCCCAGTGGAGGAAAAGATCAAATCTTTTTATTTAGATTTAATGAAGTGTACCGATTAAATAATATTTAATTGGAATTGAATTGGTATTGATTTTTGGGTTTATCGTGAACAGTGTTTTAAATAACACTTGTTCTTTAACCCGATAATTAATGGAATGTGATTTTGGGTTTATCGTGAACCGTGTTTTAAATGACACTGATTCTTTAACCCAGTTAAAGATTAAAACTAAGTGGAGTTTTAATGAATCTTTAATTAGATTGAAAAGATCGAGAAGGGAGTATCACCAGTTTTGCTCCAGGCGATAGTTAAATCTTTAATTAGATTTGAACGTGAAATGGTAATTGAATTTACCGATAACACTGTGGTGTTAGATATGAAGTATGACCGGTTTTACTTCATGGGATGAATAGGTGGGGATTGGGAAATAAAATAAATGATTACTCCGGTGTGGTTCGCTAATCCCGACTAGTTTGAATTGATATTCAAAGAAGATTAAAGAATAAATTTAAAGAATTTATCTTTTATAAAATTAATGGGAACCTTTCCCAAAGTATAAGAATATTTGAACAAAGGAATATTCTGAATTGGAATGAGGCGTATGTTGTGTTTATGTAACACTTGTTTATTATATACGCGAGTTATTCAGAAAGACCGGGTTTATCCCATTCTGAATAACTGATTCGACGTGGTGTCGAAGATGAAGACGGTGGTCGAAGACCGGAGGTCTTCACGTCGTTTGGGTGATTACTGATGATCTTGATTGGGCCGTACACCCAAGAGGAGGGAATCAGTTAGTGGTCGTCCAGACGTACTTGGAGATCGATGGATATGCGGGGTACTAGGTGCCTCCGGTTTCGTTCAGACCCAGAACGGACTTGTAAATGGACTGTGTGTCTGACATTAGAGATCATTCTGTGTGATTGATGGATATCGGTTGCATGGAGTGGTTTTCCTGTGTGGCATGCTAAGATGCAAATGATCAAGGCTTTTGTTGAAAAGCAAAGTCTTGTGGTTGATGATCAAAGCACGGCCTTTGTGGCGTAGCTTTGTGTAGCGTAGATTCGCGAGCCTCACACCCCGGTGTGAACCAAAAACGGGAGACGGACCTCAGGGAGGACATGCGTTTTCTTCTAGCTAGGAGTGGCGTCAGTGCTTGAACTGGCTGACGAGTTTGACTCATGTGGTTGTTGGAATTGGAGGCGCCTCGGATATATCGGTCGATCCGGGACCGATGGAGTAGTCATTCGTTGGCTTACTCACGCCCCAAAGGGCGGGGAAACGCAGTGTCCAGAAATTTTAATCCACATCGGTGGACCGGCCCTGACGATCTAAAGGCTTGACTGAGTACTTGACTGAGGGGCGGGCTAGAGCGTCTCGAATTCGGTAGAGGACTATCTTTTGCCTCGGTTCATAGATGGAAATCCAATTTCCAAATACGTGACTTGGCGGTTTTGATTGTAGAGCCTAGTATTGGCGACATAGTAGCATGGGATGCTATGCCGTCTATGATTGATACTTATGATTTGAAATTGTTTTAACACTATACATTTATAGTATCAAATGATTTGTTTTAACGTATCAAGCATGCTTTGGCTATTATAAGGTAAAACCCTATCCCCCGGCTTGCGTTGCATTGTGTGATAGGACCTGGGTCTTATAATAGCTTCATTTTTCTTTAGTCAGCATTGCGCTGTTTGTTTTATGCACTGGTATTCTTGGGAGGAAACCTGTTCTGTGTTATACGGCGTGGTCCCTTGATTTACCTAACTTTAAAATAAAGATTAATAACTGTTTTAGTTCTCACACCAGTCCCATGACTGACCTGGAGTTTATTGTTTTAACCTAAACTCTGGGTGCCCTTATTTTGACACGGGCAGCTAGTAGTTTTGGTTTTGCAGATTTATATTCACAGGATCCTGGTTTACAGCTGGAACGATATCCGAAAAGCTTTGTATCCGTATATCTCCTTCAGTTGTGTTTTGTATTATTTTCCGCTGCTATGTAATGTATTGTAATCTCTGATATTTTCTGTGTAATATTTATTCATTTATACTCTGTATATTCGTGTATTCTGATGAATTGTTGTAATAAACAATGAAATGTTCTTCCGTCTGCGTTCTAATTTGTCGTGTTCTCAAAACAATCAGGCGTTTCGAACGGTCTGGGTCGGTTTAGCGACTAATTCGGATCGAGCGGAATTCCCGGTCATTACACGCTAGGATCGTATTGACGATATCTTTCTAATGAATTTTAGAAATTAAGATTTTAGTTTATAATTTGTAAGCTATGACAAATCCAAAATATCAGAAAATCGCTATGGAATTTATATATATAATATATAAGACCCCAAAACATTACTTTTTACGTACGAATGAATTGGGACTCGAAACCACTTCCATTGAGTTCAAAATGATGTTTCTGCATTGAAAAAGTATAAACACTGATATATTTCGAGATTCGGAATTTATTTATTTATATAAGTATTTTTTTAATATAATATATTTACGCCTTAAAATAGCCATTTTTCAAACGGTCTTCAAATTCGACGAAATTAGTTTTGTTGGGACCGTATCGTCAAAACAAAGCTAAGAATAATTTTTCTGTAATTTTTGGAGTCAGTATGTGGCGTTATTAATTTTTCATTGAAAACGGTCAATTTTTAGACTTTGAAAATTCATTAATAATTCATCCGTACCCAGAATTCAACGAAACCAGTTTCTTTGGATTCGTATTGTTGAGAAATAGTTATGTTCCAGTTTTCAGCAAAATTTAATAACGTATGTATTCGTACGGATTTTAAAACACTGAAAGGGACTTAAAATAATAAAATAATAGAACATATGAGTTATTAATTAAATGGGTTATATTACACATGGACTTAATTAAAAATTAACAACCTCTATATAATATCTCATAATCCCACCCTAACCATTTCTCTAAACCTAATTCTAGTCTCCTTCTTCATCTCTCTCATGGTGGCTCACTTCTCCACTAAAATTTCTTTGCACAAAAGACCCTAAACTTCAATAATTTATTTCTCTCAATCAGAACAGAATTAGACCAAACCCTTTCTGGGTTTTGTTCATATCAATAAACACTACCTACCACGAAATATTCAAGACCTATCGTCGCACGGATTCGCCGAAATCTGAATTTGAACACAGAAAACTGATTTCGGATTTTGGCGTATAACTCTCAAACCGTCGAGAATTAGATGACGACCCAGTTGAAGAAATTGTAGAGGAGACAAAGATCTACAACTTTGCTTCAGAAAGTTTTGTCTGAAAGTCGACGGAATTGCACGAAAATCGAGATGAACTGAAAAGCACCAAAACAGAAATTCCGGCTAAGCTGAAAACGTAAATCAACAAATTCCGGCGAATCTAGGAAGTTTCAGGCGAAGGGCCAAATATGAAAGTTCTTCATCTACGCGAGGGGAAGATGCTCACCAATTTTCAGGAGGTTTGGAGGTGTGTGGCGACCTGTGGTGCCCACGATGTGATTTCCGTTCTCAGGCAAATCGGCGGCGATCCATGCGGCGGCGGCGCTTGGGGCGTTGCGGCGGCTCAGGTAGGGGAAGCAAACGGCGGCGGCGGTCAGCGCCCAGGTGGGGCCCAGGTGACGTCAGCAAGCGGTCAAAGGTCTTGAGTTTTGGGTTTGACCAGAAAATTTAATTTAATTTTTATTTTAAATTCATTCAATGTTTGTAACGCAATGACTTTTACTTATGAGGTCGAAATTTGATGATTTCAGATCCGCTGCGATCGTGGCGACGAGAGCTTCACGTGGACACCAAGTTTGACCAATTTGGAGCAAGCTGAAATTTTGGGTAAATTTTAGAATTTCGATAATTATTTAATTGTTTTATAACTTTGAAAATTCATAACTTTTTGTAACCAACTCAAAATCGCGCGAAACAGGATTTGTTACGATCAGTGAGTCATAAGCTTCGCATAGGCACCAATTTTGTCAATTTTAGAGCATATTGGATTTTGGGCCAAAATTGGGCCCGAACCGTCAATTTAAAGCCGGCAAAGGTGAGAACTTTTATCTCACTCAAATTTCTGAATAGTTATTTATTTTTATTATTAAAATATTAATTAATTATCTGTGTTGGAATTATTGTTTGTTGGATAAAAGTTGATTTGGATGACTGTTGTGAATTGTTTGAAATTTGAAATATGTAATATGTTGTTATGACATTTATGATATTTAAAACATGTTTACATTGCCATTTACAAGTTGCCTGACTTGTTTATGTTGATTGGACGATAAATTTTCACACATCGTCCAAAAGCACAATTAATAATATATTATTTGAATTTGTGTTGGTTGAAACCCCACACGGGTCTTGGGTAGATATTCTGACTACACATCGCCCTTGTGATTAGTTTAAAATGCACTTTAGCTGTTATTGAATGTTTTATCATTATTATGGAATTAATGCGATGTTTGCAATCCATATAATTAAAATTATATGGTAATGGATTGGGTCTCATTCCAATTTTGAATTAAAGGAATATTTTAATTTAATATTCAGTTAATGGAATTAATTGACGTATGAATTAGAAAGAATATATCTTTATTGTTTAAAATTATAATAAAAAGGATTCAATTAAAAAGATTACATCTTTACGGTCAGTATGTTAAGATAAGAAGGTTTGATTTCAAAATTTGAACATTTTGAAAAGATTATTATTGTGATATAATAATAATATAGAAAGTTCAATTTCTCATTAAAAATTGAAATGTCAGTTAGGATATTCGGAAACAAAGGGTTTTATAAAATTAGTAACAATTTAATGTAAAGATCATATTATTTCTTAAGAGAATAATTTAAAATAATATTTTCAGTGAATTAATTATAATTATTAATTATAATTGTACTTGGGCATGAGGTTAGGTTAAAGTCTGTCCGGACCCGCCCGGCATGTCCAACAGCCGCAAATGTTGAACCTAATGTGAGGGGTCCAAGTGCGCAAATACGAAACGGGCCATGACATGAGCTTAAGCCCAACTTGTGGGATAAGTCTGCCCGGAACCAACCGGCATTCCAGCATCCACAAGTCGCAGACTTAATGTGGGAGGTCTGGCCCAGTATAAAATATAAATGAATAAGATAATGAATTGGGCTATTTAATCTGTTTTAAATAGCAATGCCATTTTAACCCGAACATGTTTATCGATTTATTTTATCCATTTTATAATGAATATTAAAAGAGCTAATTTCAAACTTAATATTTTGGAAATAATATTATTTTAATATGATAATAGATAGAATATTCATTTTGGAAATAAAAGTTGAAATCATTTTATAAACGAATTTATAAACATTTTAGAATATGTTTAGAAAGGAAATCGACAAAAAATATATATATTATACGTTTATAATGGTTTGAATAGAACGTTCCGCGCAGCGGCCGTTCGCGAATTTCAACTATTAACTTTGAATTGGCGTAATGGGAGATCCGACAGTCGGATTCTCCTAAAATCGGAACCGTTGGGTTCGTATCGAAAAGAGCTTTCCAATGAATATAAGAGATTTGAAATCTAATGGATAGATTTGAAGATATGTCCAAATCAATTTCAGAAAAGGTCGTTGTAAGTGCAGTTCGGTGGTCGTTATTGGAAACCGAATGTACGAGCAATAACAGAATTATCAAAAATATGGAAAATTATGTAAAATCGTAATAAATGATCTAAAAAGATTTTTGATGAAAAATTCCAAGTTTACAAAGATAAAGGATATCTTTATAAGAATTAGTGGTTTATTTATTTAATAAATTAATTAAAATAAATAAAAGGATTTTAAATGGTTTTAATAAAACCAAGATTTTCCAATACATATATTGGAATGGATTTGAATGGAAATAATCTACGGATTATTTCAGTATTGGATTCTGTGATTATACGGATATTATTTTGGGAATTTGGAAGATATTAATATTGTTATTCCCGATTTGGTATACGTTAGTTTTCAGAATTTGATATTGAACATAAATCGATATTCAAAGCACAATATTTAATATCTGATTAGAATTCGGGTTTGCCGTGAGTAATGTCTTAAATAACACTGTTCTTAAACCCATTTGAGAAAGAATAAATCTTTTAATTAAGATTTAAATTAGATTTCCAATTATTAAACATAATTGAAAATTAAGTGAAACTGACTTTTGGGTTGATTGTGAACAATGTTTTTAAATGACATTAGTTCTTAAAACCCGATTGATAGTGAAATTTAGATTGGTAATTCATAAATCTTTTAATTAAGATTTGACGAAATATTCTAAAGAGAAGTTTTCAATTTAGTATATTAAATTGGAATATGATTTTGGGTTTATTGTGAACGATGTTTTTAAGCAACATTTGTTCTTTAACCCAGTTAACGGCAAGATTATTTTTTGAAAGTTAAATAATCATTAAATAATGATTCTTGAAGATTAAAACTAAATGTAGTTTTAATAAATCGTTAATTGGATTGAATGAGGATAAAAGTAATTAAATTTACTTAATTCAAGAAACGAACGATAATGGAGTACCACCAGTTTTACTCCAAGCGATAGTTAAATCTTTAATTAGATTTGAACGATAAAACGATAATTAAGTTTACCGTAACACATTGGGTGTTAAATATGGGGTACCACCAGTTTTACTCCATGAGTTGTATAGGGTGGGAATGGGATATTAATAAATGATTACTTCGGTAAGGTGTTAATCCCGACTAGTTGAATAAACCTTAATTTGGTTTAAATTAAAATCAAAGAATATTCTTGATTAGAATGAGGCGTTGGTTGTGTTTTAAAGCATATGATTTTAAATTGCGCAAATTATTCAGAAAGACCGGGTTTATTCCATTATGAATAATTCATATGATGACTGAAGATCGATGATGAAGACGGTTATTGAAGACCGGGAAATTTCCGTATCGAATGGATGATCATTGATATCTTGATTGGACCGTTCACCCAAGATAAGGGAAAAATTGGTGATCATTAGGACGTATTTAGAGATCTACCGGATATAGTTTCGTTCAGACCCAGAACGGACTTGTAAATGGATGGTATGTCTGATGTTGTATTCCGTTATGTTGTATTCATTGATCTCTGCTAAATATGTATCTGTTTGGTGTCAGAGAATTTATTCTCTTGTTTAACACCCTTCTCTGAGACGTACGAGCTTAGAGGTTATATATTGGCGAAAATCAATGGTTTGGTATGGACTGACAATGTGGCATGCTAAGATGCAAATGATAAAGGCTTTTGTTGAAAAGCAGAGCCTTGTGGTTGATGATCAAAGCATAGCTTTAATTAGCATAGCTTTGTGTATAGCGTTACTTCGCGAGCCTCACACCCCGGTATGAACCAGAAACGGGAGAGGACAGCAGGGAGGGCATTGCGTTTCTTTCAAGCTAGGAGTGGTGTCAGCGTTTTGTAAGCCCTGGCATTTTACTCATGTGGATGTTGCTTATTATTACTTGATGGATAGAGAGGCGCCTCGGATATATCCGGCTACTGCGGGAGCCAATGGAGTCATCTGGCTCATTTACGCCCCATAGGGCGGGGAAACGCATGCTTAGGAATTATGAATTCACTTAGTGTGGACCGGCCCTACATGTTACCTAGGTACAGTTGCGGCTGAATCCTGAGGCAGGGGCTAGAGTGTCTTGAAATGGAAGGATTACGCCTTGCCTTGGTTCATATATGAAAATCCAACTTCCAATACGATATTTCGGTTTTGATTGTAAAACTAGTATGGCAACATGATATATGGTACCCATGCCGCCTATGATTGATACATTTATATTCGAAGTTGATTTCTTCACTTATAGTAATAATAAAAATGAAATTTCGCGTATCAAGCATATTTGGCTATTATATGGGAAATCTCTATCCTCCGGCTTGCGTTGCATTATGTGATGGGACCTAAGTCTTATAATAGCTTCATTTTTTCAAAAAGCATTGCGCTGTTTATTCCATGCACTGGTATTCTTGGGGGTAAACCCGTTCCGCCTTAACGGTGTGATCCCCTGAATTACCTAACTTTAAAATCAATACAAAATAACTGTTTTTGAGTTATCATACCAGTCCCATGACTGACCTGGAGTTTATCGTTTTAACCTAAACTCTGGGTGCCCATATTTTTCACATGGGCAGCTAATAGTTTTGGTTTTGCAGATATTATATTCACAAGATCCTGGTCTACAGCTGAAGCGATATTCGGAAGGCTCTGTATCCGTGTATTTCTTTTAGTTGTGTTTTGTATTATTTTTCCGCTTCTAGTTAAATGTAATTTAAACTCTGATATTGTATTTCCAATGTATATTATTCATTCATACTCTGGAATATTCTTGTACTCTGATGTAATTGTTGTAACAACAATAAAATGTTCTTCTATTTGTGTTCTGATGTGTGTTGTTCTCAAAACAATCCGGGCTTTCCTTTACTGGGAAGTCTGGGTCGTTTCAATGTCGATTATATACTGATTTGTTTTTCCATGAAGATTCCATAATTAATGGAATGTGATTTGGGTTTATCGGGAACGGTGTTTTAAAATAACACTTGCTTTTTAACCCGATTAACAATAGAATGAAATTTTGGGTTGTCGTGAATGGTATCTTTAATAATACTGTTCTTAGACCCAACGGGGTTAAGAAAATCAGAAACTAACTGGAGATTAGTTAAGTTGAATGGTTTCCTGGGTATTGATCTGATGTTGGTTTCGGCCTTCGGGGTTAATACTTAGGGAATTGTTCACTTGATAATTTACAGTTAAAGGCTGATGGAATGGAATGTGATTTTGGGTTTATCGTGAACCGTGTTTTAAAGGACATTGGTTCTTTAACCCAGTTAAAGATTGGAATAAGATTTTGGGTTGTCGTGAATGGTATCTTTAATAATACTGTTCTTAGACCCAATGGAGTTAAGAAAATCAGAAACTAACTGGTGATTAGTTAAGTTGGATGGTTTCCTGGGTATTGATCTGATGTTGGTTTCGGCCTTCGGAGTTAATACTTAGGTAATTGTTCACTTGCTAATTTACGGTTAAAGGCTGATGGAATGGAATGTGATTTTGGGTTTATCGTGAACCATGTTTTAAATGACATTGGTTCTTTAACCCAGTTAAAGACAGGATATGATTTCCCAAGTTAAACAATCGTTAATATTGATTTTTGGGAAGATTAAAACCAAGTGGAGTTTTAATGCATCTTTAATTAGATTGAAATGATATCCAAAGAAAGATTAAAGAACAGATTTAAAGAATTTATCTTTGATAAAATTAATGGGAACCTTTCCCAAAGTATAAGAATATTTGAATAAAGGAATATTCTGGATTGGAATGAGGCGTATGTTGTGTTTTTATAGCACTTGTTTATTATATACGCAAGTTATTCAGAAAGACCGGGTTTATCCCCTTCTGAATAACTGATTCGACGATATGTCGAGGATGAAGACGGTGGTTGAAGACTGGAGGTCTTCACATCGTTTGGATAATTACTGATGTCTTGATTGGGCCGTACACCCAAGACAAGGTAATAAGCGGTGATCGTCCAGACGTACTTGGAGATCGATTGGATATGCGAGGGACTCTCTCCTGTATTGGACATATGGGAGAGGAATAGGTGCCTCCGGTTTCATTCAGACCCAGAATGAACTTGTAAATGGATGTGTGTCTGACATCGGATTTCATTCTATGTGATTGATAGACATCGGTTGCATAGCGTGAATTATCTGTATGGCATGCTGAGATGCAAATGATCAAGGCTCTTGTTGAAAAGCAGAGTCTTGTGGTTGGTGATCAAAGAACGGCTTTAATATAGCGTAGCTTTGTGTAGCGTTAATTCGCGAGCGTCACAGCCCGGTGTGAACTAGAAACGGGAGAGGACTGCAGGGAGGGCATGCGTTTCCTTCTAGCTAGGAGTGGTGTTAGCGTTTTACAAGCCCTGACATTTTACTTATGTGGACGATGGATAGCGAGGCGCCTCGGTTATATCGGCCGTTCCGGGGCCGATAGTTTGGTCGGGATGTGACCAGTTTACGCCCCATAGGGCGGGGAAACGCATTGTTCAGGCATTCTAATCCACATCGAGTGGACCGGCCCTGAAGATCCAAGGTGCAGTTGCGACTGTTCCTGAGACACGGGCTAGAGCGTCTCGAAGCGGTAAGGACGATCCCTTGCCTTGGTTCACAAATGGAAATCCAACTTCCAATATGACATTTTGCAGTTTTGATTATAGAACCTAGTATGGCGACATAGTGGTATGGGGCACTTATGCCATCTATGATTGATACTTATGATTGAAATTGTTTTGACACTATACACTTATATAATAATAAAAGATGAAATTTCACGTACCAAGCATTTTTTGCTATTATAAGGTAAAAACTCTATCCTCCGGTTTGTGTTGCATTGTGTGATGGGACCTGAGTCTTATAATAGCTTCATTGTTCTTTATTTAGCATTGCGCTGTTTGTTTTATGCACTTGTATTCTTGGGGGTAAACCCGTTCCTTGTTATACGGCGTGGTCCCTTGTTTTACCTAACTTTAAAATCAAATTAATAAATGTTTTAGTTCTCACACCAGTCACATGACTGAACTGGAGTTTATTGTTTTAACCTAAACTCAAGGTGCCCCTATTTCCACACGGGAAGCTTGTAGTTTTGGTTTTACAGATTTATATTCACAGGATCCTGGTTTACAGCTGGAATGATATTCGGAAAGCTTTGTGTCCGTATATTCCTTTCAGTTGTATTTTGTATTATTTTCCGCTGCATTGTAACTTGTAAATCTCTGATATTTAATAAATGTGTAATATTTATTCATACTCTGTATATTTTTGTATTCTGATGGAGTTGTTGTAATTAACAATGAAATGTTCTTCTGTTTGTGTTTTGATTTGTCTTGTTCTCAACTCAATCCGATCTTTCCTTCACGGGGAAGTTCGGGTCGTTATAGGTGGTATCAGAGCTTTGGTTTACAGAGCTAGAGAACAAGACACGTTAGAACCAAACAAAAGAATTCATCAGAGATTGGATCAGTAATATCCAATGAGAACGACTCGTTAGAGATAAGATTAGTAGTGTGCTAGAACGAGTGTGAAGAGTGGTGTTTTTAAAATAAAAATAAAAACAATTTTTGTTTTGAAAATTTAAATCATTTCATACGTATTTGAATATTTATTTGTATTGAATTTGGACAATCAATGTATAAAGATTTTGCATATACGCCTTGCAAACTTATATTCGAAGTTTTAATATACTGGGTAGATATTGAATCACACTCTAGTCGCCCGGAGATGACACTGATGATAGCTGCTGCATCAGTAGTATATATATTTTCGAGTTTCAAAAGTGGGATTTTTAAATATTTCCAATTGACTGGTGTGAGAACCAAAACTAGATAGGGCTTATTATTGTGAATTGGCATCAAAAACATGATTTTCTGAATATGTATCAAAGTTATGAATTTGAAAAGCTAATCAACTAATTGATTGATGATTGTGTTATGTGATTATTTAATTAAACCAACATATGAAAGAAAGGTAAATTTAGGCCAAATTGAATCAAATATTGAACTGTATTGAAAATTATATAAAATTGCATGCATGCACATATGTATCCATTGAACAGGTCATTGCAAGAAGGCTAGAGCATAGGAATAAAATTATTTGCCCGACAAATAGGTACATGTTTATTGTATTTCTTGGGGGTTTTTGATGATTTTATAAGCCGATTGGCTAGCCGCTTGGTTATTTCTTTTTCTTTTTGGATTGGAGAGGCCTGTATGGCGATTTCGGGGTTTTCCCGATGCTCCCGTATAGGGAAGGTTATGGCGAAATTTTTCGAAAATTTAGGGTGTTAGCCAAATTTTTGAAGAATTGAAAAATTCTTAGAAACTGAAAAGTTGAAGAATGAAAGTTGAATTGGTTAGTTAAACAACTTCCTGCTCCGTTCCTTTTCGAGGATGAAAAGATTTAAAGTGGGGGAGATTGTAACAACCCGGAAAATCCGAACCAATTAAAAAAATTTAATTTGGCAATTTTAATGAATTTTCAATATTTAAAATGATTTATTTTAAATAATAACGTCGAGAAATTTATTTTGAATAGAATTTGAACGTATATATTTATTTGAATCGACGTGAGAATATAAATATTTATTTTAATTATAAAAGGAATTGGAAATGGCGTGGTAGTTTGAAAATTCGATTTCAAATGAATGTACAGGATTCAAAATAAACTGGATTTTAGCAAAACCAAAAATATTAGAATCTATTTGAAAATATCTTTCCGACGAATCCGAAAAATCCAAATTTCATAGCGGGAATAAAAAGTTATGCCCAGTTGAAAATTCAGAATAGTCGCTATGGAATTTTGGCCCTTAAAAATGAAAATTTTGCAAACGACCTCCGTTTTCAACGAAACCCCTTTTTTTGGATCCGGAATATCAAGTTATTACTAGATTCCAAAATTCATAATTTTCTGAATCAATATGTGAGCATGGCAAAAGAAAACGTGTTTTGTCAATTTCAGTCAAATTGGATTCTAGAGAAAATAGCCATTATTCAAACGGTTTCCAAATTTGACGAAATTAGTTTTGTTAGGACCGTATCATCAACACGAAGTTAGAAAATATTTTCCGAGAATTTTTAGAGTCCGTGTGTGGCCCCGGTAAATTGAAATGTGCGTTCAAATTCAATATATAGATTTATATTTTGATTTAAATAGAAACTGGTCGAAACAGTCGAATCAGCGTGCGGGACATATCCCATTGTGTTCGGAATGAGGGTAATTAGCTTGGGATGACAGGTGGTGGTCACGTTTGGAGCTCGAAATTTAAAGTTGCTTTTTGGGGAATTTAAATTAATAAAATAATTAAAAATAAGTGGGTCAAACCCTTTATCTCCACCCACCCGGTCAAACACCCTCCCCAATTTTCTACCGTTCAAAGGGAATTGAATAAAAAGAAAAAAATTAAAAAAAGGAAAAGCGGGCGCGGGACCCTAGACAACCGCAGCAGCGGCGCCGCTGCCACCGCCGCTGGCGGCGTGAGCCACCACGCACCCACCCAATCACACTCGCCTCCCTCTCCCTCTCCTTATCTCCCGTTCCTCTCTCTTCTTCCAGCGCACGAGCCCCAAAACCCCTAGCCCTGAAACACACCACCGCCGCCTGCTCCAAGACCGCCGCCTCCGACCTGCGCAAGCTCCTCCTCCTCCAGCGACGCGAGCATGCCCTCCTTCAATCGATTACGGTGAGTTTTTATGTTATTTTATTTAGGTTTATTAATTTAAAAACCTTATTTTTATTATATATGACACTTTAAAAATATGATTTTTGATATGAAATCGTTTAGAAATAAAAGTATGATTTTTAACGCTTTTAAAATATGATTTTTATTAATATGAAATGCGAATAAAGATTTGATCTTTATATGTATAGCGAAGTGAGAAAGGTTTAGATTTTTAATAATATGAAGATAGCGAAATGAAAATTTGATTCTTATTTATTTGAATGGCGATAAAAATATAATTTTTATTATATAGAAAGAATTATAAAAATGTGATTTTTATAGATAAAAATACGATTTTTATAATGTTTGCATTATGATAATGATACGATCTTTATATGAATATCGTTAGGATAAAGATTCGATTTTTATATATATGAAGTAGAAGTAAAAATATGATTTTTATTTATATAATAGCGAAGTAAAAATATGATTTTTATTTATATATTAGCGAAGTAAAAATGTGATTTTAAATATATAATCATCATAATAAAATGTAATTTTTTACTGTGAACAGTGCGAAAAGGATTACGTTGGAAATTTAGTCAAATCTGAACCGTTCAGAAATATAGACTGGCGGAGTGGAACCCAAAGGTGAGAACTTCTCACTTTGATTTTATTTTCTAGTTAAAATATATACTAGGATGCAGACGGTGCTTAGCAGCACCCGACACCCGTCGTCCACAGACCATGGACGACTTGTTTGTTTGATTGATTTTGTTGTGAAAATTGATTGCGTGACGTAGAATGGAATAAAATATTTTATAGTTAAAAATATAATTTTTAACATGTATATGAATAAAATAAATATTTATAAACAAGTCAGACGATTTGTTTTTGTACACTGATTTGACTGATATTGATTGGGACGATAAATTTTACACATCGCCCAACTGCACAAATAAAATTCATTATTTGTTGATTGAAACCCCGCACGGGTATTGGGATGATATATGACATACACTAGTCCCAATAATTAGCTGTATGTCAATCGATTGATTGACAAACTGTTATAAGCGTTGAATATTTATATTTAATACTTATGCAGTGTAAAATGCACTTTTGATGATGGTTGACTGTGTTTGATTGGTGTTGTGTACATATGTGTATGAAATCCATATAAATCAAATTATATAGTAATTGACTGTGTCTGATTCCAGTTCAGAAAGAATGAATATTTTAAAATAACGAATATTTTAAAATGATGAATATTTCAAAATAATATTCAGTAAAAGATCAAAATCTGATTTTGATGCCCGATTTGGGATGGACACGAATATATTTAAATATATAGAGCCGTGTTGATTAGATTAACGCCATTTTGACGTGAACGATATTTATATCGATTTTATTCATTTTTATAATGAATATTGAAAAGGAAATGATTTCAAAATATAATGTTTTGAAAGTACTATCATTTATATATCGATGATATGGAGTATTCAATTTTGATTTGAAATTGAATATGAAGTTGAAATCATTTTGACAACGAATTTAAAACGATTTATAAAATACGTTTTAAATGTAAATCTATGAAATATATATTATATGTATTATATATATAATATAATGGCCTGAATAGAACGCGCCGCGCTGCGGTAGTTCGCGAATTTCAACCATTGACTTCGAATGGACATTATGGGAGATCCAGCCGTCGGATTCTCCTAAAATCGGAACCGTTGGGTTCGTATCGAAAAGAGATTTTTAATAATATGATAGATATGAAATCTAATGGTTGGATTTGGAATTATGTCCAAATCAAATTTGGAAAAGCTCGCTGTAAATGCAGTTCGAGGGCCGTTTATGGAAATCGACTGTACGGGCCTTGATAAAATTATTAAAAATATCAATAATTTGTGTAAAATCATAATAAATGATTTGGAAAGAATTGGGATGAAAAATTCCATATTTTAATGGATAAAAATATATTTTTATCAAAATTAACTAGTTATGAACTAGAATTATAATCCAATATTTTTAAATAATTAAATTGGATTTGAAATAGTTTTAAAAATAACCAGAATTTCCAATATATGAATGAGAATGGATCGGAATCAAAATTATCTTCGAAATATTTTGATATTGGGTTTCGTGATTATACAGATATTGTGGAGGAATTTGGAAGATATATATATCGTTATTCCAATACGATATTTGTTGGTTTCAGACTTCGACATTGAATATAAGTTGATATATTTTCTATTCAGAGCCTTGTATTTAATATCGAATTGGATTTTGGGTTTGTCGTGAATAGTATCTTTAATAATACTGTTCTTAAACCCAGTGGAGTTAAGAAAATTAGAAACTGACTGGAGATTAGTTATGGTTTCCTGGGTATCGATCTGATGTTGGTTTCGGCTTTCGGGGTTAATACTTAGGGAATTGTTCTCTTACTAATTTACGGTTAGAGACTGATGGGATTTTGGGTTTGTTGTGAACTATGTTTTTAACGACATTCGTTCTTTAACCCGCTTTACATTGAAATGTGATTTGGAATTTATAAATCTTTTTATTAAGATTTAACGGGAATTTTCCAAAGTAAAGTTTTCTAAATTGATATATTAAATTGGAATCGAATGGAATTCGGTTGATAATAATCGAAGTGAACTTCTGTGGAGGAAGACTGTTAATACATATGGAATTTAAAAGGCTTTGTCGTTATTCCATTTATATTATTGGTCAGATACGGAATTTGATATCGATTATATATTGATTTGTTTTTCCGTGAAGATTCCATAATTAATGGAATGTGATTTGGGTTTACCGGGAACGGTGTTTCAAAATGACACTTGCTCTTTAACCCGATTAACAATGGAATGAAATTTTGGGTTGTCGTGAATGGTATCTTTAATAATACTATTCTTAGACCCAACGGGGTTAAGAAAATAAAAAACTAACTGGAGATTAGTTAATTTGAATGGTTTCCAAGGTATTGATCTGAAGTTGGTTTCGGCCTTCGGGGTTAATACTTAGGGAATTGTTCACTTGCTAATTTACAGTTAAAGGCTGATGGAATGGAATGTGATTTTGGGTTTATCGTGAACCGTGTTTTAAAGGACATTGGTTCTTTAACCCAGTTAAAGACAGGAATAAGATTTTGGGTTGTCGTGAATGGTATCTTTAATAATACTGTTCTTAGACCCAATGGAGTTAAGAAAATCAGAAACTAACTGGTATTAGTTAAGTTGGATGATTTCCTGGGTATTGATCTGATGTTGGTTTCGGCCTACGGGGTTAATACTTAGGGAATTGTTCATTTGCTAATTTACGGTTAAAGGTTGATGGAATGAAATGTGATTTTGGGTTTATCGTGAACCATGTTTTAAATGACATTGGTTCTTTAACCCAGTTAAAGACAGGATATGATTTCCCAAGTTAAACAATCGTTAATATTGATTTTTGGGAAGATTAAAACCAAATGGAGTTTTAATGCATCTTTAATTAGATTGAAATGATATCCAAAGGAAGATTAAAGAATAAATTTAAAGAATTTTTCTTTGATAAAATTAATGGGAACCTTTCCCAAAGTATAAGAATATTTGAATAAAGGAATATTCTGGATTGGAATGAGGCGTATGTTGTGTTTTTATAGCACTTGTTTATTATATACACGAGTTATTCAGAAAGACCGGGTTTATCCCCTTCTGAATAACTGATCCGACGATATGTCGAGGATGAAGACGGTGGTTGAAGACCGGAGGTCTTCACATCGTTTGGATGATTACTGATGTCTTGATTGGGCCGTACACCCAAGACAAGGTAATAAGTGGTGATCGTCCAGACGTACTTGGAGATCGACCGGATATGCGAGGGCCTCTCTCCTATATTGGACATATGGGAGAGGTATAAGGTGCCTCTGGTTCATTCAGACCCAGAACGAACTTGTAAATGGATGTGTGTCTGACATCGGATTTCATTCTGTGTGATTGATAGACATCGGTTGCATAGCGTGAATTGCCTGTGTGGCATGCTGAGATGTAAATGATCAATGCTTCTGTTGAAAAGAAGAGTCTTGTGGTTGATGATCAAAGCACAGCTTTAATATAGCGTAGCTTTGTGTAGCGTTAATTCGCGAGCCTCACAGCCTGGTGTGAACCAGAAACGGGAGAGGACTGCAGGGAGGGCATGCGTTTCCTTCTAGCTAAGAGTGGTGTCAGCGTTTTACAAGCCCTGACATTTTACTTATGTGGATGATGGACAGCGAGGCGCCTCGGTTATATCGGTCGTTTCGGGGCCGATAGTTTGGTCGGGATATGACCAGTTTACGTCCCATGGGACGGGGAAACGCATTGTTCAGGCATTTTAATCCACGTCGAGTGGACCGGCCCTGAAGATCCAAGGTGCAGTTGCAGCTGTTCCTAAGACACGGGCTAGAGCGTCTCGAAGCAGTAAGGATGATCCCTTGCCTTGGTTCACAGATGGAAATCCAACTTCCAATACGACATTTTGCGGTTTTGATTGTAGAACCTAGTATGGCGACATAGTGGTATGGGGCACTTATGCCGTCTATGATTGATACTTATGATTGAAATTGTTTTGACACTATACACTTATATAATAAATAAGAAAAAGAAGTTCTTTATTATATACCATATTTTGATTCTGCCAATTGAGTTCAATTAGTCAATATAATAATAATTAAATGTTCAAACTTTTAAATTATTAATTAAAACTGAAAATCAAATAATAAGAGCTCATTATATTATAAATAATACAATAGTGTTTGCCTTTTTTTTATTATCAAAAATATCCTTATTTTTCTGTGGAAAAGACCCATATCCGTAATGATGGAATCCTATGGAAATATCAAGGAAAAATCCACAATCATATTTTTTTGTTATGGTGAAATTTCTGCTTCTGAATCTCGATTAATTGAATCTCCTGCTCCGATTCTTTCTTTTTCGATTGATTATTTTCCGATCGAGATGTATGGATCCATGGATTGTAATGGAATGATAAATCCATTTCTTCGCCTTTTCGTCAAAAAATCAGAATTCTCGCAGGAAAGGCCTAAAGCCAATCCCAGGGAACAGTGAAGCTTCATAGGGTCTTTCTGTCCAGGTGGAGGTAAGATCGGTTCAGGATCATGGGGTCTTTTTCTATCAGATAGGAAGGGATGTAGCACAAAATGTACTTCTACGTAATTGCCCCATAGATCCTCACCCGTCCGCCACTGGAAACACCACTTCCCGTCCAAAAAAAATAAAAAAAAAATTATGGTCAAAAATTCATTCATCTCGGCTATTCGACAAGAAAAAGAAAAAAACTGTAAGCAAAAGCGATTCCCGTAGTAGCGGTGAGTGAAATGGGAGCTGCCTAAACCGTGAAAACGGGGTTGTGGGAGAGCAATACAAGCGTCGGCTCTTTTATGTGGTTCGTTATTATCAGTCGCTTTTTTAATCATTACATTTCAAAAAAATATCGTTACTTTTTTAGAAGCAATTTTTTTTAATATTAATTAAGTCATTTTTATTTGGGAAGATTGAATACTTGAAATGGGTTGGTATTTACCTTATCAATTAGCAAATCAATGGCAGGTTCTATTTCATTTGGCACCTGAATTCACATTCGAATCGGACCAAATCAAATATTTGTCAGGCTATTGTTATTTTTTCTGGGCCTTTATTCTTTTTTAAGGTTCACTAGGATTCTTAGCATCAGATCCCAAAGATAGTAAGTTCTTTTTTCTTATGGAAGAAAGTCTTTTTCAAAGATTCTATTTTTGGGGAATATGAGTCAAAGTAATAACAAGAATATTTCAGCGTCCGGCACGCCTATCACAATTTTTACTGCCCAACAACCAATTTGGTCCCGAGGTAAAGAATAACCAGTTAGCTATCCTTAATTCTCTCATCTCTTGAACTTCTTTGGCATTTTCTCGACCCCAAAATGTCATTGAGGAATAAAAAAAAGATTTTGAAAGTCTGAAACGATCGAGGGGAGACTAAAAAAATTCGAGACGAATCAAAACAAAAGAGGTTATTATTTGATCAGATCATTGAATCGTTTATTTCTCTTGAAATCCATTTAATTCTTTTTTTTACACACGTCTTTTTTTGGGAGGTCTACATACATTCTTGCCAATACATTATCCTCATTCTGCTCCGGATTATAATCTCTAATGAAGAATATAGCTCCATGAGCAAAGGCTCGATGTATAGATGCACTATTACGTGGTAAGGATTGCAATTTTCCATGAATTTCCCATTTTTTACTCGACGACGGAACCTTGCTTATTTATTTTTTTAAGGATCGACGAATCAAATGATATTACAACAATAAAAAGGAAGAACTCTTTTTTTTATGGCAGTTCCAAAAAAAAGTAAAAAAAGGCTCGAATGGTACGATCCCTCCGTCACCCCAGAATGAAAGGGGCGATCTCGTAGTTCTTGGTCTGTGAAGACACGAAAGATCCTTTTTTGGCTCTCTCTTCAGCCATCTGTTCATTGATAAGAAAAAGAAAAAATGTGAACGGTGATTGGATTGATGATAAAATGGAATCACGCCATGGAAGCACATACCACTCAGCCAAAGAAAGATAATGGAGAGTTGACCGAAATGAGCACTAAATACTTTTCGAGTATTTTTGTTTTTGGATGAGAGGGAAACAAGAACAAAAGGAAGGATAAAACTACCAAAACTGGGTGCAAAGAACCAACCAGATTGACCCAATGGATAAATAAGGAATACAGAAACAAAAACAACAATTGGACCAAGTAATTGGATCCTTTTCTTTGTTCGAGAATCTCTTCCCTTCTTCCACTCTGCCCCGAATAAAGCTGTTGGAATAATATAATGCGTTTTTATTTGATTTGATATATTGTAGTTGGTAACGATGGTGAATTAACAGAAACGGAAAGAGAGGGATTCGAACCCTCGGATAGGCCCTGAAAAGAGAGGGAAAGCTGGAATGCCAACAGGCGTCTGTCTATTCTCTAATTCACCCGACCTTAGAGTATTCTTCCTATTGACTCAAAACTCCAAGTGGAACTCAAGCTCAGATTGATGTTTTGCTCGAAAAGCCTCGAATCCAGTGTGTTATAAGAGTTTAATTGCAATCAATTAGGAGAACAAACAGCAATTGCTGAATTATGTGCGCTTAGTTCTTATATTTTCTGTTTATCTCTACTCTAGGTTGGGGGATAGGTCCGGGAGGAGAAGTTATAGACACCTTTCCATACATTGTATCTGGAGTACTTCACTTAATTTCCTCTGCAGTCTTGGGCTTTGGGGGTACTATGTATATGACGCCGAAAATAGACCGATTTGATATCACCCTTCAATTCGAATTAGCAAAAGCAATGTCTCCTTGCATAATATGCATGGGATTAGCCGCTTCAATGGGATCCTTCATTCTGGTCGGAGGGGAAATTACCAAACGTCTAACATTCCCCCATGCTTGGCACGCTCCACAAAGATCAAGATCAAATTAATTTTTATTCTTTTTCTGTCGACGAAAGAAAAAAAAAGGGGAATACCCTTCTCTTTCCTGGACTATTTAGTAAGGTCATGAAACATTTTGACTAATTTTTTTTTTCTTATACATAATGGAATATATAATAAATTATATAATTATAATTTATTTTTTACTTTACCAGATCGAAATTTGTCAAAAGCAGGTCCGATTACGCCTATTCCTAATCCTAAATAAATGTAACAATGTAGGGATCCATATGGAAACATAAGGAATCAAAAAAAATTTGAAAAATTGGATTTATGTCCAACGAATGAGATGAGCTGTGAATAATTCACTTTGGGTCTATTTGTGAAAGAGTAAAATGAATAAGAAAGATATTGAATTTTCTTTGTTCCGGCTCCCCTGTCATCAGGTCACCAACTTCCTTGACCTTCCGGCACTGGGCAGGCGTCAGCCCCCGGAGAATGGACTCCGGGAAGATGGAATAAAAATGAATTTAAGGAATTAAAAGATAATTTGTTGTTTCTTAAAAGATAGAAATAAAATGACAACAATTTTGGGTATTCACTTAATTTTATTAGGTATAAGCATCTTTTTTGTGAGATCGTCAATTTTGTACCAAAGGTGTATTTCGAGTATACCGAATCAAACAAATTTCTTTTTTTTTCTTTTACATGAATTTTACCGATCAGGAAAAATAATCGTAGACAAAGCTGATTCGGAATTTCTTTCATTCCAAGCATAACTTGGATCTGTGCGCTTCATATTAGCCTGGAGTACACTATAGAAAAGATAGTTCTTTAAAATAAAATTTAGTATTAGTTAGTGATCTCGGCTCGGTGGGTCCCTTCCTCCGTGATGAACTGTTGGCACTAGTCCTACATTTTGTCTCTGTGGACCGAGGAATAGTTTAGCACATTCTTTATTACTATTATGGGGACCTGAAGCACAAGGGGATTTTACTCGTTCAACTGCGACCATATAATGCAATCGCATTCTCTGGTCCAATTGTTTTTGTGGATTTGAAAAAAAAAATAAAGGGATGTAGATAAATGGAAAGGTGATAGAAAGAGAGAACAAAAATACATAATAGTTTTAGTTGATGAAATTTACTTTGGCATCAAGATTTTTTTTTTTTTTTGAATTCCAATCGAATGCAATCGGAGATCATTGGAGGAACAGTACCTAATCCTGAGGATGCCCCAGAATCTTTTCGATTACTCGTTCGAGAACTACGATCTTTGACTCTGGAACTGAACCATTTCCTTGAATCTTAAAAACCCATTGCGCTCGGGAAAAGATCGCAATATCGTATTCGTTTAGAAGAAAAACAGAAATTGCGTTTTCATTATGGTCTGATAGTGTGACAATTACTTAGATATGTACATATCGCTGGAAAAGCCAAAGGGCCTTATTTCAGGCACTGACCTATTTTGGTCTCGAGAAAGCCTGAAGAAATTCTGGCGAGGGACTCGAACCTCCACGTTATTTAGCACGAGATTTTGAGTCTCGCGTGTCTTTGGAAGAAGCTTGTATGGTTTGGGAAGGGGTTTTTAAAATAAGAATCTACTTTAACCGATATATATGCCCTTAGGCACGGCCATACATAACAATAAAAGATGAAATTTCACGTACCAAGCATTTTTGGCTATTATAAGGTAAAAACTCTATCCTCCGGCTTGCGTTGCATTGTGTGATGGGACCTGAGTCTTATAATAGCTTCATTTTTCTATATTTAGCATTGCGTTGTTTGTTTTATGTACTGGTATTCTTGGGGGTAAACCCGTTCCGTGTTATACGGCGTGGTCCCTTGTTTTACCTAACTTTAAAATCAAATTTATAACTGTTTTAGTTCTCACACCAGTCACATGACTGACCTGGAGTTTATTGTTTTAACCTAAACTCTGGGTGCCCCTATTCCACACGGGCAACTTGTAGTTTTGGTTTTACAGATTTATATTCACAGGATCCTGGTTTACAGCTGGAATGATATTCGGAAAGCTTTGTGTCCGTATATTCCTTTCAGTTGTATTTTGTATTATTTTCCGCTGCATTGTAACTTGTAAATCTCTGATATTTAATAAATGTGTAATATTTTTTCATACTCTGTATAATCTTGTGTTCTAATGGAATTGTTGTAATTAACAATGAAATGTTCTTCTGTTTGTGTTCTAATTTGTCTTGTTCTCAACTCAATCCGGTCTTTCCTTCACGGGGAAGTTCGGGTCGTTACAACTGAGGTGATTTTACCTTATTTAAAATATCACATGTTTCCAAGCTCCTGTTTGAACATAATAACAGACATTTCTAGGGTTGTACCCCTATTCTGAACTCACTGGAACATGTTTCGAAGTCTATTTTGATCGTCTGATGAAGATATTAATTTAAACTAACTATTTAAATTAAATTCAATTGATTTAAAATGTAAATCAATTTCAAACAATTAAATTCATCAATAATAAATTATTATTACCATTCTAAATTCAAATAGAATTTATATTAATTGACTAAATTGTTTAGATTCGGTTTTAACTTAGAATCCAATTATTTGTTGATAATTTGGTATATTCAATATTAAATCGTATATTGTTTATTAAATCGATAAATTTAATAAAAAATCCTTTTATTTTTCCAATTCAATATTTAAAATAAATTTAAATATTCAATATTAAAGAGTTAAAAATCCGGGATATTGCAGGTGGTCTAGGGCTTCGGAATCCGAGGGATGTATGCAAAGCTTACGCTTGTAAGCTTTGGGTTAGATTATGTTCGCACAACTTTCATTGGGTGTCGTTCCTTCATGCTAAGTACCACCGTCTTCTTCTTGAGGATTTTTTCGATAATCACGGTGGAAACGTATGTAATACGTGAAGGCCTTTTCCGATAATCACAGTGGTGGTGTCGGTTGGAATGGTGTCTCTTTCTCCATGCAGGCAGCGTGAAATTCTGCTATATCCCCGATGCCTAGAATCCCAGCTTTCTCTTTCATATGGGACGCCCGCATTCCTCATAATGTTTCCATTCATATGTGGAAAACTTTACATGATGGCTTGCCCCTAGATGGAAATCTTATGTGGATCAGAATCCCATTAGTGTCTCATTGTAGGTGTTGTAGAGCAGTAAACGTGGAATTCTCTACCACTTGTTCTTCGCGGGAGAGTGTGCTCGCTCTATCTGGTCTTTCTTCGGGGACCAGGTAGGCCTACTGGGTTAAGCTCTTTCTTTTCTTGATTTACTTCGTTTGTAGTGGGAAGGACCGGTAAGTCTCTATGTTCTATCCTTTTCCATCTTATACCTTGCTTGATTTGTTGGTATCTTTGGTGCACTTGTAATAAAGTTGTGTTCGATGAGGTCCCTATGTCGTCTTCTTCCATTATTCGATGCGTTAAGAATGACGTCTTTCTTGCGTTTCGAGGTCGCCCCTTCATGGGTGTTTTTCGGCCTAGATCTTCAGCTTTTGTCTTGTGCCTTCGAGGTTTTGTGGGCCCGTTTCCACGTTCTGGTGTAGGTTGATAGGTGCATGTGTGTGGGTGTGTAGGTGATGGTGTTGTCTCTTGGTTTCCCCCTTTTCCTATCCCCCCAACATCCTCCTTTTGTTTCAAGGTATTGCTTGGCATTATGGAGATTGGTGTTTGGCCATCTGGTTTGGTCAACTTATTTGATAGAAGTTACATGGGTTCGCTTTGTCTGATGTCTCTGATCCAGTGTGAAGTTAGAGGTTGCTTGGCTTAGGATGCTCTTGTGATGCTTTTTCGTGGCGTTGTTGGTTGGTTTTAGTCTGGTTGAAGGAGGTGCTTGCTTAGTGTCTTGGCTAGGAGCTTGCTGGTTGGTTGTGTTTGGTCGCTTTCTGTTTTCTTTGGACTGTTTTTGTTTAGCTCCTTTTTTATTTGAGTGCTTTGGGTTGTCGGTGTCGCTTTGTGCGGTTTTTTGTGGTTTAGGTCGTTTGTATTACAATTTTAGTGCTAGTTGTTGAACCACTAGCTTGTTTTTGTACGCCACTGGAGAATGACTATTTTCTTCTTTTTGGTTATATATATTTTTTTCCTTTTTCTTTTTGCATTTTGGTGTGAGAAGTATACTTAAAAAATAAGATTGATTAACAAAGTAATATAACATAAGTATCTTAATTTTAAGTATGGTGTTAAGCATATTAAGAAAGGGTACTTTAAAAACTTTACGTTTATAACAAAAAGTGTGATTATTACTATTATATATTAAAGATATATTTGTAATTACTCATTTAATATAAAATTAATTTTGTGTGTGTGTATATATATATATGCATACGATTTCCAAAATATATATATATATATATGTGTGTGTGTGTGTGTGTGTGTGTGTGTGTATATATATGCGTGTGTGTGTGTGTTTAATGATACTATAAAATATGGTAAAAACTTTGTGTAAGATACATTATATATCTATTTTGAAAACATAGTTTTCTAAATTTCGTACAAATTTTATAATAATATAATTAATATTTATTACCTAAATATACTTAAAACCCAAAAGAACAAAAAGTCACTTGTTATACTGTCGCTCCCCCCTATAATTAATTATTTTATGGGTCTAGAAGGTGATTTTTTTTTAAAAAAAAAAAAATATTTATTTCTCTTATGTGTTATTTTTCTGTTTGTATGTTAATTGGTACAGTAGGGGCTAAAAGAAAAATATTTTTTACCACGTTAAGCATATTTAAATGAGCCACTTTTGTTTACAACATGATGTGAACATGAGAAAACAATTGTACAACATTCGGGATTGGGATTGCGATGGGAAATAAAAAATAAAATCACTTTTATCATGCTAAGTATGTTTAAACGGGCTCCCTTCTATGCAAGGTATGATTAGCAGATGTGAAGAAAATTGTGTAACATTTTTGTGCTACTAGAGAGTTATAAACACAAGAGATACTAGGACCCCAACCTACTTTTTAACCTTGTTCTTTTGTCTATCCTAACTTCCACTTCCTGACCTCTCTTTGGGCCTTAACTTATAGTGCGCATCCATTTGATATTTGTGACACAAATATCTCAAAGCTCGCTTGTTTTCTACTTTTTCCCAGTAAAAAAACCGAATAAACTAACTCAGGCAGGAAAGCATATTCATCAATGCACTTAACCTTGGCTATAAAAATAATTGTTCCAACTTTACATCAGAAGCAGCCGTGAATAGGCCCGAATGTCTCTTGCTTGTTGCATGCTCATTGGCTTCATCCACCACTTTATACAACCGTGGTCCTGTTTTCTGGACCAGTCCTATGACACTCATTAAATAAATACATTGCTCACTCTCCAGTATGAATATAATCAAGGAATGAGTACGCGCCTTCACATTCAATTATTCTATGTAGGACACTTAAGGCATATGGACCCTCTGCTGAATATGACATATCGCATTTGATATCTTGCATATGTAAACACATTGAAAACACACAGAAGTCCATCCATTTCATACTGTTAACTGTCGTATATGTGCAGCTACATACCCGCACATACCGATCGATCACGTGTCATATGCTTCTCTCTTTACATTTATGAGCTTCACTGATTTTTTGTGCATATCTCTTGTGTCATGAGGAATTTTAAGGACCACTGATCAATTATTTTGATTTTTTGTTGTTTTCTTACCAAACAAAACAACATTGAATTGGTTAGCTACAAATTACATTGTCATTTGTCGATTTCATAAGTCATAACTATCACCAAACATCCGCATTTGTTATCGACCTACACCATATTTCATCTTGTGTCGATGGCTTTTGGAAATTAAAAGAAGAAATGTGCTAAAGTTTCCGTAGTTATATTCGACGTGTCGCTCTCCACTTACTTCTATATACTTCCTTTTCTCACATCATTAATTGTTTTAATTTTATATTTTCGCTAGAATATTCACACATATATTTCTAAAATTATCAGTGTATGATCAAAAAATAATCTAAACAACTTAATTGAACAATTGCGGAATAGATTGGAAACATGAAAAAATGATTTAAATTGACTGGAATCGGAAGTGTTCAAAATAGATAAATGTTCATATTGATAAACAAAATTCAATTTCCCCTTAGAAATATACATCTATGCCTCTAAAAAATAGCTCTAGAAAAATTATTTATAATAACACAGAAAAGGAATAAGAAAAAGAAAAGGATGAATTATATCATTGCTCTTGCCTTCGTTCATCTTGATCATTTTCACTGCCCAAGCTCTCAGGCTCCCTCTTCATTCCATCAACACAATTGCTGCAATCTCCTTCGCCTCCATCAACATTACAACTTGCTCCATCATTAAAGGAAGAAGCTCGACTTGATACAGGGGTAGCTAGAAAAGTAGGCTTATGATCTCCAGCCATGATGACGACAATTCTCTCTTCGTAGAGACATGGCACAACACTCTTAGTCTTGTCGGCTGCTTTTTCTGAGCTGTTACTTCCATGGCCATTTTCTATATCTTCGTGCACCTCATCTCCTCCTTCGAGGTAGCCTGAAAGCTTCCAGTAAGAACAGGCGAGGATGAGGAGAGCGAATGCAATGAGGCCAAGCATGGCTGCGAGGCCTCCAAATAAGTAAGGGACAGGAGAGTGCCACGTGGAGTGTGTCGGAGGAGCGTGTGCTGTGTAGTTTGTTGATAATGCTGATGTCGGTTTTGTGAAGTTTACAATGTTCCTCATTTCTTATGTTTCTGATTGCTTTGAATGATCGAGTACTGTGTGTATATTTGTTGTTGTATGAATGATATGTGTATGTGTCTAGTTAGGTTTGATGTATTTATAGGATTTGGGAAGGATGAGGTTTGCGATAGGCAAAGTTAGTCTTGTGTACTGTGCACCGTTGCAACTTGTATATGATTGGAGTATTCTTTTTTATTAGACTGTGGATCCACTGGTATGTTAAATTGTAGAATCAGATAAGCTATACTACTCTTAACTACTTCAAATTTCTTTCATTTCCAAAATTTAGCCTTCAATGTCAATATTGATTAAAATATTACCATGAGTTCTGAGAGGAAAAAAAAAAAAAATATGAATTGCGTCAGTACACAAATACTAAGGAAATACAAGATCAAGACTTCAACTCCTGACTATATATCACTGGAAATTGCTTGAAATATATGTTACACATTAGGTACTCCCTTGGACCTTACTAATAAATTTGGATTCTACGATTTATGGAAAATATGTGGACATGAGTATAATATCCAGTATTATTATATATGTATACTATGTTATCTACCTATAAATGGGCTAGGATCACTAACTATTTATTTAGCAACATTTTGTATATATCAACCACTTTTATTCAAATATTTGTTTTTATCTCCATATCACATAAATCAAATATTCAAATATTAACCTAGTGCTGATATTATCCAAAAGTTAATCCTAGCTAAATTTATCCTAGCTACGTACTCTTTATAAATTGATTGGAACAACTGACAAAAATTGCTTGACTTTTGTGTTGGAGTGGTCATTCTATTACTTTTAATTAGAGTCATGCCCAATGTTGTTTACCACTTTAAGGTCACAATATAAACAACCTCTCTGGACAGATCAATTTCTATTCAAATTTGCTTCGACTATCTATTGCAACTTGATTTTTGTTTTGATCAGCAAATCTGGATAGGTTTAGTTGACGTTTTTTTAATTTTAAATAGGATATACGTATATAATATTTCATTTCCCTCCTAGTTAACACCATCGGTGGAAAAGTTAACTCCAAGCTAGCTTATTGACAATTTTTTTGTTCATATTCCTGCAGGAATCAAAAGTGTGGCAATTACGAATGTCAAGAGAATTGTATTCTTTAAAGACAAATGTCGATATGACATAGCTCAGAGCATATAAACTGATAATGCCAGCAGATCTTAAAATATTCAGTATGTATAGTATTATTAGTATTTAATTATGTAAGATTTAACTACAGCACCAAAATAAGTTCTAAATTGTGCCATTATTTTCAATATTGGTGAAAAAACAACAGAAATTGTTCTTTGTTGAAGATTATATCTAATTGCATTTCCTATAAATTCTGAAAAAATGCAAAAGATATTTCAGAAATACGCAAACTTGATTTTTATTTTTATTTTTAAATATAGCTTACGCACGTCCGAAAAGCGCAAAGTACATGAAACCAGATATATTTTTGCAATTAATTTTAAACAACACCCAAACTTGGAATAATTTTTTTATGAGCCTAAAATGGAAATTTGTTCTTTCTGTATAACATGTTTTTAGAAGTGGATGTCTTTGTATTTTAAACTTAAAAAGGGTGTTTAGCGAATCTATATTCGTTAAAATAATTTAACCTGTTAATATAATAATAGTAGTGTTTGGATATCTTTATACCACTAGCAATGATATTGTTGATGAGATTCATGAAATCCCATATTCCATCAACTACACCATGTATTGTATACATCAATGGCTACTTTTTACAACACTCATATAATTGGATAATTTGTACTTGTATGAACTTGTTGCTCACAGATATTTTTAAACATCAGACATTATAATATGTCAATAAAAAAACAGCAATAGAGTGAGTGGTAAATATTTCCATATCGTCTGGATATAACTATGAGATAAGGATGCACAAAGCAAGACTAATTTAAGACAAAGCAAAAATTCTTCTGCAAAGTTAAATGCATTAGCATATTATAATACAAAATGCTACTGCGTCGTTAATCACTTCACAAAACTTTTCGGTAGTGGTGGGGTCTGCCATTTTACCTATATTAAACTAAGTATATGGTCTAATCAAGCCACTGTTAATTTCTAGAGCATAAATTCGTATAAAGAGCTGGTGCAATGAATGCAGGAACCATCAGTATCCTTCTTCTTCTTCTTCTTCTTCTTCTTTTCTATGTAATATATATAATCAAGTGCGTACGAATTTAAAATACAATTGACACTTTACTTAGACGTGTTAAAAAAAATATAATTGAGTTTATAATGCAGTAAGCAAAAGACGTATTCACTTGAAAGATTCTAAATAGATATATGTTTAATCTAGCTTTCTAAGTTCATATCCTTGTCTACTTATCAAACATTAAAAAACTAGCAGTTACAAATGTGCACGTTGTGAAACAGTTGAGGTTTGGTACATATGTTGTTAAAGTTTACAAGTTGGCTGGTTAACTAACTAACCATCAATTGTTCAGGTACCAAGGGTTACCCAGTTAGGTTTAAAATTTACGTTAAACCTCTCATCACGCTGTATCTATTAAGCTAAAGTCAGTTATTTAAAACCTAACCAAAATAGTGAGACGGTTACAAAAACGTCAAGAGGACGTATAGATGGTGAGCATAAGAATAATATAGTGGTAAAGTAACAGGTCATGAAAGGAATATATGATTGATTTTGGGGTAAATGATAAATCTGATACTAGGATGCATACCTATGCAACTTTAACATATGCTCTTCAGATTTTAGATGCAAAGGCAGATATATATTTAATATCTCAAAAACAACAACAGCAATGGATTCCAAAAACTATAACATGAGTGTATATATGATGGTGGATGAGTAGGAATCCACCCATAATCTGGGAAATAAAAGTTGATGTTGCAGCAAATGATGATGTTGTTGCATACTTGTTATCCAAATTGTGTTAGAGCACAATGGCAGCAAATAACCACAAATGCTCACAAGTTGTCCCAGTTGCCCTCCATCAGCATGCACAGTCAAAAGAGACTAAGCTGGATATTATGCTTTGGTAGAAACACAATTTTTTGATCTAGCCATGAAATTGCAAAGTAAGAGATCTCCAGTTCTAATTGTTAAATTTTGATGATACAAAATCACAAATTGGTGGAAACAAATATGCAAAAGGAGAGTAATCATCGCATGTGTTCATTATGAAAATGAATAATTATTGATTGCATTTACATGAGATGGAAAAGAAATAAATGCGGGCATTAATTTCTTTGTTAATGAAAGAGATTGATTTACTTTTTATGTTTGCACATTTTGTTGTCTCTGTAATTGACCTTAATTATTTCTTATTATATCTTGTTAATTTGATTGATATTTTATTGGTTATTTTATTGTAAACTTATCCTGTTATTGAGCTAGTGATCCTCAAATTGGGTGTCTTTCTTATTAAACCTAATTTGAAGTTTTAATATGGAAACTCTTATTTTGTAATTTCTTGTAGTTCTCTTATATGGAATAAATCTTCTTTGAATTGGACGTACACTATCTTGATAGTAGTGGAATCATATAAATAATGTGTCTCTTTATTTCTTCATTATAATTGCTTACTATATGTTTGATGTAATAAAATAATTGTTATAAGATGAAATTGATGTTCAATGGGCAAATCTAGATCTTGTATTTTGTGCTTACGCATTTGTGTAATTTTTGCACAATGGATTGGTACCAGAGCAATTTGTGCAACCGTTTCACACAACACTAATAACACAATAATCATAAAATGAATCACAAGAAGCTTGGTTGGTTCGCTAATTTTTCTCACTCATACAAGGCCTGATAAATCATAAGTAAATATCTATTTTTAAGTAAATTTTTGAAATGTAATTAAATTTTCAAACTCTATTCCACTTACACACACATACATCAATTTACTTTTATCACAAATCAAATCCTCTATACCCAAAAACTCTTATCTCCCTATATCCAACCAATTAGGACCCCTTGAATTCCACATTTTTGTGTTAGGATTGTCTTGCATGTTGTTAAGGTAGCAATGACGGTTTGAATAAATAGTCCCACATCACCATATCACGGAATAAGTTGAAGAATTTGGATACAAACATGAGTTGGTAGGCACGTAACATAAGAGATTCTTTTTGTTACATGGAAAGAACAAAGGATTTGCTCTCCTTTTATCAAAACTGATTAAAAAGAATTTTTACATGCACGGCGTTTCACATGATTGGTTTAAGAACAAGTAAAAGAACACTGGCATGCACAGTTGGACATAAGAGTATGTATGCATGCATGTCAAAGATTATTTGTTCTACCTGCAGGAAATGGTGGGATGCCAGGTTAATATTGCAAATTATTCCAGACAAGATGAGTGCCAAAATTGTATGTGTGCATCACATCACCAATTAGTGGCCAAGGCATCTTCTCTCTTCTATACCTGGAACATTATTTCCCCTCTTTTTTTTTCTTTCTTTTCCTAGAAACGTTGTTTCCTATAGAAGAATCTTTTGGAAAGATGAATTTCATAGTGTGCTCGCCTTATTCGTGTATAGTCTATTAAATAATATGAAGGCTTATTATTGAATCAATACCGAACTATATATGATGTTGATATATTTCTAACTACACCAACTCCTAGCTTCAAACTGCAAAATAAACTATGAACTACTAGCTGTAAAGGGGAAAAAAAGAAAAAACCACGGGAAATTTTGTCATGCAGTCCATGGATTTGCTACGGACTTCTCCATATGCTTTTACCCTCAAAAATAACTGTGGAAGGATGCTTTTATTGTTTCTGAGGGAAAAATAATGTGCCAAAATCTTTGGTACCTGCTTACTTGGATTTAACAAAAAAAAATTCACCATATTAATACGCTGACAAAAATGGAAAAAGGATAAAACTATATTTTATGTTGTTAGAGAATGTCTGGTCTTTTTCTTCTTCTTTTTTGTTGAATACTTCGAAGGTAATGCATACTAGTAGCACATGTCTTAGGTAATGTTAGATCTACATATTATGTATCAGTATACATTTGAATCATGCTAAACAAATTTGGAACTTACGACCAATCGAACCAAAGCCGAAGTCCTAACCACTGGAACAAGGACGTTGGTCATCTAAGAACGTGTACTTATTTCAGGCTTTGATTTAGCAAGAGGCTATTTAATAGAACTTTTGATTACACGTCAACTTATTTTGGTGTTTTTTTTTTTTTTTATTATCAATCCTGGTATTTAAACCATCTCTTTAGATAGATATATTTAGAACTATTTTCTTGCTTATTCTATTTTTTGAATGCTTACTGGTAATTTAATATCTTTTATATTGAAAGTCATCGCTAACCGTCAATAGTCTTCGCTAGCCGACATCAAAAGCGGTAGCTCTTACAAGTGTCGATCGATAATTAAATAAGCGACGACTAGCATGTGCCGGCTTCTAAGGGAATTAGACTCCGGCGATTGGACTGGTGCTAGCCGTCGCGAGCTTGTAACTCGTAGGCCGACGCTAGTCGTTAGTACCGTTGGTAGCCTATAGGACAAAATTTGTATTCCGGCTAGCTTTTCGACCATCCAACTATATATGCTTACTCATATCTCTATCCACGTCATATAGAACACATATAAAGTCAATTCCAAACAATATAATATTATACACACCAAATTATATATATATATATATATATATATATATATATATATATATATATATATATACACACACACACACACAAGTGTGTGACCCGTGCTATGCTACGGGAAGTTGAGTGGTAATAGATAGTCATTAGTTTATGATAAATGCATGATTTTTGCTGGTTGATTTGTTGTTATTTTTGAAATGCGTTGGGCAGTTTGTTGTTTTTAAGTAATATAGTAACAGATATGTATCTTTACTGCAATATTAATGTTACTTTGGTTGACTGTGCAAATCTATTTACAAACAAATATAATAAGATTTGTATGTGCTGTATAGTTAATTTTCCATGAGCTTAACAGTTTTGAATAGTCTGGTATTCAAAATTGGAAATGCTTATGTTTTAAATATGAAGGAGAGTACAGTGGCGAAATAACAATAGGGACGCAAATTTTTTTTGTCAAATTCTACACCGAAAACATAATTTAGAAGGGGTCGCATATTAAATCACTATATTACCCCTTGAATTCCTCGAATCCCACTTAAATACACTATTCTAACATTTTGACAAAAAAAATTGTCATACTAGCACAACTCATTGATAATTGATAGAAAGCACATGATCCAATCATCAAAATGATCTAAAAAAGAAAACAATGAAACAAATGGGCGTACTCTATTAAAAAAACTAGAGCAAAATGTAATCAATTTTGTAGGCTTTGACAACGTATGCGTATAATGATTGTGTTCTAATACGATCATCATCATTTTTGAATGTAAATTAAAAGAGTAAGATTAAATACGATCTTCAGCCAGTTTTGCATATGCAACCAAGTAACCGAAAAGCCCAGATGCCAAAACTGAGGTATATCGTGGGATTGAACTTGAAATTAAGAGAAATCTTATATGGTACATTAATTATGATGTTCCTTCTTCTAAAACAATTTAACAACAATTATATTAAATAAACAAATCACTCCAAAAGAAATAAAAGTTAAAAAAAATGATCAGAACCTCAAATAACGTAGAACAAATTTATAACCTCAAACAATTATCATATGCTCTTCAAAACTCCAATTCAAAATGGACCTCTATTCATTATTAAGTGAAACACTCGCAAGAATAAAAATAGATTAGCTGAATCAGGTGAGTGGGTCCATGTCGATATATTATTAGCAAGCCAACCATTGAATTCTGAAACAAACAATTTGCGGAATGTTTTTTCCCACTGACCTGGAAAAATGATCTGAGAAAATAGATAACCCAATATAACAATTAGACAGTCTTTAAGCAATTTGATTATTACAATAAAGATAATGTTTGGCCGTCACTAAATTGAAAAGATAAACATCAAATTGATATTTCACGGTTCCAACTTTTTTATTGAAATCAGATTTGCAATGGAAAATAATACCTGGAAGGCCTCTCTGCTCAAGTCTTGCAAGGTCCATGCTGTAGTGCTTCTGTATTACTGAATCCCTTCACGTACAGTACTTCACAGCTTCAACTGGACCATTAGTGCTCTGACACACAATATTTGAATGTTTTAAGCCATGCTGGTCTCAAATCTCAGCAATGCCAGATCTAGGACGTTTAACAAATGGCACAATGCGATGATTATTTGTTTTATCAATGTTCAATACATACATCTTATGTGCTTTACTTTGTGAGAAACATTGCTACGGCATCTGCTACAACTATTTAGAATCCATCAATGTATCTTACATTAATTTTTAAGATGCGACAAACTTCCTAATGAAATTGATTTAGAAACAAAAAGTAACTTGTTAAAGTTTAAAGGCAAGCTTCTCAAATTGACCTACGGGTGGCAGAACCCCTTGTTGCTTACAATTTCTTTGTCCCAAAACATGAAGCATACATTCCCAAAAAATCCAAAACAACAATTAAATCACTCATTAATTAAACGAATGAAGATGATATTGACCGTCATTGAATTGAGAAGACAAAACATTATACATAGTTGTCTCAAATTGATATTTCATGGTTCCAATTCCGTACTTCATGTTTTTAGGACAAAGAAGTTACGTTCTGCAAGATATGGACTGTTTTCTCTTGGTATAAAATAAAATCAATAAAACCTTCAGAGCATGAATCTACTTTCTATGTTTATTATTAGATATTTGTAACATTACTGCATATACTTGATTCAGAAATGAATACGAATGTACAATTCTATATTTTATATTGGACTTATAGCAATAAACTCCCACTGAAATAAAAAAGAATCATACCAACCATATCTTAAATAAATTAAACATTTATAACCAAGCTAGTTTTGTTAGTTTCAGATTAGATAGTTCCATGTAAAATTTTGTAATAGAAACAAAGTAAATTGTAACACTGTCTTGTTTCCCATCATCTGATACTAACCAATTATTATTTGTAAATAACAAAAAATAGAAAATAAATATACATACAGCCAACTTATACAATCTAGAAAATGAAATCCAACATACTAACTCAAAAGTAGTAAATACAAAATAAAGTTTGCTTGAAATGTGTAGGAATGATTATCCTTCTTTTGCACTTAGTAATATTGGTTGTAGCAAATTCATAATTTGTTTTTGTGCTTGCGTAAAAGACAACTAAGGGAACTTACAGGAGTGAGAACCACTTATAAACTAACGCCATTTTAAATAGGAATTGGAACTAACAACTTATTGGTTAGGTATGTAAGTATTTTTTTGGTATCATGTATCCTTTCTACTAATCCATGACGTATAAGTTCATTCTAACCCTAAAATTTATCAGACACTAAAGATACCAACGAATACACAATTCAAAACATGCAAGTGCTCTAAGATAAGATATATCTTCATCAGTAAGTTTATAAGAGTTGATTGAAAAAACTGCAAAACAGGGGTTGAAGCCGAACTACCATATTGTCAAAGTAAGGGCGGATGTTGATTCTTCCCTGGTGGCATTTAATAGGATTGAACCGCAATTTTCCATTATCATAATGAAATTAAGATGTTAGGAAGTATTAATTTTGGTGGGGAAGAGAAGTTAGATTCCGAAAAGGAATTGTACCAGTTGCCTCGTAACGAAAAAGAACGAAATCCAAAAATTGCGGAATAAAGAGGAAAAGGACACATGTAACTCAAATGAAGATGTTGATTCAACTATCCTATTTAAATAATAGATAGTCAAATTGACGGAGAGAATGATAGAGTGAAGAAAGAAACAAAACTTGTGGTTGATATCAAGAGGCATTTAAGGGTGCTTGCTGCACAGTTTATAGTGCAACGGAATGCTCAAATACACACACACACATTAATATATATATATATATATATATATATATATATATATATATATAGTAGCCTATTTGAAAAAAAAATTGACATTATTGGTGACGTAATGGATCTTCATCTTTGCGTTGTCCTATGAATTCCACCTTCCAACAAAAAAAAAGATCGAATGGTACAAAAAAAAAAAAAAAATGTCAACAATTTTGTTTAATTTTCAAGTAAGCACCTCCAATGTACAAATTTTTTGACACAATTGATATTGACCGTTGAATCTCTCCCTGAATTCCACTCCTCCACATAAGAACAAAAAGATCCAATGGTCCAGGCTTTGTGTTTCTATATTTGTGTCTAATTTTATGTCCAAATAGCTATATATATATATATATATTTTTAAATATATACACATATATCTGAAGATGTGTGTGTGTGTGTATATATATATATGTAATACCTGTCTTCAGACAAACTCAAGAAAATAACATTTATGATATGAGTTATTGCTTATATATTCTTGTAGAAGTCGGTTATTTACAACTTGATTGATATTTTTGTAATGTTATTCATTTAATATATAATATATATATTTCTTAATATAAGCCAAGGCCGTATAACTACGGTTTTATTTCTTAGACATTTAGCATTTTTAATGGGTGTTTAGGTAAAAAAAAATTGTTACCATTAAACCGAAACACACACATGTGCTGAGTTATGATAATTACGTAATCAAGTACTTAATATATATTTTTGTAATCCTTTTCCCTCTTATAAGTTGGCATAAAGAAAAATTCAATAAAAATGTAGTATGAAGCTAAATAAAATTTAACATGCTGCTCGTCTATAATCGAAAATGACTACTGGAGACAAAGATTTTATACAAACTACTTGTCTATAATCGAAAATGACTACTGGAGACAGATTTTATACAAACTATTCAAACTTCAACTTGGTACAACTTAACAAATATAAGAGTCTAACTCTTGAATACATGATTATTTTCATAGTAATCATATAATTTGAGCATGATATGGACTAATAAACAACATCAAAACATAAATGAGTTGTTCATATTCCCACAAACACAATATATTAAGATTAGTTATTAGATTTTTTTTCCGATCTTCTTATACTAATGTTAAAAATGAAGAGCTTCCCATAAACTTTGATTCACATGTTTAGTAATTTTAGAACATGAATTTTGTTTGAGATTATGCGACCAACTCTTTTTGCATATTATGGGTATATAACCACTCACATACATGCAATTCAGAGTGGAAATCAGTTAAAGTCAAGTCACTTGGTTTGCAGATAGAACATAACGTGTATGGATGTCTGTAGATGTTGGTAATGATATGAACATAAACATGGATTGACAAACACAATTCTTGTAAGCAAGAGATTTGGTTTGTGCAAATATCGTGGAACGTTGGTGAAATTCATCTGTATTTTTTTCATTTATTATATTCAGCACCGTATTGAGTTGTATGACTCTCACTTCACCCAGGCCCGGCCCCAGGGCAAGGCTGCTGAGGCGGCCGCCTACGACAACATGTCAGAGGGAGGGCAACGGTTTGGTGAACTTCGTATTAGCGGTTGTTTACATATAGGATAAAGAAATGAACAATACTAAAAGGTACGGCTGGCTCGGTGGTTTGCTGCGTGAATTGAGCTGGCAACGACTTCACCAAGTAGAATTCAAATCTTACTATTATAACTGTACTAAAATAGAACAAATATTCACTAAAGCTGGTAAAATAACTATACATAGCTTAAACAGTATTAGTAGTTATGTAAGATAGTCCAAAGTACAAACAAATGACTATAGTTGAAGAAAGCAATGTATCAAAAGTTGAAGTTTGGTACCGTTGATAAAAGCTTCATATTCTCCATCCATCACAGCAGCATAAGTCCATAAAACTACAAATATTTAAGAGAAAGTTAATAATCACTTAGAGTAGAAGCCATAAGTGGTTATAAAATTCTGTTTCCATTTAGTATCAAATCGTGTAGAAAAATCTCTTTGATGAAAATCTTTACTACTTATTACCATGGTTTTGTGAGTACAGATTGGAACCAACCCATTTTATTTTGGACTGATAAAGAAACCAGCAAAAGATGACTTACACCAGTCTGGATGAATGTGGATGTACTGTAATAAACCGAAATGACAGTGTAGACATTGGAAAGCACAAAATGTAAGCAGATAGTGCTAAAACAGTTAAATATTTGGAAGAATTGCAGTTACTTGCTAAAATATAGTTATTCCCAAGGCATAAAATCAACATGTAGCCTAATTCAAGAATAACAATGTTTTGTACAGAATTTTACTGTAGTAGATCTACAAACATAAATCAAATATGAATAAACATCATGTGATTCTGACTTTCATTTAATCGTAATAAAGTGAGCCTAATTGAAAGAATAATTAGTAAAGGTTGAGACATAATTGCAAGATTCAGCATATTACACTAAAATCGGACGACCAAATTTAAATTGTCAAAATTATCGGTAATAAATGCTATAGAATGTTACCATGGTTAGGGGATTGTGAACTACAGTATTGGTTGTTACCACTGAGCGGATTGAGGAGCGCTGACAAAAAATAACCGCTTCTTCATCATCGTCTTTTAATTTCCTGTTCGGCTATTTATTTCGAGATAACTTGGTTTACTTTTTTGTTTGGATGAAGAGGTGTGTTTGGGTATAGAGAGAAAAGATAGAGGGAGAGAGGGAGAAGGGGTTTGTAGTTGGAGGAAGAAGGCAGAGTTGGTTATTGGGAACAGACGGGGAAAGTAACTGTTTCTAGAAACTGGGAAGACAGTTCTAGTTATACATGACACATTTTGAGCAAAGAAGAGGTGTGGATTCTCCTTTCCATTTTAAATAATAGACTGCTACTGGCAAAAGGTTCTTCAATAGATTGATGCTTCTTGGTCAGCTTTATCATTGCCATCTTTTGCTGAGGCATTCCCTGTATCAAACACAAAATTTGGAAACTACCATTGTTAAATCCTTGAAAGCATAGTCCAACTATATTTTACATAATACATACATATATAGATTACAGATACATAAATATATCTCCTATGCTTCGGTAAGAATTCCTATGCATGGGTAACAACTCATAGATGTTATACAAAGAAGTCGAAAACTGAAAAAGATACACTGAAGACAGACATTTAAAATGATAAAAGGATTAAAAGATTAAATAGCATTTAAAACGATTAATCAAGTTATTAAAAAAGGTTGACATCGCTCATCAAAATCTGAAACAAATAAACTGATATTTGGTGAAAAACAGTAATGGAAATGATATTCTCATGTCTCCATAATTGTCACAGTTATTGATTGTAAGAGTATTGATAGAAGTAAAGTAATTTGTTTTTATTCAAAGATAGTTAGTTTCTGTACAAACTTGTTGAGAATATATACAAAATGAGATGGGCTGAAATAGGCTTAACAAGGCCCAGATGTGAAATGACTATATACAAAAGAGTGTAACATTATGCCGCATTGTATACTTCTGATACCCCCCCTCAAACCCTATCTCGTGGTTAGGGTTCGAACTCTAAAAATGGCGGCTGATGTAGAAATTGTCTCTTAAATCTTCACGAAATTCTTTCAATTTCTGACATTATATACTTCGCTTTTCTTCTCTGATGAAGTATTTGAGCTATTGAGCTCCTTGCGTCGTTCTTTCCTCCTGATTTCAATAGTGTTATGCGGATCTGGCTTGAATTTGACTTTTCTTCGATTGTCTTGCTAAAGATCTGGACTTTTATGTTTGGTAGAGCTCGAGCTAGCACTGTAGTTCCGTTCAACTTCATTGGCTTCAGATTTGTACTTCGAATCGCAGATGCTCAGATTTTCGCGATGCTTGATGAAGCTCTGCTTTGACAAAGGCTTTGTCAGAACATCTGCAACTTGGTAAGTCGAAGGTACGTGATTGATTTGTATTTTGTTTTTCATGACAAGTTCTCGAACGAAGTAGATATCCAACTCCATGTGTTTTGTTCTTGAGTGTAAAACGGGATTTGCAGTAATAGCAATAGCGCTTAAATTATCACACCAGATAGTAGGTTTGCCGTTGATTTCAATTCTTAGTTCACTCAATAGAGATTGAATCCAAATTAGTTCTGCACTGGTACTTGCTATACTACGGTATTCTGCTTCTGTACTCGATCTGGAGACAGTTGATTGTTTTTTTGCGCACCATGAAATAGGGTTTTTGCCAAGAAATATGCAGTAACCTGATGTTGATTTTCTGTCATCCCTATCACTTCCCCAGTCTGAGTCAGCATAGCCAGTTAGATTTAATGCTTTGCTCTTCTTCATGCTTAGACATAGATTGATGGTCCCTCTTAAGTATCTTAGTATTCTTTTTACAGCAACCCAGTGTTCACTTAATGGCTTATGCATATATTGACTGACTTTATTTACACTGTAAGTGATGTCTGGTCGTGTGATTGTGACATATTGAAGAGCACCCACTATGCTTCTATATTGCTTTTCATTTTCAATAGGTTCTCCCTTGCTCTTGCTTAGCTGTATGTTGCTGACCATAGGAGTTGGCAGAGGGTTTGCTTTATCCATTTTTGCCTTTGTGAGAATTTCATTGATGTATTTCTTTTGATTTAGTTGTAGTTCCTCATTATGACCTCTGTTGACTTCAATTCCTAGAAAATATGCAAGATTTCCTAAGTCTTTGATTGAGAACTCTTTATTTAAGTGCTTTGTCACATATTGAATTTCTTCAACACTATTACCTGTAATCAGAAAATCATCGACATAAATAAGTATATAAGTAACAGTGTTGTTAAGAAATTTAATAAACAAGGAGTTGTCAGATTTGGCTGGATTGTAGCCAAGTTTAGATAGAGTTGCTTTTAGCTTGTCAAACCAGACTCTTGGAGCCTGTTTAAGACCATAGATAGCTTTGCTAAGTTTGCAGACGAAACTTTCTTTTCCTTGCACTTTAAAGCCTTCAGGCTGCTCCATATATACTTCTTCCTGCAATACACCATTTAAGAAAGCGTTATTGACATCAAGTTGTTTGATGGTCCAATTCTTGTATAAGGCAATTGTTAATATTATTCTTATAGTAGTGGGCTTCACAACAGGTGAGAACGTTTCTTTAAAATCTGTTCCGTACTGTTGTGAATATCCTTTAGCTACTAATCTTGCCTTATATTTTGATATTGAACCATCAGGATTCTTCTTAAGTCTAAAAGTCCACTTGCATCCAATGATATTTTTATTTTTGGGACATGATACAAGTGTCCAAGTGTTGTTTTTCATGAGAGCATCAAACTCGTCTTGCATGGCACTCATCCACTTGTCATTCTGTTTAGCTTGATAATAAGTGGTTGGCTCATCAGTAGATTCTTCAATATGAAATATTTTTGGCTTAAATATGCCACTTTTGCCCCTGGTGATCATATGATGTCTATTTTGAACATTTGTAGTAGCTTCATCTCTTTGATCACTTCCATGAGTACTGCTGTTTTCCTGATTACTGCTACTGACATCTTCTTGAGTGTTATATTCTGAGTTTTCAGGTAACTCTAGAGACCCTTGATCTGAACCATTATTGGTTACGGTGTGTTGAGGGCTAGAGTTGTATGCTGATGTCTGATTCGGTTGTTCCCTGTTTTGCTCATGTACAGGTATGACTTCAACATGAATGTCAGGTATAGTAGGAACTGAAACCTTTGGATTGTAAACTTTTTTGGTTGTTTTGTATTCTTCTTTGCTAAAAGGAAATGCTCTTTCATTAAAGATGACATGTCTAGATATGTAAATTTTACCATGACTATCTAAACACTTGTAGCCTTTGCAATTTGTTGCATAACCAAGAAAAGTACAATGTGTAGATCTGAAATTAAGTTTGTGTTTATTGTAAGGTCTTATATAGGGGAAACACAGACATCCAAAGACTTTTAGCTCATTATACTTCGGTTTGGTATTAAAAAGAACTTCAATAGGACATTTAAATGCAAGTACTTTTGTGGGGAGTCTGTTTATAAGGTGTACTGCTGTAGCAAAAGCATCTGGCCAAAATTTAAGTGGCATTGATGCTTGAGCCAGTAGCGTTAAGCCAGTCTCGACGATATGTCTGTGTTTCCTTTCTATAAGGCCATTTTGCTCGGAAGTGTGAGGACATGTAAGTCTGTGTGTAATTCCCTTTTTATTGAAAAAATCTCTCAATGGTAGAAATTCTTTACCTCCATCGGATTGAAGCACTTTAACTTTGCAGTTCAGCTGATTTTCAGCGTTGGTGATGAACTTTATTACTGTATTATAAGTCTCAGATTTTGACTTCATGAAATAAATCCAAACATGTCTAGAATATGCGTCGATAAATGATATATAATAGTTGTAATTGTAATCAGTGTTCACTGGAGCAGGACCCCATAAGTCCACTGCAACTAGTTCGAGTGGTTTATTATACTGAGTTTCAGAATTTTGAAACATCAGTTTGTGACTTTTACCTAGTTGACAGTATGAACAAAAATAATGCTCAGGAATACTGATGGCAATTTTACTACTATTCAGAATTTGCTTTACAATTTTCATGCTAGGGTGACCTAGCTTACAATGCCAAACATCAAAAGTCTTACAGATTTCGTCCATTTTCAATTCAGTCATGTTACATCCAATATCATGATTAAAGTCTGAACAGTTTCTTGAATCAACATCAAACTTGTATAAACCATTATGTTCATTACCCTGCAAAATGATTTTCTTAGTTAGAAGGTCTCTAACTAGACAGTTATTAGGATAGAATTCAAATGAGACATTATTATCCCTAGCACATTGTGATACACTTATGAGATTTTTCCTAATGTTGGGCACCCTTAAAAGATTATTTAGAAATAATTGTCTAGTACCCTTTATACTGGTGTGACCAGTGTGAGTGATATAAGCAGTGTTGCCATTACCCATGGATAGTGATTGCTTACCTCGGTACTCCCTGTTTCCAAGATTGAGATTGGTTAAATTGTTGGTCACATGATTTGTAGCTCCTGAATCGGGGTACCATGCATCATCTTGAACATCAGTGATGCTTGCAGACTCGTTTCCTGATTCTTGTGTGCTTTTACTATCACTTTGATTGCTTACCATGTTTGCAGTAGGGTTGTTTCGACTGTTTGCGTTTTGACCATTGTTGTAGTTATTGTTGAACCTGAAATAGCACCTGATTGCTGTGTGACCAATTTTATCACAAATCTGACATTTTGGCCTGTTGTTGTTTCCTCTACCAGCTCTTCCACGACCTCTGCTAGGTTGTCCACCTCTTTGGTAAGCATTTGACTGGTTCTTGATGTTGTTTCCTTGATCTTGATTCTTGAATTTTGCAGTGGTCAAGTTGATTTCAGAATTGACCTCTTTCTTTTGTTGAATTCTTCCTTCATGACTTAAGAGCATTGAATACACACTCTGCAATGATGGCGTAGGCTCTATTGATGTTATGAAAGCAACAACCGCTTCGTAATCATCATCGAGCCCGCTCACAATGTAAAGAACATGTTCATTTTCAGTTATCTTCTGACCAGTGCAGGCCAATTGATCACACAGATTTTTTACCTTCATAAGGTAATCGTTCATGGTAGAATCAGCTTTCTTGATATTTTGAAGTTGTCTTTTGTAATGTAGGACCCTTGCAGAGGATTGTGAAGTAAAGATTCTCTCTAATGTTGCCCAAATATCGTGAGAGGAACCGCAACCGATCAGTTGTGGTAGCAAACTTGCACCAACTGATGACATGAGCCAAGAACTTATCAGATTATCTTGCCTCTGGTAAGCTGTGAATTCGGAATTTATAACAAGCCTTTCTTCAGCATCTCTCACATATTTTGATGGAATGGTTTTTGTGCCATATAGGTATTCTTCAAGACCGTAGCCCTTTGCTGCGGTTTCTATTTGCAATTTCCAGAGCAAGAAATTTGATTCGTCAAGCTGAATTGAGATAAGTTGACTTTGCGGTTTAATGATAGATTTGATTAATTCTTGAGTAACATCAACTGATGATTGGCTTGTTTTTGCCGTAGATGAAGTTGATGTAGAGGAAGCATCAGTTCCTGCCATGTTGCGAGCCAAGAAATGAAAACAAGAAGAGGGCAGTCAAAAAAAAAACTGCACACAGAAAGATGATGTGAAACCGGGTTTGTCAAATACAGGAACAATCCTTGTATTTGATGACTGAGGACGGCACAGCGATGATGAAAGTGTGTGAGGCTGAAGGTATCTGACGCAACCGGTGCAGTTGATCGAAGATCAATTGTGCGTGGATGGCGCAGGCCTAGTGATGACGATTGATTACAAATCAATCCCCTCTTGCACTGAGTCGCAGAATAGATCTATTGGTGAGGATCAAGAATTGCTGTTAAGCAATGTCAGCTCTGATACCATGTAAGAGTATTGATAGAAGTAAAGTAATTTGTTTTTATTCAAAGATAGTTAGTTTCTGTACAAACTTGTTGAGAATATATACAAAATGAGATGGGCTGAAATAGGCTTAACAAGGCCCAGATGTGAAATGACTATATACAAAAGAGTGTAACATTATGCCGCATTGTATACTTCTGATATTTCCATTTTCCTACCTGGCCAAAAACGTCAGCTATCTATAATGTGGTATTTTAAGGTTAAATCGGTTATAATATAATAATAATGATATGGTAAAGAATAAATTTGGTAGCAGCACTAATGTATATAAAGAAATGTTACATGCAACAATAATAAATAAAGACCATGATGTAAATGAATCTTAATTTTTTGCTTTTAACACTATCTATGTATTATTTTTATTATTAGCTAATTTTTAAAAAAATTAGAAGGTAAATTCCATTTAGACACCGTTAAATTTAAGGTAAAAAAATACAAAACTGAAAATCATGCATGTTTTTACATGAATTAGACTAAGTGTAAGCTTCGTCGCTTTTCATGCCATACATCTCTTTAGCTAGCACAGTATATATAGAGGAGTACATCTAGCAGAATCTAGCTTTGCAAAAGTTTAAATTATTACATATCTCTATCTTTTTGTTCTATTGATTAGGAAACTGATCTACGTTATTATGTAGATTAGAAAAAGCAATAATTTTCTTGTTTTGTGGCAGTGTATAACGATGCAGCAGCAGTAAGGGTACATTTTGTTCAATTTCAACTGCATGATATTTGCCAATGACTTATCCACTTGTTGTCAAACAAATTCCGAATACTTGGGATTTACAAAGTATTCACAACTTCTATTATTCCACAACTACATCCATTGTATAAAGCAGCCATTCTCCATATATAATTCATTAAGTGCTTTCGGAAAACAGAAATAAAAATTAGTTAATATATATAATATTACGATGAATATTGGCGACCACGTTATTTATAATTTTTTTTTTAAAAATACCATTCTGAAGATACCAAACTCGGTCCCTTTTAACCAAAAAAATGTTATTCGTAACAATGCAAATGCAATACGGATCTGATAGCAATCAATAAATTGTCACTATCCAATTGTCACGTCAAGAAGCGTTACTAATTTGAATTGTTTCAGAATTAGTAACGGCGAAAAGCGCGACCGGAATTGCAACAGAGCAGAACCGTTGCAAAACAGAAAAAGAAGAAGAGTACCTTTCAGTATTGTCCGAGTCCAGAGTAAATCTGTTTCTTTGAAACAATATTGCTCCCTCACTGGCGCTGAAGGTTATCGAGCAATTGTCTCCCAAGATAAAACGGACCGATCTCTGCAATTTGAAGCGCTTTCAAGTGCAGAGCAACACGAACTCAAGAGTGCAGTAAATAAGAACAGTTTTGCAGAGCAGAAAGAAAGGAATTTTTCGGTGATTTTATTGTTCTGTCATGAAGGCTTTATATAGTGGTCAGGGGATGTCTTCTGAGCAGATGTGACCGTCCGTACGGACGCGGGCGCGTCGGTTGAAAGGAAACGGGCGCACCTGTTCGCTGCGCAAGCCCAAGAGCCGAAAGGAAACGGGCGCATCCGCTCCGTTCAAAACAGATCCGTGCCACCGCAGCAAGGCCGAACGGGTTAGCGGCCCACGGAAATCAGGAGACCCCAAGAGCCCCAAGGCCCTATCTATGACATTTTAATATTTATTATGAAGGCCTAATGCCTACATATCCCCATTCACTCAATGCTTCATGTGCTTATTTCTTTTGTTTTGAAATAGCATATTGGGCTTTGGTATATAAGGAGACATAATCACAAATCACACACAATGTGGGACTTATATTTCTCCAATACCACTCAACCTCTTCTTCCCAATCTTCTCATTTATTTCCAACAATCCCCCACATGAATGAGAGATTTCTTTTTGTTCTTAAATTTTGTGAAACATTTAACGTATCGGTAAAAGTAGCACAATGGCCTTGAACTTTTCCTAGTGTTTATCGTTATAACCTACTGGCGAATCAGTGGACTAGATTGTCTTTGAACTGTAAGCCTTTTGTGTAAGTATATAAAGATAACACATGCTAAGTGTTTCTAAACCCCTTAGTTCTCTGTTTGTGTTCGTTTTTGCCATGAACACCTGCTTGGTCTCATGAGTGTTTAAAGAATTCGACCTTACAATTCTTTTTGAAGCGGCGCCTTCACACTCACGTAGGTAATTCTATAAAGAGTATCCCGTAATACTCCACTTGGGTCTTTTATAACACCACAGTATAGACATCATTAAAAGCTAAGCTTATCCTATTCTCCGACGGGTTGTGCACTGACTTATCATAGGAATGGTCTGTATTTTAACAGTGCCATTAAGTTTATCTATAAACTTAGTTGTCCCTTTGAACCTAGATCTTGGGATCTCCAGTCAACTAGGTGGGGTTTCCGTTTAGAAAAACTTTTAGATCATAGGTCTTAAACCCATTCCCATCGATAAGGTTTGAACTTTCTCTCTAGGCAAGCCTTTAGTTAGTGGATCCGCAATGTTATCCTTTGACCTTACATAGTCTATAGTGATAACTCCATTAGAGAGAAGTTGTCTTATAGTTTTATGCCTACGACGAATATGTCTCGATTTACCATTATACATGTACTATTCGCCCTTCCTATAGCAGATTGACTATCACAATGTATACATATTGGAGGTACTGGTTTTTCCCAATTTGGAATGTCCTCTAAAAACCCCCTAAGCCAATCTGCTTCTTCCGCGGCTTTATCCAGAGCAATGAACTCAGATTCCATTGTTGACCTTGCTATGCAAGTCTGCTTGGATGATTTCCACGAAATTGCTCCATTTCCTAATGTAAACACATATCCACTTGTGGATTTTGTGTCATTTGAGCCCGTTATCCAATTGGCGTCACTATATCATTCTATTACTGAAGGATACTTATCATATTGCAACACATAGTTTTGTGTATACTTTAGATATCCTAGAACTCTGATTATTGCTTTCCAATGATTTTTACCAGGATTGCTGGTATATCTACTTAGCTTGCTTACAGCGTACGCAATATCAGGCCTAGTGCAATTCATGACATACATAATACTTCCCAGTATACGAGAGTATTCAAGCTGATAGATACCATCACCAGTGTTCTTTACCCAATTTTGGTTCATATCTACTGGTGATTTTGCAGCAGTTACATTATACTGCTTGAATTTTTCAAGAATTTTAGCAATGTAATGTGACTGAGATAACGAATATCCCTGTGGTGTCTTTATAATTTTTACACCCAAAATTACATCGGCCACTCCTAGGTCCTTCATATCAAATCTAGAGGATAGCATGTCCTTCGTAGACTTTATTATGACCTTATTACTTCCTAGGATTAGTAAATCATCAACGTAGAGACAAACAATGACATATCCAACATCTATACATTTTATATAGACGCATTTATCTGATTCATTTATTTTGAATCCATTTGATAACATTGCTTCATCAAATTTCTCATGCCATTGTTTTGGTGCTTGTTTAAGGCCATAAAGAGATTTCACTAACTTGCACACCTTATTTTCATTTCCTGGGCTTAGAAACCCTTCTGGTTGCTGCATATATATTTCCTCTTCCAGTTCACCATTCAAAAACGCAGTTTTCACATCCATTTGGTGTATTTCCAAATTCAATATAGATGCGATTGCAATAAGCATCCTAATTGATGTTATTCTGGTAACTGGAGAGTATGTATCAAAGTAATCCAGATCTTGTTTCTGTCTGAATCCTTTTATTACAAGTCTTGCTTTATACTTGTCTATTGAGCCGTCAGCCTTTAGTTTCTTTTTAAATATCCATTTATATCCTAGTGGTTTTGATCCTTTCGGGAGATCCACTAGTTCCCACGTATGGTTTTGTAGAATGGATTCTATTTCACTATTGACGGCTTCTTTCCAATAAGGAGCATCGGGAGATGACATTGCTTGTTGGTAAGTTAGAGGTTCATTTTCTATCATATATGCATAGAAATCCGGTCCAAAGGATTTAGTGGTCCTTTGTCGCCTTCTCCTTCTCGGTTCCTCTATCTCAGTTTCATCATTCATTTTATTTTGATCAGCATTATCCTCAGGAGTATCTAGATCTCTTGGCCTCTTTTGAACACTTGTTTCAATAGAGGGTTTTAGAGGATAAATGTGCTCAAAAAATCTTGCATTTCGAGACTCGATAATGGTGTTTTCATGAATGTCATCAATTTCAGATTTGTACACCAAAAATCGATATGCACTACTATTATGAGCATATCCAATGAATATGCAATCTATAGTCTATGGTCCTATTTTAACCTTTTTCGGTTTTGGAATTTCCACTTTGGCAAGACACCCCCACACTTTTAAGTATTTGTAGGATGGTGGTCTGTTTTTCCAAAGTTCATGGGGAGTCTTAGAAGTTTTCTTTCGTGGTATTTTATTCAAAATATGATTTTCCGAAAGAATAGCTTCTCCCCAAAAATTATCTGGCAAGCCAGAGCTTATTAATAAGGCATTCATCATTTCTTTAAGAGTTCTATTTTTCCGTTCGGCTATACCGTTGGATTGAGGTGAATAAGGAGCTGTAGTTTGGTGTATTATACCATGCTCAGCACAGAATTCCAAAAATGGAAACTCATATTCTCCTCCTCTATCACTTCTTAAAGCTTTTATTTTTCTATTGAGTTGATTCTCAACTTCTGCTTTATACTATTTAAATATATCGAATGCCTCATCCTTACTTCTAAGGAGATATACATAACAGTATCTTGTACAATCATCTATAAAAGTGATGAAGTACCTTTTTCCTCCTCTAGTTTGACACATTTTCAAGTCACATACATCAGTATGTATTAAGTCTAGAGGTTTGGTTTCTCTTTCAACATGATGAAATGATGTTCTTGTCAATTTGGCTTCAGCACAAATTTGACATTTGTAATTTGAATCAATTCTACACTTAGGTATGAATTCTAGATTGATCAGTTTTTGTAAAGTATCAAAATTCACATGACCTAGTCTAGAATGCCATAGATTAGGAGAGTCAACCATATAAGCAGAAGATTCAATTTTATTCATATCATTGTTTGGTACAACAGTGGTTACATTATCCTTAAATAGACCATCACATACATAACCCTTTCCTATGTACACTCCATTCTTAGACAACACAAATTTATCAGCCACAAATGTCAGTTTGAAGCCATGCTTGCTGAGCAACGATCCTGAAATTAGATTCTTGCGAATTTCTGGAACATGGAGAACATCATTTAGAGTGAGTTCTTTTCCAGAAGTCAATTTCAGCACAATCTTTCCGTTGCCTTCGACCTTTGATGTAGACGAGTTACCCATAAACAGTTGTTCTTCATTAGTAGCACTTTTGTAGTTTGTGAACATCCACTTATTTGCGCATATATGCCTAGTGGCTCCAGTGTCTACAAACCACTCCTTGTTGTTGCCAACAAGGTTGCATTCTGAAACAACTGCACACAGGTCCATTTCAGAAACTCTGTCTGAAACTTCTGCCACATTCGCTTCTGATTTCTTCTTTTTGGGTGGACCGCGACATTCTGCAGCTTTATGACCCTTCTTTCCACAATTATGGTATGACCCCTTGAATTTCTTTGACTTCTTAGGTTGGTTGTCACGTTTTCTCTTATTGGACTTGTCCGTCTCGACAACGTTTGCTTTGGCAACCACATTTTGAGAAATCTTCTTTTCAGAATTTCTATTATCTTCCTCAATTCTCAATCGAACTACAAGTTCCTCCATTGTCATTTCTTTGCGCTTGTGCTTTAGGTAGTTCTTGAAGTCCTTCCACGACGGAGGAAGCTTCTCAATAGCAGCGGCAACTTGAAAAGATTCGCTGAGTGTCATCTTTTCATCTTCTAATTGACGAATGATAAGTTGCAGTTCTTGTATTTGGTTGATCACAGCTTTTGTATCGACCATTTTGAAGTCAAGAAATTTCCCAGCGATGAATTTCTTCATGCCTGCATCTTCAGTTTTATGCTTCTTTTCCAAAGCCAACCAGAGTTGTTTGGATGTTGCAACAGTGCAGTACACGTTGTATAGACTGTTGTCGAGGCCATTCAAGATGTAATTTTTACACATGAAATCGGAATTTTTCCAAGCAGTATGGGCTTCAACTTTAACTGGATCCGGTTCCAATTTTGCAACGACTGGAGCATCTTCTGTAAGATACTTTGCTAGGCCCAATGTTGTCAAGTAAAATAGCATCTTTTGCTGCCAACGTTTGAAGTCCGCTCCGGTGAACTTTTCTGGCCTTTCTCCATGAGACAGTTCCATTGGCGTAACCACGGGTGCAAAAGGATTGGTTACAGGTGGTGTTGGCGCAGCAGGACCACTATTATTTTTAGCCATTATCGTTTTCTGCAAAACGACAATATTGTTTCAAAATTGTTATTCGTAACAATGCAAATGCAATACGAATCTGATAGCAATCAATAAATTGTCACTATCCAATTGTCACGTCAAGAAGCGTTACTAATTTGAATTGTTTCAGAATTAGTAACGGCGAAAAGCGCGACTGGAATTGCAACAGAGCAGAACCGTTGCAAAACAGAAAAAGAAGAAGAGTACCTTTCAGTATTGTCCGAGTCCAGAGTAAATCTGTTTCTTTGAAACAATATTGCTCCCTCACTGGCGCTGAAGGTTATCGAGCAATTGTCTCCCAAGATAAAACGGACCGATCTCTGCAATTTGAAGCGCTTTCAAGTGCAGAGCAACACGAACTCAAGAGTGCAGTAAATAAGAACAGTTTTGCAGAGCAGAAAGAAAGGAATTTTTCGGTGATTTTATTGTTCTGTCATGAAGGCTTTATATAGTGGCCAGGGGATGTCTTCTGAGCAGATGTGACCGTCCGTACGGACGCGGGCGTGTCGGTTGAAAGGAAACGGGCGCACCTGTTCGCTGCGCAAGCCCAAGAGCCGAAAGGAAACGGGCGCATCCGCTCCGTTCAAAACAGATCCGTGCCACCGCAGCAAGGCCGAACGGGTTAGCGGCCCACGGAAATCAGGAGACCCCAAGAGCCCCAAGGCCCAAGGCCCTATCTATGACATTTTAATATTTATTATGAAGGCCTAATGCCTACATATCCCCATTCACTCAATGCTTCATGTGCTTATTTCTTTTGTTTTGAAATAGCATATTGGGCTTTGGTATATAAGGAGACATAATCACAAATCACACACAATGTGGGACTTATATTTCTCCAATACCACTCAACCTCTTCTTCCCAATCTTCTCATTTATTTCCAACAAAAAATTGTCAGATTGGCATCGAGTCAATATAAACTAATAAAGGTATCCAGAAATAGAGACGTAAAGTGGCTTTTAGTCAATATAAATTAAGAAATTATATAATTCACTCCTAATTATAAAGTTACTTCAACCTAAATTTGTAAAAAAAAGATTACAACACAAAGAACATAAATACGTACTATTAAAGTAACCACTACATTAATTAAAATCAACACTACCATTATTAAACTAAAATAATACATAAGCTTGCATGAAATATAGCTGATAGTACACCTACACAATATATTAAAAATGATTATGTAAAAAAAATTATGCAGTAAAAGATCATGCTTAGGTGTAATTATGAATATTCAATCCTGTTTAGCCTTATTCCATTTTTGAGAAGATAAGGAAGTAATAACATTTAAGTCATTTAAACAGTCAAGCCTAAACCTAGTAAAAACTTCCAAAAAAACAAAAAAACTGAAAGTCATTTAAACAGTCAAGCCTAAACCTAGTAAAAACTTCCAAAAAAACAAAAAAACTGAATGTGCACCTTTCTTCAAATCGACTGCCCCTCAATGAAAATCCATTTTGTCGCTTCCGACTTTATAGACAAAGTGTGGTATTTCATTCCAAATGCTTGCATATCTGTGACGTTGATTCCTCTTCCATTAACGTTTAATATAAACTAAGCAAACAAAAATTAAAGACGATATGTTTGCTGGTTGAACAAAATTGCCATCATATAGTAAAAAAAGTAGAATACCAATATTAAAATGAGCCTATGTATTAAGGCATAATCAAAGTATGTAAATTAAAGTAGAACCTAAAATAGATTTGGATTCCTAAAATTTCCCTAATTTATTTAAGGTTATGAGCATAAAATGCAACCATCGATGGTTTACTTCTATAATACAGAGCTTAAGGTAAGACAGAGTCATAGTTATCTAAGTTAATGTAGACACTTAATTTTATCACACGAACCAATTTATCAACATCATACATGGTAATGACTTTAACAGTGATTGAAGATTGAATTTTTGAAATACCACTAATGGGCAAACTATTAGTAAAATAGGAGAAGGTGCCATGCAACACCAAATTAAATGGGGGTTTAGGCGTGCTAGCACCAAAATAAATATTCTGGCAATTATTTGAATAGGCATAAAAAGAAGCATAACATATCAATTAAGTGTTGTTGTTTGCACCAAAAAATTCACTGAAAAATACCCAAATATCATTATTTTTTCATCGGTATCAAATTGCCAACCACTGTTTGTTGTGATTAGTACTTTCTGCCGACTGTAATGATACAATTCAAAGTTTGTTCATTACAATCCACAGGAAGTTATCAATATGAAGGAACGGTGGTCGTAATTTGCTGCCGATTGAATCAAATAAGTGTAACTTTAAGCAATTTTAATGGCACAAACAACAACCGTCAATCTATTAATAGGCATAAATATTGTTTGATAAAATAATATTCTACTACAAAAATGATCAATTATTGATAATTTAGACAGATCCATTTCTAATTCATTCAGCAGATTCATTGCCATTTCAACAAATTCAGTACTATTTCAGCAAATATACGAAAATGGATATCACAGCAACAAACATTTCATTTCAACCCCAATTTAACAAATTCAATTCAGCAAAAAATCAATAGCCACATTCAGATCTATATCTCCATTCAAATCAAGAAATATATTAATTAAACCCTAAATAATTGCATTCAAATCAGCGCGAACAAAAAGTAAGGTTAATAGATTACCAGTTACGGTGGACGCGATGTTAGGAACGGAGGAAGATGATGCGAGAGGAGTGGACGAACAAAATAAACCCTGCAATGGCATGAAAAACGTTGAGAATAGGCAGGTGATAGTGGGATGAGTAGGACTTGTAGTCAGTTGGTCAAAATGATGTCTGGGAACGGTGCGGTTAGGGAATGACCAGAAAACCGTCGAGAATATAGTTTTCACTAATTTAGAAAGCGCACGGCGATGAAAGAAGACAGGTGTCATCACAGAAATGTTTTGGTTTCTACTTTCCAGTATAAGTAATAGATGTTAGGAACGGAGGAAGATGATGCGAGAGGAGTGGACGAACAAAATAAACCCTGCAATGGCATGAAAAACGTTGAGAATAGGCAGGCGATAGTGGGATGAGTAGGACTTGTAGTCGGTTGGTCAGAATGATGTCTAGGAACGGTGCGGTTAGGGAATGACCAGAAAACCGTCGAGAATATAGTTTTCACTAATTTAGAAAGCGCACGACGATGAAAGAAGACAGGTGTCATCACAGAAATGTTTTGGTTTCTACTTTCCAGTATAAGTAATAGATAGATGAGGCATGTTCGAGGGCACCTGTAACAGTGCAGCACCCCAAATGCCCCTCATTCTCCACCAAGCATTTCTCCTTCTCTCTCCTTCCACTAATTCTCTCACTTCTCACTCACTTTCTTTAATATAAATCGAAGGTAGATATCGGGGGACATTTGGGGTGCTCCATTTTTGGGGTGCTGCCGATCCCTTGCCTATATATATATATATATATGAGGCAGGTTCGAGGGCACCCGTAACAGTGCAGCACCCCAAATGCCCCTCATTCTCCATCAAGCATTTCTCCTTCTTTCTCCTTCCACTAATTCTCTCACTTCCCACTCACTTTCTTTAATATAAATCGGTGGTGGATATCGGGGGCATTTGGGGGTGTAGTAGTTTGTTAACCTCACTTTTAAGTGAGGTAAACAAAACCCTGCACCTAATTGGTGGAAATTAGGGGAATCCATATGGGTCCGCCTGATTTCCACCAATATGATCCGGTGTTTTGTACACATCTTTGAAAAAGATGTGTACAAACTCGGACTCCATTTGGGGTGCTGCCGATCTCTTGCACATATATATATATATATATATATATATATATATATATATAGAGAGAGAGAGAGAGAGAGGCAGGTTCGAGAGCACTCCAAACAGTGCAACACCCCAAATGTCCCTCAATCTCCACCAAGTATTTCCCCTTCTCTCTACTTCCACTCACTCTCTCACTTCTCACTCGCATTCTTTAATATAAACGGGTGATGGAAATCAGGGGGCATTTTGGGTGCTACATTTTTGGGGTGCAACCAAACGCTTGCCATATATATATATATATATATATATATATATATATATATATATATATATATATATATATATATATATGGCAAGCGTTCCGTTGCACCCCAAAAATGGAGTACCCCAAAAGCCCCCTGATTTCCACTTCTCATTTATTTTAAAAAAAAATGAGTGGGAAGTGAGAGAGTTAGTGGAAGAAGAGAGAAGGAGAGTTAGTGAGAAATGAGTGGTGGAAAAGTGGTAGGCTAAAGGGGTGCTCACTATTTGGGGTGTCATTGAACCTGCCTCTCTCTCTCTCTCTATACATACATACATACATACATATATATATATATATATAGGGTTATATGACACCCTATGTTTTTAGCCTTCCTTTTGCCCCTCATTTATAGCCAAGCATTTATAGTTAAATAAGTAAATGGAGGAAGAGAGAATTAGTGGAAGGAGAAAGAAACGGGAATGTTTGGTGGAAATCAGGGGGGCTAAAGGGGTGCTGCACTATTTGGGGTGCTCTTGAACGCTATATATATATATATATATATATATATATATCACATGTAACCAATTTTATGTCAAAAAATCCATATACACGTTAATATTGCATGCATCACATCACCAAGTGGCCAAGGCATCTTCTCTCTTCTATACCTGGAAGGCTGGAACATTATTTCCCCTCTTTTTTCTTTCTTTTCCTAGAAACGTTGTTTACTGTAGAAGAATTATCTGGAAAGGTGAATTTCATAGTGTGCTCCTTCAGTAATAATGGAGCCTTATTCGTGATGTATAGTATATTAAATAATGTAGAAGCTTATTATTGAATCAATGCCGAACTATATATGATGCTGACATATTGCTAACTACACCAACTCCTAGCTTTTATAGATTTGCTACGGATTTTTCTGTATGCTTTTACCCTCAAAAATAACTGTGGAGGAATATGCTTTTTATTGTTTGTGAGGGAAAAATAATGTGCCAAAATCTTAGGGTGTGTTTGGTTAAAAATGAGTTTTGGGTTTTTAGTTTTCAAAACTAATTACAAAACTTTAAAGATGTAGAAGGAGGAATGGTAGAATGAAAGCAAGATGGAGGGGACCGCGGAGGGGATGTAGCAATTATGAAATGAGGATTTGGTCTCCATGTTTCTCTCATTTCTCAAAACATGAAAAATGAATAAAAGTTGTTTTTTATTTTGTGTGTTAACTTTGTTTTCTAAAATTGTTGTTTTCCATGATTTACATGCGTTGTGCACATTTTTGTATGGACGAAAACCCAAAACTTAAAATGGTAAACCAAACACTACCTTAGATACCTGCTTACTTGGATTTAACAATTGTTTTTTCACCATATTAATACGCTGACAAAAATGGAAAAAGGATAAAACTATATGTTATGTTGTTAGAGTATATTTATCCTTTTCTTCTTCTTTATGTTTGAATACTTAGAAGGTAATGCATATTTGTAGTACATGCCTTGGGTAATGTTCTACATATATATTAAGTATCGGTATACATTTGAATCATGCTAAAAGCTTAGGACCTTTCGAACCAAAGTCGAAGTCCTAACCACTGGAACAACGAAGTTGGTCATCTAAGAACATGTACTTATTATTTCAAGCTTTGATGTAGTAAGAGGTTGTTTAATAGAACTCTTGATTTTTAACAAGTCTAACTTATTGTGGTGTATGTTTTTGATCAATCATGTTATTAAAACCATCCATTCAATGATAATTTAATATTTTTCACTACAAGGTATATTGAAAGTCATCGCTAACCGTCGATAGTCGTCGCTAGGCAACGTCAAAAGGGGTCGCTCTTACAAGTATTAATCAATAATTAAATAAACAATGACTAGAGCGTACATGTGTCGGCTTCTAAGGGCATTAGACTCAGACGATTGGACTGGTGCTAGCCGTTGTGAGCTTGTAACTCATAGGCCGACATTAGTCGTTAGTACCGTCAGTAGCCTATAAGACAATTTTTGTATTCCAACTAGCTTTTAGACTAGGGATGAGCATTATTGGGTTAAACCAAATAAACCAATCAAACCAATTTATTTTGGTTGGTTTTGTTTGATTTTGAAATTAGATCGGTTTATAATCGGTCTGAAAAAATATTTAGTTTGGTTATCGGTTTACCCAAATTAACCGAATATTTATTCTATTTTCAAAATTACTAATATTATAGTAAATATTTTAGGTTAGTTTAGTTGTTTAAGTAAATTTTAATCATCACATATGTATCAGAATTACTTTTGGAAAACATAAGAATCATAAATAATAATACTTTAATCATATATGTATAACTTAATTTTAGTTTATAGTAAAAATTACAAACATAAAGTTTAAAATATTTTTAGTTCGGTTAAATCGGATAACCAACTGAACCAATCAATCTTAATTTGGTTGGTTTGGTTTGGTTTTCATTTTTATTGGTTTTAGTTTGGCTTGACAATTTTCATCATCGGACTTACTCATATCCCTATTCACATCATATAGAACACATATAAAGTCAATTCCAAATAATATAATATTAATACATATCACATAATATCGTATATATATCTATATAATAAAATTCCCCTTGGACAAACAACAAGACAAAGAGTGGTTCAGATTTAATCCCGCAAAAACAAATCCACCGTCCTAATTTAAACACATCCCCTGATATTTTGATTGTCACCTCATCCGCATTCGCCTTATATTGATTGATGTAATTCTTGCTGCTAACCATATTTGCTATGCCAGTAGTCAAATTTACAAAGCATTTCTTCATTTACTAACACATTAATATTAAATTTATATTGTATTAAGAATATTTGCCCACTTTTGAAATGCATAATAACAAACGAACTATATAAATATGGCATATTTAAAAATCTATTATTGGCAGAGGCACATGAATAAAGGAGCATTAAGCATATAAAGAAGGATGAACTAATTTTTTTGGGGGATTGTTAAAGAGACTCCATTTTTTATTAAGGGGGGGGGACAATTTTTTAATTTTTGATGAATTGTTAAGGGGAGGACAAAATAAGTTAGCCCCCCTTAACCATATAATTAAAATTTCCAGTACTATCCCTATAATAGAGAAAAACTAATGCACACCTGCAAATAACTATATAAATTTAAACACTTAAGCATAAGTCAGACCACACTTGCATGAATTCAAACACTTAAGCATGAGTCAGACCATCACTTATTAACATTTCTTGGTCTAATAAGATACATGAATAATTAACTCTGCAAATTGCAAAATAAATTTAGAAACAATATACACTGACCTTCTATAATTCAACTTAAAAGGAAAATAAAAAGAAATAACAATTAAACGGAGATCCTCCTCCTTCAACTCTCCCCGATTCAAACAAAGTTCATATAATCTCAATAAGGCAAATTCTATTTATACACCGAAAATCCCTCAACATACACCATTATTTTTTCTATAAAATTTTATTACTAAATTACCCTTTTCTCATAATTGATTTTTAAAACTTCTGGATATAAAAAGTCAAATTGTTCTTAAAAATATGGAAACATGATACAAACTAGATATGTTAATGAATTATTTATTCACGAAGTCTAAAGTTTCTATTAAAAAACATTCAGAAATAATGTCTAATTTAGAAGTGTTGATTTATTTTGTAGAATCATAGTAATTTTGTTGAAACTGATTTTTTTTTCAAATTTTTTATAAAAGTTACAATATTAGTAAAAGAAATAAGTTTCATTTTGTTAAATTTACTCAATTTGATGCAAATAATTTCTAATTTTGGGTAATTTTGTTTTAAGTTCGAAAGAGGAAAGAAAAAGAAGATAAGAACATGAATAATTTAGTAAAAGAAATGGTGTACATAAAGTAATACACGGTGTATAGTAGTTTATTATAATTTTTGGTATATATGTAGCAATTTTTGGTGTATAAATAGAATTAGCCTCTCAGTAATCCAGTTTAAATCATGATTTTATCACTCATATATATAAATAAATAAATAATAGAGAAAATAAAAAACGATAATTACATGTCTTGAAAAAAAAACGATAATTACAGTTGTATGCACCTTATATTTGGTAATAATATAAATAGTGTAAATGATTTTACGCAAGTATTCAAAGAAAGTCAATACCAAACATACCCAAAACTAAGCCTGGAATTATGAGAAGTAATTAACAAACTAAAATATAGTTAATCATTGTATGTCTAATTAATTAATGGTACGAGGGGAAGTCTAGTCCATGCTTATTTTTTTTTAAAAAAAAAAAACAAACCGTCCCTTAACAAAAAATTTTTAAGGTGAAGTCCCCTTAAAAATGTCCCCCCCCTTAACCAAAAGTGGAGTCCCTTTAACAATCCCCTTTTTTCCCACTGCGTATTTAATATGACGAACATGCTGGAATTGCATTTCTCTCCATTATCTTTCTACTTCTCCTAACCTAAAATGTATTTCATCTTTTATTTAATATAAACTGTGTGAAGTTGTTACTGTAAATTAAATAATTGCAGACTAATTGTCAAATAGGAAAAACATGCACACTTATATGAAAGGTAACTCATTTACTATGTCATAACTTGATTTAATTATTCTATTCACTGCTTGCTTCAAATTAAAAAATTACTCCAAACCACCAGTTAATTGTTTTATCGATTTGTCGTATACTCACCTTTAAATTGACATATAATCAAATAGAATGATTATGTATACATGTTATGTAAATTTGTTTCGTGTAACACACCTTTTAAATTTTCAACAGCGAGAGGAAATGGATTTAGAGTTGCTTCATCTTTATGCCTCTCTACGTACTTCATCTTCCTTCTTCTCATAAGTTAAATAATTAGCTCTTCAAATATTATATCTCTTAATGGAAAGGTTAATTTCTCCATATAGAAATCAAATTGTGTTTATTAGTTTTTACATATTTTTCGTTTAATAATAATTACTTATATTAAAGCTTTAGATGCCATATAATGCTAATTACAACATATGTAATTATACTAGCCTCGATTACGAAAATTAAATTAAATAATTTCCTTCAATAACTTTGCACTTTGGTTGAATTTATGCGCTCATTTTGGCAACTTCTAAAACTGCTAACAAAATGTTTTTGGGTAAATAAACGTAATAAATATCAAATTAGTCCTTTAATTGATTCTCATTTGTGTTGTTCTCCATTTTTTCAACAAGTGTTTCAGATTCAATCAATAATTTTATTCCCATTTATTTCAGTTACTATCCATTGACAAAAATTTCAACTATTATCTGTTGATAACCAAAAACAAATATGTTTTCATATTGACTTTTGGGGTTTACCATATTAAAATCCATTTTCATTTTGCCATTCAGGCAACATTGATTAGTAAAATTTTCTTCAAAATGCAGTAAAATCAATTATCATGTCCACTGCAGATTGTACCTGATTTTAGGACTGATCACTTTTGAATTTTAATGAATAGAACTTAATATGATGTTAACAAGACAAATTAGAATTTTGACGCCAGTATATTCATGTCTATAATAAATTTTACGATCCTTATGAAGGAAATTATATGCCAATTATAGTTCATTTATTAGTAACCTATTGTTGTTTGTTAGCCGTAATATTCATAAACTATGCTCAATTGTAGCTGTCATTCCTATATTATGTAATATATGCCAGTTTAAATGACTGTATTGATTAATAGTCATCGAAAACTCATACAAATAGGATTACTATTTGGAATATCCTACAAATTTAAGCTGTTATATTTTTTTTGTTTTGCACCAAAGATTTATTTACTACTAAAATATAAGCTCATCCGAAAATTATTGTGGCTTTTTTTTTGTATTTTGCTGAAGTTTACTCTTTTTCTATATCATGTAATTATTATGTTAATCAAAGAAATAAAAGCTAATTATCAATGATTTTTTTTCTTTAATAACTTTGCACTTTGGTTGAATTTATGCGCTCATTTTGGCAACTTCTAAAACTGCTAACAAGATGTTTATGGATAAATAAACGTAATAAATCTCAAATCACCTTTAATTGATTCTCATTTGTGTTCACTTCTCCATTTTTTCAACAAGTGTTTCAATTTCAATCAATAATTTTATTCCCATTTATTTTAATTACTATCTATTGACAAATTTTTTTTGACTATTATCTGTTGCTAACCAAAAACAAATATGTTTTCACATTGACTTTTGGGGTTTACCATGTTAAAATCCATTTTCATTTTGCACTTCAGGAAACATTGATTAGTAGAATTCTCTTCATATCAAAATGTAGTAAAATCAATTATCATGTCTACTGCAGATTGTACCTGTTTTTGGACTGGTCGCTTTTGAATTTAATTGAATAGAACTTAATATGATGTTAACAAGACAATTTAGAATTTTGACGCCAGTAGATTTATGTCCATAATAAATTTTACGATCCTTATGAAGGAAAATCTATGCCAATTATAGTTGATTTATTAGTAACCTATTGTTGTTTGTTGGCCATAGTATTCATAAACTATGCTCAATTGTAATTGTCATTCCTATATTATGTAATATATGTCAGTTTAAATGACTGTATTGATTAATTGTCATCGAAAACTCATACAAATAGGACTGTTTGGAACATCCTACAAATTTAAGCTGTTATATTTTTTGTTTTGCACCAAAGATTTATTTACTACTAAAACTATAAGTTCGTCCGAAAATTATTATGGCCTTTTTTTTTTTTTTGCTGAAGTTTACTCTTTTTCTATATCATGTATTATGTTAATCAAAGAAATAAAAGCTAATTATCAATGATTTTTCTTTTGTATACTTTGTGTTGTTAAAGTGGTAGGTGCATAAATGTGAACATTGTTCTCATCAGAATGCCTTTTTTTTTTATCTTTATGGTAATTGTCATATTTACAAAAAATGGTAAGCAAGTTATTTTCCAGTATAACATTCCCTTTTTCACCGTAAATACTTTCCATATTTACTTTCTTCATATATACACATAAACCCATAAACAAACAAGATAAAAAAATATGTCATGCATTCAAATATGTATTTCTACAGCAAACCTTCACCCACTTGACCTCTTTCAAACGTTGGTTTGCAGTCCCACCACCTGCTGTGTGTGCTGGAATACATATCAGATTAATGCCAATACACTATATTGTACATAGGTGGATATTGAAACTGAAAAATGTAAATTTAGTTCATGTTCTGTTGTGTACCTTCATCCATAGTATCATATTGACGCAACACATGTGGGGACTAAAGTTAAAGTTGTTGCTTCCATTACTGTTATGCTTGCTTTTTGCAATGGTGACCAGACTATTTTTTAACCTAAAAGCGTTAGCAGTAAAGATAATATTATATCACAAATGCAGAGTTGACAATCCTTTTGATGTTTTTTGATCTTGCACTGAATTTTATTTTTGTATTTTTATATGAAGCTTAAAGTCTTTATATCCATCAAGCCTTCAACAAAAAAAATTCAGCTTTTTGTTGGTCAAATTTGCCAAAGAACTTATACTTCACACCTGATTGGAGACTTTTTCCTAATGTATTTGAAGGTTTGATTTATTGTTTGACATGTATGATATGAAAGAGATAGTCACTTAATTTTGTGCTTATGTATAGGCCTATAAAAGACAGCACAAAATTATGGTTTAAAAGTTTTTTGGCAGCTTCTCTGGACCATACAAAGTGAGAGATTGCAAAGGCAAGATGGCATAGTAAGACACGAATACTTGAGCTCTCAACTGGCAGATATATGGAACAATAACCTATGTGTGTTTCTTCTTTAATGTGAAGCCAGCTATTCATCTGTTATCATATATTGTTTTGTTTATGTATGCACATTCAAATATGTTTACTTCTCCTCTAATGGGAAGTTTATATGAGAACGGCTTCAATTGACCTGTTATTTATATTTGCCAACAAATCTAATTTTGTTGAAGCTGATTTATTTTGTCAACATTATTAATTAGCCATTATATATGATTATTGCATGGTTTATAAGATTAACTTTTTCACTTTAGTTTTAGAATAATTGTTATGAACTGTTATTTTTTCAATCATAGTTCCAACATATCTTTCGTTGTTCAGAAAGATTTATGTAAGACATATTTAATGCACACCGATATTCATACTCTTGCTTATATAGTAACGTTGGTATTTTCTTATAAGAGGATATTTACTGTTTGATTTGCAAATAGACGTATTTAATGCACACTGATATTTATACTGTTTATGCTGACTTTTTAACTACTACAGTTTTTTATCTCCATCTTAAGAATACTATTTTTTTAACTACTTACTGCTCTTTTGTTTCAATCATTTTGGTTGGTAACAAATGTTCACTTTGTTATGGTGTGGTTAATTTCGTATGACATAACCTTTTATTTCTATGCATATGCTTTTTTCAATTCTGTACTCATATTTCTATGCTCACTGTGTTCAATCAATGCAAATTAACACATACATGGTTGTTTAATTCATCATTTCATATATACATCTTTTCATCAATTGAATAGAGATACATGAAATTTGACACAGTTTACACCATGTCCAAACTGCAGCCACTAGCTATACATGAAACATTTACTTACTGGAAAATTCAATGTCTACGGTTGAATCCTAACAAATACATGTATCATTTACATTATATTTCTCACTACCATACAACACGTTCTCATACCTTATTCATAAAAGCAAACTACAACACTTAAAAATTTATGCTTCCGTGTATCGCACGGGTTTCCACTCGTATATATATATATAATATATATATATGCACATATACATATATGGGAGAGGCTATTTAGACAAAAATTAGAGGACACGCAATCTTAACCGTTAGATCATTTTGTCTTTATATGTAGGAGTGGAATTCTTGGGGTGATCCAATGGTATAAATTCATTGTGTCATCGATTGTGTCTTATTCTTGTGTCCAAATAGACTTATATATATATATCACATATAACCATTTTTATGTCAAAAAAAATATACACGTTAATGTTGCACCAAAAAAAATAGCCATGCCATCAAATCCATACGCATACCAGCTAAAACAAATGTCAAGTATCCATACATTTATCGATCATCTACAAAGAACATAAATATTAGTTACAGTAAATAAATACGAACAAAATATGTTGAATATCCATCAAAATAAACAAAACAATTAAATACCTACTCATCATCCTCATCATCATTTGCAAAACCAGGAAAAGACCAATGCTTACCCACGTACACTGTGATCCACTCATCAAGCAGAGTTGTAAGTCTAATGTCACAACGACTCTGAAGCTCAGCTACCTGAGCTCTTGGCTGCTCATTCTCCTCAGCTCCTATGATTTGCGGTCACTACTAGAAAAATAAGCCACAATATCGGTTTTTGGCCGATGTTTGAGTGTTTTACGACTGATGTCTTTGCGAATACAGAGAAGGTCAGGATCTTTCACATCGGTTTTTGGCTGATTTCTAAGATGCCTTTATATAACGTTTTTATTAGAATATATGATGTCTTTCATTATAATTGAAAATAATATTGTATTACTACGATTTGAACATTGTTACATTAAGAGGTTTAGAACTAACATATAACACATATGGCAGAAATAAACATTTACATGCTTATTTTCTGTAAATGTGATGTCTTTTAAGCTAGTTAACATCAATGCAACATAAATCTGATGTTAAAAAAACAAATTTAAATTGGTTCTTTGTAAAGAACCATTGTTAAAAATGTTGATTACATCAGTCTCTTTGAAGAAACCGATGTTGCTTGTTGTTACATACATCGGTTTTTTAAAGCAAGCAAAGTAAACGTGTAATAATAGACATCGGTTCCTTAGAGTAAGTGATGTTAATCAGGTATGATAGACAACAGTTACCTTATTCATAATCATGTTAAATATTGAATATAGACATCGGTTTTTAAAGCAGGCAATGTATATTTATAGTAATAAATATCGGTTATCTTATTCATGGCTATGTAAAATATAAGGTATAGACATCGGTTTTTTTGACATACTTGATATCAGTCTTGTTTTAATTAGCCGATGTTTTAGGTGTTTTTCGACATCAATTTTTTGAGTTTTTCCTGATGTCTATAGTTTTTTTTGTACATCAGCTATTTGATAATAAACTGATGTCATTTTAATTATACACGCCAGTTTACAATAATTATACGATGCAAACAACTAAAATCACATAAAAGATGGAAATGATGTCAAATAGCAAAGACCATATACCTTTCATTTGTATGTAAACCCAAAAATCAAAAGAAAAACTAATCAGGTCATCCAGCTACAACATTCCAAGAAACACCAAAATAACTAAGCTATATTACTCTTTTTTCAACCATTCCAATCTATAAACATCCAACACTAATCTATTTTTTCAACCATACCAATCCAAAAACATTCAACAATAATCACCTAACTCCAAAATTTAGAACATTATAAACAACCCAGACATGAATCCACATAAACAAAGTACATTACTTCCCTGCCTCTTAAGTCAAAATCAATCTTAACAGTCACATTACATTTTTCCTTGGATGAATTCATAAGATGATAAAAAAAACTTTACATTTTATCTTGTATGAATTCGAGAGCTTCTTAGCGCACATCATCAAGCTCTTGCATTGTGTAAGATTTCCTTGTCTTGGTCCCCCATCAAAAAGTGTAACACACAAATTAGCAAAATATTATATATATATATATATTTCAAACTAATTATTATTTTTGACTTCAACCAGCATCAAAAATAGATTCAAAAATGGCAGACGCCTCTTTCTACGCTTCGAATCCCTAGATCCGTCGATCTTGCGCCACCGCCTTCTCTTCATTTTGTCCTCCTCCGCATCTCTTCGCTCCCCCCTTATGGCCAAGAAAAAGATCTCCAAATCTCAGCCCTCATCTTCTACGATGACGCGATCTGGTAGTCGAGCAAATCCAGTTGAATCCTCTTCTGAATCTAAAAATGAAGCGGCTCCTGAAGCTGATGGCTCTCCTCCTCGATTTGTTTTCACGCTTCTAGCATCTCATCCTTTGAATGTCCTTATTGACGAAATTGTCTCATCACGATCTGCTACTTCTCTACGGACTCTCCAAATTGCTAAGTCCCGGTTATCACCTTTGATTGAGAATGCTCCCTCTTGGCAGTTGTCTGGTGTGTGCTCTCGTTCTACGCTAGGAGGTAATTTGTCTGATCGCATAAATTTGGTTGTGGACTTGGGTAATTTGAGTTCGGTAGTAAACAATAATGCTGATTTGGGTACGCAAGCTGAACATGATAATCCGGGGCAACTATTAAGTGTTGGACTGACTGGCCTTCACTCCTGTAGCACTGTAACAAGTAATGATTTCCAGCGCCCTCCACCTATTCGACAGAACTCCCCAATCAACCCGAATAAAACATCAGCTGCCAACATACCTCCTCATCAAGACTTCCCAAACTCCCCGACTGTTAACGTTAATAGCTAAGTACCTTCAACTGTTGAAGTAGATCATGTGGCTGTTGCGACGAACTCTAACTCGAAACCTCCCAAGAAATGGATGACTCTTTTTTATTCTCTTCCTCGTGTTGTACTCTAAGCCGCCTTCTGTCGATATGCATACCACTTGTCGTACCTCATGGCAGATCTGTAACCCCATGAAAATGACGTTTGTCGATGGCTTATTCTACTTTAAGTTCTCCTCTGCTTCTGAGAGATTACGTGTACTTGAAGCTGCACCTTCTATTATTGAAGGCGGACCATTTATTGTGACACCTTGGAGTGCTTTGATAGATAGAGTACGTGAACAGGTCCTTTCTATTCCTGTCTGGTCACAGTTCACCCACATTCCCTCAGTGCTACAATCACTTCTTGGCCTTAACTGGCTTGCATGTCATATTGGTAAACTAAAATGCTTTGATGTTAATATTGTCGCAAGAAAGAAACTTAGTATATGCAAGAGTCCTGATTGAGATAACTCCTGACAAAACCACTGCCTACTCAAATCAAAGTTAATCTAGACAATCGTGTGCACTTTGTAGATGTCAAGTATAGATGGAAACCTGACATTTACACAAGCTGCAAATCCTTTGGTCATTGCTCTGATACATGTCCTCATGTAGCGAATTTGCCTCTTCCAGCTAAGAATCCCTTACCTAAGTCGCCTAAATGTGTTTGGGTCCCTACTGGTAGGTTGTTTACTCCATCCGAGGATGAGTAAGACCTTGAGGTGGTTCTGGCTCCAGCCATTCTGCCAGATTTTCCTTCTGATCCTGACATATCATGGAATGAGTATGAGAATGCATGGGTTCACTCTCCCTCTGGTATACACTGTGACACCAATGAAGTTTTCTTCATTTTTATTGATGAGAAAGTGGAAGATCGTAGTCGTTTATTCTACGCACCTGATGGCGACAAATTGATTATGATATTTGATGGTGAAGTTGGGGAAAACAATGAGGTACTCCTAAAGGATCCTTCATGGGATCAAAACCATCTATTAGCACCCAACAATATGGATGATTTGGCCCTACGCTTTTGGAACTTTAGGCGCATTATGAATCCTTACACTGGTTTTTTCTACGTTGACGAAGATGATGGTGATGGTTTCTTTTTTTTTATTCGATGTACCCTGCTATGTTGTTTCGTTTTGCTATTATGCTTTACTGATAGTGCTTGAACATTTCAAACCAGTCGAGTTATTCCGTGCATGTGCAGAGTACCAGTTCTTAACTTATTAATAAACGGTGTTTCTAGACACCTTAAAAACCAATCGGCCTTGCCAATATATATATATATATATATATATATATATATATATAGGAAAGTCTATTTAGACACAAAGATTTGACACAAATTGAGGGCTTAATCTAAACCATAGGATTACCCCATGATTTGCACCCCCTCGCACAAAGACAAATTAATTATGTGCCTAAGATTTTATGTCTCCTGATTTGTGTTAAACTTTTTTGTTCATATAGCCGCTTGATCGTTGCTTTCTAAAAGCTAGAAAAGCGCGAAATTTGTAATAATAACTGCAAGCGCATAGATCGTGTAATATGCAAGTCAAACACAGAGAGGAATTTTAAATTTTATTATTTATATATTTCTTAAGCGAGTTAGACAAAACTTAGAGGTTGGTTTTGAAAACAAAAAAAATACTGAAACTACAATTTGATTCAGGACAAACCTAATTGAACCGACGATCAAATCACAATTATCAATTGAAAAGCAAATAAAACTATTATTGAATTGAATCAGATCTGAATCTAATCAAATCTATATTCAATTCAATATGACCTACGAAAGCAATAAAAGAAACATAAATTAAAATTGCAGAAATTAAATAACAAACAAGAAATAAAATTAGGATTACCACTGAATCTAATCAGGCGGTCAATCACTAATGAAAATAAGTGCAAAAGACAAATAGTGCTCTACCAAATCTAATTGTGTAGACAACACTAACTTCTAAGAAAATAAAATTGCAGAAAAAGAGAAAAGAAGACTAAACTAGATTAATGGCAGAAAAATTACAGCAGAAAAGTATATCTTTACAATGGGTATACATGTGTATTTATAGCTGAGTTGCAAAACCTTAATCATATAAATGAGCCTTCTCATCAAAGATTATGCTACGATCCTCCTCTTATCCTTGTTAGCCATGTGTCCAATTGATTGACAAAAGATTTCCTAAGATCTTCTACCAATCTCCTTCCAAGGTGACCAATGTGAACACAACTAGCTTCCAATGATAGCTTCTCATTGAAGTCTTCATGTATATGGCATCAATTCTTCATTTTTAAAGCTGTATAAGGCTTGAACAATTCATCTATAAAAACAACAAAATAATACCCAATGTAATATTTATTTATTTATATACAAAAAGATAAAATATATGTGCATAAAATAACATATTTCTATGCTAATCACCGCTCCATATATATATATATATATATATATATGTGTATATATATATATATTCATCCAGATATCTCACTATTTTTCAATCAAAATATAAAATAGGTTAGCTTGGTAGTAAAAGACATTTCCTTGTCCGAAATGATTTTTTCATATAGCGCATCACAACATAGCCGCGTTCACTACCACCTGTTTGTTTAGGAGATCCCTATTCAAATAATAATAATAAGGGAAAACTAAAATAAGGTGAGTTGTTTCATTCAACACTAAAAAGAAGCTGGATTAGTAAGTAGGACAAATTAATTAAAGTGCAAAATACTTACTACAAGATTCTTAATTTTAGGAACTCTGTTTTTTCTTACTGTTTGAGAACTGAATGATTTGATTGCGCTACATAAGAAAATGTAACAATGTCGGTAACACATAAGTCATATGTTCCGTAATAAAAAATAATACCTGAAATAAATCACATTCTTATAGTACAAATATATTACCTTGATAATGCTTTTTCTAATGCAAAAAAATACGCCTGATGAGACAAAGGATTGAGAATGTAAATGTCACCATCCCATATTATGATTAAAATCCAGTGTAGATTGTTTTTACTAGAAAATACACAAAAGTCGGAGTTTGCAAAAAAAGGTCTAGAAATCATAATATATATTGTATCAACATTTACTTTTGATTATGTCGCATTAAGAATAGATCTGATCGGGATTACCCTCTCTCAGCCGATTAACAACGTAAGTTTCAAATTCATTGTTGATGATAAATGACGCTCCAGGATCGCCAAAGGAAAATAACTCTAAATTGTTACCCTTATGAACCAAAGTATGTAAGTACTTATTTATAAATATGAAATAGCTAATCAACATAACCATGTGTCCAGAATGACAAGAAATTAAGATTAAAAATATTTTTATGCTATATATGTAGATATTGCAGCTTGTCCAGTCATGTCAAACTCTAACAATGCGATTAGAATCTGTTACTACCAGAATTCGACACCTAAACCAAGCAAGGTGAAGGGGTATCGTGCAAGAGTCGATGCCGAAAGCAAGGATGATATCGGCATCAACAGAAGGTCACAATACTCGGTATCTACACCAAATTAAGAAGGGTAAAAGCTTGATATCGACACCAACGTGTTGGAACAATCGACTTGGTGTCGATACTAAAGGGTAAGGCAGTTGATCCGGTTTTGGTACCAATGGATAAGAAGCAAAGATCGAGAGTTGATATGAAGGAAGCATGGTTACAAACACTAATGCGATACCAAAAGCAAGTACGACATGAAAGCCAAAGCCATGTGATTCGATACCGAAGTACAAAGCCACCAAAGGAAAAAATAAGATGAACAATCAACATAAAAACAAATGAATTGCTATCGACATCGGCCAGTTTATTATCGACACTAGAGAAAAAGATGAAGCCAAGCATTGAGGCATGATACCAAGATCGAACGAAGGCAAAGGATTAGCGATAAAGTAGAAGAGCCAGTAAAAGTTCTATCGCTACCAACAGACTTGGTTGCGATACAGATAGCAACACAAAGATTACTAGGAAAAGAGAATTGAAGTAACTCTTTAATATATACAAGCCAACACCGGACAGTTACTTCGAAAGAAGAAGCACCAAGGCCGAGATATTCTAGAGAAAAAGGGTACCGAAACCAGGGGAGACCGACACCCAGAAACTGGCACCCAAAGCCGCAAAAGCTGGTCAACACCGTAAGCGGGCTTTCAGCGGAGTCATCACCAAAGGGGGGCCAAATTGTTTATAAATAAGACCTATGGGTCACATTTTGGGGATCTTTTTCTTATTCCACAATCTTGTATTCTTTTCTTAGAGAGCATACCCTAATTTCCTAATCAAATTGGGTATTTCCACAGCAATTGTAATACATTCATAATGAATAAAAAGGGAAAATCAGGACTTGAACCTTTCTTGATTCAATAATCTTGTTGTGTTTATATGAATTGAACAGGGAGTTATCATTAACCTCTTTTAGTGGGGGATTTGAACACAAAAGCCTTCAAGAAGGGGAAATTCATTGAGTAAAACCAATGAGTTCTCCCTTAAGGTACTTATATGTGCTTCAAACCTTCCACCATAAGCATAATGTAGCACAACGTTCTTAGAGGGGACTATTGTAGCCTTATAACTCGATAACTAACACAACCAAGGCCTTTCATTGGCTGGATCGATGTGGAAGTATCATTGTGACCACCGCCCACAACTCCTGCATTCAATAAGGGAAACAATGCGCTGAAAGACGTGCTAGGTAGCTATAGACGATCATCAGGGTAGGATAACACAAGCGTAACCTGTCATATAACTCACAGTGCAAGGATAAAATATAATAGAACATATACAATAGTCAATAATAGTGAAGCAGAATTGAGCAGAACCTTAAACTTTTCATATCATCATGAATCATCCAAACATCAAACTGGATACAACATCAAATTATGTACAATGTGCCTCACTACAAGTCACTCAAAGAATACGTGAAACAGCAGAAAACAACAATAGTAAATAGTATAAAATAATATGCCAGCCTCCTGCTCGTCGTCGCTCAGCAGCATCGCCCTCATCAAGATCTACTATATGTTACCTGTTACTCAGTCTGCCCATCCAACAGATGGATGAACAACCCATGGTAATAAGAGCGAAACATTAAACCTTGAGTCAGACAACAGTCTTAATGAGCTAACAGCTATCTAACATCATCAAGTATATGAGAATAGGCAGAGTAATCATCTAATCTACCAATAATATCATCAGAGAAGACCCAGCCTATCTCCTCCACATTCGATAGTGATATCCTTTAAAACAATTAGATAAAAACAAACAGTACACTCATGATAATCAATTATCAATCATAGTCCATACTAATCGATATTGACATCTCCGACAACCCTCGAAGGCCTAAACCAACATCGGACAAGCACCCATGAAATATCTCCTTAGACATCGGACAATCTACACAAGATGATACAAGCAAAACAATCATCATCCATGACTCTGGCTATCACCGCTGATCTTGCTTCGAAATCATCATTAATCGTATGACCGACCCATCTGGCCATTCGTCAAGGGATAATGGTAACCCCGGTTCTAGCAAAACTCCATATGCCATCAACATTCGAATGTTTGTCTTACTCGACGAAGACAACTAGGCCCATCAAGTTTTTACCTAGGGTACTCGACCCATCCAGTCTTTTGGGCATCCCCACTGTACCCCTGATTTGAGCCTGTCAGAACCTCGAACTAACGATAATCCCTCTGCCTTCAATATCTCTAGTAGTCATCGACAGCGACTATCCATAGCCCAAGTGCCTTCTCGAGCAATCATTATCTGCATACTCAACATCTTTGAGTCGTCTTTGCATTTCATTGATCAATGAATGCAGAACACTTCGAACATTCCATCTTGAATTCACTTGAAGCCACATCCGTCGTTGAACTAAAATAACATCTTCTTAGTTTCCTTTAGAAGCGGGCGAATTGGGATGAGATATAGGAGGTCTCAGGTTCGAGGGCCACCTCTGCCAACTTCTAGGGTGACTATCTTGGTGGTGCGCAGACGTTGAAAAATCGGGGTATACACCACCCGTTAAAGCCGACACTCCTAGCCAAGGTTTTAAATCTCGGATATCGGTCGCGTTTCGTCTCGTGGATTTTATAGACTCAGTCTCGTATCGGGGGAGATCTCGGACGAGATGAGTCTAACTCAGGAGTTCGTCTCGGATTCTCATCTCGGGTCTGAAAGTTCATATCGGAACAATCTCGGGGTACATGATATGTTAAAAATGATATTTTAACAAAATGATTTTTATGAATGCTATCAAAAACATAGTAACTTAAAATGAAAATAACTTTATAATTCTTTATTTTGCGAAAGATCATTCATACTCTAAATCGTAATATGCTAAAAACAGTAATATTGTTAGATATGAAGCATTAAAAGGATCCAAACATTAAAAAAATCCAGCATAAATAGACCATAAAATACATAATTTCATAAGTAACATGTATGTAAAAAGACAAATATGAATTTAACATGCAAAATGTAAAATTACAAAAGACTGGTATGGCAAGATTTGAGTCTTTTAATTATAGTTTTAGTTCAGGCACAAATTTAAATTTTAACCAAAAAAACTAAGATCTCGGACGATATTCCAGTATTTCATCTCGGCCGATATATCGTTTGATATTGCAATATCTCGGGCGATATATTCGAAAGGAGATGTAGACTGATATTTGCTGTTTAGTTTCGGAAGGAGCCCAAAACGAGGTCTCGGAGGAGATCTCGGGCGATATTTGCGAGATTTGAAACAGTGCTCCTAGCCCAGTTGGTTAGAGACGAGCGAATTGGGATGAGACATAGGATATCTCAGGTTCAAGGGCCGCCTTTGCCAACTTCTAGGGTGACTATATTGGTGGTGCGTAAACGTTGAAAAATCGAGGTATACACCACCCGTGGGGTTTACTAAGAGCGGCAAACAATGTCTTGAGTGAAGTCTTAGGTTCCACATGAAAATTAAAAAAAACATCATTTTAGTTCCCTTCAGATTCACCAACCCACGTCTTGGGTCGCACCTCCATTCCAATGACCTAACCTCCTTGGGTCGCTCCCCAAAACTAACGACCTAACCTCCTCGGGTCGTTCCATACCCTTAACGGCCCGATCTATCTGCACCGACCCGATGCACAACGACCTCCGACCTAAACTATATGATGTTGCCTAACGACCCGACTCCTGGTGTTGCCCAACTACCTGACTAATGCCACGTCACTAACGACCTAACTCCCCACGATTTGAAGCCAACGATCCGCCCATGTCTTGGAGCTTAAGCCAAACAACCCGACCTGCTTTCGTGCTCCCCAAACTACAGCCCAATGCCACTCGAACCCGAACTACCTGGCATCGAGCGACTCGAAGACAACGACCCATTCGTTTCTTGAGCAACATGCCACTTGACCTAAGCCTGCCACATCATCAACGACCCATGTAAGATGACCCGACTTCAATTCATCAACAAACGACAATTTCAATGCAAGCAACTCATCCAAATCAACCAATTCAATCATCAATGCCTCATGTAATCATCAAACGACACTTGCGCGATAATTTTTCATCATACAATCCTATGAAACTACCAAATCATGGTAAAACAATGAATAAACAAAATAATGGATCTAAACTTGCATATACATATGAATTAACATAAGAATTACCGATTTAAGTTGCTAGATTAGATCCTATGGTGATTTGAATGAAAATATACTTACCCTAATGTAGATTTATGTGAAAACAGCTTGTAAATGACGAAAATAAGATCAAACAACCCATATACTTGATTGAATCCTTGTGAGAGATGTTTGTCACTCACCAAATCTTTGAAATAACTTGAAATCACAAATCTTAAATCCGTACAACAATGATCAACCTCCAAACCTCCTAATTTGATGCGATCTTCCTTCACTCGATGTAGATCTAGCTTTACTTGATGTAGATCTTCAATCTTCTTGCATAGATCTAAAATTTTAATGGAGGAAAGATGTATTTGATTGAGCAAGGAGAATCATGAGCTCAACCAAATGAGAGAATGAAGAAAGTAAACTATTCTCCATGCCTCTACCCCCATTTATAGCCTCTAACCAGCCCACTAATGGGCTACACCAATTCAGCCCATTAATGGCTAGCCAAACTCATACGAGAATTTTGAAACACTAAAACAGCGATTCCTCCCAAACCACTGAACCATATCTTTAATGTGACCACTCTGGGGAATTGGAAACATCATTTCCTACCCAATGAAATCGATCTCAGCACTTGGTTCGATCCTAGTCAAAAGTTATGCTCTTTTCAAAACTGATAAGGGGAAATGGTCACAAATAAAATTGGTAAAAAATATGGACACATCCTACATCACCATAACTAACATATCAAAATATGAGAATGATCCAACCCTCAGGGAATTAAATAAAATATTTTACGATCCTCTGATATGTAAAATGCGGGTTATTACATTCACTCCCCCCTCTCCCGTTTAGGAATTTCGCCTCCAAAATTCCAAACAAACTAAAGAAACCAAAAACAACTTTGCATGCCCATCATCCACAAGCAGCCGATTTACCATTCAAACTAGCATCTATCAAGCCATGCACCCATAGCCTTAGCCTAGCATGCGGAATTCTAATAAATAGTACAAGCCACAATGATGTAAGGTGACATGATATTAATGGGTCATACCGAGGAAGAGTTCTGAATGTATCGTCTTCATACTCTCTTCCGTCTCCCATGTACAATTGTCATCACCCTCACTCCATTGAACCTTGACTAGCTTAACCGTCTTCCTTTTAAGTTGCTTCGTGTCATTCCCCAAGACGTGAAGCGGCTTACGAGGTTTCTTAGCTATGGTCTCGAGCTCTAGGTCTTCGTACTGTTCTGGAGATACCACCACATTCGAATCACGCACACACTTCCGTAGAAACGACATATGGAAAACATTGTGCACATCCGACATCTTCTTAGGCAAATCCAGCCTATATGCGAGCTTTCCCATCGGTTTGACTATCGGAAACGGTCCAACAAACCTAGGAGCTAACTTTCCTTTACTTCTTAATCGAACCATGTGCTTTAACGGAGAAATCTTCACGAAAACCATATTGCCTGCGTCGAATTCCAAATCTTATCGACGCTTATCGGTGTAACTCTTCTGACGATCTTAGGCTGCCTTCATTCATTTCTGAAAGATCTCGATACAATCCAAGGTCTCTCTTATCATCTTTGGCCCAAGTACCAACTTATCTCTAGTTTCTAACCAACATGATGGAGAATTACACTATCTACCATACAACCCCTCATATGGTACCATCTGAATGTTCGAATGGTAACTGTTATTATAAGCAAACTCAATTAGATGTAGATGGTCTTCCCATGATCCCTTAAAATTCATTTCAAACAATCACTTAGGAGATCTTCCAAAACTGGGTTAACCCTCTAGGTTTGACCATTGGTTTGGGGATGATAAGCCGTACTCAAACATAGCTCGGTTCCCAAAGTTTCTTGTAAACTCTTCCAAAATCTACTCGTGAATAATGGATTTCAATCACTCACTATGCTCTTCGGGATACCATGGAATCAAACTATCTATTTTATATAAAGCTTAGCCAACTTTGATGTTGTCCTAGTCGATCTGATAGAAATAAGTCTCGCGCTCTTGGTCAAGCGATCCACGATACCCAAATTCCGTTGTTTCCTACCTTGGTTCTAGGTAGTCCATCGGTAAAATCCATCGATATATGCTCCCACTTCCACGGAACTTCCAATGGCTGGAGCAATCCACTTGGCCTATTCCGTTCAGCTTTCATCAACTGATAGTTTATGCATTTGGAAATGAACTTTCCAACATCCCTCTTCATCCCTTCCCAATAGTAAGCTCGCTTCATGTCCTGATACATTTTGTTACTACCAAGATGAATCATTAAATTTGAGTGGTGACATTCCCTCATAACCTCATCTCTCAATCTGTCGATATCAGGAACAACCAGTCGTCCTTTCTTTCGAAGCCAACCCCCTCGATCGACCTATAACTCTTTATCCTTTGGTTCCAAATTCCGAAAAATTTTGACAAGCTTTGCATCACGCTTTTGGCTCTCGCCAATCCTTTCAATGAGGGTAGGTCTTATCGACAAGCTTGCCAACATTTCAAGTTCCAACTCACACCGTGGCCTGAAATCAAATCCTGCCAAGTACTCGAGGCGTTTCCATTCCGAAAACATTGCTCCGCAAACTTGCATGTCTTCGGCTCTACGCATCCACCACTGCGTTACCTTTACCAAAAGTATAGGCTATACCAAAATCATACGATGGCAGAAAATCTAACCACCATTATTGCTTAAGATTCAAATCATTTTGGGAGAAAAGATACTTTAACGACTTGTGATCCGTAAACAACTCGAATCGAACTCCCAATAGGTAATGTCTCCACATCTTCAGAGCAAACACGGTCACTGCCAACTCCAAGTCATGAGTCGGATAATTCCTTTCATGCGGCTTCCATTGTCAATTAGTGTAGGCCACAACCATATCCTTCTACATCAGTACTGATCCAAGTCTAGTACCACATGCATCGGTGTATACCACTATCTCTTCATTCCCACTTGGAATCGTCAAAACAATTGCAGTCGTCAGTCTCTCTTTCAGTATTTCAAATGCTTGCTCACACTTCAAATCCCATGTGAACACTTGGTTATTCTTCATCAATTTAATTAATGGCGCAGCTATCTTGATGAAATCCTTGGCAAACCAACAATAATTTCTAGCCAACCCAAGGAAACTCCTTATATATGTCGCATTCTTATGTCTATCACAGTCCTGGATTACTGCCACCTTAACGGGGTCAACCGCTATCCAAAACAACCCTTAAGTGCGCCTCATGCTCTTCCTTATTCCGGGAGAAAACCAGAATATCACGAACACAAAAACGAACTTGTTCAACTTATCTCTGAACATCCTATTCATAAGATCTAGAAAATACGCTAGCGCGTTAGTCAACCTAAATGGCATCACCAACCATTTGAAAAAACCAGATGGTGTCCTAAAGGCAATGCACACTATCCTTTGCTACCCTCAACTGGTGGAATCCCGTTGCCAAATCCATCTAAGTAAATACCTTGGCCTCATGAAGCTGATCGAACAAGTCATCTATCCTTGCCAACAGATACTTGTTCTTCTAGGTCACCTTGTTCAGCTCACGATAATCCACAGACAATCTCAATGATCCATCATCCTTGGTTGCAAACACAACTGGTGCCCCTCATCCAGACACCCTTTTCTGAATGAATCCTTTTCCCAAAAGGTCACGTACTTCCACCTCTAATTATCGTTGTTCCTTAGGCGCCATCCTCCTGAGAGGCATGATGATAGGTCTAGCACCTTCGACCAAATCGATTCTGAACTCAATCTCACTATGCGGCGGCAACCCTTTGACCTCATCAAAGACATCATTAAACTCACTAGCGATCGGCACTGATGACAAGTCTTCCCGTGGAATCACAAGCGAATACAAATATCGCACGAAGACACCATCTTCTGGCTTACATCGAATCACAACCATTCGCCCTTCCATATTCACGATTATCACCTCCAGCTTCTCGTAATCCACTTTTGCTGCATACCTCTTGAGCCTGTCCATACCCAAAATAATCCTAGACCCAATGAAGTTCAAAACAAAGCAATCACACACAAAGGAGCAACCATGACTCGACAACATTAGACCCCGAAAAATCATACAAAAACTGGACGAACCCACTGCTGGATTAGTCACAAAAAAAGGTCTATCAAAAATATCGGGTTCCAAACCCAAGCGACACACAAGCTCATTGCAAATGAAAGAATGCGATGCTCCAGTATCAAACAACACATGAATTGAAACATCTCTAACGGAAATAGTACCTTGAACGAAGACATTTTTTCCCTTCTCCTCTATAATTGGAGCCCTTGGAGATGATGGCACACCCTCCAAAGCATATGCCTTCACAATATGCTTTCACTTTAGCTGTTCTGGACAATCCTTCTTGTCATACCCAGGCTTGACACAGTTGCAGAACTTCCTCTCGGCCTTTGGATTCATACAATCCTTGGAAAAATGGCCTTTCTACTGATAGTTGAAAAAGGTCACCCCACTTTTCTACTTCTTCTGGCCATTCTTTCCTTTCTGTTGTTGTTGCTTCCTCTTTTTGTTATTACCACCGTTTTGTGGTTTTGGTTCCTCTTTAGCTGCAACAACAGTCTCTTCTTTGGGAAACAAACTCTCATGCCTTAGAGCTTTTTCCACGATCTTCTAGTAAGAGTCATCTAAGTAATCAACCAATTGATTCCTAAGGTACTTGTCCAAGCCTATAACAAATTTCTCATTCTTCTGATAAGGAGTCTCGACATACGAACGAGCATACTTCGACAAAGCTTCGAAGTCAAAAACATACTCCAACACTGGCCGACTGTTCTTCTTAAGCTCAATAAACTTCTTAAACGTAATAGACTTATGAACGGTAGAGATAAACTTCGTCTCAAACTTGACTTGCAACTACTCCCGTGTAATATCATCTTCTTGGGTTTCAAGAGTGACAGAGTTCCACCAATCCATAGCTCTGCCCTGTAGCTGTCTCGATGCAAGCTTCCTCTTGGTCGCATCATCAATTCCAAAGTCTACAAAGATCTGAATGCAAGTATCAAGCCACCCTTGAATCTCTACAATCGGCTCTGTCTCCTTAAACTGCTTCCCTCCTAGAGTAGTGAAATCTTTGCATCGCTTCGCGAAGTCCACGGTTCTAGGCACTTGCACTTGAACTCCTACATCTCTCCAGTTGTCTCCTGAGCGAGTACCCTTCTCATGATCGCTGCCATCATGGCCTCAAACATAGCTGGTTAATCTATTATACTACCATCACCCCTACAGAAATAGTGTCCTCCCTAGCAGTGTGTCTCGATGGTCGACGACTCATTCTAAGTCAGCAATATAGAATGATTAGTCCATATCTGGGAAAACTACGAATGGAATTCAAATGTTATTATGCTATACACTATTATATAGTATACATCCATCAGAAATCTACAAATACATCTCTCATACGTAATTACGACTTCGAACTTTGTCTAAAATCGATTAGTCAGAGCTCTGATACTAAATGAGAGAATGAAGAAAGTAAACTATCCTCCATACCTCTACCCCCCCCAATTTATATCCTCTAACCAGCCCACTAATGGGCCACACCAATCCAGCCAATTAATGGCTAGCCAGACCTGTACAGGAATTGCGAAACACTAAAACAACGATTTCACCCAAAGCGTTGAACCAAATCTTCAATGTGACCACTCTACGGAATTGAAACATCATTTCCTTTCCAATGAAATTGATCCCATCACCTGATTCGATCTCAATCAAAAGTTATTTCTTGTACAAAACTGACAAGGGAAAATGGTCATAAATAAAATCGGTAAAAATTATGGATATGTCTCACATCCTCATACTAACATATCAAAATATGAGAATGATCCAAACCTTAGGGAATTAAATAAAAATATTTTACGATCCTCTGATACGTAAAATGCGAGTTGTTACAATCATCTTAGTCATCAAGAGCTATAATATGTCGTCAAATCTAACTGTTGTGATATTTTAGCATGTTTCTTCTTTACACAATGTATATTATTCTATCCTGAATCTATTGGTCACTATTGTAACAAGGTTCTAAACCTTCTATAAGCTTATAATGCACTTATCCCAAGTTAATTATTGATCTTTAAGTCTCACAAGTTTAATACTCACCTCTCGGAGGAAGAGTAACTAATCTTCAAACTTAAGGTCTTGATATCTAGGAAATAGCAGGGTAAGCTGAGCTTGTTGAGGCCGAATTATCTTCCAGGATCCTCTAGATTGATTACCCTTTAAATTTCATCATAGGTATATTGGTAATCCTTAAAGTCAGGTGTTGATGATTTTTATCATTAAGATTTTGGCACTAGAAGGAGGGCTTGAACCTCCGTCTTCTCTTATTTAATTATAGACTAATTTGGTGATTGATGGAAGGAAAGGATGAAATCAAAAAGGTTGGAGGCTCTAATAAAGAGCCAACTATTAATGTTTCTCTTGAGGAGAACGTGGCTCCAACTCTCAACTTAAACACCACTGAATTAGGAGGAACCTCAAATCCAGTTGTAGCCTTCAAATCCGAATGTTGTAGAGCAAAATGACATCAAATTAAAGGCTCTGGAGAAACAGGTCCTTGAAATACAAACTCGCTTGGAAGCTGCTCAGACGCAAAAGTCTTCAAGGATCACTAGGCCAAGTTAGAGGGAGGAAATTGAATCTCCAAGAAGAAATGCTTGCAACCAATAGTCTGAGAGAAAGGAAAAAGTCAAGGTGGCTTCCTCCAAGAAGAAGAGAGCCCATTTGTCAGAAGTAGATCATCAAGGAAATCAATACAGCAAGGAACAATCCGGAAGCTCCACTACAAAAGGGTATAGTCCCAGGAGGTCGGACTAGGACAATACATAAGCCTATTACAAAGACATGACTAAAAAGCTGTTAAAGATTTGCTTGGGAGTAAAGGAAAAAGAAACTTGGACAAAAAGGTTAATGACAACAAAAGGGTGGCACCTTTTACCAATGAAATTATGAATACTATAATACCGGCCCGTGTGAAGTTCCAAACCATGAAGTATCTTGGAACCACTGACCCGGATGATCATCTAATGACTTTTGACAGCTAAATGTACCTTTATAACGCTTCGGGAGCTGTCTGACATCATCTCTTCCCAGTAACACTCCAAGGGGCAACTACTAAGCGGTATCATCAATATCGAGACAATTCCATTTACTCATGGAAGCAATTCTCTTACGAATTCTCTGCACAATTCTGCATATGCAAAGACCTAACAATAGACTATATTGTCATCGCCAATGCAAAGAAAAGGAAAGGGGAGTCTCTGGGAGATTATTTGAAAAGGTTCAATGTGGTAGCTTTAAAGGCCAAAACATGAACGACCGTGACAAGCTTATTGTCGTTCACTTAGGGGTAATCAAGAACATTCCTTTCTGGAAGAAGTTATATATCCATGGGTGCAAAGACTTGCAAGATTTCCACTTCCAGGCGGATAAGTTCATTCTCATGAATGAGCTATACTATACAAAGAAGAAGTTTGGCCCCCGTAAGGAAGGAGGAAAGCCAGGTTTTAATTGAAAACCTCAGGGTGGAAAGTTTGGGTTTGATGGAAGGCAAAAGAAGCCAAGATGGGAAGAGTCTAACAATAACTCTGTAGCATTGAGTAAACCAATATCTTTTGTATATTCCATGGCTAAGGAAAGAGTCAACAACTTCCCAAAAAAACTGCCCAGAACCATACAACGGAGGAAAATATTGTGAGTACCACAAAACAAAAGGCATAAGACTGATGAATGCAAAGTATTAGAAGGCATAATTCATAAGCTCATTCGTGAAGGACACTTAAAAGTCTTTGCTTTGGACAAATAGCAAGCAATCCAGCATACTAACGGGCTTCCAAAATCCTCGACTAATTCAGTAAAAGCTCCAATGGAAGAGGGTCAACTAGATTTGGGCCCTCCGATAAACTGAATTAATGTGATCCATAGAGGGCCACATCCTGCCAGGAGCGGTCAAGCTGTTAGGAATCTAAAACACCCCGCCTTCGTTAAGGTCACTCACAAAGGGAATGCCTTAACTCCGGTGGAGCATTATAGGTAAAAGATACAGATAATTAACAAGACATACATATAAACAGCGGAAAACTAAATTTATTTCATAAATACGTGGTTCAGTTAAAACATTACAACAACTGTCTCAAACCAACTTTCAAATGATTACAACAAAATCTCTGTCTTGAATTAAAACATAAAGAAGCATTAAAACAACTGTAAGGTAGCATAAATCCCCAATAAGAGAGTATCCAAAGCCATAGCCCAAGGAAAAAGATTCCAAGCAATACATCTACTCTCTTCAAGCTGGAAATGATCCGATCTAAGCTGAAGTATTCCCTCCCTACGGACCGGGGGGGGGGCGAAAGAAAAGAAGACGAAAGAAAATGGATCAGACATGAGTTTGGTAAGTCCAGTGACTATTTAACATGTAAACAAGAAAAGGGTTATGACATGAATAAACTGAATCTAGGACAACACCCTAGAAATAAGATAATAAGGCTGAATATGCTATCGCACCCATTTTACTTCTTTGCACCCCCTTACAAGTGTTTCAACTAGCATTATGTGTTCAAGATAAATGATCCCATTTTTATCGATCGACTCCTACTCGCATACGTTTACCACTTGTCTCATTCGACCCCGCATGATTGTAAATACCTATGCTGGTCCCACCATGGGGTGTAACAAATCCTATGGTGGCAACCCGACATAATTCAAGATGCACAGAGTATAACTACTGATGCCCAGTGCCTGCTTTTTCCACTCCGGAGTACGTGCACGACCGCACTCCGTCGGAACCTACACTGACACACCACCCGCCATTGTTTTGACCGCTTATAATCAGCCCAGTAATCGTGCCCCACCCTGCCTTGTTCAGGTGCCATGATACATTTATGTGGGTTACAGCTGAAATGGATCACCGTTACTAAGGTTTCCTAATCAACATGTTAAAATGGTTAAGTGTTCTCAAATTAACCTAACCTCACCCATCAGTTTAGTTAACATGTTGTATTGGTTAAGTGTTGCCTTAATTAACTTAACCCTACCATTTCTGTCTTAGCTTTAATTCATTCATTAAAGCACCAACCACTCACATTAGATATGTATTGTTGTGGTTGCTGGATGTATCGGTCGGTTCCGGGCAGTCTTACACCGCAACTCAATCTAACCTCGGGTTCTTTTGGGCTTGATACAATAACCTCTCACATTAGATATATATTGTTACGGTTGCTGGATGTGATGGGCGGTTACGGGCGGTCTTACACCGTAACTCAATCTAACCTCGGGTTAGGCATATTCGTCTTTTACTTAATTTACATATTTATCTTTCAAATTTATATGTAAATTATCCACAATTATTGCCATTCAAGTCATGCCCCATTTACCCTCTAAATCATATTTTCAATTTTTGGTATATAAATTATACCATTTTTATGCCACTAATCATTCATTTATTTATGGGCTAAATTATGCCAATAATAATAAATTTCTAAGATTTTCCCAACGTTACCCCCGTCATACGTTCGCAAAATTCACATAGAATGTTAGGCTCATAACTTAGCCTAACTTATATACAAAAAGGGGAAAGAAGGGAGCATGTACCATTCACACAACATAAAATAATAAGGAACTAACTAAACATGTGTAATGTAAATGTGGCATAAAATAATGAACTTGCATTTTTGGACCCCACTAACATGAGTCTTTAAGCATATGAAATTACCCAAATCCAACTTGGCATGTAAATGAAAATTTTTGTTTTGGGTCCAATGAACATAAACCTTAAACATATAGAATTTCACAAGTTCGACTAGGCATGTGAATATGAACTTTTAATTTGGATCCAATAATTATGAATCTTAAACATATGGAATTACACAAGTTTAACAAGGCATGTAAATATGAACTTTTATTTTGGATCCAATTTTCATAGATCTAAATGTAAATCTAAACATAATACATGTCTTGGCCTAATAATTTTCATGTAACATAACACGAATGAATCACCAATTTTACATGATTGGTTTACATCTACATAATAACCATACAGCCTAACAACTTGCATGTAACATAACATGAATGAATCACCAATTTTTACATGATTGGTTTACATCAACATAATAACCACATAGCCTAACAACTTGCATGTAACATAACATGAATAAATCACCAAACTTTACATAATACATGATTGGTTTAACACCAACGTAATAACCACAAAAATCTCATTAGCATATACGATAGAATCGTTACAAGAATAGGCATAAATCAACATCATCATTATCTTACAACTAGGAATAACGCTATTTTTCATTTTATTACCAATCATAACTTTTAATCGTTCACATCTAAATAATAACAGGACTTACAAAGAAAAGAAAGTCTTGTTTTCTAGGATCTATTTTCTGAATTTGAAGAGCAATCCCTTGAAGAAGACTATCAATTTCTCTAAGTTAGTTTTGATGCGTAGCTTTAATCTTGCTTTCAAGTTGAAGAAGGAATGGTGGCTAAACTAGAACTATCATGGACGACATGGTGGCTCCTTGGAATGAATTTGTGTGATTTAGGGTTTGAGGATTAGGGTTTCTTTTATAGAAGTTAAATCTTATGTGAGCCGTTATATCGTTTTAGGAGCAATCACAACTGTCCAGACTAGATAGAGTTATCCAGAATTGCCACCTAAGCCCTAGTGACTCAACAACAGATTAGAAAGGACTCAGCAACTAGTCAGAATCATCACATTTTTGGATCCGGGCGAGGGGGTAGGTCGACCCCCTAGTCGACCTGTGTAGGGGAGGTCGACCCCCTGGTCAACCTGGCCCTGGGCGGGAGAAATCCCGCCCAGCCCGCTTCCTTGCTTTTCGTTTGAATTTTGAATTTTAACACTGATCTGTTTTTAATTCATATAAATTTCTGAAACTTCTGAGGGCCATAACTTCCTCATACGAAGTCCGATTTACGAAAACTTGGACTCTATTCCAAGCAGAATTTCGATATGAATCTAATGGCGTAACCCATTTCCCTTAATTCTCATCTTAAAAATTAAGTATTCTTTAATTCTTTCTTTTAATAGACACAGAAAATTCAGGGTGTTACATTCTCCCCTCCTTAAAGGATTTCGTCCCCGAAATCTTCAAGTCAAGAAGAATGTATATCCTACCATCCAATCGTCCATCTACTCAACCATCAAACACAGACGTCCATTTTCCTTAAACGACTTCTAATGCTTTCATGATCATATGCATAGTGTGTGTACATGTCCTTATCTAATGCAAAATCAAGCGGTCTACTGATTCAGTTGACCTCCTTAATGCGAATAATGCCAGTGCCATGAGTCCATTATGCATGCAATTATTCCTAATCATACTTTCTACATGAGTGCACAATCATTCATACAAATGCAACGTCCATATGATAACATTCCAAATTTCAATCCATATACAAATACATATATGCATATGCAATATGAAGGTGACTGAGCCGATCTAGTACCTAATGTGTGTGTATATGCATCCACGAGCAACCACTAATAACCACTTGCAACCACTCGCAACCATCAATCATAACATGTTTCAAATACATGTTTACATCCATTAGTTTCTACCTAAGGATAAAGAATATGGCCGAGGAGATATACTTAAAAGATACATATAAGCATGAATTAACTTATGGAAAAAGAGATCAAGGAGGTACCCTAAAAAAGAAAAGGGTAGGCTGCGCGTATTTTCCTCTCATTTTCCCAAGTCGCGTCTTCCGCAGTGTCACTCCATTGAACTTTAACAAGCTTAACTTCTCGGTTGCGTAGCTTTTTGACTTCCTTGCCCAAGATACGAGTTGAAACTCTTCTCACAGTCGCTTCTCGTTCCACTTCTACTTCCTCTAGTATACTTGGCTCCACAACTTCCACAGATTCGTGTAAGCACTTTCGTAGTTGAGAAACATGAAAAACATTATGAACTCCAGCCAGTCTTTCGGGTAGCTTTACTCTGTAAGCCATCGTCCCAACCCTTTAAATGATAGGAAATGGTCCAACAAATCTTGATGCTAGCTTTCCTACGGACCCAAAGCGAATGAAATTCCTCAAAGGAGATACTTTAAGGAACACCTTATCTCCAACCTCAAACTCAAGGTCGGTCCTTCTTTTGTCTGCGTAGGATTTTTGTCTATCTTGTGCAGCCTTCATCCGTCTTCTTATCAAGTCCACCTTTTCTGAGGTTTCTCTAATCATGTTTGGCCCAAGCACGAGCTTGTCTGTAGACTCCCACCAACAAGTTGGTGATCGATATGGTCTTCCATATAAAGCTTCAAAGGGTGCCATGCCTATGGTGGCTTGGTAGCTATCGTTGTAAGCGAACTCCACCAAAGGAAGATGATCTTCCCATGTTCCTTCAAAGTCGAGAATGCACAACCTCAAGAGGTCTTCTAATACTCTGTTCGCCCTTTCCGTCTGACCATCGGTTTGGGGGTGATAGGCCGTGCTTAAGCATAATTGTGTGCCTACAGTCTCCTGTAAACTCTTCCAAACCTCGCTCGTAAAGATAGGATCTCGATCACTGACTATGCTGGAGGGTATCCCATGGAGTCGAACTATCTCTTTAAGATAAATGGATGCTAAGGACGAGGCAGTCCTTCTACTCTTAACCGGTATAAAGTGAGCGCTTTTAGTGAGCATGTCCACTATTACCCAAATACTGGTATTGCCCCTTCTTGACCTAGGAAACCCATCCACAAAGTCCATCGAAATGCTATCCTATTTCCACTGTAGGACCTCTAGAGGATGGAGCAGACCATTAGGCTTCTTCTGCTCTGCTTTGACTTGCTGGCATATCAAGCACTTAGCGACGAACTCAGCTACATCCCTCTTCATTCCATTCCAAAAGAAAACCCTTTTTATGTCTTTATACATCTTGTCTTCGCCTGGGTGTATGGTCAGCTTAGAGTGGTGTGCTTCTTCGAGAACCGTCTTCACCAAATCCCTTGCTTATGGGACGCATAGTCTTCCATCCTGTCTCAACCAACCCTTATCGTTGATGGAGTATCTATTAAGATGACTAGAAGTCTCACCCCTAATTTGCTTATCCATCATATCAACTAGTTGAGGGTCTTCTCGTTGCGTGGTTCCTATTGAGTCCAAAAGAGTAGGCCTCACCTCTAGCGATGCTAACAGACCAGGTACAATTTCAGAGGAGGGCCTAAAGTTAAAGTTTGCTATGTACTCCAAGCTTTGCCTTTCTACAAAGAGAGGACTTAAGGTCAGCTTCTTTCTACTCAAGGCGTCTGCTACCACATTTCCCTTGCCAGGGGTGTAGGAAATCTCAAAGTCATATGAGGTCAGAAATTCCATCCACCTTTGTTGTCTTAAGTTAAGGTCTTTCTACGAGAAAAGGTACTTTAATGATTTATGGTCAGTAAACAATTCCAACCTTTCTCCTAGTAGGTAATGACGCCATGACTTTAGAGCAAAAACAATGGCAGCTAACTCCAAATCATGAGTTGGGTAGTTCTTCTCATGTACCTTCAATTGTCTTCCCCCATAACAAACTACCTTGCCTTCTAGCATCAAGACAGCCCCCAATCCTGTACCGCGTGTGTCTGTGTATACGGTAAACATTTTTCTCCCATCAGGCAATGTCAGAACTGGGGCTATTATTAGAGCCCTTTTCAAACGTTGGAAAGCAATATCGCAATCCAAATCCCAAGCGAAAGTAAGGTTCTTCTTTGTCAATCTTGTGAGTGGGGCTGAGATTTTTGCAAAGTCTTTAATGAACTTCTGGTAAAAGCCCGCTAGCCCGAGAAAGCTTCAGACTTCGGTTACATTTCGTGGAACCTTCCAATCTTGCACTGCAACTACTTTTGCGAGGTCCGCAGCTAACCCCTCTTTGGACACCACATGTCCAAGAAATCTCACTTCTTCTCTCCAGAAATGGCATTTGGAGAATTTGGCTTTTAGCTGATGTGCACGAAGAGTATCCATGACTTCCCTTAAATGCAAAGCATGCTCTTCTTCATTCTTCGAGAAAATCAAAATGTTGTCTACGAAGACCACCACAAACTTATTAAGGAACTCCCTGAACACCCTGCTCATCAAGTCAATGAAGTAAGTGGGTGCGTTTGTCAAGCCGAAAGGCATGACCAGCCATTCGAAGAAACCGTCCGGGGTTCTGAATGCGGTCTTATCAATGTTGTCTTCAGTCACTCTTAGTTGATGAAACCCGATAGCCAGATCTACTTGGGAGAAAACCGACGCACCTACAAGCTGATCAAACAAGTCGTCTATTCTTGGAAGTGGGTGTCTATTCTTCTTGGTCAGCTTGTTTAGCTCCCTATAATCAATGCATAGGTGAAGTGAACCATCCGCTTTGGTTGCGAATACTACTGGAGCACCCGATTCAGAAATACTCCGCCTTATAAACCCTTTTTCGAGCAGCTCTTTGACTTGCTTGCTGAGCTCTTTTCTCTCCCTTGGAGCCATGTGTCTAACGGGTAGAGCTACGGGTTTTGCATTATCAAGAAGGTATATGCGGAAGTCTATCTCCCGCTTCAGAGGTAAGCCCTTCACCTCTTCGAATACATTTGAGTATTCACGGACTACTCTAACAGACTACAAGATTTCAACAGACGCGTCAAGATATTCTAGGTAGCTAAGCATAACAGAGTGTATGGGATTACAAGAGATTTCGAGAGTGTTACCGAGGCGATACATAAGTCTAACCACTCTCTTTTCACAATCGAGGATGGCACCATTACTGGATAACCAATCCACGCCTAGAATCAACCCATAGCCCGTGAAGCCCAAAACATAGGCATTACATCTAAACCCAATGCTAAGTATAGGAATTTCCAAATCCAAACAAATCATAGACAAATAGGCCGAGCCCCCAATTGGATTTGAAAAAACCAAGGGATCCTCTACTAACTTGTGTCTAGGTGTAGAGATTCAACTAAAGCCGTGGATATAAAAGAGTGCGATGCACCAGAATCAAAGAGTGTACGAACATGATGATCAAAAAGATAAACTAAACTCTCAATAGAAATATTTCTACCTCGTTCTTGCGGAGGTGCCATGAGAGCGTGAACCTGCCCTCCAGAAGTAGGTCCAGTCCTCTTCCCTTGCCCTTGATTTCTTGGGCAGTCCTTAGCCATGTGTCCTATCTCGCCGCAGTGAAAACAGCCACCCATCTTCCTCTTTTTCTTCCTGTAGTCCTTAATCAGATGTTCAGGAATGCCGCAAAAATTACACTTCCTCTTTTCATGGGGTTTGTTGTTCTTCCCGCCCTTCTTTGAGTCTGTCTTCTTATTCTGGGATCCCTCCCCTTTCTTATTTTGAGGTACTTCCACCTTTGCCTCTTTCATGCCATCCTTGTCTTCCTCCTGTAGCAGTGCCATGTCGACCAGTCTCTCATAAGTTGCACCCATAGGTATATGGGACATAGCTAGGCTGTGCAATGGCTCATTCAACCCTTTAACAAAACATAGAGCCTTCTTATGGGGAGTATTCACTAATTCCAGTCCGAGTCTAGCCATCTGGTTGAATTGGCTGATGTATTCCTTGACCGACATACTTCCCTGTTTGAGAGCTAAGAATTTTCCATTTGTAGGCTACGTTCAGCTTGTGAAAGGAATTTCATTTCAAACCTCATTCTGAAATCCTCCTAAGTTTCAACTGGTCTTTCAGCATTAGTGACTTCCCACCAATAAGAGACTTCGTCTTTAAGCAACCACACGGCCAACTGTATCTTTTGCCTATCGTCCACTTCGAAGATAACAACAGATCCTCGGTTTCTTTGAGTCAGTTTCTTGCTTCTACAAATGACTCGGTTCCATTAAAGTTCTTTCCACCCATGGCTCGAAAATCCCTACATATCTTTGAGAACGCATTTGCACGAGGAGGAGGAGGAACAGCTGTAACTGGGGGAGGAGTAACGTATGCTAGGCCTGCATCATTAGCCCTAGCCTCTAGGTACCTTCTGAACCAGCCAGGTACCGATACACCCTCTAGAAGGTTAAGATCCCCAGACATGCTGAAACAAAAAAGAAAAGATTCAAAACAAAGAATAGGAAGATAGTGCATATGGCTTTGGGGGGAATTATGCCTTTTAAAACAACACTTTTTCTTGAAAACGCTTCTTTAAACTTCTTTTTGAAAATTAGTTTCCAAAATTTTTATCTAATCTGGTAACCATCAGCTCTGATACAAAGTGAAACACCCCGCCTTCGTTAAGGTCACTCACAAAGGGAACGCCTTAACTCCGGTGGAGCATTATAGGTAAAAGAAACAGATAAATAACAAGTCATACATATAAACAGCGGAAAACTAAATTTATTTCATAAATACGTGGTTCAGTTAAAACATTACAACAACTGTCTCAAACCAACTTCCAAATTATTACAAAAAAATCTCTGTCTTGAATTAAAACAAAAGGAAGCCTTAAAACAACAGTAAGGTAGCATAAATCCCCAATAAGAGAGTATCCAAAGCCATTACCCAAGGAAAAAGATTCCAAGCAATACATCTACTCTCTTCAAGCTGGAAATGATCCGATCTAAGCTGAAGTATTCCCTCCTGGCGGACCTGAGGGGGGGAACGAAAGAAAAGAAGACGAAAGAAAATGGGTCAGACATGAGTCTGGTAAGTCCAGTGACTATTTAGCATGTAAACAAGAAAAGGGTTATGACATGAATAAACTGAATCTAGGACAACACCCTAGAAATAAGATAATAAGGCTGAATATGCTATCGCACCCATTTTACTTCTCTACACCCCCTTACAAGTGTTTCAACTAGCATCATGTGTTCAAGATAAATGATCCCCTTTTTATCGATCGGCTCCTACTCGCATACGTTTACCATTCGGCCCCGCATGATTGTAGATACCTGTGCTGGTCCCACCATGGGGGGGTATCAAATCCTATGGTGGCAACCCGACACAATTCAAGATGCACAGAGTATAACTACTGATGCCCAGTGCCTGCTTTTTCCACTCTGGAGTACGTGCACGACTGCACTCCGTCGGAACCTACACTGACACACCACCCACCGTTGTTTTGACCGCTTATAATCAGCCCAGTAATCGTGCCCCACCCTGCCTAATTCAGGGTACCATGATACATCTATGTGGGTTACTGCTGAAATGGGTCCCCGTTAATAGGGTTTCCTAATCAATATGTTAAAATGGTTAACTGTTCTCAAATTAACCTAACCCCACCCATCAGTTTAGTTAACATGTTGTATTGGTTAAGTGTTGCCTTAATTAACTTAACCCTATCATTTCTGTCTTAGCTTTAATTCATTCATTAAAGCACCAACCACTCACATTAGATATGTATTGTTGCGGTTGATGGATGTGCCGGTCGGTTCCGGGCAGTCTTACACCGCAACTCAATCTAACCTCGGGTTCTTTTGGGCTTGATGCACTAACCTCTCACATTAGATATATATTGTTACGGTTGCTGGATGTGCCGGGCGGTTCCGGGCGGTCTTACACCGTAACTCAATCTAACCTCGGGTTAGGAATATTCGTCTTTTACTTAATTTACATATTTATCTTTCAAATTTATATGTAAATTATCCACAATTATTGCCATTCAAGTCATGCCCCATTTACCCTCTAAATCATATTTTCAATTTTTGGTATATAAATTATACCATTTTTATGCCACTAATCATTCATTTATTTATGGGCTAAATTATGCCAATAATAATAAATTTCTAAGATTTTCCCAACGTTACCCCCGTCATACGTTCGCAAAATTCACATAGAATGTTAGGCTCATAACTTAGCCTAACTTATATACAAAAAGGGGAAAGAAGGGAGCATGTACCATTCACACAACATAAAATAATAAGGAACTAACTAAACATGTGTAATGTAAATGTGGCATAAAATAATGAACTTGCATTTTTGGACCCCACTAACATGAGTCTTTAAGCATATGAAATTACCCAAATCCAACTTGGCATGTAAATGAAAATTTTTGTTTTGGGTCCAATGAACATAAACCTTAAACATATAGAATTTCACAAGTTCGACTAGGCATGTGAATATGAACTTTTAATTTGGATCCAATAATTATGAATCTTAAACATATGGAATTACACAAGTTTAACAAGGCATGTAAATATGAACTTTTATTTTGGATCCAATTTTCATAGATCTAAATGTAAATCTAAACATAATACATGTCTTGGCCTAATAATTTTCATGTAACATAACACGAATGAATCACCAATTTTACATGATTGGTTTACATCTACATAATAACCATACAGCCTAACAACTTGCATGTAACATAACATGAATGAATCACCAATTTTTACATGATTGGTTTACATCAACATAATAACCACATAGCCTAACAACTTGCATGTAACATAACATGAATAAATCACCAAACTTTACATAATACATGATTGGTTTAACACCAACGTAATAACCACAAAAATCTCATTAGCATATACGATAGAATCGTTACAAGAATAGGCATAAATCAACATCATCATTATCTTACAACTAGGAATAACGCTATTTTTCATTTTATTACCAATCATAACTTTTAATCGTTCACATCTAAATAATAACAGGACTTACAAAGAAAAGAAAGTCTTGTTTTCTGGGATCTATTTTCTGAATTTGAATAACAATCCCTTGAAGAAGACTATCAATTTCTCTAAGTTAGTTTTGATTCATAGCTTTAATCTTTCTTTCAAGTTGAAGAAGGAATGGTAGCTAAACTAGAACGATCATGGATGGCATGGTGGCTCCTTGGAATGAATTTGTGTGATTTAGGGTTTGAGGATTAGGGTTGCTTTTATAGAAGTTAAATCTTATGTGAGTCGTTAGATCGTTTTAGGAGCAATCACAACCGTTCAACATAGATAGAGTTATCCAGAATTGCCACCTAAGCCCTGGTGACTTAGCAATAGGTCAGAAAGGACTTAGCAACTAGTCAGAATTGTCACATTTTTGGATATGGGCGAGGGGGTAGGTCGACCTCCTGGTCGACCTGTGTAGGGGAGGTCGACCTGGCCCTGGGCGGGAGAAACCCCGCCCAGCCCGCTTCCTTGCTTTTCATTTGAATTTTGAATTTTTAACTCTGATTTGTTTTTAATTCATATACATTTCTGAAACTTTTGAGGGCCATAACTTCCTCATACGAAGTCCGATTTACGAAAACTTAAACTTTATTCCTAGCAGAATTTCGAGATGAACCCAATGGCGTAACCCGTTTTCCTTAATTCTCACCTTAAAAATTATGTATTCTTTAATTCGTTCTTTTAATAGACATAGAAAATTCAGGGTGTTACAGAACCGGTATCTAAAAGTGGCACACGAAGGGATATATTCTATTCAAAAGGAACCATCACTCAAGAATGCTCGTTACAACATCAAAATGAACAACCTAGTGGTATCATCGAATGAAGTGCAAGAGGGGATTCATCGTCTACATAATGATCTCATGATAACAACACATATTGGGCTATCAGTAGTTTCTAAGATTCTTGTTGATCCTTGGAGTGTGGTAAATGTGGTCTTTAAGCATGCTTTCGACCATATGGATTTTTCCGAACAAAGGTTGGAACCAAGCAATGAGTCTATCTTTGGTTTCAATAACAAAGTGTCCACTTTAGTCGGGAAAATCAAGCTTTTTATCCAAGTTGGATTGCCTCCTCTCTGCAGAGCCTTTGAGACTCTCTTCGCCATCATTAACCAACCTTCCTTCCTTCTATAATGCTTTCTTTGGCCGCCCAGCTTTGGACAAAGTGGATGCTTTTGTCTCGTAAAAATATCTTATGATGAAGTTCTTAACCAAACAAGGTTGGGGCACAATCAGGGGAGAACAATTTAGCTCCACGAGTTGTACTTTGCCACCGGTGATCAATATAAAAGGAAGTATCTTGCTTACTTCGATTCTTGTATAGTTTTTCAACCTTTCAATGAAGGATTCTTACATCCGACATTAGAAGCTAAAATAAGAATCAATAAAACTAACAAACGTATGAATGATAGGGACACTCTTTTGGGAAGAAAAAGGAAGAGAGCTGAAGAAATAAAGTTAACCGAAGAGGAAGAGGTCATAATAGTACTAGACTCCCAAGGAGAGACAAAAAGAATTAAAACCATAGAGGATTTAGAGGAAGTAAACATGGACCAAACTGACAAAGCTAATATCATCAAGATAGGGACGAGGTTGGAATAATCAATGAAAGCTGACTTAATTCAGTTCCTACAATGTAACAAGGACGTATTTGCTTGGACCCACTCAGATATGGTAGGGATCAACCCATCTATTATGAGCCATGCTCTGAACATTGGTCTATCCATAAACCCCGTCTGACAAAAGAAAAGACAATATAATAGGGACGGATCGGAAGCTTTGAAAGAGGAGGTAAAGAAATTACTTATGAATGGATTTATTAGAGAAGTCTTTTACCCCATACGGCTAGCCAATCCCGTGTTAGTAAAGAATTCCAATGGAAAACGGAGGGCTTGTGCCGACTACACAGACTTGAACAAAGTTTGTCCAAAGGATTACTACCCCTTCCCCGAATAGACTAGCTGGTTGATGCGACTAGTGGACAAAAGCTATTATCCCTCATGGATGCCTACTCAAGATATAACCAAATCCCTATCTTCAAGCCAAATGTAGAGCATGCAAGGTTCATTACTGATTGGGGAACATTTTGTTACAAGGTAATCCCCTTAGGATTGAAGAATGTTGGTGCAACATAATAAAGATTGGTTAATAGAATGTTTCAAGATCAGATAGGGCTAAACATGGAAGTGTATGTGGCCTATATTCTAATAAAATTTAACAAGGCAAAAAAACATTTGAAAGATCTAGAAGAAATGTGTAATGTCTTGAAAGAGTATTAAATGAAGTTAAACCTTCATAAATGTTCATTTGGGCATCAGTCTAGCAAGTTCCTAGATTATATCGTCAGTGGATGTGGGATTGAAGCCAGTCGTGACCAAATCAAAGCTATAAAGGATATGAACGAACCCAAAAGAAGCAAAGAATTCATGAGCTTAAACGGAAAGATTGTCGCTTTGAGTTGGTTCATCTCTATAGCCACTGATAAGTATGAGCATTTTTTTTGATGTACTTAAGAAAAAGAATAATTTGAATGGATTGAGGAATGCAGAAAGGCTTTCCAGGAATTGCAGGAATATATGGGAAATCCCCCAATTCTTTCTAGTCTTGAAGGAGGGGAAGACTTATATCTTTACATGGTTATCTCAGAACATGCAATCAGCTCAGTTCTCATTAGGGAAAGCGATGGAACACAATTCCCGATTTACTATGTTAGCAGAAGATTAAAAGATGCAAAACCTGATACCCTGTGGTAGAAATGCTATCCTACTATCTGATACTTACAGCATGAAATCTTAGGGGTTATTTTCAAGAACATCCCATTAAGTTCTAACCAATTTTCCACTCAAGCAAGTCTTCAGTAAACTAGAAACCTCCGGGAGGTTAGTAAAGTGGGGAATTGAGCCTAGTCAGTACAAAATTAAGTTCCGACTCCGTGCAAAGATTAAAGGGCAAACCCTAGCAAACTTTGTGAATGAGTGCACAAGTTTTGTTACGGAACAATACACAAAGGAAAAAGATCTTAAGGCTAAATGGCAGTTATTTATAGATGGGGCCTCGAATGAGCAAGGAGCGAGGGCAGGATACGTAATAATCACCCCTGACGGACATCATTTGCATTATGCATTAAAGCTGGGATTTACTACAACAAACAATGTAATAGAATACGAACCGATGGTGGCAGGATTGAATTTGGCACTATAGTTAAAGATACCCCAGATTGAGATCTTTAGCGACTCACAGCTAATGGTAAACCAAATTAAGCAAACCTACCAAACCAAAGATGCTCGACTAGCACTATATGTGAAAAAGAAAACTAAATATGCTCATTCAATGCGAGGACTTTTCAATACATTAGATCCCAAGAGGAGAAAATTCCCAAGTTGACTCTTTGGCAAAATTGTCTAACTCACGAGGAGCGCCTGAAACTCAAATAATTCCTGTAGGTTATCAGGAAAAGCCTAGCTTCGAATAGGAGGCATCCAAATCAGGAAAGGAATTGCTAGTCTTAACTAGATCCCAAGGTTTGGAAAAAGAAAACTAAAGAAAAATGGAAACATCCCCTATTGAAAAGAGCATACCAATTGAAACAGATTACCATTATGAGAATACTTGGATGACTCCAATTTTGGAGTATCTCTTGAATGGAACCCTGCCTCCTAATAGGCAAGATGCCAGAAAGGTTAGCATTAATCCCTTACCTTCGTGATTATGGACAAGATACTTTACAAGAAAGGGCGTTCACTCCCTTGAAGATGGGCTCAAATTGTTAAAAGACACGCATGAGGGTTCATGCAGAGATCATTCAAATGGAATCAAATTGGCAAAGAGGGTTATGCAACAAGGATTTTATTGGCCGCAAATGGTTAGTCAAGCAATTGAGCATGTCAGGAAATGTAAGAAATGCCAAAGGTACTCTAGGACACCGTGGTTACCTCCAAGCGACTTAACCACCATCTCAAGTTTATAGCCTTTCGATGTATAAGGGATAGACTTAATTGGACTCAAACAAATCTCAAAAGGAGGAGCCAAATATGCAGTAGTAGCTATTGACTACTCAAACAAATGGGTTGAAGCACAACCACTCCAACTATCACATCTAAGAAGGTGTTGAGATTTGTAATAAAGAAAATCGTCACATGCTTTGGGACCCCTTATAAGATCTTATCAAACAATGGAACACAATTTGAAAGTAAAGAATTCACAAGGTTTTGTGACAGAAATGGAATCATAAAGAGTTTTTCTTCCCTAGCACATCCAAGGGAAAATGGTGTCGTCGAGGCTGTAAATAAAACCATAAAGAAAATCTTAAAGAAACGGTTAAACCAAGCTAAAGGAAATTGGGCAGACGAATTGCCGTTAGTGCTTTGGGCATATAGAACCTCCACCAAGATGGCAACATGACACAGTCTATATTCTTTAACATGCAGATGTGAAGTTATGCTTCCAATCGAAGTTGAGATCCCTTCACGCAGAAGAATAGCTTATGCATTTGATCCCCTATCAAGAATTAAAAAAAAGGAATCCTTAGACCTAATTCAAGGGTTAAGAGATGAAGCAACCATTGGAACAACTGAATATCAAAAAAGAATCACAAAGTACTATAACCCAAGAGTACGAACAAGAACTTTCCAAAAAGGAGACTTAGTCTTACGAAGGGTAATGGAAAACACTAAGAATCTAGCAGATGGTCCCCTGGCCTAAACCAAAAGGACCCTTTGTCATTTATCAAGAGCTCACACTTGAAGCATATCGACTCTGCAAACCAAATGGTGATCGCGTACCTAGAACATGGAACGCAGAACACTTGAGACAATACGTTTCAACGACAAATGAATAAAAGAAGATCTTATTAAGAATATCTACGTGATTAACGGTATGGAAACCCTTTCAAAACTTAGAACAACCCAAAATGGGTAAAACATCCTACCATGGTTAAAACCTTTGTCACAGCCAAGATGGCCAGGGTAAGGCATCTCCCAGAGGCAGGTGGGGAGTAAGACTTTAGTGGCGTCCAAATCAGAATGGGTCAAGTTAAAGCATCAAAAAGCATAAGCCTCATATCCACGCTAGAAATGGTCGGGATGAAGCATCTAAATAAGCACGCCCTGCCTCTGCTCATAGAAGAGCATGCCCTGCCTTTGCTCGCAAAAGAGCACGTCCTACCTCTGTTTAAGTCCTTGTATCCCGCAGAAGGGAATAAATAAAGCATGCCCTGCCTTTGCTCATAGAAGAGCACGCTCTGCCTCTTCTTCGATTAAGCACGTCCTGCCTCTGCTCAAAGAAGAGCACGCTCTACCTCTGCTTATTTCTCTTCCGATAGAAACTAAAGCCCAAAGGGAGCATTGTAAGCATGTGCTTTTTTGCTTGCATCTTACCCTATAAGAGGGAACAAAACTCTGAACAAGAAATCTATGCATGCACTCGCCTCTGCTTACACATTTATCCCGCATAAGGGAACATAAGCCCAGAAACTGACTAGCAAAGCACGTATATCCTCTTCTTTAACAATCAAGAGTCAAGAGAGTGGCTCAATAAGCATGTATACCCTCTGCTTACATAAAAATCCCACGGAAGAGTAAGGGTGGCAATTAGACCCGACCCGATGGACCCGGACCCAACCCGGCGGGTCTCGGTTCTAGGCGGGTCGGGTTTTGTCGGTTTAAATTATACATTTCAAAAATCTGGACCCGACCCGAGCTTCGGTTCGGGTCGGGTCGGGCCCGATTGAATAATAACACTAAAAATACATATATTTCAATTTTTTTGGTCGGGCCTTTCGGGTCGGGTTTGATTGGGACTTGACGGTAATTTTCATCACCTAGACCCGACCCGAGACCCATCGGGTTCAGTTCGGGTTCGGGTCTTTTCGGGTCGGTTCGGTGCGGGTTTTCGGTTCTTGGTTCTAATTGCCAGCCCTACGGAAAAGTGACAAAACCTCGAAAGAAGAACGCTTAAAGCCCGTACAACTTTTGCTTTGAAAGAATGAGCATTGTATTGGCGCAAACAACAATAAATACCTGAATCTGGGTTTGGTTCAGGACTTCTATTAATTACCAGAAGTGAATTTCTGGTCTTCTATCATTTAGTACCTGAATCTGGGTCGGTTTGGGACTTGTATTAATTAATAGAAGTGAATTCCTAGTCTTCTATCATTAAATAATCGAATTTAGGTTTGGTTCGGGACTTTTATTAATTACTAGAAGTGGATTTCTGGTCTTCTATCAATAACTACCCGAATCAGGGTTTGGATCATGACTTTTATTAATTACCATAAGCGGATTTCTGATCTTCTATCATTAAATACCCGAATTTGGGTTTGGTTCGGGAATTTTATTAATTACCAGAAGTGGATTTCTAGTCTTCTATCAATTAATACCCGAATCTGGGTCAGTTTGGGACTTCTATTAATTACCAGAACTGGATTTCTGGTATTCTATAATTAAATATTCGAATCTGGGTTTGGTTTGGACTTCTATTAATTACCAGAAGTAGATTTCCGGTCTTTTGTCATTTAATACCTGAATCTGGGTCGATTCGGGACTTCTATTATTATCAGATTGGCCTTTTAACATTTACCAGAAGAGAGTTCTCTGGTCTTCTGCTAAATACTCGAATCTGGGTTCCAAGACTTTTACTTATTATTACCAGACACAGATTTTTGGTCCTCTATTATTTATGGCTTAGCATAGATCATATATTTCTAAAGGCTTACCATCTTATTTCTGATAAAGGATTTTAAATCAACCGTTGGGTTAACATTATGGGTTTTCCACGATGAATTTCGATAATAAAAACAAGGGTTCCTCATACCTCAAACAGGGAAGTTTCCTAGGTTTAAAATATAAGCATTGCTATTATTAGGCTTAGGTCCGGGCAATGCTGAACATGATATGAGCAAATAGTTATATACATCCTATGCAGAATAAAAAACTAATGCAAAATATTAATTATTGAAATTTATGCAGGAGAAGCACCGGTAAAATGTAACGATACGCATTTTGTCCGACCTTAATCGATCGCTAGATCGATTAAAATCATTCAAAATCCGCATACGTTAACTTTGGGAATACAATACATTAGAACAATAACATCAGACTTTTATAAACATTACAATAATGTTACATCAGAGTACAGAATATCATAGTACATTGATAAATAAAATACAACGGAATACTTATTGCAATAAATTAATACAATACACAGCGGAAGACTTTCTATGCTCTGGACACAGCTTTAGGCTTCGATCCATAATCCTGCTCAAGAGATAAATATCTGCAAAAAGCTACTCGACTGCCTGTGTGGAAAAGAGGGCACCCGAGTTTGCAAGAGAAACAAACTGCGAGTCAGTCATGGGACTGGTATGAGAAATCCAACTTAACTAATCTAATAATAAGGCTAATCACAGGACCACGCCGCTAATGCGGAACGGGTTTACTCCATTGGATTTCTAGGGCATAACATAAAGTAAATCGTCTAAACAATGCAATGCTTTTTAGAAAAATGAAACCATTATAAGACTCAAGTCCCATCACACAATGCAACGCAAACCGGAGGATAGAGTTTTACCTTATAATGGTCAAAAATGCTTAATACGATAAAAACGGATTTGATATTATTATTAGTGTATATATGTTTTCAAAAACAATTCAATCATAATGTATCAATTATAGACGGCATAATACCCCATCCTACTATGTCGCCATACTAGTTCTACAATCAAAACCGCATGGTGTCGTATTGGAAATTGGGTTTCCATCATGAGTCAAGGCTAGGAACGATCTCCTTACCAATTCGAGACACTCTAGCAAATGCCTCAGGATCACACCTATGGGCAACCCTTGGATATTTGCAGGACCGTTCCATACCTGAACACACGTTTCTCGGTCCCTTTGGACCTCTAATACGGCCACTAACAACCTATAAAACCGAGGTACCTCATAATCCATCATCCACATAAGTAAAAATGTCAGGGCTGGTAGGTCGCTGACATCACTCTAGCTAGAAAGAAACGTGTGCACTCCCTGCGTTCCCTTGCTTCGTTTTAGACTCTTACCAGGGTGTGAGGTTCGCGAAGTCACGTTATACATAAAGCTATGCCTAAACAGGCTATGCTTTGATCATCAACCACAAGGCCTTCTTTTTAACAAAAGCCTTGATACATGCATCTTAGCATGCCACATTGTCAATCCATATCATACCATTGATTCTTACCAATATATAACCTCTAAGCTCGTACGTCTCAGAGAAGGGTGTTAAACACCAAACAGATATATATTAGCATAGATCAATGAATACATCATAAAGGAATACAACGTCAGACATACCATCCTTTTACAAGTCCGTTCTGGGTCTGAACGAAACCAGAGGCACCTTATTCCTCGCATATCCGAACAATCAACAAATACGTCCGGACAACTACCACTGCAGCCCCTTCAAGGTAGCTACTCCAATCACGGGCGTCAGTAGTCCTCATCCATTCGATGTGAAGATCGTCGGTCTTCAATCACCGTCTTCAAATCTTCGACTTAAATCGTCGTAGTAATTATTTAAAATGAGTTGAACTCGGTCTTTTCAAATAAACCTCGAATACTTATCATTTTAATCATTTTATATCGTTCATATCTATTTATAACGGTTTATCGCTATTTTTATTTATATAAAAATAGCTCAATCATAATTAAATGACGCTCCGGGTCAATGAGCGGCCCTGGCGCTGTTTTTATCCAAATTTGATTTGCACTTATCTCGAAATCTAACCGTTGGATTTTGACGAAATTTATATCGTTGGAAAGATCTTCCCAAGGCGGTCCTAAATTTCCAGTTTTGGGAAAATCTGACGGTCGGATCTTTCGGTAAATTCGTTTGAAGTTACGATTTCAAATCGCGTACTACAGCAGCGCGATTCGTTTTATTTTAATTGATATTTATATATAAATATAAATCGTTTGGCGATTTCAACTACTAAGATCAATTCTTTTTATCGGATCTAAAATGGCGATAAATATAACATTAAAATATATATTTTATTGAGTATAAAACATCAATAAAAAGTCACTTTTAAATCTACTCTTTTTATTGTCCCTAAAATGACAATGACAATGCTTCTTTTAATTCCATTCTTTATATTGAATATAAAATGTCAATAAAAATGAAATTTTTAATCTAATCTTTTATTTACATCTAAAATGTAAATAAAAATGTAAATTTTTAATCAGTTCTTTTATTTACATCTGGGTGTCAATAAAGATGATACCCTTTTAACCTATTCTTTTATTTACATAAAAAATGTAAATAAAGATTTGACTTTAAATCTATTCTTTTTATTTACATCTAAAATGTAAATAAAAATATAAATTTTGGTTCTAAGCTTTTTATTGTCTTTATTTTGACAATAAAAATATAACATTAAATTCTATCTTTTTTATTACATCTAAAATGTAAACTAAAATGTCACTTTTATTTCTATGTTTTTATTTACATCTAAGATGTAAATAAAAACACAATTTTTATTTCTATGTTTTTATTTACATCTAAAATGTAAATAAAAATACACTTTTTATGTTTTTATTTACATCTAAAATGTAAATAAAAATACACCTTTTTAATTCATATTTTTATTCACATCTACAATGTAAATAAAAATGTATTTTTCATATTCATGTTTTTATTTACATCTAAAATGTAAATAAAAATGCACTTTTTAATTCAAGTTTTTATTCACATCTAAAATATAAATAAAAATGTACTTTTTATTTTCATGTTTTTATTTACATCTAAAATGTAAATAAAAATATCCTCTTTCAATTCAAGTTTTTATTTATATCTAAAATATAAATAAAATGTCATCTTTTTATAATCATGTTTTTATTTACAACTAAAATGCAAATAAAAATGTACTTTATATCTTCATGTTTTTATTTGCAACTAATTTGCAAATAAAAATGTACTTCATATATTCATGTTTTTATTTGCAACTAATTTGCAAATAAAAATGTACTTCTTTTTCTATGATTTTTTTTTTTTTGCATATAAAAAGGCAAATAAAAATGTACTTCTTTATTCATGCCTTTTATTTACATGTAAAATGTAAATAAGATAAACTTTCTTTTCTAATACTTGTTTTGATTTACATGAGAAATGCAAATAAAATATTCTTTTCTATGTTTCATACTACAATAAAAATGAATTTTTATATTGTATATTCTTAAACAATTTTCTATACATTCTAATGACAAATAAAATGATATGGTTTTAACACTTTTCTATTTAACAAAATTAATATTTTGTTTTTCATACTTTTCTATTTAACAAAATGAATATTTTGTTTTTCATACGTTTCTATTTAACAAAATGAATATTTTGTTTTCACTCTTTTCTATTACATGTTTTTATTTACATGAGGAATGCAACATTTTAGGATGAAAATGTTATATTTTTTCTTTAATGCGACATTTTAAAATAAAAATGTTATTTCTTACTTATGTAACATTTTAAACTAAAAATATTATTTCTTACCTATGTAACATTTAAAACTAAAAATGTTATTGTCACTTTTTATAACAAGGTGTTATTTTAATCTAATGCCACATTTGATAACAAAGTGTTATTTTAACCCAATGTACATTCTTTGACAAAAAATGTTATTTGAATTCTCATGCTATATTTTAAAATAAAAATGTTATTTTTCTCTAATGCAACATTTAAAAATAAAAATGTTATTTCTTTTTCTAATACAACATTTTACATAAAAATGATGTTACTATTTCTAATATAACATTTTACATAAAAATGTAATTTCTATTTCTAATATAACATTTTACATAAAAATGAAATTTCTAATCTAATATCACATAAAATAATATTTTATGTGTAGATATTTTTCTATGAATTCTAATGTCAAATAAATGAATATTTATTCGTAAACAATTCTCTATGTTATGCAAGTGACAAATAAATGGTCATTTATTTGTAATCAATTTTCTATGTTAAACAAGTGACAAATAAATGGTCATTTATTTGTAATCAATTTTCTATGTTATACAAGTGACAAATAAATGGTCATTTATTTGTAATCAATTTTCTATTTTATACAAGTGACAAATAAATGGTCATTTATTTGTAATCAATTTTCTATGTTATAAAAGTGACAAATAAATTGTCATTTATTTGTAATCAATTTCCTATGTATGTTAATGACACATAAATGCATACTTTATTTATAAACTATTTTCCTATTTTTGTTAATGACATATTTGTTAACAGAACAGTGTTTTTATTCTAATATCACATTTGCTAACAAAACGGTGTTTTTATTCTCGTATCACATTTGCTAACAAAACGATGTTTTTATTCTCATGACATATTTATTCATAAAATATGTTTTCTAACCCAAATGACAATTTTATCAATTCTAATACAATAAAAATGAAAATCTTATTTTGTTGATTTTATTTCAATACAAATGATCCATTCAATCACAGATCAGCATAACAGGGTTCATCCATCCAAATCAATCATGAATAACAACAAATTAACTTTAACAACGGATTTGCAAAGCATGAAAATTAATAAATTTTAATTATATAAAAATAAAGAATTCTCACCTAGATCTGGTTTATTTCTAATTTTCATTTCTTATGCAACAAAAATATTCTATCGAATAATCAGGTCAACAAACAGCATCAAACAGTTAACATCAAATCACGAACATGCAAGGATTATTAACCACGATAATAATTAATTTAATTTTTTTTAAAAGGAAATCGAATTCTCACCTTGGTGTTATTCTGAAAGGTTCAGATCTGAAATTTGTCCAATATCTGATCTGCTCTGAACCAGTTTTGGTCAGTATCATGAGGTAGATCTCGTCAATACGGTTCTAACGGATTTCGTTTCGTCGAATTCTGATAAGAGTTGAAGAAGTCTTAACATTTTAAACATTTAAACTCTAATTAAATAATTAATTATTAATTACATCACTTAATTACATTGATTAGCCGCCCCTTTGTTCTTCTTCTTCCTGATACCATCGAACCAACGTCGTCCTCAAACTTGACTTGCGACCCTCCACCCGAGCCATGGCCGGACGATCAAGCACCACCATTCCGAAGCCTGCGCCAACCCCTGCTTGCGCCCAGACGTGGACCCCACTCGCCCCTCACCACCTCCCAGAAACCCGCTCCAAAACCCGCCACTTCCTGCTCCAATTCCGACCGCCTCGAGGCTTGAAAAACGATCACAGCCGTATGGAATCGAAGAGGGAGAGATTCTCTTCAATATTGGTTTTGAATTCACGTTTTAATTCTATGTAGTTTGAGAGGAATTAAGGGGTTTGCTTAGGATGATTTCGGCTATTGTTTCATAGGGTGGTAGCTGGTGTATTGCGGTTTAGATTAGGGTTTTGAAATTGATGAGGTGTATTTTTATATTATTTAATTGTAGATTTTACAAAAAAATCTAAAAGTCCTAAACCAATCCAATTTCGGTCCATCAAAAGTTGTCCTTAGCCAAATACCCCCGTCCCGAACCCAATGGACTAGAACCCGTCAGCCCGTTTGATCATCTCCAGCTTGTTTTCTTTAATTTAATATATAAATCATTTAATTAATTAATTCAATCTTACATTTAAATTCACCGGGGCCACATACGACCTCTAAAAATTACAGAAAAAATATATTTGGCTCTGTTATGACGATACGGTCCTAACAAAACTAATTTCGTCGAATTCTGAGATTGTTTGAAAAATGGCCATTTTCAAGTCGATTAAATTTGACTAAAACTGACAAAACACATTTTCCCTTGCCACGCTCACATATTGATTCGAAAAATTATGAAAATTGAAACCTATTATAATTTGACATTCTGGTTCCAACAAAAGTGGTTTCATCGAAAACGGAGGTCGTTTGCAAAATGGCTATTTTTAATATTAAAAAATATATATAAATTCTACAGCGACTATTCTGAAAATTAAAATGGGCATAACTTATGATTCCCGCTATGAAATTTTGTTTTTTCAGATTCGTTGGAAAGATATTCTTAAACAGATTTACATATTTTTGGTTTCACTAAAGTCCATTCTATTGTGCATCCTGTACGGTCAGTCAAAGTTCAAATTCAAATTTTCAAACTACCGCGCTATTTTAAACTCTATTCATAATTAAAATAAATTTATTCATCCTAACTTCAATTAAAATAAATTTTTATCGTTATTATTTAAAATAAATTATTTTAACTATTTAAAAACCCATTAAAATTACTAAAATAAAAAAATTTAAATTGGCTCCAAAATTCCGAGTTGTTACAATCTCCCCTACTTAAAATCTTTTCGTCCTCGAAAAGGAACGAAGTTGAAAGTTGTTAAATTGACCATTCAATTTTAAGCTTTTATTGGTTTCACTAATTTTACTAGTTGACTAACCTTTCAAATATATATAACTTTTATATATTCAGAAATCATATTTTCTAATATCGGATTATATATATAATCACACATACGTTAATTATATAGTTGGCACTCTCAACTCATCCTAGGGCATTATTAACCCCTCTCTAATGAGTTTTCTCATTCTAGGATATTACTGATCCTATCTCTAATGAGTATTCTTATTGGATATTACTAATCCAATCTCTAATGAGTCTTTTGTTCAGTTCTAACGAGTTGTACCCCAAAAATTTGAGCTAACCTGAGCTCTGGTACCAACTGTAACGATACGCATTTTGTCCGACCTTAATCGATCGCTAGATCGATTAAAATCGTTCAAAACCCGCATACGTTAACTTTGGGAATACAATACATTAGAACAATAAAAGCAGACTTTTATAAACATTACAATAATGTTACATCAGAGTACAGAATATCAGAGTACATTGATAAATAAAATACAGCGGAAGACTTATTGCAATAAATTAATACAATACACAGCGGAAGACTTTCTATGCTCTGGACACAGCTTTAGGCTTCGATCCAGAATCCTGCTCAAGAGATAAATACCTGCAAAACGTTACTCGACTGCCGTTTGGAAAAGAGGGCACCCGAGTTTGCAAGTGAAACAAACTACGAGTCAGTCATGGGACTGGTATGAGAAATCCAACTTAACTAATCTAATAATAAGGCTAATCACATGACCACGCCGCTAACACGGAACGGGTTTACTCCATTGGATTGCCAGTGCATAACATAAAGTAAATCGTTTAAACAATGCAATGCTTTTTAGAAAAATGAAACCATTATAAGACTCAAGTCCCATCACACAATGCAATGCAAACCGAAGGATAGAGTTTTACCTTACAATGGTCAAAAATGCTTAATACGATAAAAACGGATTTGATATTATTATTAGTGTATATATGTTTTCAAAAACAATTCAATCATAATGTATTAATCATGGACTGCATAGTACCCCATCCTACTATGTCGCCATACTAGTTCTACAATCAAAACTGCATGGTGTCGTATTGGAAATTGGGTTTCCATCATAAGTCAAGGCTAGGAACGTTCTCCTTACCGATTCGAGACACTCTAGCAAATGCCTCGGGATCACACCTATGGGCAACCCTTGGATATCTGCAGGGCCGTTCCACACCAACGTTAGTGGATTAGTTATGCCTGAACACACGTTTCCCGGTCCCTTTGGACCTCAAATATGGCCACTAACAACCTATAAAACCGAGGTACCTCATAATCCATCATCCACATAAGTAAAAATTTCAGGGCTGGTAGGTCGCTGACATCACTCTAGCTAGAAAGAAACGTGTGCACTCCCTGCGTTCCCTTGCTCCGTTTTAGACTCTTACCGGGGTGTGAGGTTCTCGAAGTCACGCTATACACAAAGCTATGCCCAAACAGGCTATGCTTTGATCATCAACCACAAGGCCTGCTTTTCAACAAAAGCCTTTATCCATGCATCTTAGCATGCCACATTGTCAATCCATATCATACCATTAATTCCTACCAATATATAACCTCTAAGCTCGTACGTCTCAGAGAAGGGTGTTAAACACCAAACAGATATATATTAGCAGAGATCAACGAATACAGCATAAAGGAATACAACGTCAGGCATACCATCCATTTACAAGTCCGTTCTGGGTCTGAACGAAACCAGAGGCACCTTATTCCTCGCATATCCGAACAATCAACAAATATGTCCGGACAACTACCACTGCAGCCCATTCAAGGTAGCTACTCCAATCACGGGCGTCAGTAGTCCTCATCCATTCGATGTGAAGATCATTGGTCTTCAATCACCGTCTTCAAATCTTCGACTTAAATTGTCGTAGTAATTATTTGAAATGAGTTGAACTCGGTCTTTTCAAATAATCCTCGAATACTTATAATTTTAATCATTTCATATCGTTGATATCTATTTATAATGGTTTACTGCTATTTTTATTTATATAAAAATAGCTCAATCATAATTAAATGACACTTCGGGTCAATGAGCGGCCCTGGCGCTGTTTTTATCCAAATTTGATTTGCACTTATCTCGAAATCTAACCGTTAGATTTTGACGAAATTTATATTGTTGGAAAGATCTTCCCAAGGCGGTCCTAACGGTTCCAGTTTTGGGAAAATATAACGGTCGAATCTTTCGGTATATTACTTTGAAGTTACGATTTCAAATCGCGTACTACAGCATCGCGATTCGTTTTATTTTAATTGATATTTATATATAAATATATATATATATATATATAAATCGTTTGGCGATTTCAGCTACTAAGATCAATTCTTTTTATCGCATCTAAAATGACGATAAATATAACATTAAAATATATATTTTTATTGAGTATAAAACATCAATAAAAAGTCACTTTTAAATCTACTCTTTTTATTGTCCCTAAAATGACAATGACAATGCTTCTTTTAATTCCATTCTTTATATTGAATATAAAATGTCAATAAAAATGTAATTTTTAATCTAATCTTTTATTTACATCTAAAATGTAAATAAAAATGTAAATTTTTAATCAGTTCTTTTATTTACATCTAGGTGTCAATAAAGATGATACCCTTTTAACCTATTCTTTTATTTACATCAAAAATGTAAATAAAGATGTGACTTTAAATATATTCGTTTTATTTACATCTAAAATGTAAATAAAAATATAAATTTTGGTTCTAAGCTTTTAATTGTCCTTATTTTGACAATAAAAATGTAACATTAAATTCTATCTTTTTGATTACATCTAAAATGTAAATTAAAATGTCACTTTTATTTCTATGTTTTTATTTACATCTAACATGTAAATAAAAATACAATTTTTATTTCTATGTTTTTATTTACATCTAAAATGTAAATAAAAATACACTTTTTATTTCTATGTTTTTATTTACATCTAAAATGTAAATAAAAATACACTTTTTCAATTCATGTTTTTATTCACATCTACAATGTAAATAATAATGTACTATTCATATTCATGTTTTTATTTACATCTAAAATGTAAATAAAAATGCACTTTTTAATTCAAGTTTTTATTCACATCTAAAATGTAAATAAAAATGTACTTTTTATTTTCGTGTTTTTATTTACATCTAAAATGTAAATAAAAATATCCTCTTTCAATTCATGTTTTTATTTATATCTAAAATATAAATAAAATGTCAACTTTTTATAATCATGTTTTTTTTACAACTAAAATGCAAATAAAAATGTACTTTATATCTTCATGTTTTTATTTGCAGCTTATTTGCAAATAAAAATGTACTTCATATATTCATGTTTTTATTTGCAACTAATTTGCAAATAAAAATGTACTTCTTTTTCTATGTTTTTTTTTTTTTTTTGCATATAAAAAGGCAAATAAAAATGTACTTCTTTATTCATGCCTTTTATTTACATGTAAAATGTAAATAAGATAAACTTTCTTTTCTAATACTTGTTTTGATTTACATGAGAAATGTAAATAAAATATTCTTTTCTATGTTTCATACTACAATAGAAATGAATTTTTATATTGTATATTCTTAAACAATTTTCTATACATTCTAATGACAAATAAAAGGATATGGTTTTAACACTTCTCTATTTAACAAAATGAATATTTTGTTTTTCATACTTTTCTATTTAGCAAAATGAATATTTTGTTTTTCATACTTTTCTATTTAACAAAATGAATATTTTGTTTTCACTCTTTTCTATTACATGTTTTTATTTACATGAGGAATGCAACATTTTAGGATGAAAATGTTATATTTTTTCTTTAATGCAACATTTTAAAATAAAAATGTTATTTCTTACTTATGTAACATTTTAAACTAAAAATGTTATTTCTTACTTATGTAACATTTTAAACTAAAAATGTTATTTCTTTCTAATGTCACTTTTTATAACAAGGTGTTATTTTAATCTAGTGCCACATTTGATAACAAAGTGTTATTTTAACCCAATGTACATTCTCTGACAAAAAATGTTATTTTAATTCTCATGCTATATTTTAAAATAAAAATGTTATTTTTCTCTAATGCAACATTTAAAAATAAAAATGTTATTTCTTTTTCTAATGCAACATTTTACATAAAAATGATGTTTCTATTTCTAATATAACATTTTACATAAAAATGTAATTTCTATTTCTAATATAACATTTTACATAAAAATAAAATTTCTAATCTAATATCACATAAAATAATATTTTTTGTGTAGATATTTTCCTATGAATTCTAATGTCAAATAAATGAATATTTATTCGTAAACAATTCTCTATGTTATGCAAGTGACAAATAAATGGTCATTTATTTGTAATCAATTTTCTATGTTATACAAGTGGCAAATAAATGGTCATTTATTTGTAATCAATATTCTATGTTATACAAGTGACAAATAAATGTTCATTTATTTGTAATCAATTTTCTATGTTATTCAAATGACAAATAAATGGTCATTTATTTGTAATCAATTTTCTATGTTATACAAGTGACAAATATATGGTCATTTACTTGTGATCAATTTTCTATGTTATACAAGTGACAAATAAATGGTCATATATTTTTAATCAATTTCCTATGTATGTTAATGACACATAAATGCATACTTTATTTATAAACTATTTTCCTATTTTTGTTAATGACATATTTGTTAACAAAACAGTGTTTTTATTCTAATATCACATTTGCTAACAAAACGGTGTTTTTATTCTCGTATCACATTTGCTAACAAAACAGTGTTTTTATTCTCAAGACATATTTATTCATAAAATATGTTTTCTAACCCAAATGAAAATTTTATCAATTCTAATACAATAAAAATGAAAATCTTATTTTGTTGATTTTATTTCAACATAAATGATCCATTCAATCACAGATCAGCATAACAGGGTTCATCCATCCAAATCAATCATGAATAACAACAAATTAACTTTAACAGCGGATTAGCAAAGCATGAAAATTAATAAATTTTAATTATATAAAAATAAAGAATTCTCACCTAGATCTGGTTTATTTCTGATTTTCATTTCTTATGCAACAAAAATATTCTATCGAATAATCAGGTCAACAAACCGCATCAAACAGTTAACATCAAATCACGAACATGCAAGGATTATTAACCACAATAATAATTAATTTAAATTTTTTTTAAAAAGGAAATTGATTTCTCACCTTGGTGTTATTCTGAAAGGTTCAGATCTGAAATTTGTCCAATATCTGATCTGCTCTGAACCAGTTTTGGTCAGTATCATGAGGTAGATCTCGTCAATACGGTTCTAACGGATTTCGTTTCGTCGAATTCTGATAAGATTTGAAGAAGTCATAACATTTTAAACATTTACACTCTAATTAAATAATTAATTATTAATTACATCACTTAATTACATTGATTAGCCGCCCCTTTGTTCTTCTTCTTCCTGATACCATCGAACCCAACGTCGTCCTCAAACTTGACTTGCGCCCCGCCCCTCCACCCGAGCCATGGCCAGACGATCAAGCACCACCATTCTGAAGCCTGCGTCAACCCCTGCTCGCGCCCAGACGTGGACCCCACTCACCCCTCACCACCGCCCAGAAACCCGCTCCAAAACCCGCCACTTCCTGCTCCAATTTCGACCGCCTCGAGGCTTGAAAAATGATCACAGCCGTATGGAATCGAAGAGGGAGAGATTCTCTTCAATATTTGGTTTGAATTCACGTTTTAATTCTATGTAGTTTGAGAGGAATTAAGGGGTTTGTTTAAGATGATTTCGGCCAATGTTTCATAGGGTGGCGGCTAGTGTATTGCGGTTTAGATTAGGGTTTTGAAATTGATGAGGTGTATTTTTATATTATTTAATTGTAGATTTTACAAAAAATCCAAAAGTCCTAAACCAATCCAATTTCAGTCCATAAAAAGTTGTCCCTAGCCAAATACCCCCGTCCCGGCCAATGGACTAGGTCCCGTCAGCCCGTTTGATCATCTCCAGCTTGTTTTCTTTAATTTAATATATAAATCATTTATTTAATTAATTCAATCTTACATTTAAATTCACCGGGGCCACATACGACCTCTAAAAATTACAGAAAAAATATATTTGGCTCTGATATGACGATACGGTCCTAAAATAACTAATTTCATCGAATTCTGAGATTGTTTGAAAAATGGAAATTTTCAAGTCGATTAAATTTGACTAAAACTGACAAAACACATTTTCCTTTGCCACGCTCACATATTGATTCGAAAAATTATGAAAATTGAAACCTAGCAATAATTTGACATTCCGGTTCCTACAAAAGTGGTTTCCTCGAAAACGGAGGTTGTTTGCAAAATGGCTATTTTTAATATTAAAATATATATATATATATATATATATTCTACAGCGACTATTCTGAAAATTAAACAGGGCATAAATTTTGATTTTTCAGATTCATTGGAAAGATTTTCTTAAACAGATTTACATATTTTTGGTTTCACTAAAATCCGTTCTATTTTGCATCCTGTACGGTTAGTCAAAGTTCAAATTCAAATTTTCAAACTACCGCGCTATTTTAAACTCTATTCATATTTAAATAAATTTATTCATCCTAACTTCAGTTAAAATAAAATTTTAATCGTTATTATTTAAAATAAATTATTTAAACTATTTAAAATCCCATTAAAATTTCTAAAACAAAAATTTTTAATTGGCCCCAAAATTCCGGGTCGTTACATAAAATTCCAAACGAAGGTATTATAAGCTGAATAAAAGTTCTGACTTGAAAAGTCAGAAATACCCCTTCACTGAGGGGAGGAAAATGTTACCACCGGAATTCGACACCGAAACCAAGCAAGGTGAAGGGTTATCATGCAAGAGTCGATACTGAAAGCAAGGTTGCTATTGGCATCAACAGAAGGGCACAATACTCGGTGTCAACACTAAATTAAGAAGGGTAAAAGCTTGATATTGGCACCAACGTGCTGGAACAGTTGACTTGGTGTCAATAATAAAGGGTAAAGTAGTTGATTCGGTTTCGGTACCAATGGAAAAGAAGCAAAGGCAAGAGTTGATACCAAAGAAGCAAGGTTACAAGCACTAAGCAACACTGAAAGCAAGTAAGAGATAAAACCCAAAGCCATGTGATTCGATACCGAATTACAAATCCATTAAAGGAGAAAATGAGACCAATAACTAGCATAAAAACGAATGAATTGCTAATGGTATCGGCCTGTATACAATCGACATTAGTGAAAAAGATGAAGCCAATCATCGAGGCATGATACCAAGATTGAACGAAGGCAAAGGATTAGCAATAAAGTATAAGATCTAGTAAAAGTTCTATCGCTACCAAGCCTCTTGGTAGCTATACCGAGAGCAACATAAAGTGAAACACTCCACCTCCGTTAAGGTCACTCACAAAGGGAATGCATTAACTTTGGTGAAGCATTTTAGGTAAAAGGCATAGATAATTTACAAGACAGACATATGTAACAGCGGAAAACTGAAATCATTTCATAAATAGTGTGGTTCGGTCAAAACATTACAAGCATTGTCTCAAAACCCAACTTCTAAATTATTAAAATAAAACATTTGTCTTGAATTGAAACTCCAAGTACATAAGGAAGCATAAAACAGTAGTAAAGCAGCATAAATCCTCAATAAAAATGTAACCACAGACATAGCCCAAGAAAAGAGAATCCAAGCAATACATCTACTCTCTTCAAGCTGGAAAAGGTCCGCACTAAGCTGAAGTATACCCTCCCTATGGACCTGGGGGGGGAACGGAAGAAAAGAAGGCAAAAGAAAACGGGTCAGACGTAAGCCTGGTAAGTCCTGTGACTATTCAGCATGTAAACAGGTAAAAGGATCATGACATAAATAAACTGAACATATGACAATACCATAGCAACAGGATAACATAAGATAAGATAAGTTAAGATAAACTGAATATACTATCGCACCCATTTCCATTTCTCTGCACTTACTAATGAATGTTTCAACTACCATCATGTGTTCATAATAAGGTGATCCCTTCTCCGATCAGCTTCTACTCGTATGCATTTATTACTTGTGTCATTCGGCCCCGCTTGATTGTAGATACTTGTGCTGGTCCCGCCATAGGGTGTATCAATTCCTATGGTAGCAACCCGACACAAATTCTAGATGGACAGTGTATACTACTGATGCCCAGTCCCTGCTTTATCCACTCTGGAGTACGTGCACGCCCATACTCCGCCGGAACCTACACTGATGCACCACTCGTCGCTATTTTGACCGCTTATAATCAGCCCAGTAATTGTACCCCACCCTGCCTAGTTTAGGTACCTTGATACATCTATGTGGGTACTGCTGAAATGGGTCCCCGTTACTAGGGTTTCCTAATCAACATGTTATAACGGTTAAGTGTTCTCAAATTTACCTAACCCTACCCATCTGTTTAATTTACATATTGTATTGGTTAAGTGTTGCCTTAATTAACTTAACCCTACCATTCTTAGCATGTCTGTTCCTTAGCTTTAATTCATTCATTAAAGCACCAACCTCTTGCATTAGATCTATATTGTTGCGGTCACTGGATGTCCCGGGCGGTTCCGGGCAGTCTTACACCGCAACTCAATCTAACCTCGGGTTTTTGGGCTTAATGCGCTAACCTCTCACATTAGATCTATATTGTTGCGGTCGCTGGATGTACCGGGCGGTTCGGGGCAGTCTTACACTGCAACTGAATCTAACCTCGGGTTAGGCATGTTCATATTTAGCCAATTTCCATATTTGTCATATGTGTCCAAGTTTATGTCTTTTCATGTCAATATTTCCCCAAGTGTAGTCATTACAAGTTTTATGCCAAATTCACTTGTTATGCCCAAAGTTTACTAAATTAAATTATACCCAATTTTCCCGCGTTATAATTCGTATGTACAACGAGATTCAATCTAAGTTCCGAATGAACTAAGTATTCGCAAAAGAAAATAAAAAAAAGGAAAGATGGAGAAGGAGCATAAGAATTGACATAAGGAAAAATAGGCATGTAAAGGTGTACCCAATTCAAGGATCATGTTTCAATGTTGTACATTAACAATGGTTGTGGACAAGCTAAGCAATTTACACCATAGGTATAAATATTAGATAGAATTGGACTTAAGAGAATCACTAATTTTGATGTACAACATGATAAGTCCCATTATATCAATCATAATAGTCTCATAGGCATAGGATGTACAACATGATAAGTTCCATCATATCAATTACAACAATCTCATAGGCATGATAGGTTCCATTATGTCAATCCAACGGTCTCATAGTCATGATAGGTTTCATTATATCAGACACAACAGTCTCATGGGCATGATAGGTGTCATTACATCAATCACAACAGTCTCATAGGCATAAGGAATTTAGATTTGAAAAAGGATAGACATGAATCAGAATTAGGCATCGTTCTAGATCTGATTATTACAGTCATGATTTCTATTAGGTGTTTAAATCTAAATAATAACTGAACTTACAGAAAAAGGACGGATCTTGTATTCTGGGATCTGATTTTTGAATTTGTTAAGCTATCCTTTGATGTAGACATTTGATTCTCTAGTTTTGATTTTGTTTTGGAGATTTCTAACTTGATTTCTAATTTGGAGAAGATGGAGGCTAGGCTAGCTTAGGGATGGACAACATGACAGCTTCATAGAATGAGATTGTGAGGTTTAAGGTTAAGGTTTGGGGTGGTTATATAGAAGTCTAGGATTAATTCTAGCCTTTAGATTAGTCTAGGAGAAATCAGAGCCATCAGACTAAAGAGATGTGTCACCCAGCCAACCATAGCACCACACATAAACCCTAATACCTCAGAAATTAGTCATCGGCCAATCAGAGAAGGCCACATCAGCTCAGGGCTATAAAAATTCGTTACAGGAATTGGATCTCAAAGGGGTCGACTCCCTACAAGGAGGGTTGACACCTATGTTGACACCCCTACAGGGGGTCGACACCTATATCGACTCCCCATGGGGGGGGGTCGACACCTATGAGCGGGAAATTTCCCGCTCAGCCCGCTCTGACCGAATTTTGAATTTTGAACAGTTTTGACCTTTAATTATTATTTTAATTACATTTCTGTTTACACTAGAAATCTTCTGACCTCCATAACTTCTTCATACGGAGTCCGATTCACGCAAACTCGGACTCTATCTCATGCAGAATTCCGAGACAAACGTAATTGCGTAACCCGTTTCCCTTAATTCTTCTTCTAAAAATTAAGTGTTCTTAGATTTGTTAATTTTAATATTCACAGAAAATACGGGGTGTTACATTCTCCCCTCTTTAAAGGATTTCGTCCCCGAAATCTCTAAGTTAAGAAGAATGTTTCCTAACATCCAACATTCATCTACTCAACCATCAACCACAGACATCCATTGTCCTTAAAAAGATTTCTAATGCTTTCGTGATCATATGCATAGTGTGCGTATATGTCCTTATCTAATGCAAAATCAGGCGGTCTACTGATTCAGTTGACCTCCTTAATGTGAATCATGTCGGTGCTATGAGTCTATCATGTATGCAATTATTCCTAATCGTATTTTGTAACTTCTACATGAGTGCACAATCATTCATACAAATGCAACGTGCACATGATAACACATCAAGTTTCAGTCCATATATAAATACATATATGCAATATGAAAGTGACTGAGCCGATTTAGTACCTAGTGTGTGTGTATATGCATCCACGAGCAACCACTTGCAACCGTCAACCATAACATGTTTTCAAATACATGTTTACATCCATCGGTTTCTACCTAAGGATTAAGAAATAGGACCGCGGAGATATATTAAAAGATAGATGCAATCATGACTAAACTTATGGAAAAAGAGATCAAGAATGTACCCTCAAAAAGATAAGGGTAGGCTGTGCGTATCTTGTCCTCAGTCTCCCACGTCGCGTCTTCCTCATCATCACTCCATTGTACTTTAACTAGCTTGACATCACGATTGCGTAGCTTTTTAACTTCTGTACCCAAGATACGAGTTGGAACTCCTCTCACCGTTGCTTCTCGTTCCATTTCTATTTCCTCGAGTATGCTTGGCTCCACAACTTCCGCTGACTCATGTAAGCTCTTTTGTAGATGAGAGACATGAAAGACATTATGTACTCCATCCAATCTTTCGGGCAGCTCTACTTTATAAGCCATCTTCCCAATCCTCTCAATGATAGGAAATGGCCCTGCAAATCTTGGTGCCAATTTTCCTACGGACCCAAAGCGAACGACATTCTTCAAAGGAGATACTTTAAGAGAAACTTTGTCCCCAACCTCAAACTCAAGGTCGGTCCTTCTTTTATCAGTGTAGGATTTCTGTCTATCTTGTGCGGTCTTCATTCGTCTTTGTATCAAGTCCACCTTCTCTGAATGATCATGTCAGTCCCAAGTATAGGCTTGTCTGTAGACTCCCACCAACAAGTTGGTGATCGGCATGGTCTTATATATAAAGCCTCAAAGGGTGCCATGCCTATGGTGGCTTGGTAGTTATTGTTGTAGGCGAACTCCACCAAAGAAAGGTGATCCTCCCATGTTCCCCCAAAATCAAGAATGCACAATCTCAAGAGATCTTCTACTACTCTTTTCACCCTTTCCGTCTGACCATCGGTTTGAGGGTGATAGGCAGTGCTTAAGCATAGCTGTGTGCCTACAGTTTCTTGCAAACTCTTCCAAAACTCGCTCGTAAAGATAGGATCTCAATCACTTACTATGCTAGAGGGTATTCCATGCATTCGAACTACCTCTTTAAGATAAATGGGTGCTAACGATGAGACAGTCCTCCTACTCTTAACAGGTATAAAGTGAGCCCTTTTTGTGAGCCTGTCCACTATTACCCAAATACGGGTATTCCCCCTTCTTGACCTAGGCAACCCATCAATAAAGTCCATCGAAATGCTATCCCATTTCCACTGTGGGACCTCTAAAGGATGAAGCTGACCACCAGGCTTCTTCTGCTCTGCCTTGACTTGCTGGCATATCAAGCATATAGAGACAAACTCCACTACATCCTTCTTCATGCCATTCCAGAAGAAAAACCTTTTTATGTCTTTATACATCTTGTCCCAACCTGGGTGTATAGTCAACTTAGAATGGTGTGCTTCTTCGAGAACGGTTTTCACCAAATCCCTTGCTTGTGGGACACATAGCCTTCCATCCCGCCTCATCCAACCCTTGTCATCGATGGAGTATCTATTGAGGTGACTAGAAGTCTCACCTCTAATTAGCTTATCCATCACATCAACTAGCTGAGGGTCTTCACGTTGCGCGATTCCTATTGAGTCCAAAAGAGTAGGCCGCACCTCTAGCGATGCTAGCAAACCAGGTACAAATTCAAAGGAGGGTCTAAAGTCAAAGTTTGACATGTACTCCAAGCTTTGCCTTTATACAAAGAGAGGACTAAAGGTCAGCTTTTTCCTACTTAAGGCATCTGCTACCACATTGCCCTTGCCAGGGGTATAAACAATCTCAAAATCGTATGAGGCAAGAAACTCCATCCACCTTTGTTGTCATAGGTTAAGATCTTTTTGTGAGAAAGGGTACTTTAATGATTTATGGTCAGTAAACAATTCAAACCTTTCTCCTAGTAGGTAATGGCGCCATGACTTAAGAGCGAAAACAATGGCAGCTAGTTCTAAATCATGAGTTGGGTAGTTCTTCTCATGTACCTTCAAATGCCTTCCCCCATAACAAACTACCTTGCCCTCTTGCATCAAGACAGCGCCCAATCTTGTACCGCATGCGTCTGTGTATACAGTAAACATCTTACTCCCATTAGGCAATGTCAGAATCGGGGCTGTTGTCAGAGCCCTTTTTAGTTGTTGGAAAGCAACATCACAATACAAATCTCAGGCAAAAGTTAGGTTCTTCTTTGTTAACCTAGTAAGTGGGGCTGAGATCTTCGCAAAGTCCTTGATGAACTTTCTGTAAAAACCCGCTAGCCTGAGAAAACACTATACTTCGGTTGCATTCCGTGGAATCTTCCAATCTTGCACCGCAACTACTTTTGCGGGATCCACAGCTATTCCCTCTTTGGACACCACATGTCCAACAAACCTTACTTCTTCTCTCCAAAAATGGCATTTGGAGAATTTTGCTTTTAGCTGATGTGCACAAAGAGTATCCATGACCTCCCTTAAATGCAAAGCATGTTCTTCCTAACTCTTTGAGAAAATCAAAATGTCATCCACGAAGACCACTACAAATTTATTAAGGAACTTTCTGAACACCCTACTCATCAAGTCTACGAAAAAGGCAGGTGCGTTTGTCAAGTCAAAATGCATGATAAGCCATTCGAAGAAACCATTCGGGGTCCTAAACGCGGTCTTATCTATGCTGTCTTTAGCCACTCTTAGCTGATGAAATCCGGTGGCCAGATCTAATTAGGAGAAAACGGAGGCACCTACGAGCTGGTCGAACAAGTCGTCTATTCTAGGAAGTGGGTGCCTATTCTTCTTGGTCATCTTGTTTAGCTCCTTATAGTCCACGCACAGGCGAAGTTAACCATCTACTTTGGTTGCAAACACCACTGGAGCACCCCATTCAGAAATACTTCGCCTTATGAACTCCTTTTCAAGCAACTCTTTAACTTGCTTGTTGAGCTCTTTCCTTTCCCTTGGAGCCATGTGTCTAACGGGTAAAGCAACAGGTTTTGCGTTATCAACTAGGTAAATGCGGAAGTCTATCTCTCGCTTTGGAGGAAAACCCTTCACCTCTTCAAAGACATCCAAGTATTCACGGGATACTCTAACAAATTGCAAGTTTTCAACAGACGCATCAAGAGATTCTAGGTAGCTAAGCATAACAGAATTCATGGGATTACAAGAGATTCCGAGAGTGTTACCAAGGCGAGTCATAAGTCTAACCACTCTCTTTTCACAATCGAGGATGACACCATTAATGGATAACCAATCCATGCTTAGAATCAACCCATAGCCCGTGAAACCCAAAACATAAGCATTACATCTAAACCCAACGCTTAGTATAGAAATTTCCAAATCCAAACAAATCATTGACAAATAAGCCATAAAAGAGTGCAGAGATTCTCTACTATACTGGTATCTAGGTGCAGAGATTCAACTAAAGCAGTAGATATAAAAGAGTGCGATGCGCCAGAATCAAAAAGAGTACGAACTAGATGATCAGAAAGATAAACTAAACTCTCAACAGAAATATTTCTACCTCTTTCTTGCGGAGGTGCAATAAGAGCGTGAATCTGCCCTCCAGAAGTAGATCCAGTCCTTTGCCCTTGCCCTAGCATTTTTGGGCAATCCTTAGCAGTGCCATGTCCACCAGTCTCTCAAAAGTCGCACCCATAGGTATGTGGGACATAGCTAGGCTGTGCAGTGGCTCATTCAACCCTTTAACGAATCGGAGAGCCTTTTTATGTGGAGTGTTCACCAACTTCAGTCCGAATCTAGCCAGCTGGTTGAATTGGTTGACGTATTCCTTAACCGATAGGCTTCCCTGTTTGAGTGCTAAGAACTTCTCCATTTGTAGGCTTCGTTCAGCTTGCGAGAGGAACTTCATTTCAAATCTCATCCAGAAATCCTCCCAAGTTTCAACTGTCTCTCATCATTGGTAACTTCCCACCAGTAAGAGGCTTCGTCCTTAAGTAACCACACAGCCAATTGTATCTTCTCCCTATCGTCCACTTCGAAGATAACAAACAAAACTTTTGTTTCCTTGAGCCAGTTTATTGCTTTCACAAATGACTCATTCCCATTAAAGTTCTTTCCACCCATAGCTCGAAAGTCTCTACATATCTTCAAGAAAGCATTCACACGTGGAGGAGGAGGAATGGCTGCAACTGGGATAGGAAGAACGTCTGTTGTGTCTGCGCCATTAGCCCTAGCCTCCAGATACCTTCTGAACCAGCCAGGTATCGGTACGCCCTCGGGAAGATTAAGATCCCCAGACATGCTGAAACGAAAAGAAAAGGTTCAAAACAAAGGATAGAAAGATAGTGCATATGGATTTGGGGATTATGCCTTTAAAATAAAACAACACTTTTCTTGAAAATGCTTCTTTAAACTACTTTTTTTTAAAATAGTTTTCAAAAACTTTTATCTGATCTGGTAAACCATCGCTCTGATACCAAGTGAAACATCCCACCTCCGTTAAGGTCACTCACAAAGGGAATGCATTAACTTTGGTGAAGTATTTTAGGTAAAAGGCATAGATAATTTACAAGACAGACATATATAACAGCGGAAAACTGAAATCATTTCATAAATAGCATGATTCAGTCAAAACATTACAAGGAATGTCTCAAAACCCAACTTCTAAATTATTAAAATAAAACATCTGTCTTGAATTAAAACTCCAAGTACATAAGGAAGCATAAAACAGTAGTAAAGTAGCATAAATCTCCAATAAAAGTGTAACCACAGCCATAACCCAAGAAAATAGAATCCAAGCAATACATCTACTCTCTTCAAGCTGGAAAAGGTATGCACTAAGCTGTAGTATTCCCTCCCTGCGGACCTGGGGGAAACAGAAGAAAAGAAGGTGAAAGAAAACGGGTCAGACATAAGCCTGCTAAGTCCAGTGACTATTCAACATGTAAACAGGTAAAAGGATCATGATATGAATAAACTGAACATAGGACAATACCATAGCAATAGGATAAGATAAGATAAGATAAACTGAATATACTATCGCACTCATTTCCATTTCTCTGCACCTACTAAATTATGTTTCAACTACCATCATATGTTCATAACAAAGTGATCCCTTCTCTGATCGGCTTCTACTCGCATGCATTTATTACTTGTGTCATTCGGCCCCGCTTGATTGTAGATACATGTGTTGGTCCCACCATTGGGTGTATCAATTCCTATGGTAGCAACCCAACACAAATTCTAGATGCACAGTGTATACTACTGATGCCCAGTCCTTGCTTTATCCACTCCGGAGTACATGCACGCCCATACTCCGCCGGAACCTACACTACTGGACCACCCGCCGCTATTTTGACCGCTTATAATCAGCACAGTAATCGTGCCCCACCCTGCCTAGTTCAGGGTACCGTGATACATCTATGTGGGTTACTGCTGAAATGTGTCTCCGTTACTAGGGTTTCCTAATCAACATGTTATAACGGTTAAGTGTTCTCAAATTTACCTAACCCTACCCATCTGTTTAATTTACATGTTGTATTGGTTAAGTGTTGCCTTAATTAACTTAACCCTACCATTCTTAGCCTGTCTGTTCCTTAACTTTAATTCATTCATTAAAGCACCAACCTCTCACATTAGATCTATATTGTTGCGGTCGTTGGATGTCCCGGGCGGTTCCGGGCAGTCTTACACCGCAACTCAATCTAACCTTGGGTTTTTGGGCTTAATGCGCTAACCTCTCACATTAGATCTATATTGTTGCGGTTGCTGGATGTGCCGGGTGGTTTCGGGCAGTCTTACACTGCAACTCAATCTAACCTCGGGTTAGGTATGTTCATATTTATCCAATTTACATATTTGTCATATGTGTCCAAGTTTATGTCTTTTTATGTCAATATTTCCCCAAGTGTAGTCAGTACAAGTTTTATGCCACATTCACTTGCTATGCCTAAAGTTTACTACCATGTTATAATTCGTATGTACAATGAGACTTAATCTAAGTTCCAAATGAACTTAGTATTCACAAAAGAAAATAAAAAAAAAGGAAAGATGGAGAAGGAGCATAAGAATTGACATAAGGAAAAATAGGCATGTAAAGGTGTACCCAATTCAAGGATCATGTTTCAATGTTGTATATTAACAATGGGTGTGGACAAGCTAAGCAATTTACACCATAGGTATAAATATTAGATAGAATTGGACTTAAGAGAATCACTAATTTTGATGTACAACATGATAAGTCCCATTATATCAATCACAATAGTCTCATAGGCATAGGATGTACAACATGATAAGTTCCATCATATCAATTACAACAATCTCATAGGCATGATAGGTTCCATTATGTCAATCCAATAGTCACATAGGCATGATAGGTTTCATTATGTCAGTCACAACAGTCTCGTAGGCATGATAGGTGTCATTACATCAATCACAATAGTCTCATAGGCATAGGCAATTCAGATTTGAAAAAGGATAGGCATGAATCAGAATTAGGCATCGTTCTAGATCTGATTATTACAGTCATGATTTCTATTAGGTGTTTAAATCTAAATAATAACTGAACTTACAGAAAAAGGACGGATCTTGTATTCTGGGATCTGATTTCTTAATTTGTTAAGCTATCCTTTGATGTAGACGTTTGATTCTCTAGTTTGGATTTTGTTTTGGAGCTTTCTAACTTGATTTCTAATTTGGAGAAGATGGAAGCTAGGCTAACTTAGGGATAGACAACATGACGGCTTCATAGAATGAGATTGTAAGGTTTATGGTTAAGGTTTGGGGTGTTTATGTAACGGCTCGGGTTCCGCCCGGACCCAATCGATCGCAAAATCAACCAAGACCATTCAAAACCTGAATACGTTAACTTTGGGAATACAATACATTAGAACAACAACAGACTTTTATAAACATCATAATAATGTTACATCAGAGTACACTGAATAAAATATAACGGAAGATTTAAATTACAATAAATTCAATACAATAAACAACGAAAGACTTCTATGCTCTGGACACAGCTTTAGGCTTCGATCCAGAATCCTGCTCAAGAGATAAATATCTGCAAAAAGCTACTCGACTACCCATGTGGAAAAGAGGGCACCCGAGTTTGCAAAGTGAAACAAACTACGAGTCAGTCATGGGACTGGTGTGAGAATTCTTAACTAATATAACTAATAGCAATAAGGCAAATCCAAGGACCACGCCGCTAACGCGGAACGGGTTTACTCCAATGGATTGCCATGCATAATTAAAGGTAAATTGTAAAACAACGCAATGCTTTTTGGAAAAATGAAACCATTATAAGACTCAAGTCCCATCACACAATGCAACGCAAACCGGAGGATAGAGTTTTACCTTATAATGGTCAAAAATGCTTGATACGATAAAAAAAGAATTTGATATTATTATTAGTGTATATATGTTTTAAAAACATTTCAAAGTAAATGTATCAATCCTAGGAAGCATAGCTACCATATATTATGCCTCCATACTAGTAATACAATCAAGTCTGTAGGGTCGTATTGGGAATTGGGTTTCCATTATGAGTCAAGGCTAGGGAGGAGCTCCTTACCGATTCGAGACACTCTAGCTAATGTCTCAGGATTCCCCGCAGTGAACCCTTGGTTCCTGCAGGGCCGGTCCGCACATATGATTTTGCGGATTGGAAATTCCTGAACACACGTTTCCCGGTCCTATAGGACCTATCATCCGAGGCGCCTCGTTCCATCATCCACATAAGTAAAATGCCAACCAGTTTAAGCACTGACACCACTCCTAGCTAGAAAGAAACGTGCTGCTCTCCCTACGTTCCCTTCTCCCGTTTTAGACTCCAACCGGGTTGTGAGGCTCGTGAAGCTACGTAATACACAAAGCTATGCTTATTCAAGTTGTGCTTTGATCATCATCCACGAGGCCTGCTTTTCAACAAAACCTTGATCCATGCATCTCAGCATGCCACATTGTCAATCCATACCATACCATTGATTCCTACCAATATATAACCTCTAAGCTCGTACGTCTTAGAGAAGGGTGTTATACACCAAACAAATATATATTTAGCAGAGATCAACGAATACCGTATAAAGGAATACAACGTCAGACATACAATCCATTTTCAAGTCTGTTCTGGGTCTGAACGAAACCGAAGGCACCTTATACCTCGCATATCCGAACAATCAACAAGTAGTCTGGACGGCCACCATTGTAGCCCCTTCAAGGTAGCTACTCCAATCATGGGCGTCAATGGTAACTCATCCATTCGACGTGAAGATCGTCGGTCTTCAATCACCGTCTTCAACTCTTCGACTTAGATCGACGAATAATCATTTGAAATGAGACTGAACTCGGACTTTTCAAATGATCCTCATATATATATAATTTAAAATCATTTCTTATCGTTAATATTAATTTATAATGATTAATCTCTATTTTTATTTATATAAAAATAATTGAATTTCATTTAACAACACTTCATGTCAATAGGCGACCTTGGCGCTGTTTTCACCCAAATTTGTTTTACAAGTTTCTCTAAATCTAACCGTTGGAATTTAACACAATTCATATCGTTAGAAAGATCTTCCCACGGCGAACCTAACGGTTTCAGTTTTGAGAAAATCCGACGGTCGGATATTTCAGCATAACTATTTAAAGTTACGATTGTCGAATCGTGAACTACCGCGCGCGATTCGTTTAATTATAATTTATTTATATATATAATTATATATACATACAATTTCTTCGGCCATTTCATTATTGTGGTTATCGTAACAAGTAAAGAACACTTGGTTTCATAACATTTTTTTTATATATATAACATAACACACAATAATGTTTGTTTTATTTTAATTCACATACACATCCTAAACATAACAATGTATATTTTCTTTTACCCTTCAATTCACACAAAAATGTATATTTGGTTTCATTATTCTTTCTAATGAAAATCCATTCATTAAAATATAAATTTCTAATCCTTTTATTTACATTGAAAAATGAAATTTTCTATTCCTATTTTATTTACATTGAGAAATGTAAACTTTTATTTCAATATATTATCATATTGAAAATGTAACTTTTATTTCATATTCTATTTATATTGGAAAATACAAATTCCTAATCATTCTTTTATTTCTTTTGTTTACATTGAAAAATGTAAATTCTTTTATTTACATAAAAAAAATATAAGTTCTATTTCATCCTTATTTACATTGGAAAATGTAAGTTTCTATATTTCTCTAATTACATATAAAAATGTAACTTCCTATTTTTCTTTTATCTATATTGAAAAATGTAACTCCTTTTTACCGCCTCTAAAATGACGATAAAAATATATAATAATTATTCTATTCTTTTATCCCATCTAAAGTGACGATAAAAATATACATTACATTTCTACTCTTTTTATCACATCTAAAATGACGATAAAAATATACATTTTAATTCTATTATTTTTATCGCATCTACAATGACGATAAAAATATACATTTTAATTCTATTAATTTTATTCACATTAAAAATGTAAACTTTTCTTTTTAATATAATTTACATTGCATTAAATAATTTTGCAATGTCAAAATCTAATCTTTTCATTACATAAAAATGTAATTTTCTTACTTTAAATCTTAATTACATGAAAATATAAACTTTAACTTAATTACATAAAAATGTAATTTTCTTCCTTTTATTCTATTTGCATTAAAATGTAAATTTTCTTCCTTTTATTCTATTTACATAAAAATGTGATTTCACATGAAATCTTATTCTCATTACGGTGTAAATAATGTCATTTTCTATGTATTCTAATATCAAACAAAAGAATATTTTATTTGTTAACATTTTTCTATGTTTTCTAATATCATATAAAAGCATATTTTATAGGTAAATATTTTTAACCATTCATATTAACATAAAAAGAATACTTTATGTTAAATCTTTCTTAACATTTTATTTCTGAAATGTTATTTTTCTTTTACTTTAACAATTTTCTATTTAACAAAATGAACATTTTGTTATGACATATCTTTCTATTTAACAAAATAAATATTTTGTTTTACATACCTTTCTATTTCATAAAATAAATGTGTTGTTTTTCTACTTTTCTATTTCATAAAATAAATGTGTTGTTTTCCTACTTTTCTATTTCATATGCATAAACATGACATTAAAAAGTGATTCTTATAAATGGATTTTTATTTACATGTGAAATGTAAAAAAAAATGTGATTTTCAAATATCCCCTTTTTATTAAAATTAAAATGCAAATAAAAATGTAAATTCTAAATATGCCCTTTTATTTACAATTAAAATGTAAATGAAAATGTCTTTATCCAATTTGCTTTTTTATTTACACATAAAATCTGAATAGAAATGACTTTTCCAATTTTGTCTTCTTACACATACAATGTAAATAAAAATGTCTTTACAAAATATGCTCTTTTACTTACAAATAAAATGTAAATAAAACTATGATTAACACATGACGGTGAAATTTGACACTTATATTCTAACACAAAAATGTTATTTTCATACTAGTGTGACATCTTAACAAAAATGATATTTTTATACTAATGTGACATTTTTAACAAAAATGTAACTTTATTCCTAATGCAACATTTTATATAATAAAAATGATCTTTTTCTAATGCTAACATCTAAGAAAAAAAAAAGATTTTATTATGTTATGTTTTCATACACTAGAAATGTTACTTTTCTTTTTATATGCTAACATCTTATGTAATAAAATGTTCCTTTATATACTGACATAAAAATGAGATTTTATTATGTAAACATTTTATACATAAAAATGTTTCTTTTCTAATGTTAACATTCTTAACATCAATATGTGATTTTCTAATATTAACATTTCTAACATAAAAATGTGATCTTTATAATGCTAATGTAAAAATGAGATTTTTATTATATTAACATTTATACATAATGACATTTTTAAATAAAAAATGTTATTTTTCTATTCTAACAATTTATATAACAAAAATGATATTTTCCACGATGTAAACATTTCATATATTTCATACCATCTATCAACACAATACGGTCAATTCACCACAATACAGTCAACTCAAATAATCTTAAACATCACAAAATGTTCAATTTGGTGTCACATAACTAATGAACAAAAATAGGGATTTTTGTTTTAACTAATTTACCTTGACAAAAATAACAAATTTGTTTTGACAAATTTGTTTTTGACAAAAACCTATATTTTTGTTTTCAACAATTTTTATTACAACACGATATCATCCAATTAACAGATCTATACAACACATCAATCATAGAATCAAATCACGTCACATAACAATAGAATTTTACCACAGAGTGATGATAACACAAACATAAATAATTTTAATTATTTAAGAAGAAATAAAATAGAATTTCTCACATCGTTTTGAATTTCTGAGCCGTTCATAACAAAAAAATTGGCCAAATTTCAACTTGCTCAGAATCAGGTCTAGTCAGTTTCATCGCGAAGGTCTCGGTCTCACGATCGTGGCGCACCTGAAATCGTTTGAATCCGAGTTCGTACGCATTAGTTATGATTAAATTAAGATCGGTCAAATTTGAATTAAAATAATTAGATAATTAAAGGATGAAAAAGTCAACCTTCTTCTCATCTTCCTCCATCACGTTCCAAGGCCGTTCTTTTTTATTTTTGAACCCATTTTGTTTAAAACTAGGTCTCCCATTTTCGATTTAATCTTGAAGTTAGACAACGATCAGGTGGTATGACGTCGAAGAGGAAGGAGAAGGGAGCACGGCGCCCTAGGTGAGGGGAGGTGCGGTGGGGCCATGGGGGTGCGATGGGGGCTATTTGGCCGTGGGTTTGGAGGTGGAATCCGGGAAAATTACTCAATTAAACTCCATCATATCCGTATAGAATTAAAGCTCTCGAAAATCACTTTAATAAGTTCCAAAGGAGCATGGATTTTTATTGTATGGATTGAGAGAGATTAGAGGATGAAAATCGGATGTTCTTGGCCATAGAAGAGAGGGGCGGCGGCTGATTTCTAGAGGAAGGGGATTAGGGTTTGGGATTAAGGTGTATATTTATATTATTATATTAATTAGTTACCCAATTAAGGCCCGATTTGGCTCGAACTCAGAATTAGGCATGCTTACTGTCAAACTATAGGTTTTGACGTCTTCTGAACGCAATGGCGCTAGTGGCGAAGCCCAATTTCGAAGTTTACAGCATATTTACTTTATTTTTAAAATAAATCATTTAATTTTTAATTCAACCGTACGTAAAAATTCACCGGGGTCACAAATTAACTTCAAAAATTCTCGAAAAATATATTTAGCTATGTTTTGACGCTGTGGACCTAGGAAAATTAATTTCATTCAATTCTGAGCCTATTTGAAAAATGGCCTTTTTCAAGGCGTATATATTAAATATTAAAAAAACATTTTTAAACAAATAATTTCCGAAACTCGAAATATATAAGTGTTTATACTTTTTAAATGCAGAAACATCATTCTGAACTCAATGGAAGTGGTTTCGAGTCCAAATTCCTTCGAATGCAAAAAGTAGCATTTTTGACCTTTATAAATTTCATAACGACCTTTCTAAATTTTAATCTGGGCATAACTTTTGTTTCCCGCTATGAAATTTCGATTTTTCGGATTCGTTAGAAAGACATTCTTAAATAGATTCTAATATTTTTGGTTTCACTAAAATCCGTTAAATTTTGCATCCTGTACGGTCAGTCAAAGTTCAAGTTTGACTTTTCAAACTACCGCGTTATTTCTAACTCTTTTTATAATTAAAATTAAATTATTCATTCTAACTTCGATTTAAATCAATTTTTTAATCATTATTATTTTAAATAAATTATTTTAAATACCAAAAACTCATTAAAATTACTTAATATAAATTTTTAAATTGGCCCCAAAATTCAGGGTTGTTAAAGTTTATATAGAAGTCTAGGATTAATTCTAGCCTTTAGATTAGTCTAGGAGAAATCAGAGCCATCAGACAAAAGAGATGTGTCATCCAGCCAACCATAGCACGACATACAAGCTCTAATACCTCAGAAATTAGTCATCGGCCAATCAGAGAAGACCACATCAGCTCAGGGCTATAAAAATTCGTCACAGGAATTAGATCTCAAAGGGGTCGACTCCCTACGGGGGAGGGGGGTTCGATACCTATGTGACTATGTCGACACCCCTATAGGGGGGTCGACACCTATGTCGACTCCCTCTTGGAGGGGAGTCGACACCTCTAAGCGGGAAATTTCCCGCTCAGCCCGCTCTGACCGAATTTCGAATTTTGAACAGTTTTGACCTTTAATTATTATTTTAATTTAATTTATGTTTACACTAGAAATCTTCTAACCTCCATAACTTCTTCATACGGAGTCCGATTCACGCAAACTCGGACTCTATCTCAAGCAGAATTCCGAGACGAACGCAATGGCATAACCTGTTTCCCTTAATTCTTCTTCTAAAAATTAAGTGTTCTTAGATTTGTTAATTTTAATATTCACAGAGAATACGGGGTGTTACGTAAAGATTACTAGGAAAAGAGCATTGAAGCAACTCTTGATCACAAGCCGACACTGGACAAAAGAAGAAGCACCAAGGCAGAGAGATTCTAGAGAAAAAGATATTGAAATCGGGGGAGACCGACACCTAGAAACTGGCACCGAAAGACGCAAAAGCGGGTCGACACCGGAAGCATAAACCGAAAGTGGGCTTTCAGCGGAGTCATCACCAAAGGGGGCCCAAATTGTCTATATATAAGACCCTAAGGGTCACATATTGGTGATCTTCTTCTCATTTCACAATCTTGTATTCTTTTCTTATAGAACAATCCCTAATTTCCTAATCAAATTAGGGATTTCCACAACAATTGTAATACATTCATATTGAATAGAAAGGGAAAATTGGGACTTGAACCTTTCTCGATTCGATAATTTTGTTGTGTTTATATGAATTGAACAGGGAGTTATCATTAACTTTTTTTTCTTGGGGGATTTATTCAAGAAGGAGAAATTCATTGAGTAAAACCAATGAATTCTCCCTTGTTATACTTATATGTGCTTCAAAACTCCACCATAAGCCTAATGTTGCACAACGTTCTAAGAGGGGCCTATTGTAGCCTTATTACTCGATAACTAACACAAGTATAGCCCTTCATAGGTTGGATTGATGTGGATGTATCATCTTAGTCTTCAAGAGTTATAATATGTCGTCAAATCTGGCTGTTGTGATATTTTAGCATGTTTCTTCTATACATAATGTGTATTATTCTATCATGAATCTAAGGATCATTGTTGTAACAAGGTTCTCAACCTTCTGTAAGCGTATAATGCCCTTATCCCAAGGTAATTATTGATCTTTAAGTCTCGTTAGTTGATACTCACCTCTAGGAGGAAGAGTAACTAATTTTCGAACTTAAGGTTTGATATCTAGGAAACGACAGGGTAAGCTGAGCTTAGCTTGTTGATGCTGAATTATCTTCCAGCATCCTTTAGATCGATTACCCTCTAAATTTCATTATAGATATATTGGTAACCCTTAAAATCGGGCATTGACGGTTTTTATCGTTAACAGATTCTCAGGAAAAATGTATATTGTCTTCTAAACTCCAAAGATTCAGCTTCACAAGGGATCAACATTAAGGTCCCAAAAACTAGCATAAATGTTTTCGCATGTTTATATAACATCCTGAAATAACTAGGCACATTCTTATTTGACTTTGTTTTGGTGAACGTGGTATGTAGTCTTTGCAACTCATTTCTTCTTTTGACCGAGGCAGGTCTTTTATCTTTGTTTGTATAGGTACAACCTTCTCCGCAGTCGGCCTCCATAGTTGGGAAGATTATCAAGTCCTGAGGCCATGCTAAGTGAGCACCAAGTGCTTCATTGACTTATCTATGTCATCGCCTATCGACACGGGAACCAAGGCACCCTGCTTGTTGACACCATAGCACGAACATAACTAGGCTGCAGAGGCACTCCATGTATTAATTTATTCGATTTTGGTTCAGCAAAAATCCTTCCAAATGAAACCTTGTTTTTTATGCTTTCCACTGCAAGCTCACATGATCGCGGACCCTATAATCAAAAGAGAATAATTAAAGTTAAAATTACATTTTGTATGGTATTATATGCACTAAAACATACAAATATACTACTTATTTTATCTTTTTATCAAATGGTTGGAGGTCAATAGCAACACAATCACCCTCCACCAATCACTCTTTCGCAATTATAGTTTTTACCTTTGTTCCTTCTTGAAGTACTTGTTGGAAGCTTGATATGTTGGACAATATTGGAGAAGGCATATTTGATTGATTAATCGGTGTCTTTAAGGCATCAACCTACGCCATGAAATCTTGCTTGGTTCTCTCCCACTCCTCGTACCGCTGTCGATCACAGGGCAACAACTCGGTCTTTGTGATTCGATTCCTCTTCCCCTTCGGTAAATTGAAGAACAATTTAGGGGTGACAAAGCTTCCAACTCCTAGTACCCTACCTGGATGCTCAGGACTTTTCAGTGTTGTACTTAAGACATCTTCACTACCGGGAGATCAGAATTCACTTTTTTCTTTTATTTTTCTATTAACGCATCCTGTCAACAATATCATTCAAATTACAAACAATTACAAATTTATGTCAAGGTAGGGCTAAATTATGAGTATAAAATTTAATATATTTCATCGTGTGTGTCAACTAGTTACAAACATGTTTTACAATCCTTTTTCTTAATAATGCATGCTTCAACATATATAAAGTAGAAATAAAATGGTATATATTTGATAAAATAGAAAAAATTGATAAGTATATCTATATCGCTTTTGTTTTTTCATTTTTATGAACAATGCAAACAATGTATAACAATAAACTGATTTCATTTTCCGTCATGTTCTTGGAGCAGCCATTATCTAATATCCACTTCTCTTTTTGTTTTGTTTTGGGTACCTGCAAGATAAAATGATTTAATTGGTACTCACTTCCTGCGTTAGGGTCCTAAATGTTAGATGGGGAAGACAACATACCCAAGTGGGTTTGGAGCCTTTAAAACTATAATTTGTGTTATGATCTACATTCTTTAAGAAATTTTCAATATGCTTTTGTCTATTAAGTTTATCATTGGATTTAGGAATCCATATTTTAGCCTCATTTGTTTCAAAACTTTTTAATTGAAACTTGTCCTTTTGACTTCTTTATAAAGAAAACTGTAGTTTTGGGTTTTGAATCCTTTTTGAAACCTAATCCACTCCTATTTCCAGAAGATTTGGAATTTTTTATTAGATTATCTAAATTTTGTTTGCCTTTGTTGAATTTTAGAACAATTGAAGTAATCTTTTCTTACTCATTTTTGAGTTTTGAAATTTCAGGATGTGAAATTTTTAGATTAATTTCTAAAGTTACGTTTTTATTAAGAATATCATTATTTTCAAGTTTAACTTTTTCTAATTCTTTTATAATGAATCATTTTCTAAAGAAAACTTTTTGTATTTATCTTGAACATTTTCTAATTCTTCTTCTAGAATGATTTTCTCAACTTTTAATAATCTTATCACAATTTCCATTCAATTCATCTTAGTTATATATTCTTTATTTAACTATTTAAGTTCTCAATACTTATCATCTAATTCCATGCTAATTTCTAAGATTTTATTATAAGTAAGTTCAGGACATACTTCATCTATATCAGCCATAAAACATACATTAGCTTGTTCCGCATTGCTATCGCTATCACTGTTTGATGAGGAAGAATCTGAATCATCCCAAGTAATTTGAAAAGCTCTCCTTTTCTTTTTAAATTTATCATTTTTTTCTTTTTTTTCTTTTCATTATTGAGTTTTGGCTAATCTTTCTTCATATGACCAAATTTGTCATGTTCAAAACATTTGATTGATGTCTGATTTGTTGTGCTTGATTTTCCGTCCTTTTGGAACTTGGTCATTCTTCTAAACATCTTGAATTATTGTAGTTTTTGGCAGTGAACACTATTTCATCTTTATCAAAAGATGAGTCTACATTGTTTGCTGGAAAAGCTACGTTCTTCTTCTCATTATTTTGTTCTTTTCTAACGTGCAAGTTGGCTTCATACGGCATCAATTTTCCTATTAACCCTTCAACTTTAAGTTGAGAAAGATCGTTTACCTCTTTTATAGTCAAAATTTTTCTTTTCCAATCATTTGTTAAAGAGTACAAAATTCATAAAACCAAATCAAAGTCTGTGAATTTGACTCTGAGTGCAATGAGACCATGTTAAATAGTTTGAAACCTAGAGTACATGTCACTTATAGACTCATTTGCCTTCGTCTTAAATGAAGAAAATTGATTTTGCAAAATTGAAAATTTTGTTTGCTTTACTTTAGTATTCCCTCATGAATAACTTGTAAAGTGCGCTATATATCATAGGCAGTAGTGCACAACATGATACATGAGAATTCATTTTTATCTAATGACTAAAAGAGAACATTCATAGCTTTGGCATTATTAGTAGCAGTATTCTTTTGTGCATTAGTCCATACACTAATATCAGTGGTAGGTGCTTCAAATCTAACTTGTGCAGCTTGCCATATTTTAAAAAAAAAATAGCTTCCATAAAAATACGCATACATGTAGACCAATATGCATAGTTCGAACCATTGAACAATGGAGGACATGCAGTTGATTGTCCTTCTTAAAAAGTCTTACCATATTAATATGATACAAATATGCATTACTGTATTTTGATCAAAACTGTGCTCTAATACCAATTGAAAGTGCTTATGTGGACCGTGTGTATCTACTTAAGCAAGTGTAACTACTATAAAAGCTAGAAAAATAAAACAAGTAAGGTAATAAGCGATCACACTAGATTTTTGTCCTGGTTCAGACCTCATGTCCTACATCATGTCCCGAAGCTCTCCTTCGACTTACTAACTAACAATTCATCCCTCTCTTTGCCTTGAGGAACAGGCTTACAGAAGAAGATTTTACTTTGACAAGACTGTGTTCCTTATAAAACTGATTTTGACCGAATAATACAGAATTCTCCTATAATCTCCTTGAGCAGATATATGAGTTAAAATGCTTTTGTATATAGAAGAATTAGAATGCTTTTGAGTGATAAAAGATTGCAAGAGTGTATAGAGAGTATAAGATAGATTCAGAAAGATTCGGTGCCTAATTTTTTCTTCTAAACTATTTATAGAGATTGAAGAGGTTTTATTGAAAAGATATTGCTTTTGGAATGAAAACATTCCAATCGAACAGTTTTATTCTTTGGTGGGCAGAAAAAAGGGTTTAGGGAAATAGATGTGTCTTTTCAATTTGATAGAAAACCTTTCAGAATAGCAGGTTGTTACACAGGACAAACGTCTAACCCAAGAGGACATATGTCTGTTCATGCTCTCTATAAATTTCCCTAGAGCAGTGACAGATGCTTGTCCGTATAGGTCAGATGTCTATGCTGAGTCTGGAAAATTTCTAAAGAGCATAGACAGACGTCTGGCCTTTAGAGACAGATGTCTTCCATCTGCATAGACCTATACTCTGAGCATTTCTTCTAAAATAATTTTGTCCAAGGAGATTGTACATTATTTCTGCTATTACACATAATACTATCTTACTATGAAGCTCTTATACATGTCCTTTGTACATGTCTTCAAACCTTTGATGATATTTTTGCATTTGTAGATAACCTGCATAGATAAATGGTGTATATATATGTTGTATAAAGTGATTGTATAGTTGTTGTCATTAAACGCATGAATCAAAGGATCTAATAGAAGAGACTTCGATTAACAGAATCCAAATTTGTTGAGATATTCTACCTCTCGAAGCTCTCCTAATCATGTCCATGATTAAATAATCATTGTTCAAAAGTTGACGTCAATCTCCAAGTCCAACACTAACAGCTCAAGGTTTATGAGTATTCAATCTTAAGCCTGAGCGAGCCTGATTTTCGATATCCAAGCAAGTTTTTCGAAGTCCAACGAAAGTGAACGCCAAGCCAGTAAAAGCAGGGGTTTCCCTTACATTATTATGATCAAGTGTCAGCACTCGATTGTATGCAAGTCACTAATAGTAATCACAAAGCAACCACAGACAAACATAAAGTGAGAAAAAGTAAATGAACACACGAGTTTTTATAGTGGTTAGGTAAACGTTGACCTACGTTCACTTCAAGTACTTCATTGATTATACTGTTGGTTACAAGTACATTTCATTATCGTATGAATGTAAAGAGGAGACTGAAGTTATTTCCAAGGTTCAACAAAGTTTGCATGTGGAGAAGAGAATGTCCCATTTTTGAGTGCTCCTAGAGGTGTATTTACAAGCGTGGAGAGATGTCGAAACAGTAGGAGATTACACAAGGAGACCTACCAAATGGGTACGACGTGACCCATCAAAGTAGGGACAATATCACATCCCACCCCAGGGATCAGATCCGATCACTTATTAGGGATCGACGCTGACCCCTAAGGATTTCATCCTAATGGTGCATCCCGACGATGGGTCCTATTTTATGTTAGCTTTCACCACCAACTGACAGTTCGTCATCCTGACCGTCTAAGCTAAGTTATTGACGAAATACTAATTAGTTGTTGAGTTCAGAAATTTTGAGTATCGAATACGTACCTTATGCGATCCTAATAAGCTTGAGGAAGGAGGAGAAGGCAAGAAACCATAGAAAGGAGAAATGATTTAATTCCAGCCTGCAAATTCGTTCATCTCACTATTATACATAGTATCTCACGTACATGCACTAATTTGTACATCTGGATAGAGAATCATTCTAGATCATTCTTGTAACAAACTAATTACTATAAAACAAATATTAGCTGTAAATTTTCCGGCTGGTAGTGCCGCCATAATAGAATTGCTAATGCTAAGTGGCCTTTCCTTGCTTCTAGAATAGCATGTGTATATAGATCCAATGCAATTGTTTTAGGGGCAGGTGGGTTAGTAGCATGCATATTACGTGACCACTCTCATAACCGTATCATTACCGACCCCTCGAAAACAACCTTGTCCTCAAGGTCCAAGATGCACTCAAGGTTGAATATGCCACCAGGATCGAAGATGAAAACTTTGCTTTCATGTTTCAACTTGTTCATTTCAGCAAAAACAGCGGATGCACTATCCCATTCCAACTTTAGCTTGTCCATTTCAACAAACATTTTGTGTGTATCAATCCATTTCTACTCAATATGCCATGTAGATTTCAGTGCTTATGTAGCGTCCAAATCCTAAAAAAGTGCAGCTGTTGAGTAGTATGCAACTGACTCGTAGTGGACGATATTTTTCATTGGCACCAAAGTAGGATATTGTGCTGGTAGTGGTGAATTCATTGGCGGTAGAGGGAGTGGTTGAGGTGAATTCATTGATGATGGAGATGTAGGTGACTTTGACAAGGGAAGAACAACACTCATGGAGCATGCAACAATAGGTAGAGCTCATATCAGCAGTATATAGCGATGGAGGTATCGGAGAGAGGGCGAGAGGTTGTGGTAATGTGATTTGAAAACCAAGTTTGTGGCGATCTTGTACAAGGAGTGAATTATATAGTTGGTGGAGGTTCGAATGCCGATGATGGCAGTTTTGATGTCGACGATGTCTTGTAGCTGAGTTTTAAGGGTGGCTTGAATGTTGGCGAATGGAGTTGTTGTGTGGATTTGTCGGTAGTGTGGTGTGTGATCGTTTCGGCCATAATTCATCTTTTGAAATGACGAAGGGGATGAGACATAGAAGAAAGGAGATGATAATAAGAGTGAAAGCACCAATTAATGCGGTACTAATAAGCTTGAGGAAAGAGGAGAAGCCATAGAAAAGAGAAATGATTTAATTTCAGCCTACAAATTCATTCATCTCACTACTATATATAATAGCTCACATACATGCACTAATTTGTACAGTTGGATAGAGAATCATTCTAGATCATTCTTGTAACAAACTAATTATTATAAAACAAATATTAGTTGTAACTTTTCCTACTGGTAGTGCTGTCGTAATAGAATTGCTGATGCTAAGTGGCCTTTCCTTGCTTCTAGAATAGTATGTGAATATAGATCCAATGCAATTGTTTTATTCAGGGCATGTGGGTTAGTAGCATGCATATTACATGACAAATCTCCTAACCGTATCATTACCGACCCCTCAAAAACGACCTTGTCCTCAAGGTCAAAGGTGCACTCAAGTTTGAACCTGCCACCAAGATTGAAGATGAAAACTTTGCTTTCATGTTTTAACTTGTTCATTTCAGCAAAAATAGTGGATGCATTATCCCATTCCAACTTTAGCTTGTTTATTTCAACAAACATTTTGTGTGCACCAATCCATTTCTTCTCAATATGCCATGTAGAGTTCAGTGCCTGTGTGGCATCCAAAGCCTTAAAAAGTGCAGCTATAGAGTAGTATGCAACTGACTAGTAGTGGATGCTATTTTTCATAGGCATAAAAAGTAGGATAATGTGTTGGTAGAGGTGAATTCATTGTCGGTAAAGGGAATGGTGGAGGTGAATTCATTGATGGTGGAGATGTAGGTGACTTTGATGAGAGAAGAGAAGCAGTCATGGAGCTTGCAACAACAGTTGTAGAGCTCACAATAGCAATATATATATATATATATATATATATATATATATATAGTGATGGAGGTTTCGGAGAGAAGGCGAGAGGTTGTGATAATGTGATTTGAAAACCAAGTTTTATGGAGATCTCAGACATGGAGTGAATTATATAGTTGATGGAGGTTCGAATGTCTATGATGGCAGTTTTGATGTCGACGATGTCTTGTTGTTGAGTTTTAAGGGTGGCTTGAATGTTGACGAATGGTGGTTTCATGGAGTTGTTGGATGGATTTGTCGGTAGTGTGGTTGTGGGTGATGGTTTTGACCATGATTCGATCTTTTGAAATGACGAAGGGGATGAGATATAGAAGGAAGAAGGCGAGAACAAGAGTGAAAGCACCAATTAATGCGGTATTAATAAGCTTGAGGAAGAAGGTGAAGGAAAGAAGCCATAGAAAAGAGAAATGATTTAATTTCTATTGGAGAATGGAGTTTTGATGACAACTTTATTTCAGTTATCATTGATTATAAAATATATACTAACATCCGTATCTAGAATATATATAGACACACACACACATACACACATTGTTGGGCAAAAATTGCTCTGATACCAAACTATTGGGGTTTTGTGCGGAGCGGAAGCTTGACAAAATGCCAAGAAAAATTGGATCTTTATCACCCAATCACTTGAAGATGAATTTGATTGAAAAAAAACAACACAAATAATATCGGAAATATGAGCACACGATATTCCACCCAACCACCCTCTTTATTGATTCACTAATAAAAATTGTTTACAAACGATCTCAACTATCGTTACAAACAATTACAACTTGAACCAATAACCTTATTGAGAAATAGGTAGAGAATATCTAATGGCTAAAAATTTGAGGAGAAAGGCAATAAAGAATAATGACAAATTTTCCATACCTAATGAAGAGATTAGCTAGCCCTTTTTATAGTGAGAATTGCTTCATGCCCAAGAAAAACTTGGCTTCATACCCAAGAAAACTTGGCTCCCAAAATATCTTCATATATGTTATAAAACTATTTGGTTAAGCACCAAATATCCTTGCAATAAATGTCCACAAATATAGCAACCAATATCTCTCCATAAAATCTATCACCAAATCTCTTCATAAAATCTAGCATCAAATCTCTTCATCAAATCTAGCACCAAATCTCTCCATAAAATCTAACAACAAATCTCTCCACCAAATATGTAAGATTATTTGTTGCCCAAAATTGTGATTTGTGTATCACCAATTTCAATACTCTACCTTGATACCAAATCACAACATCTCCTCCACTCAAACAATAGCCCCTTAGCTCTCACTTTCAACCTTTCTTTCTCAATTAACACCATTGCAAACCTCCACCATCGCTCACTAATGATGCACCTCCCTTATCCGTGCACCACGCCACTAGCGATCTTCAAAAGCATTTGTAATACCACAAAGACCTCCATCTCGTCTTTGTGGGTTTCACAACTCGACATCCGTCTTCCGCTTGACATGATCTCTTCATCTCCGGGATCCCTCGAGCATCATCAACATCTAGACCCTTGTCGATACCATGATCCTCCACCTTGGGACCATCAGCGGTGACCATATTAACCTCTCCACCTTGTTGTTGACTAGGCTCTTCAACCGTCACCCGCCTTTCATTATTGACCACCGAACCGAACAAACTGTATAGGTTTCCCTCCTCCAAAACTCCTCGCATCATCACATGACCACCCTTCTTCACTCTCAAAACTCCACCTCTAGTCTCATAAGTGCAACCACGGCGATCTAACTGACCGAGAGATATGAGTATGCAAACAAGTGGGTATGTGCCTCACACCGACCACTTCTCTCACCACTCCATCATGCATCTGAAACCTAACAGCTTCAACTCCACAAACTGGTAGCTCTACTCCATTGGTCGTCTTTATCATGCCAACACTCTTTTCATATTAAGAGAAACTTTTCACATCACGGCATATGTGAAAACTGGCTTCTGAATCCATCTTCCAAGGCTCCACAACACTAAATAGGACATCACATGAAGAATCGCTTTCGGTACCTTCAGCAAAACCTGCTTGTGCCAAATCATTATTGTTATCACCTTGCGCCTTCTTCTTCTTCATATCTCGTATATATGAATAGCAATCATTGCGCTTGTGACCTTCCTTACCACAATAGTAACAAGCACCTTTACCATTAGCCCCTTTCTTCTTCCTTCTTGTATCTTTCCCCGAGTCCCTTGCTACCATCGCCTCAGTTTGAACCGATTTCAACTCCGACCCTTTTCTCCTTAGCTCCTCATTCAAAAGACTACTTCGAACCGTTTCTAAAGAGATAGTTCCATTAGCATTGGAATTACTCAATGAAACAACCAAAGTCTCTCAACTTTCTAAAAGAGAACTCATCAACAAAAGAGCCTGCAACTCATCATCAAAATTGACCTTCATATTTGCCAATTGATTGATGACATCCTGAAACTCGTTGAAATGCTCTGCAACAGACTTCTCCTCATCCAATCGAAGTTGCACCAACTTTCGAACCAGAAAAGCCTTACTTATAGCACTCCTCGAATCATACAAAGATACTAATTTGTCCCACAACGCCTTCGCGGATTCACAACTAGCCACATGGTGGAATACAGAATCATCCAAATATTGGCGAATCAACGCAATCGCCTTTTTGCCCATTTTCTTCCACTTTCCCTCATTCATATTCGAGGGCTTCACCCCATCTCCATCAATGGGATCATGCAAATCATTGAGATATAGAATGTCCTCCATCTTCGGCTTCCATATATCCCAATTCTTCCCATTTAAAATAGCCATCTTTGAAAACGTCATCATCTCCGACATCTCCAATTTTCAATCCAACAAACACTCCAAGATATGCAATGATCTGGCTTTGATGCCAAACGGTTGGGCAAAAATTGCTCTGATACCAAACTGTTGGGGTTTTATGCACAGCGGAAGCTTGAAAAAATGCCAAGAAAAATTGGATCTTTATCACCTAATCACTTGAAGATGAATTTGATTGAAAAAAAACAACACAAAAAATATCGGAAATATGAGCACACGATATTCCACCCAACCACCCTCTTTATTGATTCACTAATAAAAATTGTTTACAAACGATCTCAACTATCGTTACAAACAATTACAACTTGGTTCAATAAACTTATTGAGAAATAGGTAGAGAATATCTAATGGCTAAAAATTTGAGGGGAAAGACGATGAAGAATAATGACAAACTTTCCACACCTAACGAAGAGATTAGCTAGCCCTTTTTATAGTGAGAATTGCTTCATGCCCAAGAAAAACTTGGCTTCATGCCCAAGAAAACTTGGCTCCCAAAATATCTTCATATATGTTATAAAACTATTTGGTTAAGCACCAAATATCCTTACAATAAATGTCCACAAATATAGCAACCAATATCTCTCCATAAAATCTAGCACCAAATCTCTTCATAAAATCTAGCACCAAATCTCTTCATAAAATCTAGCACCAAATCTCTCCATAAAATCTAACAACAAATCTCTCCACAAAATATGTAAGACTACTTGTTGCCCAAAATTGTGATTTGCGTATCACCAATTTCAACACACATATGCAGGATTTGTATACGGGAATCTATTACTTAAATAGTAAAACAGGAAAATGACACCGCTGACGTGGACACTTTTAACACTCACGATTTCCAAATACCAAACTATTACGTACTTCCCCTTTTTTTTATTAACTGCTACTTTTCAAAACTAACCCACGATTTGTCGAAAACCTGGACCGTGCCTACCCTTCGTCAAAATCGATTTCATCTTCCTCGTTTCTAAAACAATGTTACACAATGTTTCCGACTTCCGCTCTCACCACTCCCTCCCGACTTAATCATTATTCCATCAACCCTATCTACTATCCATCCCATTTTGTACCAATAATCCCCGGCTTCGCAACCGTTAATCCTCCTGCAGATCTAATTTTCTGATTGGATATGCTTTCATCATTATCACTTATTAGCTTTTCCCCAATTACGTAATCTTCTTTCCACGTTGCCTTTCTGTGTATTAATTTTCCTATTTGTCTACTTAATTTGCTTATCCCATCTGTTCGATTTTACCATCTATTTGAACATGAATCAAGTTCCTCTTTATTTCTTTATTGCATTTTATTCAAATGATGGTATAGTACTGTGATGATCTGGTCTTTCCCTTGCAGGTACAATGGATCCATCTTCCTGCTATGATTTATTAACATCGGGCACTGATGCTACTTCGACTTTTTCCTTCAGCATCTTAGGTTCATACCCCACTGTATTACCCTACCTGTATTTTCGTACAAATTAATATTGTCCATATCAGTGATTACGATTTCATATCATTGATTTTTTGATTCATTGTTATCATCCCTTAGACGCACGCATTACTGTTAATGTACTTGAGGTGCTAATTACTGCTTTTTCGAGTTTTACACATCATGACATCCATTTCTGCCATCTTCGAACTGCACTACTAATATGCTATGACCATAAATTCATGTTTATTCTTTTTTACCTATTTGAACTATGTAATATTATTCCTATATTGCAACTTTGGTTGTTTCATTGCAACATTGACACTCCGACGATGTTCTTGCAAACATGTACAATTTAGTTGTTCATTGTTTTGTGTAAGTATTGGTGGAAAAATTGATGTTATACAAACTGAAATTTAGCTTAGACCATTTCATGTTTCCCTATAAAAGTCATTGACGACGTCTGTCCATAGATGGGTCCATGTTTTCATACTTTTATTTCCTCTTTTTGATCCATACTTACAGTATATAGATATGTTCAGTAAGAGGGTAGTTAACTCGATTTTTTATTGATTCTTTATTGGCTCTCATCTCTCCTATTTTCATATCCCAGCAAATGGAATTGTTTAATTATTAATTCAAACCTAAACAATCTCTACCTCCACCACGTAAATTTCCTCTCCCTTTAATTTAGCACTTACAGGTTTTGGCCGTCTCCCAAACGAAATTGGACCAAAATTGCTCTTCTATACAACCATCACATAGTTATTGTTATCATTAACTTTTTAATTCAGATTCATTTCTTATATATTCCTCAATTACTCAGGCAAATGCCTAAATTATTACCTGTGCGTAGTGCATACTCATTTCCTATACGAGAAGCTGTAAAAGTATACGTAAGCAAACATCCCATTTGTCTCCACTAATAATGGCTCAACCAAATCCATTATTTCATCTTTGGTAATGATGTCAATGTATTTGCTTTGAAATCAAAATTTTGAGTTTTCCTGGTACTCCATTTTTAACTTTTTCGTTTTCATATTTACATGCTTGATTGATTTATTCACGATACTGTTTACAGATTTATTTAATTTTTCTTTGCGAACTTATTCGATAATTACATGCACTTACTGCAAAGAAAATATGATCGTTTCTAACAAAATATAGTTAGATGCATGTACTTTTTTACTTTTGTTTTCTTACGTGATCAATCTAAAAGCAATTAGTTGAAGAACTACCAAATACAGATGTTACCACTAATAGCTTAGGATTCATCTACGACAAATTCCCCAACTGCGTCTCTCTTTACCTTCATTGCTCGAATCGCTATCCTCAAGGACGTTGCATCGTCATGTTGCGAAGATGAAATGTTCTATTTTCATCAAGATTATCTGAAAAACAATGGGGTAAGTTATTTGTTTAGTGCTTTATTTCCTATATATACCCCCATTATATAAAAAGGCAGTTTCATTCATAGTTATCAGTTTTTCAATAGGACATCGCTAGAGACCCTTGATTTTGAATTTTAAAAAGGGAAAGTATATATAAACACAAAATAATGACACAATTAGTGACACAATGAATCTCCATTATTGGGTTACCACTGAATTTCACTTCTCCATATAAAGACAAAATTATCCAACGACTAAGATTGTGTGTCTCTCAAATTGTGTCTAATTTTGTGTTCAAATAGCTGCCCCTTTTAAAATTCTGTATCTAACCCTTCTTTTAATGATTGTATTTTGGATATTGCTAATTTGATTTTATCTGTCTTAGTTTACTTATTTTACAGGTTTTTCACCACAAAAAATCTTGGACTATTTTCGAAGATTGGAGAATTCTATGGTATTTTGAGAGCAATACATTATTTCGTTTGATGAAAATATCACATGTTAGTATGAGTCTTATTACTTTTATAGTTTTGTACAAATGTTAGGAAATTCCTTTGAGAAAACTAAGAACATATTATTAACATATTTGTTATGTTCTGTTTTATCTCATTCCATAGTGGTTTCAAATTTTCAATAGGCTGAAATACATACAATTGCTTACTTGATGCAATCAATATCATTCATGCGTATACGGTGCTAGGTGGTTTGCCTAATTAATGTTATAAAGTCTTTCAACTAGCACATGCTTAATGTTGTTAATATTTCCATTATATGGTTTGTAAAATCTATCATAAATTAACTCTACCTTAAATTTTATTGTATTATAAAACTATTTTCCCCTTTAAACAAACAACAGTACATGCAAACATATTCACTTTTTACCCCCTAACCGTTTTTCATTTTTCTGCAAATTCAGTTCAATCGTTGTAGATATATTACTACAATTATTTTTCTTTTTACTTACTTGATTTTATATTTTTAATGTTTATTTTTATTTCCATCATTTTCACTTATGCACGAAAGGTTTTGGGCTGCAAACTCAGTTTACTGAGAAGATAGCATAATACAGAGCAGCTTGGAGGAGGGTTAGGAAAGTCTTCAGAGCATTTAGAGGAATGTTTTTGTTATGGTATACTTTTGTGCAAAAAATGCTTTTTATCTTCATATACACAATGGAAAATAGAAAATTTTAACTCATGCGGACAGCAGACTCCCCGCAGAATTAGATTTTCGGTTGCCGCCACTGCCATAATGAAATGAATACACTAAACTGAAAATAAAAACTTTGCTTTGTTTGTTTATTACTCCAACTTTATTCTATCCTTTCAGACATAATGCATTATTATGCAGGAGTATGGAATAGGCAACGGGATGTAGAGAAAGAAAGACCATTAATTTTGATTTTGATTTTTATTACATACAGGTCATAATTTTCTTTAGTGTTGTAATGATTGTTATGTAGGTGAATTTTTTTAGTATGCAGTGAGGAGAAAAAAGGTTATTCTTAAGCATTGATTATATATATATATATATATATATATTTACGTATTTGATAATTACTGATTTCTTAATCTATAGCAATGCCATTATTGGATGAAAAATTTGTCAATTTATGATATTTTCCCAGATCAACAACCACATTTTAATGTCCGTCTCCCTATTCTTGAGCGCATTAGTTTTACTCTTCTGTTAAACATGCAACTTTTGTCAGTTGAATATATTTGTCTTCCTTTTCATTTGTCAGTTGATTATATGCTTGGGTTTCTTGCAAGATAAGAGTTTTATGGTGTTGTTTCTTTTGCTTACTCATACAAGAGGAAAGCTTCAACAATTTTATGGAAATGTAAATGGAGGCATCTGATGACAATGTTATTGTCAGATGAAAAGGCATTTACCTAAATTCTTTTCCAAAGTTTTTTATATATGTTCTCATTTGTTTTCATTGATTGATGACCTACGTGGTTGTATTGGAAGCCTATCTAAACTAAATTTGACTTATGAAAATTTACTTTTAAGAAAACTGTTGTTAAATTTGTTATATTTCCTTGTTTTCTAAACTAATTTTCTATTATAATAACACTGACTGAAATGTATTACACAAATTACTTGTACATTTTTAATCCCGTACCATGTTACTTAACACCGCGTGTGTAACAACCCGGAAAATCAGGGCCAATTTAAAGAATTTTGTTAGAAAATGCGCCAGAATTTAAAAGTTCCATTTTTTTTTAAATTAAATTATTGAATTTAAAAAGACTCTAAATAAAATTGTTGAAACAAAATTGTTGAACCAAAATATATCATTTTGTTGAAGTTGAGTTGTCAAAATAAAATCATTAGTATTGTTATAACTAGAATTGACAAATAATTTCATTGTCATTTTGTTTGAAATTAAAAAGAACAAATTTCATTGTCCTTTTGTTTATAATAAAAAAAAAGGCATTACTTCATTATCATTTGTTAAAACAAAACGAAGACATTTTTCATTGTCGTTACAGGTGGTATCAGAGCCAGGTTAGCTCAAATCTTTGGGGTACAACTCGTTAGAACTGAACAAAAGACTCATCAGAGAATTGGATTAGTAATGTCCAATAAGAATACTCATTAGAGATAGGATCAGCAGTATCCTAGAATGAGAATACTCATTAGAGATGTGGTTAGTAATGCCCTAGAATGAGTTCAGAGTGATAAGCTTATAATTAGCGTATTTTTGATTATATATAGTCTATTTTTGAAAATAAGATTTTTGAATATATAAAAGTATATATTTGATAAGTTAGCCAACAAATGAAATTAATAGTATTAAAATAAAAATTTTAGTTAGTTAATTTAACTACCTTTAGTTCCTTTTCGAGGACGAAAAGTTTTTAAGTGGGGGAGACTGTAACAACCCGGAAAATCAGGGCCAATTTAAAGAATTTTGTTAGAAAATGCGCCAGAATTTAAAAGTTCCATTTTTTTTTAAATTAAATTATTGAATTTAAAAAGACTCTAAATAAAATTGTTGAAACAAAATTGTTGAACCAAAATATATCATTTTGTTGAAGTTGAGTTGTCAAAATAAAATCATTAGTATTGTTATAACTAGAATTGACAAATAATTTCATTGTCATTTTGTTTGAAATTAAAAAGAACAAATTTCATTGTCCTTTTGTTTATAATAAAAAAAAAGGCATTACTTCATTATCATTTGTTAAAACAAAACGAAGACATTTTTCATTGTCGTTACAGCGTGTGTTTCAAGTACAATCAGATATCAACTGTGATTACTTTTAACGGTTTATTACATCCATTAAATGTTTCTTACGGTTCCATTTCCACCCACCTAATTGCTGTTATCTTGAAATAAAAAATAGAATGAAAAAAATAAATAAAATGAATACTCTGCGCTAACATAATTATATATTTTTTAGGATTTGAAGAATAAGATTGCTGTGGCTAATTCGCCACCAAAGAAGACGCAACAAGAGGTAGAAAAAATAATTAATTCTCTTTTTGAATTACAAGTATGTGTTTGCACTCTGCTTTGTACCGCCTATGTTTATTTTTATTTATTTACTCTATTTGTACCTTAAAATCTATCCATATTAGTTGTCCTTAAACATACGTTATCCGTTGAAACTTTGTTTTATATCTACAACGTAAGCATTTAGGCTATGCCATTTACTTTTTTTCCTTCTTCCGTGACAGCCACATACCTGTAAATGGCATAACAAAAAGTTGCATCATATACGTTGGGCGTGACTATTTACGCTATGTCTGTTGATTGTTTTGCTTTTATTTATTCTTTACGTTCCAGCATTTCCATGACGTCAAAATTTTACCATGCCAAAGACCATGCATACAACCATATGTCTATGCTACTTTTAAAATTATACGAATACCGCACATTTTTGCATCACAGTTTATATGGCAATTGAATGTACTAAATAATAGTGTTCCCAGAACCAAACAGTATTTGAAGTCGTCCCAGTCCCAACCATTACTCATCATCTACCCGTGTGCGAAGCACGGGCCACTCACTAGTTAATACTGAAGACCGTACAGTTTAAGAGCTTTTAGAGATTCAGAATTCAGAGTAGATTTAAGACTCATGAGTAATCAAGAGTTCAAGATTAATATAATTATAGAGTCTAGATTTTGTAAGACTCTAAATAGTACTCCAGGTTCAAATTCAAATTCAAATTCAAATTCTGATTTTTCAATTCTTTTCTCAATCCTCTCTATTTTGTTTTTCTATTTTATTCTCAATCCTCTCTATTTTGCTTTTATATTTGTTTCTATTATTATTATTCTTTGTTATTCAAACTTAAGTTTTTATATATACTTTATTTATATTTTATATAGTTTAAAACCTTATAATTTTATAAATATATTTATATAGTTTAAAAAAATATGTTTTCATACGTTTTTCTATCATATAATATTGATTTACAACATTAGAGTTTTACTCAAGAATTTTCAGAATTAATTTTATATCAAAATACTTGAAAAATGCTTTGAAAATGAAAATTACACATGACTATGTCGACATAGCAAAATATGTATGTCGACATATAACAACTATTTTTCTAATGTTGAAGGGAAGTGTCTTTTCACTATTTGAAACGCTTCAGAATGATTGCAACCCTTCATACTCTATAAAAAGAGGTTAAAACCGAATTTTTTGACATCTCTTCTTCTCCATCTTCATCCTCTTTCATCCTTCCATTATTCTTAATCATTTTTATGGTTTTTACACTTATACTCTGTCGAATTCACTTCTGATTTGATCAAACTTCTTCTCTCTACACTCTCCACTCTCTGAATCAAGTGCTATTGAAGAGCTATAGGGATGTTTTGTAATTGCTTGGGTTGATAAACCCTGTTTATAAGTCAAAGAGTAATCGGTGTATCCTTGTAGCCGTGAAATCAAGGAATAGGAGTCGATGTGCCCTTGTTGAGCCGTGAATCAAGGGATAGAAGTCAGTGTCTCCTTGTTGAGCTGTGAAATCAAGGAGGTTGTATTTGGCTATTTGAAAATAGTAATAAAACTCTGCACAATCCAGCGTTGTGCGGGACTGGACGTAGGAGTGATCCGAACCAATAAAATACGGTGTGTTCTTTCCTTTTCAGCACTTTTATTTCTGTTTATTTTGCATCTGTGTTTGAATCTGTGTCTGTGATTGTGTTTGTGGTGTTTGATTCATCCTATAGTTCTCTCTAGTTTTTAGTTTTGTTTAAATTCTTACACCTCCTCCAGTGTTTGCTTTGCTTGAACGATCCATTCCGCAGTCCCTAACAATTGGTATCAAAGCAAGGTCTTTCAAAAAGTTCATAATCTGATTTTTGAAAATTTGGTAAAATGGCAACCAACAACAATAATAGTTCTTTTATAGAGGGTTAATACACTGTTAGACCACCACTGTTCAATGGTAGTAATTATTCATAATGGGCATGTAGAATGAAAATCTGTTTACAGTCTGTAAGATTAGACACATGGAATAGTAGACAAAATGAATATGTTGAACCCACAACTGCATTTGCACAATGGACAAATGAACAAAAGGCTGTTGCACAGAACAATTCTAAGGCCATGAAAATGTTATTGCAATTCTAAGGCCATGAATATGTTATTTTGTTCATTAGATAGAAATGAGTTTAACAGAGTATCCATATGTAAAACTGCTCATGAAATCTGGAGAACTTTACAAGTTACTCATGAAGGGACTAGTAAAGTTATACAGACTAAGATAGGCATGCTAGTCAATCAATTTGAATTATTTAAAATGAATGAGAATGAGTCTATTTCAGATATGTATTGCAGATTTTAAGAGATAGTGCATTCACTAACAGCACTTGGAAAAACTTATTCCGAAGCAGATCAAATCAGAAAAATATTAAATTCGTTAACTCAAGAATGGGATCAGAAGACTTTGGCTATAGAAGAAGCCAATGATGTCAATGAAACGAAGATTGAAGAGCTAATTGGGAATCTAATGTCATATGAAGATCAATTACAGAAAAGAAAAGAAAACAGATCAACTGAAAAGAAGTCTATTGCACTGAAAGCCACAACAAATGATTCTGACTCGAGTAGTGAAGATGATGAAGAAACAACACTCATGACAAATCAGTTTAGAAGAATCCTAAAATATAGAAGGACAGGTCTAAATAAAGCAAATTCAAATTTAAATGATGGACGATGCTTTAACTGCAACAAACCAGGGCATGTAAAGAAAATGTGTCCATATCCAGACAAATCTACTCAACAATCGGACAACTCAAATTCGTCAAGGAAAAGAAAGAAAGCATATGCAGCAACGTTAGATGATTCAGATTCGTCATCAAGTGATGAAGAACCAGAAACCGGAAATACAAATATATGTTTTACAGCAATTCAGAGTTCAGAAGATCATAAAGAAAAGGATCAAGAAACCGGGTACACATTAATTACATTTTAATTTTATTTTATTTGGTTGAATGGCTGCTTTGTTTATTTGCTTTGGTTTTAATTTAAAATTTAATAAACTATTTGAATTTTGAATTTTAAAATTCAAAATAATAATATAATATTAAATAACCAATAAATTAATAAAATAAATTGTTTGTATGATCATTAGGATTAGAAGTATTTTAGGAAATCGTTAAACCTGAAATATAAATCGATGATTTAATTCAAAACTTGAAAATCCAATTTTCTTTTGAAATAAGCCTTATATGTCGACATACAGAAATATACATGTCGACATATCAAACAGATTTGAAATTTAAATTTTGAATTTCAAAAGTTTAAACTTTCAAACTTCCCTCCAATCTTTTCACCAACTCCCAAGGTCTGAAAAGGTGTCCTTTCAATCTGAAAAGTTGTGCCTATTCAATTCATATCTATTCATTTTCTATACATATATCCATCCTTTCTACCTTTCATTTACAATTCAAAATAACATTCTTCATATCTATCCTTCTCAAAACTATCATATCAATGACTTCCTCAAGTTCATCTCAGAAATTGAAGATAACCAAAACCTTAAAAGGTTATCTTTGCAATGACAAAGAGGCTATTAAAACCTATGGTGACTATTTAACAAATGCGAAAGTTAACACGAGTGCTTTCTCCGTCTTTAGTGACTTTCCATCTTATGATCTCGTCTCTCTCTTCCAACACAATGAAATCTTGAGTCTAATTGACTCTCGTGACAACGACGAAGTATGTTATCCCAAACTCGTGAAAATGTTCTATGCAAATCTCAACCGCGGATTTTATCAAGGCAACGAAAATCAAATTTGGAGTAGTGTCAAGGGTACTCAAATTTTTCTCGATGCCGAGCTTTTAGGAGAAATTCTAAATTGTAGAAGAGAGGGCATGGATTTCTCAACTTTCGCTATCGATGAAACCGATTTGGAAACTTATCACGGCATCTTCAAAGATGGTGCTCCAATCGATTTCAAAAATCGTTTCTTTCGTCCAAAAATAAGAATCGTCAACCTCCTCCTTCAACACATCATCACTCCCCATTCCGGAAATTACAACAATCCAACTCTTAACGTCCAAAAGGCTCTCTTTGCCATTATGGGTAATTACCTTATCAATTGGGCCGATATGATTCTAAATGAATTTAAGCCCATAGATGTATCTTCAAGAGAAAACACTCTTTACTATGGTGTTTATCTCACTCGCATTTTCAAATACTTTGGAGTTGATCTTCACGGAGAAGAATTTGTCCCTAGGAAAGTGTTTGACGCATCAAACATTCATCTCATGCAAATTCCTATCACTTTCAAACTTTATGAGACATATGAGGCCAAACAAGCTTGATTTCAACAAGAGCAAGACCCAATGGAAGTCGAAGAAGAAGAGACTTCTATGGAAAGTATCGAGTATCCAACCTCAAATCGTAACCTCAAGGAAACGATTATTCAAAATCAAGCGAAAATCGTCAAAAATCAAAAGAAGCTTAACAAGAAGTTTAACAAGAAGCTTTCCAAAATGACCAAATTTATGGTCAAGATAGGAAGAAAGCTTGGAATTTCATCTTCCTCGTCATCATCTGAAAACTAGGCCATCTAGTTTAATCTATCTTTATATATTTCCTTGTATTTGCTTTTAAAACTCGTATTTAAGTGTGTCTTGTTTAGTTGGATATATTTGCTTTCTATTAAGTAATGAATGGAGTTTTATTTCTGTTTAAATTATCTTTATGTTTCTGAAAAATCAGTAAATATATTATAATATTATAAGATTTTAAAAGAATATAAAAATTCAAATTTTTCAAAAAACATACTTAGTATGTCGACATAACAAAACATGTTTGTCGACATATAATAGAAAAAAATTCAAATTTTTTCAAATTTTAAAATTAAAATAACTACTCATGTCCATTCAAAATCCAACGAATTCCAGACCTTATTTAAGTCCATTTTTTCCAGAAAACTTCATTATTTCATTACTCCTTCTTCTTTAATCATTTCTCATCAAATTCATGGCAAATCCTATCCATAATCTAAGTGAAAATCTATAAGAAACTCTCAATTCATTTAAAAACATTCTCTCTATCATTCTATGACATCAGCGTCATCTTGAATTGAGTCAAATAAAGATGTTCGAACAACAAGAAAAGCACTTTGACGCAATGCGATGGCTAATCTCTTCTCTCTTCAGAGATGAAGAAAATAATCTCGCAAAGGCTCCACCAATCAAAGAAGATGAAGATTGGGAAGTAATTAAGAAGGATCCTATCTTTGGAGATGACGGTTGGGTTGAAGTTCCAAGAGACGTTTAGTTGTTTGGTACGATTTGATTGATTTGTTTAATTACTCTAAAACATATGGTGTGGTTTGATTTAGACTATATTGATTGGAACTTGTAAATATTAAGACATATGATGTGGTTTAGTTTGGATTGGTTTGACAAACATATGTAATAATGATACTTGATTTGGTTTGTGTTTAATTATCATATTAAGTATTATTCTCTTTATTTTAAATAGATTAGGAATGTTCTACTTAGAATTAGTTAATAAATTAAGGGAAGTATTTTTTTATGTTCTATTCATAGTATTTTTAGGAATATTACTTAGATTCTACAGTTGTTTAACTTAGGGGGAGTATCTTTAATCTTTCTTTTTAATAATGCCAAAGGGGGAGAAATTATAAAATATAGGCATAGTTTATAGAATTCTTATAGAAAGGGGGAGTATAAGAGGATCATCATCAAACATGTATATACAGTGTGATATTTTATAAACTAAGGTTGTCATCATCAAAAAGGGGGAGATTGTTGGAGAATGAGTTTTGATGACAATAAACTTATTTCAATTATCATTGATTATAAAATATATACTAACATCTTTATCTAGAATATATATACATACATATATATATATATATACACACATATGCAGGATTTGTATACAGGAATTATTACTGAAGACTGTACAGTTTAAGAACTTTTAGAGATTCCGAATTCAGAGTAGATTCAAGACACGTGAGTAATTAAGATTTCAGGAGTTCAAGCTTAATATAATTATAGAGTCTAGATTTTGTAAGACTCTAAATAGCACTCCAGGTTCAAATCCAAATTCAAATTCTGATTTTTCAATTCTTTTCTCAATCCTCTCTATTTTATTTTTCTATTTTATTCTCAATCCTCTCTATTTTGTTTTTATATTTATTTCTATTATTCTTCTTTGTTTTTCAAACTTAAGTTTTTATATATACTTTATTTATATTTTATATAGTTTAAAACCTTATAATTTTATAAATATATTTATATAGTTTTAAAATATGTTCTCACATGTTTTTCTATCATATAATATTGATTTACAACATTAGAATTTTACTCAAGAATTTTCAGAATTAATTTTATATCAAAATACTTGAAAAATGATTTGGAAATGAAAATTACACATGACTATGTCGATGTAGCAAAATATGTATGTCGACATATAATAGCTACTTTTCTAATTTTGAAGGGAAGTGTCTTTTCACTATTTGAAATGCTTCAGAACTGTTGCAACCCTTCATACTCTATAAAAAGAGGTTAAAACCGAATTTTTTGATACCTCTTCTTCTCCATCTTCATCCTCTTTCATCCTACCATTATTCTTAATCATTTTTATGGTTTTTACACTTAAACTCTGCTGAATTCACTTCTGATTTGATCAAACTTCTTCTCTCTTCACTCTCTACTCTCTGAATCAAGTGCTATTGAAGAGTTATATGGCTGTCTTGTAATTGCTTGGGTTGAATAAACCCTGTTTGTAAGTCAAAGAGTAATCGGTGTATCCTTATAGCCGTGAAATCAAGGAATAGGAGTCGGTGTGCCCTTGTTGAGTTGTGAATCAAGGGATAGGAGTCGGTGTCTCCTTGTTGAGCCGTGAAATCAAGGAGGTTGTATTTGACTGTTTGAAAATAGTAATAAAACTCTGCACAATCTAGCGTTGTGCGGGACTGGATGTAGGAGTGATCCGAACCGGTTTAAAATCCGGTGTGTTCTTTCCTTTTCTGCACTTTTATTTCTGTTTATTTTGCATCTATGTTTGAATCTGTGTCTGTGATTGTGTTTGGGGTGTTTGATAAATCCCATAGTTCTCTCTAATTCTTAGTTTTGTTTAAATTCTTACAAACACTATTCACCCCCTCCCCCCTCTAGTGTTTGCTTTGCCTGAACGATCCATTCCGCAGTCCCTAACAATTTCAGTCTGTAATTTCATTCATCTCACTACTATATATAATATCTCACGTGCATGCACTAATTTGTACAGCTGGATAGAGAGTCATTCTAGATCATTCTTATAACAAACTAATTATTATAAACAATATTAGTTGTAACTTTTCCTACTGGTAGTGCTGCCATAACAGAATTGCTGATGCTAAGTGGCCTTTCCTTGCTTCTAGAATAGTATGTGTATATAGATCTAATGCAATTTTTTTATTCAGGGGCAGGTGGGTTAGTAGCATGCATATTACATGACCACTCTCCTAACCGTATCATTATCAACCCCTCGAAAACGACCTTGTCCTCAAGGTCGAAGGTGCACTCAAGGTTGAATATGCCACCAAGATCGAAGATGAAAACTTTGCTTTCACGTTTTAACTTGTTCATTTCAACAAAAACAGTGGATGCATTAGCCTATTCCACCTTTAGCTTGTTCATTTCAACAAACATTTTGTGTGCACCTATCCATTTCTGCTCAACATGCCATGTAGAGTTCAGTGCTTATGTGGTATCCAAAGCCTGAAAAAGTGCAGCTATAGGGTAGTGTGCAACTGACCGGTAGTGGGCGCTATTTTTCATAGGCACAAAAGTAGAATAATGTGCTGGTAGGGGTGAATTCATTAGCGGTAGAGGGAGTGGTGGAGGTGAATTCATTGATGGTGGAGATGTAGGTGACTTTGACGAGGGAAGAGCATCACTCATGGAGCTTGCAACAGCAGTTGTAGAGCTCACATCAGCAGTATATAGCGATGGAGGTATCGGAGAGAGGGCAAGAGGTTGTGGTAATGTGATTTGAAAACCAAGTTTTGTGGCGATCTCAGACACGAAGTGAATTATATAGTTGATGGAGGTTCGAATGTCGATGATGGCAGTTTTGATGTCGATGATGTCTTGTTGCTGAGTTTTAAGGGTGGCTTGAATGTTGGCGAATGGTGGTTTCGTGGAATTGTTGTATGGATTTGCCGGTTATGTGGTGTGTGTGTGATGGTTTCGGCCATGATTCGATCTTTTGAAATGACGAAGGGAATGAGTTATAGAAGAAAGGAGGTGAGAACAAGAGTGAAAGCACCAATTGATGCGGTACTAATAAGCTTGAGGAAGGAGGAGAAGGCAAGAAGCCATAGAAAAGAGAAATGATTTAATTTCAGCCTGCAAATTCATTCATCTCACTGCTATATATAATAGCTCACATACATGCACTAATTCATACAACTGGATAGAGAATCATTCTACATCAGTCTTGTAACAAACTAATTATTATAAAACAAATATTAGTTGTAACTTTTCCTACTGGTAGTGCTCCCATAACAGAATTTTTGATGCTAAGTGGCCTTTCCTTGCTCCTAGAATAGTATGTGTATATAGATCCAATGCAGTTGTTTTATTCAGGGGCAGGTGGGTTAGTAGCATGCATAATACATGACCACTCTCCTAACCGTATCAATACCGACCCCTCGAAAACGCATTGTCCTCAAGATCGAAGGTGCACTCAAGGTTGAATATGCCACCAGGATCGAAGATGAAAGCTTTGCTTTCATGTTTCTACTTTTCGTTTCAGCAAAAATAGTGGATGCATTATCCCATTCCAACTTTAGCTTGTTCATTTCAATAAACATTTTGTGTGCACCAATCCATTTCTGCTCAATATGCCATGTAGAGTTCAGTGCTTGTGCGGCATCCAAAGCCTTAAAAAGTGCAGATATAGAGTAGTATGCAACTGACTAGTAGTGGACGCTATTTTTCATAGGCACAAAAGTAGGATAATGTGCTGGTAGAGGTGAATTCATTGCCCGTAGAGGGACTGGTGGAGGTGAATTCATTGATGGTGGAGATGTAGGTGACTTTGACGAGGGAAGAGAAGCAGTCATGGAGCTTGCAACAGCAGTTGTAGAGCTCACATCAGCAGTATATAGCGATGGAGGTATCGGAGAGAGGGTGATAGGTTGTGGCAATGTGAAAACCAAGTTTGTGGCGATCTCGGACACGGAGTGAATTATATAGTTGATATAGGTTCGAATGTCGATGATGGCAGTTTGGATGTCGACGATGTCTTGTTGCTGAGTTTTAAGGGTGGCTTGAAATTTGGCGAATGGTGGTTTCATGAAGTTATTGGATGGATTTGTCCGTATTGTGGTTGTGGGTGATGGTTTCGGCCATGATTCGATCTTTTGAAATGACGAAGGGGATGAGATATAGAAGAAGGGAGGTGAGAACAAGAGTGAAGCACCAATTGATGCGGTACTAATAAGCTTGAGGAAGGAGGAGAAGGCAAGAAGCCATAGAAAAGAGAAACGATTTAATTTCAACCTGGAAATTCATTCATGTCACTACTATATATAATTGCTCACATATATGCACTAATTTGTACAGGTGGATAGAGAATCATTCTTGTAACAAGCTAATTATTATAAAACAAACATTAGTTGTAACTTTTCCTACTGGTAGTGTTGCCATAACAGAATTGTTGATGCTAAGTGGCCTTTCCTTGCTTCTAGAATAGTATGTGTATATAGATCCAATGCAATTGTTTTATTCAGGGGCTGGTGTGTTAGTAGCATGCATATTACATGACCACTCTCCTAACCGTATCATTACCGACCACTCGAAAACGATCTTGTCCTCAAGGTCGAGCGTGCACTCAAGGTTGAATATGCCACCAAGACCGAAGATGAAAACTTTGCTTTCACGTTTCAACTTGTTCATTTCAACAAAAACAGTGGATGCATTAGCCTATTCCAACTTTAGCTTGTTCATTTCAACAAACATTTTGTGTGCACCTATCCATTTCTGCTCAATATGCCATGTAGAGTTCAATGCTTACGTGGCATCCAAAGCCTGAAAAAGTGCAGCTACAGAGTAGTATGCACTGACTGGTAGTGCACACTATTTTTTATAGGCACAAAAGTAGGATAATGTGCTGGTAGAGGTGAATTCATTAGCGGTAGAGGGAGTGGTGGAGGTGAATTCATTGATAGTGGAGATGTAGGTGACTTTGACGACGGAAAAGCAGCACTCATGGAGCTTGTAATAGCAGTCGTAGAGCTCACATCAGCAGTATATAGCGATGGAGGTATCAGAGAGAGGGCGAGAGGTTGTGGTAATGTGATTTGGAACCAAGTTTTGTGGCGACCCCGAATACGGAGTGAATTATATAGTTGATGGAGATTCGAATGTCGATAATGGCAGTTTTGATGTCGACGATGTCTTGTTGCTAAGTTTTAAGAGTGGCTTGAATATTGTTGATGGCGGTTTGTTAGCGAATGATGGTTTCATGGAGTTGTTGGATGGATTTGTCGGTAGTGTGGTTGTGGGTGATGGTTTCAGCCATGATTCGATCTTTTGATGGTTGTGGGTGATGGTTTCAACCATGATTCGATCTTTTGAAATGACGAAGGGGGTGAGATATAGAAGAAAGGAGGTGAGACAAGAGTGAAAGCACCAATTGATGCAATACTAATAAGCTTGAGGAAGGAGGAGAAGGCAAGAAGCCATAGAAAAGAGAAATGATTTAATTCCAGCCTGCAAATTCATTCATCTCACTGGTATATATAATAGCTCACGTACATGCACTAATTTGTACAGTTGGATAGAGAATCATTCTAGACCATTCTTGTAACAAACTAATTATTATAAAACAAATATTAGTTGTAACTTTTCCTGCTGGTAGTGCTGCCATCACAGAATTGCTGATGCTAAATGGTCTTTCCTTGCTTCTAGAATAGTATGTGTATATAGATCCACTGTAATTGTTTTATTCAGGAGCAGGTGGGTCGGTAGCTTGCATATTACATTACCACTCTCCTAACCGTATTAGTACCAATCAAACACTTAGCCATATTTCTAGTCCGGTCCTGCTTCAGAGTCTTACCGATTCCGTATTTACGGTACTTAGTCAAATTCCTCGGTCCTGTTAAGCGATCCTTTATTCAAAGTTTTACTAATCCCGTACTTAGTCAAATTCGGAGTGTTTTTCCAATGTGTTCTAAAGTGATATTCCAATGATTCCTACCGATGGGTGGGTTTATGTGATCATCTTATCTATACTTATACCCAACAATCCAAATATATACCTCTAGTAGTGTTTGCAGTAAATTCTCCGTAGATTGCTGTTGATGAAAGGAGCCCATAGGTTCAAATGGACCGACTTGTCAGAAGTACTGTTGTACTGCCATGGGATTACACAACAGCCTTGTAACTTGAAACTTCGTCATTTCAACAAGTAGAAAGTGCTTATGGCCTTGGTTTACAACAAAAATTGACGAATATTACATCCAGGAAGAACCTTGAAAACTGGCTAACTGTTGATAACAAAATACAAACACTGATCATCAAAACATTTTCATCAGATTTAGATATACCATAACAGAACTAGTTTCTCATACAGCACCCATACATTTACATAAATATAGCTGATGACGGCATGCATCATGATATTTTAACCATTAAGATCTCACCGCAGAATTTTTTTGGCACTTGTTCCAGATCGTTGCCTTCTTGCCATGCCTGCCCCACTAATACTCCAGGTCCAGCATGCCGAACATAGATTACCAGATGATCATTGAAAGGCCAGCCATGTAACCCTGTTATAGTGACATAATGTGATTTAAGTAACCCGGTGCTGTTATTGACACTCCAACTATTGTTTGAGAGGAGGGGCATTTTTTAAAAACATTCCGCTTTTTGAACATTTGTTAAAGGGCTACACAAATGTATTATTTCACACTGTTCAATATTTCCAGATTGCCCCTTCAAATTAGATTTTAAAAAAAGCTTATATGACAAGGGAAACCGAATTAAAATAAACAGTTTGTCAACACTGCACCGAATGCAACACATAATCAATTATATATGTATTCAACAGTAATATGTCGAAAATTAATAATTATTTCGGTGTACCGCTTCCGTAATTATAAATTTTGGCATTTTTATGTCGACCAAAAAAAAAAAATCAATATATGCGAATCGAAAAAAAAGTACTACGACCCTTGCAATGTTTTTTAAGATAAAATTAACTTTATTTGTTAAGAGGCTAAATGGGCAATAAGGTAAAATTACCTTTATTTGTTAAGGGACTAGTTTCTTCATTGGTACTCCCTTAACAATTTTTTAAAAAAAAATTGGCTTCTCCTCAACAATATTTTGGAGCGTCAATAACAATGCCCATTTAACCGGCTAATTACAATTGAAAATCAATGTTATGATAGAAAAGATGGTTACAGTTGGCATAAAAAATAGCCTTCAAAAGGAAAGCAATTAAAACAATGCCAACAGTTTATTTTCACTTTTATTTTTATTTTATTTTATTTAAAAAAAAGAAGAAAAAAACATAGGAAGAAGCTGCCATTCCTAAGGGTGTGCTAGTAATTGTTTTAATCAACAAACAAACAACGGCTTGTCGCCGAAGAACAGAAATCACATTCACTTCATAATAGAGAGATATACATACTTGGTTCCGGGAAACCATCAGGAATGTCATGAACGTCTAATAAGCCATCGCCAAATTCATAAGCCAAATCACAAGGCTGCTCTGTTGACATTACTTCTGTGGCTTGTTGTACAGTGAAATATAATGGACCATACATGTTTGCTATACCACTGGAAATCAGTCCGCCTGAAAACAAATTTTGTAGTTATATTTACACACAAGAAAATTTCAGCCACTATCAATCAAACAAAAGTTTGTGCCAAGCTTGTAAAATGGGTGGATAATTTATGGTCTGCTACATGGACTTGTAGCATGATTTGATGAATGTTTTGTCCTACAAAGATCTACATGTATGTCAAGTTATCAAGATGAAAATACATCAAAATTCAACTAAATTATACATGAGATATTTTTGAACATTCCGTTTTTGGATACACACACACTCTAGATCAAGAGGTGCTAGATTGTATGAAACTAGTTTGCTAAAGTGCAAGTCATATACATATGTTGAGTTACAGTCGTACCAAGGATTATCCGTCCGTAGGTGCCCCCATCTTTTCCATGAAACATAGCCTGAAATGTGTGTGATTTGAAAAAGTAAATCATATTTTATGTACTGCAGATAGCCAAATAGACTTAGAAAAGGTAACATCTTGATTATCTTCCAGATAAATCGAACCTTATTGAAGTCTTTTATCAAATTGGAAGCAATAGGTAATGGTCCTGTTTCACAACATCAGTTCACATAACATGTTGTCAAGAAACAATCAAAAGGGTTTGTTATATAACTATTTAACTAAAACAGGATTGAATCACGAGATATCGGGTCCAGCTAGTCATAAAATAAGCATAAAAGATAAGGATGCTGGTATTTTTATCAACTCTAATTGTTTTCGCATCGTTTTAATTTGAGTTATAACACTTTCCAGCTGCTATGGTAAATGTTAATCACGGATTAATTAGCATAAGAAAACGAACCTACCTTTGTTCTGTGGTGCCATAGTTTAAACTGGTTTTACATTGTAAATGTTAATGGGTCAATCATAAGAAAAGGAACCAACCTTTGCTTGTTCTACAGGCCCATAGTTCTTCGGTTATTAAACTATCGTTTGCCAATGACAACAAAACTGATGCACATTTCTTTGCTAAATTAGCATCTTCATATCGTGTCCCAGCAATTTCCCACATACGAGAAATGAGCCTGTAGTGGAAACTTGATTTTTGAATAAAATTTAGATGATAAAATATTAGTGCGTGTGCACAATTTTCTTCAATTAGTGCGTGATTGAGGTAGAAGAATTGTAGTAGCAACCTGGGTTTGACCACGGATAGCAAACGAGGCCTTCTTTCTTCAGGAATATCCCCAATTTTCTTCCTGTAAATCATTCAAACTGAAATTTGGCAAAAGAGCAAAATTAAACAGGTTTCTATGTGCGTCTATAGCATCTGATACGAAAATAACTTAGATCAGACTACAAATGCATTAACTATGCTTAATTTCAATTCATATGGTTAGAAAATATTTATTTCTCAATAAATATTTCAATAGTTGAAGCATTGACGTGGCAACAACTTGTTTGTTTACTCGTAAAATGTAACTTGAGAATACTGCAGCGTAGCTGATATGCAAAATTGAATACTATGAAACCAAGCATCCAGCTCTACTTGTTTAGTAAACACGAAGCGATGCAGTTAAACTCAAAATAAAACCCTATAAAATCCCCGCTATAGCGCATAGCGTTCACAGATCACTTCGTTATTCTAATTTAGCGATATTATAGAGTAGATATGTCCTTCGCTATTTTTCGCTACGTCCACCGCTAAATTAAAGTTTTTTGGCATTCGCTTTAGCAACATTAATATACAAAGTAGTTTTGACTGATTCTCTTTTAAAGTAAACAAAAATGGTTAGGGTAAAATCAAGTTGTATGCTCCAGAAACAATTAAGCAAAATCACAAAATGCTCCAGAAATCAAGTTTTATGGTTAGGACTAAAAAGGTAGAAACAATTAAGCAAAATCAAGCTGTATGGTCCAGAAATCACAAAATGCTCAATAAAGCATTAAGACAAACATAATAAAGGCACTACAAATCCAAGAATAAAATCAAACCAGAGATAAGCAGCTGGGTTGTAAGAATCGGGATCAATGGGAATGAGCTCTTTGGGAGGATCAATAAAAGAAACTATGTCTTGCTCATCGATGTACAATATTTTTCCTGTTGGAAGGATTTCATATGGCTTATCGTCCCATGCAGAGATCTCATAGTCACTTTCTTTGATCGCCCTTTTGATTGAAGATTGATTCATTTGCCTTTTTGTTGACATGGATTTGGATTCTATGGAAGAATTATAAGGAGCGACGGAGAAGAAATGTTTGAATGGGAAGAGAGGAATTTGGCGGGAGAGATGAAATGTGACTGGAGTTGGATTCATCTTGCAGGACCGGGAATCAGTTATGGTCTGTGATGTATTTAACCACGGAAATGACCTGGCTAATCAGTCATTTCATAAATGCCACGAGTCTATGAATTAGCCGGCACTAACATTGCAGATCAGAGCATGCCCCAACAATAGAAAAAAAAAAAACAATTTTATCGAGCATTATAAAGACCGAACAGCATAAAGTATCGATGATGCACACATACCGTAAAAAACTATCGTTTTAAAAAATCCAAGATAACACACAAAACCAAAAACAACTTTTTATTATTTTCCATATTTTAAAAAATAACGGAAAGACAACAACAAATTCATCTATCCACCATCCCACGGTCTTCTCCGTCACTACCTCCGCCTTTGATGTCACCTCCGCGATACTTCAAATCTTCCCAATTTTCATAATTAACGCTAAAACTAAAAACTCAAAACATAAAATAAACCAAACACTACCTACATTGTTAATTTATACGGTTTTATAAAAAGATCGGATAAACTAGTTCCGAATTTACGGCACCATTGCTCCCTTTCTTCTTTTTCATTCAAAACAATATCAATTGAAATAAGTATTCAAATTCAATTTTGCTTCCATTTCATTGTATCAGAGCAAGTTTTGAATATCTAAATATGTGCTCTCTCATCCTTCTCTCTTTCTTCTATTTTTTCAACCATTTTTTTCCTGATAAATCACCATCAATGGTTGAATCCTCCAAATAACACCTTGCTCTAACCGTTACTAATGTCAAATCTCTCATACCGATTACATTAGACAATGAACATGGCATGTACCATTCTTGGGCAGCATTATTTATCGTTCTTGTTCGAGTTCACGGCCTCTACCATCACATTGTACAACCAACCGAAGAAGACGACCAGACTGCCTACGAGGCTGTCAAATCCGCAGACCCAACCTTGTGGAAATGACCTGATGCTATTGTCCTTCAATGGATATACAGTACAAGCTCCTCCTCATGCCATTCCCGCCCGCGACGATACAGCCGAGGGTGCATGGAAATGACTTGAAGCTATGTTCCAAGACAACAAAGCTTCAAGAGCAACTCATTTTGAAGAAGAACTTGCAACAGTTGATTTTGAACAATTTAATTCAACTGACAAATTTCGCACCCACCCTAAATCATTGCATGATGGATTTGCGGATGCCGGTGCCCCGGTGACTAATAGCAGGCTTGTATTGCATCTCACGGGAGCCTTGCCGGAAGCATACGCCGGCACCGTGGATTACATTCAAAACCAAGACCCCTTACCCCCTTTGAGAGCTGCCGAACCCGCCTCAAGTTGGTTGAACGAACAATTAAAAATCGATTGCCAACAGAGAATATGGGACCACCGGTGGTGGTGCTGCGCTGTTAGCTGGAACCTCTACTGTTAACGATATTTTCCGTCAACACCGGGGATCGGCCGATGGAGATGGTCATAAGGAAAAAATAACAGGCTGTTTTGCCTTTGCGAGTTTGGATTATATCACCGTCCCTAAGTACCAAGGCCTTGGAGTGAAGGATCACTAATCAACCCTTGGTAAAGGACTCAACGAATGGTGGAAATGAATACTACACCAAGGTCGCTGAAAGATCTAAGTTCAAAGGAAGGGTTTAAGCATATAGGAAGGGATGTTTCATCCGATCTACGGAAAAGTTTGGACAGGGATCATGCATATGTGAGAAATAAACAGTAAATTGTAGTAAGAACAACTAAGAAATGACATGATAAACTCATAGGAAAATACTATAAGTGAAGATCTGCTCTTTATTAATCTTCCATTTTGAGTACATGAACATAATAAAAGAAATCCTCCAATTGATCTAAGTACTAGGGTTTATTCTAAAGAAAAAGTGTATAAGAATCGGAATGAGAGCCCCCCTCAAATGTGACCCATGGGGTCTTATTTATAGAGAAATCGAGGACCCTTCTGCTATTGGGCCGTTGGGCCTGTAGATACTTCTGTTGGCCGCCTTTCTCCTTGGTTTCAGTTGCTTTAGCTCGTGGTCGTTTTTACGGTGCAAAATATAGTTTCCGGAGGGAAGGCCCCGGCCAGTTGAGGCTTCTTTGAGAATGATATGAATTTGTTGATGTATTAGCTTTTCGGAAGGTATATGAGCCTCCGTTTGTAGGCTCTTGGTTATAAGCTTCCAGATATAGGCTTCGGTTTTCTTTTGAATGCTTAGAGGAGCTTGTCCTCAAGATGCATGTAGATAGCTGCCGGTTCGTAACTACCGTCGGTGTCTGTATTAAGTAGACTAGTACGGATAGCCTGTATCCTTTCTGGGGTTCCGATTTGGGTTCCAGTGTGGTCTCCGTGCATAGCTTAGTCTTCTGGAAGGTTGTTCCAGGTAATTGCCTGTTGTTTATCAAGATGACCTTTCGGAGTTTATGCGGTAAATGTTTCAGAAGCTGGTTCCTGATAATCTTTACGTACATTTGGCTTAATGTTTATGGTGTTTTTACCCCCTGGTGTACTGGCATTAAGTAGGTTAACACCGGCAACCTTTCCTTCCTTCCGGGTTTCCGTTAGTGGAGTTCTTGCCTCTTTCGCTCTTAGCTTCTGACTCAGGTGGCTTTTCGCTATTGAACCCCCTTCCGGGTATGCCCCGCCGGGTAGATTGTGTCGGCATTTTGTATACTTTGAGTTTCTTTCCCCTAAGAAGGTGTTGATCTTTGTAGCTTTCGGATCATTCCTTCATGCTTGTGTTCACTGGCTACCCCTTCACCGTTAGCTGGTTTCGGGGTTAATTTTTATAGTAACATTTGCCCTCTTGGTAAAGGAGTGTTTTCGACTTTTCAAATCAAACTTTTGTCTTTCTGAAGTGTCATCTCTGAGCCTTTTGATCTCCCTTGATTGGAAACGTTGATTGGTCTCTGTTTGTAAGGTGTGGATTTGAGGTGATTTTTGCATAATTACCATCGCTTCTTCTTCTTCAACTTTTTCCTGCAGCATTAATTTCTCGAACCAAATTATTTGTTCACTAAGGACTGAAAACTTGTTTCAAGAATTTCTCGGTTGAATTTCTGGTAAATATTTCCGCTTTAAACTTTAATTAGGTGTTGAACATAAGTTAGTCGAATGTCAATGATAAGGATTAGGATTCATGGTGAGCTATACATACGCTCTTTTCCCCAAATATCAATTTTTAGAGTTTAAGATATGAAATTTGCACAAAAGAATCTATTTTTATAACTAAGTAATGAAAATGGTGCTGTTGGCACCATCGATTTTGCCGGTGCTGAGAACCAACCAGATCTTCAGTGTTGACCTGTCCTTAAGAGAAACTTATCCTCTTGATGTTAAGGGCTCAATTATTTTTCATCAAATGCGACATTTGTTGTGCATCTAATCTAAATTAGTTTCTAGAATCATCTTAGTGTGCACTATCTTTGTGACGGCTGCCCATAAACCCTACACTAAACAAGAGGAATAATGCACTGAAAGGTGTGTCAGGCAGCTATGGACAATCATCAGAGTAGGTAAACAACATCGGAACCTTTCGTAGAACTCACAGCGTAAGGATAAAGTATAGTAAAAAATATACAACAGGTATTAAAAGTGAAGCATCACATAACAAACTTTTGAAATTTTCACAACATCTTGAAAGATTATCCAAACATCATAGGAAATATCAAAGTTTGTACATATTTCCTCACTACAACACTCATAGAGACACTTAACAGTGGAAATAGAAACACTAGATAGTAATAAAACCGGTACGTAAGCCTCCAGCTCGCCTCCGAACTGCAACATTGTCCTCACTAAGCTATCACCTTCCACCTGCCACCTAGTCTTCCCAAACACAACCAGATGAACAGACCAAGGTAATAAGAGGGAAACATAAAACCTTGAATCAGACAATAGTCTTAATGAGCGATAAAGCAACTAAGAAACTTCATCTATAAAGTATATGACATTGGATAGATAAACATACAAATCTACCCACAACATCAGAGAAGAACCCAACCCTATCTTCCCCTCATCGAATAGTGATAGCCTTTACATCAAACATCTCAACCATTCATCCATGATAATTAGAATAACTATTCATTCATGGCAATCAGAAACAACCATCAATGGCACCCATAGCATCCAGATTATAGATCTCACGTAAACCACCTTAGTCGAATTCAACATACCTCAAGCACAAGCCCCAGAGGCCGAAACCAATATCAGACAAGCACCAAAGGAACATCTCCTTCGATGTTGAATAGCCTACATGAGACGAAACAAACAGAACATCCACCATGCATAATAGACTTTGGCTATCACCGCCAATCCTGCTTTGAAACTATCGTTAATCGTATGACGGCCGACCTTCCCATATGTCAAGGGCTAATGGTAACCCCAGTTCTAGCATAAACTCCATACAGTTTTCAACGATACGTATGTATGTCCAACCTTAACAACTAGGCCTTTCAACGATACCCAGGGTACCCGACCTACAACCGGTCTTTTTGTGCCCCTATTGTACCCCTGCTTCGAGCCTGCTAGAACTTACGATAACGATAATCTCTCGGCCTTCATATCTCTATTCATCCAACCCAACATCTTTTCTTAGCTCAAGCAGGTTTCTCGAGCAACCGTTATCCACCAACTCACGACCTTTGAGTTGTCACCTCATACGTTGTTCTACATCGATCAACGAACACCTTCCAACCCTTCGAACCTTCCTACTTGAATTTACTTCGAAGTCACGCCATCATCGAGCCAATTACGTCACCGAGCCGATTACCCTTTTTGTTCAAATCTGGGTCGGACCCGAAAATATAAATTTTCAAAAAAGACCCTGTTATGCACAACCGACCGACCCAGAAAAGACCGACCTCCTTCCTGGTACACGAGACCGGCCGACCTCTCTTATCTTGCTTCCCAGGCCACGATCACTCCAATATTGAATGACCGACCCATCTCCAGAAAGTCAGACCAACCGACCCTACATGAGGAAGCATGACCGACCCCATGCACCCATATCACGACCGACCGACCCCCCTTTCTGGGATATGACTGACCCGACTTGTGGAAAACCCCTCCTTGCACGTCCACCGGCTTGACAGACCGCCTGCTCAACTGACCCATACTCGACCGGCCCCATGTGCTCGATCGACCCTTTCCTATCCTGTTCTCCAAGACATTTTGCAACCCAACCACATTTGCCTGACTGACCCCTCTTTTGGCTCGGCTGACCAGGGCTTGCACGACCCAAACCTGGACAGATCCAATTCTTCCCCGAATTCAACCAAAACTTCGCCAAACGACCAATTCAATGAAACCAAATCATCTGATTCATCCAATACAAGCACAAGCATGTTATGAAATTAATAATAACATGAAAATGGCTATTTCATCAAAATCATACAATTTTCACAAAAATTATGTTAAATGAACATATGATCTAATTGCGGATCTAACTTGCATAAACATATGAAATAGCATAAGAATTACCCGTTTAAACATGCTAACTTAGATCCTAGGGTGATTCATATGAATATGGACTTACAAGGTGTAGATCTATGAGAAAATGCTTGAATTTGATGAAAAACATGATCAAACATTCATATACTTCATTGGATCCATGTGAGAGATGCATATCATGCACCAATTCTCCAAACCAAAGCAAAAACAATGAATTGAGATTCTGGACAGCAAGCAATTCGAACAAACCCCTTGATCCAATAAATTTTCACTTCAATTGATGTAGATCTAGCCTCAAATGGTATAGATCTTCGATTTCCTTCCTTTAGATTTTGATTTTAATGGTGGAAAGGTGTTAGAGGAAGGAGGAACATAGGCCACCAAATGGGAGAACAGAGAAATTAAACCATTTCCGATACCTCCAACCACTATTTATACCCTTCCACTAGCCCACTAATGGGCATCTCCAAATCAGCCCATTAAGGCTTCACAAACATGAACAACCAGCCGTTAAACCTTAAAACAACGATTCCTCCCAAACCGCTAAGCAAAATCTTTAATGTAACCACTCTACGGAAAAGCAATTATTATTTCCTTTCTAATGGCTTAGGTCTCAACACCTGATTCGACCTGAGTCATAATTTATGCCATGTACAAGACTGAAAGGGAAAAAATGGTCACATACAAAATTGGTAAAAATTATGGACATATCTCACATCTCCATAAACAACATATTAAAATATGAGAATGATCCAACCCTCAGGGAATAAAATAAAAATATTATACGATCTTCCGATACTTAAAATGCGGGATGTTACATTCTCCCCCCTTAACAATTTCACCCCCGAAATTCTAAGCAAACTCAAGCAACCACAATAATTCTGCATGTCTATCATCCATGAGAAGCCAATTCTATCATCCAACTAGAAACCATCAAGCCATGCATCCATCGCCTTATCCTAGCACGCGGAATTCTATCAAACAATAACAAGATACAACGATATAACGATTATAAGATATCAAAGGGTCCTACCGACAAAGAGTTCTGGATGAGTCGCCCTCATGCTTTCTTCCGTCTCCCACATACAATCGTCGCCATCCTCACTTCATTGTACCATGACTAGCTTAACCGTTTTCCTCTTAAGCTGTTTTGTGTCATTTCCCACAACACGAAGCGGCTTACGAGATCTCGCAACTGCAGTCTCCACTTCTAGATCTTCGTACGCTCTGGAGGTACCACCACATTCAAATCATGGACAAACTTTCGTAGAAATGACACATGAAACACATTATGCACACTCGACATCTTCTCAGGTAACTCCAATTTATATGCGAGCTTTCCAATTCGGTCGACTATCGGAAATGGTCCAATGAACCTAGGAGCTAACTTTCCTTTATTTCTGAATCGAACCACATGCTTCAATGGCGAAATCTTCACAAAAACCATATCGCCAACGTCGAACTCCAAATCCTTTCAAGGCTTATCGGCATAACTCTTTTGACGAACTTGGGTTGCCTTCATTCGTTGCCGAACGATCTCGATACAATCCGATATTTCTCTATTCCTCTCTGGCCCAAGTATCAACTTATCCCCAGTTTCTAACCAACAAGTTAGAGAATTGCACAACCTTCCATATAACGCCTCGTATGGTGCCATCCCAATGCTCGACTGGTAGCTATTATTATATGCAAACTCAACTAGATGTAGATGGTCTTCCCATGATCCCCCAAAATCCAACACACAAGCTCTTAGGAGATCTTCAAAAACTCGGTTAACCCTCTCGGTTTGACCATCAGTTTGGGGATGGTAAGCCGTACTTAAGCATAACTCAGTTCCCAAAGCTTCTTGCAAACTTTTCCAGAATCCACTCATGAACAATGGATCTCGATCACTTATTATACTCTTTGGGGTACCATGAAATCGAACTATCCACTTCACATAAAGTTCATCCAATTTTGATGCAGTCCTAGTCGACTTGACAGTATTGAACCTTGCACTTTTGGTCAAGCGATCTACGATGACCCAAATCCCTTCGTTTCCTGCCATAGTTCTAGGTAGTTTATTGATAAAATCCATTGATATCTGCTCCCACTTCCATGTAGGAACTTCTAGTGGCTCAAGCAAACCACTTGGCTTCTTCTGTTTAGCTTTCACCAACTGACAGTTCATGCATTTGGAAATGAACTTTCCAATATCTCGCTTCATTCCCTCTCAGTAGTAGACTCGCTTTATGTTCTGATACATCTTATTACCACTGGGATGAATCGTCAGCTTTGAGTGATGACATTCCCTCAGAACCTCATCTCTCAATTCGTCGATATCAGGAACAACTAATCGTCCTTGCTTTCGAAGCCAACCTTCTCGATCAACTTCGAACTCTTTATTCTCTAGTTCCAGCTTTTGGATAAACTCGACAAGCTTCTCATCTCGCTTTTGGCTCTCGCCAATCCTTTTGATAAGAGTAGGTCTTATCGATAAGCTTGCCAACATTTCAGGTTCCAACTCACACCTTGTCCTGAAATCAAACCTTGCCAAATACTCGAGGCTCTTCCATTCCGAAAACATCGCTCCCAAACTTGCGTGTCTTCAACTCAATGCATCTGCAACTGTGTTACCCTTGCCAGGAGTATAGGCTATACCAAAATCATATGATGCCAGAAACTCTAACCACCGTTGCTGCCAAAGATTCAAATCCTTTTGGGAGAAAAGATACTTCAACGACTTGTGATTCATGAACAACTCGAATCGAACTCCCATGTCTCCACATCTTCAGAGCAAACACAATCGCTACCAACTCCAGATCATGAGTTGGATGATTCCTTTCATGTGGCTTCAGTTGTCGACTCGCGTAGGCTACAACCTTATCCTATTGCATCAGCATTTCTCCAAGCCTAGTACCACATGCATCAGTGTATGCCACCATCTCCTCGTTCCCACTTGGAATAGCCAACAAAGGAGCACTCGTCAGTTTCTCCTTCATGATTCCGAACTCTTGCTCACACTTTGCATCCCAAGTGAAACTTGGTTCTTCCTCGTCAATCATGTCAATGGTGCGACTATCTTGGAGTAATCCTTGATAAATCATCGGTAATAACCTGCTAACCCAAGGAAACTTCGTACATCCATCACATTTATAGGTCGATCCTAGTCCTGGATTACTGCCACCTTAGCAGGGTCAACTGTTACCCCATTTCCAGAAACAACATAGCCTAAGAACCTCACTTCCTTCTTCCAGAAGTGACACTTCGAAAAATTAACTCTCAGCTGATGATTTCGCAAGATTTCTAACATAGCTCTCAAGTGCGTCTTGTGCTCTTCCTCATTCCGAGAGTAAACCAGAATGTCATCCACGAACACAAGCACGAACTTTTTCGACTGATCTCTGAAAACTCTATTCATAAGATCCACAAAATGTGCCGGCGCGTTAGTCAACCCGAATGGCATCACCAACCATTCAAAGAAAACGGATGGTGTCCTAAAAGCAGTCTTTGGCACACTATACTTAGCCACCCTCAATAGGTGAAATCCCGTTACCAAATCCATCTGAGAAAACGCTTTGGCTCCGTGAAGCTGATCGAACAAGTCGACAATCCTCAGCAACAAATACTCGTTCTTCTTGGTCACCTTGTTCAGCTCACGATAGTCCACACACAATCTTAACGAGCCATCTGCCTTGGTTGCAAACAAGACCGGTGTACCCCACTTGGAAACATTCCTCCGAATGAATCCTTTTCCCAAAAGGTCACAAACTTGCACCTCTAACTCTCGTTGTTCCTTAGGCGCCATTTGCCTAAGAGGCATAACGATTAGTCTAGCACCCTCGACCAAATCAATCTTAAACCCGTTCTCGCGATGCGACGGTAATCCTTTGACTTTGTCAAAAACATCCTCGTTGTTTAAAACCACAAATGGTTCAAACACCAAAGGTACGTAAATCGCACTTCACCAATATGGTTAGAAATTAAAAAGAGCCACAATCGCAAAGTAAACGTGGAAAAAAGTAAAAATACAAGATTTTTATAGTGGCTCGATCTAGGATAGATCTACGTCTTGTTTTTAAGTGATTTTCATTATCACGAAAAAAATTACATAGAGCATCATCTCATACATCTCATTTATTACACTTGTTCACTCTCTTTACAATGGTTTCCCACTTTTTACTCTATTTCCGCTTTAGATCTCACTTGAATTCGAGGAGGAACATATTAGATCTCATGATTAGATATTATTCCTTGATTCCATCATGAAATTAGTGTTAGATCCAAGCTTTAAGGAGGAGTAATGGCGGTTGGAGATCACTTGGATTGAATTGGAGTGAGAATTAATGGTTTTTGGAGAAGATGAGATCTACTTGATGTTGGAGGAAGAAGGAGTGTTCGTAGGAAGCCATTAATGGAGCTTGAGAAGCTTAGGAATGGTGGAGAACCGAAATGACAACCCTTCGAAGTGGCTTAGATCGGTCCCTTAAAGTGTGGTGAAATTGGGTATGTATAGGAGAAGTTTGGACCAGGTGGCAAAACTGTAATTACGGTGAAAAGGGTATGAGTCGTTCGCCGGCGTATTTACGGATCTACCACTGGCCAGCTGGAGCCAGCTGCGTATAGCTGTACACAGTTGTCATGGCTTGCATGAACCAGAAATGATAGAGCAACCGACCTAGAGAAATTCATGCATGAGCGAGCTTTCAGTAAATAATATACCTGCTTCTCTTAATTAACTTTTTTGCTACTGTCTTTTTTGTATTGTACCACCACGTGTCTACATTTCCAGCAGTCCATTCGCATGTCTTTGCCTTGTTCCAGGAAATGGGAACAATAATTACACATTTTTCCATTGCTTTCATACGTTGTTCTATTGTGCAAATATGGGAACGGTTATTACTAAATTGCCACTCATAATTTGCTTTGCACTATTCAAAATGGGATTGGAAATTACAAACGTGCCACTGTTCTTTATTTGTGCTAATACTGTTCCAAATGGGGTTCCATATTTACTTGTTTGACATCGGCTCTTTACATAAATCTACTTATCGAATATTATACATGCTCTACCCTTGCAAATTGCTCGACCCACAACGATGAACAGCGTTGGACCCTCAGTGATGAACAGTGTTCGACCCTCAACGATGAACAGTGCTCGACCCTTAGCGATGAACGATGCTCGACCACTGCTTTGCTTTGCTCGACCGATCTAAAATAGAGTTGCTCATTCCAGAAGTTGCTGTTGTGCTCGGCCGACCAGCATGGAGGTGTTCGGCCTGTCATTTGGATGGATCCTGCTCGAGCCAAGCAGTTGAGATGTACGATCGATTGTTAACACCCCCGGTTATGTAATTCCCATGCATTTCATACTACTTTGTAGTCTTTGCTTAAGTTCGAGTTGACGTGTCATGGTTCCTATGTGTCCCTTGTATTTGCATATACTAATTGAACAAGTAGCATGGCTCATGCAAGGATTTGGTGACTCCATGTTGCAGGGTTTGTAATTGACTTCATACGTATAAACTTTAAGTACGACTGGCACATATTATTTATGTTATTGTCAACATGCACCATATATTACAGATCCAACATTCACCTAGCACATGAACATGCACTGAGGTGTGTACTTCTTTTGTTATATTAGGAAGGACAGTCGATCCATATTTCTTGCATGTCTTATGCGACCATCCTTTGTTCGACCCATGAGGTTAACATTTGCCTTCGAAGCTTGTATTTTTTGCTTGCGAGAAATGCGGGCTTCGAAATGAACACTTTTATTGATATATTTTGTATTAAGATCTAGTTATAGCTTTTTGTCTTGCTATGGTGAACTATGCTTTAAATTCATATGCTTCATGTCACCTGTTCTATAATTAAAACAAGTGATTTCATGATTTTAAACTTATACTCACCATCGACCGTCCAAATCGATAGCGGATTAATTAATCATTAAAAATGATTTATGGTGAATTTTATTTTGAATTGAATAAAGTGCTTGTACAGAACTGTTTTACTCAACGGTTCATAATCCATATTATATTATTTGCACAAATACAATATTCTAATTTGAATTCACATTAATGCTTAGAATCAACTAATCGACTAAAGTCAACTGTGGATTTCAAACGTTATCGTTTTAATGACTCATATGATGGTATATGATATTTCATATTTGGGAAACATGTATCTATGATTTATTTTATGCTTCCTCTTTGAGAAGCTCTGATATTCATGCCCCTTGTTTGGGTTAAAATCTAACACTTGTCGTGTCTGAGATTTTCAAACACTTGTCGTGTTGATTGGTTAAATCCAAACTCTGTCTACAATCCATCTTTCTTAATTCATGCATTGGAGACTTTCGTCACTCAATTATACTGATTAATCCAAGCATCGGCAGATTGAGAAGAAATACCCCCAGAGAGGACTTTGGTTAGAATCCCAATGTTTGTCGTAGTTGGGTCAGAGACTTCCTAATACCGACGATCAATTGGGTGCCCCTGGAGATAACTTCGGTTAGAACCCCAATATTTGTTGTAATCGGATCAGGTACTTCCTGATACCGACGATCAATTAGATGCCTCCGGAGAGTACTTCGGTTAGAACCCCAATGTTTGTCATAATCGGATCAGGTGCTTCCTAATACTGACGATCAATTGGGTGCCCCCGGAGAGGACTTTGGTTAGAACTCCAATGTTTGTCGTAATCGGATCAGGTGCTTCCTGATACTGATGATTGAGTTCCCTCGGAGAGGTCTTTGTTAGAACCCCAATGTTTGTCATAATCGGATTAGGTGCTTCCTGATACTGACGATCAATTGGGTGCCCCCGGAGAAGTCTTTGGTTAGAACCCCAATATTTGTCATGATCGGATCGGGTACTTCCTGATACTGATGATCAATTGGGTGCCCTTGGAGAGGTCTTTGCTTAGAACCCCAATGTTAGTCGTGATCGAATCAGGTACTTCTTGATACTACGATCAATTGGGTGCCCCGGAGAGGTGATTGGTTAGAACCCCAGTGTTTTTCGTGATCCGATCATGTACTACCTGATACTAACGATCGATTGGGTGCCCCATGGAGAGGTCTTTGGTTACAGTATGTGTTGGTCCTTCCATCTCGTTTGTCGGTCCTTCCGTTCCAACATCAGGTTTGTCGATCCTTCCGACACGGTACTGGTCCTTCCAGCGTGTTTGCCGGTCCTTTCGGCCTGATGTTGGTACTTCCAATCACCAGGTTTGTCGGTCCTTCCGACATGGTGATGGTCCATCCAGCGCATTTGCCGGTCCTTTCGGCTTGACATTGGTATTTACAACATTGGGTTTGTTGGACCTTCCGACACGGTGCTGGCTGTTCCAGCTCATGGTTGGCATCAATTCCTTTGTCGGATGCTCGACTTGGCATGCTATCTCAGATTAGGAACTGAAGCTTTGAAACTCTCACTGAGGGGAGTGCCCCTTCGATGAAAGTTACAACATTCTTGTTTATTTTTTGTGGCGCTTGTTCATTGTTTGAATCTTTGCGACTTTTCCCATTCACTTTTCAAGGTGGTGCTTTTCTATTTTCGCATTTGTGCATGTTGATATTTACAACATTTGGCACTTGAACTAGCGTTGTTGGGGTCGCGATGTTCCAGGGACAAGCGCTCGACATATGGCCTGCAATATGAAATCATCTTTTCTGCAAGTTTGGATTTGACATATAATTTTGCAAGCTAGAAATTCATTTAAATAGATATGCTCTTAGTCTTAGAGCTAATGTTCAGTGCATCACTTGTAGATTATTACAGACTATTTACAAGAAGTTTTGAATATAACAAAAAGTAAAATATAAAGTAAAGCATGAACTAAAGCAGGAAATAAAGCATGAGGTAAAGAAGTGGCAATGTTGATTGCTTATTCCGAGCCTTTGAAATTGGAGAATGATCAACGATTATCAGTTGATGATCAGCCTTGGATTAGCTTGAGCAAGAGCTTTGTTGCTTGTTTCCCCCTGGCCTTGGGGAACCGGAACAGTGTCTGAGGATTGTGGATTTTTCACATATTGTTGTAGATGATTCTTCCTGATCAGCTCTTCGATTAGTGACCTTAGATGCCTACATTCATTGGTATTGTGGCCTGACTAATTATGGAACCGGCAGAACTTTTTGGAGTTCGCTTGATTGTCACTTACTTTTTGAGGTTTTGGTATTGGATAATCTTCGGTGTCTTTAGTTGCAGGAAAGATGTTTTCTGGAGTGCCATTTAAATGCGTTAGCTCTGATAGGTTGGAAAAGAGAGGCTTCTTGCCGTCTCGATTGTCTTTCCCGTCGCTTCCTCTTTTCTGACCTCCAATTTTTTTTCTGATTGTACTAGGTAGCAGCGTTTTTGGGAGCTTCAAGAGGTTGGTTAGCACCAATAATCTGAAGAGGCATAGGATTATTGTCCAATCTCATGTATTCCTCGGCCTTTTTATTGAATTTCTCGAGCATGCTTGGCTCTTTCGTTTTAATCCATGTACCAAATTTGCTCTTCTCATTAATGGCGCCGATTAGTGACATTAAGACCACACAGGGCTCAGGATTCCCAACTTCGGATACAATAGCATTGAATCTTTTGAGGAAAGCTTTAACGGATTCTCCTGGATTCTGCTTCATTGATGTAAGAGAAATAACGTCCTTAGCCTTCGTAGCTTGCAACCTAAACTGCTCTTTGAATTTCAGAATCAAATCATCAAATCTGTCGATAAATTTGGGTGGCAGCCTTGTGAACCATAATGATGCGACACCTTCTAGATAGAGAGGGAAGCATATGCATTTGATCTCGTCTGTTGCTTTGGCTGCATTCGTATACCATTCATATCTATATAGGAAGTGATTAGGATCAGAAGTCCCATTGTACGGAGGCAGAGTGGGATGAGTGAACTTCTTAGAGAACTCAGCTTTGTGGATCCTCTTTGTGAACAGATTTTTGTTGGTGGAGAAGTCCCATTACCTTTCACTATCCTTGCGAGGCATGTCATCTTTCATAATTTGCTTTACCATATCCGTGATATATTCCTTCGAGTTGTGTTGTTCCGGAGAGCGGACTTCGATCTTTTTTCTGGATTCTCGTCGTGGCGATCAAGCGCGATTAGAAGATCTAGGTTTTTTACTTCCACTATGAGAAGGTGCCCCTTAACAGGACCTGCAACCCGTCGGTTATTTCGATCGGGATGGTTTTAGCTTTCAACTTTGAGTCTTTGATATTATCATTGCTTTTATCAAATAATCCTTCCAATCATGATGATGATCGGAGGCTGATGAATTTGCATTCTCTTCAAAGTTGACTTGGATCTTCGGAGGAGGAGTGCGATTTGCTTGAACGTTTAGGAGAGCACTCATTTTATCCATTAAAACTTGATTAGCATCCAACAGAGTTTTATTAGCATCGATTAAGGCTTTGTTGGAGGCTTCCATTCATTGATTCAAGTTAGCGACGACAACATCTAATTTAGCTTTTGTCACTCCAGCTCCGGTCATTGAATTTTCTCCAACTTCAAAGAAGTTGGTGAGTGGAGTAGTTTCGTTGTTAACAACGTTGTCGTTTTCTTCAACGGCTTTGCTAGTGGTCTTCATAGATTTAGCCTTGAATTTTGATGAGAATCCGTCGATTGGAGTAGATCGTAGACTTGCAGAATCTATGGTGGAAGTAAGCTTAGAACTTCAATGGTAGGCTCTTAAAATTGAAAGAAGTGTGAAGGAAGGAGATGCAAACGCGACCCCACGGAGGGCGCCAAATGTTTAAAACCAAAAATGGTTCAAACAACAATGGTACGTAAATCGTACTTCACCAATATGGTTAGAAATTAAAAGGAGCCACAATCGCAAAGTAAACGGGAAAAAGCAAGTAAAAATACAAGGATTTTTATAGTGATTCGATCTAGGATAGATCTACATCCACTTATTAAGTGATTTTCATTATCATGAAGAAAATTACATAGAGCATCATCTCATACATCTCATTTATTACACTTGTTCACTCTCTTTGTGTTGATTTTCAACTTTTTGCTCCCTTTCCGCTTTAGATCTCACTTGAATTCGAGGAGGAACGGATTAGATCTCGTGATTAGATAATATTCCTTGATTCCATCATGAAATTAGTGTTAGATCCAAGCTTTAAGGAGGAGTAATGGCGGTTGGAGATCACTTGGATTGACTTGGAGTGAGAATTCATGGTGTTTGGAGAATATGAGATCTACTTGATGTTAAAGGAAGGAGTGAGCTTAGAAAGCCATTAATGGAGCTTGAGAAGCTTAAGAATGGTGGAGAACCGAAATGACAGCCCTTCGGGCTAGCTTAGATCGGTCCCTTGAAGTACGGTGAAATGGGATATTTATAGGAGAAGTTTGGACCAGGTGGCAAAGCTGTAATTATGGTGAAAAAGGTATGGGTCGTTAGCTGGCGTATTTACAGATTTGCCACTGGCCAGCTGGAGCCAGCTGTACATAGTTGTCATGGCTTGCACGCCCCAAAAATGATAGAGCGACCAACCCAGAAATGATAGAGCGACTGACCCAGAGAAATTCATGCATGAGCGGCTTTCAGTAAATAATATACCCGCTTCTCTTAATTACCTTTTTTGCCACTGCCCTTTTTGTATTATACCGCCACGTGTCCATGTATCCAGCAGTCCATTTGCATGTCTTTGCCTTGTTCCAGGAAATGGGAACAATAATTACACATTTTGCCATCGCTTTCATTTGTTGTTTTATTGTGCCAATATGGGAACAATTATTACTATATTGACACTCATAATTTGCTTTGTACTGTTCAAAATGGAATTGGAAATTACAAACGTGCCATTGTTCTTTATTTGTGTTGATACTGTTCCAAATGGGGTTCCATATTTACTTGTTTGCCATCGATTCTTTACATAAATCTGTTCATCGAATATTGTACATGCTCGACCCTTGCAGACTGCTCGACCCACAATGATGAACAGTGTTCGACCCTCAACGATGAACAATATTCGACCCTCAGCGATGAACAGTGCTCGATCACTGCTTTGCCTTGCTCGACCAATCCAAAACAGAGCTGCTCATTCCAGAAGCTGCTGTCGTGCTCGACCGACCAGCATGGAGGTGTTTGACCTGTCATTTGGATGGATCCTGCTCGAGCCAAGCAGTTGAGATGTACGATCGATTGCTAACACTCCTGGCTATGTAAGTCCCATGCATTTCGTACTACTTTGTAGTCTTTTCTTAAGTTAGAGCTGACGTGTCATGGTCCCTACGTGTCCCTTGTATTTGCATATACTAACTGAACAAGTAGCGTGGCTCATGCAAGAATTTGGTGACTCCATGTTGCAGGGTTTGTAATTGACTTCATACGTATAAACTTTTAAGTATGACTGGCACGTTTTATTTATGTTATTGTCAACGTAAACCATATATTACCGATCCAACATTCACCTAGCACATGAACATGCATTGACGTATGTACTTCGTTTGTTATATTAAGAAGGACAATCTATCCATATTTCTTGCATGTCTTATGTGACCATCCTTTGTTCGACCCATGGTGTTCGACCCATGGGGTTAACACTCATACTCATTAGCGATCAACATAGAGGACAAGTCTTCTTGTGGAATCCCAAGCGAATATTAATAGCTTACGAAGACCCTGTCTTCGCGCTTACATCTAATCAACACCTTTCGCCCTTCCACATTCCTGACTCTTATCTTTAGCTTCTCGCAATTCACCCTTGCCGCATACCTTTTGAGCCAATCTATGCCCAAGATGATCCCGAACCCAACGAAGTTAAGAACAAAGCAATCACACACAAAAGAGAAACCATGACATGACAAAACTAGACCACGACACAACATGCACAAACTGGACCAAGCCCCAACCGGATTAGTCACGATCAATGGTCTATCACAAATCTCGGGTTCCAAACCCAAGCAGCACACAAGCTCATTTCAAATGATTGAATGCGATGCTCTAGTATCGAACAACACACGAACTGAAACACCATTAACTGAAAGAGTACCTTGAACGACGACACCCTTTCCCTTCACATATGTAGTAAAAGCTCTTGAAGAAGATGTCACGGCTTCCAAAGCATATGCCTTCACAATCTGCTTGCCCTTAGTTGATTTTGGACAATCCTTCTTCTCATGCCCAGGCTTTCCACACTTGAAGCACTTCTTCTCAACTTTGGGATTCTTGCATTCATTCGAGTAATGACCCTTCTATTGGCAGTTAAAGAAAACCACCTCACTCTTAGGCTTCTTCTAGCCATCCTTTCCTTTCTGATGTTGCTGCTTCCTTTTCTTATTATTACCACCTTGCTGTGGTTTCTGAACTTCCTTGGTTGCAGCGACAACGTTTGCTTCCTTAGGAAACAAGCTCTCATGGCAAACAGCTTTCTCCACAATCTTCTCAAATGGATCGTCAAGATGATCCACCAGCGGCCTTCCAATGTAGGTATCCTGCCCCATAACAAACTTCTCGTTCTTTTGATAAGGTATGTCAATGTATGAGCGAGCATATCCGGACAAGGCCTTGAAATCAGAAACATAATCAAGCATAGAATGACCATTCTGTTTCATATCATGAACTTCTTGAATAAAGCGGACTTCTGAGTAGTGGAGATAAACTTCATCTCAAATTTAACTTGGAATTGCTCCCATGAAATCTCTTTCTCTAGAGTCTCAAGTATAACAGAAATCCACTACTCCATGGCCCCACCCTGCAACTGCCTTGATGCAAGCTTTCTCTTAGTTGCATCCTCTAACTCCAAGACTCCAAAAATACGGACACAAGAATTAATCCACCTCTGAACCTCTTCAACTGGCTCAGTTCCTTTGAGTGGTTTCCCCCTAGAGATGAAAAATCTTTGCACAACTTCACAAAATCCACAACCCTAGGAACTCGCACGCCTATATCTACCGTGGCTGCCACTAGAGCGGGTACCCTTCGCATGACTGCTTCCATCATGGCCTCAAACATGGCTCGATAGTCTGGTATACCGCCATTACTACCTCCAGGCATAGCCCCTTCCATAGCAATGTATCTTGTAGTTCGTCGACTCATTCTAAATCTGCAAATTAGAATGGTTAGCCACTTGCAAGAAAACTACTAAAGAAGTACAAATGTTACCATACTATATAGTATCGTATGGTATACATCCAAATGAAATCTACAAATACGTCTCACATACGTGATTATGTCTTAGAACTTTGGCTAAAATCATTAACCAGAGCTCTGATACCAAATGTGACAACCGCCCATAACCCCTACACTAAACAAGTGGAATAATGCACTGAAAGGTATGTCAGGCAGCTATGGACGGTCATCAGAGTAGGTAAACAACATCGGAACATGGTCGTAGAACTCACTACGCAAGGATAAAGTATAGTAGAAAATATACAAAAGGTAATAATAGTGAAGCATCACATAACAAACTTTTGAAACTTTCACAGCATCCTGAAAGATTATCCAAACATCATAGGAAATATCAAAGTTCGTACATAAGGCCTCACAACAACACTCATAGAGCAACTCAACAGCGGAAACAGAAATACTAGATAGTAACTAAACTGGTACGTAATCCTCCAGCACGCCTCCGAACTACAACATCGTCCTCACTAAGCTATCACCTGCCACCTAGTCTGCTCATCTGCAACCATATGAATAGCCCAAGATAATAAGAGGGAAACATAAAACCTTGAGTCACACAGCAGTCTTAGTAAGCGATAAAACAGCTAACAAACATCATCAATAAAGTATATGACAATGGATAAATAAACATACTAATCTACCCACAACATCAGAGAAGAACCCAACCCTATCTTCCCCTCATCGGACAGTGATAGTCTTTACATCAAACATCTCAACCATTCATCTATGATAATTAGAACAACCATTCATTCATGGCAATCAGAAACAACCATCAATGGCACTCATAGCATCCAAATTATAAATCTCATGTAAACCACCCTAATCGAATTGCCCTAGAGGCCGCAACCAATATCAGACAAGCACCCAAGGAACATCACCTTCAACATTGAATAACCTACGTGAGACGGTACAAACAGAACATCCAGCATGCATAACAGACTGGCTATCAATGCCAATCCTGCTTTGAAACCATCGTTAATCGTATGACGGTTGACCTTGCCATATGTCAAGGGCTAATGGTAACCCCAGTTCTAGCATAAACTCCATATAGCTTTCAACGATACGTATGTATGTCCAACCTTAATAACTAGGCCTTTCAATGATACCCAGGGTACTTGACCTACCACCGGTCTTTTAGGTGCCACTATTGTACCCCTGCTTTGAGCCTGCTAGAACTTACGATAACGATAATCTCTCGGCCTTCATATCTCTAGTCATCCAACCCGATGACTTTTCTTAGCTCAAGCAACCTTCTCGAGCAACCATTATCCATCAACTCACGACCTTTAAGTTCCACCTCATTCGCTGCTCTAGACCTATCAACGAACATATTTCAACACTTTGAACCTTCCTACTTGAATTTACTTTGAAGTCACATCACCGAGCCAATTATATCACTGCGCTGCGGCTAGGGTCCGGGAGGTTACCTCCAAAAAAAGGCACTTTTTATTCAAATCTGGGTCGTACACGATAAATATAATTTTTCAGAAAAAGACCCTGTGCGACCGACTGACCATCGGTGACTGACTAGGCTCCATCTGTCCAATGCACGACCGACCCATCTTGGTGCACGACCCCATCTTCACCGACCCAGTTGTGACCGACCACCCTTCTGGTGACCGACCCCTTCCTGGTCCAAGACCCACCTGTATTGCATGACCGACCCGACCATGCTCGACCCAACCATGCTCGACCCTAGGCTTCTCCGACCAACTCCAACATGTGACCCCACTATGGTGTGACCCATGTTGCTCGACCCTAGGCTTGCTCGACCGACCCCCTGCTCGACCCTAGGCTCGCTCGACCGCCTTGTATTTTTGCTCAAACCGACCATAAGTTGTACTACGCTGTACTACACTCGTACTACGCTCAACCCCTGCTCTATACAACCCCAATTCAAACCCAATTTCGACCAAAAGTTCACCAATCACTACAATCGACGAAATATACTCGTCTAACTCGTTCAACACAACCATAAGCATGTTATGAGATCACTAACAACATGAATATGACAATTATCACTAAAATTATATAATTTTCACCAAAATCATAATAAATGAACATATGATCTAAATTATGGATCTAACTTGCATAAACATATGAAATAGCATAAGAATTACCGGTTTTAAACTTGCTAATTCAGATCCTATAGTGTTTCATACGAAAATGAACATACCAAGATGTAGATCTAAGGAAAATGACTTGAATTTGATGAAAAACATGATCAAACATTCATATGATTGATTGAATCCATGTGAGAGATGCACATCACTCACCAATTCTCCAAATCAAAGCAAAACAATGAATTAAGATTGTGGACAGCAAGCAATTGGATCCAAACTCCTTGACTCAATGAACTCGCCTTTGAAACGATGTAGATCTAGCCTCAAATGATGTGGATCTTCAATTTCCTACCTTTGGATTTCAATTTTAATGGTGGAAAAGTGTTAGAGAAAGGAGGAATATAGACCACCAAATGAGAGAATAGAGAAACTAAACCATTCCCATATCTCACACCCCCTAAATATAGTTTTCCACCAGCCCACTAATGGACCTCTACAAATTAGCCCAGTAAGGCTTACAAAACCTGAACAGCCAATTGTGAAACCTTAAAACATCGATTCCTCCAAAACTGTTAAGCCAAATCTTTAATGTAACCACTCTACAGAAAGGCAATCATCGTTTCCTTTCCAATGGCACAGGTCTCACCACCTGATTCGACCTGAGTCAAAAGTTATACCCTGTACAAGACTAAAAGGGGCAAAATGGTCGCAAATAAAATTGGTAAAATTTATTGACATGTCTAACATCCACATAAGCAACATATTAAAAAACAAGAATGATCCAACCCTCAGGGAATAAAATAAAAATATTTTATGATCCCACGATACGAAAAATGCGGGATGTTACAACTGACCCCTATCCTGGCACACGAGACCGGCCGACCCAAAGAAGACCGACCGACGTCTCTTTTCTTGCTTCCCAGGCCACGACCGCTCCAATATTGAACGACTGACCCATCTCTAGAAAGTCAGACTGACCCTACATGAGGAAGCACGACCGACCCCATGCACCCATATCACGACCGACCGACCAACCTTTCTGGGATATGACCGACCTAACTTGTGGCCAACCCCTCCTTGCACGTCCACCTTCTCGACCAACCCATACTCGACCGACCCCCTATGCTTACCGACGTTGTCTTGTTCTCCAAGACATTTTGCAACCCAACCACATTTGCACGACCGACCCATCCTTTGCCTCGACCGACCAGGGCTTGCACGACACAAACCTGGACAGATCCAATTCTTCCCCAAATTCAACCAAAACATCGCCAAACGACCAATTTGACGAAACCAACTCATCTGATTCATCCAATACAACCTCAATCATGTTATGAAATCAATAACAACATTAAAATAACTATTTCATCAAAATCATACAATTTTCTAAAAAAGTCATGTTAAATGAATATATGATCTAAATTGCGGATCTAAGTTGCATAAATATATGAAATAGCTTAAGAATTACCGGTTTAAACATGCTAACTTAGATCCTATGGTGATTCATATGAAAAATGGACTTACCAAGGTGTAGATCTATGAGAAAATGCTTGAATTTGATGAAAAATATGATCAAACATTCATATACTTTATTGGATCCATGTGAGAGATGCATATCACTCACCAATTCTCCAAATCAAAGCAAAAACAATGAATTGAGATTCCGGACAGCAAGCAATTCGAATTAAACCCCTTGATTCGATGAAATTCAAATCAAAGCAAGGAGCTTCAGGGCCCATGGCTTTCTCCCTTCCCGAAAGGTCGGAAGGGCCAGCTTCTCCAAACAAAGGAGCCTCAGGACCAAAGGCAACGCGGGAACCTCTTACTTCAGGATTATGCCTAATGTGATCATGGACCGCCTCGACTCCCAAAGTAATATTGTTTCTGTTGCTCTCGTGCTCACCTTGACGGCCTCCACTTCCGAAGCCATCGTCGTCGTCGCCTCTATCAGTATCAATGAAGGTAGAAGCCCCTTCTATTTCAACAAAATCATCAGAGAGACCATCAATATATAGAAGATCCTCGACTTTAGATTCACCCTTCTGTGGCGTCCTAATGCCTCATTCGCCAAACTTAATCCTTTCCATAACTCGATCCCTGACGAATGGGGGAACTTTGGTGGTTCGGATCTCGGGAAGACTCTGAAGGTTATCGGAAAGAAGGTGAAATAAAGCATCTTCATAACATTCAGCCTTAATCTGCGGAAGATGAACTTGCAAGAAGTCAGAAATCCTGCCTTCAGCTGCATAAATTGTCTACACAGCGCGGGAAAGCTTCTCATCCTTCTTTTGGAGCTCCTTAGCATGAGCAACTATATCTTCTGCTATTTGATGTTCCAAAGCCGACACTTTGTTAGGAGTCATGTCCTTAGTCTGCCTTTCCTTCTCTAAAGCTTCCTCTGCATGTTCCAAGGAAGCTTCCAACCTCTCACATTCATCGCTTAAGGATTCATTCGCCTCTCGAAGTTTAACGATTTTGGAGATGGGGAAGAAGGGATGGATTTGGGCAAAAGCCACCTTTTGGAAATCCAGAAAGATAAAAGCATTCAATACACAACCGCAACAGATTAAAAGTTAAGATAAAAAAAGAAAAAGAAAGTGTTGTACCTGAAGTTGTCGGATGATCAAGCGTTGGTAGAAATCCGCCACATTTGAAGAAGAAGAAGGTAATGAGATATCAGAAGACTCTAAACGGGAAAGAGCAGGCTTTACAAAATTAGTTGAATGGTTGGAGGTCCTTGAAGGCCCAGTGGACTGGGAAGACGGAACTCACGACATGACATGCACACCTGCTCCTGATAACTTGGAAGAGATGACGGCCGGATACACCGCCCACTCTCCCTACCGGAAGTACCCTCGGGAATTGTAGAGGCTGGAAAATCAGGCTTTAGCCTCTTAGCTGGCGGCTCGACAAGTAGCTCAGCCAATCTCTTAATAGCAACAGCGGTAGATCGATTCAAAACATCGGTGAAGGCCGAAACTTCCGAAATCAAAACTCCTGGTCAAATGAAAAATCGACAAAAAATTCAAGAATATGGGACTTGTACGTTAAAGAGACTTCAATAAGAAACTATCGAATCAAGCAAAACAAACCGGGAGACAAGGAGTAGAGGAAGAAAATACTTCTGAGCCCGACAATAAGCATTTAGAGCCTGGAAAACGAATAGGTGGACGTCCCAAAACCTTTTGCAAATCAGGAAGAAGATCATACTGAAGCAACTTGTCCTTGGTTAATAGAACAGATCGACCCTTCGGCTCTTTGAGTAATTTCAAAAGTAGCTCAAACACACGAGATTCAATTTCGGTTAAGGAAACTCTCTTAGAAGCAGGATCTGAAGATAAACGATTAAAGTTAAGTCACATATGAGAAAAATATTCACTCTCAAAGAGTTAGAGGATTCACCATAATCAGTAAATTTGCCTGAAATACCAACAGGGCATCTAATGAAGAACAATTGATCTTCCCAAGATATAGCCTTACCCGTACCGTCATTAACAATCTTCCACAAGGGGTAGCGTGGAATATAGGGAAGTCAGCACCTCGTGAAAAACGCATCAGGTGTTTGATGATGTCAGAGTAAGAGCAGCCTGACCCAATTCAAGGGCAAATACTTTAAGACATAAAAGCAGCATATAAGTGCTTGGTAGGAGTTGGATGGGCGCAACCTCCAAGTCCCGTAGAAGTTGAAATATGAAATATAGAAAAGGGAAGAAGCCCTCATGCCAGATATATGCAGCTGAATAAGCTAAGTATCCTTCAGGAGGATTCATGATGTCATCACAATCAATAGCAGGGATGGCCTCCACATTGTCTATTCCAAAGCTGGCGAGAATGGGGTTTACTTCATCTTGAGAAGTAATCAAAGGCTTCTTCAAGATGAAATATTTCCTCCTCCGAGAAATTCCACAAACACCAGTAATCAAAGGATTAAGTTTGGCGAATGAGGCGTTAGGACGCCACAGAAGGGTGAATCTAAAGTCGAGGATCTTCTATATATTGATGGTCTCTCTGATGATTTTGTTGAAATAGAAGGGGCTTCTACATTCATTGATACTGATAGAGGCGACGACGGCGATGGCTTCGGAAGTGGAGGCCGTCAAGGTGAGCACGAGAGCAACAGAAACAATATTACTTTGGGAGTCGAGGCGCTCCATGATCACATTAGGCATAATCCTGAAGTAGGAGGTTCCCGCGTTGCCTTTGGTCCTGAGGCTCCTTTGTTTGGAGAAGCTGGCCCTTCCGACCTTTCGGGAAGGGAGAAAGCCATGGGCCCTGAAGCTCCTTTTTCTCGGGTATAATTCCTGCTCCAGCGCCATTTTCTCCTTTTCCAAGTATTTTGACCACAGCTAGTTTTATGCTACTATACTTAATAGACAAAAGAAAAGTTGTTTCATGCCTTAAATAGGATTAGATGGAAAATAGAAGGAACTAAACCACTCTTACGTAGGACAAGGAGAACATTTGTAAACTTATTCTAATCAGTTTATGTAAACTTGCACTGAATCCCAATTACTACATGTTCTTGCTAATACACTTATTTGTATTATGACAGAACTTCATTCATTGTGAAGATGCATTACATGCGACTTGTAAAAATTGAGAAGGGAATTTTTAACAACATCGATTCATGACATCAGAAAAAAAAATGTTTTTTTCGAGAAACTTAGGAGTGTTTATACTGAATTCCCTCGGCTCTCTTTTAGCTTTCTGAGCAAAGATCGTGAAGCGATTCTAAAGAGTTTAAGGGTTAAACATGCCGAGATGTTATGTAAACAATAAATGTATTAATCAAGTGAAACTGATCCTTTGTAACTCTCTTTTTATTTATATGCCATGGTAGATTGGTTTCGGATTTAACTCACAGAAAGTTTTAATATAAGAATGGAGTTTTAATTTTGCAAACTGAAAAGAAAATATAATCGTAACTATTTTCCTGAGTTCCTGTGGGTAGGTTGACCGTCGGGAGATCTTCCCGTCTTAGAGCGAAGCTTTGTCGGCAAAAGAGATTCCTTTAATGGCTCGAGAGAGGAAGATTTTACACCAGAATTTATCCATCATACATTTGAATGAGAGAATAGATGCTTTAAAAGACTAGTTAGAAGAAAGAGATATGACTATTCTTGGATTGAGGGCATACATAAGGACCACACCCTCTGTCGAGTTTGAGGATGAATTGAGGAGTTTACGCCAACGTATTGTCGATTTGGAAATTGATTTATATAACGTCAGCGCGAAGTGTGAGAGTTACAAAAATATCCCTATCCTGATGGGATCTCAACCTCCCGGTGTTACAACCGTACATAAGGCCTCAGCCTCCCAAAAGTATTTTTACTTGAATAACCCTCCTCCTAGGTTAAAGGAATCAGTTATTTATGAGCGGTGCAAGAAAGTGGTAGTCGAGATAAAGAGGCTTATGATACTAAGTTGATTAAGGAATCTCATGACAGCGTCGCCCGGTATGTTGATCAAATAAGACGTTTACAAGAGGAAATGCATGATTTGCGTATGAATGTTTTCGAGTTAGAGAAGGAAAACAAGTCTCTTAGGGCAATGTGCATGGCTTATATCAAAGCCCTGAAACTTCAGATTAAACCCTCTGACCATCTGGACAAAACAGGTAGGACAGTGCGAAAGCTTAACAAGCTATTAAACATCGCGCTTCGTCATGCCATTGACCCTCCTTTGCCTGAGGATGGAAAGGACCTAGATATTTAGCGACATTTTGTAATAGTGACATGTAATTATACCCATATTTAGGGTATTGAGAGTGTAACTTTTGTGAATGAACTTGTATGTTGATGTTGTCTATTATATAAATGGTTGTTGATATAAAATTAAGATGACAATTGCTTGTACACAAATGGTTTAAGAATTTTCCCTAACAGGAGGTAACCATTTTATCCAGAGCCATTTTGATGATCTGCCTTCCCTTGAGAGCGTATTTCTGGCTGTGATGAGAATTCCTTCGTTAGAAAATTATAAACTTTCGGATCCATCCCATACTAGGATCATCTGGTAGAGGACTGATAATTAGCTACTGATGCTTCAATAAAGCCCTCGGTCTATTTTAAGCGTGGTAGAAGCCCCGAATTAACCCGAATTCAGGTATTTAAATAAGACCGGGAATCTATTTTTGGTGTTTGCGGAAGTCTTGAACCAACCATTGTTTGGGTAATTAAAGATTGACAGTAAGAAATCTTCTTCCGATATTAATAAAGATTTCGAATTATCCTTTATCCAGGTAATATAAAGATGGAAGACCGGGTCTCTCCTTCCGGTATTTGCGAAGAACTGAACCAACCCAGATTCGTGTATTAAAATAGAAGACTTGAAACCATCCCCGTTTACACAATTAGAGATTGATACCAGCAATTCCCTTCCGGTACTTGTGATGAATTAATCAACCCAGATTTGGGTATTAGCATAGAAGACCTAAACCAACCCTTGTCCAGATAATTAGAGATTGAGTGCCAGAAATTTCCTTCCGGTATCAGTATTTCGGTATCCTCTTCGGATTTGATTTGTGAAGCAGAGATCGTACGTGCTCCTTGAGCCACTCTCTGAGTTTATGATGTCAAAGCAGAGGATGTGCGTGCATTGTTGGCCATTCTCTGGGCATTTGCGTCCTATGCGCTTGGCTAGCTTATCCACAAGCAGGGCCCAAGGACTTACCCAACCTCCCTCCAGGAGGCGCCTTATCTTGACCATCGTAGCTGATGATAAGGTCTTAGAAACTTAGACGGGGTCATCGTAGGAATAGAACTAAGATTTACTCTTTTGATGTTCTATACTAACCATCGTAGGTACTGATAGAGGCTTACACGCCACCCCCCTCCAAGGGCTGCCCTGTACTGACCATCATAGGTGATGATAGGGGTTTGCGTTCCCTTCTGCGGGTAACGCGGAACATAAGCAGAGATATAATGTTCTCTTCTGTGAGCAGAGGTAGGATGTGCTTAGTTTTAGCAGAGGCAGGGCGTGCTAATTTTAAATGCACCGCCACGACCATTTCTGGTGTGAAATGGAGGCTTACGCTTTTGATGCTTTAACCTAGCCCCCTCTGATTTGGGCATGGAAAAGAACTAACACCCCCCCTTCGGGGGATGCCTTGCCCTGACCAATTTGGTGCTCGCAAGGGTTTTTCTTTTCTTTTATCCATTTTTGGCTTGACATGTCCTTGGTCATTTCAAGTTTGTAGGAATTTTCTTCTTTACAATCGGGTAGATAACCTTTCTTTTTCTTTCTAGAAGATTTTACCGGCGTAACTTCCTAAGCCTTCTTTACATATCTTTGTAATTTTCCTTGGCTTAAGAACTTGATGATCATTCCCTCTAAAACTCTACAGTGGTTTGTTTCGTGTTCGTTTACCGTATGGCAGTAGTAATACGATCCTTCCCTCTTAGCTTCATTTTAGGGTTTCTTTTTTAACGATGGTCTAAAGTTTAACTCACATCTAGTTAGGAAGCAGATATCCTCAATCGACGTTGTGAGCTTACAACCTTTTGGCAACCTTGACTCGAAAACCCTCTTTTGTTGTTGCATTTTGGCCCTTTTATTACTTAATTTTGTCATTCCTTCCTCATTCCTAAACATCCTTTTAATTGCCTTTAAGCATGGGGGTATATCTCTTTTAGATCTTTTATTGGTAAGAGGAGTGGAAGCCTTCTCAACCTTTTGTTCGAATATGGTTCCCCAAGCTTGTGTCAGGATAGCTTCTTTGATATGGGGAAAGGAGTTACATCTTTCCACCGAGGACTGATGTATGGAAAAAGTCGGATTTGGTCCTAAGTAGAAGGGTTTAATGCTCCATTGATCAGGGTCATAAGGTTCTACATCATTCTCTTCCTCTTAGATACGCAGGGTTCCTAATTTGAACCTTCCGGTCGCCCATGGCTCGCCAATACTTGCCCCAACCATGGGAAACCCTTTAGTAACTGGTAGAGATATTTTATCTATAATGTTCCCTCTTCAAGGTTTAGTCCAATCCGGGACGGAACAACACAGTTGGATATATGGAAAGGTTAACCAAAGGATCGGAGGTTCGAGCCCTCTTTCTAGCACTAATGATATTTTCCGTCAACACTGAGGATTGACCAATGGAGATGGTCCTAAGGAAAAAATAATATGTTGTTTTGCCTTCGCGAGTTTGGATTAGATCACCATCCCTAGGTATCAAGGCCTTGGAGTGAAGGATCACTAATCAACCCCTGGTAAAGGACTTAACGGGTGGTGGGAAGGAATACTGCACCAAGTTCACTGAAAGATCCAAGTTCAAAGGAATTGTTTAAGCATATAGGAAGGGGTGTTTCATCCGATCTGCAGAAAGATTTGGAAAAGGATCCATGCATATGTAGGAAATAAATAGTAAATTGTAGCAACAACTAAGAAATGGCATGATAAACTCAAAGGAAAATACTATAAGTGTAGATCTACTCTTTATTAATCTTCCATTTTGAGTACATGAACAGAATAAAAGAAATCCTCCAGTTAATCTGAGTACTAGGGTTTATTCTAGAGAAAAGGAGTATAAGAATCAGAATGAGAACCCCTCTCAAATGTGACCCCTGGGGTCTTATTTATAGAGAAATCAGGGACCCTTCTGCTATTGGGCCGTTGGGCCTGCAGATACTTCTCCGCCTTTCTTCTTGGTTTCAGTTGCTTTAGTTCCCGACTGCTTTTGTGGTGTGGATTATAGCTTCCGGAGGGAAGGTCCCGGCCAGTTGAGGCTTCTTTGGGAATGATATGAATTCGTTGATGTAGTAGCATTCCGAAAGGTATTTGAGCCTCCGACTGTAGGCTCTTGGTTATAAGCTTCTGGATGTAGGCTTCCGGTTTCCTTTAGAATTCTTAGGGGAGCTTGTCCTCAGGATGCATGTTGATAGCCGCCGGTTCGAAACCATCGTCGGTATCAATATTAAGTAGACTAGTACATATAGCTTGTATCCTTTCTAGGGTTCCGATTTGGGTTCCGGTGTGCTCTCCGTGCATAGCCTACTCTTCCAGAATGTTGCTCCAGGTAATTTTCTTGTTGTTTATCAAGATGACCTTTCAGAGTTTATGCGGTAGATGTTTCAGAAGCTGGTTCCGGATAATCTTTACGTACATTTGGCTTAATGCTTGTGGTGTCTTTACCCCCTGTGTACTGGCATTAAGTAGGTTAATACCGGCAATCTTTGCGTCCTTCCGGGTTTCTGTTAGTGGAGTTCTTGCCTCTTTCGGTCTTAGCTTCTGACTCAGGTGGCTTTTCGCTATTAAACCCCCTGCCGGTATGCCCCGCCGGGTAGACTGTGTGGGCATTTTGTAGACTTTGAGTTTCTTTCCCCTAAGAAGGTGTCGATCTGTGTAGCTTTCGTATCATTCCTTCTTTCTTGCTCTTCACCTTTAGTTGGTTTCGGGGTTAATTTTGGTAGTAACACCTACAAACCCGAAGAATTCAAACACCAACACCACCCAAAGTTACTGTAATAACAAAAGAAGAAATAACAATAATGCCAAAACTAGTGGTAGGAGGAGGGGAAAACAAACTGGTGCATGTAGTCACATGCCAGGTCGGCAACCTAGCCATCATCAATGCTCCCCACGCCCTCCACCAAGTTGGCAGCAATGGCAAAATCCATTTGGATATTGGAACTCTTGGTGCACCACTCCACCTCCTTGCCCATATACTTCATCACCATGGAAACCGAGGCAAGTAAATCAAGCCCAACGTGCTACTGGGCAAGTAGTTCTTAGGTCTTGTCCATGGGCGTACAACACTATGGCTCCACCTATTGGCTACACGCCAACCGATATGAAGCTGCTATGCATGCTCTATCATTCTCGCAACCCGATGGAAATTTTTACATGGATACCAGTGCTACATCTCACATGACAGCGGATCAAGTTATACTTTCTTCTTATTTCAATTCTAGCAATAATTATCATAACACTTTTGTTGACAGTGGTCATCTAATTCCAATTGTTGGTCATGGTAGCACTATTTTACCTTACCATACCCTCCATTTATCCTAAACAATATTTTACATGCTCCTTAACTTATTAAAAACCTAATATTTGTTCATGAGTTCACCACTGATAATATGGTTTCTGTTGAATTTGATCCGTTTGGATTTTTCTATTAATGATTTACAAACGGGGACCAAACTAATGAGATGTGACAGCACTGAGGATCTTTATCCTCTCTTCTCTAATAACCAAGCCACTCCCTTTACCAACCAGTCAGTCTTTAGTGCTATCTCTCCAGATCTTTGGCATGACTGCTTAGGACATCTTGGCGCTGCTGTGCTTAAATCACTAAATCATAGAAACTTCATTAACTGTATTAAGGCTTGTAAAACTTATTGTTCTTCTTGTCCTCTTGGCAAACATTCTAAATTACCGTTTTATGATTCTCTGTCGTACACTTTGCTACCATTTGATACTACTCACAATGATCTTTAGACATCGCCTGTTGTTAGTTGTTGTAGCCACTATTATTATGTTCTTTTTCTTGATGATTATAGCAAATTTTTGTGGACATTTATCAAAATGAAGTACATGAATGATGATGGATAGCATTGGCACTTGTGTCGAAACTAAAACTACTAAAACAAAAAATTGTGTCTAGCCACTGAGGTTACCTACCGTTAACAGACACATCTCTTCGTATTACTCACTTGACTTATGCAACAACTCAAAGCCAACAGGCCCGAATTTTTCACAAAAAGCCAAAATCAAAGTCCATTGAAGTTCAGGTCGGGTGTTTGCTATACTGCAAATAGACAAAGATAAATATATCATAACTTTTGTAAATAACTCACAGTGGAAAAGATTTAAAATATGATAGTAGATAAATACTCTATAAGAAAATGACACTTTCTAGGTTAAGTGTCTCCAAGCTGAATAATCTTTACCTTTTATCTAACATGTGAGTTGTTACGAAGACTAGGTCGGAACTAGTGTTTCGATAACCGGCAGATCATATACTTTTAAGCATAATACTACATGTATCGTTCTATTATCATCTTTGTTATATTATGTTTATTAAGATACTCTCATCTCTATGCGTAACTCACAACTATCTACTCTCCAGTAGATCTAACTTAATAAACAATATGTATATATGTGGCTATATTCCCTTGGACCACCTCGATCCTAGGTACTACCCTTGGAACCTACGTATCATACTCGCTAAGATTCCACCTTCTCGCCACGAGAGTGATAAAACTACATTTGCAAAGGACAGCTAAAAATGCTATAATACATATGTTCCGTCGTCTAAGACGAAAACGTGAGAATTGCATCCACAATAGACCGCTCCTTTATGCTTACATTGCAGATATCCACAATAGGCCGTATCATTATGCCTACATTTTAGGCCTATACACAATCATTACTACTAAACTTATGAGTCTGATTCATAGGTGGTACTAATGCCCATTCTGTATGGAACTCAACCAGAGATTTACTGTAACTATGGTGTATCTTTTTCTCAGCACGACTAAGGCCCCTTGTAGCCGCCCCCAACTAGTTGGAAAGCATTTCTCATGGGTTTACGACCTAGCTCTAAAAAAACAGACTAAAACAGCCATGAAGCATTGCCATCGCAACACAGTGTCTCGATAGTGAAAGTTCATTGGCCTACAGAGGTTTAACCCAAGCCATTCTCCATGCTCACTACTGACTAATGATGATGGATAGCCGGGCGGCTACTATCCTTTTGAGTCCCCTCAACGTGCGTGGAGCCAGGTGTCACACTAATACCTAAATTATCCATCAGTCTTTAGACTGTCTAACGCCATCTAGGAATATCATCTTGATGAGCTCTACGGACTATGCCTTCAATGGACTGTCTCATTATGACACCTCTATTTTATAATAGTCATTATTTTTTTCTTTATTCTTGTAATTATGTTCACTAGCTTCTTTCTAAAATTTGTAATATTGAAATCTAATTTTTTCCAACCAACCAAAATATTACTAACTTCCCAAACCTGTTGTATTAAATTCCTTTCTTATTTCACTTTTGCGTATTTGACATTTACTTAAATTTTCTCATGTTTAGTCTTGTGCCTTTTTTCGTCACTTTTAAGCCCAAACATATGCATATTTTTAGATTCATTTCTTTTAGAATGACTCTTACATCTAAAGTCCAACATATTTAAGATTTACAGCTTGAATAACTTGAACAAACTAATTTCTGCAATTAATCTAAACACACCAATGTCTATTTCAATAATCAAAATGAGAACCTAACGATATCAAGTATCAATATCATAAAAGATGCATAATTTAATTCACTTTCTTAAAAAATCACACCAAATCCCATATTGATCTAAGTTCGGTCCTATTTCCCATATTCTTTCATTTTATAATCCCTATTTGGAACCACAAAATGGAATTTGTATGGATCTATAAATACATATCTACATCCTATAAATTAACTAAACATAAAATCAAATCTGAAATGTTACGTCATACGAACGATCCATTCTGAATGAACCTTGTCTTATATATGCAATTTCTTCCTCTAATTTGTGAAATAGAAGGCCTGAACCTTGATTATATAATTTTTCGAAGAATTGAAGGAGAATGAAAAGTTATAGGTTTCCAGGCTCATTTAGAATAAAAATGACTTTAGAGGCTAGCCTTGCACGTTTGTTTATAGAGATTCAAAACTGCGACATTCATGGATTGAAAATGGATTGAGTCCGTTCATACATTCGACTACTTTCAGGCCTTTTGGACGGCATTCGAGTCGACCTATGTCCATAGGCGGTTGACCTATAAGTCGACCTAACCCCGATAAGGGTCAACCCGCCTAGGTCAAAATGTATTTATAACATGTGGTCTTCTTTTGCGAATTAATTATGCTCTAAACCTTGTTTATTTTAATAATGGTATGTTTTATAATGTTAACGTTTTCCTTAAATTCCATTAATTCTTGGTTTATTTCCATTTCTGACGTATGTTAGATTTTAAAATTCGAACATACATTTATTTCTGCAATTCTCATGTATGTACATTTACAATATATGTATATATATATGTGTGTGTGTGTGTGTGTGTGTGTGCGCGCGCGTGCGCATTCACACATATTATTATTCTCCAAAACCGAACTTCAAATATCAATAACTTTTCCGTACGGACTCTGTTCGGAGCACATTATATATGTAAATCGATCAAGATATCGTCATGAAAACAATGGTATACGTCTCATGGCCAAATTCCAACAATTTAGAAATGTTTATTTCTCAATTAATATTTAATCATATTAATTATTTATTTTGAAAAAGTGCGAGGTGTTACAATCTTCCACCCTTTAAGAATTTCATCCTTGAAATTCGACAAGTGAAAAACAATGTAATCCTTCGCACTTACTTATATAATCACATCCATTTAGTATACATCCAATTTTGTAATCATCTGTGTCATTGTGCAAGGTGTATCACATTCGAATAATATGATGGTCCATGAATTTCAAAGCGGTACCTCCTATATGAATGCTTTTTTCTTTCTTTTTAGAACATGATGCAAAATCCTAATTATACAAGAAATTCTACATGAATGTTATCTTTTAAAAATAAGAAATAGGTTTTCATCTAATTTTCCTACACTTCCACTGATTTGAAGCATAGTTTAATCAATTTATGCTCCCAAATTCCTATCATTCAACTTTTAATACTCGAATTTCAGAAAAATCTAATTTTCCAAACTTGATTTTTATGTTAGAAAAAAAATAGAAAATGGAAAATTTTGCATTTTCCACTACATTTTACATACCCTTTCCCTGTACTTGGAATTTTTCTTAGTGCTCTATCGGAAAACTTATTTTTCCCAAGCATGATTTACATACTTTTTTTTAAATGCTCCAAACTTTAAAGGGACGAATTCATTTTTCTTTCCAAGTTTTCATTCCTAATTACTATAATTATCTTTATCATTTTTATTTAGGTTTGTCATTTTTTCTTGTTTCTCATTTTCTTTTATTTTCTTTCTTATTAGTTACGTCTTATTCTTATATTATTTAGCGTGATCATCACAGAAACATAGTAAAATAACTCTTACTAATAGGTACTGATTCTGCAGCAACTAATATATAACACTTATGTACGGATACATACTACTAAATGGAAACAAAGCACGAATCCTATTTTTTGATACAACCATGGAACTATGATTGGTTTTGTTTGGGAGCTTCTTACGTCATACTGGAAATCTCTTCTAAAGGTTTCCTACACTTTTATCCTCTTAAGTCCCCATCTATCATGAAGATAGCCTCATCTGCTATTGGGCCCCTCAAGCAAATAAAAGATCTAGTTGCATACCTATCTTAGTCCCTATACTAAGCCTTACCTATTCACCACCTAATCGGTAGGGTCCCGGACTACCATAACGATAATCAATGCTTACTCTATCATGTATGTTTCAACTAAATCTTTTACTTTTATGATAATCTCTTTTCTTATCTATTATAACATTTTATATTAGTCACTTTTCTTCCCTCCAATTTATACTGGTTGTGAACTCAATTCTCATATGAATTAATTGATGTTTTCTAATTAATTTGCATATTTTATTAAATCTATAGTTATGTGAAATCTCTCTCCTTCGATTATTTTCACATGAATTATATGAGTCTGAAATTACCTTTAGTCCTTCTCATATTTGAATGATAACTACTTAGAAGGCAACCTTTCTTGATTTTTTTTTCTTAACTCTCATATATGGTTTATGTCTTATGAGTGTTGAACATTTCTCACTGTTCCTTCTTAATTTCATTCTTAAAGCTTCCTACACTACAATGCAAACCTTGTAGGGGCCTAACTTAATATTCAATTTATGGTCCACTCATATACCAAGATAACCCTCCAAGACTCTACTTAGTGTCCTTCGTACACTACGTGGACCTCTTGTTACTGTCCCTTACATAGCCCAATCCAATTTTCCCCCAGTACACAAAGGTGTTAATTCCTATCTACTCCATGTTAAGAAGAAAAAAATTCTGATTTGGTGTTTCTTTTTTCTCTTTTTTATATTTTTTTATTCATTTCACTAAACCATTTTTCTCAAATTATCTTTTCAAAATACTTATTAAATTTAAAAAACTGGAGTATATAGGATCAACTACCTCTTATTCATTTCCTTGTTCTTTTATTTTTCTAGTCATCAACTATTGGCGAAGCCTTTAGCTATCTTCTAAAGGAGGACTTCTTAAAACCATAAAATGCATATAACAAAGGAAAATTGTGCATTTTCCTTTGCTTAGCCTTTTCCTCTTATGTTACAAACATTTCAGTTACCATGATCTGTTTCATTACTACAATTTTGTTATATTATAAGGATTATGCACTTTAATACATTGGAGCTACTTATTCTTTTTCTTTTTGAGAGGAACTATTAACACTAAGTTTCTATGAATCTTTTCAAAAGGAGGATTTTGCATTTTGTGTAAAGTAACTTGAAAACTTTCCTTTTCATTTCTATGTTGAAATAGATAGCACAAAATATGGTGCTTTGCTTATATTTTGTACATCATTTTCGTTCTGCATTCCTTATTACTTTAAGAAAATACATTTACGTATAACTTGACAATTTACAAAAATTCATTTTACAATTCTTCTTGTTCCAATGAATTAAAATTTGTCGTAAGCCATCCTACTTACGAAAATTTTCCTTTTCATTCCTACTAAATTTGTGCAGTCACTTAAGGTTTTATTACACTATTCTAAATCTTCTTTTCAAAAGTGCCTACTTTATTTTATCCTTCTTTCTATTTCAATGGAATAAATCATCTAGACTTACTCCCTAAGATTCTAGCACTCCTTCCACGTATTTTGTCTAGCCCCATAAATTTTTTTTTCAAAACTAGTTTGCTATGTCTTTTAAAATTTTGTTTCAAAGAAACTTCATACTTTATGATACATTGAAATCGAGGATTTTAATCTAAATTTCACAAATCTGGATATTTTCATTTTTAAAGTTTATTTATAGGGTCAGGCTCAAAGTGGGTTCTTAGACTCTTTCTCTTCCATAACCCTTTTTCCATACTAAAAACTGGTTTTCCAAATCCACTTGCTCTCTATGCAAAATACCTCCCAATCTGTCTATTTCTTTGAACTGAAATCAGTCTCTAAGGGTCATTTATGTATAATATATAAGCCTATTCTACTTCTCTTTTCTATAAAGACATTACTGCTTTTCCATAGTTTGGAGACAGCATCTGAATTACAATTACTTAACATATAGATTCTCAACTTTATACGAAGCTTGTTGTACATCCTATGCCATAATCCCTCAAAGACCTGCTTGTAACACCCCACGTCCGTTAGTGTCACTCACAAAGTGAATGCACTAAGTTCTGTGGAGCATTTTAGGGTAAAAGATGCAGATAAATTACAAGACAGACAGAAATTAAACAGCGGAAAATAAAACTTTGCTTTATTGATAAAATAGTTTGTACAATGATTTCTTTACAATATCAGAGATCATCTGTCTTACAAAATAAAGAAGCATAAAACAACATTTATATTCCCCAATTTTAGCAAGAGCCAGCCATAGCATCTGAAAAGAGAATCCAAGCAAACTTCGACAAATCTTCAAGCTGGGAAAGAGTGGCAGTCCAACTTAACCTGAGCTATACTATTCCCTCCTTTACTACCTGGGGGGGGCGGAAGAAAAGAAGACGAAAGAAAAACAGAGTCAGACATAAAGCCTGAGTAAGTTCAGTAACTTCTAGCAAGTGAACATGGAAAAACAAAACGACATGAATTAACTGAATACAAGATTACACCATGACGATAGGGTCAACAAGATTAGACTAGATAATCACAAGATATGCTAAGACAAGATAAACTGGATATGCTCTAATACTTTTGACGCTTCGCTATTTCCTTGTTATACTAGTTGCTATATCTCTGCACCGCCTATCTAGTGTCCCAACTAGTAACGATAACGTGATCCCAATCCCTGTATTTTCCATTGCCTTCCGTCATACATTCATTAGTTTATTACCTAGATCAAATCTAGGGTTTTCTATCAAGTGCTTTCTAGATTTAACTAGAGTTTCCGCTATCTGCTGAACGCTTCTCAGATTCAGGATTAATGCCACCTAGTCCAACTAGGCATTATGCTACCTGTCGAACGATGCCCCCAAGTCTAGGACACACTACCTAGAGTGGTACATGTTCCTATACTTCCCCACGCATGTATCGCGAATCGTTATCGCTTGTCTAGATGCACATGTCATGTAATGTGCGGTCCGAGTCATGTGACAGGGCAAATCAAGGAATACAGAACTCGGTCGGGAGCTTTCAGATATCTGCCGATGCAGATGCTAAGGTCTGTTTTTATTCCAGTGGCTATGGTCCCACTTGACCCCTCCCTCAACTAATGAAAGGCACACCTTGTAAAATGAGAACTATATGCCGGCCCTCGGTGCCCCTCTATCCTATGGCCATCCTCACCCATAACTAGATAGCAAGTATATGGTCTTTTGGAGTTCTCCGCCTTTCCGCTTCACGTATCTCGATTGACTCAAGATGGATGGTAGACGACGAGTTGCTATTACAGGGCTACCGTTTTCTTGTCGAATCACGCCGGTCCATCCCGGTCTTTAGGTTGCCATGTATTGCAACCAAGGAATACCCCTGGTTCTTCTACGCAGACCTTAACCTCTGTGAGCCCAGGAGGATCATCTGCAGCCTCACAAAGGGATACCAAGAGTACCCTCACGTCCCCTCGAAGCCTCGGGCTTCGTAACCCAATTCGTTGGAGCCTTCTTTCTACTCAGACGGACATTCGCTCCTTCCCGTGTTATACTAAGAATTACTACTTAGTTTTACTAACTAAGATTTACCACTTAGTTTCCAGAATCGTTGTTTTCTAAGGTTTACTACTTAGTTCCCTTTCCCGTCAATTTGGATTGGTTAAGTGTCATTAGTCAATTCAAGCCAACTTGACCCTCTTCATTCATCCTGTTATACTGGTTAAGTGTTATCGGTAATTCATGTTAGCTTAACCCCACCACAAACCAAGTTATATTGGTTAAGTATTTCTTATTACTTAACCCTACCCATTCACACTGTATTGGTTAAGTGTTCCTTTTTAACTTAACCTTGCCCGTCTGTCTTAACTAACATGTTATTAATGGTTAAGTATTATCCCTTCATGTTTTAGACTTAACCTCATTCTTTTATCACAACCCGATGGTTAAGTGTTCAGGTTTACTTAACCCTATGGTCTAGCCCAGCTAACATATCAAAATTGGCTAAGTGTATTAGATTTTACTTAACCCCAACCTCTAGTCTAGTTAACATATTAATTTGGCTAAGTGTATTAACTTTACTTAACCCCTACAAGTCTCGTTTTGCTACCTTAAGTTCGGTTAAGTGTCTATATGGACTTAGCCCTCCCATTCTAGCTTAACTGTGTTAAGTTGGTTAAGTGTTCCTATGGACTTAACCCTCCCATTCTAGCTTAACTGTGTTAAGTTGGTTAAGTGTTCCTATGGACTTAACCCTCCCATTCTAGCTTAACTGTGTTAAGTGTCAGTCTGAACCTAACCCCACCCATCAGTCTAGTTATCATGTTGAACTGGTTAAGTGTCTTAGTTAACTTAACCCTACCATTCTTGTTCTAGCTTTAACTAAATAAATTAAAGCCGCTACCACTCACATTAGACAGATATTGTTGCGATTACTGGATGTGCCGGTTGGTTCCGGGCAGGTTTACATCGCAACTCAGTCTAACCTCGGGTTAGGCATATTCGTGTTTTCTAAGTTCAAAGGGTTTCGATTAATTTTCAAATCAGGTTTTGAAAGTAACCATCCCGTCCGTCGGATCAGTTAGGGATAGCCAGGGAGAGCAGGAAACTTGTATTTTCCAAACCCAAGCCTAGATACTATCCTCTCTGTCACCCTAGAACTTTCTGGTATATGTATTATAAAAAGAGATGTCATTAATAAACCTTTCTTTTGTCTAAATTTATATTTCCTCATTCAGGCCAAATTCTATAAGTAAATTATTTCTAATTTACTTATTTCCTAATTACTCTTTTAATGTAAATTGTCTACATTCATTCTTATGGCCCATTTCCCCTTTTAAATCATATTTATGCTTTTTGGTATGTGGACTATACCAAATTAAGTGTCACTAACCATGATTTTGCTAAACCTGCCAATTACTCCCAATTATGGCCAATTTCACATTTATGCCAATATACTTACCGTGCCAAATTAGCTAATCCAATTCCGATTCCGATTCAACATTCTAATTTTAGACTTATTACTCTAGTTCACTATTCATGTAAATGCTAGATTTACACGTCAATACTAGATTCAAATTACACATCTTATAATTCATGTCAAATTTATCCAATTTTCATTTCTATGAACATGCCATAATACATGTTCCCAATTTATGCCAATTTCCAAGTTAAACTACGTTTTTAGTAAATTTCATATTTTTCCCAAACCGCATTCCCACCGTTCGTATAATCGTGACTCACTCTAGATTATAAATAAAGCTAGGTTCGTAGAAAATAGGGAATGAACCAAAGATGCTATGCAAAAGATAGACATACTAACTGGCATAAAAAGGGTTGAATAACGACGTCGGTTCAAGAATATGGGTAGACCTAACTTAATAGGTAAATTCCCAAGGTCTAAAACCAAAGAAAACCAAGAATAGACAGAATAGAGATGTCGTGTAACACCCCATCTCCGTTAAGGTCACTCACAAAGGGAATGCCTTAACTTTGGTGGAGCATTTTAGTAAACAGAACAGAAACTTATAAGACAGATAAAACAGTACTTGAAAAATTTTAACTTTATTACAGCGGAAACAGAAATTTATATGGTTACATCCTTTCAATTTCAGAATTCAAGTACAAAATATCAGTCTTGTACAAAAGCCTTCAAAATGCATAATTTAAAATCATAATCCCCATGGAACGGAAGCTATACAAAGCCAAGCCATACTTTAAGCACTTCAAGCAAAGAGAAATCCGGATCAAGCTAAAGTATTTCCCTCCTTGGATAACCTGGGGGGGAACGGAAGAAAGGAGGCGAAAACAACAAGGGTCAGACAAAAAGTCTGGCAAGTCCAGTGACTTTCAGCATATGAACAGATAATAATAATATGATATGAACGTAAAACTGGATGTGAGATAACTATAACAGGTGTAGCAGATATAACAGAAAAACAGAATGATATAAACTATTGTTTTACACTTCTCTGCACTAATACTAGTATAACAGAATTAGGTGTCACCCTAATGTCTAAATTGAAGCAGGAACGGGTACAGAATACTTTAGTAGAAACATAATGCTAATAATGGGCCTTTACTACCCGATCCGAAACAGACAGAAGAAGAAACAGATTTATCCCTATGGAAACGGAATGTGGAATTAGGTGTACACTAGTAATGGGCCTTTACCACCCGAACAGACGGTACCACACAGAAACAGACAGGTGTTACCACCCAACAGAAACAGACGGTACCAACAGAAACAGACAAAACTAAGCGTACCCTAAAACCCTACCCCAAGCGATCGGCTCCCTAATACATAAATATCCTGTGTCGGCCCCACAGTAGGGTGTATCACTCCCTAAAGTGACAACCAATTGGCACAGGCCTATTTACAGATGTCACGGCGTCTTACATCCTCAGAGGCAGACCGGGATCCATGCACGCACATGACCCGGTTGGAACGCACCATCAACACCCCTCGCCATTATCAGAATGAACCTCTTATAATTAGTTCAGCAAGCGTGCCCGGACCCTACTTACTGTTGGGTCAAAGTTTTGATACCAGAAAGGGTTACTGACTAATATGGGTCCCAAACAACAGATGACACAAGTAATTCCCCTCCTAACCTTGTGTCCCCAGACTAACAGATTTCAGATTAACTTGTTTACAAGTTCAAACATACAAAATTCAGATTTACCAATTCCCAAATTAAGTTAACAAGTTTTCAGACTAACGGATCAGATGTACAGATTTTTCGGATTTGTCTAACTTTGTATTGGGCCTACAGATTCATGGACGGGTTTTACTACATCTATTAATCCCTTTGGTTTAACCCTATTTTTCCCCAATACGTTTTAGACGTCATTCTTATCTTAGATTTGCATTAATTAATTATTAATGCACAGACCTCTCACATTAGGTCGGTAGCTTGTGGCCGCTGGATATGCCGGGCGGTTCCGGGCAGACTTCTGCCACAAGCCAGACCTAACCTCGTGTCTTACGCATGTTATGACTAACTTCTCACATTAGAACCTATTGTTTGCGGCCACTGGATGTGCCGGGCGGTTCCGGGCAGATTTACGCCGCAAACTCATTCTAACCTCGAGTTAGCCATGTTTATCTTTGCGGCCAATTAATTAATAATTTACCGTTTATGCGCACGCCCAATATATATGCCAATTCAGATTATATCAATAACAGGATGATTATATCAACATAGCAGATAACAGATTTTATATGACTTAACGGATTTAACAGATTTAGCAACTTAGCAGATTTTGGCATATAACAGGTTAGGCATTTCAACCGACAAATTTAACAGATTTGGCATTTCAATCTAATTAGCAGTCTAGGCAATATAACAAAACTAGTAGTTTAGGCAACTTGACAAATTAGCATATTTAGCAAATTTAATACTTCCAAAGGTTCTATTTACATGCCTTGCCTAATCATAAATTAGGCCTAAATCCATATGCCTACATAATTGTCATGATTCACAATATGAATATATATTCCATGTTTGCTTAAGCGCAGAATATGGACATAATTTGCCATATAACATATGTTCTAATATAGATTATACCAAATATAACCATTAATTTCAATGCATGTCATATATCCAAAAATCCCTATTTAGGTGTAATTACAATAATAGATATCCTAATTAATGTAAATCTTAAGTTTCCATATCTTCCTTCTTTTCACGTCATGAATTATTATGCAAACTATCCCCAAATAATATAAATCTTTAAACCATATCTTCTAAAAATCAGATCTTGCCTTTTTATATGCATTTTGTCCAAAGTCTCAAACCATATGTAATCTTTACAGTGGTTCCTCTTCTTCTTTTATCACAAAATATGCATAGGTCTAAAACTAGTTTATAACATATGCTATTTTTTTTCCTAATTAATTACAGGTCTAAATTACAACATAACTATGCACACAACATGCATAAATTATATGTTCATAGTCAAATTTATGCATCCAATCCCAAGTCATATGTCCAATATATTTTATGCCTCAGACCTAAAGTCATACATTCAATTTGGTTTTGTCAAATTTCTCATCATTCATCCCAAAACTTGCGTTCATACGTTCATCTCTTATGAGATTAGGCACAGGCTCGTGGTAGCCTGGCTATAGAAACAGAAAAGAAGAAAGGAATATAGAACAGTCACAGAAAACAGATCTAACAGAAGAGAATACAACCTCAAACTCAGATTTAAATGCATATCAAAATTATAATTAACGTTTATAGCGGAGAATAACTGTACTTGCCTTGATTGGATTAAAGAAAGAACTTTTAACTTGTTGTAGAATCTTTTGCAGAACTTTAACCTCTAGTTTGAATTGAGTTGCTTAGGCTGATGTTGATTATCTTCTAGTTTTAATTCCAGCAGAGCAGAGACGCCATTTTTATTTTTTTATTAGAAGAAGAGAGCAATGGAGGCTAGAGAATTGTGCAAGAAACCTAGGTAGAGTCTAGGGTCCTTTTTATAGAGGTTAGGAACTGATTAGGACCATTGATGTTGCTTGGATTGATCGTAGCCATTCATTCTAAAGAGAGACCAATTAGAGCCTGCCACCTAGCCCTAATGACAAAGCAGACCACAGAAAATCGGCCAAACACAGACCTGGCCAGCCAGGTTGGGCTGGGTTCGACCTGGCTCTCGACCAGGTCGATACCCCTGTCGACAGGGCTGTCGACAGCCCTGTCGACATGGCTAGCCCAGGTCGACAGCCCAGTCGACCTGGGTGCGTCAGGCGGGACTTTTTCCGCCCTGGCCCATTGGGCCCCACTTCGGAATATTTAATTGTTTTATTCTGTTTGAATTTTAAATTTAATTTAAAAACTTCCGAAGGCCATATCTTCTTCATACGGACTCCGTTTTTCGAAAACTCGGACTCTATTTTGCGTATTTTTCCGAGACGAACGCAATGGCGTATCCCGTTTCCCTTAGTTCCTTGATTTCAAATTAATTATACTTTAATTTATGACTTTCACGGTTATAGAATATACGGGGTGTTACATTCTCCCCCACTTAAAAGGATTTCGTCCCCGAAATCTTCAAGTTAAGAAGAATGTGTCCTACCATCCAATCATCCATCTACTCAATCATCAACCATAGGCATCCATTGTCCTTATAGACTTCTAATGCTTTCATGTTTAAATGCACAGTGTGTGTTCATGTCCGTATCTAATGCAAAATCAGGCGGCCCACTGATTCAGTCGACCTCCTTAATGCAAATCATGTTAGTGCCATGAGTCCAATATGTATGCAAATTTTCCTACTTGAGACATATCATTTCTATATGAGTGCACAACTGCTCATTCATATGCAACATCCATATGCTGATTCGACCATTTTGCATCCATAAAAATTTTAAAATGCTCACACATCCATATGCAGTATGAGAGTGCTTTCGAGCCGATCTAGTGCCTAGTGTGTGTATATGCATCCACGAGCCACCACTAGCAACCACTTGCATCCACTTGCAACCATCAAACATAACATGTCTCAAACACATGTTTACACCCATTAGTTTCTACCTAAAGTTCAAATATTCGATCGATAGGATATAGTCGAATGATGGAAGCGAGTACAGATAGAACGAAAATTTGGTTCCCATTAGACATGGGTCCTAAGTATCGGCCCCAAAGACCGGAACCAACATCAAATTGATACCCCATGAAAACTCAGAATGTATGCGTCATACTTGACGCCTAACACAGATATCCCTCAGACCCCAGTCCCAAACAGATGATCCATAACCCTTATGGGTCTGAGTCTACAGCGGAATTCAGAAATAATACTAGTATTAAAGTGCAGAGTATTGATTATAAAATCAAAATACCAGAATCAGAAAAAGTCTTGACTTCATAATCAGATAAATAAATTAAACCTACTATAGAAAATTTCCTATTTCTATCCTAGCCACTAGCCTCAAGAGTGTTCGCCTGCCCTCCTTGTCCTCGTCTCTTCGGGCAGTCTCTAGTGAAGTGTCCCATCTCCCCACAGTTGAAGCAAGCGCCCTTCCTTTTTCTGCAATCCTTGTTCAGATGAGTTGAGCTCCCACATGTAAAGCACTTTTTCCCCTTCTTATCTTCAGACTTCTCATCCTTCTTTTGTGTTTCCTTTTTGGGCCCCGCTTTCTTATTCTGTGGTTCTTCCTTCTTTGTCTCTTTCGGGCCCTTGTCTTCCTCGTGCAGTAGTGCCATATCCACCAATTTCTCGTAAGTTGCTCCCATGGGTACATGGGTCATGGCTAGGCTGTGCAGTGGCTCATTCAATCCTTTAACAAAGCGGAGAGCCTTTTTATGCTGAGTGTTGACTAAATCCAATCCGAATCTTGCTAGTTGGTTGAACTGGTTGACGTATTCCTTGACCGTCATACTTCCTTGCTTAAGAGACAAGAACTTTTCCAATTGTAAACTTCGTTCAGCTTGCGAGAGGAATTTTGTCTCAAACCTTGTTCTGAAATCCATCCATGTCTCCACCGACCTCTCGGCGTTAGTGACTTCCCACCAGTAGGAAGCTTCGTCTTTGAGCAGCCATACTGCCAACTGTACCTTCTGCCTATCGTCCACCTCGAAGATAACGAAAAATCCTCAGTTTCTTTGAGCCAATTCCTTGCTTCTACGAATGATTCAGTTCCTTTGAAATCCTTCCCACCCATGGCCCTAAAATCTCTACAGATTTTTGAGAAAGCAATAGCACGAGGAGGGGGTGGAGGAGGGGGATCATTTGCTGGACCTGCAGCGGCGGTCCTAGCCTCAAGATATTGACGAAACCAACCGGGTACATGAACACCCTCTGGTATCTCAGATGCTTCAGACATGCTGGAACGAAAAAGGAAAGGTTCAATACAAAAAGGACTGAAAGAAAGATATATGGCTCTTGGGGATCATATTTTTCAAAATAAGCTTTATTTTTGAAAATACTTTCTTTCCAAAACCTTTTTGAAAATAGTTTTCAAAAACTTTACCCAATCTGGTAACCTTCAGCTCTGATACCAAGTGTAACACCCCATCTCCGTTAAGGTCACTCACAAAGGGAATGCCTTAACTTTGGTGGAGCATTTTAGTAAACAGAACAGAAACTTATAAGACAGATAAAACAGTACTTGAAAAATTTTAACTTTATTACAGCGGAAACAGAAATTTATATGGTTACATCCTTTCAATTTCAGAATTCAAGTACAAAATATCAGTCTTGTACAAAAGCCTTCAAAATGCATAATTTAAAATCATAATCCCCATGGAACGGAAGTTATACAAAGCCAAGCCATACTTTAAGCACTTCAAGCAAAGAGAAATCCGGATCAAGCTAAAGTATTTCCCTCCTTGGATAACCTGGGGGGGAACGGAAGAAAGGAGGCGAAAACAACAAGGGTCAGACAAAAAGTCTGGCAAGTCCAGTGACTTTCAGCATATGAACAGATAATAATAATATGATATGAACGTAAAACTGGATGTGAGATAACTATAACAGGTGTAGCAGATATAACAGAAAAACAGAATGATATAAACTATTGTTTTACACTTCTCTGCACTAATACTAGTATAACAGAATTAGGTGTCACCCTAATGTCTAAATTGAAGCAGGAACGGGTACAGAATACTTTAACAGAAACAGAATGCTAATAATGGGCCTTTACTACCCGATCCGAAACAGACAGAAGAAGAAACAGATTTATCCCTATGGAAACGGAATGTGGAATTAGGTGTACACTAGTAATGGGCCTTTACCACCCGAACAGACGGTACCACACAGAAACAGACAGGTGTTACCACCCAACAGAAACAGACGGTACCAACAGAAACAGACAAAACTAAGCGTACCCTAAAACCCTACCCCAAGCGATCGGCTCCCTAATACATAAATATCCTGTGTCGGCCCCACAGTAGGGTGTATCACTCCCTAAAGTGACAACCAATTGGCACAGGCCTATTTACAGATGTCACGGCGTCTTACATCCTCAGAGGCAGACCGGGATCCATGCACGCACATGACCCGGTTGGAACGCACCATCAACACCCCTCGCCATTATCAGAATGAACCTCTTATAATTAGTTCAGCAAGCGTGCCCGGACCCTACTTACTGTTGGGTCAAAGTTTTGATACCAGAAAGGGTTACTGACTAATATGGGTCCCAAACAACAGATGACACAAGTAATTCCCCTCCTAACCTTGTGTCCCCAGACTAACAGATTTCAGATTAACTTGTTTACAAGTTCAAACATACAAAATTCAGATTTACCAATTCCCAAATTAAGTTAACAAGTTTTCAGACTAACGGATCAGATGTACAGATTTTTCGGATTTGTCTAACTTTGTATTGGGCCTACAGATTCATGGACGGGTTTTACTACATCTATTAATCCCTTTGGTTTAACCCTATTTTTCCCCAATACGTTTTAGACGTCATTCTTATCTTAGATTTGCATTAATTAATTATTAATGCACAGACCTCTCACATTAGGTCGGTAGCTTGTGGCCGCTGGATATGCCGGGCGGTTCCGGGCAGACTTCTGCCACAAGCCAGACCTAACCTCGTGTCTTACGCATGTTATGACTAACTTCTCACATTAGAACCTATTGTTTGCGGCCACTGGATGTGCCGGGCGGTTCCGGGCAGATTTACGCCGCAAACTCATTCTAACCTCGAGTTAGCCATGTTTATCTTTGCGGCCAATTAATTAATAATTTACCGTTTATGCGCACGCCCAATATATATGCCAATTCAGATTATATCAATAACAGGATGATTATATCAACAAAGCAGATAACAGATTTTATATGACTTAACGGATTTAACAGATTTAGCAACTTAGCAGATTTTGGCATATAACAGGTTAGGCATTTCAACCGACAAATTTAACAGATTTGGCATTTCAATCTAATTAGCAGTCTAGGCAATATAACAAAACTAGTAGTTTAGGCAACTTGACAAATTAGCATATTTAGCAAATTTAATACTTCCAAAGGTTCTATTTACATGCCTTGCCTAATCATAAATTAGGCCTAAATCCATATGCCTACATAATTGTCATGATTCACAATATGAATATATATTCCATGTTTGCTTAAGCGCAGAATATGGACATAATTTGCCATATAACATATGTTCTAATATAGATTATACCAAATATAACCATTAATTTCAATGCATGTCATATATCCAAAAATCCCTATTTAGGTGTAATTACAATAATAGATATCCTAATTAATGTAAATCTTAAGTTTCCATATCTTCCTTCTTTTCATGTCATGAATTATTATGCAAACTATCCCCAAATAATATAAATCTTTAAACCATATCTTCTAAAAATCAGATCTTGCCTTTCTATATGCATTTTGTCCAAAGTCTCAAACCATATATAATCTTTACAGTGGTTCCTCTTCTTCTTTTATCACAAAATATGCATAGGTCTAAAACTAGTTTATAACATATGCTATTTTTTTTCCTAATTAATTACAGGTCTAAATTACAACATAACTATGCATACAACATGCATAAATTATATGTTCATAGTCAAATTTATGCATCCAATCCCAAGTCATATGTCCAATATATTTTATGCCTCAGACCTAAAGTCATACATTCAATTTGGTTTTGTCAAATTTCTCATCATTCATCCCAAAACTTGCGTTCATACGTTCATCTCTTATGAGATTAGGCACAGGCTCGTGGTAGCCTGGCTATAGAAACAGAAAAGAAGAAAGGAATATAGAACAGTCACAGAAAACAGATCTAACAGAAGAGAATACAACCTCAAACTCAGATTTAAATGCATATCAAAATTATAATTAACGTTTATAGCGGAGAATAACTGTACTTGCCTTGATTGGATTAAAGAAAGAACTTTTAACTTGTTGTAGAATCTTTTGCAGAACTTTAACCTCTAGTTTGAATTGAGTTGCTTAGGCTGATGTTGATTATCTTCTAGTTTTAATTCCAGCAGAGCAGAGACGCCATTTTTATTTTTTAATTAGAAGAAGAGAGCAATGGAGGCTAGAGAATTGTGCAAGAAACCTAGGTAGAGTCTAGGGTCCTTTTTATAGAGGTTAGGAACTGATTAGGACCAATGATGTTGCTTGGATTGATCGTAGCCATTCATTCTAAAGAGAGACCAATTAGAGCCTGCCACCTAGCCCTAATGACAAAGCAGACCACAGAAAATCGGCCAAACACAGACCTGGCCAGCCAGGTTGGGCTGGGTTCGACCTGGCTCTCGACCAGGTCGATACCCCTGTCGACAGGGCTGTCGACAGCCCTGTCGACATGGCTAGCCCAGGTCGACAGCCCAGTCGACCTGGGTGCGTCAGGCGGGACTTTTTCCGCCCTGGCCCATTGGGCCCCACTTCGGAATATTTAATTGTTTTATTCTGTTTGAATTTTAAATTTAATTTAAAAACTTCCGAAGGCCATATCTTCTTCATACGGACTCCGTTTTTCGAAAACTCGGACTCTATTTTGCGTATTTTTCCGAGACGAACGCAATGGCGTATCCCGTTTCCCTTAGTTCCTTGATTTCAAATTAATTATACTTTAATTTATGACTTTCACGGTTATAGAATATACGGGGTGTTACATGTCGGCTCAAGAACATGGGTAGACCTAACTTAATAGGTAAATTCCCAAGGTCTAAAACCAAGAATAGATAGATGATCGGGTTTAGACCCAATTTCATAGTCACAAAACTTAAGCAACACTTCCCTAGTCATGAATCACAGGTGTTTAATCACAGATGTCCTTGTTATGTCATAGGCAATCGTTTATATTTCCTAATCAAAGGCATAGGCTTAGTCAAAGAAATAATCCTCATAGTCACAGTCACAGTCATAGGCAATGTTCATAGTCATAGGTAAATGTTCATAGTCATAGGCATATGGTTTTAAGGTCCATAGTTTCATAGTCACGGTCAGGTTCAAGAGTATAGGCACTGATTCGAATATAGAGAGAGAGATTTGGCATATTCTTTTATTCCTTTAATTTCATGTCACGAACAGAGAAAAACGTTCAAATCTAAAAATAACTGACTTACAGAGATTAGAATAGAATAGAAAGGAGGCGTTGCTATGATTCGTAGAAAAACAGTCGTTGAAGTTGTTTGAACCTCCTCTTGAATCCTAGCTTGACTTGAACCTCTTCTTGAAAATCTTTTAGCAGCATTTCCTCGTCTTGATTTATTTTATATATATTATTTTACTCACTTATTTCCTCGTCTTGATTTATTTTTTTCTATCCTAGCATAAGGATAGAAAAGAATTGTGAATAGAGAAGAAGACCAGGGCTGTTTATATAGTGTTAGGTGGACGAACCTGGTCAGAAAACGTGTCCAAATACATCAGAATGAACCAGGTGCAGAAAGCTGAAAAAACGGGGGGGGGGGGGGGGGGTCGACCCCAGGTCGACTACCCAGTCGACCTGGGTGTCTTGGGCGGGAAAATTCCCGCCCTGCCCAATCTGGGTCTGTTTTTGAATTTCGAACTCGACCAGTTTTGAAATCTGAACTTCGCTGAATCTTCCGGAGGCCATATCTTCCTCATACGGACTCCGATTTACGCAAACTCGGACTCGTTTTCATGCAGAATTCCGAGACGAATGCAATGGCGCAGCCCGTTTCACTTGATTCTGATTTTAAATTCCAATTCTGCCTTGATTTGTAAATCTTACCGTTACAGAATTACGGGGTGTTACATTCTCCCCCACTTAAAAGGATTTCGTCCCCGAAATCTTCAAGTTAGGAAGAATGTGTCCTACCATCCAATCACCCATCTACTCAACCATTCACTCACAGGCATCCATTGTCCTTAAAAGATTTCTAATGCTTTCATGTTCATATGCATAGTGTGTGTATATGTCTTTATCTACTGTAAAATCAGGCGGTCTACTGATTCAGTCGACCTCCTTAATGCGAGTCATATCAGTGCTATGCGTCCAACCATGTATGCAAGCATCCCTAGTTATGTAAATACTATATGTGTGCACGACCATTCATCCATATGCAACACTCATATGATAACATATCAAGTTCAATTTACAAACAAATACATATCTGTAAATGCAATATGAAAGCGTCTAAACTGATCTAGTGCCTAATACGTATGCATATGCATTCACAAGCAACCATTAGCAACCATCAACCATAACATGTTTCAAATACATGTTTTCATCCATTGGCTTCTACCTAAGGATCGAAGATACGACCTAGGTGATATACTTTGGAAAGAGAGAAACAGTTATGCGTAAAGCTCCTAAAACAAAGAAATCAAGGGTGCACCCTCAAGGAAAAGGGTATGATGCTAGTATCTAGCCTTCTTGAGCTTTACTCCACTGTATCTTAACTAATTTAACTTCAAGATTGTGAAGTTCCGGATCTCCATTTCCAAAATAAACAGATGTCAATCACGGTACCAAGTGTATGTACTAAGATGGTTAGAGGTCTCCCTCTTATCCGCCATGCCATAACTATAAGAGTCGAAAGGTCACAACGTGCTCTTTGGAGTGCCTGCCACAACTATTCATCTCTCACGCAAACCATCCAAACCGAACTCGACATTTCTCAAGTACAAGCCCCAAAGGCCTAAACCAATATCAGACAAGCACCCAAGGAATATCTCCCCCGAATTTAGACGATCTACGTGAGATGATATAAGCAAACTCGATAGCTATTCCCAAATCCCTACTAACCAAAAAAATAAACTGGTCGGACCACCAATTGGATTTGAGACTCTAGTGGGATCTTTCTACTATACAAGTACTATGGTGCAGAGACTCGACTATGGAAGTGGATATGAACAAATGCGAAGCGCTAAAACCTAAGGAAATAGTACGAACAAAAAACTAGACTCTTCCAACCGGACTACCTTTCTCCTAGGTACGCTTGGTGGCGAAAGCATGTACTTGTTCTTCTGAAAATCTCGTCCTCGTTCTTGCCCTTGTCCTTAAGTATATGCCCTATCATACCCTAGTAAAGATACTTCCTCTTATCTTAGGTTTTATAATTTCTTCCTCCTTCGTGTGCTAAGTCTACATCCATGAATTCCTCATACTAGGGTTATGCTCCTTAGCCAAAACTCGTCGTCCTCTTCCGTATGTTGACAAATATCTCGAAAACTGCTTCCAGCGTACGGAAAACCCGATAAGCTTGAAGGAAAACTGGCCGTAGGTGAGACAACTACGACTATGGATGGAAGCCGGGGCACTACTTCGCCCATCGATAAGGTTACCTCCCAGAAAGCCAGGAGCCCCAGAGACTCAAGAAAGAAGGAGACAAGAATTCAAATAGAGGAAGAGAAGATAGCGCGTATGGCTTTGGGGAATATGCCTTTAAAACAAATCTTTTCTTTTGAAAATGCTTCTTTTAAAACCGTTTTGAAAATAATTTTTCAAATCCTTTATCTGATCCGGTAACCTTCAGCTCTGATACCACGTGTAACACCCCACGTCCGTTAGTGTCACTCACAAAGGGAATGCACTAAGTTCTGGGGAGCATTTTAGGGTAAAAGATGCAGATAAATTACAAGACAGACAGAAATTAAACAGCGGAAAATAAAACTTTGCTTTATTGATAAAATAGTTTGTACAATGATTTCTTTACAATATCAGAGTATCATCTGTCTTACAAAATAAAGAAGCATAAAACAACATTTATATTCCCCAATTTTAGCAAGAGCCAGCCATAGCATCTGAAAAGGGAATCCAAGCAAACTTCGACAAATCTTCAAGCTGGGAAAGAGTGGCAGTCCAACTTAACCTGAGCTATACTATTCCCTCCTTCACTGCCTGGGGGGGGAACGGAAGAAAAGAAGAAGAAAGAAAAACAGAGTCAGACATAAAGCCTGAGTAAGTTCGGTAACTTCTAGCATGTGAACATGAAAAAACAAAACGACATGAATTAACTAAATACAAGATTACACCATGACGATAAGGTCAACAAGATTAGACTAGATAATCACAAGATATGCTAAGACAAGATAAACTAGATATGCTCTAATACTTTCGCCGCTTCGCTATTTCCTTGTTATACTGGTTGCTATATCTCTGCACCGCCTATCTAGTGTCCCAACTAGTAACGATAATGTGATCCCAATCCCTGTATTTTCCATTGCCTTCCGACATACATTCATTAGTTTATTACCTAGATCAAATCTAGGGTTTTCTATCAAGTTCTTTCTAGATTTAACTGGAGTTTACGCTATCTGCTGAACGCTTCTCGGATTCAGGATTTATGCCACCTAGTCCAACTAGGGATTATGCTACCTGTCGAACGATGCCCCCAAGTCTAGGACACACTACCTAGAGTGGTACATGTTCCTATACTTCCCCACGCATGTATCGCGAATCGTTATCGCTTGTCTAGATGCACATGTCCTGTAATGTGCGGTCTGAGTCCTGTGACAGGGCAAATCAAGGAATACAGAACTCGGTCGGGAGCTTTCAGATATCTGCCGATGCAGATGCTAAGGTCTGTTTTTATTCAAGTGGCTATGGTCCCACTTGACCCCTCCCTCAACTAATGAAAGGCACACCTTGTAAAATGAGAACTATACGCCGGCCCCCGGCGCCCCTCTATCCTATGGCCATCCTCACCCATAACTAGATAGCAAGTATATGGTCTTTTGGAGTTCTCCGCCTTTCTGCTTCACGTATCTCGATTGACTCAAGATGGATGGTAGACGACGAGTTTCTATCACAGGGCTACCGTTTTCTCGCCGAATCACGCCGGTCCATCCTGGTCTTTAGGTTGCCATGTATTGCAACCAAGGCATACCCCTGGTTCTTCTACGCATACCTTAACCTCTGTGAGCCCAGGAGGATCATCTGCAGCCTCACAGAGGGATACCAAGAGTACCCTCACGTCCCCTCGAAGCCTCGGGCTTCGTAACCCAATTCGTTGGAGCCTTCTTTCTACTCAGACGGACATTCGCTCCTTCCCGTGTTATACTAAGAATTACTACTTAGTTTTACTAACTAAGATTTACCACTTAGTTTCCAGAATCGTTGTTTTCTAAGGTTTACTACTTAGTTCCCTTTCCCGTCAATTTGGATTGGTTAAGTGTCATTAGTCAATTCAAGCCAACTTAACCCTCTTCATTCATCCTGTTATACTGGTTAAGTGTTATCGGTAATTCATGTTGACTTAACCCCACCACAAACCAAGTGATATTGGTTAAGTATTTCTTATTACTTAACCCTACCCATTCACCCTGTATTGGTTGTGTTCCTTTTTAACTTAACCTTGCCCGTCTGTCTTAACTAACATGTTATTAATGGTTAAGTATTATCCCTTCATGTTTTAGACTTAACCTCATTCTTTTATCACAACCCGATGGTTAAGTGTTCAGGTTTACTTAACCCTATGGTCTAGCCCAGCTAACATATCAAAATTGGCTAAGTGTATTAGATTTTACTTAACCCCAACCTCTAGTCTAGTTAACATATTAATTTGGCTAAGTGTATTAACTTTACTTAACCCCTACAAGTCTCGTTTTGCTACCTTAAGTTTGGTTAAGTGTCTCTATGGACTTAGCCCTCCCATTCTAGCTTAACTGTGTTAAGTTGGTTAAGTGTTCCTATGGACTTAACCCTCCCATTCTAGCTTAACTGTGTTAAGTTGGTTAAGTGTTCCTATGGACTTAACCCTCCCATTCTAGCTTAACTGTGTTAAGTGTCAGTCTGAACCTAACCCCACCCATCAGTCTAGTTATCATGTTGAACTGGTTAAGTGTCTTAGTTAACTTAACCCTACCATTCTTGTTCTAGCTTGGACTAAATAAATTAAAGCCGCTACCACTCACATTAGACAGATATTGTTGCGATTACTGGATGTGCCGGTTGGTTCCGGGCAGGTTTACATCGCAACTCAGTCTAACCTCGGGTTAGGCATATTCGTGTTTTCTAAGTTCAAAGGGTTTCGATTAATTTTCAAATCAGGTTTTGAAAGTAACCATCCCGTCCGTCGGATCAGTTAGGGATAGCCAGGGAGAGCAGGAAACTTGTATTTTCCAAACCCAAGCCTAGATACTATCCTCTCTGTCACCCTAGAACTTTCTGGTATATGTATTATAAAAAGAGATGTCATTAATAAACCTTTCTTTTGTCTAAATTTATATTTCCTCATTCAGGCCAAATTCTATAAGTAAATTATTTCTAATTTACTTATTTCCTAATTACTCTTTTAATGTAAATTGTCTACATTCATTCTTATGGCCTATTTCCCCTTCTAAATCATATTTATGCTTTTTGGTATGTGGACTATACCAAATTAAGTGTCACTAACCATGATTTTGCTAAACCTGCCAATTACTCCCAATTATGGCCAATTTCACATTTATGCCAATATACTTACCGTGCCAAATTAGCTAATCCAATTCCGATTCAACATTCTAATTTTAGACTTATTACTCTAGTTCACTAGTCATGTAAATGCTAGATTTACACGTCAATACTAGATTCAAATTACACATCTTATAATTCATGTCAAATTTATCCAATTTGCATTTCTATGAACATGCCATAATACATGTTCCCAATTTATGCTAATTTCCAAGTTAAACTACGTTTTTAGTAAATTTCATATTTTTCCCAAACCGCATTCCCACCGTTCGTATAATCGTGACTCAGTCTAGATTATAAATAAAGCTAGGTTCGTAGAAAATAGGGAATGAACCAAAGATGCTATGCAAAAGATAGACATACTAACTGGCATAAAAAGGGTTGAATAACGACGTCGGTTCAAGAACATGGGTAGACCTAACTTAATAGGTAAATTCCCAAGGTCTAAAACCAAAGAAAACCAAGAATAGACAGAATAGAGATGTCGGCTCAAGAACATGGGTAGACCTAACTTAATAGGTAAATTCCCAAGGTCTAAAACCAAGAATAGACAGAATAGATGATCGGGTTTAGACCCAATTTCATAGTCACAAAACTTAAGCAACACTTCCCTAGTCATGAATCACAGGTGTTTAATCACAGATGTCCTTTTTATGTCATAGGCAATCGTTTATATTTCCTAATCAAAGGCATAGGCTTAGTCAAGGAAATAATCCTCATAGTCACAGTCACAGTCATAGGCAATGTTCATAGTCATAGGCAAATGTTCATAGTCATAGGCATATGGTTTTAAGGTCCATAGTTTCATAGTCACAGTCTTATTTGTCCTCGAATCATAACAGTTCTTAATTAGGTTCAAGAGTATTGGCACTGATTCGAATAGAGAAAAAGAGATTTGGCATATTCTTTTATTCCTTTAATTTCATGTCACGAACAGAGAAAAACGTTCAAATCTAAAAATAACTGACTTACAGAGATTAGATTAGAATAGAAAGGAGGCGTTGCTATGATTCGTAGAAAAACAGTCGTTGAAGTTGTTTGAACCTCCTCTTGAATCCTAGCTTGACTTGAACCTCTTCTTGAAAATCTTTTAGCAGCATTTCCTCGTCTTGATTTATTTTATATATATTATTTTACTCACTTATTTATTTATTTCTCAGAGGCAGCATAAGGATAGAAAAGAATTGTGAATAGAGAAGAAGACCAGGGCTATTTATATAGTGTTAGGTGGACGAACCTGGTCAGAAAACGTGTCCAAATACATCAGAACGAACCAGGTGCAGAAAGATGGAAAAATGGGGGGGGGGGGGGGGGTAGACCCCCAGGTCGACTACCCAGTTGACCTGGGTGCCTTGGGCGGGAAAATTCCCGCCCTGTCCAATCTGGGTCTGTTTTTGAATTTCGAACTCGACCAATTTTGAAATCTGAACTTCGCTGAATCTTCCGGAGGCTATATCTTCCTCATACGGACTCCGATTTACGCAAAATCGGACTCGTTTTCATGCAGAATTCCGAGACGAACGCAATGGCGTAGCCCGTTTCCCTTGATTCTGATTTTAAATTCCAATTCTTCCTTGATTTGTGAATCTTACCGTTACAGAATTATGGGGTGTTACACTGCTACTCTGGGATTTTCTTAATCCCAATCTTGATGTACAAACTATTCTAAACCACTATCCATATGTTATTCTTTTAAAAGTGGGTTTCTTAGGATCTAGGTATATGTATAATATATTTATCTTTTGAAAATACAAAAAGGTTCACTCACTATCTACTTAGGACCTACTAAACCTAGGATCTGGTACCAAATGTAACAACCCAAACCCCATGGAGCTCAGATTTTTTGCAAAAATCCAAGTCGAATGAAGTTCGAGTTAGATGTTTAGTATCATGCAAATAGGTAAAGACAAATATATTGTAGCATAAGCAAATAACTCACAACCGAAAGATTTAAAATACAATAGTAAATAAATACTCACCAAAGAAATGACACTTTTAGGTCGAGTGTCTCTATGTTGAATAATCTTTGCCTTCTATCTAACCTGCGAGTTGTTATTATGAAGGGGTCAGAACTAATGTTTTGATAACCGGCAAACCATATACTTTTAAGCATAATGTTATATGTACCGTTCTATTACCATCTTTGTTATATTCAATTGATTTAGGTTACAATACTCTTCTCATTGTGCATAAGTCTTACCCATCCACTCCCCAATAGATCTAACCTATTAAAAATATATGCATATATGTAGTTATATGCTCTTGGACCATCTCAGTCTTTGGTACTACCCTAATTACCTTTTGTGTCCTTCTCGCTAAGATTCCAACTTCTTGCCATGAGAGAGATAAAACTACATCTGTAAAGGACCACAAATAATAGATATAATACAAATGTTTCTTCATCCAATACAAAAACATGAGAACTACATCTGCAATGGACTGCTCCTTTATGCCAGCATTGCATATATTCACAATAAACTGCCTTACCATGCCTATAGTGCAGACCTGCACATAATTGTTCTGTCTATAATTCTGAGTCCACTCATAGGTGGTGCAAATGCCCACTCTATACAGAATTCAGTTGGGTATATACTGTAGTTATGATATATCCCTTTCTCAACGTAGCTATGGTCCGACACAACCAACCCTCAACTAGTTGAAGACGTTTCTCATGGGTTAATGGCTTTACCTTAAAAAAAGACTAAAACAATCATATGGCGTTGCCACCCCAGTCTAGTGTCTTGATAGTGAAAGATCACTGGCCTATAGAGGTTTAACCCAAGCCCTTCTCCTTGCTCGTTATTGACTAATAATGACCGGTACCCTTGCGGCTACTATCCTTTTGAGTTCCCCTTTAGACCTATATTAAGCCAGGTATCAGACGAATACCCAAATTACCCATTTCCTTTAGAATACCTGATGTGGTATAAGTATATCCTCTTGATGAACTCTACAGACCCTGCCTCCAATGGATCACCTCATTATACATGCATTGGAGGGACATCTTATAATGACCACCACGTCTTGTTAAAGTCACTTATCTACCCATGTTAATGAAGTTATGATTCGTCATTGGTACAAACTTCCACTACTAAAGAATCTATAATGGACCCCATGATTGCCTACATCCCGATTTCCTTTAGACTTCTCTAAACGCGTCTTATTAGGTTATCACTGTGACATCACCCTTTTATTAGATCCTATGTCTAATCTTTTTTCATATGTGTTTAGCTTATCTTTCCTTTTCTCTCTTCCCTACTTTGTTCTTTTATTATGGTATTTAATTTCTCTTTTAAGCTCTTTTTCGTAAGGAAACTATACCTACCTATCAAGAACTGCTTATCATAATAATTAAACTTCTCTTCTTTATTTGTTTACATGTCTTAAACATATATATTACTTCTTTCCTCTTTTATCTATCATTACATCTTTTACCATTCATGTTTTCTCTTTTTATGTTCATCTTAATTGTTATGTTTTTACCCCTCTTACTACTATTTTAAGTCTTGATTTCATGGACTTTGTTATATTCTAGTGGATTGGTTATTGAGGCTTTACTAAAAAAACTATTTCCATATTTACTGCAGAATAATTTTGTAGCACTATGATCCGTAATTACAAGTCATCTTTTATTTTCTTTTCCTTTTTTGCTAAGTAGAACAAAATACGATGACACCTCCATTTTTTACTCACTTCCTTTTTTACCTTTATCCTTGTAATTACATGCACAACTTCTTTCTAAAATTTGTAATATGAAAATCAATTCTTTTCCTACCTACCAGAATATTACTGACTTCCCAAACAAGGTTATATTAAATTTCCTTTTTTATTTCACTTTCGCGTATTCGACACCATTACTGTGAATTTCTCATATTTACGCTTACACCTTTTTTCCTTCACCCTTAAGCCCAAACTTACTTATATGTTCAGATTCATTCACATTGGAATAACTCTTACATTTAAGTCCAACACCTTTAAGATTTACTGTTTTAGACGAATAACTTGAATAAACTAATTTCTGTAATTAGTTTAAACACAACGTCTATTTAAATAATCAAAAAGGGAATCTAACAATATCATATATCATTATAATAGAAGATAAAAATTAAATCAGCTCACATGTAAAAGCACTTCAAAATTTAGATCTGATCCAAATCCAGGCCTATTATCCACAATCTTGCTCTCTGGTCCCAACTCTTTAGTCAAGGAAAAACACGAGTATTGACTTCCTTTCTTCGGCCTTAACTCTTCGGCACAAGCTAATCTTGCCGCTTTCCGAAAAAGAAGCTCACACTACGCAGTTATTACTCTTTGATTGGGGTTAGGACAACCACAATCTTCTTAGTTCATAACAATAACGTGATTAATCATTTGAAGTCCATTATTGTAACGACCCACCATTTTGACCGCGCCGAATCGACAAAACATGTCAACTCGAAACATCCAAAACAACAGATTGTTAGTAACTTTTGAGATAAATAGAACAAATCACAGATCACAAACACAGATACAAAGCAATATGATATCTCGCAGCGGAAAAATTTAAAATACAATAGTACTTCATGAAGCTACTAAATAAATTTTACATCAGAGTTTACATAAATAATACAGCGAAAGTCTAATACAATAAATAATTGATAACTGTCCGAAACAAAACAATGATAATAGCTGACACCGGAACAATTGATCAAAGAGTAGATACAGGTGAGCAAACCCAACATAAGCTCCAACTCCAAGGATAAATCTCGAAACTAAAATACTCGATCTGACCCGAGCAATAATGCAAAACAAAACAACTCGGATCAGGACTAACATTCTCATGGAAGTAAATCAATTCAAATGCATTGTTCGATGAAATGCAATCAGTAACTTAAAGGATGTTTGGGATCACCATCCTCTAAGGATCCGTCAAACTAATACTATATAGTATAATGCGCTATATACAATAGCGTCTATCAGTAAAGTAAAATATCAAAATAGCGTAAGCGGGATTACCATGATTACCCTTACACCGTTTATATATTCCCATAGTATATACAGTACCGTAATTCCTTCGTAAACTGGATGTTGATCAGAGGGCACTCCATATAAAACAGTACAAAACAAAGTCGTTGTGGGCTCGTATAAGACATGTGACAAGGCACGCAAGGAATGCCGGGGTGGATTCACCGTTTACAGAGCCGGACTGGTGGTAACGCATAATAGCTACTACCGCCCACCTCGATACACACTCCCAAAATCAAAAGGGCCCAATCGAATCTCAACAGTAATAGAATAATATCGAAGAAGTGTGCTCGATAAGAGGTATGACCTCACTTGGTCCGTGCATAGCTCCTGTTTTAGCCACATCAAGCTGACTCAAGGTAGTCAGGGTCTTGTAATTAATATGAAATAAAATAAAATGGAGTCGTTCGCCAAATCATCCCCTTCATTCTGGAACTCCACCGCGTATACAGTTGTTAAAGTGGTTTTCGGTATTGGCAGAGAGTATGACAATAGCCGATCCCGGTCTCTTTAACAACCAAACCTTTACATTTTTCACACCATGGCCATTATTTTATAAATCCCTTTATAAAATCATTTATATGAAATCTCATATTCGAAATCAAAATTTAATATCTAACTTTGATGATATTAAAATTTTGAAAATAACTAACTTAAATCGCTTGACTCAAATCGATTTGGAAAACAATATCGTAAAGATCACAAATATAGTATAAAATAATACTATAACATATAACTTCGATTATAATTTCAGAAAGTATTTGCATAACGAATCTCAAATTCAAAAAATCGATTTATATTTGAGTTATACCTCAAATATCAAAATATTACTTTGATAATATTTTCGGTTTGGTTTATATTCATCAAAACTCAAGTTCGAACCATTCAATTGTTTCAAGTTTACTATTATAAGATATCGTTTTAAATCGGTTTATCAAGTCCAATATTTCGGTTCAAATTCAATACACACACTTTAAATCAAAATCTCATATTTCTCTTATAATTCAAAACAAATCGTGTCATACTTTATAACTTAATTCATAAATCCAATTTCATTACTTAAAATTCGAATCAACTCTTATATTTCAAATTCGACAAATCATATCTTATTTACTCAAGTCGTACAAATTCCATATTTGTAAAAATTCAAACCATATAAGTTTAAAACCATCTTATAAATTCGATTTCACAAATTTCGAAATTCAACTAAACGATTATGAGAACCAACTTCATATATAACATTACATATCCAAATTTACATTTAGTCACGTTAAGTTCAACTCAATTTGAATTCAAATCCATATCTCATATGAGTTAAATGTTAAAATCAAATATCGTTATTACAAATTCAAACCTCGACTTAAGTCACAAAATCTTACTTAAACCAACTTTGAGTTTTAAAGTTTGCAAATTATATATAAAGATAATTTAATTTTGAAATATATATATATAAGTTTATAGAATTCTAATAATAATTAGAAAATAGATTATAAACATATATAAATTTAAAATAATATAAAATAGGTTTAAAGAAAATATTAATATATAAAAGTTTAAATTACATATATGATTAAATTATAAGGTTTAAAATAAATAAAATTATAGGCAAAATTTCAAATAAGTATTTAAACCATTTTTACTCAAAATCATTTTTAAAACATATAATTTAAAATTTACAAAACTTAAGTTTAAAATTCTTAAAATAAAATATAGAATCTTATTTTATTATTTAAACTCAAAATTTCCAAATTACTTTATTACGAAAACATGGCCAACGTTGTCCGTATTTAAATTTCTACCCTATGGTCAAGTGATACAGATATTTATCATTTCAACCCGTAGTTTATAAATTTCTACGGGTCTATCATTTCAACCTACAATCCCAAATTCAGTAAAATCGTTCAGGTCTATCATTTCAACCTATAACGATTTTTCATTATTCTAATGTCCGTTCGGGTACGTATCATTTCAGCCCTTAGTGATTTTCCTAAACTAGGGGTACAACAATCACAAACAACAATCACAGAAGAAATATCAGTGCACCTACGTGTCATATAAATATCGTGTCACATATGAAAGTGTACATATTAAACAAACAATTTCTACTAGCAGCCCTATACATTTCATAACAGTTCAAATAGTTGATCTAACATCCATGAAATAAATGTGAGTCAGGTGTGAGATAAACTCACCTTTCGTGGCACAGATTGAAGACGACAAACGGATTGATGCAAAATGAAACAACGATATCCAAGCACGACTCGAAATGGATTCAACTCAGTAACTGCTTGATTTTTTTTTTCAAGAGGAGGAATGGATCAGTTCAACTATTGGGTTTCGACTCAACATGAAACTCAATTCAGAAGTAAACACAAAAAAATTCTCTTTCATATATATATATATAATTAATTAAAATTTAACGCACACCAAAAATACGTTTTATAAATTATATAAATGCACTCAAAATCATTAATATATATATATACACACACGTGTATATATATATATATTCATATATAACACAAAAACATATAACTCACACACATAATTTAAACCAATATAAAAACATAAAATCAAGCACTCACGGTAAAACAACTCAACCCAACAATATATATTCATATATATAAAAAAACACATGTATGAACTACTACTCATGCAAAAAAAAAAAACACACCCTGTCTAACGCACGCACACACTACATGTCACGCACGTATATTCACTCAGCACTACACTCATACAAAACCACACACACGCACGAAACACTCACACGCACAACGCAGTCATATGACTCACACACACAAGAAGTCACACACACAAGATGAGAACTCACACAAAACTACACACACACACACACACCACGATTTGAAATAGGGTAGATGGGAGTTTCGGCGAGTGCTTTGCGGACAGTGGGCTGATTTGGTGGAGCTGGGATGGTGGATGTATGCGCAGGAAGCTAGGTGTACGGTGTAAGGTGGGCTCGGTGCATATGTTTTTCACCATCCTTGCTTTTAGAGATCAACACATATAAAAGGAAGGGAGAGGAAATGTTGTGGAGTTGCATGGAAAAGGAAGGAAGAGGATACAACGAGTCCCCTACGCATGCAACAGTGGCCATTTGTGGAAGTTTCATTTTTTTTTCTTTGTTCGAATTGTCAACAAAGGAGCAGACTAGTAGTAGATAAGAAGGGGAAGAGAAAGCGGATGATTTGAACGGGTGCTTTTTGAGAAAGAATTGGTCTTTGAAAAAAATAAGGGACGTTTTGAATGTTTCAAATTCACGAAGTTGATGGGAACTAATAGTTTTGGAGACGCACCTCTGCTGGGCAAAACAACCATTTCTTTTCTTTTTAAATTTCAAATGGTAAACCCGCGTGTGAACGAAACAGAAATGAACGGACGGGTTTGGCAAAATGAACAATTATTTTGGAACATGGAATGGGAATATAACATATGAACGTACATGTGTCTTGCATATGGAATGGTTTTGAAAAAAAATAGATAAATAAATAAATAAGAAAAACGCATGGGATGGCATGAATTTGAAGGAAGTAATGTGCATAGCTTAGAATTGAATATATATGAATGGAAATGAAAAGCATAGTATGGACAAAACACATGCTTAAGATACATATATGCCTACTCACCTTTGCATGCATGTTAACAAAGGGAAGTGCCACTCAAGTGCCACTTTGAGAAAACATTTTTTTTTGGATGGTTTAATAAAATCAAACAATGGGTTTGCAGACCCAAAATGTCTAGAAAAGTATGCAAGGCCAAAATATGGACACTTCGAACTCAAATGGGTTTGGTTCAAAAATGAACTGTGCAAGCATTTTCATAATTTCAGCGCGAACTGAACACCGAAACTGACAAATGAATATATTGCGGAAATCAGCGCAATGAGACGGACACAACGGTATAAAATTTACAATGTCAGGATGCTCCGTTCAAAAACGCGTTATAGACCCATTTAAACGTAAAATTCAGACAAGAAAACAATTAAACGAAGGTCAAAATAGGTTTCACCGTCAGATTCATGACAACAAATAGAATATTTTTCGTGTTTGTCCGAACTGGTTTCGGAGAGATTTTAAAATGGCTAAAATTTGAACTGTTATGCGCAGCTTTGCACTGAAAATTGCGCGATCGACAAACATTCAAATTTTCCGATAAATTTTTTACTACTGCTACATCTCACTGTACGTAATTCAAATTCTAAATTTCAATTACGAGAAACCATAGAATATTTTGAAAATAAAAATATCGATTTAATTCAGAATCTAAATTGTTAAAAATAATGGGTTGTTACAATTATTAAATGTGAGTTCTAAAACAATCCAAAAAAGTCAAAGAGTTCTAAGGCTGCTTCTTCAAGCCTAACGGTTTATCATCATCAAAGAGCATGCCTCGTCGATCATATTCTTGTACATGTGCAAATGACTTAACCATTTAATTGGGGTTGTTACTATTCATGTAGTTTCATGTCATCTACGTTGAGATGTCGGTATTTTCCCTTAAGCACGGTTCGCTTCAATTTGCAGCGGATGACGGTTGCTTCTGTTCCGCCGTTGTTGCTCTGTTCTTGGCATATTATGAGAGTTTTCCACTCCTCGCATGCTCCCCCATAAATCTTTCAAATATCTACACTCGTTGTATGCCCATCCAGCTCATAGAATAAGAAATATTTTCCCGATCTTTGCTATGCTTTGTCGGCTTCCTCCAAGCCAGTTCCCGATAAGGAAGCCGCTCTCTAGTATCCATGTATATCTTTCCCAATGAGTTTGTCATATCAGTGTATAAATAGAATTGATTCCGTCCCATTCCTTTTCGAGCCATCATGCTCATCATCTTCTTTTTTCTTTCCTTTATCCTTTCGTATTCCTCCAAATGATTCCTCGTCTTTGACGAGATTAACCTCCTTCATTTTATCTGCCCGTCCGTCTTCCAACCCCAAGAACCTCTCTACTTTATGGTAAAATTCTCCGAGATCCATTGGAGGATCTTGATCCAAAGATGCCTCGAATTCTATGTCATCAGCAACTCCAAAAATAGCAACCATTAAAATAATTGACGGACCCATTCTATCCACCAAAGCAACTGCCATGTTAAACCTTGTTTGAAAAGCCCTAAGGCTCTTGCCGGCCATCTATTTGATTGTTGTCAACGTCATCACGTTCTTTAGTCTAGAATTTGGACCCGAAATTGCCTCATAAATTGATTGACTAACTCATTCCATGATCTTGTCGAACCATTCTCTAACTGCACGAACCAAAGCCTGGCTAGCTCTATCAAATATAAGGGAAAACAATTTTCCGTTACCTCCTTTGATGCTTTCATATGCCTGACATATCTCACGAAACGCACTATATGGTCTGTCTTTCCTTCCACCATATAGACCCAGCGTCGGTAAGTTGAAGTCTTGTGGGCTTTTGGTATTCCTGATATTATGGGTGGATGGACTCCTATTAATGTCTTCTAAATTAATGTTTGGCAGTTAAACTCACATTACACACTTGATCGCCTCCGTATATCCCTCATTCTCATCCATATGTAGCCCCCAATTTGCAACCATATGCTTTCCCATACTCCGTAAGGAAATTCTGGCACATATGTTATGCATTCACAATTTGAGTCACATCAGCATATCCGAATCTAGCCATGAGTCGCACGGCATTTCCACCCAGGCCAGCTAGAGTTGTTCCCTCAGTCCTTAAGGGATTGCCTCTGTCTCCACGGGATCGATACCAATTTCTGTAGAGGGATTGATGACATTCCTTCTCTAGTAGTGGCGGAGGATTGGCTTTGGTTATCGAGATCCATTCCTTGACCTATCTTGTTCAGCTGCATACTCAAGGATTTGAATTCTAGATTTTCTTGTATATTTATTGTGTCCAATCCTTCTGAGCAGGTTCTCCATCATCTGTTCCTATCGAGCAATTATCCTTCCCATCATCCTACTTTACATCTCATCCATATAGCATGCATCTTTTCTTTGATGATGAAGACAAATGAGTCGTTTCTCTTAATGAAGCCTCCAAGCTACCCTCATGTACAATTCTTTCGACCATAATTCTCCTTGTTAATGATCTAACCATTATTAATCCTTCCTAATTCTTCCAATTAGTGGATAATAGTTTCTTCAGTGAAAATACTAAAAGGTTTGCATCAAAAATGATCATAAATAACCAAGTGCCAAAGCATCAATCAGTCAAATATCTAATCACATTAATGCAGAAAAAATAAATTGAAAAATGAATGAAAACAATAGAAAGAAGACATAAGACTTTATAGCGGTTTGGCAATTCTTTGGCATACATTGACTTCAAAGAAACCTTTTTTATTTATATGGTAGACAGATTACAGTTACAACTGGTTTGAACGCAAGAAATATAGTAGTCCCCTTGCCAGTGAAATATGAAGATTTTTTTACTTATACATATAATCATGTACAAATGAATAGCAGATCAGATCGATCCGAAAATCGGCCTGGAAGACCTCACCATCAAGTCGAGAACCAACACCCTCCCCCCTCACAAAAGAATGCGGGTCTGTTTGAGTCTACTATAAGGGATCGATCGGTAGAAATCCCTATCATAAGGGGATCGATACCGTTCTCCAATAAATCGAGGAAGCGATTTTTTTGGTGTATCTCTCTCAACCTCTACTTCATGTTTCCAGTGTAATTGCGAAATCATCTAGGATAAATTTTCACTAATTAAACGATTTTTGTTGAGTTGAAGCGTAGAATTTGATACGATATGATCTTCATCCTTGATCATAACCATAACAATTCGATGTTGAAAGTGTACTGACACTAAGCATGATTTTGCGCAATGCCATGATAATGCTGAAGTTTAATTTGATAAAATCAAACATGTAACTGTCTAACAAAAAGACGGATTAACACCAAGTAACGATTAAATTCAGTAAATTATTCATATGAAAACAAAATAATGATCCAATACAAAATGGAAGCAGCTATTAAAATACAAAATTTAACACAATAAAATACATAAATTTTAAGCTATTGGATTTGTTTGTCTTTGTATAAAGAAAGGAATTCAAAGAAAGTTTTAATAATTGAAATTGTTCGCGTTCAAGTTTGTATCATCATTCGGAATCAAAATAGACTTTTTGATGGTAAATTAATAAAAAAAAAATATTTTCAAATCTTTTCTTTTTACACGTTGTCAATGCCATTGATCCACCAATGCCATTGATCCAACAAATATAAACCTCGACAATTCATAATTTGTGAAGACCCCTACCTTATAAATAATGTCGTAACGACTTTAAAGCAAATACAAATGCCTTGTGATTTAGCAATGGGGAAAGATTTTGAAAACATGCCTTCTCCCATGGAAAAGCCGGTTCATATAGTATTAACATAAGCTATTTTGTAACTTTACTAGAACATACATCCCTAAGGTGCCATGCAAAACTCCTTTGACTGGCACAGCCTCTTCCATGTTTCCACTAAGAATGGTTCCTTTCCCGACGCTACAATAAGGCCCGAAAACATTGAAAGCAAATTTGAGCGGATTCACCAAAATTCAAGTTGGCACATCGATTTTGCATACATGTAAACTTCCATAATGTTACCTCTTACCTCTTACCTCCACGTAGTAATTTGATGCTACTTACCTCTACAATTAGTAAATTTGAAGTGACGCCTCATGTTGGCAATATCATCCATTCAGTAAAACAGTTGTGGAAACAAAGTGCATTTCGAAGCAACTGTTTGGTTGGTACACACACTCATTTAAAATATATAAAAACTGAATAGAGGCACAATAGGCAACAACTTTCGAATATACAATATAACCATGCAGCACGCATGCAAACGGTTCAGTTATCCACCACCCTAGCCACAGGTGCTCCTTTGCCTGAAAATACATAAAGCAGCAATCCACGTCATAATTCATAATTTAACATTTAAGCACTCTTTGCCAAAACAAAATTAAACTTGGCAATCATTACAATTCAAATTATTGCCTACAAGTCTTCAATGTAAATTTCAAGCATTATGAAAGTCAGATCAATAAAAAAACACAACACTATAGTTTTACAGGATTTTTTTGCACGTTTGACAACTCCTTAGAGCATTTCTAGCAGTAGAGACGATTTCTGCAGGAGAAAAAAAATGTGAATTTCTCTCATTTCTTCAGCAGTTCAATGAGACGAAACGCTACTTTTAAAAAGAAAAAAAAAATCAAATAAACGAGATTCTGAAAACCATTTAGGGTATAAATGATTTTCAGTGTTCCGTTTATATAACTCACGCTCAAAAATAAAAATGGGGGGAGATCCTCGTTTCTTCCATCTCCCAACGTCCAAATCGTCATTATTGGAGCGTGACAAGAAGAAGAAAATGACGATCCATCCCAAATTCCCTCACACCATTACATAAACTATTTAAATTTTAGTTGTCAAATAAACTATTTAAATTTTAGCAGTCAAAACGTACTTATCCGTATGTCAAATGAACTATTTAAATTTTAGTTGTCCTGGAAATTACATGAAAAAGCTGGAAGAAATTGCTTCAGAATAGAATTAAGAAGGGAACCATTTTTTGCTTACAATTTATGAAAAACAATAATCCACAAATAATTTTAACCAGCAAATAACAAGAACAGTCTTGTGGTTTCATATGTTTCATGCGCAACTGCATGCACAGATACATCCAATCCTGCGCAATGTTATCATCAAAATTTAAATATCATAAAGGTATACTCAGAAATTATTATTATTAACTTCTTGAAGTTAATATTCAACCCCCATCTAGATGTTCCTAAAAATTGTTATCAAAGGACTTCTTATGATTTGACCAACATCATTTTATTCATCAACTTGTGATCTTGCTAGCGGACAAAACCTTGAATGTTAACTTTGATGGTAGGATGAACAAGTAGTTGGTTCGGTTTGAAATCAATCAAAAATGTTGAAATCAAAATAACCATTCAAAAATCATAAACCAAACCGATATCTTTTAAAACTGAAGGTTTTTTTGGTTTATCCTTGAAACAAAAAAAAAAAAAAAAAAAAAAAAAAAAAAAAAAAAAACCACTTCTACCCGCTTACGAAATATACGATTAAAGCAATTAACTGAGCCAACAAAATGCAAACATTTTGATAAACAAACCCATCTTCAAAATATATGAATTTCAAAAAAATATTGATGTTGACATCAAAAGTTGATCTAGTGATAGTCAACTCCCAAAGCGTGTAATCCACACACAATTATAATAACAGAATGCAAGAAAAAAGAGCAAACATAGAAGACACACGATATTTTTATATTGGTTCGGCTTCAACCAAGCCTACGTCCACTTTATAATCTCTGTTTATACTGTCAATTACATGTTACAGTTGCTTCGATAGAAAAAAAACAAAGAAAGAAGTGATTTATATACAAAATCCTTGTGTTATAAAGTAGAAGAAACGAAGTGTATGGTACGCTATTTTTAAAGTGCCAACCATGAACTTCGTTGAAAATTCAGAATTGCTTTCTATTTCAGGAAATGGTGTATTTATAAACAAAAAGTCGAGTCGATCAGAATGCTATGTGGTAATCATCCCCTCCGGGGTCGGCCATGTGGTACTTTATCCAGAAAAGTAACTGTATGCGGTGAAACCAATTCTTCTACTGATGAATAGTTCCCCTCGATAACTGCGACGTGCGTGGAGCTCGGAACTTGATGTATGAACAACGGAGTAGGTCATCTTCGCAATTATCAAGGCATACATGGACCTTGAAATCCGGAGTAAGGTACGTTGAATAGGCCCAGTTTGACCAATAAAGCAGCCTTGAAATATGGCTTTGTTGTGTAACATAGGAGATGGATCATCATAGTTGGGGGTCGATCAGCTGGTTCGATCGACCGGGTCTTTGAGCTTCGATCCAATCGCTGAAGAAGTGTACTTCTACTTGGGAATTGCTTGATCCGGGTCAAGCCAAGTTTTGATCGACCGAGATACCAATCGATCAGGAGTGAGGAAGTCCAATATTGAGTTTGTGACGGCTTTTACCAAAAAGCCGGTATGCATTGAAAGAAAAATAACATTATTATTAAGACACCGTAAATAATAACATTATTAACGGTAATTTTTTAAACTTTTAAACAAGTTAATTTTTAATTTAGTTTGATTAACTGGTTCAATTTTCAAACATTGAAATCCAAAATCGATCAATAAATCAACGTAATATAAAAGGGTAAATTGACACCATTAATCTGAAGTTTCACGTGTCTTACCATATTAATCCAGAGAATGGATTATTTTTAATTAATCCCAACAAGTTTGAGGGGGGAGGGGACTTCTCATATTGATCTCATTTACCTGTTGATTTGTTTAGCCGATTTTAAGCTTCCTCAATGTGCAAAAGACGACGTCATCATCACTTCTCAATGGGCACAGCCTCTATCAAATTAGCGAAATAGAACTGAGTACTAATGAACCCCTTATTTCTCACCCTCCACCCAACCTTCCTCAACACTGTTTCCACGTCCCTCTCCACATGCAAGTACACCCCCGTCGCCTTCGACGGTCCTAAAAACAGCTCTTTGATTCTCTTCAACACATTAAAATACACCATCCACATCAAATACGCCATTTCCTGATTCGAATTTGTAAAATTTTCGAAGTAGAGTCGCGATCATCTGTTGATTAAAATTCGGATTTGGATACTGTGAAATTATATTCGATGATGATAATTTCAGGTTCGATTTTCGGATCACGATGTGGTTGGACTTCGAGGATCTGGGCGTAGGGCTGTCAATGAGTACCCGAAAAATCCGATATCCGTCCGCATCCGTATCCGAAAATACGGAATATATCTGTTATCCGAGATGCGGATACGGATATCCGAAAATCATTCCAGATACGGATATGGTTATAGTGGTATCCATATTTGAAAAATATCCGTCCGATTTTCTGATACGTGTATGTATGTGTCACTGTGTGTGCATGTATATATTATATAATTTTTAATTTACATCTAAGATTAAATTAATATATAAATTTCCTTAAAATAGTTAAACTAATCTCGACTATTGGATTACAAAGGAATGTTATATTTGGTATTATGTAACATTTCAAATCATGTCCTCAATTTATTTTGTGGTATGGTTATAATTGAAACATAATTGTGTATGTGCTTTTATGATTTATGTTTTAGTCTTAGGGTTATGTTTTTGAGGATTTTTTTTTAAAGGACAAACTTAGCCAAAATTTTGGTGAAAAGTATACAAAGTTTGGTTTTTAGGGAGGACAACTTTTAGTGCAAAAGTGGAATTCAGGGGCCAACTGTCATTTCCTCTTTACACTAAAAGTTGTCCTTCTCACTAGAAACCAATCTTTGTATAATTTTCACCAAAATTTTGGTTAAGTTTGTCCTTTAGTCTATTTTCCACTACGTTTTACATAATTTGAACACTTTATCTCTTAAAATATTTGTTGTAAGAATTTTATTTGATTGATGTCCTACTTGTAATTTTTAATTATGTATTCACCTTTACAAAAAAATATTTTATGAGCCAATAAGGGATGTTTTATAAACTTTTATTGTTTTATTTTCGGATAACCACATCCAATGTACATTTTTAAGTTTCGAATACGGATATTTTCAAATATCCGAAAATATCCATGGATACGAATACAAATATTTTTAACTGGTATCCGCGGATATCGGATACGGATTTTCATTTTCGGATACGGATTCGGATACAGCACTATCCGTATCCAACTGCATCCGTTTACAACCCTATCTGGGCGAGGATTAGTTTTTTGGTGATTCGAGTAGGGTGGTTTTAACAAACCGGAAATCCGAGCCAATTTAAAATTATTATTTTGGCAATTTTGATGGATTTTGAATATTTAAAATGGATTATTTTAAATAATAATGACGAGAAATTTATTTTGAATTGAATTCGAACGTATATATTTATATAGATCGTCGTTAGAATATAAATATTTATTTTAAATTATAAAAGGAATAGAAAATGGCGCGGTAGTTCGATAATTCGATTTCAAATGAATGTACAGGATTCAAAATAAACTGGATTTTAGCGAAACAAAAAATATATGAATCTAATTGAGAATATCTTTCCAACGAATCCAAAAAATTGAAATTTCATAGCAGGAATCAAAAGATATGTCCAGTTTAAAATTCAGAAAAGTCGATGTGGAATTTATATATATTTTAATATATATAATGACCTTTGAAAATGAAAATTTTGCAAACGACCTCTGTTTTCGACGAAACCACTTTTGTTGGATCCGGGATGTCTAGTTGTTGCTAGGTTTCAAAATTCATAATTTTCTGAATCAATATGTGAGCGTGGCAAAGGAAAACATGTTTTGACAGTTTCAGCTGATTTTAATCGACTGGAAAATGACCATTTTTCAAACGGTCTCGGAATTTGACGAAATTAGTTTTATTAGGACCGTATCGTCAATACGAAGCTAGAAAATATTTTTCTGGGATCTTTCGGGTTAGTATGCGACCCCAGTAAATTGAAATGTGCGTTCAAATTCAATTATATAGAGTTATATTTTGATTTTAACGAAATCTGATCATAACAATCGAATTGGCCTACGAAACATAACCCATTGTGTTCGGAATGGGGGTATTTAGCTAGGGGCGACAGTCGTTGGGGTCGATTTGGAGTTCATAATGTTAAACGACTAATTTGCGAATTAAAATAATAATAATTAAAATATATGTATAAATACTCTCCTGGGTCAAAACCCTATTATCGTTCAAAAGGGGTCAACGCAGAAAACATATCCGCCTCCACTCTAGGACCGACGGCCAAAATAAACCCAACTTTCTCCTTCAATTTCTCACTAATCCATTCGAATTAAGACATGAGATTAAAACAAAAATGAAAGGGTGAAACGAGATCTTCAAATCCGTATATCAGTGATCAGTTTTCATGGCATGTTCTTCTCGAATTTTTGCCACAACCGTGCTCCGTTCGCACGCATTTCTGGAGCAATCGGGGGCTCCGAGTTGGCGGTGTCTGATTGGCCGGGCAAGGTCTCGTGAAGCGTGCGATAGGAGGGAGAAAGAGCCGATGAAGGGGTCGGGTTTTTCTGTAACGAGGAAGACAATAATCGAAGGGGGGGGGAGGTCACGGCTTAATCAAGTGATTAAGGTTAATTTTAACTTTATTGTATTAGTTTATAAAATTTTATAATTAAGTTGTAAATAAAATTTTATTTGAATGATAGGAAAAAAATATGTAATTTTGTATTAAAAAAATAGCATTAATTTTGTATAGAAAAATAGCATTGATTTTGTATAGAAAAATGGCATTGTTTTTGTATAGAAAAATAGCATATGTTTTAAAAATATGAAAAGTGCATTGTTTTAAAATAAAAAGTGCATTGTTTTAAAATAAAAAGGGCGTTGTTTTAAAAATAAAAAGACCGTTGTTGAAAATTAAAATATACTTCGCTTTTGAAAATATACATCGCCTCGTTTCGAAAATATATACCGCATTGATTTTAGAATAGAAATAGCAGAATAAAAATATGATTTTTATTTATACAATAGCAGAATAAAGATATGACTTTTATTTATACAATGGCAGAATAAACATGTGGTTTTTAAATATAAGATTTCGTGTAACAGATTGCGTTGGAATCAAAACAACGGATCTGAGCGATAGTTAAGAATGGAGGAGTGGAACCCAAAGGTGAGAATTCCTCACTTTTATTTTAAATTTCTAGTTTAAATATATACTAGGATGCAGACGGCTTGTTTGTTTGATTGTATGTTATTGTGAAAATTGGTTGTGTTGTGGAATGAAATAAAATATTTATATAGTTAAAAATATTATATATCGTTAAAAATATAATTTTCAACGTGAATGAGAATAAATAAATATTCATTTACAAACCGGACGGTTTGTTTATGTACACCTATTTGAAGGATATTGATTGGGACGATAAATTTTACACATCGCCCGACTGCACAAATAATATTCAGTGTTTGTGGATTGAAACCCCACACGGGTGTTGGGATGATACTTGACGTACACTAATCCCAATTATTTAGTTGTATGTCGATCGATTGGTCGACAGACTGTGTGAGCGTTAATTATTTATATTTGATGCTTATGCAGTTGTGTGGTGCACTTTGGATGATAGTTGATTATTTATCGTTGCTATTATATACATGTGTTTTATGGAATCCATATAATTAACATTATATGGTAATTGATTGGGTCTCATTCTAATTGAGAAAATAAAGAATATTATAAAATAAAGATTCATGTGTTGACAATAATCATTTGTTGAGATTAGTCATGTGTTGAAAGGAATATATATTCATGTGTTGAGTAAAATATTTTAACAATAAAATTTACATCTATATCAAATATGAAATTAGAAACTAACTGGAAAATAGATAAGATGAGTGGTCTCCTGGATATTGATCTGATGTTGGTTTCAGCCTTCGGGGTTAATATTTAGGGAATCGTTCTCTTGCTAATTTTGCGGTTGGAGTTTGATTAAAAATTTAACGATAGAGATCAAAATTAAAAAAAAAAATATTAAACAACAAAAATAGTCACGTGTTGACAGTACTCATTTGTTGAGATTACTCATGTGTTGAAAGAAATATAGATTCATGTGTTGAATAGAATAAATATTCATTTGTTGAATAGAATAACGAAGTTATTGAAAAATATAAAGCCGTGTTGATTAGAGATGCGCTATTTTAACGCGAACGATATTGATATCGATTATATTCGTTTTTATAATGAATTTTGAAAAGAGATTTAGAAATTGAAATTGAATAGAAATGAATTCGAATTGTAATTGAATAGAAATGAATTCGAATTGAATAGAATAGAAAATGAATTCGAATTGAATTGAAATCGAATTGAAATTGAAATGGAAGTTGAAACTGTTTTTGAAACGAATTTAAAACGATTTATAAAATTCGTTTTTAAAAGGAAATCGACGAAATATATAATATATATATATATATATATATATATTATAATGGCCTGAATAGAACGCGCCGCGCCGCGGCAGTTCGCGAATTTCGACCATTAACTTCGAATGGATTTTGCGGGAGATCCGACCGTCGGATTCTTCTGAAACCGGAACCGTTGGGTTCGTATCGAAAAGAGTTTTCCAATGAATATTAGAAATTTGAAATCTAACGGTTGGATTTAGAATTATGTCCAAATCAAATTAGGAAAATGTCGCTGTAAGTGCAGTTCGGTTGCAGTTATTGAAAACCGACTGTACGGGCCTTGATAAAACTATTAAAAATATCTACAATTTGTGTAAAATCATAAGAAATGATTTGGGGAAAACTGGGATGAAAAACTCCATATTTGAAAAGATAAAAATAGTTTTTTATCGAAATGGACTAGTTTTGAACTAGAATTAAAATCAATGTATTTTTGAAATAAATAAATTGAATTTGAAATGGGTTTTAAATAACCAGAATTTCTAATATATTTAATTGGAATTGATTTGTGGGTTTACCGTGAACGGTGTTTTAAATAACACTTGTTCTTTAACCCGATAATAAATAGAATATGATTTGGGTTTATCGTGAACTGTGTTTTAAATGGCATTAGTTCTTTAACCCAGTAAAAGGAGTTTTAATGAATCGATAATTAGATTGAAATGTGAATTGATAATTTAAATTATCAAAATTTGGAAATCATCGAGAGGGGAGTATCACCAATTTTACTCTTAGCGATAGTTAAATCTTTAATTAGATTTGAACGTGAAATGATAATTAACTTTACCGATAGCGTCGTGGTGTTAGATATGGAGTATTACCAATTTTGCTCCATGGGATAAATAGGTTGGGATTGGAAAATAAAATAAATAATTACTTCGGTGTGGTTCGCTAATTCCGACTAGTTTGGAAAACCATAATATGGTTTGAAATGATATCCAAAGGAAGATTAAAGAATAAATTTAAAAGAATTTATCTTTGATAAAATTAATGGGAACCTTTCCCTAGGAGTGTGAATATCTGAATAAAAGAATATTCTAAATTGGAATGAGGCGTATATTGTGTTTTATAGCACTTGTTGATTAAGATACGCGAGTTATTCAGAAAGTCCGGGTATAACCCATTCTGAATAACTGATTCGACGACGAGTCGAAGAGATTGAAGACGGTGCAAGACCGACGATCTTCACATCGAATGGATGGGTGCTACTGATGCTCACGATGGGAGTAGCTACCTTGAAGGGGGCTAAAGTGGTAGCCGTCCGGACGTACTTGGAGGTCGACGGATATGCGAGGAAAGTGCCTCCGGTTTCGTTCAGACCCGGAACGAACTTGTAAATGGATTGTGTCTGACATTGGAATTTATTCCGTGTGATTGATTTCTATTAAATATATATCTGTTTGGCGACGGAGAATTTATTCTCTTGCTTAACGCCCTTCCCTGAGACGTACGAGCTCAGAGGTTATATATTGATGGATATCAATCGCATGGCATGAATTGTCTGTGTGGCATGCCTAAGTGGCAAATGATAAAGGTTTCTGTTGAAAAACAAAGTCTTGTGGTTGAAGATCAAAGCACAGCTTTAATATAGCGCCGCTTTGTGTATAGCGTTGATTCACGAGCCTCACACCCCGGTATGGTGGTAAACTGATGGTTTGATCAATATGCTTTTTAGTGGATGGGCACCTTAGTGGTGTCGTGGATTCGGTCGACCGAGATTGAGCTTAGTGCTCAGAGGGATAGAGTAAGCGGTGTTTTCTCTCGTCGAGACGTAAGCCGCAGTGATACTCGATTTCCCAAAAGTGCGGATGTGCATTACAGTGTTTTCTCTCGCTGAGACGTAAGCCGTTGTGGATGACACTACGCGATCGATCTTTCGAATCAGAAGCCACCATGATGGAAATCCAATTTCCAAATATGACATTTTGCGGTTTTGATTGTAGAGCCTAGTAATGGCGGCATGATATATGGTACCCATGCCGTCTATGATTGCTACATTTATATTTGAAGTTGTTTTCTTCACTTATAGTAATAATATAAGATGAAATTTCACGTATCAAGCATATTTGGCTATTATAAGGGAAAACCCTATCCTCCGGCTTGCGTTGCATTGTGTGATGGGACCTGAGTTTTATAATAGCTTCATTGTTCTTTATTTAGCATGGCGCTGTTTGTTTTATGCACTGGTATTCTTGGGAGGAAACCTGTTCCGTGTTATACGGCGTGGTCCCTTGATTTATCTAACTTTAAAAAAACAAAGATTAATAACTGTTTTAGTTCTCACACCAGTCACATGACTGACCTGGAGTTTATTGTTTTAACCTAAACTCTGGGTGTCCCTATTTTCCGCACGGACATCTAGTAGTTTTGGTTTTGCAGATTTATATTCACAGGATCCTGATTTACAGCTGAAACAATATCTGGAAATCTCTGTATCCGTATCTCTTCTAATTGTGGTTTGTATTATTTCCGCTGCGATGTATTTAAATGTAATTCAAGTCTCTGATATTTTCTGTGTAATATTTATTCATACTCTGTATATTCTTGTATTCTGATGGAATTGTTGTAATAAGCAATGAAATATTCTTCTGTTTGTGTTCTGATTTGTCGTGTTCTCGAAGCAATCCGGGCTTTCCTTCACGGGGAAGTTTGGGTCGTTACATTTGGTATCAGAGCTTTGGTTTACAGAGCTCGAGAACAAGACACATTAGAACCAAACGAAAGAATTCATCAGATATTGGATTAGTAATATCCAATTAGAATGACTCGTTAGAGATAGAATCAGTAGTATCCTAGAACGAGTGTGAAGAATATATTTTTCAAATGAAAACAATATTGTTTTGAAAGTTAAATTCAAATATACGTATTTGGATATTTTTATTTGTATTGAATTTGGACATATCCAACGTAGACCATACGATGCACCTGTACGCGCTGGAATTCTAGGTCGCGCCGAAGGCCCAAAGAGAGGTAGAGGTCGACCTAAAATGACATGGGAGGAGATAATAAAGAGAGATTTAAGTAACTGGAGTTTATCGGAAGAGCTGGTAGTTGATAGGAGTGCATGGAAATTGGCAATCCATGTACCAGAACCATAGTGGTTTTTTTTTAGACTTTATTTCACGTTTACTGAACATTTTTACTTTTTATTTACTATTTTAAATTTTATTTCACTTTTATTGAACATTTTTACTTCTTCTTATTATTATTATTTAAAAAAAAAAACTTTATCGAACGACTTTTTATTTGATTGGTTATTTTAAACCCTTTATATATATATATATTATTATCATCATTATTATTTTTATTTTTATTTTAATTCTGGGTTCCATATCTAGCCAACCCCAACTTGTTTGGGATATATGGCTTTGTTGTTGTTGTTGTATTGAATTTGGACAATCGAGTATATAAAGATTTTGCATATACACGTCATGAACGTATATATTCGAAATTTTAATATACTGGGTAGATATAGAATCACACTCTAGTCGCCCAGACATAGTCCTGATGATGAAGTATACCATCACCAGTATTTATTTTCGTGTGACGAAAGTGGGATTTCTATATATTTCCATAGATTGGTGTGAGAACCAAAACTAGATAGGTTTATTGTTGTGGTTTGGCATCAAAAACATGACTTTTTGTATATATATCAAAATTATGAATTTGAAATGATAATCAACTAATCGATTGATGGTTATTTTGTTTGTTTATTTGTTTGATATTTTGAACCGTTTAGCCTAATGGAACCAAATATGGAATTGCATTGAAAAATGATTACAATTGCATGCATATACATGAATATCAATTGAACAGGTCATAGCAAAAAGGCTAGAGCAGAAGGATAAATTGTTTGCCCGACAAATAGGTACATGTTTACCATAATTTACTGTTTTGTTTGGGTGATGATGATTTTATGAGCCGATTGGCTAGCCGCTTGGCTTTTTCTTTTTCTTTTTGATTGGAGAAGGCCATGGGAGGCTATATGAAATATCCCAAGTCTCCGGTGCAGGGGAGGTTATGGCGAAATTTTTCGAAAATTTAGGGTGTTAGCCAAATTTTTGAAAATTTTGAAAAGTTCTTAGAAACTGAAAAGTTGAAAAACTTAAGCCGTAAAGAAAGCAATGGAAGTTGAGTTGGTTAGTTAAACAACTTTCAGCTTCGTTCCTTTTCGGGGACGAAAAGTTTTAAGTGGGGGAGATTGTAACAATCCGGAAATCCGAGCCAATTTAAAATTTTTATTTTGGCAATTTTGATGGATTTTGAATATTTAAAATGGATTATTTTAAATAATAATGACGAGAAATTTATTTTAAATAGAATTCGAACGTATATATTTATACAGATCGTCGTTAGAATATAAATATTTATTTTAAATTATAAAAGGAATAGAAAATGGCGCGGTAGTTCGATAATTCGATTTCAAATTTCAAATGAATGTACAGGATTCAAAATAAACCGGATTTTAGTGAAACTAAAAATATTTAAATCTAATTGAGAATATCTTTCCAACGAATCCGAAAAATTGAAATTTCATAGCGGGAATCAAAAGATATGTCCAGTTTAAAATTCAGAAAAGTCGCTGTGGAATCTATATATATTTTAATATATATAATGGCCTTTGAAAATGAAAATTTTGCAAACGACCTCTGTTTTCGACGAAACCACTTTTGTTGGATCTGGAATGTCTAGTTGTTGCTAGATTTCAAAATTCATAATTTTCTGAATCAATATGTGAGTGTGGCAAAGGAAAACGTGTTTTGACAGTTTCAGTTGATTTTAATCGACTGGAAAATGACCATTTTTCAAACGGTCTCGGAATTCGACGAAATTAGTTTTGTTAGGACCGTATCGTCAATACGAAGCTAGAAAATATTTTTCTGGGATTTTTCGGGTTAGTATGCGACCCCAGTAAATTGAAATGTGCGTTCAAATTCAATTATATAGAGTTATATTTTGATTTTAACGAAAATTGATCATAACGATCGAATTGGCCTACGGGACATAACCCATTGTGTTCGGAATGGGGGTATTTAGCTAGGGGCGACAGTCGTTGGGGTCGATTTGGAGTTCGTAATGTTAAACGACTAATTTGTGAATTAAAATAATAATAATTAAAATATATATATATATATATATATAAATACTCTCCTGGGTCAAAACCCTATTATCGTTCAAAAGGGGTCAACGCGGAAAACATATCTGCCTCCACTCTAGGACCGACGGCCAAAATAAACCCAACTTTCTCCTTCAATTTCTCACTAATCCATTCGAATTAAGACATGAGATTAAAACAAAAATGAAAGGGTGAAACGAGATCTTCAAATCCGTATATCAGTGATCAGTTTTCATGGCATGTTCTTCTCGAATTTTTGCCACAACCGTGCTCCGTTCGCACGCATTTCTGGAGCAATCGGGGGCTCCGAGTTGGCGGAGGCTGAGCGCGACAGTGGAGGAGCTGGAGGGCTTCGGAGGGGCGGTGTCTGATTGGCCGGGCAAGGTCTCGTGAAGCGTGCAATAAGAGGGAGGAAGAGCCGATGAAGGGGTCGGGTTTTTCTGTAACGAGGAAGACAATAATCGAGGGGGGGGGTCACGGCTTAATCAAGTGATTAAGGTTAATTTTAACTTTATTGTATTAGTTTATAAAATTTTATAATTAAGTTGTAAATAAAATTTTATTTGAATGATAGGAAAAAATATGTAATTTTGTATAAAAAAATAGCATTAATTTTGTATAAAAAAAATAGCATTGATTTTGTATAGAAAAATAGCATTGATTTTGCATAGAAAAATGGCATTGTTTTTGTATAGAAAAATAGCATATGTTTTAAAAATATGAAAAGTGCATTGTTTTAAAATAAAAAGTGCATTGTTTTAAAATAAAAAGGGCGTTGTTTTAAAAATAAAAAGACCGTTGTTGAAAATTAAAATATACTTCGCTTTTGAAAATATACATCGCCTCGTTTTGAAAATATATACCGCATTGTTTTTAGAATAGAAATAGCAGAATAAAAATATGATTTTTATTTATACAATAGCAGAATAAAGATATGACTTTTATTTATACAATGGCAGAATAAACATGTGGTTTTTAAATATAAGATTTCGTGTAACAGATTGCGTTGGAATCAAAACAACGGATCTGAGCGATAGTTAAGAATGGAGTAGTGGAACCCAAAGGTGAGAACTCCTCACTTTTATTTTAAATTTCTAGTTTAAATATATACTAGGATGCAGACGGTGCTTAGCGGCACCCGACACCCGCCGTCCACAGACCATGGATGACTTGTTTGTTTGATTGTATGTTATTGTGAAAATTGATTTGTTGTGGAATGAAATAAAATATTTATATAGTTAAAAATATTATATATCGTTAAAAATATAATTTTTAACGTGAATGAGAATAAATAAATATTCACTTACAAACCGGACGGTTTGTTTATGTACACCTATTTGAAGGATATTGATTGGGACGATAAATTTTACACATCGCCCAACTGCACAAATAATATTCAGTGTTTGTGGATTGAAACCCCACACGGGTGTTGGGATGATATTTGACGTACACTAATCCCAATTATTTAGTTGTATGTCGATCGATTGGTCGACAGACTGTGTGAGCGTTAATTATTTATATTTGATGCTTATGCAGTTGTGTGGTGCACTTTGGATGATGATTGATTATTTATCGTTGCTATTATATACATGTGTTGTATGGAATCCATATAATTAACATTATATGGTAATTGATTGAGTCTCATTCCAATTGGGAAAATAAAGAATATTATAAAAAAGATTCATATGTTGACAGTACTCATTTGTTGAGATTAGTCATGCGTTGAAAGGAATATATATTCATGTGTTAAGTAAAATATTTTAACAATAAAATTTACATCTTTATCAAATATGAATTAGAAACTAACTGGAAAATAGATAAGATGAGTGGTCTCCTGAATATTGATCTGATGTTGGTTTCGGCCTTCGGGGTTAATATTTAAGGAATCGTTCTCTTGCTAATTTACGGTTGGAGTTTGATTAAAAATTTAACGATAGAAATCAAAAATTTTAAAAAATATATATTAAATAACAAAAATAGTCACGTGTTGACAGTACTCATTTGTTGAGATTAGTCATGTGTTGAAAGAAATATAGATTCATGTGTTGAATAGAATAAATATTCATTTGTTGAATTGAATAACGAAGTTATTGAAAAATATAAAGCCTTGTTGATTAGAGATGCGCTATTTTGACGTGAACGATATTGATATCGATTATATTCGTTTTTATAATGAATTTTGAAAGGAGATTTAAAAATTGAAATTGAATAGAAATGAATTCGAATTGAAATTGAATAGAAATGAATTTGAATTGAAATTGAATAGAAATGAATTCGAATTGAATACAATAGAAAATGAAATCGAATTGAATTGAAATCGAATTGAAATTGAAATGGAAGTTGAAACTGTTTTTGAAACGAATTTAAAACGATTTATAAAATTCGTTTTTTAAAGGAAATCGATGAAATATATATATATATATATATAATATATATATATATTACATATAACGGTCTGAATAGAACGCGCCGCAGCAGTTCGCGAATTTCGACGATTAACTTCGAATGGATTTTGCGAGAAATCCGACCGTCGAATTCTCCTGAAACCAGAACCGTTGGGTTCGTATCGAAAAGAGCTTTCCAATGAATATTAGAAATTTGAAATCTAACGGTTGGATTTGGAATTATGTCCAAATCAAATTTGGAAAATGTCGTTGTAAGTGCAGTTCGGTGGCAGTTATTGAAAACCGACTGTACGGGCCTTGATAAAACTATTAAAAATATCTACAATTTGTGTAAAATCATAAGAAATGATTTGGGGAAAACTAGGATGAAAAACTCCATATTCGAAAAGATAAAAATAGATTTTTATTGAAATGGACTAGTTTTGAAATAGAATTAAAATCAATGTATTTTTGAAATAAATAAATTGAATTTGAAATGGGTTTTAAATAACCAGAATTTCTAATATATTTAATTGGAATTGAATTAGAATTGATTTGTGGGTTTACCATGAACGGTGTTTTAAATAACACTTGTTCTTTAACCCGATAATAAATAGAATGTAATTTGGGTTTATCGTGAACTGTGTTTTAAATTACATTAGTTCTTTAACCCAGTAAAAAGAGTTTTAATGAATCGATAATTAGAATGAAATGTGAAATTGATAATTTAAATTATCAAAATTTGGAAATGATCGAGAGGAGAGTATCACCAGTTTTACTCCTAACGACAGTTAAATCTTTAATTAGATTTGAACGTGAAATGGTAATTAACTTTACCGATAGCACCGTGGTGTTAGATATGGAGTATTACCAGTTTTGCTCCATGGGATAAATAGGTTGGGATTGAGAAATAAAATAAATCATTACTTCGGTGTGGTTCGCTAATCCCGACTAGTTTGGAAAACCATAATATGGTTTGAAATGATATCCAAACGAAGATTAAAGAATAAATTTAAAAGAATTTATCTTTGATAAAATTAATGGGAACCTTTCCCTAGGAGTGTGAATATCTGAATAAAAGAATATTCTGAATTTGAATGAGGCGTATATTGTGTTTTATAGCACTTGTTGATGAAGATACGCGAGTTATTCAGAAAGTCCGGGTATAACCCATTCTGAATAACTGATTCGACGACGAGTCGAAGAGATTGAAGACGGTGCAAGACCGACGATCTTCATATCGAATGGATGGGTGCTACTGATGCTCATGATGGGAGTAGCTACCTTAAAGGGGACTAAAGTGGTAGCCGTCCGGACGTACTTGGAGGTCGACGGATATGCGAGGAAAGTGCCTCCGGTTTCGTTTAGATCCAGAACGAACTTGTAAATGGACTGTGTTTGACATTGGAATTTATTCCGTGTGATTGATTTCTATTAAATATATATCTGTTTGGCGGCGGAGAATTTATTCTCTTGCTTAACGCCCTTCTCTGAGACGTACGAGCTCAGAGGTTATATATTGATGGATATCAATCGCATGACATGAATTGCCTGTGTGGCATGCCTAAGTGGCAAATGATCAAAGCTTCTGTTGAAAAGCAAAGTCTTGTGGTTGATGATCAAAGCACAACTTTAATATAGCACCGCTTTGTGTATAACGTTGATTCGCGAGCCTGACACCCCGGTATGGTGGTAAACTGATGGTTTGATCAGTATGCTTTTTAGTGGATGGGCACCTTAGTGGTGTCGTGGATTCGGTCGACCGAGATTGAGCTTAGTGCTCAGAGGGATAGGGTAAGCGGTGTTTTCTCTCGCCGAGACGTAAGCCACAGTGATACTCAATTTCCCAAAAGTGTGGATGTGCATTACGGTGTTTTCTCTCGCTGAGACGTAAGCCGTTGTGGATGGCATTACGCGATCGATCTTTTGAATCAGGAGCCACCATGATGGAAATCCAATTTCCAAATATGACATTTTGCGGTTTTGATTGTAGAGCCTAGTATTGGCGGCATGATATATGGTACTCATGCCGTCTATGATTGCTACGTTTATATTTGAAGTTGTTTTCTTCACTTATAGTAATAATATAAAATGAAATTTCATGTATCAAGCATATTTGGCTATTATAAGGGAAAACCCTATCATCCGGCTTGCGTTGCATTGTATGATGGGACATGGGTCTTATAATAGCTTCATTGTTCTTTATTTAGCATGACGCTGTTTGTTTTATGCACTGGTATTCTTGGGAGGAAACTCGTTCCGTGTTATACGACGTGGTCCCTTGATTTACCTAACTTAAAAAAAAACAAAGATTAATAACTGTTTTAGTTCTCACACCAGTCACATGACTGACCTAGAGTTTATTGTTTTAACCTAAACTCTGGGTGCCCCTATTTTCCGCACGGGCAGCTAGTAGTTTTGGTTTTGCAGATTTATATTCACAGGATCCTGATTTACAGCTGGAACGATATCCGGAAAGCTCTGTATCCGTATATCTCTTCTAGTTGTGGTTTGTATTATTTCCGCTGCGATGTATTTAAATGTAATTTAAATCTCTGATATTTTCTGTGTAATATTTATTCATACTCAGTATATTCTTGTATTCTGATGGAATTGTTGTAATAAGCAATGAAATGTTCTTCTGTTTGTGTTCTGATTTGTCGTGTTCTCGAAGCAATCCGGGCTTTCCTTCACGGGGAAGTTTGGGTCTTTACAGTGGTAATGGTTGATTAGGGGCTTGTGATTAGGTTGTGGTTGGTGTTTAACTGGTTCGGGTTGGTAGGATGTGGAAGGAGGCAAATTGGTTTCTAAGTCTCGATAACGTTGATGGGTTGGTGAGTGGAGGTCGTGGATGAAGTTGCGGTGGCAGAGAGGGTCTTCGAATTTGAGTTTTGATGATTTATTTGAGGGAGTCAAGGAGATTGGTTTGCAATGAGGTTATTCGAGGTAGATTAAAGTGTGCTGGTACTTGGGAACTAAAAGTGGTTCAAGGTGATGGCTAAATGGTAATGGTTGTTTGATTGGGAAGGTGACGGGTTGAGGATGGTTTAGGAGACTTGCCCATGAGTCGCTGGAATTGGGTGATGGCTAAAGTATGTGCAGTAGTTTGATAATGCATTGTGCATGTGAAATCGTGGGTGTGGATTTTTGGGTGGTGGTGTTGTAGTTGATATGCGTAGTAATGGTTACAAAAGTTTCAAGGAAGTAGTTGAATGTTTGAACGTAGTTAAACATAATAATGTGCGGAGGGAGATTATATGGGAAACCGGCTAAACATGTCAGCAGGTAAATGGAATCAACATGGGAAGGGACCCCCAAACTTGGGATTAATTAAAAATAATTTAAACTCTAGATTAATATGGAAGACACATGAAACTTAAGATCAATTTATCCTAAAAGTAAAAATAAAAACCATACAATTAACTAGCAAAATCAAACTTAATAGGTTTCATTGGTTTATATGATTTTAACAAATAAAACGTTCACAACTACTTAACGGTATTTTTTCTACCAACATAATTGCCATGTTCTGTCAACTTTTAACCATATTCGCTCTTGACGGTATTTTTTTCTACCAACATAATTACCATGTTCCATCAACGTTCAACCATATTCGTAGGCACCATCCACCTCAAAATTTGCACAGAAAATTCAAGGCAAATCCAGCATATGCCTCCATCTTTTTCACTTAGCAAGGATATTTCATGCTCGCTATTAGTCTAACAGTAGGCCAAATAGAAAACAGATAAACCATGGCCTTCTTGATTATGTTTTTGTTTTTATTTAGTTATAATTTATTTCTATACCCCAAAGTTTTTTTAAATCATGTGAGGTCGTAGCCATTCTTTCGATCCTCGTTTTCAAATCCATTACTAGCAAATATCAGCCTTAATTAAAATTATCGAGTTCCAAACAGCATGTCCATTTGAAGCATTTTCCCATATTCTTCTATTGTGAATTTTAAATGGTGGTGGATACCCAGTGTCAAAGACTCCCATACTCAAGCGCGAGAGGACTTCCCAAGTCAGTCTCCCGTCCTGGTACTATTCTCACGACTTTCCAGGATCTGGGGGTGGTCGATAAATGCGCACAGTCTTTCCCTCACATATGTGAAGAGGTCGGGACTCGAACCTGCGCGCTTCAGATTACAGCCGGGTAATCTTACCGCTCCGTCAGGCACCACCTTTATGAATTTTAAATGGTGAAATGAATTTTATATTTTAGCCAAGCAAAACCACAAATCAAGATTGTTTAATAAAAGATCAGGCTCTTGCGAACAAAACTCATATTTTATTGAAGGACACGCGCAACTTTTGCTAACTATTTTTTCACAAATGGATTGCATTGACTTCCTACATTGCTTCTAATTTGACACAATATGAATATCATTTTAGACCAAGCATCAAAACCCAAAGAAATGATGAAGCTGCCATGGACCAAGTCAATTTCAAACGGAAATCGTAAGTCTCAAAAAACTATGAAATTTCTCTTAACCAGATTTTCTCTTCACATTAGTAAACCAACCATAAGGTCAACAACATTAAATACCCCAAGGAATCATGCACTAACCTCACAACACATACTTCAGGTAAATCAATATATTACTGTCACAATTAATAATCGGTCACTGCACCTCTGCTTTGGGCAGTTGAATTACCCACTAGTGGTTTACCCTCAAACTCAATTCCAAAGAAAACTTCAACTGTCCATGAAATAACGAAACTATCCACGCCAACTTCTCCAAATTTGATCCAGAATGAATTGTTTATCCATGATCCATCAATGAAATTCTAAGCATACATATACTGGTATACATGTAGATGAATACTACGGTTTCCCTTTAGGATTTTTTATCTGCGTTCTATCGTACATCCCTGCATATTTTCTTGTATCTTGCTCATGCCTTATGCGGGTATTTTCCGATGGTGTTGTGGGAGCACGCTTCTTCAAAGTTATATGTTGTTGCATTTAATAACATATGCAGTTTTTGTGCATGTATTTTTTACTCTTTTACAAACGAGCTTTAGTTATTTCGGAGTATAATCTTTGTAAATGCACTGAAGGAAGTCTTATTATCCACACCGTTATATATGGTATGCATCACAATTTTTCCCTACAATAAGATTTTATTATAAAAAGTTTCTTAATAGATTTGAATGAGGCAGCAAATTTTGCTTCTGAAAAGTCCATAGATGTAAATTGGGTGCAAGAGTTGTTCGTATATATGCAATATTCTAAAGGATGTACAATGAGACATCTACTTAGCAGTTAGCAAGTCCACGAATTATACACGAATAATTAGAACAGCACACAAATTATTAACATCCACTTAAAAAGAGGCCATGAAAAAAAAGTTTCATTAAAGTTGTGATTATATATAAAAACCAAAAAAGATCTTCTAATTATACTTAACCTTCTAACATTATTGAGTTTAACCTTCTAACAATACGTGTTGTAAATTAGTAAGCAAACACTTAATCTGTTTATTTCAACTTTTTTTAGACATTGCTGTCAGGAAAAAAAATTAACTTTAATTTAGAAAAGCATATTTCCATCAAAGCAGCCAATAAAATAATAATAAACAATATTTTACAAACAACCCACGCATTGCATCAATGCAAAACAATCAATCATTTAAGTATATTTACCACATAAATAGCTCTTCTGACCTTTGCATGTAGTACCTCTCTAATCACTAGCAAATGTGCATGTAACTTCACTCTATCAAAATACAATTAATAAAAGTAGCAAAAGAAATAAAATTAGTTAATAACATACATACTTTGGGTGTGTTCACTGGTCCAAAACGGACGAACTGTTAAACGGACGCGTCCGTTTAACAACAGTCCATTTTGGACCGGTTGCCCAACGGTTGGAAAAGAAGCCCAACATATCCTTTTCCAACCGTTGGACTCAAACACCCTCATCTTTCAACCCCTCTATAAATCACCTTCTTCTTCCATTCATCCTTCTACCACACATCCCTCTTCTATAACTCCAAACACTCTCTAATCTCCACTCAAAAATGGCTAACCGACAACAAAAACACCATTGGAACAGTGAATCGAACCGACTTTTGCTGAAATGCGCCACTGCTGCGTACGGTAAATGTGGTAATGACAAGAAAGGGATTACTAAAGCGATAGCGGAAAAAATTAATGCTGCAGCGGTCGAAATCAACGTTACAAGATCAGATGGATATCTAGAATTGATCGAGGAAAACAAAGTTCGGCACAAACATGATAGTCTTCGAAGGGAATGGATTAAATGGAAAAGCTTGAACAACAAAACTGGAGCTGGTTGAGATCCTAATCGTCAAACTGTTTCAGGCTCGAATGAATGGCGGGATGATCGTTTAAAGGTATTCCCAGTAAACTTATGTTTTGTTTTTTAATAAACCCGTTATTAATTACTGTTGTTAAAATAGGAATTTGGATCATGTATTCTGAAATTTAGAAAGTCACCGCTTGAGCAGTTGGAGCTACAACAGCAACTGTTTCAAGGAACACATGCAACTGGACATACGGCATATACCCCAACATATACACCTGTTGTTACTCAACCTGAGCAAACACAACAATTTACTCTCTCTTTGCCTGGAAATTACGCAAATCCATGGGCATTTGATCAATTCCACAGTCATCACAATGAAACAGAAGAAGGGCAAAATACTATTCCAAATTTGAATTCACCGACACATCATTCTTGGGTTCCTGAACCACCCACTCAACCAAACGTGCTAAAAACTCTCGTGCAGCGAACTCGACATGTTGGTTCATCCTTTGGTAAAAAGGAAGGTTTCAGAAAACGTCATGGTGAAATGGACAATAAGATGTCTGATCTCATCGATTACATTCATGCCTGAAAAGTGCAAAAGTCTACCAAGTACGGAAAGTCTGACGCCATACACTCCGACAACAAATAGTGTACGGTCAACAGGGAATTCTTTAAGTCACGGTGATATGATAGCACACGTTAAACGCTTGAGTGAAGGAGCAGATTTTAATTTCAGTGAAGCTTTACATATACTTGCAGATCCCAACAAAGCAAATATATTCAACATCTTAAACGACGACGATGCAATACCATGGATGACGTTTGAGACAAAGCGCGATCAACTTTCTGCTAACTACAAGTACTATCTGATCAAGAACGGACCAAGCAATTTTTAGGATTTCTACTATTATTTTAGTTTTTGTTGTACTTTTGCATATTTATGTTCTGTTTGGTTTACTGTATTATTTTGTTGTAATGATAATGTTCTGTTTTAAACATTAATTAATTAAAATTTAACAAACAAAAATAAAAATTCTCCGCTTAAATACTCCGCTTAAAGCGTCAAACACATTCTCCGCTAACTAGAATTCTTCGCTCAAAATCTCCGCTTCCACTTGCGCCAAACACACCCTTTATTGAATTGACCCACAGTTCTATCATAGTGAAGCTTGTCAACATATCTTAAAAATATCTAATTTATTGAATTATTCTAACAACAATCAATTTGAGATATTAAACACATCCAAATTGGCCAATTGGTATCAGAGGCGGAGGCAACAGCATTGCCTCAGGTAAGGCACATGCCCTACCTCATTTTTTGTATGACTATTATAAAATGTGATATTTCAGATAAGTTATCTGTTTATTCCATAAAACGTGATATAAAAATATAAAACATGATGCTTTTTTCTTTTTCTTTTTTGAATGATATTTTTTGTGTGCCCTACCTCAGGCAGCAGCATTGCCCAAGCCCATCCCCTGGGGAGCCTACACTCAAAACCAAGCCTGAAAATGATTAATCAACTCATTAACACTTCTAAAAACCAGATGATAGATGAGAGTTGTCTTATAATTTCAATCATTTCCAATGTTTTTATGTACATTACTGACTTGTTAACTCATATGATTCCAAATCCAAAAAACTGAACTAAAGTATGCATTATTATTTTCAACATTTAAGTGTTCCCATCTAGTTTAATATATTCTTGGCATCTTTGACTGAACAATCAATTTGATTTTTCACACAGAAACCACTGTAAAACAAAAAAGAACACAAATAAATAAATGAAACTACATCTTTTTTTTAACCTTAGACTGAATAATCAATTTGATTTTTCATACATAGAAACCACTGTAAAACAAGAACATAAATAAATAAAATCTTATCTCTTTGCTCTTATTCTTCCTTCATTACTACTACTACCATGAAAAAATCATTTGCACAAACAATGACACAGTTAATCTAAGCTGTACGATCATCCTTTGATTTCCACCTTCAATGTGAGGGAAAAAAGAAACTAGTCCTGCCTATTAACATCACGTTAACTGCTTTCCACCTCCGCATTTAATATTAAAACTTGTATTCCAACTATGCCTGTAGTAATTAATTAGATATTTAATCTCCTTTTGTTGACCTTCTTTTTCTAAATTGAAAATTTGAAAATGAAGCTCCAAATTTTACGGAGGGACGTGATAATTTCACGATGAACTATTGGCAAGTAGGCTACTGTCCAATATTTTTTTTTTGATCTAAAAATAGAATGCGATAAAAAGTAAAATTTGAGACTATGTTATCAAAGCGCACGCTATAGCGACAAATAGCGCATAACACAGTGCTTGCGCTATTGTACTTATAATAGCGCAAGGGTTCCCTATAGCGCAAAATAGCGTGCTATTTTATCATAGCACAAAATAGCGCATAGCTCTAAATAACACGCTATTCTGTTTGTCTTTTTTAAAATGTTGGTCGGTGAATTAAGCCCAAAATAGCAAACTATTGTATATATAATGACTCAGAGGAAAAATGCCATAAAGTATGACTCGAAAGAAGAAGAAATTGATGATTGTTTAAATAATGATTAATGGTTATGATTTAGATGACACTAGTGACTATGCTGTAAAAATTTAGAAGCATAATATTTCCGTGTTTTGTTATTGCACGCTTGAATCACGAAACTTTTGTTTATTTGAATTTTGTTACTGTAGACTTCATATAATATTTTCTTTTGGTCTTATTTTCACTTTACAACTTTTTTATTTATAACTTTTTTTCTTAGTACATGTTAGTAGATTTTTTTTTAAAACATTTTGTACAAAAGCGTATTTTCAAGCATTTTTTCTTAGAGTTCTGTATTACCATAATTGATAAATAGAAATAAATTTCATTATAGCTCACAATTATAAGAATAAATTTCAAATTTGTAAGATGCAAATATATTATATCCATCAATTATTTTTAATGTACAGCATGAACTTATTAAATTTTCTGTAATTTAATTACATTTTACATTAAAAATTATTTAATACATGCATAAAGCATGATAGTGCTGGTATTTAGAGCCTTGAACGGTTTGGATATAACGCAAAATATGCAAAATAAACAAAAATACAATTGATCACTTTTCTCTCTCTAAATGAATGCAATAGCGCGCGCTATAGCACAAGCCTTGCGCTATAGACTACACTGGTTTGAGATAAAAATGATAAGGGTACTTCTGGGATAAACGGGATGGAGAAAGAATCAACAGGGTGTGAAGTTTTTTCAAAGGTTTCGAGATGTGTAAGATAAATGCATGGGTGAGAAATGATGAGCCAGAACAAAGATGAGCTCATTTTTTTCTCCTGACCAGCACCTTCCATACAATGTCGTTTCGAAACTTGCATGGCGTGATTCGAACCATTAGGCATATAATTACATGTAATTTTTTATAATACCTAAGACTTGTTGAGAATCAAAGCTAAAGGATAGAGCCATAATGTGTCAGATCGTATGTTTTATTTCCTGTCCCAACCCCGAAAACCATTCCGTTTAAATATACAATCTGCTGTATGTCGGGACTACTGGTAGCAGATAACAACCATCCAAAATTTTAAGTCTCATTTGAGAATCAAAACAAAAGTAAGAGATAAGGGTGATGCTGACCCATACTCAGAGGAGATGAGCAAATGCCGGTAGGCGAACTTTCCAGGTCCATGACGGATTTACCCAAACTGCAAGCAAATGAACTCGTGGAATCGTCAAGCAAAGGCGCGTACATGTATGAATCCGATAACAAATATTCAGCAATCGCCTTGGCAAATCCCTTGTTTCTCTTTCTCTTGGTGCTAATAGATCTTCTTTTGTGTATCCCTTTCTCCATTCCTTTCAAACCCTAATTTGAGTGATCCGTTAATCCTTTTTTTTTTTTTTTCATTACGTTTAATTTGCAGTTGGCTTGGTTGTTGGGACACGTGTTGGAAATTGATGGTTATGGTCGCATGTTATATAATGGGCTTATAACTCATAAGGGAACAAGATGGGCCATCATACCCATTTGTAACTTTTATAACTTTTAGTAAAATGAAGAGCTAGTTTGTTGACTATATTTAACTGGGGTCACCATGACACCACTAACTGTTAGTGGTGTGGGGCTGAGATTTAATAGGAGGAATTCAGAGGGCAAATCACAGCCCCACACCACTAATACCATTAGTGATGTCATGGTGACCCCTGTTAAAAACTTGTATTGATAGAAATGCACATTGAAAATTCAATGCAAAACCAGCATCAAAATGTTATTCAATTGAATTTTGTTTTACAACAATACACACAGTTAAACATGAAATTAAAAATTATAAGTCAAACCAGTCTTGAATTTTTAAAAAGTACCAAAAAATCTTATTTCAACTTTGGACCTCATACAAAATTAATTGTAAAAGCACACATGCTTTTATATAATTTGCACATTAAGTAAATATACAAGCTATATTAAAAAAAGTTCAAATTATCGAAGTATGCTAGTTTTCGAAACAATTTCACAATTGGTGCAACTTTTGAAACTTATTAACAAACAACGTTGCTTTTAACCCAATTAGTAACAAACACGGTTAGGTTTCGTAAGTGCCAGGGTAAAGCTCATCTTTGAGTTGCGCTTTTTATTTTTTGCATGTAGGCGCAGCTATGAGTTGTTCCTAATATAGAAATTTCAACATAGGTGCAACTACAAGTTGTGTCTATACTAAAATCATATGGGCGCAACTCATAGTTGCACCTAGCATGACCTGCTGCTATGTAAAATGCAGCGATTTCATCTTTCTCCACACACACACTCACTTTATCATTCATTCAGCTCTCTTACTTTTCTAATTTCGAACCCAAAACGCCTCAATCATCAATTCTTAATTTGTTCATCAAATTCACTTAATATTATCATATTTCTGCATCATTATACGTTAAAAATAAAGCTAGAACAACCTTTCTAAGGTAATTTACTAAACCCCATAATTGATTTTTTTTTTTTTTAATTCTTTTATGTTTATGTGTTGCTTTGTATGTACATACAATATTACAAATTACGCTAATCGAACAAATATAGATAATTGAGAAATCAAAATTGATGTTCCGATGAAATTTTATGAACAATGGAAACGTGAAATTTTAAAGGCCCGCAATATCCCCGCTATAACTCATATCGTTCTTCAACTGCTACGCTATTTAAATTTAGTGTTGATAAATAGTAGATCCACTTTTATCCCTGCTATTTTACGCTGCATCCGCTAAATCAAATCCTTTTAATGTCCACTTTAGCAGTATTAATATATAGAGCTTGATTCAACTAGTTCTTTTTTTAATTTAATAAATTTAGCGTAAATGGCTAAATTTAAGGCATAATTGCCTAATACATGCTAACAATCAATTACACGCATCAAATTTAGCATGCATAACTATGATATTCCTTGATTTTGTTATATAACTTTAATTAATGTTAGTTTTTTATACACATATAATGTGAAAAAGATGATCAATTATTTTCAAATATTTGGTTTTACATATAACAAACTTTTTTACGCATCCACTGTATCCTCGCTTATCCCCGCTACACATTTTTGTACCTCCGCCGCTATAGAACCGCTAAGCGCTTTAACTGCACAGATTTATTTCTGAAGTTAAATCCCTTTTTTTGAAGTAATGTTGTTGTTGAAACTGGTTTAGAGAATCAGGTTCGCTTAGGTACACCAGATCATAAAGTAGGAAAATAAATTGCTAGGTATGCAAAATTCATGTTTTAATATGAAAAATTGCAAGACATCGTTATTGCGGATGTGCAAAATACAGAGAAAAGCTCAACATGGGTAGCCTTCTTGGCTGTGAATTCTACGAGCATATAAATCCTGAGTTGTGTCGTATGGGGATTTAATATGCCAGAGAGATGCAAGTCAAAAACTCTTGATTGGAAAGGGAAAATATAAGGCTATGTGGTTACAGTTCATTAGTCCAACTAGAAGAATGTTCTAGCAAAATAGTTAATGCAATTGTTGTGTATCAGACTGGTCTGATAAAATTATGTGTTATAGTTAATGAATTACTTGGTTGTTCAAATGATTATGTAATAGATGAGTATCATCACGGTGTTGTTCGGCTATGCTTATAAGAAATAGTGCATGCAAAATAAATTGCAATCACAGAACATAGCAACTCACATCAAAGTTGAGAAATATAATTTTTGAATTCCAAAGTAGCATACAAATTAAAAGTACAAGTATACAATACTGAATGCCATAACTAGTAAAAGAAAATAAATAACTTACTACTTTCTCATGTTCTTCTCTAATGACGTAAGCTACCACATTGGTCACTTCTGTCTTGTCGTCTATCCTACATTTCGTCCATGACCACTGTAATTATTATTGACATTGAAAATGATGCAAATTAAGAAATGTAAGGCTAGATTAATCCTAAAGAGGGTGAATAGTGTTTACTTAAATTTATGAATCCTTTAGATTAAATCATGAGTACATGTATAATAATCATAGAATCATATAAAAATAAAAATAAAACAAGTAAATTAAATGTGGTAATGTAAAGAACACACTGGATTTTTTTTTACTAGTTCAGAGTTGTGATGACCCGTCATACACCACTGATGCTCATAACTAAAAATATGCATTGTACAAGCATCCGACCGATGTAAAGCGATCGTCGGGAGAAGGAAGTAGTAGAAAGGAAGAGAAAAGGGAAAGAAAAGAAGGGAATTGAAAAGAACATAAACACAATCACATAACCTGTCGTATATCTCACAGCGCATCGAGTAACATATAATAAATCAAATCACAAATATAAAACAGACGAGACAATAATAATTATATAAACCTGATAATCATAGTATATAGGCTCATACTGTTATATAGAACAAAAATAGAGTTTATACAAGACATAAATAAACTCAACTGGTACATTGTCTCTAACACGACACATAGCACTATCAAGGCTCCAAGTGCTACACAGTGGAATAAATGTTAGAACTTTTGTAAATACACAATTGTATTACAAACAGACAACAACAACAACAACAATCAATGTTAATTTATGCCACAATTGTCACGTCAAACTGTGTTTACAATAATCATAGAAAGCGTAACCGATTTGTGATCTAGATTGAAGATATACTGAAAGTATTCTGTTTTAGTAATGCCCGAGTCTAGAAATATTCTGTTTCCTTGAAATAATATTGTCGTCGTATGCACTGATTGACGTAGTTGCAATTTGTTTTTCAGGATAAAATGGACCAACTCCATTGCATAGTGCCAGCAAATGGAGCTCTGACGAACTAAAGTTGATTACAGAAACTAGATCAGACGATTACTTTGAAGAAAAAGAAGCAATGCAAGCAGAAAAAGTAATTTCTGTCTTGTTTTGGAATCTGTTTTTATAGACAGGAGGAGGTGCCTATTCGTATGCATCAGTAACCGACAGAATTGAAAAGGTTGCAACCCTTTAACCATCGGTTATTAATGTGAGTACGCTAGAAATTCAAATGGTTGTGTTTATTCAGCTAACAGACAAACCCCCACATTCCCATATAATCTCTCTTTCTTTTTATTTATATAAGCCTATTGGCTTCTAATATATTAGGAGAGATTGTGTTAAATTTTTTGATGATGTCGGACTTATATGTTGCTATCTCTTCTTCTTCCCAAAATCCTCTTTCTCTTGCTCATTCATTTTCAATAACCCTCCGCATGAATGAGCAGTCGATCTTAGTTTCACGAACCATTTATCGCATCGGTTAAAGTAGCACATGGGCCTTGAACTTTCTTAGTGATTACCTATTTGAATCACAGGCGAATCAGTAGACATAGACTGTCCTTGAACTGTAAGCCTTTTGTGTAATTATAAAGTAGATAACGTACGATAAATGTTTCCTATAACCCTTCGTTCTCTGTATGTGTTCGTTTTTTCCTTGAACACCTGCCTGGTCTCATAAGTGCTTAGAGAATTTGGCCTTTTCTCTTTGAAGCGGCGCCTTCGCACTTACGTAGGTGATTCTGTAAAGGGTATTCACTAACTCCTCAAATACAGACATCATTAAAAGTACAAATACTTATCCTTATTCAACATATAATGCACTGACTTATCATAGGAATGGTTTGTGTATAACAGTGCCATCTGGTTTCTCTTAAACTTCGTTGTCCCTTTGAACCTAGATCTTGGGATCTCCAGTCAACTAGGTGGGGTTTCCATTTTAGACAAACCTTTAGTCTATAGGCCTTAGCCCCATTCCCATTGATAAGGTTTGAACTTTCTCTCTTGGCAAGCCTTTTGTAAGTGGATCCGCTAAGTTATCTTTAGATCGAATGCAATCTATTGTGATAACTTCGTTAGAGAGAAGTTGTCTTATCGTTTTATGTCTAATTACGACGAATATGCCTAGATTTACCATTGTACAGTGTACTATTAGCTCTTCCAATAGCTGATTGACTATCACAATGTATACATATTGGAGGCATAGGTTTGGACCAATTAGGAATGTCTTCCAAGAAGCTTCGAATCCATTCTGCTTCTTCTGCAGTCTTATCTATTGCAATAAACTTTGATTCCATCGTAGATCTAGCGATACAAGTCTGTTTGGATGATTTCCATGAAATTGCTCAATTTCCTAATGTGAACAGGTATCCACTTCTAGACTTTGTATCATTTGATCCAGTGACCCAATTTGCATCACTGTATCCTTCCACTATTGAAGGATAGTTTGTATAGTATAGACCATAACTCTGTGTATACTTTAGATATCCTAGAACTCTAATTATCGCTTTCCAATAATGCTTACCAGGATTGCTGATAAATCTACTTAGTTTGCTTACAGCATATGCGATATCAGGCTTAATACAGTTCATAACATACATGATTTCCTAGTATACGAGAGTATTCCAATTGGTAGGTAATATCATCTGTGTTCTTTACCCAATTTTGGTTCATATCTACTGGTGATTTTGCAATAGTTACATTATATTTCTTGAAATTTTGAAGTATTTTGGTGATCTAATGTGATTGGAATAATGCATATCTCTGTGGTGTTCTCAGAATTTTTACACCCAATATCACATCAGCCAGTCCTAGGTTTTTCATATCAAATCTAAAGGATAACAAATCCTTTGAAGATGTTATTATGGCCTTGTTATTGCCTAGGATCAACATGTCATCAACATAGAGACAAACAATGACATATCCAATGTAACAACTCGCATTCTACGCATCGAAGGATCGTAGAATATTTATTTCTTTCCCATATGAAGTCGTATGGTCATGTAACTTTGGGAAACAACCATTTGACTCATTTTCCATGTTCATGATTTTTGTCGATTTTTAAATGACCGTTTTGCCCCTAGCTAATCTTGTTTTGGCCATCACTTTTGATTGAAAAGGAATTTTGACCTGAAACCACTTCCATTAGATTTGTTTGATGGTTTACCTTTCCGTAGAGTGGTCACATATGAAAAACGGACTTACCGTTTGGGAGATATGGCTGAAATAAGGTTTGGAATGTGAAAAACTGCTTAACCGGGCCAAATAGGGTGATTAGCGAATGGGCCCATAACCCATTTCGGGATTAGGGTTATGGGGAGGCTGAAAGGAGTTAGAGAATCATTCTATTTCAGTTTTCTAACCTCCACTTATCCCCAAGAAACCCTAAAAATGGCCTCCAACCTCTAAATCACATCCAAATCATCTTCTAATCAAGGATTAAGCTTAGCAACATCGAATCAAGGGAGATCTACACCAAATCAATATTGGAGCTGCTGTTTAGCATCGGGATTCGCACCAAATCAGAGATTTATTTCAGATCTAAGTTTTGTTTGTGGCTAAGGTGAGTGATTTGCATAGTTCCTCACTAATTATGGCTAATTAAGGGTAATCAGTGTTAATTAGCGAATTTAAACATGATAAAATTCTGGAAAAATATTTATAAAATCCCAAATGATGTTTTAGACCTCTGATATGAATTTGGGTTAATTTGGTTAAGTTTTGCTAATCACATCATTAGTTTCACCTAAACATGCTTAAGGGAAAATATGAGGTTTTGGGTATGTTTGATCCATTTTAACCTATCATATTGATGTTTTATGTTTGTGGTTGATTACACATGTTGCTATGATTGTATGGTATGCTTTGTGATTGATTTCAATAGTTAGAATGGTTGAAAACGTCGTCGAATGACGTAAAACACTCGCTGGAAAAGTCTCAGGAAAAGTGCAGGTTTTGAACCGGATCGGATATGGGGCTCGGATCGGATAAGTGGACGGGCAAGGACATCCGAATCGGATCGGAACTTAACACTTGAGAGGCTTGGCAAAAAGGAAGGCCATGTTGGTTAAGCTGGGGATCGGATCGACTTAAGGACGAAGGGCTCGGACCGGAGTATGGCGAAGGGATCAGATCGGATTAGAATAGGGAACGGGACCAGAAGAGGCAATAGGAGCTGGAGCACGAACTGAATGGGAGATGACAACCCGAACCGACCCGAAGTGGGACACCCGACCCGAACCAAAGCGACGTTGTGAATCCGAACCGAACCGTTACCAGAAGAAGACCACGAACCGAACCAACTCATGGTAGAGGACCCGACCCGAACCGATGGTTAGAAGGGGAACCCGAACCGACCCGGTGATGACCAATAACCCGAGATGCAAAGGTAGTCCAAATGGAAGTTAGAGCTCAGGATCCAGTTGAGAACCAATGAGTTCACTTCATAGTTGGGCTTTGCTGCAGGACGTGTGCTAGGGAGTTGTCGACGTTCATAACTTCGATTCACCACTGAAAATGGATGATGGGCTACTTATCAGTGCAGTAGAGTCATTATGACAAGGTGATAGTAGCAAGACTATGTTATCAGTGCAGTAGAGTCATTACGACTCGAGGGGCAAAGTGATGCGTAGTAAGACTATGAGCCAATGCAGTGGGGTCATTGTGACTCCATGGGGCAGAGTGGACATAGTAAAGGATTAATGAGGCTATGAGCCAGTGCAGTGGGGTCATTGCGACTCCATGGGGCAAAGTGGACATAGCAAAGGATTAGTGGCTACGTTATCAGTGCAGTGAAGCCATTTATGACTTCATGGGGGCAAAGTGATCGTAGCAAGGTATGTTGGGTGATCGAAGTGGTGAATATCGTATGCTTTATGCACTGAGCGAGAGATGTGAGGATGGTTGTTATGTTTGATTGTTTGCCATCACTATGACATGCACACCCCACCCCCGTTATCTTTACACCATTTGAAATGGCACCTTAGAGTGTTGTACAGTATGTAGTGCTAACTCTTTGGTTGCAGGTTCAGGTATGTTTTAGTTACCTGTTATTGTTCTGTTTAGATGCTTATCGCTCATACCAGGCTTTATGTCTGACCCAGAGTTTTATGTCTCCTCTTATTACTCTGGGTGCTCACACGAGCAGACTAGAGACAGGTTAGCTGGTGATGCGCGAGTAGCTAATTCGGAGGCGAGCAGGAGGCTTCCACATATGATATATAGATATTCTCCCTGTGTCGTTGGTGGTCGCTACTTGGGCATTAGTAGCGTACCTCCTTTATCTTGCTTTTGTTTTTGAGACAGTTTGAAAAGTTGTAATAATGTTTAACTTTGGATCATAAGCTGTACTTGGATTTTCTGCTGCTATGTTAGTTGTTTCAGCTTATGCACTGTCTCACCTGTTTTATGTCACTTATGTTATTATTATATTTTGTTCTATGCGCTATGAGACATTTTACAGGTTCCTTGTTAGTTCTTTCCTTCTTCCCTTTCCTTCTGACGACCCGTTCCGTGCTAACTGGACATGTGTACAACGCACCTTTGGAGTAAATGTCGGTTGGTGCGGGGCGGGCCGTCACATCCAATATGTGTGTGTTTTATGTACACACATTTATCTAATTCATTTATTGTGAATCCATTTGATAACATAGTATTATCAAACTTCTCATGCCATTGTTTTGGAGCTTGCTTAATGCCATAAAGTGATTTTACCAGTTTGCAAATTTTTTTCTCATTTTCTGAGCTTAGAAATCCTTCAGGTTGTTTCATATAAATTTCCTCCTCTAGTTTACCATTCAAGAATGTAGTTTTAACATCCATTTGATGTATTTCCAAGTCATGTATGGATGCAATTGCATTGAGCATTCTAAGTGACGTTATCCTCGTTATAAGTGAATATGTATCGAAATAGTCCAGGTCTTCCTTTTGTCTAAATCCTTGGACTACTAGATGAGCTTTGTACTTGTCTATTGAACCACCAGGTTTCGATTTCTTTTTAAATATCCATTTATTACCTAAGGTCTTACATCCTTGAGGTAAATCAACTGATTCCCATGCATAATTGGACATAATGGATTCAATCTCATTATTAATTGCTTCTTTCCAATAAGGGGCATCGCTGGAAGACATAACTTGTTTGTATGTCAATGGATCATCTTTTAACATAAATGTATAGAAGTCCGGTCAAAGGTTTTTTAAAGTCTTGACCTTTTACTTTTTCTTGGTTTCTCTACTTGTTGCTCAGTGCTACTTTGCTGAGTGTTATTTTGTTCAGGACCCTCAAGAGAATAAGGAACTTCATCTTCCTTTGGTCTCTTAGGTGTATCAGTTTCAGTACCATGTTTCAAGGGAAATATATGTTCGAAAAATCTAGCATTTCTCGACTCAATGATGGTATTTTCATGAATATCATCAATTTCAGATTTGTGTACCAAAAGTCGATATGCGGCACTATTTTGTGCATATCCAATGAATACACAATCAATTGTTTTTGGTCCAATTTTGACCTTCTTTGGTTTTGGTACCTCTACTTTGGCGTGACACCCCCACACTTTTAGGTATTTGTAGGATGACGGTCTGTTTTTCCAAACTTCATGAGGAGATTTAGATGTTTTCTTTTGGGGAATTTTATTTAAAATATGATTTGCCGAAAGAATAGCTTCTCCCCAAAAGTTATTTGGCAAGCCAAAGCTAATTAATAAGGCATTCGTCATTTCTCTAAGAGTTCGGCTATACTGTTGGATTGAGGTGAATACGAGGTTGTAATTTGATGTATAATTCCATGCTCAACACAGAATTTCTTAAATGGAGACTCGTATTTTCCTCTTCTATCACTTCTTAAAGATTTTATTTTCTTGTTGAGTTGATTCTCAACTTCTGCCTTATACTGTTTAAACATTTTGAATGCTTCATCCTTGCTTCTAAGGAGATATACTTGACTGTATCTGATACAGTCATCAATGAATGTAATAAAGTACCCTCACTACAAGAAAACACTGATTTAGCGTCATATATTTAGAAGTGGAAATATCCGTCGCTAATTTGGGACGGATTTCCATGTGATACGCAAGAGATAGTTTTTTGTTTTTTCAACTTTTCTTTCTTTTATTTATTACCGTCGTCTTCTGTCATCCCTCACTAAGCCGTTGCAAATTGCGTCAAATTACCGACGGAAAATTTCTACCGCTATTTTCCGCTGCAAATCCAAGCAGAATACCGACCAATATTTATCGAAGCTATTTTGTAGCAGAATTCCAACAGATTTGCAAGTGATATTTATATTATTTTTCTAAGATATACTTTAGTGTTATTTTTTAATAATTATTAACATGTTCAATAATTAATAATTAATTTGTTCTAATTAATGATTTATAAGTAATAATAAATAATAATTTACGTTCTATAATAAATAACTTATACTCATTGCTTATTTAGATTTAGCAAAATAATCTTTGCTCATAACCAATGTAATTACTAAATTCTTAATTAAGTCCTCTGCTTTCATCACAAATTTCAGTCAGTATGCCAGTATATTTTATGCTAAATCCCAAAATTTTACGTTTTTCTTTTATAATTATTCCTCTAAATAATGAAAATATCAGTTTATTATAATAATTATTTAATAATAAAATTTAATACTTATGAAATGATATATAGTATTCAACATGATAACTCCTGTATTATATTATTAGAAGTCATAATAAAGATAACAAGCTGTAAATATTGCAAAGAAAATAACGATAATATTGTCATTCTTGAAACAATTAATATTTTTTTAATATTTTATTTATTATAGTTTAGTATTGAAAATTAACAATAATATTTGATTTACCACTTTATATTGTGTTCAATAATTAGTTATTGATTATAATTGATAATTACTGATGTGTGCATGATAACAAGTTGTAAATATTGCAAAGAAAACAACGATAATATTATCGTTCTTGAAACAATTAATTTTTTTAAAATATTTTGTTATTATAGTTTAATATTGAAAATTAACAATAATATTTGATTTAGCACTTGATATTGTATTCGATAATTATTGATGATAATTGATAATTACTAATGCTTGCGTAATAATTAGCATTTAGTAACTAACATTAAATAATCATAATTAAAAAAAATAACACACAATAGTTGACATCAGCTACTTTTCATTTTGCCGCTTCTTATTTCCATTCTACGCCTTTATTTTCATTTCCCGCACAATGATATTCATTTCCCGCGGATGCCCTCTTCCCATTAACTTAGAAAGTTCCAGAACCTCTTGTCAATCCACTTTTCCCCTTTCCATCTCCACCTTAATCAGATCCTTTCCAAGCTTCAAAAATCACATCGCTACTTAATGTTTTATCTCTCTGTTATTTGACATCGGCTTACTAATGCTTCGCTGAGGATTTTTGGCTTTGATCTCAGGTGCATCGCTGAGGATTTTTGGCTTCCATCTTAGGTTCTTCAAAGTGAATTTCCGGCTTCAATCTCAAGTGCTTCACTGAGGATTTTTTTCTTCCATCTTAGGTTCTTCGCAATGAATTTCCGTTTTCGATCTCAAATTGTTGGCTTCGATCTCAGATCCAAACTACCACACCTATCTCAACTGCGGGTTTCTGGTGCTTCGACCATAAGTATTTCGCTGAAAATTTGTTTTAACCTCTAAGTGTGTGGATCTAAGGATATGAATTCAGATTCGATTTCTAATGCTTCTCTATGGTTTCTTTTCTTTCTTTCTTTCTTTTTTTTTTTTTTTTTTTTGGAGATTGGTTTCTGGTACATCGCATTGAAATTCAGCACAGTGTTTGGAATCCAGAGAAGACATTGCCTACGATTAAGAACTAGTATTTTGATTTCAGATAATGAATCTTACAATTAGTTTAAAATCCAGCTATTGAGTTCATAAAAAAGTGAGTAGGTTATTTGTTTGCTTTTGTTTAATGTTCGAATGGAGCTGGATTTCATCAATTTTGATCGAAATTTTCATTTGAAAGTTTATTTAACTTGAAATTAATTTGTATGCGATATATTTTTTAGTTTTTAATCTTTTGTAATTTAATGGTCTAAGGTAGCTTTTTTCAGGTTGGACAAACCTAAAGTTGGAAGATCACACATGTTAAAGTGAAAGGGGTAATCTCTTTGTAGATTATATGTGCAATGTAGCACTTTTGACTGTAGTGTTTTCTTATGTTTAATTATTGAGTTAACTGTTAATGGATTGTTTAACAGGAAATGATTATGATGATTCCACATATTGAAATGTTTATCACCTTCATGTGTTTTGTAACTATTATCATTTCTACCATCTGATATAGCTATATAATCATTCCATATTCAGATTTTTTTTCTTTTTTTTTTTAAATAAATTTTGCCAACTAGGATTGTTGAGTACCTTAATCTATCAAATTGTGAATTAAGTTTTAGGAATACAAGGCCATTCGATGTGTTTTGGGTAGGAAATAAGTGTAAACTGACGAGGAAATGTGTTCCATGTGCATGGATTTTGGCTGTAAATTTTGAGGTAATGCATTAGTACCACCACTATCCCTCTCTAACCCTTAAAAAGAACTCTTATGAATTAAGTTAATCATTTTTATGTCAGCGAATCCATTTTTGTCATATTTTGAGGAAGTCTGGTGAATGCAATGTAATGTATGAATCGGATCCTTCTTATGCCCATTTTTGATCACAATGTGCGATGAGTGTTTCGATAAAGTGCAGTCACCTCTATATAACATTCATTATTTCCCTTGTTTCAACCTGTCATCTATTTTAACATTTTAAAAGGTTACATTGTTATGAGCATCATGTTCTGTTTTGTTTCTTTCCAATAAATATTTCTCTAAAGTTAGAAAAGATGCATTATTAATGAGACACTACTTAATAGTATAATTGATTATCTATCCATCTGAAATGTTTATCTAAATGATAAGCTTCAAACAAAGTATTTTTTTACTTTATATATGAACTTTTATTTGCTTGGCATATAGAAATATGGTCAATAATTTTGTTGGACGAAATAACAACAATAACATATAACTAACCCTAAATTAGTTCATTGAGCAATTTAATCTGCATATGCCGAATTGATCCAAAACACCATTATTGTGCTCTTAGCAGTATGCAGTTTGCTATTGTAGTATTTCCCAGTATATAGGTACATTGGACTTTTTTTGAGTAAGAGATCCTCATTCCATGGATATATACATAGTTGATTCTTACCACATTTCGAAGATATGAATATAGCATTTCGCTGTATCTTTCTTTATCGTTCTTCTCTACTCTTTCAACTACCTGCTTCTTTGTCTAAGTTAATCATGTATTAACCATTCACCATTATAATTTATTCAGATGGTGAATAATTAACGCTTACAACAGCCTGTCAATCAATCGATTGACACACAACTAAATGTTGGGATTAGTGTATGTCCGATATCATCCCAATACCCGTGTGGGGGTTTCAAACAACAAACACTGATTATTATTTGTACAGTTGGGCAATGTGTAAAATATATCATCCCAATCAATATCAGTCAAATAAGTGTGCATAAACAAATCGTCCGATTTGTAAATGAATATTTATTTTCATTCATATACTCGTTAAAAAATATTTTTAACGATAAAATATTTATTTCAACTCATGAATATTTTATACAATAAAAATGATATTTTTATTATTCAAATATTTTATTCATCACATGAATATTTTATACAGTTTATATATACAGTAAAAAATGATATTTTTATTATTCAAATATTTTATTCATCACATGAATATTTTATATTCCATTTCACAATACAATCATAATCAATTTCCTCCACACAATACAATCAAACATGTCGTCCATGGTCTGTGGACGACGGTATCAGGAGCTACTAAGCCCTGTCTGCAACGTAATATATATTTAACTATAAAAAGTTTCAGTGAGGAGTTCTCACCTTTGGTTTCCACTCCGTCGTTCTTTATTGGGCGGTTTGGATTCTGTTCGCTTCCAATCGGTTTATGCAAACCCGATCCCTAAAATTGAGATGCCGCTCCATGTTTTTGATTCCATCCGCTTCCTTCCATATGACTTCCGCCTTTTTCCAATTCTGAGCCAAAAAAAAGCGCCAGCCACTAAAAACAAAAAGAAGGAAATATTCCAAGAAGCATTCATAAGAAAACAAAAAAAAAAGTTGCATACTTCTGTGCAACTATTGGGTATAGTAGCATACATGTATGCATATAATGATATAGTGTATTTATATTGAAATTCTGGACCAATATACACATATATGTATGCAACTATTAGCAAATAACTGCATACATGTATGCATACAAAGTTGAACTGAGATTCATGTGTTACGAAAGGTTGCATACATGAATGCAACTATTCTGTATATATGCATGCATGTGTGCAACAGATTTAAAAGGGAAGACGACTTCTAAGTGTGCGCATGAATGTATGCGTGTATTCTGTATAAGAGCATAGATGCATGCAACAATGTCTAAAAATGGTGAATTCTCGGAAAAACAGACCAGATTTGAATATATGCACAAACAGATGCGTATAATGCTATTTAGCTGCAATCATGTATGCATTTATAATATAGTTGGGTGCAAGGCTGAAATATAAGCATGAATATATGCAGTTATTCATGAATAGGTGCATCTTTTGATGCAAAAACCTATTGTTTCGCTGTTTTTGTGTTATTTTGGGTTTTGATGTGGTTTTTGATTATTTTTCCACCTGATTTTTTTGGCGTGAACATGTTTTATTTAATAATGATTTTTCGTGATATTTTTTATTATTTTATTTTTTTGATGATTTTACGAAAAATAGGGACCTAATTTACATGAAAAGTTAGACCGGATGTGAGCCTAATTTTGAAACTTAATAAGGACTTGTGAAAAATGGACCCATATATAAATCACGTTTAAAAATCAATGCTATATATTTTTAAAACCACAGTTTTGCACAAGGTTATTTATATAAGAAAAAAAATCATATTTTTAAAACAACTATATATAAATAAAAATCATATTTCTATTTACAATGTTATATAATAAAAAATCTCATTCTTATAATGCTATTTATATTTTAAAAATCACATTTTTAAATCATGCTATTCATATTAAAAATCATATTTTTATCAAGTTAAAGATCTATTTTTATATAAGTAAAGATCGCATTTTTATCTAGATAAAGATCATATTTTTATATACGTTATTTATAATCAAAAATAACATTTATATTCAAAGCTACAATATATACAAATGATATTTTTATTCCAATGTTTTATATAATCAATACTAGAATTTTAAATAATGTTTTTTATAATAAAAACCAGAATTTAAACAATGTTATTTAACTAAAAAAAGTCACCTTAATAACGTTTAACAAAATGTTGCCATCCCTCCTTCTTTCACGCGATAGCCTGTCGCAAGAAAACCCATAACCTCGTCGTTTCTCTCTCCTCGCACAGGCCACCCAGCACCGCCGTTCGACGATCGGAACCTCCCACATTGTAGAGCCTGACGTCTCCTCCTTCCACGCACCATTGCTCGAAACTCGATCTTGCCATTCACCTCGAAATCCACACCAAAACCCACGGCTTTCAGCTCGAAATTGGATCCAATCACTTAACGAAAATTGGTCAGAGTACTATGGATTGGAAGAGCTCAAAATTCTTGACAATATTCGTTCAGAAATTTCATGAATTATTGTTTGGATCGAATGAATTTGGGGAGGGAAACCGAGAGCAATATCGACCTTTCAATTTGGCTGATGGCAGGTTTATGAAGAGGGTAGGGTTAGGGTTTAGATTTAAATATATAAATATACTTTATTATTATTTTATTTTCAAAAATACTTCTGTATCGATACGAACTCCAAATCAAACCCAACGACTATCGCCCCTAGCTAAGTACCCCCATTCCGGACACAATGGGATATGCTGCGTAAGCCAATTCAACTGTTTTGATTAGTTTTTCATCAAAAATAAAATATAAATTAATATAACTTTCAAAATTGATTTCAACGTACATTTTAATTTATCGGGGCCACATACTGACTCCAAAAACTCCAGAGAAATAAACCTGGCTATGTTTTGATGATATGGTCTTAACAAAACTAATTTCGTCGAATTTGGAGACCGTTTGAAAAACGGTCATTTTCCTGTCGATTAAATTCAAACTGAATTGACCAAACATGTTTAAATTCACCACGCTCACATATTGATTCCAAAAATTATGAAAATTGGAATCTAGCAATAATTTGACATTCCGGATCCAATAAAAGTGGTCTCGTCGAAAACGGAGGTCATTTGCAAAATCGCTATTTTTAAGGGCTATATATTATATAAATTCCATAGCGACTATTTTGAATTTTCAAATGGACATAACTTTTTATTCCGGTTATAAAATATGGATTTTTCGCATTTGTTGGAAAGATTTTTCAAACAGATTCAAATATTTCTGGTTTTACTGAAATCCAGTTTATTTTGAATCTTGTACATTCAATTGAAATTTGAAATTGAATTTTCAAACTACCGCGCCATTTCCAATTCCTTTTATAATTAAAAAATATATTTATATTCTAACTTCGATTTAAATAAATTTGTATGTTCTAATTCTATTGAAAATAAATTTCTAGTTGTTATTATTTAAAATAAATCATTTTAAATATTCAAAATTCATTAAAATTGCCAAAATAAAAATTTTAAATTGGTTCTGATTTTTCGGGTTGTTACACCTCCCATCTCAGTAACCAAACTGTGAAAGAAAATAATAAAAACGCAAGAAGTAAAATAAACTTCATTCTGATATGGCGACTTTACTGTAGTGTTGGCAATGGTTCTGGGCGTGGAGTTCTCGTGCTTTGATGCATATCTGCGTATGATGCCTAGTAGCAAGGACGAGCAACACTACATATGTTTGGGTGTGTAAGTGAGGTTTGAAGGCACGGTGTAGTGCATGGTAACGTGATGGGAAAGTTTTTAGTTATTGTTAATCATGGGAAGCACCTGTGCTTTAATATGGTAAAGAGGAGAAGGACGTGGGGGGAGTTTGTGATGACGTGAATGAATGGTCCCGTAACATTTCCATGACCAAGCGAAGACCCTAGAGTAGAAGAATGGGACGTAATCGAAGGCAGGTACATAAAGCTTCTACTTGGCATGTAGACCAAAACTTGGGCAGACTGTTTTTTTTGAAACAACAGTATGGAGAGAACAGAAATAAAGTGGGAGAGGGGACATTTTGTGCGTACATTTTGGCAAGGAGATGGGCTCAGGAACCTTGAAATGGTAAAAGGATGACACCCTCTGGGTTGTACATACGTGAGGATGTAAGGGATTTAAACGTGGGTGTTGTAATGTGAAGGGGAGTGGCGAGCGTAGCATGCCATGGGGGCTTTGCAGTTCAAACTGAAATGGAGATGAGGGAGTTCGAAGACGTGGGTGTTTTTCTTCGTTGGTGAAGATAGATTCAAAGCGGTTTTAAAAGGAAGGATTGAATGTACACTTCTTTGTGCACTGTATTGAACGTGTTTAAGGGACAACTCATCAAATAAGTTTGACGCAGGGAGGAAATACTGGAAGTATGTATGCGTTTTAACAGGGAAGAACCAAGGACGTGAAAGGGAAAATCAAGTGGAGATTTTGAACGGAGCAGCGAATGGAACATTGGATTTATTAGTTTGTAAATGGAAGGATATGCCACTGTTTAACACAGAGATTGGAGCGTGATAATATTCGTTATTGGTATTCGAAATGCCTGGGGAAAAGCTACGTGGTATTTGAAGAAGAAGAAAGTGCGGTGGGTTAAGATTTGGACCAGGGGGACAAGGTAAAGCCAATTAAGTATTATTTAGTTTATCTTTAATTTAAATTAGTGTAAATAAAGTATCTCGAGTATACCTCAGAATGACAAACCGTTTGTCATGTCAGAATCGTATAGACGCAGGCTAAGGGATGAAGCTAGTTTGGAGCGATAAGAGCTCATTGCGAATTATAACAAAATTAAACGCCTGATCGGAACTATCAGACATTAATCGCTATTTAACGATTAATAGCCAAGGTGAGTAAACTCACTAACTTTGTTCAATTTTAAAATATTATAACTATATTGAATGTTGTGTGATGGTTGTTTGGATGAATTGCTTATAAATTATAGACACAGTTATATATATATGAAACGTTGGTTAAATATTGATCTTGTTTATTTTAATATCGCATATCGACATGAAATTGATGTTGTTTATATTGACTAACATCTGCGGATGCAGGGAAACAGGTTAGAGGGATCCAACTGGATTCCTCAACAATAAAATTGTTGTTTTTCATATATTGCGGGATAAATAATCTATTGTTGATTATTGTGTGTTGGGATGTTGAATAACATTAGCCCGAAAATAATTGGTATTTAAATACCATAAAATATATGGGAAATGAATTTAAGTTTTAAAAAGGAATAAATCTATTATTTATTGTTTTAAATAATGGAAATTAAATCTTGATTTGGCTAGAATACAATAACTTGTTTTAATTATATTAAAACAAGTGGTTTGATTTTAAATGATATTTAGAGATAAAGTAGAATAGTTATTATTAATAAAACTTGGAAAAATTAAGAAAATGGGAAATTGGGAAGTGGCAATTTATAAGAAATTGAATAAGATGGGCCATTGATTGTTTGGTGGATGTTTTATTTTTCTTTGATAGTTAAATCACCAACTATCAAAGATTTTTGACCATCGTTGTCAATGTGGAGAGACCGGTTGGAATTTATTATCCGAAAACTACTCCGTATAGGCATAGGCATTGCGAATTAGATTATGCTGAAGATAATTGAAGACGAAGTGAAATACAAGGGTCGTCCTGTTCCAGAATAGTGCTTTTGTTTGTCCAGTCCCAGGACAACTTGTATGGACGAATGTCTGACAGAGTATTCCTAATGGATCACATAAGATGATCTTTTCAGGGCATTATGTCTGGTGGAAGAGGAATTCGTTTCTTTTAACTGTTATACCCGTAATATTTTTGGGAAGATCAACTAGTGATTTAAGGGTTTGACGATGTGGCATTCAAAGTGAATGGAGGCCAGATGTTCTAAAAAGATAGATGTAGCCTCTAGCCTCATAACCAGGAAATGACAAAAATCGGGCAGGCAGCATGGCTAGTTGGTCATACCCAAGCAGGGTGTATTATCACCGATCTAGAGAAAATTCATATTTGTTCTTCTTTCGATTCTGTATTACGGTTTGACGGCCGACAACCGTGGGCGACAATATATTCGCTACACTCAAGCTAAATGAGTGGGCGGCCGTGTGTGGCCGGGTCGCAAGACAATCTTATTAAACCCCAGTGTATCCCCTCTAGAGTACACTGTTCGGGAGGTGGTCGCATACCTTGTTTGTTGGAATCCAATTTCCAATAAGCACCTAGCGGTTTTTGATTTTATATTATATATGTGGAGCGTGGGATGCAAGCGTTCTGCTATTTGGTTATTTACTTAATTAGACATTATTATAATATCATTTGATTTTGATATCAAAAATGTCTGGGTTATAGTAAGGTAAAAACCGTCCATGTTTATGTGTGGGCTGGTTTGACTATTATCCTTTTCTTTCAAAAGGATTTTTAAAGTTAAACAATATGGTTGGAGTTTACTCACACCAGTCCCATGACTGACCTAGAGTTTATTTTGTTTTTGTTTTCCTAAACTCTTGGGTGCCCAAATTTGTATGGGCAGTCAAGTGTTTCAGGATATTACAGATACACCTGGAGGAGCTCGAAGCTGGAGGCTTCACCGTTAGTTCTTTAGAGATTATTTCCGCCGTGTTGTATGTGTTATACTCTGATATGATATGTATTAAAAAATTCTAATTTATATTTCAAAGTTATATTATACATTATATTTTATTCGTTCCACTGTGAGATTTGTGTTTACTCTGATTATATTCAGTTGTGTTCTTCTTCTTGTTCTATTCAAATATTTCTTTCTTCTTTTCATACGCTCTAACTTCTTTTTATTAATGACCCGTATTTTCGATAATTGAATAGTCGATATGGTGTTTATGTCGATTTTCAGGGTCGAAAAACTCGTCGGGCGGTTACAAAGGCCCTTTGTTCGAGCACTCATCTTGTCCGGTCTTCTGAAGTTTCTAATGAAATGCATCAAGCAATGGGATTTTCTTCTTCTTCTTCCGAGGACATTGCCCCTCCCACTTCTATCAATCCTTCTGCGGGTGATAACTTTAATAAATTGATTGGGTGTATTATTTCCTCTTCTAAATTTTCTAATGTTGATCTTTCATGTGACTTCCCCGGTGGTCGTCAAGCTCTAGTCGAATAGCTTCTGCTGGTATGAATCTTTGCCTATCATGCTCACCTTCCTTTCTTTTAACTGTCTCATGTATGCCAATCGTGCTCTTGATAGGTTATTAAGCGGTGGTTTTTGACATAAGATAACTCTTTCGATCCTTCTTCAAGGTTATGGCGACTTAAAGAAGAAAACATGTCTTTGAGGAGGAAAAACGGTGCTGTTATCTTTGCTAAAAAAAGTTTGGTGGTGGAGCGGAGTAAATTGGAGTTGATTTTAGTGGAAGTAAAGGACTTAAATATCATGGAAAAGGAAACCCGTTTAGCCATGGCTGAAGAAGTTAGGGCTTTAAAGGAAATTTTGGAAAAAACCAAAGAAAACATCTCGTTGCTTGATTCTCGTTTTTCTTCTTTACAAAGGGAACATTCTCTTTTAAAGAATGAGAATGACCCTCTCAAGGTCGAGTTTGGCAGGAAGGATACCTTATTCGCCAACTGTGCCTGAGTGGTGAACAGTGCTAAACAGTGGATTTCCTATTTTCTCTAAACCACTTTGGATGAAATTACAGTTAATTCTTTTGAAGATGCCTTTCTTCTTCTTTATGCAGACAATATGGATAAATGTTCAGAACTAAACTTTTCTTCTCTCGGTCCTTCTTTAGTAGAGAGATACATGTCTAAGATATCCCATATGAGGAGAAAAGAAGAAATTCCTACGAGAGGGGAGATCAACGCAAACAAGCTTTTGTTTATTGAAGATATCTTCTTTGAGGAACAATATGCTGATGATGAAAGAGATCTTATTGAGGTACCAGAGATTGTTGGTGTTAAAGGCGATAATCCCCCATTTGTGGATTCTATTGGGGATGGGGGAGAGTATAGTGGTGTTCTTGCTGGTGCTGGTTGTTCCTTCTCGACCCCCGATGATCGAGATGAGGCATATGGAGAGGACGTTGAAACCGCCGAAGGTGATCCTGTTTCGGTTGAATCCCCAACCCCCTCTAGAGTGCGGAAGGTTGGAAAAGATTCTGGCATTAAGGGCATTTTTTTGATTGGCACCCCTCGGGCTCCTGCTTCTGCTTCCAAGGTACGATAGTTTCTATGACACATACTTATTTTACTTTTCCTTAACAATTGATCTTTTCTCCTTTATCGCTTAGGTGAAGAGGAGGAAATTAGGTTCTAGCTATTCCGCCCTTAAAAAGGCCTAGCCAAAAGTGATTCGTTTTACTAAGGAGCTAAACAAACGTATATAACGTCTTGTCCAACAAATACCATCTCATTGATAGCGGTGTTGCCAAACTACTTCTTTTTAAAGAAAAGGAAGCTGCCCCTAGGTTAAGAACCGCCCGATTACGATGCGAGAGGCTTCTAAAAGAAAATACCGAGCTCATGACTTTACTGTGGATGCTAATTGAAGACATGGACATATTAATAGACTTTTTGTACCAAATTTACAGTAGATATGAAATAGTGGATTTTTCCTTTTTAGGTGATTATAGCGGGGCTTGCTTAGACATCTGCACAGAAGGTGCCTAGATGAGCGTGGTGTGGACCTTCACCCGGGTGAATGGTGGAATCTTTCCCAAGTTACCTCTATCCCTAGAGAATTACCTTTAGATAAACTGAAGTTTAATAAGTATCGATTTGTATCCGAGATTTTTAAAAGATCTATCTTGTATAAGCAAGAGGGTTATTTGTAATGAATACACTTATTTAACTTATGATGTAACGAATTGTTCTTTCTTCTAATTTTTGTGATATTTCCTTCAAAGTTTATCTTTTTCTTCAAGTTTGCTTTCTAGGGATTTCTTAGGGGACTACGTTAAATTGAAAAGAGAATACCGGGAGAAGTCCCTTCTTACTAAGTCTTCCTCATTGGTGCAGTATTGCGTCTTGAGGGATCTTGAGAAGGTTTATACTCAATATCCTTGGATCCACCTTGAATTTCTAGGTGGTGAAAAGGATCAACTTTTAAGAGAAACTCATATATATCGGCTGAAGCTGACTCGGGATTATGACAACCTCCTTCTGGAGATTGGGATTACCGCAAGTGTCCTCCGGTTTATACACCTGATGGGTTTGGGAGTTCATTTGATTGCTCTCTTGACTTCCCAGCCGACGTCTTGGATAAAGTGAGGAAGGCCACCTTTTATTCCAAAATCCGCTCTAAGCACCTGTAAGGGTGCACTTGAGAACTAAATCCTGCTTATACATAAGTTTCGATATCAGAATAAGGATGCTTTTCCTTTTGGAGATGGGCTGATTTTTAAAAAAAATTGTAAATAATTATGCAGAATTTGGGGTACTTGGTGTACTACATTTCATATGTAATGGCCTACAATGACAATGCGTATGTATGGAGTTATGACTTATAGAAGTGCTACTTTAACAAGTGGCCTACAACCTATGATGGAAACGCTCCTCCTTTCATAATTTCATCGTTACATTGTGCATAAATTTAAAGCGTTTTTACTAGATGTTGGTTGAAAAAGACATTTACGGAGTACCACTTGTTTTTACCAAAAGTGATAGCATCATGATATCGCAAGCATAAAATAACTAATGAGTTCACTTATACTTTAGGCAATACTTAGCCTCTTAACATAACGGGTATTTCCTGTACCTCTCCCCCTATATGATTTTTTTAGAAAATATGGAGCTTTCACCCCAAGGTTCTATTGGAGGGAACCTAATGTACATGCTTGACCTTTCGCTTAAAGCCGTATCCTAGTGTTATATGGTAATATGTACCGCATATATGCTTGACATAATGAATAATGAATTTAACAAATGTATGGGTTAAGGAATCTTCCCTGAATGATGCAGAAGGCTCCTGTCCTTGCTTGTAGGCCTTTTAGGTAATCGGGCTTCAACCTTTAGGTCGATCGTATGTCCCCTTCTCAAGGATTAGAGTTCCAAGACCCAGATTTGGGTATTAAGAATGGGTTTCAGAAAATCACTTCTTAATAGTTATAGGATTTTGATTTACTTCCCGGATTAGGATGCAAGATTAAGAATCTGCTTCCGATAGTAATGGAAATCTTATTCCCGACCAGATTCAGATAATCAAGAAGATCGAATATCTCTTTTTGATCACAGTTAAGCTTCCGAACCGACCCAAACTCGGCTATTTTAGATAGGGCTAGAAATCCCCTTCTAGCATCGATTAAGACCTGAATCAACCCAGATTCGGGTACTTAACAAGAATCTTGAACTAACCTAGATGCAGGTGTTTAATGGAAGTCCTGAACTAACCCAGATTCGGGTATTTAATAGTTTGAAGTCTGGAATTCCACTTTCAGTACTAATAGAAGTCCCGAATCGACCCTTACTCGAGCACTTAAAGGTTGAGGATCATAAATCTGCTTCTAGTATTAATGTTTCGTAACCCCTTTGGATTTGATTTATGAAGCAGAGGTTGTACGTGCTTCTCGAGCCACTCTCTGGCTTTTATTGTTAAAGAAGAGGATGTACGTGCTTTGTTGGCCACTCTCTAGGCCTGTGCGTCCATGCGCTTGGCTAGCTTATCCACAAGCGGGGACCAAGGACTTACCCGACCTCCCTGTAGGAAGCGTCTTACCCTGACCATTGTAGGCTTCGATAAGGTCTTAGATACTTAAATTGGGCCATTGTAGGAACGGAATTAAGGCTTACTCTTTTGATGGTCTATGCTGACCATCATAGGTGATGATAGAGGCTTACACTCCACCCGCTCCAAGGGGTGCCCTGTAACACCCCACGTCCATTAATGTCACTCTCTAAGGGAATGCATTAACTTCCATGGAGTATTATTAGTATATTGAACAGAATATAACAAGACAGATACATATATTGGTACTTGAAAAATTCAAAACAACTTTTATTGCAGTGGAGAAATAGTTTGATTACAACAACTTCATAAACCAACAGTAAAACCAAGTACACTTAGTAACCATCTTGACAAATTGTTTTCTGAGTACATAAAGTAAAAAGCATAACCCCAATCATAAGTAGTCATAAAAGAGATGAGCTGAACTTTACTTTCAGCAATCCGAGCACTTCCAAAAGAGAGAGATCCAAATCAAGCTCTGCTAGTACTAGTCCCACCCTAAGAACCTTGGGGTTGGGGGGGGGGGGGAAGAAAAGAGGCGAAAACAAAGGGGGGGGGGGGTCAGACATGAAGTCTGGCGAGTACCATTACTTTAACGATACAATTATTAAAGTAATTAGGATAAGGCATAAACTAGTAAAACAAGGAGTGACTGTGAATTAAGTGGGCAAACAAACAAGAGGAATATTATGGCGTTAATCTCGTTCCTAATCACTATAGGATAATTACTATACTGCACCAATGTTAATTACACCGCACCATTACTGGTCACCCTAAAAGTTGATCCCTCCCACTGAACAAAATAATAATAGTGGTAGTTTCGTGTACCCCTAGCTGTCTTCATAGGTGCCGCCTGCCCCTATCTCCACTAGTTGTAACCACTATCCTCCCCATTCTAATTACAATGTTTATTCATAACATCGTAGTTATACTCCTAGCTGTCTTCATAGGTGCCGCCTGCTCCTACCTCCATTAGTCGTACCCATCACCTTCCCCATTCAATCGGCTCCCTAACTCGTAGATACCCGTGCTGGTCCCACAGTGGGGTGTATTACTCTCCAAAGTGGCAACCCGATACCACTAAAGATGCACGGCTTATATCTACATGATGCAACAACGTCTTACCTACCAGCCTAGGCCCACGCACGCACATGACCCTGTTGGACTTGCGTAGTCACCGTTGACCCGATTTGACCTCTTAAATCAAACCCAGTAAGCGTGTCTCATCCTCGATCTAACTCGAGCTCACAAAGATACTAAATGGGTTACTGGTTTGAAAAGGGTCCCCCATGCTTGACACAAGCTTTCCACCTATGCTTGGTCCCCACTAGAATTTCCCACTTAACCCCTTCTTATTCATGTCTTCTTACATGTTTTCAATTTGGTTAAGTGTTTCTAATCGTATTTCACATGTCACCCTTGTTGCCCACTTAACAAATCAACATGTATTATTGGTTAAGCTTGTCTTAACCCTATCCGCTTATCAGATCAATATATTATTGGTTAAGCTGGTCTTAACCCCATCCACTTATATCTTATTGGTTAAGTTGGTCTTAACCCTATCCACTTATCAGATCAATGTATATTATTGGTTAAGTTTGTCTTAACCCTATCAGATCAATATATATTATTGGTTGAGTTTGTCTTAACCCTATCCACTTATTAGATTAGTGTGTATATATATATTATTGGTTAAGTTTGCCTTAATCCTACCCACTTATCAGATTAATATATATATATATTATTTGTTAAGTTTGCCTTAACCCTACCCACTTATCAAATTATTGGTTAAGCTAGTCTTAACCCTATCCACTTACCATGTTTTACTTAATTTATGATAATTACATCTTAGTTCATAGATACATTGGTTAAGAGAATAACTCCCTAAGTATCAACCCTGAAGACCGAAATCAACATCAGATTGGTACTCAGAGAATCACTCACTCAACCAAATTTTCTCTATGTCATTCATATTCGTCTTTGATCAGCATTAATTAATTATTAATGCACATACCTCTCACATTAAGTCGATTGCTTGTGGCTGCTGGATATGCCGGGCGGTTCCGGGCAGACTTCCACCACAAGCCAGACTTAACCTCGTGTCTAAGCATCATTTAATTTATGCCTTTGACCTCTCACATTAGACTACCGTTTGTGGTTGCTGGATTTGCCGGGCGGTTCCGGGCAGTCTTACACCACAAACGAGTCTAACCTCGTGTCTTAGGCCTTTATTACTCATTTAGTTTATGCCTTTGACCCCTCACATTAGACTACCGTTTGTGGTTGCTGGATTTGCCGGGCAGGTCCGGGAAGTCTTACACCACAAACGAGTCTAACCTCGTGTCTTAGGCATTTATTATTACACATTATTATTCAACCCCAATTTGAATTAATATCCCTATTTCAAATTGTCAATAACTTCCAAATCAATCTATGTCCATAATTGTCACCTAAATTATGTCCATCCTTTTAGGTATATAAATTATACCAATTAATGTCTCACTTTAATTATATGCCTTTTAGAGCCATTTTATGCCAATTCACAATTTTGCAAAATTAATATTTTCCCACTGTCCCCACGCTATTCGTTCGTTTTAATACGATATATGTTAGACTCGAAAATAGTCTAACTTATAAAAAGAAAAGCAACATCACAACTTGCATAACACATAAAATAGATCTAAGAATAATAACATAAGTTTGCATAGCAAATAACTTGCATAGGCAACATAAATTTGCATAACCTATCATGGATCTAAATATAGATCTAAACATGTAATCATGAACTTCCATATATGGATATGGTTTTCCTATAATCTGCATAAGAATTTCATACAAACTTACATTCAAACTAGCATATGATTCACATACAAAACTAGCATAGGAAATGGTCATAAATTTACATAAGTATGTTACTGCCATGGATCTAAATATAGATCTAATAAAAATGTGAACTTGTGCATAAATTTGGTTTTTCACCTAAACCCATGGACCTTAAATATAGATCTAATATAAAAATGTGAGCTAGCATATAGATTCCTACAAACTTGCATATGGATCTAAACATGTAAATTAATGTCACATGTTTTGCATATAAACTAGCATATGTATATACTTGATTCACATATGTTTTAACATCCCAAACTTGCATACATATGTTTTAACATCCCAAAATTGCATACATATGTTTTAACATCCCAAACTTGCATAAGATTCATATACAAATTAGCATATGTAAACTTGCATAAAATGAATCAAGTTAAATATGTATAATTGTACATATAAATAGATCTACCAACATATAATAACAAAACTGTCATATGTTCACAAACAGACAATAACATCACATGATTCAACAGACATGTTCTCATAATCCAATCACAACCCATCATAATTAATTTATTAATTATATTGTGAAAGAAATAGTACTCACAAACAAAAGAACAGTCTTGTTTTTCCGGGATCTGTATTCTAAAACTGAATTTCTCGCCTTTGATGTAGACTAATTGTTATTCTAATTTAGATTAGATTTGATTTTGATTCTTGCTTCTGTCTTTCATTTGAATTGAAAAAGAACGGTGGCTACTGTAGGTTCACCATTGACGGCATGGCGGCTCTTGGTATGAATTAGTGTGATTTTAGGTTGAGAGTTAGGTTGCTTATATAGAATTTTAATTAATTAAGAGCCGTCAAATTAACCTAGAAGCAATCAAGACCGTCCAGACAAGATAGAATAACACCTCAACCCTAATGACTCAGCAGCGAGTCAAAATATCATCATCTTTCAGATCTTCCCGAGGGGGGGGGAGGGGGGTAGGTCGACCCCCAGGTCGACCTGTATATAGGGAGGTCGGCCCCCTGGTCGACCTGGCCCGGAGTAGGTCGACCCCCAAGTCGACCTGCTTTAGTATTTAATTTTCTGAATTGTTTTATATAAAATTGCTGAAACTTCGAAAGGCTATAACTTCTTTATACGTTTCACGCAAACTCTGGCTCTATCTCAAGCAGGATTCCGAGACGAACGCAATAGCATAACCCGTTTCCCTTAATTCTCACATTTGAAATTAAGTATTCTTTAATTTGTTAATTCTAATATTTAAAATCACAGGGTGTTACATTCTCCCTCCTTAAAGGGATTTCTCCCCCGAAATCTCCAAGTTAAGGAGAATGTGTATCCTAACATCCAATCATCCATCTACTCAACCATCAAACACAGGCATCCATTGTCCTTACAAGATTTCTAATGCCGTATGAACATATGCAAAAAGTGTGTGTATATGTTCCTTATCTAATACAAAATCAGGCGGTTTACTGATTCAGTTGACCTCCTTAATGCAAATCATGATAGTGCCATGCGTCCTTTATGTATGCGAAAGAATCCTAACGATACATATTACTACTACATGTGTGCACAACCATTCATCTAAATACAGCATCCATATGATAACACAACCATTATACATCCATTAATTTAAATATGCACACACATTTATATGCAATATGAAAGTGATTGAGCCGATCTAGTGCCTAATGTGTGTGTACATGCATCCACACGCAACCACTAGCAACCACTTGCATCCATTTGCATCCACCAACCATAACATGTCTCAAACACATGTTTACAACCATAGGGTTTTTCCTAACTAAAGATCGAAGATATCATCGCAAGGACATATTAAATGATAGGACAAGTATCAACAAAGCGGTAGAGAAAGGAGAAGTTAACTCTAAAAAAGGAAAGGATACAGCGTACACGTCTTGTCTTCTGCCTCCCAAGTCGCATCTCCTTGATTATCTCCCCATTGTACTTTGACTAACATGACCTCTTTGTTGCGTATTTTATACCTCTGACCCAAGGATGCATGTAGGAGCCCGTCTAATCGTGGCATTTCACTCTACTTCCACTTCTTCTAAGCATGTTTGGCTCCACTACTTCCGCGGTATCTTGTAACACTTCTGCAAATGCGATATGTGAAACATGTCGTGCACACTACTAAGCTCGTTGCCTCTTCTCATGTCCCTCCAAAATCTAGGATACATAACCTCAAAAGATCTTCAAGGATTCTATTCACCCCTTTCTATCTGTCCATCCGTCTGTGGATGATAAGCGATGCTCGTGCTTGCTGCCTTTTGCATATCACCTTTTCCCCTTGCATCGAAAACTGCTCCAAGCCCTGTCCCGCAAGCAACAGTATACACTGCGAATGGCTTACTTCCATCTGGCAAAACTAAAACTGGAGCTGCCATCAACGTCCTCAAGCAAATGTCAAGTTCTTCTTCGTTAACTGAGTAAGTGGGGCTGATATCTTCGTGAAGTCCTTAATGAACTTCCTATAATAACCAGCTAGCCTTAAAAAGCTTCTTACTTCTGTTGCATTCTTAGGAATTTTCCAATCTTGGATTGCTGGCTATCCCTTCCTTAGAGACCACATGTCCTAAGAACCTCACTTCTTTTCTCCAAAAATGGCGCTTGGAGAACTTAGCTTTGAGTTGATGCACTTGTAGGGTCTCTTAGACTTCCCTAAGATGTATAGCGTATTCCTCTTCGCTTCTAGAGAAAATCAAGATATCGTCCACAAAGACTACCACAAACTTGTTTAGAAACTCCCTAAACACCCTACTCATTAAGTCAACGAAGTATGCAGGTGCATTCGTCAAACCAAAAGGCATGACGAGCCACTTGAAGAAACCGTCAGGAGTTCTAAATGCAGTCTTATCTATGCTGTCTTCAGCCACCCTTAGCTGATGAAATCCTGTAGCCAAATCCAGTTGCGAGAAAACCGAAGCACCCACCAAATGATCGAACAAATCATCTATCCTCGGTAGTGGGTGTCTATTCTTCTGGGTGAGCTTATTCAGCTCTCTATAATCCACGTACAGTCTAAGTTAACCATCAGCTTTCATAACAAAAACAACTGGAGCACCCTATTCCGAAATACTTCTTCTTATGAACCCCTTTTCAAGTAACTCTTTCACTTTCTTACTGAGTTCTCTTCTCTCTCTCAGAGCCATGTGGCGCACTGGAAATGCAACTGGCTTTGCATTATCTACTAGATATATTCGAAAGTCTATCTCGCGCCTCGGAGTAAAACCCGAACTTCATGGAAGACGTCACTATATTCACGGACCACACGAACAGATTCCAAATCATCGTTGGATGCGTCAAGGGATTCTAGGTACCTAAGGATTACCGAACCTCTAGGGTCACAAGAAATATCAAGGGTCTTTCCACAACGAGTCAACAATCTATCTACCCTTCTTTCACAGTCTAGGATGGCACCGTATCTGACTAGCCAATCCATGCCTAGAATCAAGCCATAGCCCATGAAGCCAAGAACAACGGCGCTGCATTCAATCCCAACGCCTAAGATAGACATTCTCAAATCCCAACAAATCATCGAAAGATGAGCTGAACTACCAATGGGATTTGAGACTACTATGGGATCCGTAACTAGACTAGTATTTAGGTGTAGTGTTTTAATTAACGAAGCAGATACAAACGAGTGCGAAGCGCCAGAATTCAAACAAGGTTCGAACATGATGATCAAGAAGAAAAACCAAACTTCCAACCAAGATATTTCTACCTCTATCATGTATGCCAGTCGCGAGGGAATGCATCTGCCCTCTAGAAGATCCTATACCTTGTCCTTACTTTTGCCCTTTGCTTCTTTGGACGATCCTAGTAAGATGTCATGTTTCTCCGTAACGATAACAACTAGTCTTCTTCTTCTTTCTAATGTCTTTATTTAAGTAGTCAGGTATTTCACAAGTGTGTCCCTTCCTTTTCTCTTGGCCCCTTGTTATCCTTATCGCCTTTCTTTGGATCAACTTTATCATGTGTCCTCTCCATATCTCTCCTGCACATTCTCTGTTCATGACCTCCTACAAAAATGAGGCTTCGTCCTTCACTAACCAAGCAGCTAATTGAACCTTCCTCCCGTCGTCTATATTAAAGGTACCAACAAGTCCTCCACTTCCTTCTAGCTTTGACAAACGTCCCATGAAGCGGTTTTCCACCCATCGTACAGAAGTTCTTACATATCTTAGAAAAAGTGTCCATACGTGGAGGAAGAAATTCAAAAAGGAAAGAGGAAGAGATTCAAAACAGAGAATCGAAGGAAAGATATATGGCTCTTAGGGGTTATGTTTTTAAAAAAACTTTTTCCCTTGAAAATACTCTCCTTAAAACATACTTTTTAAAGTATTTCTTTATAAAATGCTTTTGAAAAACAGTTTTTCAAAATCTCATGTCTGTTCTGGTAACCTTCAACTCTGATACCACATGTAACACCCCACATCCATTAATGTCACTCTCAAAGGGAATGCATTAACTTCCATGGAGTATTATTAGTGTATTGAACAGAATATAACAAGACAGATACATATATTGGTAGTTGAAAAATTCAAAACAACTTTTATTGCAGTGGAGAAATAGTTTGATTACAACAACTTCATAAACCAACAGTAAAACTAAGTACACTTAGTAACCATCTTGACAAATTGTTTTCTGAGTACATAAAGTAAAATGCATAACCCCAATCATAAGTAGCAATAAAAGAGATGAGCTGAACTTTACTTTCAGCAATCCAAGCACTTCCAAAAGAGAGAGAAAAAGATCCAAATCAAGCTCCGCTATTACTAGTCCCACCCTGAGAACCTTGGGGGGGGGGGGGGGCAGAGGGAAGAAAAGAGGCGAAAACAAAGGGGGGGGTCAGACATGAAGTCTGGCGAGTACCATTACTTTAACGATACAATTATTAAAGTAATTAGGATAAGGCATAAACTAGTAAAACAAGGAGTGACTATGAATTAAGTGGACATACAAACAAGAGGAATATTATGGCGTTAATCTCGTTCCTAATCACTATAGGATAATTACTATACTGCACCAATGTTAATTACACCGCACCATTACTGGTCACCCTAAAAGTTGATCCCTCCCACTGAACAAAATAATAATAGTGGTAGTTTCGTGTACCCCTAGCTGTCTTCATAGGTGCCGCCTGCCCCTATCTCCACTAGTTGTAACCACTACCCTCCCCATTCTAATTACAATGTTTATTCATAATATGGTAGTTATACTCCTAGCTGTCTTCATAGGTGCCGCCTACTCCTACCTCCGCTAGTTGTACCCACTACCTTCCCCATTCAATCGGCTCCATATCTCGTAGATACCCGTGCTGGTCCCACGGTGGGGTGTATCACTCCCCAAAGTGGCAACCCGATACCACTAAAGATGCACGGCTTATATCTACATGATGCAACAACGTCTTACCTACCAGCCCGGGCCCACGCACGCACATGACCCTGTTGGACTTGCGTTGTCACCGTTAACCCGTTTTGACCTCTTACAATCTAACCCAGTAAGCGTGTCCCGTCCTCGATCTAACTCGAGCTCACAAAGAGATTAAATGGGTTACTGGTTTGAAAAGGGTCCCCACTGCTTGACACAAGCTTTCCACCTATGCTTGGTCCCCACTAGAATTTCCCACTTAACCCCTTCTTATTCATGTCTTCTTACATGTTTTCAATTTGGTTAAGTGTTTCTAATCATATTTCACCTGTCACCTATGTTACCCACTTAACAAATCAACATGTGTTATTGGTTAAGCTTGTCTTAACCCTATCCGCTTATCAGATCAATATATTATTGGTTAAGCTGGTCTTAACCCAATCTACTTATATCTTACTGGTTAAGTTGGTCTTAACCCTATCCACTTATCAGATCAATGTATATTATTGGTTAAGTTTGTGTTAACCCTATCAGATCAATATATATTATTGGTTGAGTTTGTCTTAACCCTATCCACTTATCAGATTAGTGTATATATATATATTATTGGTTAAGTTTGCCTTAATCCTACCCACTTATCAGATTAATATACATACATACATACATATATATATATATATTATTGGTTAAGTTTGCCTTAACCCTACCCACTTATCAAATTATTGGTTAAGCTAGTCTTAACCCTATCCACTTACCATGTTTTACTTAATTTATGATTAAGTACATCTTAGTTCACAGATACATTGGTTAAGAGAATAACTCCCTAAGTATCAACCCCGAAGACCGAAATCAACATCAGATTGGTACTCAGAGAATCACTCACTCAACCAAATTTTCTGTTTGTCATTTATATTCGTCTTTGATCAGCATTAATTAATTATTAATGCACGAACCTCTCACATTAAGTCGATTGCTTGTGGTCGCTGGATATGCCGGGCTGTCCCGGGCGGACTTCCACCACAAGCCAGACTTAACCTCGTGTCTAAGCATCATTTAATTTATGCCTTTGACCTCTCACATTAGACTACTGTTTGTGGTTGCTGGATTTGTCGGGCTGTTCCGGGCAGTCTTACACCACAAACGAGTCTAACCTCGTGTCCTAGGCCTTTATTACTCATTTAATTTATGCCTTTGACCTCTCACATTAGACTACCGTTTGTGGTTGCTGGATTTGCCGAGCGGGTCCGGGCTGTCTTACACCACAAACGAGTCTAACCTCGTGTCTTAGGCATTTATTATTACACATTATTATTCAACCCCAATTTGAATTAATATCCCTATTTCAAATTGTCAATAACTTCTAAATTAATCTATGTCCATAATTGTCACCTAAATTATGTCCATACTTTTAGGTATATAAATTATACCAATTAATGTCTCACTTTAATTATATGCCTTTAGAGCCATTTTATGCCAATTCACAATTTTGCAAAATTAATATTTTCCCATTGTCCGCACGCTATTCGTTTGTTTTAATACGATATATGTTAGACTCGAAAATAGTCTTACTTATAAAAAGTAAAGCAACATCACAACTTGCATAACACAAAAAATAGATCTAAGAATCATAACATAAGTTTGCATAGCAAATAACTTGCATAGGCAACATAAATTTGCATAAACTATCATGGATCTAAATATAGATCTATACATGTAATCATGAACTTGCATATATGGATATGGTTTTCCTATAATCTGCATATGAATTTCATACAAACTTACATTCAAACTAGCATATGATTCACATACAAAACTAGCATAGGAAATGGTCATAAATTTACATAAATATGTTACTGCCACAGATCTAAATATAGATCTAATAAAAATGTGAACTTGTGCATAAATATGGTTTTTCACCTAAACCCATGGATCTTAAATATAGATCTAATATAAAATTGTGAACTTGCATATAGATTCCTACAAACTTGCATATGGATCTAAACAAGTAAATTAATGTCACATGTTTTGCATATAAACTAGCATATGTATATACTTGATTCACATATGTTTTAACATCCCAAACTTGCATACATATGTTTTAACATCCCAAACTTGCATACATATGTTTTAACATCCTAAACTAGCATAAGATTCATATACAAATTAGCATATGTAAACTTGCATAAAATGAATCAAGTTAAATATGTGTAATTGTACATATAAATAGATCTACCAACATATAATAACAAAACTGTCATATGTTCACAAACAGACAATAACATCACATGATTCAACAGACATGTTCTCATAATCCAACCACAACTCATCATAATTAATTTATTAATTATATTGTGAAAGAAATAGTACTCACAAACAAAAGAACAGTCTTGTTTTTCTGGGATCTGTATTCTGAAACTGAATTGCTCGCCTTTGATGTAGACTAATTGTTATTCTAATTTAGATTAGATTTGATTTTGATTCTTGCTTCTATCTTTCATTTGAATTGAAAGAGAACGGTGGCTACTCTAGGTTCACCACTGACAGCATGGCGGCTCTTGGTATGAATTAGTGTGATTTTAGGTTGAGAGTTAGGTTGCTTATATAGAATTTTAATTAATTAAGAGCCGTCAGATTAACCTGGAAGCAATCAAGACCATCCAGACAAGATAAAATAACACCTCAGCCCTAATGACTCAGCAGTGAGTCAAAATATCGTCATCTTTCAGATCTGGCTGGGAGGGGGGGAGAGGGGGTAGGTCGACCCCTAGGTCGACCCCCAGGTCGATCCCTAGGTCGACCTGTATATAGAGAGGTCGACCCCCATGGTCGACCCCCTGGTCGACCTGGCTTGGGGTAGGTCGACCCCTGGGTCGACCTGCTTTGGTACTTAATTTTCTGAATTGTTTTATATAAAATTGCTAAAACTTCGGAAGGCCATAACTTCTTCATACAAATTCCAATTCATGCAAACTCGGACTTTATCTCAAGCAGAATTCCAAGACAAACGCAACGGCGTAACCCGTTTCCCTTAATTATCACATTTGAAATTAAGTATTCTTTAATTTGTTAATTCTAATATCTAAAATCACGGGGTGTTACATGCCATATCCTGACCATTGTAGGTGATGATAGAGGTTTGCATTCCCTTTTACGGGTAATGCGGAACATAAGAATAGGTAGGACGTGCTCTTCTGCGAGCAAAGGTAGGACGTGCTTAGTTCATAGCTGAGGCAAGACGTACTCTTCTACGAGCAGAGGCAGGGCATGCTAATTAGATGCTCCGTCACGACCGTTTCTAGTGTGGGTCAGAGGCTTACACTTTTGATGCTTTAACCTAGCCCTTTCCAGTTTAGGTGTGGAGAAAGGCTTACACACCACCCGCTCCGGGAGGTGCCTTGCCCTGGCCAACTCGGCGGTGACAATGATTTTTATCCTTTTGTAGGTTAACCCATCTATGGTTATCTTGATTCTTAGGAGGACTTCCATACCTTAATTCATGTAGGCAATCCTTTTCCTAAGGATCTTTATTGGACTTAGTTTGACCCTTTTACAAATTCCCGTAGTTGGTCCTGATTGAAGAAATTAATGATCATCCCTTCGAGAATTTTGCAGTGGTTAGTCTCATGTCCATTCATCATGTGATAGTGACAATAAGGCCCTCCCAATTTCCTTTCGAATTTGGGCTTCTTTTTTGTAGATGGCCAATAATTGAGCAGGTGTTTGGTTAGGAAATAAATATTTTCCATTGAAGTGGAAAGGTAGTATTCTTTAGGTAGCCTTAGTGTAAACCTCCTTTCTTGTTGCGGAGATTTAGCTCTTCTGCTACTGTAACACCCCATAATTTTAAAACACTAAATATGATAAATTAAAGAATAATTAAATAAATATTCAGAATTAAGTGAAATGGACTGCGCCATTCCGTTCGTCTCGGAATTCTGGTCAAAATAGACACTTGGTTTACGGCAAACGGACACCGTATGAAGAAGTTATTAAGGTTTGAAATTTGCATACGCATAAGAAATATATATATGAATAAGGGGAATTATACGTTAAGGGCCTCCCGTAGCTAACCAATTAGTTTCTAGGACACAGGCTCAAAACAATTATTTTCTAGGACATACTTCAGAACCCGCGTCCATTTCTACCGTCTTCTTATAATTGCATCTAGCTTCAAATGAAATCCAAAAATAAAATACTATTTTTTTCTAAGTCTAAATTGATTACAAACTATTTTTCTCGATTGATTTAGTTCTGTGGAGAATTTCAATTGCAAGGTTTTCTGCTTCATTGATTTAAGCGTAACCAATTTCAGCTAAAACTGAAACATCTTCGATGAACGATCTGTGGAATCACCTCAAAAACATTCGACGAACGATTTGGGAGTCAACAAGCAAGCTCTCTTTCTAATTATAAGGTTTTGCATTTATCTTTGATTTGGGGGAGTTCATGCGCTTTAGATTTGACCCAAGTTGTTTATGCTCGAATCAGGGACGGGTAGCGATCATCGTTTTCAGTGGAAGAAAAGTAGTAGTTGAAGCAGTTGATTTTAATTTTAATAGCCATAATTTAGGATTTGGATTTTGATTGGCATAAGCTTATTGTCATCAATCCATGGTATAATTATCACTTTCGACGATAAAAGTATAAGTTATATGATTTTCTGAGAAACAGATAAAAATGTTTATCTTTTTTCTAATAAAAATGGCACCCTAAAGTGTTTATTTGCCATGGAATTTAAGAAATGAATGGTCCAGTAGTAATGAGGTTGGTTAGATGGTATGCATACATATGTTAAAGGTGTTTTTTTAGTAAGCACATATTCTTTTTGTATATGAATTTTGTATCTTTTTGTATATATCTTTTTGTATATCTTTTTGTATGATCATATATATATATATATATATATATATATATATATATATATAAGATAAATACAATACCTAAACTAAAATTACAGCAAAACTTCATCATAGATTGGTTCATCTTCTATCATTTTATTATAGTATAATGATAAAAAATGAGATATTGATGATATAATAGTATAAACATTAAAAAGATATAATCGTATATCCTTTTAATGTATATATCTTTTTATTATATATTATAGAATGGTTCATTCTCTATTATAGTATAATGATATATAAATCTTCATTACAATATATCTTTTTAATCTGAAAATGAGATAATGATGTCACATAGCTGAAAATCGATTTTTACGCACTTTTCAGAAAAAGATATAATCATATATCTTTTCCGGAATTCAAACTTCAGAAAAATATTACAACAACTTAAATTTGTGTATTTCATGAAAAAGATATGTAAAATTCATATACAAAAAGATACATAATTCATATACAAAAAGAAATATAGCATTTTGTATACAGGAAAATAGTGTGAAGGACAAAATGAACAAAAAATTGTTCCATAAGGACAAGGGGCTAAAATTTTGTCCATAAGGACAATTTTTAGTGTAAAGTAAGAAATTATAGTAGGCCCCTGAATTCCTCCCTTTACACTAAAATTTGTCCTTGTGGATAAAATTTTAGCCTCTTGTCCTTATAGAATAATTTTTTGTTCATTTTGTCCTTAAGGCTAAAATCCCCTTTTGTATATATAAAAGATATATATAAAATGATATATTTATTTGTATATATAAGTATTGGTTTTGTTTTTATAACCAACAGAAGTGCAATGTGTTTTGTCAAGGTTGTATATATAGGCCTTATAGGATTTTCGGTTAAAAATAATAAAATTAAATGGTTTTCTGAGAAAAAGATAAAAACATTTATCTTTTTTCTGTTAACAGTATAAGTTATATGATTTTCTGAGAAAAAAAGATAAAATCCTTTAACTTTTTTCTGATCATAGTGCCATCCTAAAGTGTTTATTTACCATGGAATTTATGAAACGAATGGTCCAGTAGTAATGAGGTTGGTTAGATGGCATGCTTACATATGTAAAAGTTGTTTGTTTAGTAAGAACTTAATCTTTTTGTATATGAATTGTATATCTTTTTTTGTATAACGTTTTGTATATCTTTTTGTATGATCAAATATTGACAGTTATGAATTGTATTGATGTAAGAAAATTGAACTAAGGATCATGGTACAAAAATTATCAAGAAATTAACTGGAACCAATAAGCAAGTAATCAAAAAATTAATACTGTTAAAACATTCCTTATATCTAAGAATTTCACAAAAGAAAAACGGCAAAAAAGACAATGCTAACGAACACAATGCAGATAACAATAATTACACAAAACATGAATTAACTCTCTTCATAACTGCTCTACGTGATCATATCAACAACATATTTGTAGAGAAGAGAATTTCAACACTTCAAAAATACCACAAATCACCATTTGCATCATACCCAAAGGCAGACATCAGAAACGAATTCATTACACCAACTTCCCCACTTAAGGGATCACAATAGCTTCAATATCAAACAGTAATTTCAACATGAACAATCATGCCATTCGAAATAGTAATTTCAACATCAATGGTAGCTTCACAATATTTTTAAAATGAATTCCATTATAGTAGCTTCCATAGGTTCATGATAGCTTTACGACAAGAAATCTGACGGGAACTCCATCATTTTTATCACAGTAATTACAGTATCAATAGAAAAACCATTTCACTTGCTTCTCAAAAGTTACAACATCAAATAGTAAATTTTATATGCACATCAGGATTATTCACAGAAGTTGCACTTCAATAACTATATCAGAATTTTCATAGTACACATAAAAACAGATACCACCATAGTAATTGCATCATATTGAAATTGAGATTTAGTAGAAACAAATACTTTGCATTAGATTGAGATTTATCAAAATGCATAAGCATAACAGATTGCATCACAAATTGAGATTTAGAAGAAGTAATTACATCTCATAACTCTCACAGCATAACCATTTAACATGCAAGTCATCATTACAAAAAGATATATACAAAAATATACACAATTCATGTACAAAAAGATACACAATTCGTATACAAAAAGATATATAGCATTTTGTATATATAAAAAGATATATATATATATATATATATATGCATATATATATATATATAAGTATTGGTTTTGTTTTTGTAACAAGCCGTAAAATCTGAACCAATTTAAAATTTTAATTTGGCTATTTTAGTGAATTTAAAATATTTAAAAATAAATATTTTAAATAATAACGACGAAAAGTAAGTTTGAATCGACGTCTGAAAATAAATATAATTAATCCTAATTATAAACAAGGCCTGAAATGGCGCGGCAGTTTCAAAAATTGAATTCAAACTTTGACTGACTGTACCGGGTGCAAATTAAAACGGATTTTAGTGAAACCAAAAATATTTAAATCTGTTAGTGAATATCTTTCTGGCGAATCTGAAAAATCGAAGTTTCATAGTGGGAAGCAAAAGTTATGGCCAAATGAATTTTCAAAAAGGTCGTTATAGAGTTTATATAGCCTGTGAAAATGGCCATTTTGCAAACGACCTCAGAATTCGACGAAACCACTTTTGTTGGATCCGGGATGTCAAATTATTGCTAGGTTTCAAATTTCATAATTTTTGAAGCTAGTATATGAGCATGGCAAAGGAAAACTGTGTTTGGTCGATTTCTATTAAATTGGATCGACCAGAAAAGGGCCATTTTTCAAACGGTCTCAGAATTTGACGAAACTAGTTTTGTTGGGACCGTATCGTAAAAACATAGCTAGATTTATTTTTCGGGAATTTTTAGAATCAGTATGTGGCCCCGGCAAATTGAAATATACGTTCAAATTAAATATTGAATGTTTTATATTTCAATTTGAAGAGAAACCGACTCAAATAGTCGAATGGGCCTACGAAGCATATCCCATTGTGTTCGGAATAGGGGTATTTAGCTATGGACGACAGTCGTTGGGTCTAGATTGGGGTTCATGTGTGAAAGAGAGTATTTTTGGATTTTTTAAAGTTTATAAATATAAAAAAAATCTCATTGGTCGGTCAACGTTCTCTCTCCCCGTAATCAACGTCGACGAAGGCGGAAATACATTCTTTCCTTCTCTCCTCGATTCCTCTCAATCCGCTCACAATTAGAACTCCATCCTGTTGGGGATTTTGTAGAGCTCGTCAAGATCTTCAAATCCATAGCAAGTATGGATTTTTTCATTAAGTAATTTGAGAGATTCGTCGCCTGGAAGTTTCGAGCTTCAACCCGCCGCCACCGCCGCCACAGGCGATCGAGCCTGTCCCCTCTGCCGCGCGCAGGTGCACCGCTCCTCCCCCTTCGACGCTGCATAGCCCGATCTTCTTCAAGATTCACGGATTTCGAGTAAAATCGAAACCTAGTTTCGAACCTTTCAGCTGAGGTACGGCTGATTTAATTTTAAACTATATTATAGCACTTTAAAGCGCTACGGTTTTTGATTTCACTGTAAAAATCATATCTTTTTGCTATGTTGACGAAATTCAGTGAAACAAGATACATGGACTCATGTGGATGCCTTCTACATTCTAGAAGAGACCAGATATTTTTCTGAGCCTTCTGCTATTTTTGGTGGAGTGGAACCCAATGTGAGATTTCTAAATTATAAACGATATGGAAAACGACGATGTATAAATTATATAGTCGATGTATGAGTTATATAAGCGTTGTACACCTCATGTATAAGCGTTGTATAAGTTGTACGTTCGATGTATAAGTTATATATGCGTTGTAAAAATTATATATGTGTTGAATAGAAGTGAAATATACTTATATAAATATATATAAATATATATATATATATATATGCCCCTCGTCCACAAACCATGGACGATATTTATTGGTTGTGATTGGTGTGAAAATTGGTTGATAGCGAACGGTTGAAATTGATTGTTTGTGGTTGAAATTGATTGATTGTGGTTGAAAAATACCCGTTTATGGTTGAGAATTATTTGGTTGAAACCACATAGGATAAGTTTGTGGAAAAGAAAGAAAAAAAATACATGCCGCCTGCGTGCGAACTAGATGCATGAAATCCCCATTGTCAAAAGCTGCGAGGCTTTAAGGTAGAGCAAGGAGCCGTACTAGGGACGGCCCCGGTTATAACGACCCTGCCGTTATGCTGCCGAAATTTTGAATAATATTCATGTTTTAGAATTATTTTCAAGTGTTGAAACTATATTCGTGTGTTGAATAGAAAACATTCATGTGTTGAATAGAAATTCGTTCGTTGAATAGAAATTCATGTGTTTAATGGTATTCATGTTTTAAATAAATTGTTTTAACAATAAAAATAACATTTTTATTTTATATATACGAACTATAGAAAACATTCATGTGTTGAATAGAAATTCATTCGTTGAATAGAAATTCACGTGTTGAATGGTATTCGTGTTTTAAATAAAATCTTTTAACAATAAAAATCGCATTTTTTATTTTATATATACGAACTATAGAAAACATTCATGTATTGAATATAAATTCATTCGTTGAATATAAATTCATGTGTTGAATGGTATTCGTGTTTGAAATAAATTGTTTTATAACAAAAATCATATTTTTATCATCTATATGAACTATATAAAATAGTCGTGTTTTGAAATAAATTGTTTTATAATAAAAATCATATTTTTATCATCTATATGAACTATATAAAATAGTCGTGTTTTGAAATAAATTGTTTTACCTTAAAAATCACATTTTTATTATATACATAAATTGTTATAAATAGTTAAGTGTCGAAATAAATGTCGGTTGGATAAAAATATCATTTTTATCAAATGTATGAAAAGAATATGGTTTTGTAATCGAAGAATCGATTATATTTATTTATATATATATAAATATAATTAAAATAAATCGAATAACGAAGCTGCAGTTCATGTTTTGAAACTGTGATTTCAAATGATTAGTGCGGGAGATCCGACCATCGGATTTTCCCGAAACCGAAACCGTTGGGTTCGCCTTGGAAATATCTTTCCAATGACACCCACTTTGTGAAGATCCAATGGTTGGATTGTCTAGAATGTTTAATTCAAATCTAAAGAAAAACTACTCCAGAATCGATTATATATATATAAATATAATTAAATTAAATCGAATAACGACGCTGCAGTTCGTATTTTGAAATTGAAACTTCAAACGAGTGTACCGGGAGATCCGACCGTCATATTTTCCCAAAACTAGAACCGTTGGATTCGTTTTGAAAAGATCTTTCCAATGATATAAAATTTGTGAAGATCCAATGGTTAGATTTTCAGATATGTGTAAATCAAATCTGAAGAAAAACAGCGCCACGGCCGCGTTATGGCCTGAAGCGTCGTTCGAATAAGTTGGCTATTTTTAAATAAATAAAAATAGCGATAAATCGTTATAAAATATTATAAACGATATGGAATGTGAAATTTAGAAACTAACTGAAGGTTAGCTAAGTCGAATGGTTTCCTGGGTTTTGATCTGATGTTGGTTTCGGCCTTCGGGTTTAATATTTGGGAAATCGTTCTCTTACTAATTTAAGGGTAGTGACTAATGAATTTGAATAAGGCGTATGTTGTGTTTGTGTAGCACTTGTTAATTATATATGCGATTTGCTCAGAAAGACCGGGTTTATCCCATTCTGAGTAACTGAATCGACGATAAGAAGCCGATGATGAAGACAGTGGTTGAAGACCGGAGATCTTCACCTCGGTTGGATGATAACTGATGTCCTGATTGGGAGGCATCCCGAAATATGGATAATGAGTGGTGATCGTCCAGACGTACGTGGAGATCGATGGGTATGCGAGGTATATAGTGCCTCCAGTTTCGTTCAGACCCAGAACGGACTTGCAAATGGACTGTGTGTCTGACATTGGAATTCATTCTGTGTGATTGATAGCCATTAGTGGCATGGTGTGAATTGCCTGTGTGGCATGCTAAGATGCAGTGATCAAGGCTTCTGTTGAAAAGCAAAGTCTTGCGGTTGATGATCAAAGCACTGCCTGTGTGGCGTAGCTTTGTGTATAACGTGAATTCGCGAGTCTCACACCCCGGTATGAACTAGAAATGGGAGAGGACATTAGGGAGGGCATGCGTTTCCTTCTAGCTAGAGGTGGTGTCAGTGCTTAAACTGGCTGACGTTTATATTATTTTCACCTGTGTGGTTGTTGCTGTTGCGAGGCGCCTCGGATATATCTGTCGATCCGGGACCGATGGAGTCATTCGTTGGTTCATTTACGCCCCAAAAGGCGGGGAAACGCAGTGTTCAGGCATAATAAACCACATCGGTGGACCGGCCCTGACGATCCAAGGGTTGATGCGTTCTGATCCTGAGGGGCGGGCTAGAGCGTCTCGAATTCGGTAAGGACTATCTTTTGCCTTGGTTCATGACGGAAATCCAATTTCCAAATACGTGACTGTGCGGTTTTGATTGTATACCTATATATGGCGACATGATATATGGTACCCATGCCGTCTATGATTGATACTTATGATTTGAAATTGTTTTTGAAACATATAAACACTAGTAATAATATCAAATTCTTTTGTTTTATTCGTATCAAGCATATTTTAGCCATTATAATGTAAAACTCTATCCTCCGGTTTGCGTTGCATTGTGTGATGGGACTTGAGTCTTATATCGGCTTCATTTTTGTAAAAATCATTGCGATGTTTAAAAGATTTACTTGTTTTAAGCACTGACAATCCAATGGAGTAAACCCGTTCCACGAAAGTGGCGTGGTCCTGCGATTAGCCATATTATAAAATGTGTTAAGTAGATTTCTCATACCAGTCCTTGTTGCTGATCCTGAGTAGGCTGGGTACGCATGATAGGGGGTTCTCTCTTCGCGGTTTGGTGGCGAACGGGAGACTCTTACCCCTACATGTCCCTGTTAAGGGTTGGTTCGGCAGTGCCGGGAGACTCGAGAGGGTCGCCGTAAAACAAGGGACTGGGGGACCATTGTGAGCCGCGGTGGGTTTTACCTGCTGTACTAGAGGATGAAGGGATGGTTGCAAAGCCTACCGGATTTCGCGGTAACGTCACAAACGTGGTATCAGAGCTTTGGTTAAGCTTAGTGCTGGAATATAAAATACTAACGAACTCGTCAGAAATAGAACCAGTAGTGTTCTAGGACGAATAACTCATTACAGATAGGATCAGTTATATCCTAGTATGAGTATAGCAGAATGAAATACACCCTGATAGACACATTTACATTCAAGTATATGTCTCTATGCTTTAAAATATCTTTTCTGTTGACCTGACACTTGATCTGCTATTTGCAGAAGTACTAGAAAATGAGTGTCAGAAACAGAAGGAATGCAGAACCAGATATTGAGGCTCTATTTATTAAGTATCGAAATATGGGTGGGATACCGTTCTCGGGTGAAGAATCTATTATGAAAAAACAAGCTTGGATTCGTTCTGCTGAGAAAATCTTTGACGGTTTAAAGCTAAGAGATGACCAGAAAAGATTACTGGCATATTAGGCACTCAAAGACGAAGCCTTGTTCTGGTGGGATTCGATTATTAAGGATACTCCACAAGGTGATATCATCTGGGATAGATTTAAAGTGATTTTCGTAGAAAGATTTACTCCTCCTGAAGCAACTGAGCGGTTATGTGATGAATTCTCTTATCTGATACAAGGAGATATGACCATTCCAGAATATCATAAAAATTCAATGAACTTTCTCATTTTGTCCCGCATCTGATTAAAGATCCAAAGAGGAAGAATTTGAGGTTTATTCATGGCCTGCAAAGAAAATATCAGAATAGTGTAATGAGGAATGTGAAGCTTCCTTTTTCTGAAATGATATACATGGCTTACCAGTATGAGGATCTCGACAAGAAAGGTATGTTGCGTTACGAAGAGGAAGTCAGTTCTAGTAATAAAGGTGAGTCTGAAACTGATCGTCCGGAGGCCAGTACGATGTCTGAGGTCAGTAAGAAGCCTAAAGTCAATCGGAAAAGGGCCAGATTTGAGAAAGAACCAGTAATGAATGCCACATGCTCAAGCTGCAATAGGCAAGGACATTTGGCGATAAGTTGCAAATCTTGGAACAAACGAAGGAAGAATGGGTTCAAATCCAAGAAGAATTTTCAAGAGAATAGAGATTGCAGTAAATGCCATCAGACTGGTCATCTTGCAAAGGATTGCTGGCTCTTTAAGAAGCCTGGAATGGTATAAGGGAATGAAGTGGCAGAAACTTCAGCACCCTCAGCTAGTCAGGGAAGGTCTGATGTTTTGGAAGGCACGCTTACTGTCGAAAACATTCCAGTTAAAGTACTACTTGATACAGGCGTGTCACGAAGCTTTATTGCCAAGAATGCGGTCAAGAAGTTGGACTTGAAATTGGGGAAGCTCAAAGAACCCATCACTGTCCATAATCCGGTTGGGAGTTCCCTCGATCTTATTTGGATTTGTGCGGTGCCTGTCTCTTTTTCCTGTTATAAGTTCCCTACCATGTCTATCATCATGAATTTTACTGAATTCGATCTTATTTTGGGATTGGATTGGTTAACCAAATATGAAGCAAAAGTTAGATGCACCGGCAGAGTTGTTAGGGCAAAGATTAAATCAGGGAATTATATCACCATACCATGTGAAGGCCCGAATTCAAATAGAAAAGACTTCTCGGCAGCTTTGGATGTTTCTCCTGCTCAAATAGAAAATATCCCTGTATTCATAGAGGATATACATAACCTCATAAAAGATATTCCTGTCGTCAAGAATTATGCAGATGTGTTCGAAGAAGTTGTTAGCTTACCTCCGTAGAGAGAAATTGATTTCAAGATCGCTTTAATTCTGAATGCAAGGCCAGTGTGCACGCTATTCGGAGAATGACTCTAAAGGAGAAAGAAGAACTAGACAATCAAACTCGACAGCTTGTACGGAAGGGTCTGATCAGGTCTAGTTTCTCTGATTGGGGAGCAGCAGTGGTGTTTGTCCCAAAGTTTGACGGTGCTCTGCGACTATGTGTGGATTATCGTGACTTGAATAAGCAGACAATAAAGAATAAATATCCATTGCCACGAATCGATGATTTATTGGATCGTCTGAATGGAGCACAAGTATTTTCAAGGATGGACCTAGCTACAGGTTTCCATCAGCTTCGTATTGCCGAAGAGTGTGTTCCTATGACAACATTCAGAGGTCCAGACTTATTCTACGAGTGGTTAGTAATGCCGTTCGGCTTATGTAACGCTCCAGCATACTTCATCGATTTGATGAATCGAGTGTTCAGAGGGGTATTGAATAAGTTTGTTCTGGTCTTTATTGATGATATTCTATTCTTCTCTAAGTCAAAGGCTGAATATGAAAAACATTTGAAACAAGTTCTAGAAATTCTGAAAAGGAATGTATTGAAAGCTAAACTGTCCAAACGTATATTCTGGCAAGATGAAGTAAAGTTTCTTGGCCACGTCGTATCAAAAGAGGGAATTGCTGTGGATCCAAGTAAAATCACAGCTATTCAAAACTGGAAACAGCCTAGTATTCCTACAGAAGTCCGAAGTTTTTTTGGATTGGCTAGTTATTACCAGAAGTTCGTTAAAGATTTTTCGAAGATATCTAGTCACTTAACGAAGCTTATAAAGAAGCACTCGAAATTCAAGTGGACTCCCGAATGTGAGGAGGCTTTTCAGAAGCTAAAAGTCATATTAACAACGGCTCCAGTGTTAACGATAATCGATGGCAATCAAGACTTGAAATTCTGGACGGATGCCTCTAGAGAAGGCCTTGGTGCAGTATTAATGCAAAGAGGTCAAGTGGTTGCTTATGCTAGCCGTCAGCTGAAACCGCTTGAGAAAAACTACGTCACTCATGATCTCGAGTTGTTGGCCATCGTATTTGCTTTGAAAATCTGGAGGCACTATCTTTTGGGTGAGAAATTCGAACTATTTACAGATCACCAGTCGCTAAAGTATCTGTTCACCCAGAAAGACTTGAATCTGAGGCAGCAACATTGGCTAGAGTTTCTTGCAGCATACGATTTTGAGATTTTGTACACTCCAGGGAAAGCCAATGTTGTGGTCGATGCGCTAAGTAGAAAGAATGTAATGATCGCTAGTTTTATTATTACAACTTCATTGATTGATAAAATATCTGCTCTTCAGAAGGATGATCACTTCATTCAGAAGATCAGAGAGATAATTCAAAAAGGCGAGCCCTCAAGTTTTCAGGTTGATAATGATGGGATTCTAAGGCTAAAAGGTCGAATCTGTGTTCCTTACATTTCTGAGCTCCGAAAGGAAGTACTGGATGAATGCCACAAGTCAAAACTTAGTATCCATCCAGGAGTAAGAAAAATGTATAATGACATCAAATGCACTTTCTGGTGGAGGTCGATGAAGAGAGACATTTCTTTATATGTTAGCTGATGCCCTACTTGCCAACTAGTCAAAAGAGACCAGCAGAAACTTGCCGGATTGTTGCAACCGCTGGACGTTCTAGGTTGGAAGTGGGAACATATTTCCATGGACTTCATTGATGGTTTGCCCAGAAACAGAAAAGGAAATGACAGTATTTGGGTGATCGTAGATCGCTTCACGAAGACCGCCCATTTCATACCTGTCAGATCGAACCGAACTGCTCAGAGTCTGGCGCAGATATATTTCAAGGAAATTGTTAGGCTACATGGAGTGCCGCTCAGTATAGTTAGTGATAGAGATCCAATATTTACTAGCAAATTCTGGGAGGCATTTCAAGTAGAACTGGGAACAAAGCTGAATCTAAGCACCGCCTGTCATCCTCAAACAGATGGTCAGACTGAGAGGGTGAATCGTATACTAGAAGATTTATTGCGGGCTTGTGTTCTAGATTTTGGTGGATCATGGGAAGAACATTTGCATTTGGCTGAGTTCTCATACAACAATAGCTACCAAGCAAGCCTAACAATGTCACCATTCGAAGCATTGTATGGTAGACCGTGCCGATTTCCTGCTTGTTGGGTCGAACTTGGCAATAGACTTGTATTGGGACCTGATATGATCCGCGAAGCTGCCGACAAAGTCGATTTCGTTAAGAAATGATTACTCGCCGCTCAAAGCCGATAGAAGAGCTATGCTGAATCAAGAAGAAGGGATTTGGCTTTTTCTGTTGGTGTTATGTATATCTAAGGGTTTCTCTGATGAGAGGAGTGATTCGATTTGGCAAAACTGGGAAGTTGGTGCCCAGATTTATTAGGCCATTCCCTATTCTTGAACGGATTGGGACTCTCGCTTATAGAATTCAATTTCCTAATTGGTTGCCTGGAGTTCATGATGTATTTCACGTATCTCAACTTCGAAAGCATGTTCATGACCCAGACTTGGTTGTGGAAGAAGCCGCACAACAGGATATTGAAATTACTCTAGAATTGGCTTTGAGAAGAGAGCCGCTAAAGTTTATCGGCAAAGAAATCAAAGAACTGAGGAACAAGAAGGTTCACTTAGTCAAAGTGCAATGGAGTGGAGATCCGCGAGATTGTACTTGGGAAACAGAGGAAAGCATTAAGAAAGCCTATCCTAAGTGCAGGGTGGATATCTCTGATTGACTCTGGTGCAAGGTACATCTACCATATTTTGCATTTCCATTCTGTTCTTTACTTTGCTGTTGTTTTTCTTTGCATTGATGTAAATTTTTTAATTATATAGTCTGAATGTTTTCAAAAGAGTACATGAATTAATTTGTATGATTTTGAAAAGTTAAAAACAAATTGCTTGTTGTTTGTGTTGTGTGATAGTGGATATGGTTAATTAAATTATTAGAACGATAGTTAATTTAATCAATAAGAGAATGAATGGTAGAATTTATTTGATTAAATCACACATTCAACTGAGTTAAAAATAGATAGAAATATATACATGTGCATTATATATGTTTCAACAAGTAAATGGATTAGCTGTTGAGTAAAGAATTTATTTGCGTGCCCGACAAATAGGTAAACCTTAATGAGTTGGATGCGAAATATTATTATATCAACTCCTGTGAATATCATTGGATGCAGAGTGCTGGTTTTTCTGTATGTAATAATAAATGTCGCCATTGGATAGTAACAATTAATTTTGAACTACACTACATGGCATACTTCTTGAAGATAGGCATACTTCATCATGTACCACGTAAGCATTTGGAGCCTGTGTGACGAGGTTGAAGATTTACCATACGAGCGAGAGGCTTGTATAGCGATGACTATATTTTACAGGTTGAACCGATGACTGATATGGACTATGTAAAATGTAACGGTAAATTTCCAGATTAATAAAAACCCCACACAGGTCTGGAGATGACAATAAACACGTCTCTCTGGTCATTAAGGCACAAAAACCATTTATAGAGTGACGAGAATTTATTCTCTGGAGTTATGATCTATACACACTCCCCTGTGGACACCAGAATATATCACTATAAATATGTGCATGCTTATTAGGATTTATTGGGTACCTAATATGGCCTAGTAAATTTCCAAACCCCTCCCCGTACAAAGGAGGTTATGGCGAAATTTTTCGAAAATTTAGGGTGTTAGCCAAACTTTTGAAGAATTTGAAAATTCTCAGAAACTGAAAAGTTAGAGAATGGAAGCCAGATTGAAAGTAGAGTTGATTAATCAAACCACTTTCGACTTTGTTCCTTTTCGGGGACGAAAAGTTTTAAGTGGGGGAGATTGTAACAACCCGTAAAATCTGAACCAATTTAAAATTTTAATTTGGCTATTAGTGAATTTAAAATATTTAAAAATAAATATTTTAAATAATAACGACGAAAAGTAAGCTTGAATCGACGTTTGAAAATAAATATAATTAATTCTAATTACAAACAAGGCCTGAAATGGCGCGGTAGTTTCAAAAATTGAATTCAAACTTTGACTGACTGTACCGGGTGCAAATTAAAACGGATTTTAGTGAAACCAAAAATATTTAAATCTGTTAGTGAATATCTTTCTAGCGAATCTGAAAAATCAATGTTTCATAGTGGGAAGCAAAAGTTATGGCCAAATGAATTTTCAAAAAGGTTGCTATAGAGTTTATATAACCCGTGAAAATGCCATTTTGCAAACGACCTCAGAATTCGACAAAACCACTTTTGTTGGATCTGGATGTCAAATTATTTTTAGGTTTCAAATTTCATAATTTTTGTAGCTAGTATGTGATCGTGGCAAAGGAAAAATGTGTTTGGTCGATTTCTATTAAATTGGATCGACCAGAAAAGGGCCATTTTTCAAACAGTCTTAGAATTCGACGAAACTAGTTTTGTTGGGACTGTATCATCAAAACATAGCTAGATTTATTTTTTGGGAATTTTTAGAATCAGTATGTGGCCCCGGCAAATTGAAATGTACGTTCAAATTAAATATTGAATGTTTTATATATTAATTTGAATAGAAACTGACTCAAACAGTCGAATGGGCCTACGAAACATATCCCATTGTGTTCAGAATGGGGGTATTTAGCTAGGGACGACAATCGTTGGGTCTGGATTGGGGTTCGTGTGTGAAAGAGGGTATTTTTGGATTTTTTAAAATTTATAAATATAAAAAAAATCTCATTGGTCGGTTAACGTTCCCTCTCCCCGTAATCAACGTTGACGAAGGCGGAAATACATTCTTTCCTTCTCTCCTCGATTCCCCTCAATCCGCTCACAATTAGAACTCCATCCTGTTGGGGATTTTGTAGAGCTCGTCAAGATCTTCAAATCCATAGCAAGTTTGGATTTTTTCATTAAGTAATTTGAGAGATTCGTCGCCTGGAAGTTTCGAGCTTCAACCCGCTGCCGCCACCGCCACAGGCGATCGAGCCTGCCCCCTCCGCCGCGCGCAGGTGCGCCGCTCCTCCCCCTTCGACGCTGCATAGCCCGATCTTCTTCAAGCTTCACGGATTTCGAGTAAAATCGAAACCTAGTTTCGAACCTTTCAGCTGAGGTACGGCTGATTTAATTTTAAACTATATTATATCACCTTAAAGAGCTACGGTTTTTGATTTCACTGTAAAAATCATATCTTTTTGCTATGTTGACGAAATTCAGTGAAACAAGAGACAGTGGACTCGTGTGGATGTCTTCTACATTCTAGAAGAGACCGGATATTTTTCTGAGCCTTTTGCTATTTTTGGTGGAGTGGAACCCAATGTGAGATTTCTAAATTATAAACGATATGGAAAACGACGATGTATAAATTATATAGTCGATGTATGAGTTATATAAGCGTTGTACACCTCATGTATAAGTGTTGTATAAGTTGTACGTTCGATGTATAAGTTATATATGCGTTGTAAAAATTATATATGTGTTGAATAGAAGTGAAATATACTTATATAAATATATATACATATATATATATATACGCCCCTCGTCCACAAACCATGGACAATATTTATTGGTTGTGATTGGTGTGAAAATTGGTTGATAGCGAATGTTGAAATTGATTGTTTGTGGTTGAAATTTGTAGGATCAATAATAACCCTAGAGGGGGGGGGGGTGAATAGGGTTTTAACAAAAAAAAAAAAAAAGAAACAAAGAGATATAAAGTATGCAGTAAAGGAGAATCACACACAGAAATACCCAGCTTCGGCAAACTGTGCCTACTGCTGCCTTTATAAGATTTCTACTAGGAGATACAAACAGATCCCGCTTACAATCCTATGTAAACTTGCAACTCCTGCTCCTGTCTGACCCTAAGCTTAAAATCCTAGACTGGTCTATGAACCTTAGACCAGATTTTCCCAGACTACTATCCAGTAATCTGTGTCCTAGTTTTACAAGAAACTAGAAACAAGAAATCTTTTAAAGAGAAAAATACACCAAACAATTACAAAGGAAAATTTAAAAAAAAGCAAAATAAAAGGACCCCCTTTATCAAAGACTTGGTTTAGCCTATGAGGCACTTGGCCGGCCACTTTAGTAATTGTTTCACTCGTTCCTTTTTGGCTCAATCTCCTTTTACTGGAAATCAAAAATGGCGGCTCAACAGATAATTAGGGTTTCTGAAAACGTGAATTTCTTCGAGTTGAATTTGATTGAAGACTCGAATTAGTTGAATTTGTCCTCTGGTTTGGCTCTGCAAAGTTCTGTCTCTCGATCCGACAAGTAAGACTTCTGATTTTTGGATTAGGGTTTTGATTTTGCCGTCGAATTTTATTAGTGTTCTGTCGATGATGAAGAAGTGTGTTTATATAGGATTTTTGTGACCCTAATCTCTGATTTCCTCATAAAGGCTTGCTCGATTTGATTTGGGAATATTCGAATTGGATTTTCTTTTTCCCTGAGATTTTGTTGTTCGATTTGAACCCTTCCTGTTTTTAGAAAATGATTTCTCTGCTAATTTGACAATGAATAAGTAGGTTATTGATATTGCTATCAAAGCTTTCTTCATATGATCCGATTTAAAAACATTTCCTAATTTTGAGAACAACCAATAACTTTGCTGAATAAATTTCTGCCTAGTCATCATACTAGAAAATGATTTAACCGAATATTGTTTTCCATTTTTGAACTACCAGAGATTCTAAGAAAGAAATTGAATTTCTAGGCATTTAAACCTTTCCAAAAAAACATAGTTTTGTTAATTTTTAAAACAAATTCATGTTAGATTGGTTTTGCTCCATCACGTACATGAACTATAGCACCATGCTTATGCCCACCCTTGTTTGAAATCTGAACTGCTCTGATTACTTACCCATACAGCTACATGCATTATTGCACTCATGTTTGTTTTCTTGGTCCGATCAAGATTTCAGTAAAGTTTTAGAAGACTTGCCAAAGATTGTTGAAATTGATTCTCTTGACTATTTTCATTTCTGGAAAGAATATTGCATGTTGATTTTCTTGCATTGCTCATACACATACTACAAACATTCTGCATACAATTTGTGCACTTGTTTCATAAATTTGCTTGTGTGGGCTGTTGCTTTCATGCATCACTTTAGCCAAGTCATTTTGCTATGTTGCCCTTGACTTAGTACTAGAGATTTGCTTGTCCATTTCATACTGACACCATCCTTGTATATGCTGTTTACCACATATCCATGCTTGTTGTGTTGATCTGCCTTGATCATTCATGAAACTGTTTTATATATTCTTGCGTATGTTCATATATTATCTTGTTGCATGATTTTGTTGTCGACATATATGCTGAGCTGCTTGGCCATTTTGCAGTTTGACTTGTAACTTATGTTGATTCTTTGCTACTGTCCTATGCATATCCATGTTGCATTATGTCTTGTGTTTATTTCCACTTTCTTGTCCATGCCTTGATCACAATTCTTCATTACGCTGAACCACCAATGTATGATGACTTGTGCTCGACAAAAATAGCTTGCTTTCATTGTTATTTGAGATTGCATCACCATCTTGAATCATTCTGTCTGTTATGTACTTGAATCATTCTGTCTATTATGTACACCATGCTGAGTTGTTTTCACACTGTTTTGAGTTTGCTGATGTATCCCTTTATTTCTCTTTTGATTTTTACCTTGTTTTTTGACCCTGAAACAAAAGAAACAAAAAAACAGCAGTTAAACTGTACTGTGTTGAGGCTGGTCTGAATTTGCTGATTCTGATCAGCAGACCAGTATGGTTATGGCGTGGCTGTTCAAGTCTGAAAAATGATGAGAAAAACACACAGAAAACTGAGACAAACAGAGAATCAACCAAACAGTAAAATTTTTATTTGTCCAGTGTTTATTTTAGTTCCAGGGTACTGTGTGTATCTTCTTTTGTGACAGGTTTCAGGATGATGCACCAGAAGCTTGGGACAGTCAAAGTGTGCACAAGAAGATTAATCCAGCAAAGAGATGTATATGTAGTGTAGACATTTGAATTGAGTTTATTTGTAATTGTGAATTGAAAAGCCATGTAATAAGTGGGAGTTAGATTGTATATAATTGTTTTGTGAAATAATTTTTTTTATTGGAAGGCAAATACTTGTGTAAATTTCCTGTATTTTGTGTAAAGCATCATCAACCAATAATAATAATTATACCAAACACATTAGTAAAAATCTATTTGTTATCATCAAATAAAAAATCAGTATTCAACAAACTCCCCCTTTTGATGATGACAAACAGACTTAAGATTTTTGAGGATAACGAGATGTGTTTGAGCAGAACTCCCCCTATACTTGTGCTCACAGCTCCCCCTACCAGTTGTAAACAGACACAAGTTAAGAATTTGGAATAAGAAGAAAATAATTAAACACTTAGCATTAGTGGCAAAAATAAAATCTATAGACGTTTGTAAACAACACAAAATCTTAACTTCTTCTCCCCCTTTGTAATCATCAAAAGATGAACAGTTCTGAACATTTGCAAAAGACATGGACTGTAGTTAGAAATCAAGTCATTTTGACAGAATCAGAGCCGTAAACTCCAAGAAATCAAATAAAAATCATAATAATTCATAAAGTAGGAACACATTTCACAAAAGCAGAGGATGGAATGGAAAGTTATTTAATATATATCAGGGAGGATTATATATAAATATATATACTTCAAGAGCACACTAACCACTCATAACCAGAGCTTGGATTTTTAAATGGGATTTGTTGCAGCATGAAAAATAAGTAAACTCATAACCGTTCATGACCAGAGCTTGGATTTTTAAATGAGGTCAGAAAACTACTTATTATACATATACATATACATATACATATATATATATATATATATTTATCTTTTTTTTAAAATCCCCTTAATATATATATAAAACAATGATGGATGGTAGAAGGGTGATAGTGACAAAGATGGTTTGTAAAAAAAATTCCTAAATTACTCATATTATAAAATATATTCAATCACATCAGAGTTGCAGACAAACTTTCATCCATCTCATATTCTGAAATTTTGTACAGTCACAATTTTATCAAAAAATGTTCAAAAAAGAAAACTGTTCTTTTCTTGATGATTTGAAGTCTGGATTATTTGTCAGAAAATGGTATTGATAACAGAACATATTAAGAGAAAATTTACCCAAAAATGCAAAGAGATTTAATTTATTTCTATAATTCCCAAATCTAATCGTAATCTGCAAAACCTATCTTCGGGAAGGGGTTTTGTGAAAATATCAGCAAGCTGAGATTCTGTTGGAATAAATTCAATACAAATGTCCTCATTAGCAATATGATCTGTAAGAAAGTGGTGTCTCACATCAATGTGTTTTGTGCGTGAATGATGTACAGGATTATTTGATAAATCAATTGCACTTTTACTGTCACATTTTAAAGGAACTCGTTTATAGCAAAGCCCAAAATCAAATAGAGTCTGCATCATCCATAAAATCTGTGCACAACAACTTCCTAAAGCAATATATTCAGCCTCAGTGGTGGATAAAGCAACACAGTTTTGTTTACGACTTGACCATGAAACAAGTGAATGACCTAGCATGAAACGAGTTCCACTAGTATTCTTCCTATCAGTGAGTGAGCCAGCATAATTAGCATCGGTAAACCCAACTGAATTAAAGTTATCACAAGAAGGATACCATAGACCAAGATTTCGAGTGTGTACCAGATATCTCAGAATTCGTTTTGTGGCTTTTAAATGAGATTCTTTTGGATTAGATTGAAAACGAGCACACAAACAAACAGAAAACATAATATCGGGTCTAGAAGCAGAAAGATAAAGAAGTGAACCGATAATACCGCGATATTTTTTCTGATCAACAGTAACACCTTTTTCATCTCTGTCAAGTTTGATTGTTGGACTCATTGGTGTTTTCATCGGTTTTGCATCTTCAACTCCAAATTTCTTCAGTAACTCCATCACATACTTTGTTTGTGAGATAAAGATACCTTTGCTGCTCTGCTTAATTTGAAAGCCAAGAAAGTATTTCAGTTCTCCCACCAAGCTCATCTCAAATTTGTCCTGCATAACTTTTTCAATTTTTTCACACAAGACATTATTAGTAGCACCGTATATGATATCATCAACATAGATTTGAACAATCAAAAAATCATCACCGTCATGTAATAGAAACAGAGTTGTGTCAGCACATCCCTTTTTAAAACCGTTTTCCAAAAGATAAGTACAGAGACAGTCATACCAAGCTCGAGGAGCTTGTTTAAGGCCATACAATGCTTTTTCTAGTTTATACACATGATTTGGAAAATCGTGACTCTCAAAACCAGGGGGTTGTTCAACATAAACCTCTTCTTTTAGTTCTCCATTCAGAAAAGCACTTTTCACATCCATTTGTTTCAGTTTAAAACCTTTAAAACATGCGAAGCTCAACAAGATTCTAATTGCTTCTAACCTAGCAACAGGGGCGAACGTCTCATCAAAGTCAATGCCTTCGATCTGATTGTATACCTTAGCAACCAACCTAGCTTTGTTTCTAATTACATTTCCAGACTCGTCAAGCTTATTTTTAAACACCCATTTGGTTCCAACTACTGGATAGTCTTTTGGCCTAGGCACCAAGTTCCAGACTCTGTTTCTCTCAAACTGATTAAGTTCTTCTTGCATAGCTAACAACCAAAATTCATCATTAAGAGCAATATCATATGAACTTGGTTCTATTTCAGATACAAAAGCATTATGGATACAAAAAGTACAAACATCCTTATTCAGAGAGGAACGTGTACGAACACCAGCTGTTGGGGTTCCGATTACCAAATCTGGAGGATGATTGGGCTTGAATTTCAGTCTTTCAACATTTGCTGCTGCTTCAGCGGCTTCTTTGTTGTTTGCTTTTACATCGTTGCTTTCTTGTTCAACTTCTTGCGCACCATCATCATCTTTGTCACCTTCATAGATCATATCCGCATCAGATTCGTTGAACTTTACATTGATGGTTTCCACGATTGTTCTTGATTGTTTATTGAAGATTCTGTAAGCTTTACTTCTTGAGGAACAACCCATGAAAATCCCATCAATCGTTTTTGGCTCAAATTTCCCAAGCTGTTCTCCTGTGTTTAAAATATAACAAGGACATCCAAACACTCTAAAGTATGAAATGTTAGGCTTTTTATCAGACCAAAGTTCATATGTCGTTTTATTAAGTATTGGTCTAATCATAACTCTGTTCATTACATAGCATGAAGTATTTACTGCTTCAGCCCAGAAGGTTTGAGGCAAGTTATATTCACATAACATAGATCTAGCCATTTCTTGTAATGTACGATTTTTCCTTTCAACCACCCCATTTTGTTGAGGTGTTTGAGGAGCGGAAAATTCATGTTTAAAGCCATTTTCTTCACAAAGTTTTTCAAAATCTAAATTTTCAAATTCACCTCCATGATCACTTCTCAAAGTTTTAATTGAAAACCCTTTTTCATTTTGAACAAGTTTTGAAAACTTTGAAAAATAATCAAAAGCTTCAGACTTTTTGGCTAGAAAGTAAACCCATGTAAATCTAGAGTAATCATCAACCAATACATAACAATAACGTTTACCATTTAAACTAGCAGTGTCAGTAGGTCCAAACAAATCCATATGAATCAACTCAAGCACGTGTGAAGTGCTAACAACATTTTTTGGACGAAAGGATGAACGACTAAGCTTTCCCATGGTACAAGCTTTACATACTTTGTTGTTCTTGAACTTCTGATATGGTAAACCTTTGACAAGTTCATTTGTTTCCAGCCTTTCAAGAAGACCCATACTTGCATGTGCCAGCCTTCTGTGCCATAGAATTGCCTCCTCTTCTGTTGCTACCAAGCACCTAGAAACAGTTACATCATCGAAGGAGAGTGTGTAGACATTTCCAATTCTTTTCCCTGTAAAAACAACCTTTCCAGAGGATGTTTCTATGATTTTGCAAACACTACTATCAAACACAACATTCATTCCTTTATCACAAAGTTGACTGATAGAGATAAGATTGTGAAATAGATTATCAACATATAAAACATCTGTTAAGGCAAAAATACTGTTACCTACTTTTCCTTTACCAATAATTTTACATTTGCTGTTGTCACCTAAAGTCACATTCCCACCTTTATGTTTTTCAAGGCTAAGGAACAGTCTTTTGTCTCCTGTCATATGTCTGGAGCAACCTGAATCCAAATACCATTTCTGTTGCTCCTTAGCCCGCCAACATACCTACACATACAGAGAAGAGGATGACCCAGAGAATCGTCTAGGTCCAAGCATATCAGTAGTAGAAAAATGATAATCATAAGACTCTTTTGGAACCCAGATTTGATTATTCACCTTATTTGTGTTCCAATAATTGTGTGCCAAGTGTTTAGGAATCCAAACCTTCTTGAACTTTTGAATCTTATTATCATTCTTGCAGTTTTTATGACTATGACCAATTACTCCACATTTTACACATTTGGGAAAAATACCTCTACTTTTATCATTGTCAATCCTAGTCATTTTTTCTTGTATCTTTCCATAGCCAAGTCCTTTTCTATTATTTGCAAACAGTTGGTTTCCAAGTAACATTTTAAAAGATGTTTGACCAATCGAAAACTTGTTCAAAGTATCTTCAAGATCTAGAACTCTCGTTCTTAAGGTTGTGTTCTCATTAACAAGTGAAGTGCACCGTTTCATGTAATTCTTTCTTTTAGTGTCATCATCTTCTTTTAGGGTCAAGTTTACTTTTTTAAGATTCTCAATGGTGCACTTGAGTGTTGAGAGTTCTAGATTCATATCCTTACAAATTTCACAATCTAGATTATTGATTTTTGAAACATTTTCAAGTTCAGATTTCAACTTCTTATTATTGTGAACAAGATCAAGGTTTTTTGCTTTTAGTTTCTCTGCTTCTGATTCTAATGTGTCAATAATTTCAGAAAGATGTTTACACATTAAAACTAGATCATTATAACTGTATACCTCAGTGGTTTCGTCGTTGGTATCTTCTAGATCTGATTCTGCCATAAAGCATAGATTGCTTTCTTCCTCACTGCTGTCTGAGTCTTCTTCTCCTTCCTCGTCATCCCAAGTTACGGCAAAAGCTTTCTTCTTCTTCTTGTTTCTTCTGCTTTGGAGAAATGGACAATTTGGTTTCAGATGTCCAGGCTTCTGACAGTTGTAGCAGAGTGGTTCGTCTTCTGAATTGTTTGGCTTTGGTTTATTTCTTCGAGGTTTGAACTTACTCCACCTCGTGAGTTGTCTGACAGCCATAGCAAGCTGTTCAATGGAATCTTCACCATCACTGGTGACAGTGTTGGACAGAGCTATTGACTTTTTCTTCAGATCTGAGTTGTTGCGATCTTCTCTTGCTTTTAGCTCCATTTCATATGTCATTAGATTTCCAATAAGCTCTTCCATGCTCAGCTTACTCAGATCTTTAGATTCTTGAATGGCTGTGACTTTTGCTTCAAAGTTCATTGGTAGAACACGCAGAATCTTCCTCACAAGCTCCACTTCTGTATAGATCTTTCTAAGAGCTCTAGCATTGTAGGCCAGTACTGAGAAGCGACCATACATGTCTTTGATGCTCTCGTCCTTCTGCATGATGAAGTTTTCATATTCATTGCTGAACATGGCAAGACGAGATTCTTTAACCTGAGAAGTCCCTTCGTGTGTAACTTCCAGAGTATGCCAAATTTCCTGGGCTGTATTACAATGAGAGATTCTGTTATATTCAGTTTTATCAAGAGCGCAAATCAGAGCATTCATAGCTTTAGAATCTATAGAGTATAGTTTCTTATCATTCGCATCCCACCTACTTTTTGGTTTAGGTGTTTCGGTTCCATTAACAATTTCTGTAGGGGTTTTATATCTAGTTTCAATGATATCCCAGACGTTGTAATCGACAGACACAAGATAAATTTTCATCCTAGCTTTCCAATACGCGTAATCGCTACCATTGAACATGGGTGGTCTAGCAATATATTGTCCTTCAGAAAAAGCATTGTTCATTGAAGTCATGATTCTAGGGTTAAACACTGGCTCTGATACCAATTGTAGGATCAAGAATAATCCTAGAGGGGGGGGGGGGGTGAATAGGGTTTTAACAAAAAAAAAAGAAACAAAGAGATATAAAGTATGCAGTAAAGGAGAATCACACACAGAAATACCCAGCTTTGGAAAACTGTGCCTATTGCTGCCTTTCTAAGATTTCTACTAGGAGATACAAATAGATCCCGCTTACAATCCTATGTAAACTTGCAACTCCTTCTCCTGTCTGACCCTAAGCTTAAAATCCTAGACTGGTCTATGAACCTTAGACCAGATTTTCCCAGACTACTATCCAGTAATCTGTGTCCTAGTTTTACAAAAAACTAGAAACAAGAAATCTTTTAAAGAGAAAAATACACCAAACAATTACAAAGGAAAATTAAAAAAAAAGCAAAATAAAAGGACCCCCTTTATCAAAGACTTGGTTTAGCCTATGAGGCACTTGGCCGACCACTTTAGTAATTGTTTCACTCGTTCCTTTTTGGCTCAATCTCCTTTTACTGGAAATCAAAAATGGCGGCTCAACAGACAATTAGGGTTTCTGAAAACGTGAATTTCTTCGAGTTGAATTTGATTGAAGACTCGAATTAGTTGAATTTGTCCTCTGGTTTGTCTCTGCAAAGTTCTGTCTCTCGATCCGACAAGTAAGACTTCTGATTTTTGGATTAGGGTTTTGATTTTGCCGTCGAATTTTATTAGTGTTCTGTCGATGATGAAGAAGTGTGTTTATATAGGATTTTTGTGACCCTAATCTCTGATTTCCTCATAAAGGCTTGCTCGATTTGATTTGGGAATATTCGAATTGGATTTTCTTTTTCCCTGAGATTTTGTTGTTCGATTTGAACCCTTCCTGTTTTTAGAAAATGATTTCTCTGCTAATTTGACAATGAATAAGTAGGTTATTGATATTGCTATCAAAGCTTTCTTCATATGATCCGATTTAAAAACATTTCCTAATTTTGAGAACAACCAATAACTTTGCTGAATAAATTTCTGCCTAGTCATCATACTAGAAAATGATTTAACCGAATATTGTTTTCCATTTTTGAACTACCAGAGATTCTAAGAAAGAAATCGAATTTCTAGGCATTTAATCCTTTCCAAAAAAACATAGTTTTGTTAATTTTTAACACAAATTCATGTTAGATTGGTTTTGCTCCATCACGTACATGAACTATAGCACCATGCTTATGCCCACCCTTGTTTGAAATATGAACTGCTCTGATTACTTACCCATACAGCTACATGCATTATTGCACTCATGTTTGTTTTCTTGGTCCGATCAAGATTTCAGTAAAGTTTTAGAAGACTTGCCAAAGATTGTTGAAATTGATTCTCTTGACTATTTTCATTTCTGGAAAGAATATTGCATGTTGATTTTCTTGCATTGCTCATACACATACTACAAACATTCTGCATACAATTTGTGCACTTGTTTCATAAATTTGCTTGTGTGGGCTGTTGCTTTCATGCATCACTTTAGCCAAGTCATTTGCTATGTTGCCCTTGACTTAGTACTAGAGATTTGCTTGTCCATTTCATACTGACACCATCCTTGTATATGCTATTTACCACATATCCATGCTTGTTGTGTTGATCTGCCTTGATCATTCATGAAACTGTTTTATATATTCTTGCGTATGTTCATATATTATCTTGTTGCATGATTTTGTTGTCGACATATATGCGAGCTGCTTGGCCATTTTGCAGTTTGACTTGTAACTTATGTTGATTCTTTGCTACTGTCCTATGCATATCCATGTTGCATTATGTCTTGTGTTTATTTCCACTTTCTTGTCCATGCCTTGATCACAATTCTTCATTACGCTGAACCACCAATGTATGATGACTTGTGCTCGACAAAAATAGCTTGCTTTCATTGTTATTTGAGATTGCATCACCATCTTGAATCATTCTGTCTGTTATGTACTTGAATCATTCTGTCTATTATGTACACCATGCTGAGTTGTTTTCACACTGTTTTGAGTTTGCTGATGTATCCCTTTATTTCTCTTTTGATTTTTACGTTGTCTTTTGACCCTGAAACAATAGAAACAAAAAAACAACATTCAAACTGTACTGTGTTGAGACTGGTCAGAATTTGCTGATTCTGATCAGCAGACCAGTATGGTTATGGAGTGGCTGTTCAAGTCTGAAAAATGATGAGAAAAACACACAGAAAACTGAGACAAACAGAGAATCAACCAAACAGTAAAATTTTTATTTGTCCAGTGTTTATTTTAGTTCCAGGGTACTGTGTGTATCTTCTTTTGTGACAGGTTTCAGGATGATGCACCAGAAGCTTGGGACAGTCAAAGTGTGCACAAGAAGATTAATCCAGCAAAGAGATGTATATGTAGTGTAGACATTTGAATTGAGTTTATTTGTAATTGTGAATTGAAAAGCCATGTAATAAGTGGGAGTTAGATTGTATATAATTGTTTTGTGAAATAATTTTTTTTTATTGGAAGGCAAATACTTGTGTAAATTTCCTGTATTTTGTGTAAAGCATCATCAACCAATAATAATAATTATACCAAACACATCAGTAAAAATCTATTTGTTATCATCAAACAAAAAATCAGTATTCAACAAAATTGATTGATTGTGGTTGAAAAATACCTGTTTGTGGTTGAGAATTATTTGGTTGAAACCACATAGGATTAGTTTGTGGAAAAGGAAGAAAAAAAATATACATGTCGCCTGCGTGCGAACTAGATGCATGAAATCCCCATTGTCAAAAGCTGCGAGACTTTAAGGTAGAGCAAGGAGCCGTACTAGGGACGACCCCGGTTATAACTACCCGGCCGTTATGCTGCCGAAATTTTGAATAATATTCATGTGTTAGAATTATTTTCATGTTGAAACTATATTCGTGTGTTGAATAGAAAACATTCATGTGTTGAATAGAAATTCGTTCGTTGAATAGAAATTCATGTGTTTAATGGTATTCATGTTTTAAATAAATTGTTTTAACAATTAAAATCACATTTTTATTTTATATATATGAACTATAGAAAACATTCATGTGTTGAATTGAAATTCATTCGTTGAATAGAAATTCATGTGTTGAATGGTATTCGTGTTTTAAATAAACTGTTTTAATAATAAAAATCGCATTTTTTATTTTATATATACGAACTATAGAAAACATTCATGTGTTGAATAGAAATTCATTCGTTGAATAGAAATTCATGTGTTGAATGGTATTCATGTTTGAAATAAATTGTTTTATAATAAAAATCATATTTTTATCATCTATATGAACTATATAAAATAGTCGTGTTTTGAAATAAATTGTTTTATAATAAAAATCATATTTTTATCATCTATATGAACTATATAAAATAGTTGTGTTTTGAAATAAATTGTTTTACCTTAAAAATAACATTTTTATTATATACATGAATTGTTAAATAGTGAAGTGTCGAAATAAATGACGGTTGGATAAAAATATCAATTTTATCAAATGTATGAAAAGAATATGGTTTTGTAATCGAAGAATCGATTATATTTATATATATATATAAATACAATTAAAATAAATCGATTAACGAAGCTGCAGTTCGTGCTTTGAAACCGTGATTTCAAACAATTAGTGCGGGAGATCCGACCATCGGATTTTTCCGAAACTGAAACCGTTGGGTTCGCTTTGGAAATATCTTTCCAACAACACCCACTTTGTGAAGATCCAACAGTTGGATTGTCTTGAATGTTTAATTCAAATCTGAAGAAAAACGGCGCCAGAATCGATTATATATATATATATATATAAATATAATTAAATTAAATCGAATAACGACGCTGCAGTTCGTATTTTGAAATCGAAACTTCAAACGAGTGTACCGGGAGATATGACTGTCGGATTTTCCCAAAACTAGAACCATTGGATTCGTTTTGAAAAGATCTTTCTAATGATATAAAATTTGTGAAGATCCAACGGTTAGATTTTCAGATATGTGTAAATTAAATCTGAAGAAAAACAGCGCCACGGCCGCGTTATGGCCTGAAGCGTCGTTCGAATAAATTGGCTATTTTTAAATAAATAAAAATAGCGATAAATCGTTATAAAATATTATAAACGATACGGAATGTGAAATTTAGAAACTAATTGAAGGTTAGCTAAGTCGAATGGTTTCCTGGGTTTTGATTTGATGTTGGTTTCGGCCTTCGGGGTTAATATTTGGGAAATCGTTCTCTTACTAATTTACGGTTAGTGACTAATGAATTTGAATAAGGCGTATGTTATGTTTGTGTAGCACTTGTTAATTATATACGCGAGTTGCTCAGAAAGACCGGGTTTATCCCATTTTGAATAACTGAATCGACGATAAGAAGCCGATGATGAAGACGGTTGTTGAAGACCGGAGATCTTCACCTCGGTTGGATGATAACTAATGTCCTGATTAGGAAGCATCCCGAAATATGGATAATGAGTAGTGATCGCCCAGACGTACGTGGAGATCGATGGGTATGCGAGGTATATAGTGCCCCCGGTTTCGTTTAGACCCAGAACGGACTTGCAAATGGACTGTGTGTCTGACATTGGAATTCATTCTGTGCGATTGATAGCATCAGTGGCATGGTGTGAATTGCCCGTGTGGCATGCTAAGATGCAGTGACCAAGGCTTCTGTTGAAAAGCAAAGTCTTGTGGTTGATGATCAAAGCACCGCCTGTGTGGCGTAGCTTTGTGTATAACGTGAATTCGCGAGCCTCACAACCCGGTATGAACCAGAAACGGGAGAGGACATCAGGGAGGGCATGCGTTTCCTCCTAGCTAGAGGTGGTGTCAGTGCTTAAACTGGCTGACATTTATATTATTTTCACCTGTGTGGTTGTTGCTGTTGCGAGGCGCCTCGGATATATCGGTCGATCCGGGACCGATGGAGTCATTCGTTGGCTCATTTACGCCCCAAAGGGAGGGGAAATGCAGTGTTCAGGCATAATAATCCACATCAGTGGACCGGCCCTGACGATCCAAGGGTTGATGCGTCCTGATCCTGAGGGGCGGGCTAGAGCGTCTCGAATTCGGTAAGGACTATTTTTTGCCTTGGTTCATGACGGAAATCCAAATTCCAAATACGTGACTATGCGGTTTTGATTGTATACCTATATATGGCGACATGATATATGGTACCCATGCCGTCTATGATTGATACTTATGATTCGAAATTGTTTTTGAAACATATAAACACTAGTAATAATATCAAATTCTTTTGTTTTATTCGTATCATGCATATTTTGGCCATTATAAGGTAAAACTCTATCCTCCGGTTTGCGTTGCATTGTATCATCGGACTTGAGTCTTATATCGGCTTCATTTTTATAAAAAGCATTGCGATGTTTAAAAGATTTACTTGTTTTAAGCACTGGCAATCCAATGGAGTAAACCCGTTCCGCGAAAGTGGCGTTGTCCTGTGATTAGCCATATTATAAAATGTGTTAAGTAGATTTCTCATACCAGTCCCATGACTGACTCGTAGTTTGTTTCACTTGCAAACTCGGGTGCCCCTTTTTCTACACGGGCGGCCTTGTGTTAAGGTTTTAGCAGGCTCTTTCTGGATAGCTGGAGCTGAAGATGGATTCTATCATTTATCTCTTTTTATGATGTTCGGCTCCTATTGTACATATTATGTTTGTTTTCCGCTGTAGACATTTATGTATAGCTGAACTGTATTTGTACTAAGTATGATACTGTATGTTGTGTAACTCTGATGATTACATCTATCCAGTGTATTCTATTATACATTGTCTGGTGTATTTATTTATTTCCGTTCTGCTATTATCTGTTTATGTGTTATATTCCAAAGATTACCCTTGCCAACGTCAGTACGGGGTTTGGGGTCGTCACAGTTTTGATAACTTAGAGAAAGGCAATGTGTTTTATCAAGGTTGTATATATAGGCCTTATTGGATTTTCTGTTAAAAAGAATAAAATTAAATGGTTTTCTGAGAAGAAGATAAAAAAAATAATCTTTTTCTGTTAAAAGTATAAGTTATATGATTTTCTGAGAAAAAAAATTCATTCGTTTATCTTTTTTCTGATAAAAATGGCATCCTGAAGTGTTTATTTACAATGGAATTTATGAAATGAATGTTCTAGTAATAATGAGGTTAGTTAGATGGTATGCTTACATATGTAAAAGGTGTTCGTTTAGTAAGAACATAATCTTTTTGTATACGAATTGTGTATCTTTTTGTATATCTTTTTGTATGATTATATATATATGTATGTATAAGGTAAATACAATCACCTAAACTTAAATTACAGCAAACTTCATTATAGATTGGTTCATCTTCTATCATTTTATTATAGTATAATGATAAAAATGAGATATTGATGATATAATAGTATAAACATTAAAAAGATATAATCGTATATCCTTTTAAGGTATATATCTTTTTATTATATATTATAGAATGGTTCATTTTCTATTATCGTATAATGATATATAAATCTTCATTACAATATATCTTTCTAATCGGAAAATGAGATAATGATGCCACACTGTTGAAAATCCATTTTCAGGCATTTCTCAGAAAAAGATATTGTCATATATTTTTTCCGGAATTCAAACTTTGGAAAAATAGTGCAACAACTTAAATTCGTGTGTTTCATGGAAAAGATATGTAAAATTTATATACAAAAAGATGCACAATTCATATACAAAAAGATATATAGCATTTTGTGTGTATATATATATATAAATAAAGATATATAAAATGATATATATGTATGTATATATATTAATATTGGTTTTGTTTTTATAACCAATAGAAGGGCAATGTGTTTTGTCAAGGTTGTATATATAGGCCTTATAGGATTCTCTGTTAAAAAGAATAAAATTAAATGGTTTTCTGAGAAAAAGATAAAAACATTTATCTTTTTTCTGTTAAAAGTATAAGTTATATGATTTTTTGAGAAAAAGATAAAATTGTTTATCCTTTTTCTGATAAAAATGGCGTTCTGAAGTGTTTATTTACCATGGAATTTATGAAATGAATGGTCCAGTAGTATTGAGGTTGGTTAGATGGTACGCTTACATATGTAAAAGGTGTTTGTTTAGTAAGCACATAATCTTTTTGTATATGAATTGTATATCTTTTTGTATATATCCTTTTGTATATCTTTCTGTATCATCAAATATTGATAGTTATAAATTGTATTGATGTAAGAAAAATGAACCAAGGATCATGGTGCAAAAATTATCAAGAATTTAACTAGAACCAACAAGCAAGTAATCAAAAAATTAATACTGTTAAAGCATTCCTTATATCTAAGAATTTCACAAAAGAAAAATTGCAAAAAAGACAATGCTAACGAACACGATGCAGATAACAAAAATTACATAGAACATGAATTAACTCTCTTCATAACTGCTCTACGTGATAATATCAGCAACATACTTGCAGAGAAGAGAATTTCGACACTTCAAAAATACCACAAATCACCACTTGCATCATACCCAAAGGCAGACATCAGAAACGAATTCATTACTTCAACGTCCCCACTTAAAGGAACACAGTAGCTTCAACATCAAACAGTAATTTCAACATGAACAATCATATCACTCCAAATAGTAATTTCAACATCAATAGTAGCTTCACAGTAATTTCAAAATGAACTCCATTACAGCAGCTTCCATAGCTTCATAATAGCTTCACAACAATAAATCTGACAGGAACTCCATCATTTTTATCACAGTAATTATAGTATCAATATAAAAACCATTTCACTTGCTTCTTAGAAGTTACAACATCAAACAGTAAATCTTATATGCACATCAGGATTATTCACAGAAGTTGCACTTCAATAATCACATCAGAATTTTCACAGTATACGTAAAAACAGATACCACCATAGCAACTGCATCAAATTGAAATTGAGATTTAGTAGAAGCAAATACTTACAGAATGAAATAACATTAGAATTAGCTTGGGATTTAGCAAAATGCCTAAGCTTAGCCGATTGAATCAAATTACAACACATATTGAGATTTAGAAGAAGCAATTACATCTCCTAACTCTCACAACATAACCAATTAGCATGCAAGTCATCATTACAAAAAGATACACAATTCGTAAACAAAAAGATACCCAATTCATATACAAAAATATATACAACATTTTGTATATATAAAAAGATATATAAAATGATATATATATATATATATTTATATGTATATATATATATAAGTATTGGTTTTTGTTTTGTAACCTGTAGAAGGGAAATGTGTTTTGTCAAAGTTATATATATAGGCCTTATAGGATTTTCTGTTAAAAAGAATAAAATTAAATGGTTTTCTGAGAAAAAAGATAAAAAGATTTATCTTTTTTCTGTTAAAAGTATATGTTATATGATTTTCTGAGAAAGAGATAAAATCGTTTATCTTTTTTTCTGATAAAAATGGCGTCCTGAAGTGTTATTTACCATGGAATTTATGAAATGAATGGTCCTGTAGTAATAAGGCTGGTTTGATGGTATGCTTACATATAAGTGACATAAAGTAAATGAAAACACAATAGAGCATGAAATTTAATGAAAAGATATTATGTTATATCGTTTTATGTTCTTTTAAACTTTTTTAGAATTTAGCTGTTTTGTATTAAATAATGGTATTTGATTTTTGATTTAATATATAATAATATTATGAATATAAATTTATAACAGAAAATTATTGTAAACATAATTGAAAAATTATAAATATGTTTAACATTTAGTAGTAACTATGATATGTAAGTACGACATGATATGTTATTACATTCCTTATCTTAAAAGGTAAATGCATTTTTTTAACTCATGTATACATTGAAATGCAGTTATCAGTAAAATCATTTACCATTTTCTGTCCCACTTATAATTTTCTGTAAAGAATATCATCAATTTATCATTTTCTATCCTACTTTCTGAAAAAAGATAAAATCATTTATCTTTTACGGATCATAAATCACCAAGAACTAAAGAATGGGCATCGTCAACTAATATTATTTAAGATCCAATTTAATAACTAAATACAAAAATCATAATCTAAAGTGAATAATGCAACCAGGTTAAATACATATTGCTTGTTTTATTAGAAAAATACCTTTCAGAATTCATTATTCCAACTATAATAAACGAAACCTTCCTCTAATAGGTCAAAACTGCCTTTGTTGATAAGAAATATACAAGAGCATTAACAACGACATAAAATACCGAATTGACAATGAAAATTACCAAATAAAATAGAGACTCACCAAAGAACAAGCAATCCAACAGAGAAAATCAATTAGCCAATCCGAATGAACAAATTCGCCTCACGATTTCCTACAATTAAACTCGAATTTGATTTCAGAACAAACTAACGCCTACTTTTTTCCTAAAAAATCAACAAGCGCTTTAATTGCATAAGAATCGACAGATTAATTTTGACCTAATTTCAGAAGATACGAATATTGTTTGAGAACATGAAGACGTCCACTTTGATTTTTGTCCTAGAAAATAATAGTATAAAACTCGTGTCTTAGAAAATAATAGGAACCGAATAGTAAGCCCTTAACGCAAATTTCCTGTATGAATAAAATAAGCCCAGAATTCAAAATAGTTCAAAATTCGAGCAAAAAAGTGGGGTAGGAAATTTCCCGCCCAGGGGTGTCGACCCCGTCAAGGGGGTGTCGACCCATGGGTCGACCACATAAGGAGGGTGTCGACCCCGGGGTCGACACACCATGGGGGGTCAACCCCCTACGGCATATCTTGTCAGATTTTAGGGTTTCCGGTGGCTATATATATGACCCCATTTCTTATGTTTTTCCACACCAAAAATAATGGAGAAATAGATGCTGCCTCTGCCCAGATTAAATCAAATCTTTTCTTCTTCAATAGTCAAGTCATTCAAGTTTAGAGATATGTGATTCAATATCTGCAATCTTTCTTTTATTTTCTTAGATCCAATCATAGTGATTCTACGTTATTTTTAGATCTAAATACTTAAAAGTTAATCTTGATATGACCATAACTTGGATCTAAGCCTATGACTGTTTGAATCATATCAATCTGCCATAATCTGTGTATCAAAGTTATTCTGACATGACTATAAATTAGATCTAGCCAGTAACTATGAAATCATGTCAGATCTATCATTATTTGTAGATCTAATTCACCGTTTTGATCTCATCATGCCTGCTCCTATTATGTTAACGGTTAAATCAGTGTTATTGTCACAATAGATCTGTTATTAGTTGGGTATCTAATTCTTTGTTTATATCTCATTATGCATGTTTATGATGTCCCTATTATGTTAGAATCAATTCTACTATCACATGTTCATCAGATCTATTCCTATATGCCTATCTTGTCATTATGCCCAACTTTGTCACTGTATGTTTATTAGTTGCTATGCCTATTTATGCCATTATATGTCAATCTTGTTATTATGTTCATTTCTGTCCACTTCCCTTCTTCTTTTCCCTTTTATTTTTATAGCCAAGCTACCTTCGAGCTTAGGCATGCCCCTGAAATATGCGAATGCGTTAAATTGGGAATGAGTGGAAACGTTAAAATTAGGGCATAACTTGTATTGGGAAATTTGGGCATAACTTAAATAAAATATATGAATATAGATTTAGGGCATAAATTAAATGATGATTAAAGATCTTTATTTTAGGGCACATGGTTCATTATGAACATGACTTGGGAACGGGGGCATGAAAACCTATAATGACATAGGAATAATTGGTTAATAATGGAAATGCCTAGAATTACAGTAATTAGAAACTGTAACCACGCTTAGACACGAGGTTAGATTACACTTGTGGTAGAAGTCTGCTCGGAACCGACCAACATAACCATCAACCACAAGTGGTGAATCTAATGTGAGGGGTCTAAGTGCATAAGCACAAGACGTGCTAGGACATGAGGTTAAGCCCGACTTGTGGAAGAAGTCTGCCTGGACCCAACCGGCATATCCAGCATCCACAAGTTGTAGGCTTAATGTGGGAGGTCTAGCGCATTGTAACCATAAATGAATGAATGGTAATGAATTGTCAATACTTAAGCTGTTTGGATCCATGAGGATTTTATGAACCTGTTAACTTGAGTAGGGGTTAAGTAAACTTGTTTGAATCAGTGGAAGGGTTAAGTCAATCTTGTGATGATGGGTAACATTTATATATATAGGCCCACAAACTTAACCTATTTTATACATTGGGTTATGCAACTTTGTTAAGTAAACTTGGTTGGATTAGTGGTGGTTAAGTAAATTTAGTGGCGGTGGGGTAATATTTACATATATAGGCCCGAAAACTTAGCCTGTTTTACATGTTGGACTGTCAGTCATAACCTGTTGATATCCTAGTAGTAGGGATGCAAGCCTAGGGGGAGCTTGTATCATCTTGTGTTTGGGATCCGTTTCAGTCAGTAACCCATATAGTTATCAAACGAGTACTCTGTACTAGGTCGGAGTCGGGGCACGCTTACTGAGCTGATTATAAGAGGTCACTTAGGTGAGGATGTCGACAGTGCAGGAAACCAACGGAGTTATGTGCGTGCATGGGTCCGGCTGCTAAGGGAATTAAGATGTTGTAGCATCAATAAATATGGTTGTGCACATCCCCGAAATGAAGGGTTGCCACTTTAGGAAGCAATACGTCCTACTATGGGGCCAGAACAGGGTATCTACGGAGTAGGGAGCCGATCGATTGGGGTAGTGATTAGGGTATGTCTAGACTCTGTTATGTTTAGGAGCCCGTTATTATCCTTAGGGGTAACTCCGGTATGTTCAGTTGGGATGCCTATTATTGTACAGGGTTAAACCACTCACTAGAAGTGCACCTAAGTCTACCATCTTATTGTTGTTGGGATCATCTCATTCTGGTTATACTAGTATTAGTGTAGAGAGAAAAAGAAAGTATTAGAGAAGCGCAATATATTCTATCATGTTTATCCTGTTTACCTTGTCATACCTTCCTTATTGTGCTATTATCTATCTCTTCACTTTATATGCCTGTCATGATACTTTTACTTATTAATATGCTAAAAGTAACTGGAGTCGCCAGACTTTACGTATGATCCGCTTTGTTTCCTCTTCTTTCTCTTCCGTTCCCCCTGGTTCTCAGGGTGGGAATACTCAAGCTTGACCAGGATTCTGATTTCATCTTGCTGGGAGCTGCTTAGATGCACTGCTTGATTTCATATCTCTCTACTATGGCTATGTTAATTTTGGGGATTATTCTTCTTTTATTATTGTACTCTGATGATTTTAGTACAGGACAGAAATTTCAATGACGTACTGGTTTTATGCATTTCAGACATATGATGTAACCATGTTTTGAACTTCGATGTTTTCTGCTTAATAAAATTTTAAATTCCGCTGCTATTTTATATCTGTCTTGTAATGTTTCTGTTTACCTATAACGCATCAAGAAACTTAATGCATTCTCTTAATGAGTGACATTAACGGACGTGGGGTGTCACACTTGGTATCAGAGCTCAAGGTTACCAAATCGGATAGAAGATTTTGAAAATTATTTCAAAAAGGTTTTAAAAGAAAGCATTTTCGAAAGAAAAGTCTATTTTAAAAAACATATTCCCCAAAGTCATATGTAATATCTCTCAATTCTCCGCTTGATTCCTTTTTCCTTTTTGTTTGGGGAATCCGATTGTTCCCGAAAGGTGTCCCCATTGTGACATGGTTCCATAGGCATGTTAAAACTGCGCCATATGTTGAAGGGGGATGAAGTGCCTAACCTCCATCTATAGCCGCAGTAGTTTCACTTACGGCTAATTTTCTCGAGCTCTGTAAGGATTTCCGTGCAATGGAGGCAGCTTTCTAGTGACTTGTTAGCTTGTTACACAAGTATGGTAAAAAGGAGAATAAGGGAGTTAGTGCTTAGGAGCACAGCCCAAGGATGATAAAAATGCTGGCCCAGGAAGGGAACATAGATAAAGTTCAAATAAAGGCAAGAAGAAATGTCATGAGCACTTGGATCATCTGTTCAAGTAATGCAGAAGAAGGAAGAATGCTTGTTTCAGTTGTGGAGAGGTCAAACACTTTTATAAGGAGTGCCCGAAGAAGCAAGGACAAGGTCAAAGGTTAGGATCTTCTAGAGGGCAAGTGCATGCTATCGTGGCCAGTGCACCAGACAGAGAGAGTAATGTTTCCGTTGAAGGTTTGATTTCTCTTTCCAATTATCCAGTTAGAAGTCTTTTTGATTCTTGCGCTTCACATTCATTTATATCTGATTATGTGGTTGAGTCTCTGCAACTTAGTACTAGTATGGTAGTGGATCCCGTTGTTGTCTCAAACCCCATTGGGGGTACGACTCATTTGTCCATGATTTGTCAGGGTTTGAGAATATCTATGTTAGGCGTCGAGTTTGAATGCGACACAATATATGCTTGGTTTTATGGGCTATGGTTTGATTCTAGGGATGCATGGTTCCATTCTGGATTGTGAGTGGAGAGTCGTTAGACTTTTGACTTGCCATGGAAGGACCCTCGAGATTTCTTGTGACCCAAAGGGGTCTGTCATGCTTAGTTTCCTAGAGTCACTTAATGCAACTATCGATGATCTGCGATCTGTACCCGTAGTCTACGAGTATCCTGATGTTTTTGATGAGATTCGAGGATTACCTCCAAGGCACGAGATCGATTTTCGTATATACTTGGTGGAAAATGCAAAGCCAGTTGCATTGCCTATGCGCCATATGGATCTAAGGGAAAGGAGGGAGCTTAGCAAACAAGTAGGGGAGCTACTTGAGAAAGGGTTTATTAGGTGAAGCATATCTGAATGAGGTGCTCCAGTAGTATTCACAACTAAGGCGGATGGTTCGCTTCGCTTATATGCGGATTATAGAGAGTTGAATAAACTCACAAAGAAGAATAGGCACCCACTTTCGAGGATAGATGATCTGTTTGACCGGCTTGTTGGTGCATCTGTTTTCTCTCAGTTAGACATGGCCACGAGGTTTCATCTGTTGAAGGTGGCCGAGGATAGTATAAACAAGATTGCCTTTAGAACTCTGGATGGTTTCTTTGAGTGGCTCGTTATGCCTTTTGTGTTGACTAATGCACCCACCTATTTTGTTGATCTGATGAGTAGGATGTTCGGGGAGTTTCTAAATAAATATGCTGTAATCTTTGTTCATGACATCTTGATATTCTCGAAGAGCAAGGAAGAACATGCCCAACATTTAAGGGAGGTTTTTGAAATCTATCCGAGCACATCAGCTAAAGGAAAAATTCTCCAAATGTCATATTTGGAGAAAGGAAGTGAAATTTCTAGAGCATGTGGTCTCTAAGGACGGGATGACAGTAGATCCCGCGAAAGTAATTACAGTTCAGGAGGGAAGGGTAGTATGTTATGATGATAGACATATGAGAGCTCACGAGAAGAACTAACCTACCCATGTTTTGGATTTGGCTGCTATAGTATCCGCGCTTAAGACTTGGCAGCAGTATCTGCTTAGATAGAGGTTCGAGTTATACACAAACCACAAGTTGCACAAGTATCCGTTCACGCAGAAGGATCTCAAATTGAGGCATCAGAGGTACGCTTTTACTTGAGCCTGAAATGATTAGAGAAACTTCGGAAAAGATTGATCTTATCCATTGATGCATGAAGACAGCTTAGGATAGGAAGAAGTCCTATGCAGATAATAGAAGGATCGGTATTGAGTTTGAGGCAAGAGATATGGTTTTCGTTAAGGTATCGCCATTAAAGAATGTGGTTCGCTTTGGATCTGTATGGAAATTGGCACCAAAATTTGTAGGGCCATTTCCCATAATAGAAAGGATTGGTCAAACGACTTATAGGGTAAAGCTACAAGGGTGATTAATAGATGTTTATTTGTGAAATTTTTTGCATGGTACAGGAAAAGTAGTTGAGCAGAGTATGCTTGAGGAAGTAGAGGTGGAACGGGAGGCGACAGTTAGATGAGTTCCTACCATATTCTTGGATCAGAGGTTAGGAAGCTATGCAACCAAGATGTCAAATTGATGAAAGTTCAGTGGGAAGATGACCACGGGGAAACAACTTAGGAGACTGAAGACAAGATTTGCGCTTTGTACCCTTTTCTTTTCATGGGAATGTTCTTGACTTTTTTTCCAAAGCTTTTATTCTTGCTTGTTTTTATCATTTGAGTATTCTATCGATCGAATCTTCAACCTTTAGGTAAGAATCCCATGGATGTAAACGTGTATTTGAGCACCACAACAAAAATACCATATTACAACTGTAGTTTTACAACAGTCACAAAATGCCAGTTGTAATAAAGGTTTTTTACAACGGTGAATCCCCGAAAGTTGTAATAAACATATTTTTAACAACTTTTTTATTTTGCCATTTGTAATAGATGCATATTACAACATTTCTTTTCTACCAGTTGTAATAGATGCCTATTTTTATTCTAATAGATGTCTATTAGAACCTTTCATTTTCAAATAAAAATGAATAATATAATCACTATTAAATAATAATAATAATTAATTTTAAATACGAAATAACTAACATTAAATAATTAATAATGGATATAATAATAATAACCAATAAATAGTATTAATAAATTTAAATACGAAGTAACTAATAAATAGTAAATTACTAGTAACCTGTACATAGTAATTGATTTTTAATAATTGATAATCGGTTATAATTAAGAATAAACAAGTACTAGTTAATAATAGTTATTATTATAATAAATATTTAACGTTTAAATAAAATGTAGTTCTAAAAAAAATCATATTATATTTAATATAGTTTTTACTTATTAATTCCGACTTATTTTATTTGATTTTATAATTTGGATGAAATTTTCGTTATAATCTATAATATATAAATAATTCACTATTGAATGGTGTAATTTATAATTAATTATACAATATTATAACAAATGTTGATTAATGGGACGATAATTAAATAATAATAGTTAAAATTAAATTTTAATAGTAAAAATGATAAAAATAACAATACGTTTTAAGATATTTTATTTATATAAAATAATAAATGACAATAATTTTATCTATTAAATTACACGAAAAATTAAGTATAATTTTAATTGTATTCAAACAAATAATCATTGGATGAGAGTGTGACCATATACATATTTATATTTATTTTTCTAATATCAGGTCATTTTTATTTTTCAAACACGATACAGATGAATTTTGACTTTTTTGAATATTTAGTATAGAATATTACATGGTGAGGCATATAAATTCTCTTTTGGCACCAAATTCAAATTCCGCTTGGCTCTAAAACAAAAGTCTTGCACTCCAGATTGGTATTTTGCCATATAATTTTTCAGTCTCTCTCTCTCATGTCTCCCTTTCCCGTAACTTCTGCACCGACTAATCTCGAAAAGCTCTTTCGTCAAACAAAACCCTTATCCCCAATTTCTCGTTTCTGAATCTCGTCCATTTATCTCCCTCATTTCCCTGTTTCCCTTTCCCCTGCCCTATCTTTCCTCATCCTCCTTAGCCTGCTTCTTTTTCAATTTTCCAGTTCCTTATTTTGACGATTGAAAGATTCCATTTCAGATCCAATTTTTTGGCGACAATCGCAATTCAGTCATTTCCAAATTTTTCGGCTATAGCGACGGATAGAGGCAACGGCTGCTGCAGCGCTGCTCTCGATTTGAAATTCAATCAACTCCAAATCTTGTTGCTCAGAACTGATGTAGGTAATTTACTAGTTTCAATTTGTAATTTACTGATTTCAATTCAATTTGTAATTTAAAGAATTCAAATTTTTAAATAAATTTCATTCTTTTGCTTGGAAATTGGACTGACATAATTCAATTTCCCTATTTTATATCGATTTGTTCAGGATACAGTTGTTGTACAAATTGCCTATAGATGAAAAGAACCCCGTTGAAGTAATGAGCAAGAGAAAAGGCTTCACTTGTTTTCCCAAGGAAAATTTAGGGCAGGCGAACATCAATTTATCAGATGCTGTACACAATGGGCGGATCAACGAAACATATCATCTTATTAACTCTGGGAATGTAGTCGTAAACATCGAGATTGAATGGAGCACTATTTGAAAACCTTGTTTGGTGAGTTGTACAACAACTTTTATTTATCATAACTTGTCTCATCTCCAAACCAACACTGTTCTTTATGATATTCACACCTATGTTCAGCATAATTTCCACACGATTATGCGGTACACGTTTACTTCAGTACTATGTTGTCTATTTGTTATAGTTATAACCATTTTAACTTCTTTGGATATGCAGTACGTTTCATGATACAGCTACAGCCTTTTTTGTTTCTAGCAAGATTGGGACGTAATAAGTGTGGTTAATCTTTTAATCATGTTAATTTTGTTTTAGTGGACATTGCATATAGTGGCTTTTAGGGATCTTTCCAGTCCACTGCATATAACGACAAGGCCGATTTTGCTTTTGTTTCTGAGGTTAGTTCATCCACATTTACAGTACTATGGTATAATATGGGAATGAATACATTACAAAATTAATTGTGAATGTTTTTGCTGTAGAAGCTGAAGCAGTAAGAGCATAACATATAATTCTTGCTATTGGATGTCGTAGAAGTTATAATTAATGTATAACATACTGTATCAATGAAATAGTATTTGATTTTATGACTGAGGTATTAACTCAGTTTTTTTATTTGCATGCAAGAATTTGTAAGAAAGACCAAAGTATATCATTTTAAATTCTAGGTGTTGTCGAGTGGGTAACTTCAACCTAAAGAACTCGTGATGGTTGTGTTCACAATGTAGTCGATCGAAGCAGACTGGAGATAAGCAGCTAACGGCGCGTTTGGGAATGACATGAGGCATAAAGAGCCGAGTGACATGGTAGGGAGTGGAATAGGGTTCATGGCTTCTTGTGGTCTCAACGATGAAGATTGTAAGTCAGGAAACTGGAGGTGCGCCATTTTTTAGTGCACATGTGCCTACATGTTTGATCGCAACATAAGGGGTGGTTCATGAATGATGTGGCTATTAGTGGTGATGCTGGTATAACGAACCGAACTTCCCCGTGAAGGAAAGAACGGATTGCTTTGAGGACAAGACTAATCAGAACGCAAACAGAAGAACATTTCTTTGCTTATTACAACAATTCCATCAGAATACAAGAATATCACAGAGTATGAATCAATATTACACATTTGATAAATATCAGAGATTAAACTACATTTAAATACATAGCAGCGGAAAAAAAAACAACACACAACTGAAATAAATACACGGATACAGAGCTTTCCGAGTATCATTCCAGCTGTAAACCAGGATCCTATGAATATAAATCTGCAAAACCCAACTACTAGTTGCCCGTGCGGAAAATAAGGGCACCCAAAGTTTAGGTTAAAACAATAAACTCCAGGTCAGTCATGTGACTGGTGTGAGTACTAAAACAATTATTAATCTTTATTTTTAAAGTTAGGTAAATCAAGGGACCATGCCGTATAACACGAAACGGGTTTCCTTCCAAGAATACCAGTGCATAAAACAAACAGCGCAATGCTAAATAAAGAAAAATAGAGCTATTATAAGACCCAGGTCTCATCACACAATGCAACGCAAGCCGGAGGATAGGGTTTTACCTTATAATAGCCAAAAATGCTTGGTACGTTTAAAACAAATCATTTGATACTATTATATGTGTATAGTGTCAAAAACAACTTCGAATATAAATGTATCAATCATAGATGGCATAGTATCCCATGCTACTATGTCGCCATACTAGGCTCTACAAATAAAACTAAATGTCACGTATTGGAAATTGGATTTCCGTCATGAGTCGAGGCAAGGGGCAAGCTCCTCTCCGTTCGAGACACTCTAGCAAATGTCTCAGGACCACACACAGCGGTCCTTGGAATCGGTTGGGCCGGTCCTCTCTTACTTTTGAGGATTGGCAATTCCTGAACACACGTTTCCCGGTCCTATCAGACCTATATCCGAGGCGCCTCGCATTCCAACAACCACACAGGTAAAAAGTATATAAATGTCAGGGCTGGTAGGTCACTGACATCACCCATAGCTAGAAAGAAACGTCGTGTTCTCCCAATGGTCCTTATCCCGTTTTTGACTCAAACCGAGGTGTGAGGCTCGCGAATTAATGCCATACACAAAGTTGCGCCACACAGGCCGTGCTTTGATCATCAACCACAAGACTTTGCTTTTCAACAGAAGCCTTGATCATTTTCCATTTAGGCATGCCACACAGGCAATTCATGCTATGCGATTGATATCCATCAATATATAACCTCTGAGCTCGTACGCCTCAGAGAAGGGTGTTAAGCAAGAGAATAAATTCTCCACCGCCAAACAGATATATATTTAATAGAAATCAATCACACAGAATAAAATCCAATGTCAGACATACAGTCCATTTACAAGTTCGTTCTGGGTCTGAACGAAACCGGAGGAACCATATTCCTCGCATATCCATCGATCTCCAAGTACGTCTGGACGATCACCAACTGATTCCCTCCTTTTGGGTGTACAACCCAATCAAGATCATCAGTAATCATCCAAATGATGTGAAGACCTCCGGTCTTCAACCACCGTCTTCATCTTCGACTTATCGTTGAATCAGTTATTCAGAATGGGTATAAACCCGGCCTTTCCGAATAACTCGCGTATATAACAAACAAGTGGTACACAAACACAACAAACGCCTCATTCCAATTCAGGATATTCTTTATTCAAATATTCACATTCTTAGGGAAAGGTTCCCATTAACTTTATCAAAGATAAATTCTTCTAAATTTATTCTTTAATCTTCCTTTGGATATCATTTCAAACCGTGTTAAGGTTTTCCAAACTAGTCGGGATTAGCGAATCACACCAAAGTAATCATTTATTTTATTCCCCAATCTCAACCTATTCATCCCATGGAGCAAAACTGGTAATACTCCATATCTAACACCACGGTATTATCGGTAAATATTAATTACCATTACACGTTCAAATCTAATTAAATATTTAACTATCGCTTTGGAGCAAAACTGGTGATACTCCATTCTCGATCACTTTAATCTAATTAAAGATTCATTAAAACTCCACTTAGTTTTAACCTTCCCAAAAATCAATATCCTGTTTCTAACTGGGTTAAAGAACCAATGTCATCTAAAACACAGTTCATGATAAACCCTAAATCACTTTCCATTGTTAATCGGGTTAAAGAATAGGTGTTATTCAAAACACCGCTCACGATAAACCCCAAAAACCAATTTAAATTCAATTCCAATTAAATACTAATTAACTGGACAATTTCACTAAATCTTAATTAAAAGATTTATTCTTTTCTAAACTGGGTTCAAGAACAGTGTTATTTAAGAAACTATTCGCGACGAACCCAAAATCCCATTTGATATTAAATACAAGGCTTTGAATAGAAAATATATCGGCTTATATTCAATATCAAAATCTGAAACCAACAAATATCATATTGGAAATAATGATATAAATATATCTTTCAAATTTCCATAACACTATCTGTATAATCACGAAATCCAACATCGAAATATTACGAAGATAATTTCGATTCAAATCCATTCCAATTCGTATATTGGAAATTTTGATTATTTTTAAAACCACTTCAAATCCAATTTATTCATTCAAAAATATTGGATTATAATTTTAGTTCATAACTAGTTCATTTCGATAAAAATATATTTTTATCCTTACAAATGTGGAAATTTTTTCATCCCAGTTCTTTACAATTCATATATTATGATTTTACACAAATTATTAATATTTTTAATAATTTTATCAAGGCCCGTGCAGTCAGTTTTCAATAACGGTCACCGAACTGCACTTACGACGACCTTTTCCAAATTTGATTTGGACATAATTCCAAATCCAACCGTTAGATTTTAAATTTCTAATATTCATTGGAAAGCTCTTTTCGATACGAACCCAACGGTTCAGGTTTCAGGAGAATTTGGCGGTCGGATCTCCCGTAACGTTAATTCAAACTCAATGGTCGAAATTCGCGAACATTCGCGGCGCGACGTGTTCTATTCAGACCATTAATATATATATTTATAATATGTATTATATATATTTCATCGATTTCAATTCAAAACGTATTTTATAAATCATTTTAAATTCGTTTTCAAAACAATTTCAACTTCATATTCAATTTTAGATCAAAATTGAATATTCCCTATCATTAGTATATAAATGATAATATTTTCAAAATATTAGATTTTGAAATCACTTCCTTTTCTATATTCATTATAAAAACGAATATAACCGATATAAATATCAGTCGTATCAAAATGGCGCATATCTAATCAACACGACTTTATATATTTCAATAACTTCATAATTCTATTCAACAAATGAATATTTTCTTCAACACATGAATATATATATATTTCTTTCAACACATGAATATTCTTAACACATGAGTATCGTCCACAAATGGCTATTTTTGTTATTTAATATATTTTATAAAATTATGATGTCTATCGTTTAATTCCTAATCAGACTCCAACCGTAAATTAGTAAGAGAACGATTCCCTAAGTATTAACCCCGAAGGCCGAAACCAACATCAGATCAATACCCAGGAAACCACTCATCTTACCTAGTTTCCAGTTAGTTTCTAATTTTATATATGATAAAGATGTAGATTTTATTGTTAAAATATTTCGTTCAACACATGATAAGTTTCAACACATGAATATTCTCAACACATGAGTATCGTCGACACATGACTATTTATTCTATTCAACACATGAATCTTTATTTTATAATATTCTTTATTTTCCAAATTGGAATGAGGCCCAATCAATTACCATATAATGTTAATTACATGGATTCCATACAACACATGTATATAATAGCAATGATAAATAATCAACCATCATCCAAAGTGCACTACACAACTGTCTGTCAACCTATCGATTGACATACAACTAAACAATCGGGATTAGTGTACGTCAAATATCATCCCAATACCCATGTGGGGTTTTAGTAAACAAACACAGATTTTTATTTATGCAGTTGGGCGATGTGTAAAATTTATCGTCCCAATCAATATCCTTCGAATGGGTGTACATAAACAAATCGTTCGATTTGTAAATGATTATTTATTTACATTCACGTTAAATTTATATTTTTAACGATAAATAATTTATTTCAACACCTGAATATATTTCCATTCATTCAACATCACAATCAATTTTCACAACAAAATAGAATCAAACAGGTCGTCCATGGTCTGTAGACAACGGGTGTCAGGTGCTGTTAAGCACCGTCTGCATCCTAGTATATATTTTAACTAGAAAACAAGAATTAAAGTGAGAAGTTCTCACCGATAAGCTTAACCAAACACCGCGACTCTTCATATGTAGAAAATCTTCGCCGTGTTTCCAACGAGATCTGTTCCACGCGGTATATGTTAAAAATTATATTTTTAACAATGCTACTTCCTATATAAAGTTTATATTTTTATTTCAAGTCTATTTATATAAAAATCACATTTTTATTCTTCTCATTATATAAAATTATATATTTGATCCACTACTTATATAAAAATCATATTTTTATTATCCTACGTATATAAAAATCATATTTTTAGTATCATACATGTATAAAAATAATATTTTTATTCTAAAACCATTTAAATAAAAATGAAATCTTTATTCTAAATTATACATAATAGAAAGAACATTTTTATTTCAACATTATCTTTATATGCTATTTCATTAAAGAAAAATCCAATCTTTATAATGTTAATCACTCAGTAAAAATCCTATTTTATAATTAAAATCATAAAACTTACTTTGATTCGCAAGAAAGGGGTTGGAGGAGAGACGTCGGGTGCGGCTGGTGCCGAGGAAGTCGCGGCGGTGGTTGGTGGAGGTTAGGATTTGTTGGCGGCGCGAATTTTGAGAGATTTGGGGCTGTTTTGAGAAAGGAGAGGAGGAGGGGGTCAACAGTGGTGCTGACGTGGATGGGGAGGGGCACCGGGGTGCTGGACATCGAGGGGGGGTGCGGTTGGTCGTGGTGGGGCCAGTATGGGCGGCGCGTTTTCCTGAGGGGTTTGGGGGTTTATCTCGAAGTGGAGAGAGAGGAGGGGTTGGATGGAGGGGCGGCAGTCCACCTAGGAGGCGACGCGGCCCTGGTGGTCGCGGCGACGCTGAATCCCCCCTCCGATGTCGCGATTCCCTTTTTTCATTTTAAAATGAACAGGGGGGCTGAGAGGATAGAAGGAGAGAGTAGGGGGGTTAGTTATAAAATTTAATTATTTCCCAAAAAACAACTTTTAATTTCGACCTCTAAACGAGACCCACCGCCTGTCGTTCCTAGCTAATTACCCCCATTCCGAACACAATGGGATATGTATCGTAAGATGATTCGATCGTTTCGATCAGTTTCCGTCAAAATCAAAATATAAATATATATATTGATTTTGAATGCACATTTCAATTTATTGGGGCCACATAAGGACTCCAAAAATTCCCGAAAAATGTTTTCTAGCTTCATATTGACAATACGGTTTTAACAAAACTAATTTCATCAAATTCCAAGACTGTTTGAAAAATGGCCATTTTCTGGTCGATCGAAATTGACGGGAACTGTTAAAACACGTTTTACTTCGCCACACTCACATATTGATTCGAAAAATTACGAATTTTGGAATCTAGCAATAATTCGACATCTCGGATCCAACAAAATTGGTTTCGTCAAAAACCGAGGTCGTTTGCAAAATTTCCATTTTTAAGGGCTCAAATTTCCATAACGACTATTCTGAATTTTCAACTAGGCATAACTTTTTATACCCGCTATTAAATTTTGATTTTTCGGATTCGTTCGAAAGATATTCTCAATTAGATTCTAATATTTTTTTGTTTCGCTAAAATCCGGCTTGTTTTGAATCCTGCACATTCATTTGAAATTCGAAATCGAAATTTCAAACTACCGCGCCATTTTCAATTCCTTTTATAATTAAAATAAAATATTTATATTCTAATGACGATTCAAATAAATATATACGTTCTATTCCTATTCGAAATAAATTCCTCGTCGTTATTATTTAAAATAATCCATTTTAAATATTCAAAATTCATTAAAATTGCCAAAATAAAAATTTTAAATTGGCTCGGATTTTCCGGGTTGTTACAATCTCCCCCACTTAAAACTTTTCGTCCCCGAAAAGGAACGAAGCTGAAAGTTGTTTAACTAATCAACTCAACTTCCATTATTTTCATTACGGCTTAAGTTTTTCAACTTTTCAATTTCCAAGAACTTTTCAAATTTTTCAAAAATTTGGCTATCACCCTAAATTTTCGAAAAATTTCGCCATAACCTCCCCTGCACCGGGAGCTTCGGGATATTTCAAATAGCCTCCCATGGCCCTCATCAATCCAAAAAGAAAAAGAAACAGCCAAGCGGCTAGCCAATCAGATCATAAAATCATCAAATCCCCAAGAAATACAATAAACATGTACCTATTTGTCGGGCAAACAATTTTATTCCTCTACTCTAGCCTCCTTACTATGACCTGTTCACAGATATATATATGTACATGCATGCATTTTCAAACAATTTTCAATACAGTTCTATATTTGATTCAATTTGGCCTAAATGGTTAAAAATATCAGACCAATAATCAAACAACACAACCATTAATCAATTAGTTGATTAGCTTTTCAAATTCATAACTTTGATACATACACAGAAAATCATGTTTTTGATGCCAAATCACAACAATAAACCTATCTAGTTTTGGTTCTCACATCAATCTGATGGAAATATATAGAAATCCCACTTTTGAAACTCGAACACAAACTACTGACGCTATATAGTCATCAGTAGAATCATCCTTGGGCGACTAGAGTGTGATTCTATATCTATCTTGTATATTAAAACTTCGAATATACGTTCATGACGCATATATGCAAAATATTTATATACTCGATTGTCCAAATTCAATACAAATAAAATATTCAAATACGAATAATTGAATTTAATTTTCAAAACAAAATTTGTTTTCAACTTTTAATACTCTTTACACTTTGTTCTAGGATACTACTGATCCCATCTCTAATGAGCAATTCTTATTGGATATTTCTAATCCAACCTCTGATGAATTCTTTAATTGGTTCTAATGTATCTTGTTCTCGAGCTCTGTAAACCAAAGCTCTGATACCACTGTAAGATAGCCGACGAAATCCGTTAGGCTTTGCAACCATCCCTTCATCCCCCAAGCAGCAGGTAATACCCACCGTGGCTCCCACATGGTCCCCCAGTACACTTGTTTTATGGCGACCCTCTCGAGCCTCCCGGCCACTGCCTAAGCAACCCTCGCAAGGGACATGTGGGGGTAAGAGTCTCCCGTTCGCCACCAAACCAATAAGCGAGAACCCCCCATCATGACTGCAACAAGAACTGGTGATACTCCATTCTCGATCACTTTAATCTAATTAAAGATTCATTAAAACTCCACTTAGTTTTAACCTTCCCAAAAATCAATATCCTATCTTTAACTGGGTTAAAGAACCAATGTCATCTAAAACACAATTCACGATAAACCCAAAATCACTTTCCATTGTTAATCGGGTTAAATAATATGTGTTGTTCAAAACACTGCTCACGATAAAGCCCAAAAACCAATTTAAATTCAATTCCAATTAAATATTAATTAACTGGAAAATTTCACTAAATCTTAATTAAAAGATTTATTCTTTTCTAAACTGGGTTCAGGAACAGTGTTATTTAAGACACCATTCACGACGAACCCAAAATCCCATTTGATATTAAATACAAGGCTCTGAATAGAAAATATATCGGCTTATATTCAATATCAAATTCTGAAACCTACAAATATCGTATTGGAAATAACAATATAAATATATCTTTCAAATTTCCACAACCATATCAGTATAATCACAAAATCCAACATCGAAATATTCCGAAGATAATTTTGATTCAAATCCATTCCAATTCGTATATTGGAAATTCTGATTATTTTTAAAACCACTTCAAATCCAATTTATTTATTCAAAAATATTGGATTATAATTCTAGTTCATAACTAGTTCATTTCGATAAAAATATTTTTTTATCCTTACAAATGTGGAATTTTTTTTCATCCTAGTTCTTTGCAATTCATATATTATGATTTTACACAAATTATTAATATTTTTAATAATTTTATCAAGGCCCGTGCAGTCGGCTTTCAATAACAGCCACCGAACTACACTTACAACGACCTTTTCCAAATTCGATTTGGACATAATTCGAAATCCAATCATTAGATTTCAATTTTCTAATATTCATTGGGAAGCTCTTTTCGATACGAACCCAACGGTTCCGGTTTCAGGAGAATCTGACGGTCGGATCTCCCGTAACGTCAATTCAAAGTCAATGGTCGAAATTCGCGAACGATCACTGCGTGGCGCGTTCTATTCAGGCCATTAATATATATAATATATATAATATATATTTCGTCGATTTTAATTCAAAACGTATTTTATAAATCGTTTTAAATTCGTTTTCAAAACAATTTCAACTTCATATTCAATTTTAAATCAAAATTGAATATTCCATATCATTAATATATAAATGGTAATATTTTCAAAATATTATATTTTGAAATCACTTCCTTTTCTATACTCATTATAAAAACGAATATTACCGATATAAATATCGGTCGCATCAAAATGGCGCATATCTAATCAACGCGGCTTTATATATTTCAATAACTTCGTTATTCTATTCAACAAATGAATATTTTCTTCAACACATGAATATATATATATATATATATTTCTTTCAATACATGAATATTCTCAACACATGAGTGTCGTCAACACATGACTATTTTTGTTATTTAATATATTTTATAAAATTATGATTTCTATCGTTTAATTCTTAATCAGACTCCAACCGTAAATTAGTAAGAGAACGATTCCCTAAGTATTAACCCCGAAGGCCGAAACCAACATCAGATCAATACCCAGGAAGCCACTCATCTTACCTAGTTTCCAGTTAGTTTTAATTTTATATATGATAAAGATGTAGATTTTATTGTTAAAATATTTCGTTCAACACATGATAAGTTTCAACATATGAATATTCTCAACACATGAGTATCATCAACACATGAGTATCATCAACACATGACTATTTATTCTATTCAACACATGAGTCTTTATTTTATAATATTCTTTATTTTCCAAATTGGAATGAGGCCCAATCAATTACCATATAATGTTAATTACATGGATTCCATACAACACATGTATATAATAGCAATGATAAACAATCAACCATCATCCAAAGTGCACTACACAACTGTTTGTCAACCTATCGATTGACATACAACTAAACAATTGGGATTAGTATACGTCAAATATCATCTCAATACCCGTGTGGGGTTTCAGTCAATAAACACAGATTTTTATTTGTGTAGTTGGGCGATGTGTAAAATTTATCGTCCCAATCAATATCCTTCAAATGTGTGTACATAAACAAATCGTTCGACTTGTAAATGAATGTTTATTTATTCACATTCACGTTAAATTTATATATTTAACGATAAATAATTTATTTCAACACCTGAATATATTTGCATTCATTCCACATCACAATCAATTTTCACAACACAACAAAATCAAACAAGTCGTCCATGGTCTGTGGACGACGGGTGTCGGGTGCTGCTAAGCACCGTCTGCATCCTAGTATATATTTTAACTAGAAAACAAGAATTAAAGTGAGAAGTTCTCACCGATAAGCTTAACCAAATACCGCGACTCTTCATATGTTGAAAATCTTCACCGTGTTTCCAACGAGATCTGTTTCCCGCGGTATATGTTAAAAATTATATTTTTAACAATGCTACTTCCTATATAAAGATTATATTTTTATTTCAAGTCTATTTATATAAAAATCACATTTTTATTCTTCTCATTATATAAAAATTATATTTTTGATCCACTACTTATATAAAAATCAAATTTTTATTATCCTACATATATAAAAATCATAATTTTATTATCATACATATATAAAAATCATATTTTTATTCTAAAACCATTTAAATAAAAAAAGAAATCTTTATTCTAAATTATACATAATAGAAAGAACATTTTTATTTCAACATTATCTTTATATGCTATTTCATTAAAGAAAAATTCCATCTTTATAATGTTAATCGCTCAGTAAAAATCCTATTTTTATAATTAAAATCATAAAACTTACTTTGAAAAGGGGTTGGAGGAGAGACGTCAGGTGCTGCTGGTGCCAAGTAAGTCGCGGAGGTGGTCGGTGGAGATTAGGATTTGTTGGCGGCGCGGATTTTGAGAGATTTGGAGCTGTTTTGAGAAAGGAGAGGAGGAGAGGGGTCCACAGTGGTGTTGACGTGAATGGGCGCTGAGGTGCTGGACATCGAGGGGGGTGGCGCGGTTGGTCGTGGTGGGGCCAGTATGGGCGGCAGTGCATTTTCCTGAGGGGTTTGGGGGTTTATCTCGAAGTGGAGAGAGAGGAGGGGTTAGATAGAAGGGCGGCGGTCCTCCTAGGAGGCGGCGCGGCCCTGGTGGCTGCGGTGGCGCCGAATCCCCCCTCCGATGTCGCGATTCCCCTTTTTTTCATTTTAAAATGAACCGGAGGGGGGGCTGAGAAGATAGAAGGAGAGAGGGGGAGGGGGTTAGTTATAAAATTTATTTATTTCCCAAAAAAGAAACTTTTAATTTTGACCTTTAAACGAGACCCACCGCCTGTCGTCCGTAGCTAATTACCCCCAATTTGGACACAATGGGATATGTATCTTAAGCTGATTCAATCGTTTTGACCAGTTTCCATCAAAATCAAAATATAAATCTATATATTGAATTTGAACGCACATTTCAATTTATCGGGGCCACATACAGACTCTAAAAATTCCCGAAAAATGTTTTCTAGCTTCGTGTTGACGATACGGTTCTAACAAAACTAATTTCGTCAAATTCCGGGACCTTTTGAAAAATGGCGGTCGATCGAAATTGACTGAAACTATTAAAACACGTTTAACTTCGCCACGCTCACATATTGATTCGAAAAATTACGAATTTTGGAATCTAGCAATAATTCGACATCCCAGATCCAACAAAAGGGGTTTTGTCGAAAACCGAGATCATTTGCAAATTTTTTATTTTTAAGGGCTCAAAATTCCATAGCGACTATTCTAAATTTTCAACTAGGCATAACTTTTTATCCCCGCTATGAAATTTTGATTTTTAGGATTCGTTGGAAAGATATTCTCAATTAGATTCTAATATTTTTGGTTTCGCTAAAATCTGGCTTGTTTTGAATCCTGCACATTCATTTGAATTTCGAAATCGAAATTTCAAACTACCGCGCCATTTTCAATTCCTTTTATAATTAAAATAAAATATTTATATTCTAACGACGATTCAAATAAATATATACGTTCTATTCCTATTCAAAATAAATTTCTCGTCGTTATTATTTAAAATAATCCATTTTAAATATTCAAAATTCATTAAAATTGCCAAAATAAAAATTTTAAATTGGCTCGGATTTTCCGGGTTGTTACAGCTGGCATAGGACAGAGCCACCTCTGACCTGCTGAGTTCAGGTGTGAATTCTGTTCTCGTTAGTTACTGTCCTTAATGAGTATTCGTGTTCACTATTTACTACCCTTATTTGAGATTTTCAGGAATTAGTTGTTAAATTGGTATGCGAAACTTATGCTTGCCTCTTTCATTCTTTAAGTGCAGTTTGGTCATTCTATAATCTATTCATTTTTGCACACCAGTTTGGTCATTCTATAATCAGATATTTTAATCTTTTTTGTATTTCAGAAGTAGTTAATTCGTATTGATGAACGAGGAGGAGAGGAATAACGCAGGTGAGCTTTGTATGTGATTAATGTTAGTTACTTGTTAAAATGAGATTTTTTTTGGATCTTTTCGAAATTTAGTTTACTGTTTTTTTTCCTATACTGCTACTGTTTTTTTGCATGCATTTAGCCTCTTAGTTTTCATGTCCCTCTGTCCATTTCTTGTTATTTTTTTCTTGTAAAAAGGAAAAATGAAGGTAGAAGCAAAGAAAAAGTGATTCCTTCGAATTTATATTTGCTCATGCCATGATACTGTAGAAGAATTAATAATATAGCAATTATTTAGTTTGGTGATATTTAAAACATGGGGAAAATGAGTCTGTTTTTTTTCCTTCCCTTTTCTATTCATATAAATACCTTAATTTGGTGGAGTAAGATGACCCTTTTTTTAAACATGATGTATATTTAGATGAAACAAATAACTGCATAGCAGGTGCTATATTTTGACTGGTAATGTAGTTTTGCTATGTTTATATATATATTTGACTATACATGCAACTCTACATACATGCAACAAATTTTTGGTATCTAGCTGTCAGAAACATACAAGAAGATGTATTCTTGATGTGTTCCTTCACCCTTGTTAAAGCGGATGTCATATAAGTACACAAATGTTGACCAGGCATGAGTTTTCTTTTCTTTTTCTCAATCTCTGATTACATATTGATATTATTTGACTTTAAACTCACCTTTCATATTTCCCGTAGCGCTGTATGGTCAGCTGTGATTCATGTGATTAAATATCGGAAAGATGCATGCATTATTATACCACTGTACACTAGTGCTATATGTATCATGGGGTTTCAATGAAGGTGGTCCGAATGCATTGCAGCTTTCGCCTAGGGTTTTTGATGAGAGCATTTTTCAGGTATTTTTTTTTATTTTGAGGTATGTTGGCAAGTACATATTTGATTGGATTTTGTGGTATTGATTAGTTCACTTGAAGTAACAAAGTTATTTAAATGTTTGATGGCTGTAAACCAAATTACTTTGATGGTTTGGAGTTGTGGTAGTGAACATTTGAGTCTAAAAAAAGGTAAAGACGAGACTGCATCTTTTTTCATTATTAACTATATAATTATATGTTTATGATCATTGTTGTTTATATTCAGCTCATGTTTCATATTCTATGCTAATACTTTAAAAAAGGTACTTTTTTTTATTTTAAACATGTATTTACATAAACATTATATACGTAAATGTAAAATGCAGGTGCAGCCATATACATTTAGGACTGAGAACCAATTCTTCGTAGGATATGCTTATGTATCTTTTGTGGACAAAACTTTCAATTTTTTTATGTATCTTTTGTGTTAGATCGATGTATGTATTTTGAAATGGTCATGTTTTTTGTGACGAGTTTAGTTGGTGGTGTACTGTGTATGTTAATTGAATATTATGTTAATTAATACATATGAATGATTCCGCTTAGTTATATTTGTTGCATTGAAATATGAATCATATTATTATTAACATATATGAAAATTTTATATTAATGTAACACCCCACGTCCATTAATGTCACTCACAAAGGGAATGCATTAACTTCCATGGAGGTTTTAAGTGAATATAGAACAGAAAAATTACAACAAGACGGATATAAAATAGTACTTGGAAATTCAAAAACTTTATTTCATTGTAGCAGAAGTCAAAACATGTTTGATTACATCATAACACCATATTCAATGTCAAGTACAATATCTATCTTGATAAAACAAGTACATAATCCCATTACATGAATAGCCATTAAAAAGAAAGATAACAAGCTGGACTTTACTTCAGCAGTCCAAGCTTTCCAGAAGATAAGCGATCCAACTAGACTCCACTAGAACTTGGCCCAACCTGCGGACCTGAAGGGAGAAAAAGGATGGAAAAGAGGGGGGTCAGACATAAAGTCTGGTGAATATGATAATTCTACAATACTATTACCAAAATAACTGGACTAAGGCATAAGCTGGAAAACAAGAAAATGTCTATGAAGAGCAGATTAAGGACATAGACAATCGCTAAAGGCAACGTTATAGGCGCTCCTAAATACTAAAGGATAAACACTATACTGCACCACACCAGTCACCCTAAAGATTCATCCCACTTAGCTTCACTTAGAAACTTTCCCAATGGCTTTACGTACCCCTAGCTGACTACATAGGTGCCGCCTGCCCCTATCTCCACTAGGTGTACCCTACTTCCCATTATTCGATCGGCTCCCTAACTCGTAGATACCCGTGCTGGCCCCACAGTGGGGTGTATCACTCCCCTAAAGTGGCAACCTGATACAACGGACATGCACGGCTTATACCTACACGATGCAACAACGTCTTACCTACCAGCCCGGGTCCACACACGCATATGAAACCCGTTGGACTTGCGTTGCCACCGCTCCCTGTTTTGGCCTCTTATAGTCAAACCCAGTATGCGTGTCCCGTCCTCGACTTGGGTCGAGCCCACAAAGATACGTTTTGGGATACTGGTTGAAATGGGCCCCCACTATTTACCACAAGCATTCCACCTAAGCTTGTCCCCATTAGTCCATCCCACTTAACCCACTTAGTCATGTTCATTTACATGTGTGTTTGGTTAAGTCTAATCGTATTTCAAATGCCTCTAAAGGCAACCACCAGATTCCTCATGCCACCCAAGGCACCTACTTAACCCCCATGTCCCACCTTACATGATTATCTGGTTAAGTATTTCTTAGTTCATTAAGGCCATAACCTCATAAAGACCTCTCACATTAGACTGGCATTTATGGCAGCTGGATTTGCCGGGCGGGTCCGGGCAGTCTTACACCATAAAAGAGTCTAACCTCGTGTCTTTACAACTGTTATGCTTTAGTTTGGGCCTAGGACCTCTCACATTGGGCCGACATTTGTGACTACTGGATTTGCCGGGCGGGTCCGGGCAGGTTTACATCACAAACGGGTCCAACCTCGTGTCCTAAGCATTGATTATTAATAATAATCCACTTTCCCCCAATTTTAATAATTCCCTACTTGAATTATTAATTACTTCCAATTTTTAACAATGTCCATAATTGACTCAATTATGGACATTCATTCATGGTATGCAACATCTTACAAAATTGCACCCCAATTTATTAATTCCTAATATTACCCCTACCCCACGTTTGAACGTTTATTCGCAAAATATATGTTAGACTCGAATAGCCTAACTCATAGCATAAAAGAGATTATCATAATAACAACATGTATATGTGACCAAATGAATCATAATAAGGGGTGAAACTTGCATATGTCCAACTTGCATAGATTATACATGTCATGGATCTAAAGGTGTCAACTTGTTCAAAATTCACCTAATATGATCTCAATCAATTTTCATAAACTTACATATGAACATGTGTGAATCAACATCATCTATTTTTTTAACAACATGGTTTTATATGGGTACACCTAACTCAATAGGCAAATTCCCATAATCAAGTTTTATTTAATTATAGTTTCAAGTTTATGGGTACACCTAACCTAATAGGCAAATTCCCATAAACAAGATCCATTTAAATTAAGAAAAAAAAACATAACTTTAAGCATGATCCAACAACATCATGATTTTTCAACATAATATAGCATGATTTATAACATGGCATAGTATGATAGTATAACATAGCTTGACATGATTCTCAACATAGCACGACATAGCATAAGAGAATTTACAACATAGCATGACATAGCATATATAATTTACATCATACGACAGCATAATAACATAATAAGAGATCCACAATATATAGAATTTACAATTACAAATCACATCACTTTCTTGTGATCCATTCATAACTGAGTCAAATTAGTTTGTAATAGTCTTGTGAGAATCATCATACTCACCAACAAAAGAAAAGAATTAGAGAAAGAGAGATCTTTTGATTTGATTTGTGTAGATTTAGTTGTAGATGATTAGGCTTCCTCTTCTTAGTTTGTGACGGCTATGCTGAACTCCATGGCAGCAGCATGACGGTAGCTTCTCTAATTTTACAAGTGATTTAGGTCTAGGGTCTACCCACTTATTTATAGATTTTTAGAATTCATTTAGGCCATTAGATTTAACCTAGAAATAACCGCAGCCGTTCAGACAAGATGGGGTTTATCTTGTTGACTCAGCAATGAGTCAGAAGTGACTCAGCAAACACTCAGCAATATATATATATATATATATATATATATATATATATTCTACAATGTACACATTAGATACATCCCCCCCTTTTTACACACTTATTATTGTTTTTATATACATATTAGATACATCCCCTCTCTTACACACTTATTAATATTTTTATATTCATATTAGATACATCCCCTCTCTTACACACTTATTAATATTTTTATATTCATATTAGATACATCCCCTCTCTTACACACTTATTAATATTTTATATTCATATTAGATACATCCCCTCTCTTACATACTTATTAATATTTTTATATTCATATTAGATGCATCCCCTCTTCTACATGCTTATTAATATTTTTATATTCATATTAGATGCATCCCCTCTTCTACATGCTTATTAATATTTTTATATTCATATTAGATGCATCCCCTCTTCTACACACTTATTATTATTTTAGCAACTTTAGTGTTAATAGAAAATTCGGGGTGTTACATTCTCCCCTCCTTTTAGGATTTCGTCCCCGAAATCTTCAAGTCTGGAAGAATGTATATCCTACCATCCAAACGTCCATCTACTCATCCATCATACACAGGCATCCATTGTCCTTACAGACTTCTAATGCTTTCATGTTTAAATGCACAGTGTGTGTATATGTCCGTATCTAATGCAAAATCAGGCGGTCCACTGATTCAGTTGACCTCCTTAATGCAACTATGATCGTGCCATGCATCCATTATGTATGCAAAAGATTCTTAATGCTACATAATACTTCTATATGCGTGCACAACCATCATCTGAATGCAGCATCCACATGATAATACAACCATCGTTCATCCATTTTACTAAATACATCCATATATATGCAATATGCAATATGTAGTGACTGAGCCGATCTAGTGCCTAAAGTGTGTGTATATATGCATCCACGAGCAACCACTAGCAAACACTTGCATCCATTTTGCATCCATCATACATAACATGTCTCAAACACATGTTTCAACCATAGGATTATCCTCACTAATGGTCAAAGGTACTAATGAGAGGACATACTAAAGATAAGATAAGATAAGCTAAGCGATAAAGGAGAAATTAAAAGACATACCCTCAAAAAGAAAAGGGTACAACGAACGCATCTTCTCTTCTGTCTCCAAGTTGCGTTGCTCTCATCATCTCCCCATTGCACTTTAACCAGTCTGACCTCTCGATTCCTCAACTTTTTGATCTCCGACCCAAGAATGCATGTAGGAGCTCGTCTAATTGTTGCATCACGCTCTATTTCCACCTCTTTAAGCAAGCTCGGCTCTACCACCTCCGCGGTCTTGTGCAAACACTTCCTCAAATGTGATACATGGAATACGTCGTGTACTCCACTAAGTTTCTCAGGCAACTCCACCCTATATGCCATCTTCCCAATCCTGTCTTTTACAGGAAACGGCCCTACAAACCTTGGTGCTAATTTCCCCACGGACCCAAAGCGAACAACATTCTATAACGGAGATACTTTGATAAAAACCATGTCCCCAATGTCAAACTCAAGATCTGTCCTCCTCTTATCAGCATACGATTTCTGCCTATCTTGTGCTGCTTTCATCCTCCTTCGAATCAGCTCAATCTTCTCCGAGGTTTCCCTAACCATATCGGGCCCAAGTAGGATTTTATCGGTAGATTCCCACCAACATGTAGGCGAACGGCAAGGCCTTCCATAAAGAGCTTCGAAAGGTGCCATGCCAATACTAGACTGAAAGCTATTATTATATGCGAATTCTACTAACGGAAGGTGCTCTTCCCATGTACCCCCAAAGTCTAGGATACACAGCCTTAAAAGATCCTCTAGAATGCGATTCACCCTCTCGGTCTGGCCGTCTGTCTGAGGATGATATGCGGTGCTCAAACATAGCTGAGTCCCTACCACCTCTTGTAAACTCTTCCAAAATTCGCTAGTAAAGATGGGGTCACGGTCGCTTACTATACTAGAAGGAATACCGTGCAAACGAACTATCTCCTTAATGTATACAGAAGCCAACCACGGAGCAGTCCTCTTACTTTTCACGGGAATAAAATGGGCGCTTTTAGTAAGTCTATCTACTATAACCCAAATCCCCGTGTTACCCTTCCTTGATCTTGGTAATCCATCCACAAAATCCATTGAGATGCTTTCCCATTTCCATAGTGGAACTTCTAATGGGTGAAGCAACCCATCGGGTTTCTTTTGTTCTACTTTAACTCGTTGGCACACCAAGCATCTAGCGACGTACTCGGCCACATCCTTTTTCATACCGGCCCAAAAGAAAACCCGCTTCATATCTTTGTACATCTTATCCCCGCCGGGATGAATGGTCATTTTTGAGCGATGAGCATCATCAAGAATGGCCTTCCTTAAGTCTTCGTCTTGTGGTACACAAAGTCTATTATCCCTTCGTAACCAACCCTTATCGTCTAGGGTATACCTACGAAGATGGCTTGACGACTCCCCCCCTTTGAGCTTTTCTACTATCTCAACCAACTGTGGGTCGTCTCGCTGTGCCTCACCAACCCGTCCTAGAAGTGTAGGTCTAACCTCCAAGGATGCTAACAGACCGGGTACTAAGTCAACGGAGGGTCTAAAGTCAAACATAGAGATGAATTCTAAGCTTTGTCGTTCGACAAACAACGGACTCAAGGACAACCTTTTCCTACTTAAGGCGTCTGCCACCACGTTACCCTTGCCCGGGGTATATGCTATTTCAAAATCGTAGGAGGCTAAGAATTCCATCCACCGTTGCTGCCTTAAATTCAAATCCTTCTGAGAGAATAAGTATTTTAATGATTTGTGGTCAGTGAACAGTTCGAATTTCTCACCAAGAAGATAGTGACGCCAAGACTTAAGCGCGAAAACAATTGCGGCTAGCTCTAAGTCATGCGTGGGGTAATTCTTTTCATGAACCCTCAACTGCCTTCCACCATAGGCTATTACTCATCCCTCTTGCATGAGGACCGCGCCAAGTCCCGTCCCACAAGCATCAGTATAGATGGTAAACGGTTTATTCCCGTCTGGCAGCACTAAGACTGGGGCTGAAGTTAAGGCTCTCTTTAAACGTTGGAACGCATCATCGCAATCTTTGTCCCACGTAAAAACCAGGTTCTTCTTCGTTAACCGTGTTAATGGAGCTGATATTTTTGCGAAGTCTTTGATAAACTTCCTATAATAGCCAGCCAACCCCAAGAAACTTCTTACTTCGGTTGCATTTTTAGGGACCTTCCAATCTTGGATGGCCACCACCTTTGCGGGATCCACTGCTATCCCTTCTTTGGAAACCACGTGCCCTAAGAACCGTACTTCCTTCCTCCAGAAGTGACACTTAGAAAATTTTGCCTTAAGGTTATGCGCTCGAAGGGTTTCCAACACTTCCCTAAAATGTAGGGAGTGCTCTTCTTTATTCTTAGAAAAGACTAAGATGTCATCCACAAAGACTACCACGAATTTGTTAAGGTATTCCCTAAACACCCTACTCATCAAATCAACAAAATATGCAGGGGCGTTTGTCAAACCAAAGGGCATCACTAGCCATTCATAGAATCCGTCAGGAGTCCTAAAAGCAGTCTTATCTATACTATCCTCAGCCACTCTCAGTTGATGAAAGCCAGTGGCTAAGTCCAACTGCGAAAACACTGAGGCGCCAACTAACTGATCAAAGAGATCGTCAATCCTCGGCAGTGGGTGTCGGTTCTTTTTAGTAAGCTTGTTTAGTTCTCTATAGTCCATACAAAGTCTAAGAGACCCATCCGCCTTTGTGGCAAAAACTACTGGAGCACCCCACTCCGATATACTACGTCTTATGAACCCCTTCTCAAGCAACTCCTTTACTTGCTTATTGAGTTCCCTCCTTTCACGAGGAGCCATGTGGCGCACTGGCAAAGATACGGGTTTAGCATTATCCACAAGATAAATTCGAAAGTCTATCTCCCGCTTTGGAGGTAAGCCCTTCACCTCCTCAAACACATCCGGATATTCCCGGACCACTTCTACCGATCGCAGGTTCTCTACAGACGCGTCAAGCGATTCAAGATAACTTAGCATAACGGAATTTATGGGATTACAAAAGATGTCGAGAGCATTACCAAGGCGAGTCACAAGCCTAACTACTCTCCTTTCACAATCAAGAATGGCCCTATTTCTAGACAACCAATCCATTCCTAAAATTATCCCATAGCCCGTGAAGCCCAATACATAAGCATCACATCTAAATTCAACGCTAAGTATAGAGATTTTCAAATCCAAACATATCATGGTCAAATGAGCCGAACCCCCAATTGGATTTGAAACGACCAGGGGATCCTCTACTAAACTGGTGTTCAAGTGCAGTGATTCAACTAATGATGCAGAGATAAACGAATGAGATGCGCCAGAATCGAATAAGGTACGGACAGGATGATCAAACAGAAAAACTAAGCTTTCAACAGAAATTGTTCTACCTCTTTCTTGCAGCGGTGGGGCCGCAATAGCCTGAACTTGCCCCCTTGCCTGCCCTGGTGCCATAAGAGCCTGCACCTGTCCTCCCGAGGTAGACCCTGCCCTCTGCCCCTTCTTTGGACAGTCCTTCACTAAATGTCCCGCATCTCCACAATGAAAACAACCAGTCTTCTTTTTCTTTCTACAATCTTTGCTGAGATGGCCAGGCGTCCCACAATTGAAGCATTTCTTCTTCCCTTTGCCATTATTGTTTTTACCACCCTTCTTATTTTGCTGTTGGGGTTTCTTCTGATCCCCTTTCTTTTCAACTGCCTTATCCTCATGCATAAGTGCCATTTCTACTAGCTTTTCAAAGGTGGCTCCCATAGGGATGTGGGTCATAGCCAACCCTTGCAACGGTTCATTCAAGCCTCTAACGAACCTCAAAGCTTTCTTCTCTGGCGTGTTCACCAACTCCAAGCCAAACCTTGCTAACTGATTAAATTTATTGACATATTCCTTTACTGATGAGCTCCCTTGCTTTAGTGCCAGGAATTTTTCCATATTTAAGTTCTCCTCTGCCCTTGAAAGAAACTTTGCCTCAAACCTTCGTCTGAAATCCGCCCATGAATCAACTGGACGTTCCCCGTTAGTGACCTCCCACCAAAACGAGGCCTCTCCCTTCATTAACCAAGCAGCTAAACGGACTTTCCTCCCATCTTCCACTTCAAAGATATCCAACAATTCCTCAGTCTCCTTAAGCCAATCTCTGGCCTCCACAAACGTCTCAGTCCCTTGAAAAGTTTTTCCTCCCATAGCCTTGAATTCCTTGCACGTCTTTGCAAAAGTGTCAACACGAGGAGGAGGAGGAGGAATGGGTGCAACTAGGGGTGGAGGAGTATCCGCTGGGCCTGCAGTGGTGGCCCTAGCCTCCAAGTATCTCCTAAACCACCCTGGAATCGTCACACCTTCTGGGAGATTAAGATCTTCAGCCATGCTGAAACGAAAAAGGAAAGATTCAAAATGGAGGATTCGAAAGATAAAGATAAGGATGTGGCTATTTGGGATTATGTTTTTCATAAAAACTCTCTTTAAATAACATGTTTTTTTTTTTTTTTTTGAAAGCACTTCTTCCAAAAATACTTTAGAAAAAAAAATATTTTTCTAAAATTTTTTTTATCTGTTCTGGTAACCTTATGCTCTGATACCACGTGTAACACCCCACGTCCATTAATGTCACTCACAAAGGGAATGCATTAACTTCCATGGAGGTTTTAAGTGAATATAGAACAGAAAAATTACAACAAGACAGATATAAAATAGTACTTGGAAATTCAAAAACTTTATTTCATTGTAGCAGAAGTCAAAACATGTTTGATTACATCATAACACCATATTCAATGTCAAGTACAATATCTATCTTGATAAAACAAGTACATAATCCCATTACATGAATAGCCATTAAAAAGAAAGATAACAAGCTGGACTTTACTTCAGCAGTCCAAGCTTTCCAGAAGATAAGCGATCCAACTAGACTCCACTAGAACTTGGCCCAACCTGCGGACCTGAAGGGAGAAAAAGGATGGAAAAGAGGGGGGTCAGACATAAAGTCTGGTGAATATGATAATTCTACAATACTATTACCAAAATAACTGGACTAAGGCATAAGCTGGAAAACAAGAAAATGTCTATGAAGAGCAGATTAAGGACATAGACAATCGCTAAAGGCAACGTTATAGGCGCTCCTAAATACTAAAGGATAAACACTATACTGCACCACACCAGTCACCCTAAAGATTCATCCCACTTAGCTTCACTTAGAAACTTTCCCAATGGCTTTACGTACCCCTAGCTGACTACATAGGTGCCGCCTGCCCCTATCTCCACTAGGTGTACCCTACTTCCAATTATTCGATCGGCTCCCTAACTCGTAGATACCCGTGCTGGCCCCACAGTGGGGTGTATCACTCCCCTAAAGTGGCAACCTGATACAACGGACATGCACGGCTTATACCTACACGATGCAACAACGTCTTACCTACCAGCCCGGGTCCACACACGCATATGAAACCCGTTGGACTTGCGTTGCCACCGCTCCCTGTTTTGGCCTCTTATAGTCAAACCCAGTATGCGTGTCCCGTCCTCGACTTGGGTCGAGCCCACAAAGATACGTTTTGGGATACTGGTTGAAATGGGCCCCCACTATTTACCACAAGCATTCTACCTAAGCTTGTCCCCATTAGTCCATCCCACTTAACCCACTTAGTCATGTTCATTTACATGTGTGTTTGGTTAAGTCTAATCGTATTTCAAATGCCTCTAAAGGCAACCACCAGATTCCTCATGCCACCCAAGGCACCTACTTAACCCCCATGTCCCACCTTACATGATTATCTGGTTAAGTATTTCTTAGTTCATTAAGGCCATAACCTCATAAAGACCTCTCACATTAGACTGGCATTTATGGCAGCTGGATTTGCCGGGCGGGTCCGGGCAGTCTTACACCATAAAAGAGTCTAACCTCGTGTCTTTACAACTGTTATGCTTTAGTTTGGGCCTAGGACCTCTCACATTGGGCCGACATTTGTGACTACTGGATTTGCCGGGCGGGTCCGGGCAGGTTTACATCACAAACGGGTCCAACCTCGTGTCCTAAGCATTGATTATTAATAATAATCCACTTTCCCCCAATTTTAATAATTCCCTACTTGAATTATTAATTACTTCCAATTTTTAACAATGTCCATAATTGACTCAATTATGGACATTCATTCATGGTATGCAACATCTTACAAAATTGCACCCCAATTTATTAATTCCTAATATTACCCCTACCCCACGTTTGAACGTTTATTCGCAAAATATATGTTAGACTCGAATAGCCTAACTCATAGCATAAAAGAGATTATCATAATAACAACATGTATATGTGACCAAATGAATCATAATAAGGGGTGAAACTTGCATATGTCCAACTTGCATAGATTATACATGTCATGGATCTAAAGGTGTCAACTTGTTCAAAATTCACCTAATATGATCTCAATCAATTTTCATAAACTTACATATGAACATGTGTGAATCAACATCATCTATTTTTTTAACAACATGGTTTTATATGGGTACACCTAACTCAATAGGCAAATTCCCATAATCAAGTTTTATTTAATTATAGTTTCAAGTTTATGGGTACACCTAACCTAATAGGCAAATTCCCATAAACAAGATCCATTTAAATTAAGAAAAAAAAACATAACTTTAAGCATGATCCAACAACATCATGATTTTTCAACATAATATAGCATGATTTATAACATGGCATAGTATGATAGTATAACATAGCTTGACATGATTCTCAACATAGCACGACATAGCATAAGAGAATTTACAACATAGCATGACATAGCATATATAATTTACATCATACGACAGCATAATAACATAATAAGAGATCCACAATATATAGAATTTACAATTACAAATCACATCACTTTCTTGTGATCCATTCATAACTGAGTCAAATTAGTTTGTAATAGTCTTATGAGAATCATCATACTCACCAACAAAAGAAAAGAATTAGAGAAAGAGAGATCTTTTGATTTGATTTGTGTAGATTTAGTTGTAGATGATTAGGCTTCCTCTTCTTAGTTTGTGACGGCTATGCTGAACTCCATGGCAGCAGCATGACGGTAGCTTCTCTAATTTTACAAGTGATTTAGGTCTAGGGTCTACCCACTTATTTATAGATTTTTAGAATTCATTTAGGCCATTAGATTTAACCTAGAAATAACCGCAGCCGTTCAGACAAGATGGGGTTTATCTTGTTGACTCAGCAATGAGTCAGAAGTGATTCAGCAAACACTCAGCAATATATATATATATATATATTCTACAATGTACACATTAGATACATCCCCCCCTTTTTACACACTTATTATTGTTTTTATATACATATTAGATACATCCCCTCTCTTACACACTTATTATTGTTTTTATATACATATTAGATACATCCCCTCTCTTACACACTTATTAATATTTTTATATTCATATTAGATACATCCCCTCTCTTACACACTTATTAATATTTTTATATTCATATTAGATACATCCCCTCTCTTACATACTTATTAATATTTTTATATTCATATTAGATGCATCCCCTCTTCTACATGCTTATTAATATTTTTATATTCATATTAGATGCATCCCCTCTTCTACATGCTTATTAATATTTTTATATTCATATTAGATGCATCCCCTCTTCTACACACTTATTATTATTTTAGCAACTTTAGTGTTAATAGAAAATTCGGGGTGTTACAATTAATAAGGTGTATATAAGTTACAACAGCAAAAAAAGTTGTAATAAAACATTTTACAACGGTGTGAAAGAGTTGTGATATTTTGGAAGTCACAACGGTAATCGCCAGTTGTCATACATATGCTCTCACATTACAACAGAATATATAACAACGGGGAATAAAAGTTGTAATAAAAATTATTACAACGGTGAGTGACAGTTGTAAGATATCCTAATTCACAACGGTGTTGCAACGGTGCAGAAATGTTGTAAATGATATAAGTATATTACAACTTCTTAATACACGACGGTGGCTCCACCGTTGTAAAAACTTTACATCAATTGTTTTGCACCGTTGTAATATGGTATATTTGTTGTACTAGAGACGTGTTATGTTTGATGGATGCAAGTGGGTGCAAGTGTTTGCTAATGACTGCTCGTGGACGCATATACACAAACATTAGGCTTTAGATCGGCTCAATCACTCTCATACTGCATATAGATGTGTGTGCATTTTTCTTCTTTTTATGGACGGAAATGGGTGTATCATCATATGGATGTTGCATTTGGACGAATGATTGTGCACGCATACAGAACTTACATGTTATAATAGGACTATTTGCATACATGTTGGATTCTTGGCACTAACATACATTGCATTAAGGAGGTCGACTGAATTAGTAGACCGCCTGATCTTTTGCATTAGTATAAGGAAATATACACACAACATTGGATATGTTCATATAAGCATTAGAAATTTTTAAGGAAAATGGATGCTTGTGATTGGTGGATGAGTATATGGGTGATGGATGGTAGGATATACATTCTTCTTAGCTTGGAGATTTCGGGGACGAAATCTATTGAGTAGGGGAGAATGTAACACCCCGTAATTTTAACAACACCGAAGATGATAAATTAAAGAATAATTAAATAAATATTCAAAATTAAGTGAAAAGGACTACGTCATTGTGTTCGTCTCGGAATTCTGGTCAAAATAAACACATGGTTTACATAAAACGGACACCGTATGAAGAAGTTATTAAGGTTTCAAGTTTGTATGCGCATAAGAAGTATCTATATAAATAAAATAAGCCCAGAATTCAAAATAGTTCAAAATTCGAGAAGAAAAGGGGGCGGGAAATTTCCCGCCCAGGGATGTCGACCCCATCAAGGGGGTGTCGACCCATGGGTCGACCACGTAAGGGGGGTATCGACCCCCGGGTCGACACCACAAGGTGGGTCGACCCCCCTATGGTAGATCTAGGCAGATTTTAGGATTTCTGGTGGCTATATATATGACCCCATTCCTCATGTTGTTCCACACCAAAAATTATGGAGAACTAGATGCTGCCTCTGCCCAGATTAATTCAAGTCTTTTCTTCTTCAGTAATCAAGTCATTCAAGTTTAGAGATCTGTCATTCAATATCTGCGATCTTTCTCCTATTTTCTTATATCCGATCATAGTGAGTCTATGTTATTTTTAGATATAAATATTTAAAAGTTAATCTTGACATGACTATAACTTGGATCTAAGCTTGTGACTATTTGAATTACATCAGATCTACCATAATCTGTGTATCAAAGTTATTCTATCATGACTATAAATTAGATCTGAGCCTGTGACTATTGAATCATGTCAGATCTATCATTATTTGTAGATCTAATTCACTGTTCAGATCTCATCATGGGTGTTCCTATTATGTTAATGGTTAAATCAGTGCTATTGTCACAACAGATTTGTTATTAGTTGGGTATATAATTCATTGTTTAGATCTCATCATGCCTGTTTATGATGTCCCTATTGTGTTAGAATCAGTTCTACTATCACATGTTCATCAGATCTGTTCCTATATGCCTATCTTGTCATTATGCCCAACTTTGTCATTGTATGTTTATTAATTTCTATGCCTATTTCTGCCATTATATGTCAATCTTGTTATTATATTCATTTCTGTCCTCTTCCCTTCTTCTTTTCCCTTTTATTTTTATAATCAGGCTACCTTCGAGCCTAGGCATGCCGCTGAAATATGCGAACGCGTTAAATTGGGAACGAGGGGAAACGTTAAAATTATGGCATAACTTGTATTGGGAAATTTGGGCATAACTTGAATGAAATATATGAATATGGATTTGGGGCATAAATTAAATGATGATTAAACACCTTAATTTGGGGCATATGGTTCATTATGAACATGACATGGGAAAGGGGGCATAAAAACCTATAATGACATAGGAATAATTGGTTAATAATTGAAAGGCCTATAATTACAGTAATTAGAAACTGTAACCATGCTTAGACACGAGGTTAGATTACACCTGTGGTGGAAGTCTTCCCGGAAACGACCGGCATAACCAGCAACCACAAGTGCTGAATCTAATGTGAGGGGTCTAAGGCATAAACACGAGACCTGCTAAGACACGAGGTTATGCTCGACTTGTGGAAGAAGTCTACCCGGAACCAACCACCATATCCAACATCCACTAGTTGTAGGCTTAATGTGGGAGGTCTAGCGCTTTGTAGCCATAAATGAATGAATGAATGGTAATGAACTGGTAATACTTAAGCTGTTTGGATCCATAAGTATTTTATGAACCTGTTAACTTGAGTAGGGGTTAAGTAAACTTGTTTGAATCAATGGGAGGGTTAAGCAAATCTTGTGGTGGTGGGTAATATATATATATATATATATATATATATAGGCCCACAAACTTAACCTATTTTGTACGTTGGGGTTATGCAACTTTGTTAAGTAAACTTGGTTGGATCAGTGGGGGTTAAGTAAATCTTGTGGCGGTAGGGTAATATTTACATATATAGGCCTGACAAATTAACTTGTTTTACATATTGGACTATTGGGCATAACCTATTGAAATCCTAGTAGTGGGGATGCAAGCCTAGGAGGCGCCTGTATCATCTTGTGTGTGGGATCCGTTTCAGTCAATAACCCATATAGGTACCAAACGAGTACCCCGAACCAGGTCGGAGTCGGGGCACGCTTACTTAGATGATTATAAGAGGTCACTCGGGTGAGGATGTCGACAACGCAGGAAACCAACGGAATCATGTGCGTGCATGGGTCTGGCTTTCTAAGGGAGTTAAGACGTTGTAGCATCAGTAGACATGGTTGTGCACATCCTAGAAATGAAGGGTTGGCACTTTAGGAAGTGATACGTCCTACTATGGGGCCAACACAAGGTATCTACGGAGTAGGGAGCTGATCGATTGGGGTAGTGATTAGGGTACATCTAGACTCCGGTATGTTTAGGAGCCCGTTATTATCCTTAGGGTACCTCCGGTATGTTCAGTTGGGCTGCATGTTATTGTATGGGGTTAAACCTCTCACTAGAAGTACACCTAAGTCTACCATCTTATGGTTGTTGGGATCATCTCATTCTGGTTATATTAGTATTGGTGCAGAGAGAAAAAGAAAGTATTAGAGAAACGCAATATATTCTATCATGTTTATCCTGTTTACCTTGTCATACCTGCCTTATTATGCTATTATCTATCTCTTCAGTTATATGCCTATCATGATACTTTTATTATTTATATGCTAAAAGTAACCGGACTCGCCAGACTTAATGTCTGACCCACTTTGTTTCCTCTTTTTTCTCTTCCGTCCCCCCCAGGTTCTCAGGGTGGGAATACTCAAGCTTGACCAGGATTTTACTTTCATCTTGCTTGGAGCTGCTTTGATTTCATATCTCTCTACTATGGCTATGTTTTGGGGATTATGCTTCTTATATTATTGTACTCTGATGATTTTAGTACAAGACATAAATTTCAATGATGTAGTTGGTTTTATGCATTTCAGACATATGATGTAACCATGTTTTGAACTACGATGTTTTCTGCTTAATAAAATTTTAAATTCCGCTGCTATTTTATATCTGTCTTATTATGTTTCTGTTTTTGTTTACCTATAACGCTTCACGAAACTTAATGCATTCTCTTAGTGAGTGACATTAATGGACGCAGGGTGTCATAGTTACCGACCCTTATCGCTCCATTCATACTCTTGTTTTCTTTTTCCATGATAGGCTGGGATTTGAATTCTACCCTTTTAGACCATTTGGAAGTGATGTGGTTAAAATGATATGTTATTTCTTGCTTGAACGCCATTCCTTTGATTTGTTTATGGAGAGCCTTCCTTAAAGGAGAGAAGATGTTATAATCCATTGATGTGGAGCCACTTAGAGGAAAGGTTAGAGTTTGTTTTATATAGGAAGGGCTACTGCTCCAATAACTAGAATCGTATTTCTCTACTTCCCTTTTCCACTTAATTATTAGTAGAGCTTCAATTCTTAACCTTTGTTCTTTCGTCACTCTTGGTTCAGTAGTACCTGACATATCCATTTGAGATCCAGAAGACTCTCGTTGTGACCTCTTGCCCATAGTCTTGCTTCTTCAAAGAATAGTCCAACCTCAAATGGAACGGCACAGTTAGATATGTGGCTGTTAACCATAAGGTTGGAGGTTCAATCCCTCCTTCTAGCACCAAAAATGTTAACAATATTTTTCGTAAACACCGGAAATAGGTCTATGGAAGTGGATCTAAGGGGAAAATAGGTTTATTTAGCTTTTATGAGTTTGGAGTTAGTTCACCGTTTCCAAGATATCAAGGTTTTGAGCCTGAAAGTTTAGTTACTCATCCCTCAATGGGGTGAGCTTCATGCTTAAGCGACTCAAGAACCAACATTTATCTTGGGACAAGTGTTCTCTAAGCACAATCCTTGATAGGGGCTAAACAACTTGTACGGAGGGGTTACACACTAACTTTGTGGAGGGGTTTAGGCTTGGTTAAGAGCTTGTAAGCATGTAGAGGGTAAACAATATGTTGCACTAGTAACAACTAAGAAATTATATGAGAAACTCATAAGGAAATATGCTAAGTATTGATCCACTCTTTATTGATCTTTGATTTAAAATACACAAGTGATTACAACCAAAATCCCCGATTTGATTTAGGAAGTAGGGTTTACTTTAGAGAAAAGAGTACAAGAATGAGAATGAGAAAATCGTCCTGAAAATGAGACCCTTGGGATCTTGTTTATAGACAAATCGAGGCCCATTTTGCTATTGGTCAGCAGTACCCCCGTCGGCTGCTTTTCTCTTCGGTTTCAGAAATTCTAGCATTCGATCGCCTTTTCTTTATGTTTTGAAGACTTTGCCTATGGCTTTTCGAGGTGCCTGTTCATGCTTTTGGGAGGAGGGTTCCAGTCTTTGGAGCTCCTTTTTGATTCCTTGTCCTCCCATTTTGTATTGGTCCCAAGTTTGTCAGTGCGAATGGCTTTTGGAAGGCTTTGGCTTCCGAGTATAGGCCTCTGGATGTATGCTTCTAGGCATGAACCCTCGGTCTTGTTATTAATTGTTTGTGGAGCTTGCCTTTGTGATTAAAGTGGAAGGCTATCGGGACCGTCACCCCTGTTGGTATCGACACTAAGAAAATTAGTGTGGATAGCTTGTCTCTCTTCTGTGGGCTTCGGCTTGCTTGTCGGTAGGCTCTTGAAGCGTATCCTTACTTCTCAGGGAGGTTGCTTCCACTACTTTGTTAGTTACTTATTAGAGAGGCCTTCCAGTAGTCATCTGCTGGGGGTCTCGGTAAACGGCTTCCGGATGATTCCCTTGTATTTTTGATGCTTTCGTCTCCTTATTTATCAGTATCCAACAATTTAATACCGATAGCCTTTCTGTCACTATGAGTCCCAGTGTGTAAGGTTCCTTGTTTTCTACCTTATGGGCTCCCGGTTCTGGGAGTTCTTCTATCATCTTTCTTTCATGTCTAAACTACCCTACTGGTATCTTTTCTTTGTATAGGCTTTGAGTTCTTTCTTTCATGATGTTATCGTTTGCTAGCTCCCAAATTATTTTCTTATGCTGTCGGCTTCTTCTGGTTTTGAACCTTTGTTAATGGAAGATTCTTTTGTGCTTATGTCGGTCTTCTATCCCTTCACCACCAGCCTGTTCCGGAGGTAATTTTGGTAGTAACATAAACATTAACAAATGAGTCTTATAAAGAAATTGAAATAATTTGAGATGCATAAATCCAACTTATGCAGAAATTGAAATTTAAAAAAGAGATTGGTTGTAGAAAGAAATTATATGATTTTGAGTCTCTTAGAAGATTAGATAGAATGAGAAGTTGGGAGATATCTCAAAACAATTTGAGATAGAAATTAGCCTAGGAAAATTGAATATAGTTTTAGAAAGCATGGAAATAAATAAAACCCGATCCGGAAGATAAAGAAAATTTTGTTTGATCAAGATTTATCTCCAAATATAAAAAAGGAAATTAGATTTTCCGAGTTAATTGAACATGATGGATAAAGAAAGAAGATAGATGACTTAAATATCGATATTTAATTTATTTGTGGAAAATTTTCACAAGAATATGAAAATTTGAAATATACACTAGTATAACAGTAACGATCTCTCCTTTTTTAGGACAAATTTTTTTAAGGAGGGAGACTATAATGTTCCAGAAATTTTGGCAACTAGAATATAGAATTAATTAAAGATTTGACTATTAATAATCAATTTTATATTGATACTCGGCTTAGAAAATCAATAATCGAATATATGGTTTTGTGCATGAATTGAATTCAATATTTAATTGAGAATGGTTGGGTGGCAAAATATATTTATTGTTGAATATTTGAATTGAATTTGGTCGGATATTTGAATGGAATATTTAAATTCAACTGAAAAATATAAGTGGTTGAATTTAAATAAACGTTATTAACATTAAAACAAATTGGAGATTTTATTTGTCAAAATATATGGAAAATTGGTTTAGATATGTACGTATATAAACAAATAGAAACTTAACGTTTCAAATTTGGAGTCCAACGGCGTTGTTGTGTGAACAAATCGGCGAGCCAATAAATAATTTAAAATTAAAAATAACTTCATATAAAAATGAATTCGGATTACAACCAGATTAATTTTATAATGCGGAGATGAAGAGGTACGTATAATTTTCGTCGCATTTGGAGTTTGTGTTGACGGTTCAAATATAGAGCGTTCAACGACAAATTCGTGATAAATACTAATATTAATTGTACTCAAATATTACCTATCCAAAATATCACCTTTCTCAGTTAATTAACGTGCCGACCTATATCTTAAAAATCGCGCTAACCTAAAACCCTATTAAGTGACATTGTTCTTATCCTCGATGTTTTCTTCAAAAAAATTCGAGTTTTCCCCAATCTTTTTCAACCAAAAACGTTCCCTCTTCCCATTTATTAATGGTAGAAGACTAAATTTCTTTCTTCCCCTTTTGGTTTACTTGCAGGTGATTAGCCACTCCCTAATCTAAATCCTAGCACCACCGACCGACACTATCAAGACCCTACAACTCCAGCGCAACTGCCTCCTTCTCAGTCGAAGTCGTATAAAGCACCGCAAGCTCGCAACAACCATTGAGGCCTGCAACAGCTCAACGCTGACTTTGTTTTTCGTCGTCTGCATGTTGTTCCCTTTGAGCAGCGATTACAGGTGAGTATTTTGCTCAGGATTATCCTTTGTTTCCAAGTATTTTGGCCTCAATGTTTTGCTGAATGAAACTAAAACTTTATTTTCTTGTTTGGTTTGGTTTTGCGCTGTGTTTGAGTTATACTTTTACTGTCACCTTCCCATGCATTAATAAGTCCATAACACATTGTTGTTCAAGCCCTTGGGTTATCTTGTGACTTTGGGTTTGGGGCGTTAATCTAAAGTGCTAATTTGTCTTGCTCATGTTTGATATTCCAGTGACCTAAGATTTGTTAGTTTAGCTGAGTTAGAGGCTTAAGTTAGTTGATGTATGTTCACCCGACATGCCTAGTTCTTCCATTACCTAAAAATCGGTCACCTTATTTGGTATAACCCGAAGATGTTAGTCATGGTCGTGTGTCAGAAAATCAATATTGTCATACCTCTTTTGATTATTATTAAATGATATAAATTGGATTGTTTATATATATGGGAGCCGAAATGTATATCTGTATGTATGTACATCCTCGCATGTGTATTTACATATTTTGTCATACGTATATGTACAAATCTCGTCGAGCTGAGAAGATTAACATTGTTTTGGCCCTGTATAGTTAGTTCCGTCCTTCTTATTAAAACCTGAATTCACATGTGTATATGCATATAATTGTGTGAATTAGCACTCGGGTAAATTTGGCTGTTTAGCTTCATATTTTCTGTGTGCCACCTCTACCGCCATTGGCCACATTATGAAACTGTAACTCAGTCCGGTGAAGTTTGTACAAGTGTTGTAGATTCATCATTTGAGAACTGTTAGGTTGTTCTTGTCCTAAGAGAATCATATAACCTTAAATATTTTGTTATGTCAAAATTGTTATAGTTATATGAGGCACAAGTATCCCCAATAAACTATCAATAATTATGGTCAAGTTGAATTTCATTTCTTAAGTTCTGTAGATGTTAAACTGTGTGTTAAATAATAGGATGCCAAGTGGTACTTTTTATGAAAACTGAAAAATACACTGCGTTTACCCTGGTTGAAGTGGAAATTGGATTTGTTATGTAACTAATTATTTACAGGAAGCAAAGAATATATGTTAGTGATGGTTTAGTGATTTATTACTTGAATTAGCACATAATTATTTTATGGCTACATGGATATTTTGTGCCCTATGGAAACTGAATATATATGATGCTATATACACTCTATCTTGCCCTGCTTTAAATCTAAACACGTGCATGACCATGCCTTGCTGAAGAAAACACACGCAGGCTACCCATCTCAACTTAAATGTTCACATAAATTTAGCCATGGACTACATATTTAAAAGATGAACACAAGGCCATTCCGGGACGGGTTAGAAGAGGAATTCAAAATTCTTCCACGGATGAGCATGGATTTACAAGTCATACCTGACTGGAATATTCTTTTATTACACCAATCATTTTTTTACGAGTTAGTATTACACTATGCCACATGTTTGTTTGCACGAAACTGGAGTATATATTGAGATTGGCTCATGATTGTAATTATATTATGTAGTATCATATCTGTTCACTAAAAATGGGGTATACTTTATTATCTACATCCCTTAAATTAGATATGCATTCGATTTTTTGGGGTGTGTATGTATATATATATATATATATTAAAATTTCAGTGTGTTTGAGTAATGTTTGTTTTGTGCTATATCAATCTGTTTATTTATTCTATACTCTACGCAACGACAAGATGATTTGTTCACTATTATGTTTAGTGACAGTGAGAAATTGGTATTTTTTTCCAATTGTATTTTTGACAGCAAGTATTTGGTAAATTGACATAGCTGAGATTACACTTGGACTTGTTGCTTGTATCGACCTACTTCATGTCATCAAACATATTTTATTTGTTGTCCTTCATTACTTCGGTTTTACTTCGTAAGCATGGGTTTAATGTGTATATGTAGTGGTCGATGTACATGCACACATACATACATATACATATATATATATATATATACACACACACACACACTTCCTACGTATGTGTATATATATGTCATCGGCATGTGTGTGTGTGTGTGTGTATATACACACGAATACATATGCTGTCGTGATGTGTTTTATCCCAAGTTGCTATGGGTTTGGAAGTTATCTTGGTAGCTTTCTCGTGAATTTAATGTACTCTAATTTTAATATTTCTGTTTATATTGAAGTTAATGTACTTGAACAGAGATTAATCCTAACTCAAGTGTTTAATGTTTTTGCATGGAATGCTCAGGTCAGAACCGAGTGTTATAGATTTAAAGACCACAACTAAGGATTCAAAGATTAGAGTAGCTGGGGATTCCAAAGACGTGGCACTCTGAAATTTTAAACCAGCAAATATTTCTTTTGTATTTAAACTATATTTTTATTCCGCTGTATAGAAAATTCTTGTAAAAAAATCCGGATTAATATATATATATAAATATATATATATAAATATATATATAAAAGTTATTTCGTTGTTCAATATTGTGTTATTTATTTACTTTGTGTTTTCTGTGTTGATTCTGTTTTGAACACTGTAGGATAAATAACGATTCGTTGGTTTGAACGTTTTAAGTTGGTTTAATTACCAATTTGAAGTAGTCAAAAACGGGCCATTACATGTCTTCCATATATAGGTTACTTAATGTCAAATTAATTACAATTCATTTCAATTAACATGTCTTCCAAATACAGGTTACTTAATGTCAAATTAAGTATAATTCACTCCAATTGACTTGTTTTACAAATTACTATCAAATTAACATGTTTACCAAATTACTATCATATTAACATGTCTTCCAAATTACAAATTAACATGTTTCCCAAATTACTGTCAAATTAACCCAAATTACTCTCAAATTAACATGTTTCTCCAAATTACAAATTAACTATTTTTCAAATTACTTTCAAATTAACATGCTTTCTAAATTACTGTCAAATTAACATGCTTTCTAAATTACTGTCAAATTAACATGCTTTCCAATTTACTATCAAATTAACATGTTTTCCAAATTACTGTCAAATTAACATGTTTTCCAAATTACTGTCAAATTAACATGTTTTCCAAATTAATGTTTACTTAATGTATATTAAGTACAGTTCATTCCAATTCACAAGTTTGCATATTATTCCTTTATAATTTGCCCCAATTTACATTCCATAATTCTCAACATGCCCAAATATTTCCTTTTAAACACTCTTTCAGATTAGTCCAATTTTTACACAAATTAAATGGTAAAGGCCTAGGCTTTCATTGTTCTAGGCTCAGTGCAAAACAAAGAAAAAAGGAGAAATATATCTGGGCTCGGAAATGAACCAAATGAATAAATAGGCTTTATAAGACTAACAATAATGATAGAGAAGGGGATAAAGAAGAAGGATTTGCTTTTAAATAAATAACAATTAAAAAGAAATAAGTCATATACAGTAAATAAAATGAACAATAACATGTAAAAGATAAGCTTACAAACACTGTAATTATCAAACTTTCAGATCCAATATATTTTACTTTCTCAATCCTTTTTATTTAGATCTAAAATCACTGTAACAACTATTGTATCTATTTTAACATTAACTTGGGAGAAATCTGATAGTCACAGTAATATTCACCAAAATCTGAGCAAATCCAATAAGCTTTGGTAGACCCTCTCTAATTATGAATATCCCCCAGAAATATGTGTAGAACCAAGCCCCTAATACTCCATTAAAATTATATTTGAGAAGAAGGTTATTTAAGAGAGGTAAAGAAATGGAGTAGTGAACATTAGGTTAGGCTTTGAAGGGTATTTACAATAGAGTTAGGTGACCAGGTTCATTGGATTTTATGTCCATGTCCATTGTATTTTATATTTATATTTTAGGCTATTAGATTTTAGGTTTTTAGTCCAATCCATAGAAGTCACATCAGTAATACATCAGCAGAAGAATAATTTAGAACCAGGCGTCATTGGCTAGGCATAGGCTCGAACTGGGTCAAACCACCTTATATGTAGGTCGACGCATGGGTCAACACATAGGTCGACCCGTATATGGGCAGGATTGCCCATTTACCATTGCTTTATTTTAAATTCTCTAATATAATTTCAAACTTTATATGAGCATAACTTACTCATTACTTGTCCAATTTACACAAACTTAAAGTCTATCTGAATCAGAATTACGTAACGGACGTAACGGTAAAATCTTTTTTTCTCAATTCTCAATATTTTTCTAATAATATTTATTTTCTCAATTTATTCCTCAATTAATTAATCCATTAATTTTGTTTGTTAAAAAATTGGGTTGTTACAATTCTGCTAATTCATTTACTTTCTCTAATAATTTGTCAATCACATCAATATTGGTCATCCATTCTTATTTAGGGTTTTACGTATTATTATTTATAAATTACGCACAGAAAAATATATTTAGTCATCCATTATATATTTCATTGGAAACAATTGTAGTCTCTTTGCAATTTTGAATTTAACTTTATTTATAGGTCATTGAACTAACGTAATTTCTTACTCTAGATTCAGATCTATTTCATCTATCATTGTTTTTTGGTGATGTTTTAGATTTTATTTAGTATCCTTTGTTTACTAAAAAATAAAATACTGGCTTATAAAACTCTTTTGGTTTAGAAAGGTAGATCTAAATGATCCATGTTTTGATGTTACTAATTTTTGTGGGAAATAATCTAAACCCCTTTAATTTCGGAAAATAACCCATGTTAGTAATAGCATCGCAAGTTTATTATTATATTTTTTTGCAAATAAGTTGAAATTTTCAATGTGAAAAACATGATGGATCTATTATGCATAGTTATTTTCATTTAATTTCAATATGAAAAACAAGAGACTTAGTTGAGATCGATAATGAAGTCTTTAGTATTTTAGAGACAAATGCTTATCGTCTTTATTATTTTGAGGCATGTTTTTAAAGACAATATGCTTTGTCTTAAGAGGGTCTTAAATATAAATTAAAGACAAAATCTTTTATTCCTCAGAAAATAAGAGGACCTCAAATATAAATTAAAGAGAAAATCTTCTGTTTTATTTTTGTAGTGTAGTAGGTGTAGTACCCCATAAATTTATTAATATTTAGCCAATTTTCTTTAATTGTTTTCCACTTTATCCACTTCATCGCTTTGTTTCTTCCCCACATCCAAATTAATTTTTTCCTAATTCCTCTAGTCTCCACTTTACCATTTAATCGAGTTAGACAAGGTGAACTGAATGCTTTTCAATCAATTTCTCTTTGAATCTAAGCCTTTCTTCTTTATGCTTTTTGCCATCCTCTTATCATTGTAAATGTACCCTGAGGTTTTTTCAATTAACATAGTTTTACATCGATCTACTAGAATGCTTATTTTACAATCTTTCTTTATCTTTCTTCCCTACACTTTCGGTCATACACTTCTCCCCCAAATATCACCTGCATTTCATTTAATTACGAGAGCTTATATTGATCTTCTTTAATAAACATTTTTAATGCATGTTTATGATACTAAATGTGTTTATATGGATTGATACTTGACCTGTTTGTTGATTTTGTGCAGTTTAACATTAGCATGCTACAAAGCCGACCCTAGAAGTTTGGTTGCTCCAGTCGAGCTAGAATTTTATAGTCTTTGATGTATTATTTTTTAACAATTCTAATGAAGCAAAAGATAAATACTATTATGACATATAACATCGATCAAAAAACGTTTTGAACTACTCTTTTATGTTACATGTTCAAAATTTCAAATGTCAACGTGATATCCTATCATTACTAGTCAATTGAAACAACTTAGCAATGTAATTCACAAACTAAATACTAATGAGAAAAACAACTTTTTATTTCTATTTACATATCAAGTTACATTTCGAGGTACAATGACGTTTCTATTCCACACTGATTCATTTCAACCATCATCATTTTCTAATTCATATCTTTACAAAAGAAGGCTGCACGGGGTGGTGAAAATCATTAATAGAACATTAAATTTAATTTCCGTTCGCTGCCAGTTTATGTTAAAATTAGCTATTCCACAACAAATATAGTACATAAAATTTGCTAATACAAAAACACATTAAATGTAACCATAAATCAACTGAATCAAGTGCTATTATTTCATGTTCTCAACCTATTACATATTAACAAATTGTGAATTTGATGATATAAATTATTAATTATAAGACATACTTTTGAATTAGCAGTCAGAAACCTAGCACAATAAATTTCCAGGGGTAGAATAGGTATCTGAAATCAAAATTAGGGCAATTTCAACAGCACGTGGTTATCGATGGAAGGATTAAGAAAACATATCCCACAACCAAAGGAAGCAGTGTATGGAGGTAAAATGGTTGCCATGTATTCATCGTCCACTACATCTCAAAATTAAATTTTGGGTAGCTCAGTTTCGAGCAGTGGAACATGAAAGAGTGGATGGACAACACGCGTCGATGGAGCTGCTGTAGGAGGATTTTGCGATGATGAGACATAAGAACCAGGAGAGGAACAGATATAAGAAACACGATTTTCATTTTTTGCATTTTTTATTGCCCCCACGTTGATGTTGCCTTAGTCAATTGTCTCCCTCGCCTATGCTTTGAGCTAGCTCTGCATGCATGGAACACCAAATTAAACCATTTTACCAAGGCAATTGATTTCAGTATCATTGATTTGTCTATTGACTATTAATGGATCAAAAGATATATTGGTTATCGCTTCAAAAAATATTTTTCATTTGTAGATATTATTAACTTCCAGAAAGAAATATGGAATTTCTCTTACCAAAACTGATGAAAATCATATCATAGAAAGTCCTATCAACTTTACCAGTAACATAGTAGATTAGAAAAATTAATAGTATATCTTCCTTTTAATATATTTTTAAGCTCATTTTCACAAATTCATTTATGAAATAGTTTTGCATGTTAATTCTAATTTAGTTACATGTTTTCTACTTTTTTAAGTGGAAGCCTTGAACTTTCATTTCTTGAAGCGCACTTGGAATTATTGAGCTCTCCAAATTTTGCAGAATTGAGACGACCCCCCCCAAACCCACCGTTCCGCGGTGGCAAGGGTAATCTTTGGAATATAACACATAAACAAATAACAACAGAACAGAAATAATTAAATACACCAGACAATGTACAACAGAATACACTGGATAAACATAATCATTAGAGTTACACAGTATACAGGATCATACTTAGTACAAAATACAGTTCAGCTTTACATAAATGTCTACAGCAGAATCAAAACATAATATGTACAATAGGAGCCGAATAGCATAAAAAGAAAGACATGATAAAATCCATCTTCAGCTCCAGCTATCCAGAAAGAGCCTGCTAAAACCTGAATACAAGGCTACCCGTGTAGAAAATAGGGCACCTGAGTTTGCAAGTGAAACAAACTACGAGTCAGTCATGAGACTGGTATGAGAAATCTACTTAATATATTTTACAATAAGGCCAATCACAGGACCACGCCGCTAACGCAGAACGGGTTTACTCCATTGGATTGCCAGTGCTTTAAAACAAGTAAATCTTTTAAACATCGCAATGCTTTTTATAAAAATGAAGCCATTATAAGCCTTAGTTCCCATCACACAATGCAACGCAAACCAGAGGATAGAATTTTACCTTATAATGGCCAAAATATGCTTGATACGAATAAAACAAAAGCATTTGATATTATTACTAGTGTTTATACCTTTCAAAAACAATTTCAACCATAAGTATCAATCACAATCGGCCTGGGTACCATATATCATATCGCCATACATGGGTATACAATCAAAACCTCACGATGTCGTATTTGGAAATTGGATTTCCGTCATGAACCAAGGCAAGGGATCATCCTTACCGCTTAGAGACAATCTAGCCCATGTCTCAGGACCTAGACACACCGGTGAGCCCTTGGATCATCAGGGCCGGTCCACACGGAGTGGACTAAAATGCCTGAATACTGCGTTTCGCCACCCTATGGGGCGTAAACTGGTCATACACCGACTAAACCATCGGCCCAGGAGCGACCGATATAACCGAGGCGCCACGCTATCCATCATCCACATAAGTAAAATGCCCTGGCATGTAAAACCCAAAACACCACTCCTAGCTAGAAAGAAATGTAGGTCCTCCCTGAAGCCCTCTCCCGTTTCTGGTCCATACCGGGGTGTGAGATTCGCGAATCAATGATAAACACAAAGCTAGCTATTTAAAGCCCTGCTTTGATCATCAACCACAAAGCTATGCTTTTCAACAAAAGCTTTGATCATAGCAACTCTATATGCCACGTTGTCAATCTACAATGTCAAACACACATCCATTTACAAGTCCGTTCTGGGTCTGAACGAAACCGGAGGATCTTTATTCCTCGCACATCCGAATGATCAACAAGTACGTCCGGACAACTACCACTATAACCCCTTCAGGGCATCAACTCCAATCAAAGGCATCAGTAGCCATCCATTCGATGTGAAGATCATCGGTCTTGCACCGTCTTCATATCTTCGACTTCTAATCGTCAATCAATTATTTGAAATGAGAATTAACTCGGTCTTTTCAAATAATTCACGTATATTTAGAATTTTAAATCAATTCGTTTCAATGGTTAAATTATTCGACATCAATAATTTTGTTCTTTAATGTAATTTTCACATCAAACACATTCAACCATCAAATATCCAATAAACCAGGTAAATTCGGTTTATTTCCATTCCATATTGTTTATAATGTTTTATAACGATTTATCGCTATTTTTATTTATTTAAAAATAGCCAATTCATTCAAACGACGCTTCAGGCCATAACGCGGCCATGGCGCTATTTTTCTTTAGATTTGATTTACACATATCTGAAAATCCAACTGTTGGATCTTTATAAAATATATATCATTAGAAAGATATTTTCAAAACGAATCCAATGGTTCCAGTTTTGGGAAAATCCGACGGTCGGATCTCTCGGTACAATCGTTTGAAGTTACGATTTCAAAATACGAATTGCAGTGTCGTTATTCGATTTATTTTAATTATATATATATATAAATATAATCCATTCTGACGCTGTTTTCATCCAGATTTGAATTAAACATTCCAGACAATCCAACCGTTGGATCTTTGCAAAGTTGGTGTCGTTGGAAAGATATTTCCATAGCAAACCCAACAGTTTCGGTTTCGGGAAAATCCGCTGGTCGGATCTCCCACAATAATCATTTGAAATCACGGTTTCAAAATACGAATTGCAGCTTCGTTATTCGATTGATTTTAATTATATATATATAAAAATAAATATAAATATAATCCATTTTTCGATTTCAAAAACCATTTCAACTCATATAGGTGATAAAAATGATATTTTTATCCAACAGATATTTATTTCCACACATGACTATTTTTAACAATTCATATATATAGTAAAAATGTGATTTTTATTGTCAAACCGATTTATTTCAAAACACGATTATTTTATATACTTCATATAGATGATAAAAAATGTGATTTTTATTGTTAAAGCAATTTATTTCAAAATGAATATTTTTAGCGATTCATATATATTATAAAAATGTGATTTTTATTGTCAAAACAATTTATTTCAAACATGCGATAAAAATGTCATTTTTATTGTTCCAACCATTTCACTTCATTCATTCGATAAAAATATTATTTTTATCATTCAAACAATTTTATTTCATTCATTTGTTAAAAATATTATTTTTATCGTTCAAACCATTTTTATTTCATACATTCGATAAAAGTGTTATTTTTATCGTTCAAACAATTTTATTTCATTCATTCGATAAAAATGTTATTTTTATCATTCAAACAATTTTATTTCATTCATTCGATAAAAATGTTATTTTTATCGTTCAAACAATTTTATTTCATTAACGAATATTTTTTCAATACATGAATATATTTCAATACATGAATATAAATCAAATACAGGAATATTTTAGAAAATTTCGGCAGCATAACAACAGGGTAGTTAAAACCGGCACCGTCCCTAGTACGACTTCTCGCTCTACCTTAAAGCCTCGCAGCTTTTGACATTGGGGATTTCAATATCTAGTTCGTACGCAGACGAATTTTCCCATATACTAATCCTCTTGGGATTTCAACCACAATCAATCATATCAAATCAACCATTCGTCATATTCACTAAGTTTCACATCAACCAAATCCAAACAATATCACAACCAATATATATCGTGCATGGTCTGTTGACGAGGGAAGTGTGTATATATATATATATAAATATATTTTGATTTCATTTCAATTCATTTCAATTCCATTCAACGCATATATAATTTTTACAATGCATGTATAACTTATACATCGCACATACAACTTATACAATGCTTAGACATGATGTGTACAATGCTTATATAACTCATACATTGACCGTATAATTTATACATCGTCATTCCATATCATTTATAATTCAAAAATCTCACATTGTGTTACATTCCTCCAAAAATTGTAGGAAGCTCAGAAAAATATCTGGTGTCTTCTAAAATGTAGAAGACGTCCACACGAGTCCGCTATCTCTTATTTCACTGGATTTCGACAACATAGCAAAAAGATATGACTTTTATTGTAAAATCATAAACCGTAGCGCTTTAAAGTGCTATAAATCATTTAATTTATTTCAGCCGTGTACCTCTCTAAATGATTCAAACCTAGGGTTTGAATTTGCGATCAATCCGAGAGGATTGAGGACGATCAGACTATACGACGTCGTAGAGCTCGGAGCCGGCGTCCCGGCGCTACCCTCTTGCCCAGCTCGAAGTGATGATTGGTGCGTAAATCGAGGCGACGCGGCGGACTTTCCTTGGTGCGAATCTCGAGATATACGAGATGATAGGAGGCGAGGTTTAGATGGATTTAAAGATCTCAGCCCCCTCTACAAAATCTTCAACTGGTGGGAGGCCTAATTCTGCGTGTGGAGGGAGTAATCGGAGGGGGAAGGAATGAGTACGAGCCGCCGCCGACTGGGAGGGTTATCGGGTTTTTAGCAGGGAGAGAGAAATGAATTTGATATTAATATTCACCCCCCTCTCGGGTTTTTCAATAAACCCTATTCACCCCTATCTAGGGTTAATCTAGATCAAACAAAAACAAATCATTTTGATATTAGTATAAGTGTATAGTGTCAAAATCAACTTCAAATATAAATGTATCAATCCTAGATGGCATTGGTATCATATATTATGTCGCCATACTAGTTTTACAATTAAAATCGCACGATGTCGTGTTGGAAATTGGATTTCCGTCACGAACCAAGGCAAGGGATCTATCCTTTCGATTCAAGACAATCTAGCCTACCATGTCTCAGGATTCAGCCGCAACTGCATCTGGAATCTGGCAGGCCGGTTCTCTCTTACTTTTGAGGGTTAGTTATTCCTGAACAATACGTTTCCCTACCCTATGGAGCATAAAATCTGGTCAGTATGTCGATCATGTCAAGAGCCACCAGGGACTCTGAAACACCCCACCTCCGTTAGGGTCACTCTCAAAGGGAATGCCCTAATTTTGGTGGAGGTTTATATGTATAAGTCACAGATATACAAGACAGATATAAGAACACATATTTGTAAACAGCGGAAAAACAAGACTTTTATTTCATAAGAAAAATACGTGTTACAACAACATCACCATAATTGTCTTACATCCTTTCCAAAAACATAACATAATACTTTCATAATCTGTCTTGAGTACATTATTTAAAGAAGCATAAATAAAACATAGATAAACTGCAAAAGCCCCATAGTGGATTGTCCAAAGCCATAGTTCAAAACAGGAAAGTCCAAGCAATACATTTCTCCTCTTCAAGCTGGAAATTAAAGTTGGTCAAGCTGCTGTGTTCCCTCCCTGCGGACCTGGGGGGGGGGGGGGAAACGGAAGAAAAGTAGAGTCAGACATAAAGCCTGAGTAAGTCTAGTACTATTTTGTCTATGAATAAAGAACTGGGTATGATAAGTATAAACAGGAAGTGGGCAAGCACAATAAACTTGGTTAAGTTATCTAGGGTCGAATATACTATCGTACCCCATGTTAATCTCTGAACCCATATAAACTAGTTTCCAATTTGCACCCCATAATCAGGGTGATGTGATCCATTCTATGATGATCGGCTCCTACTCGCAAAGTTACATGTGTCTTACGGCCCCCGATGTTGTAGTTACCTATGCTGGTCCCACCATGGGGTGTATCAAGTCCCATAGTGGCAACCCGACACAACCTTAGATTGCACAGGTATGCTACTGGTGTCCAGTGCCTTATTTTTCTGCACCGGAGTGTGTGCACGCCCGCACTCCGTTAGAACCTACACTGCTACACCACCGCTGTCGATTTGACCTCTTACAATCAGCCCAGTAATCGTGCCCCACCCTGCCTAGTTTCAGGGTATCCTGATACACCTTTTAGGGTTACTGCTGAAAAGGGTCCCCCGTTACTAGGTTTTCTATCTCTAGCCAACATGCTAAGTTGGTTAAGTGTTTTCTAACCTAACCCCCACCAGTCCGTTTAGTTTAGCATGTTCCATTTTGATTAAGTCTTTAGTTCACTTAATCCTAACAATCCTGACTCAGCCTTAATTGTCTTATTAAGGCCCTGACCTCTCACATTAGACAGGTATTGTTGTGGCTGCCTGTTGCCGGTTGGTTCCGGGCAGTCTTACGCCACAACTCAGTCTAACCTCGGGTCCTTATTGGGCTCCATGTTTAACCTCCCACATTGGATAGGTATTGTTGTGACTACTGGACAGCCGGGCGGTTCCGGGCAGGTTTACATCACAACTCAATCCAACCTCGGGTTAAACACATCGTATGTTCTACATTTACATATTTTGTCATTCCTCTTTATTTCTTATATGTAAATATTTGCGGCCCATTATTAAGTTAATGGTGTAAAGGTTACACCAATCACGGGCCCAACCCATACTTGAATTTGGGCCCTTCTATTTTATATTTTCATTCATTAATTAATTTTAACCCAACGTTATTTTCCCCCGTTTTACACGTCCGTTTATATATATTGGGCTTAGCCTTTTAAAGCCCAATTTAGCCATGCGAAAAGGGGAGGCTTAAAGCGTGATTACATACACAAAGAGGGGAAGGTGAGCGCATGAACTTGCATATGACGTTGGAAATACATAATAGAAACTGGTGTACTTGCATATATATACTTTGGTCATAAAGCATAGGTGACATGAACCAAACCATGTAAACTTAAGATAAGAATCTAAATTAGGTGTCACATAGTCTTAACTACAACATAGACCTATGTTCTCATTTAGGCATAAACATAAACAAGTCATGTTCATAAGGTTTCTACATGTTTACAAAGGGGATACTTTGTTACTAACACAAAAGCATAGATCAACTTAATTATGGTTTAAGTCTAATCACATAACGATAGTATAAATATACTTATGCATAAATATTCCTAATCATGGTGTTTGCTTTAAACTTGCAAAAAGGGGTTTTTGAGTCTAACCTAGCCATGTCTCACATATGTCATCATATAATTCTTTTAAACAAGATAGACTTAATCATGGATTTCAATTATGCCAAATATCATTCATAGCCTAGCCATATTCATAAGTTTGTAAAAGCATGACTTAATACATGGATTATGGTGTCAAAATTACAACATAGTTTCATATGAACTATAATAACCAAACTTGTTTCAATTACTTGCAAAATAATTTATGCACAAAAATATACATTATGATGGCATAATAACAAAGCCCCAAACTTGCATGAATTTCAATCAACTACATACATGTAGCTTCAACATAGATTACATAATTTGCGCAATATTCCAAACGTATACTTGCATAGAACTACCGCATGTAGTTCTTTATAATGAATAACATAATTTTGCACAAATATGAACTACTTTATTATCCCAATTCAAGCATACAAATCAATACAGTTGTTTATTCATACCAAAGTAATACTCTACTTACAATGGTTGCGGCGAATTATCTAATTAAGAGATATGATTCCTTTGTTGAATTGATTGGCTTTAGGTTGCTTGAATTGCTTTAGGCTTTAGAACTTTCTTCCTAATTCTCTCTCTAGTTGGCGGCTACTCTTAGTCGTTCCTCAGCAACATGGCGGCTATGTTCTTAATTTGAATGAATAGATTAGGGTTTAGTCTAGGGTTGTTTATATAGAGGTTAGGAATTGATTAGGACCATTGATGTTGCTAGGTTAGATCGTAGCCATTCATTAGATAGAGAGACCAATTAGAACCCGCCACCTAGCCCTAATGACAAAGCAGACCACAGAAATTCGACCAAACACAGACCTGGCCAGCCAGGTTGACTGGGCTCGACCAGGTCGACACCCCTGTCGACAGGGCTGTCGACAGCCCTGTCGACATGGGTAGCCCAGGTCGACAGCCCAGTCGACCTGGGTGGCCTAGGCGGGTGTTTATCCGCCCTGGCCCATTGGGCCCGATTTTTAATTATTTTATTCTGTTTGAATTTTAAATTTAATTCTCAATCTTCCGAAGGCCATATCTTCTTCATACGGACTCCGTTTTTCGAAAACTCGGACTCTATTTCGCGTATTTTTCCGAGACGAACGCAATGGCGTATCCCGTTTCCCTTAGTTCTTTGATTTCAGATTAATTATGCTTTAATTTGTTAATTTCACAGTTATAGAATTTGCGGGGTGTTACATTCTCCCCCACTTAAAAGGATTTCGTCCCCGAAATCTTCAAGTTAGGAGGAATGTATATCCTAACATCCAATCATCCATCTACTCATCCATCAAACACGAGCATCCATTGTCCTTAAAAGATTTCTAATGCTTCATGATCATATGCGAAGTGTGTGTGTACATGTACTTATCTAATGCAAAATCAGGCGGTCTACTGATTCAGTTGACCTCCTTAATGCGAATTATGTAAGTGCCATGAATCCATTATGTATGCAAATTTTCCTATTCACGATTCTACATGAGTGCACAATCATTCATACAAATGCAACATCCATATGACAACACATTACAGTTCAACCATATACGAGTGCAAACATATATGCATATGCAATATGAAGTGACTGAGCCGATCTAAAACCTAGATTGTGTGTGTATATGCAACCACGAGCAACCACTAGCAATCACTTGCAACCACTTGCAACCGTCATACATAACATGTTTCAATTACATGTTTTCATCCAAAAGGTTTCTACCTAAAAGATAAGGTCGAGGAAATATACCTAAAAAGATAGATAAAATCGCGACTTAAAGAAAAAGAAAGATCAAGGATGTACCCTCGAACAGAAAAGGGTAGGCAGTGCGTATTCTAGCTTCAGTTTCCCAAGTCGCGTCTCCTTCGGTGTCGCTCCACTGAACTTTAACGAGCTTGACTTCGCGGTTGCGTAGCTTCTTCACTTCCGTTCCTAAGATGCGGGTTGGAACTCTCCTTATGGTTGCTTCGCGTTCCACTTCGGCCTCTTCTAGGAGATTTGGCTCTACCACTTCAGCTGACTCATGTAGACATTTTCGAAGATGTGAAACGTGAAAAACGTTGTGGACTCCAGCCAACTTCTCGGGTAGCTCTAATCTATAGGCCATTTTCCCAATCTTCTCGATGATAGGGAATGGCCCTACGAATCTTGGCGCTAGCTTTCCTGTGGTTCCAAAATGAACAACGTTCCTTAGCGGTGATACCTTGAGAAAAACTCTGTCTCCAACTTCAAATTCAAGGTCGGTCCTTCTCTTGTCGGCGTAGGACTTTTGTCTGTCTTGGGCCGTCTTCATCCTTCTTCGTATTAAGTCTACTTTCTCTGAGGTCTCTCGGATCATATCTGGTCCAAGTATGAGCTTATCAGTAGACTCCCACCAACAAGTGGGCGATCGGCACGGTCTTCCATATAAAGCTTCGAAGGGCGCCATTCCGATGGTTGCTTGATAGCTGTTGTTGTAGGCAAATTCCACCAAAGGAAGGTGGTCTTCCCATGTCCCTCCGAAGTCAAGGACGCATAGCCTTAGAAGGTCTTCCAAAACTCTGTTCACTCTCTCTGTTTGGCCGTCGGTTTGGGGATGATAGGCTGTGCTCAAGCATAACTGCGTTCCTACTGCTTCTTGCAGATTTCGCCAAAACTCGCTGGTGAAGATGGGGTCTCGGTCACTAACAATGCTAGATGGTATTCCATGGAGTCGAACGATTTCCTTGAGGTAAAGTGATGCTAGGGATGAGGCAGTTCTCTTACTTTTGACAGGTAAAAAGTGGGTGCTTTTAGTAAGCCTATCCACTATTACCCAAATACTAGTGTTGCCTCTCCTAGACCTAGGCAGCCCATCGATGAAGTCCATTGAGATGCTATCCCACTTCCACTGCGGGACCTCCAGAGGATGTAGCAGTCCGCCAGGCTTTTTCTGTTCCGCCTTAACCTGTTGGCACACCATACATCTAGAAACGAATTCTGCCACGTCCTTTTTCATTCCGTTCCAGAAGAAAGTCCTTTTTATGTCTTTGTACATTTTATCTCCGCCTGGATGTATCGTCATCTTGGAGTGATGTGCTTCCTCGAGAACCTTCTTTATTAAATCGTTTGTCTGTGGGACGCATAGTCTTCCGTCTCGCCTTAGCAAACCCTTATCGTCGATGGAGTATCTGTTGAGGTGACTTGAAGTCTCACCCCTAATTAGCCTATCAATTATTTCTACAAGCTGAGGGTCATTGCGTTGTGCGGCCCCTACTGAATCCACTAAAGTTGGGCGCACTTCGAGAGATGCTAGCAGGCCCGGTACGAAATCGGAGGAAGGCCTAAAGTCGAAGCTGGCTATAAACTCTAGGCTTTGTCTTTCAACAAACAACGGGCTTAGGGTCAATTTCTTTCGGCTCAACTCGTCTGCAACTACGTTGCCTTTGCCCGGAGTGTAGGAGATCTCGAAATCGTACGAGGCAAGAAACTCCATCCATCTTTGTTGCCTCAAGTTAAGATCCTTCTGCGAGAAAAGATATTTCAACGATTTATGGTCAGTGTAAAGTTCGAACTTCTCACCTAGGAGATAGTGTCGCCAAGACTTGAGTGCAAAGATGATGGCGGCTAACTCAAGATCGTGGGTTGGGTAGTTCTTTTCGTGCACCTTCAATTGCCTCCCGCCATAAGCTACTACCCTTCCTTCTTGCATTAAGACGGCGCCTAGCCCTGTCCCACATGCATCCGTATAAACAGTGAACATCTTGCTCCCATCTGGCAGCGTCAAAACTGGGGCTGTTGTGAGAGCCCTTTTTAGTCGTTGGAAAGCAAACTCGCAATCCAAATCCCAATTAAACACTAGATTCTTCTTAGTCAATTTCGTGAGCGGAGCTGAGATTTTCGCAAAATCCCTTATAAACTTTCGATAGAAACCTGCTAGTCCTAGGAAGCTTCGGACCTCAGTTGCATTCCTTGGTGTCTTCCAATCTTGTACCGCCACTACCTTAGCAGGGTCCACCGCTAGCCCTTGTTTGGATACTATGTGCCCAAGGAACCTCACCTCTTCTCTCCAAAAGTGGCATTTGGAGAACTTGGCTTTTAGTTGATGGACTCGCAAAGTTTCCATGATTGCCCTTAAGTGCTGAGCATGTTCCTCTTCACTCTTTGAAAAGATAAGGATATCATCTACGAAGACCACTACGAATTTGTTGAGGAAATCTCTAAATACCCTACTCATCAGGTCCACGAAGTAAGCAGGTGCATTTGTCAAGCCGAAAGGCATGACAAGCCATTCAAAGAAGCCGTCTGGGGTTCTGAACGCCGTTTTATCGATACTATCTTCAGCCACCCTTAGCTGATGAAAACCGGTTGCTAAATCGAGCTGGGAGAAAACAGACGCTCCTACGAGCTGATCAAACAAATCGTCAATTCTAGGGAGAGGGTGCCTATTCTTTTTCGTTAGCTTGTTGAGCTCCCTATAGTCAACACATAGACGGAGTGAACCATCCGCCTTTGTAGCGAACACCACTGGAGCGCCCCATTCTGAAATGCTCCTCCTAATGAACCCCTTTTCTAGAAGCTCTTTAATCTGTTTACTGAGCTCTTTCCTTTCTCGTGGAGCCATATGTCTAACGGGCAACGCAACGGGCTTTGCATTATCTACAAGATATATACGGAAGTCTATTTCCCGCTTCGGAGGCAAGCCCTCCACCTCTTCGAAGACATCCGGATATTCCTGGACCACTTTAACTGATTGCAAATTTTCAACAGAGGCATCCAGCGATTCAAGATAACTAAGCATAACCGCATACGAGGGATTACAAGAAATTTCCAAAGTATTACCGAGCTGGGTTAGGAGCCTAACAACCCTTTTCTCACAATCAAGGATGGCCCCATTACTGGATAGCCAATCCATACCCAAAATCAAACCATAACCCGAAAAGCCCAAAACAAAGGCACTACATTGAAATTCAACACTTAGAATAGAAATTTTCAATCCCAAACAGATCATAGACAAATGAGCTGGGCCCCCAATTGGGTTTGATACAATTAAGGGGTCCTCTACCATACTAGTTTTTAGGTGCAGAGATTCTACTAAAGCAGACGAGATAAATGAGTGTGATGCGCCAGAATCAAATAAAGTGCGAACGGGGTGATCATAAAGATAAACTACGCTTTCTACAGAAGTATTTGTACCTCGCTGTTGCAAAGGTGGCGCTTCTAGTACATGAACCTGTGCCCCTGAGGTGGATCCAGCGCCCTGCCCCTGTCCTCGTTTCTTTGGGCAGTCCTTAGCCCTGTGGCCTGTCTGACCGCAAGAAAAGCACCCACCATTCTCCTTGGCCTTCTTTTTCCGGCAGTCCTTTACTAAGTGCCCACTTTGCCACAGAAATTACACTTCCTCTTCTCTTTGTTGCCTTTCCCGCCTTTCTTAAAGTCTGTCTTTTTAGGCTGCAAACCCTCTTTCTTCCCTTGAGAGCTTTCAGCCTTTGTCTCCTTCTTGCCCTTATCCTCTTCATTCAGCAATGCCATTTGCACCAATCTTTCATACGTGGCTCCCATGGGTATATGGGTCATGGCCAAACTATGTAATGGCTCATTTAACCCTTTGACGAAACGGAGAGCCTTCTTGTGCGGGGTGTTGACTAGGTCAAGTCCAAACCTAGCCAGCTCATCGAACTGATTCACATATTCTCTGACAGTCTTGTCTCCTTGCTTAAGAAATAAGAATTTTTCCAACTGCAAACTTCTTTCCGCATCTAAGAGAAATTTAGTCTCAAACCTTGCCCTAAAGTCCTCCCATGTCTCCACTGGTCTTTCAGCATTAGTGACTTCCCACCAGTAGGAAGCCTCGCCCTTCAATAGCCATACTGCCAATTGTACTTTTTGTCTATCTTCTACCTCAAAGATGATGAATAGGTCCTCCGTTTCTTTCAGCCAATTTCTAGCTGCCACGAAGGACTCAGTTCCATGGAAATCCCTTCCTCCCATAGCTTTAAAATCTTTACATATCTTAGCAAACGCGTTTCCCCGTGGAGGAGGTGGAGGAGGAGGTGCCGCTGCAGCTGGATGATTTCCTGCAGCTGGGGGAGGAGGAACGGTAGGACCTGGCTGAGTGGCCCTTGCTTCTAAGAATCGCCTAAACCAACCAGGTATTGGCACCCCTTCCGGCAAGTTAAGTTCTTGGGACATGCTGAAACAAAAAGGATAGATTCAAAACGAAGGATAAGAGATAGTACCTATGGCTTTGGGGAGTGGACTTTGCCTTTTTAAAATAAAATAATATTTTTATCCTTTAAAAATGCTTCTTTAAATTTCCTTTTTGAAAATAAATTTTCAAAACTTTTTATCTTATCTGGTAAACCTATGCTCTGATACCAAGTGAAACACCCCACCTCCGTTAGGGTCACTCTCAAAGGGAATGCCCTAATTTTGGTGGAGGTTTATAAGTATAAGTCACAGATATACAAGACAGATATAAGAACACATATTTGTAAACAGCGGAAAAACAAGACTTTTATTTCATAAGAAAAATACGTGTTACAACAACATCACCATAATTGTCTTACATCCTTTCCAAAAACATAACATAATACTTTCATAATCTGTCTTGAGTACATTATTTAAAGAAGCATAAATAAAACATAGATAAACTGCAAAAGCCCCATAGTGGATTGTCCAAAGCCATAGTTCAAAACAGGAAAGTCCAAGCAATACATTTCTCCTCTTCAAGCTGGAAATTAAAGTTGGTCAAGCTGCTGTGTTCCCTCCCTGCGGACATGGGGGGGGGGGGGGAAACGGAAGAAAAGAAGACGAAAGAAAAGTAGAGTCAGACATAAAGCCTGAGTAAGTCTAGTACTATTTTGTCTATGAATAAAGAACTGGGTATGATAAGTATAAACAGGAAGTGGGCAAGCACAATAAACTTGGTTAAGTTATCTAGGGTCGAATATACTATCGTACCCCATGTTAATCTCTGAACCCATATAAACTAGTTTCCAATTTGCACCCCATAATCAGGGTGATGTGATCCATTCTATGATGATCGGCTCCTACTCGCAAAGTTACATGTGTCTTACGGCCCCCGATGTTGTAGTTACCTATGCTCGTCCCACCATGGGGTGTATCAAGTCCCATAGTGGCAACCCGACACAACCTTAGATTGCACAGGTATGCTACTGGTGTCCAGTGCCTTATTTTTCTGCACCGGAGTGTGTGCACGCCCGCACTCCGTTAGAACCTACACTGCTACACCACCGCCGTCGATTTGACCTCTTACAATCAGCCCAGTAATCGTGCCCCACCCTGCCTAGTTTCAGGGTATCCTGATACACCTTTTAGGGTTACTGCTGAAAAGGGTCCCCCGTTACTAGGTTTTCTATCTCTAGCCAACATGCTAAGTTGGTTAAGTGTTTTCTAACCTAACCCCCACCAGTCCGTTTAGTTTAACATGTTCCATTTTGATTAAGTCTTTAGTTCACTTAATCCTAACAATCCTGACTCAGCCTTAATTGTCTTATTAAGGCCCTGACCTCTCACATTAGACAGGTATTGTTGTGGCTGCCTGTTGCCGGTTGGTTCCGGGCAGTCTTACGCCACAACTCAGTCTAACCTCGGGTCCTTATTGGGCTCCATGTTTAACCTCCCACATTGGATAGGTATTGTTGTGACTACTGGACAGCCGGGCGGTTCCGGGCAGGTTTACATCACAACTCAATCCAACCTCGGGTTAAACACATCGTATGTTCTACATTTACATATTTTGTCATTCCTCTTTATTTCTTATATGTAAATATTTGCGGCCCATTATTAAGTTAATGGTGTAAAGGTTACACCAATCACGGGCCCAACCCATACTTGAATTTGGGCCCTTCTATTTTATATTTTCATTCATTAATTAATTTTAACCCAACGTTATTTTCCCCCGTTTTACACGTCCGTTTATATATATTGGGCTTAGCCTTTTAAAGCCCAATTTAGCCATGCGAAAAGGGGAGGCTTAAAGCGTGATTACATACACAAAGAGGGGAAGGTGAGCGCATGAACTTGCATATGACGTTGGAAATACATAATAGAAACTGGTGTACTTGCATATATATACTTTGGTCATAAAGCATAGGTGACATGAACCAAACCATGTAAACTTAAGATAAGAATCTAAATTAGGTGTCACATAGTCTTAACTACAACATAGACCTATGTTCTCATTTAGGCATAAACATAAACAAGTCATGTTCATAAGGTTTCTACATGTTTACAAAGGGGATACTTTGTTACTAACACAAAAGCATAGATCAACTTAATTATGGTTTAAGTCTAATCACATAACGATAGTATAAATATACTTATGCATAAATATTCCTAATCATGGTGTTTGCTTTAAACTTGCAAAAAGGGGTTTTTGAGTCTAACCTAGCCATGTCTCACATATGTCATCATATAATTCTTTTAAACAAGATAGACTTAATCATGGATTTCAATTATGCCAAATATCATTCATAGCCTAGCCATATTCATAAGTTTGCAAAAGCATGACTTAATACATGGATTATGGTGTCAAAATTCCAACATAGTTTCATATGAACTATAATAACCAAACTTGTTTCAATTACTTGCAAAATAATTTATGCACAAAAATATACATTATGATGGCATAATAACAAAGCCCCAAACTTGCATGAATTTCAATCAACTACATACATGTAGCTTCAACATAGATTACATAATTTGCGCAATATTCCAAACGTATACTTGCATAGAACTACCGCATGTAGTTCTTTATAATGAATAACATAATTTTGCACAAATATGAACTACTTTATTATCCCAATTCAAGCATACAAATCAATACAGTTGTTTATTCATACCAAAGTAATACTCTACTTACAATGGTTGCGGCGAATTCTCTAATTAAGAGATATGATTCCTTTGTTGAATTGATTGGCTTTAGGTTGCTTGAATTGCTTTAGGCTTTAGAACTTTCTTCCTAATTCTCTCTCTAGTTGGCGGCTACTCTTAGTCGTTCCTCAGCAACATGGCGGCTATGTTCTTAATTTGAATGAATAGATTAGGGTTTAGTCTAGGGTTGTTTATATAGAGGTTAGGAATTGATTAGGACCATTGATGTTGCTAGGTTAGATCGTAGCCATTCATTAGATAGAGAGACCAATTAGAACCCGCCACCTAGCCCTAATGACAAAGCAGACCACAGAAATTCGACCAAACACAGACCTGGCCAGCCAGGTTGACTGGGCTCGACCAGGTCGACACCCCTGTCGACAGGGCTGTCGACAGCCCTGTCGACATGGGTAGCCCAGGTCGACAGCCCAGTCGACCTGGGTGGCCTAGGCGGGTGTTTATCCGCCCTGGCCCATTGGGCCCGATTTTTAATTATTTTATTCTGTTTGAATTTTAAATTTAATTCTCAATCTTCCGAAGGCCATATCTTCTTCATACGGACTCCGTTTTTCGAAAACTCGGACTCTATTTCGTGTATTTTTCCGAGACGAACGCAATGGCGTATCCCGTTTCCCTTAGTTCTTTGATTTCAGATTAATTATGCTTTAATTTGTTAATTTCACAGTTATAGAATTTGCGGGGTGTTACAGACTCAAATCTGAGGTAACTCGCTTTCCAACAACCACATAAGTAAAAAGTTTGGGCTCCATACCATGACACCCTCCTAGCTAGAAAGAAACGCATGCACTCCCTGCGGTTCCTCATCCCGTTTCTGGTTGATACAGGGGTGTGAAGCTCACAATTAACACTACTAAAGCTATGCTAATTAAAGCTGTGCTTTGATCATCTACCACAAGACTCTGCTTTTCAACAAAAGTCTTGATCATTTGCATCTCAGCGTGCCACACTGTCAATCCATATCGTATCACTGATTTCCACCAATATATAACCTCTAAGCTTGTACATCTCAAAGAAGGGAGTTAAGCAAGAGAATAAATTCTCTACCACCAAAAAGATATATATTTAGCAGAGAACAACGAATACAGTATAAAGGAATATAATGTAAAACAAACCATCCATTTGCAAGTCCGTTCTGGTTCTGAACGAAACCGGAGGCACCTTATTCCTCGTCCCATATGTCCAATACAGGAGAGAGGCCCATGCATATCCGGTCGATCTCCAAATATGTCTGGATGATCACCACTTATTACCTCGGCTTGGGTGTACATCCTAATCAAGACATCAGTAACCATCCAAACGATGTGAAGATCTCCGGTCTTCAACCATCGTCTCCATCATTGACTTTTAATCATCGTATTAATTATTCAAAATGGGTTAAATCTGGTCTTTGCGAATAACTCACGTATTTTATAATCAAGTGCTATAAAAACACATCATACGCCTCATTCCAATTCATAATATTATTTTATTCAAATATTCTTTTCACAATTTAAACCAAATTAAGGTTTATCAAACTAGTCAGGATTATCAAGCCCTATCGAAGTGATCATTTATTTTATTTATTTTCCATCCCAACCTATTCATCCCATGGAGCAAAACTGGTAGTACTCCATATCTAACACCTACAATGTTATCGGTAAATTTAATTACCATTTCTTATTTCAAATCTAATTAAATATTTAACTATCGCGTGGAGTAAAACTGGTGGAACTCTGTTCTCAATCATTTCTCGAATTCGATAAATTTAATTATCCCATTCTCATTTCAATCTAATTAAAGATTCATTAGAACTCCCACTTGGTTTTAATATCATAAATCATTACTTTATGATCATTCAATTTTAAGATATTAATCTTCTCTTTAATTGGGTTAAAGAACCAATGTATTTTAAAACACAGTTCACAATACACCCAAATTAACTTCCATTTAAAATGGAATCTTCACGGAAAACAAATCAATATATATATATATATAATCGATATAAATTTCCATATCAGACCAATAATATAAATGGAATAATGGCAAAGCCTTTTAAATTCCATGTATAGTAAAGGTCTTCCTTTTCAGAAGCTCACCTCGATTATTACCAAATCTAATTCCATTCAATTCCTATTTAATATATTAAAGTGGAAAAACTTTACTTTGGAAAATTTCCATTATATCTTAATAAAAAGATTTATAAATTACAAATCATCTCTTCGTTGTTAATTGGATTAAAGAACAAATGTTATTTAAAACACCATTCACAATTAACCTAAAAATCCAATTTCAATTCAATTGTAATTAAATATTAATTAACTGGTAAACTTCTCCAAACCTTATTTAAAAGATTTATTCTTTTCTCATCGGGGTTTAAGAACAGTGTTATTTAAGACACCATTCATGACAAAACCAAAAATCCAATTTCATATTAAATACAAGGCTCCAAATAGAAATTATATCATCTTATATTCAATATCAGATTCTGAAACCAACAATTATCGTATTGGGAATAACGATATATATATCTTCCAAATTCCTCCACAATATCCGTATAATCACGAAATCCAATACCGAAATATTCCGAAGATTGTTTCCATTAAAAATCATTCCAATTTATACATTGGAAAAATTCTGGTTATTTTAAAGTCCATTTTCAATCCAATTTTTGATTTCTAAAAATAATTGGATTATTATTCTAGTTATAAACTAGTTTATTTCGATAAAAATATATTTTTGTTTTTTCAAAATTGGAATTTTTCATAGAAAATCCTTCCAAATCATTTATTGAGATTTTACACAATTTTTCCATATTTTTAATAATTTTATTAAGGCTCGTACAATTGATTTCCATAAACGGTCATCGAACTGCATTTACAGCAACCATTTCAGAAATTGATTTGGACATAATTCCAAGTCTAACTGTTAGATTTCAAATCTCCTATAATCATTGGAAAGCTCTTTTCGATACGAACCTAATGGTTCCGGTTTTCAGAGAATCCGACGGTCTGATCTCCCGTAACATCCATTTGAAGTTAATGGTCGAAATTCACGAACGGTCGCTGCGCGTCGTGTTCTATCCAGGCCATTATATATATATAATAAATATCTTTGATTTCCATTTAAAATGTATTTTATAAATTCATTTAATTCAATTTAAAAATGATTTCCACTTCATTTCCAATTTTAAATCAAAATTGAATATTCTATATCATTATGACATTAAAATGATAATATTTTCAAAATATCTGATTTTGAAATCCATTTCCTTTTCGTAATCATTATAAAATGACTAAAATCAATCGATAAACCCATTCAGGTCAAAATGGCGTTTAACTACATAACTCGGCTTCACATTTCAATATTTTCTTGTCCATCCAAAATCGGACATCAAAATCACATTTTGATTCTTCACTGAATAATATTTTAAAATATTCGATATTTTAAAGTATTCTTTATTTCTGAATCGAAATGCTACTCAATCAATTACCATATAATTTCAGTTACATGGATTTCCCACATCATATGTATTCAACAATAATGATAATTAATCATTAACTATTAAAACATCATCCAGAGTGCAATTTACAACTGTATAAGCGTTAAAATAAATAAATAACGCTCATCACAGTCCGTCAGCCCATCGATTGACATACAACTAAATATTGGGATTACTGTATGTGAAATATCATCCCAATACCCGTATGGGGTTTTTAAACAACATATACTGATTATTATTTGTGCACTTGGGCGATGTGTAAAAATTGTCGTCCCAATCAATATCAGTTAAATCGGTGTACATAAACAAGTCGTTCGACTTGTAAATGGATATTTATTCCCATTTACTGTTTAAATTATAAATGGATATTTACAATTTAATTTCAATTACCACAGTAATATTTACATTATTTTTAATATGTTAAACATTCCAACATCACAAACAAAACACAATACAGTCAATTAAATCATCCATGGTCTTGGACGAGGGAGGTGAGCTAACAGACACCGTATACAATTTATAATGATTAAAACTGATAAAAATCTACACTGGCAATTTTATATATTTTTGTACAATAATACAATAACATGATAAAATAATTTTGAGTGAGATGGAGTTCTCACTTTGATTTCCACTCCGTCGGTCTTTAATGAAGGATTTTAATTTAATAAAATTAAACTGGACGTTTAAATTTATCAAAAGTTCCAAGTAGCTCCATTTCCATCCTAGTTAGTTCCATGTTGTAGTGTTCGTTGAGAGAATTCCAACGCAATTTGAATCATCGAAATCCGACCTCGTATGAAGTAGTTATGGATTTTAATACATTTGATTTCATAAATAAAATTAATTAATAATTAATTAACATAATTAAATTCTAATCCTCCTTCTTCGTATTCTTTCACAGCCGATGAACCCAAAAACTCGGCCAAAAATCCTTCAACGTCGCACCTCTCTGCACCCTCTGACGTTGATCGGAGAACGCCTCCCGAAGCGGTGCAGCGTCTCCTCCCCACGCCTAGAACGTGGGCCCAATCGAAGTCCTCCACGCACCAGAAAACCCTCACTAACGTCGAAGCTATCAAGCTCGATTTCCGCTTCCAGGCAACCAAAAACGATCATAGTCGTTGATTGGCTTCATCTCGACCCTCTCTTGAAGTTGGCAGTTGAAATTTTCTTAAAACAATGAACAAATTAAGAGATTTAGAGGGTCGATAATCAGGTGTTTTTGGCCATCGAATTTCCAGCTGACGGAGGCATTGGAATGAAGGCTAATAGACTTAGGGTTTTGATTTTTTTATATTTATACCCTTTTAAATATAATATTAAATTCATTTATTTCAATAGTGTGAAGTTTAACGTCTAACCTCCAAATAAAACCCAACGATTGACGTCCCCATCCAAATACCACTATTTCGGACACAATGGGATATGTTTCATAAGCCGATTCGACTGTTTCGATCAGTTTTTATCAAAATTAACATATAAATCAATATGTACTGAATTTAAATGTGCATTTTAATTTACCAGGGCCACATGCTAACTCCAAAAATTACAGAAAAGTAAATCTAGCTATGTTTTGGCGATACGGTCCTAACAAAACTAATTTCATTGAATTTGGAGGTGGTTTGAAAAATGGCTCCTTCTCTTGTTGACTAAATTCAAAATTAAATTACCAAACACATTTAAATTCACCACGCTCACATATTAATTCCAAAAATTATGGAATTTGAAACATAACAATAATTTGACATTCCGGATCCAACAAAAGTGGTTTTGTCGAAAACGGAGGTCGTTTGCAAAATGGATATTTTTAAGGGCTATATATTACTAAATATATATATTTATATATAAATTCCATAGCGACTATTTTAAATTTTAAACTGGAAATAGCTTTCAATTTATATTATGAAATCTGAATTTTTACATTCATTAGAAAGATATAATAAAACATATTCAGATGTTTCTGGTTTTACTGAAATCTGATTTATTTTGATTTTTTTACATTCAATTGAAATTTAAAATCGAAATTTCAAACTACCATGCCATTTCAGGCTCGTTTTATAATTAAAATAAATTTATACGTTCTAACTCCATTTAGAATACATTTTTAGTCGTTATTATTTAAAATAAATCATTTAAATATTCAAAACCCGTTAAAATAGCTAAGATAAATTTTTTAAATTGGTTCAGAAATTCCGAGTTGTTACAATCTCCCCCACTTAAAATCTTTTCGTCCTCGAAAAGGAACGGAGCTGAAAGTTGTTTAGCTAACCAATTCAACTTTCATTCTTCAGCTTTTCAGTTTCTAAGAAATTTCTAATTTCTCAAAAATTTGGCTTACATCCTAAATTTTCGAAAAAATTCCACATAACCTCCTTTGTACAGCCCTATCGGTAAAACCACAACTTGCCTCAAGGTCCCTCATCAAAAAAAAAAAAGCCAGGCGGCTCATAAAATAATCAAAATCCCAATAAATACGTACATATTTATCGGGCATACAATTTTATTCCTCTTCTTAGCTTCCATGCTATGACTTGTTCAATATATAGACATATATGCAATTCTAATCAATTTTCAATTCAGTTCAATATTTGATTCGATTTGGTTTTATTTGTCATTCAATTTTTTTTAAACCAAACTAATAATCAAACAAGACAATCAACAATCAATTTGTGAATTAAATTTCCAAAACATTTAACTTTTGTATATATATATATATATATATATATATATATTCAAAAATCATATTCAATGCCAAATCACAACAATGAACTCTAATTATGTTTGGTTCTCACACCAGTCAACTGGAAATATATAGTTATCCCACTTTCAAAACTCGAACATAAATACTGATGATGGTGCACCATTACCAGAAATATCCCCGGGTGACTAGAGTGTGATTCTATATCTACCCAGTATATTTGAGACTTTGGATACACGTGGATCAGACGTATATTAAAAATCTCCTTATACCCGATAGTCCAAAATCAACTTAAAACAAAATACTCAAATATGTATAATATATATAATTTTCAAAATTAAATTAATTTTCGTAAATATTACTCTTCAAACTCATTCTAAGGTATTACTAACCCTATCTCTAACGATTCATTCTTATAGGATATTACTAATCCTATCTCTGATGAATTCTTTCATTTGGTTCTAATGTGCCCTGTTCTCGAGCTCTGTAAACAAAAGCTCTGATACCACGATGAAATGACCCAAAATCCCTCTTACGGGAAAGCTCAGATTGCTTTGAGAACACGACGCATCAGAACACAAATGACACGACCTGAACTTTCCCATAAAGGGTAGCCCATATTGAGTTGAGAACAGGACTAATCAGAACATAAACAGAAGAACATTTCATTGCTATTACGACAATTTACATTAGAGTACAAGAATATACAAAGTATGAACAAAAAAAATACAGTTGATAAATATCAGAGATTTACAAATTTACAATGCAGCGGAAAATAATATAAAAACACAACTGAAAGAGATACACAGATACTGAGCTTTCCGAATATCATTCCAGCTGTAAACCAGGATCTTGTGAATATAAATCTGCAAAACCAAAACTACTTGCTGCTCGTGTGGAAAATAGGGGGACCCAGAGTTTAGGTTAAAACAATAAACTCCAGGTCAGTCATGTGACTTGTGTGAGAACTAAAACAGTTATTTAAAAGTTTACTTTAAAATGGAGAAAATCAAGGGACTACGCCGTATAACACGGAATGGGTTTCCTCCCAAGAATACCAATGCATAAAACAAACATCACAATGCTTTTTGAAAAAAATGAAGTTATTATAAGGCCCAGGTCCCATCACACAATGCAACGCAAGCCAGAGGGTAGGTTTTCCCTTATAATAGCCAAACATGCTTGGTACATTTAAAACAAATCATTTGATACTATTATAAGTGCGTAGTGTATAAAACAACTTCAAATATATATGTATCAATCATAGGCGACATGGGTACCATCTATCATGTCGCCAATACTAGGCTCTACAATCAAAACTGAAATGTCACGTATTGGAAATTGGATTTTCGTGAGTCTAGGCAAGGGATGTACCCCTTTCCGCTTCGAGACACTCTAGCAAATGTCGCAGGATTGCACACTCTAGGCAACCCCTAGATCTTCAGGGCCGGTCCACTCAAAGTGCAAAAGTGGATTAGTTATACCTGAACACACGTTTCTCGGTCCTATCGGACCCATCCATCGGCTCTGTAGAGACCGATATATCCGAGGTGCCTCACATTCCAACAATCACATAGGTAAAAATAATACAAACGTCAGGGCTTGTAAAATGCTGACACCACCCATAGCTAGTCAAAAACGTCGTGCAGTCCCTGCAGTCATGATCCCGTTTTTGACTCATACCGAGGTGTGAGGCTCGCGAATTAACGCTATACACAAAGCGGTGCTATATTAAAGCCGTGCTTTGATCATCAACCATAAGACTCTGCTTTTCCGACAAAAGCCTTGATCACTGCATCTCAGCATGCCACACAGGCAATTCATGCCATGCGACTGATATCTATCGATATATAACCTCTGAGCTCGTACGTCTCAGAGAAAAACGTTAAGCAAGAAAATAAATTCTCCACCGCCAAACAGATATATATTTAATAGAAATCAATCAGCACAAAATAAAATCCAATGTCAGACACACAATCCATTTACAAGTTCGTTCTAGGTCTGAACGAAACCGAAGGCACCTTATTCCTCGTCATATATATCCAATACAGGAGAGAGGCCCTCGCATATCCTTCGATCTCCAAGTACGTCTGGACGATCACCACTTATTACCTTATCTTGGATGTACAGCCCAATCAAGACATCCGTAATTATCCAAACGATGTGAAGACCTCCGGTCTTCAACCACCGTCTTTATCGTCGACTTATCGTTGAATCAGTTATACAGAATGGGTATAAACCCGGCCTTTCCGAATAACTCGCGTACATATTATAATCAAGTGATATAAACACAACGTACGCCTCATTCCAATCTAGAATATTCTTTTCTTCAAATATTCTTTTTCTTTGGGAAATGCTCGCATTAATTTTATCAAAGATAAATTCTTTTAAATTTATTCTTTAATCTTCCATTGGATATCAATTCTAAACCAAATTAAGGTTTATCAGCTAGTCGGGATTAACACACCTTACCGAAGTAATCATTTATTTAATTTCCCAAACCCAACCTATTCATCCCATGGAGCAAAACTGGTCATACCATATATCTAACACCATGGTGCTATCGGTAAATTTAATTATCATTTTACGTTCAAATCTAATTAAAGACTTAGCTATCGCTTGGAGCAAAACTAGTGATACTCCATTCTCGATCTTTTCCCGAATTTGATAAATTAAATTATCACATTCTTTTTTCAATCTAATTAAAGATTCATTAAAACTCCCTTTAGTTTTAGTCTTCCCAAAAATCAATATTAATGATTATTTAACTTTTGAAACACAAACATGCCGCATCGACAATCTACACCATACTATTGATTTCTGCCGATATATAACCTTTGAGCTCGTACGTCTCAGAGAAGGGTGTTAAGCAAGAGAATAAATTCTCCGCCACCAAACAGATATATATTTAGCAGAGATCGACCATACGGTTTGAAATACAATGACAGACATGTAATTCTGCCTTCAACTGGGTTAAAGAACTAATGTCATTTAAAACACAGTTCATGATAAACCAAAATCACATTCCATTAATTATGGAATCTTCACAGAAAAACAAATCAATAAATAATCGATATCAATGTCCGTATCCAACTTATAATATAAATGGAATAATGGCAAAGCCTTTTAAATTCCATATGTATTAACAGTCTTCCTCCACAGAAGTTCACTTCGATTATTATCAATCGAATTCCATTCAATTCCAATTTAATATATTAAATTGGAAACATTACTTTGGAAATTTCCCGTTAAATCTTAATAAAAAGATTTATAAATTCCAAATCACATTTTAGTGTAAATCGGGTTAAAGAACGAATGTCGTTAAAAACACAGTTCACAATAAACCCAATTCACATTCCACTTTTAGTTCTAATTAAATGTTAATTAATTGTTAATTCTTCTTTAAGTCTTAATTAAAAGATTTATTCTTTTCACTCTGGGTTTAAGAACAGTGTCATTTAAAACATAGTTCAAGACAAACCCAAAATCCAATTCAATATTAAACACAAGGCTATGAATAGAAATTATATAGTCTTATATTCAATATCAAATTTTGAAATCAATAAATATCGTATTGGAATAACGATATATATATCTTCCAAATTCCTCCACAATATCTGTATAATCACGAAATCTAATATCGAACAATTCCGAAGATAATTTCGATTCAAAACCATTCTAATTCATATATTGGAAATTCTGGTTATTTTGAAAACCATTTCAAATCCAATTTATTTACTTAAAAATATTAGATTATAATTCTAGTTTATAACTAGTTCATTTCAATAAAAATATATTTTTATCCTTTCAAATATGGAAATTTTCATCCCAATTCTGTCTAAATCATTTATTATGATTTTACATAAATTATTAATATTTTTAATAACTTTATCAAGGCCCGGAGAGTCGATTTCCATAAACGGCCATCGAATTGCACTTACATCGAACTTTCCCAAATTTGATTTAGAAATGATTCCAAATCTGACCGTTAGATTTCAAATCTCTTATATTCATTGGAAAGCTCTTTTCGTTACGAACCCAAGGGTTCCAGTTTTAGGAGAGTCCAAAGGTTGGATCTCCCGTAATGTCCCGAAGTCAATGGTTGAAATTCGCGAACTGCCGCGGCGCGACACGTTCTACTCAGGCCATTAAATATATAATATATACATTATATATATTTCACGATTTCCATTTAAAACGTATTTTATAAATCATTTTAAGTTCGTTTTCAAAACAATTTCAACTTCATATTCAATTTTAAATCAAAATTGAATATTCTATATCATCGATATATAAATGATGATATTTTCAAAACATTAGATTTTGAAATCACTTTCTTTTCGATATTCATTATAAAAATGAATAAAATTGATATAAATATCGTGCACGTCAAAATGGCGTTAATCTAATCAACACGACTTCATATTTTTAAATATTTTCGGGTCCATCCCAAATCGGACATCAAAATCAGATTTTGATCTTTTACTGAATATTATTTTAAAATATTCATTATTTTTAAATTATCGTTATTTCAAAATATTCCTTCTTTCTGAATTGGAATCAGACATAGTCGATTACCATATAATGTGATCTATATGGATTTCATATAGTACATGTATACAATAACAATGATACACAATCAACCGTCATCCATAGTGCATTCTACACTGCATAAGCATTAAATATAAATATTTAACACTTACAATAGCCTGTCAACCAATCGATCGACATACCACTAAACAATTGAGATTAGTGTACGTCAAATATCATCCCAACACCCGTGTGGGGTTTCAACCAAAAAATACTGAATATTATTTGTGCAGTTAGGCGACGTGTAAAATTTTATCGTCCCAATCCATATCAGTCAAACGGGTGTACATAAAAAATCATCTGATTTGTAAATGAATATTTATTTTATTTATATACACCTTAAAAATTATATTTTTAACTATAAAATATTTATTTGGTACATTTACACAATAAAAATTATATTTTTATTGTTCTAAAATATTTTTGAAAGTTTTGGCGGCATAACGGCGCGACACTAGAACCGGGATAAGGTCTAGCCTTTTCCCTCGCCCAATAATGGCTCGTGCCATACACAAACCAAATCATATCAACTCATTTCACATCCCAAACCAATCCAAACAAATAAATCAAACAAACCAAACAAGTCATCCATGTTTTGTGGACGATGGGGAGCAGTTCATATATGCAGTTATAAAATAAATAACTGTACTAAGAAAATTATAGTGAGACGTTCTCACCTTTGGGATCCACTCCTCCAATTCTATATTAGACGATGGTTTGGATTTACCCGACATTCCAACTCCATCTTTCCACGCTGTTCATAAAAAAAAATCACATTTTTATTTCACCGCTACATGGACAAAAATCACATTTTTATCACTTAGCTATATTTATAAAAATCAAATTTTTGTAGCGCTAAAAATCGAATTTTTATATAACTAAAAATCAAATCTTTTCGCTACAACATATATAAAAATCGAATCTTTATATTATGAAAAATCATAATTTTCTCGCCACTTCATATAAATAAAAATCATATTTTTATTTCAAATCTCTATACGTAAAAAATCGTATTTTTATATTTCTAACTTCATAATAAAGATCGTATTTTTATATTTTAAAAATCTAGTCTTTCTTTAAATAGAAATCAATTTTTTTTTAATAAAAATCAATCCTTTCTCTTTATAAAAATATAAACTTTTCTCTATATAAAAATATAATCTTTTCTCTACATAAAAATATAATCTTTTCTCTATATAAAAATATAAACTTTTCTCTGTATAAAAATATAATCTTTATTTAAATGAAAATCTAAACTTCATTTGAATAATAATTATAAACTCGTATGAATAAAAATTATCAGACTTTATATAATAAAAATAATCAGTAAACTCACTTTTCTAATTGGAGGAGGGGTGCTGCGCGTTCTGCACGAGACTGGAGGAGGTGCTGAGGGGAGCTGTGCGTCGAGGAGGTGGTTGTGGTGCGGTCGGAGGTGGCTGTGGTGCGGCGGAGGTCTGAACGAGGGCAGTGGCTGTCGATTTGGGGATAGGGGGGTTTGCGTTCGATTTAGGGGGAAGGAGGGAGAAGGAGGCGGAGGACCGGGGGGAGGGGGAAAGCGGCGGCGGCGCACCAGCGGTGGGGAGGGCGGCGCATCGGAGCTTGGGGGAGAGCGATCAGGATTTTGAGATTAGGGGGTAGGGGCAGTTTCTCGTGTTGACCGCGAGAAAGAAATATGAGGGGTTTGACCCCTCGGTCAAAACCCTTATATATATATATATATATATTTCCTCCTTCAAAAAGTAACCTTTTCTAAATGAACTCCTAACGAGACCCAACGACTAATGTCCTTAGCCAATTACCCCAGTTCCGAACAAAATGGGATATGTTTCGTAACCTGATTCCATCGTTTCAATCAGTTTTCATTTAAATTAACATTTAAATCATTATATTGAATTTTAAACATTCATTTCAATTTACTGGGGTCACATACGGACACCAAAAATTCCAGAAAAACTATTTCAAGCTTCGTATTCATGATACGTTCCTAACAAAACTAACTTCGTCAAATTTGAAGACCATTTAAAAAATGGCCATTCTCTGGTCGATCCAAATTCAATTTAAATTGATAAAACACGTTTTCTTTTGCCACGCTCACTTATTGATTTCCAAAATTATGAAAATTGGAATCTAGCAATAACTTGACATCCCGGATCCAACAAAAGTGGTTCCATCGAAAACAGAGGTCATTTGCAAAATCTCCATTTTCAAGGGCTATATTTCCATAGCGACTATTCTGAATTTTCAACTGGGCGTAACTTTTTATTCCCGCTATGAAATTTCAATTTTTCTGATTCGTTGGAAAGATATTTTCAAATAGATTCTAATATTTTTGGCTTCGCTAAAATTTGGTTTATTTTGAATCCTATACATTCGTTTGAAATTTGAAATCGAATTTTCAAACAACCGCGCCATTTTCAATTCCCTTTTATAATTAAAATAAATATTTATATTCTAACTTCGATTTAAATAAATTATACATTCTAATTCTATTCAAAATAAATTTATAGTCGTTATTATTTAAAATAATTCATTTTAAATATCCAAAATTCATTAAAATTGCCAAAATAAATTTTTAAATTGGTTCTGATTTTCCGGGTTGTTACAATGTCCTCCACTTAAAATCTTTTCGTCCTCGAAAAGGAACGGAGCTGAAAGTTGTTTTACTAATCAACTCAACTTTCAGTTTGGCTTTCATTCTTCAACTTTTCAGTTTCTTAGAATTTTCCAATTCTTCAAAAATTTGGTTAACACCCTAAATTTTCGAAAAATTTCCCATAACCTCCTTTGTACCGGGAGCACCGGAAAAATCCCCAAACTGCCACACAGGCCCTCTCATCTCAAAAAGGAAAAAAAGAAAAAGCCAAGTGGCTAGCCAATCGGCTCATAAAATCATCAAAACCCAATAAATTAGTAAACATGTACATATTTGTTGGACATACAATTTTATTCCTCTTCTCTAGCTTCCTTGCTGTGACCTGTTCAATGTATGTACATGTATATGCATGCAATCTCAAACAATTTTCAATTCAGTTCAAAATTTGATACAATTTGGCCCAAATTTACCATACGTCTATATGTTGGTTTAAATGAATAATCACACAACACAATCATCAATCAATTAGTTGATTATCATTTGAAACACATATCTTTAATATATATATTCAAAAATCATATTTTTGATGCCAAATCACAACAATAAGCCCTATCTAGTTTTGGTTCTCACACCAGTCAAATGGAAATATATAGAAATCCCACTTTCGAAACCCGAACATAAATGTTGATGACGCTCGAGCGATCATCAGAATCATCTCTGAGCAACTAGAGTATGATTCTATATCTATCCAGTATATTAAAACTTCGAATATACATTTGTAAGGCGTACATGCAAAATCTTTATATATTGGATTGTCCAAATCAATTTAAAATAAATATTCAAATACGTATAAAATGGTTTAAATTTTCAAGACAAAATTTGTTTTCACTTTTATTTTGAAAACACTTCTCTTCACACTCATTCTAGGATACTACTGATCCCATCTCTAACGAGTCATTCTCATTGGATATTACTAATCCAATCACTGATGAATCTTTTTGTTTGGTTCTAATATGCCTTATTCTCGAGCTCTGTAAACTAAAGCTCTGATACTAAACTGACACGACCCGAACCCCGTAAAGGAAAGCCCGGATTGAGTTGTGAACAAGACTAATCACAACATAAACAAAAGAACATTTCATTGCTATTAAAACAATTTACATCAGAGTACAAGAATATACAGAGTATGAACAAATAAAATACATTTGATAAATATCAGAGATTTACAAGTTTACAATGCAGTGGAAAATAATAGAAAACACAATTGAAAGAGATACACAGATACAGAGCTTTCCGAATATAATTCCAGTTGTAAACCATGATCCTGTGAATATAAATCTGCAAAACCAAAAATACTAGCTGCCCGTGTGGAAAATAGGGGCACCCAGCGTTTAGGTTAAAACAATAAACTCCAGGTCAGTCATGTGACAAGTGTGAGAACTAAAAAAGTTATTTAAAACTTTACTTTAAAATGGACAAATCAAGGGACCACGCCGTATAACACGGAACGGGTTTCCTCCTAGGAATACCAGTCTATAAAACAAACAGCGCAATGCTTTTTGGAAAAACGAAGCTATTATAAGACCCAGGTACCATCACACAATGCAACGCAAGCCGGAGGATAGGGTTTTCCCTTATAATAGACAAACATGCTTGGTACATTTAAAACAAATCATTTAATACTATTATAAGTGCATAGTGTATAAAAAAATTCAAATATAATTGTATCAATCATAGGCGGCATGGGTACCATCTATCATGTCACCAATACTAGGCTCTACAATCAAAACTGAAATGTCACATATTGGAAATTGGATTTCCGTCATGAGTCTAGGCAAGGGATGTACTCCTTTCCTCTTCGAGACACTCTAGCAAATGTCTCAGGACTGCACACTTTGGGCAACCCCTAGATCTTTAGGGTTGGTCCACTCAAAGTGCAAAAGTGGATTAGTTATACCTGAACACACGTTTCTCGGTCCTATCATACCCATCCATCGGCTCCGTAGAGACCGATATATCCGAGGGGCCTCGCATTCCAATAACCACATAGGTAAAAATAATATAAACATAAGGGCTTGTAAAACCCTGACACCACCCATATCTAGACAAAAACATCGTCCACTCCCTGTAGTCACGATCCCGTTTTTGACTCATACCGAGGTATGAGGCTCGCGAATTAATGCTATACATAAAGCGGCACTATATTAAAGCCGTGCTTAGATCATCAACCACAAGACTCTGCTTTTCAACAAAAGCCTTGATCACTGCATCTCAGCATGCCACACAGGCAGTTCATGCCATGCGAGTGATATCTATTGATATATAACCTCTGAGCTCGTACGTCTCAAAGAAGGGCGTTAAGCAAGAGAATAAATTCTCCGCCGCCAAACAGATATATATTTAATAGAAATCAATCAGCACTGAATAAAATCCAATGTCAGACACACAATCCATTTACAAGTCCGTTCTGGGTATGAACGAAACCGGAGGCACCTTATTCCTCGTCCCATATGTCCAATACAGGAGAGAGGCCCTCGCATATCCGTCGTTCTCCAAGCACATCTGGACGATCACCGCTTATTACCTCATCTTGGGTGTACAGCCCAATCAAGACTTCAGTAATCATCCAAACGATGTGAAGACCTCCGGTCTTCAACCACCGTCTTCATTGTCGGCTTATCGTCGAATCAGTTATTCAGAATGGGTATAAACTCGGCCTTTCCGAATAACTTGCTATATATTATAATCAAGTGATATAAACACAGCATACGCCTCATTCCAATCCAAAATATTCTTTTATTCAAATATTCTTTTTCTTTAGGAAAGGTTCCCATTAATTTTATCAAAGATAAATTCTTTTAAATTTATTCTTTAATCTTCCTTTGGATATCAATTCTAAACCAAATTAAGGTTTATCAACTAGTCGAGATTAACGCACCTTACTGAAGTAATCATTTATTTAATTTCCCAATCCCAACCTATTCATCCCATGGAGCAAAATTGGTCATACCGCATATCTAATACCACGGTGTTACCGGTAAATTTAATTACCATTTCCCATTCAAATCTAATTAAAGATTTAACTATCACTAGGAGCAAAACTAGTGATACTCCATTCTCGATCATTTCCCGAATTTGATAATTTAAATTATCACATTCTCTTTTCAATCTAATTAAAGATTCATTAAAACTCCCCTTAGTTTTAATCTTCCCAAAAATCATTATTAATGATTATTTAACTTTGGAAACAAAATATGCCGCATCAACTGTTGTATATAACGGTGTTGTATACACAATTATATGTTTTTTGTTTGATGATAACAACCAAATAAATATTACTTTAATGCGTTTGATATTGTACTGTTATTGTAAATCACAGACTGGAATATAATATTTATATTTTAAATAAAATACAACTGTACAGAAAGTTAAATATTCACTGTATTTTATTTAAAATATGAATATTATATTTCTAATATTCAAACAGTACATCTATTTTAACTCCACTATTTAATCACTTCACATATTTGTACTTGTATATAAACAGAATAAAATAGACAAGCTTGTTTGACAACAATAAAATGATATTTTATTTCAATCAACCTTGTTTATTATAAATAAAAGTACAATTCTCATTTTTTTCATTTGCTCCTCACTGCAGAAACAATTAGACACTCATTTTCAGTTTCACTTTTACATTCACTTATTTACATACTCAACACTTTCTTGTTGTCTTCAGTCTTTAGTCTTCTGTCTTCACAGCACTTCACTGTTAGTCCAGTCATCTTCTTCATACCTGTCACAATGAAACACACACACAGTACACTGCAATAGAATTTAAACTGAACATATGCAAATATAAATTTTATTTTTAAAATTTTTATTTGCCTCAGATTGCTGGTGTGTTTCTCATCATTTTTCTGACTCGATCTGATTTGATCAGCCTCGACATAATCACACTAGTTTGCTGATTTTTGATCAGCCTCAACTAGTGTGACTAGTCTGCTGATATATATATAAACACAAATGTCAAAATCAACACAAAGACAGGTCAAAGGAGAAATGGAAAACAAATAAAATCAGCAAAGAGACAAACTGCTCAATATAAATGAGAGTGCGAAAATTTCAGGTCAGCAATGGTGGTGTGAACATGATGACTCAGCATAATGGTGTAACATAGCGTGTGTGTGTGTGTACACATACATGATAGCAGTGTTAACAATGGTGATACAAGTGCAGCTCAAAGAAAATGGCTGAGCCAAAATATTTTCAGCATAAACTCAAGTTATGGTGCAGCCAAAGCAATGATCAAGTGGTGCATGGATCAAGACAGGGCAATGCAGCAAGGATCAGAATGGACAGAAAGTGGTCGAGCAAACATGAACAGCTCAACAGCAAAATGGTGAATCAAGTGAAGCATGCTAATACAAGTTCAAAACAGCATGTATGGGTCAAGAATGATATAACATCATGCAGCTATACATGGTGGAACAGAACAGATCAGAATGGTGCAACATGCACAAGTCAGCCTCAAAGCAAATGGAAGTGCAACAATACAATGTCAGGCCAGATCAGCAACCACAAGGTCTCAACCCAGTGCACAAGTGAATATGGTTGAGGCAAGACAAATCAGGTATGCAAGCATATAAGGTGCAATTGCATGTGACAATCCAGGTAAACAAGTTCAGGTGTACAAGCAAATGCTCAAGTGCAAACAAGATATATAGTTCGTGCACATGCAATAAGATTCAAGTTCAAAGCAGCATGAAATGTGTGTTTACACAGCAAGTTTTTTTTCAATGGACATATACATGAATGTACATGATGCACACAAGTTTTTGGTTCAGCATTACAGTGACTACATGTGCACATGAAACAGCAGTGATGAGGTTCAGCAATGCACATATGAAGACAACATTATAAGGTATGACAGACTCAAGCAACACAGCAAATACATTTCAGTTTGCAAAACATATGCAGCAAGATAACATAGAGCATGATTCAACATAGCACCCCAGTGAGATATTTGTGCATGGATGAAATTAGTAAAGAATGGATACATAACACAGTGCAAAGCTAAGAAGGTAGCCTGGTGTCACAGTGCAATGCAAGCTCAAAAACAGTGCAGTTTCAATGGTGTTTGAGTTTCATATTTAGCAAATGATAAAATCTGGATATACATTTTTTCTGTCGAAATCTTTGGATTTAAAAGAAATGCAAGATCAAGTTCAGCATGGCTATTTAATACTTGGTCAAGATGTATGTGAGCAATTAATCAATTTCAAGATTTCAGTGATCAGTTTCAGCAAGAACATTAAAGAGTTCAAGAATATAGTGATCAATTTTATAAACAGGAATGTTTTTAATGTGCATGTGTGATGTGTGTCATTCCAGTAATCAAGAATTTCAGACAAGAAATTGTTTCCAGCTTTTCAATATACAAATATGGCAAGAGTTCAACATGCTTCCAGAAATCAGAAAATCCATCTTTGGCATCCAATAAAGTATTTCCAGAAAATCATTTCTTGGCAAGTTTTTTTAATCATACAAGGTCACAATCGCAATGCAATAAATCAGGGACCAAAAATTGTTCAAGGGCACAAAACAGGCAAGATTTATTTCCAGAAGTTGTCAAGCAAAAAGGGAAAGTATTTTTCGGCAATAACAAATTTCCTGAAGAATTTTTTTTAGGCAATAAGAATCTGTTCGTTTTTTTTACAATATAATATTTGGCAAATCTTCTGGAATATATGGCAAGGGTTTGTCTATTAACATCCAGAGATGATCAATTCATAAATTAAAAACGAGGGGAATCAAAAAGGAGAAACCGAGCAAAATCAGGCAAATCATCCACGAAATCAGGGACAATCAGATCGAGCCATTTATCAAGAAATCAGAGCTATGTTTTAGGATTCCATAATCCTATTTCAACACCCTATCATCATCGGCATATGAAAAAAATTGAAAACAAAACAAGTTCATACGAGAGCACAGATTCAAAAATAAAAATAACTCACAATTTTAGGGTTTCGATCGAGAGCCAGAAAGGAGAATCCCAAATCCATAGACCAAATCAATCACAGAACGAGAGCATCAACGTTTCGAGCATTCAGAGATCAATTCCAGAGACAACCGATTGATTTTGGAGATAAAGGAAACCCTAGAGTTTTTTCTCATAGCCGCCATTTTTAATTTCCAGAACAATCGGACAAAATAAAAGAGGGTGCCATCAATTAACAAAGGGGCCGGCCTATTGTTTTGACTAGGCCAAGTCAAAAAGGGGGATGACCCCTTTGTTTTAAATCCTTAAGAGTTTAATTTTCTTTTTTATTTTTGTTTTTGTTTTTTAATTCGTGTTGTAAAAAAAAAAATCAAACGAACAGGTGTCTAGATCTGTGAAGTCCAGGTAAAACAGTCAGGGTGTTGACTGTCAGTTTCAGAGTCTGTAAAATTCTGGGATACGGATTACGAGGTTGTAATTCGGGGAATCTGATTGAGGGGACATCGTTCAGTCTAGGGTTTTGAGCGTAGGGTTAGAATAGGAGCAGGGTTTGCGAGTGTACATGGTCTTGTATGCGGGATCTGTTCTATCACCTAGTAGAAACCTTAGAAATGCAGCAGTAGGCAGGGTTTTGCCGAAGCTGGGTATATCTGTGTGTGATTTATTTTCTGCATTTCTGTTTCTGCTATATTCTGTGATCTGTTTATTTTTATTTATCTCGTTTGATTTTTAATTCAGTTAAAAACTGTCAAAAACCCTATTCACCCCCCCTCTAGGGTTATTCTAGATCCAACAGTGGTATCAGAGCCAGGTATTCTGTTAACTCTAGAGTAATGGTGATTCCTAGTTGTCAGTCGATAGAGAGTCAGTCCAGCTCATCTCCAACTATTTTTAATGGAGCAGATTTTTCAAACTGGAAATCCGAAATAGAATTTTATTTAAAATCTGTTAATATTAAATGTTGGGATACTATTATAAATGGGAGTGATATGTCTGATAATAGAAACATTGTTTTCGATTCTCGTACTATGAATATCATATTTGACTATCTCAGTACCGAACAGCTTATTCACGTATCTCATTGTTTGACTGCGCAGGATATCTGGAGAACTCTCAACAAGCTCTATGGAAAAACTGATGACTGCTCAAAACCCCAGAATGTCAACTCAAATTCAGATCTATGCTTAACAAGTCATGTAGATGAAACTTCAGGTGAATCAGATGATGGAGAATCAACAAATGCTGAAACAGAAAATCTCTCATATGAAGATTTGGTTTACATGTGTCTTGATTTAACGAAATCTGTTGATAAACTCCAATCTAAAAACAAATCTTTGAAAACTGAAAATCATGAGTTGACCAGCAAAATTCATTGTTTGGAATTAAAACTTGAAAATGTTGTGAAATTTGAAAATTCTAATTGTGAAAATTGTTTGAAATTAAAAACAGATCTCGTTCATCTCAACAATAACATTCAAAGGCTTGAAGAAGAAATTCTAGTTTTAAAAGGTAACGAGATTGAGTTGAAAAATGCAAACAATTTTTTTCAAAAGGAATTTAACAATTTTAAGGCCATCGAAAATTCCAAACTTGAAATTGCTGAAAGTGATAGTTTGTTGAAAACAGATCTGATTTTGAGTGAGCTTGAAAAAGAGATTGAAAATCTCAAGAAACTTGGATCTGAAAAACAAATTAAATTTGAATCAGAGATCTTTGAATCCAAGACCAAAGTTAAAATGCTTGAAAACGAAAATTTGATTTTGAAACAGAATGATACTGAAAAGAGAAAGATCAGCATTAATCGTTGTTCGAATCTAATGAAAGAGAATTCTGATCTTAAATCCAAAATCAACAATCTTGAATTGAGTTTGAAACGCTTTTCAATTGGTGAAAAATCTTTGAATATGTTGTTGAAAAATCAATTTTCTTCTGGTCATAAAAATGGTCTTGGTTTTGGGAAAAGAAATGATTTTGAAAGTTTGAACTCTTGTGATTTCAAAAACTCTTTAAACTGCTTCAAGAAGAGTCATTCTAAAAATTTGAATTTTAAAAATTCCAAAAGTTTTTTGAATCACAATCGAGATAAGAATTGGTTTGATAACAATTCATTTTGGATCCCGAAAAGAAATAAAATGATTTTTGGAAAACCTAAACAATTTTGGGTTACAAAGGGAACTCTAGTTGATTCTAACGGATTGTTATATAAGCAGGTTTGGGTACCTAAAGCTATGAATACAACTGTGAGTGGTTTTACAAACTTTGTTAGACCACTCGATTCTATAAATTGTTAGGTATCGAAGGTGGCTGAGGAACTGCTGTGCTGAAAAGAAATTTGAAATCAAGATTGCCTATAACTCTGTGTCATTTACAGTTCATTAGGCCAAGATCTGTTGAGTTAGAGATTCTGATTTACATTGGATTCTGGTATGATCTCTAAACTCATTTTTGTAAATATTTTTTATTTTTTTTTGTTTATTTCTCCTTCTACCCCCTCTGTGTATTTACTTTATCTCTTCTGTTTTAATTTTTCACTGTCGCATCACTGTAACTTCTTCTGGGCTTCATTAACTTCCAATTGTAGAATTCATATTTTCTGGAAATTTGCCTTAGTTGAATATAATTCGGATATTTTAATCTTTTCCAGATCTTGTATTTAAACTTGTAATATCTACAATTGTTTTGAAGTTTAGTTTCTGATTATTGAATTCATAACAGTGTTGATGCATTCATATCATATCTTGAACACTGTTAACTAGAATTCTAAATTTTTGAAGATCTGAATAATTAATGAAATTTCACACACTTATGCTGTTTTGAGTTCCTTCCAATTCATTTTGGAAACGCTTAAAGTATTATACTCATTACAGCACTGTTACTTCTCAGTTGTGATAATCTCATTATTTTTTTTTTAGATTGGCTTGATTATTTCTGACTTGAAAAATATTTGGGTTGAATCAGTGATACATCTTGAATTTCATTCTTATTCATGATTATTATGATTGAAATTAGTTTAGTTTGAAATCATCTGAAATTCCTGATATTTTGAATCTCACACACCACTTAAATCTGAAATTATTAACCTTGTGTGACTGATTCATTATATCTCAAAATTTGACATTGATTCAAATGATTTCAAATAAAGTATTTTCTTTGGATCATGAATATCTCACAAAATTGATGTAGATGATCTGAAATCTCTTGAGGACTTGTCAGAAAATTCTTGTGAAAATTCTTTGAAAATCCGGTCTTGAATTTCTCTGTTATTTCATGGTTATATGATTTAAATATTTGTTTGTTGAAAATCATTTGAAATTGTTGATTTATTAAATCTCACACATATCTCAATTCAAAAATTTATAAATTGGTGTGATTGATTTATTAAATCCTGATATTTTTCATATTCCTCAAATGATTTCAAATAAACGGTATTTCTAATCTTGGATCATGAATGATCTTATGTGACCATCCGCTGACAAGTCTGACGTGATTTTATGTTCTGTGTTGCTCTGATACTGTTTTCAAATAACTGCCTGCTTTAATCTGACCGCTGCTCTGATACACGTGCATAATCTGTTATCTTGTCTGATTGGGCTTTGTATTTATAATTCTTTTGTCTATGACATTCTCGTTCAGTATCATGTTAAAATTCCTCGTGAATAGAGACACCAAGTGGTATCAGAAGCGCCTTATTTTTGTCTCACCCATCTGTACTTAGATTCAAATCTTCACCATGTATATATCCACACACTCTTTTTGTCCTGTACACATTTTTTTCCCTCTTGTTGTATATAGATCAGCATATTCCTCTTGTATTTGATTTTCAATTTTAGAATTATTTACTAATTATTCATTCAGAAATTGAAATCAATATCAAAATTGAACTGTATTTGTAGTTCATCAAAATTATTTTTAGATTTTGAAATTGTGATGAATTGGGACTGCAATATATTTCACAACAAGAGGAGATTTTTCTTTAATTTTCATGATTGTTGAACATTTATTATAATGTCTTTGAACTGGCAAATTATCTCACGACCATCTTCATTATCTTTCATCATTCTGCCATCCATGATAATTTTTTTTTTAAAATGTGGAGAGTTTAATATTTTTAAAATCACCTTGAACAAACAGTGAAAATAGTTGTGATGGAATTGTGGTTATGCTATTTTTCAGAATTAGTGTCAAATGAAAATTTTCAATAATCCCGGTACAGTTCATGCATATCTCATAATATAATTAATTTAGAAATTTATTTCACAGTCCATCTCTGTACTTACCACATTTCTATCATCCATATTGGTTTTATATATCGAGGAGTTTTTTCCTTTTAAATGCTGAAAATAATAAATATAATTAATATATAAGTGTGTCTCTAACCTCATTTAAAAATCCAAGCTCTGGTCATGCATGGTTAAGAGACAACTTATAATTTAAGCTGCGACTGACCTCATTTAAAAATCCAAGCTCTGGTTATGTGTGGTCAGTGTGCTCTTAAATAAAAATAAAAGAAAGAGGAGTAATGTGCTATAAATTGAAATAAACTTGAAATTCTCCTTTGTGTATAAACGCCAGCCTACCAATCCATTTTCTGATCTGTGAAATGTGTTAATATTTTATGATGTATTATGATTTGCTGATTGATGGGTATTGGGATTTGAGGTTATTCGATCTTGTCACTTAAATTGAATTATTAATTATAGTCCAAATTTCATCTCTGTTTTTGAACCTCATTTTTTTTGAAAAGTAATTGGAATACATTTTTTTTACTCTCCCCATTTTATATACAATTCATCGTAAATCCGTCATTCTCTACAATGTGAGATATGCCACCAGTTCTTAGTTTATTATGATTTTTGTTTGACTGATTGAGATTTATGATGACTGTTCTTCCTCTTAAGCTGATATAGTATTTGTTATTCATTTTTCATCTATATTTTAAATCCTGTATCCTTTTGATGATAACAAAAGGGGGAGAATGGATAGAGATTTTGATTTATGAGTGAATATTTTATAAATATTTTTAATTTTGAACATTTCACTCATGCACAGTTATAGGGGGAGTTGTCTGTTGTAGGGGGAGCTAATAAATAGGGGGAGTTCAATATTCACTGTCAAACACATCTATTGTATACAAAATCTTTTATTTGTTTGTCATCATCAAAAGGGGGAGATTGTTGTATATAACGGTGTTGAATACACAATTATATGTTTTTTGTTTGATGATAACAACCAAATAAATATTACTTTAATGCGTTTGATATTGTACTGTTATTGTAAATCACAGACTGGAATATAATATTTATATTTTAAATAAAATACAACTGTACAGAAAGTTAAATATTCACTGTATTTTATTTAAAATATGAATATTATATTTCTAATATTCAAACAGTACATCTATTTTAACTCCACTATTTAATCACTTCACATATTTGTACTTGTATATAAACAGAATAAAATAGACAAGCTTGTTTGACAACAATAAAATGATATTTTATTTCAATCAACCTTGTTTATTATAAATAAAAGTACAATTCTCATTTTTTCATTTGCTCCTCACTGCAGAAACAATTAGACACTCATTTTCAGTTTCACTTTTACATTCACTTATTTACATACTCAACACTTTCTTGTTGTCTTCAGTCTTTAGTCTTCTGTCTTCACAGCACTTCACTGTCAGTCCAGTCATCTTCTTCATACCTGTCACAATGAAACACACACACAGTACACTGCAATAGAATTTAAACTGAACATATGCAAATATAAATTTTATTTTTAAAATTTTTATTTGCCTCAGATTGCTGGTGTGTTTCTCATCATTTTTCTGACTCGATCTGATTTGATCAGCCTCAACATAATCACACTAGTTTGCTGATTTTTGATCAGCCTCAACTAGTGTGACTAGTCTGCTGATATATATATAAACACAAATGTCAAAATCAACACAAAGACAGGTCAAAGGAGAAATGGAAAACAAATAAAATCAGCAAAGAGACAAACTGCTCAATATAAATGAGAGTGCGAAAATTTCAGGTCAGCAATGGTGGTGTGAACATGATGACTCAGCATAATGGTGTAACATAGCGTGTGTGTGTGTGTACACATACATGATAGCAGTGTTAACAATGGTGATACAAGTGCAGCTCAAAGAAAATGGCTGAGCCAAAATATTTTCAGCATAAACTCAAGTTATGGTGCAGCCAAAGCAATGATCAAGTGGTGCATGGATCAAGACAGGGCAATGCAGCAAGGATCAGAATGGACAGAAAGTGGTCGAGCAAACATGAACAGCTCAACAGCAAAATGGTGAATCAAGTGAAGCATGCTAATACAAGTTCAAAACAGCATGTATGGGTCAAGAATGATATAACATCATGCAGCTATACATGGTGGAACAGAACAGATCAGAATGGTGCAACATGCACAAGTCAGCCTCAAAGCAAATGGAAGTGCAATAATACAATGTCAGGCCAGATCAGCAACCACAAGGTCTCAACCCAGTGCACAAGTGAATATGGTTGAGGCAAGACAAATCAGGTATGCAAGCATATAAGGTGCAATTGCATGTGACAATCCAGGTAAACAAGTTCAGGTGTACAAGCAAATGCTCAAGTGCAAACAAGATATATAGTTCGTGCACATGCAACAAGATTCAAGTTCAAAGCAGCATGAAATGTGTGTTTACACAGCAAGTTTTTTTTCAATGGACATATACATGAATGTACATGATGCACACAAGTTTTTGGTTCAGCATTACAGTGACTACATGTGCACATGAAACAGCAGTGATGAGGTTCAGCAATGCACATATGAAGACAACATTATAAGGTATGACAGACTCAAGCAACACAGCAAATACATTTCAGTTTGCAAAACATATGCAGCAAGATAACATAGAGCATGATTCAACATAGCACCCCAGTGAGATATTTGTGCATGGATGAAATTAGTAAAGAATGGATACATAACACAGTGCAAAGCTAAGAAGGTAGCCTGGTGTCACAGTGCAATGCAAGCTCAAAAACAGTGCAGTTTCAATGGTGTTTGAGTTTCATATTTAGCAAATGATAAAATCTGGATATACATTTTTTCTGTCGAAATCTTTGGATTTAAAAGAAATGCAAGATCAAGTTCAGCATGGCTATTTAATACTTGGTCAAGATGTATGTGAGCAATTAATCAATTTCAAGATTTCAGTGATCAGTTTCAGCAAGAACATTAAAGAGTTCAAGAATATAGTGATCAATTTTATAAACAGGAATGTTTTTAATGTGCATGTGTGATGTGTGTCATTCCAGTAATCAAGAATTTCAGACAAGAAATTGTTTCCAGCTTTTCAATATACAAATATGGCAAGAGTTCAACATGCTTCCAGAAATCAGAAAATCCATCTTTGGCATCCAATAAAGTATTTCCAGAAAATCATTTCTTGGCAAGTTTTTTTAATCATACAAGGTCACAATCGCAATGCAATAAATCAGGGACCAAAAATTGTTCAAGGGCACAAAACAGGCAAGATTTATTTCCAGAAGTTGTCAAGCAAAAAGGGAAAGTATTTTTCGGCAATAACAAATTTCCTGAAGAATTTTTTTTTAGGCAATAAGAATCTGTTCGTTTTTTTTTTACAATATAATATTTGGCAAATCTTCTGGAATATATGGCAAGGGTTTGTCTATTAACATCCAGAGATGATCAATTCATAAATTAAAAACGAGGGGAATCAAAAAGGAGAAACCGAGCAAAATCAGGCAAATCATCCACGAAATCAGGGACAATCAGATCGAGCCATTTATCAAGAAATCAGAGCTATGTTTTAGGATTCCATAATCCTATTTCAACACCCTATCATCATCGGCATATGAAAAAAATTGAAAACAAAACAAGTTCATACGAGAGCACAGATTCAAAAATAAAAATAACTCACAATTTTAGGGTTTCGATCGAGAGCCAGAAAGGAGAATCCCAAATCCATAGACCAAATCAATCACAGAACGAGAGCATCAACGTTTCGAGCATTCAGAGATCAATTCCAGAGACAACCGATTGATTTTGGAGATAAAGGAAACCCTAGAGTTTTTTCTCATAGCCGCCATTTTTAATTTCCAGAACAATCGGACAAAATAAAAGAGGGTGCCATCAATTAACAAAGGGGCCGGCCTATTGTTTTGACTAGGCCAAGTCAAAAAGGGGGATGACCCCTTTGTTTTAAATCCTTAAGAGTTTAATTTTCTTTTTTATTTTTGTTTTTGTTTTTTAATTCGTGTTGTAAAAAAAAAAATCAAACGAACAGGTGTCTAGATCTGTGAAGTCCAGGTAAAACAGTCAGGGTGTTGACTGTCAGTTTCAGAGTCTGTAAAATTCTGGGATACGGATTACGAGGTTGTAATTCGGGGAATCTGATTGAGGGGACATCGTTCAGTCTAGGGTTTTGAGCGTAGGGTTAGAATAGGAGCAGGGTTTGCGAGTGTACATGGTCTTGTATGCGGGATCTGTTCTATCACCTAGTAGAAACCTTAGAAATGCAGCAGTAGGCAGGGTTTTGCCGAAGCTGGGTATATCTGTGTGTGATTTATTTTCTGCATTTCTGTTTCTGCTATATTCTGTGATCTGTTTATTTTTATTTATCTCGTTTGATTTTTAATTCAGTTAAAAACTGTCAAAAACCCTATTCACCCCCCCTCTAGGGTTATTCTAGATCCAACATCAACAATCTACACTGTACTATTGATTTCTGCCGATATATAACCTCTGAGCTCATATGTCTCAAAGAAGGGTGTTAAGCAAGAGAATAAATTCTCTGCCACCAAATAGATATATATTTAGCAGAGATCAACCATACAGTTCGAAATACAATGACAGACATGTAATCCTGCCTTTAACTGGGTTAAAGAACTAATGTCATTTAAAACACAGTTCACGATAAACCCAAATCACATTCCATTAATTATGGAATCTTCACAGAAAAACATATCAATATATAATCGATATCAATTTTTGTATCCAACTAATAATATAAATGGAATAATGGCAATGCCTTTTAAATTCCATATGTATTAACAGTCTTCCTCCACAGAAGTTCACTTGGATTATTATCAATCGAATTCCATTCAATTCCTATTTTATATATTAAATTGGAAAACATTACTTTGGAAAATTCCCTTCAAATCTTAATAAAAAGATTTATAAATTCCAAATCACATTTCACAGTAAATTGGGTTAAAAAACGAATGTCGTTAAAAACACAGTTCACAATAAACCCAATTCACATTCCACTTTCAGTTCCAATTAAATGTTAATTAATTGGCAATTCTTCTTTAAATCTTAATTAAAAGATTTATTCTTTTCACTCTGGGTTTAAGAACAGTGTCATTTAAAACACAGTTCACGACAAACCCAAAATCCAATTTAATGTTAATTACAAGGCTCTGAACAGAAATTATATCAGCTTATATTCAATATCAAATTCTGAAATCGATAAATATCGTATCGGAATAACGATATATATATATCATCCAAATTCCTCCACAATATCTGTATAATCACGAAACCCAATATCGAAATATTACTAAGATAATTTCGATTCAAATCCATTCCAATTCATATATTGGAAATTCTGGTTATTTTTAAAACCATTTCAAATCCAATTTATTTATTTAAAAATATTGGATTATAATTCTAGTTCATAACTAGTTCATTTCGATAAAAATATATTTTTATCCTTTCAAATATGGAAATTTTCATCCCAATTCTTTCTAAATCAATTATTATGATTTTACACAAATTATTAATGTTTTAATAATTTTATCAAGGTCTGCACAGTCGACTTCCATAAACGTCCATCGAACTGCACTTACACCGACCTTATCCAAATTTGATTTGGACATGGTTCCAAATCTGACCATTAGATTTCAAATCACTTGTATCCGATGGAAAGATCTTTTCGTTACGAACCCAACAATTCTGGTTTTAGAGAATCCGATGGACGGATCTCCCGTAATGTCCGTTCGTAGTCAATGGTCAAAATTCGCGAACTGCCGCGGCGCGGTGCGTTCTATTCAAGCCATTAAATATATATAATATATAAATATATTATATATATTTCATTGATTTCCATTTATAGCGTATTTTAAAAATCGTTTTAAATACATTTTCAAAACGATTTCAACTTCATATTCAATTTTAAATCAAAATTGAATATTCCATATCATCGATATATAAATGATGATATTTTCAAAACATTAGATTTTGAAGTCACTTTCTTTTCGATATTCATTTTAAAAATGAATAAAATTGATATAAATATCGTGCAAGTCAAAATGGCGTTAATCTAATCCATACGGCTTCATATTTTAAAATATTTTCGTGTCCATCACAAATCAGACATCAAAATCAGATTTTGATCTTTTACTGAATATTATTTTAAAATATTCATTATTTTAAAATAATCGTTACTTTAAAATATTCCTTCTTTCTGAACTGGAATCAGACACAGTCAATTACCATATAATGTGATTTATATGGATTTCATATAGTACATGTATACAAGAACAATGATACACAATCAACCATCATCCATAGTGCATTCTACACTGCATAAGCAATAAATATAAATATTTAACGCTTACAACAGTCTGTCAACCAACCGATCGACATACAACTAAACAATTGAGATTAGTGTACGTCAAATATCATCCCAACACCCGTGTGGGGTTTCAACCAACAAATACTAAATATTATTTGTGCAGTTAGGCAACGTGTAAAATTTTATCGTCCCAAACCATATCAGTCAAATAGGTGTACATAACAAATCATCTGATTTGTAAATGAATATTTATTTTATTCATATACACATTAAAAATTATATTTTTAACTATAAAATATTTATTCGGTTCATTTACACAATAAAAATGATATTTTTATCGTTCTAACATATTTCAGAAAACTTTGGCGGCATAACGGCACGATACTAGAACCGGGATAAGGTCTAGCCTTATCCCTCGCCCAATAATGGCTCGCGCCATACACAAACCAAATCATATCAATTCGTTTCACATCCAGAACCAATCCAAACAAATAAATCAAACAAACCAAACAAGTCGTCCCTAGTTTGTGGACGACGGGGAGCAGTTCATATATGTAGTTATAAAATAAATATCCGTACAAAGAAAATTATAGTAAGGAGTTCTCACCTTTGGGATCCACTCCTCCAGTTCTATGTTGGACGATGGTTTGGATTTACCCGACATTCCAACTCCATCTTTCCACGCTGTTCATAAATAAAAATCACATTTTTATTTCACCGCTGGATGGATAAAAATCACATTTTTATCACTTCGCTATATTTATAAAAAAACAAATTTTTATAGCACTAAAAATCGAATTTTTATATAACTAAAAATCAAATCTTTTTGCTACAACATATATAAAAATCAAATCTTTATATTATGAAAAATCATATTTTTCTCGCCACTTCATATAAATAAAAATCATATTTTTATTTCAAATCTCTATACATTAAAAATCGTATTTTTATTTTGCTAACTTCATAATAAAGATCGTATTTCTATATTTTAAAAATCTAGTCTTTCTCTAAATAAAAATAAATTCTTTTTTTATTAAAATCAAGCCTTTATCTTTATAAAAATATAAACCTTTCTCTATATAAAAATATAAACTTTTCTCTATATAAAAATATTTTTTTTTCTCTATATAAAAATATAAACTTTTCTCTATATAAAAATATAATCTTTATTTAAATTAAAATCTAAACTTTGTTTGGATAATAATTATAAACTCGTATGAATAAAAATTATCAGACTTTATATAATAAAAATAATCAAAAAACTCACTTTTCTAATCGGAGGAGGGGTGCTGCGCGTTCTGCATGAGACTGGAGGAGGAGCTGAGGGGAGCGGCGCATCGGGGAGGTGGCTGTAGTGCGGTCGAAGTGTGGCTACGGTGCGGCGGAGGTCTGAACGAGGGCGGTGGCTGTCGATTTAGGATAGAGGGGGTTTGCGTTCGATTTGGCGGGAAGGAGGGAGAAGGAGGCGGAGGACCAGGCGACGGGGAAGCGGCGCCGTCGCGCCAGCGGTGGGGAGGGCGGTGCGTCGGAGATTGGAGGAGGCGATCGGGATTTTGAGATTGGGGGGGAGGGAAGGGGCAGTTTCTCGCATTGACCGCGAGAAAGAAATATAAGGGGCTTGACCTCCCGGTCAAACCCCTTATATATATTTTCTCCTTCAAAAAGTAACCTTTTGTGAACGAACTCCTAACGAGACCCAACGACTGAAGTCCTTAGCTAATTACCCCCATTCTGAACAAAATGGGACATGTTTCATAACCCGATTCCATTGTTTCAATCCGTTTTCATTTAAATTAACATTCAAATCATTATATTGAATTTTAAACGTTCATTTCAATTTACTAGGGTCACATACGGACCCCAAAAATTCCAGAAAAATTATTTCAAGCTTCATGTCCACGATACGGTCCTAACAAAATTAATTTCGTCAAATTTGAAGACCGTTTGAAAAATGGCCATTTTTTGGCCGATCCAAATTCAATTTAAATTGATAAAACACGTTTTCTTTTGCCACACTCACGTATTGACTTCAAAAATTATGAAAACTGGAATCTAGCATTAACTTGACATCCCGGATCCAACAAATGTGGTTCCGTCGAAAACGGAGGTAATTTGCAAAATCTCCATTTTTAAGGGCTATATTTCCATAGCGACTATTCTGAATTTTCAATTGGGCATAACTTTTTATTCCCGATATGAAATTTCAATTTTTCGAATTCGTTGGAAAGATATTTTAAAATAGATTCTAATATTTTGGTTTCGCTAAATTCCGGTTTATTTTGAATCCTGCAAATTCATTTGAAATTTGAAATTGAATTTTCAAACTACCGCGCCATTTTCAATTCCCTTTTATAATTAAAATAAATATCTATATTCTAACTTCGATTTAAATAAATTATACGTTCCAATTCTATTCAAAATAAATTTCTAGTCATTATTTAAAATAATTCATTTTAAATATCCAAAATTCATTAAAATTTCCAAAATAAAAGTTTTAAATAGGTTCTGATTTTCCGGGTTGTTACTACAAACAACAGAACATTTCATTGCTATTACAATAATTTACATCAGAGTATAAGAATATTCCAGAGTATGAATAAATATTATACAATAGAAAAATATCAGAGGTTTAAAATACATAGCAGCGGAAACTTCAAGTGTATAAATACAGGGTACAACAGAAAAAACATCAACTAGCACAACTGAATGAAATACACGGATACAAAGCTTTCCGAATATAGCTCCAGTTGTAATCTAGGATCCTGTGAAAAGAAGTATCTGCAAAAACCAAAACTACTAGCTACCTGTATGGAAACACTACAAGAAAAACTGCATATAACATCGGCATAATCCGCTTCTAATCCGTCGCTAAACAGGCCTTAGCGACGGATTTCCTACATAACGGTGTGGCCGGTAAAAACCATGACGGTATTCGTGTCAGATTTTGCGACGAAATTTAGCATGAATTTTCCGATATTTTTCCGTCATTTTGGTAATTTTATAATAAAAATAAAATTTTATTTATTAATTTAATTTTAATTTATATACCGACTATTTACCGACGGATAATTAATTTATAATAAAATATTATTTATAAAAAGCGTTGGTAAATCCTTACTAATTACCAAATGATTAGCGACGAAAATTAAATTGGGGTAAATTTACCCTCTCTGCTTTTGTTGGTAATTCGTTGCTATTCCCCTTCTGATATATATATATATATATATATATACACACACACACACACACACACACGAGTACGGAAGCACGTCCGTTGGACGTGTGCATAGACTTTCTGAATTAAAGTTAGTTTTGTGCATAAGTAGGTGCAAAATTAATGGTTGAACATAGTTTCCTATAAATTCAAATGTCATAGAGATACATATGTTCTTGTTCAAATTCTATGATCACCTAAACTGCGTTGTATTCAAAACTTCTGCAAATGGATTATATTTAACCGTCTGTCATATGACCACAAATAAGTTTATACATATAGCAGTGTGTGATACACACAATATAGTAAAGAATATCAATGTGACATGTATTCAGTGCAGCTTGCAGAAACACATTCCCTCTGCAGCGCATTCCATCAAGAGCCACGCCCAGCCTTTATGTGATGCCACTGATGGATTGCTTCAAGGTCAAAGAAACCTTTGCGAGCTACATACACCCACTAATATAACCCAATATTCGTATACGGAAACACCTTGGCATGCTGCAGTTCAACATGAAGTATATATGATTTAAAGTCCTGCATATTTATGAACAGGTTGATTAGCAAACCGCTCTTTAAGAAAATGCAGCAAGATCGTTGAGCATCAAGCAAAGCACAGTAGCTATTAAAGGTAGCTGATGCATCAATGTTCCAAACTGAGAATTTGAATACCTCTGCTAAACTATTACATATACAATATAATATTGTCAATATATCACGTACCTGGCATGGGAAATGTATCATTTATCGCACTTTAAAGCTTACAAAATCCTTGAACTGCACTGATGTTGGCTGAGAGAATTCAAGCAACTTCATTACTTTTTAGAATAGATATTGAAATCATTGCAAATGTGTAAAATTTGGGTTTAGAATTTACCAATATTTGCTTGTATGAAATCCCTGAATCCTCAATCTGTAACTTCAATGCGTTATCCTGTATAAAAGGAACATAACATGTGAGTTTTACCATCTACAAATGGCCAAGTTTAGAAGAGCATGTAAATTATTGACTTGAGCGAAGGCACCAAAGTGTAAAATTTTACATACTCCTCGGTATATAACCCCAAATGAGGCTGGTTTTGACGAAAAACAGAAAAGCCGATTAAGATTACCTCTACAATCATCATTGCATAGGTACATAAGAAAGTAGATGGATAAAATTTGTGAACTTATAGCTAGAAAATATTTTTTTTTTTCAGTTGAAAATAAATAACTAAAAATTGAGAGAAGAAAATCAAAATGTAGTTAATCAGAAGTCAACCATTGGCTGTACTTGTATACATTTGATATTTCAGACTGCCTGATCATTTAGTCTATCATTAATGTTCTTCTGTTGATGCAAGTTGTCTGCTTGTTGGATTTGTATCCAGATCAAGCAACCAATTTTCAGCAGCACAAAAATATGCATAAACAATATAAAATGCCAAATTAGCTAAGCATGAATTGTTCTATGGTGTTGATTTTTAGGTGCGGCGTTTTTACTTGGGCTCACCGTGTTGCAATAGGCAGAACAATGATGGTTTAAAAGTAAGTTTGTTCACTGACCATATTGCCAATTTTTGAAAAAAAATAACAAATAATATATTGCATACTAAGTGATCTACTATCAGAGAAGATAGGTAATAGAGGAAATCAAGTATGTCATTCAAAAAAATGTATTAAAATCGTTATTTTGAAGAAAAAAATGATTTATTCTCAGCCAATATGGCATTAAAATAGTAGAAATGTATCCAATCAGCCAATATTGCATACTAAGTGATCGTCTAGGCATGGCCAAAGTTCTGAAATTTGTAAAGAAATCAGTAGGAAACTGTCCATGATTTTACTATTTTCAACTGTACGTGCTAGATAAATATCTAAGTGCAGATGGTAGAACCTAGTAACAGGTATAAATCATGCCCAGAAAGTACATTTACTACTATTTATTTTTAAGGAAAAAAAAACAATACATGTGCAGTTAGAAAAGAATATATGAATAATGATCAATACACAGCAAAACATTAAGTCTAGAATTTGAATCAATAAGGTGTGTTCTAAGTTACAAGATAGTTACACATTCAACAATAAGGTTGCGTCATTCACCAAGTCGCAGTTCGATTCCGTCATTTTCCCTTTTCCAGATATTAGGGTTTTCTCTTCGCTCGAGGTTTTTGCAGACTCGAGATCAGAGCTTATGTCGGGCGGTTCGGCAGAGTAGTAGGAGGTGGAAGAGAAGTCGAAGGTGCTGGGAAAGGGGGCTGAAAGGTAGGGAGGGAGGGCGGATGGGTTTGACAGGAAAATCTCCTAGTCTCTATTGCTATGTCAGCCTGTATAAATAAATTTAAAAAAGTGAGTGGGGGCAGAAGCCCCCACTGGGCCTGTTATAGGTCCGTCATTGCAAAAGCTTACCCCGTCTATAAACTGAGTTCTATTTCTTCTCACAAAACTTACTATTGCAACTCCTGAACCGAACTCCAGATCTCCAAATGACATGTAATACATTGTTTTCGTGTTTTTCGATGTATACATTTCAATATTAGCTTCTCTTTTCATGTACGTGTTCTGGTTCACATTGGAAGAATTTGTATATTGTTGGATGCTTTGTTTTTTATACTTTCATTTGTTATTTTGATTGGAAGAAACAGTTTACACATAAAATTTTGCATATTTATGATCGTCTGACCATGCTGCCAAAGAGGTTTTTAAGACCTGTTATCACTTTGTTTGGGCTTTGTCTGATAAGTTTTACAAATTCAGCAAAATTTAATTTGATTGCTTAAAAAATCAACTAAATGTATGTCACAAAACCAAAACACGGACGTTTTAACCATATACAGAAACCTCATGTACTGCAATTTGGAAAATGGGAAAGTGAAGGGAATCAACCCTACACCCACTACTTCAATGTTGTTGGAAAAGTGAAGATAGAAGGAAAGATAATAATGAACCCAAATGATCCTGAACAGAATCCAGCATCGTTCGAGCAGGAACAATATCCAAAGCAAAAGAATGTTAATATCTGCGTACAATCTTGTTATCCTCCTATGTCAAACCCTCAGCGTAAGGCAAGTAGAGACGGCGTATCTTCAGAGAGTCGCTCTCAACAATCGCCTTACCACGACTTTGATCGAGCAAAGCAGCATGGAGAAAGCAGAGATTCTCTGAGATCGGTCTCAAATACTCCAGCCAGATCCGAAGCACTGGTATGTCCCTTGTCTCTACTATGTTTTGTTAGAAAATGATATACTCATACAATTTATTTCTCCTAACTGTTGTCTGTTAGATTTATATAGTTTTCTGTATGTATTTTGTTTACTTATTTTTTCATTGAATTGGTATCCTGTAATTTTGAATTAGCATGTAGTGAACATATTTTTCAGACAAATTTTAAAATGTATAAGCATAACTCAAATAGTGGTATAATTTTCAGTAAAATAGTGATTTTTTTATGAAATAAGGTATACTATTCCTAAACTGCACTGAATTTGAATTAGCAGCCACGGTCATAGGTCAGGAAGTTATGTACATGATCAAACTATATTTTTGATATGCTTTGTGCATGTGTGCTTAGTTTATTTTATGATCTACCTTATGGTATGAGATTAATATAACTGTGGCCCTTAATCGGCACTAACTTTTGCCTGCAATTTTAAGAAAATCCATATTCCAAGCTTGTATCACAAATTCACCGACAGTAGACAAAAAAGTAATTAGCAATGGGATCATTCTAAACAACTTAGACGAGAAATTATCTATGTGCTAGTATATAATAGAATTATCCATTAGCATTCCAAGAGCACATTCTAGCGATCAAGGATTGTGTAAAAATAAGAAATAAAAAAGATTCAAGTATACTCATCCATACCTGACTACAACTCTAAACCAATCTGAATGAGTTTAAGAGAGCACAAGATTTCATCATTTTCCATGTCAATACATCTGTCTGCATTTCAAAAAATAGTAATAATTTTTATAAGCATTTAATCATATAATATAATCATTTGCCATGTCAACATAGCCATCCATCCGAGCATGACATCAAAAAATTCGCAAACCATATATTTGGTCAAAGCATTGCTAGTAGCATTCGAATTTTATAAAAGTCGAAAGAGCCTTTTTTGATAATCTTAATTTCAAGTAACTGTAATAATTTGTTTCCCTAATCTAATCATATAACTTCGATGATTGATGAAAAAAAACAAACTTTTAGTGCTAATTTCATAACAGCAGTACAAATCGAAAACATGGATTATGACATTAATATCAATACCTATGAGAAGAAAGGAAGATTAAGCCGCTCTTAATAAAAAAATATTCGCTTTTAGATTACTGCTTCGGTTCCGATACTAGCTTGAATTGTGAAATCAAGTTGACTTCAGAATCAAATTGAATTGGGGGTGAGCAGGAATTAGGGTTCGATGAAAATAAATGTTAATAAAAAATGAGGCGATAGCTGTGCGAGAATAGTCGGTGGGGTTTTCTCTAATGCGAGCGGATGGCAAAGATCGTGAGTTGGGTTAAAAATCCAACGGAGCAGGATTCTTAGACTATTAGGATGCAGATTGATAAAAAGATCGTGAGTTGGGTTAAATATCAAACGGAGCAGGATTCTTATAGCATTAGGATGCAGATTGATAAGGTGTTAATGAGTTTACGAAGGATTTTCTACCAACAGTTACGAAAAAGAACAAGGTGTAGATATGATGTAACTTTTACAACAGGGAAATATAACTCAAACCGGTAGACGTGAAAAATTATTTATAAATTTGTAAATCTATGAACAAAATTACAGTTAACTACGTAGTGGTTTGATTAATTAAAATTTTGTTAACTTTTATGATTCAATGATTAGCTTAAATATTTTTGCTTTAATAATTAACACCTTATAAAAAAAATTAAGCTTTGATAAATTCAGTTTGATTTTAAAATTTAATTTATACTAAAAAATTCATTAAATAAGGATAAAAAAAAAAGATTTCCATTTTCGTATACTTATCTCTTCGGTAGTGTTTTTTTTTTAAAAAAAACTTTATATCTAAATAATACGATTTAATATTCATAAACAAATAAAAAAACATCGTTGCTTTCAAAGCTCCTATTTTTTTCATTTTGCAATTTACTTTTTTTTTAAAAGACTAATAGTATTTTGGGAGATGCAAATCCGTTTACGATTTCACTTAGATATTTTTATGTTAGTATTGTATTTTAGAACAAATTAAAAATTTATTGTGAGCTAAATAAATTATATTTTTCATATAAATGATTTTTATAATGACACGCAACTGTTATATTAAATAATCCAATTTCATGATGCAAGGAGAGTGTTACTAAACCCTAGAACTCACAATCGCTTCTAAATGTTGTAAACAGTTGAAGTTCTACAATGGTCTGAAAATGTTACTTGTGTTGCACATTAGAGTATTAAAGACTATTAAATAATCATTGATTATCAAAACAAATTTAATAAACATCGAAAAACAATGTATTTTATTAATTACTATTACCTCTTGTTTATATTATATAGTAATTAGTAATTAATCAGCATTGATTTTCAAAAAAAAATTAATCAGCATTAACTATTGAATGTTATTTACTTCTAAAAGTTATTATTTATTATTAATTACTAATGTACTATTAACATTAATTATTTAAAATATAAGTTTACTAATTGATTACTAAGTAATAACACAAATTTAAAACATTTGATAAATAATAAATATAAGAGTTCGTTTCAAATCTCTTGGAAAACAACAGGAAAATAGCTTCAAAATTATGTAGATGGTAATCCGACTCTTAGCAACGGAATTTAGCGTTAAATATTATATGACGGTAAAGACCTGCAATTTCCATTGATTTAGCGACAGAATTAGTATTCGACAGTAATGATTTATAATAAGATGACATATAAAATCCAAAATATTTTCTCTTACAAAGCCTACGGAAATCCTCCGCTAATTAGCGACGGAATTTTCCGCTGCTAAAATTCTGTCGCTAATCTCAGTTTTTCTTGTAGTGAAAATATGGGCACCCTGAGTTTACGTTAAAATAATAAACTCCGAGTCAGTCATGGGACTAGTGTGAGAACTAAAACAGTTATTAAATCTTTAATTTAAAAGTTTGGAAATCATGGGACCACGCCGTATAACACGGAACGGGTTTACTCCACATGAATCTGTTCAAAATAAAACAATGCTATGCTTTTTGGAAAATGAAGCTATTATAAGACTCAGGTCTCATCACACAATGCAACGCAAGCCGGAGGATAGAGGTCTCCCTTATAATATCCGAAAATGCTTGGTACGTTTAAAACAAATTATTTTTATATTACTATAAGTGCATTGTGTCAAAATCAACTTCTAATATAAATGTATCAATCCTAGATGGCATAGGTACCATATATTATGTCGCAATACTGGTTTTACAATTAGAACCGCACGATGTCGTATTGGAAATTGGATTTCCATCATGAACCAAGGCAAGGGATCTCTCGTTCCGATTCGAGACAATCTAGCCTACCATGTCTCAGGATTCCGCCATAACTGCACCTGGAATCCGGTAGGGCCGGTCCTCTCTTACTTTTGAGGATTAATTATTCCTGAACAATACGTTTCCCTGTCCTATAGGGCATAAAATCTGGTCAGTATGTCGACCATGTGAAGAGCCACTAGGGACCCAAATTTGAGGTACCTCGCTTTCCCACAACCACATAAGTAAAATGTATGGGCTCCATACCATGACACCACTCCTAGCAAAAAAGAAACGCACACACTTCCTACGGTTTCTCATCCTGTTTCTGGTTAATACCGGGGTGTGAAGCTCGTGAATTAATTCTACACAATGCTATGCTAATTAAAGCTGTGCTTTGATCATCAAACCATAAGACTCTCCTTTTCAACAAAAACCTTGATCATTTGCATCTCAGCATCCAAACTGTCCATCCATACTGTACCACTGATTTCCACCAATATGTAACCTCTAAGCTCGTACATCTCAAAGAAGGGTGTTAAGCAAAAGAATAAATTCTCCGCCACTAAACATATATATATATATATTTAACAGAGATCAACGAATACAGTATAATGGAATACAATGTCAGACGTATCATCAATTTGCAAGTCCGTTCTGGTTTTGAACGAAACCGGAGGCACCTTATTCCTCATCCCATATGTCCAATACAAGAGAGAGGCCCTCACATATCCGGTCGATATCCAAGTACGTCGGGACGATCACCACTTATTACCTAGTCTAGGGTGTACATCCCAATCAAGACATCAGTAATCATCTAAACAATGTGAAGATCTCCGGTCTTCAACCACCATCTTCATCATTGACATTTAGTCGTCGTATTAATTATTCAGAATTGGTTAAACTGGCCTTTCCGAACAACTTACGTATTTTATAATCAAGTGCTATAAAAACACATCATACACCTCATTCCAATTCAGAATATTGTTTTATTCAAACATTCTTTTCACAATTTAAACTAAATTAAGGTTTATCAAACTTGTCGGGTTTATCGAGCCTTACCGAAGTAATCATTTTTTTTTTCATCCCAACCTATTCATCCCATGGAGAAAAACTAGTAGTACTCCATATCTAACACCCACAGTGTTATCGGTAAATTTAATTACCATTTCTCGTTTCAAATCTAATTAAAGATTTAACTATCGCGTGGAGTAAAACTGGTGGTACTCCATTCTCGATCATTTCTCGAATTCAATAAATTTAATTATTCGGTTCTCATTTCAGTCTAATTAAAGATTCATTAATACTCCCACTTGGTTTTAGTATCATAAATCATTTCTTTATGATTATTCAGTTTTAAGATATTAATCTTCTCTTTAACTGGGTTAAAGAACCAATGTCGTTTAAAACACAGTTCACAATAAACCCAAATCGACTTCCATTTAAAATGGAATCTGCATGGAAAACAAATCTATATATGTAAACGATATAAATTTCCATATCAGAACAACAACATAAGTAGAATAATGGAAAAACCTTTTAAATTCCATATATAGTAACGGTCTTCCTTTCCAGAACCTCATCTCGATTATTACCAAATCGAATTCCATTCAATTCCAATTTAGTATATTAAATTGGAAAACCTTTTCTTTGGAAAATTTCCATTAAATCTTAATAAAAAGATATATAAATTCCAAATCATCTCTTCACTGTTAATTGGGTTAAAGAACAAATGTTATTTAAGACACCGTTCACGATAAACCCAGAAATCCAACTTCAATTCAATTCCAATTAAACATTAATTAATTGGTAAACTTCTCTAAACCTTATTTAAAAGATTTATTCCTTTCTCACCACGGTTTGAGAACCGTGTTATTTAAGACACCATTCACGACAAACCCAAAAATCCAATTTTATATTAAATAAAAGGCTCTAAATAGAAATTATATCGGCTTATATTCAATTTGAAATTCTGGAACCAACAATTATCGTATTAAGAATAATGATATAAATATCTTCCAAATTCCTCCATAATATACGTATAATCACGGAGTCCAATACCAAAATATTCCGAAGATTGTTTCCATTAAAAACCATTCCAGTTCATACGTTGGAAAAATTCTGGTTATTTTAGAACCCATTTTCAATCCAATTCATGATTTATAAAAATAATTGGATTATTATTCTCGTTATAAACTAGTTCATTTTGATAAAAATATATTTTTATATTTCCAAACTTGGAATTTTTCATCCAAAATATTTCCAAAGCATTTATTGTGATTTTAATTTTTTTTCCATATTTTTATTAATTTTATTAAGGCCCGTACAGTCGATTTCCATAAAAGGTCATCGAACTGCATTTACATCGACCTTTTTTGAAATTGATTTGGACATAATTCCAAATCTAACCATTAGATTTCAAATCTCTTATAATCATTGGAAAGCTCTTTTCGAGACGAACCCAACTGTTTCGGTTTTAGGAGAATCCAACAGTCGGATCTCCCGTAACATCCATTTGAAGTTAATGGTCGAAATTCACGAACAGTCGCTACGCGGCGCGTTCTATTCAGGCCATTATATATATAATATGTATACATCATCGATTTCCATTTAAAACGTATTTTATAAATTCATTTTAAAAACGATTTCCACCTCATTTCCAATTTTAAATCAAAATTGAATGTTCTATATCGTTATAATATTAAAATGATAATATTTTCAAAATGTCTAATTTTGAAATCCATTTCCTTTTCGTATTCATTATAAAATCGATCAATCAACCCGTTCGGGTTAAAATGGCGTTTAACTACATAACTCAGCTTCACATTTCAATATTTTCTTGTCCATCCAAAATCGGACATCAAAATCATATTTTGATTCTTCGCTGAATAATATTTTAAAATATTTGTTATTTTAAAATATTCATTATTTTAAAATATTCTTAATTTCTGAATCGGAATGTGACTCAATCAATTACCATATAATTTCAGTTATATGGATTTCATACATCACATGCATTCAGCAATAATGATAAATAATCATCAACCACTCAAACATCATTCAGAGTGCAATTTACAACTGTATAAGCATTAAAATAAATAAATAACGCTCATTATAGTCCGTCAACCCATCGATTGACATACAACTAAATATTGAGATTAGTGTATGTCAAATATCATCCCAATACCCATGTGGGGTTTTTAAACAACAAATACTGATTATTATTTGTGCACTTGGGCAATGTATAAAAATTATCGTCCCAATCAATATCAGTTAAATCGGTGTACATAACAAGTCATCCGACTTGTAAAGGATATTTATTTCCATTTTTCTGTTTAAATTATAAATGGATATTTATATTTTAATTTCAATTATCACAATAATATTAACATTATTTTTAATATGTTAAACATTCCAACATCGCAAACAAAACACAATATGGTCAATTAAATCATCCATGGTCTATGGACGAGGAAGGTGAGCTAACAGGCACCATATACAATTTATAATGATTAAAACTGATAAAAATCTACACCGACAATTATAAATATTTTTATGCATGAATACAATAACATGATAAAATAATTTTGAGTGAGAAAGAGTTCCCACTTTGGTTTCCACTCCGTCAGTCTTTCATGAAGGATTTTATTTTTATAAAATTAAACTGGACGTTTAATTTTACAAAAAATCCAAGTAGCTCCGTTTCCATCCTTGTCAGTTTCATGTTGTAGTGTTCGTTGAGAGGATTCCAACCCAATTTGAATCATCTAAATCCGACCTCGTATGAAGAAGTTATGGAATTTAATACACTTGATTTCATAAAATAAAATTAATTAATAATTTATTAACCTAATTAAATTATAATCCTCCTTCTTCGTATTCTTTCACAGGCCGATGAACCCAAAAACTCGACCAAAAATTGTAACGGCCCGTATTTTTAACCTTTTATTTAAACATTTAAAATTAGTTTTAAGTGTTGTTTTGAAATTAAATAACGTAAAAATACAATTGTTTGAATATTTGTATAAATTAATTTTCACTTGCATTTACTAAATACACAATATTCCACGCACGGAGCACGTGCCGTTACGCTTGTATAAATAAAGGAATTTTATTATGAAATTAATATCGTTTTAACCCTAAATTTATTTTATAAAGTCCATAATAGTCAATTTTTGTAAGATTTCCAATTTCACGAAAATTCGAGTTATTTGGTGACAGTGCGTGGTGTACACACATATAAATTAACCGTTCAAAATAATTTAATTGTAATCAATTTAAAACATTGATTATAATTTCGTACCTTGTCTCTACGGTCGAATTAAATCTTGAAACCAGTTCCAATGTATTTAAAATAACGGTTAAAACTAAGATCGCCGGTTGTAGTTTTTTTTAAAAAAGCATGTAACCGCAAGATATTTTATAAGTGTCATTTTTAGTACAGTATCATTTTCAGTACATCGCTTTCAAAATCTTTGTAAATCAAAATAAAGTCTGGTAAAATCTTGTGAAAACCTTTACAAATCTGAAAGGAGAAATGTAGGGAAGGTTTTTATGTTCTCAACAATCAAAGAGTCCAGAAGAAAGAAAAAAGAAAATTTATCTCTGTCATATTCAGTAAGCGTTTGAAAAAAAAATATCTTGCGCTGTATTCTCTTTCCTTCCATGTGCAAACGCTATTGTGTCCTTCATTAAATATTGGAAGCGACAATACAAAACTTTTAGCTGTACAAAATTTGTAATCACACAACTGTCTTCGAAACCATGTGCAAATGTCGGCTAAAAGCTGGCACAGCAAATACATGGTAAATCTAGACCGTATCCTAGCAAAATTATAGCGATCTTCATTAAAATCCTTGCAGCAGCTAATAGGACATAACGAAGTTCTTTACCAATCAAAAACATTGGCATGTTACCCTACAATTCTTGAGTCAAACTATTCGGCTACACTTAAAGGAAAAAAAAAACAAATTTACCAAAATAATATGTATAAATAATAAACAATACTACTCGTTCTTTACAGCATCTATAAAAAGGACAAATTGAAACCAGATGAAAAAGAAACAAAAAATCTCAATGGATATTTAATTTGATCCGATCTTATCTTATCTTTATCTCTGCACGTTTTTCTCCAATCCGCAGTTAATAATTTCATCAAGAAATTTCTGTGTCTGTGCTGGTGAAGGCGACTAGGTTGTCTTTACATGAAGAAAAAATATAAACATAGTAGATATATCTTTGTGTAACCTTGTTCACCTTATCTTTTCTGACAGTACACCTATTCTTGCTTTAATTCATTTTGCCTTAATAAAGAGCATTTTTCTATTTTGGCCCAGTTTTTTCCCCACGTTTAGTCCTTTTTTTTTTAGAAATATTACATATTTGGCCTCCTTTTGGCCAACTCAGCGCTGAGTTGGCCAACAAAGGAGATTTTCAAAAGGCGCAATCATTGATTGCGCCCAAATTTTTTTTTTTTAAACCCCACCTGGGCGCAATCCTTGATTGAGCCTAAAAAGTTTTGGTTTTTTTTTTATTAAAAGCAGAGAGTTATAAACCATTTACACTTACTTTACCTTTCTTTCTCCCATTTACCATCATAACCCATTTCTCACTCGAAACCTAAACTTCTAAACCATTAAAAAATATCAAAATCCAAGTGGATTAAAAATCAAAGTTAAGAGGAAGCTAGTTTTGCTATTTGCAGTATCAAAAGATATGAATTTGGTTTTTTTAATGCTAATTCTATTTTACCCATCGTAGTTAAAATTATTTTGGTTTTAGAGTAGATTGGAATGGCGCCAAATTATATTGGAACTATATGCTATTACGATGGAGAATTGGTTATTGATGAACATAAATGTGGAATATATAACGGTGGATCTAGCAAACCGGCAAAAGTTTTAAAAGGGTCAAATTTCGTACAGTTGAAGGAGGCCGTGTATAAATGTACTAAAATTAATCCGGTTGAGTTTGACATTGAGTTAGTTTGCAATTGGCCGACAGATTCCGGATCTAAGGCAATTAAAATCAAAGACGACGACGACGTTGAAATTATATTGTCATCCGTGTCAAAATCTATTGAATTATTTGTGATGAAAGAGCAGAGATTGTCAACAGAGCCAGCCGTTACACTAGTGGTATCGGCTCCCGCAGCTTTTTATCCATATTCGACTATGAGCGTTCCCTCGTATGAGCAATAACAAATGTGTTTTGGGTTTAATCCGTACATGAATTTGCTTCATCCATCGCTATCGGGCTATCCATATCCAACGCAGGAAAGTGTCCAAAATATAACGCACGGGTAACTCGAAATTTAGAATTCTCCTCCTTTACAATACGACCGTTGTCTTTTGTATGATTCTAAAAAGTGTGTATATTTCAGGTTCGTACCGAATTACCTCACGATACAAAATTCCGCCGGACCATCTAGAAGTTACCGTTGTTCGCCAATGGAGCCAATGCGCACCCAATAGTAAGTCACTAGTGTTATCGCTATAGATTTATGTAGTGTATTAAATGTACTTCAGAATTTGCCACTTGCGTACTACAGGTATCCCACACAAGCCACCGAAGCAGAATCTAACGTTGAACCCAATATTCCCGATGTCGACATGGAACTAGACGATCAAGATTTGAGAGAGGTAAATGCAGATCCTTCACTTGACAGCATGACCGTTGTTAGCATTCCTGATAATGATACGTCATGGGTTGATTTAATGCGTGTTGACAATTCTCCCCTAAATTTTGATTTGGGAGGCGAAGACAACGCGGTCGAAGACAGTGATGAGGAGTTGTCGGAGTTTGAGATACCATTGGATGATGATTTATGCAATGCACAAATGGCAGCTAGATCCGTGGTTGCAAATATGCAATTCAACAACGAAGTTTTCTCGTCGTCCTGCCTTCAAAATGGTTTCAAAGTAGGTATGATGTTTGAGAGCAAAAGTAAACTCCTTCAACAGTTAAGTGAATGGTCGATTTTGCACGCAGTTTCGTTTAAGCCGATCAGGTCGAACAAAAAGAAATACACTGCTATTTGCAACATGGATCCCAATTGCTCGTAGAGAATACATGCCATAGATTCTAAAAAAAACGCAGAAAGGTTTGTGCGTTATTAAAAAATACCCAGCTGAACAAAGTTGTGTAAACCCGACAGTGAACTCCAATCATAAACAAGCAACGTCGACTTTTTTGGTTTCGAAGATCATGCCGTTTGTGAAAGCGGATTTGAGTATTACCCCTGGAACAGTGCAAGTTTTAATACAGGAACAACTATTTATAAAAATTGGTTATACAAAGGCATGGAGGGCATTAAGCAGAGCAATCGAAGGCATTTACGGTGATTGGGCCGAGTCATACTCTACCCTCCGTCAATATTTTGATGAACTTATCAAAGCCAATCCGGGGAGTGTCGCACATATAATAGCCGAACCATGTGGAGTTTTTGTAAGGGCATTTTGGGCTTTTGGGCCATGCACTGAAGGATTTGTGCATTGTCGGCCTTTTCTTTCTATAGACGGAACACATTTATATGGGAAATACAAAGGCACGTTATTGGTTGCGACTGTTGTCGATGCAAACGATTCACTTTACCCTTTGGCGTATGGGATTGTGAAGGCCGAATCAACCGATACATGGGGTTGGTTTTTTGCGTGTATACGAACATTCATCCGTAGTGTGCAAAATCGGCGCATCACTTTCATTTCCGATAGGATGAAGTGCATACCGGTTGCTTTGGAGAATTCTTGGAGATACCCGCACAAACACAGATATTGCGCCAGACATTTAAAAGCCAATTTTCAAGCTGTTGGATTCAAAGATCAAAATCTGACCGGTTTGTTTTATGTAGCAGCATGCGCTTCAGAAGTGATTGATTATCAAAAGATCCGTGACGAAATTAAACTAACTAACGTTGATGCACATAATTGGATTGAGAAAAGTTTGGGGGGGGGGGGGGAAGGAAGAGAACTGGGCTTTGTGTTTCGATGACGGTGGTAGATTTCATGTCATGACGACAAATGCTTCTGAAAGCTTTAATGGTGTACTTAGAGGTGCACCATCATTGCCCGTCAAAGCTCTAGTTGCGCGTACGTTTTTTCGGTCGGTAGATTATTTTTGTAAACGAAAAGAGGTTGTTATGCCAGCGACGGCAAAGCTAACTCCCAAATGGGAGTTGAAGATATATGAAAGGGTAAATGAAGCTAGACGTTGCCGCATCGTCCGATATAATGAAGGTGAGTGGGGAGTAATTTCGCATATCGGCAAGGAATACAGAGTTTTACTCGATCAAAACAATTGTTCTTGTACGTGTAGAATTCCATTACTTCAGCACCTTCCATGCGAACATGTAATGACGGCATGTTCTAATGTAACCAACGGGGCTAATCGACAACACCATGACTTTGCCTCGAAGTGGTATTCGGTGAAAAAGTACTACGCAGCTTACAAACCGAAATTTCATACAATTCTCCCCAATTTAAAAGCAATGAAGGCAAACTGACATACAACACCAAGTTTAAAAGCAATGAAGGCAAACTGAACATACAATTCTCCCCAATTTGCTATAAATTTTACAAATAGTTTCTAACACAACAATAGATCATACCAATTTTCAAATCTACGCAAATTCAACATAACGAATTCGATTACCAATCTTCAATTCTCCACAACAAATTTAACATGCCATTTCAAACCACAAGAAAAGGCTCCACAAATCATATGACCACATTTTCCAGTCTCAACAAAACTCTCAAGCAATCATTAATTTTGCATATATATGACCAACACATCAACTATACACACCTGTAAACCATCGGTGTATAAAATTACAAGAAAACTCAAGGAAACCCTAAACCTAAAATCTGAGATAAGCACACAAAAATAATTTCAATAATTACCAAAAGCTTGCTCCTGTGTTGAAGAACTTGCCATGTAATTTACTTTGGAAGCTGAAATTGAGGTTTTAATTTTGGATTTGGAGTTTTGATTTCGGTTTTGGGTTTTAGGTTTTTTAGATTTTGATGAATGTTTAAACTTTTGCCAAGGGGACCATCGTTTTTTTTTTAAAAAAAAACCTTACGGGGCTCAATCAATGATTGCGCCCGTAGTTTTTTTTTTTTTTTTTTTTTTTTTTTTTTTTTTTTTAAAAAAAAAAAACAACTTACGGGGCTCAATCAAAGATTGAGCCCGTAGTTTTTTTTTATAAAAAAAACAACTTACGGGGCTCAATCAAAGATTGCGCCCGTAGGTTTATTTATAAAAAAAAAACATTTACTGGGCGCAATCAATGATTGAGATAATCTCCATTGTTGGCCAAATCAGCTTTGAGTTGGCCAAAAGAAGGCCAAATTTGCAATATTTCAATAAAAAAAGCTAAATGTGAGAAAAAAAAACCGGGCCAAATTAGCAAAATGCTCCTTGATAAAAGACAGTAGATATATCTCAGTGTAACCTTGTTCACCTTATCTTTTTCTGATAGTACACCTATTCGTGCTTTAATTCATTCTGCCTTGATAATGTAAACACGGTAGATATATCTCCACTATGAGTTTGTTTGTTGACACACTTTTCTTGTGTGTTATGGTGACTCCCCAATGTGATTAGTGGAAATAAGAGAAACCCATATGGATCCCCCTGATTTCCACCAATCACAACCCGGAGTCATGGTGACACACGTGAAAAGTGTGTTCGGACTCATGTATCTCTGTGTAACCTTGTTCATCTTATCTTTTCTGACAGTACACCTATTCTTGCTTTAATTCATTTCGCCTTGATAGCCAAGTAAGCTTGCTTTATAAATAGGACAATTATAAACGAAGCCTTTAACTTCTTTTCCACTCGAATACAGTAAAGAAAAAATAAACATTATTTCAAATCTTCAGGTAAATATATAAAATCATATAAAATTCATAAAATCGACAAATATACATCTTTGAGTTGCTGTTGTGACTCTCTTCAAAACCCTGTTTGCGTTTATGGGTTCGATCCAAATTTCTGACGCCGGAAGTTTCACAGCGGTGGCTAGGGAGGGAGTTACGGTGAACTGGTGGTTGCTAATGGCAGAAGGCGAGATGGCGGCGATGCTCCTGAGATTGAGATGCATCATCGGATGGAGTTGAAGGGGTCCGGTGATGTTTTCCTTTTATTCCATATGGGTTTACAGTAGTGGGTAAGGTTAGGGGTGTTACGGTTACGGTAACCGTCAATTTTACCTCCAACCGTAACCGCAACCGTTGTTGATTGTTAACAAATTTTATAACCGTTACCGTAATCGTCTAACCGTTACCGTAACCATTACCGTAAATTTACATTGTTATCCATAAATAATTATAGTTCTAACTTTTTTACTTAAGAATTAGTTTGTTTATCTATAAAACAAACCATCTACGTGCATGTTGTCTATAAATAAAAACACAAATAATTTATACATATGTTATTCTCTATCTTAAACTATTAAAAAACATATTTTTTTTTTAATAAAATACTACAATAAAAATCATATGTGGTTGATACGGTTTACCGCGGTTATCAAAATCCGCAACCATTACCGTCACCGTTACCGTAGTAGACGGTAACCGCGTAAACGGTTGGAACGGTTCAACGGTTAAAAGTCCAACCGTAACAGCCCTAGGTATGGTGGAGGAATTGGCCGCATGAAAGAAAGAAGAAAGGTGGCATAAGTGAAAGGAAGAATATGGAAAGAAAGTGGACTTGGCCCTTACGTGATATTAAAAGGAAGAGAAAAAAAAAAGTGGGTAAGGAAGCATGATGAAGTACACAGTAGAGACATGACGTTACATGCATGTATGGGATGGGATTAAGTGTGCATGGGAGGTGGCACATTTTGTACAAATGGAAAGGAATGAGTTGGCATTTGTGTTGCAGGAGGAGAGGACTGTGCGCATGAACATGGAGGAGGAAAAGCAAAAGCATGGGTACAGCGAGCTTCACGTTTGTCTCTAAAAAAAAAGAGAAAAAAATAAAAATAAATAAAAGATCAAAAACGAAAATGCACAAAGGTGGAAGGCAAGCTGGTAACAATGGAGGAGGGTACTTGCACGGAGAAGGACTTGCGCAATATGGCAAGCACGGTGAACAGAGAATGGGCTATAGCTTTTGCATGGAGGCTGCATGCATTTTTTTTAGCTTGGGAATGAAAAAACACAAGAAAGATAAGTTACGTGTAATAGGAAGGGGACAGGAATCAGATGCTTCGAAGAAAAACCGGCTGCCGCATCAACCAAATGGTGATTAATGCAACGGTTAGACGTCAATTAAATGGTTAAATTAATTAATTTTTATCATTAAGAATACAAGTTATTTTACTTTTTAATGTGTATAATTTATTTGTTCGTCAACGGTACTAAGCAAAACCGAAGACGCTGAAATCATATCGAAGAAGACTACACACTCATGCTGGTTGGGTTACAAATTGGAAGCAACTGGAATTTCGTTAAGTTTTGAACATCTGTTTAAAATTAAACGAAACAACACACGAACGGTCAATTGAAATAAAAAGGTGAGTTAACTCTCACACATTCTGGAATTCTTAGATGTGCTAAATTCATATAACGATAAATATATAGTTGATAATATCAAATTGAATGAATGGATGCTATGGATGTTTTATTGATTGCTTATTGTTTGATTGGTTGAAGTTATTTATCTCCATCGTTTGAAAGCAGTAGATAAAAAAAAGTAGTCTTTTCACATGAACTGTTATTCTAATCTGTGACGCAGGGAGGAACAGGTTGGAGGGATCCAACCGAATTCTCAAATAATTGTTTGTTATTGTTTGTTGTATTATTTATATAAATTGTTTACCCAAAATGACATTTACAACCTGTTTGGATATTAATGATTGAATGGATGTTGATCGTAGAATTTAAATTCAACGATTATTGTGTTTTAATCAATAAACAGTATTGATTAAGTAATTGGCAGCGAAAGGTTAAAATCCATTGTTTTAGACGTCGTTTCGCCATTAGGCGAATTGACGGTAATTTAAGTTATAAAATTTATTTTATAACTTAATCGAGTTTTCATGTTGATTTTACACAAGTTATTAAAAATAGAAAATTGATAAATATTTTGATTATTGTATTTTACAAAGAAGTTTTCTAAACGATTACGATAAGTAAGGAAGATCTAAATTATCCGGAAGGATGATAATTTGAAATAATTGTTTCAAGGAAAACAATTAAGCGGGTTAATATTAAAATAATTATACTTTTAATTACTTTAATAAGAAGGGTTTAAGAACAAACCAGTTAAAGATTAACAATGGTTTCAGGTTCATTTAATCAACTGTTTAAAGTGGAAGTGTTATTGAATTTGTTATTTAATAAAATTGGTTTAATAATAATTATTTAAACATAAGGAATGTCCTTAGAAGTTAATTAATCCTTAACTAATGGTATTTTAAAATGATTATCGAATTATTTAGTTATTACTTAATAACCTTTTTAAAAAGGAGTTGATTATTCTATTTAATCAAGAAGTTAACTACCTTAATTGTAGTTAATGTTGAAGTTAATTATTATTAATCAATAATAATAGAAGGATTGTCTTTTAAATGGAATTCGATTAAAAAGTAATCGAGTTGCAATAAGGTTTTAGTTGAACTTAGAAAAAAGTTTTATGCATGAATTGGATAACGAATCCAAATATGAAAAACAAGGGTATGAAAGGAATCTCGAGATAAGGCAATGTTTAAAATAAGCATTTACTTAATTAAGTAAAGTAATATAATCAAAAGGAGATTTCCAAATAAAACAAAACGGAACGGATTGGCATATAAGACCCAAATGTATAAACTTATTTATAAAAAGAACTGAAGCAAGATGTTTACTTAATAACTGGAAATAAGTAAAGCCAATCAAAATCGGAAAAGGATTCTTAAAGCGTAAAGTTAAGGGTTTAAATGAAGTTTTGAAAAGTTATATAAATGGATTGTTAAATTAAGATCTAAGTTGGGTTATTTTAAGATGCTAAAACAAATTATCATAACAGAATTTGAAATTTTATTCAGATCGTATACTCAAGAAGCTTAAACCAGCATGGTAATTTTAAAGATCGAAGATCACTTAAGAAGTGAATTAAACGATGTTATTGAAATAAGAATTGCAATGGAAAGGGAAGGATATTTAATAGTTGACGAATTAAGAGACTAGCGTATGTTTACTTAGTGAATGAATTAAATAAAGAGATTTAAATTTGAACAAGATGATTTATAACACCATATTTAGAAGCAAATGGTTAATAATACTTTTATGATGTTCCACTCAGTTTAAGTTACAAACTTTTATTTATCTTGAAATAAAAATGTTGTCGATCAAGGTTTGATAGGTAATTAGAATACCCTAACTTGAATAACTTCACTATTATTGAAAATTGATATTAGTTTGTAAGGGTTAAAGGTAATATAAAGGAGATTTGTGGATATATATATAAAGGAAGTAAAGAATTTTGGAAAGGATAGCTATATTTTAAGATAAAGGAAAAAAATGAATGGACTGGTAATTATATTTATTTTAAATATTGTTTATTATATCAAAGAAATCGTAACAAGAGAGATTGGCAAGATAAGTTATATAATTGATTTCAATCGATAAAATGGTTGAACTGAAATGTTTTAATATGAAGAACCGAAGCTGCCAATGTACTTTGCTATACTGTTGGGTTGATAGTTAAATAACGGACTATCAAATCAATATTCCTTATGGCCTTTTGACGAGTTGTTTCGAAGAGACCGGGATGGGAACTAGACCCAAAACCACTTCGAATCAACTATGCGCTCGCGACTAACTTGCAAGCTTATAAAGATGAAGCATTGAAGAATGTTGATCTTCATGATCGGAGGAAACACTTGTTAAATTTCTCTGGTCTGGTCCGCCAAAGTCATGATGATTTGTGATTCTATCGTGATTGAAATCTCCGGATTGCAAGGACTTCTCGCTACTGATTTATAGGGTGATTCCTATGATGCAGTAGGAGAGTGCCTTCGGTTCATCCTTTTCCTGTATGACTTGTATGGATGAATGTCTGATAGCGTATTTCCTTAAGAATCATGTACGTTGACTTTTACAAATATACCAATTTTGGTGGCAGGGAAAATTCTCTTGCTTAACACCCAGAGTGTATTTGTGGACATCAATTAGTGATTTGATGGATCTGGTAATGTGGCATTCAAAGTGAATAAAGATGCGCTAATAGATAAACGTGACCTCAAGCCTCATCAACCGGTAAATGGCACAAAATCGGGTAGGCAGCATGGCTATGTGGGTCGCACCCATTAAAAGGTTATATCATTACCTGATCTGGAGAAATCAAATGCCTTCGGTTGTCCCTTTTTATTTTATATGTTGTCGGTTCGGTTGGCTGGCCCCCAACCGTGATAATGATATATTCAGTACTCTCAAGAGAAATGAGGGGCCGGTCATGTGTAGCCGGGTTGCAAGACGTTCTTGTTGAACCCCAATGTATTCATCTCTGGAGGTACATTATCAGAAAGGTGTTCCCATACCTTGCCAGGAAATCCATTCTCCAATAAGAGCCCACGATTTTGATTGTATACTATATATGTATAGCGTGAGATGCAAGTATTTTGCTAGATTATTATTTATTTATGGTTTGATAGACATTATTATAATATCAGAAAAGATATTAATTTCCTAAAATGATTTGGGTTATAGTAAGGCAAAAATCGACCGATTTTTATGTGTGGGCTGGTCTTACTATTATGCTTTTCTTTCAAAAAGGATTTGGCAAAGTTAAACAAGTTGTTTGTGCTGTGAATTTATCACTGAAAGTGTTCCAGACTGATCCGGGTGAATTTTGCTTTGCTTCAAATGTACTCGAGTCAGACCGAGTATATTTCCAGGTTAGGTTTCGCTTGGAGTTTCCAGAGATCGAAGAAGGTGGCTTCACTGTTAGATATTTAGAGTTTGTTCCGCTGTGTCTAATATATGATGTACTCTGATGATTGGTATGTATATGCAATGTCAATTTCTGTAAAGAGATTTGATGTATTATATTTTATTCATTCCGTTGTGAGATTCTTATGTTCTTCTTCTTATTCTTCTATTATAATATTTCTTTCTTTCTTTCTTTTCTCATCTTCTAATTTCTTTCTACTAACAGTCTGGTGTTGTTCGATACTTGGATTTTGGCAAGTAATACAAGTTTTATGTATTATTGTCAAAATTCGAGTGTCGAATTTTCGCAAGGTCGTTACAAAAATCCTTCAACGCCGCGCCTCTCTGCACCCTTTGACGTTGATCGGAGAATGCCTCCTGAAGAGGTGTAGCATCTCCTTCCTATGCCTAGAACGTGGGCCCAATCGAAGTCCTCCATGCACCAGAAAACCCTCACTAACGTTAAAACTATCAAGCTCGATTTCCGCTTCCATGCACAACCAAAAACGATCACAACCGCTGAACGTCTTCATCTCGACACTCTCTTGAAGTTAGCAGTTGAAACTTTCTTAAAACATTGAACGAATTAGGAGATTTAGAGGATTGAAAATCGGGTGTTTTTGGCCATCGAATTTCCAACTGACGGAGGCATTGGAATGAAGGCTAATAGAATTAGGGTTTTGATTTTTTTATATTTATACCCTTTTAAATAATAATATTAAATTCATTTATTTCAATAGCGTGAAGTTTAACGCTCTATCCTCCAAATAAAACCCAAAGACTAATGTCCCTGGCCAAATACCCTATTCCAGACACAATGGGATATGTATCGTAAGCCGATTCGACTATTTCGACCAGTTTTTATCAAAATTAACATATAAAATTAACATATAAATCAATATATATTGAATTTAAATGTACATTTTAATTTACCAGGGCCACATACTGACTCCAAAAATTACAGAAAAACAAATCTAGCTATGTTTTGACGATACGGTCCTAACAAAACTAATTTCGTCGAATTTGGAGGTTGTTTGAAAAATGGCCTCCTTTTCCAGTTGATTAAATTCAAATTTAAATTACTAAACACATTTAAATTCACCACGCTCGCATATTAATTCCAAAAAATCATGAAATTTGAAACATAACAATAATTTGACATTCCAAATCCAACAAAAGTGGTTTCATCTAAAATGGAGGTCATTTGCAAAATGGCTATTTTTAAGGGCAATATATTATTATATATATATAAATTCCATAGTGACTATTTTAAATTTTAAACTGAACATAACTTTCAATTTATATTATGAAATCTAAAATTTTCACATTCATTAGAAAGATATAATTAAACAGATTCAGATGTTTCTGGTTTTACTGAAATCCGATTTATTTTGAATTTTATACATTCAATTGAAATTTAAAATCGAATTTTCAAACTACCGCACCATTTCAGGCTCGTTTTATAATTAAATTAAATTTATACGTTCCAACTCCATTTAGAATAAATTGTTAGTCGTTATTATTTAAAATAAATCATTTTAAACATTCAAAACCCATTAAAATAGCTAAAATAATTTTTTTTAAATTGGTTCAAAAATTCCAGGTTTATACATTGAGCGTGGTGTTTGAGAGTTGCCACGTGAGCACGTATTGGTTACAGTCCACTTTTGGCATTATGAGGTGCTGCTCGATCGCCATGCTGCGTTCGACCACTCGTCATTGAAGCTGCTCGACCCATGGCGACGGAGGCTGCTCGACCCACTTGAGCTGATGGTGCTCGACATGTCTAAGAGAGAAACGGCTCCATGATAGTGCTGCTCGACCAGAACAGATGTGAATGACCGTTCTAAGGTGAATGAACAACGAAGATGAGTGACTCTGGTATCACATATTTTCCATTATTTTGCATACATGTAATATGGATGTATGCACTTAGACTATTTGATGTAATGTGTGAATGAGCTCTTAGCTTAGTTAACATTTTCCCCTTGAAGCTTGTATTTTTTGCTTGCTAGAAATGCAGGCTTCGAAATGAACATTGTTTGTGTTGAGATCCAGTTATAGCCTTTTGTTTTGCTATAGTGAATCATGCGTTGATCCTTTGGCTCGTTGATTCCAAATGATCTAAGCACAAAATTTGTTAGTTGAATTCATATGCTTTGTGCCATCTGTTCTGTAGTGAAAATAAGCACTAGCATGATTTTGGACTTATACTTGGTCATTGATCGTCCACCTCAATAACAGGTTAGTTAATCATTAAAGAATGACTTATGGCAAACCGAGTGACGTGCCTATGCAGAATTATTTTGTTTAACTGTTTAGAATTTATTAAAAGTCATTTGCATAGATACGATATTCGAATTCGAATTCACAACAGTACTTGAGTTTTGCTAATCGATATGTATATTGATTGCAGATTTCAAGTTTCACCTTTTCAATGAATTATATGATCTTGTATGACGGTTTACGTTTTATGAAACGTGTAACTATTTAGATTGGAAATTTGATTTGATTTTCCGAGGCCATAGCGATTGCAGCCTTTGGATGGATTCAGAGTTTTGAATTTGAATTTGCTTCAACACTATGGATCTTCCTGGGATATATATATATATATATATATATATATATATATGTATATAATTTTGAATTTGCATCTCACGACGGCTTGCCCCAGTGCATAATTATTGCTCAATCTTCTCTTATTGGAGCTTTGTAGACGAGGAAGCCTTTGTGTTAGAGATTCTAACTGGATTTTCCAAGGTGATTTTTGCTAGTGCAATGAGTTTTATCAGCATATCGAACATATCGATTTTGTTGAGTTTTTTCAAATGCCCCTATTTTGAAGGCAAACTTAAGCCAAATGTATTGGCTTGTTTGTTTGTTTTTTGTCTCATTGCGATCTTATGAAAACTCCATGTGGTCAGTTTGTTGGGTTTCCTTAATCGTAGTTGACGTGCTAGAAGCTTATACTTTGTTGGTAAAAGTTACTTGAAGTTGCAAACATGCATAGAATCCCTGAGTTTGGTCAATCCAATAGGAATTCCGACTTTACTGATTGGTTTATCACTTCTATTTGGAGAATTTTTTATTACCTTTTTGCCCCCGCTAGAGAAGGAGTTATATATTGTGCCCCTGCTAGGGGAGAACTTTGGGTTCAATGTCCCACTCGGGGTGGTCTTCGGGTTTAGCGCCCCCGCTCGGTGATGACTTTGGGTCTTTATACTTCACATCTGATATCTCAGATGCTATGCAAATGATTTTCATTCTTCACATCTGATTTTTCAGATGCTACACAAATGGATTTCATTCTTAACATCTGATTTTGCAGATGCTAAACAAATGGATTTCATTCTTCACATCTGATATTTCAGATGCTACACAAATGGATTTCATTCTTCACATTGATTTCTCAAATGCTACGCAAATGGATTTCATTCTTCACATCTCATATTTCATATACTATGTAAATGGATTTCATTCTTCACATCTGATTTTTCAGATGCTATGCAAATGGATTTCATTCTTCACATTTGATTTTTCAGGTGCTACGCAAATGGATTTCATTCTTCACATCTGATATTTCAGATGCTACGCAAAATGGATTTGGTGGCTGTTATATCGTTTCACAGGGCAGCAATCAGGCCCTTTGTCGGATGCTTGACTTGGCAGGCTATTCCGATTTAGGAACCGAGACTTTGCAACTCTCACTTAGGGAAGTGCCCCTTCGACAAAAGTTACAGCTCTCACGTTTGTTTGTCGTGGTGCTTGTTCATTGTTTGTATCTTTGCAACTTTTCCCATTCACTTTTCAAGGCGGCGCTTTTCTATTTTTGCATTTGTGCACGTTGATATTTACAGCGTTTGGCACTTGAACTAGCGTTGTTGGAGTTGCGATGTTACAGGAACAAGCGTTTGACAGATGGCCTGCAATATGAAATCATCTTTTAAGCAAGTTTTGATTTAACATATAACTTTGCAAGCAAGAAATTCATTCAGACAGATATGCTCTTAGTCGTAGAGCTAATGTTCGGTGCATTACTTGCAGATTATTATAGACTGTTTACAAGAAGTTTTGAATATAACAGAAAGCAAAATATGAAGTAAAGCATGAACTAAAGAAGGAAATAGACCATGTAGTAAGGCAGTAGCATTGTTGATCGCTTATTCTGAGCCATTGAAATTGGAGCACCATCAAAGGTTATCAGTTGATGATCGGCCTCGGATTGGTTTGAACAGGAGCTCCGTTGCTCGGATTGGACTGATCATTTGATGTTCCCTGCCCCTGGGGAGTTATAATAAGATTCATGGCTTATGGATTCTTTACATTTTTGTTCTTCAAGTGCCGACACTCATTAGTGTTATGACCAGGCTAGTTGTGAAATCTACAGAACTTTCCTGAGTTTGCTTCTTTATCACTTATGCTTACCGGATTTGGCCTCGCATACTCTTCAGAATTCTTTGTTGCAAGATAGATAATTTCAGGAGTGTCATTCAAAGGCGTCAGCTCTGACAAGTTGAAAAGGAGAGACTTCTTATTGGCCTTGTTGCCGTTCCTATCATTGGTGCGCTTCTGCCCTTGAGTATTCTTCTGATTATATTGGGTAGCAACATTTTTGGGAGCTTCAAGAAGCGGATTAGCATCAATGATCTGAAGAGGTACAAGATCAGTGTCAACTCTCATGTACTCCTTGGCCTTTTTATAGAATTTCTCAAGCGTATTCAGTTCCTTCATTTTAATACATCTACCAAATTCACTCTTATCACCTATGGCGCTGATTTAAGACCTGAGGATCATGCGAGGTTCTGGATTTCTCATTTCGGACAAAGCAATGTTAAATCGACTGAGAAAAGCTTTAACAGATTCCCCTAGATTCTACTTCATTTCTGAAAGTGTTATAGCATCCTTGGATTTAGTAGCAAACAAGCGGAACTATTCTTTGAACTTTTTGGTCAAGTCAGAGAATCGGTCTACGGACTTAGGTGGTAGCTTTTTGTACCATAGTGACGCAACACCTTCTAAGTAGAGAGGAAAATATAGGCATCTCATCTCGTCTGTTGCTTTTGCCGCACTCATATGCCATTTGTATTTGAACAGAAAGTAGTTCGAATCAACAAGGCTATTGTACGGAGGCAAGGTTGGAGGATTGAATTTTTTTGGACACTCGGTTTCTTGAATTCTCTTTGTAAACGGAGTCCTGTCATGTGAGAAATCCCATTCCCTATCATCTTCATTGAGAGCTTTATTCTTCTTCATGATTTGTTCTATCATATCCAAGATGTACTCTTCAGTGGTATGACGCTCTGAGAAGCTAAGCACTTTACCAAATGTTTGTCTAGGCATGCGATCTTGGTTAGAGAGCTTGGGTCCCTTACCTTCCCGATGAGGTGGTGCCCCCGTGATGGGACTGGTAACCCTTCGAGATTTCATCTCGGAATGATTCTTAGCTTTTAGCTTCGAGTTTTCTATGTTAGCCTCATCTTTGTCGCTCAACCATTCATTAACATCTTCCATGTTGTCGTTGCGGTTATGGTCAGAAGCGAATGAATTGACATTCTCTTCGAGATCAACATTGAAATGACCCAAACTCACCATTACGGGAAATCCAGGATTGAGTTGAGAACACGGCAAATTAGAACGCAAATAGAATAACATTTCATTGCTATTTACAATAATTACATCAGAGTACAAGAATATAACAGAGTATGAATAAATAATATACGTCAGAAAAATAAAATTACTAAGCAGCGGAAAATTAATACAATGCGTAGCGATAATACATTAACAAATGCAAATGAAAGAAATACACGGGGACAAAGCTTTCCGAATATAGCTCCAGCTGTAATTCAGGATATCGGAAATAGAAATATCTGCGAAAACCAAAATTACTAGCTGCCCATGTGGAAAATATGGGCACTCAGAGTTTAGGTTAAAACAATAAACTATGAGTCAGTCATGGGACCGATGTGAGAACTAAAACAGTTATTTAAAAGTTAAATTTAAAATATAGTAAATTAAGGGACCATGCCGTATAACACGAAATGGGTTTTCTCCCAAGAATACCAGTGCATAAAACAAATAGCGCAATGATTTTTGAAAAAATGAAGCTGTTATAAGACTCATGTCCCATCACATAATGCAATGCAAGCCAGAGGATAGAGTTTTACCTTATAATAGCCAAATAAAGTTTGGTACGCGAAATTTCATCTTTTATTATTACTATAAGTGAAGAAATCAACTTCAAATATAAATGTATTAATCATAGATGACACAGTACCCTATCCTACTATGTTGCCATACTAGTTCTACAGTTTTTAGAGGAAGACGGGTGTGTAGCGTGAAGCTACACAGCCGATTACGAGTAGATATACTAGATAATAAAATAAGCTGGTTGACAGGCCCAACCAGTGGCAATAAAGTCTAGACCCAACAGGTCAATAGCAAAGTACAACCAGAGAGCAAAATATGTACATCAAAAGGGAGTAAACACATCATAGATAATAACATAGTCATAATAAAACTTAAGCAGAATAAGCCAGCCATTACTGATTCAGCGAGGGGGGAGCGTGCTGCTTTCTTGCGATCCAGGAGAATCTGGCATAGGAAGGGAAAGCCTAAAGTGAGAATGTCTCGCTAATCATGTCCATAAGTCGAAGAGATGCAGAATATGATAACAGGTACCCATAAGAAGTTTTGGTGGTCTGCCAAAGATGATCGCATTACGTTCTAACCAAATACTCCATGAGAAGAAAGTCACAAGAGAATCCAGAAGAGGGTCAGGGGGGTTATGTTGCCAATAATCGAAAAAGGAATTGATGGAGGGGATGAAGCCGAGGATTAAGGAGATGATTGCAGCCCACACTGCGTAGGAGAAATCACATTCAAAGAAAAGGTGAGAAAGGGATTCATTTTTAAGGTTATAGAGAACACAAATGGGATCGATGTTGTTGTTAAAGCGATGGAGTCTGATTCTTGTGTTGACGCAATTGTGTATAAGGAGCCATTGAAAGAAAATTAATCGAGGAGGAAGGTTGCATCTCCAAATGCGGGAGAAAGGGAAGCTTCTGCCAGGATGAATTAGAAACTGATAACAAGATGCAACTGTGAGTCGAGGCCAGGGATGGCTCCTCCCGATTAGAGACACACTAGTATATGCCTCAGGATCCCCCGCACTCGGATCTTGCAGGGTCGGTCCACACTTACGTTTGTGGATTGGCAATTCCTGAACACACGTATCCCGGTCCTATCGGGCCTAATCATCGGCCCCGTAGTGACCGATATATCCGAGGTGCCTCGCTATACATCATCCACATAGGTAAAAATATAAATGTCTGGGCTCCATAACATGACAACACCTCTAGCTAGAAAGAAACGCATGCACTCCCTGCTGCCCCTTATCCCGTTTTTAACTCATACCGAAGTGTGAGGCTCGCGAATTAATGTTATACACAAAGCTATGCTATTTAAAGCCGTGCTTTGATCATCAACCACAAGATTCTGCTTTTCAACAGAAGCCTTGATCACTGCATCTCTACATGCCACACTGAAAATTCATGCCATGCGACTGACGTTTTCCCCAAAATTGGGAAAAACACCAAAAATGTGAAGAAATGTATCACAAAAATGAAAAGTGGAGCCTTACAACGATTGAAATGTAAGAAAAAGACACCAAGTTTTATAGTGGTTCAACCCAATAAGGGTTTACATCCACTTTCATAAGAGATTTCATTGCCAATATGAAGATTACAAGATTAACTTCTCTCTTACATCAATTTTATCACTCCCATACTCACGAATCACACTTAATCTACTAGAGATGATTGAGAAGAGAATTATTCAGCGGAGATTTGATGTAGATGCGGTAGAATTGAAAGGAATCCCTCTTCCATGTAGGCTTGCTCAATCAATCTTCAACTCTTGAATCGTTTGGATGGGTTTGATAGAGATCATGATCCATGGTTTAATCTTCCCCTTATCATGTTGGATTCGTGTTGGATAAGTGTTAGAAATGTTATGGAATATTTTCGGCAGCTTTTCGTTGTCTCCCTATTCTTCACCTTCAAATGAAGAAGTGAGGGGGTATTTATAGGAGTTTTCTAGACCAGATGACAGTTTCGTAATTAGCTGACAAAACCTCCATAAGTCAAGTCGTATGGCGACATGGCTTGACGCGGCATAACTGGTTCCTTCATCTTAAAGCTTATGCGCGCCTCTGGAATGGCTACGACATGATGGAACACGACTTATCTTGGTCATGTCATAACGTTAATCCCATCTCTTCATCATACTCCTTTTAACAACTTGCACGCCATGTCGTTGAACGACGACAGTGGTATAACGTCAGATCGCATGAACGCCTTGAGCTTTAACCTTACTTTACGTCACAACATTAGGGCGGTATGATCGTCGAACGTTTTAGCTTTCTTTTGATGCTATAGAGCATGTGCGACATGGCTTGGAAATGACTTATCCTTCTGAGATCGCCTTGACTCATGGTGTTGGAACGCCATGACACAGATCGCGATATTGTGCCACTTAATGCCTTTGAGCTTGCGACACGGTATGACTTTCCTCGACATGGTTTTAAGACGAATATCAATGATGGACGAGATAACATCTTGCGAAATGATTACCAGGTGCTTCTTCTTTACTTTGTCGTCATAAATGAAATGCAGCATGACCTGGGGTCAACCTGATTTCCAAGGGATCGGCATGGGGAGATGCGACATGCCTTAAAGTGTGGCTCGCGGTATAGTCTTGAAGCGATTTGGCGTTCACAACATGAATCCGAGTTCGATTTGGTGTATTTCATTCGAGCCCAATGACTTGACTAATATCAGTATGATTTTTATGTTATATCTGACTCATATTTTATGGGTTAACATTTTACCCCACGAAGTTCGTGTTATTAAAAATAAAATGGGCTTCGAATTATGATTTTTTTAGTTAAGTCGTTAACTGCTTTTATGAAGGAACCAAATCGCTCTTAGATTTATGTCGCACGTCGTCATATTGTTGTAACAACCCGCAAAAATCCGCAAAAATCAGGACCAATTTAAAATTTTTATTTTAGAAAATTTTAATGAATTTTGACAATATAAAATTATTTATTTAAATAATAATGATCACAAATTTGATTTAAATCGAAGTTAGAATGAATGATTTAATTTTAATTAACAAAAGAGTTAGAAATAGCGCGGTAGTTTGAAAAGTCAAACTTGAACTTTGACTGATCGTACAGGATGCAAAATTTAACGGATTTTAGTGAAACCAAAAATATTAGAATCTATTTAAAAATATCTTTCCAACGAATCCGAAAAATTGAAATTTCATAGCGGAAATCAAAAGTTATGTCCAATTCAATATTTAGAAAGGTCGCTATGAAATTTATAAAGGTCAAAATGCTACTTTTTGCATACGAAGGAATTTGAACTCGAAACCACTTCCATTGAGTTCAGAATGATGTTTCTACATTGAAAAACAGTAAACACTTATATATTTTGAATTTCAGAAATTATTTGTTTAAAAATGTATTTTTAATATTAAATATATAGCCCTTGAAAATAGATATTTTACAAACGACCTCCGTTTTTGACGAAACCACTTTTGTTGGATCCGGAATGTCAAAATATTGTTAAATTTAATTTTTCATAATTTTTGGAATTAATTTGTGGTCGTGGCAAAAGGATTTCTATTTTGTCAATTTACGGTCAAATTTTAATCGACTTAAAAATAGCTATTTTTCAAACAGTCTCAGAATTCAATGAAATTAGTCTCATTGGAACCATATCGTCATAAGAAAGCTAAATTTTTTTTTTTTAGATTTTTCAGAGTCCGTATGTGGCCTCGGCGGATTTTTGATTGTGTCCGAATTAAATAATAAAAAGAATTAATTTTAAATTCGAAAAATGAGGGCTTAGACAACCTTTTGGGCCTGCGGGACATGGCTAGATGGATCCGGATTAGGGGTTATTGGGTAGGGTAGCTTTTGTTGGACTGGATTCTAAATAATTTGAGAGGAATGAGTTTTTTTTGAAAAATCAACAATTACATAATATAAAAAAAGAGGAGAACCCTAACGAAATCATTATTCATCTTCTTCAATTAGTAGCCGCCGCCCCCTATTCTCTTCATGGCCAAAAATTCTTATGCCACTTTCTCCCTCTTCTCTTCAAATTAAATCCTAACTCCTATACCAAATCAAAGAGCATCTTCTCCTCTCCATTCTCATAAGGTTAGATCTTCTCTGGAGCCACCATCTCCTCCTCTCCATTCTCATAAGTACGGCCGATCCTATTTGAGGAGGAAGAAGGGTAATTATCTTAATTAATTAACTAATTAATTAATTTAAATTATTTTAAAAACTTGTTTTGACCATGACTCGTTCATTTCAACTTAGAATTTGACGATTTCAAAAACATTGGAATCGTAACAGCAAATAGAACAGTTTGAGACTGATTGGAACATTTTCTGGACTGTTTGAATCTTTAGATCTAAATTAACAGAAGGTGAGATTTCTTTAATTTAAATTAATTAGTTGATTAATTTATTTATTATATAATATTCGTTCAGATCTGAATTGTATAGTATGTTATGTTGATTTTCTGTTTGATGAATGTATTGTTGTATTGGTTGTTGTGCGAACTTGGATAAGTTTATTTCAGATTTGGTTTTTATTGAATTGAGTTTGATAATCAATTCAATATTCATATTGCGATGGAAAAATACACATGAGAAAAAAAAATTATTTATTTTATTTTTGTGTTCCAACACAAAAATACACATGAGAAAAAAATTTTATTTATTTTATTTTTGTGTTCCAACACAAAAATACACATGAGAAAAAAAGATTGTTTATTTTATTTTTGTGTTCCAACACAAAAATTATACATAAAAAAAAAGATTGTTTATTTTATTTTTTGTGTTCCAACACAAAAGTATACATGAGGAAAAAAATGTGTTTATTTTATTTTTGTGTTCCAACACAAAAATCTACAAGAAAAAAATGTTTATTTTATTTTTGTGTTCCAACACAAAAATCTACATGAAAAAAAAAGTTTACTTTATTTTTGTGTTTCAACACAAAAATCTACATGCATGAAAGATGTTCATTTTATATTTGTGTTTCAACACAAATAACAATATTCAAAAGAAATGTCTAAACATAAAAGTTTATAAAAAAAAATGTCTTTTTATTTATATATTGGCACATACATTTACACAGGAATATGAATTATTTTTATTTGTGTCTTAAACACAAATAAATACTTCGTCATCAAAGTTTTATTTTTATTTTTGTCTTAAACACAAATAAATACTTCGTCATCAAAGTTTTATTTTTATTTGTGTCTTAAACACAAATAAATACTTCGTCATCAAAGTTTTATTTTTATTTTTGTCTTAAACACAAATAAATACTTCGTCATCAAAGTTTTATTTTTATTTTTGTCTTAAACACAAATGAATGCACCGCCATTGAAATTTTATTTTATTTATTTTTACTTGTGTTGCCAACACAAATACATGTACCGTACATCGAAAGTATTTCACTTGTGTCCCTAACACAAATATTTACATCGTTAATTGATTAACATTTTGATTTGTGTTTTCAAACAAAAATTTTATATGATGGAAAAGGGAAGTGTATTGTTGCATTCCTTAATGTCAACAAAGTATAGGAACTCATCTCATTACAATTCGTAATAAAAATTCAATGTAGAAAGAAATAATATATATGATTTTCATTATTTTTGTGTTTGCATACATGTGCAAACGCTTCATAAAAAAATATACATTTTTGTGTTTGCATGCATATGCAAACGCTTCATAAAAAAAAAAATTACATTTTTGTGTTTGCATACATATGCAAACGCTTCACAAGAAAAAAAAAAAAGAAAAAAAAAATCTTTTTGTTTGTAATGTTAGATGCAAACAAAAGTAGAGGAAAAATATATCTTTTGGTTGCAATTTTTGATGCAAACGAAACGTAGAAAATAGAAAATACATTTTATTTGCATCCTACCATGCAAATAAAACAAGAAGAAAGAAAAAAAAATTACATTTTTTTTTGTTTACAACTTTTGTTGCAAACAAACAAGAAAATAAAATTTGCATTTTTGGTTTGCAAATTTAGATGCAAACTAATTTATATTTTTTATATTATTTGCATTCCATCATGCAAATAAACAAAGAGATAAAATTTCATTTGTTGTTTGCAACCTTAGTTGCAAACAAACAAGACAATAAAAAAAAATTACATTTATATTTTGTTTGCAAATTTAGTTGCAAGCAAATTTATTAAAAACAAATGTTTCATTTTTGTTGCATGTTTTTAAATGCGAACAAAACATTAAAATAAAGGTTATAATTTTTATTTATTTACTTCACTTGATGTAAATAAACATAAAATAAGAAGTAGTTATTTTATTTACATTTCTTGATGTAGATAAAACTAGAAAATAAATATTACATTTTTATTTGCATTACTCAACGCAAATAAAAAACATGAGAATAAATGATACATTTTCATTTGAAATCCTTAATGAAAATAATTTATGAAATGAAGAGTCACAATTTTATTTACATTCCTTTAGGTAAATAAACATCAAATTAAAAAGTTGAATCTTTATTTGCATTCTCTATTGCAAATGAAGCATGAAATGAGAAGTTATATTTTTGTTATTGATTGTATTCCCTATTACAAATGGAATTAAAAGATTACATTTTTCTTTTCATTTATTTACAATGAAAGGAATTGAAATAAAGATTATATTTTTATCGTCAATTTAGATGCGATGAAAGAATAGAAATAAAGGATTCATTTTTATTGACATTCTATATGCGATAAAAATAATAGAAATAAAAGAGACATTTTTATTGTCGTATTATATATTGTGTATTACACTGCCATAGATAAGTTACCTGACTTGTTTATGTGATTGGGTCGATAATTTTCACACATCGCCCAAGTGCACAAATGAATTAATTATTTGTTTGTTGGATGAAACCCCACACGGGTGTTGGGATGAAAATTAACATACACTAATCCCAATATTTAGTTGTATGTTGATCGTTAGATCGACAGGCTGTGATAAGCGTTATTATTTAATTTCAACGCTTACACAGTTGGAATTTACACTTTGGATGTAAATGGATGACTTGATAATTACATTTTTATTGTTATATATGATGTGTGTTAAATCCATATAATCCAAATTATATGGTAAATGGTTGAGTCGCATTTCGATTCAGATGTTCTTTAAAATAAGAATAGTTTTACATTAGAAATTCTTTTTATTTAATTTTATTTTTAATTTAGTATATGTTAAACAAAGAATATTTGTAAAGGGTAAAAATCTTTTATATAAAGAATATTTTTAATGATTATCTCTAAAATACGTTTTTCTTATAATAATAAATATTTAAAGAGAAATCTTTTATTTAAGATTATTAGAATTTGCAAATCTCATTTTATGATATGAAATAAATTGAGATGTGAAGTGGATTTATCGTGAACGGTGTATTTAAATGACATTTCTCCTTTAATCCAATTTACATTGAAATTATTATTTGGAATTTATAGATCTATTTTATAGATTTAAAAAGAGCATTTCCTAAAAATCTAGTTTTCCAATTTAATAAAATTAAATTGGAATTAAGTGGAAAATTCGATTGGTAATAATCGAGATGGGCTTTTGTAATAGAAGACCGATATTATATATGGAATTTAAGAGGCTTTGCCGTTATTCCATGTATATTGTTAGTCCGATACAGAAATTCACATCGATTATGTATTGATTGATTTCTGTGGAATTCCATATTTGGGAAATTGATTTATGGGTTTATTGTGAACTGTGTTTTAAATGACACGAGTTCTTTAACCCGTTTAAAAGAAGATTTATTCTTTAAAATAAATAATCTTGTGAAAATGATTTTTGATATTAAATCAAATTTAGAATTTTTAATAAATCTTTTAAGGAAGATTTATGATTAAATTTATTAATTTATCTTTGATAAAATTAATGAGAATCTTTTTATACGAATATCTTATTAAAAGAATATTCTGAGTGGGAAATGTGGCGTAATGTGTGATTTTCCAATATTTGATTTTTAATCACAAAATACGCGGGTTATTCAGAAAGACCGGGTTTAACCCATTCTGAATAATCATCACGACGATCAAGAGTCGAAGATGAAGATGGCAATTGAAGACCGTAGTTTTCACATCGTTGGGATGATGATGACTGGTATCTTGAATTGGGACTGGACACCCCAAGGCAAGGTATTTGGTAATGATCGTCCAAATGTATTTGGAGATCGACGGACACGTTGTTTCGCTCAGACCCAGAGCGGACTTGTAAATGGATTGTGTGTCTGACATTGTATTCTTTTCTACTGTATTTGCTGAACGCTACTGATTATATATTTCTGTTTGGTGGTGGAGAATTTATTCTTCATTTAACCCCCTTCTCTAAGACGTATGAGCTTAGAGGTTATATATATATTGGTAGATGATCAATGATATGGTAGAGTCTGACAATTGGCATGCTAAGATGCAATTAATCAAGGCTTTGTTGAAAAGCAGGCCTTGTGGTTGATGATCAAAGCACAGTCTATTTAGGCATAGCTTTGTGTATATCGTGACTTCGCGAGCCTCACAGCCCGGTAGAGTCTAAAACGGGAGAAGGGAACGCAGGGAGTGCACACGTTTCTTTCTAGCTAGAGTAGTGCCAGGGACCTAACAGCGCTGGCATTTATTCATTGTGGTTGTTGGATTTTTCGAGGCCTCGGTTTATGCGGTCGCCACTGGCCGTATTATAGGTCCAAAAGGACCGGGGAGCGTGTGTTCAGGAATTGCCAATCCATTAAGCGTTAACGTATGGACCGGCCCTGCAGGATCCAAGGGTTGGACAGAGTACCAATCCTGGGGCATTTGCTAGAGTGTCTCGAATCGGTAAGGATCTCCTCCCTAGCCTTGACTCAGATGGAAACCCAAATTTCCAATACGACATCACGCGGTTTTGATTGTATACCTATATATGGCGACATAGTGGGATGGGGCACTCATGCCGTCTAGGATTGATACATTTACTTTGATGTATTTCAAATTGGTTGCACACTATTATTATATAATACCGTGTTTATCGTATCAAGCATCTTTTGATCATTATAAGGTAAAACCCTATCCTCCGGTTTGCGTTGCATTGTGTGATGGGACTTGGGTCTTATAATGGTTTCATTTTTCTAAAAAGCATTGCGTTATTTTGACGATTTACTTTAGTCTTGCACTGGCAATTCATAGGAGAAAACCCGTTCCGCGAAAGTGGCGTGGTCCTGTGATTAGCCTTATTATATTATATAGGTTAAGTAGAATTCTCACACCAGTCCCATGACTGACCTGTAGTTTGTCCACTGGCAAACTCGGGTGCCCATATTTTCCACACGGGCAGTCGAGTAGCTATTTTTGCAGATATATTAAACAGGATTCTGGGTTGAAGCTTAAAGCTGTGTCCAGAGATAGAGAGTCTTCCGCTGTGTTCTTCCGTTGCAGTATATTACATTTTATTGTAACTTTTTCTTCCGCTGTAATTATATTCCAATGTACTCTGATATGTATATTCTGTACTCTGATGTAACATTTATTATAGTGTTATAAAAGTCTTCTGTTATCTGTTGTAATGTGTTGTATGCCCAAAGTTAAAGTATTCGTAGGTTTCCACTTTTTGGATCAGACCTGTGTGGTTTATGGTCGATTCGAAGGGCGGGGATTTGCGGGTCTTTACAATTGTCGTGACTCGCTTTGGTCTTTCCATGTTGTGTGAAACTTTCTAAGTCGCGTTGGGCCTCAATTTGAGCCAGACTCGGCCCAATCATGTTAGCGTCTCTTATATTATCTCTAACCCATTTGTCCATTATTTATTCTTCATCGCATCTTGAAACTTCTCTTGTTAATGGTGGATAGGACCGGAGAGACAAAGTCGTTTTCATCCTGAGTGACGTATCTAATCAGTTTGCAGCCTTCACCAAGTCCACTTCGACCAGATTCCGACCAACTTCGACGAGACCCATCAGATAATAAGAGATTCTTTCTTCACCAAGATGCATCTAATCAGTTCGACACCCATTCTCTCGATTTTGAAGAATTCTTCCTTCGATGACCATTTCAAAACTTATTACAAGTAATTTTTAGATCTAAATTCCATTTTTTATGCTGGGACTTGTATAGAATCCGAAGATTTTTTACTTACTTTTGATAAAGTAATGATCCCTTGACTCAATTTTGACCGCCCTATGTTATTGGGATGTTTGTAAATCGAAAATGATCTGGATTGGAATGGATAGACTATGTATAAGGACTTTGAGTTTTTATATAATTCACACGAGTTGTATTTCGGTAAAATGCTCAAGTCTTGAAGCTTGATTATTTGTCATCAATTCGTTTTTACATATCATCGTGTCGTAGACAGATGGAAACAATTTGCTTACACTAGAATTTTTAGAGTAGATTCTGAATTTATCTAAGTGGCCATTCTGGTCCCAAGTCGTATGAATTGACAAGTCGCCTAAACTTCCAAGGCAACTCAAGTCGTGGGAACGAACCACTAATCAATGGAAGTACCGTAAGTTTTATCCCCAGGAATTGCAAGACTCTCAAGTCGCGGGTCGACATGAGTGTTTAGTCATCGGTCGATATGAGTTCTTAAGTTGTGATAATGACTTGGGCCATAGGTCATGGGACACAATAGTGATAAAGTCCTTAACTTATAGTAACGTTTAAACACTCCTTTTTAATGCTAGGACCCTTGGTATCGACATTGAGATGCTTCCAGAATTCGGAGTTGTGGACTAACATGGTTCACGTGTTATGGATCAATATGAGGTTCAAGCCATGGATTGACATGAGGTTCAAGCCGTGGATCGGTATGAGTGTTATGTTGTGAATTGACATAATCCTTATACTTATGAACCGATATGAGCCTTGTGCCGTGAATCGACATGAGCTTCATGCCATGAACCGAGATGATCCTCATATTGTGAACCGACATGTTATCCAAGTCGCGGCGGCGACATTAGTGAACCGTTATGTCGCTGCTACGGCATGAGCAACCATGTCATAATGATTTAACCCTATTGCTAACAAACGCCTTGCCTCGGTGCTTGTCACCTTTGTTTTAATTCTTTGATGTGTTTCCACACCTTTTTCTTCGAATCTTGCCACTAGAAAACTAAAACGTATTCGAGTATATCCGCGTAGAATGGCTACTGAGAAGCAGATCCTTCCTCAAAGTGAAGAGACCTCCTCGGCTCAAGCCGATCCGTCCTTAAACAAGGCTTCCGAGACTGAGACAATCACAACCTCTAGTCAAGTTTCTGCCCCCTTCCTTTGTATCTTCTTCCGATTAAGGCCAGAGGTCAAGAGAGACAGTCTACCACCCTAACCCAGGAGCAATACGAACTGTTGTGTGGTCAATATGGAATTCCTCTCACGGATGCAATATTACTCAAGAACGGTGTTTTTGCTGACGACCCCCCTGCTGGACATGTTGCTGTAAGCAAACAAATGCTAGCAGCTGGTGCTATTCCTCCATTCAACCCTTTTTAGGGCGAATCTTAAACCATTTAGGCATCGCTCCTTTCCAACTCTACCCTAATGGCTACGCAGTTCTGCTGGGCCTTTATGTCCTTTTCATGGATACGACAAAGCAAGAGCCTACTTTCCAGGACCTTCGGTACCTATGTTCTTTCAAAAGTAGGAAGGATACCCCTTTTATTATGCATGTTGAGGGTGCCAGAAACCGGAAGCTGGTTCTTGAATTACCAGACAGTGTTTCAGGGTTTTCAAGCCATTTTTTCTTTGTCAGATGCCCCGATCCATTCCGAGGGCAATGGGCAGATGGAGGTATGCATATCTTATTCAGAGGTATTGGCTTTACTTTTCTTTGAGCTATACGTTCTTACATCATTTCCTTTTGAAATGTAGTACTTCCCTCCCTGATTAAGGACAACAAAGCTCCCTCTTCTATTAAAGCCACATACGAAACACTAAAAGCTATCGACGAGGCTAAGAGAAGTAGAAAGCTTTTAATCACAGATAGCATTCTTCACCTATATGTACTACTCCATCCCTTAAGGAAGTTTTTATGCAAGGCTGGACCTTCCACTCCTAAACCTGACCTTACGAAGTCAGATTTAGTAAATTCAGACGATAGGAGTGTGACTCAAGTTGATCGGCCCTTCCGTTGACTTTTGCTTGAAAAAATGTTCTGGGTCTGTTAGTGGAAGAAAGTCGCCCTCATTGAAGACTTTGGATAAGGATGAAGACCCTAACCATCATAGAGGTGAAGATCCCACAACGTTCGTTGAGAAGGAAAACATTACCCCGCATCCTGAGCCAGAATTAGATTCCGAAAGGGTTGGAAGAGACAATAGGGAAGTGAATCCCACCGAACTTGAGTACAGGATTGAACATGATGATGAAGACGTAGTTGTATTAGATACTGATCCAAATACTGAGACTGTAATTAGAGGTTCTCCTATTGAAAATGCAGCTAAGAAAGATTCTGCAGGTACATTTGACAATTTGAGTGATCTCAACTCTGCTAGATATCTTAGTCAAGATGGTTCGGTTACTCAGCCTCTCGACCTTCAAACCATAGAAATCGGACTTAGGGATGCAGCCTCAACTGAGTCAGAAAGGCCTCTTAAATTTTTAGGAATTCCCCTAAACTCAGGGTATATAACTGGTCTGTTAACAATAGTACCTTTTAAAGAAATTCATCTTATGCATTTCAATTATTTTCCTGTGTTGGTATCTTACTTTAGCATTCTTAGACACTGTACAGTTTCAAGTATCGAAAACTCATGCATGTCTTATTTCAGGTTTAGACATGTACGGGAAACACTCGTCGGGAATCAGATCAGATTTCAGTAAGAAGAGCAAAGCTATTGATCAGAAGCACTTACTACAATCCGAACCTCGGCAACCATCCCGTCACCGTGAGCAGCCCCATCCTCCGCCGCCTTCGAAGCCCTCTTCTCAGTCTTTCCATGTATTAGAACCTGTTTTAACTGAGGAACAAAGAAAGAAGATACGCGAGGAAGAAGAAGAGGCTAGAAGACACAGTTGGTTAAGGGAAGACACTCCTGATGAAAGGGAGCGAGGAAGGAAACGAGAAAGGGATGGTTCTTATAAGCACTCCCGAGTAGAGAAGCTGCCTATTAAACCCCGACTTCCTTCATCCTCTGGCCCTCCTGGTCCTTCAACTGAGATTCATTCGATTATCAATAGACCTCGCCATACTCCTGGTTCGACGAACATCTCCTTTACCGAAAAACTCCCGGGTTGGAACTTGAAAAGACATTACTTTGATCGTGGAGTAAGTATAACCGACGCCGATGATTTTCTTAAAGAGGTGGATGTGGTTATAAGTCAGACACAGACCCAGCTCAATACTGCCAAGAGTCAACTTGAGACAAAATGGAATATCGTAAGAGATATATTTTACCAAAAGTTGCATGGATGGGAAAAGCTTGGTGATGACCTCCAAAAGCGCCATAATTCTCATCTTACGAAAATTGCTGAGCTTGAGGATGATAAGGTCAAATGGGAGAAGGTTTTGAACAATCGTGACGCTACCATCGCAATTCTTAATAAAAGAGTCACAGAGTTGGGAGCATCAAACAATGAGATTAAAAAACTCCGGGAAGAACTTGAGGCTTCCAAACAAAGAGAAAAAGATGTCGTAGCTGCCAAGCGCGACGTTGATGCTGAATTGGCTGTGGAGAAGGATTTCTCTAAACAATATCGGGAAGATACCGCTAATCTCCATAAGGAGGTAAAGTCTCTAAAGGCTTCCAACCAGACACTTATGGCCAAGGTCGAATCCCTTGAGAAGGACAAGGCAATTGCAGAAGAAACTCACAAGCAAGCCATGGACGAAGCTGATGATGACATGTTACGCTTTTATGTTTACAGCTTCATGAGTCATGGGAGCTTGCATTACCTGGGGAATAGTTTCGCACGTACTTTGGCGCTTGTTTGGGAGCGAGTGCTTGAAATTAATGGTGATGATTGTAGCGAGGACGAACTTATGGACAGACTTTTAGACGACAGGTCCAAAAAGTCTTTGTCAGAAAGGAAGGCCCAACTACTGGACGAGAGGACTGGTACTTCTGGTGAGAAAACTCACACTCAACCAGATGTCAACCTTCCTATTGATTCCTCGGCCTTTGAAGCTTCTGGCTCACAAACACTAGCTAACCCTGGTGATGTTCCAAAAGGCAAAAATGTTACTGTTGAGGGGATATCAATACAAAGGATGTTGTTAACGAGCGTGGTGAAAACGATGAGGCTGCTGAAGGCGATCCCGACCATTGAAGAATCGAGCACAGGGATCCCTCAGAGAATCTTCTAGATACAGGAAAAATTAAAACTAAGTTTACCCTGTCATGCTTAGAGTCCATTTTCAATTCATCTAGGTCCCTTGCTTATTATGCTCAATGTTTCCATACTTTGAAGTTAATTTCACCCGTCTTCCCCTACCGTAGGCAATGTATTGACAACAGGTGTAACACCCCGTGTATTCTATAATAATGAAATTAAAAAATTAAAGTATAATTAATTTCAAATCAAAGAATTAAGGGAAATGGGATACGCCATTGCGTTCGTCTCGGAATTCTGCTTGAGACAGAGTCCGAGTTTGCGTAAAACGGACTCCGTATGAGGGAGATATGACCTCCGGAAGTTTTAGAATCTAGTTTAAAATTCAAACAGATGGAAACAGCTTAGAAACAAATTCAAATTTCAAAAATTGGACCAGATTGGGCTGGGCGGGGATTTTCCCGCCCTAGGCACCCAGGTCGACTGGGTAGTCGACCTGGGGGTCGACTGGGGAGTCGACCTGGCCCCTGATCCAGGTCGAACCCAGCCCCTCCTGGCTGGCCTGGTCTGTGCTTGGCCGAATTTCTGAGCCTTGCCTTGTCACTAGGGCTAGGTGTCAGCTCCTGATTGGTCTCTCTTTCAAACGAACGACTAATATTAATCTGAGCTCCATCGACGGTTCTAATCAATTCACAAACTCTATAAAAGGACCTAAGACTCCACCTAATTCACACAAATAAAAATGAGAATGAGACCGTCATGCTGCTGAAGAAAGACTAGGAGTAGCCGTCAAAATTGAAAGATGATTAGGAGTCAATTCGAAAGCTTAAAGCAACGACAACTAAATCAAAACAATGCCTACAACAAAGGATAACATCTCCAAATTCAGAACTCAGAATCCTAAGTTGAAGATTCATCATACATTGTAAGTAGAGTGCTATTCCGATGTGAATGAATAATTGTGTTTTGATTTGTGTAAAATGAGGAATGGAATTGTACTTAATTTGTGGTGATGATAATTCATAATTGTATGATTCTAATTATGAATAGATTTGGGATGTTGTGGTATAATGATGTTAGACCTATTGAATATTTGCAAGTATATGACTCATGTTGAAAGTTAACGACTATATGTTTATGGTAGTTACAACACCTATAGGATACTTGCAAGTATATGATTCATGTTGAAAGTTAACGACTATATGTTTGTGGTAGTTTATTTCAACAAAGTTGAGATTCATGCAAGTATGTGATTCACTATTATGCCAACATGGTGTATATTTTTAGCGTAGTTGGATCCATTTGGGTATTATGATTCATATGAATTTATGTTGGAATTGGCATCATGATTCAAGTGTAAAACCATACTTTTGTATTAGTGACAAAAGTAAGCATCTTTGTGAACTTGTGTTGACTTTATGAACATGGCTAGTTTATGTTTAACTTTATACCCAAACAACATATGTTTTAGGCCTATGTTGTTATCAAAATCATATGATAATATATGCGACACATAATTAAGTTAGATTTACATTTTAAATGCAAGTTTACATGAATAGATTAAAAACCATGATTCATGTTTAGGTTTGTTTTATGTCATGATTATATGCTATAACAATGCAAGTTCACAAGTGCCTAATTTATGTTAATTAGACCGTTATGTTGCAAGTTCATGCGTTCACACACCTTTTTTTTATATTACTTAGAATATAAACATCTTGTTCTAAGCCTCCCCTTTTTTCATGTGGCTAAGTTGGGCTTAAATGTTAAGCCCAACATATGTTATAATATAGTGAACGTATAAAACGAGGGTATTGACGATGGGGTAAAAATATAAAACATATGTGTTGGCATGTCTGTCACATGCCAACGACCTTGAGAACATTTAAGTGATGTAAATAAATTTTACCCAATAAAGCTGAATTTGAATAATGGGCAGCAAATATTTACATATAAAAAGAAAAGAGACAAAATATGTAAACTTAGAAAATACGATGTGTTTAACCCGAGGTGGGATTGAGTTGTGACATAAACCTGCCCGGAACCGCCCGGCTGTCCAGTAGTCACAACAATACCTATCCAATGTGGGTGGTTAAACATTGAGCCCAATAAAGACCCGAGGTTAGACTGAGTTGTGGCATAAGACTGCCCGGATCCAACCGGCAACAGGCAACCACAACAATACCTGTCTAATGTGAGTGGTTGAGGCTTTAATAAGACAATTAAGGCTGAGTCAGGATTGATAGGATTAAGTAAATTGAATTAATACTTAATCAAATTGAACATGCTAAACTATACAGACTGATTGGGGGTTAGGTTTACAGAACACTTAACCAACTTAGCATGTTGGCTAGAAATAGAAAAACCTAGTAGTGAGGGACCCTTTTCAGCAGTAACCCTACAAGGTGTATCAGGATACCCTGAACTAGGCAGGGTGGGGCACGTTACTGGGCTGACTGTAAGAGGTCAAATCGACGGCGGTGGTGCAACAGTATAGGTTCTAACGGGGTGCGGGCATGCACACACTCCGGCGCAGAAAAATTAGGCACTGGGCACTAGTAGTATACCTGTGCATTGTAGAATTGTGTCGGGCCACCACCATGGGACTTGATACACCCCATAGTGGGACCAACATAGGTAACTACAACATCGGGGGCCATAAGACACATGTAACTATGCGAGTAGGAGCCGATCATTAGAAATGGATCACTTCACCCTAATTACGGGGTGCCTGTTGGGAACTAGTTTATAGGGGTGCAGAGATTAATATGTGGTACGATAGTACATTCGACTCTAGACAACTTAACTTAGCTTATAGTGCTTTCCCATTTCCAGTTTGTACTTATCATGCTCACTTCTTTATTCATAGACTGAATAGTCCTAGACTTACTCAGGCTTTATGTCTGACTCTACTTTTCTTTCGTCTTTTTTTCTTTCGTTCCCCCCAGGTCCACAGGGAGGGAATACCGCAGCTTGACCAGTTTTCACATCCAGCTCGAAGAGAGAGAGAATGTATTGCTTGGATCTCTTTCGTTTTGGACTTTGGCTTTGGATAGCACTTATGGGGACTTATGCAGTTTACTTATGTTTTTATGCTTCTTTAAGTTATGAAATCAAGACAGTTATGAAATTGTAATGTTTTTGGAAGTATTATAAGACAATTATGGCATTGTTTGTGTAACACATATTCTGATGAAATAAAATTTGCTGTTGTTTTTCGCTGTTCAAAAATATGTGTATTTATATCTGTCTTGTATATCTGTGACTATACTTATAAACCTCCGCCAAAATTAGGGCATTCCATTTGAGAGTGACCCTAGCGGAGGTGGGGTGTTTCACTTGGTATCAGAGCACTGGTTTACCAGATAAGATAAAAAGTTTTGAAAATTTATTTTCAGAAGAAAATTTAAAGAAGCATTTTTAAAGATAAAATGTTATTATATTTTAAAAAGGCATAGTCCCCCAAAGCCATAGGTACTATCTTTTACCCTTCGTTTTGAATCTATCCTTTTGTTTCAGCATGTCCGAAGAACTTAACTTGCTAGAGGGTGTACCAATACCTGGTTGGTTCAGACGATTCTTAGAAGCAAGGGCCAATCAGCCAGGTCCCACTGTTCCTCCTCCCCCAGCTACAGGAAATCATCCAGCTGCAGCAACACCTCTTCCTCCACCTCCTCCGCGTGGTAATACTTTTGCTAAGATATGTAAAGATTTCAAAGCTATGGGAGGGAAGGACTTTCATGGAACCGAGTCCTTCGTGGCGGCCAGGAATTGGCTGAAAGAAACCGAGGACTTATTCGTCATCTTTGAAGTAGAAGATAGGCAGAAGGTACAACTGGCAGTATGGCTACTTAAAGGTGAGGCTTCCTACTGGTGGGAAGTTACCAATGCAGAAAGACCAGTGGAAACATGGGAGGAATTTAAGGCAAGGTTTGAGGCTAAATTTCTCTCAGAAGCTGAAAGGAGTCTTCAGTTGGAAAAATTCTTATTTCTTAAGCAAGGGAATATGACAGTCAAAAAGTACGTTAATCAGTTCGATCAGCTGGCTAGGTTCGGACTGAACCTAGTCAACACTCCGCACAAGAAGGCTGTCCACTTTGTCAAAGGATTGAATGAGCCATTACACAGTTTGGCCATAACCCATATACCCATGGGAGCTACGTATGAAAGGTTGGTGCAGATGGCATTGCTGGACGAAGAGGATAAGGGCAAGAAGGAGACAAAGGTAGAAAACTCTCAAGGGAAGAAAGAGGGTTTACAGCCTAAGAAGACAGACTTTAAGAAGGGAGGGAAAGACAACAAGTCCCAAGAGAAGAGGAAGTGTAATTTATGTGGCAAAGTGGGGCACTTAGTGAAAGATAGCCGGAAAAAGAAGGCCAAGTTGAATGGTGGGTGCTTTTCTTGCGGTGAGATAGGCCACATGGCTAAGGATTGCCCAAAGAAGCGAGGGCAGGGGCAGAGGGCTGGATCCACCTCAGGGGCGCAGGTTCATGTGCTAGAAGCGCCACCTCTGCAACAGCGAGGTATAAATACTTCTGTAGAAAGTGTAGTTTATCTTTATGATCACCCAGTTCGCACTTTATTTGATTCTGGCGCATCACACTCCTTTATTTCGTCTGCTTTAGTAGAATCTCTGCACCTAGAAACTAGTATGGTAGAGGACCCCTTAATTGTTTCAAATCCAATCGGGGGCCCAGCTCATTTGTCTATGATCTGTGTAGGATTGAAAATTTCTATTCTAAGCGTAGAATTTAGATGTAGTGCCTTTGTTTTGGGCTTCTCGGGATATGGTTTGATTTTGGGCATGGATTGGCTATCCAGTAATGGTGCCATCCTTGATTGTGAGAAAAGGGTGGTTAGGCTTCTGACCCAACTCGGTAACACTCTGGAAATTACTTGTAATCCCTCGTATGCAGTTATGCTTAGTTATCTTGAATCGCTAGATGCTTCTGTTGAGAGTTTGCGATCGGTTAGAGTGGTCTGTGAATATCCAGACGTCTTCGAAGAGGTGAAGGGCTTACCTCCGAAGCGGAAGATAGACTTCCGCATATATCTTGTAGATAATGCAAAGCCCGTTGCGTTGCCCGTTAGACACATGGCTCCACGGGAAAGGAAAGAGCTCGGTAAACAGGTTAAAGAGCTCCTAGAGAAGGGGTTCATTAGAAGGAGCATTTCAGAATGGGGCGCTCCAGTGGTGTTCGCCACAAAGGCGGATGGTTCACTCCGTCTATGTGTTGACTATAGGGAGCTCAACAAACTAACGAAAAAGAATAGGCACCCTCTCCCCAGAATCGATGATCTGTTTGATCAGCTTGTAGGAGCGTCAGTTTTCTCCCAACTCGATTTGGCGACCGGTTTTCATCAGCTGAGGGTGGCTGAAGATAGCATCGATAAGACAGCATTCAGAACCCCAGACGGCTTCTTTGAATGGCTTGTCATGCCTTTCGGCTTGACAAACGCACCCGCTTACTTCGTGGACCTGATGAGTAGGGTGTTCAGGGAATTCCTCAACAAGTTCGTAGTGGTCTTCGTAGATGATATCTTGATCTTCTCAAAGAGTGAAGAAGAACATGCTCAGCACTTAAAGGCAATCATGGAAACTCTACGAGCCCATCAGCTAAAAGCCAAATTCTCCCAGTGCCACTTTTGGAGAGAGGAAGTAAGGTTCCTTGGGCACATAGTGTAACACCCCGTGTATTCTATAACAGTGAAATTCACAAATTAAAGAGTAATTAATTTCAAATCAAAGAACTAAGGGAAACGGGATACGCCATTGCGTTCCTCTCGGAAAAATACGCGAAATAGAGTCCGAGTTTTCGAAAAACGGAGTCCGTATGAAGAAGATATGGCCTCCGGAAGTTTCTGAATTAAGTTTAAAATTCGAACATAAGAAAGACAGCTCAGAAAAATAATTCAAATTCAAAAATCGGGCCCAATTGGCCAAGGCGGGAAAAGTCCCGCCTAAGGCACCCAGGTCGACTGGGCTGTCGACCTGGGCTAGCCATGTCGACAGGGCTGTCGACAGGCCTGTCGACAGGGTTGTCGACCTGGTCCAGAGCCAGGTCGAACCCAGCCCACCCTGGCTGGCCAGGTCTGTGTTTAGCCGATTTCCAGAAGCTTGCTTTGTCACTAGGGCTAGGTGGCAGGCTCTAATTGGTCTCTCTTTCGTATGAATGGCTACGATCAATCCAAGCAACATCGATGGTCCTAATCAGTTCATAAACTCTATAAAAATGACCCTAGACTCAACCTAATCTATTCATTCAAAAATAAGAACGAGGCCATCATGCTGCGGAGGAACGACTAGGAGTAGCCACCAATTTGGGAGAAGACTAGGAGGCAAATTCTAAAGCATAAAGCAACTCAAAACAAATCAAATCAACAAGAAGTCGCATCTCCAATTGGAGAATTCGCCACACGATTGTAAGTAGAGTATTATTTTGGTATGAACAAATAACTGTGTTGGTTTGTATACTTGATTTGTGGTGATAAAGTAATTCATATTTGTGAGTTACTATGATTCTTATCGATTTGGAATATTGTATACGTTTGGATATTCTCAAATTATGTTATTCATTATAAAAACTACATGTTTGCGGTAGTTTTATGCAAGTATACGTTTGGATATTCGCAAAGCATGTTATTCATTATAAAAACAACATGTTTGCGGTAGTTTTATGCAAGTATACGTTTGGAATATTCGCAATTTATGTAATCCATGTTGAAGCTACATGTATGTAGTTGTTTAATTGAAATTCATGCAAGTTTGTGGTTTTGCTACTATGCCATCATAATGTGTATTTTTATACAAAAATCATTTTGTGAGTAATTGGAGCAAATTTGGGTTATTATAATCCATATGAAATTATGTTGAAAATTTGGCATCATGATCTATGTATTAAGCCATACTTTTGTATTAGAAAACCTCTTTGCGAACTTATGAATATGACTAGGCTAAGATTGATATTTTGCATAATTGAAAACCATGTTAGGCCTATATTGTTCACAAGAATTATGTGATAATATATGTGACATATCGCTAGGTTAAATTTACAATCCCCTTTGCAAGTTTGTATGAATAAAGTAAAAACCATGATTTCGTTTTTAGGAATATTTATGCCATAAGTATATTTGTGCCATGGTCATGTGAATAGATTTAAAACCATGATTAAGTTGGAATAATTCTAGTTGAACTATACTTTTGTATTAGTAACAAAAGTAAGCCCTTTGTAAACATGTAGGAATCTTATAAACATGACTTGCTTATGTTTGACATTATGCCTAAATAAAAATATAGGTTTATGTTGTAGTTAAGACTATGTGTCAATAGTGATATACAATTTAGATTCTTAACTTAACTACAAGTTTACATGGTTTGATTCATGTCACTTATGCTTTATGACCAAAGTATATGTTACTACTATGCAAGTATACCAGTTTCTATTTTGTAGTTCCAACGTTATGTTGCAAGTTCATGCGTTCACATTCCCCTCTTTGTGTATGTAATCACGCTTTAAGCCTCCCCTCTTTCGCATGGCTAAGTTGGGCTTAAAAAGGCTAAGCCCAACATATATATGAACGTATTAAACGGGGGAAAATAACGTTGGGCTAAATTAATTAATAAATGAAAAGATAAAGTAAAGGGGCCCAAACTCAAGTATGGGTTGGGCCCATGATTGGTGTAACCTTTACACCATTGATTTTTAATAATGGGCCGCAAATATTTACATATAAGAAAGTAAAGAAGAAAGACAAAATATGTAAATGTAGAAAATACGATATGTTTAACCCGAGGTTGGATTGAGTTGTGATGTAAACCTGCCCGGAACCGCCCGGCTGTCCAGTAGTCACAACAATACCTATCCAATGTGGGTGGTTAAACATGGAGCCCAATAAGGACCCGAGGTTAGACTGAGTTGTGGCGTAAGACTGCCCGGAACCAACCGGCAACAGGCAGCCACAACAATACCTGTCTAATGTGAGAGGTCAAGGCTTTAATAAGACAATTAAGGCTGAGTCGGGACTGATAGGATTAAGTAAACTAAAGACTTAATCAAAAGTGGGACATGCTAAACTAAACAGACTGATTGGGGGTTAGGTTATAAAACACTTAACCAACTTAGCATGTTGGCTAGAAATAGAAAACCTAGTAGCGGGGGACCCTTTTCAGCAGTAACCCTATAAGGTGTATCATGATACCCTGAAACTAGGCAGGGTGGGGCACGATTACTGGGCTGATTGTAAGAGGTCAAATCGACGGCGGTGGTGTAGCAGTGTAGGTTCTAACGGGGTGCGGGCGTGCACACACTCCGGCGCAGAAAAATAAGGCACTGGGCACCAGTAGCATACCTGTGCATTTCTAGGGTTGTGTCGGGTCGCCGCCATGGGACTTGATACACCCCATGGTGGGACCAGCATAGGTAACTACAACATCGGGGGCCGTAAGACACATGTAACTACGCGAGTAGGAGCCGATCATCATAAAATGGATCACTTCACCCAGATTATGGGGTGCCAGTTGGGAACTAGTTTATATGGGTTCAGAGATTAATGTGGGGTACGATAGTATATTCTACTCTAGACAACTTAACCAAGTTTATAGTGCTTTCCCATTTCTTGTTTATACTTATCATATCCAGTTCTTTATTCATAGACAGAATAGTCCTAGACTTACTCAGGATTTATGTCTGACTCTACTTTTCTTTCGTCTTCTTTTCTTCCGTTTTCCCCCCCAGGTCCACAGGGAGGGAACACTGCAGCTTGACCAGCCTTCATATCCAGCTTGAAGAGGAAAAATGTATTGCTTGGACCTTTTCGTTTTGAACTATGGCTTTGGACAACCACTATGGGGCTTTTGCAGTTTATTTATGTTTTCTTTATGCTTCTTTAAATAATGTAATTCAAGACAGTTATGATGATGTTGTGATTTTGGAAGTATGTAAGACAATTGTGGGAATGTTGTTGTAACACGTATTTTCTCTTATGAAATAAAAAGTTTGCTGTTTTTCCGCTGTTCAAAATATGTGTTCTTATATCTGTCTTGTATATCTGTGACTTATACTTATAAACCTCCACCAAAATTAGGGCATTCCCTTTGAGAGTGACCCTAACGGAGGTGGGGTGTTTCACTTGGTATCAGAGCATAGGTTTACCAGATAAGATAAAAAGTTTTGAAAATTTATTTTCAAAAAGGAAATTTAAAGAAGCATTTTTAAAAGATAAAATATTATTTTGTTTTAAAAGGCAAAGTCCCCCAAAGCCATAGGTACTGTCTCTTGTCCTTCGTTTTGAATCTACCCTTTTTGTTTCAGCATGTCCGAAGAACTTAACTTGCCGGAAGGGGTACCAATACCTGGTTGGTTTAGACGGTTCTTAGAAGCAAGGGCCACTCAGCCAGGTCCTACCGTTCCTCCTCCCCCAGCTGCAGGAAATCATCCAGCTGCAGCGGCACCTCTTCCTCCACCTCCTCCACGGGGAAACACGTTTGCTAAGATATGTAAAGATTTTAAAGCTATGGGAGGAAAGGACTTCCATGGAACTGAGTCCTTCGTGGCAGCTAGAAATTGGCTGAAAGAAACTGAGGACCTATTCATCATCTTTGAGGTAGAAGATAGGCAGAAAGTACAACTGGCAGTGTGGCTATTAAAGGGCGAGGCTTCCTACTGGTGGGAAGTCACTAATGCTGAAAGACCAGTGGAGACATGGGAGGACTTTAGGGCAAGGTTTGAGACTAAATTTCTCTCAGATGCGGAAAGGAGTTTGCAGTTGGAAAAATTCTTATTTCTTAAGCAAGGGGACAAGACAGTCAGAGAGTATGTGAATCAGTTCGATGAGCTGGCTAGGTTTGGGCTGGACCTAGTCAACACCCCGCACAAGAAGGCTCTTCGTTTTGTCAAAGGGTTGAATGAGCCATTACACAGCTTAGCCATGACCCATATACCCATGGGGGCCACGTATGAAAGATTGGTGCAAATGGCATTGCTGAACGAGGAGGATAAGGGCAAGAAGGAGACAAAGGCAGAAAGCTCTCAAGGGAAGAAAGAGGGTTTGCAGCCTAAGAAGACAGATTTTAAGAAGGGCGGGAAAGGCAACAAAGAGAAGAGGAAGTGCAATTTCTGTGGCAAAGTGGGGCACTTAGTAAAGGACTGCCGGAAAAAGAAGGCCAAGGAGAATGGTGGGTGCTTTTCTTGTGGTGAGACAGGCCACAGGGCTAAGGACTGCCCAAAGAAACGAGGACAGGGGCAGAGGGCTGGATCCACCCCAGGGGCACAGGTTCATGTGCTAGAAGCGCCACCTCTGCAACAGCGAGGTATAAATACTTCTGTAGAAAGTGTAGTTTATCTTTATGATCACCCCGTTCGCACTTTATTTGATTCTGGCGCATCACACTCCTTTATCTCGTCTGCTTTAGTAGAATCTCTGCACCTAAAAACTAGTATGGTAGAGGACCCCTTAATTGTTTCAAACCCAATTGGGGGCCCAGCTCATTTGTCTATGATCTGTTTGGGACTGAAAATTTCTATTCTAAGCGTAGAATTTCAATGTAGTGCCTTCGTTTTGGGCTTTTCGGGGTATGGTTTGATTTTGGGCATGGATTGGCTATCCAGTAATGGGGCCATCCTTGATTGTGAGAAAAGGGTTGTTAGGCTCCTAACCCAGCTCGGTAATACTTTGAAAATTTCTTGTAATCCCTCGTATGCGGTTATGCTTAGTTATCTTGAATCGCTAGATGCCTCTTTTGAAAATTTGCAATCAGTTAGAGTGGTCCGGGAATATCCGGATGTCTTCGAAGAGGTGAAGGGCTTGCCTCCTAAGCGGGAAATAGACTTCCGCATATATCTTGTAGATAATGCGAAGCCCGTTGCGTTGCCCGTTAGACACATGGCTCCACGGGAAAGGAAAGAGCTCAGTAAACAGATTAAAGAGCTTCTAGAAAAGGGGTTCATTAGAAGGAGCATTTCAGAATGGGGCGCTCCAGTGGTGTTCGCTACAAAGGCGGATGGTTCACTCCGTCTATGTGTTGACTATAGGGAGCTCAACAAGTTAACGAAAAAGAATAGGCACCCTCTCCCCAGAATTGATGATTTGTTTGATCAGCTTGTAGGAGCGTCTGTTTTCTCCCAACTCGATTTAGCGACCGGTTTTCATCAGCTAAGGGTGGCTGAAGATAGTATCGATAAAACAGCATTCAGAACCCCAGACTGCTTCTTTGAATGGCTTGTCATGCCTTTCGGCTTGACAAATGCACCTGCTTACTTCGTGGACCTGATGAGTAGGGTATTCAGAGATTTCCTCAATAAGTTCGTAGTGGTCTTCGTAGATGATATCCTTATCTTCTCAAAGAGTGAAGAGGAACATGCTCAGCACTTAAGGGCAATCATGGAAACTCTGCGAGTCCATCAACTAAAAGCCAAATTCTCCAAATGCCACTTTTGGAGAGAAGAAGTGAGGTTCCTTGGGCACATAGTATCCAAACAAGGGTTAGCAGTGGACCCTGCTAAGGTAGTGGCGGTACAGGATTGGAAGACGCCAAGGAATGCAACTGAGGTCCGAAGTTTTCTAGGACTAGCAGGTTTCTATCGAAAGTTCATAAGGGATTTTTCTAAAATCTCAGCTCCGCTCACGAAATTGACCAAGAAGAATCTAGTGTTCAATTGGGACTTGGATTGCGAGTTTGCTTTCCAACGACTGAAAAGGGCTCTTACAACAGCCCCAGTTTTGACGCTGCTAGATGGGAGCAAGATGTTCACTGTTTATACAGATGCATGTGGGACAGGGCTAGGCGCCGTTTTTATGCAAGAAGGAAGGGTAGTAGCTTACGGCGGAAGGCAGTTGAGAGTGCACGAAAAGAACTATCCAACCCACGATCTTGAGTTAGCCGCCATCGTCTTTGCACTCAAGTCTTGGCGACACTATCTCCTAGGTGAGAAGTTCGAACTTTACACTGACCATAAATCGTTGAAATATCTTTTCTCGCAGAAAGACCTTAACTTGAGGCAACAGAGATGGATGGAGTTTCTTGCCTCGTACGATTTCGAAATCTCCTACACTCCGGGCAAAGGCAACGTAGTGGCAGACGCGTTGAGCCAAAAGAAATTGACCCTAAGCCCGCTGTTTGTTGAAAGACAAAGCCTAGAGCTTATAGCCAGCTTCGACTTTAGGCCTTCCTCCGATTTTGTACCAGGCCTACTAGCATCTCTCGAAGTGCGCCCAACTTTAGTGGATTCAGTAGGGACAGCACAACGCGAAGACCCTCAGCTTGTGGAAATGATTGATAGGCTAATTAGGGGAGAGACTTCAAGTCACCTCAACAGATACTCCATCGACGATAAGGGTTTGCTAAGGCGAGACGGAAGACTATGCGTCCCACAGACAAAAGATTTAGTAAAGAAGGTTCTCGAGGAAGCTCATCACTCCAAGATGACGATACACCCAGGCGGAGATAAAATGTACAAAGATATAAAAAGGACTTTCTTCTGGAACGACATGAAAAAGGACGTGGCGGAATTCGTTTCTAAGTGTATGGTGTGCCAACAAGTTAAGGCGGAACAGAAAAAGCCTGGCGGACTGCTACATCCTCTGGAGGTCCCGCAATGGAAGTGGGATAGCATCTCAATGGACTTCATCGATGGGCTGCCTAGGTCTAGGAGAGGCAACACTAGCATTTGGGTAATAGTGGATAGGCTTACTAAAAGCGCCCACTTTTTACCTGTCAAAAGTAAAAGAACTGCCTCATCCCTAGCATCACTTTACCTCAAGGAAATCGTTCGACTCCATGGAATACCATCCAGCATTGTTAGTGATCGAGACCCCATCTTCACCAGTGAGTTTTGGCGGAGTCTGCAAGAAGCAGTAGGAACGCAGTTATGCTTGAGCAAAGCCTATCATCCCCAAACCGACGGCCAAACAGAAAGAGTGAACAGAGTTTTGGAAGACCTTTTAAGACTGTGCGTCCTTGACTTCGGAGGGACATGGGAAGACCACCTCCCTTTGGTGGAATTTGCCTACAACAACAGTTATCAAGCAACCATCGGAATGGCGCCCTTCGAAGCTTTATATGGAAGACCGTGCCGATCGCCCACTTGTTGGTGGGAGTCTACTGATAAGCTCATACTTGGACCAGATATGATCCGAGAAACTTCAGAGAAAGTAGACTTAATACGAAGAAGGATGAAGACGGCCCAAGACAGACAAAAGTCCTACGCCGACAAAAGGAGAACCGACCTTGAATTTGAGGTTGGGGACAGAGTTTTTCTTAAGGTATCTCCGCTAAGGAACGTTGTTCGTTTTGGAACCACAGGAAAGCTAGCACCAAGGTTCGTAGGGCCATTCCCTGTCATCGAGAAAATTGGGAAAATGGCCTATAGATTAGAACTACCCGAGAAACTGACCGGAGTTCACAACGTTTTTCACGTTTCACATCTCCGAAAATGTCTACATGAGTCTGCTGAAGTGGTAGAGCCAAATATCCTAGAAGAAGCCAAAGTGGAACGCGAAGCAACCATAAGAAAAGTTCCAACCCGCATACTAGGAACGGAAGTGAAAAAGCTACGCAACCGCGAAGTCAAGCTCGTCAAAGTTCAGTGGAGCGACGCCGAAGGAGATGCAACTTGGGAAACTGAAGCTAGAATACGCACTGCCTACCCTTTTCTTTTCGAGGGTACATCCTTGATCTTTCTTTTTCCTTAAGTTGCGCTTTTATCTATCTTTTTAGGAATATTTCCTCGACCTTATCTTTTAGGTAGAAACCCTTTGGATGAAAACATGTAGTTGAAACATGTTATGGATGATGGTTGCAAGTGGTTGCAAGTGATTGCTAGTAGTTGCTCGTGGTTGCATATACACACACAATCTAGGTTTTAGATCGGCTCAGTCACTTCATATTGCATATGCATATATGTTTGCATTCGTATATGGTTGAACTTTAATGTGTTGTCATATGGATGTTGCATTTGTACGAATGATTGTGCACTCATGTAGACTCATGAATAGGAAAATTTGCATACATGATGGATTCATGGCACTTACATAATTCGCATTAAGGAGGTCAACTGAATCAGTAGACCGCCTGATTTTGCATTAGATAAGTACATGTACACACACACACTTCGCATATGATCATGAAGCATTAGAAGTCTTTTAAGGACAATGGATGCTCGTGTTTGATGGATGAGTAGATGGATGATTGGATGTTAGGATGTACATTCCTCCTAACTTGAAGATTTCGGGGACGAAATCCTTTTAAGTGGGGGAGAATGTAACACCCCGTGTATTCTATAACAGTGAAATTCACAAATTAAAGAGTAATTAATTTCAAATCAAAGAACTAAGGGAAACGGGATACGCCATTGCGTTCGTCTCGGAAAAATACGCGAAATAGAGTTCGAGTTTTCGAAAAACGGAGTCCGTATGAAGAAGATATGGCCTCCGGAAGTTTCTGAATTAAGTTTAAATTCGAACATAAGAAAGACAGCTCAGAAAAATAATTCAAATTCAAAAATCGGGCCCAATTGGCCAAGGCGGGAAAAGTCCCGCCTAAGGCACCCAGGTCGACTGGGCTGTCGACCTGGGCTAGCCATGTCGACAGGGCTGTCGACCTGGGCTAGCCATGTCGACAGGGCTGTCGACCTGGTCCAGAGCCAGGTCGAACCCAGCTCACCCTGGCTGGCCAGGTCTGTGTTTAGCCGATTTCCAGAAGCTTGCTTTGTCACTAGGGCTAGGTGGCAGGCTCTAATTGGTATCTCTTTCGTATGAATGGCTACGATCAATCCAAGCAACATCGATGGTCCTAATCAGTTCATAAACTCTATAAAAATGACCCTAGACTCAACCTAATCTATTCATTCAAAAATAAGAACGAGGCCATCATGCTGCGGAGGAACGACTAGGAGTAGCCACCAATTTGGGAGAAGACTAGGAGGCAAATTCTAAAGCATAAAGCAACTCAAAACAAATCAAATCAACAAGAAGTCGCATCTCCAATTGGAGAATTCGCCACACGATTGTAAGTAGAGTATTATTTTGGTATGAACAAATAACTGTGTTGGTTTGTATACTTGATTTGTGGTGATAAAGTAATTCATATTTGTGAGTTACTATGATTCTTATCGATTTGGAATATTGTATACGTTTGGATATTCTCAAATTATGTTATTCATTATAAAAACTACATGTTTGCGGTAGTTTTATGCAAGTATACGTTTGGATATTCGCAAAGCATGTTATTCATTATAAAAACTACATGTTTGCGGTAGTTTTATGCAAGTATACGTTTGGAATATTCGCAATTTATGTAATCCATGTTGAAGCTACATGTATGTAGTTGTTTAATTGAAATTCATGCAAGTTTGTGGTTTTGCTACTATGCCATCATAATGTGTATTTTTATACAAAAATCATTTTGTGAGTAATTGGAGCAAATTTGGGTTATTATAATCCATATGAAATTATGTTGAAAATTTGGCATCATGATCTATGTATTAAGCCATACTTTTGTACTAGAAAACCTCTTTGCGAACTTATGAATATGACTAGGCTAAGATTGATATTTTGCATAATTGAAAACCATGTTAGGCCTATATTGTTCACAAGAATTATGTGATAATATATGTGACATATCGCTAGGTTAAATTTACAATCCCCTTTGCAAGTTTGTATGAATAAAGTAAAAACCATGATTTCGTTTTTAGGAATATTTATGCCATAAGTATATTTGTGCCATGGTCATGTGAATAGATTTAAAACCATGATTAAGTTGGAATAATTCTAGTTGAACTATACTTTTGTATTAGTAACAAAAGTAAGCCCTTTGTAAACATGTAGGAATCTTATAAACATGACTTGCTTATGTTTGACATTATGCCTAAATAAAAATATAGGTTTATGTTGTAGTTAAGACTATGTGTCAATAGTGATATACAATTTAGATTCTTAACTTAACTACAAGTTTACATGGTTTGATTCATGTCACTTATGCTTTATGACCAAAGTATATGTTACTAATATGCAAGTATACCAGTTTCTATTTTGTAGTTCCAACGTTATGTTGCAAGTTCATGCGTTCACATTCCCCTCTTTGTGTATGTAATCACGCTTTAAGCCTCCCCTCTTTCGCATGGCTAAGTTGGGCTTAAAAAGGCTAAGCCCAACATATATATGAACGTATTAAACGGGGGAAAATAACGTTGGGCTAAATTAATTAATAAATGAAAAGATAAAGTAAAGGGGCCCAAACTCAAGTATGGGTTGGGCCCATGATTGGTGTAACCTTTACACCATTGATTTTTAATAATGGGCCGCAAATATTTACATATAAGAAAGTAAAGAAGAAAGACAAAATATGTAAATGTAGAAAATACAATATGTTTAACCCGAGGTTGGATTGAGTTGTGATGTAAACCTGCCCGGAACCGCCCGGCTGTCCAGTATTCACAACAATACCTATCCAATGTGGGTGGTTAAACATGGAGCCCAATAAGGACCCGAGGTTAGACTGAGTTGTGGCGTAAGACTGCCCGGAACCAACCGGCAACAGGCAGCCACAACAATACCTGTCTAATGTGAGAGGTCAAGGCTTTAATAAGACAATTAAGGCTGAGTCGGGACTGATAGGATTAAGTAAACTAAAGACTTAATCAAAAGTGGGACATGCTAAACTAAACAGACTGATTGGGGGTTAGGTTATAAAACACTTAACCAACTTAGCATGTTGGCTAGAAATAGAAAACCTAGTAGCGGGGGACCCTTTTCAGCAGTAACCCTATAAGGTGTATCATGATACCCTGAAACTAGGCAGGGTGGGGCACGATTACTGGGCTGATTGTAAGAGGTCAAATCGACGGCGGTGGTGTAGCAGTGTAGGTTCTAACGGGGTGCGGGCGTGCACACACTCCGGCGCAGAAAAATAAGGCACTGGGCACCAGTAGCATACCTGTGCATTTCTAGGGTTGTGTCGGGTCACCGCCATGGGACTTGATACACCCCATGGTGGGACCAGCATAGGTAACTACAACATCGGGGGCCGTAAGACACATGTAACTACGCGAGTAGGAGCCGATCATCATAAAATGGATCACTTCACCCAGATTATGGGGTGCCAGTTGGGAACTAGTTTATATGGGTTCAGAGATTAATGTGGGGTACGATAGTATATTCTACTCTAGACAACTTAACCAAGTTTATAGTGCTTTCCCATTTCTTGTTTATACTTATCATATCCAGTTCTTTATTCATAGACAGAATAGTCCTAGACTTACTCAGGCTTTATGTCTGACTCTACTTTTCTTTCGTCTTCTTTTCTTCCGTTTTCCCCCCCAGGTCCACAGGGAGGGAACACTGCAGCTTGACCAGCCTTCATATCCAGCTTGAAGAGGAAAAATGTATTGCTTGGACCTTTTCGTTTTGAACTATGGCTTTGGACAACCACTATGGGGCTTTTGCAGTTTATTTATGTTTTCTTTATGCTTCTTTAAATAATGTAATTCAAGACAGTTATGATGATGTTGTGATTTTGGAAGTATGTAAGACAATTGTGGGAATGTTGTTGTAACACGTATTTTCTCTTATGAAATAAAAAGTTTGCTGTTTTTCCGCTGTTCAAAATATGTGTTCTTATATCTGTCTTGTATATCTGTGACTTATACTTATAAACCTCCACCAAAATTAGGGCATTCCCTTTGAGAGTGACCCTAACGGAGGTGGGGTGTTTCACTTAGTATCCAAAGAAGGGCTAGCTGTGGACCCTGCTAAGGTAGTAGCGGTACAGGATTTGAAGACACCAAGGAATGCAACTGAGGTCCGAAGTTTTCTAGGACTAGCAGGTTTCTACCGAAAATTCATAAGGGATTTTGCGAAAATCTCAGCTCCGCTCACAAGGCTGACAAAGAAGAATCTAGTGTTCAATTGGGACTTGGATTGTGAGTTTGCTTTCCAACGACTAAAAAGGGCTCTTACAACAGCCCCAGTTCTGACGTTGCCAGATGGAAGAAAGATGTTCACAGTTTATACAGATGCATGTGGGACAGGACTAGGTGCTATCTTAATGCAAGAAGAAGGGTAGTATCTTATGGCGGGAGACAGTTGAAAGTGTACGGAAAGAACTACCCAACCCATGATCTCGAGTTGGCCGCCATCGTCTTTGCGCTTAAGTCTTGGCGACACTATCTCCTAGGTGAGAAGTTCGAACTTTACACTGACCATAAATCATTGAAATATCTTTTCTCGCAGAAAGATCTTAACTTGAGGCAACAAAGGTGGATGGAGTTTCTTGCCTCATACGATTTTGAGATCTCCTATACACCGGGCAAAGGCAACGTAGTGGCAGACGCGTTGAGCCGAAAGAAACTGACCCTAAGCCCGCTGTTTGTTGAAAGACAAAGCATAGAGTTTATAGCCAGCTTTGACTTTAGGCCCTCCTCCAATTTTGTACCAGGCTTGCTAGCATCTCTCGAAGTACGCCCGACTTTAGTGGACTCAATTGGGATAGCACAGCGCGAAGACCCTCAGCTTGTGGAGATGACTGATAGGCTAATTAGGGGTGAGACTTCAAGTCACCTCAACAGATACTCCATCGACGATATGGGTTGGCTAAGGTGAGACGGAAGACTATGCGTCCCACAGACAAGGGATTTAGTAAAGACGGTTCTCGAAGAAGTACATCACTCCAAGATGACGATACATCCAGGCGGAGATAAAATGTATAAGGACATAAAGAGAACTTTCCTTTGGAGCAGCATGAAGAAGGACGTGGCAGATTTCGTTTCTAAGTGTATGATTTGCCAACAGGTTAAGGCGGAGCAAAAGAAGCCTGGCAGTCTGCTCCATCCTCTAGAGGTCCCAAAGTGGAAGTGGGATAGCATTTCAATGGACTTCATTGATGGGCTGCCCAGATCTAGAAGAGGCAACACTAGCATTTGGGTAATAGTGGGTAGGCTTACTAAAAGCGCCCACTTTTTACCTGTCAAGAGTAAAAGGACTGCCTCATCCCTAGCATCTCTTTACCTCAAGGAAATTGTTCGACTCCATGGAATACCCTCCAGCATTGTTAGTGACCGAGACCCTATCTTCACAAGTGAGTTTTGGCGGAGTCTGCAAGAAGCGTTAGGCACACAGTTATGCTTGAGTACAGCCTATCACCCCCAAACCGACGGCCAGACAGAAAGAGTGAACAGAGTTTTGGAAGACCTTTTAAGACTGTGCGTCCTTGACTTCGGAGGGACGTGGGAAGACCATCTTCCTTTGGTGGAATTTGCCTACAACAACAGCTACCAAGCCACCATCGGAATGGCGCCCTTCGAAGCATTATATGGAAGACCGTGCCGATCGCCCACTTGTTGGTGGGAGTCTACTGACAAGCTCATACTTGGACCAAATATGATCTGAGAGACTTCAGAGAAAGTAGACTTAATACGGAGAAGGATGAAGACAGCCCAAGATAGACAGAAATCCTACGTCGACAAGAGGAGGACCGACCTTGAATTTGAGGTTGGGGATAGAGTTTTTCTTAAGGTATCTCCACTAAGGAACGTTGTTCGTTTTGGAACCATAGGGAAACTAGCACCAAGGTTCGTAGGGCCGTTTCCTATTATCGAGAAAATTGGGAAAATGGCCTATAGATTAGAGCTACCTGAAAAACTAGCTGGAGTTCACAATGTCTTTCATGTTTCACACCTCCGAAAATGTCTACATGAATCTGCTGAAGTGGTAGAGCCAAACATCCTTGAAGAAGCTGAAGTGGAACGCGAAGCAACCGTGAGAAGAGTTCCAACACGCATTTTAGGAACTGAAGTGAAAAAGCTACGCAACCGCGAAGTCAAGCTCGTCAAAGTTCAGTGGAGCGACGCCGAGGAAGACACAACTTGGGAAACTGAGGCTAGAATACACGCAGCCTACCCTTTTCTTTTTGAGGGTACATCTTTGATCTTTCTTTTTCCTTAAGTTGCGCTTTTATCTATCTTTTTAGGTATATCTCCTCGACCTTATCTTTTAGGTAGAAACCCTTTGGATGAAAACATGTAATTGAAACATGTTATGGATGATGGTTGCAAGTGGTTGCTCGTGGTTGCATATACACACACAATCTAGATTTTAAATCGGCTCAGTCATTTCATATTGCATATGCATATATGTATTTATATTCGTATATGGTTGAAGTTTTATGTGTTGTCATATGGATGTTGCATTTATATGAATGATTGTGCACTCATGTAGAATCATGAATAGGAAGGTTTGCATACATAATGGATTCATGACACTTACATAACTTGCATTAAGGAGGTCAACTGAATCAGTAGACCGCCTGATTTTGCATTAGATAAGTACATGTACACACACTTCGCATATGATCAGGAAGCATTAGAAGTCTTTTAAGGACAATGGATGCTCGTGTTTGATGGATGAGTAGATGGACATTTGGATGTTAGGATATACATTCTTCCTAAACTTGAAGATTTCGGGGACGAAATCCTTTTAAGTGGGGGAGAATGTAACACCCCGTGTATTCTATAACAGTGAAATTCACAAATTAAAGTATAATTAGTTTCAAATCAAAGAATTAAGGGAAACGGGATACGCCATTGCGTTCATCTCGGAATTCTGCTTGAGATAGAGTCCGAGTTTGCGTAAAACGGACTCCGTATGAGGGAGATATGACCTCCGGAAGTTTCAGAATCCAGTTTAAAATTCAAACAGACGGAAACAACTCAGAAACAAATTCAAATTTCAAAAATCGGACCAGATTGGGCTGGGCGGGAATTTTCCCGCCCAAGGCACCCAGGTCGACTGGGTAGTCGACCTGGGCCACCCAGGTCGACTACATAGTCGACCTGGGGGTCGACTTGGGAGTCGACCTGGCCCCTGAGCCAGGTCGAACCCAGCCCCTCTTGGCTGGCCTGGTCTGTGCTTGGCCGAATTTCTGAGCCTTGCCTTGTCACTAGGGCTAGGTGTCAGCTCCTGATTGGTCTCTCTTTCAAACGAACGACTAATATTAATCTGAGCTCCATCGACGATTCTAATCAATTCACAAACTCTATAAAAAGGACCTAAGACTCCACCTAATTCACACAAATAAAAATGAGAATGAGACCGTCTTGCTGCTGAAGAAAGACTAGGAGTAGCCGTCAAAATTGAAAGATGATTAGGAGTCAATTCGAAAGCTTAAAGCAACGACAACTAAATCAAAACAACGCTTACTACAAAGGATAGCATCTCCAAATTCAGAACTCAGAATCCTGAATTGAAGATTCGTCATACGTTGTAAGTAGAGTGCTATTCCGATGTGAATGAATAATTGTGTTTTGATTTGTGTAAAATAAGGAATGGAATTGTACTTAATTTGTGGTGATGATAGTTCATAATTGTATGATTCTAATTATGAATAGATTTGGGATGTTGTGGTATAATGATGTTAGACCTATTGGATATTTGCAAGTATATGACTCATGTTGAAAGTTAACGACTACATGTTTGTGGTAGTTACAACACCTATAGGATACTTTCAAGTATATGATTCATGTTGAAAGTTAACGACTATATGTTTGTGGTAGTTTATTTCAACAAAGTTGAGATTCATGCAAGTATGCGATTCACTATTATGCCAACATGATGTATATTTTTAGCGTAGTTGGATCCATTTGGGTATTATGATTCATATGAATTTATGTTGGAATTGGCATCATGATTCAAGTGTAAAACCATACTTTTGTATTAGTGACAAAAGTAAGCATCTTTGTGAACTTGTGTTGACTTTATGAACATGGCTAGTTTATGTTTAACTTTACACCCAAGCAAAATATGTTTTAGGCCTATGTTGTTATCAAAATCATATGATAATATATGCGACACATAATTAAGTTAGATTTACATTTTAAATGCAAGTTTACATGAATAGATTAAAAACCATGATTCATGTTTAGGTATGTTTTATGTCATGATTATATGCTATTACAATGCGAGTTTACAAGTGCCTAATTGATGTTAATTAGACCGTTATGTTGCAAGTTCATGCGTTCACACACCCTTTTTTTTATGTTACTTAGAACATATAAACATCATGTTCTAAGCCTCCCCTTTTTCATGTGGCTAAGTTGGGCTTAAATGTTAAGCCCAACATATGTTATAATAGAGTGAACGTATAAAACGAGGGTATTGACGATGGGGTAAAAATATAAAACATATGTGTTGGCATGTTTGTCACATGCCAACGACCTTGAGAACATTTAAGTGGTATAAATAAATTTTACCCAATAAAGCTGAATTTGAATAACGGGCTGCAAATATTTACATATAAAAAGAAAAGAGACAAAATATGTAAACTTAGAAAATACGATGTGTTTAACCCGAGGTTGGATTGAGTTGTGACATAAACCTGCCCGGAACCGCCCGGCTATCCAGTAGTCACAACAATACCTATCCAATGTGGGTGGTTAAACATTGAGCCCAATAAAGACCCGAGGTTAGACTGAGTTGTGGCGTAAGACTGCCCGGACCCAACCGGCAACAGGCAGCCACAACAATACCTGTCTAATGTGAGTGGTTGAGGCTTTAATAAGACAATTAAGGCTTAGTCAGGATTGATAGGATTAAGTAAATTGAATTAATACTTAATCAAATTGAACATGCTAAACTATACAGACTGATAGGGGGTTAGGTTTACAGAACACTTAACCAACTTAGCATGTTGGATAGAAATAGAAAAATCTAGTAGCGGGGGACCCTTTTCAGCAGTAACCCTACAAGGTGTATCAGGATACCCTGAACTAGGCAGGGTGGGGCACGATTACTGGGCTGACTGTAAGAGGTCAAATCGAGGGCGGTGGTGCAGCAGTGTAGGTTCTAATGGGGTGCGGGCGTGCACACACTCCTGTGTAGAAAAATTAGGCACTGGGCACCTGTAGTGTACCTGTGCATTCTAGAATTGTGTCGGGCCGCCACCATGGGACTTGATACACCCCATGGTGGGACCAGCATAGGTAACTACAACATCGGGGGCCGTAAGACACATGTAACTATGCGAGTAGGAGCCGATCATTAGAAATGGATCACTTCACCCTGATTACGGGGTGCCTGTTGGGAACTAGTTTATAGGGGTGCAGAGATTAATATGTGGTACGATAGTACATTCGACTCTAGACAACTTAACTTAGCTTATAGTGCTTTCCCATTTCCAGTTTGTACTTATCATGCTCATTTCTTTATTCATAGACTGAATAGTCCTAGACTTACTCAGGCTTTATGTCTGACTCTACTTTTCTTTCGTCTTCTTTTCTTTCGTTCCCCCCAGGTCCACAGGGAGGGAATACCGCAGCTTGACCGGTTTTCACATCCAGCTTGAAGAGAGAGAATGTGTTGCTTGGATCTCTTTCGTTTTGGACTATGGCTTTGGATAGCACTTATGGGGACTTATGCAGTTTACTTATGTTTTTATGCTTCTTTAAGTTATGAAATCAAGACAGTTATGAAATTGTAATGTTTTTGGAAGTATTGTAAGACAATTATGGCATGGTTTGTGTAACACGTATTTTGATGAAATAAAAATTGCTGTTGTTTTCCGCTGTTCAAAAATATGTGTATTTATATCTGTCTTGTATATCTGTGACTATACTTATAAACCTCCACCAAAATTAGGGCATTCCCTTTGAGAGTGACCCTAACAGAGGTGGGGTGTTTCAACAGGAGCTGTTAAGGCTGATTCGCCATTGACAACTTTTCCTCTTACTTCTGTCATTACTCCCCCTCCTCCTAGTAACACACCCTTTCTTGTTGCAGCTTCTGGGTCACAGGATGCAAAAATTAGTGCGTTCTCATATTTGGATGTCGTTGACTACAGCCTTAGTGACGATCTTGAAGTTATTAATACAGATGAGAGTCCCCGAGTTACCACCAAGGAGAATGGAAAGAAGTCTGCCAAATCTTCATTGTCTAAGAAGAAGAAGAAGAGGAAGAATGAGATGGAGGTTTCCGCTCTTTCTTCCCAGGAGAATCGGAGTAACGTAGAAGAGACCCCTTCACCTTTGGTTAACAAGCCTGCTTTGAGATCAAGTGATAAGAAGAAATGACCGCGCTTAGTAGTAGCTTAATGTTAGTTGTTAACTATTTCCTTTTGCATGTTGTACTCAGGCCGGTTGTATAAGCGGGCGCCGGTCCCCGCTCATTACTTTTGTGTTTATCGTCTTTACGCACTATATCATCTGACATTTTTCATTTTAGCCTGTGACTCTATGGTATAATTCTGCTTTGTTGTCAGGAAATTGTGTCCTGATTTTCATGCTTTAAATTTTGCATTTAGTCTTACTACTTCTCTATTCTACATTTCATGCCTGCTTTACATTTGCAATATAGATTCTGCATCAAAAATTGTTTATTATTATAAGCTGAGTTAGCCCAACCAACAATATAAGATTTTCCCAACCTTGACTGAGATGACGTCCAAAATCTTTTTGCATAAATAACCATTTTGTTGGGATCTTTGATTTCACCTTAATCATTTCAGGAAATCTAGTTTCGTTAGTTGGAAAGATTCAATGCCGAGTTTTGATAGAATTATGACCAGATTGTGGTATGTTTAAGAGAGCGCCATTAAATTTTATTAGTGCGACGACAGTGCCCCCATATCACAATTGGTTTTAATATTTTGAAAGTTAGGCATGACTTTTATAGTTAGGTAGAAAAATCTGTTATTCCTGGCATCTGGACGAGCCAGTTACTTGTAGAATTTATCAGAGGACTTTGGTGAAAGTTGCTGACTTCGTCATTAACCGAATTTTGAAAGATTCGGCTCATGATCGGATGTCCCTGGAAGGGGTTTTAATCCATTGTCCATTGGGTCTGAATAATTCAAATGCTTGTTGAACTTGTCGGATGCCTCCTAAGAGGTCTTTGGATCCGTCAATAACTGGGTTTGAAAGACCTAGAATAAATAGCTGAATTTGGAAGATTCAGCATCTAAGCGGATGCCTCCAAAGTGGTCTTTGAAAACCCAGTGTTTGAATTGCAGTCCAGCCATATCATAATGCGTTGGCGATGAGCCGCGTTCCCCTCATGGAGGTCTTGGGTTAAAGAGCACGGTGTTTGTATCGCTATCCAGCCATATCTTAATGGCGTTGGCGATGAACCAGGTGCCCCTCAGGGAGGTCTTGGGTTAAAGAGCCCGTTGTTTGTATCGCTATCCAGCCATATCTTAATGGCGTTGGCGATGAACCGGGTGCCCCTCAGGGAGGTCTTGGGTTAAAGAGCCCGGTGTTTGTATTGCTATCCAGCCATATCTTAATGGCGTTGGCGATGAACTGGGTGCCCCTCAGGGAGGTCTTCGGTTAATTATCACATTGTTTCTGGGGGCTGACCCTTATTTATTTGTTGATCTCCCGTTGTGAATCTTTAGATCTAAAACTTCAAACTCTGTTAAGAATGTGCCTTTACGGTGAAATTCAAAACTTGGACCGTAGTCTGGGTGCCACATCATTTAGGTTTAGAGTTCTTGATGCCCTTTTTTTATGGATTCATATTTTATATCTTTAATGACGCGAATTACAAGGGCGTTTGTGTGTCAGGCAACGGGTGTTTGAGCTCTTTTGGTTGGAGACGTGCCGTAGCGTTCATTAAGCTTTATTTGGTTCTAAGTGTACTTCTATCTACTTAACAAACCTGTAATTAAAATCGACGTTAGCAGTTGGATATTAAAACTTGCAGATGTACGATTTTAGACAGTTAAAGTAGTTTCTTTCATTAATTTGTACACACTTTGCATGATATTCACAATGCACGATATATTTACAATTCATGATGTATGTATAATGAGTAATATGTGAAAGAAATTTCAAGCAAAATAACGGCGAAGGTGGATGCTATTCCATGCTCGAGGAAGTGCGATTCCGTCTGTCGTTTTTAGCTCAAAAGTGCCATCTGCAAACTTCTGGCTAATCACATACGGCCCCTCCTAATTCGGTCCGAATACCCCAGTTCCTGTCATAATTCTTTTCAGGACGAGGTCCCCGATCTGAAAAGTTCTTGTCTTGACTTTAGTATTGAAATATCTGGCTACTTTCCGTTGATGGGCCGCTATGTTAAGCACTGCTTCTTTTCACTTTCCCTCGAGTAAATCAAGCACTTCAAATTGCAGCTTTTCATTCTCATTATGGTTAAGGTGAGTTGGCACTTCTAGCTCCACTGGGATCATAGCTTCTGAGTCGAATGCAAGTGAGAATGGGGTGTGCCCCGTAGCGGTTTTATGCGTTGTCCGATATGACCATAACGCAAAGGGAAGTTCATCAACCCAGTTGCCTTTGGCTTTTTCAAGACGCTTCTTGATGGTCGACTTTAGTATTTTGTTGATGGCTTCCTCCTGCCCATTTTCTTGCGGATGGGCCATGGTTGCAAAATTCTTTTTGATCTTGTACTAGGCATAGAAGTCTAGGAATTCATTGCTTTCGAATTAGGTTCCATTATCGGTAATGATCTTTTGAGGTACTCCAAACCTGCAAATGATGTTCTTTAAGACAAAATTGATTACTTTCTTTGATGTGACTGTAGCTAAAGGTTCTGCTTCAGCCCATTTGGTAAAGTAATCAACAACCACTATAGCATGTCCCATATTTGCTTTTTGAGCCTCATATCTCTCAAGTCCCTACATTTGCCTTTTCTGCTTTATAGAAGTCAATTTCTGATTTATATTCAACTTGTGAACAATTACATTTGGTGGGATCCCACACATATCTGAGTGTTCGCAGGAAAGTGTGTCTAGGTTTGCTTTCAGAAACAAGATCAATTCCTTCCACAGCTTCATGCCTAGCTGAGAACCTACCTTCAGGACTTGGTTAGGGTCTTTGGATAATGGAACGGGAATAGTATCTTCGACCGGTGCTGCTCTATTTTCCCCCATACAGTTTTTCCTTGGTTCAATTGCCTTTCGGGCGCCATTGTGCTTACCAGTATGTGGGTTTCGCTTTAGTTGCTATAGGTAGGGTTTCTGGATGCAAAGCGACGGCTCTACATCCTTCTTCAATTCCTTCTTCCTTGCTTTTTCTAGTTCAACCAAATAACACTCCCTTGCCGGTTGTTGATCTCCTATAATTGTGCCAACTCCATTTTATGTTGGAAATTTCATAGTGAGGCGCCACAGAGCCATAGTAATTCTGAATGCTGCGAGAGTAGGTCTTCCCAGGAAGGCGTTGTAAGCAGAAGGTCTATCGATTATAACAAAGTCTTGTATCCGTGTGGCTTTCTGCTCTCCTTCCCCAAGCTCCAACAGTAGACTGATGACACCAATCGGTTGAACAGCTTGTCCAGTGAATCCATGGACCTTGTTCTGACAGGCTTTTACATCACTCATGGCCAGGCCCAGACCAACGGTTATCATCATTGGATCCTCTGTAGGTGTTATGATCCCAGCCGGATCTTCATTTTTAAATGTGATGTCATCTCGCAGGATTTTTGGCACTTTTGCTGATAAAACTTCCTCTATGGTCATGAGTTCACCTTTTTTCGAAAAGTCCTTCACCTCTCGAGCATACTTCACCATATCCCCCCAACTTTTCCCAACCGGGTAGGGGCCTCCTGAAATGGTGTTTATGATCATCCTTGGTATAACAGCAATCGAGGCATTCTCATTCTGTTTAGGCTGTCCTACATAGGCTCCTTGGTCTTGAGTTCCCTGAGCATTTTGGGAGTTCTTTGTGTACTGTTGAAGCCTGTTTTTCCTTATCAGTTCTTCGATTAAGTTTTTCAAATGTCTACATCCGTTCGTGTTATGCCCTGGCTGGTTATGAAATCGGCAGAACCTGCCAGACTTTATTGTGTTATCAGTGACTCTTAACTTCCCGGGGTCTGGGTATTCTTCAGTGTCTTTGGTTGCCATATAAATGTTTTCTGTGGTGTCGTTAAGCGGAGTCATTTCAGAATTCTTGAAGAAACAAAGCTTTTTGTTATTTCGTCCGTCTTTCCCTTCATTCCCCCTTTTCTGACTTCCTCCGGTGTTTTTCTGTCCTACTTGCACGTTTACGTCCCTCTTTTCTGATGGCTCCTTACTTTCTGCAGCTTCCATTGTATAGGCCAGATCCTCGTCCACGCCTATATACTCATCTGCCTTGTCAAATAGCTCTTCGAGAGTGGCAGGCTTCTTCTTCTTGATCCACCGCCCGAGTTTGGTCTTTTTACTTATGCCTCCCTTTAGAGCCATCAAAGCCAAACGTGGCTCATAGTATCCAACTTCGGCCGCAGCTGTGTTAAAAAGTGAAAGGAAGGCCTTAATGGACTCCCCCAGCCCTTGCTCCGGTTCATTCAATTCCATTACATCACGTACATTGGTTGCTTGGAGCCTGAATTGTTGTCTGAACAGTTTGGCCAAGGTAGTGAAGTCATCCACGGATTTCGGCGAGAGTTTTGTGAACCAGAGTGAGGCTACTCCTTCCAAGTAGGTAGGGAAGTACAAACAGTTGAGCTCATCAGTAGCGTGTGTCCCATTCATGTGTTGATCGTATCTGAATAGGAACACGTTTGGATCGCCGGTTCCATTGTAGGCTTGTACAACTGGGGGTTTGAATTTATTTGGATATGGCGCCATTTTTATTCTTTCTGTAAGTGGGGTTTTTGTAGGGGAAAATCCCCATTCCTTTTCATCATCCACCTTTTTTTGGCTCTCTAACATGATCTTCAATACCATTCCGAATATTCTCTCCTCCTCATTGAGTTGGTCCACGGGGCAGACGCCTTCCTCTTTACCGGATGTCTGCTTACATAAACGGTCGCGGTTCAGATTCCGGGGCCCTGGACCTCCCGCATGGGGAAGTGCCCCTTTGGTGGAACCAAACGCTTGTTAAGGAGCTGCTTTTCCAGAGTGGTTATGAATAGGTGGCCTCATTCCCTTATGACTAGGATTTGCAACCTCCTGGGCTGAGTTTCCTTTATTTGGACTCGAGGAAGAAGATCCAGTATCTTCCGTTCCAGTGGTTTTAGCAGTTTTGAGACGACTTGCCCTGATGGTGATCTTGGCCGTTGCGGCTTGCATGGAAAATATAGTGTCAAGCTTCTACATCATGGCTTCATTTGCAATATCCATTCGACTTGTTGGTCCTGCTGCTACTTCATCCAACTCCTTCCTTATTACAGCAGTTCCGGCTTTAGAACTTTCACCGACTTCAAACTGATTAGTAGGCAAGGTATCTTCTGTGTTAGTGGCGTTATCGACATCTTTGAGGCTTTTACTTCTAACTTTCTTCGATGGTCTACCTGGTTTTCCCGTGGCTTATGAGACAAGGGCCGCAACTTGGACAACTTAGATGATTAGAGTGGATTCCAAATTCTGATGCAAGGCCTTCTACCTTGTGAAAGAGCGAGAAATGGATTGGCAATTCGGGCCCCATGGTGGGCGCCAAATGTTTTCCCCAAAATTGGGCAAAACAACAAAAATGTGAAGAAATGTCTCACAAAAATGGAAAGTGGAGCCTTACAACGATTGAAATGTAAGAAAAAGACACCAAGTTTTATAATGGTTCAACCCAATAAGGGTTTACATCCACTTTCACAAGAGATTTCATTGCCAATATGAAGATTACAAGATTAACTTCTCTCTTACATCAATTTTATCACTCCCTTACTCACGAGTCACACTTAATCTACTAGAGATGATTGAGAAGAGAATTATTCAGCGGAGATTTGATGTAGATGCGGTAGAATTGAAAGGAATCCCTCTTCCATGTAGGCTTGCTCAATAAATCTTCAACTCTTAAATCATTTGGATGGGTTTGATAGAGATCATGATCCATGGATTAATCTAACCCTTATCATGTTGGATTCGTGTTGGATAAGTGTTAGAAATGTTGTGGAATATTTCCGGCAGCACTTCGTTGTCTCCCGATTCTTCCCCTTCAGATGAAGAAGTGAGTGGTTATTTATAGGAGTTTTCTAGACCAGATGGCAGTTTCGTAATTAGCTGACAAAACCGCCATAAGTCAAGTCGTATGGCGACATGGCTTGACGCGGCATAACTGGTTCCTTCGTCTTAAAGCTTCTGCGCGCCTCTGGAATGGCTACGGCATGATGGAACACGACTTATCTTGATCATGTCATAATGTTAATCCCATATCTTCATCATACTCCTTTTCATAACTTGCACGCCATGTCGTTGAACGATATGGATGATAATAGTGGTATAACGTCAGGTCGCATGAACTCCTTGAGCTTTAACCTTACTTTACGCCACTACGTTAGGGCGGTATGATCGTCGAACGCTTTAGCTTTCTTTTAACGCTATAGAGCATGTGCGACATGGCTTGGAAACGACTTATCCTTTTGAGATCGCCTTGACTCATGGTGTTGGAACGCCATGACACAGATCGCGACATTGTGCCACTTAACACCTTTGAGCTTGTGACACGGTATGACTTTCCTCGACATGGTTTTAAGAACAATATCAATGATGGACGAGATAACATCTTGCGACATGATTACCAGGTGCTTCTTCTTTACTTTGTCGTCATAAATGAAATGCGGCAAGACCTTGGGTCCACCTGATTTCCACGGGATCGGCAGGATAAGATGTGACATGCCTTAAAGTGTGGCTCGTGGTATAGTCTTGAAGCGATTTGGCGTTCACGACATGAATCCGAGTTCAACTTGGTGTATTTCATTCGAGCCCAACGACTTGACTAATGTCAATATGATTTTTCTGTTATATCTTACTCATATTTTATGGGTTAACAACTGATATCCATCAATATATAACCTCTATGCTCGTACGTCTCACAAAAGGGTGTTTAGCAAGAGAATAAATTCTCCGCCACCAAACAGATATATATTTAAAAGAAATCAATCAACACAGAATAAAATCCAATGTCAGACACACATCCATTTACAAGTCCGTTCTTGGTCTGAACAAAACTGAAGGCACCTTATTCCTCGTCCTATATGTTCAGTACATGAGTGAGGTCCTTGCATATCCGGTCGATCTCCAAGTACGTCTGGACGATCACCACTTATTACATTGTCTTGGGTGTACGACCCAATCAAGACATCAGTATTCATCCAAACAATGTGAAGATCTCCGGTCTTCGACCACCATCTTCATCGTCGAATCAGTTATTCAGAATGGTGTAAACCCGGATTTTCCGAATAACTCGCATATCTCATAAACAAGTGCTATAAAAACACAACGTATGCCTCATTCCAATCCAGAATATTCTTTTATTTAATTATTCACATCTTTAGGGAAAGGTTCCCATTAATTTTATCAAAGATAAATTCTTTTAAACTTATTCTTTAATCTTCCTTTGGACATCAATTTCCAAAAGATTCATTCTTCTTTTCACAATTCTAAACCAAAGATAAACTAGTCGGGTTTCTAAACCAAATTAAGGTTTCTAAACCATACCGAAGTAATCATTTCTTTTATTATCCCAATCCCAACCTATTCATTCCATGAAGCAAAACTGGTAGTACTCCATATCTAACACCATTGTGTTATCGGTAAAAATTATTTACCATTTCACGTTCAAATCTAATTAAAGATTTAACTATTGCTTGGAGCAAAACTGGTGATACTCCATTCTTGATCGTTTTCCCAAATTTGATAATTTAAATTATCACATTCACATTTAAATCTAATTAAAGATTCATTAAAACTCCACTTAGTTTTAATCCTCAAAAATCATTATTAATGATTATTTAACTTTGGGAAATCAAACATGCCGCATCGACAATCTACACCGTACCATTGATTTCTGCCAATATATAAACTCTAAGCTCAAACGTCTCAGAGAAGGGTGTTAAGCAAGAGAATAAATTCTACGCCACCAAATAGATATAAATTTAGCAGAGATCAACAATACAATTCAAAATACATTGTTAGACATATAATCATGTCTTTAACTGGGTTAAAGAACTAATGTCATTTAAAACACAGTTCCCGATAAACCCAAAATCACATTCCATTAACGATGGAATCTTCACGAAAAGCAGATCAATATATAATCGATATCAATTTCTGTATCCAACTAATAATACAAATGGAATAACGACAAAGACTTTTAAATTCCATATATATATTAACAGTCTTCCTCTACAGAAGCTCACTTCGATTATTACCAAATCGAATTCCATTCCATCCAATTTATTTTATTAAATTGGAAAACTTTACTTTGGAAAATTCCATTAAATCTTAATAAAAGATTTATATATTCCAAATCACATTTCACTGTTAATTGGGTTAAAGAACGAATGTCGTTAAAAACAAGTTCACAATAAACCTAATTCACATTCCATTTTATTCCAATTATTAAATATATCTGGAAACTCTATTAATCTTAATTAAAAAAATTATTCTTTTCACATGGGGTTTAAGAATAGTGTTACTGAAGACACCATTCACGACAAACCAAAAATCCACTTGGATATTAAATATAAGGCTCTAAACAGAAATTATATTGGCTTACATTCAATATCAAATTTTGAAACCAATGCATATTGTATGTGGAATAACGATATATATATCTATCTTCCAAATTCCTCCACAATATTCGTATAGTCACGGAATCCAAAATTGAAATATCCCGAAGTTGCTTTCTATTCAACTACATTCCAATTCATACATTGGAAAATTCTGGTTAGATTAAAACCATTCTCAAATCCAATTTATTTATTTAAAAACGTTGGATTATCTTTCTAGTTAATAACTAGTTCATTTTGATAAAAATATATTTTTATCTTTACAAAATTGGAATTTTCATCCAAATTCTTTTCAAATCATTTATTATAATTTTATGAAAATTATTAATAATTTTAATAATTTTATCAAGGTCCGTACAGTCGGTTTCCAATAACGGCCACCGAACTGCATCCATAGCGACCTTTTCCAAATTTGATTTGGACATAATTACAAATCCAACTGTTCAAATTTAAATCTCTTATATTCATTGGAAATCTACTTTAGATACGAACCCAAAGGTTTCAGTTTTAGGAGAATCCGACGGTCGGATCTCCCGTAATGTCAGTTCGAAGTCAATGGTTGAAATTCGCGAACGGTCATGGCGCGGCGCGTTCTATTCAATCCATTAATATATATATATATATATATACATTATATATTTCATTCAAAACATATTTTGTAAATTCATTTTTAAAAATGATTCCCACTTTCATTTCATTTTTATGTCAAAATTGAATACTCCTTATCATTATAATATTTAAATCATAATATTTTCAAAATATCAGATTTTGAAATCATTTCTCTTTCAATATTCATTATAAAAATGAATAAAATTGATATAAATATCGTTCGCGTTAAAATGGCGTATTTCTAATCAACACGGCTTCACACATTTCAATATTCTCGTATCCATCCAAAATCGGACATCAAATTCACTCTTTAATCCTTTACTAAATATTATTTTAAAATATTCGTTATTTCTGAGCTAGAATCTAACCCAACCAATTACCATATAATGTTACTTATATGGATTTCATACAACACATGTATACGACAACAATGATAGCCAATCATCCATCATCAAGTGTGCATTACACAATTGCATAAGCATTAAATATAAATAATTAATGCTTACAACAATCTGTCAACCATCGATTGACATACAACTAAACAATTGGGATTAGTGTACGTCAAATATCATCCCAATACCCGTGTAGGGTTTCAACCAATAAATAATGAATATTATTTGTGCAGTTGGGCGAAGAGTAAAATTTATCGTCCTAATCAATGTCAGTTAAATGGGTGTACGTAAACAAATCATCCGATTTGTAAATGAATATTTATTTTCATTTCAGGAGAATTTTATGCCGTTCATATATACGTTAAAAGTTATATTTTTAACGATTAAATATTTATTTCAACACACTACTATTTTATATAGTTCATTCATTCAATAAAAAGATATTTTATTGTTCAAACATTTTATCCAACACATGAATATTTTATATAGTACATATGCACATTAAAAATGATATTTTTAATGAATAAATATTTATTTCAGAAATTTCGGCATTATAATGGCCCGATATTAGAACTGGAGTAATGTCTAGTATTATCCCTCATCTGATACTGGCTTGTGCCATACACAATAGTCAATCACATTCAATACACCACAATACATTCAATTTTCAACATAACCAAATTTCCATAATACAATCCAAATAAACAATCATGGTTTGTACAATAAATGGTGTCAGGGGCTACTAAGACTCATCTGCATCCAAGTATATATTTAACTTTAAAATAATTAGAGTGAGAAGGAGTTCTCACCTTGGGATCCACTCTGTCATTATTTATTGGACGGTCTGGATTCCGTTTGTTTCCAGTCAGTTCCATCGTATAGTGTTCTTCATCGTGATTCCAACACAATCTGTTTTCACACGGTTTTTATAAAAAAAATACATTCTCAAACTATACTATATATATTAAAAATCCCATTTTTAATTTAATGTCATATATATTTAAAAATCATATTTTTACTAATGCTATATATATTTAAAAATCAACTTTTTAATTCAATGTCATATATATTTAAAAATCATATTTTTACTAACGCTATATATATTTAAAAATCGCATTTTTAATTCAATGTCATATATATTCAAAAATCCTATTTTTACTAACGCTATATAAATTTAAAAATCACATTTTTAATTAAATGTCATATACATTTAAAAATCATATTTTTTACTAACGCTATATATATTTAAAAATCAATGTTATTGTATAAAATCTAAAAATAAATCCATGGTATTTATTTTGAAAATCACATTTTTATTTTAAAACAAAGTTATAAATAAAAAGCATATTTTTATTTAATGCTATATATATTAAAGATACGATTTTTAAAACAAGTTATTTCCAAAAAAAAACAATTATTTCTAAAAAAAAATTAATTAAACTAATTACATAGAAAAGACTCACAGTCTATCGTTCTGGATGTTTTCAAAGGGAGCCGCCACCTAGGGCTCTGATTTGCCGCCGCCGTGCTCTTGGAGATGATCGGAGGGCGCCCCCTTGTAGTGCTTCACAACGCCTCCTCCACCTTGAAGAACGGGAAACTCGCACCCCCCAGTGCGACTAGAAACAAGCTCGAACGGGACAACTTCGAGCCCCAATTTCTTCCACGTCGAGCAACGATAAATCCTCAGATTTGTACGAAATTAAAGATTGAAGAAAGAACTTCCATTTTCATTTATAAAGTTTTAATTTTTACTGTGTGGATTGGCCAGAATTTGGAGATAAAATTCAGAGCTGATTCCCCTGTTGTACGAGAGATGGAGGCGGGTTTTTAATTTGACCGTGGGTTTGACTTGTTAGTGGGGTTTACATACTAATATATATATTATTATTTAATTCATTTAATTCCAAAAATGTTACTTTTTACTTTTGAAATCCAAACGAATCCCAATGAGTATCTCCCATAGCTAAATAGCCCCATTCCGGACACAATGGGTTATGTTTCGTAAGCCAATTTGACTGTTTCAATCAGTTTTTATCAAAATTAAAATATAAACCAATATAAATATTGAATTTAAACGTACATTTTAATTTACCGCGGCCACATACTGATTCCAAAAATCACAGAAAAATAATTCTAACTATGTTTTGATGATACGGTCCTAAAAAAACTAATTTCATCGAATTTGGAGGCCGTTAGTAAAATGGCCTTTTTCCAGTCGATTAAATTCAAACTGAAATTACCAAAGACGTTTAAATTCACCATGCTCAAATATTAATTCCAAAAATTATGAGAATTTGAAACTAATAATAACAGGCATTCCGGATCCAATAAAAGGGGTTTCATCGAAAACGGAGGTCATTTACAAAATGGCTATTTTTAATGGCTTTATATACATTTAAAAAATATATAAATTCAATAACGACTATTTTAAATTTTAAATAGGACATAACTTATAATTCATAAAGTGAAATCTCAGTTTTTCACATTCGTTAGAAAGATATTATTAAATAGATTCTAATATTTCTTGTTTTGTCTAATTCTGATTTAAATTGAGTTCTATACACTTAATTGAAATTATAAATCGAATTTTCAAACTACCATGCCATTTCCATCTCATTTTATAATTAAAATAAATTTATACATTCTAACTTCGATTTAAATAAATTTTTAGTTGTTATTTAAAATAAATTATTTTAAATTCTTAAAATCTATTAAAATGGCTAAAATAAAAATTTTAAATTGGTTCTGAAATTCCGGGTTGTTACAAACATGGACTTTTTGAGGCAGTGGATTTGGTCGAGCGTTAAGGATAGCGTCAAGTTTTTCCATCATCGCCTTAGTAGATGCATCCATCTATTGGTTCATGTAACACCCCGAATTTTCTGTTAACAACAAATTAACATATAATTAATTCTAAACGAAAGAATTAAGGGAAACGGGTTATGCCATTGCGATCGCCTCAGAATTCTGCTTGAGATAGAGTCTGAGTTTGCGTAAATTGGACTCCGTATGAAGAAGTTGTGGTCTTTGGAAGTTTCAGAATTCGATTTAAAATTCAAATAGCCCAAAACAAGTTCAAAATTCGAAAAATTGGACCAGAATTGGGCTGGGCGGGAAAACTCCCGCCCAGGACCCAGGTCGACCTGGGTACCCAGGTCGTCGATCTGGGGGTCGACCTATGGGTCGACCTGCTCAGTCGACCTGGTCAGGTCTTGGCTGGCCTGGTCGGGTTCTGAGCGATTTTCTGAGTTCTAGTTTGTCACTAGGGCTGATTTGTCACTTTCTGGTTGGCTCTCCTCGATGTGAATGATCTAGATTCATCTATGATCATCTGACTACTCTAATTAGTTTGAAATTCTATATAAACAACTTAAGCCTCCAACCTAAATTCACACAAAAATTAGAACCAGAGCCACCATGTCGTCGAGAGAAAACTGAGAGGAGCCTCCACTTGAAGAAAGCTAAGAGACGAATAAATCTAATTCAATTAAAATCAAAACAACGTTTATCTACCCAAAGGAAAGCATCTCAATTCCAGAACTCAGAATCCGGAACTCAAGTTCGTCGTTCGTTGTAAGTTTAGTTATGTTTTGGGAAGCGAATCAAAATTAATGTCATGCCTTGGAAATAAAGTGATAATAGAACAATGTTTATTATGTTATATGTGGAATTGAATGATATTAATCTATGTCTGTGGTTCTATTTTATTATCATGTTGAATTGGGAATTAATGGATAAGTCTATTCATATGTATATGAACTTAGAGTATAACCTGTTATGACAAGTTGTGTAGTTTATCATGTTATGCAAGTTTTAGATTGTAAGATCATATCACATATGTGACCAAATGTTAGATCTACAAGTTTATGTGTATATGTTAAACCTATGTCATATTTCAAGTTCACACTCATTCATATGTTCGTGATTGATTTGCAAGTTCACATATATGTAAGTTGATTTGGTCTATGTTGCAAATTCACATGTATGTATATTGATTTAGTCTACGTTGCAAGTTCACACCTATGTGTTAAAAATTATACATACTTTATGGACATGACATAATTTTGTCATATACAAGTTTGTGTTTGAGATTATGCCTAGATCTAAACATGTTTGGGCTTATGTTGTCTAAATCATATGCTAATTCAAGTGACACCTGTTTAGTTAGATTCCCCTTTCAATGCAAGTTCACCTGACAAGTTGAAACCCATGATTTATGATTATTAGATCTTAAAAGTTGCAAGTTCATATGTCACACACCATTATTGTTATTTAGAATATTTCATGTTTATCGCTTTCCCCTTTTATGCTGATAAGTTGGGCTGAAATATCGAGCCCAACACTCATTAAAATCTTGCGAAGTACAAACGGGGGATATCGTTGGGGTTAGACATAAAAATGTATGAAATTGGCATATTTGGCACATGCCAATAATTGGAGACACTTAAATGGTATTAATTCTTATACCAAAAATGATGAACTTGGATAGTGGGCCATAACATTTAATTGTTAACAAATTTACATATAAGAATAAAAGAACAAATATGTAAATTTAGAAAATAAGAGTATGCTTAACCCGAGGTTGGATTGAGTTGTGATGTAAACCTGCTCGGACCCGCCCGGCTGTCCATTAATCCCAACAATACCTATCCAATGTGGGAGGTTAAGGCATTGGGCCCAATAAGGACACGAGGTTAGACTGAGTTGCAGTGTAAACCTGCCCGGAACCAACCGGCACATCCAGTAACCGCAACAATACCTGTCTAATGTGAGTGGTTGGTGCTCTAATAAATAGATTAAAGCTAAGTTAGGATTGGTAGGGTTAAGTTAACCAAAACACTTAACCAACTCAACATGTTAACTAAAACTGATGGGTGGGGTTAAGTTAATCTGAACACTTAACCACTTAACATGTTTGACTAGAAAACTCTAGTAACGGGGACCCATTTCAGCAGTAACCCAATTAGGTATCATGGTACCCTGAAACTAGGCAGGGTGGGGCACGATTACTGGGCTGATTGTAAGCGGTCAAAAGCGACGGCGGTTGGTGTAGCAGTGTAGGTTCTAATGGAGTGCGGGTGTGCACACACTTCGGAGCAGACAAACATGGCACTGGACACCAATAGTATAACCTATGCATTCTAGAATTGTGTTAGGCCACCACCATGGGACTTGATACACCCCATGGTGGGACCAACATGGGTGACTACAATCATGTGGGGCCGTATGACACAGGAAGAAAACGTTGCGAGTAAGAGCCGATCGAATAAAGGATCACCTTGTCATGAACACATGGTGCTAGTTAGGCTAGTTAGTAGGTGTAGAGAAGTAATGGTGAGTGCGTTTAGTATAGTTAGTATTTCCTGCCATATCTTGTCTTATATTCTGGTATTGTCCTGTTCTCAGTTTATGCAAGTCATGATCTTTTTATTGTTCTCATGCTAGAATTATAACTAGACTTACCAGACTTATGTCTGACCCATTTTCCTTTCGCTTTCTTTTCTTCCGTTTCCCCCCTCAGGTCCACAGGGAGGAAACACCTCAGCTTAGCCAGATTTTTCATCCAGCTTGAAGTGAGAGAATGTATTGCTTGGATCTCTTTCATTTGGGCTATGGCTTTGGACATTCTAAGGGGATTTATGAAGTTTTAACTATGTTTCATGCTTCATTAAGTTTTAAATCAAGACAGTATTATGGTTGTAATATTTGGAAGTTTGTTTTAAGGCAATTATGGAAATGTTTTGTATGAACACGTATTTATGATATGAAAGTATGTTTGTTTTTCTGCTGTTTATATATATATATATATGTGTTTATATCTGTCTTGTGTTTTTTCTGTGACTTTTACTTATAAACATCCACCGAAGTTAAGGTATTCCCTTTGTGAGTGACCTTAACGGAGGTGGGGTGTTTCACTTGGTATCAAAGCACAGGCTTACCGGATTAGATAAAGGTTTTTGAAACTATTTTCAAAAAGAAGTTTAAAGATGCATTTTATTTCAAGAAAAAACATTGTTTTTAAAAGGCATAATTCCCCAAAGCCTTATGCACTATCTCTCTATCCTTTTGTCTTGAATCTTTCCTTTTTGTTTCAGCATGTCTGGAGATCTTAACCTTCCAGAAGGGGTACCGATACCTGGCTGGTTCCGAAGGTACCTAGAGGCTAGGGACAATGACGCGGGCCCAGCAGACATTCCTCCTCCCCCAGTGGCAGCGGTTCCTACTACTACTCCTCCTCCTCCTCCTCGTGGAAATGCTTTCGCAAAGACGTGTAGAGACTTCAAGGCTATGGGTGGAAAGGACTTTTATGGAACTGAATCCTTTGTGGTAGCAAGGAACTGGATGAAGGAGATCGAAGATTTATTCGTCATCTTCGAAGTTGACGACAGGCAAAAGATACAGCTAGCAATGTGGTTGCTAAAAGACGAAGCTTCTTATTAGTGGGAAGTTACCCATGTTGAGAGGCCAGTGGAAACTTGGGAAGATTTCAGGATGAGGTTTGAGATGAAATTCCTCTCCCAAGCTGAAAGAAGCCTACAGATGGAGAAGTTCCTAACTCTTAAAAAAGGATGTATGATGATCAAGGAGTACGTCAATCAGTTGGCTAGATTTGGGCTGGATTTAGTAAACACCCAACACAAGAAGGCTCTTCGCTTTGTCAAAGGTCTGAATGAGCCTCTACACAACCTTGCTATGACCCAATACCCATGGGAGCGACTTATGAAAGCTTGGTGGACATGGCGCTGCTACACGAGGAAGATAAAGGCAAGAAAGAGGCAAAGGTGGAAGTGCCTCAAGAAAAGAAAGAGGGTTTACAGGCTAAGAAAACAGACTTCAAGAAAGGCAGGAAGAACAACAAATCCCGTGAAAAGCGAAGGTGTAATTTCTGTGGCATTGTTGGACATATAGTGAAAGACTGCAGAAAGAAGAAGGCGAAGATGAATGGTGGTTGTTTCCATTGCGGCGAGACTGGACACATGGCTAAGGACTTCCCAAAGAAGCGAGGGCAGGGACAGAGGACTGGATCTACTTCAGGGGGACAGGTTCACGCGCTGGTGGCACCTCCGCAGGAACGAGTTAGAAATATTTCTGTAGAAAGTGTAGTTTATCTTTATGATCATCCAGTTCGCACTCTCTTTGATTCTGGTGCATCACACTCCATTATTTCATCTGCTTTAGTAGAATCTCTGCACCTAGACACTAGTATGGTAGAAGATCCCTTGGTTGTTTCAAATCCAATTGGGGGCTCAGCTTATTTGTCAATGGTTTGTTTGGATTTGAATATCTCTATTCTAGGTGTTGAGTTTAGATGTAGTGCCTTTGTTTTGGGTTTCTCGGGATATGGATTGATCTTAGGCATGGACTGGTTATCTAGTTATGGTGCCATTCTTGATTGTGAGAAGAGAGTGGTTAGACTCTTGACTCGGCTCGGTAACACTCTAGAAATTTCTTGTAATCCCTTGAATGCTGTTATGCTTAATTATCTAGAGTCTCTTGATGCTTCTGTTGAGAATTTGCAGTCGGTTAGAGTGGTCCGTGAATATCCGGATGTCTTTGTAGAGGTGAAGGGCTTACCTCCGAGGCGGGAAATAGACTTCCACATATATCTTGTTGACAATGCAAAGCCCGTAGCTTTACCTGTTAGATACATGGCTCCAAAGGAGAGAAAGGAGCTCAGTAAACAAGTTAAGGAGCTTCTCGAGAAGGAGTTTATAAGGCGGAGTATCTCGGAATGGGGTGGTTCAGTGGTGTTCGCCACCAAAGCATATGGCTCACTACGTCTTTGTGTGGATTATAGGGATCTAAACAAGCTGACTAAGAAGAATAAACACCCGCTTCCCAGAATAGACGATTTGTTTGATCAACTTGTAGGTGCGACGGTTTTCTCCCAACTTGATCTGGCTACTGGGTTCCATCAGCTAAGGGTAGCTGAAGATAGCACTGATAAGACGGCGTTCAAAACCCCAGACGGTTTCTTCAAGTGGCTTGTCATGCCTTTCCGCTTGACAAACACACCCGCTTATTTCATAGACCTAATGAGCAGGGTGTTCAGAGAATTCCTCAATAAGTTCGTGGTGGTCTTCTTAGACGATATTTTGATCTTCTCAAAGAATGAGGAAGAACATGCTCAACATCTGAAGGAGATCATGGAAACTCTTCGAGTTCATCAGGTGAAAGCCAAATTCTCCAAGTGCCACTTTTGGAGAGAAGAAGTAAGGTTTCTTGGACATGTAGTGTCCAAAGAGGGGTTAGCTGTGGACCCCGTGAAAGTGGTGGAGGTGCAAGATTGGAAGGCACCAAGAAATGCAACCGAAGTCCGAAGCTTTCTCGGGCTAGCAGGTTTTTGCCAAAAGTTCATTAGAGATTTCGCGAAAATCTCAGCTCCACTCACAAGGCTAATAAAGAAGAATCTAGCATTCGCTTGGGATTTGGATTCCGAGTTTGCTTTCCAACGATTGAAAAGGGCTCTCATAACAGCCCCAGTTCTTACATTGCCAGATGGAAGCAAGATGTTTACAGTGTACACAGATGCTTGTGGTATGGGACTAGGCGATGTTCTGATGCAAGAAGAGAAGGTAGTAGCTTATGGTGGAAGACATTTGAAAGTTCATGAAAAGAACTACCCAACCCACGATCCTGAGTTAGCCGCCATCGTCTTTGCGCTGTCTTGGCGCCATTATCTCCTAGGTGAGAAGTTCGAATTATATACTGATCATAAATCATTGAAATATCTTTTCTCGCAGAAAGATCTTAACTTAAGACAACAAAGGTGGATGGAGTTCCTTGCCTCGTATGATTTTGAGATTTCCTATACTCCTGGCAAGGACAACGTAGTAGCAGACGCCTTGAGTAGAAAGAAGCTGACCTTAAGCCCTCTAGTATATAGCCAGTTTTGACTTTAGGCCCTCCTATGATTTTGTACCTGGTTTGTTGGCATCATTAGAATTACGGCCCACTCTTTTAGACTCAATAGGGGCCGCACAACATGAAGACCCTCAGCTTGTTGATTTGATGGATAAGCTAATTAAGGGTGAAACTTCCAGTCACCTCAATAGGTACTCTATCGATGATAAGGTTTGGATGAGACGGGATGGAAGACTATGCGTCCCACAAGCAAGGGATTTGGTAAAGATGGTTCTTGAGGAAGCGCACCATTCCAAGATGACAATACACCCAGGTGGAGACAAGATGTACAAGGACGTAAAGAGAGTTTTCTTTTGGATCGGCAAGAAGAAGGACGTGGCAGATTTCGTTTCTAAGTGCATGATATGGCAACAGGTCAAGGCAGAATAGAAGAAGCCTGGAGGACTGCTTCATCCTCTAGAAGTCCCGAATTGGAAGTGGGATAGCATTTCAATGGACTTCATTGATGGGTTGCCTAGGTCAAGAAGGGGCAATACTAGCATTTGGGTAATAGTGGACAGGCTCACAAAAAGCACCCACTTAATACCTGTCGAGAGTAGAAGGACTGCCTCATCTCTAGCCTCTCTTTATCTCAAGGAAATTGTTCGACTTCATGGAATACCCTCCAGCATAGCGAGTGACCGAGATCCTATCTTTACAAGCGAGTTTTGGCGGAGTCTGCAAGAAGATGTAGGCACACAGTTATGCCTGAGCATGGCCTATCACCCCCAAACTGATGGTCAGACGAAAAGGGTGAACAGAGTATTAGAAGATCTTTTGAGACTGTGCGTTCTTGACTTTGGAGGGACATGGGAGGATCGTCTTCCTTTAGTGGAATTTGCCTACAACAACAACTACCAAGCCACCATCGACATGGCGCCATTCGAAGCTCTATATGGAAGACCGTGCCGATCACCAACTTGTTGGTGGGATTCTACAGACAAGCTTATACTTGGGCCAGACATGATTAGAGAGACTTCAGAAAAAGTGGACTTGATACGAAGGAGAATGAAGACTGCCCAAGATAGACAGAAATCCTACGCAGACAAAAGAAGGTCCGACCTTGAGTTTGAGGTTGGGGACAGGGTTTTCCTTAAGGTATCTCCTTTAAGGAACGTCATTCGCTTTGGATCCGCAAGAAAGCTAGCGCCAAGGTTTGTAGGACCGTTCCCTATCATCGAGAAGATTGGGAAGATGGCTTATAGAGTAGAGTTGCCCGAAAGGTTGGCTGGAATTCACAATGTCTTTCACGTTTCTCATCTCCGGAAATGTTTACATGAGCCTACGGAAGTGGTGGAGCCAAGCATTTTAGAAGAATTTGAAATAGAATGAGAAACAACTGTAAGGAGAGTTCCAACTCGAATCGTAGGAACTGAAATCAAAAAGCTACGCAACCGTGAAGTCAAGCTGGTTAAAGTTCAATGGAGCAATGCCGAGGAAGATGCAACTTGGGAAACTGAGGACAGAATACGTGCTGCCTACCCTTTTCTTTTTGAGGGTACATCTTTGACCTTCTTTTTCCATAAGTTTATGCTTGTATCTACCTTTTAGTGTATCTTCTCGGTCCTTTTTCTCCTAACTCCTTAGGTAGAAACTAATAGATGTAAACATGTATTTGAAACATGTTATGATTGATGGCTGCAAGTGGTTGCAAGTGGTTGCAAGTGGTTGCTCGTGAATGCATATACACGCACCCTAGGTATTGGATCGGCTCAGTCACTTCCATATTGCATATGCATATATGTATTCATATTTGTATGTGGTTGAAACTTGATACGTTGTCATATGGATGTCGCATTTGTATGAATGGTTGCGCACTCATGTAGAATTATGAGCAGGGAAAAATTTGCATACATAATGGATTCATGACACTTACATGATTCGCATTAAGGAGGTCAACTGAATCAGTAGACCGCCTAATTTTTGCATTAGATAAGGACATATACACACACTATGCATATGATCATGAAGCATTAGAAGTCTTATAATGACAACGGACGCCTGTGTTTATTGGTTGAGTAGATGGACGATTGGATGTTAGGATATACGTTCTTCTAGACTTGAAGATTTCGGGGACGAAATCCTTTAAGGAGGGGAGAATGTAACACCCCGAATTTCCTGTTAACAACAAATTAACGTATAATTAATTCTAAATTAAAGAATTAAGGGAAACGGGTTACGCCATTGCGTTCGTCTCGGAATTCTGATTGAGATAGAGTCCGAGGTTGCGTAAATCGAACTCCGTATGAAGAAGTTGTGGTCTTCGGAAGTTTCAGAATTCGATTTAAAATTCAAACAGCCCGAAACAAGTTCAGAATTCGAAAAACAGGACCAGAATTAGGCTAGACCGGAAAACTCCCGTCCAGGACCCAGGTGATCACCAGGGGGTCGACCTATTGGTCGACCTGCCCAGTCGACCTGGTCAGGTCTTGGATGGCCTGGTCGGGTTCTGAGCGATTTTCAAAGTTCTGGTGTGTCACTAGGGCTGATTTGTCACTTTCTGGTTGTCTCTCCTCTATGTGAATGGTCTATATTCATCTATGATCATCTGACGGCTCTAATTAGTTTGAAATTCTATATAAACAACTTAAGCCTCCAACCTAAATTCACACAAAAATTAGAACCAGAGCCGCCATGCCGTCGGGAGAAAACTAAGAGGAGCCTCCACTTGAAGAAAGCTAAGAGATGAACAAATCTAATTCAATTAAAATCAAAACAACGTTTATCTACCCAAAGGAAAGCATCTCAATTCCAGAACTCAGAATCCAGAACTCAAGTTCGTCGATCGTCGTAAGTTTAGTTATGTTTTGGGATACGAATCAAAATTAATGTCATGCCTTGGAAATAAAGTGATAATAGAACAATGTTTATCGTGTTATATGTGGAATTGAATGATATTAATCTATGTCTGTGGTTCTATTTTATTATCATGTTGAATTGGGAATTAATGGATAAGTCTATTCATATGTATATGAACTTGGAGTATAATATGTTATGACAAGTTGTGTAGTTTATCATGTTATGCAAGTTTTAAGTTGTAAGATCATATCACATATGTGACCAAATGTTAGATCTATATGTTTATGCGTATATGTTAAACCTATGTCATATTTCAAGTTCACACTCATTCATATGTTCATGATTGATTTGCAAGTTCACATATATGTAAATTGATTTGGTCTATGTTGCAAATTCACATGTATGTATGTTGATTTAGTCTACATTGCAAGTTCACACCTATGTGTTAAAAATTATACATACTTTATGGACATGACATAATTTTGTCATATACTAGTTTGTGTTTGAGACTATGCCTAGATCTAAACATGTTTGGGCTTATGTTGTCTAAATCATATGCTAATTCAAGTGACACCTGTTTAGTTAGATTCCCCTTTCAATGCAAGTTCACATGACAAGTTGAAACCCATGATTTATGATTATTAGATCTTAAAAGTTGCAAGTTCATATGTCACACACCCTTATTGTTATTTAGAATATTTCATGTTTATCTCTTTCCCCTTTTATGTTGATAAGTTGGGCTGAAATATCAAGCACAACACTCATTAAAATCTTGCGAAGTACAAACGTGGGATATCGTTGGAGTTAGACATAAAAATGCATGAAATTGGCATGTTTGGCACATGCCAATAATTGGAGACACTTAAATGGAATAAATTCTTATACCAAAAATGATGAACTTGGATAGTGGGCCGTAACATTTAATTGTTAACAAATTTACATATAAGAATAAAAGAACAAATATGTAAATTTAGAAAATACAAGTATGCTTAACCTGAGGTTGGATTGAGTTGTGATGTAAACCTGCCCGGACCCGCCCGGCTGTCCAGTAATCACAACAATACCTATCCAATGTGGGAGGTTAAGGCATTGAGCCCAATAAAGACCCGAGGTTAGACTGAGTTGCGGTGTAAACCTGCCCGGAACCAACCGGCACATCCAGTAACCGCAACAATACCTGTCTAATGTGAGTGGTTGGTGCTCTAATGAATAGATTAAAGCTAAGTTAGGATTGGTAGGGTTAAGTTAACCAAAACACTTAACCAACTCAACATGTTAACTAAAACTGGTGGGTGGGGTTAGGTTAATCTGAACACTTAACCACTTAACATGTTTGACTGGAAAACCCTAGTAACGGGGACCCATTTCAGCAGTAACCCAATTAGGTATCATGGTACCCTGAAATTAGGCATGGTGGGGCACGATTACTGGGCTGATTGTAAGCGGTCAAAATCGACGTCGGTTGGTGCAGCTGTGTAGGTTCTAACGGAGTGCGGGCGTGCACACACTTCTGAGAGACAAACAGGGCACTGGGCACTAGTAGTATTTCCTATGCATTCTAGAATTATGTCGGGCCGCCACCATAGGACTTGATACACCCCATGGTGGGACCAGCATAGGTGTCTACAATCATGTGGGGCCGTATGACACAGGAAGAAAACGTTGCGAGTAAGAGCCGATCGAATAAGGGATCACCTTGTCATGAACACGTGGTGCTAGTTAGGCTAGTTAATAGGTGCAGGGAAGTAATGGTGAGTGCGTTTTGTATAGTTAGTATTTCCTGCCATATCTTGTCTTATATTATGGTATTGTCTTGTTCTCAGTTTATGCAAGTCATGATCTTTTTATTGTTCTCATGATAGAATTATAACTAGACTTACCAGACTTATGTCTGACCCATTTTCCTTTCGCTTTCTTTTCTTCCGTTTCCTTCCCCCTCTGGTTTACAGGGAGGAAACACCTCAGCTTAGCTAGATTTTTCATCCAGCTTGAAGTGAGAGAATATATTGCTTGGATCTCTTTCGTTTGGGCTATGGCTTTGGACATTCTAAGGGGATTTATGCAGTTTTAACTATTTTCCATGCTTCTTTAACTTTTAAATCAAGACAGTATTATGGTTTTAATAATTGGAAGTTTGGCAATTATGAAAATGTTTTGTATGAACACGTATTTATGATATGAAAGTCTGTTTGTTTTTCGGCTGTTTATATATATATATATATATATATATATGTATATATGTGTGTGTGTGTGTGTGTGTGTGTGTTTATATCTGTCTTGTGTTTTATCTGTGACTTTTACTTATAAACCTCCACCAAAGTTAAGTATTCCCTTTGTGAGTGACCTTAACGGAGGTGGGGTGTTTCAGTTCATGTTGGCAATAGCGGCATCCAACTCATTCTTAGTCACACCGGCTCCACTTATCGAGTTTTCGCTGACTTCAGTACAGTTAGTAAGCAGTGTAACTTCGTTGTTAGCAATGTTTTCGTTTTCTCCAACGGTTTTGCTTGTGGTCTTCTTAGATTTGTCCATGATCTCGGACAAGACTTTGAATTTGGAAGAGAGTTCTTCGATTGGCCTAGATCTTAGACTTGTAGAATCTATGGTGGAAGTAGGCTTAGAACTTCAATGCAAGGCTCTTAAGATTGAGAGAAGTGTGAAGGAAGGAGATGCGAACACGGCCCAACGATGGGTGCCAGATGTTTAAACCAAAATTGGCTCAAACACCAAAGGTGTTACGGAAACACTTCACCAAATGGTTAGGTTAGAAAATGGAGCCCATAATTCAAAATAAAGGGCAAAAAATAGAAAACATAGGAATTTTTATAGTGGTTCGATCTAAAATAGATCTACGTCCACTTTGGCAATTGTTTTCATTATCATACTTTGCTTTACAAGATACTTGATTCTATCTTTACTTTCATTTCTCTCTTTTCCCTCTTTATTCTCTCTTTCTATCTAAATTACACTTGAATTTGCTAAGGAATTGGTGAGATCTTTTGCTTTGTGATGGTGGATGTCTGAATCTTCGATCACTTGGGCAATTGATCAATCTTCATGGATTCCATAACGATTTAACGTTAGATCCATGCTTTAGAGAGGACTAGTAGAAGTTGGGGACACTAGAATTAGGTTAGAGCTATTTGGATGGAAATTGAAGACGATTTGATCTTTATGTTATTGGAGGAAGGAGTGAGCTTAGAAAGCCATTAAAGGAGCTTAAGAAGCTTTGAAATGGTGAGAACCGAAATCACAGCCCTTCGAGGGGGCTTAGATCGGTCCCTTGAGTGGAGGTGAAAGTGGGTATTTATAGGAGAAGTTTGGACTAGGTGGGAAAGCTGTAATTATAGTGAACTGGGTATGGGTCATTCGTGCACTTATTTATGGATCTTCCACTGGACAGCTAGTGGAGTGCACTTTACAGTTGGGGCTAGGTTGACACCTTAAGCGCATAAGTAGGAAGGAGTGACCCTTCAACCAGATATGTACGAGCGAGTGAACAAGACTTATATAACCGACCTCGTCACTTGATTTGCTACCTTATTAAAGTAATGGACACAACAATTGCAAGTGTGCCATCGGGTGTACTGTTTAAAAAATGGGATTGGAAATTACAAATCCTGGCATCCATCTCTTTTCCATAAATCTACTCATCCATCTCAAAGTTAACTCGATCTCTCTCGCCAGACGATGCTCGACCGAGCTGAAGGTATCTACATGAGACGACCCAAACTTCCCCGTAAACGAAAGCCTGAATTGTAATGAGAACACAACAAATCAGAACACAAACAGAAGAACATTTCATTGCTTATTACAACAATTTACATCAGAGTACAAGAATATAACGAGTATGAATAAATATTATACATTAGAGAAATATCAGAGATTTCAATTACAATGCAGCAGAAAAAAATAATACATAACACAACTGAAACAAATATACGGATACAGAGCTTTTTGAATATCATTCTAGCTGTAAACCAGGATCCTGTGAATATAAATATGCAAAACCAAAACAACTAGCTGCCCGTGTGGAAAATAAGGGCACCCACAGTTTAGGTTAAAACAATAAACTCTAGGTCAGTCATGTGACTGGTGTGAGAACTAAAACAGTTATTTAAATCTTTACTTTAAAATAAAGTAAATCTAGGGACCACGCTGTATAACACGGAACGGGTTTCTTCCCAAGAATACCAGTGCATGAAACAAACAGGCAATGCTTTTTGGAAAAGTGAAGCTATTATAAGACTCAGGTCCCATCACACAATGCAATGCAAACCGGAGGATAGAGTTTAACCTTATAATAGAAAAACATGCTTAATACGTTTAAAACGAATCATTTTGATACTATTATAGTGTAATGTGTATGAAAACAACTTCAAATATAAATATTTCAGTCATAGAAGGCATTAGCATCCCATGCCACTATGTCGCCAATAATATACAACTAAAACCGTAAAATGTCGTATTAGAATTTGGATTTCCATCTGTGAACCAAGGCAAGGGATCGTCCTTACCGCTTTGATACACTTAAGCCCGTGTCTCGAGATCAGACCTCGAGTGACCCTTGGATCATCAGGGCCGGTCAACACGAAGTGGATTAAAATGTCTGAACAATGGGTTTCCCCGCCCTATGGGGCATAAACTGGTCATATATCGGCCAAACCATCTATCGGCACCGCAGTGACCGATATAAACGAGGCGCCTTGTTATCCATCATCCACATAAGTAAAACATCTAGGCTTGCAAAACCCAAACACCACTCCTAGCTAGAAGGAAACGCATGTCCTCCCTGATGTCCTCTCCCGCTTCTGGTTCACACCGGGGTGTGAGGCTCACGAATTAACGCTACACACAAAGCATGCTATATTAAAGTCGTGCTTTGATCATCAACCACAAGACTATTCTTTTCAATAGAAGCCTTTATCCTTTGCATCTTAGCATGCCACACAGGCAATTCACGCTATGCAACTGATGTCTATCAATCATACAGAATGAAATCCGATGTTAGACACACAAATATTTACAAGTTCGTTCTGGGTCTGAACGAAACCGGAGGCACCTTATTCCTCATTCCATATGTCCAATACAGAAGAGAGGTCCTCGCATATCCGGTCGATCTCCAAGTATGTCTGGACGATCACCACTTATTACCTCGTCTTGGGTGTACAACCCAATCAAGACATCAGTAATCATCCAAACGATGTGAAGACCTCCGTTCTTCAACCACCATCTTCACCTCGACATATCGTCGAATTAGTTATTCAGAATGGGATAAACCCAGTCTTTGTGAATAACTTGCGTATATAATAAACAAGTTCTATAAAAACACAATATACGCATCATTCCAATCCAGAATATTCCTTTATTCAAATATTCTTATACTTTGGGAAATGCTCCTATTAATTTTATCAAAGATAAATTCTTTAAATTTATTCTTTAATCTTTCTTTGGATATCAATTCAAACCAAATTAAGGTTTATCCAAACTAGTTGGGATTAGCGATCCTTACTGAAGTAATCATTTATTTTATTTCCCAATCCCAACCTATTCATCCCATGAAGTAAAACTGGAAATACTTCATATCTAACACCATGGTGTTATCGGTAAAATTAATTACCATTTCACGTTCAAATCTAATTAAAGATTTAAATATTGCTTAGAGCAAAACTGGTGATACTCCATTCTCGATCATTTCTTGAATTTGATAATTTTAGTTATCAAATTCACCTTTCAATCTATTTAAAGATTCATTAAAACTCTAATTCGATTTTAATCTCCAAAAATCATTACTTAATGATTACTCAAAGTTAAGAAATTAATCTTATCTTTAACTACGTTAAAGAAATAATGTCATTTAAAATACAGTTCACAGTAAACCCAAAACCCCATTCCATTCATTATGGAAACTGCACGGGAAATAGATCAATGTATACAATCGATATAAACTTCTGTATCCAACCAATAATATAAATGGAATAACGGCAAAGCCTTATAAATTCCATATATATTAACAGTCTTCCTTCACAGAAGCTCACTTCGTTATTATCCAATCGAATTACATTTCATTCTAATTTATTGTATTAAATCGAAAAACTTTACTTTGGAAAATTTCCTTTAAATCTTAATAAAAGATTTATGAATTCCAAGTCACATTTCACTGTAAACCGGGCTAAAGAACGAATGTCCTTAAAAATACAATTCACGATAAACCCAATTCACATTCCATTTTATTTCAATTATTAAATATAATTGGAAACTCTAAAAATCTTAAATAAAAGATTTATTCTCTTCAATTTTCAAAAAAAAAAAGATTTATTCTCCTCACACGGGATTCAAGAACAGTGTTACTGAAGACACCATTCAAGACAAACCCCAAAATCCAATTCTTTTATTCAATTCTAATTAAATATAAATTAATTGGAAAATTTCACTAAATCTTAATAAAAAGATTTATTCTTTCCTCGACTGGGATTAAGAACAGTGTTATTTAAGATACCGTTCACGACAAACCCAAAATCCCATTTGATATTAAATAGAAGGTTCTGAATAGAAAATATATCGGCTTATAACCAATATCAAATACTACAACCAACAAATATCGTATTGGAATAACGATATAAATATATCTTTCAAATTTCCATAACAATATCTGTATAATCACGAAATCCAACATCGAAATATTCCAAAGACAAGTTCGATTCAAATCCATTCCAATTCCTATATTGGAAATCCTGGTAATTTTTAAAACCAATTCAAAAATCCAATTTATTTTATTGGATTTCAAATCTAGTTAACAACTAGTTCATTTTGATAAAAATATATTTTTATCTTTTCAAACATGGATTTTTTCATCCCAATTCCTTCTATATCATTTCTTATGATTTTACACAAATTATTAATATTTTTAATAATTTTACCAAGGCACGTACAGTCGATTTCCATAAACGGTCATCGAACTGCATTTACAACGACGTTTTCCAATTTTGATTAAGACATATTTCCAAATCCAACCGTTAGATTTCAAATCTCTTGTATTCGTTGGAAAGCTCTTTTCGATACGAACCCAAAGGTTCCAGTTTTAGAGAATCCGACGGTTGGATCTCCTGTAATGTCCATTCGAAGTCAATGGTCGAAATTCGCGAACTGCCGCGGCGCGATGCGTTCTACTCAGGCCATTATATTATATATATAATATAAATTTCTTCGATTTCCATTTAAAACGTATTTTATAAATCGTTTTAAATTCGTTTTAAAAACGATTTCAACTTCATTTCAAATTTCAAATCAAATTTGAATATTCCATAATAAATTCGTTTTAAATTCATTTTAAAACGATTTCAATTTCATTTCAAATTTCAAATCAAATTTGAATATTCCTTAATAAATTGGTTTCAAATTCATTTTAAAATGATTTCAATTTCATTTCAAATTTCAAATTAAATTTGAATATTCTATATCTTTTTAATATTAAAGTGATAATATTTTCAAAATATCAAATTTTGAAATCACTTTTCGGTATTCATTATAAAAACGAATAAAATCGATATAAATATCGTTCACGTCAAAATGGCGTTAATCTAATCAATACGGCTTCATAAATTTTTAATATTTCCGTGTCCATCTCAAATCGGACATCAAAATCATATTTTGATCCATTACTGAATATTATTTTAAAATATTCATTATTTTAAAATATTCGCTATTTTAAAATATTCATTATTTCAAAATATTCATTCTTTCTAAACTGGAATCGGACACAGTCAATTACCATATAATGTTATTTATATGGATTTCATACAACACATGCATAGAACAATAATGATAAACAATCAACCATTATCCAGAGTGCATTCTACACTGCATAAGCATTAAATATAAATATTTAACGCTTACAACAGTCTGTCAACCAATCGATTGACATACACCTAAACGATTGGGATTAGTGTACGTCAAATATCATCCCAATCCCCGTGTGGGGTTTCAATCAATAAACATAGATTTTATTTGTGCAGTTGGGCGATGTGTAAAATATATCATCCCAATCAATATCAGTCAAATGGGTGTACATAAAAAAATCGTCTGATTTTTAAATGAATATTTATTTTATTCATATACACATTAAAAATTATATTTTTAATGATAAAATATTTATTTATTCCATTCCACATCATAATCAATTTTCACAACACAACAAAATCAAACAAGTCGTCCATGGTCTGTGGACGACGATGTCGGGTGCTGCTAAGCACCGTCTACATCCTAGTATAATTTTAACTAGAAAATAATCAGAGTGAGGAGTTCTCACCTTTGGTTTCTACTCCATCAGTTTTATTTCTGAGTTTTTGAACACTTTGGATTTGCTCGAAATTTCTACGAAATCTTTTTCACGCTGTTCATAGTAAAAATCACATTTTTAAATGACAGACTTTTATAAATAAAAATCACATTTTATAATACCACTTTATGTATAAAAATCCTATTTTTATATTGCTATTGAAACGATAAAAATCATATTTTTATAACGCTACAACATATGTAATAATCATATTTTTATTTCATATATATATATATGTATATATATATATAAAGATCATGTTTTTGTTTACTCTACATACAAATTAAAAATCAAATCTTTATCATCTCTTCGTACATATAAAAATTCGATCTTTACACGCTACATACTTATTTAAAAATCTTATTTTTATATAAATTAAAATAACTTTATGTTCATAAACATTATAGCTTTATATACATTAAAAATTATAGCTTAATATTTTTAAAATTATTTAAAAACCAAAAATTTAAAATCAATGTAAAATAAAAAAAACTTACTGTTCATTGGAAAAGGGGGCGGCCGGGGCTCGCTGAGGCGTCTTACGGTCGGAGGGAAGAAGAAGCTATGGCTGGTGGTGACACTGGAGGGGTGGCTGCGGTTCTCTAAGGGGTTTGGGGCGGTTTAAATCGAAGGAGAGGGGGGTAACGTGGTGGGGCCTGGAGGAGAGGGAGGGGGTTTCGCCGGAGTTCGGCGGTGGCCAGCGTCGGGGTATGGCGGCGCCAGGGAGGCAGGGCGGCGGTGGATTCGTGGGCGATGGGGCTTGAAAATTGGGGGCGCGGTTTTTCTTGGGGGGGGGGGAGTTTACGGGAATTAGGTTAGAAAATAATGGGGAGGTGAGGATATATACATATATATTATATTTATTATATTTTTTTCCCATATAAAGTCAGCCTTTCATCCGATCTCCAAATCGAACCCACTGACTGTCATCCCTAGCTAACTACCCCAATTCCGAACACAATGGGATATGTTTCATAACCCCATTCGGCTGTTACGATCAAATTTCGTCAAAATTAAAGTATAAATAAATATATTTTAAATTCAAATACACATTTACATTCATTGGGGCCACATACAGACTCCAAAAATTCCGTAAAAATAAATCTGTCTATGTTTAGACGATACGGTCCTAGCAAAACTAATTTCGTTTAATTTGGAGGCCATTTGAAAAAGGTCATTTTTCAGTCGGTTAAATTTAAATTGAATTGACCAAACACGTTTAAATTCACCAAGCTCACATATTGATTCCAAAAGTTATGAAAATTGGAATCCAGCAATAATTTGACATTCCGTGTCCAACAAAAGTGGTCTCATCGAGAACGGAGGTCGTTTGCAAAATCGCTATTTTTAAGGGCAAAAATTCCATAGCGAGTATTCTGAATTTTCAACTAGGCATAACTTTTTATTCCCGCTATGAAATTTCAGTTTTTCAGATCCGTTGGAAAGATATTTTCGAACAGATTCAAATATTTCTAGTTTCAATAAAATCCGGTTTATTTTGAATCCTGTACATTCATTTGAAATTTGAAATCGAATTTTCAAACTACCACGCCATTTCCAATTCCTTTTATAATTAAAATAAATATTTATATTCTAACTTCGATTTAAATAAATTATACTGTCTAATTTTATTCAAAATAAATTTCTATTCATTATTATTTAAAATAAATCATTTTAAATATTCAAAATTAGCTAAAATTGCTAAAACAAATTTTCAAATTGGTTCTGATTTTCTGGGTTGTTACACTACACGACCCTGCTTTGGAGTTCGCTCGACCCATACCCAAGCTTACACAGCTCGATGCGACGTTGATGAAGCTGTTTGCGAGCGACCCATCGTGAAGATGAACGAACAGAGCAGAATGACAGGGATTGCCCAACCGCTGTATAGTTGCTCGACCTCTAGAGATTGAGCATGGTATTTGAGATTTGCCACGTCAGCATGTATTGATTGCAGTCTACTTTTGGCATTATGAGGTGTTGCTCGACCGCCATGCTGCATTCGACCACTCGTCATTGAAGCTGCTCGACCCTTGGCGACGGAGGCTGCTCGACCCACTTGAGCTGATGGTGCTCGACCCATCCAAGAGAGAAGCTGCTCCATGATACTGTTGCTCGACCAGAACAGATGTGAACGACTGTTCTGAGGTGAATGAACAACGAAGATGTGCGACTCTGGTATCACATATTTTCCATAATTCTACATACATATAATATGGATGTATGCACTTAGACAGTTGATGTAATGTGTGAATGAGCTCTTAGCTTAGTTAACAAAGATATTACTATTCGAACTGTTATCATCAGCAAAAGCTGCAAAAAATTCATTTCAGAAAATAAATAAATTGTAAAGCATTACGGATTACATTTGATCCCTTTTTATTGCGTTTGGCTTAGTAAATTAAAAAACCCATTCACCTAAAGACCATAAACTTTGCAACTTATCACTTTACCAAATGCATCAACAAAACCTGATCATTAAACTAAAATTCTTTGATTTTCGAGTTAAACCTAAAATAATATAACCAAAATATACATCCCATACATTAAATAGATCACTATAAAAAAAATGAAAAAAATGAAATTGCCAATTAATTTTCTCTTGATTTCCATTTAAATAAAACCTGTGCAATTATTTTTGTGATTAATATATAGAATTGACACTACAAATTGGTAAAGCTATTTTTCTACATTAGTTAAAAGTGCGAACCTATGTTCAGTTGTCAAATTCAAATATAATCGATGTTCAATAACCATTCGACTAATATCATTTACTCAATATTTAAATTAAAGTTTAAAAGCTTTAGTTGGCACATAAATTAATACTCATGTGTGCATTTTAACTTGTATTGGCAGAGTTATGAAACGAACATACAAAAACTATAGCTATAGTTATAAAAATACAAAATCTGCAGATATAAAAAATTGTCTTCAAATCTTATTAGTATGTCAACATATATACAGTCAGGCATTCTGCAAAATTCGGACAGCTTAATAATTCCAAGTGCGCTTCAAGAAAAGAAAGTTCATGGCTTCTAGTAAAAAAATAGAAAACATGTAACTAAATTAAAATTAACATGCAAAAATATTTCATAAATGAATTCATGAACATGAGCTGAAAAATATACTAGAAGGAAGATATACTATTAAATTTTCTAATCTATTATGTCATAGTAAAATTTATTAAACTTTCTATGATATGATTTCCATCAATTTTTGTGAAAGAAATTCCATTTGTTCTTGCTGAAAGTTAATAATGTCTACAAATGCAAAATATTTTTGGAAAAAGAATCAATATATTTTAAATCCATTTATAGTCAATATATAAATCAATGATATTAAAATCAATCACCTTGGTAAAATGGTTAATCTGATATTCCATGCTTGCTAATGTCAGACTACATAAAAATAACCTATGACGACCCAAACCCCCGTGACACGGTGGCAAGAATAATGAGTGGAATATAACACATAAACAAATAACAGCATAACAGAAATATAGAATTACACCAGATAATGTACAACAAATTACACTGGAAATAATAATCATCAAAGTTACACAACATAGTAGGATCACACTTAGTAAAGAATACAAATTCCGCTTAATATAAAATGTCTACAACGGAATCAAACATAATATACATAATAATGACTGAAACAGTACAACAGAAATGATAAAGTGCATCTCCAGCTCCATTGCTATCCATATTGAGTCTGCTAAAACCTGAATACAAGGCTGCCCATGTAGAAATAAGGGAACCCGAGTTTGCAAAGTGAAACAAACTTCGAGTCAGTCATGGGACTGGTATGATAAATCTACTTAACTGGTTAAACAATAATAATAAGGCAAATCATAGGACCACGCTGCTAACGCGGAACGGGTTTACTCCAGTGATCACCAATGCATGAAATAAAGTAAAGTATTTAAACAACGCAATGCTTTTTAGAAAAACGAAGCCATTATAAGACTCAGGTCCCATCACATAATGCAACGAAAACTGGAGGACAAAATTTTTACCTTATAATGGCTAAAACATGCTTGATATGTATAAAACTAAGTCATTTGATATTATTATTAGTGTATATATGTTTTAAAAACAATTCCAATCATAATGTATCAATCATAGACGACATAAGTGCCCCATACCACTATGTCGCAAATATAGGTTTACAATCAAGAACACACATGTCGTATTGAAGTTGGATTTCCATCATGAACCAAGTCAAGGGATCGTCCTTACCGACTTCGAGACAATCTAGCCCATGTCTCAAGCAAGTACTCTGTCAAGCCTTAGGAGCCATAGAGCTGGTCCACATTTTAAGTGGATTAAAAATCCCTAAATAATACGTCTCCCCGCCCTATGGGGCGTAAATCCATCGGCACCGCAGTGACTGATATATCCGAGGCGCCTCGCATTCCAACAACCACATAGGTAAAAATATATAAATGTTAGGGCGTGTAAAACCTCGACACCATCTCTAGCTAGAAAGAGACGCATGCCCTCCCAGGATCCTCTCCTGTTTCTGGTTCATACCGAGGTGTGAGGCTCGCGAATTAACGCTATACACAAAGCTATGCTATATTAAAGCCGTGCTTTGATCATCAACCACAAGGCTCTGCTTTTCAACAAATGCCTTGATCAATGCATCTCAGCATGCCACACAGGCAATTCACGCCATGCGACTGATGTCTATCGATATACAACCTCTGAGCTCGTACGCATCAGAGAAGGGTGTTAAGAAAGAGAATAAATTCTCCACCACCAAACAGACGTACATTTAATAGGGATCAATCAATACAGAATAAAATCCAATGTTAGATGCACAGTCCATTTACATGTCCGTTCCGGCTCTGAACGAAGCCTGAGGCACCTTATTCCTTGTCCCGTATGTCCAATACAGGAGAGAGGCCCTCGCACATCCAAACAATCAACAAGTACATTTGGACAACCACCACTATAACCCTTTCAATTCAGCAACTCCCATCAAAGGCATCAGTAGCCATCCATTCGATGTGAAGATCATCGGTCTTGCACCATCTTCATATCTTCGACTTCCTATCGTCAATTAATTATTTGAAATGAGATTTAACTCAACCTTTTAAAATAGTTCACGTATATTTAGAACTCAAATCAATTCTTTCCATGGTTAAATTATTTGACATATATAATTCCGTTCATTAATATAATTTTCATGTCAAACACATTCACTATCAAATATCCAATAAATTAAGTAAATTTGGTTTATTTCCATTTCAAATCGTTTATAATATTTTATAATGATTTTTCGCTATTTTTATTTATTTAAAAATAGCCCATTTTATTTAAACTACGCTTCAGGCCATAACGCGACCCAGGCGCTGTTTTCCCTTAGATTTGATTTACACATATCTGAAAATCTAACCATTGGATTTTTACAAATTTTATATCGTTGGAAAGATCTTTTCAAAGCGGACCCAATGGTTCCAATTTTGGGAAAATCCGTTGGTCGGATCTCCCGGTATAATCGTTTAAAGTTACAATTTCAAAACGCGAACAGCAGCGTCGTTATTCGTTTTATTTTAGTTTATATATATATATATATATATATAATGCGTTCTGGCGCTGTTTTTATTTAGATTTGAATTAAACATTTCGCACAATCAAACCGTTGGATCTTTACAAATTTTATATCAATGGAAATATCTTTTCAAACCGGACCCAACGGTTCTAGTTTTGGGAAAAATCCGATGGTTGGATCTCTCGGTATAATCATTTAAAATTACGTTTTAGAAACGCGAACTGTAGCATCGTTATTTGTTTTATTTTAATATATATATATATATATATATATATATAATTCATTCTTCGATTTCCAAACCATTTTCACTTCATATACGGGTTAAAAGAATATTTTTAACTCACACATATTTATTTCAACACATGAATATTTTTTGCGACTTATCCATACAATAAAAATGTTAATTTTGTTGTTCAGACCATTTTTTCAACACTCGAATATTTTTATGGTTCATGTACTTGATAAAAATAAATTTTTTATCGTTCAAAGAATTTATTCAACACATGTATATATTCAACACTTGGTATACTTGATAAAAATGTGATTTTTATCGTTCAAATCTTTTATTCAACATATGAATATTTTTAACACTTCGCTTACATGATAAAAATGTGATTTTTATTATTCAAATAATTTATTCATCATATAAATATATCTAGCAATTCATATACATAATAAAACTGTTAATTTTATTGTTCAAACAAGTTATTCAACACATGAATATATTTCAATACATGAATAAAATTCAAACACATGAATATTTCAGAAAATTTCGACAGCATAACGGTAGGGGTTTTAAAACTGGCACCGTCCCGAGTACGACTCCTCGCACTACCTTAGGCTTCGTGGCGTTCCCTAAGGGGCTTATCCTATTGATTTAAACATTTCGATCATTTTCATATCACATTGAATTTTTCCACAAACAATTCCAATTTCATTTCAACCACAATCAACCATTCACAATATCAACCATTCGCAATATCAACAAAATTTCACATCACAACTCGGACAAGTCATCCATGGTTTATGGACGACGGGTGACGAGAGTTTCTAAACTGCATCTGCATCCCAATATATTTTATTTCTAAATTTAATTGAATTTAGAAATCTCACTTTGCTCTCGGCTTTGCCAAAAATTGTAGCGAGCTCTAAAAATTCTCCGGTCTCTTCTAGAATGTAGGGGACGTCCACACGAGTCCAATGTCTCCTGTTTCATCGAATTTTGTCATCGTATGATAAAGTTACGATTTTTATAAATAAACATGAATTTGCGACACTTTTAAACTGTTATAAACAGTTTAATTCACCAAAGCTGTTACCTCGCCAGTATCCTTCGAAACTAGGTTTTAGATTTGCGCTCCATCCGTTGAGCTTGGTCCAGATCGAACTACACCACGTCGTCAAGCTCCGAGAGGCACCACCGGCGAGGTAGGCAGGGTCCAGTTCGACACTGGCACGGCGGCGTGGCGGCGATCTAAAGTTCTGGACTTTGTGTAATGACCCGCATTGGCAGAGGTATATTGATTAATTTATTTTATTGTATAAATAGTAGGTTAGTGAATTTAATGGTCATGGAATAATATAATGGTGAATATTTAATTAAAATAATAATTAAATAATATATTTAATTCTGAATTGACGAAATGACGATATAGTGTGAACCGGATCATCTGTGAATATTTAATTCAGCTTGGAATTGAATTTGAATAACGAATATATTCAAATCGTCGACAGTTGAACGTATAGTTTATAATATAATTATAAACGAGCATGAAATGGCGCTGCAGTTCGTAATATGGCGATTTGAACTTCAACTGAATGTACAGGATTCGTTTTAAGCCGGATTTCTGTGAAACAAGAAACGTATGGAGCTGGTGGAATATATCTTTCTAGTGGAAGAGAGAAATCAGGATTTCGTCGTGTAGATTTTGAGATATGTCCAAATCAAATTTTAAAATAGTCGCTATAGAATCGTTTATCGACCGTAACAGTTTATTCGATAACTAGAGATCGGGGTTGAATTTAGACAAGGTTCTTTTGGGACGTAGTGATAAATAAATTTTTAGAATTTTATAGTAATTCTTAATTAATTTAATAAGCAACTTTTTATTTGGAGTATTTTGCACCCTGAAATCAACATTTTGAAGTTTCAAAATATGAGTCCACCTACCGATATTATTATATTTTCGGGATCACAACACCTCACTGAACACGACTATATTTTGATTTCAGTCTGCAACGCGAAATTTGTGAATAAAGGATTGAATATCCTATAAAGTAACATTTTCTTAATTAACGTTATGGTCTCAAAAATGACAACAACATAAATTTTTGTCAGAATCCAAAAATATCTCAAACCCAAACCCTACATCAGGCCACGTTCTCATTGTTACTTTGAAGGAGCCACGTTCTCGTTTATACTTTAAAGGAGCCACGTTCTCATTTATACTTTAAAGGAGCCACGTTCTCGTTATGCTTTGGAGCCACATTCCTCATGTATCCACCACCCCTTCCACGTATATAAGTACACACAAGCGCCTTCGTCATTTCGGTGGAGCAAAACAAAAATACTGCTTATCAAAATGGCTTCAGGAGGTTTAAGAAATCAAATAAAAAATATATAAATATATATGTGTAGCTGTATATATAATAGCACAAGGATTTCCGAGAGAGTGAGTATATACCATCGGGTCAGTGACTGATTCATGGGTACGAGAGAAGGGAGGCCAGTTCGAAGTGGAAACAGATCCGAAACCGTGAAGGACTGGAAGTGGCGTTCAAAGGGGGGGTAAAATGGGAAACCGTGAATAGGAGAGGGAAGGGTCTGGACGTTGAAGAAGTAAAGGGAGATGAAAAAGAAAGGAAGGGGCAGGCGTATGGTGTAAAGGAGGGAGTAAGATATTTCAAAGTGAGGAGCAGTGGTGAGGTTCTCTGGTCAAACAGTGCTGTGACAAGGGAAAATGTTGCACAGTGAAGTGGACGTGTGAGGAACAGGAAATCAAAGAAATCAAACACATATTCTTGGATGCAAGGGGACGCGGATTGGTACTGGAGCCCATGGTCATTTTCTTTGGAAATCTCCTGTGCATGTACGTGAGAGGACCTGGAACCGAAAGTGGAGACATGCTTGTGAATTGTAGTAAGTGATGATCGGAGGCTCGACACTGGTCGCGTTGGGGGTTCGGCCATGGGATGTATCAGCGGAGCAGGTTACGTGAATCTCCATTTGGAGAAGGAAACATGTTGCGGGTCTGATTTAAATGGACCGGGTTCGAAAAGGATCAGTTGGAATCGTACAGACGAGTGCTACAGACTGGAACTGACTGGAAGTCCATCGGAGCTTGTTACAATTTATGGCGAAATAAGTTGTCCGACTAAGTCAAAATAACGCAAACCGATATTTATCGGTTAACGCGCAAATGTGAGTAAATCTCACTAACTCTGAACAGTTTATAATTTCATGTTATATTTTTAGAACTGTTAGATATTGGCTGATACTGTATGTTGACTGTTTGATTGAACTGCTAGTCAGTTAGTTAAATTTTCTATATTGATTCTGTTTAACAGAATATATCATATAGAATTGAAAAGTGATGTTATCTATATTGTTTAACATCTGTGATGCAGGGAAACAGGTTGGAGGAATCCAACTGGATTCCTCAACATTTATTTTACTGTTTTCACATATTGTGATATATGATGTGTTATATAATCTGTTATGGATTATGGGTGTTGGAATGATATTGATCATTGTTATTCGATATTGTAAATATCATAAAAGACCCTGGGATGTAAAAAGAAGTATTTCAATGTATATTGAAATAAAGGAATTTTATAAAATCACAGGATTTTATAAAAGGAATTATTTATAAAACGAACACGGTTTTATAAAAGGGATATTTATTTAGAAAATAAATAGAAATAGAAAAGGAATATTTATTTAGAGGGTAAATAGAAGTTATAAATAGGAAATATTTGTAACAGTAAATAGAAGTTATAAATAGGAAATATTTGTAACGGTAAATAGAAGTTATAAATAGGATATATTTGTAACGGTAAATAGAAGTTATAAATAGGATATATTTGTAACGGTAAATAGAAGTTATAAATAGGAAATATTTGTAACGGTAAATAGAAGTTATAAATAGGATATATTTGTAACGGTAAGTAAAACGTTATAAAAAGGAAATAGTTGTAACGGAAAACGTAGTTTATCAAAAGAAGTTAATCGATGTTAGTTAATCGATTAGAGTTAAAGTAAAAGAAGTTAATCGATGTTAGTTAATCGATTAGAGTTAAAGTAAAAGAAGTTAATCGATGTTAGTTAATCGATTAGAGTTAAAGTAAAAGAAGTTAATCGATGTTAGTTAATCGATTAGTGTTAAAGTAAAAGAAGTTAATCGATGTTAGTTAATCGATTAGAGTTAAAGTAAAAGAAGTTAATCGATGTTAGTTAATCGATTAGTGTTAAAGTAAAAGAAGTTAATCGATGTTAGTTAATCGATTAGTGTTAAAGTAAAAGTTAGCTAATCGATGTTAGTTAATCGATTAGAGTTAAAGCAAAGAAGTTAATCGATGTTAGTTAATCGATTAGAGTTAAAAAGAAGTTAATCGATGTTAGTTAATCGATTAGAGAATAAAGTTAAAAAGAAGTTAATCGATGTTAGTTAATCGATTAGAGAATAAAGTTAAAAAGAAGTTAATCGATGTTAGTTAATCGATTAGAGAATAAAGTTAAAAAGAAGTTAATCGATGTTAGTTAATCGATTAGTGTTAAAGTAAAAGAAGTTAATCGATGTTAGTTAATCGATTAGTGTTAAAGTAAAAGGTAGTTAATCGATGTTAGTTAATCGATTTGAGTTAAAGCAAATAAGTTAATCGAATATAGTTATTCGAATAGAAAGTAAAAGGAATTATCGAATATAGTTTATTCGAAAGGAGTAAAGTCAAATAGAGTTAATCAATAGTGTTAGTCCAATAGGGTTAATTGATAAGGGTTAATCGAATAGAGTTAAGTGAAAAGAGCCAATCGAATATAGCTATTCGAAGGAGGGTTAAGTAAGGAAGTTAGTAAAAGGAATAAAGTGAACTTTGCCTATTTCAAAGTTAGAAATGTTGTTCAGTTAAGGTCTGAGAGGTAGTTCTACCCCAACTTGATTGACTTCGTTTTTAACTAAGGAATAGTTAAGGTTCGGCGGTAAAGAAAATGGTTTGAGTTGGCTTCGCGATGGTTTGTTAAACATCTGTCTAAGTCCAATGAAGAAGCTTTGGAAATGTTTTCCAAATAAGGAACCCGAAATGTTTTCTAATAAAGAAGACAAGAAATGGAAATGTTTTCCATTGTTAATAACGTATATTTTCTAAATTTAGAAAATAAGAAATATTGAATATAGGAAAACAGGAGATAAGTAAATTTATGAAATTAAGAGATAAATGTTGAATGATGTTTGATCGATATAAATTTCCATTTGGAAATAATATCGTTGTTTGCACACTTGTTTTCATTCGATAGTTAAATCACAGACTATCGAAGTTTTGACCATTTTAACGTTGTTAATATGGAGAGACCGGTTGGATTAATATCCAAAGAACCACTCTGTATTGTCATAAGCGTTGCGAATCATATATGCCAAAGGAAATTGAAGATGGAGTAATGCAAGGGCTATCCTGTTTACAGAATAGTGCCTTCGGTTCATCCTGTTCCTGGATGACTTGTATGGATGGATGTCTGACAGAGTATTTCCATATGATCACATATATTGATTTCTCCAACTGTACCAAGAGTGGAAGCGGAGAAGGAAACTTCTTTTAGCTAACGCGTAATGTATGGTTGAGGACGTCAATCGGTGATTTGATGGATTTGACGACGTGGCATTCAAAGTGAATCTAGTTTGATGATAAAGCGTAGCTTCTAGCCTCATCATCCGGTAAATGACAGAAATCGGGCAGGCAGCATGGCTAAGTCGGTCGCACCGAAGTAGGGTGTATAATCACCTGATCTAGAGTTTCATTTACTTCTAAAAATCTATTGTTGATGCTGTCCCATTCGGGAAACGGTTGCTGATCCCAACTGTTGGTGATATACATTCGATACACTCAAGCGAAATGAGTGGTCGGTCATGTGTGGCCGGGTTGCAAGATGTTCTTGTTGAACCCAGTGTATTCCTCTCTAGAGGTACATTAGCGAAAGGTGGATCCATACCTTGTCATAGTTGGAAATCCATTACCCAATACGTGCTTGCGGTTTTGATTGTATACTATATATGTAGAACGTGAGATGAAAGCGTTTCTGCTAGATGATTATATATACTGTGGTTAATAGACATTATTATAATATCAAAAGGTTTTTGATATAAAGTTACTTTGGATTCTCATAAGGGAAAAACCCGTTCCGTTATGCGGCGTGGTCTTATGAGATATCATTTACTTGTTCATCTGTTTTTAAAATGTTTTACTCATACCAGTCCCATGACTGACCCGGAGTTTACTTTGTTGTTTTCCCTAAACTCTTGGGTGCCTAAATTTGTATGGGCAGTCAAGTAGTCGGGATTTACAGATATACTGGAAGAGCTTGGAGCAGGAGGCTTCAGGATCATATAGCTATAGTTTATTTCCGCTGTGTTGTAAGTGCTGTACTTTGATAATGATATGTATATTCAAGTACCAAGTTTGTATTTCAAAGTTATGTTATGAAATATATTTATTCGTTCCGCTGTGAGATTAGTGTTACTCTGATGTTGTGTTCTTCTTCTTCTTCTATTCTAATTTTCTATCTTATCTTTCCTTACCCTCTAATTTCTTTCACTAACTACCAGGATTTTTCGACGTTTTGGTTATCGACATCGTGCTTATGTCGATAACCAAAGTCGCTCAAAATCCGGGTCGTTACAGTTGGTATCAGAGCTTAAGTTAAGAATTACTTGGCTCTGTGGCGTGACTCGGTAGAGATAGGGTTAGTAATACCCTAGACTGAGATTGAGTGTATATATACGAGTGAACGTATTTGTTATTGATATAAAAAAATTTGTTTTATATTGTGGAGATTCATTGGTTGAGTTGTTTATGAGTTCTGGTCGATCAGTTTGATCCACTGTATCGGTAGGAGTTACTAAACACTTGAATACGATGAACCATCATGGTATATTTTGAAAAGAGGGTAAATGAAAATAGTTTACCCAACGTATATTTTGATATATTGGTTGTGATTATAATCGAGTAAGATTATAAATTAAATGGTTATGTGAATAACCAATCAGAATTCATATAAGTGAAATGCGTGAAATCAGATGAGTTAAATCTGAAATTTTAACCAGGAATCGAATTAAAACTCTGGAGAATTGGATAAGTGTTTGTAAATGGATTAGGATTAAAAATAAGGAAAATTTAAGATCCTGGGAGATTTTAAATTGTTTTACAAACAGTGTGAATTATATTTTGAAATGAATTTCAAAGTGGAAATGTTTAGAAATGGTTTTATAGTATTGAACTCACTTCGATCGCTGGGAAATAGATTCTGATGATGACAGCTGCATCATCAGTATCCATTTTCGAGTTGTAAGTGACGAATTACTACCAGAGATACTATTTTTTTGAATTTGTTTTGGGAAAGACAAGTTGTGTTGAATTTCAAATATGGGATTTAGAAATAGAATTTGAATTTTTAAATAGATTTGAAATATTAACTTGTTTTAAAGGAAATAAAACGAGAAGTCCTTTATAAACGAAGTTTATAAATAGTTCTTTTATAAACGAAGTTTATAAATGAAGTGAAGAGAATTATCATTTGGATAATTCAGAAATAAAATACAAGTGTGAAATTGAAAGGAAAAATCTATTTTCCAAAGGTAGAAATATCGATTTCAAAAGGAATTGAAACCGAGACTTATTTAAAGGAATTTGAATAAAGGAAGTCCAAATATAGAATTTGAATATAGAGATTCAAATGGCGTTTGTATATAGAAAATAAAAGAGATTTCAAATATAGGATTTGAATATCGAAAGTAAAATGAAATTTGAATGTAGAGGATTCAAATAGAATTAAAAATGAAATTTGAATAAAGAAGATTCAAATAGAATTGAAATTGAAATTTGAATATAGAAGATTCAAAAGGAATTAAAATGAAATAAAGAGAATTCAAATAGATTCGAATAATGAAATTCAAATATGGGATTTGAATAAGAGATTTGAAATGAAATTCAAATATAGAATTTGAATAAGAGAATTGAAATGGAATTTGAATATAGGAAATTCAAATAGAATTGAAATGGAATTCAATTAGTTGACAAACAAATTAAACTTATATTCGAACATGTTATACTCAAATATGAAGGTGAAATGGGCAAACCGGTAATTTGAAAATCACTTAACGAACTAAGTTAAAATGATTGGATTAAGTTGAAATGAATTAGAAATGTATGGATATATATGAGATAGGCATGGATAAGGTATGAAGGTATATAAATAGAATGCTCGACGGAAAGGTATGTATTTAATTCATATATGAGATTTTATGCGCCGTATCGGCTAGCCGCTTGGCTTTTTCTTTTTCTTTTGGATTGGTAAGGGCCATGGGAGGCTATTTGGAATATCCCGATGCTCCTAGTACAAAGGAGGTTATGGCAAATTTTTCCGGGAATTTAAGGAGTTAGAATATTTTTAAGATAATTTGATAGCTAGAAATCAACGTATCGATATATATAGAAGTCGATAAGGAAATGAACTTAGAAATAGAATAGCAAAATCAAAAAGGAAGACTAAGAATAAAATCTAGTAAGAATAGAAAGAGGAAGCGTATGCGTGTTTAAAAGTGAATAAGTAGTTGTATGGTATTGATTTTTCGAGTAAGTAGTCATATCTGTTTTGACGTTATAAATGTTATTCAGTCAAGGTCTGAGAGGTAGTTATACCCCAACTTGATTGATTTCATTATTAACAAATAAATAGTAAGATTTCAGGCTCTAAGATCAATGTGTAATAAGAGATAGTTGAATATAGTATTTGGGTTGTCGTAACGATGTTTTACACAACATCCGTTTTAACCCAAATAAGCGTAAGCTTGGAAATATAATAAAGAATATTTCCTAAGTATAGAAATAAACGAGATCGGAAAAGAGATAAGTAATTGGGATATTTTCCAATTTTAAATTGCATATATTTTCTAAAGTTTAGAAAATAAAGGAAGGCGATATTCGGAAATGTTTTCCAAATAACATAAAAGGGCAATATGGTTATTGAAAATATTTGGTTAACAAATATTGATAAAGAAATAGAGAAGTGATTTAACTAATGGAATATTGATTATGGGCTCAGTTGAATTTCAAAAAGGAAAAATTTGATTTTTGAAAAGAGTAAACTGTTTGAAAACTCCCTGGGAAAGACTGTTTGAATTAAAGACAAATTTAACAGAAATTTGTGGAAAACAAAAATCGAATTAAAGTAAAGCCAGTAAAGTGGTAACTGAGTTTTGAATTAGAATGATATCAAGGCAAATTTGATTGTGAGATTCAAATGTGAAGTGTAAAGTTATAATCAAGTTAAGAGTTGGGGATCAAGAACGAAACTTGGGTTGAAATGAAAATTTGGCTTGGTAAAAAAACGAATGGTGGTGTTGAGGATAAATTGATCAGAGTTTGGTTTGATTAATACTAGTATATGCTGAGTTGATAGCATATGGAAGTGATGGGGTTGATATGCCCGACAAAAGGTACAAGTTTATATTTCTATTGGATATAAGATTTATGAGCCAAAGTGGCAAGACGCTTGGCTGTTTGATTTTCTTTTGGGTTGGAGATGGCCCAGAGAGGCGAGTTGGAGTTTGACCGATTGACCAGTACAAAAGAGGTGCTGGCGAAATTTTTCGAAGAGTTAAAGCGTTAGAAAATTTTCAGGATTTTTGAAAATTTTCGTTAATAAGAATTAATAATTTAATTGTAATTAAATTGGTTCAGTTGAAACTGAAGTTCAGGAGTGAACAAATATGTTCTAACCAGTCGATAAGGTCGTTCTCTACCTTTTAGCAATTTCGAGGACGAAATTATTTTAAGTGGGGAAGATTGTAATGACCCGCATTGGCAGAGGTATATTGATTAATTTATTTTATTGTATAAATGGTAGGTTAGTGAATTTAATGGTCATGGAATAATATAATGGTGAATATTTAATTAAAATAATAATTAAATAATATATTTAATTCTGAATTGTCGAAATGACGATATAGTGTGAACCGGATCATCTGTGAATATTTAATTCAGCTTGGAATTGAATTTGAATAACGAATATATTCAAATCGTCGACAGTTGAACGTATAGTTTATAATATAATTATAAACGAGCATGAAATGGCGCTGCAGTTCGTAATATGGCGATTTAAACTTCAACTGAATGTACAGGATTCGTTTTAAGCCGGATTTCTGTGAAACAAGAAACGTATGGAGCTGGTGGAATATATCTTTCTAGTGGAAGAGAGAAATCAGGATTTCGTCGTGTAGATTTTGAGATATGTCCAAATCAAATTTTAAAATAGTCGCTATAGAATCGTTTATCGACCGTAACAGTTTATTCGATAACTAGAGATCGGGGTTGAATTTAGACAAGGTTCTTTTGGGACGTAATGATAAATAAATTTTTAGAATTTTATAGTAATTTTTAATTTATTTAATAAGCAACTTTTTATTTGGAGTATTTCGCACCCTGAAATCAACATTTTGAAGTTTCAAAATATGAGTCCACCTACCGATATTATTATATTTTCGGGATCACAGCACCTCACTGAACACGACTATATTTTGATTTCAGTCTGCAACGCGAAATTTGTGAATAAAGGATTGAATATCCTATAAAGTAACATTTTCTTAAGTAACGTTATGGTCTCAAAAATGACAACAACATAAATTTTTGTCAGAATCCAAAAATATCTCAAACCCAAACCCTACATCAGGCCACGTTCTCATTGTTACTTTGAAGGAGCCACGTTCTCGTTTATACTTTAAAGGAGCCACATTCTCATTTATACTTTAAAGGAGCCACGTTCTCGTTATGCTTTGGAGCCACATTCCTCATGTATCCACCACCCCTTCCACGTATATAAGTACACACAAGCGCCTTCGTCATTTCGGTGGAGCAAAACAAAAATACTGCTTATCAAAATGGCTTCAGGAGGTTTAAGAAATCAAATAAAATATATATAAATATATATGTGTAGCTGTGTATATAATAGCACAAGGATTTCCGAGAGCGTGAGTATATACCATCGGGTCAGTGACTGATTCATGGGTACGAGAGAAGGGAGGCCAGTTCGAAGTGGAAACAGATCCGAAACCGTGAAGGACTGGAAGTGGCGTTCAAAGGGGGGGTAAAATGGGAAACCGTGAATAGGAGAGGGAAGGGTCTGGACGTTGAAGAAGTAAAGGGAGATGAAAAAGAAAGGAAGGGGCAGGCGTATGGTGTAAAGGAGGGAGTAAGATATTTCAAAGTGAGGAGCAGTGGTGAGGTTCTCTGGTCAAACAGTGCTGTGACAAGGGAAAATGTTGCACAGTGAAGTGGACGTGTGAGGAACAGGAAATCAAAGAAATCAAACACATATTCTTGGATGCAAGGGGACGCGGATTGGTACTGGAGCCCATGGTCATTTTCTTTGGAAATCTCCTGTGCATGTACGTGAGAGGACCTGGAACCGAAAGTGGAGACATGCTTGTGAATTGTAGTAAGTGATGATCGGAGGCTCGACACTGGTCGCGTTGGGGGTTCGGCCATGGGATGTATTAGCGGAGCAGGTTACGTGAATCTCCATTTGGAGAAGGAAACATGTTGCGGGTCTGATTTAAATGGACCGGGTTCGAAAAGGATCAGTTGGAATCGTACGGACGAGTGCTACACACTGGAACTGACTGGAAGTCCATCGGAGCTTGTTACAATTTATGGCGAAATAAGTTGTCCGACTAAGTCAAAATAACGCAAACCGATATTTATCGGTTAACGCACAAATGTGAGTAAATCTCACTAACTCTGAACAGTTTATAATTTCATGTTATATTTTTAGAACTGTTAGATATTGGCTGATACTGTATGTTGACTGTTTGATTGAACTGCTAGTCAGTTAGTTAAATTTTCTATATTGATTCTGTTTAACAGAATATATCATATAGAATTGAAAAGTGATGTTATCTATATTGTTTAACATCTGTGATGCAGGGAAACAGGTTGGAGGAATCCAACTGGATTCCTCAACATTTATTTTACTGTTTTCACATATTGTGATATATGATGTGTTATATAATCTGTTATGGATTATGGGTGTTGGAATGATATTGATCATTGTTATTCGATATTGTAAATATCATAAAAGACCCTGGGATGTAAAAAGAAGTATTTCAATGTATATTGAAATAAAGGAATTTTATAAAATCACAGGATTTTATAAAAGGAATTATTTATAAAACGAACACGGTTTTATAAAAGGGATATTTATTTAGAAAATAAATAGAAATAGAAAAGGAATATTTATTTAGAGGGTAAATAGAAGTTATAAATAGGAAATATTTGTAACGGTAAAAAGAAGTTATAAATAGGAAATATTTGTAACGGTAAATAGAAGTTATAAATAGGATATATTTGTAACGGTAAATAGAAGTTATAAATAGGATATATTTGTAACGGTAAATAGAAGTTATAAATAGGAAATATTTGTAACGGTAAATAGAAGTTATAAATAGGATATATTTGTAACGGTAAGTAAAACGTTATAAAAAGGAAATAGTTGTAACGGAAAACATAGTTTATCAAAAGAAGTTAATCGATGTTAGTTAATCGATTAGAGTTAAAGTAAAAGAAGTTAATCGATGTTAGTTAATCGATTAGAGTTAAAGTAAAAGAAGTTAATCGATGTTAGTTAATCGATTAGAGTTAAAGTAAAAGAAGTTAATCGATGTTAGTTAATCGATTAGTGTTAAAGTAAAAGAAGTTAATCGATGTTAGTTAATCGATTAGAGTTAAAGTAAAAGAAGTTAATCGATGTTAGTTAATCGATTAGTGTTAAAGTAAAAGAAGTTAATCGATGTTAGTTAATCGATTAGTGTTAAAGTAAAAGTTAGCTAATCGATGTTAGTTAATCGATTAGAGTTAAAGCAAAGAAGTTAATCGATGTTAGTTAATCGATTAGAGAATAAAGTTAAAAAGAAGTTAATCGATGTTAGTTAATCGATTAGTGTTAAAGTAAAAGAAGTTAATCGATGTTAGTTAATCGATTAGTGTTAAAGTAAAAGGTAGTTAATCGATGTTAGTTAATCGATTTGAGTTAAAGCAAATAAGTTAATCGAATATAGTTATTCGAATAGAAAGTAAAAGGAATTATCGAATATAGTTTATTCGAAAGGAGTAAAGTCAAATAGAGTTAATCAATAGTGTTAGTCCAATAGGGTTAATTGATAAGGGTTAATCGAATAGAGTTAAGTGAAAAGAGCCAATCGAATATAGCTATTCGAAGGAGGGTTAAGTAAGGAAGTTAGTAAAAGGAATAAAGTGAACTTGGCCTATTTCAAAGTTAGAAATGTTGTTCAGTTAAGGTCTGAGAGGTAGTTCTACCCCAACTTGATTGACTTCGTTTTTAACTAAGGAATAGTTAAGGTTCGGAGGTAAAGAAAATGGTTTGAGTTGGCATCGCGATGGTTTGTTAAACATCTGTCTAAGTCCAATGAAGAAGCTTTGGAAATGTTTTCCAAATAAGGAACCCGAAATGTTTTCTAATAAAGAAGACAAGAAATGGAAATGTTTTCCATTGTTAATAACGTATATTTTCTAAATTTAGAAAATAAGAAATATTGAATATAGGAAAACAGGAGATAAGTAAATTTATGAAATTAAGAGATAAATGTTGAATGATGTTTGATCGATATAAATTTCCATTTGGAAATAATATCGTTGTTTGCACACTTGTTTTCATTCGATAGTTAAATCACAGACTATCGAAGTTTTGACCATTTTAACGTTGTTAATATGGAGAGACCGGTTGGATTAATATCCAAAGAACCACTCTGTATTGTCATAAGCGTTGCGAATCATATATGCCAAAGGAAATTGAAGATGGAGTAATGCAAGGGCTATCCTGTTTACAGAATAGTGCCTTCGGTTCATCCTGTTCCTGGATGACTTGTATGGATGGATGTCTGACAGAGTATTTCCATATGATCACATATATTGATTTCTCCAACTGTACCAAGAGTGGAAGCGGAGAAGGAAACTTCTTTTAGCTAACGCGTAATGTATGGTTGAGGACGTCAATCGGTGATTTGATGGATTTGACGACGTGGCATTCAAAGTGAATCTAGTTTAATGATAAAGCGTAGCTTCTAGCCTCATCATCCGGTAAATGACAGAAATCAGGCAGGCAGCATGGCTAAGTCGGTCGCACCGAAGTAGGGTGTATAATCACCTGATCTAGAGTTTCATTTACTTCTAAAAATCTATTGTTGATGCTGTCCCATTCGGGAAACGGTTGCTGATCCCAACTGTTGGTGATATACATTCGATACACTCAAGCGAAATGAGTGGTCGGTCATGTGTGGCCGGGTTGCAAGATGTTCTTGTTGAACCCAGTGTATTCCTCTCTAGAGGTACATTAGCGAAAGGTGGATCCATACCTTGTCATAGTTGGAAATCCATTACCCAATACGTGCTTGCGGTTTTGATTGTATACTATATATGTAGAACGTGAGATGAAAGCGTTTCTGCTAGATGATTATATATACTATGGTTAATAGACATTATTATAATATCAAAAGGTTTTTGATATAAAGTTACTTTGGATTCTCATAAGGGAAAAACCCGTTCCGTTATGCGGCGTGGTCTTATGAGATATCATTTACTTGTTCAACTGTTTTTAAAATGTTTTACTCATACCAGTCCCATGACTGACCCGGAGTTTACTTTGTTGTTTTCCCTAAACTCTTGGGTGCCTAAATTTGTATGGGCAGTCAAGTAGTCGGGATTTACAGATATACTGGAAGAGCTTGGAGCAGGAGGCTTCAGGATCATATAGTTATAGTTTATTTCCGCTGTGTTGTAAGTGCTGTACTTTGATAATGATATGTATATTCAAGTACCAAGTTTGTATTTCAAAGTTATGTTATGAAATATATTTATTCGTTCCGCTGTGAGATTAGTGTTACTCTGATGTTGTGTTCTTCTTCTTCTTCTATTCTAATTTTCTATCTTATCTTTCCTCACCCTCTAATTTCTTTCACTAACTACCAGGATTTTTCGACGTTTTGGTTATCGACATCGTGCTTATGTCGATAACCAAAGTCGCTCAAAATCCGGGTCGTTACACTTTGGAGCATCGATTCTTCACGGATACAGAACTAGAGAGGGAGAGACCAGTGCAGATTTGTAGATCAGGAGATTTACTACATAATCCTCAAAAGGATGGATGGATTTTATTGCGTGGATTTGAACTTGTGGAGGAGGAATCAATCAAGCAGTTTCCGTTGTTTATTGAAAAAGGGATCGGGTTTCTTTTCTGGAATGGTGAAATGGTCAACGCGTTCTAATTGGCCGGTTGATTTTATATTTATTTTTAATTCCATTAAATCCGAAAATACCCCTTACCACATACGAACTCCAATTCAAACCCAACTAATGTCGCCCCTAGCTAAATACCCCCATCTCGAACACAATGGAATATGTTTCGTAAGCCCATTCGATTGTTTCAGTCAGTTATTCTACAAATTAAAATATAAAACATTCAATTTTAGATTTGAACGTACATTTTAATTTGCCAGGGCCACATACTGATTCTAAAAATTCTAGAAAAATAAATTTAGCTATGTCTGGACGATATGGCCCCAACAAAACTAATTTCATCGAATTTGGAGACCGTTTGAAAAATGGCCATTTTTTGGTCGATCCAATTCAAGTTGAAATTACCAAACGCGTTTTCCTTTGCTACGCTCACATATTAATTCCAAAAATTATGGAATTTGGAACCTAGCAATAAATTGACATTCCGGATCCAACCAAAATGTTTTCATCGAAAACGAAGGTCGTTTGCAAAATATCTATTTTTAAGGGCTATATTTATATTAAATTTCATAGTGACTATTCTAAATATTCATCTAGCCATAACTTTTGATTCCCTTTATGAAATTTCAATTTTTCGGATTCGTTAGAATGATATTCTTAAACAGATTTAAATATTTTTGTTTTCACTAAAATCAGATTTATTTTGCATCCTGCACATTCAGTCAAAGTTTAATTCAAATTTTCAAACTACCGCACTATTTCTAAGTCATTATCCATTAAAATAGCCAAATTACAAATTTTAAATTGGCTCTGATTTTCCGGGTTGTTACAATCTCCCCCACTTAAAATCTTTTCGTCCTCGAAAAGGAACGGAGCTGAAAGTTGTTTAACTAACCAACTCAACTTTCATTTTTTTTAATATGGCTTAAAATCTTCAACTTTTCAGTTTCTAGAAACTTTTCAGTTTCTAGAAACTTTTCAATTTTTTCAAAAATTTGGCTAACACCCTAAATTTTTAAAAAATTTCGCCATAACCTCCTTTGTACAGGGCGGGGTTTGGAAATTTATTGGGCCATATTAGGCACCCAATAAATCCTTAAAAGCATACACATATTTTTAGTGATATAACTTTGTGTCCACAGGGGAGTGTGTTTAGATCATGACTCAAGAGAATAAATTCTCTTCACCATATAAATAGTTTTTGTGCCTTAATGACTAGAGAGACGTGATTGTTGTCAACTCCAAATCCGTGTGGGGTTTTTATTAATCTGGCAGTTTACCATTACATTTTATATAGTCGATATCAATCTTCGTTTCAATTTGAAATATAGTCATTGCCATACAAGCCTCTTGCTTGTATGGTAAATCTTCAACCTCGTCACACAAGCTCCAAGTGCTTATGTGGTATATGATAAAGTATGCTATCTTCACGCAGTATGCCATGTAGTGTAGTTCCAAATTAATTGTTACTATCCCATAGCGACGTTTATAGTCTCACACAGAACAACCAGCACCCCACATCCAATGGCATTCACAGTAGTTTGTATAATAATTAAAATTGCGCATCTAACTCATTAAGGTTTACCTATTTCTCGGGCACACAAATAAATTTTTTTACTCAACAACAAATCCATTTACCTGTTCAATGAATATGCATGTATATATAGGAAACTCTAACAAAACTTCAATCTAGTTCAATATTTGATCAAGTTGTCTAAATTTACCTTTCATTCTCTTATTGGTTAGATTAATTATCATTCCAATATTTTTAATTAATTAAACTAATAATCACACAACCCAAACAACAATCAATTTATTGATTAACTTTTCAAATATATAATAAAAAAATTATATACTTAAAAATCATATTTGCTTAGATCGGATTATATAATTAAAAGTTTTCGTCTATGAAAAGGAACAACAGTAAAGTAGATAACAATAGTAAAGTAGAAAACAAAACAAAAATGCAAAATACTGTAAATGTACCTCACACCTGAGTTAATCAGAGATGTCCACTCTGCAATTGGGATAAGCCTTCTTAATGCTCTCTACAGTTTTCCAAGTACAGTCTCTAGGATCACCACTCCATTTCACTTTGACTAAGTGAACTTTCTTGTTCCTTAGCTCTTTAGTCTCTTTGCTAACAATCTTTATCGGCTCTCTTCTCACAGACAATTCTGGAGTAATTTCCGAGTCTTATTGTGCGGCTTCTTCTACAACCAAGTCCGAATCATGTACATGCTTTCTAAGTTGAGACACGTGGAATACATCATGTACACCAGGCAACCAGTCAGGTAGTTGAACTCTATAAGCGAGAGTTCCAATCCTTTCAAGTATAGGAAATGGACCAATAAATCTGGGCGCCAACTTCCCTATTTTGCCAAATCGGACTACTCCCCTCATCGGAGAAACCGTCAAATATACATAGTCACTAACATCAAATGCTAAATCTCTTCTTCTCAAGTTTGTATAGCTCTTCTGTCAGATTTGAATTGTTTGTAATCGTTTCATAATGAAATCGACTTTGTCTGAAGCTATGCGAATCATACTAGGTCCCAATAGCCAGGTTCTACCCAACATGCGGGAGATCTACACGGTCTACCATACAATGCTTCGAATGGTGACATTTGTAAGCTCGCTTGGTAACTGTTGTTGTATGAGAACTCAACTAAATGCAAGTGGTCTTCACATGATCCGCCAAAATCAATAATACAAGCCCGCAATAAATCTTCTAGTATGCGGTTCACCCTCTCAGTTTGGCCATCTGTTTGAGGATGATAAGCGGTGCTCAAGTTCATTTTTGTTCCCAATTCTGATTGGAATGCTTCTCAGAATTTACTAGCAAAAATTGGGTCTCTATCACTAACTATGCTGATGAGGACTCTATGCAGTTTAACAATTTCTTTGAAATAAATCAGCGCAAGACTCTAAGCGGTTCTATTTGATCTAACAGGTATAAAATGAGAAGTCTTCATGAAACGATCTACGTTCGCCCATATACTGTCATTCCCCTTCTTGGTTCTGGGCAAGCCATCTATGAAATCCATAGAAATTTGTTCCCACTTCCAATTTGGAATTTCCAATGGTTGCAACAATCCGGCGAGTTTCTGTTGATTGCTTTTGACTTGTTGAAAAGTAGATAACTTGCTAACATATATAGAAATGTCTCTTTTCATTGCCTTCCACCAGAGTGTTCGCTTGAGATCATTGCACATTTTAGTAACCCCTGGATGGATACTCAGCTTGGACTTGTGACATTCGTCTAACACTTCTCTTTTGAGATCGGGGATGTCGGGAACATAAATTCTTCCTTTCAATCTCAAAACTCCCGTGCTATCCACTTGCAAACTGGAGACTTTGCCCTTTGAATTCTTTTGATCATCTCTTTAACAAAATTATCGTCTTTCTAAAGAACATATATTTAATCAATCAATGAAGGCGCAATGATAAGATTGGCGATGATCACATCCTTTCTGCTAAGCGCACCAGCCACAACATTGGCTTTCCCCAGAGTATACAAAATATCAAAATCATATGCCACGAGAAATTCTAGCCAACGTTGCTGCCTTAGATTCAGATCTTTCTAGGTGAATAAATACTTCAGTGATTTATGATAGGTATATAGTTCGAACTTCTCACCCAATAGATAATGTCTCCAGATTTTCAGAGCAAGCACGACGGCTAACAACTCAAGATCATAAGTAGCATATCTCTTTTCATGCGGCTTCAACTGATGGTTAGCATAAGCGACTACTTGGCCTCTTTGCATTAATACCGCACCAAGACCTCCAATATAAGCATCCTCCAGACCGTCAAATCCTGATTGCCATCGACAATCTTTAATACTGGAGCAGTTGTCAATCTTAATTTCAGCTCTTGGAAAGCTGCCTCACAATCTGGAGTCCACTTAAGTCTGGCATGCTTCTTAGTAAGCTGTGTCATTGGACTAGATAGTTTCGAGAAATTTTTAATAAACTTCCGATAATAACTAGCCAATCCAAGAAAACTTCAGACTTCTGTGGGTGTAGTAGGCTGCTTCCAATCTTGAATTGCTGTAATTTTGCTTGGATCTATAGAAATTCCTTCCTTTGATACAATGTGACCAACGAACTTCACTTCATCTTGCCAGAAGATACATTTAGAAAACTTAGCTTTCAAGACGTTCCTTCTCAGAATCTCTAACACTTGTTCTAAATGTTTTTCATGCTCGCTTTCTGACTTAGAGAAGATTAAAATGTTGTCAATGAAAACCAGTACAAATTTATTCAATATTTCTCGAAACTCTCTGTTCATGAAGCCGACGAAATAAGGTGGAGCGTTACATAAGTCGAATGACATTACTAACCACTCGTAGAACAAGTCTGGACCTCAGAAAGTTGTCAAAGGAACACACTCTTCAGCAATACGAAGCTGATGGAAACCTATGGCTAGGTCCATTTTTAAAATACTTGATCTCCATTCAAACGATCCAATAAATCATCAATACGCAGCAATGGATATTTATTCTTTAGTGTCTGCTTATTCAAGTCACGATAATACACGCATAGTCTGAGAGTACCGTCTGACTTTGGGACAAACACCACTACTACTCCTCACTCAGAGAAACTAGGCCTGATCAGACCCTTCCATACAAGCTGTCGAGTTTGATCGTCTGACTCTTCCATTTTCCTTCAATGTCATTCTCCGAATTGCATGCACTACTGGCTTGGCATTCAGAATTAGAGCAATCTTGAAATCAATTTCTCTACGCGGGGGTAAGCTATCAACTTCTTTTAATACATCCGCATAATTCTTAATGACAGGAATATTTTCAATAGGAGCAGGAATATTTTCTATAGAAGCAGGGGTATTTTATATAGAAGCAGGAGAAACTTCTAGAGCTGACCAAAGTTCTTTTCTATCCGAATTTGGACCCTCACATGGTATAACAATATTGGCATTCTCCATTGTAACTTTTACTACTCTTTCTGCGCATTTAACTTCGGTCTCGTATTTAGTTAGCCAATCCAGTCCAAGAATGATCTCAAACTCGGAAAAATTAATGACGATCAAGATACAAGGAAATCGAGAATGGGAGAAAGAGACGGGCACTCTACAAATCCAACTAAGATCAATGAAGCACCCAATCGGATTATGGACACTAATGGGTTATGTGAGCTTTCTCAATTTCAAATCCAACTTCTTAACCACATTGCTTGAAATAAAACTTCATGACGTGCCGATATCAAACAGTACTTTAAATGGAATATCTTTGATAGCAAGAGTGCCTTCTAAAACATCTGGTCTTTCCTAACTAGCTGTGGATGTTGGAACTTCTGCCGTACTATTGATTTGAGCTTCTTTGGACACTTCATTTACGTGTGCGGCTTTAGACTTTTTCTTTAATAGCAGGCACTTCCTTGCAATATGTCCTGCTTGGTGGCTATTATGGCATTTCCTTTCACCATAGGAGTGCTTGTCGAATTTAAATTCTTTCCTCTTCTGCTTCTTCGAAGATTTGCAATTCTTTAGCAAATGCCCTTGCTTATGGTAGTTATTGCATACGGCAGTCATCAACGGTTTTTCCTTCTTAGACTTGACCCCTTTCTTATTGGCTTTAGGCTTCTTACTGACCTCAGGCTTTGTACTTGCCTCAGGGCTATCAGTTTCAAATTTCCTTTTGCTGTTGGAACTGCCTTCCTCTTCATCATCGAAAAGACCTTGCTTATCGAGATCCTCATACTGACAAGCCATTTCTATCAACTCAGAGAAAGGAAGCTTCAGATGTGCCATTACTCTACCTTCGTATTTTCTTTGAAGACATTTAATAAATTTCCGATTCTTCCAATTAGGATCTTAATTAGATGCAGGCTGAAATGAGAAAGTTCATCGAATTTATTCGGATACTCCAACATGGTCATATCTCCTTGTTTCAGATTATAGAACTCATCATATAGCTTCTCAACATCTTGTTGGGGAATAAATCTTTCCTTGAAAATTTCTTTCAATCTATCCCAGGTAATATTACCTTCTGGATTTCCCATCTCGATCAAATCCCTCCAGATTAAAGCTTCTTCTTTGAGTGCCAAAGATGCCAGTTATACTTTCCGATCACTCTCAGCTTTAAGCCTCGAAAAATTCTCTCAGAAGAACGCAACCACGCTTGTGTTTGAACAACAGGTTCTTTGCCCAAGAATTTTACTCTACCCAAATTTCGATACTTCTTTACTAGAGTGTCTAGATCTGGTTCTGACTGCGGGAGCACGACTGGCTCATTATATTGCGGAGCCATAGAGTTGCTTCTTTTGTTTCTGCCACTCATTTTCTATTATGACTGCAAATAGCATACAAAGTTTCAAGTCAAAAGAAAAGGTATTGTAAAGCATAGAGACATATACGTGAATGTAACTATGTCTATTGGGATGTATTTCATTCTGCTATACTCATTCTAGGACCTTACTGATCCTATCTATAATGAATTACTCACCCTAGAATACTACAGATTCTTTTTTTGATGAGTTCGTTAATATGTTATATTCTTGAGTTAAGATTAACCAAAGCTCTGATACCAACTGCGACGACCCAAACCCCCATGACACGGTGGCAAGGATAATCAGTGGAATATAACACATAAACTAATAACAACAAAATAGAAATATAGAATCACACCAGATAATGTGCATCAAATTACACTGGAAATTCAGAGTTACACAGCATAACAGGATCACACTTAGTGAAGAATACAGTTTCAGCTTAATATAAAATGTCTGCAGCAGAATCAAATATAATATACATAATAATGACTGAAACAGTACAACAGAAATGATAAAGCGCATCTCCAGCTCCATAGCTATCCAGAATGAGTCTGCTACAACCTGAATACAAGGCTGCCCATGTAGAAATAAAGGCACCTGAGTTTGCAAAGTGAAACAAACTTCGAGTCAGTCATGGGACTAGTATGAGAAATCTACTTAACTGGTTAAACAATAATAATAAGGCAAATCATAGGACCACGTCGCTAATTGGGAACGAGTTTACTCCAGTGATCACCGGTGCATGAAATAAAGTAAAGTATTTAAACAACGCAATGTTTTTTTTAGAAAAATGAAGCCATTATAAGACTCAGGTCCCTTCACACGATGCAATGCAAACCGGGGGATAGAGTTTTTACCTTATAATGGCCAAAATATGCTTGATACGTATAAAACAAAGTCATTTGATATTATTATTAGTGTATATATGTTTTAAAAACAATTTCAATCATAATGTAACAATCATAGATGGCATAAGTGCCCCATACCACTATGTCGCCAATATAGGTTTACAATCAAGACCGCACATGTCGTATTGGAAGTTGGATTTCCATCATGAAACAAGGCAAGGGATCATCCTTACCGACTTCGAGAAAATTATCCCATGTCTCAGACAAGTACTCTGTCAAGTCTTAGAAGCCACATGGCCGGTCCGCATTTTAAGTGGATTAAAAATCCCTGAACAATACGTCTCCCCGCCCTATGAGGCATAAATCCACCGGCACCGCAGTGACCAATATTTCCGAGGCGCCTCGCATTCCAACAACCACATAGGTAAAAATATATAAATGTTAGGGCGTGTAAAACCTTGACACCATCTCTAGCTAGAAAGAGACGCATGTCCTCCCTGGATCCTCTCCCGTTTCTGGTTCATTCCGGGGTGTGAGGCTCGCGAATTAACGCTATACACAAAGCTATGCTATATTAAAGCCATGCTTTGATCATTAACCACAAGGCTCTGCTTTTCAACAAAAGCCTTGATCAATGCATCTCAGCATGCCACACAGGCAATTCACGCCATGCGACTGATGTCTATCGATATACAACCGCTGAGCTCGTACGTCTCTGAGAATGGTGTTAAGAAAGAGAATAAATTCTCCGCCACCAAACTGATGTATATTTAAAAGAGATCAATCAACACAAAATAAATCCAATGTTAGACACACAGTCCATTTACAAGTCCGTTCTGGGTCTGAACGAAGTCGAAGGCACCTTATTCCTCGTCCCATATGTCAAACACAGGAGAGAGGCCCTCTTACATCCGAACGATCAACAAGTACGTCCATACAACCACCACTGTAACCCTTTCAAGGCAGCAACTCCCATCAAAGGCATTAGTAGCCATCCATTCGATGTGAAGATCATCGGTCTTGCACCGTCTTCATATCTTCGACTTCTTATCATCAATCAATTATTTGAAATGAGATTTAACTCGGCCTTTTCAAATAATTCACGTACATTTAGAATTCAAATCAATTCTTTCCATGGTTAAATTATCTAACATCTATAATTCTGTTCATTAATATAATTTTCATGTCAAACACATTCAACCATCAAATATCCAATAAACCAAGTAAATTTGGTTTATTTCCATTTCAAATCATTTATAATATTTTAACGATTTTTTGTACTTTTTATTTATTTAAAAATAGCCCATTTTATTTAAACGACGCTTCAGGCCGTAATGCGGCCCTAGCGCTGTTTTTCCCCGGATTTGATTTACACATATCTGAAAGTCTAACCGTTGGATCTTTACAAATTTCATATCGTTGGAAAATCTTTTCAAAGCGGACCCAATGGTTCCATTTTCGGGAAAATCCGATGGTCGGATCTCCCGGTATAATCGTTTAAATTTACGATTTCAAAACGCGAACTGCAGCGTCGTTATTCGTTTTATTTTAATATATATATATATATATATATATATAATTCGTTCCGACGTTGTTTTTATTCAGATTTGATTTAAACATTCCACACAATCCACCCATTGGATCTTTACAAATTTTATACCGTTGGAAAGATCTTTTCAAAGCGGACCCAACGGTTCCAGTTTTGGGAAAATTCCATGGTCGGATCTCTCGGTATAATCGTATAAAATTACGATTCCAAAATGCGAACTACGGCGTCATTATTCGTTTTATTTTAATTTATATTTATATACATGCAAATATAATTCATCTACGATTTCCAAACCATTTTCACTTCATATACGGGTTAAAATAATATTTTTAACTCACACATATTTATTTCAACACATGAATATTTTTTGCGACTTATCCATACAATAAAAATGTTAATTTTGTTGTTCAGACCATTTATTCAACACCCGAATATTTTTAATGGTTCATATACTTGATAAAAATAATATTTTTATCGTTCAAAGAATTTATTCAACACATGAATATATTTAACACTTCGTATATTTGATAAAAATGTGATTTTTATCGTTCAAATCGTTTATTTAACATATGAATATTTTTAACACCTCGTATACATGATATAAATGTGATTTTTATCGTTCAAACAATTTACTCATCATATGATTATATCTGGCGATTCATATACACAATAAAAATGTTAATTTTATTGTTCAAACAATTTATTCAACACATGAATATATTTCAATACATGAATAAAATTCAAACACATGAATATTTCAGAAAATTTCGGCAGCATAATGGTAGGGGGTTTAAAACCGGCATCGTCCTGAGTACGGCTCCTCGCAATACCTTAGGCCTCATGGCGTTCCCTAAGGGGCTTATCCTAATGATCTAAACATTTCGATCATTTTCAAATCACACTGAATTTTTCCACAAAAAATTCCAATTTCGTTTCAACCACAATCAACCATTCACTATATCAACCATTCGCAATCTCAACAAAATTTCACATCACAACTCAAACAAGTCATCCAAGGTTTGTGGACAACAGGTGTCGCAAGTTTCTAAACTCCGTATACATTTTAATATATTTTATTTCTATATTTTAATTGAATTTAGAAATCTCACTTTGCTCTCGGCTTCGATAAAAAATGAAGCAAGCTCTAAAAATTCTTCGATCTCGTCTAGAATGTAGAGGACGTCCACACGAGTCCAATATCTGCTGCTTCATCAAATTTCATCATCGTATGATTAAGATATGATTTTTATAATTAAACACGAATTTGCGACGCTTTTAAACTGTTATAAACAATTTAATTCACCAAAGCCGTTACCATGCCAATATCTTTCGAAACTAGGTTTTAGATTTGTGCTCCGTCCGTTGAGCTTGGTCTAGATCGAACTACACCACGTCGTCAAACTTTGAGAGGCACACCCGATGAGGCAGGTGGGGTCCAGTTCAACACTAGCATGGCGGCGTGGCGGTACTCTGAAGTTCTAGACTTTGGAGTGTCGATTCTTCATAGATACAGAACTAGAGACGGCGAGACCGGTACAGATTTGTAGATCAGGAGATTTACTACGAAATCCTCAAAAGGATGGATGGGTTTTATCACATGGATTTGAAGTTGTGGAGGAGGAATCAATCGAGCAGTTTCCATCGTCTGTTGAGAGAGGGATCGGGTTTCTTTTCTGGAATGGTGAAATGGTCAACGCGTTCTGATTGGCATGTTGATTTTATATTTATTTTTAATTCCATCAAATCCGAAAATACCCCTTACCACATATGAACTCCAATTCAAACCCAACAACTGTCGCCCCTAGCTAAATACCCTTATCCCGAACAAAATGGAATATGTTTCCTAAGCCCATTCACTATTTCAGCCAGATATTCTTCAAATTAAAATATAAAACATTCAATTTTAGATTTAAACGTACATTTTAATTTGCCGGGGCCACATACTGATTCTAAAAATTCCAAAAAAATAAATTTAAATATGTCTGGATGCTACGGTCCCAACAAAACTAATTTAATCGAATTTGGAGACTGTTTGAAAATTGGGCATTTTCCGGTCGATCCAATTCAAACTGAAATTACCAAACGCGTTTTCCTTTGCCACGCTCACATATTACTTCCAAAAATTATGGAATTTGGAACCTAGCAATAAATTGAAATTCCGAATCCAACCAAAGTGGTTCCATCGAAAACGGAGGTCGTTTGCAAAATACCTATTTTTAAAGGCTATATTTATATTAAATTTCATAGCGACTATTTTGGATATTCAACTGGCCATAACTTTTGACTCCCACAACGAAATTTCAATTTTTCGGATTCGTTAGAAAGATATTTTTAAATAAATTTAAATATTTTCGGTTTCACTAAAATCTGATTTATTTTACATCCTGCACATTCAGTCAAAGTTTAATTCAAAATTTCAAACTACCGCGCTATTTCTAAGTCATTATTCATTAAAATAGCTAAATTAAAATTTTTAAATGGGCTATAATTTTCCGGGTTGTTACATAACCCAAATGGGACAAGTGTCAATCCATATAAACACATCAAGTATCATGAATATGCATTAAAAATGTATATTCGAGAACATCAATATAAACTCTCATAAATTGAATGAAATGCCAGTGATATTAAGAGGGAGAAGCGTATGACCAAAAGCATAGGGAAGAAAGATAAAGAAAGATTTTAAAAGAAGCGTTCAAGTAGATCGATTTAAAACTTTATAAATTGAATGAACCTTGGGGGACATTTATAGTGATATGTTGAAAAGCATAAAGGCGAAGAAAGATTCAAAGAAAAATTGAATCGGCCCGGGAAATTTGGCGCTTGAATTTCAGTATTAATACATCCTTCGTATTTACATGCCTAAAATAAAACACCTATAACCTAGAAAGTTAAAAGAAAGAAGTTTAAGGGTGAGAAAGAAGAAAGAAATGTTAGAATAGAAGAAGAAGAACACAACTACAAAGAATTAAAAAAAGATTAGAATCTCACAGCGGAAGGAATAAAATATAATATACCAATACATTTTACATAAGAGAAAACTGCATATATATATACATGAATAAATCATCAAAGTACACAAATAGACCAGTCTATATAGTTACAACAAAGAAGAAAGAAAGATTAGAATATGTAACACCCCGTATTTTCTGTGAACTTAAGAATTACAAATCTGAGTATAATTAAAACATAAAATCAGAATTAAGGGAAACGGGCTGTTCCATTGCATTCGCCTCGGAAAAATACGCGAAATAGAGTCCAAAATTTCGTAAATCGGAGTCCATGACCAAGTTGTGGCCTTCCAAAGTTCAAAAAAAAATTAAACAGCACAGACCAGGTCGACTGGGGAGTCGACCCTAGAGTCGACCTGCCCCCAGGGGGTCGACCCTAGAGTCGACCTGCCCCAGGGGGTCGACCCTAGAGTCGACCTGCCCCCAGGGGGTCGACCCTAGAGTCGACCTGCCTCCGAATCTGCTTTTCTGCCTGGGTGCGTTCTGATGTATCTGGTCTCGTTTTCTGTCTAGATTCGTCTGCCTAAACCTATTTAAACAGCCCCAAACCCAGCCTTCTCTGCACACAATTCTATTCTGCTTATACTCTGCCTCTGTTCTAAATTAAAAATAAAAATGGCGTTGCTACTCTGCTGGAATCAAAACTAGAAGACAATCAACATCAACCTAAATTCAATTAGAGATTAGAGCTTCTGCAACGGTTCTACAACAACTAGAGTTCTTTCTTTAATCCAATTAAGGCAAGTGCAGTTACTTTCCGATATAAACGTTAATTTTAATTGTGACATGAACTCTAAATCTGAATCTGAGGTTATATCTGTTCTGTTCTGATCTGATCTGTTTTATTCTGTACCTCTTTCCTCTTTCTGTTCTATAGCCAGGCTACCACGAGCCTGAGCCAATCTCATAAGAGATCAACATACGTTAAAATGTTTGGGACAATCAAATGAATGTGCATAAATTGGGCATGACCGATATGTGATTGATTTGAGGAAAGAACATAGGTTGGACTTGGAACTTAGAACATAAATCTAAGGCATAATTGGACTGATCTGTGACTGATTTGAGTATATAAACTAGATCTAGATCTGTGCATATATGACTGTTTGGGATTATCATATGATAATACATAACTTGCAAATCTGGAATATTAATATCTGAACTAAAACACATATCATATGTTAGATCTAGATCCTTGGGCATATTTTATAACGGATTATAACTTAGGTGTGAAGATCCATATTAAGATTTGATAACTATCAAGTGTGAATAACACCTAAGTAGGAGATTTTTGAATATATGACATGCATTGAAATAGATGGCTATAGTTGGTATAATTTATATGGGAATCTTTTGTACTAGGCAAGTGGAACTAAATTGGGACATGTAAATTATGACCATAATCTGTGACATGCAAATTCAATGCAAACGTAGGGTATATGATCCTAGTGTGAATCATGACCACTATTTAGGCATGCAAATTTAGGCCAAATTTATAATTAGGCAAGATATGTGAAACTTTAAGGAATGATGAAAATCAGTTATAATTGCCTAATTTTCTAGTTCTGCTATATTTGCCTAATCTGTTAGTTTTATTATATCGCCTAATCTGCTAGTTCTGTTATATTGCTTAATCTGCTAGTTCTGCTCTACTGCCTAGTTTACTAGATCTATTCATCTGCTAGATCTGTCATCCGCTAAGTCTGTTGAAAATGCCTAAATATGTTAAATTTATTTGTTTAAATGCCTAACCTGTTATATGTCAAAATCTGCTAAGTTGCTAAATCTGTTAAATCCGTTAAGTCGTATAATCTGGAAAATCTGTTATCTGCTAAAATCTGTTATCTGCTGGGTTGATATAATCATCTTGTTATTGATATAATCTGAATTGACATATATATTGGGCGTGCGCATAAACGGTAAATTATTAATTAATTGGCCGCAAAGATAAACGTGACTAACTCGAGGTTAGAATGAGTTTGAGGCGTAATTCTGTCCGGAACCGCCTGGCACATCCAGTGGCCGCAAACAATAGGTTCTAATGTGAGAAGTTAGTCATAACCTGCTTAAGACACAAGGTTAGGTCTGGCTTGTGGCAGAAGTCTGCCCGGAACCGCCCGGCCCATCCAGCGGCCACAAGCTAGCGACCTAATGTGAGAGGTCTGGGCATTAATAATTAATTAATGCAAATCTAAGATAAGAATGACGTCTAAAACGTATTGGGGGAAATAGTGTTAAACCAACTGGATTAATAGGTGTAGTAAACCCGTCCATGAATCTGTAGGCCCAATACAAAGTTAGACAAATCTGAAAAATCTGTACATCTGATCTGTTAGTCTGAAAACTTGTTAACTTAATCTGTGAACTATTAAATCTGAATTCTGTATGTCTGAACTTGAAACAAGTTAATCTGAGATCTGTTAGTCTGGGGACACAAGGTTAGGAGGGGAATTACTTGTGTCATCTGTTGTTTGGGACCCATATTAGTCAGTAACCCTTTCTGGTATCAAAACTTTGACCCAACAGTAGGTAGGGTCCGGGCACGCTTACTGAACTAATTATAAGTGGTTCATTCTGATAATGGCGAGGGGTGTTGATGGTGCGTTCCAACCGGGTCATGTGCGTGCATGGATCCCTGTCTGCCTCTGAGGATGTAAGACGCCGTGACATCTGTAAATAGGTCTGTGCCAATTGGTTGTCACTTTAGGGAGTGATACACCCTACTGTGGGGCCGACACAGGATATTTATGTATTAGGGAGCCGATCGCTTGGGGTAGGGTTTTAAGGTACACTTAGTTCTGTCTGTTTCTGTTGGTACCGTCTGTTTCTGTTGGGTGGTAACACCTGTCTGTTTCTGCGTGGTACCGTCTGTTCGGGTGGTAAAGGCCCATTACTAGTGTACACCTAATTCTACATTATGTTTCCGTAGGGATTAATCTGTTTTTGCTTCTGTCTGTTTCTGATCGGGTAGTAAAGGCCCATTATTAGCATTCTGTTTCTGTTAAATTATTCTGTACCCGTTCCTGTTTCAGTTTAGACATTAGGGTGACACCTAATTCTGTTATACTAGTATTAGTGCAGAGAAGTGTAAAGCAATAGTTTATGTAATTCTGATCTTCTGTTATATCTGCTACACCTGTTACAGTTATCTCTCATCCAGTTTTATGTTCATGTCATATTATTATTATTTGTTCATATGCTGAAAGTCACTGGACTTGCCAGACTTTTTGTCTGACCCTTGTTGTTTCGCCTCCTTTCTTCCGTTTCCCCCCAGGTTATCCAAGGAGGGAATACTTTAGCTTGATCTGGATTTCTCTTTGCTTGAAGTGCTTAAAGTATGGCTTGGCTCTGTATAGCTTCCGTTCTATGGGGATTAAGATTTTAAACCATGCATTTTGAAGGCTTTTGTACAAGACTAATATTTTGTACTTGAATTCTGAGATTTGAAAGGGTGTAACCATATTGATTTCTGTTTCTGCTGTAATAAAGTTAAAAATTTTCAAGTACTGTTTTATCTGCCTTGTAAGTTTCTGTTCTGTTTACTAAAATGCTCCACCAAAGTTAAGGCATTCCCTTTGTGAGTGACCTTAATGGAGGTGGGGTGTTACACTTGGTATCAGAGCTGAAGGTTACCGGATTTGATAAAGAATTTTTGAAAACTATTTTCAAAAAGGTTTTGAAAAGGAAGTATTTTCAAAAGTAAAGCTTATTTTGAAAAACATAGTCCCCTAAGCCATATATCTATCTTTTGATCCTCTGCTTGAATCTTTGTTTCCTTCTTTCTTGAGTCTCTGGGGCTCCCGGTTTTCTGGGAGGTAACCTCGTCGAAGGGCAAAGTAGTGCCCGACTTCCATCGATAGCTGTAGTAGTTTCACATGCGGCTAGTTTTCTTTATAGCTTTGAAGGATTTTTCCGGGCGATGGAGGCAGCTTTCGAGGGATTGGTCAACATGTTACACAAGGATAGTAAAGATGAGAATGATGAGGTTTGGCTAAGGAGCACAACCCAAAGGTGAGAAACTCATATAGACTTAGTTCACAATGGAGGCAAAAGGGAAACACAAAAGAAGGAAGGAAAGTTTGAAGATAAGGAGGAGGAAAGTGTTTTACTTATGGAAGCTCGACTCATCTGAATAAGGACTACCGAAAGAGGAAGGGGAGGGTGCTTGCTTCAACTGTGGTGAGATGGGGCACTTTACTAGGGACTGCCCGAAGAAACGAAGGCAAGGACAGAGGACAGGACCAACATCTGGAGGGAAGGCAAACACTCTCAAGGCTAGTGGATAGGATAGAAATAGGGAAAATTTCTGTAGAAGGTTTAATTTTCTTATCTGGTTATGGAGTTAAGACTCTTTCTGATTCTGTACTTGATACTCTGCACTTGAATACTAGTATTGTTTCTGATTCTGCTGTAGACTCAGACCCATAAAGGGTATGACTCATCTGTTTTAAGTTAAAGTTTGAGGGATATCTGTGTTAGGCGTCAAATATGACGCATATATTCTGAGTTTTTGTGGGATATGATTTTATCATGCTTAGCTTCCGAAGAATCATTAGGGAACCTGATCTGTACCAGTAGTCTGTAAATATCTGAATACTTCTGATAAGATTTCCAGTTTTGACATTGTCTAAAGAGGGTAACCCTCTGGGTGTCAATCTGATGTTGATTTCGGTCTTCGGGGTTGACCCTTAGGGGAATTATTTTCTCAACCAATGTCTGATAGGAATCAAGTTTTTGTTTTATCTGTACTCACTTCCATCACTCGACTGTATCCTATCGATCGAGTGTTCAACTTATAGATAGGAATCCTAATGGGTGTAAACATGTGTTTGAGACATGTTATGTTTGATGGTTGCAAGTGGATGCAAGTGGTTGCTAGTGGTTGCTCGTGGACGCATATACACACACTAGGCACTAGATCGGCTCGAAAACACTCTCATACTGCATATGGATGTGTGAGCATTTTAAATTTTTATGGATGCAAAATGATTGAATCAGCACATGGATGTTGCATATGAGTGGATGGTTGTGCACTCATATAGAAATGATATGTATCAAATAGGAAAATTGCATACATAATGGACTCATGGCACTGACATAATTCGCATTAAGGAGGTCAACTGAATCAGTAGACCGCCTGATCTTTGCATTAGATAAGGAACATATACACACACTTTTGCAAATGTTTATACAGCACTAGAAATTTCTAAGGACAATGGATGCTTGTGGATGATGACTGAGTAGATGAGTGATTGGATGGTAGGACACATTCTTCTTAACTTGAAGATTTCGGGGACGAAATCCTTTAAGGAGGGGAGAATGTAACACCCCGTATTTTCTGTGAACTTAAGAATTACAAATCTGAGTATAATTAAAATATAAAATTAGAATCAAGGGAAACTGGCTGTGCCATTGCGTTCGCCACGGAAAAATACGCGAAATATAGTCCGAAATTTCGTAAATCGGAGTCCATATGACCAAGTTATGGCCTTCCAAAGTTCAGAAAAAAATTAAACAGCACAGACCAGGTCGACTGGGGAGTCGACCCTAGAGTCGACCTGCCCCCAGGGGGTCGACCCTAGAGTCGACCTGCCCCAGGGGGTCGACCCTAGAGTCGACCCTAGAGTCGACCTGCCCCCAGGGGGTCGACCCTAGAGTCGACCCTAGAGTCGACCTGGGGGTCGACCTGCCTCCGAATCTGCTTTTCTGCCTGGGTGCGTTCTGATGTATCTGGTTTCGTTTTCTATCTAGATTCGTCTGCCTAAACCTATTTAAACAGCCCCAAACCCAGCCTTCTCTGCACACAATTCTATTCTGCTTCTACTCTTCCTCTGTTCTAAATTTAAAATAAAAATGGCGTTGCTACTCTGCTGAAATCAAAACTAGAAGACAATCAACATCAACCTAAATTCAATTAGAGATTAGAGCTTCTGCAACGGTTCTACAACAACTAGAGTTCTTTATTTAATCCAATTAAGGCAAGTGCAGTTACTTTCCGATATAAACGTTAATTTTGATTGTGACATGAACTCTAAATCTAAATCTGAGGTTATATCTGTTCTGTTCTGATCTGATCTGTTTTATTCTGTACCTCTTTCCTCTTTCTGTTCTATAGCCAGGCTACCACGAGCCTGAGCCAATCTCATAAGAGATCAACATACGTTAAAATGTTTGGGACAATCAAATGAATGTGCATAAATTGGGCATGACCGATATGTGATTGATTTGAGGAAAGAACATAGGTTAGACTTGGAACTTAGAACTTAAATCTAAGGCATAATTGGACTGATCTGTGACTGATTTGAGTATATAAACTAGATCTAGATCTGTGCATATATGACTGTTTGGGATTATCATATGATAATACATAACTTGCAAATCTGGAATATTAAGATCTGAACTAAAACACATATCATATGTTAGATCTAGATCCTTGGGCATATTTTATAACGGATTATAACTTAGGTGTGAAGATCCGTATTAAGATTTGATAACTATCAAGTGTGAATAACACCTAAGTAGGAGATTTTTGAATATATGACATGCATTGAAATATATGGCTATAGTTGGTATAATTTATATGGGAATCTTTTGTACTAGGCAAGTTGAACTAAATTGGGACATGTAAACTATGACCATAATCTGTGACATGCAAATTCAATGCAAACGTAGGGTATATGATCCTAGTGTGAATCATGACCACTATTTAGGCATGCAAATTTAGGCCAAATTTATAATTAGGCAAGATATGTGAAACTTTAAGGAATGATGAAAATCAGTTATAATTGCCTAATTTTCTAGTTCTGCTATATTCGCCTAATCTGTTAGTTTTATTATATCGCCTAATCTGCTAGTTCTGTTATATTGCTTAATCTGCTAGTTCTGCTCTACTGCCTAGTTTACTAGATCTATTCATCTGCTAGATCTGTCATCCGCTAAGTCTGTTGAAAATGCCTAAATCTGTTAAATTTATTTGTTTAAATGCCTAACCTGTTATATGTCAAAATCTGCTAAGTTGCTAAATCTGTTAAATCCGTTAAGTCGTATAATCTGGAAAATCTGTTATCTGCTAAAATCTGTTATCTGCTGGGTTGATATAATCATCCTGTTATTGATATAATCTGAATCGACATATATATTGGGCGTGCGCATAAACGGTAAATTATTAATTAATTGGCCGCAAAGATAAACGTGACTAACTCGAGGTTAGAATGAGTTTGCGGCGTAATTCTGTCCGGAACCGCCCGGCACATCCAGTGGCCGCAAACAATAGGTTCTAATGTGAGAAGTTAGTCATAACCTGCTTAAGACACGAGGTTAGGTCTGGCTTGTGGCAGAAGTCTGCCCGGAACCGCCCGGCCCATCCAGCGGCCACAAGCTAGCGACCTAATGTGAGAGGTCTGGGCATTAATAATTAATTATTGCAAATCTAAGATAAGAATGACGTCTAAAACGTATTGGGGGAAATAGGGTTAAACCAACTGGATTAATAGGTGTAGTAAACCCGTCCATGAATCTGTAGGCCCAATACAAAGTTAGACAAATCTGAAAAATCTGTACATCTGATCTGTTAGTCTGAAAACTTGTTAACTTAATATGTGAACTAGTAAATCTGAATTCTGTATGTCTGAACTTGTAAACAAGTTAATCTGAGATCTGTTAGTCTGGGGACACAAGGTTAGGAGGGGAATTACTTGTGTCATCTGTTGTTTGGGACCCATATTAGTCAGTAACCCTTTCTGGTATCAAAACTTTGACCCAACAGTAGGTAGGGTCCGGGCACGCTTACTGAACTAATTATAAGTGGTTCATTCTGATAATGGCGAGGGGTGTTGATGATGCGTTCCAACCGGGTCATGTGCGTGCATGGATCCCGGTCTGCCTCTGAGGATGTAAGACGCCGTGACATCTGTAAATAGGTCTGTGCCAATTGGTTGTCACTTTAGGGAGTGATACACCCTACTGTGGGCCCGACACAGGATATTTATGTATTAGGGAGCCGATCGCTTGGGGTAGGGTTTTAGGGTACACTTAGTTATGTCTGTTTCTGTTGGTACCGTCTGTTTCTGTTGGGTGGTAACACCTGTCTGTTTCTACGTGGTACCGTCTGTTCGGGTGGTGAAGGCCCATTACTTGTGTACACCTAATTCTACATTCTGTTTCCGTAGGGATTAATCTGTTTCTGCTTCTGTCTGTTTCTGATCGGGTAGTAAAGGCCCATTATTAGCATTCTGTTTCTGTTAAATTATTCTGTACCCGTTCCTGTTTCAGTTTGGACATTAGGGTGACACCTAATTCTGTTATACTAGTATTAGTGCAGAGAAGTGTAAAGCAATAGTTTATGTCATTCTGTTCTTCTGTTATATCTGCTACACCTGTTACAGTTATCTCTCATCCAGTTTTATGTTCATGTCATATTATTATTATCTGTTCATATGCTGAAAGTCACTGGACTTGCCAGACTTTTTGTCTGACCCTTGTTGTTTCGCCTCCTTTCTTCCGTTTCCCCCCAGGTTATCCAAGGAGGGAATACTTTAGCTTGATCCAGATTTCTCTTTGCTTGAAGTGCTTAAAGTATGGCTTGGCTCTGTATAACTTCCGTTCTATGGGGATTATGATTTTAAACCATGCATTTTGAAGGCTTTTGTACAAGACTGATATTTTGTACTTGAATTCTGAGATTTGAAAGGGTGTAACCATATTGATTTCTGTTTCCGCTGTAATAAAGTTAAAAAATTTCAAGTACTGTTTTATCTGTCTTGTAAGTTTCTGTTCTGTTTACTAAAATGCTCCACCAAAGTTAAGGCATTCTCTTTGTGAGTGACCTTAACGGAGGTGGGGTGTTACAGAATCGAAGAAGAAGAACACAACCACAACAGAATAAAAAAAAATCGGAATCTCACAGCGGAATGAATAAAATATAATATACCAATATACTTTACAAAAGATAAAACTACACACACACACACATATATATACATGAATAAATCATCCGAGTACACAAATAGATCAGTCTATACAGTTACAACAACTTATCTATACCATGACCGATAAATACTCAACGCATAGCAGAAATAAGTTAACGAAGTAAAATACGAGAAAATGTCTCGACTCTAGCTCCTCTGCAGTAGCTTCAAGTAAATATAATGCTACCTGGAAAATATACTTGGTCTAACCGAGCTTATTTTGTGAAAAGAAAAATCAAAAGGATTGTTAGTTTGGGATACTTAATAGTGAGGAAACTCACATCACAATCTACTTGCATAATTTTATAAATCCTTTAAAGAATGGAACTCTCGCAAGACCCGACCACACATAAACATGGCACATGTTTTTCCTTTACGATAATCAGAACACTTTTATTATAAACCCAATGATATTATAATAATGTCTATTAAATCATCTTAATATAAAATAAAAATATAGCCAAAATGCTTGCATCTCACATTTCAACATAGTTGGTATACATTTAAAAATGTATTGGTTTGTATTGGATTTTGGATTCCATACAATTACTGGGCACTGGGGTACCATCCATCACCATACCCCTTTAGATAGGCATACCGAGGACCATGCCAAGATTCCTTGCCAATACATGACTGACCTACTTCTAACTTGATAGTAACGAATACGTTGCCAACTTGGTTGTGATCAGCAACCGCACAAAAGCGTAAAAATAATAAAAGGGTCATCCATTCTAGATTGGTGTAAATATACCCTAATGGGTGCGACCCCCATAACCGTGATATATCTCCCCTAATTTTAGTCATTACCGTTTGATAAGGCTAGAAGCTACGTCTTTACCTTTCACACATGGCACATTTCCATCTTCGAATGTTCATCGCCATTCACTGGCAATGTACCAATAACATTCATTCATACAAGTCGTTGAGGAACAAAATGAACCAAAGGCATTACTTCGGCAACATCCATAGGATCGGTAGAAAGTAACCCTTGCACTCTCAATATTTTGTATTTGTACATATGTACATGTGATTTCCAATTCGAATGCAAAGTCAGTTCAAAGTGATTTTGGATACATCATCCAATTCAAATTCTGGTTCCACGAATGAACATGTTATACATCAAAAGAAATTTTATTGATAGTTGATTCTTTAACTATCAAATCAAAAAAGTGAGACTAATTACATCGATAGCACAGGCCCTTTTAATTAAAACTATTCAATAAAATCATTTCATCGATTCATATTTCATATCCTTAGTCTTAATGGTATAAGCACATATTCAATATTCTCTTGTTTTCATTACTTTGACAACCATAGCCATACACTTATCGCTTGGAATAGGTGTATTCACAAAACACTACTATTTTCAATACATAGAAATACTGCTATACACTTAACCAAATGATATAAGTATAGTCGCAATTCACATTTGGGCCAAACAATGTCATACGATACATTGTTTACTATAAAACCCAAACAATTTTATTTATACATTGTTTACTATAAAACGCAAACAATTTTATTTAACTTCTAAACTTTGAAAATTAAAGTTTATAACATCACTTATGGAAATAATAATTTAATTTCCAACATCCACTTTCAATTTCAAACCAATGTCATCTCTTGGACAACAATGAATTTGTTCAAGTTAGGGTATTTTATTTACTTCTCATACCTTGACTCAACAACATTCTCAACTTCAAGATAAATAGAAGTTTGTTAACGCAAAACCCAACGTTCGGTAAGTGTCACAATAAGTTCCATTTACTATTTAATTCAAATAGGGTTTGAAAATCACTTCCTACATGTGAAAGTATCATTTCAATTACAATCATTTTTACTTAATTCAATTATCAAGTAAACCATCATTTAAAGCCATCGCATTAGTTTTAAATCTCTTTTATAAACCTTTTTTTTTATAAAACTTGGATTTATTACAAAATCCCTTTTATAAAATCCTTTATAAAAGTTCAATTAAAATCTTATTATAAAACTCGATTCCCCTTTCTTTATAAGTCTTGGCTTGATATTAAAATCAAATCACTTAAAACTTAGTTTAAAATAAGTTTAAATCATTTATAAACTTTAATATGAATATAAAACTTTTCAAAATTTCAATTTTGAAATTCAATATCAATCATGAGTCGTTTTACAAGTTCAAGAAACCTATTTATTAAACTCGTTCAAAAAAAAAAAAAAAAACAGAAAATCACTTATAAACTCAATTGAATATAAAATAGGGTTTTATAACTTCATAAAACTTCATTATAAAACTTATTAAAGTTTTACCACTTGAAATCTCCAATTATAAAACTTATTTTTAAAACAGGGATTTCACTTCACAAAATATTTTATAATTCAAATATTAAATCCAACTATTAATATTGATATATTTATAATACAATTATTTTATATAACTTGTATAAAATATATCTAAAACCTTTCTTTTGTTATAAAAATAAAATTTTGTAACTTCAACTTAGTCAATTCGCCTGATGGCGAATTAACGTCCTAAAAAGATGGATTTTAGGCCATCTGCTACAAATCACTTAACCAATATTGATTTTTGATTAACAACGCATCAATGTTGAATTAATCCAAATCATATTAATAATGTTACATATGTTAGACAATTCATATGTATGAAATATGAAAGCATGTAACATCCAAAACATTGATGGATCATGTTGGATCCCTCCAACCTGTCCCCTTGCATCACAGCTGATGTATCAGTTCCATATGCATATGAAATAGATCATCTAATCTAATCCATTTAATATGAATCTTCCACTTAAAAGCAAGTAGTTTCAAATATGAATCTTCTGCTTAAAACTACCAACAAAGCAATTAATCATCCAGTCATCCAAATACACAATTTATATACTAACAACAGTGAATATTATTATATAAAATAACAACACTCATAATATTACAGAAAGCATGAGAGCTAGCTGACCATCCATTCTAATCCGACGATTTTGCATTGATTTATATAATTTTAAACAGATGTTTGAAGTTACATGAAAATCCAAATAACTCTAAAGCTGTCCATTCTAATTCTTATGCATAGTGTTTGCGAATACAAACACAGCGTAACTTGTTTCGCCCCAATCTAACATCGAATGAACAATATACAATTTTATATGGAATTAAAAATAATTAGTAATTAGCAATGGCACTAATCCCTAAATTAATGTTTAAAACCCTTGTCTCCTTTTACGCTATCAACCGAACAACTCGACCCTCTTCCCTCCTCTACCGCCGACCCACAGCTTGTCAATCCCACTTCAAGACCACTGCTGAAATCAACGCTCTGAGTTCTCCCTTCATCGGCTAGCACGACCACATGATCCTCCCTGTTTCACAAGAAAACATGGAAATTGAATTTTCGTTTAACACCCACCTACTCCGCCTACAGACCATCATTGCCGATCGGACCACCTATAATAGATCGGCCTTACTTTCACCAACATTTTCCCTTCAAGCCTCAAAGCCTAACTCCATACCATTTGCACATAATTCGAAAAAATACGAAAAAATTGCGGTCTTAGTTCGGGTGAAATTCAAACCACCCACAACCTCTGATGGTCGAGTGCCGAACATGAATGAACTTTAAATGTCAATGCAAACAATTTTACGGTTGAGAGTTTTTGCTAAAAGTGGATGGATTGGAAGATGAATTTTAGGCCATTGGATTGAAGAAAATGAAAGGGGATGCTAGGGTTTAAAGAATGAAATAGGTTGAGGTGATTATATAGGCTCCTCAAAACACTATTCGTCGAGTCCATAAATTTCCAAACTCGAAACGAATGTCGTTCATAGCTATACCCATATTCTGAAAACAATGGAATTTGTTTTGAAAGCTAATAAGATTATATTTAACATTTATTATTAAAATTCCTAATGGATTATCAATACAAATTTATATTGCGCACCCTCACTCAACACCTCTGATTGATACGAAATTTGAAATCTTACAATAGTTTACTATTCTGGATCTGATGAAACTAGTTTCTTCGAATTCTGAGATGATTTGAAAAACAACTAATTTCAAGTGTTAAATTCAATCAATAAAATATAAATATATTCTCAAACACTCACATTCGCTATAACAATTTCTTATTATCGTTTATATTCAAATATAATTTTACATAGCTTCAATCTAAACAAGTTTCGATTTTAAACTAAACATTTTAAATTTCAGGTTAAATGAACATCCAAATTCTCATTTAAATTTATTTCAAGCCGTTAACTCTAAAAATTAATTTTTAATTAATTAAATAAATTAAATATACTTATATATAAATCTGGGTTGTTGAAATAAAATGAAAATCATACAGTTCACCTCGTCTAATTCGATTAAAAGATGAAGTGGAGAATAGAGGAATGCGGAGAAAATTAAATATGGTGCGGGGAAGAAACGAAGCGATGAAGAGGAAAACAACTAAAGAAAATAGGCTAAGTATTAATAAATTTATCGGGCACTACACCAAATACACTACAAAAATATTATCAACAAGGGACTCTTCTAATTTGTCTCTATTAGATCCAAAATTGGCTCTAATACCCAAAATAGTAATGATTATACTGAAATGAAATCAAAAAACGAAGAAAACACACAATTTATAGTGGTTCGGCGATAAATAGCCTACATCCACTTTCTACTCTTTGAATTGATGATTTGAATGCAAGTGCAACAATAACTCTCACTCAATTTTCACTCATACAATGTATTGATTTACTCATTTTCCTCCACATTTAAGGCTTTAGGAAATCTTCCCCTGCCCGAAACTATTTATACTTCAGAGGACTTCGGAACGAATCCTTTAACTTTCACTTCTTCAGAGGAGACTACTCCCGTGAAGACCAAAGAGCCAACTCATGCTAGTCTGGCTTCAGGCTCGGGTTTGTTGGGGGGGGGAACGTCACTTAGGATGCACATAACACATTAGCACCGTACGTCACAACACTTATGTCTTATGTGAACATCGATTCTGATCTCCAATTATATTGATGTGTAGGTACAATGTCACGCCCTTACTATGATGTTGGGAAGATTCGCTGTAGCATATAAAGACCTCCTTTTAACATCGAGCATGATCGCCATGAGAACCGGGGTAGAGATGACAGAAGGCCTTATGATTCTCATCGACGTCACACTTCACACTCTCGTTATCCTGTTCGGTTTGATCCGGACAGATATAAGAGCCACCAAAGTCGTCGTGGGGGAGACACATCACAATCCAAAGACCGAATTTCTCCCCAAGATAAATATAATCGAGAAAAAAGTCCACCGAAACCCACTGATTCACGAGACAAGAACAAAGCTTCTGATAAGCGATTTGAAAAAGGCGATGTAGCCATCGTCCCTGCTAAGCGGAAACATATCGAACTATCATATTGGAAACCCCCACCACTGGACGCTGATTCCAAAACGAAGCTGGCATATCTAGAGAAGCAGTTCCCAGATACTACTTTGAGAATTTAACTTTCTTACCCGCACTCGAGACTATTTTTTCAAGGTAGGCAGATGAGGCTAAGGCAAAGATTGACGCAGTAGAGAAATCGTACTCGGAGATGTACAAGTATTCACGCAATCTCTCCAGAATCATTCGGGCCTTAATTACAGATATCGATGCAATGAAGAAAGCTGCAGATTCCGATGAGAATGCTTTGAAAAATATGGAGAAGGACTTAGAAGATACACAGGCTCAGCTCGTCATTGCTCAACGAGATGCCAACAACTTCAAAAAGCAATTTGAGGAATTACAAAAGCGTTATCATGACCTACTGGAATCTCACAGTCAAGAGCGTTTAGAGTTGAAGAAACAAGCTGAAGATGCTAAGTCAGACAGTGTCAGAGTGCAACTAGCTTACAATACTCTTGAGCAGGAAAAGGCTGAGTTAGCGAGGAAGAACGCCGAGTTAGAGAAACGAAATGCTGACTTGGAGTCCAAGTTAATGGAAGCCGAGACTAGTGCTGCCTTAGCTGAGGGGAATGTGGATAGCGCTATTAAGTCTGCTGAAGAAACTCATAAACAACTATCTGAGGCTCAAAAAGAATTGCATGGCTTTGGCGAGCTGATGATTGAATTCTTTGCACACATAATCCTTCGCCGAAACATCTCTTGGATTGAAGACTGTCTGACTACCTTAGTTCATGTGTGGAATCAAATCATCGAATGGGAAAAAGATGAACTTAAGGTAGGCTTCGTTGATGAAGACAAACTCATGGAGAACTATTTGAAAGTTGATGAACCGGCACGTCTGGCCGAGGGGCATCTCCTTATTGCTGCTGCCATGGAGGAGGAGAAACGCCAGGCCAAAGTAAAGAATATCCTTGAAGTTGGTTCCTCTTCTATTACCGCCGAAGCTACTGGAGTCGAGGAATGTGATCCCGAGAATCCTGGAATTCCTTGAGCGTCTCTTTTATCTCCTATACCCGAATCAACATCAGAGACGGTAGAAGCCCAAATTGAGAAATCATCATTTCCACCTTTTCCCCCCAATTTGTCAAGGCAGTCTCCACCTTTCATCACATCATTGGGCAATCGATCGAGGATTCTTTGTTTTCTCCTGAGTTGATAACTGTTGCTTCTCATTCTGTGGGTGCTGAACCAACCGAGAAGACTGACGAGCATCGGCGAACCACCATTAGGGAAAAATCCGTGGAAGAGACTCAGGAAGGACAGGATAAGGCTACCATCATTGAGTCCGGAGAGGGAGCTGAAGGGAAAAAGGAGGAGGCTACCGATAAGACTCCCATACCGCCTAACGCCGACACTTCTCATGATGATGAAATGATAGACACTGTGAAAGATGATGGTGGTAATGATGGGCATGAAGAAGATCCTGATGTTGCTATAATTGGGGATTCAAAAAATGCTGATGACATGACTTTGGCTGAAATGAAAGCCAAATAAGACAAGTGCATGTAGCTGAAATTTGAGGAGATAGACCCTGAAAGCCTGAAGCCCCTTGCAGTGGTGGATGCTGGATCGAGGTTAGTTGTTAAGCTTTCAACGAAGTCAATTACAGAGGAGCTTGCTAAAAAATCTTCTCTTGATCCCAGTGCTCTGACTCCTGGGAAGAAATCTATCGACTCTGGTACCTCAATAATAGAAAATAAGAAACCAAAGCGTCTCATGTCCGATACTGAAAAAGAAGCCAAAAAAGCTCTTAAGGCTGCCAAGAAGTGCATTTCTACTCCAAAGCCCTAGTGAAATGCGCTTTGTCTTTTATTTTGATATTCCACTAGTCCGCTATTGTTGCAGCGAGTGCGACCCTCACATCTTTTGCATAGCTTTCCTGTATAAACTCACATGTTTGTAAATAAAGTAGTTTGTTCCCTGCAATGTATGATATTTGTAAATTTAGCATTTAAGTAAAAATGCAAATGAACAGCATGTCATATCACAGTTATATAATAAAGTCATTATTAAGGGGAACATGTGTACATATATATTCCCCCAATCAATCTTGAATAACTGATTAAGGCGTATTCAAGATTGATTAAATTCAAAATCCAGTTGCCCCCAATTCTTTGACAGGGCCATATTCATTTCGTCATTGATGCTTATTCTTTTTAGCATCTTTATACTCTCCTGTCTCATAATCAGGTTAGAGTATTACTGAGGCGGTCTCTTATCGGGGTGCACCTTCACGCCTCAAGGGACATCGTCTTCCCTTCCTTTATACTCTCTCTCGTTTCATGAGAGTTAGAGTTAAGAATGTCGCCGTCCCATTCCTTGCATCTTATCGTGCAAGCGGCCATTTTGTTTTCTTCTGCACATAGGTTATCTCCAACTTTCCAGATCTAATTTAATGTTTTGTGTTTCATAGTCATGATAGAATAATTATTGAAGATAGAAATAATGCAGGAAAGTAAACGACACACGATATTTTTATAGTGGTTCAGCTAAGTCGTAGCCAACATCCACTTCATAATCCTTTGTTCATATAAACAGACTTTTTAAGGCAAGTCATGCTTTTTACATAGCCTGTAAAAAACAAAAAGGAAGACATTTCATATTTAGCTCAGGTGTCGTCGCAATTGCTGAGCATTCCAAGCTCTGGGAATCTCTTTACTATCCACGGTCGTTAGCTTGAATGCTCCTGTATCAAGCTTCCGTTGGATGGCGTATGGCCCTTCCTATTTTGGATCCAATTGGGTTGAAGGAGGGAAAGACTCGTTTCAATACTAAGTCTCCTGGTTCAAAGGTTTTGAAGCGAACTTTCCAGTCATTATAACGTGCTACATAATGTCGATTTCTTGAGGCACGCAAGTCTGCTTCGTCTCTTTTTTCTTCAACCATATCAAGAGACTCAAGGAGGAGTGTTCTATTCGTCATCGGGATCATAGTATGCTACTCGATGAGAAGGGGCTTCTAGTTCTATCGGGATTACTGCTTCTGACCCAAAGGAGAGTGAAAAGGGAGTATGGCCAGTGGCTGTCTTAAAGGTTGTCCTGTAAGCCCACAAAGCTAGTGGCAACTCATCTACCCACTTGGCTTTGGCCCGCTCCAACCGCTTCTTGAGAATAGATTTAATGACCTTGTTTATTGCTTCAACCTGGCCGTTTGACTGCAGGTGAGGTACAGCGGTGTATCGTTTATCAATCTTGTACTTCTAGCAGAAGTTTCGGAATTCGATGCTGTCAAATTTTGTCCCATTATCAGTTATGATGGTCTTCGGTATCCCAAATCGACAGATAATGTTTCTGACCAAAAAACTAATCACCTTCCTTGCCGTGATCGTGGTTAAAGGTTCAGCTTCCACCCATTTCGTGAAATAGTCCACGACGACAATCGCGTACTTTGCTCCCCCTTTGGCAATAGGTAACACTCCAATAATATCAATTCCCCACATGGCAAACGGTCATGGGTATACCAGCGACTTAAGCTAAGTTGGAGGTGCTCTGGGAATTTTGGCGAATCTTTGACATTTGTCACAGGGTCGTGAATAATCAGCCGCGTCTTTATTCACGGTAGGCCAAAAATATACATACCGCAACACCTTTTTTGCTAGGGTTTATCCCCCGGTGTGGTCCCCACACTCACCTTCATGTACTTCTTGTAGTACACATTTGATGTCGTCATGTGCGATACACCATAGTAGGGGCATTGAAAACCCTTGGCGATAAAGGACGACGTCCTGTAAAACGTATCTTGCAGCCTTACATGTTACATCTCGTCTTTCGCTTTTCTTCAATGGGAGGGTTCTACTCTTGAGAAAATTCTTGATCGGTGTCATCCATGATTCTCTCTCTGGATCAACTTCTAAGGCTAATTCCACCTCCATCAGGTCGAAACTCGGTGATTCCAAAACCTCTATCGGAACCATTTCAGTTTCTTCGGGGTTATCAGAACTTGCTAGTTTTGCTAATTGATCCTCTTTCTAATTCTCTGTTCTTGGAATGTGCGTTATGATGCAACACTCCAAACTTCACAACAAATCCTTTACCTTTTTGAGATAAGTAACGAGTCGAGGTCCTTTAGTAACAAACTCCTCCCGTATGTGGCATACAAATATCTTGGAATCGCAATATATATCCAGTGTCTTCACCCCTAGTTCTTTGGCGAGTTTCAGCCCAGCAATCATGGATTCATACTCGGAATCATTATTGGTAGCAGCAAATTCTAATCGCAATGCATAGTAAATAGATCATCCTTCAGGAGTGATTAAAACAACTCCGGCGCCAGACCTTCGATCATTTTTTGCTTGTCCGTATATAACTTCCATGGACTAAGCTCTAATTCTTGGTCTAAAGTAACCACCTTGTCACCCACCGTTTCCTCTTTGGGAATCGTGAATTCGGCTATGAAGTCGGCCAATGCCTGCCCCCTTATTGATCTCCGTGGCTGAAAATTTAAATCAAATTGACTCAACTCGATGTTCCATTTAAGTAACCGTCCCGATGCTTCGGGTTTTTGCAGTACTTGCCTTAAAGCTTGATCGGTGTATACAACTATCGGGTGAGCTTGAAAGTAACGACGAAGTTTGCGAGAAGCAATCAGGAGGCTATAAGAAAGTTTTTCTATCTTTGGATAATTACGTTCTACAGCAGGTAACTTCTTGCTCATGTAGTATAAAGCCCTCTGGACTTTATCTTCTTCACGTACCAACGCTGTACTGACGGCATGAGATGATACCGCTAGGTAGACAAACAAATCCTTATGTTCCACGGGTTTTGATAATATTGGAGGCTTTATAATAAGTCTAATAAATTCTGGAAAGCCTCTACACAATCAGGGGTCCACTCAAAATTTCGTTTCCCTCGTTTTATCAGATTGAAGAAAGGTACGAACTTATCTGTGGCTTTGGAGATAAACCTGCTCAATGCAACAACTTTTCCGGCCAGGCTTTGAACATCCTTAATCTTTCGTGGTTCTTTAATATTCCTTATTGCTGCTATTTGACTAGGATTTATCTCAATTCATTGAGAACTCACGATAAACCCAAGGAATTTCCTAGATGCGATCCCAAACGAGCATTTGAGGGGGTTTAACTTCATCCCATACCTTCGAAGAATGTTGAACATTTTGGCTAAGTCCCTTGTATGGTCGGAAGATTGTATAGACTTCACAAGCATGTTGTCCACATAAACCTCCATGGTTTTTCCGATTTGATTATAGAAATGCGGTTGACCAAATCGATGATACATGGCTCCTGCATTCTTTAATCCAAATGGCATTACCACGTAACAATATAATCCCAAGTCTGTGATGAAACTTGTGTGCTCCTGATCTGGTATGTGCATAGCGATATGATTGTATCCCGATAGGCATCCATAAAGGATAAAAGCTCATGTTCGGTCGTCGAGTCTACTAGTTGATCAATCCTGGGAAGAGGAAAGCTATCCTTCGGACAAGCTTTGTTCAAGTCAGAGAAGTCAATACATGTACGCCACTTCCCATTAGATTTTTTGACCAAGACAGGATTTGATATCTAGTCGGGATATTTCGAATCCTTAATGAACCCATTATCCTTCAATTTCTCTACCTCTTCCATCAAAGCTGCTGACCGCTCCGGGCCTAACATCCGTCTCTTCTGCTTGACCGACGGGTGCTTTGGATTAATGCATAAAGAGTGGCTCATATAAGTAGGCAAAATCCACACATGTCAGCGTGAGTCCGGGCAAGCACATCTAAATTCGCCCTTAAGAAATCAACCAACTCTTTCACTCGAAGTGGATCTAGCTATGATCCGATCTTTAGTACTTTTGTCGAATCTGCCTCATCAATAGATATATCTATTGTTGTCTCGTTGGGAGTTGCCTTTCTGTCCTCGGGTTCTCTATCCTCTCCGGGATCTATATCCTCGAGCACATCTAGGGGCGACTCTCTTGGGTTTGGACCCCTTAATTGTTATGCTGAGTTTTCCTTCGAAGGGGGAGAATCGTCTTTAGATTCTATATTCAACCCCTTCATTAGCATCTTCAACTCCATCATGTAACAATCTCGTCCCATAGCTTGGTCGCCTCTCATCACCCCTATTCCTGTGTCAGTCGGGAATTTAAGCAGCAAGCACCAAGGTGCAATACATGCCCTAAACTCGGCGAGGGTCGGTCGGCCTAAGAAAGCGTTGTAGGTTGACTCTACATCCAAAACTACAAATGGCAAGATCCTCACTCTCTGGCGATCTCCCTGTCCTAATGTCACTGGTAATTCTACGTAGCCCATCAGAGCCGTTGACGCCCCATTGAAGCCCCATATCCATCCTTCGCAGGGCTTTAAATCCTTTGCTTCCAGTCCCCTTTGTTCAAAAGCTTTCTTGAAGAGGATATTGACTGAACTCCCATTTCCACCAACACCTTATGGACTAATGTAGGGCCGATGGCCGTGGTAATTACTAGTGGGTCTTCAGTTGATGATTGAATTCCAGTATCATCTCTACTACGGAATATGACGTCGTCTGACATCGTCTTTTGTTGTTTTACTAGAGTAATGTCTTCGAGGTTACTGCACTCCCCCACATCAAAGTGCTTGGCAGCATTAATATACTAATCCATTGCTTTGAAACTATGGCTAGCTAGGTGGGGTCCACCTATAATGGTATAAATGACAATCCCTTTACCTTTCTGCTGTGCTGTAGGTTTGGAGGTAGGCTGATTTTGGTTCGGTGCTTGCCCTCCTTTCCCCCTGTCCCGTGGCTCAACCTTGCACTCGTCTAGCTTCCCTTCCCACAATAATTTTTCAACTACATCTCTCAAATGATGGCATTCGTTAGTGGAATGGCCGTGGGTTCCATGGAACAAACAAAACTTCCCCGTTGCGATCTCTTTTTCAGTGGAGTCTCTGGGTGGTGGCTTTTTGTATTGCAATATGTTGTATGTATCCAAATAAATGTTTTCCAAGGTATCATTCAATGGCGAATAGTTTTCGAAAGTTTGGAATCTAGGTCTTTTGCTGGAATTGTTCCCTCGGTTCCTACTCCTCCTATTGCCGTTTCCATTCTTGTTGTTATTACCTCCATTCCGTTTGCCAACGTTCACTTCAACCTTCCCTGAACTGTCTCCGGACTGTTACACAACAATATTACTTTGGACACCTTCCCTCGAGGCCCCTTCGAACTTTCTCTTCCTATTCGCATGAGCTTCTTCTCACCTTAAGCAAATATTAGCCTTTTCTTATAACAATTCCCTAGTGGGGGACGGTTTCCCGGATAGATAATCCCCAAATTCTGTGTCCGGGTCAACTCCTTATATTAAAGCCATCAGAATAGTGGGTTCATAAGGGTCACTAACTTTGGTGATAGCCAGGTTGAAGAGGTCCAAATATGATTTCAGAGATTTGCCCGGAGCCTGTTTAATCCTTGACAACTCTATGATGCTTTTGGATTTTCGGGCGTGAAGTCGAAACTGGTTCATAAAGTGCTCACTTAATTCTGTGAAATTTGATACTGACCATGGAGGGAGTCGGGGTGAACCACATTAATGCCACGTCTACTAGATAAATCGGATAGGCCTTGCATTTTATAGCGTCTGGAGCTACTGCGACATTCATGAACCATGCATACCATATCAGATGTTGTCCTGGGTCCGTTCTCCCTGAATATCGACCATTTGTGGCAAGTTGAATCGCCGAGGGAACTGGAAGTCTAATATATCATCTGTCAAGGGGGTATGACTTCACTCAATGCCCCAGTCCTCATTAGTGTATCATCGACTTTCAGACATAATCTGACGCATCATTGCCCATACGTCGGCATTTGTTAATGTCTGCATAAGTTCCCTAGGTCTGTTATTCGGATTACCCCTGGGTTCCTGATTAGGGGATAACCTCCTGTTTCTAGCGGCGGCTACTCTACATTGCTCCCTACACTCCCGGTCGATCTCAGGAGGAAGGGGCTGGAGAAGTTGCTGTTGCATAGGATTAGTAATATTAGGATCCCTGAGTAGAACATGGGATCCACGCATAGGCAACATCATAGGCTCTCTCAAGCTCGAATCATTGGTCCCTAACGCATGAGCGTCGTCTTCGCGGAATCCTAAAGATCCAAAATTTAACTGATCAAGGTTCTCAGATCGCTCAACCGGCCTTCTTTCACGAGGTCGTCCCTCATTTGAAGACGATGAATAATCTGCAGCAAGGCGGCGTGTTGGGGAAGGTGTCTTTTACCTCCGGAGCTCCTTGAGTTCCCTTCTCATGGTGATCACGTTCTCTTGCATGCGAATCCTTTCACGCTTATGGGCTTCCAATGCCTCCTTAGTACTCTGGAGCATGTCAAGAAAGCATGAAAAATCTCCTTGTGTGACAGGTGCAGATGGGTCAGGCTGATCATTGGTCATAGCGGCTAGGATCGGAGCATTGGTAGAGCTCGAGTAGAAGTTCCACCTTCACTATGGTTTGGGCCGGATCGGAGCACAGTGGTACAGTCTGACTGATTCGGATGGGGAGAGTGGGTGACTTCAACAACATTAGATCGGCTCGGAATGGGGTCTTCTTTTCGGTTCGGACCTTCCTGACCGGAGCGGCCTGCTCCAGAGTCTTGACCACGCAACCTCATCACGACCATTGTTTGCCGATCTTCGTTAACTTCATTCTCTCGATTACTTTGGATTTATTTTCCTTTTTCATTGGCCGTAATCTCCAAACAGGTACTGAAAGATGCGAAAATGGAGGATTAACTTCTTTGAACTTGAAGGTTCAAATAGTAAAATGATAATCCCAAAAAGCGGAGAATTCAAATGCTCTCAATGAAATCACCAAAATTTTAGATCCAAAATTGGCTCTAACACCCAAACGAGTAATGATTCTACTGAAATGAAATCAAAAAACGAAGAAAACACACAATTTATAGTGGTTAGGCGTTAAATAGCCTACGTCCACTTTCTTCTCTTTGAATTGATGATTTGAATGCAAGTACAACAATAACTCTCACTCAATTTTCACTCACACAATGTATTGATTCACTCAATTTCCTCCATAATGTGCTTCAAAGTGTGATTGTAATCTAATAAGTTGATGAAATTGGATAGCAAAGGAGTTTGAGTTCTGAAAATGCCAAAAGATCCTTCTAAATGTCTCTTGATGGTGTATTTATAAGTGGAAAATTTTCCTAGAATGGCTTCGGTTCAAATCCACGTGGGTCCTATCCCGTTACTATCGGGTTCGGATGGTATATGATAATGACAGCACAACAGGTTAATGGCAAACATGGGTATAACCGCTCTGAATATTAAGGGAACGTGGAGTGAAACTGTTGTGACTTTGGATTCGGATCGGGGGTGCCAGCAACCAGGGGATCAGATCGGTTTTGTCCTCTTCGATCCGATTCGACCTGTATTCTTTCTTTCTTTCCTTTGCGTTGGTCGGCCTTTGTCAAAAGAAATCCGATCCGATCTGACTTAAATGAAAAAACATTCTTCTTTTGATCTTTTAATCTTTGTGTATGCTAGTTCACAAAGTAGGCTAACAGTCTCAAAACAAAAGATATTGTCATTAATTTATATTTTGAGATCCATGTATTATCTCAAAACAACAGATTTTGTACTTAACTTATATTTGAGACCCACTTAAGACAAAGCATATTGTCTTTAAAAAGCTGGATCAAAATAAATAGAGACTATAAGCATTCGTCTGTAAAATACTAAATACTTCATTGTTGGTCTCATCTAAGTCTCTTGTTTAATAGGTATTAAAGACAATTTATGAGTCTCTTGTATAAAATAGCAACTCCATTTTTAGCCTCAAATAATTCATTACTATAATTGTTTTTAGGAAGAGGTCATAACAAAGGCAACATAATACTATTTTAGTTCCAATATATTAACAAAAAGGCAAAATAAAATAGACAATTGATGAAAATATAGAGAGATAATCGAAAAATCTTCAGTACATGTAGAACAGTAATACAAAATTCTCATTTTCTAGAAAAATAAAATACATAATATCCAAATTACAAATGACATTTCATCTTAGAGTCGATGACATTTAGCAAAGCAATAAAACTCTCATAGATTAGTCATAGAAAAACACGACTGTATGATCAAAGAAGAGTTACAGTGTAACACATTAGAAATTGGCTTTAGTTAAATTAATTAATTATTTGGATTCCAAAAATGGAATTTGATCATAAATCTTCCACTACTGCGTTCGTGATGAATATCTAGTCAACTTTCATGTTTGAAACTTTGCGAACGGAGTTCATATGAAAAAAATACGGATGAAATACAAAAATGGATGGAACATAATTAATCAAAATATACATAATTAAGGCAACTAAAGTTTCCATTTATCATCCCGCCTCCCACAAAGGTAGGTCGGCCTGGGTTTCGACCGGCAGTCTACCACCCCTGCGACCTACTGGTCAATACTCCTTTGGCGACTAGGGTTTTACATATATTAAATTTTATATATACGAATGGATTTTCTTGAAATAAATCTAAGAGTCTAGGGTTATTTCAGCACCTACAAATAATGGCTTAGACCCCTTACTCTTTTGTGCATATTTTCTAGGTTGGAATTATAAGGCCTAAAAGCTATGTCTAGATTTGGATTTGGCATGGCTTTTAGGTGAGTGAGAAATATATTCATTGTTGAAAGTATTATATTTATTTTGTTTGTGTCTAATCTGAATCTTTATATCTGAAAAATCTAACATGGATTTGTAGGCCTTTCAGTTATAGTATCCATATCTTACCTACAGTTCTTTTATATATCTTGTGATTATTATGAACACCCTAAATTTGGAAATTAGTCTCTAAATATTATTAGATTTGTGAAGCTGTTATTTCAGATTTACAGGATTTGGGTGTAATTATATAAATTGTGCAGTTTATTGCTTTTGAATTATAAACCTATTTGTATTTTGTATTATTTAGGGTTTTTGCTTGATTTTTTGTAAACTAGCTCTTTTGTTCTTTTTAAATGAAAAATCATTATTTGAAATCTACAAATAATATTAACAAATCATTTTGGAAATGATGTGTAACGAACTGACCAATTCTCGATCCAGATCATCGACACAAACATTATGTCAAAAAACCAAGCATCGAAAATTTACCGGATCATTAATAGAAAGAAGTTAGAGGGCGCGAAACAGAAAGAAAGTTAGAATAGAAGAAAATAAAGAACATAAAGACAACAAAACCAAAGCAGACACATATCTCAAAGTGGAACGAATAAAATATAATATATAAAATAACTTTTGAAATACAATCATAAACTGTATTTACATACCATCATCAGAGTAATACATATAACACAGCGGAAATAAACTCTAGATATCTAATGCTGAAGCCTCCTTCTCCAAGCTCTTCCAAGTGTATCTATAAAATCTCAATTACTTGACTACCCGTACAAATTTGGGCACTCAAAAGTTTAGGGTAAAACAAAACAAAATAAGATCTGGGTCAATTAGGGAACTGGTGTAAGTAAACTCCAACTACTTGATTTAACTTTTGAAAATTCCTTTAAAAGAAAGGATAATTGTAAGACCAATCCACACAAAAATACGGATGGTTTTTACCTTACAAAAACCCAAAATATTCTTTATATCAATACTATTCTATATTATAATAATGTCTAATCAAATCAATAGCAATTAACCAGAATGCTTGCATCTCACGCTTCACATACATAGTATACAATCAAAAATCGCAGGGCTCTTATTGGAGAATGGATTTCCAACAATGACGAGGTATGGAACCACCTTCCGATATTGTAGAAAGGAATATAATGGGTTAAACAAGAACATCTTGTAACTCGACCACACATGATCGATAACTCATTTTGCTTGAGTGTACAAAATGTCTTGTCACCAACAGTTGGGATCAGCAGCCGTTACCAAAGCATAGAACACGACACGACACGAAATCCTCCGATTTCCAAGGAGACGGGAAACATCGGATTGTGCGAGAACACGACGCATCAGAACATAGAACCACAGAACTTTTCATTGCTATTACAACAATTTACATCAGTGTACAAGAATATCAGAGCACGAATAATATTACACAGTGGAAAAATAATATCAGAGAATAAAAATTTATATAGCAGCGGGAGTTAAAGTGTATAAATATAATGCACAGCGGAAATACATCAACTACCACAACTGAATAAAATACATGGTTACAAAGCTTTCCGAATATAACTCCAGCTACAAACCAGAATCCTACGAAAATAAAGAATCTGCAAAACCAAAACTACTAGCTGCCCGTATGGAAAATGTAGGCACCTAGAGTTCAGGTAGAAACAATAGATCCTGTGTCAATCAAGGGACTGGTGTGAGAGCTAAAACAATTATTAAACTTTACTTTAAAAATAAGGTAAATCACGGAACCACGCGGTATGTCACGGAACGAGTTTACCCCCATGAATACTTTGAAATAAAATAATCATTAAACAACACAATGCTTTTTGAAAAATGAAGCTAATATAAGACTCAGGTCCCATCACACAATGCAACGCAAGCCGGAGGATAGAGTTTTACCTTACAATAGCCAAACATGATTGATACGCTTTAAAAACAAATCATTTTGATATTACTATAAGTGCATAGTGTGGCAACCAACTCCAAATATAAATGTATCAATTATTGACGGCATAGTACCCCATCCTACTATGTCGCCATATAGGTTTACAACTAAAACCGAAAAGTCATGTATTGGAAATCAGATTCCATCTATGAGTCAAGGAAAGGGATGTCTCCTCGCCGGTTTTGAGACACTCTAGCAAATGCCTTAGGATCACATCTATGGGCAACCCTTGGATCTTTAGGGCTGGTCCACACTTACTTTTCTGGATTGGCTATTCCTGAACAATACGTTTCCCGGCCCTACCAGACCTTCAAAATGGCAGTACGTCGACTATATAAGCCTTTTAGTTGGCTCAATATCCGAGATGCCTGACAATCCAACATCCACATAAATAAAAATGTCTGGGCTCCATACCATGAAATCACTTCTAGCTAGAAAGAAACGCATGCACTCCCCGTAGTCACTGTCCCGTTTCTGACTCATACCGGGGTGTGAGGCTCGCGAATTAATGCTATACACAAGGCTATGCTACTTAAAGCTGTGCTTTGATCATCAAACACAAGGATCTGCTTTTCAAAAAAATCCCTGATCATTTGCTTCTTAGCATGCCACGTTGACAATTCATGCCATACAACTGATTTCTATAAATATATAACCTCTAAGCTCATACATCTCAGAGAAGGGTGTTAAGCAAGAGAATATATTCTCCGCCACCAAGATGATACAAATTTAATAGAAATAAATCAATACAAAACGAAATACAATGTCATACATAATCCATTCGCAAGTCCGTTCTGGGTCTAAAAAAATCGGAGGCACCTTATTCCTCGTCCCATATGTTCAATACAGGAGATAGGTCCTCACATATCCGATCGATCTCCAAGTACGTTTGGACGATCACTACTTATTGCCTCGTCTTGGGTGTACTCCCCAAGTGAAGACATCAGCAATCATCCCTACGATGTGAAGATCTCCGCGCTTCAAACACCATTTTCAACTTTAAGTCATCGTAACAGTTATTCAAAATAGGTTTAACCTGGTATTTCTGAATAACTAACGTATCTTTATAATCGTATGATAAGTACAAAGATAACACACATCTCATTCCAATCTAGAATATTCATTTATTCATATATTCACACTTTTAGGGAAAGGTTCCCATTAATTTTATCAAAGTTAAATTATTTTAAATTAATTCTTTAATCTTCCTTTGGAAATCATTCCAAAAGATTTGATTTTATCTTTCCACAACTTAAACCAATTTAAGGTTTATCAACTAGTCGGGATTGACGAGCCTTACCGAAGTAATTGTTCATTTCATTATCCCAATCCCAAAATATTCATCTCATGAAGCAAAACTGGTAGTACTACATATTTAACACCCGTTGTTTTATTAGTAATTTAATTACCATTTATCGTTCAAATTAAAGATTTAACTATCGCATGGTGTAATACTACGGGGGAAGGGGGGGAGGTAGGGTGTAGGTGGTACTCCATCACGAATATTTCTTCAACTCGGTAAATTTAATTACCTTATTTGCATTTAATCTAATTAATGATTCATTAAAACCCTAGTTCAGATTTAATCTCCAGAAATCATTATTTAATAAATTTTCAACTTAGGAAATTAATCATGTCTTTATTTGGGTTGAAGAACAAATGTTACTTAAAACACGGTTCATGATCAACCCAAAGTTGTTTTCCATTAATATGGAATCTTCACGGAAATTTGAATAATTCATAATCAATGTAAACCGTATCGGATTAATACTACAAATGGAATAACGACAAACCCTTCTAAATTCCATAAATAGTAAACGCCTTCCTTCACATAAGCTCATCTTGATTATTATTAATCGAATTCCATACAATTCCAATTTAATTTAATAAACGTGGAAATTTCTCTAAGTCATATTTAAATGATTTGTTCTTTTGTAAGTAGTTCAAGAATAGTATTATTTAAGATACCATTCTCAATGGACCCAAAATCCAATTTGATATTAAATATAAGATCTTAAATGGAAATCATGTCGACTTATATTCAATACCAAATTCTGAAATTAACAGGTGTCGTTTTGGAATAACGATATCAATATCTTTCAAATTCCCATAACAATATCCATATAATTACGGAATCCAAATCGAAGTATCTGAAGATAATTTCCATTCAAATCCATTCCAATTATTCATTGAAAAACTTTGATTATTTCAAAACCATTTACAAATCCAATTTATTAATTTAAAAATCATTCGATTTCTAATCTAGTTGTTAACTAGTTCATTTAGATAAAAATATCTTTTATCTTTTCAAACTTGGAATTTTTCAATCAAAATATTTCCAAATCATTAACTATGATTTTACGTAATTTAATCATATTTTTAATAATTTTATTAAGGCCCTTACAGTCAGTTTCCAATATCTGCCACCGAACTGCATCCATAACGACCTTTTCCAAAACTGATTTGGGCATATTTTAAAACCTAACCGTCCAAATTTAAATCACATATATTCATTTGAGAGATATTTTCGGTACGAACCCAATGTTTCCGGTTTTAGGAAATCCGACGGTCGGATCTCCCGATACTTCAATTTGAAGTTAATGGTTGAAATTCGCGAACGGTCCTTGCGGGGCGCATTCTATTCAAGCCATATATATATAATATCATCGATTTCCATTCAAAACTTATTTTATAAAACATTTTAAGTTCGTTTGAAAATGATTTCATCTCACATTTCAATTTTTAAATTAGAATTGAAAATCTCATACTAATATAATCTCAAAATGATAATCTTTTCGAAGTGTCAGATTTTGAAATTCAGTCCTCTCGATATTCATTAAAAAAAGTAATAAAATCTATATAAAAATCCATTCGATTTAAAATAGCATTCATATACTTAACTCGTCTTCATGTTTTTATATATTCGTGTCCATCCAAAATCGGACATCAAAATCAACATCCACTCTTCATTGAATATTATTTTAAAATATTCGTTATTGCTGAATTGGAATCCGACTCAATCAATTTCCATATAATTTTATTTATATGGATTCCATATGTAACAACCCAGAAAATCCGAACCAATTTAAAAATTTTAATTTTGCTATTTTAATGAATTTGGAATATTTAGAATGATTTATTTTAAATAATTACGACTAAAAATTTATTTAAATCGAAGTTAGAACGAATAAATTTATTTTAATTATATAACAAGCCTGAAATGGTGGGACAGTTTAAAATTTTACTTTGAACTTTAACTGAATGTACATGATTCAAAATAAACCGGATTTTAGTGAAACCAAAAATATTTTTTGATTGGAAATATATTTTTAACTTGTACTTGTATTGTTAAAAATAACGAATGGTTGAAATTAATATTTATTCACTAAAAATATTATTTTTAGCTTAGTCATGCATATATATATATACATAGGCTGAACAGGAAAATGGATTAGCTATTGAGTAAAGAATGTATTTCTAACAACCCGCTCATTCCATGATAATATATTTAAATATTTTATTTAAAAATATCGTCGTATCCGATGTATCACTCAAAATGTCGTTTTCCACAAACGATAAAATTAGGACTCGAGACCACTTCCATTGAGTTCGGATCATCGTTTGCGACCTTTTTGACTATAAGCATCGATATATTCTGAGATTCAGAATTTTGGCACCTTGGCTGGGTCTTGGTTGAGCCACCCTAGCTCATATAACCTCCAAATCTGCCCCACTTCCTCTCATTCAATCCAAACACTCAAAAGAAGATAGAAATGGGGAGAGGAGAGGGAAATTAAAATTCCTAAGGCTAGGGCTTTCAATCTAGGGCTCAATTCTTGTGCTAATCTGCTTTAGAGACTCATGTAAGCTCTCTACACTCCTTCACTATCTCTCTATCATGTAAATTTAGGATTTTTATGATGTTCTAACATCCGTGCGTTTGCATGTGTGTTTTTATGGTAATTAGAGTGGAGCAATTGAAGAAAGAAAGCTTCTTTGCTTAAGTTTGTGCTTGTTCTTCCTTCGAATGAAATAAAGGTGAGTTCTTTTTGAACTCACATCTATGCTACAATCATTGGCTTGTACAAGTGTAATTTAGTAGTCATATGTTTTTCATGTGCTTGTGAATTGGTTAGGTTAGCGAAACTTAGCCGATTTCATGTGTTTATGTTTCATTGAGTTGAAAATTATGATTAGAATTGTCCATACAATCTAATTCTTAAACTACTAGTTGATTTGGTGATATTGTGAAGCTACGTTGTCGCACCGACAAGTTCTAAGACTTCACAATTCACTTATATCGCATTTGATTGCCTTGGTTAGATAATTTAATTGTTTTGGAGTTTATAATCAAGAATCATTGCAAATCTCCTATGTGAATGTTTGTGCATGTGAATTTGGTGTTATGAGTTGCTTCAGTGAGCTATAGACGCCTCATTTGGATGTATATAACATCATAGACCTTCGGGCATTAGCGGGTATCATTATGGGAATGAAATTGTAGAAAAATGGAGGTTTAACAGCTGTTCGGCCATTAATGGCCGTGGGAATGGCTCCTGGTCGGCCATTAATGGTCGAATAGTTTAAAAAAAATCAATCTTTAAACGACCATAAATGTTTCATACGAACTCGAAATTGGGCGAAATCAGGTGCGTTGGAACCGTCTCGATGAGAGCTTTCAATGAAACTAATTTGGAGTGATTTGGAGTTCATGACAATTTTTGATGGAGGAAAACATCCAATGAAAATAACCAAACAGTGAGAAATAAAGGGTGAAATAATTAATTTACTTTAAAATGATCATAACTTTTTCATACGAATTCGGAATTCAGTAAAACAAGATGAGTTGGAGCCATATCGATGAGAGTTTCGAAGTGAAACTAATTTTGGAGTAATTTACACTTAGAAATCATTCTAAAGGCTGTGCGCTCTATTTTGTATATCGAATTTATTCGATACTCTTGTTAAGATGATTCACGCCGTTAAAACGTGAATTATCGATTCGATATCCTTTGAGTTTATTCCGATGTTGTTTTAAACCTTTTGGTGCTAGTTTGGGATTTCGATTCTTTTGTTGATTGAAATTACAACCGTTATGCCTTGATTTCTTGTATGTTGTTGTAATGTGAGTTTATGTTTCATGATGTTTGTGTTCTATTCGCTACGGCGATGGTTTTCTTGAATAATTGAACCACAATGGATAATGGGGTTTTATATTGTCAATGGGCATCGAACCAACGTTTAATTAGTTTTGAAATTCAAATCCTTTTAAAACCACTTCGATTTCAAAACCTAGTTCTGATTCTATTGACTTATATGTGATTCCTTATCCTATCGATCCGATGAGAAATTTAGTTTATTTATCTTAGTAAAACTGAGGACTATGACCCCTTATACGTTTACTTCGGCGAATAACTCTTGGACTCGTGCGTTTGAACATGTGTGGTGATTTTCTCTGTTTTGAATAGAAACCAATTAGGGTTCATGAATATTCGAGAATAGCTTGTGGTTATGGGACATGTCGCTATTTCCTTAGATTGACTAGCTCGGAGTAATTTCTATTCACCCGGATCATTGTTATCCGCCTTCTGACATAGTTGTTTGGTTCGAAATAGCCCTAGTGGGAATTTACGATTTGTGACCTTCATCTATGGGACTTCGGTCCAAATTTTTATGATGTTTTCTAGATCGTATCTTATCTGGGGAGTAACCACTTTTTATGATGTTTTTTAGAGATTGTATCTCATCTGGGGAGTAACCACTTTTTATGATGTTTTCTAGAGATCATATCTTATCTGGGGAGTAAACACTTTTTATGATGTTTTCTAGAGATCGTATCTCATCTAGGGAGTAACCACTTTTTATGATGTTTTCTTGAGATCGTGTATCATCTGGGGAGTAACCATTTTTTATGATGTTTTATTGAGATCATATCTCATCTAGGGAGTAACCACTTTTTATGATGTTTTCTTGAGATCGTATCTCATCTGGGGAGTACCACTTTTTATGATGTTTTCTGGATCGTTTCTCATCTAGGGAGTACCACTTTTTATGATGTTTTCCGGATCGTTTCTCATCTGGGGAGTACCACATTTTATGTTGTTTTCCGGATCGTTTCTCATCTGGGGAGTACCACTTTTTATGATGTTTTCTAGATTTCTAGTGATTTCTGGATTCTTGCTATTGTTGTATGCTCAATGTCATGAGATTCATTTCCATTGTCATTTCCAGTTGGGTGCTATTATTTGAATGTTGCATTCTACATTAGCTAGGAGATTATGTAGAGATAATTGTGTGCTGACATTCCATTGTCATTTCCTGATTGTGTTGACATGCCATGTTTCATATCTATTTATGATAAGATATTATTACTAGAATCATGTCATCCTGCGTTATATCTCTTATCATCTCAGTTTATTTGATAAGTACAGCTAGACTGATCCGTTTATTGTTTATTTTCTTATAAATAATACTCAGGTCAGGTCGAGTCATTTTAGGTGCTCCTTTGGGTCTCATCGCAGGACTGATCTTCCGCTTTCAGCTTGCTACTATGCCTCCGCAGCTTTATGTACTTTTGTACCTATGACATTATCTATCGTTGTGTACATATTCTTTTATTTAGATCATGGTGCATGCATCTATTCTTTTGGAATTAGCGGATCTTTGTTGACCACTATCTTGTTGTACACATCCTTGACTTATTCATATCTATTCCGCCTTTATGATATGATTATTCTGTGTTTGTCTTTGAGATACATAACATATGTTATTGTTGTTGTTGTATATTTTATATTTCTTTCTAGATTGCTTATAGTCGTTGTGCAGTTGCCCTTTGTGGCGAATGGTCATGTCGAAATTTTAATCGATATCAGAATTCGATGCACATTCCTCACATGGAGCAATTAAACAATAAGTCTCTCTTCACAAACCTCATTTTCCATTATGGTTTACGACATTTCTCAGTAATGAACTGGATGATAGTGGGTATAGAGGCAGGACGCTACAGTTGGTATCAGAGCCACTTTCCGGAACAGTGCAAGATAGTATGACGATGGTATTGTCTTAAGCCTCTCTCGGGAATCATGCGTTAGGGTTTTAGTTAGAGTCTTAAGACCCGTCATAGCTTATCTTCCTATACGATTTCATTTTGATTGAATTCGCATCATTTGAATTCAACTTGAGACTAACTTTTTCCTCCTTCTTTTTCCTTAAAGAAGCGAAATTGTGACGATCTCAAAACCCCGTATCGCGGAATTAAGGATAACCATTGGAATATTACACACTAATTAACATCAACAGAGAACATATAATAGCATAAACAGAAAACAGAATAATTTACATCAATATGACAGTGGAATCATAATATGTAATAACATCAGAGTAGCACAGTGCAGGATACAACTTAGTGCATAACAGGAAATGATCAGTCTACATCAAGATCACTGGGACATATACATCATAGATACATAATAGAAGTAAATCTGTCTACATCGCGATAAGCGGAATCATATACATAAGGTACTAATGGTGGAATATCAAATAGCCAAAATACTGAGAAGTCAAGTCCTCTCCCTACAAGCTAAAAGGTGCACTCCATGCTGAAGTGCAAAAGCCAAAATATAACCTGCCACCTGTCACTAGGCTGTCCGTGTGAAAATAAGGGCACCCGAGTTTGCAAAGTGAAACAAACTACGAGTCAGTCATGAGACTGGTATGAGAAATCTACTAAACTGGATAAACAACAATAACAAGGAAAATCATAGGACCATGCCACTTTCGCGGAATGGGTTTACTCCAGTGATTGCCAGTGCATGAGATAAAGTAAATCTTTTGAACAACGCAATGCTTTTAATAAAAATGCAGCCATTTTAAGACCCAAGTGCTATCATATAATGAAACGCAAACCGGAGGAAAGAGTTTTACCTTTTAATGGCCAAAATATGCTTAATAGGTGTAAAGCAAAATCATTTGATATTATTACTAGTGCTTTATTGTTTCAAAAGCAAATTCAATCATAAATATTAATGCTAGATGGCATAGCTACAATCTACTATGTCGCCATAGCTGTTTATCAATGGAATAAGGTTTTATTTATTTGCCCCTGCTTATTAATGAAATAAATATTAATCCTAGACGGCATAGTTGTTTATCAATGAAATAAAGTTTTATTTATTTGCAGCTGCTTTAATTTTCTGTCTTGTAATTTATCTGCATCTTTTACCTATAATTCTCCACTGAAATTAAGGCATTCCCTTTACGAGTGACCTTAACGGAGGTGGGGTGTTACACTTAGTATCAGAGCTGAAGGTTACCGGATCAGATAAAAAGATTTGAAAAATTATTTTCAAACGATTTTAAAAGAAGCATTTTCAAAAGAAAAGTTTTGTTTTAAAGGCATATTCCCCAAAGACATATGCACTATCTTTTGATCCTCTATTTGAATGCTTGTTTCCTTCTTTCTAGAGTCTCCGTGGCTCTTGGCTTTCTGGGAGGTAACCTCATCGCAGCACGGTTTCATAGGCTCGACAAGACTACGACATTTGTCAAAGGGCAAACAAGTGCCCAACTTCCATCTGTAGCTGTAGCAGTTTCACCTGCGGCTAATTTTCTTTCGAGCTTTGTAGGATTCTCCGTGCAATGGAAGCAGCTTTCGAGAGACATGTCAACAAGTTACACAAGGATGGCAAGGTTGAGAATGAGGGGGTCTGGCTATGGAGCACAACACCAGGATGAAGAACCCATGGATATGGACTTGGCTCACAAAGGAGGGGAGGAAGAGAAATAGTAAAACCTAAGACAAGAGGAAGTATCCTTACTAGGGTATAACAGGTCATATAATTGAGGACAAGTGCAAGAACAAGGGACAGGATTTTCCGGAAGGCGAGTGCATGCTCTCACCGCCAGCATACCTAAGAGAGAGGCAGCAAGATTTCGGTTGAAAGAGTTTTTCCTTTTCGATTATCCTATTAGTACTCCTTCCAATTTTAGCGCTTCACATCCATATATATATGCTTCCATAGTTGAGTCTCTGCACCCTAGATATTGTGTAGTAGAGGATCCCATTATAGTCTCGAATCCAATTGCTTATTCGGCCCATCTATCCTTGACTTGTGAGGATTTGAGAATAGCTATATTTATGCTTATGTTTTTGGGCTATGGGTTGATTCTAGGCATTGATTGGTTAGCTAGTATAGTTAGATTTTTGACTTGCCTCGAGAATACCCTTGAGATTTCGTACGATCCTAAGGGATCAGTTTGTCTTAGCTGCCTAGAATCACTTTACTTATCTATCGACGATTTTCGATCCATTAGAGTAGTCCATGAGTACACAAGATGGTTTGATTAGGGTAGGGATTTTCCCCCTAAAATTCAAGACAAACTCCCGCATATATTTAGTTGACAATGCAAAGCGGTTATGTGATCAACGATAATTCTAGAGCAAGATTGGCGAGGATAGCTAGAGTCGGTAAAGTGCTCAATTGTTTGGTTGTTTTGCTAGTATCATCTCACATAGATCATCCAAATTTGAAGGAGGTATCCCTTGGGTGCTTGTCTGACATTGGTTTAGGCCTTTGGGGCATGTACTTGAGGGATGTCGGGTTCGACTAGGATGGTTTGCGTGAGAAATAAATGGTTGGGGCCGGCACCCTAAGCTAGACTGACCTTAAGAGAGGTAATAAGCACATAGTAACCATTAGCTTTGGACCCTCAGACTTGCAGCATGATGGATAAGCAAAGTAGAGGAGAAACCTCTAATCATCTTAGGATATACACTCGGTGTCGTGGTTAATATCTGTTTATCTTGGAAAGGTAGTTCGACTATATTGGATACCCTCTAGCATAGTAAGTGATCGAGGGCTTATCTTTACTAGTGGGTTTTGGAAATGGAGGTCAAGAAGCTTCGCAACCATGAAGTTAAATTAGATAAGGTACAGTGGAGTGAAGCTCAAGAAGATGCGACTTAGAAGACTGAAGACTAGATACGTGCATCTTACCCTTTTTAAGGGTATATCCTTGATTCCTCTTTTTCTGTAAATATCTATTTGCATGTTAGTCTTTAGCTTTTAAGTATATCCTCTTGGTCCTATCCTCGATCCTTAGGTAGAAGCCAATGGATGTAAACATGTGTTTGAGACATGTTATGTTTGGTGGATGTAAGTGGTTGCAAGTGTTTGCTATTGGTTACTCGTGGATGCATATACACACATTAGGCACTAGATCGGCTCAGTCACTTTCATGTTTGCATATGCATATATGTATTTTTAGATGAATTAAAACTTGATGTGTTATCATATGGATGTTGCATATGGATGAATGAATATGCACGCATATAGTACTTACATGATTAGGGATAATTGCATACATAATGGACTCATGGCACTGACATAATTCACATTAAGGAGGTCAACTGAATCAGTAGACCGCCTGATTTTACATTAGATAAGGACATGTACACACTCTATGCATAGAATCATGAAAGAACTAGAAGTTTTCTAAGGACAATGGATGCTTGTGGATGATGGTTGAGTAGATGGATGACTGCATGGTAGGACACATTCTTCTTAACTTGAAGATTTCGGGGACGAAATCCTTTAAGGGGGGGGGGGGGGGAGAATGTAACACCCCGTATTTTCTATGCTCATAAGAGTAACAAATCAGGGAATAATTAAATTATAATAGAATAATTAAGAGAAATGGGCTACTCCATTGCGTTCGCCTCGAAATTCTGCTTGGAATAGAGTCCATGTTTGCGTAAATCGGACTCCGTATGAAGAAGATATGGCCTTCAGAAGTTTCAGCCCGAAATTCAAAACAGACAGGACCCAGGTCGACACTAGGGTCGACCTGGGGGTCAACCTACCTACACAGGTCGACACTAAGATCGACCTGGGGGTCGACCTGGGTATACAGGTCGCCACTAGGGTCAACCTCCCCCATGTTTTCCAGATCTGGATACAGATCCATTTTTCTGCACTTGGACGCCTTTCTGACCAGATTCGTGACCCTTATGCTATTTAAACAACCCCAAAACTTGCTTTCTCTCCACTCAGTTTCATTCTGCCTGTACTCTGCCTTAATTCTAATTAAAAATAAAAATGGCGTCGCTACTCTGTTGGAATCAAAAACTAGGATTAATGCATCTTCTTCCAAACTGAATAAAATTAAAAGAGAATCAAGTTAAAGCTTCAAGTTGGACCGTAGGCATTCTGCTTCAAGCGATGTCACTCGAGTCATAAAGAATCGCCTTTTCTAAAACGATCACTGTAAGTTCAGTTATCCTTAGATTTGAACGTGTAATTGGACTCGTGAATGTAATAAATTATAATATAAAACTTTGCCTATTTGCGAGTTAATTATCTTTGATTCGTGCTTATGTCAAATCTAACATTATCTATGCCTTTGGATCCGATTCTCGATTGTGGCCTAGAACTTATTGTGGCTAATTGCCAATGACTATGATTATCGGATTTTTACCTAAGACCATGTCTATGAAACTGTTGCCCATGAAACTATCGCCTATGACTATGATCCATGACAAAGAGACTAGTACATATGACTATGACTATGAAACTATTGCCTATGAAGCTATTGCCTATGACTATGACTATGAGACCTTTGTCTATGACTATTGCCATGAACTGTCGCCTATAAAATTATTGCCTACGAATATGAATCATAACTGTGATACTATTGCCTATGACATTGGTTAAGAAATTATTGTGATTAGTCGCCCATGATGATTGTGGTTAATTGCCTATGACTATTGTAGTTAGTTGCTTATGACTATTCCCATTTTTACAATTAACCCATCATGATGTACCTTGAACTAGCATTATGTTGGACCAAATCACCTATGCCTAGTGTGTCACTTGTCTAGTTTATTCCAATTCACTGTTATGTACATCAACCCCATTGGAACCATTATGTTTGTATTTGGTTCATTCTTGCATGGCTATTCTTTTATGTCCATTCTCGTGCTTATCCCCTATTCCTTGCTTTGATATTATCAGTATCATTTCTTGAGTAATTAGAAACTAGTGGACTCATGTTATACGTATGATTTCGGCACGGTAATTTGGGCGTAGCTTAATTTAGTTAGTTTGGCATAATAAATAGACATAGTCTAAATTGGCTATAATAGTGAATGATTTACAATCATATTAGACCTGGGAATAAGTTTATAAATTTAATTTGCCGCAAAGGGTGTAATTGGCGTGTAAACCAAGTTTTGGACATAAACGATAAACTAGAATATTAAATCTAGTTTTGACATGAACCTTAAATTGGAATATTAATCTTGATTGGGCATGAATAGTAAAAGAGGAAAACTAGATCTAAAATTGGTATAAACTGCAAGTTGGGTTAATGGATAGGTAAATCAAGTTTTGGGCATAGAATATAAATATGCAAATTTGCATGACAAATAAATATGATCTAGGCTAAATTGATTTACGGAAAATTAACATTAGTAGTAAATACGTAAATTTAGTAAAAGACGAATATGCCTAACCCGAGGTTAGACTGAGTTGTGGTGTAAAACTGCCTGGAACCGACCGGCACATCCAGTGACCACAACAATACCTGTCTAATGTGGATGGTTAGTGCTTCAAGCCCAGAAAGACCCGAGGTTAGACTGAGTTGTGGTGTAAACCTGCCCAGAACCGACCGGCACATCCAGTAGCCATAACAATATCTGTCTAATGTGAGTGGTTGGTTCTTTAATTAATTAAAAAATTAATTAAGGCTCATGAATAAATCAAGCTAGAAACGGTGAGGTTAAGTAATAAGGGAAACACTTAACCGTAACAACATGTTAATTAGACAAGTAGGTGAGGTTAAGTAAATTTAGAACACTTAACCGTTGTAACATGTTAGTTAAGCAAATGATAGGGTTAAGTTAACTAAAGTAACACTTAACCGAAATATATAATGACATGTGGTGGGGTTAAGTAATACAAGAGGAAAATACTTAACCAATATAACACGAATTGAGGTAGGGTCAAGTCAACACCAGAAGGAAACACTTAACCAACATGACGGGACTGGTGGATGGGCTAAGTTAACTTGAATTGATTAATGACACTTGACCAGTATAACATGATGAGCTAATGGGGTTAAGTTAAATGCGGAATACTTAACCAGTATAACCTAATGACTGAACAGGGTTAAGTTAATAGATCACACTTAACCAATCCAACAAGATAAGCGAGAAAGGTTAAGTTAATAAGAACCACTTAACCAACACGACTTGACGAGTAGGAGGATAAGTACATATCGGGTTGGTGGGTAATATTAGTAAATATAGGCCTACAGAACTTAACCATTAAATAAACATCCTTGAATAGGTGGGAAGGTTTAGTACACATCGGGTTGGTGGGTAATATTAGTAAATATAGGCCCATAAACTTAACCAGTAGGAAACCCTTGTAACGGGGACCCATTTCAGCAGTAATTCACATAGATGTATCATAGTACCCTGAAACTAGGTAGGGTGGGGCACGATTACTAGGCTGATTATAAGCGGTCAAAAATAATGGCAGGGGATATGTCAGTGCAGGTTCCGATGGTTTACGAGCGTGCACGTATTCCGGAGTGGGAAAAATCAGGCACTGGGTACTAGTAGTTATACATAGTGCATCTTGAATCGTATCGGGTCGCTATCATAAGGCTTGATACACCTGATGGTGGGGCCAGCACAGAGTATCTACACGCAAGAGAGGGCCGACTGACATAGACACATGGAAAATTAATACACTTAGGTAGCATAATCCCTAGTTGGACCTAGGTCGCGTAAACCCTGAATCCGAGAAGCGTTCAGTAGGTAGCATAAACCCCAGTGGCCCTGGGTAGCATAAACCCTTGTTGAATCTAGTAAGCACTCGATAGTAAACCCTATATTAGATCTAGGTAATAAACTGGATCCCCATAATAGAAGCACACCTGAAGGCAATCGCAAATACGGGGATTGGGATCACGTTATCATATGATCATATATTACTAGTTTGGACACCAATTAGGTAGTGCAGTGATATAGAAATCAGTATAAACAGGGTAGTTGCGAAGCAAAGAAGGAGTAGAAGCGCATTCAGTTTATCAGTACATTCAGTTTATCGGTACATTCAGTTTATCGGTACATTCAGTTTATCTTGCCATATTCCATGCTTATCCCATATTATCTTGTTGTTATGGTTTATTCTTATATTTAGTTTATTCATGTCATGACCCTTTTTCTCGTTTAAATACTAAGAATCACCGGACTTACCAAACTTTATGTCTGACCTAGTTTGCTTTCGCCTCTTTTCTTCCGTTCCCCCCAGGTAGTCATGGAGGGAATAGCTCAGGTTTGTTTGGACCGTTACTCTTTCCAAGCTTGAAGACTCTTTGACGTGTTGCCTTGGACTCTCTCTTCTACTGCTATGGCTGGCTCATGCTTTATTTGGGGAAACCATTTTATGCTTCTTTATTTTTGTAAACAAAACAGAATACCTTGGTATTGTAAAACAATCTTTGTACAAGCTGTTTATCAATGAAATAAAGTTTTATTTATTTGTCGCTGCTTTAATTGTCTGTCTTGTAATTTATCTTCATCTTTTACTTATAATGCTCCACCGAAATTAAGGCATTCCCTTTTAGAGTGACCTTAACGGAGGTGGGGTGTTACACTTCGTATCAGAGTTGAAGGTTACCGGATCTGATAAAACGATTTGAAAAATTATTTTCAAACGATTTTAAAAGAAGCATTTTCAAAAGAAAAGTTTTGTTTTAAAGGCATATTCCCCAAAGCCATATGCACTATCTTTTGATCCTCTATTTGAATCCTTTTTTCCTTCTTTCTTGAGTCTCCGGGGCTCCTGACTTTCTGGGAGGTAACCTCATCGCAACACGGTTTCGTAGGCTCGACAAGACTACGACACTTGTCAAAGGGCAAACAAGTGTCCAACTTCCATCTGTAGCCGTAGCAGTTTCACTTGCGGCTAATTTTATTTCGAGCTTTGTAGGATTCTCCTGCAATGGAAGAAGCTTTCGAGAGACATGCCAACAAGTTACACAAGGATGGCAAGGTTGAGAATGAGGGGGTCTTGTAATAACCCGGAAATCCGAGCCAATTTAAAAATTTTATTTTGGTACTTTTGATGAATTTTGAATATTTAAAATGAATTAATTTAAATAAAAAACACGAGAAATTTATTTTGAATAGAATTAAAACGTATATATTTATGTAGATCGTCGTTAGAATATAAATATTTATTTTAAATTATAAAAGGAATTGAAAATGGCGCGGTAGTTCGAAAATTCAATTTCAAAGTTCAAATGAATGTGTAGGATTCAGAATAAACCGGATTTTAGTGAAAATGAAAATATTAGAATCTATTTGAGAATATATTTCCAACGAATCCAAAAAATTGAAATCTCGTAGCGGGAATAAAAAGTTATGTCCAATTGAAAATTCAGAATAGTCGCTATGGAATTCTGGCTCTTAAAAACGGAAATTTTGCAAACGACCTCAGAATTCGACGAAACCACTTTTGTTGGATCCGTGATGTCATGTTATTGCTAGATTCCAAAATTCGTAATTTTTCGAATCAATATGTGGGCCTGGCAAAGGAAAACTCGTTTGACCAGTTTCAGTTGATTTTAATCGACTGGAAAATGGCCATTTTTCAAACGGTCTCAGAATTCGACGAAATTAGTTTTGTTAGGACTGTATCTTCAATACGAAGTTAGAAATAATTTTTTTTTGGAATTTTTAGAATTAGTATATGGCCCCAGTATATTGAAATGTACGTTTGAAATTGAAAATATAGATTTATATTTTGATTTTGACGAAAACTGGTCGAAACATTAGAATTGGCTTACGAAACACATCTCGTGTTCAGAAGGGGGGTATTTAGCTAGGGGCGACATTTGTTGGGTTTCATTTGGAGTTCGGTTGGATAAACAGGTATAAGGAGGATTAAATATTATTTTATATAAATATAATATACTATATATATATGCTTACTTCAAAGTCAAACCATAGAAAATTGAAGCCCTCGGTCAAAGTAAATAAAATCGAGCCCTTCTCTGAGAAAACCCGTCGCCCTTTTCTCCTTGTCGCCGCCACCGTACAGGCAATCCACCGCCTCCATCCTCCGTCGCACCGCCTCATCGGGTCCTCCGTGCCCCTTGGCTCCCCTCCCAGTCGTGAATCCGAACCTGCGAGACCCCCCCCCCCCGTTTCAGCCACCACGACTTCAGCCACCCTCTCCGTTACACCCAGTTCCACCGCCTCCAACCTCTAGAGCTACCCCCGGCGCCTCTCTCCGCCACCTCACCGCGGTCAGTGGGCCCCTCCTCCCTCAAGGACTTGTTTTTTATAAAAAGAGAGCAAAGGTGAATTTCTTTAGTTTATTTAAATTAGTGTTAAGAAAAAAAAATCTAATTTTTTACTTATTATTTTATATAAGAGTTAGGATCTTTATAAAGTAAAGTTAATATTTTTATTTACAAAAAGATATGGTTTTTCCTATAGAAAGATATGATTATTAACACCATAAAAATATAATTTTTACATAAGCATGAAGTCAAAAATATAATTTTTATATAAGCACGAAGTTAAAGATATAATTTTTATATAAGTAGGATAATAAAAATATGATTTTTATTAGATGAGAAGAATAAAAATATGATTTTTATATTATAGAAAGAATAAAAATATGATTTTTATAAAAAGAATAAAAATATGATTTTTATATTGTAGAAAGAATATAAATATGATTTTTATATTATACAAAGAATAAAAATATGATTTTTATATCGATAGAGTATTAAAAATATGATTTTTAATGTACAGAACATCATATTAAAAATGTGATTTTAATATGAACAGCGTGGAGAAGACTCCGTTGGAAGTACGGCCAGATCCAGATATTCTTAATTTCAGAAATATAATGGCGGAGTGGAACCCGAAGGTGAGAACTCCTCACCTTTAATTTATTCTAGTTTGAAATATATACTAGGATGTAGACGGTGCTTAGCAGCTCCCGACACCCGTCGTCCACAGACCATGGATGACTTGTTTGTTTGATTGTTGTATTGTGAAATTTGATTGTGTGATGTGGAATGAAATAAAATATTTTATAGTGGATAATATTTTATAGTTAAAAATATGATTTTTAACGTGTATATAAAATAAATAGTAATAAATAAATTTGACGATTTGTTTATATACACAGATTTGACTGATATTGATTGGGACGATAAATTTCACACATCGCCCAACTACATAAATAAAATCTGTGTTTGTTGATTTGAAACCCCACACGGGTATTGGGATGATATTTGACGTACACTAATCCCGATTGTTTAGTTGTATGTCAATCTATGGGTTGACAGACTGCGTAAGCGTTAATTATTTATATTTAATGCTTATGCAGTTGTGTTGTGCACTCTGGATGATGGTTGATGATTTATCGTTGCTAATATATACATGTGTTGTAGAAATCTATATAATCAACATTATATGGTAATTGATTGGGTCTCATTCCAATTTAGAAAAAATATTCACGTGTTGAATAAAAGCCGTGTTGATTAGATTGACGCCATTTTGACGTGAACGATATTTATATCAATTATATTCATTTTTATAATGAATACAGAAAAGAAAGTGATTTCAAAATTTAACATTTTGAAAATATTATCATTTGTATATCGATGATGTGGAATATTCAATTTTGACAAGAAATTGAATATGAAGTTGAAATCGTTTTGAAAACGAATTTAAAACGATTTATAAAATACGTTTTAAAAGAAAATCGACGAAATATATATAATACATATATATTATATATATAATGGCCTGAATAGAACGCGTCGCGCTGTGACAGTTCGCGAATTTTGACGATTGACTTCGAATGAATATTGCAGGAGATCCGACCGTCGGATTCTCCTAAAACTGGAACCGTTGGGTTCGTATCGAAAAGAGATTTCTAACGAATATTGGAAATTTGAAATCTAATGGTTGGATTTGGAGTTATGTCCAAATAAAATTTGGAAATGGTCGCTGTAAGTGCAGTTCGATGGCCATTGATGGAAATTGACTGTACGGGCCTTGATAAAATTATTAAAAATATCAATAATTAGTGTAAAATCATAAGAAATGATTTGTGAAGAATTGGGATGAAAATTTCCATATTTGAAAAGATAAAAATATTTTTATCGAAATGAACTAGTTTTGAACTAGAATTATATTTCTATTTATTTTTAAAATAAATAAAGTGGATTTGAAATGGTTTTGAGAATAACCAGAATTTCCAATAATTGATTTGGAATGGATTTGAATCGAAATTGTCTTTGGGATATTTCGATGTTGGATTTCGTGATTATACAGATATTGTTATGGAAATTTGAAAGATATATTTATATCGTTATTTCCAATACGATATTTGTTGGTCGTAGAATTTGATATTGAATATAAGCCGATATATTTTCTATTTAGAGCCTTGTATTTAATATCAAATGTGATTTGGGTTTGTCGTGAATGGTGTCTTCATTAACACTGTTCTTAAACCCAGTTGAGAAAAAGATTAAATATTTTTATTTAGATTTAATGAAGTGTACCAATTAAATGGAATTTAATTGGAATTGAATTGGAATTGATTTTCGGGATTATCGTGAACAGTGTTTTAAATAACACTGGTTCTTTAACCCGACAATTAATGGAATGTGATTTTGGGTTTATAGTGAACCGTGTTTTAAATGACAATGGTTCTTTAACCCAATTAAAGACAGGATATTGATTATTGGGAAGATTAAAACTAAGTGGAGTTTTAATGAATCTTTAATTAGATTGAAATGATTGAAAATGGAGTATCACCAGTTTTGCTCCTGGTGATAGTTAAATCTTTAATTAGATTTGAACGTGAAATGGTAATTGAATTTATCGATAACACCGTGGTGTTAGATATGAAGCATGACTAGTTTTACTTCATGGGATGAATAGGTTGGGATTGGGAAATAAAATAAATGATTACTTCGGTGTGGTTCGCTAATCCCGACTAGTTTGAATTGATATTTAAAAGAAGATTAAGGAATAAATTTAAAGAATTTATCTTTGATAAAATTAATGGGAACCTTTCCCAAAGTATAAGAATATTTGAATAAAAGAATATTCTGAATTAGAATGAGGCGTATGTTGTGTTTGTGTAACACTTATTTATTATATACGCGAGTTATTCAGAAAGACCGGGTTTATCCCATTCTGAATAACTGATTCGACGTGGTGTCGAGGATGAAGACGGTGGTAAAAAACCGGAGGTCTTCACAACGTTTGGGTGATTGCTGATGATCTTGATTGGGTTGTACACCCAAGAGGAGGGAATCAGTAGGTGATTGTCCAGACGTACTTGGAGATCGATGGATATGCGAGGTACAAGGTGCCTCCGGTTTTGTTCAGACCCAGAACGGACTTGTATGGACTGTGTGTCTGACATTGGATTTTTCTCTGTGTTGGTTGATCTCTATTAAATTTACATCTGCCTGGTGAAGAGGAATTTATTCCCTCTTCTCTAAGGCGTACGGGATCAGAGGTTGTATATCGATAGATATCAATCGCATGGAGTGAATTGCCTGTGTGGCATGCCTAAGTGGCAATTGATCAAGGCTTCTGTTGAAAAGCAAAGTCTTGTGGTTGATGATCAAAGCACCGCCTGTGTGGCATAGCTTTGTGTAACGTGAATTCGTGAGCCTCACACCCCCAGTTGTGAACCAAAAAGGTGATAGGACCTCAGGGAGGACATGCGTTTTCTTCTAGCTAGGGTGGTGTAAGTGACATACCAGCCCTGACATTTATATTATTTTTACCTGTGTGGTGGTTGCTGTTGTGAGGTGCCTCGGATATATCGGTGACTATGTGGAGCCAATGGAGTCATTGGACTCATTGACACCCCAAAGGGTGGGGAACCGCAGTGTTCGGGCATTTTAATCCACATCTGTGGACAGGCCCTGTCGCTCCAAGCGCCCACCTGAGTCTGGGTCCTGAGACACGGGCTAGAGCATCTTGAATTGGTTGAGGACTATCTTTTGCCTCAGTTCACAGATGGAAATCCAACTTCCAATACGTGACTTTGCGGTTTTATTTGTAGAGCCTAGTATGGCGGCATAGTGGTATGGGGCACTTATGCCGTCTATGATTGATACTTATGATTGAAATTGTTTTATACACTATGCACTTATAATAGTATCAAATGATTTGTTTTTAGCGTATCATGCATTCTTTGGCTATTATAAGGTAAAAACCCTATCCTCCGGCTTGTGTTGCATTGTGTGATGTGACCTGGGTCTTGTAATAGCTTCATTTTTCTTTATTTAGCATGGCGTTGTTTGTTTTATGCACTGGTTTTCTTGGGAGGAAACCCGTTCCGTGTTATACGGTGAGGTCCCTTGATTTACCTAAATTTAAAATAAAGATTAATAACTGTTTTAGTTCTCACACCAGTCACATGACTAATCTGGAGTTTATTGTTTTAACCTAAACTCTGGGTGCCCCTATTTTGCACGGGCAGCTAGTAGTTTTTGTTTTGCAGATTTATACTCACAGGATCCGGATTTACAGCTGGAACGATACTCGGAAAGCTCTGTATCCGTGTATTACTTCTAGTTGTGTATTGTATTATTTTCCGCTGCTATGTAATGTATTGTAATCTCTGATATTTTCTGTGTAATATTTATTCATACTCTATATATTCTTGTATTTTGATGGAATTGTTTTAATAAACAATGGAATGTTCTTCTGTTTGCGTTCCAATTTGTCGTGTTCTCAAAACAATCTGGGGTTTCGAATGGTCTTGGTCAGTTTAGCGACCGATTTGGATCGAGTGGAATTCCCGATCATCACAGGTCTGGCTACGGTGCACAACACAAGGATGAAGAACCCAAGGATATGGACTTGGCTCACAAAGGAGAGGAGGAAGAGAAATAGTAAAACCTAAGACAAGAGGAAGTATCCTTACAAGGGTATAACGGGTCATATAATTGAGGACAAGGGCAAGAATAAGGGAGAGGATTTTCCGGAAGGAGAATGGATGCTCTCACCGCCAGTATACCTAAGAGAGGGGCAGCAAGATTTCGGTTGAAATAGTTTTTCCTTTTTGATTATCCTGTTAGTACTCCTTCCAAATTTAGCACTTCACATCCGTATATATCTCTGCTTCCATAGTTGAGTCTCTGCACCCTAGATATTGTGTAGCAGAGGATCCCATTATAGTCTCGAATCCAATTGCTGGTTCGGCACATCTATCCTTGACTTCTGAGGATTTGAGAATAGTTATGTTTATGCTTATGTTTTCGGGCTATGGGTTGATTCTAGGCATTGATTAGTTAGCTAGTATAGTTAGATTTTTGACTTGCCTCGAAAATATCCTTGAGATTTCGTACGATCCTAAGGGATCAGTTTGTCTTAGCTACCTAGAATCTCTTTACTTATCTGTCGACAATTTTCAATCCATTAGAGTAGTCCATGAGTACACAAGATGTTTTGATTAGGGTAGGGGTTTTCCCTCTAAAATTCGAGACAGACTCTCGCATATATTTAGTTGACAATGCAAAGACGTTATGCGATCAACGATAATTCTGGAGCAAGATTGGCGATGATAGCCAGAGTCGGTAAAGTGCTCAATTGTTTGGTTGTTTTGCCATCGTCTCACATGGATCATCCAAATTCGAAGGAGGTATCCCTTGGGTGCTTGTCTGATATTGGTTTAGGCTTTTGGGGCTTGTACTTGAGGGATATCGAGTTCGACTAGGATGGTTTGCGTGAGAAATAAATGGTTGGGGCTGGCACCCTAAGTTAGACTTACCTTAAGAGAGGTAATAAGCACATAGTAACCATTAGCTTTGGACCCTCAGTCCTGCAGCATGATGGTTAAGCTAAGTAAAGGAGATACCTCTAATCATCTTAGGATATACACTCGTTGTCATGGTTAATATCTGTTTATCTTGGAAAGGTAGTTCAACTACATTAGATACCCTCTAGCATAGTAAGTGATCGAGGGCCTATCTTGACTAGTGGGTTTTGGAAATGGAGGTCAAGAAGCTTCGCAACCATGAAGTTAAATTAGATAAGGTACAGTGAAGTGAAGCTCAAGAAGATGCGAATTAGAAGACTGAAGATCAGATACGCGCATCTTACTCTTTATAAGGGTATATCCTTGACTCCTCTTTTTCTTTAAAAATATATTTGCATGTTAGTCTTTATCTTTTAAGTATATTCTCTCGGTCCTATCCTCGATCCTTAGTTAGAAGCCAATGGATGTAGATATGTGTTTGAGACATGTTATGTTTGGTGGATGCAAGTGGTTGTAAGTGTTTGCTAGTGGTTGCTCGTGGATGCATATATACACATTAGGCACTAGATCGGCTCAGTCACTTTCATGTTTGCATATGCATATATGTATTTGTAAATGGATTAAAACTTGATGTGTTATCATATGGATGTTGCATATGGATGAATGAATATGCACGCATATAATACTTACATGATTAGTGATAATTGCATACATGATGGACTCATGGCACAGAGATAATTCGCATTAAGGAGGTCAACTGAATCAGTAGACCGCTTGATTTTACATTTGATAAGGACATGTACACACACTATGCACAGAATCATGAAAGCATTAGAAGTTTTCTAAGGACAATGGATGCTTGTGGATGATGGTTGAGTAGATGGATGATTGGATGGTAGGACGCATTCTTCTTATCTTGATGATTTCGGGGACGAATTCCTTTTAAGGGGGAGAATGTAACACCCCGTATTTTTTATGCTCATAAGAGAAACAAATCAGGGAATAATTAAATTATAACTGAATAATTAAGGGAAGCGGGCTACGCCATTGCGTTCGTCTTGAAATTCTGCTGGGAATAGAGTCCATGTTTGCGTAAATCGGACTCCGTATGAAGAAGATATGGCCTTCAGAAGTTTCAGCCCGAAATTCAAAACAGACAGGACCCAGGTCGACACTAGGTTTGACCTAGGGGTCAACCTACCTACACATGTTGACACTAAGGTCGACCTAGGTATACAGGTCGACACTAGGTTCGACCCTAGGGTCGACCTCCCACCTATTTTCCAGATCTGGAGACAGATCCTTTTTTCTGCACCTGGATGCCTTTCTGACCAGATTCGTGACCCCTATGCTATTTAAACACCCCAAACCTAGCTTTCTCTCCACACAATTTAATTCTGCAATACTCTGCCTTAATTCTAATTAAAAATAAAAATTGCGTCGCTACTCTGCTGGAATCAAAAACTAGGATTAATGCATCTTCTTCCAAACTGAATAGAATTAAAAGAGAATCAAGTTAAAGTTTTAAGTTGGACCGTAGGCATTCTGCTTCAAGCGACGTCACTCGAGTCATAAAAAATCTCCTTTTCAAAACCGATCACTGTAAATTCGGTTATCCTTAGATTTGAACGTGTAATTGGACACGTGAATGTAATAAATTATAATATAGAACTGTGCCTATTTGCGAGTTAATTATCTTTGATTCATGCTTATGTCAAATCTAACATTATCTATGCCTTTGGATCCGATTCTCGATTGTGGCCTAGAACTTATTGTGGCTAATTGCCAATGACTATAATTATCGGACTTTTACCTAAGACTATGACTATGAAACTGTTGCCCATGAAACTATCGCCTATGACTATGATCCATGACAAAGAGACTAGTACATATGACTATGACTATGAAACTATTGCCTATGAAGCTATTGCCTATGACTATGACTATGAGACCTTTGTCTAAGACTATGGCCATGAACTGTCGCCTATAAAATTATTGCCTATGACTATGAATCATAACTATGAGACTATTGCCTATGACATTGGTTAAGAAATTATTGTGATTAGTCGTCCATGACTATTGTGGTTAATTGCCTATGACTATTGTAGTTAGTTGCTTATGACTATTCCCATTTTTACAATTAACCGATCATGATGTACCTTGAACTAGCATTATGTTGGACCGAATCACCTATGCTTATTCCCTTGATTATGTGGATCTCATATTTAGTGTGTCACTTGTCTAGTTTATTCCTATTCACTGTTATGTACATCAAACCTATTGGAACCATTATGTTTGTATTTGGTTCATTCTTGCATGGCTATTCTTTTATGTCAATTCTCGTGCTTATCCCCTATTCCTTGCTTTGATACTATTAGTATCATTTCATGAGTACTTAGAAACTTGTGGAAACATGTTATACGTACGATTTCGGCGCAGGAATTTGGACGTAGCTTAATTTATTTAGTTTGGCATAATAAATAGGCATAGTCTAAATTGTCTATAATAGTGAATGATATACATGCATAGTAGACTCGGGCATAAGTTGATAAATTTAATTTTCCGCAAAGGGTGTAATTGGTGTGTAAACCAAGTTTTGGACATAAATGGAAAACTAGAATATTAAATCTAGTTTTGACATGAACCGTAAATTGGAATATTAATCTAGATTAGGCATGAATTGTAAAAGGGGAATATCAAATCTAAAATTGGTATAAACTACTAGTTGGGTTAATGGATAGGTAAATCAAGTTTTGGGCATAGAATATAAATATGCAAATTTCCATGACAAATAAATATGATCTAGGCTACATTGATTTGCGGAAATTTTACATAAATAGTAAATATGTAAATTTAGTAAAAGGAGAATATGACTAACCCGAGGTTAGACTGAGTTGTGGTGTAAAACTGCCCGGAACCGACCGGCACATCCAGTGACCACAACAATACCTGTCTAATGTTGGTGGCTAGTGCATCAAGCCCAGAAAGACCCGATGTTAGACTGAGTTGTGGTGTAAACCTGCCCGGAACCGACCGACACATCCAGTAACCACAACAATATCTGTCTAATGTGAGTGGATGGTGCTTTAATTAATTAATTAATTAAGGCTCATGAATAAATCAAGCTAGAAACAGTGAGGTTAAGTAATTAGGGAAACACTTAACCGTAACAACATGTTAATTAGACAGGTAGGTGAGGTTAAGTAAATTTAGAACACTTAACAATTGTAACATGTTAATTAAGCAGATGATAGGGTTAAGTTAACTAAAGTAACACTTAACCGAAATATATAATGACATGTGGTGGGGTTAAGTAATACAAGAGGAAAACACTTAACCAATATAACACGAATTAAGGTAGGGTCAAGTCAACACCAGAAGGAAACACTTAACCAACATGACGGGACGAGTGGATGGGTTAAGTTAACTTGAATTGATTAATGACACTTGACCAGTATAACTTCATGAGCTAACGCGGTTAAGTTAAATGGGGAATACTTAACCAATACAACCTGATGACTGAATAAGGTTAATTTAATAGATCACACTTAACCAATCCAACAAGATAAGCGAGAAAGGTTAAGTTAATAAGAACCACTTAACCAACACGACTTGACGAGTAGGAGGTTACGTACATATCGAGTTGGTGGGTAATATTAGTAAATATAGGCCCACAAAACTTAACAATTAAATAAACATTCTTGAATCGGTGGGAAGGTTAAGTACACATTGGATTGGTGGGTAATATTAGTAAATATAGGCCTATAAACTTAACCAGCAGGAAACCCTAGTAACGGGGACCCATTTCAGCAGTAACCCACGTAGATGTATCGTGATACCCTGAAACTAGGCAGGGTGGGGCACGATTACTAGGCTGATTATAAGCGGTCAAAGATAACGGCAGGGGGTACGTCAGTGTAGGTTCCGACGGTTCATCGGCGTGCATGTATTCCGAAGTGGAAAAAGGAGGCACTGGGTACCAGTAGTTGTACACTTGCATCTTGAATCATGTCGGGTCGCTATCATAAGGCTTGATACACCTTATGGTGGGGCCAGCACAGAGTATCTGCACGCAGTAGAGGGCTGACTGACACAGACACATGAAAAATTAATACACTTAGGTTGCATAATCCTTAGTTGGACCTAGGTCGCGTAAACTCTGAATCCGAGAAGCGTTCAATAGGTAGCATAAACCCCAGTGGCCCTGGGTAGCGTAAACCCTGGTTGAATCTTGTAAGCACTCGATAGTAAATCCTATATTAGATCTAGATAATAAACGGGATCCCATAATAGAAGCACACCTAAAGGAAATCGCAAATACAGGGATTGGGATCACGTTTTCATATGATCATAGATTACTAGTTTGGACACCAGTTAGGTAGTGCAGAGATATAGAAATCAGTATAAACAGGGTAGTTGCGAAGCAGAGAAGGAGTAGAAGCGCATTCAGTTTATCAGTACATTCAGTTTATCGGTACATTCAGTTTATCTTGCCATATTCCATGCTTATCCCATATTATCTTGTTGCTATGGTTTAGTCTTATATTTAGTTTATTCATGTCATGACCCTTTTTCTCGTTTAAATACTAAGAATCACTGGACTTACCAGACTTTATGTCTGACCTAGTTTGCTTTCGCCTCTTTTCTTCCGTTTCCCCTCGGTAGTCAGGGAGGGAATAGCTCAGGTTTGTTTGGACCGTTGCTCTTTCCAAGCTTGAAGACTCTTTGATGTGTTGCGTTGGACTCTCTCTTCTATTGCTATGGCTGGCTCATGCTTTATTTGGGGAAACCATTTTAGGCTTCTTTATTTTTGTAAACAAGACAGGATACCTTGGTATTGTAAAACAATCTTTGTACAAGCTGTTTATCAATGAAATAAAGTTTTATTTATTTGCCGCTGCTTTAATTGTCTGTCTTGTAATTTATCTGCATCTTTTACCTATAATGCCTAACCTAAATTAAGGCATTCCCTTTAAGAGTGACCTTAACGGAGGTGGGGTGTTACAGAAACGTTGTGTTGTCCCAATGGTCCTTATCCCGTTTTTAACACATACCGAGGTGTGAGGCTCGCGAATCAGCGCTATACACAAAGCTATGCTATATTAAAGCTGTGCTTTGATCATCATCCACAAGACTCTGCTTTTCAACAAAATCCTTGATCATTAGCATCTTTGCATGTCATATAGGCAATTCATTCCACGCGACTGATTTCTATCGATATATAACCTCTAAGCTCGTACGTCTCAGAGAAGGGCATTAAGCAAGAGAATAAATTCTCCGCCGCCAAACAAATATATATTTAATAGAGATCATTCAGCACAAAACAAAATCCAATGTCAGACACACATCCATTTACAAGTCTGTTTTGGGTCTGAACGAAACCGGAGGCACCTTATTCCTTATCCCATATGTCCGATATAGGAGAGAGGCCCTTGCACATCCGGACGATCAGTAAGCACGTGCAGACTACAACCACTGTGACCTCATCAAGGGAGCTACACATTTCAAAGGGATCATTAGTAATCTACACGATGTGAAGATCATCGGTCTTGCACCATCTTCATATCTTCGACATTTATTCATCGATCAATTATTTGAAATGAGAATTACTCAGCCTTTTCAAATAATTCACGTATATTACAATTCAAATCAATTCCGTCCATGGTTAAATTATTCGACATCCACATTTCAGTTCTTTATATAATTTTAATGTCAAACACATTCAACCATCAAATATCAAGCAAACCAAGTAGAATCAGTTTATTTCCATTCCATATCGCCTATAATATTTTATAACGATATATCGCTGTTTTTATTTATTTAAAAATAGCACCATTTAATTAAACAACGTTTCAGGTCATAACATGGCCCTGGCGCTGTTTTTCTATAATTTTGATTTACACTTTTCTCAAAATATAACCGTCGGATCTTAACGAAGTTAAGTCCGTTGGAAAGATCTCTTCAAAGCGAACCCAACGGTTCCGGTTTCGGGAAAATCCGATAGTCGGATCTCTCGATATGATCATTTAAAGTAACGATTTCAAAATATGAACTGCAACGTCGTTATTCGTTTTATTTAATTTATATATATATATATAAATATAATTCATTCTGGCGTTGTTTCTGTTAAGATTTGAATTAATAATTTCATACAATCCAACCGTTGGATTTTAACAAATTTCATATCATTGGAAAGATTTTTCTAAAGCGAACCCAACAATTCCAGTTTTGGGGAAATCCGATGATTGGATTTCTCGATATACTCTTTTAAAATTATGATTCCAAAACACGGGTTGTAGCTGTGTGATTTGTTTATTTAATTTATATATATATATATACATATAAATATATATAATTCATTCGACGATTTCCATATTGTTTTTCACTTCAAATATTTCACTAACGCCTTTAAATTTCAGAAAATTTCGCCATAACCTCCTTTGTATGGGGAAGGGTTTGGAAATTTATTGAGCCGTATTAGGCACCCAATAAATCCTAAAAAGCATGCACATATTTATAGTGATCTATTCCGGTGTCCACAGGGGGGTGTGTATAGATCACAACACCAGTGAATAAATTCTCGTCACCCTATAAATGGTTTTTGTGCCTTAATGACTAGAGGGATGTGTTTATTGTCATCTCCAGACCTGTATGGTTTTTTTATTAATCTGACAATTTACCAGTATATTTTATATAGTCCATATCAGTCTTCAGTTCAACCTGAAATATAGTCATTGCCATACAAGCCTCTCGCTTGTATGGTATATCTTCAACCTCGTCACATAAACTCCAAATGCTTATGTGGTACATGATAGGGTATGCTATCTTCAAGAAGTATGCCATGTAGTATAGTTCAAAATTAATTGTTACTATCCTATGGCGACATTTATTATTTCACACAGAACAACCAGCACTCCGCATCTAATGGCATTCATAGGAGTTTATATAATAATAAAATCGCAAGCCAACTCATTAAGGCTTACCTATTTGTCGGGCACACAAATATATTCTTTACTCAACAACTAATTCATATTCATGTTCAACACATGTATATATATGCAGAACCAAACTAAATGTAATATTTCTAGCGAACAAATGTTTATTTCAACATACAGTTATTTTTAACACTCCATACGTAGGATAAAAATGATATTTTTGGTGAACAAAAAAATGTTTCAACACATGTGTATTTTTAGCGAGTCGTATACATGATAAAAATGATATTTTTATCGTTCAAAATATTCGTTCCACACATGAATGTTTTTAGCACTTCATATTCACAATAAAATGTAAATTTTATTGTTCAATCCTTTTACTCAAAAGATGAATCCTTTTCATCATATGAATATTTCAAATAGTTCATACATATAATAAAAATGATGTTTTTATCGTTAAAACAATTTGTTTGAAACACAAATATTTTATATACTACATACATAAGATAAAAATGTTATTTTTGGTGTTACAACAATTTATTTAAAACACTAGTATTTTATATAGTCCATATATACGATAAAAATGTGATTTTTATCTTTCAAGGAATTTATTTAACACATGAATGCTATTCAACACATGAATATTACATATACTTCATACGCATAATAAAAATGTGATATTTATTATCTAAGAAATTTATTAGACATATGAATATAATTCAACACAAGAAAATAATTCAAACACATAGATATTACTGAAAATTTTGGCAGCATAATGGTAGGGTTAAAAACCGGCACCGTCCCGAGTACGGCTCCTCGCACTACCTTAGGCCTCGCGGCGTTCCATTAGGGGCTTATCTAAATGATCTAAGATCAATTTCATATCATATGAATTTTCCACAACAATTCCCATTGTTTCAACCACAAACAATTTCTTTCAACCACAAACAATTATTTCCAACCATTCACATTTCAACTAATTTTCAACCATTCGCATTATCAACTAATTTTCACGCCATCATAATCAATTCATATCGTCCATGGTCTATGGACGAAGGGAGTATATATATATATATATATATTCATTTCCATTTCACCAAATATATGATTTTTACAACGCATGTATAATTTATACATCATTCATATAACTTATACAATGCTCATACATGAGGTGTACAACGCATATATAATTTATACTCTGCTTATATAATTTATACAACTCATTTCCATTCCATATTTGAATTTAGAAGTCTCACATTGATTTTAATCCTTTTGAAATTTGTAATGAGCTCGGAATACGTTCTAGCTTCTTCTAGAATGTAGATGATGTTGCTACGAGTCCGATGTTTCCTGTTTCATCGAATTTCGTCAACATAGCAAAAAGATATGATTTTTATTTGAAAATCATGATTTGCAACAATTAGAAGTGTTATAATCAGTTAATTAAAAATAGGCCATTACCTCTCTGAATTGGTTCGAAACTAGGTTTCAATCCGACGTCCAAACCGTTGATCGATGTTGAAATCAGTTGGCGCCACACTCAAGAGGGTGGAATGGCGCGTGGATCGAGGGAAGGGGGTCCCACTCGATGCCGGGGTTGAGGCACAGCGGCGGGTGGAAGTTCGGAACTTTGAGGGGGTGTAACTCGATGACTACGAAGCGAGAGGGGGTGTACCCGGTATTGATTTGAAGAGGGGAGGAAGATCTTCAAAAAGTTGAACTGGGGCGAGGTGTAATATGACGTGGTTTGGCCGGAATTTGGTCTGGAACGATGGAGCACCCTCCGTCGTCGAGAGCAGGTTAGGGGGGTTTCTGATTTTTTTATGAAATTAAATAATAAAAGAAAAAATTCCTACTCGCCGATATTTATATTAATTCAAAAATTAGGTATTTTTCCTTACAAACTCCAATTCAAACCCAACGACTATCGGCCCCAGCTAAATACACCTATTCCGAACACAATGGAATATGTTTTGTAAGCCCATTCGAATGTTACAGTCAGTTATTCTTCAAATTAAAATATAAAACATTCAAATTTGGATTTGAGCGTACATTTTAATTTTCTGGGGCCACATACTGGTTCCAAAAATTCCCGAAAAATAAATCTTGCTATGTTGGGACGATACGGTCCCAACAAAACTAATTTCGTCGAATTCTGAGACCGTTTGAAAAATGTCCATTTTCTGGTCGATCTAATTTTAGTGAAATCAACCAAACACGTTTTCCTTTGCCACGCTCACATATTAATTCCAAAAATTATGGAATTTGAAACCTAGCAATAAATTGATATTCCAGTTCCAACAAAAGTGGTTTCATCAAAAACGGAGGTCGTTTGCAAAATGTCAATTTTCAAGGGCTATATTTATTCCATAACGACCATTCTGAATATTCAACTGGCCATAACTTTTGATTCCTGCTATGAAATTTCGATTTTTTTGATTCGTTAGAAAGATATTCTTAAACAGATTTAAATATTTTTGGTTTCGCTAAAATCCGTTTTATTTTGCATCCTGTATGTTCAGTCAAAGTTCGAATTCCAAATTTTAAACTACCGCGCTATTTCTAACTCCTTATTTAATTGAAATAAATTATTTCAATTACTCCAAATTCATTAAAATAGCCAAAAAAAAAAAATTAAATTGGCTCGAATTTTCCTGGTTGTTACAATCTCCCCCACTTAAAACTTTTCGTCCCCGAAAAGGAAACAGCAGTAAAGTAGGAAACAAAACGGAAATGCAAAGTATTGTAAATGTACCTTGCACCGGAGTTGGTCAGAGATATCCACTCTACAATTTGGATAAGCTTGCTTAATGCTTTATTCTGTCTCCTAAGTACAGTCTCTAGGATCTCCACTGCACTTTAGTTAAATGAACCTTCTTGTTCCTTAGCTCTTTAGTTTCTTTGCTAATAATCTTTATCAACTCTCTTCTAACTGCTAATTCTGGAGTAATTTCCAAATCCTGTTGCGCTGCTTCTTCTACAACAAGATCTGGATCATGCACATGCTTTCGAAGTTGAGATACGTGAAATACAACATGTACTCCAGGCAACCAATCAGGCAATTGAACCCTATAAGCGAGAGTTCCAATCCGTTCAAGTATAGGAAAGGGACCAATAAATCTGGGTGCCAACTTCCCAATTTTACTAAATCGGACTACTCCTCTCATCGGAGAAACTCTTAAATAAACATAATCACCAACAGTAAATGCTAAATCTCTTCTTCTAAAATCAGCATAACTTTTCTGTTAGCTTTGAGCTGTTTGCAATCGTTTCTTGATGAAATCGACTTTGTTTGAAGCTTCGCGAATCATATCGGGTCCCAACACAAGTCTATTATCAGGTTCTACCCAACATACGGGAGATCTGCACGGTCTACCGTATAATGCTTCAAATGGTGACATTTTCAAGCTTTCCTAATAGCTTATGTTGTATGAGAACTCAGCCAAATGCAGGTGGTCTTCCCATGACCCGCCAAAATCTATTATACAAGCCCGTAGTAAAACTTCCAGAATATGGTTCACCCTATCAGTTTGGCCATCTCTCTGAGGGTGATATGCGATGCTCAGGTTCAGCTTTGTCCCCAGTTCTTCTTGAAATGACTCCTAGAGTTTGCTAGTAAATATTGGATCTCTATCACTGACTATGCTGATCGGCACTCCATGTAGCTCAACAATTTCTCTGAAATAAATCTGCGCTAGACTTTGAGCGGTTCTACTAGATCTAACAGGTATAAAATGGGCGGTCTTCGTGAAATGATCTACGATCACCCAAATACTGTCATTACCTTTCCTGGTTCGGGGCAAACCATCTATGAAATCCATGGAAATTTGTTCCCACTTCCAATTTGGAATCCCCAACAGTTGCAATAATACGACAAGTTTCTGTTGGTCGCTTTTGACTAGTTGGCAAGTAGAGCACCTGCAAACATATATAGAAATGTCCCTTTTCATTTCCCTCCACCAGAATGTGCGTTTGAGGTCATTATACATCTTACTCACACCAGGACGGGTACTAAGTTTGGACTTGTGACATTCATCCATCACTTCTTTTCGGAGCTCAGAAATATTAGGGATGCAAATTCGTCCTTCAACCTCAGAACTCCCTGGTTATCAATCTGGAAACTCGAGGGTTCACCTTCCTTGATCCTCTTGCCAATCCTCTGAATAAATTCATCGTCTTTCTAAAGTATAGAGGTCATATCAATCAATGACGGCGTGATTATAAGGTTGGCGATGATTGCGGTCTTTCTGCTAAGCGCATCCACTACCACATTGGCTTTTCCTGGCTTGTACAGAATATATAGATCATACGCTGTAAGAAATCCTAGCCAACGCTGTTGTCTCATGTTCAAATCTTTCTAGGTGTACAGATATTTCAATGACTGATGATCGGTATATAATTCGAATTTCTCACCCAATAAGTAACGTCTCCAGATTTTCAAAGCAAATACAACGGCTAGCAACTCTAGATCATGAGTTGCATAATTCTTCTCATGCGGCTTCAACTGACGGCTAGCATAAGCGACTACTTGGCATCTTTGAATTAATACTGCACCAAGACCTCTAATAGAAGCATCCGTCCAGACCGTCAAATCCTAATTGCCATCAATAATTGTTAATACTGGAGCGGTTGTCAATTTTAATTTCAGTTCTTGGAAAGTTTCCTCACATTCGGGAGTCCACTTAAATCTTTCGTGCTTTTTTGTAAGCTTTGTTAATGAACCGGATATCTTCGAAAAATCCTTAATGAATTTCCAATAATAATAAGCTAATCCCAGAAAACTTCGGACTTCTGTGGGTGTAGTAGGCTGCTTCTAGTCTTGAATTGCTATTATCTTGCTTAGATCTATAGAAATTCCTTTCTTTGACACGACATGGCCAAGGAACTTCACTTCTTGACAGAAGATACGTTTAGAGAATTTAGCTTTGAAGACGTTCTTTCTCAGAATCCCCAACACTTGTTCTAAATGTTTTCCATGATTGCTTTGTGACTTGGAGTAGATTAAAATATCATCGATGAATACCAGAACAAATTTATTCAAGTATTCTCTGAACACTCTATTCAATAAATCGACGAAGTAAGCTGGAGTATTACGTAAGCCGAACGGCATTACTAACCACTCATAAAATATGTCTGGACCTCTGAAATATGTCAAAGGAACACACTCTTCGGCAATTCTCAGTTGATGGAAACCTATAGCTAGGTCCATTCTGGAAAATACTCGCGCTCCATTCAACAGATCCAACAAATCATCGATGCGGGGTAATGGATATTTTTTCTTGAGTGTCTGCTTGTTGAGGTCTCGGTAATCAACACACAATCGAAGAGTACCATCTGACTTAGGAACAAACACTATAGCGGCACCCCAATTAGAAAAGCTGGGTCTGATCGGAACTTTCCATAAAAATTGTCAAGTTCAATCACCCAATTCTTCTTTTTCTTTTAATGTCATTCTACGAATTGGATGTACGTACTACGGGTCTAGCATTCGGAGTTAAATCAATTCCGAATTCAATTTCTCTTTGCGGAGGTAGGTTATCGACTTCTTCGAACACATCCGCATAGTGTTTAATGACATGAATGTTTTCTAACAAAGTGGGAATAACTTCCAGCACAGAACAAAACTCTTTTCTATCCGAGTCTGAGCCATGGCACGGTATAAATATGTCTCCAAGCTTCGTTTTAATAGTAATTATCCTCTCAGCACATTTCACTTTAGCCTCGTATTTGGTTAACCAGTCTAGTCCAAGTATAATATCGAATTCCGAAAAATTTAGGACAATCAATTCGAAAGGAAATCGGTATCGAGAAAAAGAGGTAGGCACTATACAATATGAACTGAGAACAATAGAACCTCCTATTGGATTGTGAACTCTTATGATTCTTTAAGGTTCTTTAGATCTAACTTTAACTTTTTTGCAGTGTTACTTGAAATAAAACTTTATGATGCACTAGTGTCAAATAGTACGGAAACAATAATATTTTTAATAGTAAGGGTACCTCCTAAAACATCGGGTTTACCTGCTCCCGGAGTAGCAGCTGGCGAGTTCACCCCGTCATATACATGTGCAACTTGAGCATTCTTTAGCAAAGGACTCCTTCTGATGTGCCCCGTCTGGTGGCAATTGAAAGACTCAACTAGGTTGCGGGTGTTCTGACTCGAGCTGGGTTAGTTGGTCTTCTGCCGCTTCGGAGCAGTGCATACATTGGAGTAATAGCCAGCTTGACCGCAGTTGTAGCAACTACCCTTGGGTAGCCTATTCGTTTGTGGCTTTGTATTTGCTGCTGTGTTGATTGATTCGGGCTGCCTTTCTGAAGTCTTGCGCTTGTTGCCCGCTTGATTCTTTGCGTGATCTACTTGCATGTTCCTCAAATCCAAGCTCTCAAAATTACCCACCATATCCACCATGTCGGCAAATGCAAGCATAACGTGGCTCATTGCCCTATTCTAGTACTTGCGTTGAAGTCCATGTATGTACCTCTTATTCTTCACCTTAACAGTCAGAATGAGCTCTGGAGCATAGCAGGATAGCTGAGTAAACCTGTTAAGATATTCTTGGGCGGTGCAATATCCTTGCTGGAGATTGGCAAACTCATCATGCAAGCGCTCCATCTCTTGCTCTGGAACGAACTTCTCTTTGAATAGTGTTTTGAATTCATTCCATGTCATCACTACCACTTCCTCATTCAAGGTGATGGCATCCCTCCATAGTTAGGCCTCATCTTGCAATAACCAAGCACCCATAAAGCTTTTCCTGTGATCCTCAAGTCCCATGCCGCTGAAGATCTTCTCACAAGTTTTCAACCAACCCAAGGATTCAATTGCAGTACTGGTGCCTGAGAATGGTTTATCTCCAAGATTCTTATCAATCTTTCCCATTCGGTCTAAATCAAACGGTCGCGATGGTTGTGGTGGCTGAACCAAAGGCTCTGGGACAACGGGGATATTTCCCCACCCTACAACTCGGCCTCCTCGGCCTGTCTACCTCTTGCTACAGCTGCTCGAGTAGCCATCTAAGTCAGTTCTGCATAAGCAAGAAAAGAGTCAAGCTCACAAAAATGATAATTTTTAAAGATATGGTAAAAGCAGAAGAATATATGGAAAGATAACGATGTACTGATCAAGTTATTTTGCTATTCTGCTTAGCTCATTCTAGGACAGTACTAATCCTATCTCTAATGAGCTACTCACCTTAGAACACTACTGATTCTATCTTGACGAGGTGTTTAATGTGTTAAATTCTAGAATTAAGATTAACCAAAGCTCTGATACCACTTGTGACGATCTCAGAACCCCATATCACGGAATAAAGGATAATCATTGGAATATAACACATTAATCAACATTAGCAGATAACAAATAATAACATAAACAAAAAATATAATAATTTACTTCAATATGACAGCGGAATCATAATATGTAATAACATCAGAGTAGCACAGTGTAGGATATAACTTAGTGCATAAAAGGAAGTGATCAGCCTACATCAAGATCACTGGGAAATATACATCATAGATACATAATAGAAGTAAATCTGTTTACATCGCGATAAGTGGAATCATATACATAAGGTACGAATGGCGGAATATCAAACTGCTAAAATACTGAGAAGTCAAGTCCTCGCCATACAAGCCAAAAGGTGCACTCCATGATGCAGTGCAAAAGCCAAAATATAACCTGCCACCTGTCACTAGGCTGCCCGTGTGAAAATAAGGGCACGCAAGTTTGCAAAGTGAAACAAACTATGAGCCAGTCATGGGACTGGTATGAGAAATCTACTTAACTGGATAAACAACAATAATAAGGCAAATCATAGGACCACACCACTTTCGCGGAACGGGTTTACTCTAGTGATTGCTAGTGCATAAGATGAAGTAAATCTTTTGAACAACGCAATGCTTTTTATAAAAATGCAGCCATTATAGGACCCAAGTCCCATCATACAATGCAACGCAAACCGGAGGATAGAGTTTACCTTATAATGGCCCAAATATGCTTAATACGTGTAAAGTTATTACTAGTGCATATATGTTTCAAAAGCAAATTCAATCATAAATATTAATCCTAGATGGCATAGCTACCATCTATTATGTCGCCATATATAAGTTACAATCAAATCCATGATTTCGTATTGGAAATTTGGTTTCCATCATGAGTCGAGGCAAGGGATATACTCCTCGCCGGCTTTGAGACACTCTAGCAAATGCCTTGGGACTACACACTCTAGGTAGCCCTTGGAATCGGCTGGGCCGGTCCTCCCTTACGTTTGAGGATTAGTTATTCCTGAACACACGTTTCCTGGTCCTATCAGACCTATCCATCGGCTCTGTAGAGACTGATATAATCGAGGCGCCTCGCATTCTAACATCCACAAAGGGTAAAATAATCAACAATGTCAGGGCTAGTAAAATGCTAACACCACCCATAGCTAGAAAGAAACGTCATGTTCTCCCAATGGTCCTTCTCCCGTTTTTAACTCATACCGAGGTGTGAGGCCCGCGAATCAGCGCTATACACAAAACTATGCTATATTAAAGCCGTGCTTTGATAATCAACCGCAAGACTCTGCTTTTCAAAAAAAGCCTTGATCATTAGCATCTTTGCATCCCACACAGGCAATTCACTCCATGCGACTGATTTCTATCGATATATAACCTTTAAGCTTGTACATCTCAGAGAAGGGCATTAAGAAAGAGAATAAATTCTCCGCTGCCAAACAGATATATATTTAATAGAGATCAATCAACAAGAACAAAATCCAATGTCAGACCCACGTCCATTTACAAGTCTGTTCTGGGTCTGAACGAAACCAAAGGCACCTTATTCCGCATCCCGTATGTCCAATAAAAGAGAGAGGCCCTCGCATATCCAAACGATCAACAAGTACGTCCAGACTACTACCACTGTGACCTCGTGTAGGGAGCTACCCATCTCAAAGGCATCATTAGTAATCTACATGATGTGAAGATCACCGGTCATGCACCGTCTTCACATCTTCGACATTTATTCGTCGATCAATTATTTGAAATGAGAATTACTTGGCCTTTTCAAATAACTCACGTATATCAAAATTCAAATCAATTCTGTGCATGGTTAAATTATTCGACATCCACATTTCAGTTCTTTATATAATTTTAATGTCAAACACATTCAACCATCAAATATCAAGCAAACCAAGTAGAATCAGTTTATTTCCATTACATATCACCTATAATATTTTATTTAAAAATAGTGTCATTTAATTAAACGACATTTCAGGCCATAACGTGGCCCTGGCGCTGTTTTTATCTAATTTTGATTTACACTTTCTCAAAATCTAACCGTCGGATCTTAACGAAGTTAAGTACGTTGGAAAGATCTCTTCAAAGCAAACCCAACGGTTATGGTTTCTGGAAAATCCGATGGTCGGATCTCTCGATATGATCATTTAAAGTTCCGATTTCAAAATACGAATTTCAGCATCGTTATCCGTTTTTTTAATTTATATATATATATATATATATATAAATAATTCATTCTGGCGCTGTTTTTATTCACATTTGAATTAAACATTTCACACAATCCAACCGTTGGATTTTAACAAATTTTATATCATTGGAAAGATGTTTCTAAAGAGAACCCAAAGATTCCGGTTTCGACGAAATCCGATGGATGGACTTCTCGATATAATCGTTTAAAATTACGATTCCAAAACACGAACTACAGCTGTGTGATTCGTTTATTTAATATATATATATATAAATATAATTCATTTGATGATTTCCATATCGTTTTTCACTCCAAATGTTTCTCAAACGCTTTAAATTTCAGAAATTTTTACCATAACCTCCTTTGTAAGGGGGGGGGGGGGTTTGGAAATTTATCGGGCCGTATTTGGCACACAATAAATCCTAAAAAGCATGCACATATTTATAGTGATATATTCTGGTGTCCACAGGGAAGTGTGTATAGATCATAAATCCAGTGGATAAATTCTCGTCACCCTATAAATTGTTTTTGTGCCTTAATGACTAGAGGGATGTGTTTATTGTCTTCTCCAGACCCGTGTGGTTTTTTTATTAATATGACAATTTACCATTATATTTTATATAGTCCATATCAGTCTTCAGTTCAACCTGAAATATAGTCATCGCCATACAAGCCTCTCTCTTGTATGGTATATCTTCAACCTCGTCACATAAACTCCAAATGCTTATGAGGTACATGATAGGGTATGCTATCTTCAAGAAGTATGCCATGCAGGTAGTTCAAAATTAATTGTTACTATCCTATACCGACGTTTATTATTTCACACAAAACAACCAGCACTCCGCATCCAATGGCATTCATAGGAGTTTATATAATAATAAAATCACGCGGCCAATTCATTAAGGCTTACCTATTTGTTAGGCAGGCAAATATATTCTTTACTCAATAGCTAATCCATATTCATGTTCAACACATGTGTATATATATGCAGAACCAAACTTAAATAATATTTCTAGCGAACAAATGTTTATTTCAACATACGGTTATTTTTAACACTCCATATATAGGATAAAAATGATATTTTTGGTGAACAAAAATATGTTTCAACACATGTGTATTTTTAGCGAGTCGTATACATGATAAAACTGATATTTTTATCGTTCAAAATATTTATTCCATACATGAATGTTTTTAGCACTTCATGTTCACATTAAAATTTAAATTTTATTGTTCGATCCTTTTACTCAACAGATGAATCCTTTTCAACATACGAATATTTTAAATAGTTCATACATATAATAAAAATGATATTTTTATCGTTAAAACAATTTGTTTGAAACACGAATATTTTATATACTTCACAAATAAGATAAAAATGTTATTTTTGGTGTTACAACAATAGCGCAATACTAAATAAAGAACAATGAAGCTATTATAAGACCCAGGTCCCATCACACAAGCCGGAGGATAGGGTTTTACCTTATAATAGCCAAAGAATGCTTGATACACTAAATTTCATCTTTTATTATTACTATAAGTGTATAGTGTCAAAACAATTTCAATCATAAGTATCAATCATAGACGACATGGGTACCATATATCATGTCGCCAATACTAGGCTCTACAATCAACGCTGCAAATGTCATGTACTGGAAATTAGATTTCCATCTGTGAACAGAGGCAAGGGATCGTCCTCACTGGCTTTGAGACTCTCTAGCCCGAGCCTCAGGGTCAGAGCGCATCGACCCTTGGATCGTCAGGGCCGGTCCACCGATGTGGATTATTATGCCTGAGCACTGCGTTTTCCCGCCCTTTGGGGCTTAAATGAGCCAAATGACTCCATCGGCTCCACATAGTCACCGATATATCCGAGGCGCCTCGCAATCCAACAACCACACAGGTGAAAATAATATAAATGTCAGGGCTGGTAGGTCACTAACACCACCCTAGCTAGAAGGAAACGCATGTCCTCCCTGAGGTCCTCTCCCGTTTCTGGTTCACAAACCAGGTGTGAGGCTCGCGAATCAACGCTACACAAAGCAATGCCACACAGGCCGTGCTTTGATCATCAACCACTAGACTCTGCTTTTCAACAAAAGCCTTGATCATTTGCATCTTAGCATGCCATACAGGCAAACCACTCCATGCAATCGATATCCATCAATCACACAGAATGATATCCAATTTCAGACCCACAGCCCATTTACAAGTCCGTTCTGGGTCTGAACGAAACCGGAGGCACCTTGTACCTCGCATATCCATCGATCTCCAAGTACGTCTGGACGATCACCGACTGATTCCCTCCTCTTGGGTGTACCGCCCAATCAAGATCATCAGTAATTATCCAAACGATGTGAAGACCTCCGATCTTCGACCACCGTCTTCATCCTCGACACATCGTCGAATCAGTTATTTAGAATGGGATAAGCCGGTCTTTCTGAATAACCCGCGTATATAATAAAATAGTGGTATACAAACACAACATACGCCTCATTCCAATTCAGAATATTCTTTTATTAAAATATTATTATACTTTGGGAAAGGTTCCCATTAATTTTATCAAAAATAAATTCTTTAAATTTATTCTTTAATCTTCCTTTTAATATCAATTCAAACTAAATTATGGTTTATCCAGACTAGTCGGGATTAACAAACCTTACTGAAGTAATCATTTGTTTTAATTTCCCAATCCCAACCTATTTATCCCATGAAGTAAAACTAGTCATACTCCATATCTTACACCACGGTGTTATCGGTAAATTCAGTTACCATTTCACGTTCAAATCTAATTAAAGATTTAACTATCATCTGGAGCAAAACTGGCGGTACTCCATTCTCGATCATTTCAGTCTAATTAAAGATTCATTAAAACTCCACTTGGTTTTAATCTACCCAAAAATCACTATAAATGATTGTTTAACTTAGGAAATCATATCCTGTCTTTAACTGGGTTAAAGAACCAATGTCATTTAAAACACGGTTCAAGATAAACCCAAAATCACATTCCATTTACAATGGAATCTTCATGGAAAACAAATTGATATATATATATATATAATCGATATAAACTTCCATATCTGACTAATAATATAAATGGAATAACGGCAAAGCATTTTAAATTCCAGATATATTATTTGTCTTCCTCCACAGAAATTCACTTCGATTATTACCAAATCGAATTCCATTCCAATTTATTTTATTACATTGGAAAACTTTACTTTGGAAAATCTCCTTTAAATCTTAATAAAAGATTTATAAATTCCAAATCACATTTCACTATAAATCGGGTTAAATAACGAATGTCGTTAAAACACAGTTCACGATAAACCCAATTCACATTCCATTAATTATCGGTTTAAAGAACAAGTGTTATTTAAAACACCGTTCATGATAAACCCAAAAATCAATTCAAATTCAATTCCAATTAAATACCATTTAATTGGTATACTTCATTAAATCTAAATAAAAAGATTTAATCTTTTTCTCAACTGGGTTTAAGAACAGTGTTAATGAAGACACCATTCACGACAAACCCAAATCCCATTTGATATTAAATACAAGGCTCTGAATAGAAAATATATCGGCTTATATTCAATATCAACTTCTACGACCAACAAATATCTTATTGGAAATAACGATATAAATATATCTTTCAAATTTCCATAACAATTTTTGTATAATCACGAAATCCAACATTGAAATATTCCAAAGACAATTTCGATTCAAATCCATTCCAATTCAATTATTGGAAATTCTGGTTACTTTTAAAACCCTTTCAAATCCAATTTATTTATTTCAAAAATAAATGGATTATAATTCTAGTTCAAAACTAGTTCATTTCAATAAAAATCTATTTTTATCTTTTCAAATATGGAGTTTTTCATCCTAATTCTTTCCAAATAATTTCTTATGATTTTACACAAATTATTACTATTTTTAATAATTTTATCAAGGCTCGTATAGTCGATTTCCACCAATGACCATCGAACTGCACTTACAGTGACCATTTCCAAATTTGATTTGGACATAATTTGTAATAACCCAGAAATCTGAGCCAATTAAAAAATTTTATTTTGGCAATTTTAGTGAATTTTGAATATTTAAAATGAATTATTTTAAATAATAACGACGAGAAATTTATTTTGAATAGAATTAGAACATATATATTTATGTAGATCGTCGTTAGAATATAAATATTTTATTTTAATTATAAAAGGAATTGAAAATGGTGCGGTAGCTCGAAAATTCGATTTCAAATTTCAAATGAATGTACAGGATTCAAAATAAATCGGATTTTAGCGAAACCAAAAATATTAGAATCTAATTGAGAATATCTTTCCAAAGTATCCGAAAAATCAAAATTTCATAGCAGGAACCAAAAGATACGCCCAATTGAAAATTCAAAATAGTCGCTATGGAATTCTGGCCCTTTAAAATGGAAATTTTGCAAACGACTTCATTTTTCGACAAAACCACTTTTGTTGGATCTGTGATGTCAAGTTATTGCTAGGTTTCAAAATTCGTAATTTTTCGAATCAGTATGTGAGCATGGCGAAGTAAAACGTGTTTAAACAGTTTCTGTCAATTTCGATCGACTGGAAAATGGCCATTTTTCAAACGGTCTCAGAGTTCGATGAAATTAGTTTTGTTAGGACCGTATCTTCAATTCGAAGCTAGAAATAATTTTTCAGGAATTTTTAGAGTCAATATATGGCCCCGGTAAAATGAAATGCACATTCAAATTCAATATATAGAGTTATATTTTGATTTTGACGAAAACTGATTAAAACGACCGAGCTGGCTTACGAAACAAATCCCGTTGTGTTCGGAATGGGGGTAATTAGCTAGGGGTGATAGTCGTTGGGTCTCTATTGGGGTTCGATAGAAAAGTCAACTTTTTGAATTTAAATAGAATGAAATAATAATAAATAAATTTATATTATCTCCCTCTTTCCACTTAGCCCCCACCTCTTTTCTTTCTCCCCCGACAGATCAAATCAAACAAAAAAAAGAGAAAAGGGCTTTGGGCCCTAATCCCGTCGTCGCGCCGCCAGGGGGGTGGGCTACCGCCGCCGCCGCTCCGGTGCTTCCATCATCGCGCCCCCTCCCCAAAGTCTCCAGCGCGATGGCGCACCAAGCACCCCACTCTTCCCCGCTTCAGCCACGATACCCACCCCCCGATCGAGGCCGTCCAGCCCCTTTCGCCACCCGCCTGACCGCGACGCTCCGACATCCCCCGACTCTACAGCGCCGACGATGAAGATCCCCCCCCCCCCCCCCCCCCCGCACTATGAAAACGAGGTAAACATCTTTAAAACTTATTTTCAGTTTTACTATAAATTCAAGTAGGATTAAAACTGATTTTATTTGCTTATTAAAACTGATTTTGTATAGTTATTAAAACTGATTTTATTTACTTATAAAAAGATTTGATTTTCAGTAGATAAAGAAGCGATGTTTATTTATAGTTATAGATAATAAAAATATAATTTTTATATAAGTAGGAAGTTAAAAATATAATATTTATATAAGTATGATAATAAAAATATGATTTTTATTAGATGTGAAAATTAAAAATATGATTTTTATAAGATAGAGAATATAAAAATTCGATTTTTATATATATGAAGTGAAGATAAAATTTTGATTTTTATATAATGGAGAAGAATAAAAATGTGATTTTTATATGAATAGTTCAAGAATAAAAAAATGTGATTTTTATTGTGACCAGCGTGAAATGGTTGAGTTGGAAGGTCGAGCGAATCTGAACCGTTCAGAATTAAAGAATGACGGAGTGGAACCCAAAGGTGATAACTCCTCACTTTTATTTTTATTTCTAATTGAAATATATACTAGGATGTAGACGGTGCTTAGCAGCACCCGACACCCATCTTCCACAGACCATGGATGACTTGTTTGTTTGATTGCTGTGTTGTGAAATTTGATTGTGTGATGTGGAATGAAATAAAATATTTTATAGTGGAAAATATTTTACAGTTAAAAATATGATTTTTAACGTGTATATGAAATAAAATATATATTCATGTGTTGAATAAAAATATATTTTCATGTGCTGAAATAAAATATATATTCATGTGTTGAAATAATATATATTCATGTGTTGAGTAAAATATATATGCGTGTATTGAAGTAAAATAAATATTTATAAACAAATCAGACGATTTGTTTATATACACTGATTTGACTGATATTGATTGGGACAATAAATTTTACACATCGCCCAACTGCACCAATAAAATCTGTGTTTGTTGATTTGAAACCCCACACGGGTATTGAGATGATATTTGACGTACACTAATCCCGATTGTTTAGCTGTATGTCAATCGGTGAGTTGACAAACTGTGTAAGTGTTAATTATTTATATTTAATGCTTATGCAGTTGAGTGGTGCATTCTGGATGAAGGTTGATGATTTATCGTTGTTGTTATATACATGTGTTGTAGGGAATCCATATAATAAACGTTATATGGTAATTGATTGGGCCTCATTCCAATTGGGAAAATAAGAAACATAAATTCATGTGTTGAATAAGAAATATAAATTTATGTGTTGAATAAAATATATATTCATGTATTGAAGAAAATATTCATTTGTTGAATAGAATAACGAAGTTATTGAAATATATAATGCCGTGTTGGTTATATATGCGCCATTTTGATGCGGACGATATTTATATCGATTATATTCGTTTTTATAATGATTATAGAAAACGAAGTGATTTCAAAATATAACGTTTTGAAAATATTATCATTTGTATATCGATGATGTGGAATATTCAATTTTGATTCGAAATTGAATATGAAGTTGAAACCATTTTGAAAACGAATTTAAAACGATTTATAAAATACGTTTTAAAAGGAAATCGACGAAATATATATAATATATATATTATATATACAGAATGGCCTGAACAGAACGCGCCACGGCAGTTCGCGAATTTCCACCATTGACTTCAAATGGATATTACGTGAGATCCGACCATCGGATTCTCCTAAAATCAGAACCGTTGGGTTCGTATCGAAAAGAGCTTTCTAACGGATATTAAATATTTGAAATCTAATGGTTGGATTTGGAATCATGTCCAAAACAAATTTGGAAAAGTCGCTGTAAGTGCAGTTCGATGGCCGTTGATGGAAATCGACTGTACAAGCCTTGATAAAATTATTAAAAATAGTAATAATTTGTGTAAAATCATAAGAAATGATTTGTGAAGAATTAGGATGAAAATCTCCATATTTGAAAAGATAAAAATAGTTTTTTATCGAAATGAATTAGTTTTGAACTAGAATTATAATTCTATTCATTTTTAAAATAAATAAATTGGATTTGAAATGGTTTCAAAAGTAACAAGAATTTCCAATAATGAATTGGAATGGAATTGAATCGAAATTGTCATTGGAATATTTCGATGTTGGATTTCGTGATGAAACGGATATTGTTGTGGGAATTTGAAAGATGTATTAATATTGTTATTTCCAATATGATATTTGTTGGTCGTAGAATTTGATATTGAATATAAGCCGATATATTTTCTATTCAGAGCCTTATATTTAATATCGAATGTGATTTGGGTTTGTCATGAATGGTGTCTTCATTAACACTGTCCTTAAACCCAGTTGATAAAAAGATTAAATCTTTTTATTCAGATTTAATGAAGTGTACCCATTAAATGGTAGTTAATTGGAATTGAACTGGAATTGATTTTGGGTTTATCGTGAACCATGTTTTAGATGACATTGGTTCTTTAACCCAGTTAAAGACAGGATATTGATTTTTGGGAAGATTAAAACTAAGCAGAGTTTTAATGAATCTTTAATTAGATTAAAGTGATCGAGAATGGGGTACCACCAGTTTTGCTCCAGGCGATAGTTAAATCTTTAATTAGATTTGAATGTGAAATGGTAATTGAATTTACCGACAACACCGTGGTGTTAGATATAAAGTATGACCAGTTTTACTTCATGGGATGAATAGGTTGGGATTGGGAAATAAAATAAATGATTACTTCGGTGTGGTTTGCTAATCCCGACTAGTTGGAATTGATATTCAAAAGAAGATTAAAGAATAAATTTAAAGAATTTATCTTTGATAAAATTAATGGAAACCTTTCCCAAAGTATAAGAATATTTGAATAAAAGAATATTCTGAATTGAAATGAGGCGTATGTTGTGTTTGTGTAACACTTGTTCATTATATACACGAGTTATTCAGAAAGACAGGGTTTATCACATTCTGAATAACTGATTCGACGTGGTGTCGAGGATGAAGACGGTGGTTGAAGACCGGAGGTCTTCACGTCGTTTGGGTGATTATTGATGATCTTGATTGGGCTGTACACCCAAGAGGAGGGAATCAGTTGGTGATCGTCCAGACGTACTTGGAGATCGATGGATATGCGAGGTACAAGGTGCCTCCGGATTCATTCAGACCCAGAACGGACTTGTAAATGGATTGTGTGTCTGACATTGGATTTTATTCTGTGTGATTGATTTCCATTAAATATATATCTGTTTGGCGACAGAGAATTTATTCTCTTGCTTAACACCCTTCTCTGAGACGTACGAGCTCAGGGGTTATATATTGATGGATATCAATCGCAGGGAGTGAATTGCCTGTGTGACATGCCTAAGTGGCAACTGATCAAGGCTTTTGTTGAAAATCAAAGCCTTGTGGTTGATGATCAAAGCATCGCCTGTGTGGCATAGCTTTGTGTAACGTTGATTTGCGAGCCTCACACCCCGGTTGTGAACCAAAAACGGGAGAGGACCTCAGGGAGGGCATGCGTTTCCTTCTAGCTAGGGTGGTGTCAGTGACATAACAGCCCTGACATTTATATTATTTTCACCTGTGTGGTTGTTGTTGTTGTGAGGCGCCTCGGATATATCGGTGACCGTGTGGACCCGATGGAGTCATTTGGCTCATTTACGCCCCAAAGGGCGGGGAAATGCAGTGTTCAGGCATTTTAATCCACATCGGTGGACCGACCCTGACGATCCAAGGGGCAGTTGCGGCCTTTCCTGAGGCTCGGGCAAGACAGTCTCGAATCAATAGAGGACTATCTTTTGCCTCGATTCACAGATGGAAATCCAACTTCCAATATGTGACTTTGCGGTTTTATTTGTAGAGCCTAGTATGGCGACATAGTGGTATGGGGCACTTATGTCGTCTTATGATTGAAATTGTTTTATACACTATGCACTTATAATAGTATCAAATGATTTGTTTTTAGCGTATCAAGCATTCTTTGGCTATTATAAGGTAAAAACCCTATCCTCCGGCTTGTGTTGCATTGTGTGATGGGACCTGGGTCTTATAATCGCTTCATTGTTCTTTATTTAGCATTGCGCTGTTGTTTTATGCACTGGTGTTCTTGGGAGGAAACCTGTTCCGTGTTATACGGCGTGGTCCCTCGATTTACCTAACTTTAAAATAAAGATTAATAACTGTTTTAGTCCTCACACCAGTCACATGGCTGACCTGGAGTTTATTGTTTTAACCTAAACTCTGGCTGCCCTTATTTTTACACGGGCAGCTAGTAGTTTTGGTTTTGCTGACTTATATTCACAGGATCCTGGTTTACAGCTGGAATGATATCCCGAAAGATCAATCCGTATATCTCTTTCAGTTGTATATTGTATTATTTTTCCACTGCTATGTAATGTATTGTAATCTCTGATATTTATGATGTGTAATATTTATTCACACTCTATATATACTTGTATTCTGATGGAATTGTTGTAATAAACAGTGAAAAGTTCTACTGTTTGTGTTTCGATGCGGCTTGTCCTCAACTCAATCCGTGATTTCATGTAAGGTGGATTTCGGGTCATTTCATAATTCCAAATCCATACGTTAGATTTCTAATTTCTTGTATTCGTTAGAAAGCTCTTTTCGATACGAACCCAACGGTTCCGGTTTTAGGAGAATCCGACGGTCAGATCCCCCGTAATATCCATTCGAAGTCAATGGTCGAAATTCGCAAACTGCCACGGCGCGACGCGTTCTATTCAGGCCATTTAATATATATTATATATATTTCGTCGATTTCCTTTTAAAACGTATTTTATAAATCATTTTAAATTCGTTTTCAAAACAATTTCAACTTCATATTCAATTTCTAATCAAAATTAATATTCCACATCATTAATCTATAAATGATAATATTTTCAAAACGTTATATTATGAAAACACTTTCTTTTCGATATTCATTTTAAAAATGAATAAAATCGATATAAATATCTTTCACGTCAAAATGGCGCATATCTAACCAACACGGCTTTATATATTTCAATAACTTTGTTATTCTATTCAACACATGAATATTTTCTTCAGCACATGAATTTTCTTTTATTCAACACATGAAAATATATTTTATTCAACACATGAATTTTCTTTTATTCAGCACATGAATATATATTTTATTCAACACATGAATTTTATTTTTTTCAACACATGAATATATATTTTATTCAACACATGAATTTTCTTTTATTAGAATGGGACCCACTCAATTACCATATAATGTTATTTATATGGGTTCAATACAACACATGTATATAATAGCAATGATAAATAATCAACCATCATCCAAAGTGTGCCAAACAACTGCATAAGCATTAAATATAAATAATTAACGCTAACACAGTATGTCAACCCCATCGATTGACATACAACTAAACAATCGGATTAGTGTACGTCAAATATCACCCCAATACCCGTGTGGGGTTTCAAATCAACAATCACAGATCTTTATTTGTACAGTTGGGCAATGTGTAAAATTTTATCGTCCCAATCAATATCAGTCAAATGGGTGTACATAAACAAATCATCCGATTTGTTTATAAAATTTATTTTATATACACGTTAAAAATTATATTTTTAACTATAAAATATTTATTCATTCCACATCACACGATCAATTTTCACAACACATCAATCAAACAAACAAGTCATCCATGGTCTGTGGACGACGGGTGTCGGGTGCTGCTAAGCACCGTCTGCATCCTAGTATATATTTTTGACTAGAAAACAAGAATTAAAGTGAGGAGTTCTCACCGAGGGTTCCACTCCTCCGTGCTTTCCTTCTGAACGGTTCGGGTCTTGTACTGATTTTAGTCGATACCATCGCCATCTTTTCCCGCTGTTTACAGTAAAAATCATATTTTTATCACTTTATCTTAATAAAAAAATCATATTTTTATTTCAATTTCATATATTTTACGACGCTTCTTTCTATATAAAAATTATATTTGTATATTTATACTTCTTATATAAAGATCGAATTTTTATTTCGCTTCATATATAAAAATCTCGCCTTTCCATATATAAAACCTTGCCTTTCTATATATAAAAATATTGTCTTTCTATATATAAAAATATCGTCTTTCCTATGATAAAAATATAATCTTTCCTCGCTACTTCATATATTAAAATCGAATTTTTATCGCTATTCTATATATATAAAAATCGAATTTTTATTGCTATTCTATATTTATAAAAATCGAATTTTTATCGCAATAAAAATCCTATCTTTTTTACTATAAAAATCCTATCTTTTTAACTATAAAAATCATGTTAAATCGGTTTTAAAAAAATGTTAAATTAGTTATAAAAGTCATGTTAAATCAGTTTTAAAAATCATGTTAAATCAGTTTTAAAAATAAAAACAAGAAGAAATCACATTCATGGTGAGGAGGAGAGAGAGAGGATGTGGCGGTCGGAATAGGGGGTGCGGCGGATTGGGCTAGGACATCGTGGGGGAGGAGAGAGAGGGAAGGGTGGTGGTGGCCAACGACAAGAGGGGGGGTCTGGGGAAGGCGGTAGTGGCGGTGGGTAAGCCACGAAGGACAACGGCGGGTTTTTATTTTATTTTTTTTCTAACCTAATAACTGACCGGGGGAGTGGGGGATGATAAAGGAGTGAGAGATAATATATATTAATTTAATTATTTAATCATTTAATTCTCCTTAAAGTTGACTTTCCGTTTGAACTCGAAATCAAGTCCACTAACTGTCATCCCTAGCTAATTATCCCCATTCCGAACACAATGAGATATATATTGTAAGCCAGTTCGGCTATTTCTATCAGTTTCCGTCAAAATCAAAATATAAATCTATATATTGAATTTGAACGCACATTTCAATTTACCGGGGCCACATACTAACTCTAAAAATTCCAAAAAAATTATTTCTAGCTTCGTATTGACAATACAGTCTTAACAAAATTAATTTCTTCAAATTTTGAGACCAGTTGAAAATGGCCATTTTCTGGTCGATCGAAATTGACTAGAACTGTTAAAACCCGTTTTCCCTCGCCACACTCACATATTGATTCAGAAAATTATGAATTTTGGAATCTAGCAATAACCTGACACCCCGGACCCATCAAAAGTGGTTTCGTCGAAAATAGAGGTCGTTTGCAAAATTTCCATTTTCAAGGGCAAGAATCTCATAGCGACTATTTTGAATTTTCAATTGGACGTAACTTTTGATTCCCGCTATGAAATTTTGATTTTTCGGATTCGTTGGAAAGATATTCTCAAATAGATTCTAATATTTTTGGTTTCGCTAAAATCCTGTTTAATTTGTATCATGTACATTCATTTGAAATCTGAAATTTAATTTTCAAACTACCGCGCCATTTCCATTTCCTTTTATAATTAAAATAAAATATTTATATTCTAACAACGATCTATATAAATATATACGTTCTATTCTATTCGAAATAAATTTCTCGTCCTAATTATTTAAAATAATTCATTTTAAATATTCAAAATTCAATAAAATTGCCAAAACAAAAATTTTAAATTGGCTCGGATTTCCGGGTTATTACAATCTCCCCCACTTAAAACTTTTCGTCCCCGAAAAGGAGCGAAGTTGAAAGTTGTTTAACTAACCAACTTAACTTCCATTATTTACATTACGGCTTAAGTTCTTTAACTTTTCAGTTTCTAAGAACTTTTCAAATTTTCCAAAAATTTGGCTAACACCCTAAATTCTCGAAAAATTTCTCCATAACCTCCCCTGCATCGGGAGCTTCGGGATATTTCAAATAGCCTCCCATGGCCCTTACCAATCCAAAAAGAAAAAGACAAGCGGCTAGCCAATCGACTCATAAAATTATCAAATCCCCAAAAATACAATAAACATGTACCTATTTATCGGGCAAACAATTTATTCTTCTGCTCTAGCCTCCTTGCTATGACCTGTTCAATGTAAGTACATGTATATGCATGCAAATGCAACTAAATTTTCAATACAACTCACTATTTGGTTCAATTTGGCTAAATAGTTCAAATTTTAATTAATCAACAAATATTCAAACAACACAATCAGCAATCAATTAGTTGATTAACTTTTAAAATTCATGACTTTGATACATAGTCCAAAAATCAGATTTTTAGTACCAAATCACAACAATAGGCCCTATCTAGTTTTGGTTCTCACACCAGTCAATTGGAAATATATAAAATCCCACTTTCGGCACTCGAATATAAATTCTGATGATACTCGAGTAATCATCAGAATCACCTCCAAGTGACTAGAGTGTGATTCCATATCTATCCAGGATATTAAAAATTCAAATACACGTGGATCAGATGTATACGCAAAATCTTTATATACTTGATTGTCCAAATCAATACAAATAAATATTCAAATACAAATAATTGAATTTAATTTTTCAAAACAAAATTTGTTTCCAATTTTATTTCAAAATATCACTCTTCACACTCGTTCTAGGATACTACTGATCCCATCTCTAACTAGTCATTCTTATTGGATATTACTAATCCAATCTCTGATGAATTCTTTTGTTCGGTTCTAATGTGTCTTGTTCTCTGAGCTCTGTAAACTATACCAAATGTAACGATAAGGAATTTCGCTCGATCCGAATCCATCGCTAAACCGATCAAGACCGCTCGAAACCCCCGATTGTTTTGAGAACACGACGAATCAGAACGCAAACAGAAGAACATTTCATTGTTTATTACAACAATTCATCAGAATACAAGAATGTACAGAGTATTAATCAATATTACTCATCAGAAAATATCAGAGATTACAATAAATTACATAGCAGCGGAAAAACAATACAATACACAACTGAAAGAGATACACGGATACAGAGCTTTCCGAGCACCGTTCCAGCTGTAAACCAGGGTCCTGTGAATATAAATCTGCAAAACCGAAACTACTAGCTGCCCGTGTCGAAAATAAGGGCACCCAGAGTTTAGGTTAAAACAATAAACTCCTCGTCAGTCATGTGACTGGTGTGAGAACTAAAAAAGTTATTAATCTTTATTTTAAAGTTAGCTAAATCAAGGGACCACGCCGTATAACACGGAACGAGTTTCCTCCTAAGAATACCAGTGCACAAAACAACAGCGCAATGCTAAATAAAGAACGAAGAAGCTATTATAAGACCCAGGTCCCATCACACAATGCAACACAAGTCGGAGGATAGGGTTTTACCTTATAATAGCCAAAGAATGCTTGATACACTAAATTTCATCCTTTATTATTACTGTAAGTGTATAGTGTCAAAACAATTTCAATCATAAGTATCAATCATAGACAGCACAGGTACCATATATCATGTCGCCAATACTAGGCTCTACAATCAAAACCACAAATGTCACATATTGGAAATTGGATTTCCATCTGTGAACCGAGGCAAGGGATCATCCTCACTGGCTTCGAGACTCTCTAGCCCGAGCCTCAGGGTCAGAGTGCATCGACCCTTGGATCTTCAGGGCCGATCCACCGATGTGGATTATTATGCCTGAACACTGTGTTTTCTCGCCCTTTGGGGCGAAAATGAGCCAATTGACTCCATCGGCTCCACTGAGTCACCGATATATCCGAGGCATCTCGCAATCCAACAACCACACAGGTGAAAATAATATAAATGTCAGGGCTGGTAGGTCACTGACACCACCCTAGCTAGAAGGAAACGCATGTCCTCCCTGAGGTCCTCTCCCGTTTCTGGTTCACAACCGGGGGGTGAGGCCCGCGAATCAACGCTACACAAAGCTATGCCGCATAGGTCGTGCTTTGATCATCAACCATAAGACTCTGCTTTTCAACAGAAGCCTTGATCATTTGCTTCTTAGCATGCCACACAAGCAAACCACTCCATGCAACCGATATCCATAAATCACACAGAATGATATCCAATGTCAGACACACAGTCCATTTACAAGTCCGTTCTGGGTCTGAACAAAATCGGGGGCACCGTGTACCTTGCATATCCATCGATCTCCAAGTACGTCTGGACGATCACCACCCGATTCCTTCCTCTTGGGTGTACAGCCCAATCAAGATCATCAGTAATTATCCAAATGATATGAAGACCTCCAGTCTTCGACCACCGTCTTCATCCTTGACACATCGTCGAATCAGTTATTCAGAATGGGATAAACCGGTCTTTCTGAATAACCCGTGTATATAATAAACAAGTGTTACACAAACACAACATACGCCTCATTCCAATTCAGAATATTCTTTTATTCAAATATTCTTATACTTTGGGAAAGGTTCCCATTAATTTTATCAAAAATAAATTCTCTAAATTTATTCTTTAATCTTCCTTTGAATATCAATTCAAACTAAATTATGGTTTATCCAAACTAGTCGGGATTAACGAACCTTACCAAAGTAAACATTTGTTTTAATTTCCCAATCCCACCCTATTCATCCCATGAAGTAAAACTGGTCATACTTTATATCTAACACCATGGTGTTATCGGTAAATTCAATTACCATTTCACGTTCAAATCTAATTAAAGATTTAACTATCACCTGGAGCAAAAATGGTGATACTCCATTCTCGATCATTTGAATCTAATTAAAGATTCATTAAAACTCCACTTGGTTTTAATCTTCCCAAAAATCACTATTAATGATTGTTTAACTTGGGAAATCATATCCTGTCTTTAACTAGGTTAAAGAACCAATGTCATTTAAAACACGGTTCACGATAAACCCAAAATCACATTCCATTTACAATGGAATCTTCATGTTAAACAAATCGATATATATAATCGATATAAACTTCCATATCCGACTAATAATATAAATGGAATAATGGCAAAGCCTTTTAAATTCCAGATATATTAGTTGTCTTCCTCCACAGAAATTCACTTCGATTATTACCAAATCGAATTCCACTCCATTCCAGTTTATTTTATTAAATTGGAAAACTTTACTTTGGAAAATCTCCTTTAAATCTTAACAAAAGATTTATAAATTCCAATTCACATTTCACTGTAAATCGGGTGAAAGAACGAATGTCGTTAAAACACAGTTCACGATAAACCCAATTCACAATCCACTAATTATCGGGTTAAAGAACAAGTGTTATTTAAAACACTGTTCACAATAAACCCAAAAATCAATTCAAATTCAATTCCAATTAAGTTCCGTTTAATTGGTATATTTCATTAAATCTAAATAAAAAGATTTAATCTTTTTCTCAACTTGGTTTAAGAACAGTGTTAATGAAGACACCATTCGCGACAAACCCAAATCCCATTTGATATTAAATACATGGCTCTGAATAGAAAATATATCGGCTTATATTCAATATCAAATTCTACGACCAACAAATATCGTATTGAAAATAACGATATAAATATATCTTTCAAATTTCCGTAACAATATATGTATAATCACGAAATCCAACATCGAAATATTCCAAAGACAATTTCAATTCAAATCCATTCCAATTCAATTATTGGAAATTCTGGTTACTTTTAAAAGCCTTTCAAATCCAATTTATTTATTTCAAAAATAAATGGATTATAATTCTAGTTCAAAACTAGTTCATTTCAATAAAAAACTATTTTTATCTTTTCAAATATGGATTTTTTCATCCCAATTCTTTCCAAATCATTTCTTATGATTTTACACAAATTATTACTATTTTTAATAATTTTATCAAGGCCCGTACAGTCGATTTCCACCAACGGCCATCGGACTGCACTTACAACGACCTTTTCCAAATTTGATTTGGACATAATTCCAAATCCAACCATTAGATTTCTAATTTCTTGTATTCGTTAGATAGTTCTTTTCGATACAAACCCAACGGTTCCGGTTTTAGGAGAATCCGACGGTCGGGTCTCCCGTAATATCCATTCGAAGTCAATGGTCGAAATTCGCGAACTGCCGCGGTGCGGCACGTTATATTCAGGCCATATAATATATATAATATATATTATATATATTTCGTCGATTTCCTTTTAAAACGTAATTTGTAAATCGTTTAAAATTCATTTTCAAAATAATTTCAACTTCATATTCAATTTCTAATCAAAATTGAATATTCCATATCATTAATCTATAAATGATAATATTTTCGAAACGTTATATTTTGAAAACACTTCCTTTTCAATACTCATTATAAAAATGAATAAAATCGATATAAATATCATTCACGTCAAAATGGCGCATATCTAACCAACACGGCTTTATATATTTCAATAACTTCATTATTCTATTCAACAAATGAATATTTTCTTCAACATATGAATTTTCTTTTATTCAACACATGAATATATATTTTATTCAACACACGAATTTTCTTTTATTCAACACATGAATATATATTTTATTCAACATATCAATTTTCTTTTATTCAACATATGAATATATATTTTATTCAACACATGAATTTTCTTTTATTGGAATGAGACCCACTTACTTAACATATAATGTTATTTATGTGGGTTCTATACAACACATGTATATAATAGCAATGATAAATAATCAACCATTATCCAAAGTGCACCACACAACTGCATAAGCATTAAATATAAATAATTAACGCTTACACAGTATGTCAACCCATCGATTGACATACAACTAAACAATCGGGATTAGTGTACGTCAAATATCATCCCAATACCCGTGTAGGGTTTCAAATCAACAAACACAAATCTTTATTTGTACATTTGGGCGATGTGTAAAATTTTATTGTCCCAATCAATATCAGTCAAATGGGTGTACGTGAACAAATCGTCCGATTTGTTTATAAATATTTATTTTATATACATGTTAAAAATTATATTTTTAACTATAAAATATTTTATTCATTCCACATCACACGATCAATTTTCACAACACATCAATCAAATAAACAAGTCATCCATGGTTTGTGGACGACGGGTGTCGAGTGCTGCTAAGCACCATCTGCATCCTAGTATATATTTTTAACTAAAAACAAGAATTAAAGTGAGGAGTTCTCACTAAGGGTTCCACTCCTCCGTGCTTTCCTTCTGAACTATTCGGGTCTCGTTTTGATTTCAGTCGATACCATCGCCATCTTTTCCCACTGTCCACAGTAAAATTCATATTTTTACCACTTTATCCCAATAAATAAAAATCATATTTTTATTTCAATTTCATATATTTTACAACGCTTCATTCTATATAAAAATTATATTTTTATATTTCTACTTCTTATACAAAGATTGAATTTTTATTTCGCTTCATATATAAAAATCTCGTCTTTCCATATATAAAAATGTAACGATCCGGAAAATACGAGCCAATTTAAAATTTTTAAATTGGTAATTTCAGAGGAATTTGAACAATTGAAATAGAATATTTCAATAAAATAATGAATTAGAAATAGTGTGTCAGTTTGAAATTTTGAATTCAAGCTTTGACTGACTGCACTAGGTGCAAAATATAACGGATTTTGGTGAAACCAAAAATATTTAAATCTGTTAGCGAATACCTTTCCAACGAATCTGAAAAATCGAAGTCTCATAGCGGGAATCAAAAGTTATGGCCAAATGAATTTTCAGAAAGGTCGTTATATGGAATATAGCCCTTGAAAATAGACATTTTGCAAACGACCTCGAAATTCGACGAAACCACTTTTGTTGGGTCCGGGATGTCAAACTATTGCTAGATTTCAAATTTCATAATTTTTGAAGCTAGTCTGTGAGCATGGCAAAAGAAAATGTGTTTGGTCAATTTTTGTTAAATTGGATCGACCAGAAAAGGGCCATTTTTCAAATGATCTCAGAATTCGACAAAACAAGTTTTGTTGGGACCGTAGCATCAAAACATAGCTAGATTTATTTTTCTGGAATTTTTTGAATCAGTTTGTGGCCTTGGCAAATTGAAATGTACGTTCAAATTGAAAATAAAATGTTTTATACTTTAATTTGAAAAATAACCGACTGTAACAGTCGAATTGGCCTACGAAACATATCCCCTTGTGTCCGGGATGGGGGTATTTCGCTAGGGGCGACAGTCATTGGGTTTGGATTGGGGTTCGTAAGTGAAACCCTTATTTTCTGAATAATATATATATCGGCGAATCAGAAAATTCCATTCATAAATTAAAAATAAAAAAAACGCGCAAAATCCTCGTTCTCTCTCGACCGCGACGCGTGCTCCTTTCTTCCTAGGCGATTTCCGTTCGCCGCAGCCCCCTACCGACGCCGCCACCACCAACAATCGACGCCGCCGTCTCGCCTTTACAAATCCGACCCACTTTCACCTGCTGCCTCCTCCGCATCGTCGAGCACAACCTCTCCAAAGTCCGACGCTTCCCATCGCCGCCCCGACCAGATCCGACCACCGAATTGCCTCTAACCACCACCGACCGACTCCCCTCTCTTCCCTCTTCCACGCTGCTCCCTCTGATCATCGTATCGTGCCTCGGTTTTCGAGAAAACTGAAAACCTAGTTTTGAACCAACGTGAAAGGTGAGTCCTTTATTATATTTGAACTTTGAAAAATCATATCTTTATGGTGTGTTGACGAAATTCGATGAAATAGGAAACATCGAGACCGCAAGGAGGCTCTCTACCACATAGAAGAGACCGCAAATTTTTCTGAGCCATCTACGGTTTTTAGCACTCTGAAAACCAATGTGAGAAATCTAAATTAAATGAAATTTGAATGGAAAATGTCATGTATAAATTATATAAGCGAAATATAAATTACACACGTGTGGTATACCTCATGCACATGCGTTGTGTAAACTATATGAGCGAAGTATGAATTATACATGCATAGTATAATTGATATATGTGTTGAAATGCAAGTGAAATATAGAAATAATATATATATATACTCCCCTCGTCCACAAACCATGGATGATATTTATTGTTGTGAAGTGGTGTGGAATATTGGATGAGAATGCGAATGGTTGAATAATTGTTTGTGGTTGATATTGATTGGTTGTGGTTGAAAAATACCTATTGGTGATTGAAATAAATTGGAAATAATTGTGGAAATGAAAATAAAACATGCCGCCTACGTGCGAATTAGATGCACGAAATCCCCATTGTCAAAAACCATGAGGTTTTAAGGTAGAGCGAGGAGCCGTACTCGGGACGGTGCCGGTTTTAACTACCCTACCGTTATGCTGCCGAAATTTTGAATAATATTCATGTGTTAGAATTATTTTCATATGTTGAAATTATTTTCATGCGATGAAACTAAAGTCATGTGTTGAAACTATATCCATGTGTGGAAATGCTCATGTGTTGAGAAGTAATGTGTGAAAATTAAATTCATGTGTGAACGAATAAAGTGTTTAAACAATAAAAATCACATTTTTATAATATATATGAAGTATGTAAAATATTCGCCTTATATATAAATAGTTTCAACAATAAAAATTTCATCTTTCTTATATGAACAAACTATATAAAATATCCATGTGTGGAAATGCTCATGTGTTGAGAAGTGTGTGTGTTGGAAAGGTTCATGTGTTGAATAAAAGATTGAACAATAAAAATTACATTTTTATTGAAACTATGAAGTGTTAAAAACATTCATGTGTTGAATAAATATTTTAGATGATAAAAATACCATTTTTATCATATATGTGATTTGCCAAAAATATGCGAGCGTTGAAATAAATATTTGTGAAAGAAATATTATTTTTAACATGCATAGGAACTAAATAAAATAGTCATGTGTTGAAATATATTTTAGTTCACCAAAAATATCATTTTTATTGAAATGTGAAGTGTTAAAAATAACCACTTATTCAAATAAATATGCATGAGTTGAAATATTCATTAATTAGCTAATGATATGATTTTTGCCTATGTATGCCACATTAGAATGAATGGTGTTTTTAAACTAAATTGAATCAAATATGAAGTTGAATGGAAAATGATAAGTGATAAGAATTGCATATATGTACATGCATATTTATTGAACAGGTTATAGCAAAGAGGCTAGAGAAGATGAATAAAATTTTGTGCCCGACAAATAGGTATATGTTTAATGTTTTGCTTGGGTGATGATTTTATGAGCCTGTTGGCTAGCCGCTTGGCTTTTTCTTTTTCTTTTTGAGATCAGACGCCCGTGTGGCTATTTGGATATTTTCCCAGCCCCTCCCGTACAAAGGAGGTTATGGCGAAATTTTCCAAAATTTAAAGGCATTAGTGAAATATTTGAAGTGAAAACGATATAGGAATTTTCGAATGAACTATATTTATATAAATATAAATAAAATTAAAACGAATCATGGCCGTGCAGTTCATGTTTTGAAACCGTGATTTCAAACGACAAGTGCGGGAAATCCGACCATTGGATTTTCCTGAAACAGCAACCGTTGGGTTCGCCGTAGAAATATCTTTCCAACGGCTCCAACTTTGTAAAGATCCGACGGTTGGATTATATGGAATGTTTAATTCAAATCTAAAGAAAAACAGCGCCAGAATCGATTATATTTATATATAAATATAAATATAATTAAATTAAATCGAATAACGACGCTGTAGTTCATAATTTGAAATTGTAACTTCAAACGACTAGTGTGGGAAATCCGACCGTCGGATTTTCCCAAAACTGAAACCGTTGGATTCGTTTTGAAATGATCTCCCTAATGATATAAAATTTGTGAAGATCCAACAGTTAGATTTTCAGATATGTGTAAAACAAATGTAGGGAAAAACAGCGCTAGTGCCTCGGCACGACCTGAAACGTCGTTTAATTAAATAAGGCCATTTTAAATAAATAAAAATGGCAATATATCGTTATAAAATACTATATACGATATAGAGTGGAAATAAACCAATTTTGTTGTGTTTGCTTGATATGTGATGGTTGAATGTGTTTAACATGAAAATTATACTAAGAAACAGAAATGTGAGTGTTGAATAATTTAACCAGTTGAAAATTTGATTTGAAAATCTAAATATACGTGGATTATTTGAAAAGGCCGAGTTCATTCTCATTTCAAATAATCGATCGACGGAGAGAAGTCGAAGAGTTGAAGACGGTTGAAGACCGACGATCTTCACATTGGATGGATGGGCGCTACTGATGCTCATGATTGGAGTAGCTACCTTGAAGGAGCTGAAGTAGTAGCCGTCCGGATGTATTGTTGATTGTGCGGATAAGCGAGGAATTTGGAGCCTCCGGTTTAGTTCAAACCCAGAACGAACTTGTAAATCGACTGTGTGTCTGACATTGGATTTTATTCTATGCTGATTGATCTCTGTTAAATATATATCGATTTGGCGGTGGAGAAATAATTCTCTTGCTTAACACCCTTCTCTGAGACGTACGAGCTCAGAGGTTATGTATTGATAGAAATCAGTCGCATGGAGTGGATTGCCTGTGTGGCACGCCTAAGTGGCATATGATCAAGGCTTCTGTTGCAAAGCAAAGTCTTGTGGTTGATGATCAAAGCATGGTCTGTGTGACGTAGCTTTGTGTATAACATGGATTCGCGAGCCTCACACCACGGTATGAGTCGAAAACGGGATAGTGACTGCAGGGAGAGCACGACGTTTCTTTCTAGCTATGGTGGTGTCAGTGACCTACCAGCATTGACATTTATATACTTTTCACCTGTGTGGTTGTTGGAATGCGAGGCGCCTCGATTATAGGTCTGTAAGGACCGGAAAACATGTGTTCAGGAATTGCCAATCCTCAAAAGTAAAAGAGGACCGGCCCTGAAGATCCAGGGATTGCTGTGTGTGGACCTGAGGCATTTGCTAGAGTGTCTCGAACGGAGAGGAGCTTGCCCCTTGCCTCGACTCGTGATGGAATCCAATTTCCGATACGAAATTGCGGATGTGATTGTATTACTAGTATGGCGACACAGTGGTATGGGTCATTTATGCCGCCTATGATTGATATTTATGATTGAAATCGCTTTTGAAACATATATGCACTAGTAATAATATCAAACACTTTCGTTTTATACATATGAAGCATTTTTGGCCATTATAAGGTAAAAATCTATCCTCCGGCTTGCGTTGCATTGTGTGATGGGACCTGAGTCTTATAATGGCTTCATTTTTATAAAAAGCATTGCGATGATTTAATCATTTACTTTATTTCATGCACTAGCACTCATTGGAGTAAACCCGTTCCGCGAAAGTGGCGTGGTCCTTTGATTTGCCTTATTATTGTTGTTTAATAAGTTAAGTAGATTTCCCATACCAGTCCCACGACTGACTCGTAGTTTGTTTCACCTTGCAAACTCGCGTGCCCTCATTTTCACACGGGAAGCCAAGTTACAGGTATCTGGTATATTTTGGCTTGGCACCGCAATAGAGGTGGACTTTTGGCTCATGGCGAGGCTTGACTACACTGTGATGACTATGACTTTTTCCGCCATTATTGTATATGTATTATGATTCCGCCACTGGCGATGTAACTGATGTTTAGCTTATGTATTCACTATGAATGATTCCACCTTCGGCGATGTTGACTGATTATGTACTAATATGCACTAAGTTGTATCCTGCACTGTGCTCTCTGATGTGGTGATATCTATATGATTCCGCTGTCATATGTGTGTGAATTATTCTATTTCTCGTTTATGCTATTATCTGTGATCTGCTAATGATGATTAATGTGTTATATTCCAATGATTATCCTTAACACCGTGTCACAGGGTTTTGGGATCATCACAGCTGATATCAGAGCTTTGGTTAACCTTAGTTCTGGAGTCTAACACATTAAACACTTCGTTAAAATAGAATCAGTAGTATTCTAAGGCGAGTAGCTCATTAGAGATAGGACTAGCAAAGTCCTAGACTGAGCAAAGTAGAATAGCGAAAACAATTTGATCAGTCCATCGTTATCTTTCCTTAAGTTTTTCTGCTTAACCATACAATAAAATTATCATTTCTGTAGGCTGACTCTTTTCTTGCTTATACAGAACTTGAACAATGGCTACCTGAGCAGCCGCTGCTAGAGGAGGCTGAGCTGGCCGTGGCAGAGGACGAGGAGAAGTCCCAGTTGAAGAAGGACCCTTGATACAACCCCCGGCCGCTCAGCAATTCGAGTTGGACCGCGTAGCTAAGAGGTACAAGAACCTAGGAGGCAAAACCTTCTCTGGAACTGGCACTGTAATAGAGGCCCTTGCATGGCTGAAAACATGCGAGAAAATACTAGGAGGCCTAAGGTTGGGCGATCAAGACAAAGCTTTCATGGGCGCTTGGCTCCTACAAGAAGAAGCCGAACTATGGTGGGAACCTCTCACCACCGGGAACAGAAATGCTGGTAGGACCTGGGACGAATTCAAAGAACTATTCAAAGAGAAGTATGTCCCAGAGCAAGCCCTTGAGCGCATGCATGACGAATTCGCAAATCTCCAACAGGGGGATCTCTCAGTGCAAGATTATCTGAACAAATTTACACAATTATCCCGCTATGCTCTAGAGCTCGTCGCCACCGCAAAGTCCAAGAATAAGAGGTTCATCCTCGGGCTGAAGCGACAGTACCAAGATAGGTACATGGCCCACATCAAGCTGGGGTTTAATGAATTAGTAGAAATGGCGTGCAACTTCAAAGACCTGGATCAAAGGCACCTGGAACAGGATCGTGCTAAAAGCCAAGCCGGGAATAAATGCAAGCCCGCTGCGAATCAAGCTGAGTCAAGCCAAGCAGCATCCTCGAGACCACAGACTAGCAGGCCTCCAAAAGGAAGCTGCTACAATTGTGGCAAGGTGGGGCGCTACTCAAATGTTTGCACAACCCCGAAGAGGCAGAAGACAAATTCTAAAGGTTCAAGCCAGGGCTCTCAGAACCCTCGCTCCTGCTTTAATTGCCGTAAGACAGACCATCTTGTCAAAGACTGTCCTTTACTTAAGAAGGCTGCAGTAGCTCACGTGTATGACGGGACGAACACGCCGGCTGCTTCCGATGGAGCAGGTAAACCCGATGTTTTGGGAGGTACCCTTTCAATTAAAAATATTCCTGTTTCTGTATTATTTGACACGGGTGCATCACGTAGTTTTATTGTTAGTAACACAGTTCACAAATTAAAGTTAAAACAGAGAAAGCTTAAAGAATCGGTTAAAGTTCATAATCCGATAGGAGGATCTCTCATTCTCAGCGCATATTGTAGAGTGCCAGTCTCTTATTCTTCCTACAAGTTTTCTTTTGATTTGATCACCATGGATTTTCTCGAATTTGATATCGTTCTCGGGCTTGATTGGTTAACGAAATATGAAGCTGAAGTAAAGTGTGCAGAGAGGATAGTAAAAATTTGAACGAAGCTTGGATATATTACTGTACCATGCCATGGTTCGAATCCAGATAGAAAGGAATTTTGGTCGGAGTTAGAAGTTATCCCTACTTCCTTAGAAAAGATTCCTGTTGTTAGAAACTATGTGGATGTGTTTGAAGAAGTCGAAAACTTACCTCCGCAAAGAGAAATAGAATTCATGATTGATCTAATTCCCAATGCCAGACCAGTAGTACATCCAATTCGCAGAATGACTCCAAAGGAAAAGGAAGAATTAGGCGATCAAACTCGTCAACTGCTATGGAAGGGTCTAATCAGACCTTGCTTTTCTAGTTGGGGTGCAGCTGTAGTGTTTGTCCCAAAGTCAGACGGTACTCTTCGATTGTGTGTTGATTATCGAGACCTCAACAAATAGACGCTCAAAAACAAATACCCATTACCCCGCATTGATGATTTGCTAGAACAATTAAATGGGGCGAGAGTATTTTCCCGAATGGACCTAGCTACGGGTTTTCATCAATTGAGAATTGCAGAGGACTGTGTTCCTTTGACAGCTTTCAGAGGTCCAGACATATTTTATGAATGGTTAGTAATGCCGTTCGGCCTATGCAATGCTCCAGCATACTTTGTCGATCTAATGAATAGAGTGTTTAGGGGAGTTCTAAATAAATTTTTCCTCGTATTCATTGATGATATTTTAATCTACTCCAAATCAAAACCCGAGCATGAAAAACACTTAGAACAAGTATTGGAGATCCTAAGAAAGAATGTCTTCAAAGCCAAATTCTCAAAATGTGACTTCTAGCAAGAAGAAGTGAAGTTCCTTGGCCATGTCGTGACAAAGGAAGGGATTTCTGTCGATCCGAGCAAAATAACAGCGATTCAAGACTGGAAACAGCCTACTACACCCACAGAGGTTAGAAGTTTTATGGGGTTGGCTAGTTATTATCGAAAGTTCGTTAAGGATTTCTCGAAGATATCCGGTCCGTTAACAAAGCTCACGAATAAGCAAGAGAAATTTAAGTGGACTTCCGACTGTGAAGAAGATTTCCAGGAATTGAAATCGAAACTGACAACTGCTCCAGTGTTAATCATTATCGATGGAAATCAGGATTTGACGGTTTGGACAGATGCTTCTATTAGAGGTCTTGGTGCAGTGTTAATGCAAAGAGGCCAAGTGGTCGCTTATGCAAGCCGCTAACTGAAACCGCATGAGAAGAATTATGTAACTCATAATCTTGAGTTGCTAGCCGTCATTTTTGCTTTGAAAATCTGGAGGCATTACTTATTGGGTGAGAAATTTGAACTGTACACAGATCATAAATCACTGAAGTATTTACACACCCAGAAAGATCTGAATTTGAGACAGCAGCGTTGGCTAGAATTTCTTGCAGCGTATGATCTAGATATCCTGTATACGCCGGGAAAGGCTAACGTTGTAGTGGATGCGCTTAGTAGAAAAACCGCAATCATTGCCAATCTTATAATTACGCCAGGATTGATTGATAAAATATCTGTTCTTCAGAAAAACGACAATTTTGGAAAGAGATGATAAAAAGGATTTGAAGGGGCGAAGGCTCCAGTTTCCAAGTGGATAGTAAGGGAGTTCTGAGATTGAATGGAAGAATATGTGTTCCCGACATCCCTGAGCTCAAAAGAGAGGTGCTAGATGAGTGCCATAAATCCAAATTTTGCATTCATCCTGAAGTAAGTAAAATGTAAAACGATATCAAACGCACTTTCTGGTGGAAGGCAATGAAGAGGGATATTTCTTTGTATGTTAGTAGATGCCCTACTTGTCAATTAGTCAAGAGCGACCAACAGAAGCTAGCTGGATTGTTGCAACCGTTGGAAGTCTGAGGTTGGAAATGGGAACAGATTTCCATGGATTTTATAGATGGTTTGCCCCGAACCAAGAAAGGTAATGACAGTATTTGGGTAATCGTAGATCGCTTCCCGAAGACTGCCCATTTCATACCTGTCAGATCCAATAGAACCGCTCAAAGTCTAGCACAGATATATTTCAAAGAAATTGTTAGGCTGCATGGAATTCCCATCAGCATATTCAGTGATAGAGACCCAATATTTGCTAGCAAATTCTAGGAGGCATTCCAGACAGAACTGGGAACGAAACTGAATATGAGTACCGCTTATAACCCTCAGACAGATGGCCAAACTGAGCGAGTGAACAGAATTCTGGAAGATTTATTGCGGGCTTGTATAATTGATTTTGGTGGGTCATGGGAAGTTCACTTACATTTGGCAGAATTCTCATAGAACAATAGCTATCAAGAAAGTTTGGGAATGTCGCCATTTGAAGCATTATATGGCAGACCATGCAGATCTCTAGCATGTTGGGTAGAACCTGGCAACAAACTTGTGTTGGGACCCGATATGATTCGAGAAGCGTCAGATAAAGTCGACTTCATCAAAAAGCGATTGAAAACCGCACAAAGCCGACAGAAAATTTATGCAGATTCTAGAAGAAGGGATTTGACATTTGCTGTTGGTGACCATGTTTATTTGAAAGTTTCTCCGAAGAGAGGAGTAATCAGATTCGGTAAAACTGGGAAGTTGGCACCTAGGTTTATTGGTCCCTTTCCTATACTTGAACGAATTGGAACTCTCGCTTATAGGGTTCAATTACCTGATTGGTTGCATGGAGTGCATGATGTGTTTAACGTATCTCAACTTAGAAGACATGTGCATGATCCGGATCTTGTTGCAGAAGAAGCAGCGCAACAGGACTTGGAAATAACTCCAGAATTAGCAGTCAGAAGAGAGCCATTAAAGATTGTTGGCAAAGAAACTAGAGAGCTAAGAAGCAAAAAGGTTCATTTAGTTAAAGTGCAGTGGAGTAGTAATCCTAGAGACTGTACTTGGGAGACTGAGGAAAGCATTAAGCAAGCTTACCACAAATGCAGAGTGGACATCTCTTACTAACTCCAGTGCAAGGTACCTTTACAATACTTTGCATTTACATTTTTGTTTCCTACTTTACTGTTGTTTCCTTTTCGGGGACGAAAACTAGGGGGAGATTGTAACAACCCGGAAAATACGAGCCAATTTAAAATTTTTAAATTGGTTATTTCAAAGGAATTTGAAAATTTGAAATAGAATATTTCAATAAAATAATGAATTAGAAATAGTGTGTCAGTTTGAAAATTTGAATTCAAACTTTGACTGACTGCACTAGGTGCAAAATATAACGGATTTTGGTGAAACCAAAAATATTTAAATCTGTTAGCGAATACCTCGAAGTTTCATAGCGGGAATCAAAAGTTATGGCCAAATGAATTTTCAGAAAGGTCGTTATATGGAATATAGCCCTTGAAAATAGACATTTTGCAAACGACCTCGGAATTCGACGAAACCACTTTTGTTGGGTCCGGGATATCAAAATATTGCTATGTTTCAAATTTCATAATTTTTGAAGCTAGTCTGTGAGCGTAGCAAAAGAAAATGTGTTTGGTCAGTTTCTGTTAAATTGGATCGACCAGAAAAGGGTCATTTTTCAAACGATCTCAGAATTCGACGAAACTAGTTTTGTTGAGACCGTAGTGTCAAAACATAGCTAGATTTATTTTTTTGGAATTTTTCGAATCAGTTTATGGCCCTGGCAAATTGAAATGTACGTTCAAATTGAATATAAAATGTTTTATACTTTAATTTGAAAAATAACTGACTATAACAGTCAAATTGGCCTACGAAACATATCCTATTGTATCTGGGATGGGGGTATTTAGCTAGGGGCGATAGTCGTTGGGTTTGGATTGGGGTTAGTAAGTGAAACCCTAATTTTCTGAATAATATATATATCGACGAATCAGAAAATTCCATTCATAAATTAAAAATAAAATAAAACGCGCAGAACCCTCGTTCTCTCTCGACATCGACAGCGATGCGTGCTCCTTTCTTCCCAGGCGATTTCCGTTCGCCGCAGCCCCCTACCCATGCCGCCACCACCAGCAATCGACGCCGCCGCCTCCCCTCTACAAATCCGACCCACTTTCACCTCCTGCCTCCTCTGCATCGTCGAGCACGACCTCTCCAAAGTCCGACGCTTCCCATCGCCTCCCCGACCAGATCCGACCACCGAACTGCCTCCAACCACCACCGACTCCCCTCTCTTCCCTCTTCCATGCTGTACCCTCTGATCATCATATCGTGCCTTGGTTTTCGCGAAAACTGAAAACCTAGTTTTGAACCAACGTGAAAGGTGAGTCCTTTATTATATTTGAACTTTGAAAAATCATATCTTTATGGTGTGTTGATGAAATTCGATGAAACAGGAAACATCGGGACCGCAAGGAGGCTCTCTACCACATAGAAGAGACCGCGGATTTTTCTGAGCCATCTACGATTTTTAGCACTCCGAAAACCAATGTGAGAAATCTAAATTAAATGAAATTTGAATGGAAAATGTCATGTATAAATTATATAAGCGAAATATAAATTATACACGTGTGGTATACCTCATGCACATGCGTTGTGTAAACTATATGAGAGAAGTATGAATTATATATGCATAGTATAATTGATATATGTGTTGAAATGCAAGTGAAATATAGAAATAATATATATATATATACTCCCCTCATCCACAAACCATGGACGATATTTATTGTTGTGAATTGGTGTGGAATATTGGATGAGAATGCGAATGGTTGAATAATTGTTTGTGGTTGATATTGATTGGTTGTGGTTGAAAAATACCTATTAGAGATTGAAATAAATTGGAAATAATTGTGGAAATGAAAATAAAACATGCCGCTTGCGAGCGAATTAGATGCATGAAATCCCCATTGTCAAAAACCGCGAGGTTTTAAGGTAGAGCGAGGAGCCGTAATCGGGACAGTGCCGGTTTTAACTATCCTGCCGTTATGCTGCCGAAATTTTGAATAATATTCATGTGTTATAATTATTTTCATATGTTGAAATTATTTTCATGCGATGAAACTAAAGTCATGTGTTGAAACTATATCCATGTGTGGAAATGCTCATGTGTTGAGAAGTGATGTGTGAAAATTAAATTCATGTGTGAACGAATAAAGTGTTTAAACAATAAAAATCACATTTTTATAATATATATGAAGTATGTAAAATATTCGCCTTATATATAAATAGTTTCAACAATAAAAATTTCATCTTTCTTATATGAACAAACTATATAAAATATCCATGTGTGGAAATGCTCATGTGTTGAGAAGTGTGTGTGTTGGAAAGGTTCATGTGTTGAATAAAAGATTGAACAATAAAAATTACATTTTTATTGAAACTATGAAGTGTTAAAAACATTCATGTGTTGAATAAATATTTTAGATGATAAAAATACCATTTTTATCATATATGTTATTTGCCAAAAATATGCGAGCGTTGAAATAAATATTTGTGAAGGAAATATTATTTTTAACATGCACAGGAACTAAATAAAATAGTCATGTGTTGAAATATATTTTAGTTCGCCAAAAATATCATTTTTATTGAAATGTGAAGTGTTAAAAATAACCACTTGTTCAAATAAATATGCATGAGTTGAAATATTCATTAATTAGCTAATGATATGATTTTTGACTATGTATGCAACATTAGAATGAATGGTGTTTTTAAACCAAATTAAATCAAATATGAAGTTGAATGGAAAATGATAAGTGATAAGAATTGCATATATGTACATGCATATTTATTGAACAGGTTATAGCAAAGAGGCTAGAGAAGAGGAATAAAATTTTGTGCCTGACAAATAGGTACATGTTTACTATTTTGCTTGGGTGATGATTTTATGAGCCTGTTGGCTAGCCGCTTGGCTTTTTCTTTTTCTTTTTGAGATCAGACGCCCGTGTGGCTATTTGGGAATTTTCCCAGCCCCTCCCGTACAAAGGAGATTATGGAGAAAATTTCCAAAATTTAAAGGCATTAGTGAAATATTTGAAGTGAAAACGATATAGGAATTTTCGAATGAACTATATTTATATAAATATATAAATATAAATAAAATTAAAATTAAAACGAATCGTGGCCGTGCAGTTCGTGTTTTGGAACCGTGATTTCAAACGACTAGTGCGGGAAATCCGACCATTGGATTTTCCCGAAACTGCAACCGTTGGGTTCGCCTTAGAAAGATCTTTCCAACGGCACCTACTTTGTAAAGATATGACGGTTGGATTATCTGGAATGTTTAATTCAAATCTAAAGAAAAACAGCGCCAGAATCGATTATATTTATATATAAATATAAATATAATTAAATTAAATCGAATAACGACGCTTCAGTTCATAATTTGAAATCGTAACTTCAAACGACTAGTGTGGGAAATCCGACCATCGGATTTTCCCAAAACTGAAACCATTGGATTCGTTTTGAAATGATCTTCCTAATGATGTAAAATTTGTGAAGATCCAACGGTTAGATTTTCAGATATGTGTAAAACAAATTTAGGGAAAAACAGCGCCAGTGCCTCGGAACGACCTAAAACGTCGTTTAATTAAATAAGGCCATTTTAAATAAATAAAAATGGCAATATATCGTTATAAAATACTATAGACGATATAGAGTGGAAATAAACCAATTTTGTTGTGTTTTCTTGATATGTAATGGTTGAATGTGTTTAACATGAAAATTATACTAAGAAACATAAATGTGAGTGTTGAATAATTTAACCAGTTGAAAAATTGATTTGAAAAACTAAATATACGTGGATTATTTGAAAAGGCCGAGTTCAATCTCATTTCAAATAATCGATCGACGGTGAGAAGTCGAAGAGTTGAAGATGGTTGAAGACCGACGATCTTCACATTGGATGGATGGGCGCTACTGATGCTCATGATTGGAGTAGCTACCTTGAAGGAGCTGAAGTAGTAGCCGTCCGGACGTATTGTTGATTGTGCGGATAAGCGAGGAATTTGGTGCCTCTGGTTTCGTTCAAACCCAGAATGAACTTGTAAATGGACTGTGTGTCTGACATTGGATTTTATTCTGTGCTGATTGATCTCTGTTAAATATATATCTGTTTGGCGGTGGAGAATTTATTCTCTTGCTTAACGCCATTCTCTGGGACGTACGAGCTCAGAGGTTATGTATTGATAGAAATCAGTCGCATGGAGTGGATTGCCTGTGTGGCAAGCCTAAGTGGCATATGATCAAGGCTTCTGTTGCAAAGCAAAGTCTTGTGGTTGAAGATCAAAGCATGGTCTGTGTGACGTAGCTTTGTGTATAACGTGGATTCGCGAGCCTCACACCTCGGTATGAGTCAAAAACGGGATAGTGGTTGCAGGGAGAGCACGACGTTTCTTTCTAGCTATGGTGGTGTCAGTGACCTACCAACCCTGACATTTATATACTTTTCACCTGTGTGGTTGTTGGAATGCGAGGCGCCTCGATTATAGGTCTGTAAGGACCGGGAAACGTGTGTTCAGGAATTGCCAATCCTCAAAAGTAAGAGAGGACCGGCCCGGAAGATCCAGGGATTGCTGTGTGCGGTCCTGAGGCATTTGCTAGAGTGTCTCAAACGGAGAGGAGCTTGCCCCTTGCCTCGACTCATGATGGAATCCAATTTCCGATACGAAATTTCAGATGTGATTGTGCTACTAGTATAGCGACACAGTGGTATGGGTCATTTATGCCGCTTATGATTGATATTTATGGTTGAAATCGCTTTTGAAACATATATGCACTAGTAATAATATCAAACACTTTCGTTTTATACGTATGAAGCATTTTTGGCCGTTATAAGGTAAAACTCTATCCTTCGGCTTGCGTTGCATTGTTTTATGGGACCTGAGTCTTATAATGGCTTCATTTTTATAAAAAGCATTGCGATGATTTAATCATTTACTTTATTTCATGCACTAGCACTCATTGGAGTAAACCCGTTCCGCGAAAGTGGCGTGGTCCTTTGATTTGCCTTATTATTGTTGTTTAATAAGTTAAGTAGATTTCCCATACCAGTCCCACGACTGACTCGTAGTTTGTTTCACCTTGCAAACTCGGGTGCCCTCATTTTCACACAGGAAGCCAAGTTACAGGTATCTGGTATATTTTGGCTTGGCGCCGCAGTAGAGGTGGACTTTTGGCTCATGGCGAGGCTTGACTACACTGTGATGACTATGACTTTTTCCGCCATTATTGTATATGTATTATGATTCCGCCACTGGCGATGTAGACTGATGTTTAGCTTATGTATTCTCTATGTATGATTCCGCATCCGGCGATGTTGACTGATTATGTACTATTATGCACTAAGTTGTATCCTGAACTGTGCTCTCTGAAGTGGTGATATCTATATGATTCCGCTGTCATATGTGTGTCAATTATTCTATTTCTCATTTATGCTATTATCTGTGATCTGCTAATGATGATTAATGTGTTATATTCCAATGATTATCCTTAACACTGTGTCATGGGGTTTTGGGATCGTCACAAAAAACCTCGCCTTTCTATATATAAAAATATTGTCTTTCTATATACAAAAATATCGTCTTTCCTATGATAAAAATATAATCTTTCCTTGCTACTTCATATATAAAAATCGAATTTTTATAGCTATTCTATATATATAAAAATCGAATTTTTATCGCTATACTATATATATAAAAATCGAATTTTTATCGCTATAAAAATCCTATCTTTTTAACTATAAAAATCGTATCTTTTTAACTATAAAAATCATGTTAAATCAGTTTTAAAAATCAAAACAAGAAGAACTCGCATTGATTGAAGGGAGGGGGCTTTTCGCTGTTTGAACTGCGCGAAGGGGGGTTCAGCAGTCGTCGGAGGGTGGTGCACGGCTTCAGAGGGTGGCGGCGGCAAGGTGGCAGGGGCGCGACTTAAAATCGCGGTGAGGAGGAGAGAGAGGGTGCGGCGGTCGGAATAGGGGGTGCGGCGGATTGGTCTAGGACATCGTGGAGGAGGAGAGAGAGAGGGAAGGGGGTGGTGGCCATCGACGAGAGGGGGGGTCTGGGAAAGGCGGCGGTGGCGGTGGGTAAGCCACAAAGGACGGCGGCGGGTTTTCATTTTAATTTTTTTTCTAACCTAATAACTGACCTGCGGGGGTGGGGGGGGGGGAGGGGGGATAATAAAGGAGTGAGAGATAATATATATTAATTTAATTATTTAATCATTTTATTCTCCTTAAAGCTGACTTTCCGTTTGAACTGAAAATCAAGTCCACCGACTATCGCCCCTTGCTAACTACCCCCATTCCGAACATAATGAGATATGTATCGTAAGCCAGTTTGGTTGTTTCGATTAGTTTCCGTCAAAATCAAAATATAAATCTATATATTGAATTTGAATGCACATTTCAATTTAACGGGGCCACATACTAACTCTATAAATTCCAGAAAAATTATTGCTAGCTTTGTATTGATGATACGGTCTTAACAAAACTAATTTCGTCAAATTATGAGACCATTTGAAAAATGGCCATTTTCTGGTCGATCGAAATTGATTAAAACTGCAAAACATGTTTTCCTTCTCCACGCTCACATATTGATTCAGAAAATTTTGAATTTTGGAATCTAGCAATAACCTGACACCCCGGACCCAACAAAAGTGGTTTCGTCGAAAACAGAGGTCGTTTGCAAAATTTCCATTTTTAAGGGCTAGAATCTCATAGCGACTATTATGAATTTTCAGTTGGATGTAACTTTTGATTCCCGCTATGAAATTTTGATTTTTTGGATTCACTGGAAAGATATTCTCAAACAGATTCTAATATATTTGGTTTCGCTAAAATCCGGTTTATTTTGAATCCTGTACATTCATTTGAAATCTGAAATCGAATTTTCAATTTACCACGCCATTTCCAATTCCATTTATAATAAAAATAAAATATTTATATTCTAACAACGATCTATATAAATATATACGTTCTAATCTATTCAAAATAAATTTCTCGTCATAATTATTTGAAATAATTCATTTTAAATATTCAAAATTCACTAAAATTGCCAAAATAAAAATTTTAAATTAGCTTGGATTTCCGGGTTATTACAATCTCCCCCACTTAAAACTTTTCATCCCTGAAAAGGGACGAAGTTGAAAGTTGTTTAACTAACCAACTCAACTTCCATTATTTTCATTACGGCTTAATTTCTTCAACTTTTCAGTTTCTAAGAACTTCTCAAATTTTCCAAAAATTTGGCTAACACCCTAAATTCTCAAAAAAATTTGCCATAACCTCCCCTGCACCGGGAGCTTCGGGATATTTCAAATAGCCTCCCATGGCCCTCAACAATCCAAAAAGAAAAAGAAAAAGCCAAGCGACTAGCCAATCGACTCATAAAATCATCAAATCCCGAAGAAATACAATAAACATGTACCTATTTGTCGGGCAAACAATTTTATTCTTCTGCTCTAGCCTCCTTGCTATGACCTATTCAATTTAAGTACATGTATATGCATGCAAATGCGAATAATTTTCAATACAACTCACTATTTGGTTCAATTTGGCTAAATAGTTCAAATTTTAATTAATCAACCAATACTCAAACAACACAATCAGCAATCAATTAGTTGATTAATTTTTCAAATTCATAACTTTGATACATAGTCCAAAAATCAGTTTTTTAGTGCCAAATCACAACAATAGGCCCTATCTAGTTTTGGTTCTCACACCAGTCAATTGGAAATATTTAGAAATCCCACTTTCGGCACTCGAATATAAATTCTGATGATACTCGAGTAATTATCAGAATCACCTCCGAGCGACTAGAGTGTGACCATATCTATCCAGCATATTAAAACTTCAAATACAGGCGGATCAGACATATACGCAAAATCTTCATACACTTGATTGTCCAAATCAATACAAATAAATATTCAAATACAAATAATTGAATTTAATTTTTCGAAACAAAATTTGTTTTCAATTTTATTTTCAAAATATCACTCTTCACACTCATTCTAGGATACTACTGATCCCATCTCTAACGAGTCATTCTTATTGGATATTACTAATCCAATCTCTGATGAATTCTTTCATTCGGTTCTAATGTGTCTTGTTCTCCGAGCTCTGTAACTATACCAAATGAAACGATAAGGAATTTCGCTCGATCCGAATCGATCGCTAAACTGACCAAGACCGCTCGAAACCCCCGATTGTTTTGAGAACACGACGAATCAGAACGCAAACAGAAGAACATTTCATTGTTTATTACAACAATTCATCATAATACAAGAATATACAGAGTATGAATCAATATTACTCATCAGAAAATATCAGAGATTACAATAAATTACATAGCAGCGGAAAAACAATACAATACACAACTGAAAGAGATACACGGATACAAAGCTTTCCGAGCACCGTTCCAGCTGTAAACCAGGGTCCTGTGAATATAAATCTGCAAAACCGAAACTACTAGCTGTCCGTGTCGAAAATAGGGACACCCAGAGTTTAGGTTAAAACAATAAACTCCAGGTCATTCATGTGACTGGTGTGAGAATTAAAAAAGTTATTAATCTTTATTTTAAAGTTAGGTAAATCAAGGGACCATGCCGTATAACACGGAACGGGTTTCCTCCCAAGAATACCAGTGCATAAAACAACAAGCAATGCTAAATAAAGAACAATGAAGCTATTATAAGACCCAAGTCCCATCACATAATGCAATATAAGTCGGAGGATAGGGTTTTACCTTATAATAGCCAAAGAATGCTTGATACGTTAAATTTCATCTTTTATTATTACTATAAGTGTATAGTGTCAAAACAATTTCAATCATAAGTATCAATCATAGACAGCATGGGTACCATATATCATGTCGCCAATACTAGGCTCTACAATCAAAACCGCAAATGTCATGTATTGGAAATTGTATTTCCATCTATGAACCGAAGCAAGGGATCGTCCTCCCCGGCTTCGAGACTCTCTAGCCCGAGCCACAGGGTCAGAGAACATCGACCCTTGGATCGTCAGGGATGGTCCACCGATGTGGATTACTATGCCTGAACACTGCGTTTTCCTGCCCTTTGGGGCGTAAATGAGCAAATGACTCCATCGGCTCCACATACTCACCGATATATCCGAGGCGCCTCGCAATCCAACAATCACACAGGTGAAAATAATATAAATGTCAGGGCTGGTAGGTCACTGACACCACCCTAGCTAGAAGGAAAGGCATGTCCTCCCTGAGGTCCTCTCCCGTTTCTGGTTCACAACCGGGGTGTGAGGCTCACGAATCAACGCTACACAAAGCTATCCACACAGGCCGTGCTTTGATCATCAACCACAAAACTCTGCTTTTCAACAGAAGCCTTGATCATTTGCATCTTAGCAAGCCATATAGGCAAACCACTACATGCAACCGATATCCATCAATCACACAGAATGATATCCAATGTCAGACACACAGTCCATTTACAAGTCCATTCTGGGTCTGAACGAAACCGGAGGCACTTTTTACCTCACATATCCATCGATCTCCAAGTACGTCTGGATGATCACCAACTGATTCCCTCCTCTTGGGTGTACAACCCAATCAAGATCATCAGTAATTATCCAAACGATGTGAAGACCTCCGATCTTCGACCACCGTCTTCATCCTCGACATATCGTCGAATCAATTATTCAGAATGGGATAAACCGGTCTTTCTGAATAACCCGCGTATATAATAAACAAGTGTTACACAAACACAACATATGCCTCATTCCAATTCAGAATATTCTTTTATTCAAATATTCTTATACTTTGGGAAAGGTTCCCATTAATTTTATCAAAATTAAATTTTTTAATCTTCCTTTGACTATCAATTCAAACTAAATTATGATTTATCCAAACTAGTGGGGATTAACGAACCCTACCGAAGTAATCATTTGTTTTAATTTCCCAATCCCAACCTAGTCATCCCGTGAAGTAAAACTGGTCATACTTCATATCTAACACCACGGTGTTATCGGTAAATTCAATAACCATTTCACGTTCGAATTTAATTAAAGATTTAACTATCACCAGGAGCAAAACTGGTGATACTCCATTCTCGATCATTTCAATCAAATTAAAGATTCATTAAAACTCCACTTGGTTTTAATCTTCCCAAAAATCACAATTAATGATTGTTTAACTTAGGAAATCATATCCTGTCTTTAACTGGGTTAAAGAACCAATGTCATCCAATGTCATTTAAAACACGGTTCACGATAAACCCAAAATAACATTCCATTTACAATGGAATCTTCATGGAAAACAAATTGATATATACAATCGATATAAACTTCCATATCCAACTAATAATATAAATGGAATAACGGCAAAGCCTTTTAAATTATAGATATATTAGTTGTCTTCCTCCATAGAAATTCACTTCGATTATTACCAAATCGAATTCCATTCCATTCCAATTTATTTTATTAAATTGGAAATTTTTACTTTGGAAAATCTCCTTTAAATCTTAACGAAAGATTTATAAATTCCAAATCACATTTCACTGTAAATCGGGTTAAAGAACAAATGTCGTTAAAACACAGTTCACGGTAAACCCAATTCACATTCCATTAATTATCGGGTTAAAGAACAAGTGTTATTTAAAATACCGTTCACGATAACCCAAAAATCAATTCAAATTCAATTCCAATTAAATACCATTTAATTGGTATATTTCATTAAATCTAAATAAAAAGATTTAATCTTTTTCTCAACTGGGTTTAAGAACAGTGTTAATGAAGACACCATTCACAAAATCCCATTTGATATTAAATACAAGGCTCTGAATAGAAAATATATCGACTTATATTTAATATCAAATTCTATGACCAACAAATATCGTATTGGAAATAACGATATAAATATATCTTTCAAATTTCCATAACAATATCTGTATAATCACGAAATCCAACATCGAAATATTCCAAAGACAATTTCGATTCAAATCCATTCCAATTCAATTATTGGAAATTCTGGTTACTTTTAAAACCCTTTCAAATCTAATTTATTTATTTCAAAAATAAATGGATTATAATTCTAGTTCAAAACTAGTTCTTTTCAATAAAAATCTATTTTTATCTTTTCAAATATGGAGTTTTTCATCTCAATTCTTTCCAAATCATTTCTTATGATTTTACACAAATTGTTACTATTTTTAATAATTTTATCAATGTCCGTACTGTCGATTTCCACCAACGGCCATCGAACTGCACTTACAACGACCTTTTCCAAATTTGGTTTGGATATAATTCCAAATCCAACCGTTATATTTCTAATTTCTTGTATTCGTTAGAAAGCTCTTTTCGATACGAACCCAATGGTTTCGGTTTTAAGAGAATCCGATGGTCGGATCTCCCGTAATATCCATTCGAAGTCAATGGTCAAAATTCGCGAACTGCCGCGGCGCGGCTCATTCAATTCAGGCCATTTAATATATATATATATATATATATATATTATATATATTTCGTCGATTTCCTTTTAAAACATATTTTATAAATCGTTTTAAATTCGTTTTCAAAACAATTTCAACTTCAAATTGAATTTCTAATCAAAATTGAATATTCCATATCATTAATCTATAAATGATAATATTTTCAAAATGTTATATTTTGAAATCACTTCCTTTTCGATATTCATTATAAAAATGAATGAAATCGATATAAATATCGTTCACGTCAAAATGGCGCATATCTAACCAACACGGCTTTATATATTTCAATAACTTCGTTATTCTATTCAACAACTGAATATTTTCTTCAATACATGAATTTTCTTTTATTCAACACATGAATATATATTTTATTCAACACATGAATTTTCTTTTATTCAACACATGAATATATATTTTATTCAACATATGAATTTTCTTTTATTCAACATATGAATATATATTTTATTCAACACATGAATTTTCTTTTATTGGAATGAGACCCACTTACTTAACATATAATGTTATTTATGTGGGTTCTACACAACACATGTATATAATAGCAATGATAAATAATCAACCATCATCCAAAGTGCACCACACAACTGCATAAGCATTAAATATAAATAATTAACGCTTACACAGTCTGTCAACCCATCGATTGACATACAACTAAACAATCGGGATTAGTGTATGTCAAATATCATCCTAATACCCGTGTGGGGTTTCAAATCAACAAACACAGATCTTTATTTGTGCAGTTGGGCGATGTATAAAATTTTATCATCCCAATCAATATCAGTCAAATGGGTGTACATAAACAAATCGTCCGATTTGTTTATAAATATTTATTTTATATACACGTTAAAAATTATATTTTTAACTATAATTTTTTTTATTTATTCCACATCACACGATCAATTTTCACAACACATCAATCAAACAAGCAAGTCATCCATGGTCTGTGGACAACGGGTGTCGGGTGCTGCTAAGCACCGTCTGCATCCTAGTATATATTTTTAACTAGAAAACAAGAATTAAAGTGAGGAGTTCTCACCGAGGGTTCCACTCCTCCGTTCTTTCCTTCTGAACTGTTCGGGTCTCGTTTTGATTTCAGTCGATACCATCGCCATCTTTTCCCGCTGTTCACAGTAAAAATCATATTTTTATCGCTTTATCCCAATAAATAAAAATCATACTTTTATTTCAATTTCATATATTTTACAATGATTCTTTCTATATAAAAATTATATTTTTATATTTCTACTTCTTATATAAAGATCCAATTTTTATTTCACTTCATATATAAAAATCTCGCCTTTCCATATATAAAAACCTCGCCTTTCTATATATAAAAATATCATCTTTCTATATATAAAAATATCGTCTTTCCTATGATAAAAAAATAATCATTCCTCGCTACTTCATATATAAAAATAAATTTTTTATCGCTATTCTATATGTATAAAAATCGAATTTTTATACATATTATATATATATAAAAATCGAATTTTTATCGCTATAAAAATCCTATCTTTTTAACTATAAAAATCCTATCTTTTTAAATATTAAAATCATGTTAAATCAGTTTTAAAAATCATGTTAAATCGGTTTTAAAAATCATGTATAATCAGTTTTAAAAATCATGTTAAATCAGTTTTAAAAATCAAAACAAGAAGAACTCACATTGATTGAAGGGAGGGGGCTTTTTGCTGTTTGAAAGGCGCGAGGGGGGTTCAGCAGTCGTCGGAGGGTGGTGCACGGCTTCAGAGGGTGGCGGCGGCAAGGTGGCAGGGGGCGCGACTTGAACTCGCGGTGAGGAGGAGAGAGAGAGAGAGGGTGCGGCGGTTGGAATAGGGGGTGCGATGGATTGGGCTAGGACATCGTGGAGGAGGAGAGAGAGAGGGAAGGGGGTGGTGGTCATCGACGAGACGGGGGTCGGGGGAAGGCGGCGGTGGCGGAGGGTGAGCCACAAAGGATGGCGGCGGGTTTTTATTTTAATTTTTTCCTAACCTAAAAACTGATCGGGGAGATGATAAAGGAGTGAGAGATAATATATATTAATTTAATTATTTAATCATTTTATTCTCCTTAAAGTTGACTTTCCGTTTGAACTCGAAATCAAGTTCACCGACTGTCGTCCCTAGCTAATTACCCCCATTCCAAACGCAATGGGAAATGTATCATAAGCCAGTTCGGCAGTTTCTATCAGTTTCCGTCAAAATCAAAATATAAATCTATATATTGAATTTGAACGCACATTTCAATTTACCGGGGCCATATACTAACTCTAAAAATTCCAGAAAATTTATTTCCAGCTTCATATTGACGATGAGGTCTTAACAAAACTAATTTCGTCAAATTCTGAGACCATTTGAAAAATGGTCATTTTCTGGTTGATCGAAATTGACTGAAACTGTCAAAACACGTTTTCCTTCGCCAAGCTCACATATTGATTCACAAAATTATGAATTTTGGAATCTAGTAATAACCTGACACCCTGGACCCAACAAAAGTGGTTTCGTCGAAAACAGAGGTCGTTTGCCAAATTTCCATTTTTATGGGCCAGAATCTCATAGCGACTATTTTGAATTTTCAATTTGACGTAACTTTTGATTCCCGTTATGAAATTTTGATTTTTCGGATACGTTGGAAAGATATTCTCAAATAGATTCTAATATTTTTGGTTTTCCTAAAATCCGGTTTATTTTGAATCTTGTACATTCATTTGAAATCTGAAATCGAATTTTCAAACTACCGCGCCATTTCCAATTCCTTTTATAATTAAAATAAAATATTTATATTCTAATGACGATCTATATAAATATATACATTCTAATCTATTCAAAATAAATTTCTCGTCGTAATTATTTAAAATAATTCATTTTAAATATTCAAAATTCACTAAAATTGCCAAAATAAAAATTTTAAATTGGCTCGAATATCCGGGTTATTACGTGCGTGGTTTGTTATCCTACCTTATGCAGGATGATGTTTATTTGGTAGCCTTTTTGATTTTCTCGTTTGGTTTTGTTCGGTGCCGATGTGCGGCCGTTGCTTGACATTCGGCTTTAGTTCTGGTAGGACTGTAACGTCCCGCATTTTTTCGATTTGTATTTGAATATTTAAATCAATTTAAATATTGAATTCGTAACATAAGTGAATTTATATATTATTTAAAACAAAGTTGAACGTATAAAAATATATACTAAATATAATCGAGCGCGTAATATCGCGGTAGTTCGTAATTTAACGTTCTGAACTTCAACTGAGTGTACAAGACCCGTTATAAACCAGATTTCTTCGAAACAAGAAACGTTCGAATCTGTTGAACTATATTTTTCTAACGGAAGTGGAAAATGGAGATTTCGTCATATAGATTGCAAGATATGTTCAAATCAAATCTTCAAATAGTCGCTATAGAATCGTTCATCGACCATAACAGTTTATTTGAAATAACTACTTACTGGATTCGAATTTAGGCAAGGTTCTTTTGAGACGTAGTGTTAATTTAATTTTTATTTTCTGTAATTTTTAATTAATTAAATACGCAACATTTTAATTGGAGTATTTTGCACCCTATATCAATATTTTGGGGTTTCAAAATATGAGTCAACCTACCGATATTATTATATTTTTGGGACCGGGGCACAATGCTCGTCTCAATGATATTTTTATTTTTGTCGATAACTATTCATAGATAAATGGAATTTTACGCTACGAATACCCCTATTTTATAATTTAATACATATACAGCCGTTCTTTTTTTTCCTTTGCTTCGGCATGTGGACAACCTTGGAACGTGCATCATATCATCAAAACCTACTTCACTTTTCTTCCTAATGGCCTACCCTATGTGCAACTTTGCACATTGCCAAAAGAAAATCATGCAGACCTAGCTGCTAGCAATATTTCTTGCACGTAGATCTCGCACATAGCTTCGCCAACCCACATGCTAACTGAAAGAAGTTGTACATCTGTTCATTTCAGAACGTTGTACTCTGTGTCATGTGATGGAAAAGAAAATACTGACGCTAACCTATATATCTACCTACACAAGCTATTACTTAGTAAGTAAGAAACAGTAAAGCGAAAACTGATGGCCATCGTGAAAAGAAGTTTCGAATCCTCAAATCAACATAGCCATCCTACCTTATAAACTAAACATCATAGCTTTGTACAAATATTTCTCTTCCCATTTAAGGCAAATTACCCTTCCCACATATGCCCTATGTTTCACCAAATGAAGCCTTAACCTACGGTAGTACCCTAGGACATTAGCCTGCGATCACCGTATTCCTTCTTTGCAAAGTATCATATGTGTTGCGTCCTTTCAACTATCTACACATTAATATATGTCAACAAATATGTTTGAAAGGCAAACTGAAAAGAAAATCTACGAAAAGAAACCTAAACAGTTACCTAAAGACATGTAAACTCTCCAGTCCTGTAACTGCCATCATCTATGGAGCTGTGGCCTATGAAATAAATGCAAGCACATGAAATCTGAGAACAACGCAAGCCTACCCTATCCCCTACTAACCTTAGAAGCGTGGTCACCAAGCTATGTAAGTCTATAAATACACTGAGTCTCCCTTCTTTGTGTTCTCAGGGAAGAAAACAAAATTATTCACATCTCTAATGGCAATAGGAGTCAAAATTTAAGTACATACTCCTCTATAAATTCTTAAACAAATATAGTTGGATCCCATTACAAAGAAAACATGAGTAAATGCCATGGAAACCAAAGAAGCAGCAACAGCTACGCCGAGGACAGCATTAGTTTTGAAGGCAGCAGACCGGTCAGTAGCAGGGGCATCATAAGACGATTGAAGCATCAGCTACTCCACCTGTCGGAGCAGCATCAGGACCAGTGGGGGAATGGTGGTCAAAGGAAGCAGATGGGTGGTGCTCGGTGAATCCTTGAGAGCCGCGTGTTTTTGGGTGTCTGCTACGGTGAGTGTCGAGGCAAAGATGGAGTATGGAGGGAGGTAAAGAGTTTAATGTAGAGGAGCAGCGGACCGTTGGGTTTGTTTCAGCAAGTTGCGGTTTTAATGGGGAGGATGGAGTGCTTTTGAAACGGTGAAACATGTACAGTAGTTGCAGCATTATTCTTGGGAAAAAGAAGCTACTGTGTATAGGTTCGTGGGCTTTAACGTGGCGATGAGCGGGTTTTAAAGAAGCTGAGGCCCAAAATTCAAAAGAATAAAGAAATAAAGAAGGGGTAAAAAGAAAATAAAAACAAAGAGAAGAAGTGGGAGCTAGCAGTTTTCTGGAGATAGGGGAAAGGCTGTTTTGGCGGACGTGGGTTCTAGCGGGAGTTGGTGGGCTGAATTTAAACCGAGTTGAACACCGTCTATTACGTTGGAGTCATGCGATCATAGGCTACATAACAGAATAAGTCTGCAAGGATCTGGACGTCGTAACAATTTTAGGCAGAACTGAACGTCTGATTCGAATCAACCGACGTTAATCGTAATTCAACGATTAATGACCAAGGTGAGTAAAACTCACTAACTCTATTTAAATTATATTTTTATAAATATAATCTAGTATTGATAAATGATGATTAATTTATGTGTGATGATTTTTTGGTTAAATGGTTGTTTGTTTGGTTGAAATTACAGTTAACGATACACACATATCGTTAAACAAACATTTATTCTATTCATCAGAATAGGTTATATTGAACTGGAATTGATATGAATTATACTGTGTAACATCTGTGGATGCAGGGAAACAAGTCGGAGGGATCCAGCTGGATTCCTCAACATTTATTTTTACTGTTTTTCATATATTGTGATATATGATGTGACTTATAATCTGTTGTTAATTATGTGTGTTTGATCATTGTTATTTGGCACTTTTAAATACCGAAGGAAATACTAGAATTTAAAAAGGGAATTTTCAAAGTATATATTGAAATAATATTCGTATAAAATCAAAGTTATTTATAAAAAGGAATGTATGAAGTGAATATGAAATTTTGAAATTTTATAAAATCAAATGGATTTTTTGAAAAGGATATATTTGAAAAGTTAATAAGGAACTTCTGTATAAAACTATAAACATATATGGAAGTGTAAAAGACCATTTTGGTTAAAATACTTAATAGAAATAATAAGAAAAGGAGAACTATATGAAATAAATAGGATATTTTGGAAAAAGAAGATATTTGCAAAACCAATAGAATTGAAAGGGAAATATTTAGAAATAAAGAGAGTTATAAAATAGTAGATATTTAAATAGAAATATGTTTAACAGAAAAAACGGGAGACAATTTATTTATAAATAATATTTTATAAATTAAGTAAAATATTTATCATTTGATAAATGGAATATATAAGTCCGAAATTACATAGAGAAGTAGAGAGCGGTTTTAACACCGATATTTTAAATAGAATGTGAACACGGTGTTTATAAGAGAATTTTAAAGGAGATTTAAGTGATGGGAATAAAAAGAAGATTTTGTATGTATAATTCTAAAATGTAGTGTAAATAGAAGTTGGAAAATGGGATATGGTTTTGAATATGAAATCAAACTAAAGAGATTGTATAAAAGGAACATTTTCACATTTGGTGTGGAAAATGGATTTAAGCAAAGATTTTGCAAACAAACCCATTTAAAAGGGAAGTGGATTTTTTTTGGAAATGTTTCCAAATAAGAATCAAAAATGTTTTCTAATATAGGAAATAAGAAATGGAGAAAATACGGAAATGTTTTCCAACTGTTTATAAAGTACATTTTCTAAATTTAGGAAAATAAGAACTTACGAATATATAGAAATGGGGAAATGACTAATTGTAGGATAAATTAAATCAAAGGAGATAAGTGTTGATTGATGATTGATCGATAGAATTTCCACTTGGAAATAATATCGTTCTGTGCATAACTGTTTTTCCTTGATAGTTAAATCACCGACTATCGAATTTTTTTTGACCATTTTTCCGTCATCAATACGAAGAGACCGGGGTTAGATTCATTATTTGAAACCACTTTGTATGGATGTTAGCGTTGCGATCAAATATAATTAAAGACGAAGTTATGCAAGGTGTTGGCTCGCTTTTTGATCAAGCCAGCCAGGTTCATTTGTAAGAGGAAAGCAGGAAACCACGTTCCCCAAGAATATGAAGGATCGGATCGCGCACCATCGTCTCGTCCAGGATCGGATCGCGCACCATCGTCTCGTTCAGTATCGGATCGCGCACCATCGTCTCGCCCCCATCTCATCAGCGAACGAGGCAGCCGGGCGATCCGATCCAAACTTACATTGTTACCCCCGAGCGAACCGATCCGATCCCCTGGTGCATGGCGAACCCTCAGACCTGTTCAAGCGCGAGCTAGTCTTCAGCGATCCGAATCGCACGGATCTGGCAACACGTGTCCCCAACCGTCATCTGGACCAATTCTCCCCATCTGCACGATCCGATTTTCAAGCAGATCACGACACCTGTCCACAACGGCTAATTTGACTGTTTCTTCAACGGTGGCGATGCGATCCGATGCTCTCGGGATTCGTGCCACGTGTCCACGATCCGCCTGACAAAATCAGCTATAAATAGCCCAGAGTTTGGCATTTTTCAGGATCCTTTTGGCAATATTGAGTACCGAATCCGCCATTGTTGTCAAACTACTGAAATATTGAGAGAAATCATTGTTGTATTAGCTTTTAAAGCATAATCAATAATATATAAAGTGGACGTAGGCTCGTTAACGCCGAACCACTATAAATTCTGAGTGTTATTTTCTTTTTCCTTGCTCTTCATTTGAAATTCTTTACTGTTCATAACAATTTGGGTGTTAGGTCCAAATTTCGATCTAGTGCTTTCACTGAGAAACTCAGTCCTAAAGTTTCACTATTCGCTTCTTTGAGGATTCCAGCGATTCGGATATCATGGCTGGAAAAAGATCTAAAGTTTCGCAGACCAACGAAACGATTGAGGAGAGTGTGCACGAACTAGGCAACGAAGAAACTCTGGATCGCGGAGCGCAGGGAGCGATCCGATCCGACGAAGACACCTCGTTCCGAGTCGATGAGAACGAGACGATCCGTGCCATTGAAGAGGTTGTTACTCGATCCCGAGGTAACACCTCGCAGCCTCCGCGTACCACGACCACGAGTCGATCTCAGGGGGGCGCAACGAATCGCCCTCCACGAACCGCAGCTATCCGAACTGATGGTCAGACCACAACTCGACCTGGAAAAGAACCTATGACCCACTCCTATCGTCCTGGAACCTCTGCTCGACCCGGTTCGAGCTCTTTGCGCATAAGAGAGAGTGATGATGACCACTATGATCCTGCCGCTCCTGTCACTGAGGGGGATCTCTCTCGCTTCGTCGAAATATGGGATAGGTTGTTTGATGAGTTGGCTGCCCAAAGGCAGGAAAGTTCCATCCTACGGCAAAATTTGACGGCTATGGATAGAAGACTTGATGAGCTAGCAAGGCAAAGAGCATCGCCGGTTCGTCCACTCACCCCAGTATATTCTTCTTCGTCTGAAGAATCGCCGAGACCTCCGCGGCGACCGTATGAGAGAGCCGAAAACATAGAACAGCTTCGGTTCGGGACCCTGCCCTCACAGGAAGAAGAAGAACTAGGGGCGGGGCCCACAAACCGAAATGTGAATGGTCAAGCAACAGCTCTCAGGACTCGAGATGTGAACAGTCCTGTGCATAACAGACCACCTCAGCCCCGTCGCCGCATGCATACTCATGATAACAGGGGGCAACGAAGCCCTGCCCGAGCCCCGGATTTTGTGGCCGCTTCCCGAAGAGAGATCAGAGAACCTCGTCGGGCCAGAGGCACTGACCCTGAACCTCCTTTGACCAGTGCAAATGTCGCAGCCATGGTCCACCAGATTCTGGCCGACAGCCGTGGACAGCGGAACGAAGATTGGGGGATCGACCGCAGTCATACCCCTTTTACTGACGATATTTTGGATGCAACTTTTCCAAGGCGTTTCAACATGCCACAAATGAACCGATATGCGGGAAGATCTGATCCTGTTCAGCACCTAATGAGATACTCTTGGTCGATGACCGCTGCCGCCGCTTCTGACGCGGTAAAGTGTAAAGCGTTTCCCATATTCCTGGAGGACGTGGCTTTGTTATGGTTTACTCGCCTGCCGGCGAGATCGATTTCTAGCTTCAGGGAGCTGAGCGAGAAGTTCGTAGAAAAATTCCGTATCTATGCACAGAAGACAAAAAGCGTGATCGATTTATTCCTTGTCAAACAGCGACCAGGCGAGAGTCTAAAGATGTACCTGGATCGTTTCAATTTGGCCGCCACTGAGGTTAAAGATCCTCATGAACCGACCATTGTCGCAGCACTGATTGATGGAGTGGATAAGGACACTGAATTCGGGAGGTACTTGGCAGGCAAACCGCCTCACACTAGAGAGTTATTCTATGAGAAAGCCAATGTACATCTACGCCAGGAAGAGGTATACGCAAACCGAAAGGTTAAAACAACTGATAAGGAGGAAATTCAGAGCAATGTCGCCATCAAACAGGCTGGAGACAGCTCGGGGAAAGTTGAAGTTAACGTCGGAAATCAGAATCAGGGTGGTCGCCAGCCAGGTAACAACAATAACAATGGTCACGGCAACAACCGGAAGAGGGGCCGAGGGAACGACTCCCAGAGAAGGACCCGTCCCAGGGCCTTTGAAAGTTATACACCCATAAGTGATACTCTAGAAAATATCTTCCTGGATGCGTACGAAGTCCTCCAGAATAAGAGGCCACCTCCTAGAGAGTCGACAGAGAAAGAGCGTGAGACAGGGAAGTTTTGTCTCTTTCATCAAATCCACGGCCATTTGACGAATGAATGTCGTCACCTAAGGGATGTAGTCGAAAGGCTGCTTCGAGAAGGAAAGCTAGACGAGTACAGAGTAACGCCCAGGGACAGGGGGCAAGCCGTGGAGGCCCCGAATCAGAATCAAAATCAACTTGCTGCTAGGCCGACTGCTCAGCAAAAAGGAAAGAATATTGTTATCAATACCGTGATCGGAGGACTTTATCTTGCTGGGCACAGTTCCAAAGCATTGGATCAATACGTCAATGCGGCCAAACAACACCTCGAGGTGGGCGAATGTAGCAACCCCGAGGACAGTATCCCGGTGAAGCAGCAGAAGATGATGACCGATGATGTTGTATTCCGAAAGCGAGAAAGCATCGGAGTCCATGCTCCAACTGAAGATCCACTTGTAATTACGATACCCATTGGGTCAGCCACTGTTCATAAGGTTCTGGTGGACAACGGGAGTTCCGTTAATATTCTTTTCAAAAAGGCCTTTGACCAGATGAATCTTGAAATAAAAGACTTGAAACCCTGCCAAGGATGGATCCGTGGATTCAACGGAGCATCCACCGCTCCAATGGGTTATGTAGAGTTGCCAGTTACACTTGGGGAAGGAGAACGCCAGAGAGTGAGAATCCTTCCCTTTGTGGTTTTGGATGTTGAATCGCCATACAATGCCTTTTTGGGCCGACCGGCCCTCGCAAAGTTCAGAGCCTGTATAGCCCCCTGGTGCTTGCTATTGAAATTCCCTACAGAAGCTGGCATTGGTATCGTCAGAGGGGATCAAGTTGTTGTGCGAGCGTGTTATGTTGCCGAACTAAAGTTACTTCGCAACGGAGGAGATATCGAAACTAAAGGCACTTCTCCCCCTTCGGGGGCGGAGACCTTATAACAACCAAAGAGGATAATCATTGGAGAGTTGCCCAGAGAGATGCCCGAGGATATAGATCCCAGAGAGGATCAAGAACCCGGAGGCAGAAAGGCGACTCTCAACGAGGCAACTGTGGATGTACCAATCGATGACAGTGACCCGGATAAGGTCCTTAAGATTGGATCCCAGTTAAGTCCGAATCTTGCTGAAGAATTGACGAATTTCTTAAAGAACAACTTGGATGTATTTGCTTGGACCCACGCGGACATGTGCGGGATATCCCCGTCAATCATGAGCCATTCTTTGAGCATTAACCCCAAACATCCTCCAGTAAAGCAAAAAAGGCGAATGCTGGGCCCAGAGAGGTCCGCTGCCTTGAAAGAAGAGGTTGGAAAGCTAAAGAGTAATGGGTTTATCAGAGATTCAACCTACCCAGACTGGATCTCGAACCCAGTCCTGGTAAAGAAGGCCAACGGGAAGTGGCGAACGTGTATCGACTTCTCGGATTTGAACAAAGCTTGTCCAAAAGATAGTTTCCCATTACCTCGAATTGACCAGTTGGTAGACTCGACGGCAGGTCACGAGCTTCTCTCATTTATGGATGCTTATTCAGGATACAACCAAATTCCAATGCATGTTCCAGATCAAGAGCATAATAGTTTTATCACTGATCTGGGATTATATTGTTATGTGGTAATGCCCTTTGGTTTGAAGAACGCAGGCGCTACGTACCAACGTTTGGTCAACAGAATGTTTTATAACCAAATCGGGAAAAAAATGGAAGTATACGTCGACTATATGTTGGTTAAATCCAAGCAATCCTCTCGACACACTACTGACTTGGCGGAGATGTTCGGCATTCTTCGAAAGTATGGAATGAAACTCAATCCAACCAAATGTTCATTCGGTGTTGCTTCTGGAAAATTCTTGGGATTCATTGTCAGTTCGCGCGGTATCGAGATTAATCCGGACCAGATCGCGGCAATCAGAAACATTCAGGAACCTAGGCAAATTAGGGATGTGCAAAGCCTTGCCGGAAAAGTGGCCGCACTAAGCAGATTTATCTCCAGGGCTACGGATAAGTGCATCCCATTCTTCGAATTAATAAAGCGAGGAAAACGCCACTTTAAATGGACACCTGACTGCGTAGAAGCGTTTCAGAATTTGCTCAGGCACTTGGAGAAACCTCCGATTCTATCTAAACCAATAGATCACGAGGATTTATTCGTGTATTTGGCAGTGTCATCCCATGCGATCAGCTCAGCGTTGGTAAGGGAAGAGGATAAGGTCCAAAGACCTGTGTATTATGTGAGCAAAAAATTGACAGCAGCAGAGCGTAATTATCCACGGGTAGAGAAACTGGCGTATAGTTTACTGATTGCCTCCAGAAAACTTCGGCACTACTTTCAGGCACATCCTATCACCATATACACTGATCATCCACTCAAGCAAGTTTTACAGAGACCGGAGGCATCTGGAAGGTTACTCAAATGGAACATTGAGTTAAGTCAATTTGACTTGAACTTTCAGCCCAGACGGTCAATTCGGGGGCAAGTGATAGCTGACTTCATAGCAGAGTTCACTGTTCCTGAAGAAGATATAGCAAACGAAGAAGTGGAACCCTCAAAGTTACTTTTCGATCCTAATGCTTAGAGATTGTATACTGATGGCGCTAGGAACGACGAAAGATCCGGCGCTGGAATAGTACTTGAAACCCCCGAGAAACGATTGATAACCTATGCCATCCGAATGGAGTTTCAGGCCACTAACAACGATTCCGAATATGAAGCTCTGATAGCCGGATTAAAGATTGCAAAGGAACTAGAAGTCACGAAGCTGAACATCCTCTGCGACTCTAAGTTAGTTGTGAATCAAGTCACTGGAAGATTCCAAGCTAAAAGTGCAAGATTGATTCTATACTTAAAGAAAGTGAAAGAACTGCTGAATGATTTTGATCACTACAGCATATCTCATATTCCGCGGTCAGAAAATCAGCAGGCAGACAAGTTGGCAAAGATGGCTAGCTCTAATGATCCTGAAGTGATTGGGCTAGCCCCCGTTGAAGTACTTCGGTCCCCCAGCATAGATCAGATGGAAATTGACCTAGTACTAGAGACGGAACCAGAAAGGGAGTCCTGGATGACCCCTATAAAGAATTTCCTAATGGATGGAACGCTTCCGACCAAGAAAAGCGAGAGGCGTAAAGTGATTCGTAAAGCCGCCCGATACGTTCTACAAGGCGGAGTTCTTTACAGACAAGGGTTCTCAATGCCCCTCCTTCGGTGTGTAGCCCACGATGACATTAAACGTGTGCTGCAAGAAGTCCACGAAGGCGAATGTGGCGACCACACTGGAGGGAAAACTTTGGCAAAAAAGGTATTGCGGCATGGTTATTTCTGGCCTACCATAAACAAGGATGCAGTAAGATATGCACGACGATGTGATGCGTGCCAGAGATTTTCAAAGATACCTAGAGCGCCTCCAAGTCAGTTAAAAACAATGATGAGTCCATGGCCTTTTGCTATGTGGGGAATTGATATCATAGGAAGTCTCCCCATAGCAAGGGGCGGAGCAAAGTTCGCTATTGTGGCCGTAGATTATTTCACTAAGTGGGTCGAGGCAGAACCACTAACTACAATCACAACTAAACGAGTGATCAACTTCATTGTGAGAAACATCATCTGCCGATTTGGAATTCCGAAGATTGTGATAACAGACAACGGAACTCAGTTTAATAGTGCTGAATTCAGAAACTTCTGCCAAAAATACCACATCGAGAATCGGTACACCTCCGTGGCACACCCACAATCAAACGGGCAAGTTGAAGCTGCAAATAAAGTAATTAAGTCCATTCTGAAAAGAAGAATGAAGCGGGCTAGAGCCATGTGGGCTGATGAATTGCCCTTGGCGCTATGGGCCTACAGGACAACATATAAATCAGCGACAGGACATACCCCGTTCTCCCTTGCTTTTGGAACGGAAGCAGTCATCCCGGTTGAGATAAAGGTACCTTCTCACCGGGTGACCTGTTATGATCCAATGACCAATAATGAATTGCTCCTTGAGTCCCTGGATATGATCGAAGAAAAGAGGGATGAAGCAGACCTGCGTGCCCTAAGATACAAACAACAGGTCGCCCGATATTACAACAAAAAGGTCCGAGCCCGAACCTGGGAACCCGGAGACTTGGTTCTGAAACGTGTCTTTCCACCCCCAACTCATATGGGAGCGAAGTGGGAAGGACCGTACTCTATTCTCAGCAAGCTTGATAACGGAACCTTCAAGCTGGCAACCGTAGATGGAAAGGAAATCCCCAGAGTGTGGAATGCCCAACATTTACGGCCATATTTGACATGAGAAGTTTCAAATTTATTCTTTTGCTTTGATAAAAAACTATGTACAGGGCATGACTTGCCTAGAACAGTCTAATTCCTTAAAGCAAGAGATTACAAAGTGGACGTAGGTCATGATTCGACCGAACCACTATAAAAATACTGTGTGTCATTTACCTTTATTGCATCTTTATTTATTTGCCTATGAAAATCAATGTGAATAATGCAGGTACCCGAAGTCCGGTGCCAACGGTTCCTCCCGTAAACTAATCAGAGGAACCCAAAGCTTGGGCAAAGGCTCCAACTGCTTGTCCGACTAGCTTTAATCCACGGAGCACGGGTTAAAGTACACACCAAGGATGAGTTTGATGAGAATGCATGATTGCAGACTGCATGATCCGTGACTCTAACTCTCCAGAGTAGAGAGAGAGTATAAAGGACACGAAAATCGACATCCACGAATAACGGCGGTGTACCATGATCGGAGCTGCCTAAGCATAAACTCTAACTCTCCAGAGAGAGAGAGAGTATAAAGGCGTCTCCGATTGAGCGCTGAGAAAGAGCTCCTTTCCCGCTGAAGGATCGGGGAGCGAGTGAATCGCTGAGCTCGAATTCTAACTCTCCAGAGAGAGAGAGAGTATAAAGGCGTCTCCGATTGAGCGCTGAGAAAGAGCTCCTTTCCCGCTGAAGGATCGGGGAGCGAGTGAATCGCTGAGCTCGAACTCTAACTCTCCAGAGAAAGAGAGAGTATAAAAGCGTCTTCGATTGAGCGCTGAGAAAGAACTTATTCCCTACTAAAGGAACAAGGGCTGACTGAACTACTGTTATCCCATGAAATCTCTTATACCCCCGTATTCAGAAATAGGGGGCAACTTGCCGACAGTACTTATCAATCCCTAGTAAACCCCAGTCAGATGCTACGGTAACAACTGATTGGGGGGCACCAGGCACTCATATGCAAACACTAAACTTTGATACAACAGTGTAACATAGCATGAACATTCTTCTTCCTGTTGATTGACTGATTTATAATTATCAATAGTTGGCTAACGACTAAACATGGAAAGTTTCTATGAATACAGGTACACAATGATGTAAGGAGAGATAAATCCTTGTTTATATACTGCGAATCAACAAAGTGAAAAACAACCTAGAAACAAAAGTGAGGACCAGTCTCACAATTACACTTCCTGGCCAGTGGAAAACCTAAAGACAAAATATCAGCAAACCACAAACATCCTATTTACGCTTTGACCTCTTCTCTTGCTTCTGCCTCTCCTTGTCGGCTTCAGATGGATCCCCTTTCTTCCTCTTCCGCTTGTCTACGAGGGGAACATCCGACTCCTCTGAAGTCTCCTCTTCCACCTCTTTTCTCTTGCTTCTACTGGAGAGGGAAGCCGGGAAGTCATCGGGGTTTGCGAAGTGAAGCTGCCGGCTGATGGACTTGGGCTGGATTTTCACAATCATCCCAGTTTTGGGATCGAATTCTGCAAGAGGGACTACGTCCAAAGCCTCATCTCCCACCTTCTTTGAAACCAACTCTTTCTCTTGTCTGGCTTTTCGACTGGCCAGGGGTTCCTCGTCATCATCATCATCGTCGGCCTTTTTGGTGCCGGTAATGTCCTCTTCGTCATCCACATGACGACCATCCAAGTCTTTTAAAGCTTCGATAGTCTCAGCATCTTTGGGTACATCGGTGCTAGGCGCCGGGATGCTTCCTTCTACTGTTGTGACCTCGACCCGCTCTGAAACATCAATACCAGCACCCAGCAGGGCAGTCTCTTTCTCCACTTCTCTCTCCTTCTCAGCACCCTTGTCGACGGGCTCGCCACCTGCATTACGAGAGATACACGTTACTAATTCAATTGGTTGTTCTGCCAAACGACGACAATTCGCAATTGCTTTAGCAAATTGCGGGGAAAAGAGAGAGATACCTTCAGCAGATGCTCCCTCTTGAGTAGTTCCAGATGCTCCAACAACCACGGGAGTTAGGCCCAAAGGGATTAGCGGATCATCAGGATGGTACTCCTCAACTTCGGAGGTTTTAGGCTTCGCGGCGGAACTGGAACCTTCGTCAATTTTGCTTTTACCTTTAGCCAAGGTTCTCTCCTTTTCCATTTCCGCCAGGATTAGGCGACGACCCTCTGCCAGGTCCTCAGGCTCGTTGTCTCTTAGGATGCTCTTCATCAATTCATCCTCATTGATCTCTTCGACCCCCAGTCTATATTTTTCGCCCTCCACAATGGCATCCCATAAGTTGGCCAAAGTAACTTGGTAATCCGGGATACATGAGATGTTGCGAGTTTTGAGAACTTGGCCAAGGAAATCGAAAATCATCTCTTCAAACCCCTCAATCTCTTTCTCTCTTGCAAGGAGTTTGTTGTTAGAAGCAGTGGCCATTTCAATGGCGCTGTCAACATTCTTTTCAGCGAGAGCTGCCCGTCTCTCCGCGTCCGCAACCTGGTCATTCAAGATCACCTTTTCTGCTTCTGCCAGAGCCAAACTTTCTTTTAGACTCGCTTTTTCCGCCTCCCAAGCAGCCCTCTCAGCTTCGAAATGGCTTGTGCTGTTTTCAACTCGACGTTGGCCATTTTTAGATCTTTAACCTCCTTCTTTAAAGCCATTTTTTCTTGGCTATTGGAGTCCAGTTCTGAATGAAAGCGCTGTTTGGCATTCTCTAATTTAGTCTTATAATTTTCAGCGTCCCTCCGTGCTAAAGCAAGCTGGGCCTGAGCATCTTCCAGGTCCTTCTCCAATTTTGTCCTAGCCCTCTCGTTGTTTTCAAGTTTTGCTTTAGATCTGTGAGCTTCTATTTCAAGTGTTCGGATGACTTCCGAAAGATTAACTGCGTGTTTTTTCATCATCTCGTATTGTCTGGCTGCGTGCTGGATGTGCCCGATAACTTCATCATCCCAATTTTTAGGGACCGGTTCCAAGGCAGGAACGAAGACCATCCTGTCAAAGAACATGCCTGGAAATTGTTCCCGCAGCTTTTCCAGCCTACCTTGGATCTCGGGACCATGGACGTAATCCCGTGATCCGGGGGCAGCTAACTCTGGTTGGCTAGTGGGGACAATGTCACTTTTTTCCTTCTCAGTTTCTTTGGATGAATCTTTGTCCCTATCTTTGGATTCGTGACGCCTTTTGGACGACCGACTGTCGGAAGGCGCACTCTTTGGAGGAGTCAACTCTTTTGGAAGTTTCTTTCCCCCGGTCGGAATTGTCGGATGACTCGAAGGCCTGGTAGAGGTTGATTTGGGTGGAGATCGAGGTTGCGAGGAACTCGGCCTATGAGGAGGACCGCGAGGGCGCTCAGTATCCGGACGAAGGCTGGGTGTGCCCTCGCGGAGAGAACGATACGAATAAGATTTCCTGCGGGACATCGTTCCTGCAAAAAAGAAAAGAGTATATTAAAACTTTGAATACCCGCGAAGTTAGAGTGCAAGGTCAGACAGTGTGTGTGATGTGTGCATCCCATATAATTCCCCCTAACAGACCCGGGCCTGGAGACAGGCTCAGCTGACCCGTTTCTCGTCCCCTTGTTGAAGCAATCGCCTCTTCGGGAGCAGAAAAGAAAGGCTCCTCGCCGAAGTCTTTTTCTGTATATACAATATCGGGTAGAGGGATTTTATTCAGCTCGTCAAATAACTGTTCTTCTGTCAAGTCATCGTCAGCAACAGTTTCCATTGGAGCAGAGATAGGGATTTCCTTCGACACATCACCACGGGACTCATCCCCTCTGTATATGTTCAAGTCTTCATCGTCTTGGATGACTATCGGAGAAGGACTTTTGCGAAATTTAGTTGTTTCTACCGCTTGTGAAGTTCCCTTTCCCTCTGTTGGGGGCAAGTACTAATAGGGTTTGCCGCCGGTGCCAAGTCCAAATCTTCTGTCTAGGAGGCGATGCTTATGGAGATTGTCATCAGTAATGCATTTTTTGATCCTTAGAAAGTCGGATCTGCTTTGTGAAAGAATGGATAACCGATTGCTGTATAGAGGACCCTCCGTTTTTGGGAAGACATGATCTGTTCGAAACAAAGGAAAAAGCGGAAGAATGTTAGTACTTAGACTCCTCGAGCAAGATATTCGATTATGTGGTCAAAGCTTACTTGATTTAAGCCATCTTCGTGAGCATCCGGCCTGTCTCTTTATATAAAACCAGTCCGATTTAGGGTCCCCTATATTGCTGTACCCATCGTATAAAACCTTCCTATTCGCCACCGACTCAAAGAAGGAGAAGTTTGGAGTTGCCGAAGAACGGTGCTTGAAAAGAAAGAAGAACGTCAAATCTCTAAATTTAAGTTCGGCATGTAAGATCTCCGCATATGCAATGTACAGGGTATATAACGATGCGTAGGCGTTTGGATGGAGCTGCATCGGAGCGATGCCCAGTCGTCTTAAAGTTTCGATGGCAATCGGAGGGAACGGAGGGATAGCTCCTACTAGACACATTGTTCGACTAATCGCCATATACCCTTCCGGTGCTAGGTGGGGTCTATCTTCGCTTCCGGGCGTCAAGACATCGTCCCAAGGAATGCCGTGTCTTAAGCAGATTCTCTTAAGTTTTATCTCGTCAAGCTTGGACGCTAAAGAATCAGAGAATTTATCTATCCTGAGTGCGCCTGGGATTTCGTCAGGAGCTCGCTCATCAGTCTCAGAGTTGTTGCTGGATGAAGTACTTTCTGTCGGATCTGATTCTGTGGCTTCGTACTCAGATCCAGAATCTTCACCTCCCGGATTAATTGGGGGAATTTCAGGATTATACTGTTCAGGAGTCTCGGATTCCGCTTCTGCTACAGATCTTGAGGAAGAGTGATCGTTCGACATTGCTGCTAGGACGAGAAAATATGAACAATAAGATTAACACTACCCGTCCCCCTTGTGTGCAAGTGCCGGTGTGTGTGCTTGTGTGTGCGCATTATCAAAAAATAAAGCATAAAAGCAGTCAAGGTTATCAGAAGCATTAGTCGTCATATGCAATCAAATTATGAGGTCATTTAGTCCAGAAAGTCCAACGTCGCGGCTCTAGCCTAACTGTTCAGAGTTTTATGGTGACAAGACGTTGATTAAAGTCTGAAATTTCTTCGTATCGTTAGCTATGAGTCGGATCGCGAAGCAGAGAGATCGCCCCTTTCGGATCGCAGGACGGGGGGATCGCCCCTTTCGGATCACAGGACAAGGGGATCGCCCCCCATCGAATCGCCGGGCGAAGGGATCGCCCCTTCATGAACAGTTGCGACCCCCATGATACGTCCTTTTGTTGCCACCGCGATCTCTCGTCTCGCTACTCGCTTTCGTCTTCTATCCTTGACCACGATCCGAGTCGGCTTTCCTTCTCCTTCTTCCCCCCTTCGTTTTCCTCTTCTCCTTCCCATCCTCGAATTCCGAGCTCTGCGCCCAATGGCCATGGCCAATTGATGATTTCTTCAGAAAACTGCCAATTTCCACTGTTTCTCCCTCGAATCGGTCGTAAAAGCTCAGGAAAGTGCTACATTTACAAATGAGAATGTTTTCTATGAAGTTACCTTTCTAAAAACTGAGAGAATGCTTGAATTTTCGAAAGTTTGAAAAAGTCGGGTTCGTTTTTCGATGGTTAAGGCGAAACGTTACGGCAGAGGGAAAGAAGAAGGAGAGTGAAGAAGGGAAGGTCAGCTTATATAGGCAAAGGGGATGACTGTCCGTCTCCCATTCTTTGTCTTACTCGATCCACAAGAGACTAATGGGCCGCGAACCAAAGGCCCGCCACGACTCGAGGGGGCACCCACTTTGTTCCGAGGACCAGGTCCACACCCATAAACGAAACAAACGTCTCGCTGACATTACGCGATTCGAAACCGCGACATGAATCGGTGAATTCGGAAATAAGGATTCTGAGAAAATAACAGAAAAAGAAGAGTTTTGTGACCGGCGATTCGATGGGAAGATACAATTTTTCGAAGCATGTTCCATCTTCGATAAAACATACTTCGAGGGGGAAAAATGTTGGCTCGCTTTTTGATCAAGCCAGCCAGGTTCATTTGTAAGAGGAAAGCAGGAAACCACGTTCCCCAAGAATATGAAGGATCAGATCGCGCACCATCGTCTCGTCCAGGATCGGATCGCGCACCATCGTCTCGTTCAGTATCGGATCGCGCACCATCGTCTCGCCCCCATCTCATCGGCGAACGAGGCAGCCGGGCGATCCGATCCAAACTTACATTGTTACCCCCGAGCGAACCGATCCGATCCCCTGGTGCATGGCGAACCCTCAGACCTGTTCAAGCGCGAGCTAGTCTTCAGCGATCCGAATCGCACGGATCTGGCAACACGTGTCCCCAACCGTCATCTGGACCAATTCTCCCCATCTGCACGATCCGATTTTCAAGCAGATCACGACACCTGTCCACAATGGCTAATTTGACTGTTTCTTCAATGGTGGCAATGCGATCCGATGCTCTCGGGATTCGTGCCACGTGTCCCCGATCCGCCTGACAAAATCAGCTATAAATAGCCCAGAGCTTGGCATTTTTCGGGATCCTTTTGGCAATATTGAGTACCGAATCCGCCATTGTTGTCAAACTACTGAAATATTGAGAGAAATCATTGTTGTATTAGCTTTTAAAGCATAATCAATAATATATAAAGTGGATGTAGGCTCGTTAACGCCGAACCACTATAAATTCTGAGTGTTATTTTCTTTTTCCTTGCTCTTCATTTGAAATTCTTTACTGTTCATAACAATTTGGGTGTTAGGTCCAAATTTCGATCTAACACAAGGGCTATCCTATTTACAGAATAGTACCTTCGGTTTGTCCATTCCCAGGACAACGTGTATGGACGAATATGTAACAGAGTATATCTAATGGATTGCGTAAGTTAATCTCTTAAAATGTACTTACATTTGGTGGCGTAGGAATTCATTTCTCTTAGCTTTATGCCCGTGGTATTTTCGGGGAAATCAATTTGTGATTTGGTGGGTATGACGATGTGGCATTCAAAGTAAATAAAGGTGCGATCTGTCAAAAGATACATTACGACCTCAAGCCTCACAACCGGGAAATGACAAAAATCGGGTAGGCAGCATGGCTATGTGGCTTGCCCCCATTAGGGTGTGTTGTCACCATCTAGAGAATATTCATATTGTTACTTCTTTTCGCTTCTGTATCTCTCGGGAATGGTTATGTTGCTAGCAACCGTAGGTGACAATATATTTGATACACACAAGCGAAATGAGTGGTCGGTCATGTGTGGGCCGGGTTGCAAGACGTTCTTGTTGAACCCAGTGTATTCACCTCTAGAGATACACTATCGGTAGGTGGTCCCATACCTTGTCATAGTCGAAATCCAATTTCCAATAAGAGCCCGCGATTTTGATTGTATATAATATATGTGGAACGTGAGATGCAAGCGTTCTACTAGATTGTTATTTACTTGTGATTAGACACTATTATAATATCAGAAAAGTATTGATTTCCAAAACTAGTTTAGGTTATTGTAAGGTTAAAACCATTCATGTTTATGTGTGGATCGGTCTTACGATTATCCTTTCTTTTGAAAAAGGATTTTTGAAAAGTTAAATCAAATGATTTGAGTTTACTCACACCAGTCCCATGACTGACCCAGAGTTTATTTTGTTTTGTTTTTCCCTAAACACTTGGGTGCCCAAATTTGTACTAGCAGTCAAGTAGTTCAGGTCTTTACAGATACTTGGAGTGCTTAAAGCAGGAGGCTTCATGATTATATAGCTGTTGTTATTTCCGCTGTGTGTAAGTGTTGTACTCTGATAATGTTATTGGATATATATATATATATATATTGTTTTATTGCAAAGTTGTGTTATATATTATATTTTATTCGTTCCGCTGTGAGATTCGTATTACTCTGATTCTGTTCTATAGTGATCCTCTTCTTCTTATATTATAAATTTCTATCTTATCTATTCTCACCCTCTAACTTCTTTCTATTAATGATCAAGTATTTCCGATTCTTGAATACTCGACATAGTGTTGGTATCGATTTTCGGAGTCGAAAATCCCGGGTGGTTACAGTGGTATTAGAGATGAAGGTTAAGTAATTACCTTGGCTCTGTGGCGTAACTCAATAGAGACGGGATTAGAAATATCCTAGATTGAGTTTGAGTGTATGTATATGAGCGCGTGTTTGTAAAGTGATATGAAAACTGGTTTATGTTGTGTTGATTGGTTTGTCGAGTGGCTTATGAATTCTGGTCGATACAGTAATGCAAACTGTGTCGATAGGAGTTTCTAAACTCTTGAATAGAGTAATTCAACACAGTATGTTTTTGAAAGAGGGTAAATAAAATAATTTTACCCATATTATATTTTGATATAAAGAAAATATACGTATTAGGATTATTATAATATATATTGGATGTGTTGGTTATAATTATAATCAAATAAGATTATAATTGTGATGGTTATATATATAACCAATTGAAATTCATATGAGTGTAATATATAAATTCAGATGAATTAAATCTAGAATTAAATCTGAAATTGGAATTAAGATTCCAGAAACTGAAAAGGTGTTTGAAATTTAATGATGAAGTATATAAGGAAATTTTAAGATCCTGGGTGAATATGAAAATGTTTTTCAAATATTTTGAAGGATATTTGGAAGTAATTTTAATGTTTAAAAATAAGTTTTGATATGATATAGTATTGAACTCACTTCGATCATTAGAAAATAAATCTGATGATGACGGCCGCATCATCAGTGTTCGTTTTCGAGTTATCAGGCGACGGATTACTACCAAAATTTTTGGTTTTGAATTGTTTTGAAAAAAAATAAGTTGTTCAGAAATTCAAATTAATTATATGTAAATATTGTATGATTTCAAACTGATTTGAAATAAATCCCAAGAATTTAAATTCTGTAATTTAAAATTGAACTTATAAAGTTAAATAAATTGAAAATGGTAAAAAAGTGAATGAATAAACTAGAACTTAAATAAGTTTTATAAATTTGGATTTGATTAGAGGTAATCTGGAATGAGAGTGGACTATTGAGTTAGAATTTGAAATGGAGAATGGAATTTGAGTTTGATATGAATTCGGCTCGGGTATAGCAGAATGACTGGATTTGATAATTAATGGATTGGAGATCAATTGAGATGGCCTATGGTAGAGGGATAGAAAATTGAAAGGATAGAGTTGAACGTCGGCAAAAAGGTACTAGTTATATTTTATTTGGATATGAGATTTATGAGATATTTTGGCAAGTCGCTTGGCTGTTGGATTTTTTGGGTTGAAGAAGGCCTAGAAAGGCGAATTGTAGTTGTACCGATTGAGCCACGCAAAGGAAACGCTGGCGAAATTTTTCGGAAATTTAAAGAGTTAATAATTTATAAGAATATTTTGATAATTAAAAATATACTTATCAATTGTATAAGGGATTATAAAACCCAAATGGACAAGCGAAATGATGAACTGATTTAAATCAATTTGAGTATGGGTAGATATTTGAGAAAGCTTATGGATGAGTATGTGGCAGTAGATTGTCCAAAAGTGGTGGTCGTATTATTTGGAATGGAAAAAGGTCGGGTATTGATATAAGGATTAAAGGGAATATGTATAGAATTGAGTTATGAAAGTATGGAGTATAGGATTTCAACCAAGTAGGTTGTAAGGAGTTAGAGTTCTAGTATCTGTACTACTTAGCAATTTCGGGGACGAAATTCTTTTAAGGGGGAAGGAATGTAACGTCACGCATTTTTAACGGTTTATATTTGAATATTTAAATCAGTTTAAATATTGAATTCGTAATATAAGTGAATTTATATATTATTTAAAACGAAATTGAACGTATAAAAATATATATTAAATATAATCGAGCCCGTAATATCGCGGCAGTTCGTAATTTAACGTTCTGAACTTCAACTGAGTGTACAAGACCCACTATAAACCGGATTTCTTCGAAACAAGAAACGTTCGAATCTGTTGAACTATATTTTTCTAACGGAAGTGGAAAATGGAGATTTCATCGTATAGATTGCAAGATATGTCCAAATCAAATCTTCAAATAGTCGTTATAGAATCGTTCATCAACCATAACAGTTTATTTGAAATAACTGCATACTGATTCGAATTTAGACAAGGTTTTTTTGAGACATAGTGTTAATTTAATTTTTAGAATTTTTCTGTAATTTTTAATTAATTAAATAAGCAACATTTTATTTGGAGTATTTTGCACCCTATATCAAAATTTTGGGGTTCCAAAATGTAACACCCCGAATTTTAGTTAATACTAAAATTCACTAATTACAAGATAAATAATCTCAGATGTGGGAATTAGGGGAAACGGGCTGCGTCATTACGTTCGTCTCAGAAAAATACGCGAAATAGAGTCCGAGTTTTCGAAAATCGGAGTCCGTATGGCCTAGTTATGGCCCGATGAAGTTTGCAGAAAATTCAAAACTAAAACAGATTTAAAAATTTAAAAATTCAGATTTGGAATGGGTCAGGCGGGGTCAGGCGGGAAGATTCCCGCCCTACCCATGTCGACAGGGCTGTCGACAGGCCTGTCGACAGGGGTGTCGACTTGCCTGTCGACAGGGGCCTGGCGCCCAGTGAACCTGGGTGCACCAGGTTGCACCAGGTTGGGATTCAGGCTGGCTAGGAGGGCTGGTTCTAGAGATTTCCTAAATCTAAGGGTCCAAATCTAATCTAGGGTTAATCTAAGGGCCTAAAACACTCACCTAATCCTATAAATAAGACCCTAACCCTACCCTAATTCATTCATAATTAAATCTAGTAACTAAACTATGGCAAATTGAAACTTGAGAGAGCCTCCATCAAAAGTTAGAGAAGGGATAGCGTTCCAAATCAACTTCTAGCCTCTTAATCCTCTTCATTAGTTTGCTAACTTTGAGTTTGGTGAGTTTCTATCACTTTAACATCAATTGTTAAAGTAAGTAGATTGGGTGTAATGAGACTTATGGTCTTAAATGCGGATTTGTGAGTTTGAATCATGTATAATGATATGTTACTCTATGTTGTTCTCTGTTTATGCATATTTGATAAGTTGGTTTATGCATGCTTAAAAAGTTGATTTATGCATGTTTAACAAGTTGATATATGCATGCTTAACAAGTGGATTTATGCATATTTAATGAGTGGAATTATGCATGTTTAATAAAGTAAGTTATGCAAGATAAGTATATGTTTAAATGCAAGTTTAAAGTGATATGCAAGTTATGCATGCTTATGCAAGTGTATGGATGTTTATGCAAGTCATGTATATGATTAAATGCAAGATTTATGTGATATGCAAGTTATGCATGCTTATGCGAGTATATGAATGCTTATGCAAGATATGTATATGCTTAAATGACATGATATGCAAGTTATGCATGTTTATGCAAGTTATGTATGCTTATGCAAGTATGTGAATGCTTATGCAAGTTATGTGTATGCTTAAATGCATGTTTAACATGTTATGCAAGTTATGAGAATGCCTATATGCAAGTTCAACATGTTATGCAAGATATGTGTATGATAATATGCAAACTCATATGCAACATGTTATGCAAATCATGTGTATGATAATATGCAAGTTGGGTTAAATATAGTTGGGTTAATATATGCTCATATATGCAAGTTGACATCCTCTTAACCCATGACAAAGTTTTATGCTAAACCCATGATATTTGTGATGATCTTCCCCTTATTTATGTCATGAAATGAGAACGATTTACGTGGGGAACGATGGGGTTGGTAAATATGTTAATAAATGAATGATTGGGTATGATTAAGCATACCATAAAAATAAATTACCATAAGTGGGAATTTACCTATTGAGTTAGGTCTACCCCATGGGAATTTACCTATTGAGTTAGGTCTACCCATGTTATGGAAAACTTGATATTAATTAGGGATAATTAATATGGGGGTGATTAATTAGGTGTAATTAATCGACTAAGACACGAGGTTGGACTCATTTGTAGTGTAAAACTGCCCGGACCCGACCGGCTTAACCAGTTGCTACAAATGTCAGCCCAATGTGAGAGGTCTTAGCCATGAATTAAATACGTGATTAAGGTAAAGACACGAGGTTAGACTCTATTATGACGTAAGACTGCCCGGACTCTACCGGCTTAACCAGGCGGTCATAACAGTCAGTCTAATGTGGGAGGTCTTTATGGGAGATCAAGGTCTTAATTAATTAAGAAACACTTAACCATATTAGCATGTAGTGGGACATGAGGGGTTAAGTGGGTGCCTTGGGTGGCATGTGGAATCTAGTGGGTTGCCTTGGGTGGCAATAGAAAATACGATTAGAATACTTAACCAAGTGGAAACATGTAATTAAACATGATTAAAGGGTTAAGTGGGATACACTAGATATATGACAAGCTTAGGTGGGTAGCTTGTGGGGGCCCATTTCAACCAATATCCCAAACGTATCTTTGTGGGCTCGACCCATGTCGAGTGACGGGACATGCATATTGGGCTTGATTATAAGAGGCCAAAACGGGTTAGCGGTGGCAACGCAAGTCCAACGGGTTTCATATGCGTGTGTGGGCCCGGGCTGGTAGATAAGCCGTTGTTGCATCGTGTAGATATAAAGCCGTGCACCGTTGTTAGTATTGGGTAGCCACTTTAGGGGAGTGATACACCCCACTGTGGGACCAGCACGGGTATCTACGGTAGGGAGCCGATCGATGGGGAGTAGTGGGTACACCTAATAAAGATAGGGGCAGACGGCACCTATGTAGGGGTACACGAAACTACTGGGTAAGAATTACTGAGTACACCTAGTGGAGATAGGGGCAGACGGCACCTATGTAATGGGCTAGGAGTACACGAAACTACTGGGGAAATTTTCTAAGTCCTTGGAAGGGATCAACCTTTAAGTAGGAATGACTGGTGTGGTGCAGTTAGTAATTATCCTTGGGTGGGTAGATGCGTCCTGACGGTTATCTTAGTTTATCCTAAGTCTACCAAGCTGCTTAGTATAGCCATTCATCCCCAGATATTACCGTAGGTCAAGTTTATGTCTTCTCTGGTTACTTTAATGATTGTATTGTTAAAGTTATAGGACTCACTCAGACTTATGTCTGACCCCGTTGTTTTTATCTTTTTCCCAACCCTCAGGTCCTACGGTGGATCCTAGCAGTAGTAGAGCTTGATCGGATTGCTGTTCTAGTCTTTCGGAGCTTGGGTAGATGTAAAGCTCCAGTTATCCAGTTATCTTTTCTTTTGTCATGGCTATTGTATGAGAGAGTGGGATTATGTACTTCTTTATTTTGACGGATATTGTACTTGACCTTTATCATGGTTTTATGATGTAACCAGACATGTTTATTTCCGCTGTTATGAGATGATGTTTTAAAATTTCAAGTACTATTTATATCTGTCTTGGTGTAATTTTTCTGTTCTATATTCACTAAAATACTCCACCGATGCTATGGCATTCCCTTAGTGAGTGACCATAGCGGGCGTGGGGTGTTACACGTGGTATCAGAGCAAAGGTTACCGGAACAGATAAAATTTTTAGAAAACTATTTTTCTAAAACATTTTTGGAAAAGATATTTTCAAAAACATGTCTTTTAAAGAGAAAAGTTTTTGAAAGAAAAGCATAATCCCCAATAGCCATATCTATATCCTTCGAATTCTCCGTTTTGAATCTTTCCTTTTTCGTTTCAGCATGGCCGAGAATCTTAATTTTCCGGAGGGTGTGACGATACCAGTATGGTATAGGAGATTGATGGAGGCTAGGGCCACCACTACGGGTCCAGCAAATGTTCCTCCACCAACCGTAGCACCCGATCTTCCTCCTCCCCCTCCTCCTCGCACGGATACTTTTGCTAAGACTTGCAAGGAATTCAAAGCTATGGGAGGGAAACCTTTTCAAGGATCTGAAACTTTTGTGGAGGCTAGAGATTGGCTTAAGGAGGTGGAAGAGTTGATAGATATCTTTGAGATGGAAGAAGGGAAGAAAGTCAAGTTGGCTGCTTGGTTAATGAAGGGAGAGGCCTCGTTCTGGTGGGAGGTCACTAATGGAGAACGCCCCGTTGACTCTTGGGCGGATTTTAAGCAAAGATTTGTGGCAAAGTTTCTCTCAAGGGCGGAGGAAAACTTGTATATGGAAAGATTCTTAACTCTAAAGCAAGGAAATCTTTCGGTGAAGGAATATGTTAACAAGTTTAATCAATTGGCAAGGTTTGGCCTAGACATGGTGAATACACCAGAGAAGAAGGCTTTGAGGTTCGTGAAAGGCTTGAATGAACCAATGCATGGGTTGGCTATGACTCACATCCCTATGGGGGCCACCTTTGAGAAGCTAGTTGACATGGCACTTATGTATGAGGAAGAGAAGGGTCCTAATGCTAATAAGGCACCCGAGAAGAAGGGAGATCAAAAGAGACCTCAGCAACAACAACAAAGCAAAGGTGGGAAAGGCAACGGTGGCAAGGGCAAGAAGAAGAAGTGTTTCAATTGTGGGACACCTGGCCACCTAAGCAAGGATTGTCGCAAGAAGAAGAAGACTGGCTGCTTCAACTGTGGCGAAGCAGGGCATATAGTGAAGGATTGCCCTAAGAAAGGGCAAAGGACGGGATCTACCTCAGGAGGACAGGTGCAAGCTCTTATGGCACCGAGTCAGGCTAGGGGGCAAGTACAGGCTCTCGCGGTTCCACCGATTCAGGAGAGAGGTAGAACTATTTCCGTTGAAAGTCTGGTTTTTCTATTTGACCATCCTGTCCGTACATTGTTTGATTCAGGCGCATCGCATTCGTTTATCTCATCATCATTAGTTGAGTCACTGCAATTAGACACCAGTCTTGTAGATGATCCCTTGGTTGTTTCAAACCCAATTGGGGGCTCCACTTATTTGTCCATGATATGTTTGGGTTTGAAGATTTCTATACTTAGCATTGAGTTTAGATGTGATGCTTTTGTATTGGGCTTCACGGGCTATGGGTTGATTTTGGGCATGGACTGGTTATCCAGTAATGGTGCCGTTCTTGATTGCGAAAGGAGAGTTGTTAGGCTTCTGACCCGTTTGGGTAACACTCTCGAGATCTCTTGTAATCCCATGGAATCTGTTATGCTAAGTTATCTTGAATCGCTTGACGCTTCGGTCGAGAGTTTGCAATCTGTTAGAGTGGTCCGGGAATATCCGGATGTGTTTGAGGAGGTGAAGGGCTTACCTCCGAAGCGGGAGATTGACTTCCAAATATATCTGGTGGATAATGCCAAACCGGTATCTTTACCAGTGCGCCACATGGCTCCTCGTGAGAGGAGGGAACTCCATAAGCAAGTAGGGGAGTTACTTGAGAAGGGGTTCATAAGACGGAGCATATCGGAGTGGGGTGCTCCAGTAGTATTTGCTACAAAGACGGATGGGTCCCTCAGACTTTGTGTAGACTATAGAGAACTCAACAAGCTCACAAAGAAGAATAGACACCCATTGCCGAGAATAGATGATCTTTTCGATCAGTTGGTTGGCGCTTCAGTATTTTCTCAGTTGGACTTAGCCACGGGGTTTCATCAGTTGAGGGTGGCTGAGGATAGCATAGACAAGACTGCCTTTAGAACTCCGGATGGTTTCTATGAGTGGCTGGTGATGCCATTTGGGTTGACGAACGCCCCTGCATACTTTGTTGATTTGATGAGTAGGGTGTTCAGGGAGTTCCTTAATAAATTCGTGGTGGTCTTTGTGGATGATATCTTAGTATTTTCTAAGAGTGAGGAAGAGCATGCCCTACATCTTGGGGAAGTGTTGAAGACTCTTCGAGCACATAGCCTTAAGGCTAAATTCTCTAAATGTCACTTCTGGAGGAAGGAAGTACGGTTCTTGGGGCACGTGGTCTCCAAGGAAGGGATAGCTGTGGATCCCGCGAAGGTAGTATCAGTTCAGGATTGGAAGGTTCCGAAGAATGCTACCGAAGTAAGAAGTTTCTTGGGGTTGGCGGGTTACTATAGGAAGTTTATTAAAGACTTCGCAAAGATATCAGCCCCATTAACCCGCTTAACGAAGAAGAATCTTGTTTTTGCATGGGACGTAGATTGTGATGATGCGTTCCGACGGTTAAAGAGAGCTTTAACCACTGCTCCAGTTCTAGTGTTACCAGATGGGAGCAAGCCATTTGTTGTCTATACCGATGCCTATGGGACAGGACTTGGCGCAGTCTTAATGCAAGAGGGAAGGGTAATAGCCTACGGTGGAAGGCAGTTGAGGGCACATGAGAAAAATTACCCTACCCATGATCTAGAGCTGGCCGCTATTGTTTTTGCGCTTAAGATTTGGCGCCATTATCTTCTTGGTGAGAGATTCGAGTTGTTCACTGACCATAAATCATTGAAGTACTTATTCTCTCAGAAAGATTTAAACTTAAGACAACAAAGGTGGATGGAGTTTTTAGCATCTTATGATTTCGAGATAGCATATACCCCTGGCAAGGGTAACGTGGTGGCGGACGCCTTGAGTAGGAAGAGGTTGTCCTTGAGTCCATTGTTCGTGGAACGACGAAGCTTGGAATTTATCTCGATGTTTGACTTCAGACCTTCCATTGATTATGTACCTGGTTTGCTAGCTTCCTTGGAAGTTAGGCCTACTCTTTTGGGGCGGATTGGGGAAGCCCAGAGGGACGACCCACAGTTGGTTGAGTTGGTGGAGAAGCTCATAAGGGGGGAGTCGTCTAGCCAATTGAGTAGGTACACCCTAGATGATAGGGGGTGCTTGCGTAGGGACGGTAGACTTTGTGTACCGCTAGACGAGGGTTTGAGGAAGGCTATTCTTGATGACGCACACCGTTCTAGGATGACCATTCATCCCGGTGGGGATAAGATGTACCAAGACATGAAGAGGGTTTTCTTCTGGGCCGGTATGAAGAAAGATGTGGCCGAGTATGTCGCTCGATGTTTGGTGTGCCAGCAAGTGAAGGCGGAGCAAAAGAAACCAGGTGGGTTGCTTCACCCATTGGAGGTTCCGCAATGGAAGTGGGATAGCGTCTCGATGGATTTTATTGACGGGTTACCCAGATCGAGGAAGGGTAATACAGGAATTTGGGTGGTGGTAGATAGACTTACTAAGAGCGCCCATTTCATACCTGTGAAGAGTAAGAGGACTGCTCCATGGCTAGCTTCAGTATATCTTCGAGAGATAGTTCGATTACATGGGGTACCCTCTAGCATAGTTAGTGATCGAGATCCTATCTTCACTAGCGAGTTCTGGAGAAGTTTGCAAGAAGCAGTGGGGACTCAATTGTGTCTGAGCACTGCATATCATCCTCAGACAGACGGCCAGACTGAGAGGGTGAATCGTGTTCTAGAAGACCTTTTGAGGCTTTGTATCTTAGATTTTGGAGGTACATGGGAAGAGCATCTTCCATTGGTGGAGTTCGCATATAATAACAGCTTTCAGTCCAGTATTGGTATGGCTCCTTTCGAAGCTCTCTATGGAAGGCCTTGTCGATCACATACATGTTGGTGGGAATCTACGGATAAGATCTTGCTTGGGCCTGATATGGTTAGGGAGACTTCTGAGAAGATCGACTTGATTCGAAGAAGGATGAAAGCAGCGCAGGATAGGCAAAAATCTTATGCGGACAAGAGAAGGACGGATCTTGAGTTTGAGGTTGGGGATATGGTTTTTGTTAAGGTATCTCCGTTGAGAAATGTTGTTCGCTTCGGATCCGTTGGGAAGTTAGCACCGAGGTTTGTTGGGCCGTTTCCTATCAAGGAAAGGATTGGACGGATGGCATATAGGGTGGAGTTGCCCGACAGACTTAGTGGTGTTCATGATGTATTCCATGTATCACATCTGAGGAAGTGCTTGCATGAGACGGCAGAGGTGGTAGAGCCGAGCTTCCTTAGAGATGTAGAGGTAGAGCGTGATGCGACTATTCGACGAGCTCCTACTCGCATCCTTGGGTCAGAGACCAGGAAGTTAAGAAACAGAGAGGTTCAACTAGTCAAGGTGCAATGGGGAGAAGATGAGAGCAACGCAACTTGGGAGACGGAAGCGAAGATGCGTTCATTGTACCCATTTCTTTTTGAGGGTATGTCTTTACTTTCTCCTTTATCGCTTGTCTAGTACTTATCTTATCTTTGGTATGTCCTCTCGTTAGTACCTTTGACCTTTAGATAGGGTAAACCTATGGTTGAAACATGTGTTTGAGACATGTTATGGTTGATGGATGCAAGTGGATGCAAGTGTTTGCTAGTGGTTGCTCGTGGATGCATATACACACACTCTAGGCACTAGATCGACTCAGTCACTTCATATTGCATATTGCGTAAAATTGTGTGTAGGAAGATATATTTATGGATGTATAATGGTTGTGTTATCACATGGATGATGCATTTTGGTGAATGATTGTGCACTCATGTAGATATTGTATGTGTCGATAGGGTTTTCTCGCATACATAATGGATGCATGGCACTATCATGGTTTGCATATGTTCGTACATTAGATAGGGAACATATACACACACTTTTTGCATATGCTCATACATCATTAGAAATTGTTTTAAGGACAATGGATGCCCGTGGTTGATGATTTGAGTAGATGGTTGTTTGGATGGTAGGATATACATTCTCCTTAGCTTAGAGATTTCGGGGACGAAATCCTTTAAGGAGGGGAGAATGTAACACCCCGAATTTTAGTTAATACTAAAATTCACTAATTACAAGATAAATAATCTCAGATGTGGGAATTAGGGGAAACGGGCTGCGTCATTACGTTCGTCTCGGAAAAATACGCGAAATAGAGTCCGAGTTTTCGAAAATCGGAGTCCGTATGGCCCAGTTATGGCCCGATGAAGTTTGCAGAAAATTCAAAACTAAAACAGATTTAAAAATTTAAAAATTCAGATTTGGAATGGGTCAGGCGGGGTCAGGCGGGAAGATTCCCGCCCTACCCATGTCGACAGGGCTGTCGACAGGGGTGTCGACTTGCCTGTCGACTTGCCTGTCGATAGGGGCCTGGCGCCCAGTGAACCTGGGTGCACCAGGTTGCACCAGGTTGGGATTCAGGCTGGCTAGGAGGGCTGGTTCTAGAGATTTCCTAAATCTAAGGGTCCTAATCTAATCTAGGGTTAATCTAAGGGCCTAAAACACTCACCTAATCCTATAAATAAGACCCTAACCCTACCCTAATTCATTCATAATTAAATCTAGTAACTAAACTATGGCAAATTGAAACTTGAGAGAGCCTCCATCAAAAGTTAGAGAAGGGATAGCGTTCCAAATCAACTTCTAGCCTCTTAATCCTCTTCATTAGTTTGCTAACTTTGAGTTTGGTGAGTTTCTATCACTTTAACATCAATTGTTAAAGTAAGTAGATTGGGTGTAATGAGACTTATGGTCTTAAATGCGGATTTGTGAGTTTGAATCATGTATAATGATATGTTACTCTATGTTGTTCTATGTTTATGCATATTTGATAAGTTGGTTTATGCATGCTTAAAAAGTTGATTTATGCATGTTTAACAAGTTGGTATATGCATGCTTAACAAGTGGATTTATGCATATTTAATGAGTGGAATTATGCATGTTTAATAAAGTAAGTTATGCAAGATAAGTATATGTTTAAATGCAAGTTTAAAGTGATATGCAAGTTATGCATGCTTATGCAAGTGTATGGATGTTTATGCAAGTCATGTATATGATTAAATGCAAGATTTATGTGATATGCAAGTTATGCATGCTTATGCGAGTATATGAATGCTTATGCAAGATATGTATATGCTTAAATGACATGATATGCAAGTTATGCATGTTTATGCAAGTTATGTATGCTTATGCAAGTATGTGAATGCTTATGCAAGTTATGTGTATGCTTAAATGCATGTTTAACATGTTATGCAAGTTATGAGAATGCCTATATGCAAGTTCAACATGTTATGCAAGATATGTGTATGATAATATGCAAACTCATATGCAACATGTTATGCAAATCATGTGTATGATAATATGCAAGTTGGGTTAAATATAGTTGGGTTAATATATGCTCATATATGCAAGTTGACATCCTCTTAACCCATGACAAAGTTTTATGCTAAACCCATGATATTTGTGATGATCTTCCCCTTATTTATGTCATGAAATGAGAACGATTTACGTGGGGAACGATGGGGTTGGTAAATATGTTAATAAATGAATGATTGGGTATGATTAAGCATACCATAAAAATAAATTACCATAAGTGGGAATTTACCTATTGAGTTAGGTCTACCCCATGGGAATTTACCTATTGAGTTAGGTCTACCCCATGGGAATTTACCTATTGAGTTAGGTCTACCCATGTTATGGAAAACTTGATATTAATTAGGGATAATTAATATGGGGGTGATTAATTAGGTGTAATTAATCGACTAAGACACGAGGTTGGACTCATTTGTAGTGTAAAACTGCCCGGACCCGACCGGCTTAACCAGTTGCTACAAATGTCAGCCCAATGTGAGAGGTCTTAGCCATGAATTAAATACGTGATTAAGGTAAAGACACGAGGTTAGACTCTGTTATGACGTAAGACTGCCCGGACTCTACCGGCTTAACCAGGCGGTCATAACAGTCAGTCTAATGTGGGAGGTCTTTATGGGAGATCACGGTCTTAATTAATTAAGAAACACTTAACCATATTAGCATGTAGTGGGACATGAGGGGTTAAGTGGGTGCCTTGGGTGGCATGTGGAATCTAGTGGGTTGCCTTGGGTGGCAATAGAAAATACGATTAGAATACTTAACCAAGTGGAAACATGTAATTAAACATGATTAAAGGGTTAAGTGGGATACACTAGATATATGACAAGCTTAGGTGGGTAGCTTGTGGGGGCCCATTTCAACCAATATCCCAAACGTATCTTTGTGGGCTCGACCCATGTCGAGTGACGGGACACGCATATTGGGCTTGATTATAAGAGGCCAAAACGGGTTAGCGGTGGCAACGCAAGTCCAACGGGTTTCATATGCGTGTGTGGGCCCGGGCTGGTAGATAAGCCGTTGTTGCATCGTGTAGATATAAAGCCGTGCACCGTTGTTAGTATTGGGTAGCCACTTTAGGGGAGTGATACACCCCACTGTGGGACCAGCACGGGTATCTACGGTAGGGAGCCGATCGATGGGGAGTAGTGGGTACACCTAATAAAGATAGGGGCAGACGGCACCTATGTAGGGGTACACGAAACTACTGGGTAAGAATTACTGAGTACACCTAGTGGAGATAGGGGCAGACGGCACCTATGTAGTGGGCTAGGAGTACACGAAACTACTGGGGAAATTTTCTAAGTCCTTGGAAGGGATCAACCTTTAAGTAGGAATGACTGGTGTGGTGCAGTTAGTAATTATCCTTGGGTGGGTAGATGCGTCCTGACGGTTATCTTAGTTTATCCTAAGTCTACCAAGCTGCTTAGTGTAGCCATTCATCCCCAGATATTACCGTAGGTCAAGTTTATGTCTTCTCTGGTTACTTTAATGATTGTATTGTTAAAGTTATAGGACTCACTCAGACTTATGTCTGACCCCGTTGTTTTTATCTTTTTCCCAACCCTCAGGTCCTACGGTGGATCCTAGCAGTAGTAGAGCTTGATCGGATTGCTGTTCCAGTCTTTCGGAGCTTGGGTAGATGTAAAGCTCCAGTTATCCAGTTATCTTTTCTTTTGTCATGGCTATTGTATGAGAGAGTGGGATTATGTACTTCTTTATTTTGACGGATATTGTACTTGACCTTTATCATGGTTTTATGATGTAACCAGACATGTTTATTTCCGCTGTTATGAGATGATGTTTTAAAATTTCAAGTACTATTTATATCTGTCTTGGTGTAATTTTTCTGTTCTATATTCACTAAAATACTCCACCGATGCTATGGCATTCCCTTAGTGAGTGACCATAGCGGGCGTGGGGTGTTACACGTGGTATCAGAGCAAAGGTTACCGGAACAGATAAAATTTTTAGAAAACTATTTTTCTAAAACATTTTTGGAAAAGATATTTTCAAAAACATGTCTTTTAAAGAGAAAAGTTTTTGAAAGAAAAGCATAATCCCCAATAGCCATATCTATATCCTTCGAATTCTCCGTTTTGAATCTTTCCTTTTTCGTTTCAGCATGGCCGAGAATCTTAATTTTCCGGAGGGTGTGACGATACCAGTATGGTATAGGAGATTGATGGAGGCTAGGGCCACCACTACGGGTCCAGCAAATGTTCCTCCACCAACCGTAGCACCCGATCTTCCTCCTCCCCCTCCTCCTCGCACGGATACTTTTGCTAAGACTTGCAAGGAATTCAAAGCTATGGGAGGGAAACCTTTTCAAGGATCTGAAACTTTTGTGGAGGCTAGAGATTGGCTTAAGGAGGTGGAAGAGTTGATAGATATCTTTGAGATGGAAGAAGGGAAGAAAGTCAAGTTGGCTGCTTGGTTAATGAAGGGAGAGGCCTCGTTCTGGTGGGAGGTCACTAATGGAGAACGCCCCGTTGACTCTTGGGCGGATTTTAAGCAAAGATTTGTGGCAAAGTTTCTCTCAAGGGCGGAGGAAAACTTGTATATGGAAAGATTCTTAACTCTAAAGCAAGGAAATCTTTCGGTGAAGGAATATGTTAACAAGTTTAATCAATTGGCAAGGTTTGGCCTAGACATGGTGAATACACCAGAGAAGAAGGCTTTGAGGTTCGTGAAAGGCTTGAATGAACCAATGCATGGGTTGGCTATGACTCACATCCCTATGGGGGCCACCTTTGAGAAGCTAGTTGACATGGCACTCATGTATGAGGAAGAGAAGGGTCCTAATGCTAATAAGGCACCCGAGAAGAAGGGAGATCAAAAGAGACCTCAGCAACAACAACAAAGCAAAGGTGGGAAAGGCAACGGTGGCAAGGGCAAGAAGAAGAAGTGTTTCAATTGTGGGACACCTGGCCACCTAAGCAAGGATTGTCGCAAGAAGAAGAAGACTGGCTGCTTCAACTGTGGCGAAGCAGGGCATATAGTGAAGGATTGCCCTAAGAAAGGGCAAAGGACGGGATCTACCTCAGGAGGACAGGTGCAAGCTCTTATGGCACCGAGTCAGGCTAGGGGGCAAGTACAGGCTCTCGCGGTTCCACCGATTCAGGAGAGAGGTAGAACTATTTCCGTTGAAAGTCTGGTTTTTCTATTTGACCATCCTGTCCGTACATTGTTTGATTCAGGCGCATCGCATTCGTTTATCTCATCATCATTAGTTGAGTCACTGCACTTAGACACCAGTCTTGTAGATGATCCCTTGGTTGTTTCAAACCCAATTGGGGGCTCCACTTATTTGTCCATGATATGTTTGGGTTTGAAGATTTCTATACTTAGCATTGAGTTTAGATGTGATGCTTTTGTATTGGGCTTCACGGGCTATGGGTTGATTTTGGGCATGGACTGGTTATCCAGTAATGGTGCCGTTCTTGATTGCGAAAGGAGAGTTGTTAGGCTTCTGACCCGTTTGGGTAACACTCTCGAGATCTCTTGTAATCCCATGGAATCTGTTATGCTAAGTTATTTTGAATCGCTTGACGCTTCGGTCGAGAGTTTGCAATCTGTTAGAGTGGTCCGGGAATATCCGGATGTGTTTGAGGAGGTGAAGGGCTTACCTCCGAAGCGGGAGATTGACTTCCGAATATATCTGGTGGATAATGCCAAACCGGTATCTTTACCAGTGCGCCACATGGCTCCTCGTGAGAGGAGGGAACTCCATAAGCAAGTAGGGGAGTTACTTGAGAAGGGGTTCATAAGACGGAGCATATCGGAGTGGGGTGCTCCAGTAGTATTTGCTACAAAGACGGATGGGTCCCTCAGACTTTGTGTAGACTATAGAGAACTCAACAAGCTCACAAAGAAGAATAGACACCCATTGCCGAGAATAGATGATCTTTTCGATCAGTTGGTTGGCGCTTCAGTATTTTCTCAGTTGGACTTAGCCACGGGGTTTCATCAGTTGAGGGTGGCTGAGGATAGCATAGACAAGACTGCCTTTAGAACTCCGGATGGTTTCTATGAGTGGCTGGTGATGCCATTTGGGTTGACGAACGCCCCTGCATACTTTGTTGATTTGATGAGTAGGGTGTTCAGGGAGTTCCTTAATAAATTCGTGGTGGTCTTTGTGGATGATATCTTAGTATTTTCTAAGAGTGAGGAAGAGCATGCCCTACATCTTGGGGACGTGTTGAAGACTCTTCGAGCACATAGCCTTAAGGCTAAATTCTCTAAATGTCACTTCTGGAGGAAGGAAGTACGGTTCTTGGGGCACGTGGTCTCCAAGGAAGGGATAGCTGTGGATCCCGCGAAGGTAGTATCAGTTCAGGATTGGAAGGTTCCGAAGAATTCTACCGAAGTAAGAAGTTTCTTGGGGTTGGCGGGTTACTATAGGAAGTTTATTAAAGACTTCGCAAAGATATCAGCCCCATTAACCCGCTTAACGAAGAAGAATCTTGTTTTTGCATGGGACGTAGATTGTGATGATGCGTTCCGACGGTTAAAGAGAGCTTTAACCACTGCTCCAGTTCTAGTGTTACCAGATGGGAGCAAGCCATTTGTTGTCTATACCGATGCCTGTGGGACAGGACTTGGCGCAGTCTTAATGCAAGAGGGAAGGGTAATAGCCTACGGTGGAAGGCAGTTGAGGGCACATGAGAAAAATTACCCTACCCATGATCTAGAGCTGGCCGCTATTGTTTTTGCGCTTAAGATTTGGCGCCATTATCTTCTTGGTGAGAGATTCGAGTTGTTCACTGACCATAAATCATTGAAGTACTTATTCTCTCAGAAAGATTTAAACTTAAGACAACAAAGGTGGATGGAGTTTTTAGCATCTTATGATTTCGAGATAGCATATACCCCTGGCAAGGGTAACGTGGTGGCGGACGCCTTGAGTAGGAAGAGGTTGTCCTTGAGTCCATTGTTCGTGGAACGACGAAGCTTGGAATTTATCTCGATGTTTGACTTCAGACCTTCCATTGATTATGTACCCGGTTTGCTAGCTTCCTTGGAAGTTAGGCCTACTCTTTTGGGGCGGATTGGGGAAGCCCAGAGGGACGACCCACAGTTGGTTGAGTTGGTGGAGAAGCTCATAAGGGGGGAGTCGTCTAGCCAATTGAGTAGGTACACCCTAGATGATAGGGGGTGCTTGCGTAGGGACGGTAGACTTTGTGTACCGCTAGACGAGGGTTTGAGGAAGGCTATTCTTGATGACGCACACCATTCTAGGATGACCATTCATCCCGGTGGGGATAAGATGTACCAAGACATGAAGAGGGTTTTCTTCTGGGCCGGTATGAAGAAAGATGTGGCCGAGTATGTCGCTCGATGTTTGGTGTGCCAGCAAGTGAAGGCGGAGCAAAAGAAACCAGGTGGGTTGCTTCACCCATTGGAGGTTCCGCAATGGAAGTGGGATAGCGTCTCGATGGATTTTATTGACGGGTTACCCAGATCGAGGAAGGGTAATACAGGAATTTGGGTGGTGGTAGATAGACTTACTAAGAGCGCCCATTTCATACCTGTGAAGAGTAAGAGGACTGCTCCATGGCTAGCTTCAGTATATCTTCGAGAGATAGTTCGATTACATGGGGTACCCTCTAGCATAGTTAGTGATCGAGATCCTATCTTCACTAGCGAGTTCTGGAGAAGTTTGCAAGAAGCAGTGGGGACTCAATTGTGTCTGAGCACTGCATATCATCCTCAGACAGACGGCCAGACTGAGAGGGTGAATCGTGTTCTAGAAGACCTTTTGAGGCTTTGTATCTTAGATTTTGGAGGTACATGGGAAGAGCATCTTCCATTGGTGGAGTTCGCATATAATAACAGCTTTCAGTCCAGTATTGGTATGGCTCCTTTCGAAGCTCTCTATGGAAGGCCTTGTCGATCACCTACATGTTGGTGGGAATCTACGGATAAGATCTTGCTTGGGCCTGATATGGTTAGGGAGACTTCTGAGAAGATCGACTTGATTCGAAGAAGGATGAAAGCAGCGCAGGATAGGCAAAAATCTTATGCGGACAAGAGAAGGACGGATCTTGAGTTTGAGGTTGGGGATATGGTTTTTGTTAAGGTATCTCCGTTGAGAAATGTTGTTCGCTTCGGATCCGTTGGGAAGTTAGCACCGAGGTTTGTTGGGCCGTTTCCTATCAAGGAAAGGATTGGACGGATGGCATATAGGGTGGAGTTGCCCGACAGACTTAGTGGTGTTCATGATGTATTCCATGTATCACATCTGAGGAAGTGCTTACATGAGACGGCAGAGGTGGTAGAGCCGAGCTTCCTTAGAGATGTAGAGGTAGAGCGTGATGCGACTATTCGACGAGCTCCTACTCGCATCCTTGGGTCAGAGACCAGGAAGTTAAGAAACAGAGAGGTTCAACTAGTCAAGGTGCAATGGGGAGAAGATGAGAGCAACGCAACTTGGGAGACGGAAGCGAAGATGCGTTCATTGTACCCATTTCTTTTTGAGGGTATGTCTTTACTTTCTCCTTTATCGCTTGTCTAGTACTTATCTTATCTTTGGTATGTCCTCTCGTTAGTACCTTTGACCTTTAGATAGGGTAAACCTATGGTTGAAACATGTGTTTGAGACATGTTATGGTTGATGGATGCAAGTGGATGCAAGTGTTTGCTAGTGGTTGCTCGTGGATGCATATACACACACTCTAGGCACTAGATCGGCTCAGTCACTTCATATTGCATATTGCATAAAATTGTGTGTAGGAAGATATATTTATGGATGTATAATGGTTGTGTTATCACATGGATGATGCATTTTGGTGAATGATTGTGCACTCATGTAGATATTGTATGTGTCGATAGGGTTTTCTCGCATACATAATGGATGCATGGCACTATCATGGTTTGCATATGTTCATACATTAGATAGGGAACATATACACACACTTTTTGCATATGCTCATACATCATTAGAAATTGTTTTAAGGACAATGGATGCCCGTGGTTGATGATTTGAGTAGATGGTTGTTTGGATGGTAGGATATACATTCTCCTTAGCTTAGAGATTTCGGGGACGAAATCCTTTAAGGAGGGGAGAATATAACACCCCGAATTTTAGTTAATACTAAAATTCACTAATTACAAGATAAATAATCTCAGATGTGGGAATTAGGGGAAACGGGCTGCGTCATTACGTTCGTCTCGGAAAAATACGCGAAATAGAGTCCGAGTTTTCGAAAATCGGAGTCCGTATGGCCCAGTTATGGCCCGATGAAGTTTGCAGAAAATTCAAAACTAAAACAGATTTAAAAATTTAAAAATTCAGATTTGGAATGGGTCAGGCGGGGTTAGGCGGGAAGATTCCCGCCCTACCCATGTCGACAGGGCTGTCGACAGGCCTGTCGACAGGGGTGTCGACTTGCCTGTCGACTTGCCTGTCGACAGGGGCCTGGCGCCCAGTGAACCTGGGTGCACCAGGTTGCACCAGGTTGGGATTCAGGCTGGCTAGGAGGGCTGGTTCTAGAGATTTCCTAAATCTAAGGGTCCTAATCTAATCTAGGATTAATCTAAGGGCCTAAAACACTCACCTAATCCTATAAATAAGACCCTAACCCTACCCTAATTCATTCATAATTAAATCTAGTAACTAAACTATGGCAAATTGAAACTTGAGAGAGCCTCCATCAAAAGTTAGAGAAGGGATAGCGTTCCAAATCAACTTCTAGCCTCTTAATCCTCTTCATTAGTTTGCTAACTTTGAGTTTGGTGAGTTTCTATCACTTTAACATCAATTGTTAAAGTAAGTAGATTGGGTGTAATGAGACTTATGGTCTTAAATGCGGATTTGTGAGTTTGAATCATGTATAATGATATGTTACTCTATGTTGTTCTATGTTTATGCATATTTGATAAGTTGGTTTATGCATGCTTAAAAAGTTGATTTATGCATGTTTAACAAGTTGGTATATGCATGCTTAACAAGTGGATTTATGCATATTTAATGAGTGGAATTATGCATGTTTAATAAAGTAAGTTATGCAAGATAAGTATATGTTTAAATGCAAGTTTAAAGTGATATGCAAGTTATGCATGCTTATGCAAGTGTATGGATGTTTATGCAAGTCATGTATATGATTAAATGCAAGATTTATGTGATATGCAAGTTATGCATGCTTATGCGAGTATATGAATGCTTATGCAAGATATGTATATGCTTAAATGACATGATATGCAAGTTATGCATGTTTATGCAAGTTATGTATGCTTATGCAAGTATGTGAATGCTTATGCAAGTTATGTGTATGCTTAAATGCATGTTTAACATGTTATGCAAGTTATGAGAATGCCTATATGCAAGTTCAACATGTTATGCAAGATATGTGTATGATAATATGCAAACTCATATGCAACATGTTATGCAAATCATGTGTATGATAATATGCAAGTTGGGTTAAATATAGTTGGGTTAATATATGCTCATATATGCAAGTTGACATCCTCTTAACCCATGACAAAGTTTTATGCTAAACCCATGATATTTGTGATGATCTTCCCCTTATTTATGTCATGAAATGAGAACGATTTACGTGGGGAACGATGGGGTTGGTAAATATGTTAATAAATGAATGATTGGGTATGATTAAGCATACCATAAAAATAAATTACCATAAGTGGGAATTTACCTATTGAGTTAGGTCTACCCCATGGGAATTTACCTATTGAGTTAGGTCTACCCATGTTATGGAAAACTTGATATTAATTAGGGATAATTAATATGGGGGTGATTAATTAGGTGTAATTAATCGACTAAGACACGAGGTTGGACTCATTTGTAGTGTAAAACTGCCCGGACCCGACCGGCTTAACCAGTTGCTACAAATGTCAGCCCAATGTGAGAGGTCTTAGCCATGAATTAAATACGTGATTAAGGTAAAGACACGAGGTTAGACTCTGTTATGACGTAAGACTGCCCGGACTCTACCGGCTTAACCAGGCGGTCATAACAGTCAGTCTAATGTGGGAGGTCTTTATGGGAGATCACGGTCTTAATTAATTAAGAAACACTTAACCATATTAGCATGTAGTGGGACATGAGGGGTTAAGTGGGTGCCTTGGGTGGCATGTGGAATCTAGTGGGTTGCCTTGGGTGGCAATAGAAAATACGATTAGAATACTTAACCAAGTGGAAACATGTAATTAAACATGATTAAAGGGTTAAGTGGGATACACTAGATATATGACAAGCTTAGGTGGGTAGCTTGTGGGGGCCCATTTCAACCAATATCCCAAACGTATCTTTGTGGGCTCGACCCATGTCGAGTGACGGGACACGCATATTGGGCTTGATTATAAGAGGCCAAAACGGGTTAGCGGTGGCAACGCAAGTCCAACGGGTTTCATATGCGTGTGTGGGCCCGGGCTGGTAGATAAGCCGTTGTTGCATCGTGTAGATATAAAGCCGTGCACCGTTGTTAGTATTGGGTAGCCACTTTAGGGGAGTGATACACCCCACTGTGGGACCAGCACGGGTATCTACGGTAGGGAGCCGATCGATGGGGAGTAGTGGGTACACCTAATAAAGATAGGGGCAGACGGCACCTATGTAGGGGTACACGAAACTACTGGGTAAGAATTACTGAGTACACCTAGTGGAGATAGGGGCAGACGGCACCTATGTAGTGGGCTAGGAGTACACGAAACTACTGGGGAAATTTTCTAAGTCCTTGGAAGGGATCAACCTTTAAGTAGGAATGACTGGTGTGGTGCAGTTAGTAATTATCCTTGGGTGGGTAGATGCGTCCTGACGGTTATCTTAGTTTATCCTAAGTCTACCAAGCTGCTTAGTGTAGCCATTCATCCCCAGATATTACCGTAGGTCAAGTTTATGTCTTCTCTGGTTACTTTAATGATTGTATTGTTAAAGTTATAGGACTCACTCAGACTTATGTCTGACCCCGTTGTTTTTATCTTTTTCCCAACCCTCAGGTCCTACGGTGGATCCTAGCAGTAGTAGAGCTTGATCGGATTGCTGTTCCAGTCTTTCGGAGCTTGGGTAGATGTAAAGCTCCAGTTATCCAGTTATCTTTTCTTTTGTCATGGCTATTGTATGAGAGAGTGGGATTATGTACTTCTTTATTTTGACGGATATTGTACTTGACCTTTATCATGGTTTTATGATGTAACCAGACATGTTTATTTCCGCTGTTATGAGATGATGTTTTAAAATTTCAAGTACTATTTATATCTGTCTTGGTGTAATTTTTCTGTTCTATATTCACTAAAATACTCCACCGATGCTATGGCATTCCCTTAGTGAGTGACCATAGCGGGCGTGGGGTGTTACACAAAATATGAGTCAACCTACCGATATTATTATATTTTTGGGACCGCGGCACAATGCTCGTCTCAATGATATTTTTATTTTTGTCGATAACTATTCATAGATAAACGGAATTTTACGCTACGAATACCCCTATTTTATAATTTAATTCATATACAGCCGTTCTTTTTTTTTTCTTTGCTTCGGCACATGGACAACCTTGGAACATGCATCATATCATCAAAACCTACTCCGCTTTTCTCCCTAATGGTCTACCCTATGTGCAACTTTGGACATTGCCAAAAGAAAATCATGCAGACCTAGCTGCTAGCAATATTTCTTGCACGTGGATCTCGCACATAGCTTTCCCAACCCACATGCTAACTGAAAGAAATTGTTCATCTCTTCATTTCAAAACGCTGTACTCTGTGTCACATGATGGAAAATAAAATACTGACGCTAACCTATAACTCTACCACACATGCTATTACTTAGTAAGTAAGGAACAGTAAAGCAAAAACTGATGGCCATCGTGAAAAGAAGTTTCGAATCCTCAAATCAACATAGCCATCCTACCCTATAAACTAAACATCACATCTTTGTACAAATATTTCTCTTCCCATTTAAGGCAAATTACCCTTCCCACATATGCCCCATGTTTCACCAAATGAAGCCTTCTCCTATCTACCAACCTACGGTAGTACCCTAGGACATTAGCCTGCGATCACCGTATTCCTTCTTTACAAAGTATCATATGTGTTGCTTCCTTTAAACTATCTACACATTAATATATGTTAACAAATCTATTTGAAAGGCAAACTGAAAAGAAAGTCTACGAAAAGAAACCCTAACAGTTACCTAAAGACATGAATACTCTCCAGTACTGTAACTGCCATCATCTATGGAGCTATAGCCAGTGAAATAAATGCAAGCACATAAAAATCTGATAACAACGCCAGCCTACCTTATCCCCTGATAACCTTAGAAGCATGGTCACCAAGCTTTGTAAGTCTATAAATACATTGAGTCTCCCTTCTTTGTGTTCTCAGGGAAGAAAACAAACTTAATCACATCTCTAATGGAAATAGGAGTCAAAATTTAAGTACATACTCCTCTATAAATTCTTAAACAAATATAGTTGGATCCCATTACAAAGAAAACGTGAGAAAATGCCATGGCAACCAAAGAAGCAGCAACAGCTCCACCGAAGACAGCATTAGTTTTGAAGGCAGCATACTGGTCAATAGCAGGGGCATCAGAAGGCGACTGAAGCATCAGCTACCCACCTGTCGGAGCAGCTGCAGCAGCATTCGGACCAGTAGGGGAAAGGCGGACGTAGGTAGTAGATGGGTGGTGCTCGGTGAATCCTTGAGAGCCGCATGTTTTTTGGTGTCTACTGCGGTTAGTTTCGAGGCAAAGATGGAGTACGAAGGGAGGTAAAGAGTTTAATATAGAGGAGTTGCGGACCGTTGGGTTTGTTTCAGTAAGTTGCGGTTTTAACGTGGGATTTAACGTGGCGATGAGCCGGTTTTAAAGAAGCTGAGGCCCAAAATTCAAAAGAATAAAGAAATAAAGAAGGGATAAAAAGAAAATAAAAAGAAAGAGAAGAAGTGGGAGCTAGCAGTTTTTCTGGAGATAGGGGAAAGGTTGTTTTGGCGGACGTGGGTTCTAGCGGGAGTTGGTGGGCTGAATTTAAACCGAGTTGAACACCGTCTATTACATTGGAGTCGTGCGATCATAGGCTACATAACGGAATAAGTCTGCAAGGATCTGGACGACATAACAATTTTAGGTAGAATGGAACGCCTGATTTGAATCAACCGACGTTAATCGTTATTCAACGATTAAAGTCCAAGGTGAGTAAAACTCACTAACTCTATTTAAATTATATTTTTATAAATATAATCTAGTACTGATAAATGATGATTAATTTTTGTGTGATGATTGTTTGGTTAAATGGTTGTTTGATTGGTTGAAATTACAGTTAAAGATACACACATATCGTTAAACAAACATTTATTCTGTTCATCAGAATAGGTTATATTGAACTTGAATTGATATGAATTACACTGTGTAACATCTGTGGATGCAGGGAAACAGGTCAGAGGGATCCAACTGGATTCCTCAACATTTATTTTTACTGTTTTTCATATATTGTGATATATGATGTGACTTATAATCTGTTGTTAATTATGTGTGTTTGATCATTGTTATTTGGTACTTTTAAATACCAAAGGAAATACTAGAATTTAAAAAGGGAATTTTCAAAGTATATATTGAAATAAAAATATTCGTATAAAATCAAAGTAATTTATAAAAAGGAATGTATGAAGTGAATATGAAATTTTATAAAATCAAATGGATTTTTTAAAAAGGAGATATTTGATAAGTTAATAAGGAACTTCTGTATAAAACTATCAACATATATGGAAGTGTAAAAGACCATTTTGGTTAAAATAGTTAATAGAAATAATAAGAAAAGGAGAACTATATGAAATAAAAAGGATATTTTGGAAAAAGGAGATATTTGCAAAACCAATAGAATTAAAAGGGAAATATTTGGAAATAAAGAGAGTTATAAAATAGTAGATATTTAAATAGAAATATGTTTAACAGAAAAAAAGGGAGACGATTTATTTATAAATAATATTTTATAAATTAAGTAAAATATTTATCATTTGATAAATGGAATATATAAGTCCGAAATTATATAGAGAAGTAGAGAGCGGTTTTAACACCGATATTTTAAATAGAATGTGAACTCAGTGTTTATAAGAGAATTTAAAAGGAGATTTAAGTATTGGGAATAAAAAGGAGATTTCGTATGTATAATTCTAAATAGAAGTGTAAATAGAAGTTGGAAAATGGGATATTGTTTTGAATACGAAATCAAACTAAAGAGATTGTATAAAAGGAACATTTTCACATTTGGTGTGGAAAATGGATTTAAGCAAAGATTTTGCAAATAAACCCATTTAGAAGGGAAGTGGAATTTTTTTTGGAAATGTTTCCAAATAAGAATAAGAAATGTTTTCTAATACAGGAAATAAGAAATGGAGCAAATACGGAAATGTTTTCCAAACGTTTATAAAGTACATTTTCTAAATTTAGGAAAATAAGAATTTACGAATATATAGAAATGGGGAAATGAATAAATGTAGGATAAGTTAAATCAAAGGAGATAAGTGTTGATTGATCGATAGAATTTCCACCTGGAAATAATATCGTTGTTTGCACACCTGTTTTTCCTTGATAGTTAAATCACTGACTATTGAAGTTTTTTGACCATTTTTCCGTCATCAATACGGTGAGACCGGGTTCAGATTCATTATCTGAAACCACTCTGTATGGACGTTAGCATTACGATCAAATATGATTAAAGATAGAGTTATGCAAGGGCTATCCTATTTACAGAATAGTGCCTTCGTTTGTCCAGTCCCAGGACAACGTGTATGGACAAATGTCTGACAGAGTATATCTAACGGATTGCGTAAGTTGATCTCTTCAAACGTACTTACGTTTGGTGGCGGAGGAATTCGTTTCTCTTAGCTTTATACCCGTGGTATTTTTGGGGAAATCAATTTGTGATTTGGTGGGTATGACGATGTGGCAATCAAAGTAAATAAAGGTGCGATCTGTCAAAAGATACGTTACGACCTCAAGCCTCCCAACCGGGAAATGACAAAAATCCGGTAGGCAAAATGGCTGTGTGGGTCGCCCCCATTAGGGTGTATTGTCACCATCTAGAGAATATTCATATTGTTACTTCTTTTCTCTTTTGTATCTCCCGGGAACGGTTATGTTGCTAGCAACCATAGGTGACAATATATTCGATACATTCAAGCGAAATGAGTGGTCGGTCATGTGTCGGCCGGGTTGCAAGACGTTCTTGTTGAATCCAGTTTATTTGCCTCTAGAGATACACTATCGACTGGTGGTCCCATACCTTGTCATAGTCGGAATCTAATTTCCAATAAGAGCCCGCGATTTTGATTGTATATAATATATGTGGATCGTGAGATGCAAGCGTTCTGCTAGATTGTTATTTACTTGTGATTAGACACTATTATAATATCGGAAAAGTATTGATTTCCAAAACTGGTTTAGGTTATCGTAAGGTAAAAACCATCTGTGTTTATGTTTGGATCGGTCTTACGATTATCCTTTCTTTTGGAAAAGGATTTTTGAAAAGTTAAATCAAATGATGTGAGTTTACTCACACCAGTCCCATGACTGACCCAGAGTTTATTTTGTTTTGTTTTTCCCTAAACTCTTGGGTGCCCAAATTTGTATGGGCAGTCAAGTAGTTCAGGTCTTTATAGATACTTGGAGTGCTTGAAGCAGGAGGCTTCATGATTATATAGCTATTGTTATTCTCTCTTTGTGTAAGTGTTGTACTCTGATAATGTTATTGGATATATATATACTATTTTCTTGCAAAGTTATGTTATATATTTTATTTTATTCGTTCCTATGTGAGATTCGTATTACTCTGATTCTGTTCTATAGTGATCTTCTTCTTCTATTCTAAATTTCTATCTTATCTATTCTCACCCTCTAACTTCTTTCTATTAATGATCAGGTATTTCCGATTCTTGAATACTCGACATAGTGTTGGTGTCGATTTTCGAAGTCGAAAATCCCGGGTCATTACAAGGACTTTGGTGTCGGTCGACTGGCTTAGGCTGGTTCGTTGGCTAGTTTTTCATTTCGCTTTTGGTGATATCGCAGTTGCTTACCGGTCTTACAGGTAATAAGACAATCTTTACAGTGGCTTGTACGTGTTTGATCTTGGTTTTGTTGTTTCCCTTCGATCTTTCGGTGTGGCTTGGTCCGTCCCTGGGCATGGGATTAGATTCGGCGTGTGTACTTACTATATAGCTAGCAAAGTTGCCGCTAACTATATGGGGACTACACGTACCCTAGTCTATTGTCAGCGTTTTTGGTTAGATCGTTGGTTTTTATCTTCGGTTAGCGCTCGTTTAGATCATTCCTTTATTGGCTATTGGTGTTCCGGCTTCAGAACTTTACCTATTCGGCGGGGCTGTCAATATTATGAAACTTCGACATTGGTCAAGTTCTCACAGCAATCGGTGTTGTTTCCTTTGAGCAACCCCACATCTTCTTCTTCTTTAGTTTTTTCCGCGTCCATCCCTATTGATCCAGTGTGTTCTTCCCATATTCCATGTTGTCCCACTTCTCATGTCTCTTTCTCGTCTCCTCTTCTTAGTAAGGAAGAGATAGCGATCATTTAATGATCGCCTATCTTGACTTGCTAAGAATTCTTTGCTTTCGCGGTTTGGTGCATTGGGTTATTATCCTTCAGATCAAGGCCTAGAGATTTCGTTGGGTTTTTCTATGCCCTATGAGGCATCCAATCGATTGTCTACTCGCTCATCGCGTTGTAGTCTTCGGTCTACTCCTCGCAATCTCTACACCATTTGCACACGCTCTATAGTGGCATCTGAGCAGATCGTTAGATCTACTCGACACATGCTTTGTCCTATCTGAGTGGTGAGGTTTGTTCGTCTCCTTGTTAAAGTGAGGTGTCTCTTGTCTGGTCGTCTTCTTTTTTTACTTCTTCTTTTATGGTGAATTTCCTTTTCTAGAACATTAGAAGTATTGGCAATGATGCATCAGCGGCTAGACTCAAATGCATTGTTAAGAAGCATTCTACTTGTTTGGTGGTGCTTCTGGAACCCTTCGTGAGTCCAAATGAGATCACCAAATTAGTTCTGTCTATTAGTTTCGGTGGTGCCTTTGCCTTTAGCCAATGTGTCCGACAAGATTTGGATCATTTGGTCCAAAAACGTTGTCGTCCACCCTATCCTCGATTCAGAGCAGCTATTGTTTGTAGCCTACTCGATTCCTTTATTCTCCTTCTCCTTTCTATTCTAGTGGTCTATGCTAAATGTGATAGGATCAAGAGATTGGCCCTTTGATCCGACATTCTCGCTTTTAACCACTTGGGTTTCTTTGTTTCGGTATTGGGAGACGACTTCAATGTCGTCGCTTTCCAAGCCGAGAAACGGGAAGGCAATGCTATTAACCACTTGGTTATTATGGATTGCAATGCTTCATCGTTAGTACGGGTCTTCCTGAAGTCTCCTTTGTCGATTAGGTTTTTACTTGGTGTAATAACCAAGACGGGCCAAACCAGATTCCTTTTCGTCTAGACAAAGTCCTTGGATTGGAAGGTTGGTTCAACCTTCCATTCAACTTCTCTGTTTCCCACCTGTATCGCACCTTCTCGGACCATGCTCCTATGATTCTTAGTTTTTCTCCCTTTTCCCTCTCTGGCCCTTCTTCTATTCGTTTCTAGAGTATATGGAGATCACACCACACTTTCCAAAGTGTAGTGGAAGACTCTTGGAACTCCCCTGTTCTGGGTTGGCATGTTTTGATTAGATTCCCTCTTCTGCTAACAAGGAGGCTTAGGAGATTGCCCAATTGGCCTTCTCGTCGGAGCTTCATATTGAGCATGATTATCTTCGCCAGAAGGCAAGGGTCAAGTGGATCGTTGAAGGAGATATGAACTCCAAGTTTTTCCATTCTTCTATTCGTAAGAAGAATAGACTTTTTATGATCCATCAGATTCAGTGTCCAGATCTCTCTATGGCTACCATGTCATGTGAAGTCAAAGATACTATTCTGTAACACTTCTAATCCTTCCTAGGCTCTCCCTCTGTATCCATCTCATACCCATCCCTACTAGCTTTCATTCCTATATTGGTACTTTCTTAGGATAGCTCTAATCTTGCTGCACTTCCTTCCTCGGAGGAAATATATGCATCTGTATTTCTATAAGTAAGGATAATTTGTGTGGGCCTAACAGCTTCAACAGGGTCTTTTCCAAAGTGTTTGGCTGATTATTCAGGCAGACTTTTGTTTGGCTATTCAGTTTTTATTTTCTGGTGGTGACCTCCATAAGGGTTGGATGTCCACCAATTTGGTTCTTGTTCCCAAATGTGAAAACCCCTACACTTGCGTGGATTTTCGGTAGATCACCTAGTCCAATTTCTCTAATAAGGTTATCTTTAAGGTCCTAGCCTCTAGACTAGCATCGTTTCTCGAGCGTATTATTTCTTCTTCTCAGGCTGGATTTGTAAAAGGATGTTTAATCATTAATAACATCCTTTTAGCCTAGGAGTTAGTTTCTCAGATTAATAGGAAGGTCCAAGGTTCTAATGTGGTCGTTAAGTTGGATATGGCTAAGGCTTACGATTGCATGTCTTGGTTTTTTATCATCAAGGTCATGAGGGCTTTCGGCTTTCCGTAACTCCACATTGATATTATTTGGATGCTAGTTTCCAACTGCTGGTTTTCCATCCTCATAAACGGGTCAGCAAACAGTTATTTTAAGGCAGGAAGGGGTCTTCGTCAGGGAGACCCCGTCTCCCCTACTCTCATTGTCATCCTTGCTGGGCTTTTGTACGTGCTCTGCATTCACTTACAATAGCTGGGAAAATCTATAAGTTTGGAATCCTTAGGGGCTGCCCACTTATATCTTCTTTATCTTTCACTAACAACATTATCATTTCACTAATGGGAGTCATCCCTCAATCCGTCACCTTATTGACATAATTTATCAGTATCAGAGATGCTCGGGGCAACTCGTTAACTCTGCTAAAAGTTGATTTGTCCCAGCAAAAGATCTGACTCCGATTTGATCTTCTTGGATCGAGACCTTCACGGGTTTCAAGGCTATCTCCCTTCCCTTACCATATCTCGATAGTGTACTCTACTGAGGTAGGAAGCTTAATGATATCTTTAATCCCCTGACCGACAAAGCCAGGGGTAAGATCATTCGTTGGAATGCGGGTCTTCTTTCTTAGGCTGGTAGACTTGTTCTCATAAAGTCTGTTCTATACTCTATAGGATTACATGTCTTTGTTGCTATGACTCCTTCTTCTTAATTCCGCTCTTATCGTTCTTTGGCATCGTCCTTTTACTGGGGAAACATGGAGAATTCTTATCACCACCATTGGGTTTTGTGGGACATCATTTGTCATCCCAAGAGTGATGGAGGCCTGGGCCTCTGAAACCCTAAGGACATTTGTAATACCTATGCTTACAAGTTGTGGGCGAGGTTTGGAGCGAACGACTCCCTTTGGGTGGCGTTCCATCATGCTAAGTACCATAGGCTATCGGGCACGAATTACTCTGATATCCCATCCTACTCTAGTGAGACGTGGAAATGGATGCAATCTGTGAAGGCCTTATTGGATTCACATGGTGGTGGAACTAATTGGGATGGCAGTCCCTTTTCCACTAAGGCATCGTGGAATTCGGCAAGATCGTCAGGCTCCTCATCTACAACTTTTCTCCTTCATTTAGGATGTCCATATACCCTGTAAGGTCTCTTTGTTTATGTGGAGAACCTTGCATGATGGGTAACCAATAGACGAGATCCTCCAGAGGATTGGTATCCATATTGTTTCCCATTGCAGGTGCTACAACTTCGGATTCTTGGAATCCATTGTTCATTTGTTTTTCCTTGGCTCTTGTGCCAAATCTGTGTGGAATTACTTCGAGAACTTGGTGGGTTGTCGTGGTAGTGCCACTTCTCTTATAGACTTATTGAGAATCTGGCGGACTGGAATCTCATGTAAATCTATTCGGTCAATCATCTTCCGTCTGATTCCTAGTCTCATCTACTGGCATATTTGGTGCTCGTGGAATAAGGCAATATTCAACTAAATGCCTATGGATCCTCCTTCCATCATTAGAAGGGTAATGAATTATGTTTTCCTCGTGTTTCTGGGTAGGCCTTCAAGGGAGTAACTGGCTCTCGCTCTAGGAGATTAACTAGTACCTTTGGTGTTACCTCAGTACTGACTCCTCCTAGGGCGAGAATTGATTGATTCTGTTGTTTATGGGCTCATCCTGAATGGCTTCTCATTCTACACTATCCCCCTATTTTTTATCTTACGTTGTTTGTTAGTACTACAAGGACTGGATTTATAGGTTTTGGATACTAGCTCTCTTTGGATTTTCTTGTTGTTGTAGGAGTTGCATTAGAGTTGAGGTTTTTGGAGCTTGTCCATTTGGGGCTCCTGGAGCTTTTGGTGCTTACTATGTGGAGGTTCTGGACCGCACCTGTGGCTCTCGATGTCTGTCCATCCTTGGAGCAAACTCTTTGTCCGTCATCTGTAGAGATCTGGAGGCTAATCTTACGCCCATGCCTTTGACGCCTGGTCCTCGTCTATCTGGCCTGTTTTCATTTTTACTTTTGATGGAAGCCACTTGTATATTAGAGAATTTGTTTGGTATCTATTGTTTATGTGTGTGCACAATATTGTAGCTATTTCTACAGAACTGTTTTTGTGAGCCATTGGAGAATGGCTAGATTCTCCATTTATTATATTATGTCTGTTAAAAAAAAATTGAATGCAAGAGCTAAGAATAGTATATTTTGCACGTTTAGATTTATACATAAAAAGTGCATGAGTCTAAAATCTAATTGAGCCTATTGAAATGACAATAATGCTAAATCATCTTTAAGATGATGTAATACGCCGAACAAATTTGGATTTTTTTTTGGTAAATGTGAACAGTTAGTAAAACTGTATTTTTTTAGAAAAATGCTACTAATGTCCCTTAGAGAGTTTTAATCCTCGTCGGACGAGTGTTGTACATGATCGTTACATAAATAGTCATTTTAAAAAAATGACCATTTATATTCATCTTATACAATGTTTGTTGGATTTGTCCCAGTATTGGACAAGTTATAAGCACAGTAAGCATTTACATTTTGTATACTACTTAGTCTCAAACGGTTCACAAAATTTCGGTTTAACTTTTCCTTTTTGTTTCTTACATACACGTATTTGTGTACAATGCCGGGAACAAAAGGGAAATGATGCCGAAATTTTGTTGAATTGTTTAAGACGAATTAGTACATGAAATTAAATACTTACTGCATTTGTAATGGGAAGTAGGATGTTTGACCATGGAAAAATTACGTTAAAAAGTAAAATGTGGCATATTTGAAAATATTTTTGTATTTGTGAACTTATTATTTAAATTCAAATATTATACATGTGTTGTATGACCATGAAAACAAACTTTTTCGAATTTGTATGTAACAATCCGTATATTTAATCACTTTAAATTACATAATTAAATTATATTATTTGATTTCCATTTAAGTAAATAATGGATTAACAAAATATTATTTGGTAAATAAATGGTTGGTATTGAAATTTTTATATAGTAAATAGTGAAATATTTAATTTAGTGACATTTAAATAAAATTACTAAGCCAAAATTCAGTTAAACTAATTTAAAAACAAAACCTAAACTGAACAAAACACATTCATGTGCATTCCCTCTCTCTTGATTTTGAGGTATCATCTCTTTATCCTCCTTTCCTTTACAAATCAACACATCTCCCTCCATTTTCCAAGGTGAGAAACTAAATTATTTCCCCTCCTTTTGAGGTGTCTTCTTCTCACTAATTTCCACTTTTGAGTTATCAAAATGTTGCACACATCTCTTCTCCTTACAAAACAACATGTCTCCTTCCCTTTCATTTCATTTCTTACTTCTTCTTCTCTCCAAAACTTCAAAAATGGCTTCCATCTCCACTAGAACCTATGGCCCAACCTCATTCTCCACCTTCTGCCCCGCTTTTGTGACACCAAAACACCTCTTTTGTAACAACTCGGAAAATCAGAACCAATTTAAATTTTTTATTTTGGCAATTTTAATGAACTTTAAATATTTAAAATGATTTATTTTAAATAATAACGAAAAGAAATTTATTTTGAATAGAATTAGAACATATATATTGATATAAATCAAAATTAGAATATAAATATTTATTTTAATTATAAAAGGAATTGAAAATGGCACGGTAGTCCGAAAATTTGATTTCAAATTTCAAATGAATTTACAGGATTCAAAATAAATCGGATTATAGTGAAACCAAAGATATTGGAATCCATTTGAAAAAATCCTTCCAACGAATCTGAAAAATCCGAATTTCATAGCGGAAATAAAAAGTTATGCCCAATTGAAAATTTAGAAAAGTCGCTATGGAAATATAGCCATTTTGCAAACAACCTCCGTTTTCGACGAAACCACTTTTGTTGGATCCGGGATGTTGAATTATTGCTAGGTTCAATTTTCATAATTTTTGGAATCAATATGTGAGCGTGGCAAAGTTAAACGTGTTTTGACAGTTTCAGTCAATTTGGATCGACCAGAAAATGGCCATTTTTCAGACGTTCTCAAAATTTGGTGAAATTAGTTTTGTTAGGACTATATCGTCAAAACATAGCCAGATTTATTTTTTTGGAATTTTTGGGGTCCGTATGTGGCCCCGGTAAATTAAAATGTGTGTTCAAATTCAATATATAGATTTATATTTTGATTTTGATGAAAACCGATCGAAACAGTCGAATTGGTTATTGGACATATCCCATTGTGTTCAGAATGGGAGTAATTAGCTGGGGGAGACAGTCGTTGGGTCTCGATCGGAGTTTGAATTAAAAGGCAACTTTTAGGAAAATAAAATATATAAATGTAAAACCATTTTCTTTACTTAACACCCCCTCCCCCATTTTTTCTTTTTCCTCGATTAAACAATTTATCCCTTTTCATAAAAAACCGACGCCACTTGATCCTCACGACCGCCGCTCCTCCTCCCCTTCTCATCATCGTTCCCCCCTAAACACACCACTATCCCTCCGCTCTTCCCCCATCGGCGCCGGACCCCACCATGCCCCCATCCCTCTCCTCGATCCAAGAAACCCGCAGCCCTCCCCCAAAACCCAAGCTCGAGACCGCCCTGTCCACCCACCGACGACGCGCAGCGCCACCTCCTCCTCAGGTCGCCGCCATCCCCCACCCCAAAACCACCTGTAAGCCTTTGTATTTATTTACCTTTATTTATTTAATGTTTTAGTTTAGCTAATATAAATAATTAGTGAAAATCATTTTTCTAAATAAAAAGATGTTATTTTTATATCGATACATAACATAAAAATGGGGTTTTTAATTGTCAAGAGTTGAAATATGGAAGGTGATATAAAAATTGGATTTTTATCATATGGAAGGTGATATAAAAAATGGATTTTTATATATGAAGTAGCATCTTAAAGATTAGATTTTTATAATAGATAAAGATTAGATTTTTAATAATATAAAGATTCGATTTTTGGAAATATAAAGCTAGGATTTTTATGAACGTAAAGATAGGATTTTTAGCTTTATAAAAATATGATATTTAGTCATATAAAGTTAAGATTTTTAGTGATGTAAAAATGAGATTTTTAGTAATAAAAATATGATTTCATTGAATTGAAATATACGATTTTTTGGAATTGAAAAGGGGGGTGTCTTTGATTTGAAAATTATGTTTTCTTTGATTCAAAAAATGTATTTTCTTTGTTTTTATCGTATTAATGAAAATATTTTTATAAGTTCAAAATATGATTTTTAGCTTAAGTTTGATATTTATAAAATAGTCATACAAAGAATAATTATTAATGGGTTAAAAATATGATTTTTAACGTAGGTATGCGAATAGATCGACAATCAAAATGGCGGAGTGGATCCCAAAGGTGAGAACTTCTCACTTTAATTTTATTTTCTAGTTAAAGTATATACTAGGATGCAGACGGTGCTTAGCAGCACCCGACACCCGTCGTCCACTGACCATGGAAGACTTGTTTGATTTGATTGTGTTGTAGGAAATTGTTTGTGATGTGAAATGGGCTGTATAAAATATTCACATGTTGAAATAATATTTTATCGTTAAAAATATAATTTTTAATGTGTATATGAATAAAATAAATATTCATTCATAAACAGATCGGACGATTTGTTTATGTACACACATTTGACTGATATTGATTGGGTCGATATATTTTACACATCGCCCAACTGCAAAAATAATAATCAGTGTTTGTTGTTGAAAACCCCACACGGGTATTAGGAGGAAATTGCACAAACACTAATCCTAATATTTAGTTGTATGTCAATCGATTGGTTGTGTAACAACCCGAAAATCTGGGCCAGTTTAAAATTTTTATTTTGGCAATTTTAGCGGATTTTGAATATTCAAAATGAATTATTTTAAATAATATCGATGAAAAATTTATTTTGAATATAAATCGAACGTATATATTATATACGTCGTCATTAGAATATAAATATTTTATTTATAATTATAAAAGGAATTGAAAATGGCGCGGTAGTTCGATAATTCGATTTCAAACTTCAATTGAATGTACCGAGTGCAAAACAATCCGGATTTTAGTGAAACCAAAAATAATGGGATCTAATTGTGACTATCTTTCCAATGAATCCGAAAAATCGAAATTTCATAGCGGGGATCAAAAGATATGTCCAGTTGAAAATTCTGAATAGTCGCTATGGAATTTCGGCCCTTAAAAATGGAGATTTTGCAAACGACCTCGGATTTCGATGAAACCACTTTTGTTGGATCCGTGATGTAAAGTTATTTCTAGGTTTCAAATTTCATAATTTTTCGAATCAATAGGTGAGCGTGGCAAAGGAAAACGCGTTTGACCAGTTTCAGTTGATTTTAATCGACTGGAAATTGGCCATTTTTTCAACGATCTCAGAATTCGACGAAACTAGTTTTGTTAGGACCATATCGTCAATACGAAGCTAGAAAATATTTTTCTGGAATTTATAGAGTTAGTATGTGACCCCAGTAAATTGAAATGCGCGTTCAAATTCAATATATAGAGTTATATGTTGATTTTAACGAAAACTGATTGAAACGATCGAATCAGCTTACGATACATATCCCATTGTGTTCGGAATGGGGGTAATACGCTAGGGACGACAGTCGAAGGGTTCGATTTTGAGTTCGAATAAAAAGGTTACTTTTAGGAATTTAAAAATTAAATAAATTAAATAAATTAAATAAATTATTATATAAGCGTTGACCTCGCCCCTTTCCTCCTACTCTTCCCCGTTCTATCGGATCTGGAAAACGAAATAAAAAAAATCGCGGAACCCTAGCCGCCAAGGGATCGCCGTCACCCCCCTAGGCTCCGACCGGCCGCACCTCCAACCGACCCGCTCCCTCTCCCCCAACCTTCTTGCTCCTCCTCCAACACGAGAACCAAACCCCCCCCTCCTTCCTAATCGACGCGATACCCCCCCCCCCATTTCCCCTGCGCCACCGCCTGCGACACCCCCCTCTCCTCCTGCCTTGCGCCAGCGACGCTCCACCCCCTGCAAACTCCGGCGCCATTCAGTCGAAGACCCCCCCCCCCCCTCTAAAATTCCAATGTAAGTTTCATTTATTTATTTTAATCAATATAGAATCTGTTTTGTTTATTTATTTTTAGTATGTATAAAAATTTGTTTATTCATTTATCAATTTACATAAAAGTTTGATTTTTACAATAGGAAAGATACGATCTTTATATTTTTAAAATAATAAAATTATGATTTTTATTATATGTAGATGATAGAAATATAATTTTTACATTATAGGAAGATTCAAAATATAATTTTTACATTATAGAAAGGCTAAAAATATAATTTTTATTCGAGTGGTAAGCTAGAAAGATTTTTATATATTGAATAGCGAAGTAAAAATTCGATTTTTATATATTGAATAGCGAAGTAAAAATTCGATTTTTATATATTAAATAGCATAGTAAAAATTCGATTTCTATATATTGAATACCATAGTAAAAATTTGATTTTTATATATTGAATAGCGAAGTAAAAAATTCAATTTTTATATATTGAATAGCATAGTAAAAATTCGATTTTTATATATTGAATAGCAAAGTAAAAATTCGATTTTTATATATTGAATAGCGAAGTAAAATTTCGATTTTTATGCATGTAGTGGCTACGGGCAGTGAAAATTGACAAGAGGCAAGAGCGGCAAAGATTTCTGCATAAGAAGAGTCGTGGCGTTGGATTAGCTATTCTGTGAGAATTTCTCACTTTTTAATTTATTTTTCTAGTTATAAATATATACTAGGATGCAGACGGTGTTTAGTAGCACCCGACACCCGTCATCCACAGATCATGGATGGCTTGTTTGTTTAATTGTTTGGTTGTGTAGTTGGTTAGATTATTTGGTTTGAATTGAATTGTTTGGTGAAATGAAATTGATTTGATTGATGTGTGAATGGCGTGGGCCTTCACTAGACCGGGGATAAGGCTAGGCCTCGTCCCGTTTCTAGTATCGTGCCGTTATGCCGCCGAAATTTTCTAAAAATAAGTTAGAAAAATAAAGATAACAAATTATTTAATAAATGAACCGAATAGAATATTCATAGGTTGAATAAAATAGTTTGATCGTTAAAAATATAATTTTTAACGTGAATGTGAATAAATAAATATTCATTTACAAACCGGACGGTTTGTTTATGTACACATATTTGAAGGACATTGATTGGGACGATAAATTTTACACATCACCCAACTGCACAAATAAAAAAAATCCGTGTTTGATTGCTTGAAACCCCACACGGGTATTGGGATGATATTTGACGTACACTAATCCCGATTGTTTAGTTGTATGTCGATCGATTGATTGACAGACTGTTATAAGCGTTAAATATCTATATTCGATGCTTATACAGTGTAGAATGCACTTTGGATGATGGTTGATTATTCATTGTTGTGATTGTATACATGTGTTGTCGAAAATCCATATAATTAACATTATATGGTAATTGATTGGGCCTCATTCCAGTTTTGAAAAAGAAATATTTGAAAAAGAAATATTTGAAATAGAATATTTGAAAATAGAAATATATGAAGCCGTGTTGATTAGATTGACGCCATTTCGACGTGAACAATATTTATATCGATTTCATTCATTTTATAATGAATATCGAAAATGATTTCAAAATCTGATATTTTGAAAAGAATTGAAATTCGAATTGAAATTGAATAGAAACGAATTCGAATTGAATTGAATATAAAACGAATTCGAATTGAATTGAATTTAAAACGGATTCGAATTGAATTGAATTGAAAAGAAAATGAATTCAAATCGAATTAAAATCGAAATTGAATTGAAATCAATTTGAAATAGATTTAAAACGAATTTATATTGGAATATTCAATTTTGATTTGAAATTGAATATGAATTTGAATCCGTTTTGAAAATGAATTTAAAACGATTTATACAGCACGTTTTGAATTGAAATCGACGAAGTATATATAATATATATATAATATAATGGCCTGAATAGAACGCGCCGCGCCGCGGCAGTTCGTGAATTTCGACCATTGACTTCGAACGGATATTGCGGGAGATCCGACCGTCGGATTCTCCTGAAACCAGAACCGTTGGGTTCGTATCGAAAAGAACTTTCTAACGAATATTAGAAATTAGAAATCTAATGGTTGGATTTGGAATTATGTCCAAATCAAATTTGAAAAAGGTCGCTGTAAGTGCAGTTCGATGGCCGTTAATGGAAATCGACTGTACAGGCCTTGATGAAATTATTAAAAATAGTAATAATTTGTGTAAAATCATAGGAAATGATTTGTGAAGATTTGGGATGAAAAACTCCATATTTGAAAAAATAAAAATAGATTTTTATCGAAGTGAACTAGTTTTGAACTAGAATAGTAATTTATTTATTTTTAAAATAAATGAATTGGATTTGAAATGGCTTTGAAAATAACCAGAACTTCCAATAATTGCATTGGAATGGATTTGAATCGAAATTGTCTTCGGAATATTTCGATGTTGGATTTCGTGATTACACAGTTGTTGTTACGGAAATTTGAAAGATATAGATATATATATCGTTATTTAAAATACGATATCTGTTGGTCGTAAAATCTGATATTGAATATAAGCCAGTATATTTTCTATTCAGAGCCTTGTATTCAATATCAAACGTGATTTGGGTTTGTCGTGAATGGTGTCTTCATTAACACTGTTCTTGAACCCAGTTGAGAAAAAGATTAAATCTTTTATTTAGATTTAATGAAGTGAACCAATTAAACAATATTTAATTGGAATTGAATTGATATTAATTTTTGGGTTTATCGTGGACAGTGTTTTAAATAACACTCGTTCTTTAACCCGATAATTAATGGAATGTGATTTTGGATTTATCGTGAACCGTGTTTAAAATGACACTGATTCTTTGACCCAGTCACATATTAAAACTGAGTGGAGTTTTAATGAATCTTTAATTAGATTGAAATGATCGAGAATGGAGTATCACCAGTTTTGCTCCAGGCGATAGTTAAATCTTTAATTAGATTTGAACGTTAAATGGTAATTGAATTTACCGATAACACTGGGGTGTTAGATATGAAGTATTACCAGTTTTACTTCATGAGATGAATAGGTTGGGATTGGGAAATAAAATAAATGATTACTTCGGTAAAGTTCGTTAATCCCGACTAGTTTGAATTGATATTCAAAAAAAAGAAGAAGATTTGAGAATAAATTCAAGGAATTTATCTTGGATAAAATTAATGGGAACCTTTCCCTATGAATGTGAAATTTAGAAACTAACTGTCGGTTAGCTAAGCAGAATGGTTTTCTGGATATTGATTTGATGTTGGTTTCGGCCTTCGGGGTTAATATTTGGGGAATTATTCTCTTGATTAATTTACGGTTAGTGACTGATGAATTGGAATGAGGCGTATGTTGTGTTTGCGTGACACTTACTTAAAATATACGCGAGTTATTCGGAAAGACCGGGTTTATCCCATTCTGAATAACTGATACGACGATAAGTCGAAGATGAAGACGATAGTCGAAGACCGGAGGTCTTCATGTCGTTTGGGTGATTACTGATGATCTTTATTGGGCTGTACACCCAAGAAGATGGAAACAGTTGGTGATTGTCCAGACGTACTTGGAGATCGATGGATATGCGGGGTACTAGGTGCCTCCGGTTTCGTTCAGACCCAGAACGGACTTGTAAATGGACTGTGTGTCTGACATTGGATTTTAGTCCATGTGATTGATCTCTATTAAATATATATATGTTTGGCGGCGGAGAATTTATTCTCTTGCTTAACGCCCTTCTCTAAGACGTACGAGCTTAGGGGTTATATATTGATGGATATCAATCGCATGGAGTGAATTGCCTATGTGGCATGCCTAAGTGGCAATTGATCAAGGCTTCTATTGAAAAGAAAAGTCTTGTGGTTGATGATCAAAGCACGGCCTTCGTGGCGTAGCTTTGTGTAACGTGAATTCGCGAGCCTCGCACCCCGGTTGTGAACCAAAAACGGGAGAGGACCTCAGGGAGGGCATGCGTTTCTTTCTAGCTAGGGTGGTGTCAGTGACCTACCAGCCCTGACATTTATATACTTTTCACCTGTGTGGTTGTTGCTGTTGCGAGGCGCCTCGGTTAGATCGGATGATCCGGGTCCGATGGAGCCATTCGTTGGCTCATTTACGCCCCAAAGGGCGGGGAAACGTAGTGTTTAGGCATAATAATCCACATCGGTGGACCAGCCCGGACGATCCAAGGGGCAGTTGCGGCTATTCCTGAGGCTCGGGCTAGACAGTCTCAAATCGGTAGAGGACGATCCCTGGCCTCGGTTCGCAGACGGAAACCAAACTTCCAAATACGTGACATTGGAGGTTTTATTTGTAGAACCTAGTATGGTGACATAGTGGGATGGGGCGCTTATGCCGCCTATGATTGATACTTATGATTTGAAGTTGTTTTACACACTATGCACTTATAATAGTATCAAATGATTTGTTTTTCAACGTATCAAGCATTCTTGGCTATTATAAGGTAAAAACCCTATCCTCCGGCTTGCGTTGCATTGTGTGATGGGAACTGGGTCTTATAATAGCTTCATTTTTCCTTATTTACCATTGCGCTGTTTGTTTTATGCACTGGTGTTCTTGGGAGGAAACCCGTTCCGTGTTATACGGCGTGGTCCCTTGAAAAAATGAATAACTGTTTTAGTTCTCACACCAGTCACATGACTGACCTGGAGTTTATTGTTTTAACCTAAACTCTGGGTGCCCTTATTTTGACACGGGCAGCTAGTAGTTTTGGTTTTGCAGATTTATATTCACAGGATCCTGGATTACAGCTGGAACGATATCCGGAAAGCTTTGTATCCGTATATCTCTTCTAGTTGTGTATTGAATTATTTTCCGCTACTATGTAATTTAAATCTCTGATATTTCTGTGTAATATTCATTTATACTCTGTATATTCTTGTAATCTGATGCATTGTTGTAATATACAATGAAATGTTCTTCCGTGTGCATTCTATTTTGTGGCTTGTTCTCGAACTATCCGCTCTTTCCTTTACGAGGAAGTTATGGGTTTTTACAGTTGGTATCAGAGCTTTGGTTTACAAAGCAGAGAACAAGGCACATTAGAACCATACGAAAGAATTCATCAGATATTGGGTTAGTAATATCCAATGGGAATGACTCGTTAGAGATAGGATCAGTAGTATCCTAGAACGAGTGTGAAGAGTATATTTTTAAAGTGAAAACAAATTTTGTTTTGAAAATTTAATCAATTATTCGTATTTGATTAGTTATTTATATTGATTTGGACAGTCCAGTATATAAAGATTTTGCATATACGCCTTGCAAACGTGTATTTGGAATTTTAATATACTGGATAGATATAGAATCACACTCTAGTCGCCCGGAGATGGTTCTGATGATTGAAGCTTCATCATCAGAATTAGTGTTCGAGAGTCGAAGGTGTGATATTTATATATTTCCAATTGACTGGTGTGAGAACCAAAATTAGATAGGGCCTATTGTTGTGATTTGGCATCAAAAATTTGATTTTTGACTATATATCAAAATTATGAATTTGAAACGTTAAATTCACTAATTGATTGATGTTTGTGTTGTTTGTTTATTTGTTTGATAATTTTGAACCATTATGCCTAATTGTATCAAATATTGAATTGTATTGAAATTGGCTGCATTTGCTTGCATATACATGTACTTACATTGAACAGGTCATAGCAAGGAGGCTAGAGCCGAAGAATAAAAATTGTTTTCCTGACAAATAGGTACATGTTTACTACATAATTTACTGTTTTGTTTGGGTGATGATGATTTTATGAGCCTATTGGCTAGCCGCTTGGCTTTTTCTTTTTCTTTTTGAGATCAGAAGGCCTATATGGCAATTTCGGGATTTTTCCCGTGGCTCCCAGTGTAGGGGAGGTTATGGCGAAATTTTTCGAAAATTTAGGGTGTTAGCCAAATTTTTGAAGAATTTGAAAATTCTCAGAAACTGAAAAGTTGGAGAATGGAAGCCAGATCGAACGTAGAGTTGATTAATCAAACCACTTTCGACTTTGTTCCTTTTCGGGGACGAAAAGTTTTATGTGGGGGAGATTGTAACAACCCGAAAATCTGGGCCAGTTTAAAATTTTTATTTTGGCAATTTTAGCGGATTTTGAATATTTAAAATGAATTATTTTAAATAATATCGACGAAAAATTTATTTCGAATATAAATCGAACGTATATATTGTATACGTCGTCATTAGAATATAAATATTTTATTTATAATTATAAAAGGAATTGAAAATGGCGCGGTAGTTCGATAATTCGATTTCAAACTTCAATTGAATGTACCGGGTGCAAAACAATCCGGATTTTAGTGAAACCAAAAATAATGGGATCTAATTGTGACTATCTTTCCAACGAATCCGAAAAATCGAAATTTCATAGCGGGGATCAAAAGATATGTCCAGTTGAAAATTCTGAATAGTCGCTATGGAATTTCGGCCCTTAAAATGGAGATTTTGCAAACGACCTCGGATTTCGACGAAACCATTTTTGTTGGATCCGTGATGTAAAGTTATTGCTAGGTTTCAAATTTCATAATTTTTCAAATCAATAGGTGAGCGTGGCAAAGGAAAACGCGTTTGACCAGTTTTAGTTGATTTTAATCGACTGGAAATTGGCCATTTTTCCAACGGTCTCGGAATTCGACGAAACTAGTTTTGTTAGGACCGTATCGTCAATATGAAGCTAGAAAATATTTTTCTGGAATTTATAGAGTTAGTATGTGACCCCAGTAAATTGAAATGCGCGTTCAAATTCAATATATAGAGTTATATGTTGATTTTAACGAAAACTGATCGAAACGATCGAATCAGCTTACGATACATATCCCATTATGTTCGGAATGGGGGTAAAATGCTAGGGACGACAGTCGACGGGTTCAATTTTGAGTTCGAATAAAAAGGTTACTTTTAGGAATTAAATAAATTAAATAAATTATTATATAAGCGTTGACCTCGCCCCTTTCCTCCTTCTCTTCCCCGTTCTATCAGATCTGGAAAACGAAATAAAAAAAATCGCGGAACCCTAGCCGCCAGGGGATCGCCGTCACCCTCCCAGGCTCCGACCCGCCGCACCTCCAACCGACCCGCTCCCTCTCCCCCAACCTTCTTGCTCCTCCTCCAGCACGAGAACCAGACCCCCCCTTCCTAATCGACGCGATACCCCCCTTTTCCCCTGCGCCACCGCCTGCGACACCCCCCCTCTCCTCCTGCCTTGCGCCAGCGACGCTCCACCCCCTGCAAACTCCGGCGCCGCTCAGTCGAAGACCCCCCCTCTAAAATTCCAATGTAAGTTTCATTTATTTATTTTAATCTATATAGAATCTGTTTTGTTTATTTATTTTTAGTATGTATAAAAATTTGTTCATTTATTTATCAATTTACATAAAAGTTTGATTTTTACAATAGGAAAGATACGATCTTTATATTTTTAAAATAATAAAATTATGATTTTTATTATATGTAGATGATAAAAATATAATTTTTACATTATAGGAAGATTCAAAATATAATTTTTACATTATAGAAAGGCTAAAAATATAATTTTTATTCGAGTGGTAAGCTAGAAAGATTTTTATATATTGAATAGCGAAGTAAATATTCGATTTTTGTATATTGAATAACGAAGTAAAAATTCGATTTTTATGCATGTAGTGGCTACGGGCAGTGAAAATTGACAAGAGGCAACAGCGGCAAAGATTTCTACATAAGAAGAGTCGTGGCGTTGGATTAGCTATTCTGTGAGAATTTCTCACTCTTTAATTTATTTTTCTAGTTATAAATATATACTAGGATGCAGACGGTGTTTAGTAGCACCCGACACCCGTCATCCACAGACCATGGATGGCTTGTTTGTTTAGTTGTTTAGTTGTGTAGTTGGTTAGATTATTTGGTTTGAATTGAATTGTTTGGTGAAATGAAATTGATTTGATTGATGTGTGAATGGCGTGGGCCTTCACTAGACGGGGGATAAGGCTAGGCCTCGTCCCGTTTCTAGTATCGTGCCGTTATGTCGCCGAAATTTTCTAAAAATAAGTTAGAAAAATAAAGATAACAAATTATTTAATAAATGAACCGAATAGAATATTCATAGGTTGAATAAAATAGTTTGATCGTTAAAAATATAATTTTTAAAGTGAATGTGAATAAATAAATATTCATTTACAAACCGGACGGTTTGTTTATGTACACCTATTTGAAGGACATTGATTGGGACGATAAATTTTACACATCGCCCAACTGCACAAATAAATAAAAAAATCTGTGTTTGATTGCTTGAAACCCCACACGGGTATTGGGATGATATTTGACGTACACTAATCCCGATTGTTTAGTTGTATGTCGATCGATTGATTGACAGACTGTTATAAGCGTTAAATATCTATATTCGATGCTTATAAAGTGTAGAATGCACTTTGGATGATGGTTGATTATTCATTGTTGTGATTGTATACATGTGTTGTAGAAAATCCATATAATTAACATTATATGGTAGTTGATTGGGCCTCATTCCAGTTTTGAAAAAGAAATATTTGAAAAAGAAATATTTGAAATAGAATATTTGAAAATAGAAATATATGAAGCCGTGTTGATTAGATTGACGCCATTTCGACGTGAACAATATTTATATCGATTTCATTCATTTTATAATGAATATCGAAAATGATTTCAAAATCTGATATTTTGAAAAGAATTGAAATTCGAATTGAAATTGAATAGAAACGAATTCGAATTGAATTGAATATAAAACAAATTCGAATTGAATTTAAAATGGATTCGAATTGAATTGAATTGAAAAGAAAATGAATTCAAATCGAATTAAAATCGAAATTGAATTGAAATCAATTTGAAATAGATTTAAAACGAATTTATATTGGAATATTCAATTTTGATTTGAAATTGAATATGAAGTTGAAACCGTTTTGAAAATGAATTTAAAATGATTTATACAGCACGTATTGAATTGAAATCAACGAAGTATATATATTATATATATTATACATATAATATAATGGCCTGAATAGAACGCGCCGCGCCGCGGCAGTTCGTGAATTTCGACCATTGACTTCGAACGGATATTGCGGGAGATCCGACCGTCGGATTCTCCTGAAACCGGAACCGTTGGGTTCGTATCGAAAAGAGATTTCTAACGAATATTAGAAATTAGAAATCTAACGGTTGGATTTGGAATTATGTCCAAATCAAATTTGAAAAAGGTCGCTGTAAGTGCAGTTCGATGGCCGTTAATGGAAATCGACTGTACAGGCCTTGATGAAATTATTAAAAATAGTAATAATTTGTGTAAAATCATAGGAAATGATTTGTGAAGATTTGGGATGAAAAACTCCATATTTGAAAAGATAAAAATAGATTTTTATCGAAATGAACTAGTTTTGAACTAGAATAGTAATTTATTTATTTTTAAAATAAATAAATTGGATTTGAAATGGTTTTGAAAATAACCAGAACTTCCAATAATTGCATTGGAATGGATTTGAATCGAAATTGTCTTCGGAATATTTTGATGTTGGATTTCGTGATTACACAGATGTTGTTACGGAAATTTGAAAGATATAGATATATATATCGTTATTTCAAATACGATATCTGTTGGTCGTAGAATCTGATATTGAATATAAGCCAGTATATTTTCTATTCAGAGCCTTGTATTCAATATCAAACGTGATTTGGGTTTGTCGTGAATGGTGTCTTCATTAACACTATTCTTGAACCCAGTTGAGAAAAAGATTAAATCTTTTATTTAGATTTAATGAAGTGAACCAATTAAACAATATTTAATTGGAATTGAATTGATATTGATTTTTGGGTTTATCATGGACAGTGTTTTAAATAACACTCGTTCTTTAACCCGATAATTAATGGAATGTGATTTTGGATTTATCGTGAACCGTGTTTAAAATGACACTGATTCTTTGACCCAGTCACAGATTAAAACTAAGTGGAGTTTTAATGAATCTTTAATTAGATTGAAATGATCGAGAATGGAGTATCACCAGTTTTGCTCCAGGCGATAGTTAAATTTTTAATTAGATTTGAACGTGAAATGGTAATTGAATTTACCGATAACACTGGGGTGTTAGATATGAAGTATTACCAGTTTTACTTCATGGGATGAATAGGTTGGGATTGGGAAATAAAATAAATGATTACTTCGGTAAAGTTCGTTAATCCCGACTAGTTTGAATTGATATTCAAAAAAAAAAGATTAGAGAATAAATTCAAGGAATTTATCTTGGATAAAATTAATGGGAACCTTTCCCTATGAATGTGAAATTTAGAAACTAATTGTCGGTTAGCTAAGCAGAATGGTTTTCTGGATATTGATCTGATGTTGGTTTCGGCCTTCGGGGTTAATATTTGGGGAATTATTCTCTTGATTAATTTACGGTTAGTGACTGATGAATTGGAATGAGGCGTATGTTGTGTTTGCGTGACACTTACTTAAAATATACGCGAGTTATTCGGAAAGACCGGGTTTATCCCATTCTGAATAACTGATACGACGATAAGTCGAAGATGAAGACGATGGTCGAAGACCGGAGGTTTTCACGTCGTTTGGGTGATTACTGATGATCTTGATTGGGCTGTATACCCAAGAAGATGGAACAGTTGGTGATCGTCCAGACGTACTTGGAGATCGATGGATATGCGGGGTACTAGGTGCCTCCGGTTTCGTTCAGACCCAGAACGGACTTGTAAATGGACTGTGTGTCTGACATTGGATTTTAGTCCGTGTGATTGATCTCTATTAAAAATATATATGTTTGGCGGCGGAGAATTTATTCTCTTGCTTAACGCCCTTCTCTGAGACGTACGAGCTCAGGGGTTATATATTGATGGATATCAATCGCATGGAGTGAATTGCCTATGTGGCATGCCTAAGTGGCAATTGATCAAGGCTTCTGTTGAAAAGCAAAGTCTTGTGGTTGATGATTAAAGCACGGCCTTCGTGGCGTAGCTTTGTGTAACGTGAATTCGTGAGCCTTGCACCCCGGTTGTGAACCAAAAACGGGAGAGGACCTCAGGGAGGGCATGTGTTTCTTTCTAGCTAGGGTGGTGTCAGTGACCTAATAGCCCTGACATTTATATACTTTTCACCTGTGTGGTTGTTGCTGTTGCGAGGCGCCTCGGTTAGATCGGACGATCCGGGTCCGATGGAGCCATTCGTTGGCTCATTTACGCCCCAAAGGGCGGGGAAACGTAGTGTTCAGGCATAATAATCCACATCGGTGGACCGGCCCTGACGATCCAAGGGGCAGTTGCGGCTGTTCCTGAGGCTCGGGCTAGACAGTCTCGAATCGTTAGAGGACGATCCCTGGCCTCGGTTCGCAGACGGAAACCAAACTTCCAAATACGTGACATTGGCGGTTTTATTTGTAGAACCTAGTATGGTGACATAGTGGGATGGGGCGCTTATGCCGCCTATGATTGATACTTATGGTTTGAAGTTGTTTTACACACTATGCACTTATAATAGTATCAAATGATTTGTTTTTCAACGTATCAAGCATTCTTGGCTATTATAAGGTAAAAACCCTATCCTCCGGCTTGCGTTGCATTGTGTGATGGGAACTGGGTCTTATAATAGCTTCATTTTTCCTTATTTAGCATTGCGTTGTTTGTTTTATGCACTGGTGTTCTTGGGAGGAAACCCGTTCCGTGTTATACGGCGTGGTCCCTTGATTTACCTAACTTTAAAAATAAAGATGAATAACTGTTTTAGTTCTCACACCAGTCACATGACTGACCTGGAGTTTATTGTTTTAACCTAAACTCTGGGTGCCCTTATTTTGACACGGGCAGCTAGTAGTTTTGGTTTTGCAGATTTATATTCACAGGATCCTGGATTACTGCTGGAACGATATCCGGAAAGCTTTGTATCCGTATATCTCTTCTAGTTGTGTATTGAATTATTTTCCGCTGCTATGTAATTTAAATCTCTAATATTTCTGTGTAATATTCATTTATACTCCGTATATTCTTGTAATCTGATGCATTGTTGTAATATACAATGAAATGTTCTTCCGTGTGCGTTCTATTTTGTGGCTTGTTCTCGAACTATCCGCTCTTTCCTTTACGGGGAAGTTACGGGTTTTAACAGGTTGACAGGCTGTTATAAGCGTTGATTATTCATATTTGACGCTTATGTAGTTTTGTAGTGCACTCTAGATGATGGTTGATTGTTTATCATTGTTGTTGTGTACATGTATTGTATGAAATCCATATAAATAACATTATATGGTAATTGACTATGTCTAATCCCTATTCAGAAAGAATAATTATTTTAAAATAACGAATATTTTAAAATAATGAATATTTTAAAATTATTTTGGTAAAAGATCAAAATCTAATTTTGATGTTCGATTTGGGTGGACACGAAAATATTTAAATATATAAAGCTGTGGTTATTAGATTGACGCCATTTTGACATGAACGATGTTTATATCAATTTTATTCATTTTTATAATGAATATCGAAAAAGAAATGATTTCAAAATCTAATGTTTTGAAAATACTATCATTTATATATCGTTGAAATGGAATATTCAATTTTTATTTGAAATTGAATATGAAGTTGAAATCGTTTTAAAAATGAATTTAAAATGATTTATAAAATACGATTTAAATGGAAATCGATGAAATATATATACTATTATATATATATATATATATATTTAATGGCCTGAATAGAATGCGCCGGGCCGCGGCATTTGCGAATTTCGACCATTGAATTCAAATGGACATTACGGGATATCCGACCATCGGATTCTCCTAAAACTGGAACCGTTGGGTTCGTATCGAAAAGAGCTTTCCAATAAATATTAGAGATTTGAAATCTAACAGTTGGATTTGGAATTATGTTCAAATCAAATTTGGAAAAGGTCGTTGTAAGTGTAGTTCAATGGTCGATAATGGAAATCGACTGTATGGGCCTTGATAAAATTATTAAAAATAGCAATAATTTGTGTAAATTCATAATAAATGATTTAGAAAGAATTGGGATGAAAAATTCCATACTTGAAAAGATAAAAATATATTTTTATCGAAATGAACTAGAACTATAATCCAATATTTTTAAATAAATAGATTGGATTTGAAATGGTTTTAAAAAAAACTGGAATTTCCAATATATGAATTGGAATGGATTTGAATCGAAATTATCTTCGGAATATTTCGATATTGGATTCCGTGATTATACGAACATTGTGGAGGAATGTGGAAGATATATATATATATATCGTTATTCCAATACGATATTTGTTGATTTCAGAATTTGATATTGAATATAAGCCGATATATTTTCTATTCAGAGCCTTGTATTTAATATCAAATTGGATTTTGGGTTTGTTGTGAACCATGTCTTAAATGACACTATTCTTAAACCCAGTTGAGAAAAGATATAAATCTTTTAATTGAGAATTAAAGAATTTTACTAATTAATTAATATTTAATTGGAATTGAACTGAAATTTGTTTTTGGGTTTATCATGAAAAGTGCTTTTAAATAACACTTGTTCTTTAAACTGATTAACAGTGGAATGAGATTTTGGGTTTGTCGTGAATGGTATCTTTAATAATACTGTTCTTAAACCCAATGGAGTTAAGAAAATTAGAAATTAACTGGAGATTAGTTAAGCTGAATGGTTTCCTGGGTATTGATTTGATGTTGGTTTCGGCCTTCGGGGTTAATACTAGGGAATTGTTCTCTTACTAATTTACGGTTAGAGACTGATGGGATGGGGTCCTCAGTAACACTGCCCTTAAAACCCGTGTGAAAAAAAATCTTTTAATCAAGATGTAGAGAAGAAGTACCAATTAATTAACATTTAATTGGATTTGAAACGGAATGTGAATTGGGTTTATTGTGAACTGTGTTTTTATCGACATTTGTTCTATTACCCGATTCTCAGTGAAATGAGATTTGGAACTTATAAATATTTTAATTAAGGTTTAATGGAATTTTCCAAAGTAAAGTTTTCCAATTTAACAAAATAAATTGGAATGGAATGGAATTCGATTTGGTAATAATCGAAATGAACTTCTGTGGAGGAAGACTGTTACTATATATTGAATTTAAAAGGCTTTGCCATTATTCCATTTATATTATCGGTTGGATATGGAAGTTTATTTCGATTATATATATTGCTCTGTTTTCCACGAAGATTCCATTGTTAATGGAATGTGAATTTGAGTTTATCGCGAGTTGTGTTTTAAATGACGTTAGTTCTTTAACCCAGTTAAAGATAAGATTAATTTCTTAACTTTGAATAATCATTAAGTAATGATTTTTGGAAATTAAAACTGAATTAGGGTTTTAATGAATTTTTAAATAGATTGAAAGGCGAATTTGATAACTAAAACTATCAAATTCAACAAATGATTGAGAATGGAGTATCACCAGTTTTGCTCCAAGCGATAGTTGAATCTTTAATTAGATTTGAATGTGAAATGGTAATTAATTTTACCGATAACACCATGGTGTTAGATATGAAGTATTACCGGTTGTACTTCATGGGATAAATAGGTTGGGATTGGGAAATTAAACAAATGATTACTTCGGTAAGGTTCGCTAATCCCGACTAGTTTGGTTAAACCTTAATTTGGTTTGAATTGATATCCAAAGGGGGATTAAAGAATAAATTTTAAAGAATTTATCTTTGATAAAATTAATGGGAACCTTTCCCAAAGGATATGAATATTTAAATAAAAGAATATCAGAATTGGAATGAGGCGTATGTTGTGTTTTTATAGCACTTGTTTATTATATACGCAAGTTATTCAGAAAGACTGGCTTTATCCCATTCTTAATAATTGAATCGGAGATGAGTAGACGATGAAGACGGTGTTTGAAGACCGGAGGTCTTCACATCGTTTGGATGATTACTGATGTCTTGATTGAGCTGTACACCCAAGACAAGGTAATAAGTGGTGATCGTGCAGACGTACTTGGAGATCGACCGGATAGGCGAGGACCTTTCTCCTGTATTGGACATATGGGACGAGGAATAAGGTGCCTCCGATTTCGTTCAGGCTCAGCACGGACTTGTATGGATGTGTGTCTGATATTGGACTTCATTCTGTGTGATTGATGGACATCAGTTGCATGTCGTGAATTGCCAGTGTGGCTTGCTAAGATGCAAATGATCAAGGATTCTGTTGAAAAGCATATTCTTGTGGTTGATGATCAAAGCACAGCTTTAATATAGCATAGCTTTATGTATAGCGTTAATTCACGAGCCTTCGCACCCCAGTGTGAACCAAAAACGGGAGAGGACCTCAGTGAGGGCACACATTTTTTTCTAGCTAGGAGTGGTGTCAGGGTTTTGCAAGCCGTAGCATTTCTAAAATGAACACCAAAACACCTCTTTCCTCTCTACTTCTCTTAAATAGCAACCCCTTCCCTCGATTTCAAGCTTTAAGCCCAAACATCCCCAAAACCACGCTAGGCCATGACCACCTTGCACCTATTCCATATAAAAATCACATCTTCCCACCTTAAAACCATTTATATCCCTCTTCCTTTTAGTATTAAGGGCTATACCTCCTAAAAATCCAATTTTTACAAGTTTTAACTCAAAAGATTTCAACTTTGTGCTTGTTTTCCTGGTCAAAGTTCAAGCAAATAAAAAGTGAAGGAGTGGAACACTTGGTGAGTAAAATTTTAACCTTTTTGTGTTGATATAGTACATATTTGCTTATATGTATGTTTGGTTTGGATTATGATTATGAATGGGTCGATTTGAGTTGGTTTTGGTTGAAACTATGTATGAAAAGCAAGGACACGTAGTGTAAGAAGTGAAAAATGTTGCCTTTGTTTATGTCAAGTAAGAAAACTTAGTGTAAGAGGTTAAAGACATCATCTTTGTACGTTAAAAATGAAAACCACTTACTTCAAAGTGATAACGATGACATTTTGGTGTGTTAGAAGTGTAAATACTTAGATTAAAGTGTAATAACGTTGCCTTTATGGGTTAATTATGTACACACTTAGTGTAAAGTGTTAAAGACATCACTTTCATATGTTAACAATGTGGACACTTAGTTTGAGGTGTAGAAAAATCACTTTTATGTGTTAATGGTGTGAATTCTTAAGTTAATGACACCATCTGTTGTTATTGGATGTTAATTGGGTTACTGGATATGTTGTTGGGTTCTTGATTTTAAGTGTTAAGGTGTATGAACACTAATGTGAAATAATATCCATTGGATAATTAAGTGTTAATTTTATTAACACTTAAGTGAATGACACGCATATGGAAACATATATATTTACGAAGTCTCTTTCAAAAAATAGTGGATTTTTCTAGGATGACAGAGAGGATAGTGTCAAGGCTTTGGTTCTTGCTTTCCCTGAGTATCCCTAATTGATCCAGCGAATGGGATGATTAACTTAAAAATAATTTAATTTCAAACTAATTTGAACTTAAAAAATATTTAATGTGAAATTATTGAATTTAAAAATAATTTGGTTTGAAATTAATTTGAATTTTAAAATAATTTGATTTGAAACTAATTTAAATTTTAAATTGATTTAATTTGAAATTTATTTGAATTTTAAGCTGATTATTGAGAATAATAATATTTATTATTTAAGATAATAATATAATATTCATAATTTTGAATATTTGATTTTAAGTTTGAAATTTTGAAAAATTATTTTCAAAAGGTCTTATTTGTTTTTGAAAACAAATATAAACCAACTGGAATTGTATCGGACAAATTCTGAGTACGAGTCACAAAATGGTCAGAATAAGACTAGTCGCGCGGTGGCAGTTCGCGAATTTCGACCGTTAATTTTAAATTAACGTACCAGGAGATCCGACCGTCGGATTTTCCCAAAATTAAAAACGTTTGGTTCAAATTATGAAGAGTTCTCAAATGCAAAAGAAAAATTTAAGATCTAATGGTCATATTTTGAAATGAGTGAAAATCAGTTTTCAATAAAAATACTGAATTTGTAGTTTACAGGTCAAAATGGATTTCTTCGGAAAAGAGGTTAAATACAATTTTTTTAAAATATGAAACAATATAGTAAAATCGATATTAATCATTTGAAATTGATTTGAGTTGGAAAGATGAAATTTTATTTAAGAATTTGGGAAAAACTCAAAGATTTCGATCTAAAAGTTAAGTGAGTAGTTTTTCAATTTTGGAAGAAAGAGACTTAGGCACATATATGTAATATACGAATTCTTTTTAAATTTGTGCTTATTATTCGAAAAGACTGGAAACGGTGTTTAGACCCGTAAACCATTTTAAATAATAAAATGACGTGTTAGAGCTAATTGAATGCTATTGAAGATGATGGTGAAGACCGTGACCCTTCACATCGAAAAGACTGCTTGCTGAATGTCTTGAATGGTTAGCACCCATTTGCAGATGGATTTTATATTAGTTAAGTGGCAGTAGTTCAGACGTACTTAAAGGAATTCCGGATATGCAAAGGCCTCTCTCCTTTATTGGACAAAGAATAAAGTGCCACAGTTTCGTTTAGACCCAGAACAGAGTTGTATAGATGTATGTCTAACATTGTATTGAGTCATGTGTAATTGATCTTTACTAAACATATTTCTTTTGGTGGCGTGGAGGTTATTCATTAGCTTAACACCCTTCTTCGAGACGTAGAGCTCAAGGGTTATATGGTTAGTGATTATCAATTATATGGGATGAATTAACAATGTGACATACGAAGTGCTACTGGTAGATAGATCAAAGTCTTTATTGAAAAGCAGAACTTTGTGTGATCGAGACTTTGTCAACTCACATCCCGGAAATGACCGAAACAGGAAATGATGCGGCAAGTTTATGGTGTTCGCGACCTTAGGGGATGACCATTACTTTCTAGATTTTTGAAGCAACACTATGGTATGGAGCCCAGGTGTTTTCTATGCGGCTATTTATAAGGTAGTTGTAACAACCCGTATTTTTATAACATATTAAAACAAGAAATCAAGGCAGAATTAAATTTTAAATTCAGAATCAGGGGAAACGGGTTATGCCATTGCGTTCATCTCGAAATTTTACATGAAATAGAGTCCGAGTTTTCGAAATCGGAGTCCGGATGAAGAAGTTATGGCCTGTACAAGTTTCAGCAGTTTTCAGGCAGCACTGGAGCAGAGGGTCGACCATAGGGTCGACCTACCCCCCCTAGGGCTGACCATAAGGTCGACCGACCCCCAGGTCGACCATAGTGTCGAGCTCCCCCCTACAGATCGACCTGGTCGGCCTGTTTTGACCCAGAACTCAGTTTTGAAGCCTGAGACATGTTTTGATGGTCCGGATTGATTCTAGGGTTAATCTAAGGGCCTAAACTAGTTCCTACACCTATATAAACATCCTAAGGCCTAACCGAATTCATACAATAATTCATATGACAACAAAATACTGCTGGACTTCCTCTTGATCATGGTCGCCTATCTCTAAACTTTTCTCTTAGCCTCCAAACTAGATTCAAACTAGAGATTAAAGCTTCTACAGCAATTCTACAACAATTCAAGAAGATAAATCAATGTCTCTGCAACGTTCTACGGCAATTTTAGTTCTTAATTCATTAGCCATGCTCTGTAAGTTCTAATTATTTTCAGATATAAATTTTTAATTATGATGTGGCCATGGAATAAAGTGGAACTGGATTTAAGTATGTTTATCGATTCTGATCTATTTCTGTTGCTCCTTGAATCTTCTGTTTTGGGACTTGTCTATCTTTATGTTCAAGACAAGTTTATGATCTATTCAGCAGTTTTCTTGATTCGTAATGACGTTATCATCAAGTTGTAATATTTATGCCTATGATGATGTTTTCCTCTGACTTCATTTTTATTCAGTTTCTATCTCCCCCAATTTATTTTCTTTTCATGAACCTTGGTCAATTTCGGACCTTGGCCTAAAATCGCGATTGCGTACGATATGTATACGGGGAATTATGGGATTATTGCCTATAAGAATATGATGTAATAATTGGCAACATGAAATTGGATATTATCATTGTATTTGCAAGTTTGGGCTTGATCTGTAAATTTTGGTATAATCTTGTTATGAACAAATTTGCATAAATATTATATACATGGAATTTGGCACAAATAGGATCTATGTAATGTAACATGATATTTGGTATATATAACATGTATGTAATTTGGCATGTAAATTAAACCATGAGTCCAGGCCTATGTAAATTAAATCAAAAGATTAGGCTTAAGATTGGGCATATGTAGAATTGAGGATTTGAATATAAAAGCGATTGTAAATTTGATAATTGGCATAAATATGTATTATGAACTTGAGTAGTTGGCGTGTGTTGTAATAAAAAGATTACAGTTTGGGATAACTACATCATGAATCATGATTTGGGTTTATTTGGGCATGATACATGCAATTTTGGCTAGAACTCGATATGGGTGAAATAGCATAAACTTGGCATACATGTAAACAGGCAAGAATTGGACATATGTAAACTGACTAGAATTGGGTATATATATCCACATATATATATATATATATATATATATATTGGCATGTAATTTTGGGACTTGGGCATATGTTTATTAATATGTAAAGTTGGGAATTTGAAACATGAAAATGACTGTGTATTGGATAATTGACTTGAACACGAACATGAACATTTCTATATGTTAAACACATGAACTGATATTGGGGTTTTGGGTGAAATACGACCATTAATGAACCTTTGACACGAGGTTAGACTCGGTTTGTGGTGTAAATCTGCCCTGGACCGCCCGGCAAATCCAGTAGCCACAAAGTGTCAGTCTAATGTGAGAGGTCGAAGGCCAAATTGTAGGCGTAACGGTTTATGACACGAGGTTAGACCCAGTTTGTGGTGTAAATCTGCTTGGAACCGCCCGGCAAATCCAGTGGCCACAAAATGCACGGTCTAATGTGAGAGGTCATGATTCGTTCGTCATAATGAATGAATTAAGGAATACTGACCATAATAAGACGTAGGTATGGTTAGAGGGTTAGGTGGGATGACATTGAAATTTGACATGTAAATGTGGACCTAACCGGTATGAGTTAAGAACATGTAAAACTTATAAATGTAGGCTCAACCAACATAATTGTTAATCAGACCAATGGGTGGGTTAAGTAATATGACTAGACTAATGACACTTAACCAATATGGTATGAATGGGTGGGTTAAGTAACGTGGCTAGGCTAATGGCACTTAACCATTATAATATGACTGGTGGATGGGGTTAAGTTAACATGCACTTAACCAATATAACGTGATGCGTAGTAAGGTTAAGTAACAATAGAGGGTAACACTTAACCGTCACAACATGATAAGTAGGTGGGCTAAGTCAATTTACACTAAACCAATATGACATGACATGCGGTAGGGTTAAGTTAACACAAGGGAGAACACTTAGCCAGTATAACAAGGCTTGCGGTAGTATTAAGTAACACAAGGAACAACACTTAACCGATATAACATGATGTGTGGTAGGGTTAAGTAAAACAAGAGAAAACACTTAACCAACTTAACGTAATGAACGGAGAGGGTTAAGTACATATCGGGTTGGTGGGTAATATTAGTAAATATAGGCCCACAAACTTAACCATTAATAAGCACGCTTGAATCGGTGGGTTAAGTACATCACGGTAAGGTGGGTAATATCTGTATATATAGGCCCACACACTTAACCAGTAGGAAACCATAGTAACGGGGACCCATTTCAGCAGTAACCCAAATCAGGTATCAACGGTACCCTGAAACTAGACAGGGTGGGGCACGATTACTGGGCTGATTATAAGCGGTCAAAGCGACGACGGTGGGTGCAACAGTTTAGGTTCTAACGGAGTGCGGGCATGCACACACTTCGGAGCAGACAAACTGGGCACTGGGGCACCAGTAGTATAACCTATGCCTTCTAGAATTGCATCGGGCCTCCACCATGGGTCTTGATACACCCCATGGTGGGACCAGCATAGGTATCTACAATCATTGGGGGTCGTATGACACATGTAGGTAGCATAATCCCTAGGTTGTACCTAGGTGGCATAAACCCTAAATCCGAGAAGCGTTCAATAAGTAGCATAATCCCTAGGTTGGACCTAGGCGGCACAAAACCTGATTGAATCTAGGAAGCGCTCGATAGAAGACCCTAGATTAGATCTAGGTAATAAATAATAGATGTACACGCGAAAGCAACCTTAATTTCGGGGAACGATATCACGTTATGATTTTATCATTTTATATAGATTACTAGTTGGGACACTAGTTAGGTGGTGCAGAGCAAATAGATATCATTTTAATGGTAAAGCAGAGAATTCTTGCGATGCTTGATAGAAATCTTGTGAAACTATACTTAGTTCATCTTGAATGGGAACCTTGCAATGTTATACATGACAGAAATCCTATGATGTTATTCTTAGTTATCGTGCCTGTAGCTTATCTTGTCATCATGCTTATGTTTACTTCCAGTTTATTCATGCCATGTTATCTTTACTTGTTTTTATGCTGAAAGTCACTAGGACTTACTCAGTCTTTATGACTGACCCGTTTTGTTTCGCCTCTTTTTCTTCCGTTCCCCCACCCCCCCCCCCCCAGGTTCGCAAGGTGGGAATACAGCTTAGTTCAGATATTACCAAGCTCCAAGGCTCTTTCATGTACTGCTTGGATTTCTCCTGGCTATGGCTTGCTTTACTGTTTTAGTTGGGGAATGATTTATGACTATGGTTTTATGCTTCTTTACTATTGCAAGACATATTTCGATGTAATGGGTTTAATGGCATTTTGATGTAAAAGGCTTTAGACCTTTCTAGATTTTAAAGCAATGAAATTTGGTTCTTCTTCCGCTGTTTTATATGTTCTGTCTTGTAATATTTCTGTGTATGTTTACCTAGATAATGCTCCACCAAAGCTAGTGCATTCCCTTTGTGAGTGACCCTAGCGGAGGTGGGGTGTTACAGTAGTGCTATGGTACAGAACCCTGTTATTTTACTATTGTGGTTTGTGTTGGAAATTCGGGATCCCGTAGAAAATGTCGGTAACGACCGAGAATGGCATACTCATGCAGGATAGCTTTGAAAAACACCGGCGTCCTTGTGTTGGCAGAGACGGGTTTTCTTCTTGGGACGTTTGCTAGAGGCATAGCCATTCGATAAGGAAGTTCCTTAGCTTTGGTCATTTGATGGAAATCCAAACTCATCTGATACGTGCCTATACAGTTTTCTATTGTAAATCCTGCGTAAAATGTGTAAGAGGTCGTCATAATATTATGGTTCTTGTTTGAGCAAAAATTGATAAGTTTACTTGAAAAAGTGATTTTCATGTTGTGCACTAATCATAATATAAGAGAAATTTCATGTATCAACCTTATTTTTGTTATCATAAGTGAAACCTTTTCCAAGTGTGTGTTTGCGTTGTGTGTGTGGCGTGAGAGCTAATGATAGCTTCATTTTATAAAGAGCATTGTGTATTTTATGCACTAGTATTCATATGGAGAAAACACGTTCCGTGTTATACGGCGTGGTCCTGTGAATTACTATACTTTAAAATGATTTAAAATTAATTCGTTTTCCTCACACCAGTCCCTTGACTGATCCGGAGTTTATTATTTCCCTCACTTAAACTCTGGATGTCCATATTTCCACATAAGCAGCCTAGTGTTTTGGGTTTTTAGTAAGCTGTTGAAGCTAGGATTTTGGGATGGATGCTTATCATGGAGATGCTGATCTTTTGGACTTATCTTTTGAAGACCTTAGTCTTTTTCTTTCCTGTTCTTATGTTTAATTAGTCCATGTATCATTTTGTCGGACATATGTAATTATAAAATATTATCATGTATCAGTTCATGTACTTCTCTCGTATAACTCTGTTGTATTTTGAACTTGTGTAATATAATAGGAAGTTTATCTTTTTCCGCTGTGTTTTTACCTGTATTATGATGTGTTCTTATCCAAAAACACTAATGATTAGGATTCAGACATTTGGACTTTTGACAGTGATTATCTTCAGATACATTAATTGTCGATGTTCAAACGTCGAAAATCCAGGTCGCTGGTGGACGATCGAGAGTTCTTATCCATTTGGATCAGAGTTATGTGGTTTATACTTGATACAGACGATATGAATTTTTGGCCGTCACACCTTGGTATCAGAGCTGAAGGTTAACTCTGAGGGCATAACCATCAGATAACTCATTAGGGATAGGGTTAGTAATACCCTAGAGTGAGTGCAGATCTGAGAGAGAGAAACCCATACACCTTTATTTCCTATTTATCTATATTGATTTTCCCTAAGATATATCGTCCATATGCCCTAATTTGAACTTTATTACTAATAGAAAATTTGTAAAAATGAGCAATGGCGGAGGACGGCGTAGGAGACAAGGCAATACCACTACCAAAAGGCGTGGCCCAATTGTTGCTAGTGAAGCTCTAGGGCAAGTATAAATTCAAAATAACTTGCCATATCTCTATAAGAACTTCACCGAACTAGGAGGCGAGGCATTCAAAGGAACCGAGTTTGTTATTGAAGCACAAACTTGGGTGAAATCATATGAAAGAATTTTCAAGGGTTTTCGCCTTGATAATGAATAGAAAAGGGTTATAGCTTCATGGAAGATTGAAAATGGAGCTTTAGTTTGGTTGCAAACCATCACACAAGAGGAACCAGTATATGACTTTACGTGGGAAAGAATCAAGGAGGTCTTTGAAGAGAGATATATGCTAGCGGTAGGAATCTCCAGGACGTATGAAAAGTTTGTTGATTTAAAACAAGGAGACATGTGCTTTGAAGAATATCTAAACTAGTTCAACGAACTTTCTTGTTTTGGCCTAGAGTTGGTAAGTACATCTGTCAAGAAAATGAGAAGTTTATCGAGGGACTGAATAAGCATTGTAGAAGGGAAATGATGGCACATGTAAATAAATCCTTTGTGGACATGGTTGACATGGGATATAGATACGATACCATTGATCAGTAGGAGTTTGAGAAAGAGTAAAATAACAACCAAGATGGAAAGAAAAGGAAATTCAAAGGCAAGAAGCAATGGCCCAAGAAAAACAATAAGGAAGTTTCAGAAGAAAAGCTGAAGGACATCACTTGCTACAATTTCCACGAGAAGGGCCACTATGCAAATACATGTAAGAAGCCAAAGAAAGAAGGCAATTCTAAAAAACATAAAAAGTCAGAATGTTATAACTGCCATAAGCCCGGACTATTTGCGAAGGAATGCCCCATAATCAAGCCAGCTGCAGTCACCAAAGTTAATGATTTGAAAACGAACCCTCCACTTCTAAGCCAGACAAAGGGAAACAAGTCGTGGAAGGTAATCTTTTCATTTACGATAAACTAGTTAAGATTTTTATTTAACACCGACGCATTACATAGCTTTATATCTAAACGTATGGTAGACGAATTAAAACTTAACGTTGTCGAGGATTCCATTTATGTCAAAAATCTATAGGAGGAACTGCGACTTTTTGTTTAGTTTGTAATCAAGTTCCTATTTCTTATCCTCCTCACAAATTTCCCACTGATCTTTTTGTCCTCGATCTTAAAGAATTTGAGATTTTTCATGGTATGAATTGGTTGCATAAATATAATGTTAAGTTGGGTTATGCGGAAACAAGTGCATCAATAAAAGAAAAGTTTGGATATAGTATTGAGATCCTTTGCAACGATCTAAGTTCGAAAAGAGATAGTTTTATGTACACCCTAGGATTCCCTAGTACTGACCTGAACGTCATTCCTGTTCCCGTTGTTTTCAAAGAAGTGAAATCTTTACCTCCACATCGAGAAATCGAGTTCAGAATTGATCTTATGCTGAATACGAGGTCTTTTGTGCATGCTAGTTGGCATATGCCTCTGAAGGGAAGGCAGGAGCTAGTTAAGCAAACCCAGATGGTTTTGGAAAAAGGTTTATTCAACCCAATCAATCAAATTGGGGAAAAACTGTATTGTTTGCCAAAAAATCAGATGGATCGCTAAGGTTGTGTGTGGATTACCGAGAGCTAAATAGGCAGACCTTCAGGAATAAACTTCTGTTGCCTCGAATTCATATTTATTTGATCAACTACATGGTGCCAAATATTTTTCCAAGATAGACTTAGCCCAAGGGTATCATCAATTGAGGTTTGCTGAGAATTGTATTCATCTCACAACTTTTTGAGGGTCCAATATCTTCTATCAATGGTTATTTATGCCTCTTGGACTAACTAATGCCCCTGCATACTTCGTAGACATAATGACGAGGGTTTTCAGGAAGTGTTGAATAAGTTTATAATAGTGTTTATTGATGACATTCTAATATACTCTAAGACAGAAGAAGAGCATGCAGAATATTTGAGAGCTGTGCCGAAAATATTAAAGAGGAACGTCTTATTTGCAAAACCGTCGAAGTGCCACTTTTGGGATGAGAAGGTAAAATTCCTTGGCCATGTAGTGTCAAAAGTAGGAATTGCTGTGGACCCAAGTAAGATCTCCGGTATTTTGGATTGGAAGCAACCCCGAATGCCAACAGAGGTTTTAAGTTTTCTAGGTTTGTCGGGGTATCACCGCAAGTTTGTGCAAGATTTTTCGAAGTTAGCTAATCCTCTAACGAAGCTGACTTTGAAGAATGCAAAGTTTAATTGGGTTCCCAAATGCGAGGTAACATTCCAAGAGTTAAAGAAGAGGCTGACCAATGCTCCAGTGTTAGCCATTATAGATGGAAATCAAGGATTACGGTGTATATAGATGCGAGTGGCGATGGTGTTGGTGCGGTCCTAATGCAGAATGGTTGGATGATTGCCTACGCAAGTAGACAATTACGACCACATGAGAAGAACTACCCCACCCACAATCTAGAGTTGCTAGCAATAGAATTCGCTTTAAAGATATAAAGGCATTATTTATTAGGTGAGAAGTTTGAATTATTCACCAACCATAAATCTTTGAAGTATCTCTACACCTAGAAGGATCCAAACCTGAGGCAGCAAAAGTGGTTAGAATTTCTAGCTTCCTACGACCTAGACATTCGGTATACGCCTGGGAAAGTCAATGTGGTAGTTGATGCTTTAAGCCCAAAATATACCTTCTTGGGATATCTTGTTGTCACTCCTACTCTAATTGAAAAGATTTCTTGTAAGAAAAAGGAAGTTGGATTTCTTTGGAAGATCTTTGGGGATGTACAACAAAATAAAAGATCAAGTTTTGAAGTCAACACTAAAAGGGTTCAAGGTTAAGAGGAAGAATTTGCATTCTAGACATTAAGGAGCTCAAAAGAGAAATACAGGAGGAATGCCACAAGTCAAAATTTGCCATCCAGCCTGGATTCAATAACATGTACCGTAAATTAAAGCACACATTTTGGTGGACAATGAAGAGAGATATCTCTATCTATGTTTGTAGATGTGCCACCTGCAAACAGGTTAAGAGTGGTCACAAAAAGGCGGTAGGATTACTTCAACCCCTAGAAGTTCCAGAATGGAAGTGGGACCAAGTTTCGATGGACTTTATTGATGGGTTGCCACAATCTAAAAAGGGAAATGAAGGAATCGAGAAATGAAGGAATCTGTATGATTGTTGATCGGCTCATTTTATTCCAGTTAAGCTAACCCAAACTGCAACAAGTTTGGATGAGCTATATATTAAAGAGATTGTTCGACTCCATAGTATATCAAGGAGTATAGTGAGTGATCGAGATCCGACCTTCAATTGTCACTTTTGGTAAGCTTTTCAGAAATCGTTGGGAACCAAACTCAATTTCAGCACCGCATACCATCCACAGACTGATTGGCAAACTGAACGATTAAATCAAATTTTGGAAGATTTGTTGCGAGCTCGTGTTCTTGATTTTGGTGGTTCTTGAGAATATCATCTGGCCTTAGTTGAATTTTCTTGCAACAACAGTTGTCAGGCTAGCACAAAACTAGCTCCATTTAAAGCATTATATGGTCGATCATGTAAATCTCCAGCATGTTGGGTAGAAAAAGGAGATCGGTTAGTTCTTAACCCCGATATGATCATAGAAACTTCAGAAAGAGTTGATCTCATTAGAAAGAGGATGAAAGCTACGCGAAGTCGAGAGAAAAGTTAGACCGATAAGAGAAGGCAAGCTTTGGAGTTCGCCAATGCTGATTCAGTATCCTTGAAGACATCTCCAGTGCGGGAAGTCATCATATTTAGGAAGATAGGAAAGTTAGCACCTCGATTAATCAGACTTTTTCTATCTTAGAAAGAGTTGATCCATTAGCTTATTATTTTCAACTCCAGGAATGGTTGTCCGGTATGCACGATGTATTTCATGTATCCCACTTGAGAAGGTACATTCAAGTCCAGATCAGATCATTGAGGAAGCAGCTCAATAGAATCTGGAGATTACTCCAAATTTGGAAGTAAAGCGAGAATCCATCAAGATTATCAATCGGGAAGAGCGAAAGTTGCGAAACAAAGTGATCAAATTGGTTTAAGTCCAGTGAAGCAGAAATCTGAAAGACTGTACTTGGGAAATAGAGCAAAGCATGAGGAAATCCTATCCTAGGTGCAGGATCGATATCCATCCCTGACTCTTATTGGGTATGCTTATTTTACGACATCTTTTATCCTTCGGCTTATCTTTTGATTCGTCCAATTTCGAGGTCGAAATTCTTTTAAGAAAGGGCGATTGTAACGATTCGTATTTTTAGTCACATTAAATTACGGATTTAAAGCATATTATTTGATTTCAATTTAAGTAAACAACGGGTTAACAAAATTTTGGTTGGTAAATAAATGGTTGATATTGAAATTTTGATATAGTAAGTAGCTAAATACTTTATTTAGTGACATTTGTATTTAAATATAATTATTAAGCTAAAATTCAGTTAAACTAATTTAAAAACAAAACCAAAACAAACTAAAATATAACACATCCATGTGCATTCCCTCGCTCTTAGTTTTGAGGTATCATCTCTTCGTCCTCCTTTCCTTTACAAACCAACACATCACCCACCACTTTCCAAGGAAAGAAATTAAATTATTTCTCCTCCTTTTGAGGTGTCCTTCTCTCACTAATTTCCACTTTTGAGTTTTAAAAATGTTGCACACTTCTCTTCTCCTTACAAGACAGCACATCTTCTTCCCTTTCATTTCATTTCTTACTTCTTCTCTCCAAAACATTAACAATGGTTTCCCTCTCAACTAGAACCCACGACCCAACCTCATTCTCCACTTTCTCCCCACTTTTCTAACTCCAAAACACCTCCTTTCCTCTCTACTTCTCCTAAATAGCAACCCCATTCCCTCAATTTCAAGCTTTAAGCCAAACAACCCCAAAACCACCCTAGGTCGTGACCACCTTGCAACCATTCCACCTGAAAATCACATCTTCCCACCTTAAACCATTTATACCCCTTTTACTTTTAATATTAAGGGCCTATACCTCCTAAAAATCCAATTTTTACAAGTTTTAACTCAAAAGATTTCAACTTTGTGCTTGTTTTCAAAGTCAAAGTTCTACCAATTAAAGGGTGAAGAAATGGAACTTTCGAAGGGGAAAATTTTAACCTTCTTGTGTTAATATAGTACATATTTGCTTATATGTTGGTTTGGATTATGATTATGAATGGGTTGATTTGAGTTGATTTTGATTGTAACTATGTGTGAAAAGCAAGGACACTTAGTGTAAGAAGTGAAAAATGTTGCCTTTGTTTATGTTAAGCAAGAACACTTAGTGTAAGAGGTTAGAGACAATCATATTTGTATGTTTAAAATGAAAAACACTTACTTTAAAGTGATAAAGATGTCACTTTGGTATGTTAGAAGTGCAAACACTTAGATTAAAGTGCAAAAATATTGCCTTTATGGGTTGATTCTGTATGCACTTAGTTTAAAGTGTTAAAGACATCACTTTCATATGTTAACAATGCAAACACTTAGTTAAAGTGTAAAAAAATTAACTTTTATATGTTAATGGGTGAATTCTTAATTTGATGACATCACGTGTTATTATTGCATGTTAATTTGGTCATTGGATGTTAATTGAGTTATTGGATATATTATAGGGTTGTTGATCTTAAGTGTTAAGGTGCATGAACACTTAAGTGAATAACATTCATTGGATAATGAAGTGTTAATTTTATTAACACTTAAGTGAATAACACACATATGGAAACATATATATTTACGAAGTCTCTTTCGAAAAATACCGGAACTTTCTAAGATGACGGAGAGAATAGTGTCTAGGCTTGGGTTTAGAAAATATAGTTTCCTGCTCTCTCTGGCTATCCCTAACTGATCCAGCGACCAGGATGGTTAACTTAAAAATAATTTAATTTGAAATTGATTTGAATTTAAAAATAATTTAATTTGAAATAAATTTGAAATTAAAAAGTAATTTAATTTGAAATTAACAAGTAATTTAATTTGAAATTAATTTGAATTTAAAAATAATTTAATTTGAAACTAATTTGAATTTTAAAATGATTTAATTTGAAATTTATTTGAATTTTAAAATGATTTTTCAAAATAAAAATATTTATTTTTCAAAATAATAATATAATATTCATAAATCTGAATATTTGATTTTAAGTTTGAAACCTGGAAAAATTATTTCTGAAAGGTCTTATATGTGATTTAAAAACAAATATAAACCAACTGAAAGTGAATCAGACGAATTCTGAGTATGAGTCACAAAACGGTTAGAATAGGACTAGTCGTGCGGCGGTAGTTCGCGAATTTCGACCGTTAATTTTAAATTGACATACCGGGAGATCTAGCGTTGAATTTTCCCAAAATTTAAAACATTTGGTTCAAATTATAAAGAGTTTTCAAATGCAAAAGAAAAAATTAAGTTCCAACGGTTATATTTTGAAATAAGTGAAAATCAGTTTTCAATAAATATCCTGAATTTGTAGTTTATAGGTCAAAAATGAATTTTTCTGAAATAAGGTTAAATAAAATTGTTTAAAAATATTGTAAAATCATTATCAATCAATTGAAATTGATTTGATCTAAAAGTTAAGTGAGTAGTTTTCCAATTTTGGAAGAAAGAGACTTAGGAACATATATGTTCCATAAATTTTCTATTTAAATTTCCGCTTATTATTCGAAAAGACCGAAAAAGGTGTTTGGATCCGTAAACTTCTGAATAATAAAACGACGTGTTGGAGCAAATCGAATGTTATTGAAGATGATGGTGAAGACCATGACCCTTCACATCGAAAGGACTGCTTGCTGAATGTCTCGGATGGTTAACTTCCATTTGCATATGGATTTTATTTCAATTAAGTGGTAGTAGTCCGGACGTACTAGAAGGAAATCCAGATATGCAAGGGTCTCTCTCCTTTATTGGACGAGGAATAAAGTTCCTTCGGCTTCGTTTAGTCCCAGAACGGACTTGTATGGATGTATGTCTGACATTGTATTAAGTTATGTGTTATTGATCTTTACTAAACATATCTCTGTTGGTGGCGGGGAGGTTTATCACTTATCCTAACACCTTCTTTGAGACGTATAAGCTCAAAGGTTATATGGTTTGTGATTATCAATTATATATGATGAACATACGCAGTGCTGCTGGTAGATAGATCAAAATCTTTGTTGAAAAGAAGGACTTTGTGGGATCGAAACTTCGTCAACCTCACACCCTGAAAATGACCGAAATAGAAAAAGATGCGGCATGGTTATGGGGTTCGTACCCTTTAGGGGATGACCATTTCTTTCTATCTTTTTTAAGCAACGCTATGGTATGGAGCCCAGTTGTTTGCAATGTGGCTATTTATAAGGTAGTGCTATGGCATGAAGCCCTGGCATTTTACTATAGTGGTTTGTGCTAGAAATTCGAGATCCAATAGAAAAGGTCGGTAATGACCGAGAAATGGCATACTCATGCGACTTGGCTTTGAACAGCACCGACGACCTTGTGTTGGCAGAGAAGGATTTAATTCTCGGGACGTTTGCTAGAGGCGTACCCATTCGATAAGGAAGTTCCTTAGCCTTGGCTGTTTGATTAAAATCCATACTCGTCTGCTACGTGCTCATACGATTTTCTATTGTTGATCCTGCGTAAAATGGTAGGAGGTTAGCATAATATTATGGTATCTATATCGTCTAAGATGGATAAGTTTGTTTGCGAAAGAGATTTTCACACTATGCACTACGAAAGTGATTTTCGCACTATGCGCCAATAATAATATAAGAGAAATTTCATGTATCAAACATATTTCGGTTATCATAAGTGAAATCTCGCCCAAGTGTGCGTTTGCATTGTGTGTGTGCCATGAGAGCTTATGATATCTTCTTTTTCTTAAGAGCATTGCGAGTTTTAAGCACTGGTATTCATATGGAGAAAACCCATTCCATGTTATATGGCACGGTCCTTTGAATAACCTTACTTTAAAATGATTTAAAACTGTTTTGTTTTCCTTGCACTAATCCCATGGATGATCTGAAGTTTATTGTTTCCCTTACCTAAACTCTAGGTATCCATATTTCCATACGAGCTACCTAGTGTTTTGGGTTTTTCAGTTAGCTGCTGGAGCTTGGATTTTGGGATGATGCTTGTCATGGAGGTGCTGATCTTTTGGACTTATCTTTTGAAAACCTTAGTCTTTTGCTTTCCCTTTCTTATGTTTAATTAGTCTGTGTATCATTTTGTCGGACATATGTCATTGTAAATATTCTCATGTATCAGTTCATGTACTTCTCTCATATGGCTTTGTTGTATTTTGAACTTGTTGTAATATAATGGGAAGTTTATCTTTTTCCGTTGTGTTTTTACCTATATTCTGATGTGTTATTACCCAAAAACACTAACGATTAGGATTCAGACATTTGTACTTTTGATAGTGATTATCTGCAGATACATTAATTTTCGATGTTCGAAGGTCGAAATTCGGGTCGCTAGTGGATGGTCGAGAGTATTTATCCATTTGAATCGGAGTTGTGTGGTTTATACTCGATTCAGACGATATGAATTTTTGGATTGTCACATTGTATTCTTGAAAAAAAAATTGAACTTGTGACTCAAGTTCTCAACCTAAAAAAATGATTGATTATTTTGTTGATTAAAGGAGTTAGATGTATCAAAGAATAGGACTGAGAAGCTCAATAAAAAAAGATTTTTATAATGGTATAAATGTCTTTGTTGAATTCGCTTTAAATAATAATGAAAATGGTCCAGAAATTCATTGTTCGTGTAGCAAGTGCAGACACTTGAAGTATTTATTACCCGATATTGTTAAAGTCCATTTGTGCAAAAACAGGTTCGTACCTGAATATTATGTTTGGGATCGTCATGGAGAAGTTGTCGCAAATACTTTTGTAGAGTCCGAGGTAGAAAGTGTTGTTAATGAAACTGTTAATACGACCCGTATTGAAAATATGGTCGAAGATGCAGCATGATCAATGTTTCCTATGGTTCAAGTTGACGAAGATGATGGAAGTGTTGAAGAACCGAATTTTAAAGCAATTTTTTTTTATGATTTACTGGATGCTGCTAAGAAACTTATTTAGGATGGTTGAAAAAGCGGCACTTAATTGTCAGTGATCGCAGAACACATTGCGATAAAGTCAAAATACAACATCAATGAAGTTGGGTTTACGGCTATTGTACAAGATGCAAAAAGACACATGCCACCAATAATTTAATGTGTGAAAACCACTACGAAGTAAAAAAAAACTTATGTCGGCTTTTGGTTTATCTTATCATAAAATAAATACATGTTTAAATGGTTGCATGTTATTTTGGAAAGATGACGTAAACCTTGAAACTTGTAAAATATGTAATCAGGAAAGGTAAAAACTAAGAAACAAGAAGGGAAAGGAAGTTCTGTGCAAACATATGCATTACCGCACCCATCACTCCAAGGCTTCAAAGATTATTTTCATCTTCTATAACTGCATCTCATATGAGATGGCATAGTGTGAGATTGGAGGAAGAGGGTACGTTGACCCATACAGTCGATGAAGAAGCATGGAAGCATTTCGATAAAAGTTATCCTAGTTTTGCAGTGAAGAGTCATAATGTTGGACTAGTATCATGTACGGATGATTTTTCACCATTTTCTCATTTTGTTATTGAATATTCATCATGACCCATTATGTAACGACTCGAACTTCCCCGTAAAGAAAAGCCCAATTGAGTTGAGAACACGATGAATCAGAACACAAACAGAAGAACATTTCATTGCTTATTACAACAATTTACATCAGAGTACAAGAATATACAGAGCATGACCTAATAATATACATTTCACAAATATCAGAGATTTACAATTTACAATGCAGCGGAAAATAATACAAAACACAACTGAAAGAGATAAATGGATACAGAGCTTTCCGAATATCATTCCAATTGTAAACCAGGATCCTATGAATATAAATCTGCAAAAACCAAAACTATTAGCTGCTCGTGTGGAAAATAGGGGAACCTAGAGTTTAGTTAAAACAATAAACTCCAAGTCAGTCATGTGACTGGTGTGAGAACTAAAACAATTATCTAAAACTTTACTTTAAAATCAGATATATCGAGGGACCACGCCGTTTAACATGGAACGGGTTTCCTCCCAAGAATACCAGTGCATATAACAAAACAGCGCAATGCTTCTTGTAAAAATGAAGTAATTATAAGACTCAGGTCCCATCACACAATGCAACGCAAGCCGGAGGATACATTTTTACCTTATAATAGCCAAACATGCTTGGTATGTTTAAAAAAAATCACTTGATACTATTATAAGTGCATAGTGTGTAAAACAACTTCAAATATAAATGTATCAATCAAAGACCGCATGGGTACCATATATCATGTCGCCAATACTAGGCTCTACAATCAAAACCGCAAAGTCACATATTGGAAGTTGGATTTCCATCTGTGAACCAAGGCAAGGGATCGTCCTTACCTAATTCGAGACACTCTAGCCCGCCCCTCAGGATTCAGCCGCAACTGCACCTTGGATCATCAGGGTCAGTCCACACGAAGTGGATTAAAATGCCTGAACACTACGTTTCCTCACTCTATGGGGCATAAACTAGTCATATATCGACCAAACCATCGATCGGCACCGCAGTGACCGATATAATCGAGGCGCCTCACTATCCATCATCCACATAAGTAAAACGTCAGGGCTTGCAAAACCCTAACACCACTCCTAGCAAGAAAGAAACGCATGTCCTCCTTGAGGTCCTCTCCCATTTCTAGTTCACACCGGGGTGCGAGGCTCACAAATTAACGCTATAGACAAAGCTATGCTATATTAAAGCCGTGCTTTGATCATCAACCACAAGACTCTACTTTTCAATGTAAGTCTTGATCATTTGCATCTCATCATGCTACACAGGCAATTCACGCTATGTAATCGATGTCTATCAATCACACAGAATGAAATCCGATGTCAGACACACATCCATTTACAAGTTTGTTCTGGGTCTGAACAAAACTGGAGGCACCTTATTCCTCGTCCCATATGTCCAATACAGGAGAGAGATCCTCGCATATCCGGTCGATCTCCAAGTACGTCTGGACGATCACCACTTATTACCTCGTCTTGGGTGTACAGCCCAATCAAGACATCGGTAATCATCCAAACGATGTGAAGACTTCTGGTCTTCAACCACCGTCTTCATCGTCGACTCATCGTCGATTAAGTGATTCAGAATGGGATAAACCCGGTCTGTCCAAATAACCCGCGTATATAATAAATAGGTGCTATAAAAACACAACATACGCCTCATTCCAATTATGAATATTCTTTTATTTAAATATTCATATCCTTTAGGAAAGGTTCCCATTAATTTTATCAAAGTTAAATACTTTAAATTTATTCTTAATCTTCCTTTGGATATCAATCCATACTAAATTAAGGTTTATCCAAACTAGTCGGGATTAGCGAACCTTACCGAAGTAATCATTTATTATATTTCCCAATCCCAACCTATTGAAGCAAAACTGGTAATACTTCATATCTAACACCGCGGTGTTATCGGTATAATTAATTACCATTTCACGTTCAAATCTAATTGAAGATTTAACTATCGCTTGGAGCAAAACTGGTGATATTCCATTATCGATCATTTACCGAATTTGATAATTTTAGTTATCAGATTCACCTTTCAATCTAATTAAAGATTCACTAAAACTCCATTTAGTTTTAATCTCCAAAAATCTTTTCTTAATGATTATTCAAATTCAGGAAATAAATTCTATCTTTAACTGGGTTAAAGAACTAATGTCGTTTAAAACATAGCTCACGATAAACCCAAAATCACATTCCATTAACAATGGAACCTTCACGGAAAACAGATCAGTATACGTAACCGATATGAACTTCTATATCCAACCGATAATATAAATGGAATAACGGCAAAGCCTTTTAAATTCCATATATAGTAACAGTCTTCCTTCACAGAATCCCACTTCGATTTTTACTGAATCGAATTCCATTTCATTCCAATTTTTTATATTAAATTGGAAAACTTTTCTTTGGAAATTTCCCCTAAACCTTAATTAAAAGATTTATGGATTCTAAATCATATTTCACTGTAAATCGGGTTAAAGAACGAATGTCATTAAAACACAGTTCACAATAAACCCAATTCATTTCCCATTTTATTCCAGCTACTAAATATAACTAGAAACTCTAATAATCTTAATTAAAAGATTTATTATTTTCACATGGGGTTTAAGAACAATGATATTGAAGACACCATTCACGACAAACCCAAAATCTCATTTCAATTTAATTCCAATTAAATATTAATTAATTGGCAAACTCCATTAAATCTTATTTAAAATATTTAATCTTTTCTCAACTGGGTCTAAGAACAGTGTTAATGAAGACACCATTCACGACAAACCCAAAATCCAATTCAATTCCAATTAAATATTAATTAATAGGCAAACTCCATTAAATATTATTTAAAATATTTAATCTTTTCTCAACTGGGTCTAAGAACAGTGTTAATGAAGACACCATTTACAACAAACCCAAAATCCAATTCAATATTAAATACAAGGCTCCGAGTAGAAATTATATCGGCTTATATTCAATATCAAATTCTGAAATCCACAAATATCGTATTGGGAATAACGACATATATATCTTCCAAACTCCTCCATAATATCCGTATAATCACAGAATCCAATATCGAAATATTCCGAAGATAATTTCGATTCAAATCCATTCCAATTCATATATTGGAAATTCAGGTTATTTCTAAAACCATTTCAAACCCAATTTATTTATTTAAAAATATTGGATTTATAATTTTGGTTCATAACTAGTTCATTTCGATAAAAATATATTTTTATCTTTTCAAATATGGGATTTTTCATCCTAATTTTTTCCAATCATTTATTATGATTTTACACAAATTATTGCTATTTTTTATAATTTTATCAAGGCCCGTACAGTCGATTTCCATAAACGGCCATCGAACTGCACTTACAACGACCTTTTCCAAATTGATTTGGACATAATCCCAAATCCAACCGTTAGATTCCAAATTTCTTGTATTTGTTAGAAAGCTCTTTTCGATACGAACCCAACGGTTCCAGTTTTAGGAGAATCCGACGGTCAAATCTCCCATAATGTCCATTCGAAGCCAATGTTGAAATTCGCAAATTGCCGCGGCGCGGTGCGTTCTATTCAGGCCATTAAATACATATAATATATATATATGTATATTATATATTTCGTCGATTTCCATTTAAAACGTATTTTATAAATCGTTTTAAATTTGTTTTCAAAATGATTTCAACTTCATATTCAATTTCAAATCAAAATTGAATATTCCATATCATTAATATATAAATGATAATATTTTCAAAACATTAGATTTTGAAATTACTTCCTTTTCGATTGTCATTATAAAAATGAATAAAATCGATATAAATATCATTCACATCAAATGGCGTTAATCTAATCAACACGGCTTTATATATTTAAATATATTCATGTCCATCCCAAATCTGGCATCAAAATCAGATTTTGATCTTTTACTGAATATTATTTTAAAATATTCATTATTTTAAAATATTCATTATTTTAAAATATTCGTTATTTTAAAATATTCGTTATTTTAAAATATTCCTTCTTTCTGAACTGGAATCAAACACAGTCAATTACCGTATAATGTTATTTATATGGATTTCATACAACACATGTATAGAACAACAATGATAAACAATCAACCATCATACAGAGTGCATTCTACACTGCATAAGCATTAAATATAAATATGCAATGCTTACAACAATCTGTCAACCAATCGATTGACATACAACTAAACAATTGGGATTAGTGTACGTCAAATATCATCCCAATACCCGTGTGGGGTTCCAATCAACAAACGCATATTTTATTTGTGTAGTTGGGCGATGTGTAAAATATATCGTCCCAATATCAGTCATATGGGTGTACATAAACAAATCGTCGGATTTGTAAATGAATATTTATTTTCATTCATATACTCATAAAAAATATATTTTTAACGATAAAATATTTTATTCAATACATGAATATTTTATATTCCACATCACAATTACAATAAATTTTCACAACATATCATAATCAAACATGTCGTCCATGGTCTGTGGACGACGGGGAGCGGTTCATTTATGCAGTTATAAAACAAATAACTGTACAAAGAAAATTATAGTGAGAAGTTCTCACCTTTAGGATCCACTCCTCCAGTTGTATTTCTGAATTTCTGAACAGTTTGGATTTTTCCCGAAATGTCAATGCAATCCTTTTTCACGCTGTTCATAGTTAAAATCACATTTTTAATATGATGTTTATATATTTAAAAATCGCTATATATATATTTATAGAAGAGATCACATTTTTATAATTATAAAAATCTCCTCTTTATATTTATAAAAATTTCATCTTTATATTAATAAAAATCTAAGCTTTAAATTTATAAAAATATCATCTTTATACAAAGAAAATCTATGCTTTATATTTATAAAAATTTCATCTTTATATAAAGAAAATCTAAGCTTTATATTTATAAAAATTTCATCTTTATATAAAGGAAATCTATGCTTTATATTTATAAAAATTTCATCTTTATATAAAGAAAATCATATTCTTTCATAAGATTAAAAATCATAGTTTCACAAAGGAAAAATCATACCTTTTATTTCAAAACCATATGTATAAAAATAATATTTAAAAATCAGGCTTTCTCATATAAGAAACGCATTTTTTTATCACATCAATACATAAAATTAAATAGATAAAAACTTACGACAGTTGTTGGTGGTGGAGGAGGCTCGGGGAAGGTGCTCGAGTCGGCGACGGTCGAAGTTGCGGGCGGTGGTGGCAATTATGGGTGCGGCGGCTCTATTTTTGGTGGTTTGAGGGTTTTCAGTCGAAGGGGAGGCCCGCAAGAGGTGTTGATGGGGCGGGGTAAGGTGCGGGGCTACTAGGGTGGTGCAGCATTGGTGGTTGGCCAGGGGGAGGTTGGCGTCGGCGGTTCTAGTGAGGTTTGGGGGCGTTGGTGGCAAACAGGGAGAGTAGAGAGGAGGAGAGAGGAAGAGGGGGGGTAGCGAAGGGGCGTCGATCATCAAGGGGGAGGGCGGCGCAACGTCTCCAGCAGCTTTGAGGGAGCACGATAGGGTGAAGGGGGGTGCTGAATTAAGGACGGCGGGTTCTGGGGTTTGGGGAAAGTGAAACTAGGTTTTCCCTTTATATATATATATATATATATATATATATATATATATATATATATATAATTTTCCCCCAAAAAATACCCTTATGTCGGTACGACCTCCAATCGAGACCCAACGACTGTCGCCCCTAGATAATTACCCCCACTCCAAACACAATGGGATATGTTTCGTAACCCAATTTGGTTGTTACAATCAATTTCCGCTAAATTCAAATTATAATTAATTATATTTTAAATTCAAACGCACATTTTAATTCACCGGGGCCACGTGTTGACTCCAAAAATTCCAGAAAAATAAATCTAGCTATGTTTTGATGATATGGTCCTAAAAAAATAATTTCGTCGAATTTGGAGGCTGTTTCAAAAACGGCCATTTTCTAGTCGATAAAATTAAAACTAAATTGACCAAACGCGTTTAAATTCTCCATGCTCACATATTGATTTCAAAAATTATGAAAATTGGAATCTAGTAATAATTTGACATTCCGGATCTAATAAAAATGGTCTGGTCAAAAACGGAGGTCGTTTGCAAAATCGCCATTTTTAAGGGCTATATTTCCATAGAGACTCTTCTGAATTTTCAACTGGGCATAACTTTTTATTCCCGCTATGAAATTTGGATTTTTCAGATCCTTTAGGAAGATATCTTCAAACAGATTCAAATATTTCTAATTTCACTAAAATCCGGTTTATTTTGAATCCTGTACATTCATTTGAAATTTGAATTCGAATTTTCAAACTACCGCGCCATTTCCAATTCCTTTTATAATTAAAATAAATATTTTATATTCTAACTTCGATTAAAATAAATATATACATTCTAATTCTATTCAAAATAAATTTCTAGTAGTTATTATTTAAAATAAATCATTTTAAATATTCAAAATTCATTAAAATTGCCAAAATAAAAATTTTTAATTGGTTCCGATTTTCCGGGTTGTTACACATTATCATCACACCGTGTAATTTACCTTCATGGATGTGTACGAAAACGCAATATATGTTTCTTACTATTGTCATTCCTGGCTTTGAAAATCCGACACAAGGAATTGATTTTTGTTTACAACCATTGATTGAGGAATTAAAAACGAACGAAGGAGTAGAAATATACAATGTTTTAAAGAAGATTTTTTTTTGTATGTTTGCTAATTTACTTTGGACTATAAGTGATTTTCCTGCCCATGATATGCTTTCAAGATGGAGTACTGCCAGTCATTTAACATGTCCTTATTACATGAAAGAAACACGAGCGTTTTTGTGACGGCCCGCCCCGCACCAGCCTGCATTTCCTCCGAAAGTGCGCTGTACACATGCCCGACTAGCACGGGACGGTCGTCAGGAGAAAGGAAAGAAGGGAACGAACTGATCAAGAACCTGTAGAATGTCTCACAGCGCATGGAGTAAAATATAATAATAATAACATACTTGACATAAAACAGGTGAGACAGTGCATAAGCTGATAACTAAAATCGACATCAACATCAGAGCAGCGGAAATCCAAATACAACTTATTACAACTTTCCAAATTTACTGTCTCTAAACAAAAGAAAGCTAAAGTAGAAGATGCACCACTAATGCCCAAGCAGTGATCTTCAACAACACAGGGAGAATACTATATATATATATATATTACGTGGAAGCCTCCTGCTCGTCTCCGGATCATCTACCCGTGCATCACCAGCTAACCTGTCTCTAGTCTGCTCGTGTGAGCACACAGAGTAATAAGAGGAGACATAAAACTCTGGGTCAGACATAAAGCCTGGTATGAGCGATAAGCATCTAAACAGAACAATAACAGGTATACTAAACCATACCTGAACCTGGACCTGCAACCAAAGAGTTAGTACCACATACCGTACAGTACTCTAAGGTGCCATAATAAATAGTGTAAAGAATACGGGGGTGGGGTGTGCATGTCATAATGATAGCAAACAAACCAACCATAGCAACCATCCTCACATCTCTCACTCAGTGCGTAAAGCATACGATGTCCACCACTGTCAATCACTAGACCCATCGAAGTAGTGACGGAGTTCAACTTGTACAACTACTGCTACTACCAAGCTTACCACATGGAGTCATGACCAAATCTTTACAAATGACCCCACTTCATTGATTTATAGCCCTTTAGTCGTACCTAGGCCATTGCAGCCCTGAATCCGTTCACATACTTCCCATACATAGTGATCCAAAGTCATAAACATCGACTGCCCCTTGGCACACGTCCCGCAGCAAAGCCCAATCATGAAGTGAACTCCTCGGTTTCCAACTGGATCCTGAGCTCTAACTTCCCATATTGGACTACCTTTACATCTCGGGTTATTGGTCAATACTGGGTCGGGTCGGGTTCCCCTCCTAGCCATCGGTTCGAGTTAGGTGTCCATTCTGAGTCGGGTCGGTGTGTTGTCCTCCCTTGTAGCGGTTCGGTTCGGGTTTCCAGCATTATGTCGGTTCGGGTCGGGTGTCCTCCTCCGGGTCAGGTCGGGTGCCATCTCCCTTCCAGTTCGTGCTTCCGCTCCAATCCGCTACCTCGTTCTTCACGTGCTCCGATCCGATCCCTCCTTCTTCATCCGATCCGATCCCAGTTCAATTAGCGTGGCCTTCCTTCTTGCCAGTTCTCCCAAGTGTCAAGTTCCGATCCGAGCCCTTCGTCCCTAAGTCGATCCGATCCCCAGCTTAACCAACGTGGCCTTCCTTTTTGCCAAGCCTCTTTTGTGCCAGACTCCAGTTCGGGTCGGGTCCCTTGCCCAGGTCTCCAATCCGATCCGAGCCCATATCCGATCCGATCCGAAACCCTGCACAACTTTTTCCAGCAACTTGTTTATGCCATTCGACGACGTTTCTGACAAATCTAACTATACTAATCAATCACAAATCATGTCAAGCAATCATAGCAACATAGCAAACTAACCACAAACACCAAAACAATGAATTTACATGTCAAAATGGATCAAATATACCCAAAACCCCTTATTTTCCCTTAAGCATGTTTAAGTAAAACTAATCATAGGGTTAACAGAACTTAACCAAATTAAACCAAATTTCTACCAGAGGCATAAAATATTATTTTCGAATTTATAGATATTTTTCCAGAATTTATCAGTGTACAAATTCGCTAATCTTCACTAATTACCCTTAATTAACTGTAATTACTGTCAAAACGATGCTAATCACTCACCTTGGCCACAAATAGAATTCTCAGAACTGAAACCTCGCTGATTTGGGTGAATACAGATGTCTAACAGCAGCTCTAACCTTGCTTTCGTGTTTCCTCTCCTTAATTTGATGTAGATTAAGCCAAAACTTGATTAGAAAGTGATTTTGGGATGTTTCTAGATGTTGGCAGCCATTGTTAGGGTTCAAGAATGAAAGTGGCAGCTAAGAAATGAGGATAAGATCGTTCTCTAACTGATTTCAGCCTCCTCCTTACCCTAATCCCGAAATCCCCCATTGGGCCTAGCTGTTAATCACCCGGTTAAGCCCAATTAAGTTGTTTTTCACCATCTGAAACTTGTTTCAGCCATATCTCCCAAACGGTGAGTCCGTTTGGCTAATGTGACCATTCTACGGAATTGTAAACCATCATCCGAAGCCAATGGAAGTGGTTTCAGGTCAAAATTCCTTTCCAGTCAAAAGTTATGGCCAAAACAGTACCAACTAGGGGTAAAATGGTCATTTAAAAATCGGGAAAAATCATGAACATGGGAAATGACCCCAATAGTCGTCTCCCAAAGTTACATGTCCATACGACTTCATATGTGAAAGAAATAAATGTTCTACGGTCCTATGATGCGTAGAATACGGGTCGTTACAGTTTTCTTTACCGCATAGTAAGAAATTTTATGGTTCGACTATAATCGATGATTTCTCCATGTAAATCTTCCCTTTAGAGGAGACAAGAAAAAAAATTAGCTAATAGAGTAGAAACCAGGCAACCACCAAAGATATGGTCAAGCTAAGATATATATGAGCTGGTTAGAGATTATCTAAAGATATATGAAACTGGAGTGCAAACAAAAATCAAAGGCCAATCGACTGTTCATTATCGGTGTATACAGCCTATTTCTTGGGAGATGCCATATTGGAAACATTTTCTGCTTCGTCATAGTATTGACGTGATGCACAATGTGAAAAATATGTTTGGTAACATATTTAACATAATTTTTAATGTGAAAGGGAAGACTAAAGATGATTTGAAACCAAGACGCGATATTGAAGAACTATGCAAACGTCATGAGCTTCATATGAAACCAAATAACAGTAAAAAAATTGAAGGCATGTTACAAATTAGATAGTAATCAAAAATTGTGTTAAAATGGGTGGAATGATTAAGATTTCCTGATGGGATTTCATTAAATCTTCTAGATTTGTTGACTTTAAATTCGATAGATTGAGCGGAATGAAAAACCACGACTGTCACATAATGCTGGAAAAATTATTACCCATTACGTTAAAAGAACTATTGTCGTTTAAAGTTTAAAAAGTAGTAACAGAGCTTAGTATGTTCTATAAAGAGCTTTGTTCGACTATTTCAAAAGGGCAACATTTACGGAAATTTGAAGTAGATATTCCTATATTGCTCTACAAATCAGAGAAAATATTTCCACCGGTTTTTTAATGTAGTAGAGCGTTTACTAATTCATCTCCCATCTGAAGCACGACTTCGAAATCCTATCCAATATAGATGGATATATCTGTTTAAGAGGTATATAACATGTGTTACCTAGTAATTTAATTGTATTTAAAATATGAGGTTAATGTAAATTAATTTTGCGTAGATATCTGAATCATCTGGAAAAAAAGTGAGATAAAAAGCATGAGTTGAAGGTTGGATATGTAAATCTTACATCGAAGAAGAAGCTTCGTTCTTTTTCTCCAACTATTTCAGTGACCATGTGAAAATATCATTTAAAAATGTTCCTCGTAGTGACAAAGGTGACGAACAAGAGTCCTCTCAAACAATGTTATCTGATATGATAATTACATTATACTAATCGTGGTCAGACCTGAGCAATTACAACATAAATTTGAAACTGACGATGATAAGGATTCGTGAAGGCATGTGAAGATGCGCTCGCTTTGGTTCATTCTTCCATTTCAATCTTATTTAAATCTATTATACATGTATTGTATATATTAAAAATTACACTGTATAATAAATTTTGTAAACTCTGATATTTTTGTACATAAAATTCCGTTATGAGATATTGTCGTCTTTTCTGTTATGTGATTCTGTGTGTATTTTCTGTTCAAACCCTGTAAGCTAAATAACAATCTGTCATTTTGAACGTTTTGAGTTGGTTTAATTAAGGACTTGAAGCGGTCGAAATGACAGGTCGTTACAATTATTTTTAGATAACATGGTCGGCCTTTTGGGAAATGCGTGGAAATATGGCTAGACGACATAGATCTTCATGTAGCATACACCTGTTTTCTTCTAAATTATGCTGAGGTTGCACCATATTTTAAGTAGTCTGAAATAATAATGTGTTTTTATTCATGTGTATAATGCATTCATGTGTAGAGTCTAATGTAATATTTTATTTATATATACAGTGTTTGTGAACGTGAGCATCCGAACAGAGATATCAATAAAGAATTTTTTGATTGGTTTTCAAAATACATTTACGAGCCAAAAAATTATGTTGTCGATGAAGCATTGAAACATCTTGTGATGGAACCAAAAATATTGGTGAAGGCATATCCAATATATTTCGTTTCTTCTAATGGCGACTAGGGTTCTTTCATTTCTGCCTTTTCTCTTTCTTTCGTGATTTCTTCCATCGAACCTATATCCATACTTCCTCGACGTCCTTTCTCCTTCATTCCGACCTACCCTAGATTTCTCCTTGTGGACTAGAGGTTTCGTGACTGCATCCAAATCTACCTTTTTCTAATGTCGCCCTAATATCTACAGCATAGCGGCTTCCATCATCCTTCCTTGAGTCTCTTTTCTGGCAGCCTCATTGTTGTAGTCCTTTCTTCCCTCAGTCAACATATTTAGTTTTTTCCCTGCCTCCTCAATCATGACTTCCTAGTTTTCCATCCATCTGCCTTCTTTTAATAGCTATTGTACCTCCATATGCTGCCTTCTTCAATCCGTAGGCTTGCTTCATCGCCAATATCATTCTAGTAGGGTCAGTGTTAAACATTGTCCCTCCTCTGGTTGTCTCTGCCCCTTCCAAACTACTTTGTTTCTCGAGATGAACTAGTAGATGTGGTGTTGTATCTGGTAAGTGACTTTTGGGTTTGCCTGGCGTAGTTTTGATTAAGTTTGAAGCTATTGGATACTGCTTTTTTCTGGTCACTGATTGTAGTCGAGTTTATTTGTGTGTGTCGTCTGAGTGACATTTGGATGGTGTGTGTTTGGTTGTTGATATCTGAATTTATATATGGATGTTTTCCTCTGTTAGATCTGGATTTGGATTTGATTTCTGAATCTAGCTTTTTTCCAATCTATATGTTATTGTGCTTATCCCTTCCTTGCTGCTAGTTGTATTTCTGAACCTAGTTCAACTTCTGCATCCTGCTTCTATGCACCAATAGCTTCAATAATCTGTCTCTTCACTTCATTTTCTGCAAGCTTCAATCTTCTACAATTTATCTGGTGCTTTTGTATTGCAGTTCTCTGTATTCTGGCTTAATATTGTCATTCTCCTGGTAGCTAGCTGTTTCTTTTTTGCAAAGCACTTTGGACTTGAGAACATAAAACAATCTGATTGTTCCCTAGTTTTTTTGCAAGCTATGGTAATTTGAAGACATAAAGCTAAACTCCATGTGTGGATGTATGGGATATTCTAAGGAATGTGTTGTATTTAACTATTTTTGCTAGTAGCTAGATAGCAATTGATCGCACCCTACGTGATGCTTCATTTTGTAATGGCCCGCAAATCGTACTATCTGAGTTGATTAAATACATCACACGTCCAACCCAAATTGTACAAAAATACGAATCATTATGAAATAAGAAGAAAAAATAGAAGAAGAACAGAAACAACAACATAGAATCTCACATCGCAGCGGAACAAAATATAATATATAACAGCTTTTGGAATACATAATTTTTACTGTATAAACATACCATTATCAGAGTACAACACTAACAACACAGGAGAAATAAATAATAGCTATATAACGTTGAAGCCTCCTGCTCCAAGCTCCTCCAAGGATATCTAAAAATACCTGAACTACTTGAATGCCCATACAAATTTGGGCATCCAAGAGTTTAAGGAAAACAAAACAAAAATAAACACTTGGTCAGTCATGGGACTGGTATGAGTAAACAATTTAAAACACTTTGATAAAATAAATGATATCCCACAAGACCATGCCATATAACATGGAATGAGTTTTTCTCTTATGATAGTCCAAAACACTTGATTTAACTTTCAGAATGCTTTTGAAAGAACAATAATCGTAAGACTGATCCACACATAAACACGGATGGTTTTTACTTTACGATAACCCAAAATAATCTTTATATCAAAATACATTTGATATTATAATAGTGTCTATCAACCACAACTAAATAATTATCTAGCAGAATTCTTGCATCTCACACACTACATACATCATATATAATCAAAACCGAGAGCGCTTAATGGGTAATGGATTTCCAACTAGGATAAGGTATGGAACCACCTTCCGATAGTGTATCTCTAGAGAAGAATACACTGGGTTCAACAAGAACATCTTGCAACCCGGCCATACATGACCCACTACTCATTTCGCTTGAGTGTATCAAATGTATATCACCAACAGTTGTGATCAGCAACCGTTTTATCGAATGGGACAACATAGAACAGAATAAAGAAGGAAATAAATTTTCTCTAGATAGGTGATAATACACCCTTATTGGGAGCTACCCACTTAGCCATGTTGCCTACCCGATTTTTGTCATTTTCTCGATAGTTAAGGCCTAAGGCTTTACTTACTTTTCATTCATAGCACAATCACTTTGAATGCCACATTGTCAATTAATCATTATGTAATGGCCCGAATTTCCATACTCTTTGAGTCGACTAATAACACCACATGTCCAAGCCAAATTGCACAGAAATACGAATCATTATTAGAAAGAAGTTAGAGGGTGAGAAATAGAAAGAAAGAAATATTATAATAGAAGAAAACGAAGATCACAACTCACAGTGGAACGAATAAAATATATTAGATAACATAAACTTTGAAACACAATTCGGTAACTTTATATACGTACCACCATCAGAGAACAACAGCTATTTCTGGAACAATTATAAATACCTGTTTCCTGATACAAACATAATACACAGCGGAACAATATGATAGTCTATAGCTAACTGGTGAAGCCTCCTACATCAAACTCCTCCAAGTGAATCTGTAAAATCCCGACTACTTGACTGCCCGTACAAATTTGGGCACCCAAGAGTTTAGGGAAAACAAACAAATATACTCTGGGTCAGTCATGGGACTGGTGTGAATAAAATCCAACCATTTGTTTAAATTTAAAAATCCTTTCAAAAGAAATGATAATCGTAAGACCGATCCATACATAAACACGGATGGTTTTTACCTTACGATGACCAAAAATATTTTTGATATCAAATCCAATGATATTACAATAGTGTCTAAATCAAATAAATAGAAATCTAGCGGAATGCTTGCATCTCACGCTCCACATACAATATTAAATCAAAAACCGTAGGGCGCTTATTGGAGATTGGATTTCCAACATGACAAGGTATGGAACCACCTTCCGATAGTGTATCTCTAGAGGGGAATACACTGGGTTCAACAAGATGTCTTGCAAACCCGACCCACATATGGCTGACCACTCATTTAACTTGAGTGTGTCGAGCATATTATCACCAACGATTGTGATCAGCAACCGTTACCGAAAGCATACAGCAACGATAGAATAAGAAGCAAATGAATTTTCTCTAGATCAGGTGATAATACCCTTAATGGGAATGACCCACATGGCCATGCTGCCTGCCTGATTTCTGTCATTTTCCGGGTGATTAGGCTTGAGGTCACGATTATCTTTCAGCACATCTTGTCATCATTTACTTTGAATGTCACGTCGTCAGACATTCGTCCATATACGTTGACCTGAGATTGGACAAACTGAAGGCACCATTCGATTAATCCATCTTAGGTAATTTCTACCTAGGATTAACAAAACAGCCCTTGCACTTTACTCCGTCTTCAATTATCTTCAGCATAATTTGAAGCGTAATGCTTATGCCAATACACAGTGGTTTTTAGATATTAAATATGATCCCGGTCTCTCCATATTGACAATGGAGGTATAAAATAAATCAAAACTTTCATAGTTGGTGATTTAACTATCAAAGGAACATCCATTCAACCAACGACCTTATTTCCAAATTGAAATTCTACCGATCAACCATCAAGCAATACTAGCCCCTTTTTATATTAATTCCTTATTTTATTACCAATTCCAAATTTCCATCTTTCCTATCTTTTCAAAGCTCGATTGTCTCTCTCGATAATTGGAAAACATTTCCAATATCCTAATTTCTTTATTCGAGAAAATATCTCTTATTCCGGTTAGAAAACATTTCAATGTATTCACAAATCATTATTTTCTATATTCCAAAAATATCCCTTATTAATATTAGAAAATATTTCCATATTCCATTCATTAATTCCTCGTTGACCAATTCATTTCATTTTCTATGCATAGAAAATATCTCTCATTTTATTTGGGAAACATTTCAAAATTTCTTTGAATTAACATGATGTTATAAAACATCGTTATCATAACTCAAACCATTAATCATTTATTAACTAACCATATTGAACCTTAACCATTCCACCATCAATCATGAAGTCAATCAAGTTGGGGTATAATTGCCTCTCAAACCTTAATTGAACAACATTCTCAAAATTGAAATAGTAAAAGCTCACAACTTCAAACAAAATATCGCTTACGCGACTCTCAGATTTAATCTAAGAATTCACTTCCTTTACGGAAAAACATTGATTATAACGGTAGCGTTATAATCGCTGTTTCCAATATTTGATTTATAAGAAATTTATCATAACGACAGCGTTAAAATTGCTTTTTAGATTTACAAAACATTTATTATAACGACAATGCTAAAATCGCTGTTTAGATTTATAAAACATTTATGATAACAATAGCATTATAATCGCTGTTTAGATTATAACGGTAGCGTTATAATAGTTATTTCCAAACAATTGGTATATAAAAATATAACTTGTACTTATTAATTCAATTAATAAGTAAATAGATAAATAAATAAATAACTAGATTTGATTCAAAATGGAAAGTAAAAATAACTACTTCCCTAAATTCGATATAATCAAATTCCAATAAATAACTCTCTCTCGAATAATCTATATTCGATTATATTCCGAACTTCGGAATTTATCTACCATTTCAGGTTAATTCAAATTCCCAATTTCACTTTTGAATTTATCCTTTCCAAATCATTACCAAATTTCTTTATAACCATTCCAGTCTACAAAACGTTATCACAATTTATTTTACATTCCGAATTTTGAACTAAAACTCATCGTTTTCTTTTAAAACAATTATCCATTTCTCTTTTCATTCAAATCCCAATCTGAATTCATGTTTCAAATCTGCATTTCATTTGCAAAATATTTCTTTAAACCATTCACTTAAATCGTGAATATATTTCTTTTATATACAATTTGATTCCATACTTGTAAACATATCTTAAACCCAAAATTTATTTATAACATCTGTTCATAATTTTTCATACAAACCTCATCTCTTTGTATTTCAATCATTTAAAATCTCATTTAAATTTCCTTAATAATTGCTAAGTTTAAATCTTGTTTCAAATATTGGCTTCAAAACCCATTTCCACCTTTTTCATATAAATTTGAATTTGAATTTATATTTCCATTTACCTAATGATAAATAATTCACTTAATTAATAATCTCGTTTATAAACAACTTCTTGTTTCTCCATTAACATGTTTTTAATTTCAACTCTATTCGAAATTACATTTCTATTTTTGGAGATAAATTTCCTTTTTAAAACTCAAATTTCATTTTCAATATTCAGAAATATTTAACGGTATTTAAATAACAAAATTCTAGGCCAGGGTAAATCAAAGACAACATATCCAATTATGGATTATATAACACATCATATACCATAATCAAATAAAAACTGTAATATAAATGTTAAGGAATCCAGTTGGATTCCTCCAACCTGTTTCCCTGCATCCACAGATGTTAATCAACATTTATTTCACATAAATATGAAATATTATAGTAAACAAAACTAATAGTCGATCCGTGATATGACCGTATCAACCATTTCAACCAATTTTGTCAACCATTCATCCAAACAACCATCACACAGTATAAAATTACTATAAAAAAAATTTAAAACTCGTTTATATAATCGAAACAGAGTTAGTGAGTTTACTCACATTGTTTCGCAGTTGGTGATTCTGCTTTTGTTTTCGTTAAAATCAAACAGGTATTTGATTCTATCCCGAAATTCCAATAACTCTGTTCCTTGCTCTGTTAGCTTTCACAATGTAGCTTTCAGTGTTACGGTCCCAATTTGACTGGATTTGTCTGATTCTATTTCAAACGAGATGGTTGCACATTTTATATGTTATCGATTATATATATATATATATAATAAAACTGTTCAATTTATTTAAGCCATATAATTAACTTTAGTAAATTATTTGATTACCATATGATTTAGGCATACCAAGTTTTCTTCTCCAATACGATTCTTCCCTGTTCTTTAAGAGACCAACCTGCTTACTCATCTTTGACTGCTTTAATCCACTTCCTCTAAACACACAATTATCCCTTAATCGTCGTTCTTAGCCCCAAAATCATGAATTACCCTGCTCTAAGCTACGACTGAAACTACCCAGATTGTTTCCTTCCTCTACTGTAACTCGCTCCTTCACAAAAGACATCTCCACTCCCTAAAGTCTCCTTCATATAAACTCATATAAGTTCCAACAATTTCACCATAATGTTGCTTCATAATGTTGCTTCCACCTTTGTACCATTCCCTTAATATATATATATACATATATATATATATGTATATGTATATATATATATATATGTATATCTCAGGCCTTCATTCGTTTGAAGCTTTCCCATCATGTAGGACCCGCCACCCCCTTTCCTCTGTGCTGACCCTACAATGTGCATCTGCCACTTACAACACGCCACACTTCCCGTTGCTTCCTATTGAACAAACGCACTCCGCCATTGCATAACTCCCCACAAACAATTTTTGAACATCACCCATACAACATACCTAGAAAATCATGGCTCCTCCTCACATAGTTCCTCTGAACCTTCGTTACACAATAATTTGAACTTCCTGCAGTTTTCAAGACCATGCCGATTTTAACCATCTACTTACGAACACAATACCACAGCGTCTTCCCTTACTATCAATAACCCGACACTTCACCAATTGTATTCTGAAGGATAGCTATGATTTCAATGCCAATTTCCTTTAATAAATTGGATAAAGCTTCTTCCAGCGAAGCAAGTACAGTAAACTGTTCATAGAAACCTCTAAAGTGGGATATGCTCAGATTTCCAATTGCTTTCCATAACCCGTCTTATAAATATATCATATACTAAATAATATGTAATTTAAATCCACCTCGTACTTACTTTTAATACCATGAAATAGAAACTTCCCTCACCAATCGAAAGAAAATACGCTCTAGTATTAATGAAGCCTAAAATCGAACTCATCTCGCAGTCACCCCAAATACTAAAGTAGCGAATGCTTTTAACCCCCAAAACTCCCTGCTCAACTCATAACTGTTTCCACTCTTTCTTTAACCCAGTTAAAACCCGCTTCCTCCCAAACTTTGCCAAACCCGATCAAGATAACCCCCATCACCTTCTTCTATTTCCACGCCCTTCTATTTCACGTCCCTTGCACCATCTCTCCCTCATACCCAAAACGCAACAGATCCCTAATCTCATCTTGCGACTGAGAACTGTCGACATTCGAACGAAGCATAACGACGTGAAGAGCTCGAGCATATGGTCTCAACTAATTCAACATTATTTGATTCTTTAACAATTTTATGGAGTGGGATTTTCTCTCTGTCATGATTACTGAAGGAATAGAAGAGACAACAGACAAAAGAGAATTAGGGACTTATTAATAAAGGGACGATTTGGCATTTTGTTTGAGAGGAGTTCGTGATAGGTGAAAGAAAGAAATAGAGAAGGTCAGCTTGTTTTATATACATAGATTTGAGAAGCGTGTTAAGCACGAATTTGGAATGCCTTGCTACACACACTTTTGAATGCCTTGATATGCACGGTGTATGAAGATTACATCGTAAGGCAATGACTCCTCTCATTGGTTGCTTAGGTTTACTGTTTAGCTTAGAAATAAGTGGCTGAAATTTCTCCTTTTCCATGGTATCCTTTTTATATATAATTATTATTCCATCAAAAATTTAATTTTGATAGTTTATAGACATTCAAAGGTAACTGATATATTTGGATGCTCACACTCGCATGTCTTCATTGTTACCTAGTCTTCACACACACATTCAGTGTTTTCATCTTCCTTTTGTCCAAAAAACATTACAATTGAAAATGTGATTCCGCGTAAATTTAACAAGTTAATATAAATCAAATATTTTACTCTCTTCTAGGCCATTAATGTTGATTTGGATAAAGAGTTTCTCAGGAGAGTAACACAACTTCTGAATTATACGTTAAAACTTCGTTTTTAATTAATAAATTCTATATAAATTTCCATTTATACTTCTAATACAATATTTAAAACAATTTAAATGTTCAAAATTAAATGGTTGAGAATCCGGGTCATTACATATTAATTGATTGCACAAATATATTCTGGATATTATACTAAGAGAACAAATTTTCTGCCACTATATATATTTATACAGACCAACATATGCGATCATTGGAAATACTCTGTCAGACATTCGTCCATACACGTTCACTCTGGGATGAACGAAATCGAAGGCATAATTTCCATAAATCCATCTTAGGAAATTTCTACCTAGGATTAACAGAAAAATCCCTTGCACTTTACTTCGTCTTCGATTATCTTCATATAATCTGATTCGCAATGCTACTGCCAATATGGAGTGGTTCTCGGATAATAATCCAACCTGTATATCCATACTGACAATGATATTGGTCAATACTTCGATAGTCAGTTATTTAACTATCGAAGAAAAACAAACATTCATACAAAGCATCAAACAATCACTGGGCCCCCTAATTAATATTTCACTGATTAAATCACTTCTCCATTTCCTTATCAATATTCATTAATACGGTATTTTCGACAATCATCTTGGCCTCTTACACTATTTGGAAAACATTTCCATATATCAAATTCTTTTATTTTCTATATTTAGAAAATTTCTTTTATTTATAATTGGAAAACATTCCAATTATTTCTCTTTCCCGAACTCATTTATTTCTATACTTAGGAAATATTCGTTATATTTTCAAAATTCCACTTACTTGGGTTAAAATAAATGTTGTGTAAAACATCGTTAAAACAACCCATAATACTACATTCAACTAAATCTTATTCAAACATTTCTCCAAGACTGAATCTTGCAATTTATCGGGTAATAATGAAATTAATCAAGTTGGGGTATAACTACCTCTCAGACCTTGACTGAATAACATTATTAACTTCAAACCAAACAAGACTACTTATGTAACGACCCGGAAAATCTGAACCAATTTAAAATTTTTAAATTGGCTATAATAGTGGATTTTAAATATTTAAAATAAATATTTTAAATAATAATGATGGAAAGTAAGTTTGAATCAAAGTTGAAAATAAATATAATTATTTTGAATTATAAACATGGCCTGAAATGGCGTGGTAGTTTCAAAATTTGAATTCAAACTTCGACTGACTGTACCGGGTGCAAAACAAAACGGATTTGAGCGAAACCAAAAATATTTAAATTTGTTAGTGAATACCTTTCTAAGAATCTGAAAAATCGAAGTTTCATAGCGGAAAGCAAAAGTTATGGCCAAATGAATTTTCAGAAAGGCCGCTATGTAATTTATATAGCCCGTGAAAAATGGCCATTTTGCAAACGACCTCGGAATTCGACGAAACCACTTTTGTTGGATCCGGGATGTGAAGTTATTGCTAGGTTTCAAATTTCATAATTTTTGAAGCTAGTATGTGAGTGTGGCAAAGGAAAATGTGTTTTGGTCAATTACAGTTTAATTGGATCGACCAGAAAAGGTTTATATGTGATGTTTTAGCTTAGGTTATTTTATCATATTGCTTTATATATGATAATGTCATGAAATGGTTGATTTATATAAGCTACTTTATTTTTCCCATTTGGTTGAATTCGTTATGAGTATCGTTTTGATTTAGAAATGTTACTCTGATCTAATTCATATTGTAATTGCCACAAAGATTTTATTGGCCCCTTACTAATTTATTTTATCATATTGTTTTTATATACGATAAATGTGAAGATTTTATTGGCTTTGACTTAATTCATTATCATATTATGTATGATATTTGTTATGAATATCATACTGGTTTATACATGATATCCAATCTAATTTTATCATACTTTCTAAAATTGTTATGAATGGAACCGTATTGATTCATATACGATGCCTTTATATTGAAAACATAGAGTGGGCGTCCCAAAACATGTATTATATTTGGGGAAGAAATTGAAATTCTTACAGTTAACTAATCAAGTTTGAAACTTTTTATGTCGCGAAGATTACAAAAGATACAAGCTCTATTTGTTGAATATTTAAATTAAAAGGAAGAAGTTGAGATGCGACGTTGGAATTTCGTAATGTTGTGTTTTAACCCATGTAAATTGCGAGGACACAATTTATTTAAGGGGGAGTCTGTAACAACCCGGATTTTCGGAGTGATAGTTAAGGCTTAGTAAATTTTTGATGTTTAAAATATAAAATAAATTAAGATTTAACTTGGTGATAAATATATTTATTGGGAATTTTGTCCATTTTGAACGATATTTGAGTATATTTCTAAAATGATTCCTTTCGTAAATTTATGGAAGTTTTGTCTAATAAACGTGATCTACATTAATGTTGGTATTCTTTTATTACTTTAATATGAACATTACCTTTTTTAGTAGAGATGATTATATATTGAAATTTGTTGCATGCATACAATTTTAATGCATGTAAAAGTGTATGTCTAATTGCCTCATAGGGAAACAATTAGATAATAAATTAATAATATATATATTTGTTATGATATTATTCAAGATAAATCTAGAAACTAATAAAGAATTAAATAGTAAAAAGAATATCTTCATATATGACAACAAATATCATTACTTCTATTAAATAAATCATGTGGATAATAAAATAATAAGGATATTTTCAAAGAAAACTCTAGAAAAGGGGGCTTATTGATAAATTGCTTCTAAGCTTCTGATTGCGTGGGGAGGACGGAAAAAAAAAAAACCTTTCCCCTTTTGATTTCAGCGTATAGCTCTTCCTTCCCCAAATTAAATACCTACCCAAATCAATTCGTTTCTTCCCAATTTTTTTTCCAATAATCATGTTGATGGTCTCATCGACGTCGCCCTCTCGCTCGAGGCCGTCGCTGTCTGCAGCATGTAAGCTCTTTGCCTCCGCTGTCCTTCTCGTGGCAACATTGTCTCCTGTGCCGATCCACAGCCGTCGGCCACTCCTTGCTCTTGTTGCCGGAGTGGAAAAGGCAGCTCTCCATAACATGTCATTGGACTATGAACAAAGGGTATTTCCATGGAACACTGCAAAACAGCTATCATGAAGCTGTCAATGTACCCGATGTGGTTGTCTATCCAAAGTCTCAGGATGATATAAAAAGGGTGGTTTTAATTTGCA